>CM072997.1:108721279-111570481 GCA_037038555.1 Rhynchonycteris naso | reverse complement strand
ACTCATTTTCTCATAGTTTTAACACTGATGTGTTTATATACTGCGATGCTCACTTCAGAATGTTATAGCCATACTGAACACAAGAACAACGTGTATGTGTTGAACATGTAAAAGGCCTTCCCAATAGAAATATGAAAAAGTTTCTGATAACAAAGAAGTTGAATTTTTTATTTATGTATATATGTAAAAACCTTGGACCAAACCATCTGATGCATAGAAACAACGCATTTCAACACTTCACTATACAAGATACTCTAAGCAGTTTTCCGTACACTGTATAAGATTTACAAGTAAGATTGCTAGACTTTTAGTAACATTTGTACTCTTAAGTACGCAATTTAAACTCATTCTTTGGCAGTTGTTCAAACACGTATTCTGACACTGCCAAATGGTAATATGCTAGAAATACTGATGATCTCCTATTAAGGTTAGGAACTGCTTAGAGTATCTTGTATAGTGAAGTGTTGAAATGCGTTGTTTCTATGCATCAGATGGTTTGGGCCAAGGTTTTTAAATACACACATATAAAATTCAACTTCTTTGTTATCTTTGTTACCTTCGTTTGTTATACAGGTTTACATTAAGAATAAGAAAACACACAGTGTAGAGAAACATTTCCTTGCAGTTTAAAAACACATTTCTGGTTCTCTCTAATTATGTAGATCAATTAGGGTAGAAAGTACATGAAACTCCGTCCAAGAAGAGGGAAAAAAATAGGTTCCTTAGTTCAGAATCTTCATTAGTTTAACTGTAATGTTAAATAAAGTTTACATCACCAGTCTTTCTTATAATGGCCTTGGAAATTTTCCTTTACTAGTGCAGTTAAATTGTACTAGCTGCTTCTATGAGATATAAGTTACTTGTAAATTGGGATTTATTAGTGTTATCTTCAGGGTAGGAAAATCTGTTTACACAATTGTGTTCCAATTTACGTAAGAAATGGGATTGTTTAATGAACTCAGCATTCTAAGAAATGTGCATTTTATATAATAAGCAGTGATTAAGTAAAAAGAAAGCTTTATGTAACTTCAGCTTGAAAGACATTTTGGAGCGAGATGTACAGACCCAATAAATATAAAAGCTACGGGTCAAATATCAAGTAATTCGACGTGTACATAGGAGTGCATCTAGCTCAAAATAATTAAACTTCATTTCAACACAAACTCAAATACTACAAGAAGGTAATTGACACTTGTAACTGAGCTTTAGCATCTGTTCTGGAATAACCTCAGCACAGAAGTATAAAATAATCTTTGCACAACTTCACCCAGAACTATGTTTCAACAAACTAAAGACCAACGCATTATGTTCACTTACACAACCTAGGCAGCGAGTGCTGGATTGGCATTACCATGTTATAAAACTCAGTATGTTCGTAATTGACCAATACAAAGAAGATTTCGGCAAGCACTGCTACTCCTGATGAGCAGACCACTGTTTCACTTTATCAGGAATGATATTATCTATACGTCCTGATGCTGGTTCATTTGCTCACAAGTGCAATGACAGTTTCATTGTTGAAATTTTATACACTGTTTCTGTTCTAGACAGTGCTAGTACCTATACAGAATGCTTTCAGAGTATCAAAGCACGTTCTCTGCTCTAATGAAATAAGTTAAAATTATAACCACTTTTTCATATTTTCATCACGGATATTTTTATATCCTCCAGTGGGCACTTAGGAATTTTGTACACATACTGAACACATAAAAACGTGTAAAGGTTGAACATGTAAATTGACTTTCCAGTACATACATGAAACTGTTTCTGACAACAGAGGAGTTGAGTTTTTATGTAAATATGTAAAAAATGTGGATCAATCCATCTGATACATAGAAAGAAACAACGTCTTTCAATGCTTCATTATACATGTTACTCTTAGCAGTTCTTTTTACAGTGTAAGATTTTCAAGTAAGAATGCCAGTAATTTAGTTGAATATGCGCTGCTTAGAAAGTAGATAAAACACACTCTTTTGCAGTTGGCCACAAAAGTATTCTAACACTGTACAATGGCCATAAGCAAGAAAGAGTGATGAGCTCACATTAATGTTTAGATATCTTCTGTGTCGTAGTTTGATGTACAGTAAGAGCAAACTAACACAGTTTAGAGAAACATTTATTTGCAGTTTAAAATCACACTTGGGGTTCTCTTGAATTGTGTAGATCCATTTATGTAGAAAGTACATGACATTCTGTCCATGATGACAGGACACAATAGGTATTTTAATTCAGAATCTCCTTTAATTTAGCTGTCTTGTTAAATAGATTTTTCCTCACTAGTCCTCTTCTAATGGCGCTGGAATATTATCTATACTTGTGCAGTTAATCTGTCCGTGCTGCTCATGCTAGATAAAAGTTAGTTGAAAGTTAGGGTTTAGTAGTAATATATATAGGGAGGAAAATCTGTTCACACAATGGTGTTCCAATTTACTTAAAAATGAGACTTTTTTTAATGAGCACATTCCTCTTAAAATTGGGCATTCCATATTATGAGGTCTGTTTAAATGAAAAGAGTCTACCTTCAACTTCAGCTTCCAAGATCTTCTCGAGCAGGATCTAGAAACAAGATAAATTAATATGTTTCACTTTAAATTTATACTCATTGGAAGCATACACGAGCGTGGATTGCTCAAAACACTTAAAATTCATTTCAACAACAATAACTCAAATACAACAGCGGTGTAAATGTCACTTGTGAGGAAACACTAATGTTTGTCCTCAAAGAATAAGCTCAGCATAGATATATAAAATAATCTTTGCACAATTTTATGCAAAACAATATTTCACAGAACTAAAGACCTCCCCATCGTGTTCAGTTAGAAAACCTAAGCAGTGAGTACTCGATTGGCATTACTATGTTATAAAACTCAGTAGTTTTCAATCAACAAGGACAAAGAGATTCTGACAAGCACTGCTCCTTCTAACGAGCAGAACACTGTCACTTTTCCAGGTAGTATCATCACTGCACATCTTGATGCTGTTGCATTTCAAACCAAGAGAATGAGAGTTTCACTATTGTAGTTCTATATACAGTGGCTGTTCTAGACAGTGATAACACTGGCACAGAATGCTTTCAGAGCATTAAAGCATGTTCTCTGCCCTAGTGAAATAAGTTAATATTATACTCATTTTCTCATAGTTTTAACACTGATGTGTTTATATACTGCGATGCTCACTTCAGAATGTTATAGCCATACTGAACACAAGAACAACGTGTATGTGTTGAACATGTAAAAGGCCTTCCCAATAGAAATATGAAAAAGTTTCTGATAACAAAGAAGTTGAATTTTTTATTTATGTATATATGTAAAAACCTTGGACCAAACCATCTGATGCATAGAAACAACGCATTTCAACACTTCACTATACAAGATACTCTAAGCAGTTTTCCGTACACTGTATAAGATTTACAAGTAAGATTGCTAGACTTTTAGTAACATTTGTACTCTTAAGTACGCAATTTAAACTCATTCTTTGGCAGTTGTTCAAACACGTATTCTGACACTGCCAAATGGTAATATGCTAGAAATACTGATGATCTCCTATTAAGGTTAGGAACTGCTTAGAGTATCTTGTATAGTGAAGTGTTGAAATGCGTTGTTTCTATGCATCAGATGGTTTGGGCCAAGGTTTTTAAATACACACATATAAAATTCAACTTCTTTGTTATCTTTGTTACCTTCGTTTGTTATACAGGTTTACATTAAGAATAAGAAAACACACAGTGTAGAGAAACATTTCCTTGCAGTTTAAAAACACATTTCTGGTTCTCTCTAATTATGTAGATCAATTAGGGTAGAAAGTACATGAAACTCCGTCCAAGAAGAGGGAAAAAAATAGGTTCCTTAGTTCAGAATCTTCATTAGTTTAACTGTAATGTTAAATAAAGTTTACATCACCAGTCTTTCTTATAATGGCCTTGGAAATTTTCCTTTACTAGTGCAGTTAAATTGTACTAGCTGCTTCTATGAGATATAAGTTACTTGTAAATTGGGATTTATTAGTGTTATCTTCAGGGTAGGAAAATCTGTTTACACAATTGTGTTCCAATTTACGTAAGAAATGGGATTGTTTAATGAACTCAGCATTCTAAGAAATGTGCATTTTATATAATAAGCAGTGATTAAGTAAAAAGAAAGCTTTATGTAACTTCAGCTTGAAAGACATTTTGGAGCGAGATGTACAGACCCAATAAATATAAAAGCTACGGGTCAAATATCAAGTAATTCGACGTGTACATAGGAGTGCATCTAGCTCAAAATAATTAAACTTCATTTCAACACAAACTCAAATACTACAAGAAGGTAATTGACACTTGTAACTGAGCTTTAGCATCTGTTCTGGAATAACCTCAGCACAGAAGTATAAAATAATCTTTGCACAACTTCACCCAGAACTATGTTTCAACAAACTAAAGACCAACGCATTATGTTCACTTACACAACCTAGGCAGCGAGTGCTGGATTGGCATTACCATGTTATAAAACTCAGTATGTTCGTAATTGACCAATACAAAGAAGATTTCGGCAAGCACTGCTACTCCTGATGAGCAGACCACTGTTTCACTTTATCAGGAATGATATTATCTATACGTCCTGATGCTGGTTCATTTGCTCACAAGTGCAATGACAGTTTCATTGTTGAAATTTTATACACTGTTTCTGTTCTAGACAGTGCTAGTACCTATACAGAATGCTTTCAGAGTATCAAAGCACGTTCTCTGCTCTAATGAAATAAGTTAAAATTATAACCACTTTTTCATATTTTCATCACGGATATTTTTATATCCTCCAGTGGGCACTTAGGAATTTTGTACACATACTGAACACATAAAAACGTGTAAAGGTTGAACATGTAAATTGACTTTCCAGTACATACATGAAACTGTTTCTGACAACAGAGGAGTTGAGTTTTTATGTAAATATGTAAAAAATGTGGATCAATCCATCTGATACATAGAAAGAAACAACGTCTTTCAATGCTTCATTATACATGTTACTCTTAGCAGTTCTTTTTACAGTGTAAGATTTTCAAGTAAGAATGCCAGTAATTTAGTTGAATATGCGCTGCTTAGAAAGTAGATAAAACACACTCTTTTGCAGTTGGCCACAAAAGTATTCTAACACTGTACAATGGCCATAAGCAAGAAAGAGTGATGAGCTCACATTAATGTTTAGATATCTTCTGTGTCGTAGTTTGATGTACAGTAAGAGCAAACTAACACAGTTTAGAGAAACATTTATTTGCAGTTTAAAATCACACTTGGGGTTCTCTTGAATTGTGTAGATCCATTTATGTAGAAAGTACATGACATTCTGTCCATGATGACAGGACACAATAGGTATTTTAATTCAGAATCTCCTTTAATTTAGCTGTCTTGTTAAATAGATTTTTCCTCACTAGTCCTCTTCTAATGGCGCTGGAATATTATCTATACTTGTGCAGTTAATCTGTCCGTGCTGCTCATGCTAGATAAAAGTTAGTTGAAAGTTAGGGTTTAGTAGTAATATATATAGGGAGGAAAATCTGTTCACACAATGGTGTTCCAATTTACTTAAAAATGAGACTTTTTTTAATGAGCACATTCCTCTTAAAATTGGGCATTCCATATTATGAGGTCTGTTTAAATGAAAAGAGTCTACCTTCAACTTCAGCTTCAAAGATCTTCTCGAGCAGGATCTAGAAACAAGATAAATTAATATGTTTCACTTTAAATTTATACTCATTGGAAGCATACACGAGCGTGGATTGCTCAAAACACTTAAAATTCATTTCAACAACAATAACTCAAATACAACAGCGGTGTAAATGTCACTTGTGAGGAAACACTAATGTTTGTCCTCAAAGAATAAGCTCAGCATAGATATATAAAATAATCTTTGCACAATTTTATGCAAAACAATATTTCACAGAACTAAAGACCTCCCCATCGTGTTCAGTTAGAAAACCTAAGCAGTGAGTACTCGATTGGCATTACTATGTTATAAAACTCAGTAGTTTTCAATCAACAAGGACAAAGAGATTCTGACAAGCACTGCTCCTTCTAACGAGCAGAACACTGTCACTTTTCCAGGTAGTATCATCACTGCACATCTTGATGCTGTTGCATTTCAAACCAAGAGAATGAGAGTTTCACTATTGTAGTTCTATATACAGTGGCTGTTCTAGACAGTGATAACACTGGCACAGAATGCTTTCAGAGCATTAAAGCATGTTCTCTGCCCTAGTGAAATAAGTTAATATTATACTCATTTTCTCATAGTTTTAACACTGATGTGTTTATACACTGCGATGCTCACTTCAGAATGTTATAGCCATACTGAACACAAGAACAACGTGTATGTGTTGAACATGTAAAAGGCCTTCCCAATAGAAATATGAAAAAGTTTCTGATAACAAAGAAGTTGAATTTTTTATTTATGTATATATGTAAAAACCTTGGACCAAACCATCTGATGCATAGAAACAACGCATTTCAACACTTCACTATACAAGATACTCTAAGCAGTTTTCCGTACACTGTATAAGATTTACAAGTAAGATTGCTAGACTTTTAGTAACATTTGTACTCTTAAGTACGCAATTTAAACTCATTCTTTGGCAGTTGTTCAAACACGTATTCTGACACTGCCAAATGGTAATATGCTAGAAATACTGATGATCTCCTATTAAGGTTAGGAACTGCTTAGAGTATCTTGTATAGTGAAGTGTTGAAATGCGTTGTTTCTATGCATCAGATGGTTTGGGCCAAGGTTTTTAAATACACACATATAAAATTCAACTTCTTTGTTATCTTTGTTATCTTCGTTTGTTATACAGGTTTACATTAAGAATAAGAAAACACACAGTGTAGAGAAACATTTCCTTGCAGTTAAAAAACACATTTCTGGTTCTCTCTAATTATGTAGATCAATTAGGGTAGAAAGTACATGAAACTCCGTCCAAGAAGAGGGAAAAAAATAGGTTCCTTAGTTCAGAATCTTCATTAGTTTAACTGTAATGTTAAATAAAGTTTACATCACCAGTCTTTCTTATAATGGCCTTGGAAATTTTCCTTTACTAGTGCAGTTAAATTGTACTAGCTGCTTCTATGAGATATAAGTTACTTGTAAATTGGGATTTATTAGTGTTATCTTCAGGGTAGGAAAATCTGTTTACACAATTGTGTTCCAATTTACGTAAGAAATGGGATTGTTTAATGAACTCAGCATTCTAAGAAATGTGCATTTTATATAATAAGCAGTGATTAAGTAAAAAGAAAGCTTTATGTAACTTCAGCTTGAAAGACATTTTGGAGCGAGATGTACAGACCCAATAAATATAAAAGCTACGGGTCAAATATCAAGTAATTCGACGTGTACATAGGAGTGCATCTAGCTCAAAATAATTAAACTTCATTTCAACACAAACTCAAATACTACAAGAAGGTAATTGACACTTGTAACTGAGCTTTAGCATCTGTTCTGGAATAACCTCAGCACAGAAGTATAAAATAATCTTTGCACAACTTCACCCAGAACTATGTTTCAACAAACTAAAGACCAACGCATTATGTTCACTTACACAACCTAGGCAGCGAGTGCTGGATTGGCATTACCATGTTATAAAACTCAGTATGTTCGTAATTGACCAATACAAAGAAGATTTCGGCAAGCACTGCTACTCCTGATGAGCAGACCACTGTTTCACTTTATCAGGAATGATATTATCTATACGTCCTGATGCTGGTTCATTTGCTCACAAGTGCAATGACAGTTTCATTGTTGAAATTTTATACACTGTTTCTGTTCTAGACAGTGCTAGTACCTATACAGAATGCTTTCAGAGTATCAAAGCACGTTCTCTGCTCTAATGAAATAAGTTAAAATTATAACCACTTTTTCATATTTTCATCACGGATATTTTTATATCCTCCAGTGGGCACTTAGGAATTTTGTACACATACTGAACACATAAAAACGTGTAAAGGTTGAACATGTAAATTGACTTTCCAGTACATACATGAAACTGTTTCTGACAACAGAGGAGTTGAGTTTTTATGTAAATATGTAAAAAATGTGGATCAATCCATCTGATACATAGAAAGAAACAACGTCTTTCAATGCTTCATTATACATGTTACTCTTAGCAGTTCTTTTTACAGTGTAAGATTTTCAAGTAAGAATGCCAGTAATTTAGTTGAATATGCGCTGCTTAGAAAGTAGATAAAACACACTCTTTTGCAGTTGGCCACAAAAGTATTCTAACACTGTACAATGGCCATAAGCAAGAAAGAGTGATGAGCTCACATTAATGTTTAGATATCTTCTGTGTCGTAGTTTGATGTACAGTAAGAGCAAACTAACACAGTTTAGAGAAACATTTATTTGCAGTTTAAAATCACACTTGGGGTTCTCTTGAATTGTGTAGATCCATTTATGTAGAAAGTACATGACATTCTGTCCATGATGACAGGACACAATAGGTATTTTAATTCAGAATCTCCTTTAATTTAGCTGTCTTGTTAAATAGATTTTTCCTCACTAGTCCTCTTCTAATGGCGCTGGAATATTATCTATACTTGTGCAGTTAATCTGTCCGTGCTGCTCATGCTAGATAAAAGTTAGTTGAAAGTTAGGGTTTAGTAGTAATATATATAGGGAGGAAAATCTGTTCACACAATGGTGTTCCAATTTACTTAAAAATGAGACTTTTTTTAATGAGCACATTCCTCTTAAAATTGGGCATTCCATATTATGAGGTCTGTTTAAATGAAAAGAGTCTACCTTCAACTTCAGCTTCAAAGATCTTCTCGAGCAGGATCTAGAAACAAGATAAATTAATATGTTTCACTTTAAATTTATACTCATTGGAAGCATACACGAGCGTGGATTGCTCAAAACACTTAAAATTCATTTCAACAACAATAACTCAAATACAACAGCGGTGTAAATGTCACTTGTGAGGAAACACTAATGTTTGTCCTCAAAGAATAAGCTCAGCATAGATATATAAAATAATCTTTGCACAATTTTATGCAAAACAATATTTCACAGAACTAAAGACCTCCCCATCGTGTTCAGTTAGAAAACCTAAGCAGTGAGTACTCGATTGGCATTACTATGTTATAAAACTCAGTAGTTTTCAATCAACAAGGACAAAGAGATTCTGACAAGCACTGCTCCTTCTAACGAGCAGAACACTGTCACTTTTCCAGGTAGTATCATCACTGCACATCTTGATGCTGTTGCATTTCAAACCAAGAGAATGAGAGTTTCACTATTGTAGTTCTATATACAGTGGCTGTTCTAGACAGTGATAACACTGGCACAGAATGCTTTCAGAGCATTAAAGCATGTTCTCTGCCCTAGTGAAATAAGTTAATATTATACTCATTTTCTCATAGTTTTAACACTGATGTGTTTATACACTGCGATGCTCACTTCAGAATGTTATAGCCATACTGAACACAAGAACAACGTGTATGTGTTGAACATGTAAAAGGCCTTCCCAATAGAAATATGAAAAAGTTTCTGATAACAAAGAAGTTGAATTTTTTATTTATGTATATATGTAAAAACCTTGGACCAAACCATCTGATGCATAGAAACAACGCATTTCAACACTTCACTATACAAGATACTCTAAGCAGTTTTCCGTACACTGTATAAGATTTACAAGTAAGATTGCTAGACTTTTAGTAACATTTGTACTCTTAAGTACGCAATTTAAACTCATTCTTTGGCAGTTGTTCAAACACGTATTCTGACACTGCCAAATGGTAATATGCTAGAAATACTGATGATCTCCTATTAAGGTTAGGAACTGCTTAGAGTATCTTGTATAGTGAAGTGTTGAAATGCGTTGTTTCTATGCATCAGATGGTTTGGGCCAAGGTTTTTAAATACACACATATAAAATTCAACTTCTTTGTTATCTTTGTTATCTTCGTTTGTTATACAGGTTTACATTAAGAATAAGAAAACACACAGTGTAGAGAAACATTTCCTTGCAGTTAAAAAACACATTTCTGGTTCTCTCTAATTATGTAGATCAATTAGGGTAGAAAGTACATGAAACTCCGTCCAAGAAGAGGGAAAAAAATAGGTTCCTTAGTTCAGAATCTTCATTAGTTTAACTGTAATGTTAAATAAAGTTTACATCACCAGTCTTTCTTATAATGGCCTTGGAAATTTTCCTTTACTAGTGCAGTTAAATTGTACTAGCTGCTTCTATGAGATATAAGTTACTTGTAAATTGGGATTTATTAGTGTTATCTTCAGGGTAGGAAAATCTGTTTACACAATTGTGTTCCAATTTACGTAAGAAATGGGATTGTTTAATGAACTCAGCATTCTAAGAAATGTGCATTTTATATAATAAGCAGTGATTAAGTAAAAAGAAAGCTTTATGTAACTTCAGCTTGAAAGACATTTTGGAGCGAGATGTACAGACCCAATAAATATAAAAGCTACGGGTCAAATATCAAGTAATTCGACGTGTACATAGGAGTGCATCTAGCTCAAAATAATTAAACTTCATTTCAACACAAACTCAAATACTACAAGAAGGTAATTGACACTTGTAACTGAGCTTTAGCATCTGTTCTGGAATAACCTCAGCACAGAAGTATAAAATAATCTTTGCACAACTTCACCCAGAACTATGTTTCAACAAACTAAAGACCAACGCATTATGTTCACTTACACAACCTAGGCAGCGAGTGCTGGATTGGCATTACCATGTTATAAAACTCAGTATGTTCGTAATTGACCAATACAAAGAAGATTTCGGCAAGCACTGCTACTCCTGATGAGCAGACCACTGTTTCACTTTATCAGGAATGATATTATCTATACGTCCTGATGCTGGTTCATTTGCTCACAAGTGCAATGACAGTTTCATTGTTGAAATTTTATACACTGTTTCTGTTCTAGACAGTGCTAGTACCTATACAGAATGCTTTCAGAGTATCAAAGCACGTTCTCTGCTCTAATGAAATAAGTTAAAATTATAACCACTTTTTCATATTTTCATCACGGATATTTTTATATCCTCCAGTGGGCACTTAGGAATTTTGTACACATACTGAACACATAAAAACGTGTAAAGGTTGAACATGTAAATTGACTTTCCAGTACATACATGAAACTGTTTCTGACAACAGAGGAGTTGAGTTTTTATGTAAATATGTAAAAAATGTGGATCAATCCATCTGATACATAGAAAGAAACAACGTCTTTCAATGCTTCATTATACATGTTACTCTTAGCAGTTCTTTTTACAGTGTAAGATTTTCAAGTAAGAATGCCAGTAATTTAGTTGAATATGCGCTGCTTAGAAAGTAGATAAAACACACTCTTTTGCAGTTGGCCACAAAAGTATTCTAACACTGTACAATGGCCATAAGCAAGAAAGAGTGATGAGCTCACATTAATGTTTAGATATCTTCTGTGTCGTAGTTTGATGTACAGTAAGAGCAAACTAACACAGTTTAGAGAAACATTTATTTGCAGTTTAAAATCACACTTGGGGTTCTCTTGAATTGTGTAGATCCATTTATGTAGAAAGTACATGACATTCTGTCCATGATGACAGGACACAATAGGTATTTTAATTCAGAATCTCCTTTAATTTAGCTGTCTTGTTAAATAGATTTTTCCTCACTAGTCCTCTTCTAATGGCGCTGGAATATTATCTATACTTGTGCAGTTAATCTGTCCGTGCTGCTCATGCTAGATAAAAGTTAGTTGAAAGTTAGGGTTTAGTAGTAATATATATAGGGAGGAAAATCTGTTCACACAATGGTGTTCCAATTTACTTAAAAATGAGACTTTTTTTAATGAGCACATTCCTCTTAAAATTGGGCATTCCATATTATGAGGTCTGTTTAAATGAAAAGAGTCTACCTTCAACTTCAGCTTCAAAGATCTTCTCGAGCAGGATCTAGAAACAAGATAAATTAATATGTTTCACTTTAAATTTATACTCATTGGAAGCATACACGAGCGTGGATTGCTCAAAACACTTAAAATTCATTTCAACAACAATAACTCAAATACAACAGCGGTGTAAATGTCACTTGTGAGGAAACACTAATGTTTGTCCTCAAAGAATAAGCTCAGCATAGATATATAAAATAATCTTTGCACAATTTTATGCAAAACAATATTTCACAGAACTAAAGACCTCCCCATCGTGTTCAGTTAGAAAACCTAAGCAGTGAGTACTCGATTGGCATTACTATGTTATAAAACTCAGTAGTTTTCAATCAACAAGGACAAAGAGATTCTGACAAGCACTGCTCCTTCTAACGAGCAGAACACTGTCACTTTTCCAGGTAGTATCATCACTGCACATCTTGATGCTGTTGCATTTCAAACCAAGAGAATGAGAGTTTCACTATTGTAGTTCTATATACAGTGGCTGTTCTAGACAGTGATAACACTGGCACAGAATGCTTTCAGAGCATTAAAGCATGTTCTCTGCCCTAGTGAAATAAGTTAATATTATACTCATTTTCTCATAGTTTTAACACTGATGTGTTTATACACTGCGATGCTCACTTCAGAATGTTATAGCCATACTGAACACAAGAACAACGTGTATGTGTTGAACATGTAAAAGGCCTTCCCAATAGAAATATGAAAAAGTTTCTGATAACAAAGAAGTTGAATTTTTTATTTATGTATATATGTAAAAACCTTGGACCAAACCATCTGATGCATAGAAACAACGCATTTCAACACTTCACTATACAAGATACTCTAAGCAGTTTTCCGTACACTGTATAAGATTTACAAGTAAGATTGCTAGACTTTTAGTAACATTTGTACTCTTAAGTACGCAATTTAAACTCATTCTTTGGCAGTTGTTCAAACACGTATTCTGACACTGCCAAATGGTAATATGCTAGAAATACTGATGATCTCCTATTAAGGTTAGGAACTGCTTAGAGTATCTTGTATAGTGAAGTGTTGAAATGCGTTGTTTCTATGCATCAGATGGTTTGGGCCAAGGTTTTTAAATACACACATATAAAATTCAACTTCTTTGTTATCTTTGTTATCTTCGTTTGTTATACAGGTTTACATTAAGAATAAGAAAACACACAGTGTAGAGAAACATTTCCTTGCAGTTAAAAAACACATTTCTGGTTCTCTCTAATTATGTAGATCAATTAGGGTAGAAAGTACATGAAACTCCGTCCAAGAAGAGGGAAAAAAATAGGTTCCTTAGTTCAGAATCTTCATTAGTTTAACTGTAATGTTAAATAAAGTTTACATCACCAGTCTTTCTTATAATGGCCTTGGAAATTTTCCTTTACTAGTGCAGTTAAATTGTACTAGCTGCTTCTATGAGATATAAGTTACTTGTAAATTGGGATTTATTAGTGTTATCTTCAGGGTAGGAAAATCTGTTTACACAATTGTGTTCCAATTTACGTAAGAAATGGGATTGTTTAATGAACTCAGCATTCTAAGAAATGTGCATTTTATATAATAAGCAGTGATTAAGTAAAAAGAAAGCTTTATGTAACTTCAGCTTGAAAGACATTTTGGAGCGAGATGTACAGACCCAATAAATATAAAAGCTACGGGTCAAATATCAAGTAATTCGACGTGTACATAGGAGTGCATCTAGCTCAAAATAATTAAACTTCATTTCAACACAAACTCAAATACTACAAGAAGGTAATTGACACTTGTAACTGAGCTTTAGCATCTGTTCTGGAATAACCTCAGCACAGAAGTATAAAATAATCTTTGCACAACTTCACCCAGAACTATGTTTCAACAAACTAAAGACCAACGCATTATGTTCACTTACACAACCTAGGCAGCGAGTGCTGGATTGGCATTACCATGTTATAAAACTCAGTATGTTCGTAATTGACCAATACAAAGAAGATTTCGGCAAGCACTGCTACTCCTGATGAGCAGACCACTGTTTCACTTTATCAGGAATGATATTATCTATACGTCCTGATGCTGGTTCATTTGCTCACAAGTGCAATGACAGTTTCATTGTTGAAATTTTATACACTGTTTCTGTTCTAGACAGTGCTAGTACCTATACAGAATGCTTTCAGAGTATCAAAGCACGTTCTCTGCTCTAATGAAATAAGTTAAAATTATAACCACTTTTTCATATTTTCATCACGGATATTTTTATATCCTCCAGTGGGCACTTAGGAATTTTGTACACATACTGAACACATAAAAACGTGTAAAGGTTGAACATGTAAATTGACTTTCCAGTACATACATGAAACTGTTTCTGACAACAGAGGAGTTGAGTTTTTATGTAAATATGTAAAAAATGTGGATCAATCCATCTGATACATAGAAAGAAACAACGTCTTTCAATGCTTCATTATACATGTTACTCTTAGCAGTTCTTTTTACAGTGTAAGATTTTCAAGTAAGAATGCCAGTAATTTAGTTGAATATGCGCTGCTTAGAAAGTAGATAAAACACACTCTTTTGCAGTTGGCCACAAAAGTATTCTAACACTGTACAATGGCCATAAGCAAGAAAGAGTGATGAGCTCACATTAATGTTTAGATATCTTCTGTGTCGTAGTTTGATGTACAGTAAGAGCAAACTAACACAGTTTAGAGAAACATTTATTTGCAGTTTAAAATCACACTTGGGGTTCTCTTGAATTGTGTAGATCCATTTATGTAGAAAGTACATGACATTCTGTCCATGATGACAGGACACAATAGGTATTTTAATTCAGAATCTCCTTTAATTTAGCTGTCTTGTTAAATAGATTTTTCCTCACTAGTCCTCTTCTAATGGCGCTGGAATATTATCTATACTTGTGCAGTTAATCTGTCCGTGCTGCTCATGCTAGATAAAAGTTAGTTGAAAGTTAGGGTTTAGTAGTAATATATATAGGGAGGAAAATCTGTTCACACAATGGTGTTCCAATTTACTTAAAAATGAGACTTTTTTTAATGAGCACATTCCTCTTAAAATTGGGCATTCCATATTATGAGGTCTGTTTAAATGAAAAGAGTCTACCTTCAACTTCAGCTTCAAAGATCTTCTCGAGCAGGATCTAGAAACAAGATAAATTAATATGTTTCACTTTAAATTTATACTCATTGGAAGCATACACGAGCGTGGATTGCTCAAAACACTTAAAATTCATTTCAACAACAATAACTCAAATACAACAGCGGTGTAAATGTCACTTGTGAGGAAACACTAATGTTTGTCCTCAAAGAATAAGCTCAGCATAGATATATAAAATAATCTTTGCACAATTTTATGCAAAACAATATTTCACAGAACTAAAGACCTCCCCATCGTGTTCAGTTAGAAAACCTAAGCAGTGAGTACTCGATTGGCATTACTATGTTATAAAACTCAGTAGTTTTCAATCAACAAGGACAAAGAGATTCTGACAAGCACTGCTCCTTCTAACGAGCAGAACACTGTCACTTTTCCAGGTAGTATCATCACTGCACATCTTGATGCTGTTGCATTTCAAACCAAGAGAATGAGAGTTTCACTATTGTAGTTCTATATACAGTGGCTGTTCTAGACAGTGATAACACTGGCACAGAATGCTTTCAGAGCATTAAAGCATGTTCTCTGCCCTAGTGAAATAAGTTAATATTATACTCATTTTCTCATAGTTTTAACACTGATGTGTTTATACACTGCGATGCTCACTTCAGAATGTTATAGCCATACTGAACACAAAAACAACGTGTATGTGTTGAACATGTAAAAGGCCTTCCCAATAGAAATATGAAAAAGTTTCTGATAACAAAGAAGTTGAATTTTTTATTTATGTATATATGTAAAAACCTTGGACCAAACCATCTGATGCATAGAAACAACGCATTTCAACACTTCACTATACAAGATACTCTAAGCAGTTTTCCGTACACTGTATAAGATTTACAAGTAAGATTGCTAGACTTTTAGTAACATTTGTACTCTTAAGTACGCAATTTAAACTCATTCTTTGGCAGTTGTTCAAACACGTATTCTGACACTGCCAAATGGTAATATGCTAGAAATACTGATGATCTCCTATTAAGGTTAGGAACTGCTTAGAGTATCTTGTATAGTGAAGTGTTGAAATGCGTTGTTTCTATGCATCAGATGGTTTGGGCCAAGGTTTTTAAATACACACATATAAAATTCAACTTCTTTGTTATCTTTGTTATCTTCGTTTGTTATACAGGTTTACATTAAGAATAAGAAAACACACAGTGTAGAGAAACATTTCCTTGCAGTTAAAAAACACATTTCTGGTTCTCTCTAATTATGTAGATCAATTAGGGTAGAAAGTACATGAAACTCCGTCCAAGAAGAGGGAAAAAAATAGGTTCCTTAGTTCAGAATCTTCATTAGTTTAACTGTAATGTTAAATAAAGTTTACATCACCAGTCTTTCTTATAATGGCCTTGGAAATTTTCCTTTACTAGTGCAGTTAAATTGTACTAGCTGCTTCTATGAGATATAAGTTACTTGTAAATTGGGATTTATTAGTGTTATCTTCAGGGTAGGAAAATCTGTTTACACAATTGTGTTCCAATTTACGTAAGAAATGGGATTGTTTAATGAACTCAGCATTCTAAGAAATGTGCATTTTATATAATAAGCAGTGATTAAGTAAAAAGAAAGCTTTATGTAACTTCAGCTTGAAAGACATTTTGGAGCGAGATGTACAGACCCAATAAATATAAAAGCTACGGGTCAAATATCAAGTAATTCGACGTGTACATAGGAGTGCATCTAGCTCAAAATAATTAAACTTCATTTCAACACAAACTCAAATACTACAAGAAGGTAATTGACACTTGTAACTGAGCTTTAGCATCTGTTCTGGAATAACCTCAGCACAGAAGTATAAAATAATCTTTGCACAACTTCACCCAGAACTATGTTTCAACAAACTAAAGACCAACGCATTATGTTCACTTACACAACCTAGGCAGCGAGTGCTGGATTGGCATGACCATGTTATAAAACTCAGTATGTTCGTAATTGACCAATACAAAGAAGATTTCGGCAAGCACTGCTACTCCTGATGAGCAGACCACTGTTTCACTTTATCAGGAATGATATTATCTATACGTCCTGATGCTGGTTCATTTGCTCACAAGTGCAATGACAGTTTCATTGTTGAAATTTTATACACTGTTTCTGTTCTAGACAGTGCTAGTACCTATACAGAATGCTTTCAGAGTATCAAAGCACGTTCTCTGCTCTAATGAAATAAGTTAAAATTATAACCACTTTTTCATATTTTCATCACGGATATTTTTATATCCTCCAGTGGGCACTTAGGAATTTTGTACACATACTGAACACATAAAAACGTGTAAAGGTTGAACATGTAAATTGACTTTCCAGTACATACATGAAACTGTTTCTGACAACAGAGGAGTTGAGTTTTTATGTAAATATGTAAAAAATGTGGATCAATCCATCTGATACATAGAAAGAAACAACGTCTTTCAATGCTTCATTATACATGTTACTCTTAGCAGTTCTTTTTACAGTGTAAGATTTTCAAGTAAGAATGCCAGTAATTTAGTTGAATATGCGCTGCTTAGAAAGTAGATAAAACACACTCTTTTGCAGTTGGCCACAAAAGTATTCTAACACTGTACAATGGCCATAAGCAAGAAAGAGTGATGAGCTCACATTAATGTTTAGATATCTTCTGTGTCGTAGTTTGATGTACAGTAAGAGCAAACTAACACAGTTTAGAGAAACATTTATTTGCAGTTTAAAATCACACTTGGGGTTCTCTTGAATTGTGTAGATCCATTTATGTAGAAAGTACATGACATTCTGTCCATGATGACAGGACACAATAGGTATTTTAATTCAGAATCTCCTTTAATTTAGCTGTCTTGTTAAATAGATTTTTCCTCACTAGTCCTCTTCTAATGGCGCTGGAATATTATCTATACTTGTGCAGTTAATCTGTCCGTGCTGCTCATGCTAGATAAAAGTTAGTTGAAAGTTAGGGTTTAGTAGTAATATATATAGGGAGGAAAATCTGTTCACACAATGGTGTTCCAATTTACTTAAAAATGAGACTTTTTTTAATGAGCACATTCCTCTTAAAATTGGGCATTCCATATTATGAGGTCTGTTTAAATGAAAAGAGTCTACCTTCAACTTCAGCTTCAAAGATCTTCTCGAGCAGGATCTAGAAACAAGATAAATTAATATGTTTCACTTTAAATTTATACTCATTGGAAGCATACACGAGCGTGGATTGCTCAAAACACTTAAAATTCATTTCAACAACAATAACTCAAATACAACAGCGGTGTAAATGTCACTTGTGAGGAAACACTAATGTTTGTCCTCAAAGAATAAGCTCAGCATAGATATATAAAATAATCTTTGCACAATTTTATGCAAAACAATATTTCACAGAACTAAAGACCTCCCCATCGTGTTCAGTTAGAAAACCTAAGCAGTGAGTACTCGATTGGCATTACTATGTTATAAAACTCAGTAGTTTTCAATCAACAAGGACAAAGAGATTCTGACAAGCACTGCTCCTTCTAACGAGCAGAACACTGTCACTTTTCCAGGTAGTATCATCACTGCACATCTTGATGCTGTTGCATTTCAAACCAAGAGAATGAGAGTTTCACTATTGTAGTTCTATATACAGTGGCTGTTCTAGACAGTGATAACACTGGCACAGAATGCTTTCAGAGCATTAAAGCATGTTCTCTGCCCTAGTGAAATAAGTTAATATTATACTCATTTTCTCATAGTTTTAACACTGATGTGTTTATATACTGCGATGCTCACTTCAGAATGTTATAGCCATACTGAACACAAGAACAACGTGTATGTGTTGAACATGTAAAAGGCCTTCCCAATAGAAATATGAAAAAGTTTCTGATAACAAAGAAGTTGAATTTTTTATTTATGTATATATGTAAAAACCTTGGACCAAACCATCTGATGCATAGAAACAACGCATTTCAACACTTCACTATACAAGATACTCTAAGCAGTTTTCCGTACACTGTATAAGATTTACAAGTAAGATTGCTAGACTTTTAGTAACATTTGTACTCTTAAGTACGCAATTTAAACTCATTCTTTGGCAGTTGTTCAAACACGTATTCTGACACTGCCAAATGGTAATATGCTAGAAATACTGATGATCTCCTATTAAGGTTAGGAACTGCTTAGAGTATCTTGTATAGTGAAGTGTTGAAATGCGTTGTTTCTATGCATCAGATGGTTTGGGCCAAGGTTTTTGAATACACACATATAAAATTCAACTTCTTTGTTATCTTTGTTATCTTCGTTTGTTATACAGGTTTACATTAAGAATAAGAAAACACACAGTGTAGAGAAACATTTCCTTGCAGTTAAAAAACACATTTCTGGTTCTCTCTAATTATGTAGATCAATTAGGGTAGAAAGTACATGAAACTCCGTCCAAGAAGAGGGAAAAAAATAGGTTCCTTAGTTCAGAATCTTCATTAGTTTAACTGTAATGTTAAATAAAGTTTACATCACCAGTCTTTCTTATAATGGCCTTGGAAATTTTCCTTTACTAGTGCAGTTAAATTGTACTAGCTGCTTCTATGAGATATAAGTTACTTGTAAATTGGGATTTATTAGTGTTATCTTCAGGGTAGGAAAATCTGTTTACACAATTGTGTTCCAATTTACGTAAGAAATGGGATTGTTTAATGAACTCAGCATTCTAAGAAATGTGCATTTTATATAATAAGCAGTGATTAAGTAAAAAGAAAGCTTTATGTAACTTCAGCTTGAAAGACATTTTGGAGCGAGATGTACAGACCCAATAAATATAAAAGCTACGGGTCAAATATCAAGTAATTCGACGTGTACATAGGAGTGCATCTAGCTCAAAATAATTAAACTTCATTTCAACACAAACTCAAATACTACAAGAAGGTAATTGACACTTGTAACTGAGCTTTAGCATCTGTTCTGGAATAACCTCAGCACAGAAGTATAAAATAATCTTTGCACAACTTCACCCAGAACTATGTTTCAACAAACTAAAGACCAACGCATTATGTTCACTTACACAACCTAGGCAGCGAGTGCTGGATTGGCATGACCATGTTATAAAACTCAGTATGTTCGTAATTGACCAATACAAAGAAGATTTCGGCAAGCACTGCTACTCCTGATGAGCAGACCACTGTTTCACTTTATCAGGAATGATATTATCTATACGTCCTGATGCTGGTTCATTTGCTCACAAGTGCAATGACAGTTTCATTGTTGAAATTTTATACACTGTTTCTGTTCTAGACAGTGCTAGTACCTATACAGAATGCTTTCAGAGTATCAAAGCACGTTCTCTGCTCTAATGAAATAAGTTAAAATTATAACCACTTTTTCATATTTTCATCACGGATATTTTTATATCCTCCAGTGGGCACTTAGGAATTTTGTACACATACTGAACACATAAAAACGTGTAAAGGTTGAACATGTAAATTGACTTTCCAGTACATACATGAAACTGTTTCTGACAACAGAGGAGTTGAGTTTTTATGTAAATATGTAAAAAATGTGGATCAATCCATCTGATACATAGAAAGAAACAACGTCTTTCAATGCTTCATTATACATGTTACTCTTAGCAGTTCTTTTTACAGTGTAAGATTTTCAAGTAAGAATGCCAGTAATTTAGTTGAATATGCGCTGCTTAGAAAGTAGATAAAACACACTCTTTTGCAGTTGGCCACAAAAGTATTCTAACACTGTACAATGGCCATAAGCAAGAAAGAGTGATGAGCTCACATTAATGTTTAGATATCTTCTGTGTCGTAGTTTGATGTACAGTAAGAGCAAACTAACACAGTTTAGAGAAACATTTATTTGCAGTTTAAAATCACACTTGGGGTTCTCTTGAATTGTGTAGATCCATTTATGTAGAAAGTACATGACATTCTGTCCATGATGACAGGACACAATAGGTATTTTAATTCAGAATCTCCTTTAATTTAGCTGTCTTGTTAAATAGATTTTTCCTCACTAGTCCTCTTCTAATGGCGCTGGAATATTATCTATACTTGTGCAGTTAATCTGTCCGTGCTGCTCATGCTAGATAAAAGTTAGTTGAAAGTTAGGGTTTAGTAGTAATATATATAGGGAGGAAAATCTGTTCACACAATGGTGTTCCAATTTACTTAAAAATGAGACTTTTTTTAATGAGCACATTCCTCTTAAAATTGGGCATTCCATATTATGAGGTCTGTTTAAATGAAAAGAGTCTACCTTCAACTTCAGCTTCCAAGATCTTCTCGAGCAGGATCTAGAAACAAGATAAATTAATATGTTTCACTTTAAATTTATACTCATTGGAAGCATACACGAGCGTGGATTGCTCAAAACACTTAAAATTCATTTCAACAACAATAACTCAAATACAACAGCGGTGTAAATGTCACTTGTGAGGAAACACTAATGTTTGTCCTCAAAGAATAAGCTCAGCATAGATATATAAAATAATCTTTGCACAATTTTATGCAAAACAATATTTCACAGAACTAAAGACCTCCCCATCGTGTTCAGTTAGAAAACCTAAGCAGTGAGTACTCGATTGGCATTACTATGTTATAAAACTCAGTAGTTTTCAATCAACAAGGACAAAGAGATTCTGACAAGCACTGCTCCTTCTAACGAGCAGAACACTGTCACTTTTCCAGGTAGTATCATCACTGCACATCTTGATGCTGTTGCATTTCAAACCAAGAGAATGAGAGTTTCACTATTGTAGTTCTATATACAGTGGCTGTTCTAGACAGTGATAACACTGGCACAGAATGCTTTCAGAGCATTAAAGCATGTTCTCTGCCCTAGTGAAATAAGTTAATATTATACTCATTTTCTCATAGTTTTAACACTGATGTGTTTATATACTGCGATGCTCACTTCAGAATGTTATAGCCATACTGAACACAAGAACAACGTGTATGTGTTGAACATGTAAAAGGCCTTCCCAATAGAAATATGAAAAAGTTTCTGATAACAAAGAAGTTGAATTTTTTATTTATGTATATATGTAAAAACCTTGGACCAAACCATCTGATGCATAGAAACAACGCATTTCAACACTTCACTATACAAGATACTCTAAGCAGTTTTCCGTACACTGTATAAGATTTACAAGTAAGATTGCTAGACTTTTAGTAACATTTGTACTCTTAAGTACGCAATTTAAACTCATTCTTTGGCAGTTGTTCAAACACGTATTCTGACACTGCCAAATGGTAATATGCTAGAAATACTGATGATCTCCTATTAAGGTTAGGAACTGCTTAGAGTATCTTGTATAGTGAAGTGTTGAAATGCGTTGTTTCTATGCATCAGATGGTTTGGGCCAAGGTTTTTGAATACACACATATAAAATTCAACTTCTTTGTTATCTTTGTTATCTTCGTTTGTTATACAGGTTTACATTAAGAATAAGAAAACACACAGTGTAGAGAAACATTTCCTTGCAGTTAAAAAACACATTTCTGGTTCTCTCTAATTATGTAGATCAATTAGGGTAGAAAGTACATGAAACTCCGTCCAAGAAGAGGGAAAAAAATAGGTTCCTTAGTTCAGAATCTTCATTAGTTTAACTGTAATGTTAAATAAAGTTTACATCACCAGTCTTTCTTATAATGGCCTTGGAAATTTTCCTTTACTAGTGCAGTTAAATTGTACTAGCTGCTTCTATGAGATATAAGTTACTTGTAAATTGGGATTTATTAGTGTTATCTTCAGGGTAGGAAAATCTGTTTACACAATTGTGTTCCAATTTACGTAAGAAATGGGATTGTTTAATGAACTCAGCATTCTAAGAAATGTGCATTTTATATAATAAGCAGTGATTAAGTAAAAAGAAAGCTTTATGTAACTTCAGCTTGAAAGACATTTTGGAGCGAGATGTACAGACCCAATAAATATAAAAGCTACGGGTCAAATATCAAGTAATTCGACGTGTACATAGGAGTGCATCTAGCTCAAAATAATTAAACTTCATTTCAACACAAACTCAAATACTACAAGAAGGTAATTGACACTTGTAACTGAGCTTTAGCATCTGTTCTGGAATAACCTCAGCACAGAAGTATAAAATAATCTTTGCACAACTTCACCCAGAACTATGTTTCAACAAACTAAAGACCAACGCATTATGTTCACTTACACAACCTAGGCAGCGAGTGCTGGATTGGCATGACCATGTTATAAAACTCAGTATGTTCGTAATTGACCAATACAAAGAAGATTTCGGCAAGCACTGCTACTCCTGATGAGCAGACCACTGTTTCACTTTATCAGGAATGATATTATCTATACGTCCTGATGCTGGTTCATTTGCTCACAAGTGCAATGACAGTTTCATTGTTGAAATTTTATACACTGTTTCTGTTCTAGACAGTGCTAGTACCTATACAGAATGCTTTCAGAGTATCAAAGCACGTTCTCTGCTCTAATGAAATAAGTTAAAATTATAACCACTTTTTCATATTTTCATCACGGATATTTTTATATCCTCCAGTGGGCACTTAGGAATTTTGTACACATACTGAACACATAAAAACGTGTAAAGGTTGAACATGTAAATTGACTTTCCAGTACATACATGAAACTGTTTCTGACAACAGAGGAGTTGAGTTTTTATGTAAATATGTAAAAAATGTGGATCAATCCATCTGATACATAGAAAGAAACAACGTCTTTCAATGCTTCATTATACATGTTACTCTTAGCAGTTCTTTTTACAGTGTAAGATTTTCAAGTAAGAATGCCAGTAATTTAGTTGAATATGCGCTGCTTAGAAAGTAGATAAAACACACTCTTTTGCAGTTGGCCACAAAAGTATTCTAACACTGTACAATGGCCATAAGCAAGAAAGAGTGATGAGCTCACATTAATGTTTAGATATCTTCTGTGTCGTAGTTTGATGTACAGTAAGAGCAAACTAACACAGTTTAGAGAAACATTTATTTGCAGTTTAAAATCACACTTGGGGTTCTCTTGAATTGTGTAGATCCATTTATGTAGAAAGTACATGACATTCTGTCCATGATGACAGGACACAATAGGTATTTTAATTCAGAATCTCCTTTAATTTAGCTGTCTTGTTAAATAGATTTTTCCTCACTAGTCCTCTTCTAATGGCGCTGGAATATTATCTATACTTGTGCAGTTAATCTGTCCGTGCTGCTCATGCTAGATAAAAGTTAGTTGAAAGTTAGGGTTTAGTAGTAATATATATAGGGAGGAAAATCTGTTCACACAATGGTGTTCCAATTTACTTAAAAATGAGACTTTTTTTAATGAGCACATTCCTCTTAAAATTGGGCATTCCATATTATGAGGTCTGTTTAAATGAAAAGAGTCTACCTTCAACTTCAGCTTCCAAGATCTTCTCGAGCAGGATCTAGAAACAAGATAAATTAATATGTTTCACTTTAAATTTATACTCATTGGAAGCATACACGAGCGTGGATTGCTCAAAACACTTAAAATTCATTTCAACAACAATAACTCAAATACAACAGCGGTGTAAATGTCACTTGTGAGGAAACACTAATGTTTGTCCTCAAAGAATAAGCTCAGCATAGATATATAAAATAATCTTTGCACAATTTTATGCAAAACAATATTTCACAGAACTAAAGACCTCCCCATCGTGTTCAGTTAGAAAACCTAAGCAGTGAGTACTCGATTGGCATTACTATGTTATAAAACTCAGTAGTTTTCAATCAACAAGGACAAAGAGATTCTGACAAGCACTGCTCCTTCTAACGAGCAGAACACTGTCACTTTTCCAGGTAGTATCATCACTGCACATCTTGATGCTGTTGCATTTCAAACCAAGAGAATGAGAGTTTCACTATTGTAGTTCTATATACAGTGGCTGTTCTAGACAGTGATAACACTGGCACAGAATGCTTTCAGAGCATTAAAGCATGTTCTCTGCCCTAGTGAAATAAGTTAATATTATACTCATTTTCTCATAGTTTTAACACTGATGTGTTTATATACTGCGATGCTCACTTCAGAATGTTATAGCCATACTGAACACAAGAACAACGTGTATGTGTTGAACATGTAAAAGGCCTTCCCAATAGAAATATGAAAAAGTTTCTGATAACAAAGAAGTTGAATTTTTTATTTATGTATATATGTAAAAACCTTGGACCAAACCATCTGATGCATAGAAACAACGCATTTCAACACTTCACTATACAAGATACTCTAAGCAGTTTTCCGTACACTGTATAAGATTTACAAGTAAGATTGCTAGACTTTTAGTAACATTTGTACTCTTAAGTACGCAATTTAAACTCATTCTTTGGCAGTTGTTCAAACACGTATTCTGACACTGCCAAATGGTAATATGCTAGAAATACTGATGATCTCCTATTAAGGTTAGGAACTGCTTAGAGTATCTTGTATAGTGAAGTGTTGAAATGCGTTGTTTCTATGCATCAGATGGTTTGGGCCAAGGTTTTTGAATACACACATATAAAATTCAACTTCTTTGTTATCTTTGTTATCTTCGTTTGTTATACAGGTTTACATTAAGAATAAGAAAACACACAGTGTAGAGAAACATTTCCTTGCAGTTAAAAAACACATTTCTGGTTCTCTCTAATTATGTAGATCAATTAGGGTAGAAAGTACATGAAACTCCGTCCAAGAAGAGGGAAAAAAATAGGTTCCTTAGTTCAGAATCTTCATTAGTTTAACTGTAATGTTAAATAAAGTTTACATCACCAGTCTTTCTTATAATGGCCTTGGAAATTTTCCTTTACTAGTGCAGTTAAATTGTACTAGCTGCTTCTATGAGATATAAGTTACTTGTAAATTGGGATTTATTAGTGTTATCTTCAGGGTAGGAAAATCTGTTTACACAATTGTGTTCCAATTTACGTAAGAAATGGGATTGTTTAATGAACTCAGCATTCTAAGAAATGTGCATTTTATATAATAAGCAGTGATTAAGTAAAAAGAAAGCTTTATGTAACTTCAGCTTGAAAGACATTTTGGAGCGAGATGTACAGACCCAATAAATATAAAAGCTACGGGTCAAATATCAAGTAATTCGACGTGTACATAGGAGTGCATCTAGCTCAAAATAATTAAACTTCATTTCAACACAAACTCAAATACTACAAGAAGGTAATTGACACTTGTAACTGAGCTTTAGCATCTGTTCTGGAATAACCTCAGCACAGAAGTATAAAATAATCTTTGCACAACTTCACCCAGAACTATGTTTCAACAAACTAAAGACCAACGCATTATGTTCACTTACACAACCTAGGCAGCGAGTGCTGGATTGGCATTACCATGTTATAAAACTCAGTATGTTCGTAATTGACCAATACAAAGAAGATTTCGGCAAGCACTGCTACTCCTGATGAGCAGACCACTGTTTCACTTTATCAGGAATGATATTATCTATACGTCCTGATGCTGGTTCATTTGCTCACAAGTGCAATGACAGTTTCATTGTTGAAATTTTATACACTGTTTCTGTTCTAGACAGTGCTAGTACCTATACAGAATGCTTTCAGAGTATCAAAGCACGTTCTCTGCTCTAATGAAATAAGTTAAAATTATAACCACTTTTTCATATTTTCATCACGGATATTTTTATATCCTCCAGTGGGCACTTAGGAATTTTGTACACATACTGAACACATAAAAACGTGTAAAGGTTGAACATGTAAATTGACTTTCCAGTACATACATGAAACTGTTTCTGACAACAGAGGAGTTGAGTTTTTATGTAAATATGTAAAAAATGTGGATCAATCCATCTGATACATAGAAAGAAACAACGTCTTTCAATGCTTCATTATACATGTTACTCTTAGCAGTTCTTTTTACAGTGTAAGATTTTCAAGTAAGAATGCCAGTAATTTAGTTGAATATGCGCTGCTTAGAAAGTAGATAAAACACACTCTTTTGCAGTTGGCCACAAAAGTATTCTAACACTGTACAATGGCCATAAGCAAGAAAGAGTGATGAGCTCACATTAATGTTTAGATATCTTCTGTGTCGTAGTTTGATGTACAGTAAGAGCAAACTAACACAGTTTAGAGAAACATTTATTTGCAGTTTAAAATCACACTTGGGGTTCTCTTGAATTGTGTAGATCCATTTATGTAGAAAGTACATGACATTCTGTCCATGATGACAGGACACAATAGGTATTTTAATTCAGAATCTCCTTTAATTTAGCTGTCTTGTTAAATAGATTTTTCCTCACTAGTCCTCTTCTAATGGCGCTGGAATATTATCTATACTTGTGCAGTTAATCTGTCCGTGCTGCTCATGCTAGATAAAAGTTAGTTGAAAGTTAGGGTTTAGTAGTAATATATATAGGGAGGAAAATCTGTTCACACAATGGTGTTCCAATTTACTTAAAAATGAGACTTTTTTTAATGAGCACATTCCTCTTAAAATTGGGCATTCCATATTATGAGGTCTGTTTAAATGAAAAGAGTCTACCTTCAACTTCAGCTTCCAAGATCTTCTCGAGCAGGATCTAGAAACAAGATAAATTAATATGTTTCACTTTAAATTTATACTCATTGGAAGCATACACGAGCGTGGATTGCTCAAAACACTTAAAATTCATTTCAACAACAATAACTCAAATACAACAGCGGTGTAAATGTCACTTGTGAGGAAACACTAATGTTTGTCCTCAAAGAATAAGCTCAGCATAGATATATAAAATAATCTTTGCACAATTTTATGCAAAACAATATTTCACAGAACTAAAGACCTCCCCATCGTGTTCAGTTAGAAAACCTAAGCAGTGAGTACTCGATTGGCATTACTATGTTATAAAACTCAGTAGTTTTCAATCAACAAGGACAAAGAGATTCTGACAAGCACTGCTCCTTCTAACGAGCAGAACACTGTCACTTTTCCAGGTAGTATCATCACTGCACATCTTGATGCTGTTGCATTTCAAACCAAGAGAATGAGAGTTTCACTATTGTAGTTCTATATACAGTGGCTGTTCTAGACAGTGATAACACTGGCACAGAATGCTTTCAGAGCATTAAAGCATGTTCTCTGCCCTAGTGAAATAAGTTAATATTATACTCATTTTCTCATAGTTTTAACACTGATGTGTTTATATACTGCGATGCTCACTTCAGAATGTTATAGCCATACTGAACACAAGAACAACGTGTATGTGTTGAACATGTAAAAGGCCTTCCCAATAGAAATATGAAAAAGTTTCTGATAACAAAGAAGTTGAATTTTTTATTTATGTATATATGTAAAAACCTTGGACCAAACCATCTGATGCATAGAAACAACGCATTTCAACACTTCACTATACAAGATACTCTAAGCAGTTTTCCGTACACTGTATAAGATTTACAAGTAAGATTGCTAGACTTTTAGTAACATTTGTACTCTTAAGTACGCAATTTAAACTCATTCTTTGGCAGTTGTTCAAACACGTATTCTGACACTGCCAAATGGTAATATGCTAGAAATACTGATGATCTCCTATTAAGGTTAGGAACTGCTTAGAGTATCTTGTATAGTGAAGTGTTGAAATGCGTTGTTTCTATGCATCAGATGGTTTGGGCCAAGGTTTTTGAATACACACATATAAAATTCAACTTCTTTGTTATCTTTGTTATCTTCGTTTGTTATACAGGTTTACATTAAGAATAAGAAAACACACAGTGTAGAGAAACATTTCCTTGCAGTTAAAAAACACATTTCTGGTTCTCTCTAATTATGTAGATCAATTAGGGTAGAAAGTACATGAAACTCCGTCCAAGAAGAGGGAAAAAAATAGGTTCCTTAGTTCAGAATCTTCATTAGTTTAACTGTAATGTTAAATAAAGTTTACATCACCAGTCTTTCTTATAATGGCCTTGGAAATTTTCCTTTACTAGTGCAGTTAAATTGTACTAGCTGCTTCTATGAGATATAAGTTACTTGTAAATTGGGATTTATTAGTGTTATCTTCAGGGTAGGAAAATCTGTTTACACAATTGTGTTCCAATTTACGTAAGAAATGGGATTGTTTAATGAACTCAGCATTCTAAGAAATGTGCATTTTATATAATAAGCAGTGATTAAGTAAAAAGAAAGCTTTATGTAACTTCAGCTTGAAAGACATTTTGGAGCGAGATGTACAGACCCAATAAATATAAAAGCTACGGGTCAAATATCAAGTAATTCGACGTGTACATAGGAGTGCATCTAGCTCAAAATAATTAAACTTCATTTCAACACAAACTCAAATACTACAAGAAGGTAATTGACACTTGTAACTGAGCTTTAGCATCTGTTCTGGAATAACCTCAGCACAGAAGTATAAAATAATCTTTGCACAACTTCACCCAGAACTATGTTTCAACAAACTAAAGACCAACGCATTATGTTCACTTACACAACCTAGGCAGCGAGTGCTGGATTGGCATTACCATGTTATAAAACTCAGTATGTTCGTAATTGACCAATACAAAGAAGATTTCGGCAAGCACTGCTACTCCTGATGAGCAGACCACTGTTTCACTTTATCAGGAATGATATTATCTATACGTCCTGATGCTGGTTCATTTGCTCACAAGTGCAATGACAGTTTCATTGTTGAAATTTTATACACTGTTTCTGTTCTAGACAGTGCTAGTACCTATACAGAATGCTTTCAGAGTATCAAAGCACGTTCTCTGCTCTAATGAAATAAGTTAAAATTATAACCACTTTTTCATATTTTCATCACGGATATTTTTATATCCTCCAGTGGGCACTTAGGAATTTTGTACACATACTGAACACATAAAAACGTGTAAAGGTTGAACATGTAAATTGACTTTCCAGTACATACATGAAACTGTTTCTGACAACAGAGGAGTTGAGTTTTTATGTAAATATGTAAAAAATGTGGATCAATCCATCTGATACATAGAAAGAAACAACGTCTTTCAATGCTTCATTATACATGTTACTCTTAGCAGTTCTTTTTACAGTGTAAGATTTTCAAGTAAGAATGCCAGTAATTTAGTTGAATATGCGCTGCTTAGAAAGTAGATAAAACACACTCTTTTGCAGTTGGCCACAAAAGTATTCTAACACTGTACAATGGCCATAAGCAAGAAAGAGTGATGAGCTCACATTAATGTTTAGATATCTTCTGTGTCGTAGTTTGATGTACAGTAAGAGCAAACTAACACAGTTTAGAGAAACATTTATTTGCAGTTTAAAATCACACTTGGGGTTCTCTTGAATTGTGTAGATCCATTTATGTAGAAAGTACATGACATTCTGTCCATGATGACAGGACACAATAGGTATTTTAATTCAGAATCTCCTTTAATTTAGCTGTCTTGTTAAATAGATTTTTCCTCACTAGTCCTCTTCTAATGGCGCTGGAATATTATCTATACTTGTGCAGTTAATCTGTCCGTGCTGCTCATGCTAGATAAAAGTTAGTTGAAAGTTAGGGTTTAGTAGTAATATATATAGGGAGGAAAATCTGTTCACACAATGGTGTTCCAATTTACTTAAAAATGAGACTTTTTTTAATGAGCACATTCCTCTTAAAATTGGGCATTCCATATTATGAGGTCTGTTTAAATGAAAAGAGTCTACCTTCAACTTCAGCTTCCAAGATCTTCTCGAGCAGGATCTAGAAACAAGATAAATTAATATGTTTCACTTTAAATTTATACTCATTGGAAGCATACACGAGCGTGGATTGCTCAAAACACTTAAAATTCATTTCAACAACAATAACTCAAATACAACAGCGGTGTAAATGTCACTTGTGAGGAAACACTAATGTTTGTCCTCAAAGAATAAGCTCAGCATAGATATATAAAATAATCTTTGCACAATTTTATGCAAAACAATATTTCACAGAACTAAAGACCTCCCCATCGTGTTCAGTTAGAAAACCTAAGCAGTGAGTACTCGATTGGCATTACTATGTTATAAAACTCAGTAGTTTTCAATCAACAAGGACAAAGAGATTCTGACAAGCACTGCTCCTTCTAACGAGCAGAACACTGTCACTTTTCCAGGTAGTATCATCACTGCACATCTTGATGCTGTTGCATTTCAAACCAAGAGAATGAGAGTTTCACTATTGTAGTTCTATATACAGTGGCTGTTCTAGACAGTGATAACACTGGCACAGAATGCTTTCAGAGCATTAAAGCATGTTCTCTGCCCTAGTGAAATAAGTTAATATTATACTCATTTTCTCATAGTTTTAACACTGATGTGTTTATATACTGCGATGCTCACTTCAGAATGTTATAGCCATACTGAACACAAGAACAACGTGTATGTGTTGAACATGTAAAAGGCCTTCCCAATAGAAATATGAAAAAGTTTCTGATAACAAAGAAGTTGAATTTTTTATTTATGTATATATGTAAAAACCTTGGACCAAACCATCTGATGCATAGAAACAACGCATTTCAACACTTCACTATACAAGATACTCTAAGCAGTTTTCCGTACACTGTATAAGATTTACAAGTAAGATTGCTAGACTTTTAGTAACATTTGTACTCTTAAGTACGCAATTTAAACTCATTCTTTGGCAGTTGTTCAAACACGTATTCTGACACTGCCAAATGGTAATATGCTAGAAATACTGATGATCTCCTATTAAGGTTAGGAACTGCTTAGAGTATCTTGTATAGTGAAGTGTTGAAATGCGTTGTTTCTATGCATCAGATGGTTTGGGCCAAGGTTTTTGAATACACACATATAAAATTCAACTTCTTTGTTATCTTTGTTATCTTCGTTTGTTATACAGGTTTACATTAAGAATAAGAAAACACACAGTGTAGAGAAACATTTCCTTGCAGTTAAAAAACACATTTCTGGTTCTCTCTAATTATGTAGATCAATTAGGGTAGAAAGTACATGAAACTCCGTCCAAGAAGAGGGAAAAAAATAGGTTCCTTAGTTCAGAATCTTCATTAGTTTAACTGTAATGTTAAATAAAGTTTACATCACCAGTCTTTCTTATAATGGCCTTGGAAATTTTCCTTTACTAGTGCAGTTAAATTGTACTAGCTGCTTCTATGAGATATAAGTTACTTGTAAATTGGGATTTATTAGTGTTATCTTCAGGGTAGGAAAATCTGTTTACACAATTGTGTTCCAATTTACGTAAGAAATGGGATTGTTTAATGAACTCAGCATTCTAAGAAATGTGCATTTTATATAATAAGCAGTGATTAAGTAAAAAGAAAGCTTTATGTAACTTCAGCTTGAAAGACATTTTGGAGCGAGATGTACAGACCCAATAAATATAAAAGCTACGGGTCAAATATCAAGTAATTCGACGTGTACATAGGAGTGCATCTAGCTCAAAATAATTAAACTTCATTTCAACACAAACTCAAATACTACAAGAAGGTAATTGACACTTGTAACTGAGCTTTAGCATCTGTTCTGGAATAACCTCAGCACAGAAGTATAAAATAATCTTTGCACAACTTCACCCAGAACTATGTTTCAACAAACTAAAGACCAACGCATTATGTTCACTTACACAACCTAGGCAGCGAGTGCTGGATTGGCATTACCATGTTATAAAACTCAGTATGTTCGTAATTGACCAATACAAAGAAGATTTCGGCAAGCACTGCTACTCCTGATGAGCAGACCACTGTTTCACTTTATCAGGAATTATATTATCTATACGTCCTGATGCTGGTTCATTTGCTCACAAGTGCAATGACAGTTTCATTGTTGAAATTTTATACACTGTTTCTGTTCTAGACAGTGCTAGTACCTATACAGAATGCTTTCAGAGTATCAAAGCACGTTCTCTGCTCTAATGAAATAAGTTAAAATTATAACCACTTTTTCATATTTTCATCACGGATATTTTTATATCCTCCAGTGGGCACTTAGGAATTTTGTACACATACTGAACACATAAAAACGTGTAAAGGTTGAACATGTAAATTGACTTTCCAGTACATACATGAAACTGTTTCTGACAACAGAGGAGTTGAGTTTTTATGTAAATATGTAAAAAATGTGGATCAATCCATCTGATACATAGAAAGAAACAACGTCTTTCAATGCTTCATTATACATGTTACTCTTAGCAGTTCTTTTTACAGTGTAAGATTTTCAAGTAAGAATGCCAGTAATTTAGTTGAATATGCGCTGCTTAGAAAGTAGATAAAACACACTCTTTTGCAGTTGGCCACAAAAGTATTCTAACACTGTACAATGGCCATAAGCAAGAAAGAGTGATGAGCTCACATTAATGTTTAGATATCTTCTGTGTCGTAGTTTGATGTACAGTAAGAGCAAACTAACACAGTTTAGAGAAACATTTATTTGCAGTTTAAAATCACACTTGGGGTTCTCTTGAATTGTGTAGATCCATTTATGTAGAAAGTACATGACATTCTGTCCATGATGACAGGACACAATAGGTATTTTAATTCAGAATCTCCTTTAATTTAGCTGTCTTGTTAAATAGATTTTTCCTCACTAGTCCTCTTCTAATGGCGCTGGAATATTATCTATACTTGTGCAGTTAATCTGTCCGTGCTGCTCATGCTAGATAAAAGTTAGTTGAAAGTTAGGGTTTAGTAGTAATATATATAGGGAGGAAAATCTGTTCACACAATGGTGTTCCAATTTACTTAAAAATGAGACTTTTTTTAATGAGCACATTCCTCTTAAAATTGGGCATTCCATATTATGAGGTCTGTTTAAATGAAAAGAGTCTACCTTCAACTTCAGCTTCAAAGATCTTCTCGAGCAGGATCTAGAAACAAGATAAATTAATATGTTTCACTTTAAATTTATACTCATTGGAAGCATACACGAGCGTGGATTGCTCAAAACACTTAAAATTCATTTCAACAACAATAACTCAAATACAACAGCGGTGTAAATGTCACTTGTGAGGAAACACTAATGTTTGTCCTCAAAGAATAAGCTCAGCATAGATATATAAAATAATCTTTGCACAATTTTATGCAAAACAATATTTCACAGAACTAAAGACCTCCCCATCGTGTTCAGTTAGAAAACCTAAGCAGTGAGTACTCGATTGGCATTACTATGTTATAAAACTCAGTAGTTTTCAATCAACAAGGACAAAGAGATTCTGACAAGCACTGCTCCTTCTAACGAGCAGAACACTGTCACTTTTCCAGGTAGTATCATCACTGCACATCTTGATGCTGTTGCATTTCAAACCAAGAGAATGAGAGTTTCACTATTGTAGTTCTATATACAGTGGCTGTTCTAGACAGTGATAACACTGGCACAGAATGCTTTCAGAGCATTAAAGCATGTTCTCTGCCCTAGTGAAATAAGTTAATATTATACTCATTTTCTCATAGTTTTAACACTGATGTGTTTATATACTGCGATGCTCACTTCAGAATGTTATAGCCATACTGAACACAAAAACAACGTGTATGTGTTGAACATGTAAAAGGCCTTCCCAATAGAAATATGAAAAAGTTTCTGATAACAAAGAAGTTGAATTTTTTATTTATGTATATATGTAAAAACCTTGGCCCAAACCATCTGATGCATAGAAACAACGCATTTCAACACTTCACTATACAAGATACTCTAAGCAGTTTTCCGTACACTGTATAAGATTTACAAGTAAGATTGCTAGACTTTTAGTAACATTTGTACTCTTAAGTACGCAATTTAAACTCATTCTTTGGCAGTTGTTCAAACACGTATTCTGACACTGCCAAATGGTAATATGCTAGAAATACTGATGATCTCCTATTAAGGTTAGGAACTGCTTAGAGTATCTTGTATAGTGAAGTGTTGAAATGCGTTGTTTCTATGCATCAGATGGTTTGGGCCAAGGTTTTTAAATACACACATATAAAATTCAACTTCTTTGTTATCTTTGTTATCTTCGTTTGTTATACAGGTTTACATTAAGAATAAGAAAACACACAGTGTAGAGAAACATTTCCTTGCAGTTTAAAAACACATTTCTGGTTCTCTCTAATTATGTAGATCAATTAGGGTAGAAAGTACATGAAACTCCGTCCAAGAAGAGGGAAAAAAATAGGTTCCTTAGTTCAGAATCTTCATTAGTTTAACTGTAATGTTAAATAAAGTTTACATCACCAGTCTTTCTTATAATGGCCTTGGAAATTTTCCTTTACTAGTGCAGTTAAATTGTACTAGCTGCTTCTATGAGATATAAGTTACTTGTAAATTGGGATTTATTAGTGTTATCTTCAGGGTAGGAAAATCTGTTTACACAATTGTGTTCCAATTTACGTAAGAAATGGGATTGTTTAATGAACTCAGCATTCTAAGAAATGTGCATTTTATATAATAAGCAGTGATTAAGTAAAAAGAAAGCTTTATGTAACTTCAGCTTGAAAGACATTTTGGAGCGAGATGTACAGACCCAATAAATATAAAAGCTACGGGTCAAATATCAAGTAATTCGACGTGTACATAGGAGTGCATCTAGCTCAAAATAATTAAACTTCATTTCAACACAAACTCAAATACTACAAGAAGGTAATTGACACTTGTAACTGAGCTTTAGCATCTGTTCTGGAATAACCTCAGCACAGAAGTATAAAATAATCTTTGCACAACTTCACCCAGAACTATGTTTCAACAAACTAAAGACCAACGCATTATGTTCACTTACACAACCTAGGCAGCGAGTGCTGGATTGGCATTACCATGTTATAAAACTCAGTATGTTTGTAATTGACCAATACAAAGAAGATTTCGGCAAGCACTGCTACTCCTGATGAGCAGACCACTGTTTCACTTTATCAGGAATTATATTATCTATACGTCCTGATGCTGGTTCATTTGCTCACAAGTGCAATGACAGTTTCATTGTTGAAATTTTATACACTGTTTCTGTTCTAGACAGTGCTAGTACCTATACAGAATGCTTTCAGAGTATCAAAGCACGTTCTCTGCTCTAATGAAATAAGTTAAAATTATAACCACTTTTTCATATTTTCATCACGGATATTTTTATATCCTCCAGTGGGCACTTAGGAATTTTGTACACATACTGAACACATAAAAACGTGTAAAGGTTGAACATGTAAATTGACTTTCCAGTACATACATGAAACTGTTTCTGACAACAGAGGAGTTGAGTTTTTATGTAAATATGTAAAAAATGTGGATCAATCCATCTGATACATAGAAAGAAACAACGTCTTTCAATGCTTCATTATACATGTTACTCTTAGCAGTTCTTTTTACAGTGTAAGATTTTCAAGTAAGAATGCCAGTATTTTAGTTGAATATGCGCTGCTTAGAGAGTAGATAAAACACACTCTTTTGCAGTTGGCCACAAAAGTATTCTAACACTGTACAATGGCCATAAGCAAGAAAGAGTGATGAGCTCACATTAATGTTTAGATATCTTCTGTGTCGTAGTTTGATGTACAGTAAGAGCAAACTAACACAGTTTAGAGAAACATTTATTTGCAGTTTAAAATCACACTTGGGGTTCTCTTGAATTGTGTAGATCCATTTATGTAGAAAGTACATGACATTCTGTCCATGATGACAGGACACAATAGGTATTTTAATTCAGAATCTCCTTTAATTTAGCTGTCTTGTTAAATAGATTTTTCCTCACTAGTCCTCTTCTAATGGCGCTGGAATATTATCTATACTTGTGCAGTTAATCTGTCCGTGCTGCTCATGCTAGATAAAAGTTAGGGTTTAGTAGTAATATATATAGGGAGGAAAATCTGTTCACACAATGGTGTTCCAATTTACTTAAAAATGAGACTTTTTTTAATGAGCACATTCCTCTTAAAATTGGGCATTCCATATTATGAGGTCTGTTTAAATGAAAAGAGTCTACCTTCAACTTCAGCTTCAAAGATCTTCTCGAGCAGGATCTAGAAACAAGATAAATTAATATGTTTCACTTTAAATTTATACTCATTGGAAGCATACACGAGCGTGGATTGCTCAAAACACTTAAAATTCATTTCAACAACAATAACTCAAATACAACAGCGGTGTAAATGTCACTTGTGAGGAAACACTAATGTTTGTCCTCAAAGAATAAGCTCAGCATAGATATATAAAATAATCTTTGCACAATTTTATGCAAAACAATATTTCACAGAACTAAAGACCTCCCCATCGTGTTCAGTTAGAAAACCTAAGCAGTGAGTACTCGATTGGCATTACTATGTTATAAAACTCAGTAGTTTTCAATCAACAAGGACAAAGAGATTCTGACAAGCACTGCTCCTTCTAACGAGCAGAACACTGTCACTTTTCCAGGTAGTATCATCACTGCACATCTTGATGCTGTTGCATTTCAAACCAAGAGAATGAGAGTTTCACTATTGTAGTTCTATATACAGTGGCTGTTCTAGACAGTGATAACACTGGCACAGAATGCTTTCAGAGCATTAAAGCATGTTCTCTGCCCTAGTGAAATAAGTTAATATTATACTCATTTTCTCATAGTTTTAACACTGATGTGTTTATATACTGCGATGCTCACTTCAGAATGTTATAGCCATACTGAACACAAGAACAACGTGTATGTGTTGAACATGTAAAAGGCCTTCCCAATAGAAATATGAAAAAGTTTCTGATAACAAAGAAGTTGAATTTTTTATTTATGTATATATGTAAAAACCTTGGACCAAACCATCTGATGCATAGAAACAACGCATTTCAACACTTCACTATACAAGATACTCTAAGCAGTTTTCCGTACACTGTATAAGATTTACAAGTAAGATTGCTAGACTTTTAGTAACATTTGTACTCTTAAGTACGCAATTTAAACTCATTCTTTGGCAGTTGTTCAAACACGTATTCTGACACTGCCAAATGGTAATATGCTAGAAATACTGATGATCTCCTATTAAGGTTAGGAACTGCTTAGAGTATCTTGTATAGTGAAGTGTTGAAATGCGTTGTTTCTATGCATCAGATGGTTTGGGCCAAGGTTTTTGAATACACACATATAAAATTCAACTTCTTTGTTATCTTTGTTATCTTCGTTTGTTATACAGGTTTACATTAAGAATAAGAAAACACACAGTGTAGAGAAACATTTCCTTGCAGTTTAAAAACACATTTCTGGTTCTCTCTAATTATGTAGATCAATTAGGGTAGAAAGTACATGAAACTCCGTCCAAGAAGAGGGAAAAAAATAGGTTCCTTAGTTCAGAATCTTCATTAGTTTAACTGTAATGTTAAATAAAGTTTACATCACCAGTCTTTCTTATAATGGCCTTGGAAATTTTCCTTTACTAGTGCAGTTAAATTGTACTAGCTGCTTCTATGAGATATAAGTTACTTGTAAATTGGGATTTATTAGTGTTATCTTCAGGGTAGGAAAATCTGTTTACACAATTGTGTTCCAATTTACGTAAGAAATGGGATTGTTTAATGAACTCAGCATTCTAAGAAATGTGCATTTTATATAATAAGCAGTGATTAAGTAAAAAGAAAGCTTTATGTAACTTCAGCTTGAAAGACATTTTGGAGCGAGATGTACAGACCCAATAAATATAAAAGCTACGGGTCAAATATCAAGTAATTCGACGTGTACATAGGAGTGCATCTAGCTCAAAATAATTAAACTTCATTTCAACACACACTCAAATACTACAAGAAGGTAATTGACACTTGTAACTGAGCTTTAGCATCTGTTCTGGAATAACCTCAGCACAGAAGTATAAAATAATCTTTGCACAACTTCACCCAGAACTATGTTTCAACAAACTAAAGACCAACGCACTTACACAACCTAGGCAGCGAGTGCTGGATTGGCATTACCATGTTATAAAACTCAGTATGTTTGTAATTGACCAATACAAAGAAGATTTCGGCAAGCACTGCTACTCCTGATGAGCAGACCACTGTTTCACTTTATCAGGAATGATATTATCTATACGTCCTGATGCTGGTTCATTTGCTCACAAGTGCAATGACAGTTTCATTGTTGAAATTTTATACACTGTTTCTGTTCTAGACAGTGCTAGTACCTATACAGAATGCTTTCAGAGTATCAAAGCACGTTCTCTGCTCTAATGAAATAAGTTAAAATTATAACCACTTTTTCATATTTTCATCACGGATATTTTTATATCCTCCAGTGGGCACTTAGGAATTTTGTACACATACTGAACACATAAAAACGTGTAAAGGTTGAACATGTAAATTGACTTTCCAGTACATACATGAAACTGTTTCTGACAACAGAGGAGTTGAGTTTTTATGTAAATATGTAAAAAATGTGGATCAATCCATCTGATACATAGAAAGAAACAACGTCTTTCAATGCTTCATTATACATGTTACTCTTAGCAGTTCTTTTTACAGTGTAAGATTTTCAAGTAAGAATGCCAGTAATTTAGTTGAATATGCGCTGCTTAGAGAGTAGATAAAACACACTCTTTTGCAGTTGGCCACAAAAGTATTCTAACACTGTACAATGGCCATAAGCAAGAAAGAGTGATGAGCTCACATTAATGTTTAGATATCTTCTGTGTCGTAGTTTGATGTACAGTAAGAGCAAACTAACACAGTTTAGAGAAACATTTATTTGCAGTTTAAAATCACACTTGGGGTTCTCTTGAATTGTGTAGATCCATTTATGTAGAAAGTACATGACATTCTGTCCATGATGACAGGACACAATAGGTATTTTAATTCAGAATCTCCTTTAATTTAGCTGTCTTGTTAAATAGATTTTTCCTCACTAGTCCTCTTCTAATGGCGCTGGAATATTATCTATACTTGTGCAGTTAATCTGTCCGTGCTGCTCATGCTAGATAAAAGTTAGGGTTTAGTAGTAATATATATAGGGAGGAAAATCTGTTCACACAATGGTGTTCCAATTTACTTAAAAATGAGACTTTTTTTAATGAGCACATTCCTCTTAAAATTGGGCATTCCATATTATGAGGTCTGTTTAAATGAAAAGAGTCTACCTTCAACTTCAGCTTCAAAGATCTTCTCGAGCAGGATCTAGAAACAAGATAAATTAATATGTTTCACTTTAAATTTATACTCATTGGAAGCATACACGAGCGTGGATTGCTCAAAACACTTAAAATTCATTTCAACAACAATAACTCAAATACAACAGCGGTGTAAATGTCACTTGTGAGGAAACACTAATGTTTGTCCTCAAAGAATAAGCTCAGCATAGATATATAAAATAATCTTTGCACAATTTTATGCAAAACAATATTTCACAGAACTAAAGACCTCCCCATCGTGTTCAGTTAGAAAACCTAAGCAGTGAGTACTCGATTGGCATTACTATGTTATAAAACTCAGTAGTTTTCAATCAACAAGGACAAAGAGATTCTGACAAGCACTGCTCCTTCTAACGAGCAGAACACTGTCACTTTTCCAGGTAGTATCATCACTGCACATCTTGATGCTGTTGCATTTCAAACCAAGAGAATGAGAGTTTCACTATTGTAGTTCTATATACAGTGGCTGTTCTAGACAGTGATAACACTGGCACAGAATGCTTTCAGAGCATTAAAGCATGTTCTCTGCCCTAGTGAAATAAGTTAATATTATACTCATTTTCTCATAGTTTTAACACTGATGTGTTTATATACTGCGATGCTCACTTCAGAATGTTATAGCCATACTGAACACAAGAACAACGTGTATGTGTTGAACATGTAAAAGGCCTTCCCAATAGAAATATGAAAAAGTTTCTGATAACAAAGAAGTTGAATTTTTTATTTATGTATATATGTAAAAACCTTGGACCAAACCATCTGATGCATAGAAACAACGCATTTCAACACTTCACTATACAAGATACTCTAAGCAGTTTTCCGTACACTGTATAAGATTTACAAGTAAGATTGCTAGACTTTTAGTAACATTTGTACTCTTAAGTACGCAATTTAAACTCATTCTTTGGCAGTTGTTCAAACACGTATTCTGACACTGCCAAATGGTAATATGCTAGAAATACTGATGATCTCCTATTAAGGTTAGGAACTGCTTAGAGTATCTTGTATAGTGAAGTGTTGAAATGCGTTGTTTCTATGCATCAGATGGTTTGGGCCAAGGTTTTTAAATACACACATATAAAATTCAACTTCTTTGTTATCTTTGTTATCTTCGTTTGTTATACAGGTTTACATTAAGAATAAGAAAACACACAGTGTAGAGAAACATTTCCTTGCAGTTAAAAAACACATTTCTGGTTCTCTCTAATTATGTAGATCAATTAGGGTAGAAAGTACATGAAACTCCGTCCAAGAAGAGGGAAAAAAATAGGTTCCTTAGTTCAGAATCTTCATTAGTTTAACTGTAATGTTAAATAAAGTTTACATCACCAGTCTTTCTTATAATGGCCTTGGAAATTTTCCTTTACTAGTGCAGTTAAATTGTACTAGCTGCTTCTATGAGATATAAGTTACTTGTAAATTGGGATTTATTAGTGTTATCTTCAGGGTAGGAAAATCTGTTTACACAATTGTGTTCCAATTTACGTAAGAAATGGGATTGTTTAATGAACTCAGCATTCTAAGAAATGTGCATTTTATATAATAAGCAGTGATTAAGTAAAAAGAAAGCTTTATGTAACTTCAGCTTGAAAGACATTTTGGAGCGAGATGTACAGACCCAATAAATATAAAAGCTACGGGTCAAATATCAAGTAATTCGACGTGTACATAGGAGTGCATCTAGCTCAAAATAATTAAACTTCATTTCAACACAAACTCAAATACTACAAGAAGGTAATTGACACTTGTAACTGAGCTTTAGCATCTGTTCTGGAATAACCTCAGCACAGAAGTATAAAATAATCTTTGCACAACTTCACCCAGAACTATGTTTCAACAAACTAAAGACCAACGCATTATGTTCACTTACACAACCTAGGCAGCGAGTGCTGGATTGGCATGACCATGTTATAAAACTCAGTATGTTCGTAATTGACCAATACAAAGAAGATTTCGGCAAGCACTGCTACTCCTGATGAGCAGACCACTGTTTCACTTTATCAGGAATGATATTATCTATACGTCCTGATGCTGGTTCATTTGCTCACAAGTGCAATGACAGTTTCATTGTTGAAATTTTATACACTGTTTCTGTTCTAGACAGTGCTAGTACCTATACAGAATGCTTTCAGAGTATCAAAGCACGTTCTCTGCTCTAATGAAATAAGTTAAAATTATAACCACTTTTTCATATTTTCATCACGGATATTTTTATATCCTCCAGTGGGCACTTAGGAATTTTGTACACATACTGAACACATAAAAACGTGTAAAGGTTGAACATGTAAATTGACTTTCCAGTACATACATGAAACTGTTTCTGACAACAGAGGAGTTGAGTTTTTATGTAAATATGTAAAAAATGTGGATCAATCCATCTGATACATAGAAAGAAACAACGTCTTTCAATGCTTCATTATACATGTTACTCTTAGCAGTTCTTTTTACAGTGTAAGATTTTCAAGTAAGAATGCCAGTAATTTAGTTGAATATGCGCTGCTTAGAAAGTAGATAAAACACACTCTTTTGCAGTTGGCCACAAAAGTATTCTAACACTGTACAATGGCCATAAGCAAGAAAGAGTGATGAGCTCACATTAATGTTTAGATATCTTCTGTGTCGTAGTTTGATGTACAGTAAGAGCAAACTAACACAGTTTAGAGAAACATTTATTTGCAGTTTAAAATCACACTTGGGGTTCTCTTGAATTGTGTAGATCCATTTATGTAGAAAGTACATGACATTCTGTCCATGATGACAGGACACAATAGGTATTTTAATTCAGAATCTCCTTTAATTTAGCTGTCTTGTTAAATAGATTTTTCCTCACTAGTCCTCTTCTAATGGCGCTGGAATATTATCTATACTTGTGCAGTTAATCTGTCCGTGCTGCTCATGCTAGATAAAAGTTAGTTGAAAGTTAGGGTTTAGTAGTAATATATATAGGGAGGAAAATCTGTTCACACAATGGTGTTCCAATTTACTTAAAAATGAGACTTTTTTTAATGAGCACATTCCTCTTAAAATTGGGCATTCCATATTATGAGGTCTGTTTAAATGAAAAGAGTCTACCTTCAACTTCAGCTTCAAAGATCTTCTCGAGCAGGATCTAGAAACAAGATAAATTAATATGTTTCACTTTAAATTTATACTCATTGGAAGCATACACGAGCGTGGATTGCTCAAAACACTTAAAATTCATTTCAACAACAATAACTCAAATACAACAGCGGTGTAAATGTCACTTGTGAGGAAACACTAATGTTTGTCCTCAAAGAATAAGCTCAGCATAGATATATAAAATAATCTTTGCACAATTTTATGCAAAACAATATTTCACAGAACTAAAGACCTCCCCATCGTGTTCAGTTAGAAAACCTAAGCAGTGAGTACTCGATTGGCATTACTATGTTATAAAACTCAGTAGTTTTCAATCAACAAGGACAAAGAGATTCTGACAAGCACTGCTCCTTCTAACGAGCAGAACACTGTCACTTTTCCAGGTAGTATCATCACTGCACATCTTGATGCTGTTGCATTTCAAACCAAGAGAATGAGAGTTTCACTATTGTAGTTCTATATACAGTGGCTGTTCTAGACAGTGATAACACTGGCACAGAATGCTTTCAGAGCATTAAAGCATGTTCTCTGCCCTAGTGAAATAAGTTAATATTATACTCATTTTCTCATAGTTTTAACACTGATGTGTTTATATACTGCGATGCTCACTTCAGAATGTTATAGCCATACTGAACACAAGAACAACGTGTATGTGTTGAACATGTAAAAGGCCTTCCCAATAGAAATATGAAAAAGTTTCTGATAACAAAGAAGTTGAATTTTTTATTTATGTATATATGTAAAAACCTTGGACCAAACCATCTGATGCATAGAAACAACGCATTTCAACACTTCACTATACAAGATACTCTAAGCAGTTTTCCGTACACTGTATAAGATTTACAAGTAAGATTGCTAGACTTTTAGTAACATTTGTACTCTTAAGTACGCAATTTAAACTCATTCTTTGGCAGTTGTTCAAACACGTATTCTGACACTGCCAAATGGTAATATGCTAGAAATACTGATGATCTCCTATTAAGGTTAGGAACTGCTTAGAGTATCTTGTATAGTGAAGTGTTGAAATGCGTTGTTTCTATGCATCAGATGGTTTGGGCCAAGGTTTTTAAATACACACATATAAAATTCAACTTCTTTGTTATCTTTGTTATCTTCGTTTGTTATACAGGTTTACATTAAGAATAAGAAAACACACAGTGTAGAGAAACATTTCCTTGCAGTTAAAAAACACATTTCTGGTTCTCTCTAATTATGTAGATCAATTAGGGTAGAAAGTACATGAAACTCCGTCCAAGAAGAGGGAAAAAAATAGGTTCCTTAGTTCAGAATCTTCATTAGTTTAACTGTAATGTTAAATAAAGTTTACATCACCAGTCTTTCTTATAATGGCCTTGGAAATTTTCCTTTACTAGTGCAGTTAAATTGTACTAGCTGCTTCTATGAGATATAAGTTACTTGTAAATTGGGATTTATTAGTGTTATCTTCAGGGTAGGAAAATCTGTTTACACAATTGTGTTCCAATTTACGTAAGAAATGGGATTGTTTAATGAACTCAGCATTCTAAGAAATGTGCATTTTATATAATAAGCAGTGATTAAGTAAAAAGAAAGCTTTATGTAACTTCAGCTTGAAAGACATTTTGGAGCGAGATGTACAGACCCAATAAATATAAAAGCTACGGGTCAAATATCAAGTAATTCGACGTGTACATAGGAGTGCATCTAGCTCAAAATAATTAAACTTCATTTCAACACAAACTCAAATACTACAAGAAGGTAATTGACACTTGTAACTGAGCTTTAGCATCTGTTCTGGAATAACCTCAGCACAGAAGTATAAAATAATCTTTGCACAACTTCACCCAGAACTATGTTTCAACAAACTAAAGACCAACGCATTATGTTCACTTACACAACCTAGGCAGCGAGTGCTGGATTGGCATGACCATGTTATAAAACTCAGTATGTTCGTAATTGACCAATACAAAGAAGATTTCGGCAAGCACTGCTACTCCTGATGAGCAGACCACTGTTTCACTTTATCAGGAATGATATTATCTATACGTCCTGATGCTGGTTCATTTGCTCACAAGTGCAATGACAGTTTCATTGTTGAAATTTTATACACTGTTTCTGTTCTAGACAGTGCTAGTACCTATACAGAATGCTTTCAGAGTATCAAAGCACGTTCTCTGCTCTAATGAAATAAGTTAAAATTATAACCACTTTTTCATATTTTCATCACGGATATTTTTATATCCTCCAGTGGGCACTTAGGAATTTTGTACACATACTGAACACATAAAAACGTGTAAAGGTTGAACATGTAAATTGACTTTCCAGTACATACATGAAACTGTTTCTGACAACAGAGGAGTTGAGTTTTTATGTAAATATGTAAAAAATGTGGATCAATCCATCTGATACATAGAAAGAAACAACGTCTTTCAATGCTTCATTATACATGTTACTCTTAGCAGTTCTTTTTACAGTGTAAGATTTTCAAGTAAGAATGCCAGTAATTTAGTTGAATATGCGCTGCTTAGAAAGTAGATAAAACACACTCTTTTGCAGTTGGCCACAAAAGTATTCTAACACTGTACAATGGCCATAAGCAAGAAAGAGTGATGAGCTCACATTAATGTTTAGATATCTTCTGTGTCGTAGTTTGATGTACAGTAAGAGCAAACTAACACAGTTTAGAGAAACATTTATTTGCAGTTTAAAATCACACTTGGGGTTCTCTTGAATTGTGTAGATCCATTTATGTAGAAAGTACATGACATTCTGTCCATGATGACAGGACACAATAGGTATTTTAATTCAGAATCTCCTTTAATTTAGCTGTCTTGTTAAATAGATTTTTCCTCACTAGTCCTCTTCTAATGGCGCTGGAATATTATCTATACTTGTGCAGTTAATCTGTCCGTGCTGCTCATGCTAGATAAAAGTTAGTTGAAAGTTAGGGTTTAGTAGTAATATATATAGGGAGGAAAATCTGTTCACACAATGGTGTTCCAATTTACTTAAAAATGAGACTTTTTTTAATGAGCACATTCCTCTTAAAATTGGGCATTCCATATTATGAGGTCTGTTTAAATGAAAAGAGTCTACCTTCAACTTCAGCTTCAAAGATCTTCTCGAGCAGGATCTAGAAACAAGATAAATTAATATGTTTCACTTTAAATTTATACTCATTGGAAGCATACACGAGCGTGGATTGCTCAAAACACTTAAAATTCATTTCAACAACAATAACTCAAATACAACAGCGGTGTAAATGTCACTTGTGAGGAAACACTAATGTTTGTCCTCAAAGAATAAGCTCAGCATAGATATATAAAATAATCTTTGCACAATTTTATGCAAAACAATATTTCACAGAACTAAAGACCTCCCCATCGTGTTCAGTTAGAAAACCTAAGCAGTGAGTACTCGATTGGCATTACTATGTTATAAAACTCAGTAGTTTTCAATCAACAAGGACAAAGAGATTCTGACAAGCACTGCTCCTTCTAACGAGCAGAACACTGTCACTTTTCCAGGTAGTATCATCACTGCACATCTTGATGCTGTTGCATTTCAAACCAAGAGAATGAGAGTTTCACTATTGTAGTTCTATATACAGTGGCTGTTCTAGACAGTGATAACACTGGCACAGAATGCTTTCAGAGCATTAAAGCATGTTCTCTGCCCTAGTGAAATAAGTTAATATTATACTCATTTTCTCATAGTTTTAACACTGATGTGTTTATATACTGCGATGCTCACTTCAGAATGTTATAGCCATATTGAACACAAGAACAACGTGTATGTGTTGAACATGTAAAAGGCCTTCCCAATAGAAATATGAAAAAGTTTCTGATAACAAAGAAGTTGAATTTTTTATTTATGTATATATGTAAAAACCTTGGACCAAACCATCTGATGCATAGAAACAACGCATTTCAACACTTCACTATACAAGATACTCTAAGCAGTTTTCCGTACACTGTATAAGATTTACAAGTAAGATTGCTAGACTTTTAGTAACATTTGTACTCTTAAGTACGCAATTTAAACTCATTCTTTGGCAGTTGTTCAAACACGTATTCTGACACTGTCAAATGGTAATATGCTAGAAATACTGATGATCTCCTATTAAGGTTAGGAACTGCTTAGAGTATCTTGTATAGTGAAGTGTTGAAATGCGTTGTTTCTATGCATCAGATGGTTTGGGCCAAGGTTTTTAAATACACACATATAAAATTCAACTTCTTTGTTATCTTTGTTATCTTCGTTTGTTATACAGGTTTACATTAAGAATAAGAAAACACACAGTGTAGAGAAACATTTCCTTGCAGTTAAAAAACACATTTCTGGTTCTCTCTAATTATGTAGATCAATTAGGGTAGAAAGTACATGAAACTCCGTCCAAGAAGAGGGAAAAAAATAGGTTCTTTAGTTCAGAATCTTCATTAGTTTAACTGTAATGTTAAATAAAGTTTACATCACCAGTCTTTCTTATAATGGCCTTGGAAATTTTCCTTTACTAGTGCAGTTAAATTGTACTAGCTGCTTCTATGAGATATAAGTTACTTGTAAATTGGGATTTATTAGTGTTATCTTCAGGGTAGGAAAATCTGTTTACACAATTGTGTTCCAATTTACGTAAGAAATGGGATTGTTTAATGAACTCAGCATTCTAAGAAATGTGCATTTTATATAATAAGCAGTGATTAAGTAAAAAGAAAGCTTTATGTAACTTCAGCTTGAAAGACATTTTGGAGCGAGATGTACAGACCCAATAAATATAAAAGCTACGGGTCAAATATCAAGTAATTCGACGTGTACATAGGAGTGCATCTAGCTCAAAATAATTAAACTTCATTTCAACACAAACTCAAATACTACAAGAAGGTAATTGACACTTGTAACTGAGCTTTAGCATCTGTTCTGGAATAACCTCAGCACAGAAGTATAAAATAATCTTTGCACAACTTCACCCAGAACTATGTTTCAACAAACTAAAGACCAACGCATTATGTTCACTTACACAACCTAGGCAGCGAGTGCTGGATTGGCATTACCATGTTATAAAACTCAGTATGTTCGTAATTGACCAATACAAAGAAGATTTCGGCAAGCACTGCTACTCCTGATGAGCAGACCACTGTTTCACTTTATCAGGAATGATATTATCTATACGTCCTGATGCTGGTTCATTTGCTCACAAGTGCAATGACAGTTTCATTGTTGAAATTTTATACACTGTTTCTGTTCTAGACAGTGCTAGTACCTATACAGAATGCTTTCAGAGTATCAAAGCACGTTCTCTGCTCTAATGAAATAAGTTAAAATTATAACCACTTTTTCATATTTTCATCACGGATATTTTTATATTTTCCAGTGGGCACTTAGGAATTTTGTACACATACTGAACACATAAAAACGTGTAAAGGTTGAACATGTAAATTGACTTTCCAGTACATACATGAAACTGTTTCTGACAACAGAGGAGTTGAGTTTTTATGTAAATATGTAAAAAATGTGGATCAATCCATCTGATACATAGAAAGAAACAACGTCTTTCAATGCTTCATTATACATGTTACTCTTAGCAGTTCTTTTTACAGTGTAAGATTTTCAAGTAAGAATGCCAGTAATTTAGTTGAATATGCGCTGCTTAGAAAGTAGATAAAACACACTCTTTTGCAGTTGGCCACAAAAGTATTCTAACACTGTACAATGGCCATAAGCAAGAAAGAGTGATGAGCTCACATTAATGTTTAGATATCTTCTGTGTCGTAGTTTGATGTACAGTAAGAGCAAACTAACACAGTTTAGAGAAACATTTATTTGCAGTTTAAAATCACACTTGGGGTTCTCTTGAATTGTGTAGATCCATTTATGTAGAAAGTACATGACATTCTGTCCATGATGACAGGACACAATAGGTATTTTAATTCAGAATCTCCTTTAATTTAGCTGTCTTGTTAAATAGATTTTTCCTCACTAGTCCTCTTCTAATGGCGCTGGAATATTATCTATACTTGTGCAGTTAATCTGTCCGTGCTGCTCATGCTAGATAAAAGTTAGTTGAAAGTTAGGGTTTAGTAGTAATATATATAGGGAGGAAAATCTGTTCACACAATGGTGTTCCAATTTACTTAAAAATGAGACTTTTTTTAATGAGCACATTCCTCTTAAAATTGGGCATTCCATATTATGAGGTCTGTTTAAATGAAAAGAGTCTACCTTCAACTTCAGCTTCAAAGATCTTCTCGAGCAGGATCTAGAAACAAGATAAATTAATATGTTTCACTTTAAATTTATACTCATTGGAAGCATACACGAGCGTGGATTGCTCAAAACACTTAAAATTCATTTCAACAACAATAACTCAAATACAACAGCGGTGTAAATGTCACTTGTGAGGAAACACTAATGTTTGTCCTCAAAGAATAAGCTCAGCATAGATATATAAAATAATCTTTGCACAATTTTATGCAAAACAATATTTCACAGAACTAAAGACCTCCCCATCGTGTTCAGTTAGAAAACCTAAGCAGTGAGTACTCGATTGGCATTACTATGTTATAAAACTCAGTAGTTTTCAATCAACAAGGACAAAGAGATTCTGACAAGCACTGCTCCTTCTAACGAGCAGAACACTGTCACTTTTCCAGGTAGTATCATCACTGCACATCTTGATGCTGTTGCATTTCAAACCAAGAGAATGAGAGTTTCACTATTGTAGTTCTATATACAGTGGCTGTTCTAGACAGTGATAACACTGGCACAGAATGCTTTCAGAGCATTAAAGCATGTTCTCTGCCCTAGTGAAATAAGTTAATATTATACTCATTTTCTCATAGTTTTAACACTGATGTGTTTATATACTGCGATGCTCACTTCAGAATGTTATAGCCATACTGAACACAAAAACAACGTGTATGTGTTGAACATGTAAAAGGCCTTCCCAATAGAAATATGAAAAAGTTTCTGATAACAAAGAAGTTGAATTTTTTATTTATGTATATATGTAAAAACCTTGGCCCAAACCATCTGATGCATAGAAACAACGCATTTCAACACTTCACTATACAAGATACTCTAAGCAGTTTTCCGTACACTGTATAAGATTTACAAGTAAGATTGCTAGACTTTTAGTAACATTTGTACTCTTAAGTACGCAATTTAAACTCATTCTTTGGCAGTTGTTCAAACACGTATTCTGACACTGCCAAATGGTAATATGCTAGAAATACTGATGATCTCCTATTAAGGTTAGGAACTGCTTAGAGTATCTTGTATAGTGAAGTGTTGAAATGCGTTGTTTCTATGCATCAGATGGTTTGGGCCAAGGTTTTTAAATACACACATATAAAATTCAACTTCTTTGTTATCTTTGTTACCTTCGTTTGTTATACAGGTTTACATTAAGAATAAGAAAACACACAGTGTAGAGAAACATTTCCTTGCAGTTAAAAAACACATTTCTGGTTCTCTCTAATTATGTAGATCAATTAGGGTAGAAAGTACATGAAACTCCGTCCAAGAAGAGGGAAAAAAATAGGTTCCTTAGTTCAGAATCTTCATTAGTTTAACTGTAATGTTAAATAAAGTTTACATCACCAGTCTTTCTTATAATGGCCTTGGAAATTTTCCTTTACTAGTGCAGTTAAATTGTACTAGCTGCTTCTATGAGATATAAGTTACTTGTAAATTGGGATTTATTAGTGTTATCTTCAGGGTAGGAAAATCTGTTTACACAATTGTGTTCCAATTTACGTAAGAAATGGGATTGTTTAATGAACTCAGCATTCTAAGAAATGTGCATTTTATATAATAAGCAGTGATTAAGTAAAAAGAAAGCTTTATGTAACTTCAGCTTGAAAGACATTTTGGAGCGAGATGTACAGACCCAATAAATATAAAAGCTACGGGTCAAATATCAAGTAATTCGACGTGTACATAGGAGTGCATCTAGCTCAAAATAATTAAACTTCATTTCAACACAAACTCAAATACTACAAGAAGGTAATTGACACTTGTAACTGAGCTTTAGCATCTGTTCTGGAATAACCTCAGCACAGAAGTATAAAATAATCTTTGCACAACTTCACCCAGAACTATGTTTCAACAAACTAAAGACCAACGCATTATGTTCACTTACACAACCTAGGCAGCGAGTGCTGGATTGGCATTACCATGTTATAAAACTCAGTATGTTCGTAATTGACCAATACAAAGAAGATTTCGGCAAGCACTGCTACTCCTGATGAGCAGACCACTGTTTCACTTTATCAGGAATGATATTATCTATACGTCCTGATGCTGGTTCATTTGCTCACAAGTGCAATGACAGTTTCATTGTTGAAATTTTATACACTGTTTCTGTTCTAGACAGTGCTAGTACCTATACAGAATGCTTTCAGAGTATCAAAGCACGTTCTCTGCTCTAATGAAATAAGTTAAAATTATAACCACTTTTTCATATTTTCATCACGGATATTTTTATATCCTTCAGTGGGCACTTAGGAATTTTGTACACATACCGAACACATAAAAACGTGTAAAGGTTGAACATGTAAATTGACTTTCCAGTACATACATGAAACTGTTTCTGACATCAGAGGAGTTGAGTTTTTATGTAAATATGTAAAAAATGTGGATCAATCCATCTGATACATAGAAAGAAACAACGTCTTTCAATGCTTCATTATACATGTTACTCTTAGCAGTTCTTTTTACAGTGTAAGATTTTCAAGTAAGAATGCCAGTAATTTAGTTGAATATGCGCTGCTTAGAAAGTAGATAAAACACACTCTTTTGCAGTTGGCCACAAAAGTATTCTAACACTGTACAATGGCCATAAGCAAGAAAGAGTGATGAGCTCACATTAATGTTTAGATATCTTCTGTGTCGTAGTTTGATGTACAGTAAGAGCAAACTAACACAGTTTAGAGAAACATTTATTTGCAGTTTAAAATCACACTTGGGGTTCTCTTGAATTGTGTAGATCCATTTATGTAGAAAGTACATGACATTCTGTCCATGATGACAGGACACAATAGGTATTTTAATTCAGAATCTCCTTTAATTTAGCTGTCTTGTTAAATAGATTTTTCCTCACTAGTCCTCTTCTAATGGCGCTGGAATATTATCTATACTTGTGCAGTTAATCTGTCCGTGCTGCTCATGCTAGATAAAAGTTAGTTGAAAGTTAGGGTTTAGTAGTAATATATATAGGGAGGAAAATCTGTTCACACAATGGTGTTCCAATTTACTTAAAAATGAGACTTTTTTTAATGAGCACATTCCTCTTAAAATTGGGCATTCCATATTATGAGGTCTGTTTAAATGAAAAGAGTCTACCTTCAACTTCAGCTTCAAAGATCTTCTCGAGCAGGATCTAGAAACAAGATAAATTAATATGTTTCACTTTAAATTTATACTCATTGGAAGCATACACGAGCGTGGATTGCTCAAAACACTTAAAATTCATTTCAACAACAATAACTCAAATACAACAGCGGTGTAAATGTCACTTGTGAGGAAACACTAATGTTTGTCCTCAAAGAATAAGCTCAGCATAGATATATAAAATAATCTTTGCACAATTTTATGCAAAACAATATTTCACAGAACTAAAGACCTCCCCATCGTGTTCAGTTAGAAAACCTAAGCAGTGAGTACTCGATTGGCATTACTATGTTATAAAACTCAGTAGTTTTCAATCAACAAGGACAAAGAGATTCTGACAAGCACTGCTCCTTCTAACGAGCAGAACACTGTCACTTTTCCAGGTAGTATCATCACTGCACATCTTGATGCTGTTGCATTTCAAACCAAGAGAATGAGAGTTTCACTATTGTAGTTCTATATACAGTGGCTGTTCTAGACAGTGATAACACTGGCACAGAATGCTTTCAGAGCATTAAAGCATGTTCTCTGCCCTAGTGAAATAAGTTAATATTATACTCATTTTCTCATAGTTTTAACACTGATGTGTTTATATACTGCGATGCTCACTTCAGAATGTTATAGCCATACTGAACACAAGAACAACGTGTATGTGTTGAACATGTAAAAGGCCTTCCCAATAGAAATATGAAAAAGTTTCTGATAACAAAGAAGTTGAATTTTTTATTTATGTATATATGTAAAAACCTTGGCCCAAACCATCTGATGCATAGAAACAACGCATTTCAACACTTCACTATACAAGATACTCTAAGCAGTTTTCCGTACACTGTATAAGATTTACAAGTAAGATTGCTAGACTTTTAGTAACATTTGTACTCTTAAGTACGCAATTTAAACTCATTCTTTGGCAGTTGTTCAAACACGTATTCTGACACTGCCAAATGGTAATATGCTAGAAATACTGATGATCTCCTATTAAGGTTAGGAACTGCTTAGAGTATCTTGTATAGTGAAGTGTTGAAATGCGTTGTTTCTATGCATCAGATGGTTTGGGCCAAGGTTTTTAAATACACACATATAAAATTCAACTTCTTTGTTATCTTTGTTACCTTCGTTTGTTATACAGGTTTACATTAAGAATAAGAAAACACACAGTGTAGAGAAACATTTGCTTGCAGTTAAAAAACACATTTCTGGTTCTCTCTAATTATGTAGATCAATTAGGGTAGAAAGTACATGAAACTCCGTCCAAGAAGAGGGAAAAAAATAGGTTCCTTAGTTCAGAATCTTCATTAGTTTAACTGTAATGTTAAATAAAGTTTACATCACCAGTCTTTCTTATAATGGCCTTGGAAATTTTCCTTTACTAGTGCAGTTAAATTGTACTAGCTGCTTCTATGAGATATAAGTTACTTGTAAATTGGGATTTATTAGTGTTATCTTCAGGGTAGGAAAATCTGTTTACACAATTGTGTTCCAATTTACGTAAGAAATGGGATTGTTTAATGAACTCAGCATTCTAAGAAATGTGCATTTTATATAATAAGCAGTGATTAAGTAAAAAGAAAGCTTTATGTAACTTCAGCTTGAAAGACATTTTGGAGCGAGATGTACAGACCCAATAAATATAAAAGCTACGGGTCAAATATCAAGTAATTCGACGTGTACATAGGAGTGCATCTAGCTCAAAATAATTAAACTTCATTTCAACACAAACTCAAATACTACAAGAAGGTAATTGACACTTGTAACTGAGCTTTAGCATCTGTTCTGGAATAACCTCAGCACAGAAGTATAAAATAATCTTTGCACAACTTCACCCAGAACTATGTTTCAACAAACTAAAGACCAACGCATTATGTTCACTTACACAACCTAGGCAGCGAGTGCTGGATTGGCATTACCATGTTATAAAACTCAGTATGTTCGTAATTGACCAATACAAAGAAGATTTCGGCAAGCACTGCTACTCCTGATGAGCAGACCACTGTTTCACTTTATCAGGAATGATATTATCTATACGTCCTGATGCTGGTTCATTTGCTCACAAGTGCAATGACAGTTTCATTGTTGAAATTTTATACACTGTTTCTGTTCTAGACAGTGCTAGTACCTATACAGAATGCTTTCAGAGTATCAAAGCACGTTCTCTGCTCTAATGAAATAAGTTAAAATTATAACCACTTTTTCATATTTTCATCACGGATATTTTTATATCCTCCAGTGGGCACTTAGGAATTTTGTACACATACTGAACACATAAAAACGTGTAAAGGTTGAACATGTAAATTGACTTTCCAGTACATACATGAAACTGTTTCTGACAACAGAGGAGTTGAGTTTTTATGTAAATATGTAAAAAATGTGGATCAATCCATCTGATACATAGAAAGAAACAACGTCTTTCAATGCTTCATTATACATGTTACTCTTAGCAGTTCTTTTTACAGTGTAAGATTTTCAAGTAAGAATGCCAGTAATTTAGTTGAATATGCGCTGCTTAGAAAGTAGATAAAACACACTCTTTTGCAGTTGGCCACAAAAGTATTCTAACACTGTACAATGGCCATAAGCAAGAAAGAGTGATGAGCTCACATTAATGTTTAGATATCTTCTGTGTCGTAGTTTGATGTACAGTAAGAGCAAACTAACACAGTTTAGAGAAACATTTATTTGCAGTTTAAAATCACACTTGGGGTTCTCTTGAATTGTGTAGATCCATTTATGTAGAAAGTACATGACATTCTGTCCATGATGACAGGACACAATAGGTATTTTAATTCAGAATCTCCTTTAATTTAGCTGTCTTGTTAAATAGATTTTTCCTCACTAGTCCTCTTCTAATGGCGCTGGAATATTATCTATACTTGTGCAGTTAATCTGTCCGTGCTGCTCATGCTAGATAAAAGTTAGTTGAAAGTTAGGGTTTAGTAGTAATATATATAGGGAGGAAAATCTGTTCACACAATGGTGTTCCAATTTACTTAAAAATGAGACTTTTTTTAATGAGCACATTCCTCTTAAAATTGGGCATTCCATATTATGAGGTCTGTTTAAATGAAAAGAGTCTACCTTCAACTTCAGCTTCAAAGATCTTCTCGAGCAGGATCTAGAAACAAGATAAATTAATATGTTTCACTTTAAATTTATACTCATTGGAAGCATACACGAGCGTGGATTGCTCAAAACACTTAAAATTCATTTCAACAACAATAACTCAAATACAACAGCGGTGTAAATGTCACTTGTGAGGAAACACTAATGTTTGTCCTCAAAGAATAAGCTCAGCATAGATATATAAAATAATCTTTGCACAATTTTATGCAAAACAATATTTCACAGAACTAAAGACCTCCCCATCGTGTTCAGTTAGAAAACCTAAGCAGTGAGTACTCGATTGGCATTACTATGTTATAAAACTCAGTAGTTTTCAATCAACAAGGACAAAGAGATTCTGACAAGCACTGCTCCTTCTAACGAGCAGAACACTGTCACTTTTCCAGGTAGTATCATCACTGCACATCTTGATGCTGTTGCATTTCAAACCAAGAGAATGAGAGTTTCACTATTGTAGTTCTATATACAGTGGCTGTTCTAGACAGTGATAACACTGGCACAGAATGCTTTCAGAGCATTAAAGCATGTTCTCTGCCCTAGTGAAATAAGTTAATATTATACTCATTTTCTCATAGTTTTAACACTGATGTGTTTATATACTGCGATGCTCACTTCAGAATGTTATAGCCATACTGAACACAAGAACAACGTGTATGTGTTGAACATGTAAAAGGCCTTCCCAATAGAAATATGAAAAAGTTTCTGATAACAAAGAAGTTGAATTTTTTATTTATGTATATATGTAAAAACCTTGGACCAAACCATCTGATGCATAGAAACAACGCATTTCAACACTTCACTATACAAGATACTCTAAGCAGTTTTCCGTACACTGTATAAGATTTACAAGTAAGATTGCTAGACTTTTAGTAACATTTGTACTCTTAAGTACGCAATTTAAACTCATTCTTTGGCAGTTGTTCAAACACGTATTCTGACACTGCCAAATGGTAATATGCTAGAAATACTGATGATCTCCTATTAAGGTTAGGAACTGCTTAGAGTATCTTGTATAGTGAAGTGTTGAAATGCGTTGTTTCTATGCATCAGATGGTTTGGGCCAAGGTTTTTAAATACACACATATAAAATTCAACTTCTTTGTTATCTTTGTTACCTTCGTTTGTTATACAGGTTTACATTAAGAATAAGAAAACACACAGTGTAGAGAAACATTTCCTTGCAGTTAAAAAACACATTTCTGGTTCTCTCTAATTATGTAGATCAATTAGGGTAGAAAGTACATGAAACTCCGTCCAAGAAGAGGGAAAAAAATAGGTTCCTTAGTTCAGAATCTTCATTAGTTTAACTGTAATGTTAAATAAAGTTTACATCACCAGTCTTTCTTATAATGGCCTTGGAAATTTTCCTTTACTAGTGCAGTTAAATTGTACTAGCTGCTTCTATGAGATATAAGTTACTTGTAAATTGGGATTTATTAGTGTTATCTTCAGGGTAGGAAAATCTGTTTACACAATTGTGTTCCAATTTACGTAAGAAATGGGATTGTTTAATGAACTCAGCATTCTAAGAAATGTGCATTTTATATAATAAGCAGTGATTAAGTAAAAAGAAAGCTTTATGTAACTTCAGCTTGAAAGACATTTTGGAGCGAGATGTACAGACCCAATAAATATAAAAGCTACGGGTCAAATATCAAGTAATTCGACGTGTACATAGGAGTGCATCTAGCTCAAAATAATTAAACTTCATTTCAACACAAACTCAAATACTACAAGAAGGTAATTGACACTTGTAACTGAGCTTTAGCATCTGTTCTGGAATAACCTTAGCACAGAAGTATAAAATAATCTTTGCACAACTTCACCCAGAACTATGTTTCAACAAACTAAAGACCAACGCATTATGTTCACTTACACAACCTAGGCAGCGAGTGCTGGATTGGCATTACCATGTTATAAAACTCAGTATGTTCGTAATTGACCAATACAAAGAAGATTTCGGCAAGCACTGCTACTCCTGATGAGCAGACCACTGTTTCACTTTATCAGGAATGATATTATCTATACGTCCTGATGCTGGTTCATTTGCTCACAAGTGCAATGACAGTTTCATTGTTGAAATTTTATACACTGTTTCTGTTCTAGACAGTGCTAGTACCTATACAGAATGCTTTCAGAGTATCAAAGCACGTTCTCTGCTCTAATGAAATAAGTTAAAATTATAACCACTTTTTATATTTTCATCACGGATATTTTTATATCCTCCAGTGGGCACATAGGAATTTTGTACACATACTGAACACATAAAAACGTGTAAAGGTTGAACATGTAAATTGACTTTCCAGTACATACATGAAACTGTTTCTGACAACAGAGGAGTTGAGTTTTTATGTAAATATGTAAAAAATGTGGATCAATCCATCTGATACATAGAAAGAAACAACGTCTTTCAATGCTTCATTATACATGTTACTCTTAGCAGTTCTTTTTACAGTGTAAGATTTTCAAGTAAGAATGCCAGTAATTTAGTTGAATATGCGCTGCTTAGAAAGTAGATAAAACACACTCTTTTGCAGTTGGCCACAAAAGTATTCTAACACTGTACAATGGCCATAAGCAAGAAAGAGTGATGAGCTCACATTAATGTTTAGATATCTTCTGTGTCGTAGTTTGATGTACAGTAAGAGCAAACTAACACAGTTTAGAGAAACATTTATTTGCAGTTTAAAATCACACTTGGGGTTCTCTTGAATTGTGTAGATCCATTTATGTAGAAAGTACATGACATTCTGTCCATGATGACAGGACACAATAGGTATTTTAATTCAGAATCTCCTTTAATTTAGCTGTCTTGTTAAATAGATTTTTCCTCACTAGTCCTCTTCTAATGGCGCTGGAATATTATCTATACTTGTGCAGTTAATCTGTCCGTGCTGCTCATGCTAGATAAAAGTTAGTTGAAAGTTAGGGTTTAGTAGTAATATATATAGGGAGGAAAATCTGTTCACACAATGGTGTTCCAATTTACTTAAAAATGAGACTTTTTTTAATGAGCACATTCCTCTTAAAATTGGGCATTCCATATTATGAGGTCTGTTTAAATGAAAAGAGTCTACCTTCAACTTCAGCTTCAAAGATCTTCTCGAGCAGGATCTAGAAACAAGATAAATTAATATGTTTCACTTTAAATTTATACTCATTGGAAGCATACACGAGCGTGGATTGCTCAAAACACTTAAAATTCATTTCAACAACAATAACTCAAATACAACAGCGGTGTAAATGTCACTTGTGAGGAAACACTAATGTTTGTCCTCAAAGAATAAGCTCAGCATAGATATATAAAATAATCTTTGCACAATTTTATGCAAAACAATATTTCACAGAACTAAAGACCTCCCCATCGTGTTCAGTTAGAAAACCTAAGCAGTGAGTACTCGATTGGCATTACTATGTTATAAAACTCAGTAGTTTTCAATCAACAAGGACAAAGAGATTCTGACAAGCACTGCTCCTTCTAACGAGCAGAACACTGTCACTTTTCCAGGTAGTATCATCACTGCACATCTTGATGCTGTTGCATTTCAAACCAAGAGAATGAGAGTTTCACTATTGTAGTTCTATATACAGTGGCTGTTCTAGACAGTGATAACACTGGCACAGAATGCTTTCAGAGCATTAAAGCATGTTCTCTGCCCTAGTGAAATAAGTTAATATTATACTCATTTTCTCATAGTTTTAACACTGATGTGTTTATATACTGCGATGCTCACTTCAGAATGTTATAGCCATACTGAACACAAAAACAACGTGTATGTGTTGAACATGTAAAAGGCCTTCCCAATAGAAATATGAAAAAGTTTCTGATAACAAAGAAGTTGAATTTTTTATTTATGTATATATGTAAAAACCTTGGACCAAACCATCTGATGCATAGAAACAACGCATTTCAACACTTCACTATACAAGATACTCTAAGCAGTTTTCCGTACACTGTATAAGATTTACAAGTAAGATTGCTAGACTTTTAGTAACATTTGTACTCTTAAGTACGCAATTTAAACTCATTCTTTGGCAGTTGTTCAAACACGTATTCTGACACTGCCGAATGGTAATATGCTAGAAATACTGATGATCTCCTATTAAGGTTAGGAACTGCTTAGAGTATTTTGTATAGTGAAGTGTTGAAATGCGTTGTTTCTATGCATCAGATGGTTTGGGCCAAGGTTTTTAAATACACACATATAAAATTCAACTTCTTTGTTATCTTTGTTATCTTCGTTTGTTATACAGGTTTACATTAAGAATAAGAAAACACACAGTGTGAAGAAACATTTCCTTGCAGTTAAAAAACACATTTCTGGTTCTCTCTAATTATGTAGATCAATTAGGGTAGAAAGTACATGAAACTCCGTCCAAGAAGAGGGAAAAAAATAGGTTCCTTAGTTCAGAATCTTCATTAGTTTAACTGTAATGTTAAATAAAGTTTACATCACCAGTCTTTCTTATAATGGCCTTGGAAATTTTCCTTTACTAGTGCAGTTAAATTGTACTAGCTGCTTCTATGAGATATAAGTTACTTGTAAATTGGGATTTATTAGTGTTATCTTCAGGGTAGGAAAATCTGTTTACACAATTGTGTTCCAATTTACGTAAGAAATGGGATTGTTTAATGAACTCAGCATTCTAAGAAATGTGCATTTTATATAATAAGCAGTGATTAAGTAAAAAGAAAGCTTTATGTAACTTCAGCTTGAAAGACATTTTGGAGCGAGATGTACAGACCCAATAAATATAAAAGCTACGGGTCAAATATCAAGTAATTCGACGTGTACATAGGAGTGCATCTAGCTCAAAATAATTAAACTTCATTTCAACACAAACTCAAATACTACAAGAAGGTAATTGACACTTGTAACTGAGCTTTAGCATCTGTTCTGGAATAACCTCAGCACAGAAGTATAAAATAATCTTTGCACAACTTCACCCAGAACTATGTTTCAACAAACTAAAGACCAACGCATTATGTTCACTTACACAACCTAGGCAGCGAGTGCTGGATTGGCATTACCATGTTATAAAACTCAGTATGTTCGTAATTGACCAATACAAAGAAGATTTCGGCAAGCACTGCTACTCCTGATGAGCAGACCACTGTTTCACTTTATCAGGAATGATATTATCTATACGTCCTGATGCTGGTTCATTTGCTCACAAGTGCAATGACAGTTTCATTGTTGAAATTTTATACACTGTTTCTGTTCTAGACAGTGCTAGTACCTATACAGAATGCTTTCAGAGTATCAAAGCACGTTCTCTGCTCTAATGAAATAAGTTAAAATTATAACCACTTTTTCATATTTTCATCACGGATATTTTTATATCCTCCAGTGGGCACTTAGGAATTTTGTACACATACTGAACACATAAAAACGTGTAAAGGTTGAACATGTAAATTGACTTTCCAGTACATACATGAAACTGTTTCTGACAACAGAGGAGTTGAGTTTTTATGTAAATATGTAAAAAATGTGGATCAATCCATCTGATACATAGAAAGAAACAACGTCTTTCAATGCTTCATTATACATGTTACTCTTAGCAGTTCTTTTTACAGTGTAAGATTTTCAAGTAAGAATGCCAGTAATTTAGTTGAATATGCGCTGCTTAGAAAGTAGATAAAACACACTCTTTTGCAGTTGGCCACAAAAGTATTCTAACACTGTACAATGGCCATAAGCAAGAAAGAGTGATGAGCTCACATTAATGTTTAGATATCTTCTGTGTCGTAGTTTGATGTACAGTAAGAGCAAACTAACACAGTTTAGAGAAACATTTATTTGCAGTTTAAAATCACACTTGGGGTTCTCTTGAATTGTGTAGATCCATTTATGTAGAAAGTACATGACATTCTGTCCATGATGACAGGACACAATAGGTATTTTAATTCAGAATCTCCTTTAATTTAGCTGTCTTGTTAAATAGATTTTTCCTCACTAGTCCTCTTCTAATGGCGCTGGAATATTATCTATACTTGTGCAGTTAATCTGTCCGTGCTGCTCATGCTAGATAAAAGTTAGTTGAAAGTTAGGGTTTAGTAGTAATATATATAGGGAGGAAAATCTGTTCACACAATGGTGTTCCAATTTACTTAAAAATGAGACTTTTTTTAATGAGCACATTCCTCTTAAAATTGGGCATTCCATATTATGAGGTCTGTTTAAATGAAAAGAGTCTACCTTCAACTTCAGCTTCAAAGATCTTCTCGAGCAGGATCTAGAAACAAGATAAATTAATATGTTTCACTTTAAATTTATACTCATTGGAAGCATACACGAGCGTGGATTGCTCAAAACACTTAAAATTCATTTCAACAACAATAACTCAAATACAACAGCGGTGTAAATGTCACTTGTGAGGAAACACTAATGTTTGTCCTCAAAGAATAAGCTCAGCATAGATATATAAAATAATCTTTGCACAATTTTATGCAAAACAATATTTCACAGAACTAAAGACCTCCCCATCGTGTTCAGTTAGAAAACCTAAGCAGTGAGTACTCGATTGGCATTACTATGTTATAAAACTCAGTAGTTTTCAATCAACAAGGACAAAGAGATTCTGACAAGCACTGCTCCTTCTAACGAGCAGAACACTGTCACTTTTCCAGGTAGTATCATCACTGCACATCTTGATGCTGTTGCATTTCAAACCAAGAGAATGAGAGTTTCACTATTGTAGTTCTATATACAGTGGCTGTTCTAGACAGTGATAACACTGGCACAGAATGCTTTCAGAGCATTAAAGCATGTTCTCTGCCCTAGTGAAATAAGTTAATATTATACTCATTTTCTCATAGTTTTAACACTGATGTGTTTATATACTGCGATGCTCACTTCAGAATGTTATAGCCATACTGAACACAAGAACAACGTGTATGTGTTGAACATGTAAAAGGCCTTCCCAATAGAAATATGAAAAAGTTTCTGATAACAAAGAAGTTGAATTTTTTATTTATGTATATATGTAAAAACCTTGGACCAAACCATCTGATGCATAGAAACAACGCATTTCAACACTTCACTATACAAGATACTCTAAGCAGTTTTCCGTACACTGTATAAGATTTACAAGTAAGATTGCTAGACTTTTAGTAACATTTGTACTCTTAAGTACGCAATTTAAACTCATTCTTTGGCAGTTGTTCAAACACGTATTCTGACACTGCCAAATGGTAATATGCTAGAAATACTGATGATCTCCTATTAAGGTTAGGAACTGCTTAGAGTATCTTGTATAGTGAAGTGTTGAAATGCGTTGTTTCTATGCATCAGATGGTTTGGGCCAAGGTTTTTAAATACACACATATAAAATTCAACTTCTTTGTTATCTTTGTTATCTTCGTTTGTTATACAGGTTTACATTAAGAATAAGAAAACACACAGTGTAGAGAAACATTTCCTTGCAGTTTAAAAACACATTTCTGGTTCTCTCTAATTATGTAGATCAATTAGGGTAGAAAGTACATGAAACTCCGTCCAAGAAGAGGGAAAAAAATAGGTTCCTTAGTTCAGAATCTTCATTAGTTTAACTGTAATGTTAAATAAAGTTTACATCACCAGTCTTTCTTATAATGGCCTTGGAAATTTTCCTTTACTAGTGCAGTTAAATTGTACTAGCTGCTTCTATGAGATATAAGTTACTTGTAAATTGGGATTTATTAGTGTTATCTTCAGGGTAGGAAAATCTGTTTACACAATTGTGTTCCAATTTACGTAAGAAATGGGATTGTTTAATGAACTCAGCATTCTAAGAAATGTGCATTTTATATAATAAGCAGTGATTAAGTAAAAAGAAAGCTTTATGTAACTTCAGCTTGAAAGACATTTTGGAGCGAGATGTACAGACCCAATAAATATAAAAGCTACGGGTCAAATATCAAGTAATTTGACGTGTACATAGGAGTGCATCTAGCTCAAAATAATTAAACTTCATTTCAACACAAACTCAAATACTACAAGAAGGTAATTGACACTTGTAACTGAGCTTTAGCATCTGTTCTGGAATAACCTCAGCACAGAAGTATAAAATAATCTTTGCACAACTTCACCCAGAACTATGTTTCAACAAACTAAAGACCAACGCATTATGTTCACTTACACAACCTAGGCAGCGAGTGCTGGATTGGCATTACCATGTTATAAAACTCAGTATGTTCGTAATTGACCAATACAAAGAAGATTTCGGCAAGCACTGCTACTCCTGATGAGCAGACCACTGTTTCACTTTATCAGGAATGATATTATCTATACGTCCTGATGCTGGTTCATTTGCTCACAAGTGCAATGACAGTTTCATTGTTGAAATTTTATACACTGTTTCTGTTCTAGACAGTGCTAGTACCTATACAGAATGCTTTCAGAGTATCAAAGCACGTTCTCTGCTCTAATGAAATAAGTTAAAATTATAACCACTTTTTCATATTTTCATCACGGATATTTTTATATCCTCCAGTGGGCACTTAGGAATTTTGTACACATACTGAACACATAAAAACGTGTAAAGGTTGAACATGTAAATTGACTTTCCAGTACATACATGAAACTGTTTCTGACAACAGAGGAGTTGAGTTTTTATGTAAATATGTAAAAAATGTGGATCAATCCATCTGATACATAGAAAGAAACAACGTCTTTCAATGCTTCATTATACATGTTACTCTTAGCAGTTCTTTTTACAGTGTAAGATTTTCAAGTAAGAATGCCAGTAATTTAGTTGAATATGCGCTGCTTAGAAAGTAGATAAAACACACTCTTTTGCAGTTGGCCACAAAAGTATTCTAACACTGTACAATGGCCATAAGCAAGAAAGAGTGATGAGCTCACATTAATGTTTAGATATCTTCTGTGTCGTAGTTTGATGTACAGTAAGAGCAAACTAACACAGTTTAGAGAAACATTTATTTGCAGTTTAAAATCACACTTGGGGTTCTCTTGAATTGTGTAGATCCATTTATGTAGAAAGTACATGACATTCTGTCCATGATGACAGGACACAATAGGTATTTTAATTCAGAATCTCCTTTAATTTAGCTGTCTTGTTAAATAGATTTTTCCTCACTAGTCCTCTTCTAATGGCGCTGGAATATTATCTATACTTGTGCAGTTAATCTGTCCGTGCTGCTCATGCTAGATAAAAGTTAGTTGAAAGTTAGGGTTTAGTAGTAATATATATAGGGAGGAAAATCTGTTCACACAATGGTGTTCCAATTTACTTAAAAATGAGACTTTTTTTAATGAGCACATTCCTCTTAAAATTGGGCATTCCATATTATGAGGTCTGTTTAAATGAAAAGAGTCTACCTTCAACTTCAGCTTCAAAGATCTTCTCGAGCAGGATCTAGAAACAAGATAAATTAATATGTTTCACTTTAAATTTATACTCATTGGAAGCATACACGAGCGTGGATTGCTCAAAACACTTAAAATTCATTTCAACAACAATAACTCAAATACAACAGCGGTGTAAATGTCACTTGTGAGGAAACACTAATGTTTGTCCTCAAAGAATAAGCTCAGCATAGATATATAAAATAATCTTTGCACAATTTTATGCAAAACAATATTTCACAGAACTAAAGACCTCCCCATCGTGTTCAGTTAGAAAACCTAAGCAGTGAGTACTCGATTGGCATTACTATGTTATAAAACTCAGTAGTTTTCAATCAACAAGGACAAAGAGATTCTGACAAGCACTGCTCCTTCTAACGAGCAGAACACTGTCACTTTTCCAGGTAGTATCATCACTGCACATCTTGATGCTGTTGCATTTCAAACCAAGAGAATGAGAGTTTCACTATTGTAGTTCTATATACAGTGGCTGTTCTAGACAGTGATAACACTGGCACAGAATGCTTTCAGAGCATTAAAGCATGTTCTCTGCCCTAGTGAAATAAGTTAATATTATACTCATTTTCTCATAGTTTTAACACTGATGTGTTTATATACTGCGATGCTCACTTCAGAATGTTATAGCCATACTGAACACAAGAACAACGTGTATGTGTTGAACATGTAAAAGGCCTTCCCAATAGAAATATGAAAAAGTTTCTGATAACAAAGAAGTTGAATTTTTTATTTATGTATATATGTAAAAACCTTGGACCAAACCATCTGATGCATAGAAACAACGCATTTCAACACTTCACTATACAAGATACTCTAAGCAGTTTTCCGTACACTGTATAAGATTTACAAGTAAGATTGCTAGACTTTTAGTAACATTTGTACTCTTAAGTACGCAATTTAAACTCATTCTTTGGCAGTTGTTCAAACACGTATTCTGACACTGCCAAATGGTAATATGCTAGAAATACTGATGATCTCCTATTAAGGTTAGGAACTGCTTAGAGTATCTTGTATAGTGAAGTGTTGAAATGCGTTGTTTCTATGCATCAGATGGTTTGGGCCAAGGTTTTTGAATACACACATATAAAATTCAACTTCTTTGTTATCTTTGTTACCTTCGTTTGTTATACAGGTTTACATTAAGAATAAGAAAACACAGTGTAGAGAAACATTTCCTTGCAGTTAAAAAACACATTTCTGGTTCTCTCTAATTATGTAGATCAATTAGGGTAGAAAGTACATGAAACTCCGTCCAAGAAGAGGGAAAAAAATAGGTTCCTTAGTTCAGAATCTTCATTAGTTTAACTGTAATGTTAAATAAAGTTTACATCACCAGTCTTTCTTATAATGGCCTTGGAAATTTTCCTTTACTAGTGCAGTTAAATTGTACTAGCTGCTTCTATGAGATATAAGTTACTTGTAAATTGGGATTTATTAGTGTTATCTTCAGGGTAGGAAAATCTGTTTACACAATTGTGTTCCAATTTACGTAAGAAATGGGATTGTTTAATGAACTCAGCATTCTAAGAAATGTGCATTTTATATAATAAGCAGTGATTAAGTAAAAAGAAAGCTTTATGTAACTTCAGCTTGAAAGACATTTTGGAGCGAGATGTACAGACCCAATAAATATAAAAGCTACGGGTCAAATATCAAGTAATTCGACGTGTACATAGGAGTGCATCTAGCTCAAAATAATTAAACTTCATTTCAACACAAACTCAAATACTACAAGAAGGTAATTGACACTTGTAACTGAGCTTTAGCATCTGTTCTGGAATAACCTCAGCACAGAAGTATAAAATAATCTTTGCACAACTTCACCCAGAACTATGTTTCAACAAACTAAAGACCAACGCATTATGTTCACTTACACAACCTAGGCAGCGAGTGCTGGATTGGCATTACCATGTTATAAAACTCAGTATGTTCGTAATTGACCAATACAAAGAAGATTTCGGCAAGCACTGCTACTCCTGATGAGCAGACCACTGTTTCACTTTATCAGGAATGATATTATCTATACGTCCTGATGCTGGTTCATTTGCTCACAAGTGCAATGACAGTTTCATTGTTGAAATTTTATACACTGTTTCTGTTCTAGACAGTGCTAGTACCTATACAGAATGCTTTCAGAGTATCAAAGCACGTTCTCTGCTCTAATGAAATAAGTTAAAATTATAACCACTTTTTCATATTTTCATCACGGATATTTTTATATCCTCCAGTGGGCACTTAGGAATTTTGTACACATACTGAACACATAAAAACGTGTAAAGGTTGAACATGTAAATTGACTTTCCAGTACATACATGAAACTGTTTCTGACAACAGAGGAGTTGAGTTTTTATGTAAATATGTAAAAAATGTGGATCAATCCATCTGATACATAGAAAGAAACAACGTCTTTCAATGCTTCATTATACATGTTACTCTTAGCAGTTCTTTTTACAGTGTAAGATTTTCAAGTAAGAATGCCAGTAATTTAGTTGAATATGCGCTGCTTAGAAAGTAGATAAAACACACTCTTTTGCAGTTGGCCACAAAAGTATTCTAACACTGTACAATGGCCATAAGCAAGAAAGAGTGATGAGCTCACATTAATGTTTAGATATCTTCTGTGTCGTAGTTTGATGTACAGTAAGAGCAAACTAACACAGTTTAGAGAAACATTTATTTGCAGTTTAAAATCACACTTGGGGTTCTCTTGAATTGTGTAGATCCATTTATGTAGAAAGTACATGACATTCTGTCCATGATGACAGGACACAATAGGTATTTTAATTCAGAATCTCCTTTAATTTAGCTGTCTTGTTAAATAGATTTTTCCTCACTAGTCCTCTTCTAATGGCGCTGGAATATTATCTATACTTGTGCAGTTAATCTGTCCGTGCTGCTCATGCTAGATAAAAGTTAGGGTTTAGTAGTAATATATATAGGGAGGAAAATCTGTTCACACAATGGTGTTCCAATTTACTTAAAAATGAGACTTTTTTTAATGAGCACATTCCTCTTAAAATTGGGCATTCCATATTATGAGGTCTGTTTAAATGAAAAGAGTCTACCTTCAACTTCAGCTTCAAAGATCTTCTCGAGCAGGATCTAGAAACAAGATAAATTAATATGTTTCACTTTAAATTTATACTCATTGGAAGCATACACGAGCGTGGATTGCTCAAAACACTTAAAATTCATTTCAACAACAATAACTCAAATACAACAGCGGTGTAAATGTCACTTGTGAGGAAACACTAATGTTTGTCCTCAAAGAATAAGCTCAGCATAGATATATAAAATAATCTTTGCACAATTTTATGCAAAACAATATTTCACAGAACTAAAGACCTCCCCATCGTGTTCAGTTAGAAAACCTAAGCAGTGAGTACTCGATTGGCATTACTATGTTATAAAACTCAGTAGTTTTCAATCAACAAGGACAAAGAGATTCTGACAAGCACTGCTCCTTCTAACGAGCAGAACACTGTCACTTTTCCAGGTAGTATCATCACTGCACATCTTGATGCTGTTGCATTTCAAACCAAGAGAATGAGAGTTTCACTATTGTAGTTCTATATACAGTGGCTGTTCTAGACAGTGATAACACTGGCACAGAATGCTTTCAGAGCATTAAAGCATGTTCTCTGCCCTAGTGAAATAAGTTAATATTATACTCATTTTCTCATAGTTTTAACACTGATGTGTTTATATACTGCGATGCTCACTTCAGAATGTTATAGCCATACTGAACACAAGAACAACGTGTATGTGTTGAACATGTAAAAGGCCTTCCCAATAGAAATATGAAAAAGTTTCTGATAACAAAGAAGTTGAATTTTTTATTTATGTATATATGTAAAAACCTTGGACCAAACCATCTGATGCATAGAAACAACGCATTTCAACACTTCACTATACAAGATACTCTAAGCAGTTTTCCGTACACTGTATAAGATTTACAAGTAAGATTGCTAGACTTTTAGTAACATTTGTACTCTTAAGTACGCAATTTAAACTCATTCTTTGGCAGTTGTTCAAACACGTATTCTGACACTGCCAAATGGTAATATGCTAGAAATACTGATGATCTCCTATTAAGGTTAGGAACTGCTTAGAGTATCTTGTATAGTGAAGTGTTGAAATGCGTTGTTTCTATGCATCAGATGGTTTGGGCCAAGGTTTTTAAATACACACATATAAAATTCAACTTCTTTGTTATCTTTGTTATCTTCGTTTGTTATACAGGTTTACATTAAGAATAAGAAAACACACAGTGTAGAGAAACATTTCCTTGCAGTTTAAAAACACATTTCTGGTTCTCTCTAATTATGTAGATCAATTAGGGTAGAAAGTACATGAAACTCCGTCCAAGAAGAGGGAAAAAAATAGGTTCCTTAGTTCAGAATCTTCATTAGTTTAACTGTAATGTTAAATAAAGTTTACATCACCAGTCTTTCTTATAATGGCCTTGGAAATTTTCCTTTACTAGTGCAGTTAAATTGTACTAGCTGCTTCTATGAGATATAAGTTACTTGTAAATTGGGATTTATTAGTGTTATCTTCAGGGTAGGAAAATCTGTTTACACAATTGTGTTCCAATTTACGTAAGAAATGGGATTGTTTAATGAACTCAGCATTCTAAGAAATGTGCATTTTATATAATAAGCAGTGATTAAGTAAAAAGAAAGCTTTATGTAACTTCAGCTTGAAAGACATTTTGGAGCGAGATGTACAGACCCAATAAATATAAAAGCTACGGGTCAAATATCAAGTAATTCGACGTGTACATAGGAGTGCATCTAGCTCAAAATAATTAAACTTCATTTCAACACAAACTCAAATACTACAAGAAGGTAATTGACACTTGTAACTGAGCTTTAGCATCTGTTCTGGAATAACCTCAGCACAGAAGTATAAAATAATCTTTGCACAACTTCACCCAGAACTATGTTTCAACAAACTAAAGACCAACGCATTATGTTCACTTACACAACCTAGGCAGCGAGTGCTGGATTGGCATTACCATGTTATAAAACTCAGTATGTTCGTAATTGACCAATACAAAGAAGATTTCGGCAAGCACTGCTACTCCTGATGAGCAGACCACTGTTTCACTTTATCAGGAATGATATTATCTATACGTCCTGATGCTGGTTCATTTGCTCACAAGTGCAATGACAGTTTCATTGTTGAAATTTTATACACTGTTTCTGTTCTAGACAGTGCTAGTACCTATACAGAATGCTTTCAGAGTATCAAAGCACGTTCTCTGCTCTAATGAAATAAGTTAAAATTATAACCACTTTTTCATATTTTCATCACGGATATTTTTATATCCTCCAGTGGGCACTTAGGAATTTTGTACACATACTGAACACATAAAAACGTGTAAAGGTTGAACATGTAAATTGACTTTCCAGTACATACATGAAACTGTTTCTGACAACAGAGGAGTTGAGTTTTTATGTAAATATGTAAAAAATGTGGATCAATCCATCTGATACATAGAAAGAAACAACGTCTTTCAATGCTTCATTATACATGTTACTCTTAGCAGTTCTTTTTACAGTGTAAGATTTTCAAGTAAGAATGCCAGTAATTTAGTTGAATATGCGCTGCTTAGAAAGTAGATAAAACACACTCTTTTGCAGTTGGCCACAAAAGTATTCTAACACTGTACAATGGCCATAAGCAAGAAAGAGTGATGAGCTCACATTAATGTTTAGATATCTTCTGTGTCGTAGTTTGATGTACAGTAAGAGCAAACTAACACAGTTTAGAGAAACATTTATTTGCAGTTTAAAATCACACTTGGGGTTCTCTTGAATTGTGTAGATCCATTTATGTAGAAAGTACATGACATTCTGTCCATGATGACAGGACACAATAGGTATTTTAATTCAGAATCTCCTTTAATTTAGCTGTCTTGTTAAATAGATTTTTCCTCACTAGTCCTCTTCTAATGGCGCTGGAATATTATCTATACTTGTGCAGTTAATCTGTCCGTGCTGCTCATGCTAGATAAAAGTTAGTTGAAAGTTAGGGTTTAGTAGTAATATATATAGGGAGGAAAATCTGTTCACACAATGGTGTTCCAATTTACTTAAAAATGAGACTTTTTTTAATGAGCACATTCCTCTTAAAATTGGGCATTCCATATTATGAGGTCTGTTTAAATGAAAAGAGTCTACCTTCAACTTCAGCTTCAAAGATCTTCTCGAGCAGGATCTAGAAACAAGATAAATTAATATGTTTCACTTTAAATTTATACTCATTGGAAGCATACACGAGCGTGGATTGCTCAAAACACTTAAAATTCATTTCAACAACAATAACTCAAATACAACAGCGGTGTAAATGTCACTTGTGAGGAAACACTAATGTTTGTCCTCAAAGAATAAGCTCAGCATAGATATATAAAATAATCTTTGCACAATTTTATGCAAAACAATATTTCACAGAACTAAAGACCTCCCCATCGTGTTCAGTTAGAAAACCTAAGCAGTGAGTACTCGATTGGCATTACTATGTTATAAAACTCAGTAGTTTTCAATCAACAAGGACAAAGAGATTCTGACAAGCACTGCTCCTTCTAACGAGCAGAACACTGTCACTTTTCCAGGTAGTATCATCACTGCACATCTTGATGCTGTTGCATTTCAAACCAAGAGAATGAGAGTTTCACTATTGTAGTTCTATATACAGTGGCTGTTCTAGACAGTGATAACACTGGCACAGAATGCTTTCAGAGCATTAAAGCATGTTCTCTGCCCTAGTGAAATAAGTTAATATTATACTCATTTTCTCATAGTTTTAACACTGATGTGTTTATATACTGCGATGCTCACTTCAGAATGTTATAGCCATACTGAACACAAGAACAACGTGTATGTGTTGAACATGTAAAAGGCCTTCCCAATAGAAATATGAAAAAGTTTCTGATAACAAAGAAGTTGAATTTTTTATTTATGTATATATGTAAAAACCTTGGACCAAACCATCTGATGCATAGAAACAACGCATTTCAACACTTCACTATACAAGATACTCTAAGCAGTTTTCCGTACACTGTATAAGATTTACAAGTAAGATTGCTAGACTTTTAGTAACATTTGTACTCTTAAGTACGCAATTTAAACTCATTCTTTGGCAGTTGTTCAAACACGTATTCTGACACTGCCAAATGGTAATATGCTAGAAATACTGATGATCTCCTATTAAGGTTAGGAACTGCTTAGAGTATCTTGTATAGTGAAGTGTTGAAATGCGTTGTTTCTATGCATCAGATGGTTTGGGCCAAGGTTTTTAAATACACACATATAAAATTCAACTTCTTTGTTATCTTTGTTATCTTCGTTTGTTATACAGGTTTACATTAAGAATAAGAAAACACACAGTGTAGAGAAACATTTCCTTGCAGTTTAAAAACACATTTCTGGTTCTCTCTAATTATGTAGATCAATTAGGGTAGAAAGTACATGAAACTCCGTCCAAGAAGAGGGAAAAAAATAGGTTCCTTAGTTCAGAATCTTCATTAGTTTAACTGTAATGTTAAATAAAGTTTACATCACCAGTCTTTCTTATAATGGCCTTGGAAATTTTCCTTTACTAGTGCAGTTAAATTGTACTAGCTGCTTCTATGAGATATAAGTTACTTGTAAATTGGGATTTATTAGTGTTATCTTCAGGGTAGGAAAATCTGTTTACACAATTGTGTTCCAATTTACGTAAGAAATGGGATTGTTTAATGAACTCAGCATTCTAAGAAATGTGCATTTTATATAATAAGCAGTGATTAAGTAAAAAGAAAGCTTTATGTAACTTCAGCTTGAAAGACATTTTGGAGCGAGATGTACAGACCCAATAAATATAAAAGCTACGGGTCAAATATCAAGTAATTCGACGTGTACATAGGAGTGCATCTAGCTCAAAATAATTAAACTTCATTTCAACACAAACTCAAATACTACAAGAAGGTAATTGACACTTGTAACTGAGCTTTAGCATCTGTTCTGGAATAACCTCAGCACAGAAGTATAAAATAATCTTTGCACAACTTCACCCAGAACTATGTTTCAACAAACTAAAGACCAACGCATTATGTTCACTTACACAACCTAGGCAGCGAGTGCTGGATTGGCATTACCATGTTATAAAACTCAGTATGTTCGTAATTGACCAATACAAAGAAGATTTCGGCAAGCACTGCTACTCCTGATGAGCAGACCACTGTTTCACTTTATCAGGAATGATATTATCTATACGTCCTGATGCTGGTTCATTTGCTCACAAGTGCAATGACAGTTTCATTGTTGAAATTTTATACACTGTTTCTGTTCTAGACAGTGCTAGTACCTATACAGAATGCTTTCAGAGTATCAAAGCACGTTCTCTGCTCTAATGAAATAAGTTAAAATTATAACCACTTTTTCATATTTTCATCACGGATATTTTTATATCCTCCAGTGGGCACTTAGGAATTTTGTACACATACTGAACACATAAAAACGTGTAAAGGTTGAACATGTAAATTGACTTTCCAGTACATACATGAAACTGTTTCTGACAACAGAGGAGTTGAGTTTTTATGTAAATATGTAAAAAATGTGGATCAATCCATCTGATACATAGAAAGAAACAACGTCTTTCAATGCTTCATTATACATGTTACTCTTAGCAGTTCTTTTTACAGTGTAAGATTTTCAAGTAAGAATGCCAGTAATTTAGTTGAATATGCGCTGCTTAGAAAGTAGATAAAACACACTCTTTTGCAGTTGGCCACAAAAGTATTCTAACACTGTACAATGGCCATAAGCAAGAAAGAGTGATGAGCTCACATTAATGTTTAGATATCTTCTGTGTCGTAGTTTGATGTACAGTAAGAGCAAACTAACACAGTTTAGAGAAACATTTATTTGCAGTTTAAAATCACACTTGGGGTTCTCTTGAATTGTGTAGATCCATTTATGTAGAAAGTACATGACATTCTGTCCATGATGACAGGACACAATAGGTATTTTAATTCAGAATCTCCTTTAATTTAGCTGTCTTGTTAAATAGATTTTTCCTCACTAGTCCTCTTCTAATGGCGCTGGAATATTATCTATACTTGTGCAGTTAATCTGTCCGTGCTGCTCATGCTAGATAAAAGTTAGTTGAAAGTTAGGGTTTAGTAGTAATATATATAGGGAGGAAAATCTGTTCACACAATGGTGTTCCAATTTACTTAAAAATGAGACTTTTTTTAATGAGCACATTCCTCTTAAAATTGGGCATTCCATATTATGAGGTCTGTTTAAATGAAAAGAGTCTACCTTCAACTTCAGCTTCAAAGATCTTCTCGAGCAGGATCTAGAAACAAGATAAATTAATATGTTTCACTTTAAATTTATACTCATTGGAAGCATACACGAGCGTGGATTGCTCAAAACACTTAAAATTCATTTCAACAACAATAACTCAAATACAACAGCGGTGTAAATGTCACTTGTGAGGAAACACTAATGTTTGTCCTCAAAGAATAAGCTCAGCATAGATATATAAAATAATCTTTGCACAATTTTATGCAAAACAATATTTCACAGAACTAAAGACCTCCCCATCGTGTTCAGTTAGAAAACCTAAGCAGTGAGTACTCGATTGGCATTACTATGTTATAAAACTCAGTAGTTTTCAATCAACAAGGACAAAGAGATTCTGACAAGCACTGCTCCTTCTAACGAGCAGAACACTGTCACTTTTCCAGGTAGTATCATCACTGCACATCTTGATGCTGTTGCATTTCAAACCAAGAGAATGAGAGTTTCACTATTGTAGTTCTATATACAGTGGCTGTTCTAGACAGTGATAACACTGGCACAGAATGCTTTCAGAGCATTAAAGCATGTTCTCTGCCCTAGTGAAATAAGTTAATATTATACTCATTTTCTCATAGTTTTAACACTGATGTGTTTATATACTGCGATGCTCACTTCAGAATGTTATAGCCATACTGAACACAAGAACAACGTGTATGTGTTGAACATGTAAAAGGCCTTCCCAATAGAAATATGAAAAAGTTTCTGATAACAAAGAAGTTGAATTTTTTATTTATGTATATATGTAAAAACCTTGGACCAAACCATCTGATGCATAGAAACAACGCATTTCAACACTTCACTATACAAGATACTCTAAGCAGTTTTCCGTACACTGTATAAGATTTACAAGTAAGATTGCTAGACTTTTAGTAACATTTGTACTCTTAAGTACGCAATTTAAACTCATTCTTTGGCAGTTGTTCAAACACGTATTCTGACACTGCCAAATGGTAATATGCTAGAAATACTGATGATCTCCTATTAAGGTTAGGAACTGCTTAGAGTATCTTGTATAGTGAAGTGTTGAAATGCGTTGTTTCTATGCATCAGATGGTTTGGGCCAAGGTTTTTAAATACACACATATAAAATTCAACTTCTTTGTTATCTTTGTTATCTTCGTTTGTTATACAGGTTTACATTAAGAATAAGAAAACACACAGTGTAGAGAAACATTTCCTTGCAGTTAAAAAACACATTTCTGGTTCTCTCTAATTATGTAGATCAATTAGGGTAGAAAGTACATGAAACTCCGTCCAAGAAGAGGGAAAAAAATAGGTTCCTTAGTTCAGAATCTTCATTAGTTTAACTGTAATGTTAAATAAAGTTTACATCACCAGTCTTTCTTATAATGGCCTTGGAAATTTTCCTTTACTAGTGCAGTTAAATTGTACTAGCTGCTTCTATGAGATATAAGTTACTTGTAAATTGGGATTTATTAGTGTTATCTTCAGGGTAGGAAAATCTGTTTACACAATTGTGTTCCAATTTACGTAAGAAATGGGATTGTTTAATGAACTCAGCATTCTAAGAAATGTGCATTTTATATAATAAGCAGTGATTAAGTAAAAAGAAAGCTTTATGTAACTTCAGCTTGAAAGACATTTTGGAGCGAGATGTACAGACCCAATAAATATAAAAGCTACGGGTCAAATATCAAGTAATTCGACGTGTACATAGGAGTGCATCTAGCTCAAAATAATTAAACTTCATTTCAACACAAACTCAAATACTACAAGAAGGTAATTGACACTTGTAACTGAGCTTTAGCATCTGTTCTGGAATAACCTCAGCACAGAAGTATAAAATAATCTTTGCACAACTTCACCCAGAACTATGTTTCAACAAACTAAAGACCAACGCATTATGTTCACTTACACAACCTAGGCAGCGAGTGCTGGATTGGCATTACCATGTTATAAAACTCAGTATGTTCGTAATTGACCAATACAAAGAAGATTTCGGCAAGCACTGCTACTCCTGATGAGCAGACCACTGTTTCACTTTATCAGGAATGATATTATCTATACGTCCTGATGCTGGTTCATTTGCTCACAAGTGCAATGACAGTTTCATTGTTGAAATTTTATACACTGTTTCTGTTCTAGACAGTGCTAGTACCTATACAGAATGCTTTCAGAGTATCAAAGCACGTTCTCTGCTCTAATGAAATAAGTTAAAATTATAACCACTTTTTCATATTTTCATCACGGATATTTTTATATCCTCCAGTGGGCACTTAGGAATTTTGTACACATACTGAACACATAAAAACGTGTAAAGGTTGAACATGTAAATTGACTTTCCAGTACATACATGAAACTGTTTCTGACAACAGAGGAGTTGAGTTTTTATGTAAATATGTAAAAAATGTGGATCAATCCATCTGATACATAGAAAGAAACAACGTCTTTCAATGCTTCATTATACATGTTACTCTTAGCAGTTCTTTTTACAGTGTAAGATTTTCAAGTAAGAATGCCAGTAATTTAGTTGAATATGCGCTGCTTAGAAAGTAGATAAAACACACTCTTTTGCAGTTGGCCACAAAAGTATTCTAACACTGTACAATGGCCATAAGCAAGAAAGAGTGATGAGCTCACATTAATGTTTAGATATCTTCTGTGTCGTAGTTTGATGTACAGTAAGAGCAAACTAACACAGTTTAGAGAAACATTTATTTGCAGTTTAAAATCACACTTGGGGTTCTCTTGAATTGTGTAGATCCATTTATGTAGAAAGTACATGACATTCTGTCCATGATGACAGGACACAATAGGTATTTTAATTCAGAATCTCCTTTAATTTAGCTGTCTTGTTAAATAGATTTTTCCTCACTAGTCCTCTTCTAATGGCGCTGGAATATTATCTATACTTGTGCAGTTAATCTGTCCGTGCTGCTCATGCTAGATAAAAGTTAGTTGAAAGTTAGGGTTTAGTAGTAATATATATAGGGAGGAAAATCTGTTCACACAATGGTGTTCCAATTTACTTAAAAATGAGACTTTTTTTAATGAGCACATTCCTCTTAAAATTGGGCATTCCATATTATGAGGTCTGTTTAAATGAAAAGAGTCTACCTTCAACTTCAGCTTCAAAGATCTTCTCGAGCAGGATCTAGAAACAAGATAAATTAATATGTTTCACTTTAAATTTATACTCATTGGAAGCATACACGAGCGTGGATTGCTCAAAACACTTAAAATTCATTTCAACAACAATAACTCAAATACAACAGCGGTGTAAATGTCACTTGTGAGGAAACACTAATGTTTGTCCTCAAAGAATAAGCTCAGCATAGATATATAAAATAATCTTTGCACAATTTTATGCAAAACAATATTTCACAGAACTAAAGACCTCCCCATCGTGTTCAGTTAGAAAACCTAAGCAGTGAGTACTCGATTGGCATTACTATGTTATAAAACTCAGTAGTTTTCAATCAACAAGGACAAAGAGATTCTGACAAGCACTGCTCCTTCTAACGAGCAGAACACTGTCACTTTTCCAGGTAGTATCATCACTGCACATCTTGATGCTGTTGCATTTCAAACCAAGAGAATGAGAGTTTCACTATTGTAGTTCTATATACAGTGGCTGTTCTAGACAGTGATAACACTGGCACAGAATGCTTTCAGAGCATTAAAGCATGTTCTCTGCCCTAGTGAAATAAGTTAATATTATACTCATTTTCTCATAGTTTTAACACTGATGTGTTTATATACTGCGATGCTCACTTCAGAATGTTATAGCCATACTGAACACAAGAACAACGTGTATGTGTTGAACATGTAAAAGGCCTTCCCAATAGAAATATGAAAAAGTTTCTGATAACAAAGAAGTTGAATTTTTTATTTATGTATATATGTAAAAACCTTGGACCAAACCATCTGATGCATACAAACAACGCATTTCAACACTTCACTATACAAGATACTCTAAGCAGTTTTCCGTACACTGTATAAGATTTACAAGTAAGATTGCTAGACTTTTAGTAACATTTGTACTCTTAAGTACGCAATTTAAACTCATTCTTTGGCAGTTGTTCAAACACGTATTCTGACACTGCCAAATGGTAATATGCTAGAAATACTGATGATCTCCTATTAAGGTTAGGAACTGCTTAGAGTATCTTGTATAGTGAAGTGTTGAAATGCGTTGTTTCTATGCATCAGATGGTTTGGGCCAAGGTTTTTAAATACACACATATAAAATTCAACTTCTTTGTTATCTTTGTTATCTTCGTTTGTTATACAGGTTTACATTAAGAATAAGAAAACACACAGTGTAGAGAAACATTTCCTTGCAGTTTAAAAACACATTTCTGGTTCTCTCTAATTATGTAGATCAATTAGGGTAGAAAGTACATGAAACTCCGTCCAAGAAGAGGGAAAAAAATAGGTTCCTTAGTTCAGAATCTTCATTAGTTTAACTGTAATGTTAAATAAAGTTTACATCACCAGTCTTTCTTATAATGGCCTTGGAAATTTTCCTTTACTAGTGCAGTTAAATTGTACTAGCTGCTTCTATGAGATATAAGTTACTTGTAAATTGGGATTTATTAGTGTTATCTTCAGGGTAGGAAAATCTGTTTACACAATTGTGTTCCAATTTACGTAAGAAATGGGATTGTTTAATGAACTCAGCATTCTAAGAAATGTGCATTTTATATAATAAGCAGTGATTAAGTAAAAAGAAAGCTTTATGTAACTTCAGCTTGAAAGACATTTTGGAGCGAGATGTACAGACCCAATAAATATAAAAGCTACGGGTCAAATATCAAGTAATTCGACGTGTACATAGGAGTGCATCTAGCTCAAAATAATTAAACTTCATTTCAACACAAACTCAAATACTACAAGAAGGTAATTGACACTTGTAACTGAGCTTTAGCATCTGTTCTGGAATAACCTCAGCACAGAAGTATAAAATAATCTTTGCACAACTTCACCCAGAACTATGTTTCAACAAACTAAAGACCAACGCATTATGTTCACTTACACAACCTAGGCAGCGAGTGCTGGATTGGCATTACCATGTTATAAAACTCAGTATGTTCGTAATTGACCAATACAAAGAAGATTTCGGCAAGCACTGCTACTCCTGATGAGCAGACCACTGTTTCACTTTATCAGGAATGATATTATCTATACGTCCTGATGCTGGTTCATTTGCTCACAAGTGCAATGACAGTTTCATTGTTGAAATTTTATACACTGTTTCTGTTCTAGACAGTGCTAGTACCTATACAGAATGCTTTCAGAGTATCAAAGCACGTTCTCTGCTCTAATGAAATAAGTTAAAATTATAACCACTTTTTCATATTTTCATCACGGATATTTTTATATCCTCCAGTGGGCACTTAGGAATTTTGTACACATACTGAACACATAAAAACGTGTAAAGGTTGAACATGTAAATTGACTTTCCAGTACATACATGAAACTGTTTCTGACAACAGAGGAGTTGAGTTTTTATGTAAATATGTAAAAAATGTGGATCAATCCATCTGATACATAGAAAGAAACAACGTCTTTCAATGCTTCATTATACATGTTACTCTTAGCAGTTCTTTTTACAGTGTAAGATTTTCAAGTAAGAATGCCAGTAATTTAGTTGAATATGCGCTGCTTAGAAAGTAGATAAAACACACTCTTTTGCAGTTGGCCACAAAAGTATTCTAACACTGTACAATGGCCATAAGCAAGAAAGAGTGATGAGCTCACATTAATGTTTAGATATCTTCTGTGTCGTAGTTTGATGTACAGTAAGAGCAAACTAACACAGTTTAGAGAAACATTTATTTGCAGTTTAAAATCACACTTGGGGTTCTCTTGAATTGTGTAGATCCATTTATGTAGAAAGTACATGACATTCTGTCCATGATGACAGGACACAATAGGTATTTTAATTCAGAATCTCCTTTAATTTAGCTGTCTTGTTAAATAGATTTTTCCTCACTAGTCCTCTTCTAATGGCGCTGGAATATTATCTATACTTGTGCAGTTAATCTGTCCGTGCTGCTCATGCTAGATAAAAGTTAGTTGAAAGTTAGGGTTTAGTAGTAATATATATAGGGAGGAAAATCTGTTCACACAATGGTGTTCCAATTTACTTAAAAATGAGACTTTTTTTAATGAGCACATTCCTCTTAAAATTGGGCATTCCATATTATGAGGTCTGTTTAAATGAAAAGAGTCTACCTTCAACTTCAGCTTCAAAGATCTTCTCGAGCAGGATCTAGAAACAAGATAAATTAATATGTTTCACTTTAAATTTATACTCATTGGAAGCATACACGAGCGTGGATTGCTCAAAACACTTAAAATTCATTTCAACAACAATAACTCAAATACAACAGCGGTGTAAATGTCACTTGTGAGGAAACACTAATGTTTGTCCTCAAAGAATAAGCTCAGCATAGATATATAAAATAATCTTTGCACAATTTTATGCAAAACAATATTTCACAGAACTAAAGACCTCCCCATCGTGTTCAGTTAGAAAACCTAAGCAGTGAGTACTCGATTGGCATTACTATGTTATAAAACTCAGTAGTTTTCAATCAACAAGGACAAAGAGATTCTGACAAGCACTGCTCCTTCTAACGAGCAGAACACTGTCACTTTTCCAGGTAGTATCATCACTGCACATCTTGATGCTGTTGCATTTCAAACCAAGAGAATGAGAGTTTCACTATTGTAGTTCTATATACAGTGGCTGTTCTAGACAGTGATAACACTGGCACAGAATGCTTTCAGAGCATTAAAGCATGTTCTCTGCCCTAGTGAAATAAGTTAATATTATACTCATTTTCTCATAGTTTTAACACTGATGTGTTTATATACTGCGATGCTCACTTCAGAATGTTATAGCCATACTGAACACAAGAACAACGTGTATGTGTTGAACATGTAAAAGGCCTTCCCAATAGAAATATGAAAAAGTTTCTGATAACAAAGAAGTTGAATTTTTTATTTATGTATATATGTAAAAACCTTGGACCAAACCATCTGATGCATAGAAACAACGCATTTCAACACTTCACTATACAAGATACTCTAAGCAGTTTTCCGTACACTGTATAAGATTTACAAGTAAGATTGCTAGACTTTTAGTAACATTTGTACTCTTAAGTACGCAATTTAAACTCATTCTTTGGCAGTTGTTCAAACACGTATTCTGACACTGCCAAATGGTAATATGCTAGAAATACTGATGATCTCCTATTAAGGTTAGGAACTGCTTAGAGTATCTTGTATAGTGAAGTGTTGAAATGCGTTGTTTCTATGCATCAGATGGTTTGGGCCAAGGTTTTTAAATACACACATATAAAATTCAACTTCTTTGTTATCTTTGTTATCTTCGTTTGTTATACAGGTTTACATTAAGAATAAGAAAACACACAGTGTAGAGAAACATTTCCTTGCAGTTAAAAAACACATTTCTGGTTCTCTCTAATTATGTAGATCAATTAGGGTAGAAAGTACATGAAACTCCGTCCAAGAAGAGGGAAAAAAATAGGTTCCTTAGTTCAGAATCTTCATTAGTTTAACTGTAATGTTAAATAAAGTTTACATCACCAGTCTTTCTTATAATGGCCTTGGAAATTTTCCTTTACTAGTGCAGTTAAATTGTACTAGCTGCTTCTATGAGATATAAGTTACTTGTAAATTGGGATTTATTAGTGTTATCTTCAGGGTAGGAAAATCTGTTTACACAATTGTGTTCCAATTTACGTAAGAAATGGGATTGTTTAATGAACTCAGCATTCTAAGAAATGTGCATTTTATATAATAAGCAGTGATTAAGTAAAAAGAAAGCTTTATGTAACTTCAGCTTGAAAGACATTTTGGAGCGAGATGTACAGACCCAATAAATATAAAAGCTACGGGTCAAATATCAAGTAATTCGACGTGTACATAGGAGTGCATCTAGCTCAAAATAATTAAACTTCATTTCAACACAAACTCAAATACTACAAGAAGGTAATTGACACTTGTAACTGAGCTTTAGCATCTGTTCTGGAATAACCTCAGCACAGAAGTATAAAATAATCTTTGCACAACTTCACCCAGAACTATGTTTCAACAAACTAAAGACCAACGCATTATGTTCACTTACACAACCTAGGCAGCGAGTGCTGGATTGGCATTACCATGTTATAAAACTCAGTATGTTCGTAATTGACCAATACAAAGAAGATTTCGGCAAGCACTGCTACTCCTGATGAGCAGACCACTGTTTCACTTTATCAGGAATGATATTATCTATACGTCCTGATGCTGGTTCATTTGCTCACAAGTGCAATGACAGTTTCATTGTTGAAATTTTATACACTGTTTCTGTTCTAGACAGTGCTAGTACCTATACAGAATGCTTTCAGAGTATCAAAGCACGTTCTCTGCTCTAATGAAATAAGTTAAAATTATAACCACTTTTTCATATTTTCATCACGGATATTTTTATATCCTCCAGTGGGCACTTAGGAATTTTGTACACATACTGAACACATAAAAACGTGTAAAGGTTGAACATGTAAATTGACTTTCCAGTACATACATGAAACTGTTTCTGACAACAGAGGAGTTGAGTTTTTATGTAAATATGTAAAAAATGTGGATCAATCCATCTGATACATAGAAAGAAACAACGTCTTTCAATGCTTCATTATACATGTTACTCTTAGCAGTTCTTTTTACAGTGTAAGATTTTCAAGTAAGAATGCCAGTAATTTAGTTGAATATGCGCTGCTTAGAAAGTAGATAAAACACACTCTTTTGCAGTTGGCCACAAAAGTATTCTAACACTGTACAATGGCCATAAGCAAGAAAGAGTGATGAGCTCACATTAATGTTTAGATATCTTCTGTGTCGTAGTTTGATGTACAGTAAGAGCAAACTAACACAGTTTAGAGAAACATTTATTTGCAGTTTAAAATCACACTTGGGGTTCTCTTGAATTGTGTAGATCCATTTATGTAGAAAGTACATGACATTCTGTCCATGATGACAGGACACAATAGGTATTTTAATTCAGAATCTCCTTTAATTTAGCTGTCTTGTTAAATAGATTTTTCCTCACTAGTCCTCTTCTAATGGCGCTGGAATATTATCTATACTTGTGCAGTTAATCTGTCCGTGCTGCTCATGCTAGATAAAAGTTAGTTGAAAGTTAGGGTTTAGTAGTAATATATATAGGGAGGAAAATCTGTTCACACAATGGTGTTCCAATTTACTTAAAAATGAGACTTTTTTTAATGAGCACATTCCTCTTAAAATTGGGCATTCCATATTATGAGGTCTGTTTAAATGAAAAGAGTCTACCTTCAACTTCAGCTTCAAAGATCTTCTCGAGCAGGATCTAGAAACAAGATAAATTAATATGTTTCACTTTAAATTTATACTCATTGGAAGCATACACGAGCGTGGATTGCTCAAAACACTTAAAATTCATTTCAACAACAATAACTCAAATACAACAGCGGTGTAAATGTCACTTGTGAGGAAACACTAATGTTTGTCCTCAAAGAATAAGCTCAGCATAGATATATAAAATAATCTTTGCACAATTTTATGCAAAACAATATTTCACAGAACTAAAGACCTCCCCATCGTGTTCAGTTAGAAAACCTAAGCAGTGAGTACTCGATTGGCATTACTATGTTATAAAACTCAGTAGTTTTCAATCAACAAGGACAAAGAGATTCTGACAAGCACTGCTCCTTCTAACGAGCAGAACACTGTCACTTTTCCAGGTAGTATCATCACTGCACATCTTGATGCTGTTGCATTTCAAACCAAGAGAATGAGAGTTTCACTATTGTAGTTCTATATACAGTGGCTGTTCTAGACAGTGATAACACTGGCACAGAATGCTTTCAGAGCATTAAAGCATGTTCTCTGCCCTAGTGAAATAAGTTAATATTATACTCATTTTCTCATAGTTTTAACACTGATGTGTTTATATACTGCGATGCTCACTTCAGAATGTTATAGCCATACTGAACACAAGAACAACGTGTATGTGTTGAACATGTAAAAGGCCTTCCCAATAGAAATATGAAAAAGTTTCTGATAACAAAGAAGTTGAATTTTTTATTTATGTATATATGTAAAAACCTTGGACCAAACCATCTGATGCATAGAAACAACGCATTTCAACACTTCACTATACAAGATACTCTAAGCAGTTTTCCGTACACTGTATAAGATTTACAAGTAAGATTGCTAGACTTTTAGTAACATTTGTACTCTTAAGTACGCAATTTAAACTCATTCTTTGGCAGTTGTTCAAACACGTATTCTGACACTGCCAAATGGTAATATGCTAGAAATACTGATGATCTCCTATTAAGGTTAGGAACTGCTTAGAGTATCTTGTATAGTGAAGTGTTGAAATGCGTTGTTTCTATGCATCAGATGGTTTGGGCCAAGGTTTTTAAATACACACATATAAAATTCAACTTCTTTGTTATCTTTGTTACCTTCGTTTGTTATACAGGTTTACATTAAGAATAAGAAAACACACAGTGTAGAGAAACATTTCCTTGCAGTTTAAAAACACATTTCTGGTTCTCTCTAATTATGTAGATCAATTAGGGTAGAAAGTACATGAAACTCCGTCCAAGAAGAGGGAAAAAAATAGGTTCCTTAGTTCAGAATCTTCATTAGTTTAACTGTAATGTTAAATAAAGTTTACATCACCAGTCTTTCTTATAATGGCCTTGGAAATTTTCCTTTACTAGTGCAGTTAAATTGTACTAGCTGCTTCTATGAGATATAAGTTACTTGTAAATTGGGATTTATTAGTGTTATCTTCAGGGTAGGAAAATCTGTTTACACAATTGTGTTCCAATTTACGTAAGAAATGGGATTGTTTAATGAACTCAGCATTCTAAGAAATGTGCATTTTATATAATAAGCAGTGATTAAGTAAAAAGAAAGCTTTATGTAACTTCAGCTTGAAAGACATTTTGGAGCGAGATGTACAGACCCAATAAATATAAAAGCTACGGGTCAAATATCAAGTAATTCGACGTGTACATAGGAGTGCATCTAGCTCAAAATAATTAAACTTCATTTCAACACAAACTCAAATACTACAAGAAGGTAATTGACACTTGTAACTGAGCTTTAGCATCTGTTCTGGAATAACCTCAGCACAGAAGTATAAAATAATCTTTGCACAACTTCACCCAGAACTATGTTTCAACAAACTAAAGACCAACGCATTATGTTCACTTACACAACCTAGGCAGCGAGTGCTGGATTGGCATTACCATGTTATAAAACTCAGTATGTTCGTAATTGACCAATACAAAGAAGATTTCGGCAAGCACTGCTACTCCTGATGAGCAGACCACTGTTTCACTTTATCAGGAATGATATTATCTATACGTCCTGATGCTGGTTCATTTGCTCACAAGTGCAATGACAGTTTCATTGTTGAAATTTTATACACTGTTTCTGTTCTAGACAGTGCTAGTACCTATACAGAATGCTTTCAGAGTATCAAAGCACGTTCTCTGCTCTAATGAAATAAGTTAAAATTATAACCACTTTTTCATATTTTCATCACGGATATTTTTATATCCTCCAGTGGGCACTTAGGAATTTTGTACACATACTGAACACATAAAAACGTGTAAAGGTTGAACATGTAAATTGACTTTCCAGTACATACATGAAACTGTTTCTGACAACAGAGGAGTTGAGTTTTTATGTAAATATGTAAAAAATGTGGATCAATCCATCTGATACATAGAAAGAAACAACGTCTTTCAATGCTTCATTATACATGTTACTCTTAGCAGTTCTTTTTACAGTGTAAGATTTTCAAGTAAGAATGCCAGTAATTTAGTTGAATATGCGCTGCTTAGAAAGTAGATAAAACACACTCTTTTGCAGTTGGCCACAAAAGTATTCTAACACTGTACAATGGCCATAAGCAAGAAAGAGTGATGAGCTCACATTAATGTTTAGATATCTTCTGTGTCGTAGTTTGATGTACAGTAAGAGCAAACTAACACAGTTTAGAGAAACATTTATTTGCAGTTTAAAATCACACTTGGGGTTCTCTTGAATTGTGTAGATCCATTTATGTAGAAAGTACATGACATTCTGTCCATGATGACAGGACACAATAGGTATTTTAATTCAGAATCTCCTTTAATTTAGCTGTCTTGTTAAATAGATTTTTCCTCACTAGTCCTCTTCTAATGGCGCTGGAATATTATCTATACTTGTGCAGTTAATGTGTCCGTGCTGCTCATGCTAGATAAAAGTTAGTTGAAAGTTAGGGTTTAGTAGTAATATATATAGGGAGGAAAATCTGTTCACACAATGGTGTTCCAATTTACTTAAAAATGAGACTTTTTTTAATGAGCACATTCCTCTTAAAATTGGGCATTCCATATTATGAGGTCTGTTTAAATGAAAAGAGTCTACCTTCAACTTCAGCTTCAAAGATCTTCTCGAGCAGGATCTAGAAACAAGATAAATTAATATGTTTCACTTTAAATTTATACTCATTGGAAGCATACACGAGCGTGGATTGCTCAAAACACTTAAAATTCATTTCAACAACAATAACTCAAATACAACAGCGGTGTAAATGTCACTTGTGAGGAAACACTAATGTTTGTCCTCAAAGAATAAGCTCAGCATAGATATATAAAATAATCTTTGCACAATTTTATGCAAAACAATATTTCACAAAACTAAAGACCTCCCCATCGTGTTCAGTTAGAAAACCTAAGCAGTGAGTACTCGATTGGCATTACTATGTTATAAAACTCAGTAGTTTTCAATCAACAAGGACAAAGAGATTCTGACAAGCACTGCTCCTTCTAACGAGCAGAACACTGTCACTTTTCCAGGTAGTATCATCACTGCACATCTTGATGCTGTTGCATTTCAAACCAAGAGAATGAGAGTTTCACTATTGTAGTTCTATATACAGTGGCTGTTCTAGACAGTGATAACACTGGCACAGAATGCTTTCAGAGCATTAAAGCATGTTCTCTGCCCTAGTGAAATAAGTTAATATTATACTCATTTTCTCATAGTTTTAACACTGATGTGTTTATATACTGCGATGCTCACTTCAGAATGTTATAGCCATACTGAACACAAGAACAACGTGTATGTGTTGAACATGTAAAAGGCCTTCCCAATAGAAATATGAAAAAGTTTCTGATAACAAAGAAGTTGAATTTTTTATTTATGTATATATGTAAAAACCTTGGACCAAACCATCTGATGCATAGAAACAACGCATTTCAACACTTCACTATACAAGATACTCTAAGCAGTTTTCCGTACACTGTATAAGATTTACAAGTAAGATTGCTAGACTTTTAGTAACATTTGTACTCTTAAGTACGCAATTTAAACTCATTCTTTGGCAGTTGTTCAAACACGTATTCTGACACTGCCAAATGGTAATATGCTAGAAATACTGATGATCTCCTATTAAGGTTAGGAACTGCTTAGAGTATCTTGTATAGTGAAGTGTTGAAATGCGTTGTTTCTATGCATCAGATGGTTTGGGCCAAGGTTTTTAAATACACACATATAAAATTCAACTTCTTTGTTATCTTTGTTATCTTCGTTTGTTATACAGGTTTACATTAAGAATAAGAAAACACACAGTGTAGAGAAACATTTCCTTGCAGTTTAAAAACACATTTCTGGTTCTCTCTAATTATGTAGATCAATTAGGGTAGAAAGTACATGAAACTCCGTCCAAGAAGAGGGAAAAAAATAGGTTCCTTAGTTCAGAATCTTCATTAGTTTAACTGTAATGTTAAATAAAGTTTACATCACCAGTCTTTCTTATAATGGCCTTGGAAATTTTCCTTTACTAGTGCAGTTAAATTGTACTAGCTGCTTCTATGAGATATAAGTTACTTGTAAATTGGGATTTATTAGTGTTATCTTCAGGGTAGGAAAATCTGTTTACACAATTGTGTTCCAATTTACGTAAGAAATGGGATTGTTTAATGAACTCAGCATTCTAAGAAATGTGCATTTTATATAATAAGCAGTGATTAAGTAAAAAGAAAGCTTTATGTAACTTCAGCTTGAAAGACATTTTGGAGCGAGATGTACAGACCCAATAAATATAAAAGCTACGGGTCAAATATCAAGTAATTCGACGTGTACATAGGAGTGCATCTAGCTCAAAATAATTAAACTTCATTTCAACACAAACTCAAATACTACAAGAAGGTAATTGACACTTGTAACTGAGCTTTAGCATCTGTTCTGGAATAACCTCAGCACAGAAGTATAAAATAATCTTTGCACAACTTCACCCAGAACTATGTTTCAACAAACTAAAGACCAACGCATTATGTTCACTTACACAACCTAGGCAGCGAGTGCTGGATTGGCATTACCATGTTATAAAACTCAGTATGTTCGTAATTGACCAATACAAAGAAGATTTCGGCAAGCACTGCTACTCCTGATGAGCAGACCACTGTTTCACTTTATCAGGAATGATATTATCTATACGTCCTGATGCTGGTTCATTTGCTCACAAGTGCAATGACAGTTTCATTGTTGAAATTTTATACACTGTTTCTGTTCTAGACAGTGCTAGTACCTATACAGAATGCTTTCAGAGTATCAAAGCACGTTCTCTGCTCTAATGAAATAAGTTAAAATTATAACCACTTTTTCATATTTTCATCACGGATATTTTTATATCCTCCAGTGGGCACTTAGGAATTTTGTACACATACTGAACACATAAAAACGTGTAAAGGTTGAACATGTAAATTGACTTTCCAGTACATACATGAAACTGTTTCTGACAACAGAGGAGTTGAGTTTTTATGTAAATATGTAAAAAATGTGGATCAATCCATCTGATACATAGAAAGAAACAACGTCTTTCAATGCTTCATTATACATGTTACTCTTAGCAGTTCTTTTTACAGTGTAAGATTTTCAAGTAAGAATGCCAGTAATTTAGTTGAATATGCGCTGCTTAGAAAGTAGATAAAACACACTCTTTTGCAGTTGGCCACAAAAGTATTCTAACACTGTACAATGGCCATAAGCAAGAAAGAGTGATGAGCTCACATTAATGTTTAGATATCTTCTGTGTCGTAGTTTGATGTACAGTAAGAGCAAACTAACACAGTTTAGAGAAACATTTATTTGCAGTTTAAAATCACACTTGGGGTTCTCTTGAATTGTGTAGATCCATTTATGTAGAAAGTACATGACATTCTGTCCATGATGACAGGACACAATAGGTATTTTAATTCAGAATCTCCTTTAATTTAGCTGTCTTGTTAAATAGATTTTTCCTCACTAGTCCTCTTCTAATGGCGCTGGAATATTATCTATACTTGTGCAGTTAATCTGTCCGTGCTGCTCATGCTAGATAAAAGTTAGTTGAAAGTTAGGGTTTAGTAGTAATATATATAGGGAGGAAAATCTGTTCACACAATGGTGTTCCAATTTACTTAAAAATGAGACTTTTTTTAATGAGCACATTCCTCTTAAAATTGGGCATTCCATATTATGAGGTCTGTTTAAATGAAAAGAGTCTACCTTCAACTTCAGCTTCAAAGATCTTCTCGAGCAGGATCTAGAAACAAGATAAATTAATATGTTTCACTTTAAATTTATACTCATTGGAAGCATACACGAGCGTGGATTGCTCAAAACACTTAAAATTCATTTCAACAACAATAACTCAAATACAACAGCGGTGTAAATGTCACTTGTGAGGAAACACTAATGTTTGTCCTCAAAGAATAAGCTCAGCATAGATATATAAAATAATCTTTGCACAATTTTATGCAAAACAATATTTCACAGAACTAAAGACCTCCCCATCGTGTTCAGTTAGAAAACCTAAGCAGTGAGTACTCGATTGGCATTACTATGTTATAAAACTCAGTAGTTTTCAATCAACAAGGACAAAGAGATTCTGACAAGCACTGCTCCTTCTAACGAGCAGAACACTGTCACTTTTCCAGGTAGTATCATCACTGCACATCTTGATGCTGTTGCATTTCAAACCAAGAGAATGAGAGTTTCACTATTGTAGTTCTATATACAGTGGCTGTTCTAGACAGTGATAACACTGGCACAGAATGCTTTCAGAGCATTAAAGCATGTTCTCTGCCCTAGTGAAATAAGTTAATATTATACTCATTTTCTCATAGTTTTAACACTGATGTGTTTATATACTGCGATGCTCACTTCAGAATGTTATAGCCATACTGAACACAAGAACAACGTGTATGTGTTGAACATGTAAAAGGCCTTCCCAATAGAAATATGAAAAAGTTTCTGATAACAAAGAAGTTGAATTTTTTATTTATGTATATATGTAAAAACCTTGGACCAAACCATCTGATGCATAGAAACAACGCATTTCAACACTTCACTATACAAGATACTCTAAGCAGTTTTCCGTACACTGTATAAGATTTACAAGTAAGATTGCTAGACTTTTAGTAACATTTGTACTCTTAAGTACGCAATTTAAACTCATTCTTTGGCAGTTGTTCAAACACGTATTCTGACACTGCCAAATGGTAATATGCTAGAAATACTGATGATCTCCTATTAAGGTTAGGAACTGCTTAGAGTATCTTGTATAGTGAAGTGTTGAAATGCGTTGTTTCTATGCATCAGATGGTTTGGGCCAAGGTTTTTAAATACACACATATAAAATTCAACTTCTTTGTTATCTTTGTTATCTTCGTTTGTTATACAGGTTTACATTAAGAATAAGAAAACACACAGTGTAGAGAAACATTTCCTTGCAGTTAAAAAACACATTTCTGGTTCTCTCTAATTATGTAGATCAATTAGGGTAGAAAGTACATGAAACTCCGTCCAAGAAGAGGGAAAAAAATAGGTTCCTTAGTTCAGAATCTTCATTAGTTTAACTGTAATGTTAAATAAAGTTTACATCACCAGTCTTTCTTATAATGGCCTTGGAAATTTTCCTTTACTAGTGCAGTTAAATTGTACTAGCTGCTTCTATGAGATATAAGTTACTTGTAAATTGGGATTTATTAGTGTTATCTTCAGGGTAGGAAAATCTGTTTACACAATTGTGTTCCAATTTACGTAAGAAATGGGATTGTTTAATGAACTCAGCATTCTAAGAAATGTGCATTTTATATAATAAGCAGTGATTAAGTAAAAAGAAAGCTTTATGTAACTTCAGCTTGAAAGACATTTTGGAGCGAGATGTACAGACCCAATAAATATAAAAGCTACGGGTCAAATATCAAGTAATTCGACGTGTACATAGGAGTGCATCTAGCTCAAAATAATTAAACTTCATTTCAACACAAACTCAAATACTACAAGAAGGTAATTGACACTTGTAACTGAGCTTTAGCATCTGTTCTGGAATAACCTCAGCACAGAAGTATAAAATAATCTTTGCACAACTTCACCCAGAACTATGTTTCAACAAACTAAAGACCAACGCATTATGTTCACTTACACAACCTAGGCAGCGAGTGCTGGATTGGCATTACCATGTTATAAAACTCAGTATGTTCGTAATTGACCAATACAAAGAAGATTTCGGCAAGCACTGCTACTCCTGATGAGCAGACCACTGTTTCACTTTATCAGGAATGATATTATCTATACGTCCTGATGCTGGTTCATTTGCTCACAAGTGCAATGACAGTTTCATTGTTGAAATTTTATACACTGTTTCTGTTCTAGACAGTGCTAGTACCTATACAGAATGCTTTCAGAGTATCAAAGCACGTTCTCTGCTCTAATGAAATAAGTTAAAATTATAACCACTTTTTCATATTTTCATCACGGATATTTTTATATCCTCCAGTGGGCACTTAGGAATTTTGTACACATACTGAACACATAAAAACGTGTAAAGGTTGAACATGTAAATTGACTTTCCAGTACATACATGAAACTGTTTCTGACAACAGAGGAGTTGAGTTTTTATGTAAATATGTAAAAAATGTGGATCAATCCATCTGATACATAGAAAGAAACAACGTCTTTCAATGCTTCATTATACATGTTACTCTTAGCAGTTCTTTTTACAGTGTAAGATTTTCAAGTAAGAATGCCAGTAATTTAGTTGAATATGCGCTGCTTAGAAAGTAGATAAAACACACTCTTTTGCAGTTGGCCACAAAAGTATTCTAACACTGTACAATGGCCATAAGCAAGAAAGAGTGATGAGCTCACATTAATGTTTAGATATCTTCTGTGTCGTAGTTTGATGTACAGTAAGAGCAAACTAACACAGTTTAGAGAAACATTTATTTGCAGTTTAAAATCACACTTGGGGTTCTCTTGAATTGTGTAGATCCATTTATGTAGAAAGTACATGACATTCTGTCCATGATGACAGGACACAATAGGTATTTTAATTCAGAATCTCCTTTAATTTAGCTGTCTTGTTAAATAGATTTTTCCTCACTAGTCCTCTTCTAATGGCGCTGGAATATTATCTATACTTGTGCAGTTAATCTGTCCGTGCTGCTCATGCTAGATAAAAGTTAGTTGAAAGTTAGGGTTTAGTAGTAATATATATAGGGAGGAAAATCTGTTCACACAATGGTGTTCCAATTTACTTAAAAATGAGACTTTTTTTAATGAGCACATTCCTCTTAAAATTGGGCATTCCATATTATGAGGTCTGTTTAAATGAAAAGAGTCTACCTTCAACTTCAGCTTCAAAGATCTTCTCGAGCAGGATCTAGAAACAAGATAAATTAATATGTTTCACTTTAAATTTATACTCATTGGAAGCATACACGAGCGTGGATTGCTCAAAACACTTAAAATTCATTTCAACAACAATAACTCAAATACAACAGCGGTGTAAATGTCACTTGTGAGGAAACACTAATGTTTGTCCTCAAAGAATAAGCTCAGCATAGATATATAAAATAATCTTTGCACAATTTTATGCAAAACAATATTTCACAGAACTAAAGACCTCCCCATCGTGTTCAGTTAGAAAACCTAAGCAGTGAGTACTCGATTGGCATTACTATGTTATAAAACTCAGTAGTTTTCAATCAACAAGGACAAAGAGATTCTGACAAGCACTGCTCCTTCTAACGAGCAGAACACTGTCACTTTTCCAGGTAGTATCATCACTGCACATCTTGATGCTGTTGCATTTCAAACCAAGAGAATGAGAGTTTCACTATTGTAGTTCTATATACAGTGGCTGTTCTAGACAGTGATAACACTGGCACAGAATGCTTTCAGAGCATTAAAGCATGTTCTCTGCCCTAGTGAAATAAGTTAATATTATACTCATTTTCTCATAGTTTTAACACTGATGTGTTTATATACTGCGATGCTCACTTCAGAATGTTATAGCCATACTGAACACAAGAACAACGTGTATGTGTTGAACATGTAAAAGGCCTTCCCAATAGAAATATGAAAAAGTTTCTGATAACAAAGAAGTTGAATTTTTTATTTATGTATATATGTAAAAACCTTGGACCAAACCATCTGATGCATAGAAACAACGCATTTCAACACTTCACTATACAAGATACTCTAAGCAGTTTTCCGTACACTGTATAAGATTTACAAGTAAGATTGCTAGACTTTTAGTAACATTTGTACTCTTAAGTACGCAATTTAAACTCATTCTTTGGCAGTTGTTCAAACACGTATTCTGACACTGCCAAATGGTAATATGCTAGAAATACTGATGATCTCCTATTAAGGTTAGGAACTGCTTAGAGTATCTTGTATAGTGAAGTGTTGAAATGCGTTGTTTCTATGCATCAGATGGTTTGGGCCAAGGTTTTTAAATACACACATATAAAATTCAACTTCTTTGTTATCTTTGTTACCTTCGTTTGTTATACAGGTTTACATTAAGAATAAGAAAACACACAGTGTAGAGAAACATTTCCTTGCAGTTTAAAAACACATTTCTGGTTCTCTCTAATTATGTAGATCAATTAGGGTAGAAAGTACATGAAACTCCGTCCAAGAAGAGGGAAAAAAATAGGTTCCTTAGTTCAGAATCTTCATTAGTTTAACTGTAATGTTAAATAAAGTTTACATCACCAGTCTTTCTTATAATGGCCTTGGAAATTTTCCTTTACTAGTGCAGTTAAATTGTACTAGCTGCTTCTATGAGATATAAGTTACTTGTAAATTGGGATTTATTAGTGTTATCTTCAGGGTAGGAAAATCTGTTTACACAATTGTGTTCCAATTTACGTAAGAAATGGGATTGTTTAATGAACTCAGCATTCTAAGAAATGTGCATTTTATATAATAAGCAGTGATTAAGTAAAAAGAAAGCTTTATGTAACTTCAGCTTGAAAGACATTTTGGAGCGAGATGTACAGACCCAATAAATATAAAAGCTACGGGTCAAATATCAAGTAATTCGACGTGTACATAGGAGTGCATCTAGCTCAAAATAATTAAACTTCATTTCAACACAAACTCAAATACTACAAGAAGGTAATTGACACTTGTAACTGAGCTTTAGCATCTGTTCTGGAATAACCTCAGCACAGAAGTATAAAATAATCTTTGCACAACTTCACCCAGAACTATGTTTCAACAAACTAAAGACCAACGCATTATGTTCACTTACACAACCTAGGCAGCGAGTGCTGGATTGGCATTACCATGTTATAAAACTCAGTATGTTCGTAATTGACCAATACAAAGAAGATTTCGGCAAGCACTGCTACTCCTGATGAGCAGACCACTGTTTCACTTTATCAGGAATGATATTATCTATACGTCCTGATGCTGGTTCATTTGCTCACAAGTGCAATGACAGTTTCATTGTTGAAATTTTATACACTGTTTCTGTTCTAGACAGTGCTAGTACCTATACAGAATGCTTTCAGAGTATCAAAGCACGTTCTCTGCTCTAATGAAATAAGTTAAAATTATAACCACTTTTTCATATTTTCATCACGGATATTTTTATATCCTCCAGTGGGCACTTAGGAATTTTGTACACATACTGAACACATAAAAACGTGTAAAGGTTGAACATGTAAATTGACTTTCCAGTACATACATGAAACTGTTTCTGACAACAGAGGAGTTGAGTTTTTATGTAAATATGTAAAAAATGTGGATCAATCCATCTGATACATAGAAAGAAACAACGTCTTTCAATGCTTCATTATACATGTTACTCTTAGCAGTTCTTTTTACAGTGTAAGATTTTCAAGTAAGAATGCCAGTAATTTAGTTGAATATGCGCTGCTTAGAAAGTAGATAAAACACACTCTTTTGCAGTTGGCCACAAAAGTATTCTAACACTGTACAATGGCCATAAGCAAGAAAGAGTGATGAGCTCACATTAATGTTTAGATATCTTCTGTGTCGTAGTTTGATGTACAGTAAGAGCAAACTAACACAGTTTAGAGAAACATTTATTTGCAGTTTAAAATCACACTTGGGGTTCTCTTGAATTGTGTAGATCCATTTATGTAGAAAGTACATGACATTCTGTCCATGATGACAGGACACAATAGGTATTTTAATTCAGAATCTCCTTTAATTTAGCTGTCTTGTTAAATAGATTTTTCCTCACTAGTCCTCTTCTAATGGCGCTGGAATATTATCTATACTTGTGCAGTTAATCTGTCCGTGCTGCTCATGCTAGATAAAAGTTAGTTGAAAGTTAGGGTTTAGTAGTAATATATATAGGGAGGAAAATCTGTTCACACAATGGTGTTCCAATTTACTTAAAAATGAGACTTTTTTTAATGAGCACATTCCTCTTAAAATTGGGCATTCCATATTATGAGGTCTGTTTAAATGAAAAGAGTCTACCTTCAACTTCAGCTTCAAAGATCTTCTCGAGCAGGATCTAGAAACAAGATAAATTAATATGTTTCACTTTAAATTTATACTCATTGGAAGCATACACGAGCGTGGATTGCTCAAAACACTTAAAATTCATTTCAACAACAATAACTCAAATACAACAGCGGTGTAAATGTCACTTGTGAGGAAACACTAATGTTTGTCCTCAAAGAATAAGCTCAGCATAGATATATAAAATAATCTTTGCACAATTTTATGCAAAACAATATTTCACAGAACTAAAGACCTCCCCATCGTGTTCAGTTAGAAAACCTAAGCAGTGAGTACTCGATTGGCATTACTATGTTATAAAACTCAGTAGTTTTCAATCAACAAGGACAAAGAGATTCTGACAAGCACTGCTCCTTCTAACGAGCAGAACACTGTCACTTTTCCAGGTAGTATCATCACTGCACATCTTGATGCTGTTGCATTTCAAACCAAGAGAATGAGAGTTTCACTATTGTAGTTCTATATACAGTGGCTGTTCTAGACAGTGATAACACTGGCACAGAATGCTTTCAGAGCATTAAAGCATGTTCTCTGCCCTAGTGAAATAAGTTAATATTATACTCATTTTCTCATAGTTTTAACACTGATGTGTTTATACACTGCGATGCTCACTTCAGAATGTTATAGCCATACTGAACACAAGAACAACGTGTATGTGTTGAACATGTAAAAGGCCTTCCCAATAGAAATATGAAAAAGTTTCTGATAACAAAGAAGTTGAATTTTTTATTTATGTATATATGTAAAAACCTTGGACCAAACCATCTGATGCATAGAAACAACGCATTTCAACACTTCACTATACAAGATACTCTAAGCAGTTTTCCGTACACTGTATAAGATTTACAAGTAAGATTGCTAGACTTTTAGTAACATTTGTACTCTTAAGTACGCAATTTAAACTCATTCTTTGGCAGTTGTTCAAACACGTATTCTGACACTGCCAAATGGTAATATGCTAGAAATACTGATGATCTCCTATTAAGGTTAGGAACTGCTTAGAGTATCTTGTATAGTGAAGTGTTGAAATGCGTTGTTTCTATGCATCAGATGGTTTGGGCCAAGGTTTTTAAATACACACATATAAAATTCAACTTCTTTGTTATCTTTGTTACCTTCGTTTGTTATACAGGTTTACATTAAGAATAAGAAAACACACAGTGTAGAGAAACATTTCCTTGCAGTTTAAAAACACATTTCTGGTTCTCTCTAATTATGTAGATCAATTAGGGTAGAAAGTACATGAAACTCCGTCCAAGAAGAGGGAAAAAAATAGGTTCCTTAGTTCAGAATCTTCATTAGTTTAACTGTAATGTTAAATAAAGTTTACATCACCAGTCTTTCTTATAATGGCCTTGGAAATTTTCCTTTACTAGTGCAGTTAAATTGTACTAGCTGCTTCTATGAGATATAAGTTACTTGTAAATTGGGATTTATTAGTGTTATCTTCAGGGTAGGAAAATCTGTTTACACAATTGTGTTCCAATTTACGTAAGAAATGGGATTGTTTAATGAACTCAGCATTCTAAGAAATGTGCATTTTATATAATAAGCAGTGATTAAGTAAAAAGAAAGCTTTATGTAACTTCAGCTTGAAAGACATTTTGGAGCGAGATGTACAGACCCAATAAATATAAAAGCTACGGGTCAAATATCAAGTAATTCGACGTGTACATAGGAGTGCATCTAGCTCAAAATAATTAAACTTCATTTCAACACAAACTCAAATACTACAAGAAGGTAATTGACACTTGTAACTGAGCTTTAGCATCTGTTCTGGAATAACCTCAGCACAGAAGTATAAAATAATCTTTGCACAACTTCACCCAGAACTATGTTTCAACAAACTAAAGACCAACGCATTATGTTCACTTACACAACCTAGGCAGCGAGTGCTGGATTGGCATTACCATGTTATAAAACTCAGTATGTTCGTAATTGACCAATACAAAGAAGATTTCGGCAAGCACTGCTACTCCTGATGAGCAGACCACTGTTTCACTTTATCAGGAATGATATTATCTATACGTCCTGATGCTGGTTCATTTGCTCACAAGTGCAATGACAGTTTCATTGTTGAAATTTTATACACTGTTTCTGTTCTAGACAGTGCTAGTACCTATACAGAATGCTTTCAGAGTATCAAAGCACGTTCTCTGCTCTAATGAAATAAGTTAAAATTATAACCACTTTTTCATATTTTCATCACGGATATTTTTATATCCTCCAGTGGGCACTTAGGAATTTTGTACACATACTGAACACATAAAAACGTGTAAAGGTTGAACATGTAAATTGACTTTCCAGTACATACATGAAACTGTTTCTGACAACAGAGGAGTTGAGTTTTTATGTAAATATGTAAAAAATGTGGATCAATCCATCTGATACATAGAAAGAAACAACGTCTTTCAATGCTTCATTATACATGTTACTCTTAGCAGTTCTTTTTACAGTGTAAGATTTTCAAGTAAGAATGCCAGTAATTTAGTTGAATATGCGCTGCTTAGAAAGTAGATAAAACACACTCTTTTGCAGTTGGCCACAAAAGTATTCTAACACTGTACAATGGCCATAAGCAAGAAAGAGTGATGAGCTCACATTAATGTTTAGATATCTTCTGTGTCGTAGTTTGATGTACAGTAAGAGCAAACTAACACAGTTTAGAGAAACATTTATTTGCAGTTTAAAATCACACTTGGGGTTCTCTTGAATTGTGTAGATCCATTTATGTAGAAAGTACATGACATTCTGTCCATGATGACAGGACACAATAGGTATTTTAATTCAGAATCTCCTTTAATTTAGCTGTCTTGTTAAATAGATTTTTCCTCACTAGTCCTCTTCTAATGGCGCTGGAATATTATCTATACTTGTGCAGTTAATCTGTCCGTGCTGCTCATGCTAGATAAAAGTTAGTTGAAAGTTAGGGTTTAGTAGTAATATATATAGGGAGGAAAATCTGTTCACACAATGGTGTTCCAATTTACTTAAAAATGAGACTTTTTTTAATGAGCACATTCCTCTTAAAATTGGGCATTCCATATTATGAGGTCTGTTTAAATGAAAAGAGTCTACCTTCAACTTCAGCTTCAAAGATCTTCTCGAGCAGGATCTAGAAACAAGATAAATTAATATGTTTCACTTTAAATTTATACTCATTGGAAGCATACACGAGCGTGGATTGCTCAAAACACTTAAAATTCATTTCAACAACAATAACTCAAATACAACAGCGGTGTAAATGTCACTTGTGAGGAAACACTAATGTTTGTCCTCAAAGAATAAGCTCAGCATAGATATATAAAATAATCTTTGCACAATTTTATGCAAAACAATATTTCACAGAACTAAAGACCTCCCCATCGTGTTCAGTTAGAAAACCTAAGCAGTGAGTACTCGATTGGCATTACTATGTTATAAAACTCAGTAGTTTTCAATCAACAAGGACAAAGAGATTCTGACAAGCACTGCTCCTTCTAACGAGCAGAACACTGTCACTTTTCCAGGTAGTATCATCACTGCACATCTTGATGCTGTTGCATTTCAAACCAAGAGAATGAGAGTTTCACTATTGTAGTTCTATATACAGTGGCTGTTCTAGACAGTGATAACACTGGCACAGAATGCTTTCAGAGCATTAAAGCATGTTCTCTGCCCTAGTGAAATAAGTTAATATTATACTCATTTTCTCATAGTTTTAACACTGATGTGTTTATATACTGCGATGCTCACTTCAGAATGTTATAGCCATACTGAACACAAGAACAACGTGTATGTGTTGAACATGTAAAAGGCCTTCCCAATAGAAATATGAAAAAGTTTCTGATAACAAAGAAGTTGAATTTTTTATTTATGTATATATGTAAAAACCTTGGACCAAACCATCTGATGCATAGAAACAACGCATTTCAACACTTCACTATACAAGATACTCTAAGCAGTTTTCCGTACACTGTATAAGATTTACAAGTAAGATTGCTAGACTTTTAGTAACATTTGTACTCTTAAGTACGCAATTTAAACTCATTCTTTGGCAGTTGTTCAAACACGTATTCTGACACTGCCAAATGGTAATATGCTAGAAATACTGATGATCTCCTATTAAGGTTAGGAACTGCTTAGAGTATCTTGTATAGTGAAGTGTTGAAATGCGTTGTTTCTATGCATCAGATGGTTTGGGCCAAGGTTTTTAAATACACACATATAAAATTCAACTTCTTTGTTATCTTTGTTACCTTCGTTTGTTATACAGGTTTACATTAAGAATAAGAAAACACACAGTGTAGAGAAACATTTCCTTGCAGTTTAAAAACACATTTCTGGTTCTCTCTAATTATGTAGATCAATTAGGGTAGAAAGTACATGAAACTCCGTCCAAGAAGAGGGAAAAAAATAGGTTCCTTAGTTCAGAATCTTCATTAGTTTAACTGTAATGTTAAATAAAGTTTACATCACCAGTCTTTCTTATAATGGCCTTGGAAATTTTCCTTTACTAGTGCAGTTAAATTGTACTAGCTGCTTCTATGAGATATAAGTTACTTGTAAATTGGGATTTATTAGTGTTATCTTCAGGGTAGGAAAATCTGTTTACACAATTGTGTTCCAATTTACGTAAGAAATGGGATTGTTTAATGAACTCAGCATTCTAAGAAATGTGCATTTTATATAATAAGCAGTGATTAAGTAAAAAGAAAGCTTTATGTAACTTCAGCTTGAAAGACATTTTGGAGCGAGATGTACAGACCCAATAAATATAAAAGCTACGGGTCAAATATCAAGTAATTCGACGTGTACATAGGAGTGCATCTAGCTCAAAATAATTAAACTTCATTTCAACACAAACTCAAATACTACAAGAAGGTAATTGACACTTGTAACTGAGCTTTAGCATCTGTTCTGGAATAACCTCAGCACAGAAGTATAAAATAATCTTTGCACAACTTCACCCAGAACTATGTTTCAACAAACTAAAGACCAACGCATTATGTTCACTTACACAACCTAGGCAGCGAGTGCTGGATTGGCATTACCATGTTATAAAACTCAGTATGTTCGTAATTGACCAATACAAAGAAGATTTCGGCAAGCACTGCTACTCCTGATGAGCAGACCACTGTTTCACTTTATCAGGAATGATATTATCTATACGTCCTGATGCTGGTTCATTTGCTCACAAGTGCAATGACAGTTTCATTGTTGAAATTTTATACACTGTTTCTGTTCTAGACAGTGCTAGTACCTATACAGAATGCTTTCAGAGTATCAAAGCACGTTCTCTGCTCTAATGAAATAAGTTAAAATTATAACCACTTTTTCATATTTTCATCACGGATATTTTTATATCCTCCAGTGGGCACTTAGGAATTTTGTACACATACTGAACACATAAAAACGTGTAAAGGTTGAACATGTAAATTGACTTTCCAGTACATACATGAAACTGTTTCTGACAACAGAGGAGTTGAGTTTTTATGTAAATATGTAAAAAATGTGGATCAATCCATCTGATACATAGAAAGAAACAACGTCTTTCAATGCTTCATTATACATGTTACTCTTAGCAGTTCTTTTTACAGTGTAAGATTTTCAAGTAAGAATGCCAGTAATTTAGTTGAATATGCGCTGCTTAGAAAGTAGATAAAACACACTCTTTTGCAGTTGGCCACAAAAGTATTCTAACACTGTACAATGGCCATAAGCAAGAAAGAGTGATGAGCTCACATTAATGTTTAGATATCTTCTGTGTCGTAGTTTGATGTACAGTAAGAGCAAACTAACACAGTTTAGAGAAACATTTATTTGCAGTTTAAAATCACACTTGGGGTTCTCTTGAATTGTGTAGATCCATTTATGTAGAAAGTACATGACATTCTGTCCATGATGACAGGACACAATAGGTATTTTAATTCAGAATCTCCTTTAATTTAGCTGTCTTGTTAAATAGATTTTTCCTCACTAGTCCTCTTCTAATGGCGCTGGAATATTATCTATACTTGTGCAGTTAATCTGTCCGTGCTGCTCATGCTAGATAAAAGTTAGTTGAAAGTTAGGGTTTAGTAGTAATATATATAGGGAGGAAAATCTGTTCACACAATGGTGTTCCAATTTACTTAAAAATGAGACTTTTTTTAATGAGCACATTCCTCTTAAAATTGGGCATTCCATATTATGAGGTCTGTTTAAATGAAAAGAGTCTACCTTCAACTTCAGCTTCAAAGATCTTCTCGAGCAGGATCTAGAAACAAGATAAATTAATATGTTTCACTTTAAATTTATACTCATTGGAAGCATACACGAGCGTGGATTGCTCAAAACACTTAAAATTCATTTCAACAACAATAACTCAAATACAACAGCGGTGTAAATGTCACTTGTGAGGAAACACTAATGTTTGTCCTCAAAGAATAAGCTCAGCATAGATATATAAAATAATCTTTGCACAATTTTATGCAAAACAATATTTCACAGAACTAAAGACCTCCCCATCGTGTTCAGTTAGAAAACCTAAGCAGTGAGTACTCGATTGGCATTACTATGTTATAAAACTCAGTAGTTTTCAATCAACAAGGACAAAGAGATTCTGACAAGCACTGCTCCTTCTAACGAGCAGAACACTGTCACTTTTCCAGGTAGTATCATCACTGCACATCTTGATGCTGTTGCATTTCAAACCAAGAGAATGAGAGTTTCACTATTGTAGTTCTATATACAGTGGCTGTTCTAGACAGTGATAACACTGGCACAGAATGCTTTCAGAGCATTAAAGCATGTTCTCTGCCCTAGTGAAATAAGTTAATATTATACTCATTTTCTCATAGTTTTAACACTGATGTGTTTATACACTGCGATGCTCACTTCAGAATGTTATAGCCATACTGAACACAAGAACAACGTGTATGTGTTGAACATGTAAAAGGCCTTCCCAATAGAAATATGAAAAAGTTTCTGATAACAAAGAAGTTGAATTTTTTATTTATGTATATATGTAAAAACCTTGGACCAAACCATCTGATGCATAGAAACAACGCATTTCAACACTTCACTATACAAGATACTCTAAGCAGTTTTCCGTACACTGTATAAGATTTACAAGTAAGATTGCTAGACTTTTAGTAACATTTGTACTCTTAAGTACGCAATTTAAACTCATTCTTTGGCAGTTGTTCAAACACGTATTCTGACACTGCCAAATGGTAATATGCTAGAAATACTGATGATCTCCTATTAAGGTTAGGAACTGCTTAGAGTATCTTGTATAGTGAAGTGTTGAAATGCGTTGTTTCTATGCATCAGATGGTTTGGGCCAAGGTTTTTAAATACACACATATAAAATTCAACTTCTTTGTTATCTTTGTTACCTTCGTTTGTTATACAGGTTTACATTAAGAATAAGAAAACACACAGTGTAGAGAAACATTTCCTTGCAGTTAAAAAACACATTTCTGGTTCTCTCTAATTATGTAGATCAATTAGGGTAGAAAGTACATGAAACTCCGTCCAAGAAGAGGGAAAAAAATAGGTTCCTTAGTTCAGAATCTTCATTAGTTTAACTGTAATGTTAAATAAAGTTTACATCACCAGTCTTTCTTATAATGGCCTTGGAAATTTTCCTTTACTAGTGCAGTTAAATTGTACTAGCTGCTTCTATGAGATATAAGTTACTTGTAAATTGGGATTTATTAGTGTTATCTTCAGGGTAGGAAAATCTGTTTACACAATTGTGTTCCAATTTACGTAAGAAATGGGATTGTTTAATGAACTCAGCATTCTAAGAAATGTGCATTTTATATAATAAGCAGTGATTAAGTAAAAAGAAAGCTTTATGTAACTTCAGCTTGAAAGACATTTTGGAGCGAGATGTACAGACCCAATAAATATAAAAGCTACGGGTCAAATATCAAGTAATTCGACGTGTACATAGGAGTGCATCTAGCTCAAAATAATTAAACTTCATTTCAACACAAACTCAAATACTACAAGAAGGTAATTGACACTTGTAACTGAGCTTTAGCATCTGTTCTGGAATAACCTCAGCACAGAAGTATAAAATAATCTTTGCACAACTTCACCCAGAACTATGTTTCAACAAACTAAAGACCAACGCATTATGTTCACTTACACAACCTAGGCAGCGAGTGCTGGATTGGCATTACCATGTTATAAAACTCAGTATGTTCGTAATTGACCAATACAAAGAAGATTTCGGCAAGCACTGCTACTCCTGATGAGCAGACCACTGTTTCACTTTATCAGGAATGATATTATCTATACGTCCTGATGCTGGTTCATTTGCTCACAAGTGCAATGACAGTTTCATTGTTGAAATTTTATACACTGTTTCTGTTCTAGACAGTGCTAGTACCTATACAGAATGCTTTCAGAGTATCAAAGCACGTTCTCTGCTCTAATGAAATAAGTTAAAATTATAACCACTTTTTCATATTTTCATCACGGATATTTTTATATCCTCCAGTGGGCACTTAGGAATTTTGTACACATACTGAACACATAAAAACGTGTAAAGGTTGAACATGTAAATTGACTTTCCAGTACATACATGAAACTGTTTCTGACAACAGAGGAGTTGAGTTTTTATGTAAATATGTAAAAAATGTGGATCAATCCATCTGATACATAGAAAGAAACAACGTCTTTCAATGCTTCATTATACATGTTACTCTTAGCAGTTCTTTTTACAGTGTAAGATTTTCAAGTAAGAATGCCAGTAATTTAGTTGAATATGCGCTGCTTAGAAAGTAGATAAAACACACTCTTTTGCAGTTGGCCACAAAAGTATTCTAACACTGTACAATGGCCATAAGCAAGAAAGAGTGATGAGCTCACATTAATGTTTAGATATCTTCTGTGTCGTAGTTTGATGTACAGTAAGAGCAAACTAACACAGTTTAGAGAAACATTTATTTGCAGTTTAAAATCACACTTGGGGTTCTCTTGAATTGTGTAGATCCATTTATGTAGAAAGTACATGACATTCTGTCCATGATGACAGGACACAATAGGTATTTTAATTCAGAATCTCCTTTAATTTAGCTGTCTTGTTAAATAGATTTTTCCTCACTAGTCCTCTTCTAATGGCGCTGGAATATTATCTATACTTGTGCAGTTAATCTGTCCGTGCTGCTCATGCTAGATAAAAGTTAGTTGAAAGTTAGGGTTTAGTAGTAATATATATAGGGAGGAAAATCTGTTCACACAATGGTGTTCCAATTTACTTAAAAATGAGACTTTTTTTAATGAGCACATTCCTCTTAAAATTGGGCATTCCATATTATGAGGTCTGTTTAAATGAAAAGAGTCTACCTTCAACTTCAGCTTCAAAGATCTTCTCGAGCAGGATCTAGAAACAAGATAAATTAATATGTTTCACTTTAAATTTATACTCATTGGAAGCATACACGAGCGTGGATTGCTCAAAACACTTAAAATTCATTTCAACAACAATAACTCAAATACAACAGCGGTGTAAATGTCACTTGTGAGGAAACACTAATGTTTGTCCTCAAAGAATAAGCTCAGCATAGATATATAAAATAATCTTTGCACAATTTTATGCAAAACAATATTTCACAGAACTAAAGACCTCCCCATCGTGTTCAGTTAGAAAACCTAAGCAGTGAGTACTCGATTGGCATTACTATGTTATAAAACTCAGTAGTTTTCAATCAACAAGGACAAAGAGATTCTGACAAGCACTGCTCCTTCTAACGAGCAGAACACTGTCACTTTTCCAGGTAGTATCATCACTGCACATCTTGATGCTGTTGCATTTCAAACCAAGAGAATGAGAGTTTCACTATTGTAGTTCTATATACAGTGGCTGTTCTAGACAGTGATAACACTGGCACAGAATGCTTTCAGAGCATTAAAGCATGTTCTCTGCCCTAGTGAAATAAGTTAATATTATACTCATTTTCTCATAGTTTTAACACTGATGTGTTTATACACTGCGATGCTCACTTCAGAATGTTATAGCCATACTGAACACAAGAACAACGTGTATGTGTTGAACATGTAAAAGGCCTTCCCAATAGAAATATGAAAAAGTTTCTGATAACAAAGAAGTTGAATTTTTTATTTATGTATATATGTAAAAACCTTGGACCAAACCATCTGATGCATAGAAACAACGCATTTCAACACTTCACTATACAAGATACTCTAAGCAGTTTTCCGTACACTGTATAAGATTTACAAGTAAGATTGCTAGACTTTTAGTAACATTTGTACTCTTAAGTACGCAATTTAAACTCATTCTTTGGCAGTTGTTCAAACACGTATTCTGACACTGCCAAATGGTAATATGCTAGAAATACTGATGATCTCCTATTAAGGTAAGGAACTGCTTAGAGTATCTTGTATAGTGAAGTGTTGAAATGCGTTGTTTCTATGCATCAGATGGTTTGGGCCAAGGTTTTTAAATACACACATATAAAATTCAACTTCTTTGTTATCTTTGTTACCTTCGTTTGTTATACAGGTTTACATTAAGAATAAGAAAACACACAGTGTAGAGAAACATTTCCTTGCAGTTAAAAAACACATTTCTGGTTCTCTCTAATTATGTAGATCAATTAGGGTAGAAAGTACATGAAACTCCGTCCAAGAAGAGGGAAAAAAATAGGTTCCTTAGTTCAGAATCTTCATTAGTTTAACTGTAATGTTAAATAAAGTTTACATCACCAGTCTTTCTTATAATGGCCTTGGAAATTTTCCTTTACTAGTGCAGTTAAATTGTACTAGCTGCTTCTATGAGATATAAGTTACTTGTAAATTGGGATTTATTAGTGTTATCTTCATGGTAGGAAAATCTGTTTACACAATTGTGTTCCAATTTACGTAAGAAATGGGATTGTTTAATGAACTCAGCATTCTAAGAAATGTGCATTTTATATAATAAGCAGTGATTAAGTAAAAAGAAAGCTTTATGTAACTTCAGCTTGAAAGACATTTTGGAGCGAGATGTACAGACCCAATAAATATAAAAGCTACGGGTCAAATATCAAGTAATTCGACGTGTACATAGGAGTGCATCTAGCTCAAAATAATTAAACTTCATTTCAACACAAACTCAAATACTACAAGAAGGTAATTGACACTTGTAACTGAGCTTTAGCATCTGTTCTGGAATAACCTCAGCACAGAAGTATAAAATAATCTTTGCACAACTTCACCCAGAACTATGTTTCAACAAACTAAAGACCAACGCATTATGTTCACTTACACAACCTAGGCAGCGAGTGCTGGATTGGCATTACCATTTTATAAAACTCAGTATGTTCGTAATTGACCAATACAAAGAAGATTTCGGCAAGCACTGCTACTCCTGATGAGCAGACCACTGTTTCACTTTATCAGGAATGATATTATCTATACGTCCTGATGCTGGTTCATTTGCTCACAAGTGCAATGACAGTTTCATTGTTGAAATTTTATACACTGTTTCTGTTCTAGACAGTGCTAGTACCTATACAGAATGCTTTCAGAGTATCAAAGCACGTTCTCTGCTCTAATGAAATAAGTTAAAATTATAACCACTTTTTCATATTTTCATCACGGATATTTTTATATCCTCCAGTGGGCACTTAGGAATTTTGTACACATACTGAACACATAAAAACGTGTAAAGGTTGAACATGTAAATTGACTTTCCAGTACATACATGAAACTGTTTCTGACAACAGAGGAGTTGAGTTTTTATGTAAATATGTAAAAAATGTGGATCAATCCATCTGATACATAGAAAGAAACAACGTCTTTCAATGCTTCATTATACATGTTACTCTTAGCAGTTCTTTTTACAGTGTAAGATTTTCAAGTAAGAATGCCAGTAATTTAGTTGAATATGCGCTGCTTAGAAAGTAGATAAAACACACTCTTTTGCAGTTGGCCACAAAAGTATTCTAACACTGTACAATGGCCATAAGCAAGAAAGAGTGATGAGCTCACATTAATGTTTAGATATCTTCTGTGTCGTAGTTTGATGTACAGTAAGAGCAAACTAACACAGTTTAGAGAAACATTTATTTGCAGTTTAAAATCACACTTGGGGTTCTCTTGAATTGTGTAGATCCATTTATGTAGAAAGTACATGACATTCTGTCCATGATGACAGGACACAATAGGTATTTTAATTCAGAATCTCCTTTAATTTAGCTGTCTTGTTAAATAGATTTTTCCTCACTAGTCCTCTTCTAATGGCGCTGGAATATTATCTATACTTGTGCAGTTAATCTGTCCGTGCTGCTCATGCTAGATAAAAGTTAGTTGAAAGTTAGGGTTTAGTAGTAATATATATAGGGAGGAAAATCTGTTCACACAATGGTGTTCCAATTTACTTAAAAATGAGACTTTTTTTAATGAGCACATTCCTCTTAAAATTGGGCATTCCATATTATGAGGTCTGTTTAAATGAAAAGAGTCTACCTTCAACTTCAGCTTCAAAGATCTTCTCGAGCAGGATCTAGAAACAAGATAAATTAATATGTTTCACTTTAAATTTATACTCATTGGAAGCATACACGAGCGTGGATTGCTCAAAACACTTAAAATTCATTTCAACAACAATAACTCAAATACAACAGCGGTGTAAATGTCACTTGTGAGGAAACACTAATGTTTGTCCTCAAAGAATAAGCTCAGCATAGATATATAAAATAATCTTTGCACAATTTTATGCAAAACAATATTTCACAGAACTAAAGACCTCCCCATCGTGTTCAGTTAGAAAACCTAAGCAGTGAGTACTCGATTGGCATTACTATGTTATAAAACTCAGTAGTTTTCAATCAACAAGGACAAAGAGATTCTGACAAGCACTGCTCCTTCTAACGAGCAGAACACTGTCACTTTTCCAGGTAGTATCATCACTGCACATCTTGATGCTGTTGCATTTCAAACCAAGAGAATGAGAGTTTCACTATTGTAGTTCTATATACAGTGGCTGTTCTAGACAGTGATAACACTGGCACAGAATGCTTTCAGAGCATTAAAGCATGTTCTCTGCCCTAGTGAAATAAGTTAATATTATACTCATTTTCTCATAGTTTTAACACTGATGTGTTTATACACTGCGATGCTCACTTCAGAATGTTATAGCCATACTGAACACAAGAACAACGTGTATGTGTTGAACATGTAAAAGGCCTTCCCAATAGAAATATGAAAAAGTTTCTGATAACAAAGAAGTTGAATTTTTTATTTATGTATATATGTAAAAACCTTGGACCAAACCATCTGATGCATAGAAACAACGCATTTCAACACTTCACTATACAAGATACTCTAAGCAGTTTTCCGTACACTGTATAAGATTTACAAGTAAGATTGCTAGACTTTTAGTAACATTTGTACTCTTAAGTACGCAATTTAAACTCATTCTTTGGCAGTTGTTCAAACACGTATTCTGACACTGCCAAATGGTAATATGCTAGAAATACTGATGATCTCCTATTAAGGTTAGGAACTGCTTAGAGTATCTTGTATAGTGAAGTGTTGAAATGCGTTGTTTCTATGCATCAGATGGTTTGGGCCAAGGTTTTTAAATACACACATATAAAATTCAACATCTTTGTTATCTTTGTTACCTTCGTTTGTTATACAGGTTTACATTAAGAATAAGAAAACACACAGTGTAGAGAAACATTTCCTTGCAGTTAAAAAACACATTTCTGGTTCTCTCTAATTATGTAGATCAATTAGGGTAGAAAGTACATGAAACTCCGTCCAAGAAGAGGGAAAAAAATAGGTTCCTTAGTTCAGAATCTTCATTAGTTTAACTGTAATGTTAAATAAAGTTTACATCACCAGTCTTTCTTATAATGGCCTTGGAAATTTTCCTTTACTAGTGCAGTTAAATTGTACTAGCTGCTTCTATGAGATATAAGTTACTTGTAAATTGGGATTTATTAGTGTTATCTTCAGGGTAGGAAAATCTGTTTACACAATTGTGTTCCAATTTACGTAAGAAATGGGATTGTTTAATGAACTCAGCATTCTAAGAAATGTGCATTTTATATAATAAGCAGTGATTAAGTAAAAAGAAAGCTTTATGTAACTTCAGCTTGAAAGACATTTTGGAGCGAGATGTACAGACCCAATAAATATAAAAGCTACGGGTCAAATATCAAGTAATTCGACGTGTACATAGGAGTGCATCTAGCTCAAAATAATTAAACTTCATTTCAACACAAACTCAAATACTACAAGAAGGTAATTGACACTTGTAACTGAGCTTTAGCATCTGTTCTGGAATAACCTCAGCACAGAAGTATAAAATAATCTTTGCACAACTTCACCCAGAACTATGTTTCAACAAACTAAAGACCAACGCATTATGTTCACTTACACAACCTAGGCAGCGAGTGCTGGATTGGCATTACCATGTTATAAAACTCAGTATGTTCGTAATTGACCAATACAAAGAAGATTTCGGCAAGCACTGCTACTCCTGATGAGCAGACCACTGTTTCACTTTATCAGGAATGATATTATCTATACGTCCTGATGCTGGTTCATTTGCTCACAAGTGCAATGACAGTTTCATTGTTGAAATTTTATACACTGTTTCTGTTCTAGACAGTGCTAGTACCTATACAGAATGCTTTCAGAGTATCAAAGCACGTTCTCTGCTCTAATGAAATAAGTTAAAATTATAACCACTTTTTCATATTTTCATCACGGATATTTTTATATCCTCCAGTGGGCACTTAGGAATTTTGTACACATACTGAACACATAAAAACGTGTAAAGGTTGAACATGTAAATTGACTTTCCAGTACATACATGAAACTGTTTCTGACAACAGAGGAGTTGAGTTTTTATGTAAATATGTAAAAAATGTGGATCAATCCATCTGATACATAGAAAGAAACAACGTCTTTCAATGCTTCATTATACATGTTACTCTTAGCAGTTCTTTTTACAGTGTAAGATTTTCAAGTAAGAATGCCAGTAATTTAGTTGAATATGCGCTGCTTAGAAAGTAGATAAAACACACTCTTTTGCAGTTGGCCACAAAAGTATTCTAACACTGTACAATGGCCATAAGCAAGAAAGAGTGATGAGCTCACATTAATGTTTAGATATCTTCTGTGTCGTAGTTTGATGTACAGTAAGAGCAAACTAACACAGTTTAGAGAAACATTTATTTGCAGTTTAAAATCACACTTGGGGTTCTCTTGAATTGTGTAGATCCATTTATGTAGAAAGTACATGACATTCTGTCCATGATGACAGGACACAATAGGTATTTTAATTCAGAATCTCCTTTAATTTAGCTGTCTTGTTAAATAGATTTTTCCTCACTAGTCCTCTTCTAATGGCGCTGGAATATTATCTATACTTGTGCAGTTAATCTGTCCGTGCTGCTCATGCTAGATAAAAGTTAGTTGAAAGTTAGGGTTTAGTAGTAATATATATAGGGAGGAAAATCTGTTCACACAATGGTGTTCCAATTTACTTAAAAATGAGACTTTTTTTAATGAGCACATTCCTCTTAAAATTGGGCATTCCATATTATGAGGTCTGTTTAAATGAAAAGAGTCTACCTTCAACTTCAGCTTCAAAGATCTTCTCGAGCAGGATCTAGAAACAAGATAAATTAATATGTTTCACTTTAAATTTATACTCATTGGAAGCATACACGAGCGTGGATTGCTCAAAACACTTAAAATTCATTTCAACAACAATAACTCAAATACAACAGCGGTGTAAATGTCACTTGTGAGGAAACACTAATGTTTGTCCTCAAAGAATAAGCTCAGCATAGATATATAAAATAATCTTTGCACAATTTTATGCAAAACAATATTTCACAGAACTAAAGACCTCCCCATCGTGTTCAGTTAGAAAACCTAAGCAGTGAGTACTCGATTGGCATTACTATGTTATAAAACTCAGTAGTTTTCAATCAACAAGGACAAAGAGATTCTGACAAGCACTGCTCCTTCTAACGAGCAGAACACTGTCACTTTTCCAGGTAGTATCATCACTGCACATCTTGATGCTGTTGCATTTCAAACCAAGAGAATGAGAGTTTCACTATTGTAGTTCTATATACAGTGGCTGTTCTAGACAGTGATAACACTGGCACAGAATGCTTTCAGAGCATTAAAGCATGTTCTCTGCCCTAGTGAAATAAGTTAATATTATACTCATTTTCTCATAGTTTTAACACTGATGTGTTTATACACTGCGATGCTCACTTCAGAATGTTATAGCCATACTGAACACAAGAACAACGTGTATGTGTTGAACATGTAAAAGGCCTTCCCAATAGAAATATGAAAAAGTTTCTGATAACAAAGAAGTTGAATTTTTTATTTATGTATATATGTAAAAACCTTGGACCAAACCATCTGATGCATAGAAACAACGCATTTCAACACTTCACTATACAAGATACTCTAAGCAGTTTTCCGTACACTGTATAAGATTTACAAGTAAGATTGCTAGACTTTTAGTAACATTTGTACTCTTAAGTACGCAATTTAAACTCATTCTTTGGCAGTTGTTCAAACACGTATTCTGACACTGCCAAATGGTAATATGCTAGAAATACTGATGATCTCCTATTAAGGTTAGGAACTGCTTAGAGTATCTTGTATAGTGAAGTGTTGAAATGCGTTGTTTCTATGCATCAGATGGTTTGGGCCAAGGTTTTTAAATACACACATATAAAATTCAACTTCTTTGTTATCTTTGTTACCTTCGTTTGTTATACAGGTTTACATTAAGAATAAGAAAACACACAGTGTAGAGAAACATTTCCTTGCAGTTAAAAAACACATTTCTGGTTCTCTCTAATTATGTAGATCAATTAGGGTAGAAAGTACATGAAACTCCGTCCAAGAAGAGGGAAAAAAATAGGTTCCTTAGTTCAGAATCTTCATTAGTTTAACTGTAATGTTAAATAAAGTTTACATCACCAGTCTTTCTTATAATGGCCTTGGAAATTTTCCTTTACTAGTGCAGTTAAATTGTACTAGCTGCTTCTATGAGATATAAGTTACTTGTAAATTGGGATTTATTAGTGTTATCTTCAGGGTAGGAAAATCTGTTTACACAATTGTGTTCCAATTTACGTAAGAAATGGGATTGTTTAATGAACTCAGCATTCTAAGAAATGTGCATTTTATATAATAAGCAGTGATTAAGTAAAAAGAAAGCTTTATGTAACTTCAGCTTGAAAGACATTTTGGAGCGAGATGTACAGACCCAATAAATATAAAAGCTACGGGTCAAATATCAAGTAATTCGACGTGTACATAGGAGTGCATCTAGCTCAAAATAATTAAACTTCATTTCAACACAAACTCAAATACTACAAGAAGGTAATTGACACTTGTAACTGAGCTTTAGCATCTGTTCTGGAATAACCTCAGCACAGAAGTATAAAATAATCTTTGCACAACTTCACCCAGAACTATGTTTCAACAAACTAAAGACCAACGCATTATGTTCACTTACACAACCTAGGCAGCGAGTGCTGGATTGGCATGACCATGTTATAAAACTCAGTATGTTCGTAATTGACCAATACAAAGAAGATTTCGGCAAGCACTGCTACTCCTGATGAGCAGACCACTGTTTCACTTTATCAGGAATGATATTATCTATACGTCCTGATGCTGGTTCATTTGCTCACAAGTGCAATGACAGTTTCATTGTTGAAATTTTATACACTGTTTCTGTTCTAGACAGTGCTAGTACCTATACAGAATGCTTTCAGAGTATCAAAGCACGTTCTCTGCTCTAATGAAATAAGTTAAAATTATAACCACTTTTTCATATTTTCATCACGGATATTTTTATATCCTCCAGTGGGCACTTAGGAATTTTGTACACATACTGAACACATAAAAACGTGTAAAGGTTGAACATGTAAATTGACTTTCCAGTACATACATGAAACTGTTTCTGACAACAGAGGAGTTGAGTTTTTATGTAAATATGTAAAAAATGTGGATCAATCCATCTGATACATAGAAAGAAACAACGTCTTTCAATGCTTCATTATACATGTTACTCTTAGCAGTTCTTTTTACAGTGTAAGATTTTCAAGTAAGAATGCCAGTAATTTAGTTGAATATGCGCTGCTTAGAAAGTAGATAAAACACACTCTTTTGCAGTTGGCCACAAAAGTATTCTAACACTGTACAATGGCCATAAGCAAGAAAGAGTGATGAGCTCACATTAATGTTTAGATATCTTCTGTGTCGTAGTTTGATGTACAGTAAGAGCAAACTAACACAGTTTAGAGAAACATTTATTTGCAGTTTAAAATCACACTTGGGGTTCTCTTGAATTGTGTAGATCCATTTATGTAGAAAGTACATGACATTCTGTCCATGATGACAGGACACAATAGGTATTTTAATTCAGAATCTCCTTTAATTTAGCTGTCTTGTTAAATAGATTTTTCCTCACTAGTCCTCTTCTAATGGCGCTGGAATATTATCTATACTTGTGCAGTTAATCTGTCCGTGCTGCTCATGCTAGATAAAAGTTAGTTGAAAGTTAGGGTTTAGTAGTAATATATATAGGGAGGAAAATCTGTTCACACAATGGTGTTCCAATTTACTTAAAAATGAGACTTTTTTTAATGAGCACATTCCTCTTAAAATTGGGCATTCCATATTATGAGGTCTGTTTAAATGAAAAGAGTCTACCTTCAACTTCAGCTTCAAAGATCTTCTCGAGCAGGATCTAGAAACAAGATAAATTAATATGTTTCACTTTAAATTTATACTCATTGGAAGCATACACGAGCGTGGATTGCTCAAAACACTTAAAATTCATTTCAACAACAATAACTCAAATACAACAGCGGTGTAAATGTCACTTGTGAGGAAACACTAATGTTTGTCCTCAAAGAATAAGCTCAGCATAGATATATAAAATAATCTTTGCACAATTTTATGCAAAACAATATTTCACAGAACTAAAGACCTCCCCATCGTGTTCAGTTAGAAAACCTAAGCAGTGAGTACTCGATTGGCATTACTATGTTATAAAACTCAGTAGTTTTCAATCAACAAGGACAAAGAGATTCTGACAAGCACTGCTCCTTCTAACGAGCAGAACACTGTCACTTTTCCAGGTAGTATCATCACTGCACATCTTGATGCTGTTGCATTTCAAACCAAGAGAATGAGAGTTTCACTATTGTAGTTCTATATACAGTGGCTGTTCTAGACAGTGATAACACTGGCACAGAATGCTTTCAGAGCATTAAAGCATGTTCTCTGCCCTAGTGAAATAAGTTAATATTATACTCATTTTCTCATAGTTTTAACACTGATGTGTTTATACACTGCGATGCTCACTTCAGAATGTTATAGCCATACTGAACACAAGAACAACGTGTATGTGTTGAACATGTAAAAGGCCTTCCCAATAGAAATATGAAAAAGTTTCTGATAACAAAGAAGTTGAATTTTTTATTTATGTATATATGTAAAAACCTTGGACCAAACCATCTGATGCATAGAAACAACGCATTTCAACACTTCACTATACAAGATACTCTAAGCAGTTTTCCGTACACTGTATAAGATTTACAAGTAAGATTGCTAGACTTTTAGTAACATTTGTACTCTTAAGTACGCAATTTAAACTCATTCTTTGGCAGTTGTTCAAACACGTATTCTGACACTGCCAAATGGTAATATGCTAGAAATACTGATGATCTCCTATTAAGGTTAGGAACTGCTTAGAGTATCTTGTATAGTGAAGTGTTGAAATGCGTTGTTTCTATGCATCAGATGGTTTGGGCCAAGGTTTTTAAATACACACATATAAAATTCAACTTCTTTGTTATCTTTGTTACCTTCGTTTGTTATACAGGTTTACATTAAGAATAAGAAAACACACAGTGTAGAGAAACATTTCCTTGCAGTTAAAAAACACATTTCTGGTTCTCTCTAATTATGTAGATCAATTAGGGTAGAAAGTACATGAAACTCCGTCCAAGAAGAGGGAAAAAAATAGGTTCCTTAGTTCAGAATCTTCATTAGTTTAACTGTAATGTTAAATAAAGTTTACATCACCAGTCTTTCTTATAATGGCCTTGGAAATTTTCCTTTACTAGTGCAGTTAAATTGTACTAGCTGCTTCTATGAGATATAAGTTACTTGTAAATTGGGATTTATTAGTGTTATCTTCAGGGTAGGAAAATCTGTTTACACAATTGTGTTCCAATTTACGTAAGAAATGGGATTGTTTAATGAACTCAGCATTCTAAGAAATGTGCATTTTATATAATAAGCAGTGATTAAGTAAAAAGAAAGCTTTATGTAACTTCAGCTTGAAAGACATTTTGGAGCGAGATGTACAGACCCAATAAATATAAAAGCTACGGGTCAAATATCAAGTAATTCGACGTGTACATAGGAGTGCATCTAGCTCAAAATAATTAAACTTCATTTCAACACAAACTCAAATACTACAAGAAGGTAATTGACACTTGTAACTGAGCTTTAGCATCTGTTCTGGAATAACCTCAGCACAGAAGTATAAAATAATCTTTGCACAACTTCACCCAGAACTATGTTTCAACAAACTAAAGACCAACGCATTATGTTCACTTACACAACCTAGGCAGCGAGTGCTGGATTGGCATTACCATGTTATAAAACTCAGTATGTTCGTAATTGACCAATACAAAGAAGATTTCGGCAAGCACTGCTACTCCTGATGAGCAGACCACTGTTTCACTTTATCAGGAATGATATTATCTATACGTCCTGATGCTGGTTCATTTGCTCACAAGTGCAATGACAGTTTCATTGTTGAAATTTTATACACTGTTTCTGTTCTAGACAGTGCTAGTACCTATACAGAATGCTTTCAGAGTATCAAAGCACGTTCTCTGCTCTAATGAAATAAGTTAAAATTATAACCACTTTTTCATATTTTCATCACGGATATTTTTATATCCTCCAGTGGGCACTTAGGAATTTTGTACACATACTGAACACATAAAAACGTGTAAAGGTTGAACATGTAAATTGACTTTCCAGTACATACATGAAACTGTTTCTGACAACAGAGGAGTTGAGTTTTTATGTAAATATGTAAAAAATGTGGATCAATCCATCTGATACATAGAAAGAAACAACGTCTTTCAATGCTTCATTATACATGTTACTCTTAGCAGTTCTTTTTACAGTGTAAGATTTTCAAGTAAGAATGCCAGTAATTTAGTTGAATATGCGCTGCTTAGAAAGTAGATAAAACACACTCTTTTGCAGTTGGCCACAAAAGTATTCTAACACTGTACAATGGCCATAAGCAAGAAAGAGTGATGAGCTCACATTAATGTTTAGATATCTTCTGTGTCGTAGTTTGATGTACAGTAAGAGCAAACTAACACAGTTTAGAGAAACATTTATTTGCAGTTTAAAATCACACTTGGGGTTCTCTTGAATTGTGTAGATCCATTTATGTAGAAAGTACATGACATTCTGTCCATGATGACAGGACACAATAGGTATTTTAATTCAGAATCTCCTTTAATTTAGCTGTCTTGTTAAATAGATTTTTCCTCACTAGTCCTCTTCTAATGGCGCTGGAATATTATCTATACTTGTGCAGTTAATCTGTCCGTGCTGCTCATGCTAGATAAAAGTTAGTTGAAAGTTAGGGTTTAGTAGTAATATATATAGGGAGGAAAATCTGTTCACACAATGGTGTTCCAATTTACTTAAAAATGAGACTTTTTTTAATGAGCACATTCCTCTTAAAATTGGGCATTCCATATTATGAGGTCTGTTTAAATGAAAAGAGTCTACCTTCAACTTCAGCTTCAAAGATCTTCTCGAGCAGGATCTAGAAACAAGATAAATTAATATGTTTCACTTTAAATTTATACTCATTGGAAGCATACACGAGCGTGGATTGCTCAAAACACTTAAAATTCATTTCAACAACAATAACTCAAATACAACAGCGGTGTAAATGTCACTTGTGAGGAAACACTAATGTTTGTCCTCAAAGAATAAGCTCAGCATAGATATATAAAATAATCTTTGCACAATTTTATGCAAAACAATATTTCACAGAACTAAAGACCTCCCCATCGTGTTCAGTTAGAAAACCTAAGCAGTGAGTACTCGATTGGCATTACTATGTTATAAAACTCAGTAGTTTTCAATCAACAAGGACAAAGAGATTCTGACAAGCACTGCTCCTTCTAACGAGCAGAACACTGTCACTTTTCCAGGTAGTATCATCACTGCACATCTTGATGCTGTTGCATTTCAAACCAAGAGAATGAGAGTTTCACTATTGTAGTTCTATATACAGTGGCTGTTCTAGACAGTGATAACACTGGCACAGAATGCTTTCAGAGCATTAAAGCATGTTCTCTGCCCTAGTGAAATAAGTTAATATTATACTCATTTTCTCATAGTTTTAACACTGATGTGTTTATACACTGCGATGCTCACTTCAGAATGTTATAGCCATACTGAACACAAGAACAACGTGTATGTGTTGAACATGTAAAAGGCCTTCCCAATAGAAATATGAAAAAGTTTCTGATAACAAAGAAGTTGAATTTTTTATTTATGTATATATGTAAAAACCTTGGACCAAACCATCTGATGCATAGAAACAACGCATTTCAACACTTCACTATACAAGATACTCTAAGCAGTTTTCCGTACACTGTATAAGATTTACAAGTAAGATTGCTAGACTTTTAGTAACATTTGTACTCTTAAGTACGCAATTTAAACTCATTCTTTGGCAGTTGTTCAAACACGTATTCTGACACTGCCAAATGGTAATATGCTAGAAATACTGATGATCTCCTATTAAGGTTAGGAACTGCTTAGAGTATCTTGTATAGTGAAGTGTTGAAATGCGTTGTTTCTATGCATCAGATGGTTTGGGCCAAGGTTTTTAAATACACACATATAAAATTCAACTTCTTTGTTATCTTTGTTATCTTCGTTTGTTATACAGGTTTACATTAAGAATAAGAAAACACACAGTGTAGAGAAACATTTCCTTGCAGTTAAAAAACACATTTCTGGTTCTCTCTAATTATGTAGATCAATTAGGGTAGAAAGTACATGAAACTCCGTCCAAGAAGAGGGAAAAAAATAGGTTCCTTAGTTCAGAATCTTCATTAGTTTAACTGTAATGTTAAATAAAGTTTACATCACCAGTCTTTCTTATAATGGCCTTGGAAATTTTCCTTTACTAGTGCAGTTAAATTGTACTAGCTGCTTCTATGAGATATAAGTTACTTGTAAATTGGGATTTATTAGTGTTATCTTCAGGGTAGGAAAATCTGTTTACACAATTGTGTTCCAATTTACGTAAGAAATGGGATTGTTTAATGAACTCAGCATTCTAAGAAATGTGCATTTTATATAATAAGCAGTGATTAAGTAAAAAGAAAGCTTTATGTAACTTCAGCTTGAAAGACATTTTGGAGCGAGATGTACAGACCCAATAAATATAAAAGCTACGGGTCAAATATCAAGTAATTCGACGTGTACATAGGAGTGCATCTAGCTCAAAATAATTAAACTTCATTTCAACACAAACTCAAATACTACAAGAAGGTAATTGACACTTGTAACTGAGCTTTAGCATCTGTTCTGGAATAACCTCAGCACAGAAGTATAAAATAATCTTTGCACAACTTCACCCAGAACTATGTTTCAACAAACTAAAGACCAACGCATTATGTTCACTTACACAACCTAGGCAGCGAGTGCTGGATTGGCATTACCATGTTATAAAACTCAGTATGTTCGTAATTGACCAATACAAAGAAGATTTCGGCAAGCACTGCTACTCCTGATGAGCAGACCACTGTTTCACTTTATCAGGAATGATATTATCTATACGTCCTGATGCTGGTTCATTTGCTCACAAGTGCAATGACAGTTTCATTGTTGAAATTTTATACACTGTTTCTGTTCTAGACAGTGCTAGTACCTATACAGAATGCTTTCAGAGTATCAAAGCACGTTCTCTGCTCTAATGAAATAAGTTAAAATTATAACCACTTTTTCATATTTTCATCACGGATATTTTTATATCCTCCAGTGGGCACTTAGGAATTTTGTACACATACTGAACACATAAAAACGTGTAAAGGTTGAACATGTAAATTGACTTTCCAGTACATACATGAAACTGTTTCTGACAACAGAGGAGTTGAGTTTTTATGTAAATATGTAAAAAATGTGGATCAATCCATCTGATACATAGAAAGAAACAACGTCTTTCAATGCTTCATTATACATGTTACTCTTAGCAGTTCTTTTTACAGTGTAAGATTTTCAAGTAAGAATGCCAGTAATTTAGTTGAATATGCGCTGCTTAGAAAGTAGATAAAACACACTCTTTTGCAGTTGGCCACAAAAGTATTCTAACACTGTACAATGGCCATAAGCAAGAAAGAGTGATGAGCTCACATTAATGTTTAGATATCTTCTGTGTCGTAGTTTGATGTACATTAAGAGCAAACTAACACAGTTTAGAGAAACATTTATTTGCAGTTTAAAATCACACTTGGGGTTCTCTTGAATTGTGTAGATCCATTTATGTAGAAAGTACATGACATTCTGTCCATGATGACAGGACACAATAGGTATTTTAATTCAGAATCTCCTTTAATTTAGCTGTCTTGTTAAATAGATTTTTCCTCACTAGTCCTCTTCTAATGGCGCTGGAATATTATCTATACTTGTGCAGTTAATCTGTCCGTGCTGCTCATGCTAGATAAAAGTTAGTTGAAAGTTAGGGTTTAGTAGTAATATATATAGGGAGGAAAATCTGTTCACACAATGGTGTTCCAATTTACTTAAAAATGAGACTTTTTTTAATGAGCACATTCCTCTTAAAATTGGGCATTCCATATTATGAGGTCTGTTTAAATGAAAAGAGTCTACCTTCAACTTCAGCTTCAAAGATCTTCTCGAGCAGGATCTAGAAACAAGATAAATTAATATGTTTCACTTTAAATTTATACTCATTGGAAGCATACACGAGCGTGGATTGCTCAAAACACTTAAAATTCATTTCAACAACAATAACTCAAATACAACAGCGGTGTAAATGTCACTTGTGAGGAAACACTAATGTTTGTCCTCAAAGAATAAGCTCAGCATAGATATATAAAATAATCTTTGCACAATTTTATGCAAAACAATATTTCACAGAACTAAAGACCTCCCCATCGTGTTCAGTTAGAAAACCTAAGCAGTGAGTACTCGATTGGCATTACTATGTTATAAAACTCAGTAGTTTTCAATCAACAAGGACAAAGAGATTCTGACAAGCACTGCTCCTTCTAACGAGCAGAACACTGTCACTTTTCCAGGTAGTATCATCACTGCACATCTTGATGCTGTTGCATTTCAAACCAAGAGAATGAGAGTTTCACTATTGTAGTTCTATATACAGTGGCTGTTCTAGACAGTGATAACACTGGCACAGAATGCTTTCAGAGCATTAAAGCATGTTCTCTGCCCTAGTGAAATAAGTTAATATTATACTCATTTTCTCATAGTTTTAACACTGATGTGTTTATATACTGCGATGCTCACTTCAGAATGTTATAGCCATACTGAACACAAGAACAACGTGTATGTGTTGAACATGTAAAAGGCCTTCCCAATAGAAATATGAAAAAGTTTCTGATAACAAAGAAGTTGAATTTTTTATTTATGTATATATGTAAAAACCTTGGCCCAAACCATCTGATGCATAGAAACAACGCATTTCAACACTTCACTATACAAGATACTCTAAGCAGTTTTCCGTACACTGTATAAGATTTACAAGTAAGATTGCTAGACTTTTAGTAACATTTGTACTCTTAAGTACGCAATTTAAACTCATTCTTTGGCAGTTGTTCAAACACGTATTCTGACACTGCCAAATGGTAATATGCTAGAAATACTGATGATCTCCTATTAAGGTTAGGAACTGCTTAGAGTATCTTGTATAGTGAAGTGTTGAAATGCGTTGTTTCTATGCATCAGATGGTTTGGGCCAAGGTTTTTAAATACACACATATAAAATTCAACTTCTTTGTTATCTTTGTTATCTTCGTTTGTTATACAGGTTTACATTAAGAATAAGAAAACACACAGTGTAGAGAAACATTTCCTTGCAGTTTAAAAACACATTTCTGGTTCTCTCTAATTATGTAGATCAATTAGGGTAGAAAGTACATGAAACTCCGTCCAAGAAGAGGGAAAAAAATAGGTTCCTTAGTTCAGAATCTTCATTAGTTTAACTGTAATGTTAAATAAAGTTTACATCACCAGTCTTTCTTATAATGGCCTTGGAAATTTTCCTTTACTAGTGCAGTTAAATTGTACTAGCTGCTTCTATGAGATATAAGTTACTTGTAAATTGGGATTTATTAGTGTTATCTTCAGGGTAGGAAAATCTGTTTACACAATTGTGTTCCAATTTACGTAAGAAATGGGATTGTTTAATGAACTCAGCATTCTAAGAAATGTGCATTTTATATAATAAGCAGTGATTAAGTAAAAAGAAAGCTTTATGTAACTTCAGCTTGAAAGACATTTTGGAGCGAGATGTACAGACCCAATAAATATAAAAGCTACGGGTCAAATATCAAGTAATTCGACGTGTACATAGGAGTGCATCTAGCTCAAAATAATTAAACTTCATTTCAACACAAACTCAAATACTACAAGAAGGTAATTGACACTTGTAACTGAGCTTTAGCATCTGTTCTGGAATAACCTCAGCACAGAAGTATAAAATAATCTTTGCACAACTTCACCCAGAACTATGTTTCAACAAACTAAAGACCAACGCATTATGTTCACTTACACAACCTAGGCAGCGAGTGCTGGATTGGCATTACCATGTTATAAAACTCAGTATGTTCGTAATTGACCAATACAAAGAAGATTTCGGCAAGCACTGCTACTCCTGATGAGCAGACCACTGTTTCACTTTATCAGGAATGATATTATCTATACGTCCTGATGCTGGTTCATTTGCTCACAAGTGCAATGACAGTTTCATTGTTGAAATTTTATACACTGTTTCTGTTCTAGACAGTGCTAGTACCTATACAGAATGCTTTCAGAGTATCAAAGCACGTTCTCTGCTCTAATGAAATAAGTTAAAATTATAACCACTTTTTCATATTTTCATCACGGATATTTTTATATCCTCCAGTGGGCACTTAGGAATTTTGTACACATACTGAACACATAAAAACGTGTAAAGGTTGAACATGTAAATTGACTTTCCAGTACATACATGAAACTGTTTCTGACAACAGAGGAGTTGAGTTTTTATGTAAATATGTAAAAAATGTGGATCAATCCATCTGATACATAGAAAGAAACAACGTCTTTCAATGCTTCATTATACATGTTACTCTTAGCAGTTCTTTTTACAGTGTAAGATTTTCAAGTAAGAATGCCAGTAATTTAGTTGAATATGCGCTGCTTAGAAAGTAGATAAAACACACTCTTTTGCAGTTGGCCACAAAAGTATTCTAACACTGTACAATGGCCATAAGCAAGAAAGAGTGATGAGCTCACATTAATGTTTAGATATCTTCTGTGTCGTAGTTTGATGTACAGTAAGAGCAAACTAACACAGTTTAGAGAAACATTTATTTGCAGTTTAAAATCACACTTGGGGTTCTCTTGAATTGTGTAGATCCATTTATGTAGAAAGTACATGACATTCTGTCCATGATGACAGGACACAATAGGTATTTTAATTCAGAATCTCCTTTAATTTAGCTGTCTTGTTAAATAGATTTTTCCTCACTAGTCCTCTTCTAATGGCGCTGGAATATTATCTATACTTGTGCAGTTAATCTGTCCGTGCTGCTCATGCTAGATAAAAGTTAGTTGAAAGTTAGGGTTTAGTAGTAATATATATAGGGAGGAAAATCTGTTCACACAATGGTGTTCCAATTTACTTAAAAATGAGACTTTTTTTAATGAGCACATTCCTCTTAAAATTGGGCATTCCATATTATGAGGTCTGTTTAAATGAAAAGAGTCTACCTTCAACTTCAGCTTCAAAGATCTTCTCGAGCAGGATCTAGAAACAAGATAAATTAATATGTTTCACTTTAAATTTATACTCATTGGAAGCATACACGAGCGTGGATTGCTCAAAACACTTAAAATTCATTTCAACAACAATAACTCAAATACAACAGCGGTGTAAATGTCACTTGTGAGGAAACACTAATGTTTGTCCTCAAAGAATAAGCTCAGCATAGATATATAAAATAATCTTTGCACAATTTTATGCAAAACAATATTTCACAGAACTAAAGACCTCCCCATCGTGTTCAGTTAGAAAACCTAAGCAGTGAGTACTCGATTGGCATTACTATGTTATAAAACTCAGTAGTTTTCAATCAACAAGGACAAAGAGATTCTGACAAGCACTGCTCCTTCTAACGAGCAGAACACTGTCACTTTTCCAGGTAGTATCATCACTGCACATCTTGATGCTGTTGCATTTCAAACCAAGAGAATGAGAGTTTCACTATTGTAGTTCTATATACAGTGGCTGTTCTAGACAGTGATAACACTGGCACAGAATGCTTTCAGAGCATTAAAGCATGTTCTCTGCCCTAGTGAAATAAGTTAATATTATACTCATTTTCTCATAGTTTTAACACTGATGTGTTTATATACTGCGATGCTCACTTCAGAATGTTATAGCCATACTGAACACAAGAACAACGTGTATGTGTTGAACATGTAAAAGGCCTTCCCAATAGAAATATGAAAAAGTTTCTGATAACAAAGAAGTTGAATTTTTTATTTATGTATTATGTAAAAACCTTGGACCAAACCATCTGATGCATAGAAACAACGCATTTCAACACTTCACTATACAAGATACTCTAAGCAGTTTTCCGTACACTGTATAAGATTTACAAGTAAGATTGCTAGACTTTTAGTAACATTTGTACTCTTAAGTACGCAATTTAAACTCATTCTTTGGCAGTTGTTAAAACACGTATTCTGACACTGCCAAATGGTAATATGCTAGAAATACTGATGATCTCCTATTAAGGTTAGGAACTGCTTAGAGTATCTTGTATAGTGAAGTGTTGAAATGCGTTGTTTCTATGCATCAGATGGTTTGGGCCAAGGTTTTTAAATACACACATATAAAATTCAACTTCTTTGTTATCTTTGTTACCTTCGTTTGTTATACAGGTTTACATTAAGAATAAGAAAACACACAGTGTAGAGAAACATTTCCTTGCAGTTTAAAAACACATTTCTGGTTCTCTCTAATTATGTAGATCAATTAGGGTAGAAAGTACATGAAACTCCGTCCAAGAAGAGGGAAAAAAATAGGTTCCTTAGTTCAGAATCTTCATTAGTTTAACTGTAATGTTAAATAAAGTTTACATCACCAGTCTTTCTTATAATGGCCTTGGAAATTTTCCTTTACTAGTGCAGTTAAATTGTACTAGCTGCTTCTATGAGATATAAGTTACTTGTAAATTGGGATTTATTAGTGTTATCTTCAGGGTAGGAAAATCTGTTTACACAATTGTGTTACAATTTACGTAAGAAATGGGATTGTTTAATGAACTCAGCATTCTAAGAAATGTGCATTTTATATAATAAGCAGTGATTAAGTAAAAAGAAAGCTTTATGTAACTTCAGCTTGAAAGACATTTTGGAGCGAGATGTACAGACCCAATAAATATAAAAGCTACGGGTCAAATATCAAGTAATTCGACGTGTACATAGGAGTGCATCTAGCTCAAAATAATTAAACTTCATTTCAACACAAACTCAAATACTACAAGAAGGTAATTGACACTTGTAACTGAGCTTTAGCATCTGTTCTGGAATAACCTCAGCACAGAAGTATAAAATAATCTTTGCACAACTTCACCCAGAACTATGTTTCAACAAACTAAAGACCAACGCATTATGTTCACTTACACAACCTAGGCAGCGAGTGCTGGATTGGCATTACCATGTTATAAAACTCAGTATGTTCGTAATTGACCAATACAAAGAAGATTTCGGCAAGCACTGCTACTCCTGATGAGCAGACCACTGTTTCACTTTATCAGGAATGATATTATCTATACGTCCTGATGCTGGTTCATTTGCTCACAAGTGCAATGACAGTTTCATTGTTGAAATTTTATACACTGTTTCTGTTCTAGACAGTGCTAGTACCTATACAGAATGCTTTCAGAGTATCAAAGCACGTTCTCTGCTCTAATGAAATAAGTTAAAATTATAACCACTTTTTCATATTTTCATCACGGATATTTTTATATCCTCCAGTGGGCACTTAGGAATTTTGTACACATACTGAACACATAAAAACGTGTAAAGGTTGAACATGTAAATTGACTTTCCAGTACATACATGAAACTGTTTCTGACAACAGAGGAGTTGAGTTTTTATGTAAATATGTAAAAAATGTGGATCAATCCATCTGATACATAGAAAGAAACAACGTCTTTCAATGCTTCATTATACATGTTACTCTTAGCAGTTCTTTTTACAGTGTAAGATTTTCAAGTAAGAATGCCAGTAATTTAGTTGAATATGCGCTGCTTAGAAAGTAGATAAAACACACTCTTTTGCAGTTGGCCACAAAAGTATTCTAACACTGTACAATGGCCATAAGCAAGAAAGAGAGATGAGCTCACATTAATGTTTAGATATCTTCTGTGTCGTAGTTTGATGTACAGTAAGAGCAAACTAACACAGTTTAGAGAAACATTTATTTGCAGTTTAAAATCACACTTGGGGTTCTCTTGAATTGTGTAGATCCATTTATGTAGAAAGTACATGACATTCTGTCCATGATGACAGGACACAATAGGTATTTTAATTCAGAATCTCCTTTAATTTAGCTGTCTTGTTAAATAGATTTTTCCTCACTAGTCCTCTTCTAATGGCGCTGGAATATTATCTATACTTGTGCAGTTAATCTGTCCGTGCTGCTCATGCTAGATAAAAGTTAGTTGAAAGTTAGGGTTTAGTAGTAATATATATAGGGAGGAAAATCTGTTCACACAATGGTGTTCCAATTTACTTAAAAATGAGACTTTTTTTAATGAGCACATTCCTCTTAAAATTGGGCATTCCATATTATGAGGTCTGTTTAAATGAAAAGAGTCTACCTTCAACTTCAGCTTCAAAGATCTTCTCGAGCAGGATCTAGAAACAAGATAAATTAATATGTTTCACTTTAAATTTATACTCATTGGAAGCATACACGAGCGTGGATTGCTCAAAACACTTAAAATTCATTTCAACAACTATAACTCAAATACAACAGCGGTGTAAATGTCACTTGTGAGGAAACACTAATGTTTGTCCTCAAAGAATAAGCTCAGCATAGATATATAAAATAATCTTTGCACAATTTTATGCAAAACAATATTTCACAGAACTAAAGACCTCCCCATCGTGTTCAGTTAGAAAACCTAAGCAGCGAGTACTCGATTGGCATTACTATGTTATAAAACTCAGTAGTTTTCAATCAACAAGGACAAAGAGATTCTGACAAGCACTGCTCCTTCTAACGAGCAGAACACTGTCACTTTTCCAGGTAGTATCATCACTGCACATCTTGATGCTGTTGCATTTCAAACCAAGAGAATGAGAGTTTCACTATTGTAGTTCTATATACAGTGGCTGTTCTAGACAGTGATAACACTGGCACAGAATGCTTTCAGAGCATTAAAGCATGTTCTCTGCCCTAGTGAAATAAGTTAATATTATACTCATTTTCTCATAGTTTTAACACTGATGTGTTTATATACTGCGATGCTCACTTCAGAATGTTATAGCCATACTGAACACAAGAACAACGTGTATGTGTTGAACATGTAAAAGGCCTTCCCAATAGAAATATGAAAAAGTTTCTGATAACAAAGAAGTTGAATTTTTTATTTATGTATATATGTAAAAACCTTGGACCAAACCATCTGATGCATAGAAACAACGCATTTCAACACTTCACTATACAAGATACTCTAAGCAGTTTTCCGTACACTGTATAAGATTTACAAGTAAGATTGCTAGACTTTTAGTAACATTTGTACTCTTAAGTACGCAATTTAAACTCATTCTTTGGCAGTTGTTCAAACACGTATTCTGACACTGCCAAATGGTAATATGCTAGAAATACTGATGATCTCCTATTAAGGTTAGGAACTGCTTAGAGTATCTTGTATAGTGAAGTGTTGAAATGCGTTGTTTCTATGCATCAGATGGTTTGGGCCAAGGTTTTTAAATACACACATATAAAATTCAACTTCTTTGTTATCTTTGTTACCTTCGTTTGTTATACAGGTTTACATTAAGAATAAGAAAACACACAGTGTAGAGAAACATTTCCTTGCAGTTTAAAAACACATTTCTGGTTCTCTCTAATTATGTAGATCAATTAGGGTAGAAAGTACATGAAACTCCGTCCAAGAAGAGGGAAAAAAATAGGTTCCTTAGTTCAGAATCTTCATTAGTTTAACTGTAATGTTAAATAAAGTTTACATCACCAGTCTTTCTTATAATGGCCTTGGAAATTTTCCTTTACTAGTGCAGTTAAATTGTACTAGCTGCTTCTATGAGATATAAGTTACTTGTAAATTGGGATTTATTAGTGTTATCTTCAGGGTAGGAAAATCTGTTTACACAATTGTGTTCCAATTTACGTAAGAAATGGGATTGTTTAATGAACTCAGCATTCTAAGAAATGTGCATTTTATATAATAAGCAGTGATTAAGTAAAAAGAAAGCTTTATGTAACTTCAGCTTGAAAGACATTTTGGAGCGAGATGTACAGACACAATAAATATAAAAGCTACGGGTCAAATATCAAGTAATTCGACGTGTACATAGGAGTGCATCTAGCTCAAAATAATTAAACTTCATTTCAACACAAACTCAAATACTACAAGAAGGTAATTGACACTTGTAACTGAGCTTTAGCATCTGTTCTGGAATAACCTCAGCACAGAAGTATAAAATAATCTTTGCACAACTTCACCCAGAACTATGTTTCAACAAACTAAAGACCAACGCATTATGTTCACTTACACAACCTAGGCAGCGAGTGCTGGATTGGCATTACCATGTTATAAAACTCAGTATGTTCGTAATTGACCAATACAAAGAAGATTTCGGCAAGCACTGCTACTCCTGATGACCAGACCACTGTTTCACTTTATCAGGAATGATATTATCTATACGTCCTGATGCTGGTTCATTTGCTCACAAGTGCAATGACAGTTTCATTGTTGAAATTTTATACACTGTTTCTGTTCTAGACAGTGCTAGTACCTATACAGAATGCTTTCAGAGTATCAAAGCACGTTCTCTGCTCTAATGAAATAAGTTAAAATTATAACCACTTTTTCATATTTTCATCACGGATATTTTTATATCCTCCAGTGGGCACTTAGGAATTTTGTACACATACTGAACACATAAAAACGTGTAAAGGTTGAACATGTAAATTGACTTTCCAGTACATACATGAAACTGTTTCTGACAACAGAGGAGTTGAGTTTTTATGTAAATATGTAAAAAATGTGGATCAATCCATCTGATACATAGAAAGAAACAACGTCTTTCAATGCTTCATTATACATGTTACTCTTAGCAGTTCTTTTTACAGTGTAAGATTTTCAAGTAAGAATGCCAGTAATTTAGTTGAATATGCGCTGCTTAGAAAGTAGATAAAACACACTCTTTTGCAGTTGGCCACAAAAGTATTCTAACACTGTACAATGGCCATAAGCAAGAAAGAGTGATGAGCTCACATTAATGTTTAGATATCTTCTGTGTCGTAGTTTGATGTACAGTAAGAGCAAACTAACACAGTTTAGAGAAACATTTATTTGCAGTTTAAAATCACACTTGGGGTTCTCTTGAATTGTGTAGATCCATTTATGTAGAAAGTACATGACATTCTGTCCATGATGACAGGACACAATAGGTATTTTAATTCAGAATCTCCTTTAATTTAGCTGTCTTGTTAAATAGATTTTTCCTCACTAGTCCTCTTCTAATGGCGCTGGAATATTATCTATACTTGTGCAGTTAATCTGTCCGTGCTGCTCATGCTAGATAAAAGTTAGTTGAAAGTTAGGGTTTAGTAGTAATATATATAGGGAGGAAAATCTGTTCACACAATGGTGTTCCAATTTACTTAAAAATGAGACTTTTTTTAATGAGCACATTCCTCTTAAAATTGGGCATTCCATATTATGAGGTCTGTTTAAATGAAAAGAGTCTACCTTCAACTTCAGCTTCAAAGATCTTCTCGAGCAGGATCTAGAAACAAGATAAATTAATATGTTTCACTTTAAATTTATACTCATTGGAAGCATACACGAGCGTGGATTGCTCAAAACACTTAAAATTCATTTCAACAACAATAACTCAAATACAACAGCGGTGTAAATGTCACTTGTGAGGAAACACTAATGTTTGTCCTCAAAGAATAAGCTCAGCATAGATATATAAAATAATCTTTGCACAATTTTATGCAAAACAATATTTCACAGAACTAAAGACCTCCCCATCGTGTTCAGTTAGAAAACCTAAGCAGCGAGTACTCGATTGGCATTACTATGTTATAAAACTCAGTAGTTTTCAATCAACAAGGACAAAGAGATTCTGACAAGCACTGCTCCTTCTAACGAGCAGAACACTGTCACTTTTCCAGGTAGTATCATCACTGCACATCTTGATGCTGTTGCATTTCAAACCAAGAGAATGAGAGTTTCACTATTGTAGTTCTATATACAGTGGCTGTTCTAGACAGTGATAACACTGGCACAGAATGCTTTCAGAGCATTAAAGCATGTTCTCTGCCCTAGTGAAATAAGTTAATATTATACTCATTTTCTCATAGTTTTAACACTGATGTGTTTATATACTGCGATGCTCACTTCAGAATGTTATAGCCATACTGAACACAAGAAAAACGTGTATGTGTTGAACATGTAAAAGGCCTTCCCAATAGAAATATGAAAAAGTTTCTGATAACAAAGAAGTTGAATTTTTTATTTATGTATATATGTAAAAACCTTGGACCAAACCATCTGATGCATAGAAACAACGCATTTCAACACTTCACTATACAAGATACTCTAAGCAGTTTTCCGTACACTGTATAAGATTTACAAGTAAGATTGCTAGACTTTTAGTAACATTTGTACTCTTAAGTACGCAATTTAAACTCATTCTTTGGCAGTTGTTCAAACACGTATTCTGACACTGCCAAATGGTAATATGCTAGAAATACTGATGATCTCCTATTAAGGTTAGGAACTGCTTAGAGTATCTTGTATAGTGAAGTGTTGAAATGCGTTGTTTCTATGCATCAGATGGTTTGGGCCAAGGTTTTTAAATACACACATATAAAATTCAACTTCTTTGTTATCTTTGTTATCTTCGTTTGTTATACAGGTTTACATTAAGAATAAGAAAACACACAGTGTAGAGAAACATTTCCTTGCAGTTAAAAAACACATTTCTGGTTCTCTCTAATTATGTAGATCAATTAGGGTAGAAAGTACATGAAACTCCGTCCTAGAAGAGGGAAAAAAATAGGTTCCTTAGTTCAGAATCTTCATTAGTTTAACTGTAATGTTAAATAAAGTTTACATCACCAGTCTTTCTTATAATGGCCTTGGAAATTTTCCTTTACTAGTGCAGTTAAATTGTACTAGCTGCTTCTATGAGATATAAGTTACTTGTAAATTGGGATTTATTAGTGTTATCTTCAGGGTAGGAAAATCTGTTTACACAATTGTGTTCCAATTTACGTAAGAAATGGGATTGTTTAATGAACTCAGCATTCTAAGAAATGTGCATTTTATATAATAAGCAGTGATTAAGTAAAAAGAAAGCTTTATGTAACTTCAGCTTGAAAGACATTTTGGAGCGAGATGTACAGACCCAATAAATATAAAAGCTACGGGTCAAATATCAAGTAATTCGACGTGTACATAGGAGTGCATCTAGCTCAAAATAATTAAACTTCATTTCAACACAAACTCAAATACTACAAGAAGGTAATTGACACTTGTAACTGAGCTTTAGCATCTGTTCTGGAATAACCTCAGCACAGAAGTATAAAATAATCTTTGCACAACTTCACCCAGAACTATGTTTCAACAAACTAAAGACCAACGCATTATGTTCACTTACACAACCTAGGCAGCGAGTGCTGGATTGGCATTACCATGTTATAAAACTCAGTATGTTCGTAATTGACCAATACAAAGAAGATTTCGGCAAGCACTGCTACTCCTGATGAGCAGACCACTGTTTCACTTTATCAGGAATGATATTATCTATACGTCCTGATGCTGGTTCATTTGCTCACAAGTGCAATGACAGTTTCATTGTTGAAATTTTATACACTGTTTCTGTTCTAGACAGTGCTAGTACCTATACAGAATGCTTTCAGAGTATCAAAGCACGTTCTCTGCTCTAATGAAATAAGTTAAAATTATAACCACTTTTTCATATTTTCATCACGGATATTTTTATATCCTCCAGTGGGCACTTAGGAATTTTGTACACATACTGAACACATAAAAACGTGTAAAGGTTGAACATGTAAATTGACTTTCCAGTACATACATGAAACTGTTTCTGACAACAGAGGAGTTGAGTTTTTATGTAAATATGTAAAAAATGTGGATCAATCCATCTGATACATAGAAAGAAACAACGTCTTTCAATGCTTCATTATACATGTTACTCTTAGCAGTTCTTTTTACAGTGTAAGATTTTCAAGTAAGAATGCCAGTAATTTAGTTGAATATGCGCTGCTTAGAAAGTAGATAAAACACACTCTTTTGCAGTTGGCCACAAAAGTATTCTAACACTGTACAATGGCCATAAGCAAGAAAGAGTGATGAGCTCACATTAATGTTTAGATATCTTCTGTGTCGTAGTTTGATGTACAGTAAGAGCAAACTAACACAGTTTAGAGAAACATTTATTTGCAGTTTAAAATCACACTTGGGGTTCTCTTGAATTGTGTAGATCCATTTATGTAGAAAGTACATGACATTCTGTCCATGATGACAGGACACAATAGGTATTTTAATTCAGAATCTCCTTTAATTTAGCTGTCTTGTTAAATAGATTTTTCCTCACTAGTCCTCTTCTAATGGCGCTGGAATATTATCTATACTTGTGCAGTTAATCTGTCCGTGCTGCTCATGCTAGATAAAAGTTAGTTGAAAGTTAGGGTTTAGTAGTAATATATATAGGGAGGAAAATCTGTTCACACAATGGTGTTCCAATTTACTTAAAAATGAGACTTTTTTTAATGAGCACATTCCTCTTAAAATTGGGCATTCCATATTATGAGGTCTGTTTAAATGAAAAGAGTCTACCTTCAACTTCAGCTTCAAAGATCTTCTCGAGCAGGATCTAGAAACAAGATAAATTAATATGTTTCACTTTAAATTTATACTCATTGGAAGCATACACGAGCGTGGATTGCTCAAAACACTTAAAATTCATTTCAACAACAATAACTCAAATACAACAGCGGTGTAAATGTCACTTGTGAGGAAACACTAATGTTTGTCCTCAAAGAATAAGCTCAGCATAGATATATAAAATAATCTTTGCACAATTTTATGCAAAACAATATTTCACAGAACTAAAGACCTCCCCATCGTGTTCAGTTAGAAAACCTAAGCAGTGAGTACTCGATTGGCATTACTATGTTATAAAACTCAGTAGTTTTCAATCAACAAGGACAAAGAGATTCTGACAAGCACTGCTCCTTCTAACGAGCAGAACACTGTCACTTTTCCAGGTAGTATCATCACTGCACATCTTGATGCTGTTGCATTTCAAACCAAGAGAATGAGAGTTTCACTATTGTAGTTCTATATACAGTGGCTGTTCTAGACAGTGATAACACTGGCACAGAATGCTTTCAGAGCATTAAAGCATGTTCTCTGCCCTAGTGAAATAAGTTAATATTATACTCATTTTCTCATAGTTTTAACACTGATGTGTTTATATACTGCGATGCTCACTTCAGAATGTTATAGCCATACTGAACACAAGAACAACGTGTATGTGTTGAACATGTAAAAGGCCTTCCCAATAGAAATATGAAAAAGTTTCTGATAACAAAGAAGTTGAATTTTTTATTTATGTATATATGTAAAAACCTTGGACCAAACCATCTGATGCATAGAAACAACGCATTTCAACACTTCACTATACAAGATACTCTAAGCAGTTTTCCGTACACTGTATAAGATTTACAAGTAAGATTGCTAGACTTTTAGTAACATTTGTACTCTTAAGTACGCAATTTAAACTCATTCTTTGGCAGTTGTTCAAACACGTATTCTGACACTGCCAAATGGTAATATGCTAGAAATACTGATGATCTCCTATTAAGGTTAGGAACTGCTTAGAGTATCTTGTATAGTGAAGTGTTGAAATGCGTTGTTTCTATGCATCAGATGGTTTGGGCCAAGGTTTTTAAATACACACATATAAAATTCAACTTCTTTGTTATCTTTGTTATCTTCGTTTGTTATACAGGTTTACATTAAGAATAAGAAAACACACAGTGTAGAGAAACATTTCCTTGCAGTTAAAAAACACATTTCTGGTTCTCTCTAATTATGTAGATCAATTAGGGTAGAAAGTACATGAAACTCCGTCCTAGAAGAGGGAAAAAAATAGGTTCCTTAGTTCAGAATCTTCATTAGTTTAACTGTAATGTTAAATAAAGTTTACATCACCAGTCTTTCTTATAATGGCCTTGGAAATTTTCCTTTACTAGTGCAGTTAAATTGTACTAGCTGCTTCTATGAGATATAAGTTACTTGTAAATTGGGATTTATTAGTGTTATCTTCAGGGTAGGAAAATCTGTTTACACAATTGTGTTCCAATTTACGTAAGAAATGGGATTGTTTAATGAACTCAGCATTCTAAGAAATGTGCATTTTATATAATAAGCAGTGATTAAGTAAAAAGAAAGCTTTATGTAACTTCAGCTTGAAAGACATTTTGGAGCGAGATGTACAGACCCAATAAATATAAAAGCTACGGGTCAAATATCAAGTAATTCGACGTGTACATAGGAGTGCATCTAGCTCAAAATAATTAAACTTCATTTCAACACAAACTCAAATACTACAAGAAGGTAATTGACACTTGTAACTGAGCTTTAGCATCTGTTCTGGAATAACCTCAGCACAGAAGTATAAAATAATCTTTGCACAACTTCACCCAGAACTATGTTTCAACAAACTAAAGACCAACGCATTATGTTCACTTACACAACCTAGGCAGCGAGTGCTGGATTGGCATTACCATGTTATAAAACTCAGTATGTTCGTAATTGACCAATACAAAGAAGATTTCGGCAAGCACTGCTACTCCTGATGAGCAGACCACTGTTTCACTTTATCAGGAATGATATTATCTATACGTCCTGATGCTGGTTCATTTGCTCACAAGTGCAATGACAGTTTCATTGTTGAAATTTTATACACTGTTTCTGTTCTAGACAGTGCTAGTACCTATACAGAATGCTTTCAGAGTATCAAAGCACGTTCTCTGCTCTAATGAAATAAGTTAAAATTATAACCACTTTTTCATATTTTCATCACGGATATTTTTATATCCTCCAGTGGGCACTTAGGAATTTTGTACACATACTGAACACATAAAAACGTGTAAAGGTTGAACATGTAAATTGACTTTCCAGTACATACATGAAACTGTTTCTGACAACAGAGGAGTTGAGTTTTTATGTAAATATGTAAAAAATGTGGATCAATCCATCTGATACATAGAAAGAAACAACGTCTTTCAATGCTTCATTATACATGTTACTCTTAGCAGTTCTTTTTACAGTGTAAGATTTTCAAGTAAGAATGCCAGTAATTTAGTTGAATATGCGCTGCTTAGAAAGTAGATAAAACACACTCTTTTGCAGTTGGCCACAAAAGTATTCTAACACTGTACAATGGCCATAAGCAAGAAAGAGTGATGAGCTCACATTAATGTTTAGATATCTTCTGTGTCGTAGTTTGATGTACAGTAAGAGCAAACTAACACAGTTTAGAGAAACATTTATTTGCAGTTTAAAATCACACTTGGGGTTCTCTTGAATTGTGTAGATCCATTTATGTAGAAAGTACATGACATTCTGTCCATGATGACAGGACACAATAGGTATTTTAATTCAGAATCTCCTTTAATTTAGCTGTCTTGTTAAATAGATTTTTCCTCACTAGTCCTCTTCTAATGGCGCTGGAATATTATCTATACTTGTGCAGTTAATCTGTCCATGCTGCTCATGCTAGATAAAAGTTAGTTGAAAGTTAGGGTTTAGTAGTAATATATATAGGGAGGAAAATCTGTTCACACAATGGTGTTCCAATTTACTTAAAAATGAGACTTTTTTTAATGAGCACATTCCTCTTAAAATTGGGCATTCCATATTATGAGGTCTGTTTAAATGAAAAGAGTCTACCTTCAACTTCAGCTTCAAAGATCTTCTCGAGCAGGATCTAGAAACAAGATAAATTAATATGTTTCACTTTAAATTTATACTCATTGGAAGCATACACGAGCGTGGATTGCTCAAAACACTTAAAATTCATTTCAACAACAATAACTCAAATACAACAGCAGTGTAAATGTCACTTGTGAGGAAACACTAATGTTTGTCCTCAAAGAATAAGCTCAGCATAGATATATAAAATAATCTTTGCACAATTTTATGCAAAACAATATTTCACAGAACTAAAGACCTCCCCATCGTGTTCAGTTAGAAAACCTAAGCAGTGAGTACTCGATTGGCATTACTATGTTATAAAACTCAGTAGTTTTCAATCAACAAGGACAAAGAGATTCTGACAAGCACTGCTCCTTCTAACGAGCAGAACACTGTCACTTTTCCAGGTAGTATCATCACTGCACATCTTGATGCTGTTGCATTTCAAACCAAGAGAATGAGAGTTTCACTATTGTAGTTCTATATACAGTGGCTGTTCTAGACAGTGATAACACTGGCACAGAATGCTTTCAGAGCATTAAAGCATGTTCTCTGCCCTAGTGAAATAAGTTAATATTATACTCAATTTCTCATAGTTTTAACACTGATGTGTTTATATACTGCGATGCTCACTTCAGAATGTTATAGCCATACTGAACACAAGAACAACGTGTATGTGTTGAACATGTAAAAGGCCTTCCCAATAGAAATATGAAAAAGTTTCTGATAACAAAGAAGTTGAATTTTTTATTTATGTATATATGTAAAAACCTTGGACCAAACCATCTGATGCATAGAAACAACGCATTTCAACACTTCACTATACAAGATACTCTAAGCAGTTTTCCGTACACTGTATAAGATTTACAAGTAAGATTGCTAGACTTTTAGTAACATTTGTACTCTTAAGTACGCAATTTAAACTCATTCTTTGGCAGTTGTTCAAACACGTATTCTGACACTGCCAAATGGTAATATGCTAGAAATACTGATGATCTCCTATTAAGGTTAGGAACTGCTTAGAGTATCTTGTATAGTGAAGTGTTGAAATGCGTTGTTTCTATGCATCAGATGGTTTGGGCCAAGGTTTTTGAATACACACATATAAAATTCAACTTCTTTGTTATCTTTGTTATCTTCGTTTGTTATACAGGTTTACATTAAGAATAAGAAAACACACAGTGTAGAGAAACATTTCCTTGCAGTTAAAAAACACATTTCTGGTTCTCTCTAATTATGTAGATCAATTAGGGTAGAAAGTACATGAAACTCCGTCCAAGAAGAGGGAAAAAAATAGGTTCCTTAGTTCAGAATCTTCATTAGTTTAACTGTAATGTTAAATAAAGTTTACATCACCAGTCTTTCTTATAATGGCCTTGGAAATTTTCCTTTACTAGTGCAGTTAAATTGTACTAGCTGCTTCTATGAGATATAAGTTACTTGTAAATTGGGATTTATTAGTGTTATCTTCAGGGTAGGAAAATCTGTTTACACAATTGTGTTCCAATTTACGTAAGAAATGGGATTGTTTAATGAACTCAGCATTCTAAGAAATGTGCATTTTATATAATAAGCAGTGATTAAGTAAAAAGAAAGCTTTATGTAACTTCAGCTTGAAAGACATTTTGGAGCGAGATGTACAGACCCAATAAATATAAAAGCTACGGGTCAAATATCAAGTAATTCGACGTGTACATAGGAGTGCATCTAGCTCAAAATAATTAAACTTCATTTCAACACAAACTCAAATACTACAAGAAGGTAATTGACACTTGTAACTGAGCTTTAGCATCTGTTCTGGAATAACCTCAGCACAGAAGTATAAAATAATCTTTGCACAACTTCACCCAGAACTATGTTTCAACAAACTAAAGACCAACGCATTATGTTCACTTACACAACCTAGGCAGCGAGTGCTGGATTGGCATTACCATGTTATAAAACTCAGTATGTTCGTAATTGACCAATACAAAGAAGATTTCGGCAAGCACTGCTACTCCTGATGAGCAGACCACTGTTTCACTTTATCAGGAATGATATTATCTATACGTCCTGATGCTGGTTCATTTGCTCACAAGTGCAATGACAGTTTCATTGTTGAAATTTTATACACTGTTTCTGTTCTAGACAGTGCTAGTACCTATACAGAATGCTTTCAGAGTATCAAAGCACGTTCTCTGCTCTAATGAAATAAGTTAAAATTATAACCACTTTTTCATATTTTCATCACGGATATTTTTATATCCTCCAGTGGGCACTTAGGAATTTTGTACACATACTGAACACATAAAAACGTGTAAAGGTTGAACATGTAAATTGACTTTCCAGTACATACATGAAACTGTTTCTGACAACAGAGGAGTTGAGTTTTTATGTAAATATGTAAAAAATGTGGATCAATCCATCTGATACATAGAAAGAAACAACGTCTTTCAATGCTTCATTATACATGTTACTCTTAGCAGTTCTTTTTACAGTGTAAGATTTTCAAGTAAGAATGCCAGTAATTTAGTTGAATATGCGCTGCTTAGAAAGTAGATAAAACACACTCTTTTGCAGTTGGCCACAAAAGTATTCTAACACTGTACAATGGCCATAAGCAAGAAAGAGTGATGAGCTCACATTAATGTTTAGATATCTTCTGTGTCGTAGTTTGATGTACAGTAAGAGCAAACTAACACAGTTTAGAGAAACATTTATTTGCAGTTTAAAATCACACTTGGGGTTCTCTTGAATTGTGTAGATCCATTTATGTAGAAAGTACATGACATTCTGTCCATGATGACAGGACACAATAGGTATTTTAATTCAGAATCTCCTTTAATTTAGCTGTCTTGTTAAATAGATTTTTCCTCACTAGTCCTCTTCTAATGGCGCTGGAATATTATCTATACTTGTGCAGTTAATCTGTCCGTGCTGCTCATGCTAGATAAAAGTTAGTTGAAAGTTAGGGTTTAGTAGTAATATATATAGGGAGGAAAATCTGTTCACACAATGGTGTTCCAATTTACTTAAAAATGAGACTTTTTTTAATGAGCACATTCCTCTTAAAATTGGGCATTCCATATTATGAGGTCTGTTTAAATGAAAAGAGTCTACCTTCAACTTCAGCTTCAAAGATCTTCTCGAGCAGGATCTAGAAACAAGATAAATTAATATGTTTCACTTTAAATTTATACTCATTGGAAGCATACACGAGCGTGGATTGCTCAAAACACTTAAAATTCATTTCAACAACAATAACTCAAATACAACAGCGGTGTAAATGTCACTTGTGAGGAAACACTAATGTTTGTCCTCAAAGAATAAGCTCAGCATAGATATATAAAATAATCTTTGCACAATTTTATGCAAAACAATATTTCACAGAACTAAAGACCTCCCCATCGTGTTCAGTTAGAAAACCTAAGCAGTGAGTACTCGATTGGCATTACTATGTTATAAAACTCAGTAGTTTTCAATCAACAAGGACAAAGAGATTCTGACAAGCACTGCTCCTTCTAACGAGCAGAACACTGTCACTTTTCCAGGTAGTATCATCACTGCACATCTTGATGCTGTTGCATTTCAAACCAAGAGAATGAGAGTTTCACTATTGTAGTTCTATATACAGTGGCTGTTCTAGACAGTGATAACACTGGCACAGAATGCTTTCAGAGCATTAAAGCATGTTCTCTGCCCTAGTGAAATAAGTTAATATTATACTCAATTTCTCATAGTTTTAACACTGATGTGTTTATATACTGCGATGCTCACTTCAGAATGTTATAGCCATACTGAACACAAGAACAACGTGTATGTGTTGAACATGTAAAAGGCCTTCCCAATAGAAATATGAAAAAGTTTCTGATAACAAAGAAGTTGAATTTTTTATTTATGTATATATGTAAAAACCTTGGACCAAACCATCTGATGCATAGAAACAACGCATTTCAACACTTCACTATACAAGATACTCTAAGCAGTTTTCCGTACACTGTATAAGATTTACAAGTAAGATTGCTAGACTTTTAGTAACATTTGTACTCTTAAGTACGCAATTTAAACTCATTCTTTGGCAGTTGTTCAAACACGTATTCTGACACTGCCAAATGGTAATATGCTAGAAATACTGATGATCTCCTATTAAGGTTAGGAACTGCTTAGAGTATCTTGTATAGTGAAGTGTTGAAATGCGTTGTTTCTATGCATCAGATGGTTTGGGCCAAGGTGTTTGAATACACACATATAAAATTCAACTTCTTTGTTATCTTTGTTATCTTCGTTTGTTATACAGGTTTACATTAAGAATAAGAAAACACACAGTGTAGAGAAACATTTCCTTGCAGTTAAAAAACACATTTCTGGTTCTCTCTAATTATGTAGATCAATTAGGGTAGAAAGTACATGAAACTCCGTCCAAGAAGAGGGAAAAAAATAGGTTCCTTAGTTCAGAATCTTCATTAGTTTAACTGTAATGTTAAATAAAGTTTACATCACCAGTCTTTCTTATAATGGCCTTGGAAATTTTCCTTTACTAGTGCAGTTAAATTGTACTAGCTGCTTCTATGAGATATAAGTTACTTGTAAATTGGGATTTATTAGTGTTATCTTCAGGGTAGGAAAATCTGTTTACACAATTGTGTTCCAATTTACGTAAGAAATGGGATTGTTTAATGAACTCAGCATTCTAAGAAATGTGCATTTTATATAATAAGCAGTGATTAAGTAAAAAGAAAGCTTTATGTAACTTCAGCTTGAAAGACATTTTGGAGCGAGATGTACAGACCCAATAAATATAAAAGCTACGGGTCAAATATCAAGTAATTCGACGTGTACATAGGAGTGCATCTAGCTCAAAATAATTAAACTTCATTTCAACACAAACTCAAATACTACAAGAAGGTAATTGACACTTGTAACTGAGCTTTAGCATCTGTTCTGGAATAACCTCAGCACAGAAGTATAAAATAATCTTTGCACAACTTCACCCAGAACTATGTTTCAACAAACTAAAGACCAACGCATTATGTTCACTTACACAACCTAGGCAGCGAGTGCTGGATTGGCATTACCATGTTATAAAACTCAGTATGTTCGTAATTGACCAATACAAAGAAGATTTCGGCAAGCACTGCTACTCCTGATGAGCAGACCACTGTTTCACTTTATCAGGAATGATATTATCTATACGTCCTGATGCTGGTTCATTTGCTCACAAGTGCAATGACAGTTTCATTGTTGAAATTTTTTTTTTTTTTTTTAATTTCTTTTTTTATTTATTCATTTTTGAGAGGAGACACAGACTGAGAGAGAGAGAGAGAGAGAGAGAGAGAGAGAGAGAGAAAGGGGGGAGGAGCTGGTAGCTTCAACTCCCATATGTGCCTTGACCAGACCAGTGCAGGGTTTTGAACTGGCGACCTCCGTGTTCCCAGGTCGACACTTTATCCACTGCGCCACCACAGGTCAGGCTCATTGTTGAAATTTTATACACTGTTTCTGTTCTAGACAGTGCTAGTACCTATACAGAATGCTTTCAGAGTATCAAAGCACGTTCTCTGCTCTAATGAAATAAGTTAAAATTATAACCACTTTTTCATATTTTCATCACGGATATTTTTATATCCTCCAGTGGGCACTTAGGAATTTTGTACACATACTGAACACATAAAAACGTGTAAAGGTTGAACATGTAAATTGACTTTCCAGTACATACATGAAACTGTTTCTGACAACAGAGGAGTTGAGTTTTTATGTAAATATGTAAAAAATGTGGATCAATCCATCTGATACATAGAAAGAAACAACGTCTTTCAATGCTTCATTATACATGTTACTCTTAGCAGTTCTTTTTACAGTGTAAGATTTTCAAGTAAGAATGCCAGTAATTTAGTTGAATATGCGCTGCTTAGAAAGTAGATAAAACACACTCTTTTGCAGTTGGCCACAAAAGTATTCTAACACTGTACAATGGCCATAAGCAAGAAAGAGTGATGAGCTCACATTAATGTTTAGATATCTTCTGTGTCGTAGTTTGATGTACAGTAAGAGCAAACTAACACAGTTTAGAGAAACATTTATTTGCAGTTTAAAATCACACTTGGGGTTCTCTTGAATTGTGTAGATCCATTTATGTAGAAAGTACATGACATTCTGTCCATGATGACAGGACACAATAGGTATTTTAATTCAGAATCTCCTTTAATTTAGCTGTCTTGTTAAATAGATTTTTCCTCACTAGTCCTCTTCTAATGGCGCTGGAATATTATCTATACTTGTGCAGTTAATCTGTCCGTGCTGCTCATGCTAGATAAAAGTTAGTTGAAAGTTAGGGTTTAGTAGTAATATATATAGGGAGGAAAATCTGTTCACACAATGGTGTTCCAATTTACTTAAAAATGAGACTTTTTTTAGTGAGCACATTCCTCTTAAAATTGGGCATTCCATATTATGAGGTCTGTTTAAATGAAAAGAGTCTACCTTCAACTTCAGCTTCAAAGATCTTCTCGAGCAGGATCTAGAAACAAGATAAATTAATATGTTTCACTTTAAATTTATACTCATTGGAAGCATACACGAGCGTGGATTGCTCAAAACACTTAAAATTCATTTCAACAACAATAACTCAAATACAACAGCGGTGTAAATGTCACTTGTGAGGAAACACTAATGTTTGTCCTCAAAGAATAAGCTCAGCATAGATATATAAAATAATCTTTGCACAATTTTATGCAAAACAATATTTCACAGAACTAAAGACCTCCCCATCGTGTTCAGTTAGAAAACCTAAGCAGTGAGTACTCGATTGGCATTACTATGTTATAAAACTCAGTAGTTTTCAATCAACAAGGACAAAGAGATTCTGACAAGCACTGCTCCTTCTAACGAGCAGAACACTGTCACTTTTCCAGGTAGTATCATCACTGCACATCTTGATGCTGTTGCATTTCAAACCAAGAGAATGAGAGTTTCACTATTGTAGTTCTATATACAGTGGCTGTTCTAGACAGTGATAACACTGGCACAGAATGCTTTCAGAGCATTAAAGCATGTTCTCTGCCCTAGTGAAATAAGTTAATATTATACTCATTTTCTCATAGTTTTAACACTGATGTGTTTATATACTGCGATGCTCACTTCAGAATGTTATAGCCATACTGAACACAAGAACAACGTGTATGTGTTGAACATGTAAAAGGCCTTCCCAATAGAAATATGAAAAAGTTTCTGATAACAAAGAAGTTGAATTTTTTATTTATGTATATATGTAAAAACCTTGGCCCAAACCATCTGATGCATAGAAACAACGCATTTCAACACTTCACTATACAAGATACTCTAAGCAGTTTTCCGTACACTGTATAAGATTTACAAGTAAGATTGCTAGACTTTTAGTAACATTTGTACTCTTAAGTACGCAATTTAAACTCATTCTTTGGCAGTTGTTCAAACACGTATTCTGACACTGCCAAATGGTAATATGCTAGAAATACTGATGATCTCCTATTAAGGTTAGGAACTGCTTAGAGTATCTTGTATAGTGAAGTGTTGAAATGCGTTGTTTCTATGCATCAGATGGTTTGGCCCAAGGTTTTTAAATACACACATATAAAATTCAACTTCTTTGTTATCTTTGTTATCTTCGTTTGTTATACAGGTTTACATTAAGAATAAGAAAACACACAGTGTAGAGAAACATTTCCTTGCAGTTAAAAAAACACATTTCTGGTTCTCTCTAATTATGTAGATCAATTAGGGTAGAAAGTACATGAAACTCCGTCCAAGAAGAGGGAAAAAAATAGGTTCCTTAGTTCAGAATCTTCATTAGTTTAACTGTAATGTTAAATAAAGTTTACATCACCAGTCTTTCTTATAATGGCCTTGGAAATTTTCCTTTACTAGTGCAGTTAAATTGTACTAGCTGCTTCTATGAGATATAAGTTACTTGTAAATTGGGATTTATTAGTGTTATCTTCAGGGTAGGAAAATCTGTTTACACAATTGTGTTCCAATTTACGTAAGAAATGGGATTGTTTAATGAACTCAGCATTCTAAGAAATGTGCATTTTATATAATAAGCAGTGATTAAGTAAAAAGAAAGCTTTATGTAACTTCAGCTTGAAAGACATTTTGGAGCGAGATGTACAGACCCAATAAATATAAAAGCTACGGGTCAAATATCAAGTAATTCGACGTGTACATAGGAGTGCATCTAGCTCAAAATAATTAAACTTCATTTCAACACAAACTCAAATACTACAAGAAGGTAATTGACACTTGTAACTGAGCTTTAGCATCTGTTCTGGAATAACCTCAGCACAGAAGTATAAAATAATCTTTGCACAACTTCACCCAGAACTATGTTTCAACAAACTAAAGACCAACGCATTATGTTCACTTACACAACCTAGGCAGCGAGTGCTGGATTGGCATTACCATGTTATAAAACTCAGTATGTTCGTAATTGACCAATACAAAGAAGATTTCGGCAAGCACTGCTACTCCTGATGAGCAGACCACTGTTTCACTTTATCAGGAATGATATTATCTATACGTCCTGATGCTGGTTCATTTGCTCACAAGTGCAATGACAGTTTCATTGTTGAAATTTTATACACTGTTTCTGTTCTAGACAGTGCTAGTACCTATACAGAATGCTTTCAGAGTATCAAAGCACGTTCTCTGCTCTAATGAAATAAGTTAAAATTATAACCACTTTTTCATATTTTCATCACGGATATTTTTATATCCTCCAGTGGGCACTTAGGAATTTTGTACACATACTGAACACATAAAAACGTGTAAAGGTTGAACATGTAAATTGACTTTCCAGTACATACATGAAACTGTTTCTGACAACAGAGGAGTTGAGTTTTTATGTAAATATGTAAAAAATGTGGATCAATCCATCTGATACATAGAAAGAAACAACGTCTTTCAATGCTTCATTATACATGTTACTCTTTGCAGTTCTTTTTACAGTGTAAGATTTTCAAGTAAGAATGCCAGTAATTTAGTTGAATATGCGCTGCTTAGAAAGTAGATAAAACACACTCTTTTGCAGTTGGCCACAAAAGTATTCTAACACTGTACAATGGCCATAAGCAAGAAAGAGTGATGAGCTCACATTAATGTTTAGATATCTTCTGTGTCGTAGTTTGATGTACAGTAAGAGCAAACTAACACAGTTTAGAGAAACATTTATTTGCAGTTTAAAATCACACTTGGGGTTCTCTTGAATTGTGTAGATCCATTTATGTAGAAAGTACATGACATTCTGTCCATGATGACAGGACACAATAGGTATTTTAATTCAGAATCTCCTTTAATTTAGCTGTCTTGTTAAATAGATTTTTCCTCACTAGTCCTCTTCTAATGGCGCTGGAATATTATCTATACTTGTGCAGTTAATCTGTCCGTGCTGCTCATGCTAGATAAAAGTTAGTTGAAAGTTAGGGTTTAGTAGTAATATATATAGGGAGGAAAATCTGTTCACACAATGGTGTTCCAATTTACTTAAAAATGAGACTTTTTTTAATGAGCACATTCCTCTTAAAATTGGGCATTCCATATTATGAGGTCTGTTTAAATGAAAAGAGTCTACCTTCAACTTCAGCTTCAAAGATCTTCTCGAGCAGGATCTAGAAACAAGATAAATTAATATGTTTCACTTTAAATTTATACTCATTGGAAGCATACACGAGCGTGGATTGCTCAAAACACTTAAAATTCATTTCAACAACAATAACTCAAATACAACAGCGGTGTAAATGTCACTTGTGAGGAAACACTAATGTTTGTCCTCAAAGAATAAGCTCAGCATAGATATATAAAATAATCTTTGCACAATTTTATGCAAAACAATATTTCACAGAACTAAAGACCTCCCCATCGTGTTCAGTTAGAAAACCTAAGCAGTGAGTACTCGATTGGCATTACTATGTTATAAAACTCAGTAGTTTTCAATCAACAAGGACAAAGAGATTCTGACAAGCACTGCTCCTTCTAACGAGCAGAACACTGTCACTTTTCCAGGTAGTATCATCACTGCACATCTTGATGCTGTTGCATTTCAAACCAAGAGAATGAGAGTTTCACTATTGTAGTTCTATATACAGTGGCTGTTCTAGACAGTGATAACACTGGCACAGAATGCTTTCAGAGCATTAAAGCATGTTCTCTGCCCTAGTGAAATAAGTTAATATTATACTCATTTTCTCATAGTTTTAACACTGATGTGTTTATATACTGCGATGCTCACTTCAGAATGTTATAGCCATACTGAACACAAGAACAACGTGTATGTGTTGAACATGTAAAAGGCCTTCCCAATAGAAATATGAAAAAGTTTCTGATAACAAAGAAGTTGAATTTTTTATTTATGTATATATGTAAAAACCTTGGACCAAACCATCTGATGCATAGAAACAACGCATTTCAACACTTCACTATACAAGATACTCTAAGCAGTTTTCCGTACACTGTATAAGATTTACAAGTAAGATTGCTAGACTTTTAGTAACATTTGTACTCTTAAGTACGCAATTTAAACTCATTCTTTGGCAGTTGTTCAAACACGTATTCTGACACTGCCAAATGGTAATATGCTAGAAATACTGATGATCTCCTATTAAGGTTAGGAACTGCTTAGAGTATCTTGTATAGTGAAGTGTTGAAATGCGTTGTTTCTATGCATCAGATGGTTTGGGCCAAGGTTTTTAAATACACACATATAAAATTCAACTTCTTTGTTATCTTTGTTATCTTCGTTTGTTATACAGGTTTACATTAAGAATAAGAAAACACACAGTGTAGAGAAACATTTCCTTGCAGTTAAAAAACACATTTCTGGTTCTCTCTAATTATGTAGATCAATTAGGGTAGAAAGTACATGAAACTCCGTCCTAGAAGAGGGAAAAAAATAGGTTCCTTAGTTCAGAATCTTCATTAGTTTAACTGTAATGTTAAATAAAGTTTACATCACCAGTCTTTCTTATAATGGCCTTGGAAATTTTCCTTTACTAGTGCAGTTAAATTGTACTAGCTGCTTCTATGAGATATAAGTTACTTGTAAATTGGGATTTATTAGTGTTATCTTCAGGGTAGGAAAATCTGTTTACACAATTGTGTTCCAATTTACGTAAGAAATGGGATTGTTTAATGAACTCAGCATTCTAAGAAATGTGCATTTTATAAAATAAGCAGTGATTAAGTAAAAAGAAAGCTTTATGTAACTTCAGCTTGAAAGACATTTTGGAGCGAGATGTACAGACCCAATAAATATAAAAGCTACGGGTCAAATATCAAGTAATTCGACGTGTACATAGGAGTGCATCTAGCTCAAAATAATTAAACTTCATTTCAACACAAACTCAAATACTACAAGAAGGTAATTGACACTTGTAACTGAGCTTTAGCATCTGTTCTGGAATAACCTCAGCACAGAAGTATAAAATAATCTTTGCACAACTTCACCCAGAACTATGTTTCAACAAACTAAAGACCAACGCATTATGTTCACTTACACAACCTAGGCAGCGAGTGCTGGATTGGCATTACCATGTTATAAAACTCAGTATGTTCGTAATTGACCAATACAAAGAAGATTTCGGCAAGCACTGCTACTCCTGATGAGCAGACCACTGTTTCACTTTATCAGGAATGATATTATCTATACGTCCTGATGCTGGTTCATTTGCTCACAAGTGCAATGACAGTTTCATTGTTGAAATTTTATACACTGTTTCTGTTCTAGACAGTGCTAGTACCTATACAGAATGCTTTCAGAGTATCAAAGCACGTTCTCTGCTCTAATGAAATAAGTTAAAATTATAACCACTTTTTCATATTTTCATCACGGATATTTTTATATCCTCCAGTGGGCACTTAGGAATTTTGTACACATACTGAACACATAAAAACGTGTAAAGGTTGAACATGTAAATTGACTTTCCAGTACATACATGAAACTGTTTCTGACAACAGAGGAGTTGAGTTTTTATGTAAATATGTAAAAAATGTGGATCAATCCATCTGATACATAGAAAGAAACAACGTCTTTCAATGCTTCATTATACATGTTACTCTTAGCAGTTCTTTTTACAGTGTAAGATTTTCAAGTAAGAATGCCAGTAATTTAGTTGAATATGCGCTGCTTAGAAAGTAGATAAAACACACTCTTTTGCAGTTGGCCACAAAAGTATTCTAACACTGTACAATGGCCATAAGCAAGAAAGAGTGATGAGCTCACATTAATGTTTAGATATCTTCTGTGTCGTAGTTTGATGTACAGTAAGAGCAAACTAACACAGTTTAGAGAAACATTTATTTGCAGTTTAAAATCACACTTGGGGTTCTCTTGAATTGTGTAGATCCATTTATGTAGAAAGTACATGACATTCTGTCCATGATGACAGGACACAATAGGTATTTTAATTCAGAATCTCCTTTAATTTAGCTGTCTTGTTAAATAGATTTTTCCTCACTAGTCCTCTTCTAATGGCGCTGGAATATTATCTATACTTGTGCAGTTAATCTGTCCATGCTGCTCATGCTAGATAAAAGTTAGTTGAAAGTTAGGGTTTAGTAGTAATATATATAGGGAGGAAAATCTGTTCACACAATGGTGTTCCAATTTACTTAAAAATGAGACTTTTTTTAATGAGCACATTCCTCTTAAAATTGGGCATTCCATATTATGAGGTCTGTTTAAATGAAAAGAGTCTACCTTCAACTTCAGCTTCAAAGATCTTCTCGAGCAGGATCTAGAAACAAGATAAATTAATATGTTTCACTTTAAATTTATACTCATTGGAAGCATACACGAGCGTGGATTGCTCAAAACACTTAAAATTCATTTCAACAACAATAACTCAAATACAACAGCGGTGTAAATGTCACTTGTGAGGAAACACTAATGTTTGTCCTCAAAGAATAAGCTCAGCATAGATATATAAAATAATCTTTGCACAATTTTATGCAAAACAATATTTCACAGAACTAAAGACCTCCCCATCGTGTTCAGTTAGAAAACCTAAGCAGTGAGTACTCGATTGGCATTACTATGTTATAAAACTCAGTAGTTTTCAATCAACAAGGACAAAGAGATTCTGACAAGCACTGCTCCTTCTAACGAGCAGAACACTGTCACTTTTCCAGGTAGTATCATCACTGCACATCTTGATGCTGTTGCATTTCAAACCAAGAGAATGAGAGTTTCACTATTGTAGTTCTATATACAGTGGCTGTTCTAGACAGTGATAACACTGGCACAGAATGCTTTCAGAGCATTAAAGCATGTTCTCTGCCCTAGTGAAATAAGTTAATATTATACTCAATTTCTCATAGTTTTAACACTGATGTGTTTATATACTGCGATGCTCACTTCAGAATGTTATAGCCATACTGAACACAAGAACAACGTGTATGTGTTGAACATGTAAAAGGCCTTCCCAATAGAAATATGAAAAAGTTTCTGATAACAAAGAAGTTGAATTTTTTATTTATGTATATATGTAAAAACCTTGGACCAAACCATCTGATGCATAGAAACAACGCATTTCAACACTTCACTATACAAGATACTCTAAGCAGTTTTCCGTACACTGTATAAGATTTACAAGTAAGATTGCTAGACTTTTAGTAACATTTGTACTCTTAAGTACGCAATTTAAACTCATTCTTTGGCAGTTGTTCAAACACGTATTCTGACACTGCCAAATGGTAATATGCTAGAAATACTGATGATCTCCTATTAAGGTTAGGAACTGCTTAGAGTATCTTGTATAGTGAAGTGTTGAAATGCGTTGTTTCTATGCATCAGATGGTTTGGGCCAAGGTTTTTGAATACACACATATAAAATTCAACTTCTTTGTTATCTTTGTTATCTTCGTTTGTTATACAGGTTTACATTAAGAATAAGAAAACACACAGTGTAGAGAAACATTTCCTTGCAGTTAAAAAACACATTTCTGGTTCTCTCTAATTATGTAGATCAATTAGGGTAGAAAGTACATGAAACTCCGTCCAAGAAGAGGGAAAAAAATAGGTTCCTTAGTTCAGAATCTTCATTAGTTTAACTGTAATGTTAAATAAAGTTTACATCACCAGTCTTTCTTATAATGGCCTTGGAAATTTTCCTTTACTAGTGCAGTTAAATTGTACTAGCTGCTTCTATGAGATATAAGTTACTTGTAAATTGGGATTTATTAGTGTTATCTTCAGGGTAGGAAAATCTGTTTACACAATTGTGTTCCAATTTACGTAAGAAATGGGATTGTTTAATGAACTCAGCATTCTAAGAAATGTGCATTTTATATAATAAGCAGTGATTAAGTAAAAAGAAAGCTTTATGTAACTTCAGCTTGAAAGACATTTTGGAGCGAGATGTACAGACCCAATAAATATAAAAGCTACGGGTCAAATATCAAGTAATTCGACGTGTACATAGGAGTGCATCTAGCTCAAAATAATTAAACTTCATTTCAACACAAACTCAAATACTACAAGAAGGTAATTGACACTTGTAACTGAGCTTTAGCATCTGTTCTGGAATAACCTCAGCACAGAAGTATAAAATAATCTTTGCACAACTTCACCCAGAACTATGTTTCAACAAACTAAAGACCAACGCATTATGTTCACTTACACAACCTAGGCAGCGAGTGCTGGATTGGCATTACCATGTTATAAAACTCAGTATGTTCGTAATTGACCAATACAAAGAAGATTTCGGCAAGCACTGCTACTCCTGATGAGCAGACCACTGTTTCACTTTATCAGGAATGATATTATCTATACGTCCTGATGCTGGTTCATTTGCTCACAAGTGCAATGACAGTTTCATTGTTGAAATTTTTTTTTTTTTTTAATTTCTTTTTTTATTTATTCATTTTTGAGAGGAGACACAGACTGAGAGAGAGAGAGAGAGAGAGAGAGAGAGAGAGAGAGAGAGAGAAAGGGGGGAGGAGCTGGTAGCTTCAACTCCCATATGTGCCTTGACCAGACCAGTGCAGGGTTTTGAACTGGCGACCTCCGTGTTCCCAGGTCGACACTTTATCCACTGCGCCACCACAGGTCAGGCTCATTGTTGAAATTTTATACACTGTTTCTGTTCTAGACAGTGCTAGTACCTATACAGAATGCTTTCAGAGTATCAAAGCACGTTCTCTGCTCTAATGAAATAAGTTAAAATTATAACCACTTTTTCATATTTTCATCACGGATATTTTTATATCCTCCAGTGGGCACTTAGGAATTTTGTACACATACTGAACACATAAAAACGTGTAAAGGTTGAACATGTAAATTGACTTTCCAGTACATACATGAAACTGTTTCTGACAACAGAGGAGTTGAGTTTTTATGTAAATATGTAAAAAATGTGGATCAATCCATCTGATACATAGAAAGAAACAACGTCTTTCAATGCTTCATTATACATGTTACTCTTAGCAGTTCTTTTTACAGTGTAAGATTTTCAAGTAAGAATGCCAGTAATTTAGTTGAATATGCGCTGCTTAGAAAGTAGATAAAACACACTCTTTTGCAGTTGGCCACAAAAGTATTCTAACACTGTACAATGGCCATAAGCAAGAAAGAGTGATGAGCTCACATTAATGTTTAGATATCTTCTGTGTCGTAGTTTGATGTACAGTAAGAGCAAACTAACACAGTTTAGAGAAACATTTATTTGCAGTTTAAAATCACACTTGGGGTTCTCTTGAATTGTGTAGATCCATTTATGTAGAAAGTACATGACATTCTGTCCATGATGACAGGACACAATAGGTATTTTAATTCAGAATCTCCTTTAATTTAGCTGTCTTGTTAAATAGATTTTTCCTCACTAGTCCTCTTCTAATGGCGCTGGAATATTATCTATACTTGTGCAGTTAATCTGTCCGTGCTGCTCATGCTAGATAAAAGTTAGTTGAAAGTTAGGGTTTAGTAGTAATATATATAGGGAGGAAAATCTGTTCACACAATGGTGTTCCAATTTACTTAAAAATGAGACTTTTTTTAGTGAGCACATTCCTCTTAAAATTGGGCATTCCATATTATGAGGTCTGTTTAAATGAAAAGAGTCTACCTTCAACTTCAGCTTCAAAGATCTTCTCGAGCAGGATCTAGAAACAAGATAAATTAATATGTTTCACTTTAAATTTATACTCATTGGAAGCATACACGAGCGTGGATTGCTCAAAACACTTAAAATTCATTTCAACAACAATAACTCAAATACAACAGCGGTGTAAATGTCACTTGTGAGGAAACACTAATGTTTGTCCTCAAAGAATAAGCTCAGCATAGATATATAAAATAATCTTTGCACAATTTTATGCAAAACAATATTTCACAGAACTAAAGACCTCCCCATCGTGTTCAGTTAGAAAACCTAAGCAGTGAGTACTCGATTGGCATTACTATGTTATAAAACTCAGTAGTTTTCAATCAACAAGGACAAAGAGATTCTGACAAGCACTGCTCCTTCTAACGAGCAGAACACTGTCACTTTTCCAGGTAGTATCATCACTGCACATCTTGATGCTGTTGCATTTCAAACCAAGAGAATGAGAGTTTCACTATTGTAGTTCTATATACAGTGGCTGTTCTAGACAGTGATAACACTGGCACAGAATGCTTTCAGAGCATTAAAGCATGTTCTCTGCCCTAGTGAAATAAGTTAATATTATACTCATTTTCTCATAGTTTTAACACTGATGTGTTTATATACTGCGATGCTCACTTCAGAATGTTATAGCCATACTGAACACAAGAACAACGTGTATGTGTTGAACATGTAAAAGGCCTTCCCAATAGAAATATGAAAAAGTTTCTGATAACAAAGAAGTTGAATTTTTTATTTATGTATATATGTAAAAACCTTGGCCCAAACCATCTGATGCATAGAAACAACGCATTTCAACACTTCACTATACAAGATACTCTAAGCAGTTTTCCGTACACTGTATAAGATTTACAAGTAAGATTGCTAGACTTTTAGTAACATTTGTACTCTTAAGTACGCAATTTAAACTCATTCTTTGGCAGTTGTTCAAACACGTATTCTGACACTGCCAAATGGTAATATGCTAGAAATACTGATGATCTCCTATTAAGGTTAGGAACTGCTTAGAGTATCTTGTATAGTGAAGTGTTGAAATGCGTTGTTTCTATGCATCAGATGGTTTGGCCCAAGGTTTTTAAATACACACATATAAAATTCAACTTCTTTGTTATCTTTGTTATCTTCGTTTGTTATACAGGTTTACATTAAGAATAAGAAAACACACAGTGTAGAGAAACATTTCCTTGCAGTTAAAAAAACACATTTCTGGTTCTCTCTAATTATGTAGATCAATTAGGGTAGAAAGTACATGAAACTCCGTCCAAGAAGAGGGAAAAAAATAGGTTCCTTAGTTCAGAATCTTCATTAGTTTAACTGTAATGTTAAATAAAGTTTACATCACCAGTCTTTCTTATAATGGCCTTGGAAATTTTCCTTTACTAGTGCAGTTAAATTGTACTAGCTGCTTCTATGAGATATAAGTTACTTGTAAATTGGGATTTATTAGTGTTATCTTCAGGGTAGGAAAATCTGTTTACACAATTGTGTTCCAATTTACGTAAGAAATGGGATTGTTTAATGAACTCAGCATTCTAAGAAATGTGCATTTTATATAATAAGCAGTGATTAAGTAAAAAGAAAGCTTTATGTAACTTCAGCTTGAAAGACATTTTGGAGCGAGATGTACAGACCCAATAAATATAAAAGCTACGGGTCAAATATCAAGTAATTCGACGTGTACATAGGAGTGCATCTAGCTCAAAATAATTAAACTTCATTTCAACACAAACTCAAATACTACAAGAAGGTAATTGACACTTGTAACTGAGCTTTAGCATCTGTTCTGGAATAACCTCAGCACAGAAGTATAAAATAATCTTTGCACAACTTCACCCAGAACTATGTTTCAACAAACTAAAGACCAACGCATTATGTTCACTTACACAACCTAGGCAGCGAGTGCTGGATTGGCATTACCATGTTATAAAACTCAGTATGTTCGTAATTGACCAATACAAAGAAGATTTCGGCAAGCACTGCTACTCCTGATGAGCAGACCACTGTTTCACTTTATCAGGAATTATATTATCTATACGTCCTGATGCTGGTTCATTTGCTCACAAGTGCAATGACAGTTTCATTGTTGAAATTTTATACACTGTTTCTGTTCTAGACAGTGCTAGTACCTATACAGAATGCTTTCAGAGTATCAAAGCACGTTCTCTGCTCTAATGAAATAAGTTAAAATTATAACCACTTTTTCATATTTTCATCACGGATATTTTTATATCCTCCAGTGGGCACTTAGGAATTTTGTACACATACTGAACACATAAAAACGTGTAAAGGTTGAACATGTAAATTGACTTTCCAGTACATACATGAAACTGTTTCTGATAACAGAGGAGTTGAGTTTTTATGTAAATATGTAAAAAATGTGGATCAATCCATCTGATACATAGAAAGAAACAACGTCTTTCAATGCTTCATTATACATGTTACTCTTAGCAGTTCTTTTTACAGTGTAAGATTTTCAAGTAAGAATGCCAGTAATTTAGTTGAATATGCGCTGCTTAGAAAGTAGATAAAACACACTCTTTTGCAGTTGGCCACAAAAGTATTCTAACACTGTACAATGGCCATAAGCAAGAAAGAGTGATGAGCTCACATTAATGTTTAGATATCTTCTGTGTCGTAGTTTGATGTACAGTAAGAGCAAACTAACACAGTTTAGAGAAACATTTATTTGCAGTTTAAAATCACACTTGGGGTTCTCTTGAATTGTGTAGATCCATTTATGTAGAAAGTACATGACATTCTGTCCATGATGACAGGACACAATAGGTATTTTAATTCAGAATCTCCTTTAATTTAGCTGTCTTGTTAAATAGATTTTTCCTCACTAGTCCTCTTCTAATGGCGCTGGAATATTATCTATACTTGTGCAGTTAATCTGTCCGTGCTGCTCATGCTAGATAAAAGTTAGTTGAAAGTTAGGGTTTAGTAGTAATATATATAGGGAGGAAAATCTGTTCACACAATGGTGTTCCAATTTACTTAAAAATGAGACTTTTTTTAAAGAGCACATTCCTCTTAAAATTGGGCATTCCATATTATGAGGTCTGTTTAAATGAAAAGAGTCTACCTTCAACTTCAGCTTCAAAGATCTTCTCGAGCAGGATCTAGAAACAAGATAAATTAATATGTTTCACTTTAAATTTATACTCATTGGAAGCATACACGAGCGTGGATTGCTCAAAACACTTAAAATTCATTTCAACAACAATAACTCAAATACAACAGCGGTGTAAATGTCACTTGTGAGGAAACACTAATGTTTGTCCTCAAAGAATAAGCTCAGCATAGATATATAAAATAATCTTTGCACAATTTTATGCAAAACAATATTTCACAGAACTAAAGACCTCCCCATCGTGTTCAGTTAGAAAACCTAAGCAGTGAGTACTCGATTGGCATTACTATGTTATAAAACTCAGTAGTTTTCAATCAACAAGGACAAAGAGATTCTGACAAGCACTGCTCCTTCTAACGAGCAGAACACTGTCACTTTTCCAGGTAGTATCATCACTGCACATCTTGATGCTGTTGCATTTCAAACCAAGAGAATGAGAGTTTCACTATTGTAGTTCTATATACAGTGGCTGTTCTAGACAGTGATAACACTGGCACAGAATGCTTTCAGAGCATTAAAGCATGTTCTCTGCCCTAGTGAAATAAGTTAATATTATACTCATTTTCTCATAGTTTTAACACTGATGTGTTTATATACTGCGATGCTCACTTCAGAATGTTATAGCCATACTGAACACAAGAACAACGTGTATGTGTTGAACATGTAAAAGGCCTTCCCAATAGAAATATGAAAAAGTTTCTGATAACAAAGAAGTTGAATTTTTTATTTATGTATATATGTAAAAACCTTGGCCCAAACCATCTGATGCATAGAAACAACGCATTTCAACACTTCACTATACAAGATACTCTAAGCAGTTTTCCGTACACTGTATAAGATTTACAAGTAAGATTGCTAGACTTTTAGTAACATTTGTACTCTTAAGTACGCAATTTAAACTCATTCTTTGGCAGTTGTTCAAACACGTATTCTGACACTGCCAAATGGTAATATGCTAGAAATACTGATGATCTCCTATTAAGGTTAGGAACTGCTTAGAGTATCTTGTATAGTGAAGTGTTGAAATGCGTTGTTTCTATGCATCAGATGGTTTGGGCCAAGGTTTTTAAATACACACATATAAAATTCAACTTCTTTGTTATCTTCGTTTGTTATACAGGTTTACATTAAGAATAAGAAAACACACAGTGTAGAGAAACATTTCCTTGCAGTTAAAAAACACATTTCTGGTTCTCTCTAATTATGTAGATCAATTAGGGTAGAAAGTACATGAAACTCCGTCCAAGAAGAGGGAAAAAAATAGGTTCCTTAGTTCAGAATCTTCATTAGTTTAACTGTAATGTTAAATAAAGTTTACATCACCAGTCTTTCTTATAATGGCCTTGGAAATTTTCCTTTACTAGTGCAGTTAAATTGTACTAGCTGCTTCTATGAGATATAAGTTACTTGTAAATTGGGATTTATTAGTGTTATCTTCAGGGTAGGAAAATCTGTTTACACAATTGTGTTCCAATTTACGTAAGAAATGGGATTGTTTAATGAACTCAGCATTCTAAGAAATGTGCATTTTATATAATAAGCAGTGATTAAGTAAAAAGAAAGCTTTATGTAACTTCAGCTTGAAAGACATTTTGGAGCGAGATGTACAGACCCAATAAATATAAAAGCTACGGGTCAAATATCAAGTAATTCGACGTGTACATAGGAGTGCATCTAGCTCAAAATAATTAAACTTCATTTCAACACAAACTCAAATACTACAAGAAGGTAATTGACACTTGTAACTGAGCTTTAGCATCTGTTCTGGAATAACCTCAGCACAGAAGTATAAAATAATCTTTGCACAACTTCACCCAGAACTATGTTTCAACAAACTAAAGACCAACGCATTATGTTCACTTACACAACCTAGGCAGCGAGTGCTGGATTGGCATTACCATGTTATAAAACTCAGTATGTTCGTAATTGACCAATACAAAGAAGATTTCGGCAAGCACTGCTACTCCTGATGAGCAGACCACTGTTTCACTTTATCAGGAATGATATTATCTATACGTCCTGATGCTGGTTCATTTGCTCACAAGTGCAATGACAGTTTCATTGTTGAAATTTTATACACTGTTTCTGTTCTAGACAGTGCTAGTACCTATACAGAATGCTTTCAGAGTATCAAAGCACGTTCTCTGCTCTAATGAAATAAGTTAAAATTATAACCACTTTTTCATATTTTCATCACGGATATTTTTATATCCTCCAGTGGGCACTTAGGAATTTTGTACACATACTGAACACATAAAAACGTGTAAAGGTTGAACATGTAAATTGACTTTCCAGTACATACATGAAACTGTTTCTGACAACAGAGGAGTTGAGTTTTTATGTAAATATGTAAAAAATGTGGATCAATCCATCTGATACATAGAAAGAAACAACGTCTTTCAATGCTTCATTATACATGTTACTCTTAGCAGTTCTTTTTACAGTGTAAGATTTTCAAGTAAGAATGCCAGTAATTTAGTTGAATATGCGCTGCTCAGAAAGTAGATAAAACACACTCTTTTGCAGTTGGCCACAAAAGTATTCTAACACTGTACAATGGCCATAAGCAAGAAAGAGTGATGAGCTCACATTAATGTTTAGATATCTTCTGTGTCGTAGTTTGATGTACAGTAAGAGCAAACTAACACAGTTTAGAGAAACATTTATTTGCAGTTTAAAATCACACTTGGGGTTCTCTTGAATTGTGTAGATCCATTTATGTAGAAAGTACATGACATTCTGTCCATGATGACAGGACACAATAGGTATTTTAATTCAGAATCTCCTTTAATTTAGCTGTCTTGTTAAATAGATTTTTCCTCACTAGTCCTCTTCTAATGGCGCTGGAATATTATCTATACTTGTGCAGTTAATCTGTCCGTGCTGCTCATGCTAGATAAAAGTTAGTTGAAAGTTAGGATTTAGTAGTAATATATATAGGGAGGAAAATCTGTTCACACAATGGTGTTCCAATTTACTTAAAAATGAGACTTTTTTTAATGAGCACATTCCTCTTAAAATTGGGCATTCCATATTATGAGGTCTGTTTAAATGAAAAGAGTCTACCTTCAACTTCAGCTTCAAAGATCTTCTCGAGCAGGATCTAGAAACAAGATAAATTAATATGTTTCACTTTAAATTTATACTCATTGGAAGCATACACGAGCGTGGATTGCTCAAAACACTTAAAATTCATTTCAACAACAATAACTCAAATACAACAGCGGTGTAAATGTCACTTGTGAGGAAACACTAATGTTTGTCCTCAAAGAATAAGCTCAGCATAGATATATAAAATAATCTTTGCACAATTTTATGCAAAACAATATTTCACAGAACTAAAGACCTCCCCATCGTGTTCAGTTAGAAAACCTAAGCAGTGAGTACTCGATTGGCATTACTATGTTATAAAACTCAGTAGTTTTCAATCAACAAGGACAAAGAGATTCTGACAAGCACTGCTCCTTCTAACGAGCAGAACACTGTCACTTTTCCAGGTAGTATCATCACTGCACATCTTGATGCTGTTGCATTTCAAACCAAGAGAATGAGAGTTTCACTATTGTAGTTCTATATACAGTGGCTGTTCTAGACAGTGATAACACTGGCACAGAATGCTTTCAGAGCATTAAAGCATGTTCTCTGCCCTAGTGAAATAAGTTAATATTATACTCATTTTCTCATAGTTTTAACACTGATGTGTTTATATACTGCGATGCTCACTTCAGAATGTTATAGCCATACTGAACACAAGAACAACGTGTATGTGTTGAACATGTAAAAGGCCTTCCCAATAGAAATATGAAAAATTTTCTGATAACAAAGAAGTTGAATTTTTTATTTATGTATATATGTAAAAACCTTGGCCCAAACCATCTGATGCATAGAAACAACGCATTTCAACACTTCACTATACAAGATACTCTAAGCAGTTTTCCGTACACTGTATAAGATTTACAAGTAAGATTGCTAGACTTTTAGTAACATTTGTACTCTTAAGTACGCAATTTAAACTCATTCTTTGGCAGTTGTTCAAACACGTATTCTGACACTGCCAAATGGTAATATGCTAGAAATACTGATGATCTCCTATTAAGGTTAGGAACTGCTTAGAGTATCTTGTATAGTGAAGTGTTGAAATGCGTTGTTTCTATGCATCAGATGGTTTGGGCCAAGGTTTTTAAATACACACATATAAAATTCAACTTCTTTGTTATCTTTGTTATCTTCGTTTGTTATACAGGTTTACATTAAGAATAAGAAAACACACAGTGTAGAGAAACATTTCCTTGCAGTTAAAAAACACATTTCTGGTTCTCTCTAATTATGTAGATCAATTAGGGTAGAAAGTACATGAAACTCCGTCCAAGAAGAGGGGAAAAAATAGGTTCCTTAGTTCAGAATCTTCATTAGTTTAACTGTAATGTTACATAAAGTTTACATCACCAGTCTTTCTTATAATGGCCTTGGAAATTTTCCTTTACTAGTGCAGTTAAATTGTACTAGCTGCTTCTATGAGATATAAGTTACTTGTAAATTGGGATTTATTAGTGTTATCTTCAGGGTAGGAAAATCTGTTTACACAATTGTGTTCCAATTTACGTAAGAAATGGGATTGTTTAATGAACTCAGCATTCTAAGAAATGTGCATTTTATATAATAAGCAGTGATTAAGTAAAAAGAAAGCTTTATGTAACTTCAGCTTGAAAGACATTTTGGAGCGAGATGTACAGACCCAATAAATATAAAAGCTACGGGTCAAATATCAAGTAATTCGACGTGTACATAGGAGTGCATCTAGCTCAAAATAATTAAACTTCATTTCAACACAAACTCAAATACTACAAGAAGGTAATTGACACTTGTAACTGAGCTTTAGCATCTGTTCTGGAATAACCTCAGCACAGAAGTATAAAATAATCTTTGCACAACTTCACCCAGAACTATGTTTCAACAAACTAAAGACCAACGCATTATGTTCACTTACACAACCTAGGCAGCGAGTGCTGGATTGGCATTACCATGTTATAAAACTCAGTATGTTCGTAATTGACCAATACAAAGAAGATTTCGGCAAGCACTGCTACTCCTGATGAGCAGACCACTGTTTCACTTTATCAGGAATGATATTATCTATACGTCCTGATGCTGGTTCATTTGCTCACAAGTGCAATGACAGTTTCATTGTTGAAATTTTATACACTGTTTCTGTTCTAGACAGTGCTAGTACCTATACAGAATGCTTTCAGAGTATCAAAGCACGTTCTCTGCTCTAATGAAATAAGTTAAAATTATAACCACTTTTTCATATTTTCATCACGGATATTTTTATATCCTCCAGTGGGCACTTAGGAATTTTGTACACATACTGAACACATAAAAACGTGTAAAGGTTGAACATGTAAATTGACTTTCCAGTACATACATGAAACTGTTTCTGATAACAGAGGAGTTGAGTTTTTATGTAAATATGTAAAAAATGTGGATCAATCCATCTGATACATAGAAAGAAACAACGTCTTTCAATGCTTCATTATACATGTTACTCTTAGCAGTTCTTTTTACAGTGTAAGATTTTCAAGTAAGAATGCCAGTAATTTAGTTGAATATGCGCTGCTTAGAGAGTAGATAAAACACACTCTTTTGCAGTTGGCCACAAAAGTATTCTAACACTGTACAATGGCCATAAGCAAGAAAGAGTGATGAGCTCACATTAATGTTTAGATATCTTCTGTGTCGTAGTTTGATGTACAGTAAGAGCAAACTAACACAGTTTAGAGAAACATTTATTTGCAGTTTAAAATCACACTTGGGGTTCTCTTGAATTGTGTAGATCCATTTATGTAGAAAGTACATGACATTCTGTCCATGATGACAGGACACAATAGGTATTTTAATTCAGAATCTCCTTTAATTTAGCTGTCTTGTTAAATAGATTTTTCCTCACTAGTCCTCTTCTAATGGCGCTGGAATATTATCTATACTTGTGCAGTTAATCTGTCCGTGCTGCTCATGCTAGATAAAAGTTAGTTGAAAGTTAGGGTTTAGTAGTAATATATATAGGGAGGAAAATCTGTTCACACAATGGTGTTCCAATTTACTTAAAAATGAGACTTTTTTTAGTGAGCACATTCCTCTTAAAATTGGGCATTCCATATTATGAGGTCTGTTTAAATGAAAAGAGTCTACCTTCAACTTCAGCTTCAAAGATCTTCTCGAGCAGGATCTAGAAACAAGATAAATTAATATGTTTCACTTTAAATTTATACTCATTGGAAGCATACACGAGCGTGGATTGCTCAAAACACTTAAAATTCATTTCAACAACAATAACTCAAATACAACAGCGGTGTAAATGTCACTTGTGAGGAAACACTAATGTTTGTCCTCAAAGAATAAGCTCAGCATAGATATATAAAATAATCTTTGCACAATTTTATGCAAAACAATATTTCACAGAACTAAAGACCTCCCCATCGTGTTCAGTTAGAAAACCTAAGCAGTGAGTACTCGATTGGCATTACTATGTTATAAAACTCAGTAGTTTTCAATCAACAAGGACAAAGAGATTCTGACAAGCACTGCTCCTTCTAACGAGCAGAACACTGTCACTTTTCCAGGTAGTATCATCACTGCACATCTTGATGCTGTTGCATTTCAAACCAAGAGAATGAGAGTTTCACTATTGTAGTTCTATATACAGTGGCTGTTCTAGACAGTGATAACACTGGCACAGAATGCTTTCAGAGCATTAAAGCATGTTCTCTGCCCTAGTGAAATAAGTTAATATTATACTCATTTTCTCATAGTTTTAACACTGATGTGTTTATATACTGCGATGCTCACTTCAGAATGTTATAGCCATACTGAACACAAGAACAACGTGTATGTGTTGAACATGTAAAAGGCCTTCCCAATAGAAATATGAAAAAGTTTCTGATAACAAAGAAGTTGAATTTTTTATTTATGTATATATGTAAAAACCTTGGACCAAACCATCTGATGCATAGAAACAACGCATTTCAACACTTCACTATACAAGATACTCTAAGCAGTTTTCCGTACACTGTATAAGATTTACAAGTAAGATTGCTAGACTTTTAGTAACATTTGTACTCTTAAGTACGCAATTTAAACTCATTCTTTGGCAGTTGTTCAAACACGTATTCTGACACTGCCAAATGGTAATATGCTAGAAATACTGATGATCTCCTATTAAGGTTAGGAACTGCTTAGAGTATCTTGTATAGTGAAGTGTTGAAATGCGTTGTTTCTATGCATCAGATGGTTTGGGCCAAGGTTTTTAAATACACACATATAAAATTCAACTTCTTTGTTATCTTTGTTATCTTCGTTTGTTATACAGGTTTACATTAAGAATAAGAAAACACACAGTGTAGAGAAACATTTCCTTGCAGTTAAAAAACACATTTCTGGTTCTCTCTAATTATGTAGATCAATTAGGGTAGAAAGTACATGAAACTCCGTCCAAGAAGAGGGAAAAAAATAGGTTCCTTAGTTCAGAATCTTCATTAGTTTAACTGTAATGTTAAATAAAGTTTACATCACCAGTCTTTCTTATAATGGCCTTGGAAACTTTCCTTTACTAGTGCAGTTAAATTGTACTAGCTGCTTCTATGAGATATAAGTTACTTGTAAATTGGGATTTATTAGTGTTATCTTCAGGGTAGGAAAATCTGTTTACACAATTGTGTTCCAATTTACGTAAGAAATGGGATTGTTTAATGAACTCAGCATTCTAAGAAATGTGCATTTTATATAATAAGCAGTGATTAAGTAAAAAGAAAGCTTTATGTAACTTCAGCTTGAAAGACATTTTGGAGCGAGATGTACAGACCCAATAAATATAAAAGCTACGGGTCAAATATCAAGTAATTCGACGTGTACATAGGAGTGCATCTAGCTCAAAATAATTAAACTTCATTTCAACACACACTCAAATACTACAAGAAGGTAATTGACACTTGTAACTGAGCTTTAGCATCTGTTCTGGAATAACCTCAGCACAGAAGTATAAAATAATCTTTGCACAACTTCACCCAGAACTATGTTTCAACAAACTAAAGACCAACGCATTATGTTCACTTACACAACCTAGGCAGCGAGTGCTGGATTGGCATTACCATGTTATAAAACTCAGTATGTTCGTAATTGACCAATACAAAGAAGATTTCGGCAAGCACTGCTACTCCTGATGAGCAGACCACTGTTTCACTTTATCAGGAATTATATTATCTATACGTCCTGATGCTGGTTCATTTGCTCACAAGTGCAATGACAGTTTCATTGTTGAAATTTTATACACTGTTTCTGTTCTAGACAGTGCTAGTACCTATACAGAATGCTTTCAGAGTATCAAAGCACGTTCTCTGCTCTAATGAAATAAGTTAAAATTATAACCACTTTTTCATATTTTCATCACGGATATTTTTATATCCTCCAGTGGGCACTTAGGAATTTTGTACACATACTGAACACATAAAAACGTGTAAAGGTTGAACATGTAAATTGACTTTCCAGTACATACATGAAACTGTTTCTGATAACAGAGGAGTTGAGTTTTTATGTAAATATGTAAAAAATGTGGATCAATCCATCTGATACATAGAAAGAAACAACGTCTTTCAATGCTTCATTATACATGTTACTCTTAGCAGTTCTTTTTACAGTGTAAGATTTTCAAGTAAGAATGCCAGTAATTTAGTTGAATATGCGCTGCTCAGAAAGTAGATAAAACACACTCTTTTGCAGTTGGCCACAAAAGTATTCTAACACTGTACAATGGCCATAAGCAAGAAAGAGTGATGAGCTCACATTAATGTTTAGATATCTTCTGTGTCGTAGTTTGATGTACAGTAAGAGCAAACTAACACAGTTTAGAGAAACATTTATTTGCAGTTTAAAATCACACTTGGGGTTCTCTTGAATTGTGTAGATCCATTTATGTAGAAAGTACATGACATTCTGTCCATGATGACAGGACACAATAGGTATTTTAATTCAGAATCTCCTTTAATTTAGCTGTCTTGTTAAATAGATTTTTCCTCACTAGTCCTCTTCTAATGGCGCTGGAATATTATCTATACTTGTGCAGTTAATCTGTCCGTGCTGCTCATGCTAGATAAAAGTTAGTTGAAAGTTAGGGTTTAGTAGTAATATATATAGGGAGGAAAATCTGTTCACACAATGGTGTTCCAATTTACTTAAAAATGAGACTTTTTTTAGTGAGCACATTCCTCTTAAAATTGGGCATTCCATATTATGAGGTCTGTTTAAATGAAAAGAGTCTACCTTCAACTTCAGCTTCAAAGATCTTCTCGAGCAGGATCTAGAAACAAGATAAATTAATATGTTTCACTTTAAATTTATACTCATTGGAAGCATACACGAGCGTGGATTGCTCAAAACACTTAAAATTCATTTCAACAACAATAACTCAAATACAACAGCGGTGTAAATGTCACTTGTGAGGAAACACTAATGTTTGTCCTCAAAGAATAAGCTCAGCATAGATATATAAAATAATCTTTGCACAATTTTATGCAAAACAATATTTCACAGAACTAAAGACCTCCACATCGTGTTCAGTTAGAAAACCTAAGCAGTGAGTACTCGATTGGCATTACTATGTTATAAAACTCAGTAGTTTTCAATCAACAAGGACAAAGAGATTCTGACAAGCACTGCTCCTTCTAACGAGCAGAACACTGTCACTTTTCCAGGTAGTATCATCACTGCACATCTTGATGCTGTTGCATTTCAAACCAAGAGAATGAGAGTTTCACTATTGTAGTTCTATATACAGTGGCTGTTCTAGACAGTGATAACACTGGCACAGAATGCTTTCAGAGCATTAAAGCATGTTCTCTGCCCTAATGAAATAAGTTAATATTATACTCATTTTCTCATAGTTTTAACACTGATGTGTTTATATACTGCGATGCTCACTTCAGAATGTTATAGCCATACTGAACACAAAAACAACGTGTATGTGTTGAACATGTAAAAGGCCTTCCCAATAGAAATATGAAAAAGTTTCTGATAACAAAGAAGTTGAATTTTTTATTTATGTATATATGTAAAAACCTTGGCCCAAACCATCTGATGCATAGAAACAACGCATTTCAACACTTCACTATACAAGATACTCTAAGCAGTTTTCCGTACACTGTATAAGATTTACAAGTAAGATTGCTAGACTTTTAGTAACATTTGTACTCTTAAGTACGCAATTTAAACTCATTCTTTGGCAGTTGTTCAAACACGTATTCTGACACTGCCAAATGGTAATATGCTAGAAATACTGATGATCTCCTATTAAGGTTAGGAACTGCTTAGAGTATCTTGTATAGTGAAGTGTTGAAATGCGTTGTTTCTATGCATCAGATGGTTTGGGCCAAGGTTTTTAAATACACACATATAAAATACAACTTCTTTGTTATCTTTGTTATCTTCGTTTGTTATACAGGTTTACATTAAGAATAAGAAAACACACAGTGTAGAGAAACATTTCCTTGCAGTTAAAAAACACATTTCTGGTTCTCTCTAATTATGTAGATCAATTAGGGTAGAAAGTACATGAAACTCCGTCCAAGAAGAGGGAAAAAAATAGGTTCCTTAGTTCAGAATCTTCATTAGTTTAACTGTAATGTTAAATAAAGTTTACATCACCAGTCTTTCTTATAATGGCCTTGGAAACTTTCCTTTACTAGTGCAGTTAAATTGTACTAGCTGCTTCTATGAGATATAAGTTACTTGTAAATTGGGATTTATTAGTGTTATCTTCAGGGTAGGAAAATCTGTTTACACAATTGTGTTCCAATTTACGTAAGAAATGGGATTGTTTAATGAACTCAGCATTCTAAGAAATGTGCATTTTATATAATAAGCAGTGATTAAGTAAAAAGAAAGCTTTATGTAACTTCAGCTTGAAAGACATTTTGGAGCGAGATGTACAGACCCAATAAATATAAAAGCTACGGGTCAAATATCAAGTAATTCGACGTGTACATAGGAGTGCATCTAGCTCAAAATAATTAAACTTCATTTCAACACACACTCAAATACTACAAGAAGGTAATTGACACTTGTAACTGAGCTTTAGCATCTGTTCTGGAATAACCTCAGCACAGAAGTATAAAATAATCTTTGCACAACTTCACCCAGAACTATGTTTCAACAAACTAAAGACCAACGCATTATGTTCACTTACACAACCTAGGCAGCGAGTGCTGGATTGGCATTACCATGTTATAAAACTCAGTATGTTCGTAATTGACCAATACAAAGAAGATTTCGGCAAGCACTGCTACTCCTGATGAGCAGACCACTGTTTCACTTTATCAGGAATTATATTATCTATACGTCCTGATGCTGGTTCATTTGCTCACAAGTGCAATGACAGTTTCATTGTTGAAATTTTATACACTGTTTCTGTTCTAGACAGTGCTAGTACCTATACAGAATGCTTTCAGAGTATCAAAGCACGTTCTCTGCTCTAATGAAATAAGTTAAAATTATAACCACTTTTTCATATTTTCATCACGGATATTTTTATATCCTCCAGTGGGCACTTAGGAATTTTGTACACATACTGAACACATAAAAACGTGTAAAGGTTGAACATGTAAATTGACTTTCCAGTACATACATGAAACTGTTTCTGATAACAGAGGAGTTGAGTTTTTATGTAAATATGTAAAAAATGTGGATCAATCCATCTGATACATAGAAAGAAACAACGTCTTTCAATGCTTCATTATACATGTTACTCTTAGCAGTTCTTTTTACAGTGTAAGATTTTCAAGTAAGAATGCCAGTAATTTAGTTGAATATGCGCTGCTCAGAAAGTAGATAAAACACACTCTTTTGCAGTTGGCCACAAAAGTATTCTAACACTGTACAATGGCCATAAGCAAGAAAGAGTGATGAGCTCACATTAATGTTTAGATATCTTCTGTGTCGTAGTTTGATGTACAGTAAGAGCAAACTAACACAGTTTAGAGAAACATTTATTTGCAGTTTAAAATCACACTTGGGGTTCTCTTGAATTGTGTAGATCCATTTATGTAGAAAGTACATGACATTCTGTCCATGATGACAGGACACAATAGGTATTTTAATTCAGAATCTCCTTTAATTTAGCTGTCTTGTTAAATAGATTTTTCCTCACTAGTCCTCTTCTAATGGCGCTGGAATATTATCTATACTTGTGCAGTTAATCTGTCCGTGCTGCTCATGCTAGATAAAAGTTAGTTGAAAGTTAGGGTTTAGTAGTAATATATATAGGGAGGAAAATCTGTTCACACAATGGTGTTCCAATTTACTTAAAAATGAGACTTTTTTTAGTGAGCACATTCCTCTTAAAATTGGGCATTCCATATTATGAGGTCTGTTTAAATGAAAAGAGTCTACCTTCAACTTCAGCTTCAAAGATCTTCTCGAGCAGGATCTAGAAACAAGATAAATTAATATGTTTCACTTTAAATTTATACTCATTGGAAGCATACACGAGCGTGGATTGCTCAAAACACTTAAAATTCATTTCAACAACAATAACTCAAATACAACAGCGGTGTAAATGTCACTTGTGAGGAAACACTAATGTTTGTCCTCAAAGAATAAGCTCAGCATAGATATATAAAATAATCTTTGCACAATTTTATGCAAAACAATATTTCACAGAACTAAAGACCTCCCCATCGTGTTCAGTTAGAAAACCTAAGCAGTGAGTACTCGATTGGCATTACTATGTTATAAAACTCAGTAGTTTTCAATCAACAAGGACAAAGAGATTCTGACAAGCACTGCTCCTTCTAACGAGCAGAACACTGTCACTTTTCCAGGTAGTATCATCACTGCACATCTTGATGCTGTTGCATTTCAAACCAAGAGAATGAGAGTTTCACTATTGTAGTTCTATATACAGTGGCTGTTCTAGACAGTGATAACACTGGCACAGAATGCTTTCAGAGCATTAAAGCATGTTCTCTGCCCTAATGAAATAAGTTAATATTATACTCATTTTCTCATAGTTTTAACACTGATGTGTTTATATACTGCGATGCTCACTTCAGAATGTTATAGCCATACTGAACACAAAAACAACGTGTATGTGTTGAACATGTAAAAGGCCTTCCCAATAGAAATATGAAAAAGTTTCTGATAACAAAGAAATTGAATTTTTTATTTATGTATATATGTAAAAACCTTGGCCCAAACCATCTGATGCATAGAAACAACGCATTTCAACACTTCACTATACAAGATACTCTAAGCAGTTTTCCGTACACTGTATAAGATTTACAAGTAAGATTGCTAGACTTTTAGTAACATTTGTACTCTTAAGTACGCAATTTAAACTCATTCTTTGGCAGTTGTTCAAACACGTATTCTGACACTGCCAAATGGTAATATGCTAGAAATACTGATGATCTCCTATTAAGGTTAGGAACTGCTTAGAGTATCTTGTATAGTGAAGTGTTGAAATGCGTTGTTTCTATGCATCAGATGGTTTGGGCCAAGGTTTTTAAATACACACATATAAAATACAACTTCTTTGTTATCTTTGTTATCTTCGTTTGTTATACAGGTTTACATTAAGAATAAGAAAACACACAGTGTAGAGAAACATTTCCTTGCAGTTAAAAAACACATTTCTGGTTCTCTCTAATTATGTAGATCAATTAGGGTAGAAAGTACATGAAACTCCGTCCAAGAAGAGGGAAAAAAATAGGTTCCTTAGTTCAGAATCTTCATTAGTTTAACTGTAATGTTAAATAAAGTTTACATCACCAGTCTTTCTTATAATGGCCTTGGAAATTTTCCTTTACTAGTGCAGTTAAATTGTACTAGCTGCTTCTATGAGATATAAGTTACTTGTAAATTGGGATTTATTAGTGTTATCTTCAGGGTAGGAAAATCTGTTTACACAATTGTGTTCCAATTTACGTAAGAAATGGGATTGTTTAATGAACTCAGCATTCTAAGAAATGTGCATTTTATATAATAAGCAGTGATTAAGTAAAAAGAAAGCTTTATGTAACTTCAGCTTGAAAGACATTTTGGAGCGAGATGTACAGACCCAATAAATATAAAAGCTACGGGTCAAATATCAAGTAATTCGACGTGTACATAGGAGTGCATCTAGCTCAAAATAATTAAACTTCATTTCAACACAAACTCAAATACTACAAGAAGGTAATTGACACTTGTAACTGAGCTTTAGCATCTGTTCTGGAATAACCTCAGCACAGAAGTATAAAATAATCTTTGCACAACTTCACCCAGAACTATGTTTCAACAAACTAAAGACCAACGCATTATGTTCACTTACACAACCTAGGCAGCGAGTGCTGGATTGGCATTACCATGTTATAAAACTCAGTATGTTCGTAATTGACCAATACAAAGAAGATTTCGGCAAGCACTGCTACTCCTGATGAGCAGACCACTGTTTCACTTTATCAGGAATGATATTATCTATACGTCCTGATGCTGGTTCATTTGCTCACAAGTGCAATGACAGTTTCATTGTTGAAATTTTATACACTGTTTCTGTTCTAGACAGTGCTAGTACCTATACAGAATGCTTTCAGAGTATCAAAGCACGTTCTCTGCTCTAATGAAATAAGTTAAAATTATAACCACTTTTTCATATTTTCATCACGGATATTTTTATATCCTCCAGTGGGCACTTAGGAATTTTGTACACATACTGAACACATAAAAACGTGTAAAGGTTGAACATGTAAATTGACTTTCCAGTACATACATGAAACTGTTTCTGACAACAGAGGAGTTGAGTTTTTATGTAAATATGTAAAAAATGTGGATCAATCCATCTGATACATAGAAAGAAACAACGTCTTTCAATGCTTCATTATACATGTTACTCTTAGCAGTTCTTTTTACAGTGTAAGATTTTCAAGTAAGAATGCCAGTAATTTAGTTGAATATGCGCTGCTTAGAAAGTAGATAAAACACACTCTTTTGCAGTTGGCCACAAAAGTATTCTAACACTGTACAATGGCCATAAGCAAGAAAGAGTGATGAGCTCACATTAATGTTTAGATATCTTCTGTGTCGTAGTTTGATGTACAGTAAGAGCAAACAAACACAGTTTAGAGAAACATTTATTTGCAGTTTAAAATCACACTTGGGGTTCTCTTGAATTGTGTAGATCCATTTAGGTAGAAAGTACATGACATTCTGTCCATGATGACAGGACACAATAGGTATTTTAATTCAGAATCTCCTTTAATTTAGCTGTCTTGTTAAATAGATTTTTCCTCACTAGTCCTCTTCTAATGGCGCTGGAATATTATCTATACTTGTGCAGTTAATCTGTCCGTGCTGCTCATGCTAGATAAAAGTTAGTTGAAAGTTAGGGTTTAGTAGTAATATATATAGGGAGGAAAATCTGTTCACACAATGGTGTTCCAATTTACTTAAAAATGAGACTTTTTTTAATGAGCACATTCCTCTTAAAATTGGGCATTCCATATTATGAGGTCTGTTTAAATGAAAAGAGTCTACCTTCAACTTCAGCTTCAAAGATCTTCTCGAGCAGGATCTAGAAACAAGATAAATTAATATGTTTCACTTTAAATTTATACTCATTGGAAGCATACACGAGCGTGGATTGCTCAAAACACTTAAAATTCATTTCAACAACTATAACTCAAATACAACAGCGGTGTAAATGTCACTTGTGAGGAAACACTAATGTTTGTCCTCAAAGAATAAGCTCAGCATAGATATATAAAATAATCTTTGCACAATTTTATGCAAAACAATATTTCACAGAACTAAAGACCTCCCCATCGTGTTCAGTTAGAAAACCTAAGCAGTGAGTACTCGATTGGCATTACTATGTTATAAAACTCAGTAGTTTTCAATCAACAAGGACAAAGAGATTCTGACAAGCACTGCTCCTTCTAACGAGCAGAACACTGTCACTTTTCCAGGTAGTATCATCACTGCACATCTTGATGCTGTTGCATTTCAAACCAAGAGAATGAGAGTTTCACTATTGTAGTTCTATATACAGTGGCTGTTCTAGACAGTGATAACACTGGCACAGAATGCTTTCAGAGCATTAAAGCATGTTCTCTGCCCTAGTGAAATAAGTTAATATTATACTCATTTTCTCATAGTTTTAACACTGATGTGTTTATATACTGCGATGCTCACTTCAGAATGTTATAGCCATACTGAACACAAAAACAACGTGTATGTGTTGAACATGTAAAAGGCCTTCCCAATAGAAATATGAAAAAGTTTCTGATAACAAAGAAGTTGAATTTTTTATTTATGTATATATGTAAAAACCTTGGCCCAAACCATCTGATGCATAGAAACAACGCATTTCAACACTTCACTATACAAGATACTCTAAGCAGTTTTCCGTACACTGTATAAGATTTACAAGTAAGATTGCTAGACTTTTAGTAACATTTGTACTCTTAAGTACGCAATTTAAACTCATTCTTTGGCAGTTGTTCAAACACGTATTCTGACACTGCCAAATGGTAATATGCTAGAAATACTGATGATCTCCTATTAAGGTTAGGAACTGCTTAGAGTATCTTGTATAGTGAAGTGTTGAAATGCGTTGTTTCTATGCATCAGATGGTTTGGGCCAAGGTTTTTAAATACACACATATAAAATTCAACTTCTTTGTTATCTTTGTTATCTTCGTTTGTTATACAGGTTTACATTAAGAATAAGAAAACACACAGTGTAGAGAAACATTTCCTTGCAGTTAAAAAACACATTTCTGGTTCTCTCTAATTATGTAGATCAATTAGGGTAGAAAGTACATGAAACTCCGTCCAAGAAGAGGGGAAAAAATAGGTTCCTTAGTTCAGAATCTTCATTAGTTTAACTGTAATGTTAAATAAAGTTTACATCACCAGTCTTTCTTATAATGGCCTTGGAAATTTTCCTTTACTAGTGCAGTTAAATTGTACTAGCTGCTTCTATGAGATATAAGTTACTTGTAAATTAGGATTTATTAGTGTTATCTTCAGGGTAGGAAAATCTGTTTACACAATTGTGTTCCAATTTACGTAAGAAATGGGATTGTTTAATGAACTCAGCATTCTAAGAAATGTGCATTTTATATAATAAGCAGTGATTAAGTAAAAAGAAAGCTTTATGTAACTTCAGCTTGAAAGACATTTTGGAGCGAGATGTACAGACCCAATAAATATAAAAGCTACGGGTCAAATATCAAGTAATTCGACGTGTACATAGGAGTGCATCTAGCTCAAAATAATTAAACTTCATTTCAACACAAACTCAAATACTACAAGAAGGTAATTGACACTTGTAACTGAGCTTTAGCATCTGTTCTGGAATAACCTCAGCACAGAAGTATAAAATAATCTTTGCACAACTTCACCAAGAACTATGTTTCAACAAACTAAAGACCAACGCATTATGTTCACTTACACAACCTAGGCAGCGAGTGCTGGATTGGCATTACCATGTTATAAAACTCAGTATGTTCGTAATTGACCAATACAAAGAAGATTTCGGCAAGCACTGCTACTCCTGATGAGCAGACCACTGTTTCACTTTATCAGGAATGATATTATCTATATGTCCTGATGCTGGTTCATTTGCTCACAAGTGCAATGACAGTTTCATTGTTGAAATTTTATACACTGTTTCTGTTCTAGACAGTGCTAGTACCTATACAGAATGCTTTCAGAGTATCAAAGCACGTTCTCTGCTCTAATGAAATAAGTTAAAATTATAACCACTTTTTCATATTTTCATCACGGATATTTTTATATCCTCCAGTGGGCACTTAGGAATTTTGTACACATACTGAACACATAAAAACGTGTAAAGGTTGAACATGTAAATTGACTTTCCAGTACATACATGAAACTGTTTCTGATAACAGAGGAGTTGAGTTTTTATGTAAATATGTAAAAAATGTGGATCAATCCATCTGATACATAGAAAGAAACAACGTCTTTCAATGCTTCATTATACATGTTACTCTTAGCAGTTCTTTTTACAGTGTAAGATTTTCAAGTAAGAATGCCAGTAATTTAGTTGAATATGCGCTGCTTAGAGAGTAGATAAAACACACTCTTTTGCAGTTGGCCACAAAAGTATTCTAACACTGTACAATGGCCATAAGCAAGAAAGAGTGATGAGCTCACATTAATGTTTAGATATCTTCTGTGTCGTAGTTTGATGTACAGTAAGAGCAAACTAACACAGTTTAGAGAAACATTTATTTGCAGTTTAAAATCACACTTGGGGTTCTCTTGAATTGTGTAGATCCATTTATGTAGAAAGTACATGACATTCTGTCCATGATGACAGGACACAATAGGTATTTTAATTCAGAATCTCCTTTAATTTAGCTGTCTTGTTAAATAGATTTTTCCTCACTAGTCCTCTTCTAATGGCGCTGGAATATTATCTATACTTGTGCAGTTAATCTGTCCGTGCTGCTCATGCTAGATAAAAGTTAGTTGAAAGTTAGGGTTTAGTAGTAATATATATAGGGAGGAAAATCTGTTCACACAATGGTGTTCCAATTTACTTAAAAATGAGACTTTTTTTAGTGAGCACATTCCTCTTAAAATTGGGCATTCCATATTATGAGGTCTGTTTAAATGAAAAGAGTCTACCTTCAACTTCAGCTTCAAAGATCTTCTCGAGCAGGATCTAGAAACAAGATAAATTAATATGTTTCACTTTAAATTTATACTCATTGGAAGCATACACGAGCGTGGATTGCTCAAAACACTTAAAATTCATTTCAACAACAATAACTCAAATACAACAGCGGTGTAAATGTCACTTGTGAGGAAACACTAATGTTTGTCCTCAAAGAATAAGCTCAGCATAGATATATAAAATAATCTTTGCACAATTTTATGCAAAACAATATTTCACAGAACTAAAGACCTCCCCATCGTGTTCAGTTAGAAAACCTAAGCAGTGAGTACTCGATTGGCATTACTATGTTATAAAACTCAGTAGTTTTCAATCAACAAGGACAAAGAGATTCTGACAAGCACTGCTCCTTCTAACGAGCAGAACACTGTCACTTTTCCAGGTAGTATCATCACTGCACATCTTGATGCTGTTGCATTTCAAACCAAGAGAATGAGAGTTTCACTATTGTAGTTCTATATACAGTGGCTGTTCTAGACAGTGATAACACTGGCACAGAATGCTTTCAGAGCATTAAAGCATGTTCTCTGCCCTAGTGAAATAAGTTAATATTATACTCATTTTCTCATAGTTTTAACACTGATGTGTTTATATACTGCGATGCTCACTTCAGAATGTTATAGCCATACTGAACACAAGAACAACGTGTATGTGTTGAACATGTAAAAGGCCTTCCCAATAGAAATATGAAAAAGTTTCTGATAACAAAGAAGTTGAATTTTTTATTTATTTATATATGTAAAAACCTTGGACCAAACCATCTGATGCATAGAAACAACGCATTTCAACACTTCACTATACAAGATACTCTAAGCAGTTTTCCGTACACTGTATAAGATTTACAAGTAAGATTGCTAGACTTTTAGTAACATTTGTACTCTTAAGTACGCAATTTAAACTCATTCTTTGGCAGTTGTTCAAACACGTATTCTGACACTGCCAAATGGTAATATGCTAGAAATACTGATGATCTCCTATTAAGGTTAGGAACTGCTTAGAGTATCTTGTATAGTGAAGTGTTGAAATGCGTTGTTTCTATGCATCAGATGGTTTGGGCCAAGGTTTTTAAATACACACATATAAAATTCAACTTCTTTGTTATCTTTGTTATCTTCGTTTGTTATACAGGTTTACATTAAGAATAAGAAAACACACAGTGTAGAGAAACATTTCCTTGCAGTTAAAAAACACATTTCTGGTTCTCTCTAATTATGTAGATCAATTAGGGTAGAAAGTACATGAAACTCCGTCCAAGAAGAGGGAAAAAAATAGGTTCCTTAGTTCAGAATCTTCATTAGTTTAACTGTAATGTTAAATAAAGTTTACATCACCAGTCTTTCTTATAATGGCCTTGGAAATTTTCCTTTACTAGTGCAGTTAAATTGTACTAGCTGCTTCTATGAGATATAAGTTACTTGTAAATTGGGATTTATTAGTGTTATCTTCAGGGTAGGAAAATCTGTTTACACAATTGTGTTCCAATTTACGTAAGAAATGGGATTGTTTAATGAACTCAGCATTCTAAGAAATGTGCATTTTATATAATAAGCAGTGATTAAGTAAAAAGAAAGCTTTATGTAACTTCAGCTTGAAAGACATTTTGGAGCGAGATGTACAGACCCAATAAATATAAAAGCTACGGGTCAAATATCAAGTAATTCGACGTGTACATAGGAGTGCATCTAGCTCAAAATAATTAAACTTCATTTCAACACAAACTCAAATACTACAAGAAGGTAATTGACACTTGTAACTGAGCTTTAGCATCTGTTCTGGAATAACCTCAGCACAGAAGTATAAAATAATCTTTGCACAACTTCACCCAGAACTATGTTTCAACAAACTAAAGACCAACGCATTATGTTCACTTACACAACCTAGGCAGCGAGTGCTGGATTGGCATTACCATGTTATAAAACTCAGTATGTTCGTAATTGACCAATACAAAGAAGATTTCGGCAAGCACTGCTACTCCTGATGAGCAGACCACTGTTTCACTTTATCAGGAATGATATTATCTATACGTCCTGATGCTGGTTCATTTGCTCACAAGTGCAATGACAGTTTCATTGTTGAAATTTTATACACTGTTTCTGTTCTAGACAGTGCTAGTACCTATACAGAATGCTTTCAGAGTATCAAAGCACGTTCTCTGCTCTAATGAAATAAGTTAAAATTATAACCACTTTTTCATATTTTCATCACGGATATTTTTATATCCTCCAGTGGGCACTTAGGAATTTTGTACACATACTGAACACATAAAAACGTGTAAAGTTTGAACATGTAAATTGACTTTCCAGTACATACATGAAACTGTTTCTGATAACAGAGGAGTTGAGTTTTTATGTAAATATATAAAAAATGTGGATCAATCCATCTGATACATAGAAAGAAACAACGTCTTTCAATGCTTCATTATACATGTTACTCTTAGCAGTTCTTTTTACAGTGTAAGATTTTCAAGTAAGAATGCCAGTAATTTAGTTGAATATGCGCTGCTTAGAAAGTAGATAAAACACACTCTTTTGCAGTTGGCCACAAAAGTATTCTAACACTGTACAATGGCCATAAGCAAGAAAGAGTGATGAGCTCACATTAATGTTTAGATATCTTCTGTGTCGTAGTTTGATGTACAGTAAGAGCAAACTAACACAGTTTAGAGAAACATTTATTTGCAGTTTAAAATCACACTTGGGGTTCTCTTGAATTGTGTAGATCCATTTATGTAGAAAGTACATGACATTCTGTCCATGATGACAGGACACAATAGGTATTTTAATTCAGAATCTCCTTTAATTTAGCTGTCTTGTTAAATAGATTTTTCCTCACTAGTCCTCTTCTAATGGCGCTGGAATATTATCTATACTTGTGCAGTTAATCTGTCCGTGCTGCTCATGCTAGATAAAAGTTAGTTGAAAGTTAGGGTTTAGTAGTAATATATATAGGGAGGAAAATCTGTTCACACAATGGTGTTCCAATTTACTTAAAAATGAGACTTTTTTTTTTTTATTTCTTTTTATTTATTTATTTTAGAGAGGAGACACAGAGTGAGAGAGAGAGAGAGAGAGAGAGAGAGAAAGGGGGGAGGAGCTAGAAGCATCAACTCCCATATGTGCCTTGACCAGACCAGTGCAGGGTTTTGAACTGGCGACCTCAGTGTTCCCAGGTCGATGCTTTATCCACTGCGCCACCACAGGTCAGGCGAGACTTTTTTTAATGAGCACATTCCTCCTAAAATTGGGCATTCCATATTATGAGGTCTGTTTAAATGAAAAGAGTCTACCTTCAACTTCAGCTTCAAAGATCTTCTCGAGCAGGATCTAGAAACAAGATAAATTAATATGTTTCACTTTAAATTTATACTCATTGGAAGCATACACGAGCGTGGATTGCTCAAAACACTTAAAATTCATTTCAACAACAATAACTCAAATACAACAGCGGTGTAAATGTCACTTGTGAGGAAACACTAATGTTTGTCCTCAAAGAATAAGCTCAGCATAGATATATAAAATAATCTTTGCACAATTTTATGCAAAACAATATTTCACAGAACTAAAGACCTCCCCATCGTGTTCAGTTAGAAAACCTAAGCAGTGAGTACTCGATTGGCATTACTATGTTATAAAACTCAGTAGTTTTCAATCAACAAGGACAAACAGATTCTGACAAGCACTGCTCCTTCTAACGAGCAGAACACTGTCACTTTTCCAGGTAGTATCATCACTGCACATCTTGATGCTGTTGCATTTCAAACCAAGAGAATGAGAGTTTCACTATTGTAGTTCTATATACAGTGGCTGTTCTAGACAGTGATAACACTGGCACAGAATGCTTTCAGAGCATTAAAGCATGTTCTCTGCCCTAGTGAAATAAGTTAATATTATACTCATTTTCTCATAGTTTTAACACTGATGTGTTTATATACTGCGATGCTCACTTCAGAATGTTATAGCCATACTGAACACAAGAACAACGTGTATGTGTTGAACCTGTAAAAGGCCTTCCCAATAGAAATATGAAAAAGTTTCTGATAACAAAGAAGTTGAATTTTTTATTTATGTATATATGTAAAAACCTTGGCCCAAACCATCTGATGCATAGAAACAACGCATTTCAACACTTCACTATACAAGATACTCTAAGCAGTTTTCCGTACACTGTATAAGATTTACAAGTAAGATTGCTAGACTTTTAGTAACATTTGTACTCTTAAGTACGCAATTTAAACTCATTCTTTGGCAGTTGTTCAAACACGTATTCTGACACTGCCAAATGGTAATATGCTAGAAATACTGATGATCTCCTATTAAGGTTAGGAACTGCTTAGAGTATCTTGTATAGTGAAGTGTTGAAATGCGTTGTTTCTATGCATCAGATGGTTTGGGCCAAGGTTTTTAAATACACACATATAAAATTCAACTTCTTTGTTATCTTTGTTATCTTCGTTTGTTATACAGGTTTACATTAAGAATAAGAAAACACACAGTGTAGAGAAACATTTCCTTGCAGTTAAAAAACACATTTCTGGTTCTCTCTAATTATGTAGATCAATTAGGGTAGAAAGTACATGAAACTCCGTCCAAGAAGAGGGAAAAAAATAGGTTCCTTAGTTCAGAATCTTCATTAGTTTAACTGTAATGTTAAATAAAGTTTACATCACCAGTCTTTCTTATAATGGCCTTGGAAATTTTCCTTTACTAGTGCAGTTAAATTGTACTAGCTGCTTCTATGAGATATAAGTTACTTGTAAATTGGGATTTATTAGTGTTATCTTCAGGGTAGGAAAATCTGTTTACACAATTGTGTTCCAATTTACGTAAGAAATGGGATTGTTTAATGAACTCAGCATTCTAAGAAATGTGCATTTTATATAATAAGCAGTGATTAAGTAAAAAGAAAGCTTTATGTAACTTCAGCTTGAAAGACATTTTGGAGCGAGATGTACTGACCCAATAAATATAAAAGCTACGGGTCAAATATCAAGTAATTCGACGTGTACATAGGAGTGCATCTAGCTCAAAATAATTAAACTTCATTTCAACACAAACTCAAATACTACAAGAAGGTAATTGACACTTGTAACTGAGCTTTAGCATCTGTTCTGGAATAACCTCAGCACAGAAGTATAAAATAATCTTTGCACAACTTCACCAAGAAATATGTTTCAACAAACTAAAGACCAACGCATTATGTTCACTTACACAACCTAGGCAGCGAGTGCTGGATTGGCATTACCATGTTATAAAACTCAGTATGTTCGTAATTGACCAATACAAAGAAGATTTCGGCAAGCACTGCTACTCCTGATGAGCAGACCACTGTTTCACTTTATCAGGAATGATATTATCTATACGTCCTGATGCTGGTTCATTTGCTCACAAGTGCAATGACAGTTTCATTGTTGAAATTTTATACACTGTTTCTGTTCTAGACAGTGCTAGTACCTATACAGAATGCTTTCAGAGTATCAAAGCACGTTCTCTGCTCTAATGAAATAAGTTAAAATTATAACCACTTTTTCATATTTTCATCACGGATATTTTTATATCCTCCAGTGGGCACTTAGGAATTTTGTACACATACTGAACACATAAAAACGTGTAAAGGTTGAACATGTAAATTGACTTTCCAGTACATACATGAAACTGTTTCTGATAACAGAGGAGTTGAGTTTTTATGTAAATATGTAAAAAATGTGGATCAATCCATCTGATACATAGAAAGAAACAACGTCTTTCAATGCTTCATTATACATGTTACTCTTAGCAGTTCTTTTTACAGTGTAAGATTTTCAAGTAAGAATGCCAGTAATTTAGTTGAATATGCGCTGCTTAGAGAGTAGATAAAACACACTCTTTTGCAGTTGGCCACAAAAGTATTCTAACACTGTACAATGGCCATAAGCAAGAAAGAGTGATGAGCTCACATTAATGTTTAGATATCTTCTGTGTCGTAGTTTGATGTACAGTAAGAGCAAACTAACACAGTTTAGAGAAACATTTATTTGCAGTTTAAAATCACACTTGGGGTTCTCTTGAATTGTGTAGATCCATTTATGTAGAAAGTACATGACATTCTGTCCATGATGACAGGACACAATAGGTATTTTAATTCAGAATCTCCTTTAATTTAGCTGTCTTGTTAAATAGATTTTTCCTCACTAGTCCTCTTCTAATGGCGCTGGAATATTATCTATACTTGTGCAGTTAATCTGTCCGTGCTGCTCATGCTAGATAAAAGTTAGTTGAAAGTTAGGGTTTAGTAGTAATATATATAGGGAGGAAAATCTGTTCACACAATGGTGTTCCAATTTACTTAAAAATGAGACTTTTTTTAGTGAGCACATTCCTCTTAAAATTGGGCATTCCATATTATGAGGTCTGTTTAAATGAAAAGAGTCTACCTTCAACTTCAGCTTCAAAGATCTTCTCGAGCAGGATCTAGAAACAAGATAAATTAATATGTTTCACTTTAAATTTATACTCATTGGAAGCATACACGAGCGTGGATTGCTCAAAACACTTAAAATTCATTTCAACAACAATAACTCAAATACAACAGCGGTGTAAATGTCACTTGTGAGGAAACACTAATGTTTGTCCTCAAAGAATAAGCTCAGCATAGATATATAAAATAATCTTTGCACAATTTTATGCAAAACAATATTTCACAGAACTAAAGACCTCCCCATCGTGTTCAGTTAGAAAACCTAAGCAGTGAGTACTCGATTGGCATTACTATGTTATAAAACTCAGTAGTTTTCAATCAACAAGGACAAAGAGATTCTGACAAGCACTGCTCCTTCTAACGAGCAGAACACTGTCACTTTTCCAGGTAGTATCATCACTGCACATCTTGATGCTGTTGCATTTCAAACCAAGAGAATGAGAGTTTCACTATTGTAGTTCTATATACAGTGGCTGTTCTAGACAGTGATAACACTGGCACAGAATGCTTTCAGAGCATTAAAGCATGTTCTCTGCCCTAGTGAAATAAGTTAATATTATACTCATTTTCTCATAGTTTTAACACTGATGTGTTTATATACTGCGATGCTCACTTCAGAATGTTATAGCCATACTGAACACAAGAACAACGTGTATGTGTTGAACATGTAAAAGGCCTTCCCAATAGAAATATGAAAAAGTTTCTGATAACAAAGAAGTTGAATTTTTTATTTATTTATATATGTAAAAACCTTGGACCAAACCATCTGATGCATAGAAACAACGCATTTCAACACTTCACTATACAAGATACTCTAAGCAGTTTTCCGTACACTGTATAAGATTTACAAGTAAGATTGCTAGACTTTTAGTAACATTTGTACTCTTAAGTACGCAATTTAAACTCATTCTTTGGCAGTTGTTCAAACACGTATTCTGACACTGCCAAATGGTAATATGCTAGAAATACTGATGATCTCCTATTAAGGTTAGGAACTGCTTAGAGTATCTTGTATAGTGAAGTGTTGAAATGCGTTGTTTCTATGCATCAGATGGTTTGGGCCAAGGTTTTTAAATACACACATATAAAATTCAACTTCTTTGTTATCTTTGTTATCTTCGTTTGTTATACAGGTTTACATTAAGAATAAGAAAACACACAGTGTAGAGAAACATTTCCTTGCAGTTAAAAAACACATTTCTGGTTCTCTCTAATTATGTAGATCAATTAGGGTAGAAAGTACATGAAACTCCGTCCAAGAAGAGGGAAAAAAATAGGTTCCTTAGTTCAGAATCTTCATTAGTTTAACTGTAATGTTAAATAAAGTTTACATCACCAGTCTTTCTTATAATGGCCTTGGAAATTTTCCTTTACTAGTGCAGTTAAATTGTACTAGCTGCTTCTATGAGATATAAGTTACTTGTAAATTGGGATTTATTAGTGTTATCTTCAGGGTAGGAAAATCTGTTTACACAATTGTGTTCCAATTTACGTAAGAAATGGGATTGTTTAATGAACTCAGCATTCTAAGAAATGTGCATTTTATATAATAAGCAGTGATTAAGTAAAAAGAAAGCTTTATGTAACTTCAGCTTGAAAGACATTTTGGAGCGAGATGTACAGACCCAATAAATATAAAAGCTACGGGTCAAATATCAAGTAATTCGACGTGTACATAGGAGTGCATCTAGCTCAAAATAATTAAACTTCATTTCAACACAAACTCAAATACTACAAGAAGGTAATTGACACTTGTAACTGAGCTTTAGCATCTGTTCTGGAATAACCTCAGCACAGAAGTATAAAATAATCTTTGCACAACTTCACCCAGAACTATGTTTCAACAAACTAAAGACCAACGCATTATGTTCACTTACACAACCTAGGCAGCGAGTGCTGGATTGGCATTACCATGTTATAAAACTCAGTATGTTCGTAATTGACCAATACAAAGAAGATTTCGGCAAGCACTGCTACTCCTGATGAGCAGACCACTGTTTCACTTTATCAGGAATGATATTATCTATACGTCCTGATGCTGGTTCATTTGCTCACAAGTGCAATGACAGTTTCATTGTTGAAATTTTATACACTGTTTCTGTTCTAGACAGTGCTAGTACCTATACAGAATGCTTTCAGAGTATCAAAGCACGTTCTCTGCTCTAATGAAATAAGTTAAAATTATAACCACTTTTTCATATTTTCATCACGGATATTTTTATATCCTCCAGTGGGCACTTAGGAATTTTGTACACATACTGAACACATAAAAACGTGTAAAGGTTGAACATGTAAATTGACTTTCCAGTACATACATGAAACTGTTTCTGATAACAGAGGAGTTGAGTTTTTATGTAAATATGTAAAAAATGTGGATCAATCCATCTGATACATAGAAAGAAACGTCTTTCAATGCTTCATTATACATGTTACTCTTAGCAGTTCTTTTTACAGTGTAAGATTTTCAAGTAAGAATGCCAGTAATTTAGTTGAATATGCGCTGCTTAGAAAGTAGATAAAACACACTCTTTTGCAGTTGGCCACAAAAGTATTCTAACACTGTACAATGGCCATAAGCAAGAAAGAGTGATGAGCTCACATTAATGTTTAGATATCTTCTGTGTCGTAGTTTGATGTACAGTAAGAGCAAACTAACACAGTTTAGAGAAACATTTATTTGCAGTTTAAAATCACACTTGGGGTTCTCTTGAATTGTGTAGATCCATTTATGTAGAAAGTACATGACATTCTGTCCATGATGACAGGACACAATAGGTATTTTAATTCAGAATCTCCTTTAATTTAGCTGTCTTGTTAAATAGATTTTTCCTCACTAGTCCTCTTCTAATGGCGCTGGAATATTATCTATACTTGTGCAGTTAATCTGTCCGTGCTGCTCATGCTAGATAAAAGTTAGTTGAAAGTTAGGGTTTAGTAGTAATATATATAGGGAGGAAAATCTGTTCACACAATGGTGTTCCAATTTACTTAAAAATGAGACTTTTTTTTTTTATTTCTTTTTATTTATTTATTTTAGAGAGGAGACACAGAGTGAGAGAGAGAGAGAGAGAGAGAGAGAGAGAGAGAGAGAGAGAGAGAAAGGGGGGAGGAGCTAGAAGCATCAACTCCCATATGTGCCTTGACCAGACCAGTGCAGGGTTTTGAACTGGCGACCTCAGTGTTCCCAGGTCGATGCTTTATCCACTGCGCCACCACAGGTCAGGCGAGACTTTTTTTAATGAGCACATTCCTCTTAAAATTGGGCATTCCATATTATGAGGTCTGTTTAAATGAAAAGAGTCTACCTTCAACTTCAGCTTCAAAGATCTTCTCGAGCAGGATCTAGAAACAAGATAAATTAATATGTTTCACTTTAAATTTATACTCATTGGAAGCATACACGAGCGTGGATTGCTCAAAACACTTAAAATTCATTTCAACAACAATAACTCAAATACAACAGCGGTGTAAATGTCACTTGTGAGGAAACACTAATGTTTGTCCTCAAAGAATAAGCTCAGCATAGATATATAAAATAATCTTTGCACAATTTTATGCAAAACAATATTTCACAGAACTAAAGACCTCCCCATCGTGTTCAGTTAGAAAACCTAAGCAGTGAGTACTCGATTGGCATTACTATGTTATAAAACTCAGTAGTTTTCAATCAACAAGGACAAAGAGATTCTGACAAGCACTGCTCCTTCTAACGAGCAGAACACTGTCACTTTTCCAGGTAGTATCATCACTGCACATCTTGATGCTGTTGCATTTCAAACCAAGAGAATGAGAGTTTCACTATTGTAGTTCTATATACAGTGGCTGTTCTAGACAGTGATAACACTGGCACAGAATGCTTTCAGAGCATTAAAGCATGTTCTCTGCCCTAGTGAAATAAGTTAATATTATACTCATTTTCTCATAGTTTTAACACTGATGTGTTTATATACTGCGATGCTCACTTCAGAATGTTATAGCCATACTGAACACAAAAACAACGTGTATGTGTTGAACATGTAAAAGGCCTTCCCAATAGAAATATGAAAAAGTTTCTGATAACAAAGAAGTTGAATTTTTTATTTATGTATATATGTAAAAACCTTGGCCCAAACCATCTGATGCATAGAAACAACGCATTTCAACACTTCACTATACAAGATACTCTAAGCAGTTTTCCGTACACTGTATAAGATTTACAAGTAAGATTGCTAGACTTTTAGTAACATTTGTACTCTTAAGTACGCAATTTAAACTCATTCTTTGGCAGTTGTTCAAACACGTATTCTGACACTGCCAAATGGTAATATGCTAGAAATACTGATGATCTCCTATTAAGGTTAGGAACTGCTTAGAGTATCTTGTATAGTGAAGTGTTGAAATGCGTTGTTTCTATGCATCAGATGGTTTGGGCCAAGGTTTTTAAATACACACATATAAAATTCAACTTCTTTGTTATCTTTGTTATCTTCGTTTGTTATACAGGTTTACATTAAGAATAAGAAAACACACAGTGTAGAGAAACATTTCCTTGCAGTTAAAAAACACATTTCTGGTTCTCTCTAATTATTTAGATCAATTAGGGTAGAAAGTACATGAAACTCCGTCCAAGAAGAGGGAAAAAAATAGGTTCCTTAGTTCAGAATCTTCATTAGTTTAACTGTAATGTTAAATAAAGTTTACATCACCAGTCTTTCTTATAATGGCCTTGGAAATTTTCCTTTACTAGTGCAGTTAAATTGTACTAGCTGCTTCTATGAGATATAAGTTACTTGTAAATTGGGATTTATTAGTGTTATCTTCAGGGTAGGAAAATCTGTTTACACAATTGTGTTCCAATTTACGTAAGAAATGGGATTGTTTAATGAACTCAGCATTCTAAGAAATGTGCATTTTATATAATAAGCAGTGATTAAGTAAAAAGAAAGCTTTATGTAACTTCAGCTTGAAAGACATTTTGGAGCGAGATGTACAGACCCAATAAATATAAAAGCTACGGGTCAAATATCAAGTAATTCGACGTGTACATAGGAGTGCATCTAGCTCAAAATAATTAAACTTCATTTCAACACAAACTCAAATACTACAAGAAGGTAATTGACACTTGTAACTGAGCTTTAGCATCTGTTCTGGAATAACCTCAGCACAGAAGTATAAAATAATCTTTGCACAACTTCACCAAGAACTATGTTTCAACAAACTAAAGACCAACGCATTATGTTCACTTACACAACCTAGGCAGCGAGTGCTGGATTGGCATTACCATGTTATAAAACTCAGTATGTTCGTAATTGACCAATACAAAGAAGATTTCGGCAAGCACTGCTACTCCTGATGAGCAGACCACTGTTTCACTTTATCAGGAATTATATTATCTATACGTCCTGATGCTGGTTCATTTGCTCACAAGTGCAATGACAGTTTCATTGTTGAAATTTTATACACTGTTTCTGTTCTAGACAGTGCTAGTACCTATACAGAATGCTTTCAGAGTATCAAAGCACGTTCTCTGCTCTAATGAAATAAGTTAAAATTATAACCACTTTTTCATATTTTCATCACGGATATTTTTATATCCTCCAGTGGGCACTTAGGAATTTTGTACACATACTGAACACATAAAAACGTGTAAAGGTTGAACATGTAAATTGACTTTCCAGTACATACATGAAACTGTTTCTGATAACAGAGGAGTTGAGTTTTTATGTAAATATGTAAAAAATGTGGATCAATCCATCTGATACATAGAAAGAAACAACGTCTTTCAATGCTTCATTATACATGTTACTCTTAGCAGTTCTTTTTACAGTGTAAGATTTTCAAGTAAGAATGCCAGTAATTTAGTTGAATATGCGCTGCTTAGAAAGTAGATAAAACACACTCTTTTGCAGTTGGCCACAAAAGTATTCTAACACTGTACAATGGCCATAAGCAAGAAAGAGTGATGAGCTCACATTAATGTTTAGATATCTTCTGTGTCGTAGTTTGATGTACAGTAAGAGCAAACTAACACAGTTTAGAGAAACATTTATTTGCAGTTTAAAATCACACTTGGGGTTCTCTTGAATTGTGTAGATCCATTTATGTAGAAAGTACATGACATTCTGTCCATGATGACAGGACACAATAGGTATTTTAATTCAGAATCTCCTTTAATTTAGCTGTCTTGTTAAATAGATTTTTCCTCACTAGTCCTCTTCTAATGGCGCTGGAATATTATCTATACTTGTGCAGTTAATCTGTCCGTGCTGCTCATGCTAGATAAAAGTTAGTTGAAAGTTAGGGTTTAGTAGTAATATATATAGGGAGGAAAATCTGTTCACACAATGGTGTTCCAATTTACTTAAAAATGAGACTTTTTTTAGTGAGCACATTCCTCTTAAAATTGGGCATTCCATATTATGAGGTCTGTTTAAATGAAAAGAGTCTACCTTCAACTTCAGCTTCAAAGATCTTCTCGAGCAGGATCTAGAAACAAGATAAATTAATATGTTTCACTTTAAATTTATACTCATTGGAAGCATACACGAGCGTGGATTGCTCAAAACACTTAAAATTCATTTCAACAACAATAACTCAAATACAACAGCGGTGTAAATGTCACTTGTGAGGAAACACTAATGTTTGTCCTCAAAGAATAAGCTCAGCATAGATATATAAAATAATCTTTGCACAATTTTATGCAAAACAATATTTCACAGAACTAAAGACCTCCCCATCGTGTTCAGTTAGAAAACCTAAGCAGTGAGTACTCGATTGGCATTACTATGTTATAAAACTCAGTAGTTTTCAATCAACAAGGACAAAGAGATTCTGACAAGCACTGCTCCTTCTAACGAGCAGAACACTGTCACTTTTCCAGGTAGTATCATCACTGCACATCTTGATGCTGTTGCATTTCAAACCAAGAGAATGAGAGTTTCACTATTGTAGTTCTATATACAGTGGCTGTTCTAGACAGTGATAACACTGGCACAGAATGCTTTCAGAGCATTAAAGCATGTTCTCTGCCCTAGTGAAATAAGTTAATATTATACTCATTTTCTCATAGTTTTAACACTGATGTGTTTATATACTGCGATGCTCACTTCAGAATGTTATAGCCATACTGAACACAAGAACAACGTGTATGTGTTGAACATGTAAAAGGCCTTCCCAATAGAAATATGAAAAAGTTTCTGATAACAAAGAAGTTGAATTTTTTATTTATTTATATATGTAAAAACCTTGGACCAAACCATCTGATGCATAGAAACAACGCATTTCAACACTTCACTATACAAGATACTCTAAGCAGTTTTCCGTACACTGTATAAGATTTACAAGTAAGATTGCTAGACTTTTAGTAACATTTGTACTCTTAAGTACGCAATTTAAACTCATTCTTTGGCAGTTGTTCAAACACGTATTCTGACACTGCCAAATGGTAATATGCTAGAAATACTGATGATCTCCTATTAAGGTTAGGAACTGCTTAGAGTATCTTGTATAGTGAAGTGTTGAAATGCGTTGTTTCTATGCATCAGATGGTTTGGGCCAAGGTTTTTAAATACACACATATAAAATTCAACTTCTTTGTTATCTTTGTTATCTTCGTTTGTTATACAGGTTTACATTAAGAATAAGAAAACACACAGTGTAGAGAAACATTTCCTTGCAGTTAAAAAACACATTTCTGGTTCTCTCTAATTATGTAGATCAATTAGGGTAGAAAGTACATGAAACTCCGTCCAAGAAGAGGGAAAAAAATAGGTTCCTTAGTTCAGAATCTTCATTAGTTTAACTGTAATGTTAAATAAAGTTTACATCACCAGTCTTTCTTATAATGGCCTTGGAAATTTTCCTTTACTAGTGCAGTTAAATTGTACTAGCTGCTTCTATGAGATATAAGTTACTTGTAAATTGGGATTTATTAGTGTTATCTTCAGGGTAGGAAAATCTGTTTACACAATTGTGTTCCAATTTACGTAAGAAATGGGATTGTTTAATGAACTCAGCATTCTAAGAAATGTGCATTTTATATAATAAGCAGTGATTAAGTAAAAAGAAAGCTTTATGTAACTTCAGCTTGAAAGACATTTTGGAGCGAGATGTACAGACCCAATAAATATAAAAGCTACGGGTCAAATATCAAGTAATTCGACGTGTACATAGGAGTGCATCTAGCTCAAAATAATTAAACTTCATTTCAACACAAACTCAAATACTACAAGAAGGTAATTGACACTTGTAACTGAGCTTTAGCATCTGTTCTGGAATAACCTCAGCACAGAAGTATAAAATAATCTTTGCACAACTTCACCCAGAACTATGTTTCAACAAACTAAAGACCAACGCATTATGTTCACTTACACAACCTAGGCAGCGAGTACTGGATTGGCATTACCATGTTATAAAACTCAGTATGTTCGTAATTGACCAATACAAAGAAGATTTCGGCAAGCACTGCTACTCCTGATGAGCAGACCACTGTTTCACTTTATCAGGAATGATATTATCTATACGTCCTGATGCTGGTTCATTTGCTCACAAGTGCAATGACAGTTTCATTGTTGAAATTTTATACACTGTTTCTGTTCTAGACAGTGCTAGTACCTATACAGAATGCTTTCAGAGTATCAAAGCACGTTCTCTGCTCTAATGAAATAAGTTAAAATTATAACCACTTTTTCATATTTTCATCACGGATATTTTTATATCCTCCAGTGGGCACTTAGGAATTTTGTACACATACTGAACACATAAAAACGTGTAAAGGTTGAACATGTAAATTGACTTTCCAGTACATACATGAAACTGTTTCTGATAACAGAGGAGTTGAGTTTTTATGTAAATATGTAAAAAATGTGGATCAATCCATCTGATACATAGAAAGAAACAACGTCTTTCAATGCTTCATTATACATGTTACTCTTAGCAGTTCTTTTTACAGTGTAAGATTTTCAAGTAAGAATGCCAGTAATTTAGTTGAATATGCGCTGCTTAGAAAGTAGATAAAACACACTCTTTTGCAGTTGGCCACAAAAGTATTCTAACACTGTACAATGGCCATAAGCAAGAAAGAGTGATGAGCTCACATTAATGTTTAGATATCTTCTGTGTCGTAGTTTGATGTACAGTAAGAGCAAACTAACACAGTTTAGAGAAACATTTATTTGCAGTTTAAAATCACACTTGGGGTTCTCTTGAATTGTGTAGATCCATTTATGTAGAAAGTACATGACATTCTGTCCATGATGACAGGACACAATAGGTATTTTAATTCAGAATCTCCTTTAATTTAGCTGTCTTGTTAAATAGATTTTTCCTCACTAGTCCTCTTCTAATGGCGCTGGAATATTATCTATACTTGTGCAGTTAATCTGTCCGTGCTGCTCATGCTAGATAAAAGTTAGTTGAAAGTTAGGGTTTAGTAGTAATATATATAGGGAGGAAAATCTGTTCACACAATGGTGTTCCAATTTACTTAAAAATGAGACTTTTTTTTTTTTTTATTTCTTTTTATTTATTTATTTTAAAGAGGAGACACAGAGTGAGAGAGAGAGAGAGAGAGAGAGAGAGAGAGAGAGAGAGAAAGGGGGGAGGAGCTAGAAGCATCAACTCCCATATGTGCCTTGACCAGACCAGTGCAGGGTTTTGAACTGGCGACCTCAGTGTTCCCAGGTCGATGCTTTATCCACTGCGCCACCACAGGTCAGGCGAGACTTTTTTTAATGAGCACATTCCTCTTAAAATTGGGCATTCCATATTATGAGGTCTGTTTAAATGAAAAGAGTCTACCTTCAACTTCAGCTTCAAAGATCTTCTCGAGCAGGATCTAGAAACAAGATAAATTAATATGTTTCACTTTAAATTTATACTCATTGGAAGCATACACGAGCGTGGATTGCTCAAAACACTTAAAATTCATTTCAACAACAATAACTCAAATACAACAGCGGTGTAAATGTCACTTGTGAGGAAACACTAATGTTTGTCCTCAAAGAATAAGCTCAGCATAGATATATAAAATAATCTTTGCACAATTTTATGCAAAACAATATTTCACAGAACTAAAGACCTCCCCATCGTGTTCAGTTAGAAAACCTAAGCAGTGAGTACTCGATTGGCATTACTATGTTATAAAACTCAGTAGTTTTCAATCAACAAGGACAAACAGATTCTGACAAGCACTGCTCCTTCTAACGAGCAGAACACTGTCACTTTTCCAGGTAGTATCATCACTGCACATCTTGATGCTGTTGCATTTCAAACCAAGAGAATGAGAGTTTCACTATTGTAGTTCTATATACAGTGGCTGTTCTAGACAGTGATAACACTGGCACAGAATGCTTTCAGAGCATTAAAGCATGTTCTCTGCCCTAGTGAAATAAGTTAATATTATACTCATTTTCTCATAGTTTTAACACTGATGTGTTTATATACTGCGATGCTCACTTCAGAATGTTATAGCCATACTGAACACAAAAACAACGTGTATGTGTTGAACATGTAAAAGGCCTTCCCAATAGAAATATGAAAAAGTTTCTGATAACAAAGAAGTTGAATTTTTTATTTATGTATATATGTAAAAACCTTGGCCCAAACCATCTGATGCATAGAAACAACGCATTTCAACACTTCACTATACAAGATACTCTAAGCAGTTTTCCGTACACTGTATAAGATTTACAAGTAAGATTGCTAGACTTTTAGTAACATTTGTACTCTTAAGTACGCAATTTAAACTCATTCTTTGGCAGTTGTTCAAACACGTATTCTGACACTGCCAAATGGTAATATGCTAGAAATACTGATGATCTCCTATTAAGGTTAGGAACTGCTTAGAGTATCTTGTATAGTGAAGTGTTGAAATGCGTTGTTTCTATGCATCAGATGGTTTGGGCCAAGGTTTTTAAATACACACATATAAAATTCAACTTCTTTGTTATCTTTGTTATCTTCGTTTGTTATACAGGTTTACATTAAGAATAAGAAAACACACAGTGTAGAGAAACATTTCCTTGCAGTTAAAAAACACATTTCTGGTTCTCTCTAATTATGTAGATCAATTAGGGTAGAAAGTACATGAAACTCCGTCCAAGAAGAGGGAAAAAAATAGGTTCCTTAGTTCAGAATCTTCATTAGTTTAACTGTAATGTTAAATAAAGTTTACATCACCAGTCTTTCTTATAATGGCCTTGGAAATTTTCCTTTACTAGTGCAGTTAAATTGTACTAGCTGCTTCTATGAGATATAAGTTACTTGTAAATTGGGATTTATTAGTGTTATCTTCAGGGTAGGAAAATCTGTTTACACAATTGTGTTCCAATTTACGTAAGAAATGGGATTGTTTAATGAACTCAGCATTCTAAGAAATGTGCATTTTATATAATAAGCAGTGATTAAGTAAAAAGAAAGCTTTATGTAACTTCAGCTTGAAAGACATTTTGGAGCGAGATGTACAGACCCAATAAATATAAAAGCTACGGGTCAAATATCAAGTAATTCGACGTGTACATAGGAGTGCATCTAGCTCAAAATAATTAAACTTCATTTCAACACAAACTCAAATACTACAAGAAGGTAATTGACACTTGTAACTGAGCTTTAGCATCTGTTCTGGAATAACCTCAGCACAGAAGTATAAAATAATCTTTGCACAACTTCACCAAGAACTATGTTTCAACAAACTAAAGACCAACGCATTATGTTCACTTACACAACCTAGGCAGCGAGTGCTGGATTGGCATTACCATGTTATAAAACTCAGTATGTTCGTAATTGACCAATACAAAGAAGATTTCGGCAAGCACTGCTACTCCTGATGAGCAGACCACTGTTTCACTTTATCAGGAATTATATTATCTATACGTCCTGATGCTGGTTCATTTGCTCACAAGTGCAATGACAGTTTCATTGTTGAAATTTTATACACTGTTTCTGTTCTAGACAGTGCTAGTACCTATACAGAATGCTTTCAGAGTATCAAAGCACGTTCTCTGCTCTAATGAAATAAGTTAAAATTATAACCACTTTTTCATATTTTCATCACGGATATTTTTATATCCTCCAGTGGGCACTTAGGAATTTTGTACACATACTGAACACATAAAAACGTGTAAAGGTTGAACATGTAAATTGACTTTCCAGTACATACATGAAACTGTTTCTGATAACAGAGGAGTTGAGTTTTTATGTAAATATGTAAAAAATGTGGATCAATCCATCTGATACATAGAAAGAAACAACGTCTTTCAATGCTTCATTATACATGTTACTCTTAGCAGTTCTTTTTACAGTGTAAGATTTTCAAGTAAGAATGCCAGTAATTTAGTTGAATATGCGCTGCTTAGAGAGTAGATAAAACACACTCTTTTGCAGTTGGCCACAAAAGTATTCTAACACTGTACAATGGCCATAAGCAAGAAAGAGTGATGAGCTCACATTAATGTTTAGATATCTTCTGTGTCGTAGTTTGATGTACAGTAAGAGCAAACTAACACAGTTTAGAGAAACATTTATTTGCAGTTTAAAATCACACTTGGGGTTCTCTTGAATTGTGTAGATCCATTTATGTAGAAAGTACATGACATTCTGTCCATGATGACAGGACACAATAGGTATTTTAATTCAGAATCTCCTTTAATTTAGCTGTCTTGTTAAATAGATTTTTCCTCACTAGTCCTCTTCTAATGGCGCTGGAATATTATCTATACTTGTGCAGTTAATCTGTCCGTGCTGCTCATGCTAGATAAAAGTTAGTTGAAAGTTAGGGTTTAGTAGTAATATATATAGGGAGGAAAATCTGTTCACACAATGGTGTTCCAATTTACTTAAAAATGAGACTTTTTTTAATGAGCACATTCCTCTTAAAATTGGGCATTCCATATTATGAGGTCTGTTTAAATGAAAAGAGTCTACCTTCAACTTCAGCTTCAAAGATCTTCTCGAGCAGGATCTAGAAACAAGATAAATTAATATGTTTCACTTTAAATTTATACTCATTGGAAGCATACACGAGCGTGGATTGCTCAAAACACTTAAAATTCATTTCAACAACAATAACTCAAATACAACAGCGGTGTAAATGTCACTTGTGAGGAAACACTAATGTTTGTCCTCAAAGAATAAGCTCAGCATAGATATATAAAATAATCTTTGCACAATTTTATGCAAAACAATATTTCACAGAACTAAAGACCTCCCCATCGTGTTCAGTTAGAAAACCTAAGCAGTGAGTACTCGATTGGCATTACTATGTTATAAAACTCAGTAGTTTTCAATCAACAAGGACAAAGAGATTCTGACAAGCACTGCTCCTTCTAACGAGCAGAACACTGTCACTTTTCCAGGTAGTATCATCACTGCACATCTTGATGCTGTTGCATTTCAAACCAAGAGAATGAGAGTTTCACTATTGTAGTTCTATATACAGTGGCTGTTTAGACAGTGATAACACTGGCACAGAATGCTTTCAGAGCATTAAAGCATGTTCTCTGCCCTAATGAAATAAGTAAATATTATACTCATTTTCTCATAGTTTTAACACTGATGTGTTTATATACTGCGATGCTCACTTCAGAATGTTATAGCCATACTGAACACAAAAACAACGTGTATGTGTTGAACATGTAAAAGGCCTTCCCAATAGAAATATGAAAAAGTTTCTGATAACAAAGAAGTTGAATTTTTTATTTATGTATATATGTAAAAACCTTGGCCAAAACCATCTGATGCATAGAAACAACGCATTTCAACACTTCACTATACAAGATACTCTAAGAAGTTTTCCGTACACTGTATAAGATTTACAAGTAAGATTGCTAGACTTTTAGTAACATTTGTACTCTTAAGTACGCAATTTAAACTCATTCTTTGGCAGTTGTTCAAACACGTATTCTGACACTGCCAAATGGTAATATGCTAGAAATACTGATGATCTCCTATTAAGGTTAGGAACTGCTTAGAGTATCTTGTATAGTGAAGTGTTGAAATGCGTTGTTTCTATGCATCAGATGGTTTGGGCCAAGGTTTTTAAATACACACATATAAAATTCAACTTCTTTGTTATCTTTGTTATCTTCGTTTGTTATACAGGTTTACATTAAGAATAAGAAAACACACAGTGTAGAGAAACATTTCCTTGCAGTTTAAAAACACATTTCTGGTTCTCTCTAATTATGTAGATCAATTAGGGTAGAAAGTACATGAAACTCCGTCCAAGAAGAGGGAAAAAAATAGGTTCCTTAGTTCAGAATCTTCATTAGTTTAACTGTAATGTTAAATAAAGTTTACATCACCAGTCTTTCTTATAATGGCCTTGGAAATTTTCCTTTACTAGTGCAGTTAAATTGTACTAGCTGCTTCTATGAGATATAAGTTACTTGTAAATTGGGATTTATTAGTGTTATCTTCAGGGTAGGAAAATCTGTTTACACAATTGTGTTCCAATTTACGTAAGAAATGGGATTGTTTAATGAACTCAGCATTCTAAGAAATGTGCATTTTATATAATAAGCAGTGATTAAGTAAAAAGAAAGCTTTATGTAACTTCAGCTTGAAAGACATTTTGGAGCGAGATGTACAGACCCAATAAATATAAAAGCTACGGGTCAAATATCAAGTAATTCGACGTGTACATAGGAGTGCATCTAGCTCAAAATAATTAAACTTCATTTCAACACAAACTCAAATACTACAAGAAGGTAATTGACACTTGTAACTGAGCTTTAGCATCTGTTCTGGAATAACCTCAGCACAGAAGTATAAAATAATCTTTGCACAACTTCACCCAGAACTATGTTTCAACAAACTAAAGACCAACGCATTATGTTCACTTACACAACCTAGGCAGCGAGTGCTGGATTGGCATTACAATGTTATAAAACTCAGTATGTTCGTAATTGACCAATACAAAGAAGATTTCGGCAAGCACTGCTACTCCTGATGAGCAGACCACTGTTTCACTTTATCAGGAATTATATTATCTATACGTCCTGATGCTGGTTCATTTGCTCACAAGTGCAATGACAGTTTCATTGTTGAAATTTTATACACTGTTTCTGTTCTAGACAGTGCTAGTACCTATACAGAATGCTTTCAGAGTATCAAAGCACGTTCTCTGCTCTAATGAAATAAGTTAAAATTATAACCACTTTTTCATATTTTCATCACGGATATTTTTATATCCTCCAGTGGGCACTTAGGAATTTTGTACACATACTGAACACATAAAAACGTGTAAAGGTTGAACATGTAAATTGACTTTCCAGTACATACATGAAACTGTTTCTGATAACAGAGGAGTTGAGTTTTTATGTAAATATGTAAAAAATGTGGATCAATCCATCTGATACATAGAAAGAAACAACGTCTTTCAATGCTTCATTATACATGTTACTCTTAGCAGTTCTTTTTACAGTGTAAGATTTTCAAGTAAGAATGCCAGTAATTTAGTTGAATATGCGCTGCTTAGAAAGTAGATAAAACACACTCTTTTGCAGTTGGCCACAAAAGTATTCTAACACTGTACAATGGCCATAAGCAAGAAAGAGTGATGAGCTCACATTAATGTTTAGATATCTTCTGTGTCGTAGTTTGATGTACAGTAAGAGCAAACTAACACAGTTTAGAGAAACATTTATTTGCAGTTTAAAATCACACTTGGGGTTCTCTTGAATTGTGTAGATCCATTTATGTAGAAAGTACATGACATTCTGTCCATGATGACAGGACACAATAGGTATTTTAATTCAGAATCTCCTTTAATTTAGCTGTCTTGTTAAATAGATTTTTCCTCACTAGTCCTCTTCTAATGGCGCTGGAATATTATCTATACTTGTGCAGTTAATCTGTCCGTGCTACTCATGCTAGATAAAAGTTAGTTGAAAGTTAGGGTTTAGTAGTAATATATATAGGGAGGAAAATCTGTTCACACAATGGTGTTCCAATTTACTTAAAAATGAGACTTTTTTTTTTTTTATTTCTTTTTATTTATTTATTTTAGAGAGGAGACACAGAGTGAGAGAGAGAGAGAGAGAGAGAGAGAGAGAGAGAGAAAGGGGGGAGGAGCTAGAAGCATCAACTCCCATATGTGCCTTGACCAGACCAGTGCAGGGTTTTGAACTGGCGACCTCAGTGTTCCCAGGTCGATGCTTTATCCACTGCGCCACCACAGGTCAGGCGAGACTTTTTTTAATGAGCACATTCCTCTTAAAATTGGGCATTCCATATTATGAGGTCTGTTTAAATGAAAAGAGTCTACCTTCAACTTCAGCTTCAAAGATCTTCTCGAGCAGGATCTAGAAACAAGATAAATTAATATGTTTCACTTTAAATTTATACTCATTGGAAGCATACACGAGCGTGGATTGCTCAAAACACTTAAAATTCATTTCAACAACAATAACTCAAATACAACAGCGGTGTAAATGTCACTTGTGAGGAAACACTAATGTTTGTCCTCAAAGAATAAGCTCAGCATAGATATATAAAATAATCTTTGCACAATTTTATGCAAAACAATATTTCACAGAACTAAAGACCTCCCCATCGTGTTCAGTTAGAAAACCTAAGCAGTGAGTACTCGATTGGCATTACTATGTTATAAAACTCAGTAGTTTTCAATCAACAAGGACAAAGAGATTCTGACAAGCACTGCTCCTTCTAACGAGCAGAACACTGTCACTTTTCCAGGTAGTATCATCACTGCACATCTTGATGCTGTTGCATTTCAAACCAAGAGAATGAGAGTTTCACTATTGTAGTTCTATATACAGTGGCTGTTCTAGACAGTGATAACACTGGCACAGAATGCTTTCAGAGCATTAAAGCATGTTCTCTGCCCTAGTGAAATAAGTTAATATTATACTCATTTTCTCATAGTTTTAACACTGATGTGTTTATATACTGCGATGCTCACTTCAGAATGTTATAGCCATACTGAACACAAGAACAACGTGTATGTGTTGAACATGTAAAAGGCCTTCCCAATAGAAATATGAAAAAGTTTCTGATAACAAAGAAGTTGAATTTTTTATTTATGTATATATGTAAAAACCTTGGCCCAAACCATCTGATGCATAGAAACAACGCATTTCAACACTTCACTATACAAGATACTCTAAGCAGTTTTCCGTACACTGTATAAGATTTACAAGTAAGATTGCTAGACTTTTAGTAACATTTGTACTCTTAAGTACGCAATTTAAACTCATTCTTTGGCAGTTGTTCAAACACGTATTCTGACACTGCCAAATGGTAATATGCTAGAAATACTGATGATCTCCTATTAAGGTTAGGAACTGCTTAGAGTATCTTGTATAGTGAAGTGTTGAAATGCGTTGTTTCTATGCATCAGATGGTTTGGGCCAAGGTTTTTAAATACACACATATAAAATTCAACTTCTTTGTTATCTTTGTTATCTTCGTTTGTTATACAGGTTTACATTAAGAATAAGAAAACACACAGTGTAGAGAAACATTTCCTTGCAGTTAAAAAACACATTTCTGGTTCTCTCTAATTATGTAGATCAATTAGGGTAGAAAGTACATGAAACTCCGTCCAAGAAGAGGGAAAAAAATAGGTTCCTTAGTTCAGAATCTTCATTAGTTTAACTGTAATGTTAAATAAAGTTTACATCACCAGTCTTTCTTATAATGGCCTTGGAAATTTTCCTTTACTAGTGCAGTTAAATTGTACTAGCTGCTTCTATGAGATATAAGTTACTTGTAAATTGGGATTTATTAGTGTTATCTTCAGGGTAGGAAAATCTGTTTACACAATTGTGTTCCAATTTACGTAAGAAATGGGATTGTTTAATGAACTCAGCATTCTAAGAAATGTGCATTTTATATAATAAGCAGTGATTAAGTAAAAAGAAAGCTTTATGTAACTTCAGCTTGAAAGACATTTTGGAGCGAGATGTACAGACCCAATAAATATAAAAGCTACGGGTCAAATATCAAGTAATTCGACGTGTACATAGGAGTGCATCTAGCTCAAAATAATTAAACTTCATTTCAACACAAACTCAAATACTACAAGAAGGTAATTGACACTTGTAACTGAGCTTTAGCATCTGTTCTGGAATAACCTCAGCACAGAAGTATAAAATAATCTTTGCACAACTTCACCCAGAACTATGTTTCAACAAACTAAAGACCAACGCATTATGTTCACTTACACAACCTAGGCAGCGAGTGCTGGATTGGCATTACCATGTTATAAAACTCAGTATGTTCGTAATTGACCAATACAAAGAAGATTTCGGCAAGCACTGCTACTCCTGATGAGCAGACCACTGTTTCACTTTATCAGGAATTATATTATCTATACGTCCTGATGCTGGTTCATTTGCTCACAAGTGCAATGACAGTTTCATTGTTGAAATTTTATACACTGTTTCTGTTCTAGACAGTGCTAGTACCTATACAGAATGCTTTCAGAGTATCAAAGCACGTTCTCTGCTCTAATGAAATAAGTTAAAATTATAACCACTTTTTCATATTTTCATCACGGATATTTTTATATCCTCCAGTGGGCACTTAGGAATTTTGTACACATACTGAACACATAAAAACGTGTAAAGGTTGAACATGTAAATTGACTTTCCAGTACATACATGAAACTGTTTCTGATAACAGAGGAGTTGAGTTTTTATGTAAATATGTAAAAAATGTGGATCAATCCATCTGATACATAGAAAGAAACAACGTCTTTCAATGCTTCATTATACATGTTACTCTTAGCAGTTCTTTTTACAGTGTAAGATTTTCAAGTAAGAATGCCAGTAATTTAGTTGAATATGCGCTGCTTAGAAAGTAGATAAAACACACTCTTTTGCAGTTGGCCACAAAAGTATTCTAACACTGTACAATGGCCATAAGCAAGAAAGAGTGATGAGCTCACATTAATGTTTAGATATCTTCTGTGTCGTAGTTTGATGTACAGTAAGAGCAAACTAACACAGTTTAGAGAAACATTTATTTGCAGTTTAAAATCACACTTGGGGTTCTCTTGAATTGTGTAGATCCATTTATGTAGAAAGTACATGACATTCTGTCCATGATGACAGGACACAATAGGTATTTTAATTCAGAATCTCCTTTAATTTAGCTGTCTTGTTAAATAGATTTTTCCTCACTAGTCCTCTTCTAATGGCGCTGGAATATTATCTATACTTGTGCAGTTAATCTGTCCGTGCTGCTCATGCTAGATAAAAGTTAGTTGAAAGTTAGGGTTTAGTAGTAATATATATAGGGAGGAAAATCTGTTCACACAATGGTGTTCCAATTTACTTAAAAATGAGACTTTTTTTTTTTTATTTCTTTTTATTTATTTATATTAGAGAGGAGACACAGAGTGAGAGAGAGAGAGAGAAAGAGAGAGAGAGAGAGAGAGAGAAAGGGGGGAGGAGCTAGAAGCATCAACTCCCATATGTGCCTTGACCAGACCAGTGCAGGGTTTTGAACTGGCGACCTCAGTGTTCCCAGGTCGATGCTTTATCCACTGCACCACCACAGGTCAGGCGAGACTTTTTTTAATGAGCACATTCCTCTTAAAATTGGGCATTCCATATTATGAGGTCTGTTTAAATGAAAAGAGTCTACCTTCAACTTCAGCTTCAAAGATCTTCTCGAGCAGGATCTAGAAACAAGATAAATTAATATGTTTCACTTTAAATTTATACTCATTGGAAGCATACACGAGCGTGGATTGCTCAAAACACTTAAAATTCATTTCAACAACAATAACTCAAATACAACAGCGGTGTAAATGTCACTTGTGAGGAAACACTAATGTTTGTCCTCAAAGAATAAGCTCAGCATAGATATATAAAATAATCTTTGCACAATTTTATGCAAAACAATATTTCACAGAACTAAAGACCTCCCCATCGTGTTCAGTTAGAAAACCTAAGCAGTGAGTACTCGATTGGCATTACTATGTTATAAAACTCAGTAGTTTTCAATCAACAAGGACAAAGAGATTCTGACAAGCACTGCTCCTTCTAACGAGCAGAACACTGTCACTTTTCCAGGTAGTATCATCACTGCACATCTTGATGCTGTTGCATTTCAAACCAAGAGAATGAGAGTTTCACTATTGTAGTTCTATATACAGTGGCTGTTCTAGACAGTGATAACACTGGCACAGAATGCTTTCAGAGCATTAAAGCATGTTCTCTGCCCTAGTGAAATAAGTTAATATTATACTCATTTTCTCATAGTTTTAACACTGATGTGTTTATATACTGCGATGCTCACTTCAGAATGTTATAGCCATACTGAACACAAGAACAACGTGTATGTGTTGAACATGTAAAAGGCCTTCCCAATAGAAATATGAAAAAGTTTCTGATAACAAAGAAGTTGAATTTTTTATTTATGTATATATGTAAAAACCTTGGCCCAAACCATCTGATGCATAGAAACAACGCATTTCAACACTTCACTATACAAGATACTCTAAGCAGTTTTCCGTACACTGTATAAGATTTACAAGTAAGATTGCTAGACTTTTAGTAACATTTGTACTCTTAAGTACGCAATTTAAACTCATTCTTTGGCAGTTGTTCAAACACGTATTCTGACACTGTCAAATGGTAATATGCTAGAAATACTGATGATCTCCTATTAAGGTTAGGAACTGCTTAGAGTATCTTGTATAGTGAAGTGTTGAAATGCGTTGTTTCTATGCATCAGATGGTTTGGGCCAAGGTTTTTAAATACACACATATAAAATTCAACTTCTTTGTTATCTTTGTTATCTTCGTTTGTTATACAGGTTTACATTAAGAATAAGAAAACACACAGTGTAGAGAAACATTTCCTTGCAGTTAAAAAACACATTTCTGGTTCTCTCTAATTATGTAGATCAATTAGGGTAGAAAGTACATGAAACTCCGTCCAAGAAGAGGGAAAAAATAGGTTCCTTAGTTCAGAATCTTCATTAGTTTAACTGTAATGTTAAATAAAGTTTACATCACCAGTCTTTCTTATAATGGCCTTGGAAATTTTCCTTTACTAGTGCAGTTAAATTGTACTAGCTGCTTCTATGAGATATAAGTTACTTGTAAATTGGGATTTATTAGTGTTATCTTCAGGGTAGGAAAATCTGTTTACACAATTGTGTTCCAATTTACGTAAGAAATGGGATTGTTTAATGAACTCAGCATTCTAAGAAATGTGCATTTTATATAATAAGCAGTGATTAAGTAAAAAGAAAGCTTTATGTAACTTCAGCTTGAAAGACATTTTGGAGCGAGATGTACAGACCCAATAAATATAAAAGCTACGGGTCAAATATCAAGTAATTCGACGTGTACATAGGAGTGCATCTAGCTCAAAATAATTAAACTTCATTTCAACACAAACTCAAATACTACAAGAAGGTAATTGACACTTGTAACTGAGCTTTAGCATCTGTTCTGGAATAACCTCAGCACAGAAGTATAAAATAATCTTTGCACAACTTCACCCAGAACTATGTTTCAACAAACTAAAGACCAACGCATTATGTTCACTTACACAACCTAGGCAGCGAGTGCTGGATTGGCATTACCATGTTATAAAACTCAGTATGTTCGTAATTGACCAATACAAAGAAGATTTCGGCAAGCACTGCTACTCCTGATGAGCAGACCACTGTTTCACTTTATCAGGAATTATATTATCTATACGTCCTGATGCTGGTTCATTTGCTCACAAGTGCAATGACAGTTTCATTGTTGAAATTTTATACACTGTTTCTGTTCTAGACAGTGCTAGTACCTATACAGAATGCTTTCAGAGTATCAAAGCACGTTCTCTGCTCTAATGAAATAAGTTAAAATTATAACCACTTTTTCATATTTTCATCACGGATATTTTTATATCCTCCAGTGGGCACTTAGGAATTTTGTACACATACTGAACACATAAAAACGTGTAAAGGTTGAACATGTAAATTGACTTTCCAGTACATACATGAAACTGTTTCTGACAACAGAGGAGTTGAGTTTTTATGTAAATATGTAAAAAATGTGGATCAATCCATCTGATACATAGAAAGAAACAACGTCTTTCAATGCTTCATTATACATGTTACTCTTAGCAGTTCTTTTTACAGTGTAAGATTTTCAAGTAAGAATGCCAGTAATTTAGTTGAATATGCGCTGCTTAGAGAGTAGATAAAACACACTCTTTTGCAGTTGGCCACAAAAGTATTCTAACACTGTACAATGGCCATAAGCAAGAAAGAGTGATGAGCTCACATTAATGTTTAGATATCTTCTGTGTCGTAGTTTGATGTACAGTAAGAGCAAACTAACACAGTTTAGAGAAACATTTATTTGCAGTTTAAAATCACACTTGGGGTTCTCTTGAATTGTGTAGATCCATTTATGTAGAAAGTACATGACATTCTGTCCATGATGACAGGACACAATAGGTATTTTAATTCAGAATCTCCTTTAATTTAGCTGTCTTGTTAAATAGATTTTTCCTCACTAGTCCTCTTCTAATGGCGCTGGAATATTATCTATACTTGTGCAGTTAATCTGTCCGTGCTGCTCATGCTAGATAAAAGTTAGTTGAAAGTTAGGGTTTAGTAGTAATATATATAGGGAGGAAAATCTGTTCACACAATGGTGTTCCAATTTACTTAAAAATGAGACTTTTTTTAGTGAGCACATTCCTCTTAAAATTGGGCATTCCATATTATGAGGTCTGTTTAAATGAAAAGAGTCTACCTTCAACTTCAGCTTCAAAGATCTTCTCGAGCAGGATCTAGAAACAAGATAAATTAATATGTTTCACTTTAAATTTATACTCATTGGAAGCATACACGAGCGTGGATTGCTCAAAACACTTAAAATTCATTTCAACAACAATAACTCAAATACAACAGCGGTGTAAATGTCACTTGTGAGGAAACACTAATGTTTGTCCTCAAAGAATAAGCTCAGCATAGATATATAAAATAATCTTTGCACAATTTTATGCAAAACAATATTTCACAGAACTAAAGACCTCCCCATCGTGTTCAGTTAGAAAACCTAAGCAGTGAGTACTCGATTGGCATTACTATGTTATAAAACTCAGTAGTTTTCAATCAACAAGGACAAAGAGATTCTGACAAGCACTGCTCCTTCTAACGAGCAGAACACTGTCACTTTTCCAGGTAGTATCATCACTGCACATCTTGATGCTGTTGCATTTCAAACCAAGAGAATGAGAGTTTCACTATTGTAGTTCTATATACAGTGGCTGTTCTAGACAGTGATAACACTGGCACAGAATGCTTTCAGAGCATTAAAGCATGTTCTCTGCCCTAGTGAAATAAGTTAATATTATACTCATTTTCTCATAGTTTTAACACTGATGTGTTTATATACTGCGATGCTCACTTCAGAATGTTATAGCCATACTGAACACAAGAACAACGTGTATGTGTTGAACATGTAAAAGGCCTTCCCAATAGAAATATGAAAAAGTTTCTGATAACAAAGAAGTTGAATTTTTTATTTATGTATATATGTAAAAACCTTGGCCCAAACCATCTGATGCATAGAAACAACGCATTTCAACACTTCACTATACAAGATACTCTAAGCAGTTTTCCGTACACTGTATAAGATTTACAAGTAAGATTGCTAGACTTTTAGTAACATTTGTACTCTTAAGTACGCAATTTAAACTCATTCTTTGGCAGTTGTTCAAACACGTATTCTGACACTGCCAAATGGTAATATGCTAGAAATACTGATGATCTCCTATTAAGGTTAGGAACTGCTTAGAGTATCTTGTATAGTGAAGTGTTGAAATGCGTTGTTTCTATGCATCAGATGGTTTGGGCCAAGGTTTTTAAATACACACATATAAAATTCAACTTCTTTGTTATCTTTGTTATCTTCGTTTGTTATACAGGTTTACATTAAGAATAAGAAAACACACAGTGTAGAGAAACATTTTCTTGCAGTTAAAAAACACATTTCTGGTTCTCTCTAATTATGTAGATCAATTAGGGTAGAAAGTACATGAAACTCCGTCCAAGAAGAGGGGAAAAAATAGGTTCCTTAGTTCAGAATCTTCATTAGTTTAACTGTAATGTTAAATAAAGTTTACATCACCAGTCTTTCTTATAATGGCCTTGGAAATTTTCCTTTACTAGTGCAGTTAAATTGTACTAGCTGCTTCTATGAGATATAAGTTACTTGTAAATTGGGATTTATTAGTGTTATCTTCAGGGTAGGAAAATCTGTTTACACAATTGTGTTCCAATTTACGTAAGAAATGGGATTGTTTAATGAACTCAGCATTCTAAGAAATGTGCATTTTATATAATAAGCAGTGATTAAGTAAAAAGAAAGCTTTATGTAACTTCAGCTTGAAAGACATTTTGGAGCGAGATGTACAGACCCAATAAATATAAAAGCTACGGGTCAAATATCAAGTAATTCGACGTGTACATAGGAGTGCATCTAGCTCAAAATAATTAAACTTCATTTCAACACAAACTCAAATACTACAAGAAGGTAATTGACACTTGTAACTGAGCTTTAGCATCTGTTCTGGAATAACCTCAGCACAGAAGTATAAAATAATCTTTGCACAACTTCACCCAGAACTATGTTTCAACAAACTAAAGACCAACGCATTATGTTCACTTACACAACCTAGGCAGCGAGTGCTGGATTGGCATTACCATGTTATAAAACTCAGTATGTTCGTAATTGACCAATACAAAGAAGATTTCGGCAAGCACTGCTACTCCTGATGAGCAGACCACTGTTTCACTTTATCAGGAATGATATTATCTATACGTCCTGATGCTGGTTCATTTGCTCACAAGTGCAATGACAGTTTCATTGTTGAAATTTTATACACTGTTTCTGTTCTAGACAGTGCTAGTACCTATACAGAATGCTTTCAGAGTATCAAAGCACGTTCTCTGCTCTAATGAAATAAGTTAAAATTATAACCACTTTTTCATATTTTCATCACGGATATTTTTATATCCTCCAGTGGGCACTTAGGAATTTTGTACACATACTGAACACATAAAAACGTGTAAAGGTTGAACATGTAAATTGACTTTCCAGTACATACATGAAACTGTTTCTGATAACAGAGGAGTTGAGTTTTTATGTAAATATGTAAAAAATGTGGATCAATCCATCTGATACATAGAAAGAAACAACGTCTTTCAATGCTTCATTATACATGTTACTCTTAGCAGTTCTTTTTACAGTGTAAGATTTTCAAGTAAGAATGCCAGTAATTTAGTTGAATATGCGCTGCTTAGAAAGTAGATAAAACACACTCTTTTGCAGTTGGCCACAAAAGTATTCTAACACTGTACAATGGCCATAAGCAAGAAAGAGTGATGAGCTCACATTAATGTTTAGATATCTTCTGTGTCGTAGTTTGATGTACAGTAAGAGCAAACTAACACAGTTTAGAGAAACATTTATTTGCAGTTTAAAATCACACTTGGGGTTCTCTTGAATTGTGTAGATCCATTTAGGTAGAAAGTACATGACATTCTGTCCATGATGACAGGACACAATAGGTATTTTAATTCAGAATCTCCTTTAATTTAGCTGTCTTGTTAAATAGATTTTTCCTCACTAGTCCTCTTCTAATGGCGCTGGAATATTATCTATACTTGTGCAGTTAATCTGTCCGTGCTGCTCATGCTAGATAAAAGTTAGTTGAAAGTTAGGGTTTAGTAGTAATATATATAGGGAGGAAAATCTGTTCACACAATGGTGTTCCAATTTACTTAAAAATGAGACTTTTTTTAATGAGCACATTCCTCTTAAAATTGGGCATTCCATATTATGAGGTCTGTTTAAATGAAAAGAGTCTACCTTCAACTTCAGCTTCAAAGATCTTCTCGAGCAGGATCTAGAAACAAGATAAATTAATATGTTTCACTTTAAATTTATACTCATTGGAAGCATACACGAGCGTGGATTGCTCAAAACACTTAAAATTCATTTCAACAACAATAACTCAAATACAACAGCGGTGTAAATGTCACTTGTGAGGAAACACTAATGTTTGTCCTCAAAGAATAAGCTCAGCATAGATATATAAAATAATCTTTGCACAATTTTATGCAAAACAATATTTCACAGAACTAAAGACCTCCCCATCGTGTTCAGTTAGAAAACCTAAGCAGTGAGTACTCGATTGGCATTACTATGTTATAAAACTCAGTAGTTTTCAATCAACAAGGACAAAGAGATTCTGACAAGCACTGCTCCTTCTAACGAGCAGAACACTGTCACTTTTCCAGGTAGTATCATCACTGCACATCTTGATGCTGTTGCATTTCAAACCAAGAGAATGAGAGTTTCACTATTGTAGTTCTATATACAGTGGCTGTTCTAGACAGTGATAACACTGGCACAGAATGCTTTCAGAGCATTAAAGCATGTTCTCTGCCCTAGTGAAATAAGTTAATATTATACTCATTTTCTCATAGTTTTAACACTGATGTGTTTATATACTGCGATGCTCACTTCAGAATGTTATAGCCATACTGAACACAAGAACAACGTGTATGTGTTGAACATGTAAAAGGCCTTCCCAATAGAAATATGAAAAAGTTTCTGATAACAAAGAAGTTGAATTTTTTATTTATGTATATATGTAAAAACCTTGGCCCAAACCATCTGATGCATAGAAACAACGCATTTCAACACTTCACTATACAAGATACTCTAAGCAGTTTTCCGTACACTGTATAAGATTTACAAGTAAGATTGCTAGACTTTTAGTAACATTTGTACTCTTAAGTACGCAATTTAAACTCATTCTTTGGCAGTTGTTCAAACACGTATTCTGACACTGCCAAATGGTAATATGCTAGAAATACTGATGATCTCCTATTAAGGTTAGGAACTGCTTAGAGTATCTTGTATAGTGAAGTGTTGAAATGCGTTGTTTCTATGCATCAGATGGTTTGGGCCAAGGTTTTTAAATACACACATATAAAATTCAACTTCTTTGTTATCTTTGTTATCTTCGTTTGTTATACAGGTTTACATTAAGAATAAGAAAACACACAGTGTAGAGAAACATTTCCTTGCAGTTAAAAAACACATTTCTGGTTCTCTCTAATTATGTAGATCAATTAGGGTAGAAAGTACATGAAACTCCGTCCAAGAAGAGGGGAAAAAATAGGTTCCTTAGTTCAGAATCTTCATTAGTTTAACTGTAATGTTAAATAAAGTTTACATCACCAGTCTTTCTTATAATGGCCTTGGAAATTTTCCTTTACTAGTGCAGTTAAATTGTACTAGCTGCTTCTATGAGATATAAGTTACTTGTAAATTGGGATTTATTAGTGTTATCTTCAGGGTAGGAAAATCTGTTTACACAATTGTGTTCCAATTTACGTAAGAAATGGGATTGTTTAATGAACTCAGCATTCTAAGAAATGTGCATTTTATATAATAAGCAGTGATTAAGTAAAAAGAAAGCTTTATGTAACTTCAGCTTGAAAGACATTTTGGAGCGAGATGTACAGACCCAATAAATATAAAAGCTACGGGTCAAATATCAAGTAATTCGACGTGTACATAGGAGTGCATCTAGCTCAAAATAATTAAACTTCATTTCAACACAAACTCAAATACTACAAGAAGGTAATTGACACTTGTAACTGAGCTTTAGCATCTGTTCTGGAATAACCTCAGCACAGAAGTATAAAATAATCTTTGCACAACTTCACCCAGAACTATGTTTCAACAAACTAAAGACCAACGCATTATGTTCACTTACACAACCTAGGCAGCGAGTGCTGGATTGGCATTACCATGTTATAAAACTCAGTATGTTCGTAATTGACCAATACAAAGAAGATTTCGGCAAGCACTGCTACTCCTGATGAGCAGACCACTGTTTCACTTTATCAGGAATGATATTATCTATACGTCCTGATGCTGGTTCATTTGCTCACAAGTGCAATGACAGTTTCATTGTTGAAATTTTATACACTGTTTCTGTTCTAGACAGTGCTAGTACCTATACAGAATGCTTTCAGAGTATCAAAGCACGTTCTCTGCTCTAATGAAATAAGTTAAAATTATAACCACTTTTTCATATTTTCATCACGGATATTTTTATATCCTCCAGTGGGCACTTAGGAATTTTGTACACATACTGAACACATAAAAACGTGTAAAGGTTGAACATGTAAATTGACTTTCCAGTACATACATGAAACTGTTTCTGACAACAGAGGAGTTGAGTTTTTATGTAAATATGTAAAAAATGTGGATCAATCCATCTGATACATAGAAAGAAACAACGTCTTTCAATGCTTCATTATACATGTTACTCTTAGCAGTTCTTTTTACAGTGTAAGATTTTCAAGTAAGAATGCCAGTAATTTAGTTGAATATGCGCTGCTTAGAAAGTAGATAAAACACACTCTTTTGCAGTTGGCCACAAAAGTATTCTAACACTGTACAATGGCCATAAGCAAGAAAGAGTGATGAGCTCACATTAATGTTTAGATATCTTCTGTGTCGTAGTTTGATGTACAGTAAGAGCAAACTAACACAGTTTAGAGAAACATTTATTTGCAGTTTAAAATCACACTTGGGGTTCTCTTGAATTGTGTAGATCCATTTAGGTAGAAAGTACATGACATTCTGTCCATGATGACAGGACACAATAGGTATTTTAATTCAGAATCTCCTTTAATTTAGCTGTCTTGTTAAATAGATTTTTCCTCACTAGTCCTCTTCTAATGGCGCTGGAATATTATCTATACTTGTGCAGTTAATCTGTCCGTGCTGCTCATGCTAGATAAAAGTTAGTTGAAAGTTAGGGTTTAGTAGTAATATATATAGGGAGGAAAATCTGTTCACACAATGGTGTTCCAATTTACTTAAAAATGAGACTTTTTTTAATGAGCACATTCCTCTTAAAATTGGGCATTCCATATTATGAGGTCTGTTTAAATGAAAAGAGTCTACCTTCAACTTCAGCTTCAAAGATCTTCTCGAGCAGGATCTAGAAACAAGATAAATTAATATGTTTCACTTTAAATTTATACTCATTGGAAGCATACACGAGCGTGGATTGCTCAAAACACTTAAAATTCATTTCAACAACAATAACTCAAATACAACAGCGGTGTAAATGTCACTTGTGAGGAAACACTAATGTTTGTCCTCAAAGAATAAGCTCAGCATAGATATATAAAATAATCTTTGCACAATTTTATGCAAAACAATATTTCACAGAACTAAAGACCTCCCCATCGTGTTCAGTTAGAAAACCTAAGCAGTGAGTACTCGATTGGCATTACTATGTTATAAAACTCAGTAGTTTTCAATCAACAAGGACAAAGAGATTCTGACAAGCACTGCTCCTTCTAACGAGCAGAACACTGTCACTTTTCCAGGTAGTATCATCACTGCACATCTTGATGCTGTTGCATTTCAAACCAAGAGAATGAGAGTTTCACTATTGTAGTTCTATATACAGTGGCTGTTCTAGACAGTGATAACACTGGCACAGAATGCTTTCAGAGCATTAAAGCATGTTCTCTGCCCTAGTGAAATAAGTTAATATTATACTCATTTTCTCATAGTTTTAACACTGATGTGTTTATATACTGCGATGCTCACTTCAGAATGTTATAGCCATACTGAACACAAGAACAACGTGTATGTGTTGAACATGTAAAAGGCCTTCCCAATAGAAATATGAAAAAGTTTCTGATAACAAAGAAGTTGAATTTTTTATTTATGTATATATGTAAAAACCTTGGCCCAAACCATCTGATGCATAGAAACAACGCATTTCAACACTTCACTATACAAGATACTCTAAGCAGTTTTCCGTACACTGTATAAGATTTACAAGTAAGATTGCTAGACTTTTAGTAACATTTGTACTCTTAAGTACGCAATTTAAACTCATTCTTTGGCAGTTGTTCAAACACGTATTCTGACACTGCCAAATGGTAATATGCTAGAAATACTGATGATCTCCTATTAAGGTTAGGAACTGCTTAGAGTATCTTGTATAGTGAAGTGTTGAAATGCGTTGTTTCTATGCATCAGATGGTTTGGGCCAAGGTTTTTAAATACACACATATAAAATTCAACTTCTTTGTTATCTTTGTTATCTTCGTTTGTTATACAGGTTTACATTAAGAATAAGAAAACACACAGTGTAGAGAAACATTTCCTTGCAGTTAAAAAACACATTTCTGGTTCTCTCTAATTATGTAGATCAATTAGGGTAGAAAGTACATGAAACTCCGTCCAAGAAGAGGGGAAAAAATAGGTTCCTTAGTTCAGAATCTTCATTAGTTTAACTGTAATGTTAAATAAAGTTTACATCACCAGTCTTTCTTATAATGGCCTTGGAAATTTTTCTTTACTAGTGCAGTTAAATTGTACTAGCTGCTTCTATGAGATATAAGTTACTTGTAAATTGGGATTTATTAGTGTTATCTTCAGGGTAGGAAAATCTGTTTACACAATTGTGTTCCAATTTACGTAAGAAATGGGATTGTTTAATGAACTCAGCATTCTAAGAAATGTGCATTTTATATAATAAGCAGTGATTAAGTAAAAAGAAAGCTTTATGTAACTTCAGCTTGAAAGACATTTTGGAGCGAGATGTACAGACCCAATAAATATAAAAGCTACGGGTCAAATATCAAGTAATTCGACGTGTACATAGGAGTGCATCTAGCTCAAAATAATTAAACTTCATTTCAACACAAACTCAAATACTACAAGAAGGTAATTGACACTTGTAACTGAGCTTTAGCATCTGTTCTGGAATAACCTCAGCACAGAAGTATAAAATAATCTTTGCACAACTTCACCCAGAACTATGTTTCAACAAACTAAAGACCAACGCATTATGTTCACTTACACAACCTAGGCAGCGAGTGCTGGATTGGCATTACCATGTTATAAAACTCAGTATGTTCGTAATTGACCAATACAAAGAAGATTTCGGCAAGCACTGCTACTCCTGATGAGCAGACCACTGTTTCACTTTATCAGGAATTATATTATCTATACGTCCTGATGCTGGTTCATTTGCTCACAAGTGCAATGACAGTTTCATTGTTGAAATTTTATACACTGTTTCTGTTCTAGACAGTGCTAGTACCTATACAGAATGCTTTCAGAGTATCAAAGCACGTTCTCTGCTCTAATGAAATAAGTTAAAATTATAACCACTTTTTCATATTTTCATCACGGATATTTTTATATCCTCCAGTGGGCACTTAGGAATTTTGTACACATACTGAACACATAAAAACGTGTAAAGGTTGAACATGTAAATTGACTTTCCAGTACATACATGAAACTGTTTCTGACAACAGAGGAGTTGAGTTTTTATGTAAATATGTAAAAAATGTGGATCAATCCATCTGATACATAGAAAGAAACAACGTCTTTCAATGCTTCATTATACATGTTACTCTTAGCAGTTCTTTTTACAGTGTAAGATTTTCAAGTAAGAATGCCAGTAATTTAGTTGAATATGCGCTGCTTAGAAAGTAGATAAAACACACTCTTTTGCAGTTGGCCACAAAAGTATTCTAACACTGTACAATGGCCATAAGCAAGAAAGAGTGATGAGCTCACATTAATGTTTAGATATCTTCTGTGTCGTAGTTTGATGTACAGTAAGAGCAAACTAACACAGTTTAGAGAAACATTTATTTGCAGTTTAAAATCACACTTGGGGTTCTCTTGAATTGTGTAGATCCATTTATGTAGAAAGTACATGACATTCTGTCCATGATGACAGGACACAATAGGTATTTTAATTCAGAATCTCCTTTAATTTAGCTGTCTTGTTAAATAGATTTTTCCTCACTAGTCCTCTTCTAATGGCGCTGGAATATTATCTATACTTGTGCAGTTAATCTGTCCATGCTGCTCATGCTAGATAAAAGTTAGTTGAAAGTTAGGGTTTAGTAGTAATATATATAGGGAGGAAAATCTGTTCACACAATGGTGTTCCAATTTACTTAAAAATGAGACTTTTTTTAGTGAGCACATTCCTCTTAAAATTGGGCATTCCATATTATGAGGTCTGTTTAAATGAAAAGAGTCTACCTTCAACTTCAGCTTCAAAGATCTTCTCGAGCAGGATCTAGAAACAAGATAAATTAATATGTTTCACTTTAAATTTATACTCATTGGAAGCATACACGAGCGTGGATTGCTCAAAACACTTAAAATTCATTTCAACAACAATAACTCAAATACAACAGCGGTGTAAATGTCACTTGTGAGGAAACACTAATGTTTGTCCTCAAAGAATAAGCTCAGCATAGATATATAAAATAATCTTTGCACAATTTTATGCAAAACAATATTTCACAGAACTAAAGACCTCCCCATCGTGTTCAGTTAGAAAACCTAAGCAGTGAGTACTCGATTGGCATTACTATGTTATAAAACTCAGTAGTTTTCAATCAACAAGGACAAAGAGATTCTGACAAGCACTGCTCCTTCTAACGAGCAGAACACTGTCACTTTTCCAGGTAGTATCATCACTGCACATCTTGATGCTGTTGCATTTCAAACCAAGAGAATGAGAGTTTCACTATTGTAGTTCTATATACAGTGGCTGTTCTAGACAGTGATAACACTGGCACAGAATGCTTTCAGAGCATTAAAGCATGTTCTGTGCCCTAATGAAATAAGTTAATATTATACTCATTTTCTCATAGTTTTAACACTGATGTGTTTATATACTGCGATGCTCACTTCAGAATGTTATAGCCATACTGAACACAAGAACAACGTGTATGTGTTGAACATGTAAAAGGCCTTCCCAATAGAAATATGAAAAAGTTTCTGATAACAAAGAAGTTGAATTTTTTATTTATGTATATATGTAAAAACCTTGGACCAAACCATCTGATGCATAGAAACAACGCATTTCAACACTTCACTATACAAGATACTCTAAGCAGTTTTCCGTACACTGTATAAGATTTACAAGTAAGATTGCTAGACTTTTAGTAACATTTGTACTCTTAAGTACGCAATTTAAACTCATTCTTTGGCAGTTGTTCAAACACGTATTCTGACACTGCCAAATGGTAATATGCTAGAAATACTGATGATCTCCTATTAAGGTTAGGAACTGCTTAGAGTATCTTGTATAGTGAAGTGTTGAAATGCGTTGTTTCTATGCATCAGATGGTTTGGGCCAAGGTTTTTAAATACACACATATAAAATTCAACTTCTTTGTTATCTTTGTTATCTTCGTTTGTTATACAGGTTTACATTAAGAATAAGAAAACACACAGTGTAGAGAAACATTTCCTTGCAGTTAAAAAACACATTTCTGGTTCTCTCTAATTATGTAGATCAATTAGGGTAGAAAGTACATGAAACTCCGTCCAAGAAGAGGGAAAAAAATAGGTTCCTTAGTTCAGAATCTTCATTAGTTTAACTGTAATGTTAAATAAAGTTTACATCACCAGTCTTTCTTATAATGGCCTTGGAAATTTTCCTTTACTAGTGCAGTTAAATTGTACTAGCTGCTTCTATGAGATATAAGTTACTTGTAAATTGGGATTTATTAGTGTTATCTTCAGGGTAGGAAAATCTGTTTACACAATTGTGTTCCAATTTACGTAAGAAATGGGATTGTTTAATGAACTCAGCATTCTAAGAAATGTGCATTTTATATAATAAGCAGTGATTAAGTAAAAAGAAAGCTTTATGTAACTTCAGCTTGAAAGACATTTTGGAGCGAGATGTACAGACCCAATAAATATAAAAGCTACGGGTCAAATATCAAGTAATTCGACGTGTACATAGGAGTGCATCTAGCTCAAAATAATTAAACTTCATTTCAACACAAACTCAAATACTACAAGAAGGTAATTGACACTTGTAACTGAGCTTTAGCATCTGTTCTGGAATAACCTCAGCACAGAAGTATAAAATAATCTTTGCACAACTTCACCCAGAACTATGTTTCAACAAACTAAAGACCAACGCATTATGTTCACTTACACAACCTAGGCAGCGAGTGCTGGATTGGCATTACCATGTTATAAAACTCAGTATGTTCGTAATTGACCAATACAAAGAAGATTTCGGCAAGCACTGCTACTCCTGATGAGCAGACCACTGTTTCACTTTATCAGGAATGATATTATCTATACGTCCTGATGCTGGTTCATTTGCTCACAAGTGCAATGACAGTTTCATTGTTGAAATTTTATACACTGTTTCTGTTCTAGACAGTGCTAGTACCTATACAGAATGCTTTCAGAGTATCAAAGCACGTTCTCTGCTCTAATGAAATAAGTTAAAATTATAACCACTTTTTCATATTTTCATCACGGATATTTTTATATCCTCCAGTGGGCACTTAGGAATTTTGTACACATACTGAACACATAAAAACGTGTAAAGGTTGAACATGTAAATTGACTTTCCAGTACATACATGAAACTGTTTCTGACAACAGAGGAGTTGAGTTTTTATGTAAATATGTAAAAAATGTGGATCAATCCATCTGATACATAGAAAGAAACGTCTTTCAATGCTTCATTATACATGTTACTCTTAGCAGTTCTTTTTACAGTGTAAGATTTTCAAGTAAGAATGCCAGTAATTTAGTTGAATATGCGCTGCTTAGAGAGTAGATAAAACACACTCTTTTGCAGTTGGCCACAAAAGTATTCTAACACTGTACAATGGCCATAAGCAAGAAAGAGTGATGAGCTCACATTAATGTTTAGATATCTTCTGTGTCGTAGTTTGATGTACAGTAAGAGCAAACTAACACAGTTTAGAGAAACATTTATTTGCAGTTTAAAATCACACTTGGGGTTCTCTTGAATTGTGTAGATCCATTTATGTAGAAAGTACATGACATTCTGTCCATGATGACAGGACACAATAGGTATTTTAATTCAGAATCTCCTTTAATTTAGCTGTCTTGTTAAATAGATTTTTCCTCACTAGTCCTCTTCTAATGGCGCTGGAATATTATCTATACTTGTGCAGTTAATCTGTCCGTGCTGCTCATGCTAGATAAAAGTTAGTTGAAAGTTAGGGTTTAGTAGTAATATATATAGGGAGGAAAATCTGTTCACACAATGGTGTTCCAATTTACTTAAAAATGAGACTTTTTTTAATGAGCACATTCCTCTTAAAATTGGGCATTCCATATTATGAGGTCTGTTTAAATGAAAAGAGTCTACCTTCAACTTCAGCTTCAAAGATCTTCTCGAGCAGGATCTAGAAACAAGATAAATTAATATGTTTCACTTTAAATTTATACTCATTGGAAGCATACACGAGCGTGGATTGCTCAAAACACTTAAAATTCATTTCAACAACAATAACTCAAATACAACAGCGGTGTAAATGTCACTTGTGAGGAAACACTAATGTTTGTCCTCAAAGAATAAGCTCAGCATAGATATATAAAATAATCTTTGCACAATTTTATGCAAAACAATATTTCACAGAACTAAAGACCTCCCCATCGTGTTCAGTTAGAAAACCTAAGCAGTGAGTACTCGATTGGCATTACTATGTTATAAAACTCAGTAGTTTTCAATCAACAAGGACAAAGAGATTCTGACAAGCACTGCTCCTTCTAACGAGCAGAACACTGTCACTTTTCCAGGTAGTATCATCACTGCACATCTTGATGCTGTTGCATTTCAAACCAAGAGAATGAGAGTTTCACTATTGTAGTTCTATATACAGTGGCTGTTCTAGACAGTGATAACACTGGCACAGAATGCTTTCAGAGCATTAAAGCATGTTCTCTGCCCTAATGAAATAAGTTAATATTATACTCATTTTCTCATAGTTTTAACACTGATGTGTTTATATACTGCGATGCTCACTTCAGAATGTTATAGCCATACTGAACACAAGAACAACGTGTATGTGTTGAACATGTAAAAGGCCTTCCCAATAGAAATATGAAAAAGTTTCTGATAACAAAGAAATTGAAATTTTTATTTATGTATATATGTAAAAACCTTGAACCAAACCATCTGATGCATAGAAACAACGCATTTCAACACTTCACTATACAAGATACTCTAAGCAGTTTTCCGTACACTGTATAAGATTTACAAGTAAGATTGCTAGACTTTTAGTAACATTTGTACTCTTAAGTACGCAATTTAAACTCATTCTTTGGCAGTTGTTCAAACACGTATTCTGACACTGCCAAATGGTAATATGCTAGAAATACTGATGATCTCCTATTAAGGTTAGGAACTGCTTAGAGTATCTTGTATAGTGAAGTGTTGAAATGCGTTGTTTCTATGCATCAGATGGTTTGGGCCAAGGTTTTTAAATACACACATATAAAATTCAACTTCTTTGTTATCTTTGTTATCTTCGTTTGTTATACAGGTTTACATTAAGAATAAGAAAACACACAGTGTAGAGAAACATTTCCTTGCAGTTAAAAAACACATTTCTGGTTCTCTCTAATTATGTAGATCAATTAGGGTAGAAAGTACATGAAACTCCGTCCAAGAAGAGGGAAAAAAATAGGTTCCTTAGTTCAGAATCTTCATTAGTTTAACTGTAATGTTAAATAAAGTTTACATCACCAGTCTTTCTTATAATGGCCTTGGAAATTTTCCTTTACTAGTGCAGTTAAATTGTACTAGCTGCTTCTATGAGATATAAGTTACTTGTAAATTGGGATTTATTAGTGTTATCTTCAGGGTAGGAAAATCTGTTTACACAATTGTGTTCCAATTTACGTAAGAAATGGGATTGTTTAATGAACTCAGCATTCTAAGAAATGTGCATTTTATATAATAAGCAGTGATTAAGTAAAAAGAAAGCTTTATGTAACTTCAGCTTGAAAGACATTTTGGAGCGAGATGTACAGACCCAATAAATATAAAAGCTACGGGTCAAATATCAAGTAATTCGACGTGTACATAGGAGTGCATCTAGCTCAAAATAATTAAACTTCATTTCAACACAAACTCAAATACTACAAGAAGGTAATTGACACTTGTAACTGAGCTTTAGCATCTGTTCTGGAATAACCTCAGCACAGAAGTATAAAATAATCTTTGCACAACTTCACCCAGAACTATGTTTCAACAAACTAAAGACCAACGCATTATGTTCACTTACACAACCTAGGCAGCGAGTGCTGGATTGGCATGACCATGTTATAAAACTCAGTATGTTCGTAATTGACCAATACAAAGAAGATTTCGGCAAGCACTGCTACTCCTGATGAGCAGACCACTGTTTCACTTTATCAGGAATGATATTATCTATACGTCCTGATGCTGGTTCATTTGCTCACAAGTGCAATGACAGTTTCATTGTTGAAATTTTATACACTGTTTCTGTTCTAGACAGTGCTAGTACCTATACAGAATGCTTTCAGAGTATCAAAGCACGTTCTCTGCTCTAATGAAATAAGTTAAAATTATAACCACTTTTTCATATTTTCATCACGGATATTTTTATATCCTCCAGTGGGCACTTAGGAATTTTGTACACATACTGAACACATAAAAACGTGTAAAGGTTGAACATGTAAATTGACTTTCCAGTACATACATGAAACTGTTTCTGACAACAGAGGAGTTGAGTTTTTATGTAAATATGTAAAAAATGTGGATCAATCCATCTGATACATAGAAAGAAACGTCTTTCAATGCTTCATTATACATGTTACTCTTAGCAGTTCTTTTTACAGTGTAAGATTTTCAAGTAAGAATGCCAGTAATTTAGTTGAATATGCGCTGCTTAGAGAGTAGATAAAACACACTCTTTTGCAGTTGGCCACAAAAGTATTCTAACACTGTACAATGGCCATAAGCAAGAAAGAGTGATGAGCTCACATTAATGTTTAGATATCTTCTGTGTCGTAGTTTGATGTACAGTAAGAGCAAACTAACACAGTTTAGAGAAACATTTATTTGCAGTTTAAAATCACACTTGGGGTTCTCTTGAATTGTGTAGATCCATTTATGTAGAAAGTACATGACATTCTGTCCATGATGACAGGACACAATAGGTATTTTAATTCAGAATCTCCTTTAATTTAGCTGTCTTGTTAAATAGATTTTTCCTCACTAGTCCTCTTCTAATGGCGCTGGAATATTATCTATACTTGTGCAGTTAATCTGTCCGTGCTGCTCATGCTAGATAAAAGTTAGTTGAAAGTTAGGGTTTAGTAGTAATATATATAGGGAGGAAAATCTGTTCACACAATGGTGTTCCAATTTACTTAAAAATGAGACTTTTTTTAATGAGCACATTCCTCTTAAAATTGGGCATTCCATATTATGAGGTCTGTTTAAATGAAAAGAGTCTACCTTCAACTTCAGCTTCAAAGATCTTCTCGAGCAGGATCTAGAAACAAGATAAATTAATATGTTTCACTTTAAATTTATACTCATTGGAAGCATACACGAGCGTGGATTGCTCAAAACACTTAAAATTCATTTCAACAACAATAACTCAAATACAACAGCGGTGTAAATGTCACTTGTGAGGAAACACTAATGTTTGTCCTCAAAGAATAAGCTCAGCATAGATATATAAAATAATCTTTGCACAATTTTATGCAAAACAATATTTCACAGAACTAAAGACCTCCCCATCGTGTTCAGTTAGAAAACCTAAGCAGTGAGTACTCGATTGGCATTACTATGTTATAAAACTCAGTAGTTTTCAATCAACAAGGACAAAGAGATTCTGACAAGCACTGCTCCTTCTAACGAGCAGAACACTGTCACTTTTCCAGGTAGTATCATCACTGCACATCTTGATGCTGTTGCATTTCAAACCAAGAGAATGAGAGTTTCACTATTGTAGTTCTATATACAGTGGCTGTTCTAGACAGTGATAACACTGGCACAGAATGCTTTCAGAGCATTAAAGCATGTTCTCTGCCCTAATGAAATAAGTTAATATTATACTCATTTTCTCATAGTTTTAACACTGATGTGTTTATATACTGCGATGCTCACTTCAGAATGTTATAGCCATACTGAACACAAGAACAACGTGTATGTGTTGAACATGTAAAAGGCCTTCCCAATAGAAATATGAAAAAGTTTCTGATAACAAAGAAATTGAAATTTTTATTTATGTATATATGTAAAAACCTTGAACCAAACCATCTGATGCATAGAAACAACGCATTTCAACACTTCACTATACAAGATACTCTAAGCAGTTTTCCGTACACTGTATAAGATTTACAAGTAAGATTGCTAGACTTTTAGTAACATTTGTACTCTTAAGTACGCAATTTAAACTCATTCTTTGGCAGTTGTTCAAACACGTATTCTGACACTGCCAAATGGTAATATGCTAGAAATACTGATGATCTCCTATTAAGGTTAGGAACTGCTTAGAGTATCTTGTATAGTGAAATGTTGAAATGCGTTGTTTCTATGCATCAGATGGTTTGGGCCAAGGTTTTTAAATACACACATATAAAATTCAACTTCTTTGTTATCTTTGTTATCTTCGTTTGTTATACAGGTTTACATTAAGAATAAGAAAACACACAGTGTAGAGAAACATTTCCTTGCAGTTAAAAAACACATTTCTGGTTCTCTCTAATTATGTAGATCAATTAGGGTAGAAAGTACATGAAACTCCGTCCAAGAAGAGGGAAAAAAATAGGTTCCTTAGTTCAGAATCTTCATTAGTTTAACTGTAATGTTAAATAAAGTTTACATCACCAGTCTTTCTTATAATGGCCTTGGAAATTTTCCTTTACTAGTGCAGTTAAATTGTACTAGCTGCTTCTATGAGATATAAGTTACTTGTAAATTGGGATTTATTAGTGTTATCTTCAGGGTAGGAAAATCTGTTTACACAATTGTGTTCCAATTTACGTAAGAAATGGGATTGTTTAATGAACTCAGCATTCTAAGAAATGTGCATTTTATATAATAAGCAGTGATTAAGTAAAAAGAAAGCTTTATGTAACTTCAGCTTGAAAGACATTTTGGAGCGAGATGTACAGACCCAATAAATATAAAAGCTACGGGTCAAATATCAAGTAATTCGACGTGTACATAGGAGTGCATCTAGCTCAAAATAATTAAACTTCATTTCAACACAAACTCAAATACTACAAGAAGGTAATTGACACTTGTAACTGAGCTTTAGCATCTGTTCTGGAATAACCTCAGCACAGAAGTATAAAATAATCTTTGCACAACTTCACCCAGAACTATGTTTCAACAAACTAAAGACCAACGCATTATGTTCACTTACACAACCTAGGCAGCGAGTGCTGGATTGGCATTACCATGTTATAAAACTCAGTATGTTCGTAATTGACCAATACAAAGAAGATTTCGGCAAGCACTGCTACTCCTGATGAGCAGACCACTGTTTCACTTTATCAGGAATTATATTATCTATACGTCCTGATGCTGGTTCATTTGCTCACAAGTGCAATGACAGTTTCATTGTTGAAATTTTATACACTGTTTCTGTTCTAGACAGTGCTAGTACCTATACAGAATGCTTTCAGAGTATCAAAGCACGTTCTCTGCTCTAATGAAATAAGTTAAAATTATAACCACTTTTTCATATTTTCATCACGGATATTTTTATATCCTCCAGTGGGCACTTAGGAATTTTGTACACATACTGAACACATAAAAACGTGTAAAGGTTGAACATGTAAATTGACTTTCCAGTACATACATGAAACTGTTTCTGATAACAGAGGAGTTGAGTTTTTATGTAAATATGTAAAAAATGTGGATCAATCCATCTGATACATAGAAAGAAACAACGTCTTTCAATGCTTCATTATACATGTTACTCTTAGCAGTTCTTTTTACAGTGTAAGATTTTCAAGTAAGAATGCCAGTAATTTAGTTGAATATGCGCTGCTTAGAAAGTAGATAAAACACACTCTTTTGCAGTTGGCCACAAAAGTATTCTAACACTGTACAATGGCCATAAGCAAGAAAGAGTGATGAGCTCACATTAATGTTTAGATATCTTCTGTGTCGTAGTTTGATGTACAGTAAGAGCAAACTAACACAGTTTAGAGAAACATTTATTTGCAGTTTAAAATCACACTTGGGGTTCTCTTGAATTGTGTAGATCCATTTATGTAGAAAGTACATGACATTCTGTCCATGATGACAGGACACAATAGGTATTTTAATTCAGAATCTCCTTTAATTTAGCTGTCTTGTTAAATAGATTTTTCCTCACTAGTCCTCTTCTAATGGCGCTGGAATATTATCTATACTTGTGCAGTTAATCTGTCCGTGCTGCTCATGCTAGATAAAAGTTAGTTGAAAGTTAGGGTTTAGTAGTAATATATATAGGGAGGAAAATCTGTTCACACAATGGTGTTCCAATTTACTTAAAAATGAGACTTTTTTTAATGAGCACATTCCTCTTAAAATTGGGCATTCCATATTATGAGGTCTGTTTAAATGAAAAGAGTCTACCTTCAACTTCAGCTTCAAAGATCTTCTCGAGCAGGATCTAGAAACAAGATAAATTAATATGTTTCACTTTAAATTTATACTCATTGGAAGCATACACGAGCGTGGATTGCTCAAAACACTTAAAATTCATTTCAACAACAATAACTCAAATACAACAGCGGTGTAAATGTCACTTGTGAGGAAACACTAATGTTTGTCCTCAAAGAATAAGCTCAGCATAGATATATAAAATAATCTTTGCACAATTTTATGCAAAACAATATTTCACAGAACTAAAGACCTCCCCATCGTGTTCAGTTAGAAAACCTAAGCAGTGAGTACTCGATTGGCATTACTATGTTATAAAACTCAGTAGTTTTCAATCAACAAGGACAAAGAGATTCTGACAAGCACTGCTCCTTCTAACGAGCAGAACACTGTCACTTTTCCAGGTAGTATCATCACTGCACATCTTGATGCTGTTGCATTTCAAACCAAGAGAATGAGAGTTTCACTATTGTAGTTCTATATACAGTGGCTGTTCTAGACAGTGATAACACTGGCACAGAATGCTTTCAGAGCATTAAAGCATGTTCTCTGCCCTAATGAAATAAGTTAATATTATACTCATTTTCTCATAGTTTTAACACTGATGTGTTTATATACTGCGATGCTCACTTCTGAATGTTATAGCCATACTGAACACAAAAACAACGTGTATGTGTTGAACATGTAAAAGGCCTTCCCAATAGAAATATGAAAAAGTTTCTGATAACAAAGAAGTTGAATTTTTTATTTATGTATATATGTAAAAACCTTGGCCCAAACCATCTGATGCATAGAAACAACGCATTTCAACACTTCACTATACAAGATACTCTAAGCAGTTTTCCGTACACTGTATAAGATTTACAAGTAAGATTGCTAGACTTTTAGTAACATTTGTACTCTTAAGTACGCAATTTAAACTCATTCTTTGGCAGTTGTTCAAACACGTATTCTGACACTGCCAAATGGTAATATGCTAGAAATACTGATGATCTCCTATTAAGGTTAGGAACTGCTTAGAGTATCTTGTATAGTGAAGTGTTGAAATGCGTTGTTTCTATGCATCAGATGGTTTGGGCCAAGGTTTTTAAATACACACATATAAAATTCAACTTCTTTGTTATCTTTGTTATCTTCGTTTGTTATACAGGTTTACATTAAGAATAAGAAAACACACAGTGTATAGAAACATTTCCTTGCAGTTAAAAAACACATTTCTGGTTCTCTCTAATTATGTAGATCAATTAGGGTAGAAAGTACATGAAACTCCGTCCAAGAAGAGGGAAAAAAATAGGTTCCTTAGTTCAGAATCTTCATTAGTTTAACTGTAATGTTAAATAAAGTTTACATCACCAGTCTTTCTTATAATGGCCTTGGAAATTTTCCTTTACTAGTGCAGTTAAATTGTACTAGCTGCTTCTATGAGATATAAGTTACTTGTAAATTGGGATTTATTAGTGTTATCTTCAGGGTAGGAAAATCTGTTTACACAATTGTGTTCCAATTTACGTAAGAAATGGGATTGTTTAATGAACTCAGCATTCTAAGAAATGTGCATTTTATATAATAAGCAGTGATTAAGTAAAAAGAAAGCTTTATGTAACTTCAGCTTGAAAGACATTTTGGAGCGAGATGTACAGACCCAATAAATATAAAAGCTACGGGTCAAATATCAAGTAATTCGACGTGTACATAGGAGTGCATCTAGCTCAAAATAATTAAACTTCATTTCAACACAAACTCAAATACTACAAGAAGGTAATTGACACTTGTAACTGAGCTTTAGCATCTGTTCTGGAATAACCTCAGCACAGAAGTATAAAATAATCTTTGCACAACTTCACCCAGAACTATGTTTCAACAAACTAAAGACCAACGCATTATGTTCACTTACACAACCTAGGCAGCGAGTGCTGGATTGGCATTACCATGTTATAAAACTCAGTATGTTCGTAATTGACCAATACAAAGAAGATTTCGGCAAGCACTGCTACTCCTGATGAGCAGACCACTGTTTCACTTTATCAGGAATTATATTATCTATACGTCCTGATGCTGGTTCATTTGCTCACAAGTGCAATGACAGTTTCATTGTTGAAATTTTATACACTGTTTCTGTTCTAGACAGTGCTAGTACCTATACAGAATGCTTTCAGAGTATCAAAGCACGTTCTCTGCTCTAATGAAATAAGTTAAAATTATAACCACTTTTTCATATTTTCATCACGGATATTTTTATATCCTCCAGTGGGCACTTAGGAATTTTGTACACATACTGAACACATAAAAACGTGTAAAGGTTGAACATGTAAATTGACTTTCCAGTACATACATGAAACTGTTTCTGACAACAGAGGAGTTGAGTTTTTATGTAAATATGTAAAAAATGTGGATCAATCCATCTGATACATAGAAAGAAACAACGTCTTTCAATGCTTCATTATACATGTTACTCTTAGCAGTTCTTTTTACAGTGTAAGATTTTCAAGTAAGAATGCCAGTAATTTAGTTGAATATGCGCTGCTTAGAGAGTAGATAAAACACACTCTTTTGCAGTTGGCCACAAAAGTATTCTAACACTGTACAATGGCCATAAGCAAGAAAGAGTGATGAGCTCACATTAATGTTTAGATATCTTCTGTGTCGTAGTTTGATGTACAGTAAGAGCAAACTAACACAGTTTAGAGAAACATTTATTTGCAGTTTAAAATCACACTTGGGGTTCTCTTGAATTGTGTAGATCCATTTATGTAGAAAGTACATGACATTCTGTCCATGATGACAGGACACAATAGGTATTTTAATTCAGAATCTCCTTTAATTTAGCTGTCTTGTTAAATAGATTTTTCCTCACTAGTCCTCTTCTAATGGCGCTGGAATATTATCTATACTTGTGCAGTTAATCTGTCCGTGCTGCTCATGCTAGATAAAAGTTAGTTGAAAGTTAGGGTTTAGTAGTAATATATATAGGGAGGAAAATCTGTTCACACAATGGTGTTCCAATTTACTTAAAAATGAGACTTTTTTTAATGAGCACATTCCTCTTAAAATTGGGCATTCCATATTATGAGGTCTGTTTAAATGAAAAGAGTCTACCTTCAACTTCAGCTTCAAAGATCTTCTCGAGCAGGATCTAGAAACAAGATAAATTAATATGTTTCACTTTAAATTTATACTCATTGGAAGCATACACGAGCGTGGATTGCTCAAAACACTTAAAATTCATTTCAACAACAATAACTCAAATACAACAGCGGTGTAAATGTCACTTGTGAGGAAACACTAATGTTTGTCCTCAAAGAATAAGCTCAGCATAGATATATAAAATAATCTTTGCACAATTTTATGCAAAACAATATTTCACAGAACTAAAGACCTCCCCATCGTGTTCAGTTAGAAAACCTAAGCAGTGAGTACTCGATTGGCATTACTATGTTATAAAACTCAGTAGTTTTCAATCAACAAGGACAAAGAGATTCTGACAAGCACTGCTCCTTCTAACGAGCAGAACACTGTCACTTTTCCAGGTAGTATCATCACTGCACATCTTGATGCTGTTGCATTTCAAACCAAGAGAATGAGAGTTTCACTATTGTAGTTCTATATACAGTGGCTGTTCTAGACAGTGATAACACTGGCACAGAATGCTTTCAGAGCATTAAAGCATGTTCTCTGCCCTAATGAAATAAGTTAATATTATACTCATTTTCTCATAGTTTTAACACTGATGTGTTTATATACTGCGATGCTCACTTCAGAATGTTATAGCCATACTGAACACAAGAACAACGTGTATGTGTTGAACATGTAAAAGGCCTTCCCAATAGAAATATGAAAAAGTTTCTGATAACAAAGAAATTGAATTTTTTATTTATGTATATATGTAAAAACCTTGAACCAAACCATCTGATGCATAGAAACAACGCATTTCAACACTTCACTATACAAGATACTCTAAGCAGTTTTCCGTACACTGTATAAGATTTACAAGTAAGATTGCTAGACTTTTAGTAACATTTGTACTCTTAAGTACGCAATTTAAACTCATTCTTTGGCAGTTGTTCAAACACGTATTCTGACACTGCCAAATGGTAATATGCTAGAAATACTGATGATCTCCTATTAAGGTTAGGAACTGCTTAGAGTATCTTGTATAGTGAAGTGTTGAAATGCGTTGTTTCTATGCATCAGATGGTTTGGGCCAAGGTTTTTAAATACACACATATAAAATTCAACTTCTTTGTTATCTTTGTTATCTTCGTTTGTTATACAGGTTTACATTAAGAATAAGAAAACACACAGTGTAGAGAAACATTTCCTTGCAGTTAAAAAACACATTTCTGGTTCTCTCTAATTATGTAGATCAATTAGGGTAGAAAGTACATGAAACTCCGTCCAAGAAGAGGGAAAAAAATAGGTTCCTTAGTTCAGAATCTTCATTAGTTTAACTGTAATGTTAAATAAAGTTTACATCACCAGTCTTTCTTATAATGGCCTTGGAAATTTTCCTTTACTAGTGCAGTTAAATTGTACTAGCTGCTTCTATGAGATATAAGTTACTTGTAAATTGGGATTTATTAGTGTTATCTTCAGGGTAGGAAAATCTGTTTACACAATTGTGTTCCAATTTACGTAAGAAATGGGATTGTTTAATGAACTCAGCATTCTAAGAAATGTGCATTTTATATAATAAGCAGTGATTAAGTAAAAAGAAAGCTTTATGGAACTTCAGCTTGAAAGACATTTTGGAGCGAGATGTACAGACCCAATAAATATAAAAGCTACGGGTCAAATATCAAGTAATTCGACGTGTACATAGGAGTGCATCTAGCTCAAAATAATTAAACTTCATTTCAACACAAACTCAAATACTACAAGAAGGTAATTGACACTTGTAACTGAGCTTTAGCATCTGTTCTGGAATAACCTCAGCACAGAAGTATAAAATAATCTTTGCACAACTTCACCCAGAACTATGTTTCAACAAACTAAAGACCAACGCATTATGTTCACTTACACAACCTAGGCAGCGAGTGCTGGATTGGCATTACCATGTTATAAAACTCAGTATGTTCGTAATTGACCAATACAAAGAAGATTTCGGCAAGCACTGCTACTCCTGATGAGCAGACCACTGTTTCACTTTATCAGGAATTATATTATCTATACGTCCTGATGCTGGTTCATTTGCTCACAAGTGCAATGACAGTTTCATTGTTGAAATTTTATACACTGTTTCTGTTCTAGACAGTGCTAGTACCTATACAGAATGCTTTCAGAGTATCAAAGCACGTTCTCTGCTCTAATGAAATAAGTTAAAATTATAACCACTTTTTCATATTTTCATCACGGATATTTTTATATCCTCCAGTGGGCACTTAGGAATTTTGTACACATACTGAACACATAAAAACGTGTAAAGGTTGAACATGTAAATTGACTTTCCAGTACATACATGAAACTGTTTCTGATAACAGAGGAGTTGAGTTTTTATGTAAATATGTAAAAAATGTGGATCAATCCATCTGATACATAGAAAGAAACAACGTCTTTCAATGCTTCATTATACATGTTACTCTTAGCAGTTCTTTTTACAGTGTAAGATTTTCAAGTAAGAATGCCAGTAATTTAGTTGAATATGCGCTGCTTAGAAAGTAGATAAAACACACTCTTTTGCAGTTGGCCACAAAAGTATTCTAACACTGTACAATGGCCATAAGCAAAAAGAGTGATGAGCTCACATTAATGTTTAGATATCTTCTGTGTCGTAGTTTGATGTACAGTAAGAGCAAACTAACACAGTTTAGAGAAACATTTATTTGCAGTTTAAAATCACACTTGGGGTTCTCTTGAATTGTGTAGATCCATTTATGTAGAAAGTACATGACATTCTGTCCATGATGACAGGACACAATAGGTATTTTAATTCAGAATCTCCTTTAATTTAGCTGTCTTGTTAAATAGATTTTTCCTCACTAGTCCTCTTCTAATGGCGCTGGAATATTATCTATACTTGTGCAGTTAATCTGTCCGTGCTGCTCATGCTAGATAAAAGTTAGTTGAAAGTTAGGGTTTAGTAGTAATATATATAGGGAGGAAAATCTGTTCACACAATGGTGTTCCAATTTACTTAAAAATGAGACTTTTTTTAATGAGCACATTCCTCTTAAAATTGGGCATTCCATATTATGAGGTCTGTTTAAATGAAAAGAGTCTACCTTCAACTTCAGCTTCAAAGATCTTCTCGAGCAGGATCTAGAAACAAGATAAATTAATATGTTTCACTTTAAATTTATACTCATTGGAAGCATACACGAGCGTGGATTGCTCAAAACACTTAAAATTCATTTCAACAACAATAACTCAAATACAACAGCGGTGTAAATGTCACTTGTGAGGAAACACTAATGTTTGTCCTCAAAGAATAAGCTCAGCATAGATATATAAAATAATCTTTGCACAATTTTATGCAAAACAATATTTCACAGAACTAAAGACCTCCCCATCGTGTTCAGTTAGAAAACCTAAGCAGTGAGTACTCGATTGGCATTACTATGTTATAAAACTCAGTAGTTTTCAATCAACAAGGACAAAGAGATTCTGACAAGCACTGCTCCTTCTAACGAGCAGAACACTGTCACTTTTCCAGGTAGTATCATCACTGCACATCTTGATGCTGTTGCATTTCAAACCAAGAGAATGAGAGTTTCACTATTGTAGTTCTATATACAGTGGCTGTTCTAGACAGTGATAACACTGGCACAGAATGCTTTCAGAGCATTAAAGCATGTTCTCTGCCCTAATGAAATAAGTTAATATTATACTCATTTTCTCATAGTTTTAACACTGATGTGTTTATATACTGCGATGCTCACTTCTGAATGTTATAGCCATACTGAACACAAAAACAACGTGTATGTGTTGAACATGTAAAAGGCCTTCCCAATAGAAATATGAAAAAGTTTCTGATAACAAAGAAGTTGAATTTTTTATTTATGTATATATGTAAAAACCTTGGCCCAAACCATCTGATGCATAGAAACAACGCATTTCAACACTTCACTATACAAGATACTCTAAGCAGTTTTCCGTACACTGTATAAGATTTACAAGTAAGATTGCTAGACTTTTAGTAACATTTGTACTCTTAAGTACGCAATTTAAACTCATTCTTTGGCAGTTGTTCAAACACGTATTCTGACACTGCCAAATGGTAATATGCTAGAAATACTGATGATCTCCTATTAAGGTTAGGAACTGCTTAGAGTATCTTGTATAGTGAAGTGTTGAAATGCGTTGTTTCTATGCATCAGATGGTTTGGGCCAAGGTTTTTAAATACACACATATAAAATTCAACTTCTTTGTTATCTTTGTTATCTTCGTTTGTTATACAGGTTTACATTAAGAATAAGAAAACACACAGTGTAGAGAAACATTTCCTTGCAGTTAAAAAACACATTTCTGGTTCTCTCTAATTATGTAGATCAATTAGGGTAGAAAGTACATGAAACTCCGTCCAAGAAGAGGGAAAAAAATAGGTTCCTTAGTTCAGAATCTTCATTAGTTTAACTGTAATGTTAAATAAAGTTTACATCACCAGTCTTTCTTATAATGGCCTTGGAAATTTTCCTTTACTAGTGCAGTTAAATTGTACTAGCTGCTTCTATGAGATATAAGTTACTTGTAAATTGGGATTTATTAGTGTTATCTTCAGGGTAGGAAAATCTGTTTACACAATTGTGTTCCAATTTACGTAAGAAATGGGATTGTTTAATGAACTCAGCATTCTAAGAAATGTGCATTTTATATAATAAGCAGTGATTAAGTAAAAAGAAAGCTTTATGTAACTTCAGCTTGAAAGACATTTTGGAGCGAGATGTACAGACCCAATAAATATAAAAGCTACGGGTCAAATATCAAGTAATTCGACGTGTACATAGGAGTGCATCTAGCTCAAAATAATTAAACTTCATTTCAACACAAACTCAAATACTACAAGAAGGTAATTGACACTTGTAACTGAGCTTTAGCATCTGTTCTGGAATAACCTCAGCACAGAAGTATAAAATAATCTTTGCACAACTTCACCCAGAACTATGTTTCAACAAACTAAAGACCAACGCATTATGTTCACTTACACAACCTAGGCAGCGAGTGCTGGATTGGCATTACCATGTTATAAAACTCAGTATGTTCGTAATTGACCAATACAAAGAAGATTTCGGCAAGCACTGCTACTCCTGATGAGCAGACCACTGTTTCACTTTATCAGGAATTATATTATCTATACGTCCTGATGCTGGTTCATTTGCTCACAAGTGCAATGACAGTTTCATTGTTGAAATTTTATACACTGTTTCTGTTCTAGACAGTGCTAGTACCTATACAGAATGCTTTCAGAGTATCAAAGCACGTTCTCTGCTCTAATGAAATAAGTTAAAATTATAACCACTTTTTCATATTTTCATCACGGATATTTTTATATCCTCCAGTGGGCACTTAGGAATTTTGTACACATACTGAACACATAAAAACGTGTAAAGGTTGAACATGTAAATTGACTTTCCAGTACATACATGAAACTGTTTCTGACAACAGAGGAGTTGAGTTTTTATGTAAATATGTAAAAAATGTGGATCAATCCATCTGATACATAGAAAGAAACAACGTCTTTCAATGCTTCATTATACATGTTACTCTTAGCAGTTCTTTTTACAGTGTAAGATTTTCAAGTAAGAATGCCAGTAATTTAGTTGAATATGCGCTGCTTAGAGAGTAGATAAAACACACTCTTTTGCAGTTGGCCACAAAAGTATTCTAACACTGTACAATGGCCATAAGCAAGAAAGAGTGATGAGCTCACATTAATGTTTAGATATCTTCTGTGTCGTAGTTTGATGTACAGTAAGAGCAAACTAACACAGTTTAGAGAAACATTTATTTGCAGTTTAAAATCACACTTGGGGTTCTCTTGAATTGTGTAGATCCATTTATGTAGAAAGTACATGACATTCTGTCCATGATGACAGGACACAATAGGTATTTTAATTCAGAATCTCCTTTAATTTAGCTGTCTTGTTAAATAGATTTTTCCTCACTAGTCCTCTTCTAATGGCGCTGGAATATTATCTATACTTGTGCAGTTAATCTGTCCGTGCTGCTCATGCTAGATAAAAGTTAGTTGAAAGTTAGGGTTTAGTAGTAATATATATAGGGAGGAAAATCTGTTCACACAATGGTGTTCCAATTTACTTAAAAATGAGACTTTTTTTAATGAGCACATTCCTCTTAAAATTGGGCATTCCATATTATGAGGTCTGTTTAAATGAAAAGAGTCTACCTTCAACTTCAGCTTCAAAGATCTTCTCGAGCAGGATCTAGAAACAAGATAAATTAATATGTTTCACTTTAAATTTATACTCATTGGAAGCATACACGAGCGTGGATTGCTCAAAACACTTAAAATTCATTTCAACAACAATAACTCAAATACAACAGCGGTGTAAATGTCACTTGTGAGGAAACACTAATGTTTGTCCTCAAAGAATAAGCTCAGCATAGATATATAAAATAATCTTTGCACAATTTTATGCAAAACAATATTTCACAGAACTAAAGACCTCCCCATCGTGTTCAGTTAGAAAACCTAAGCAGTGAGTACTCGATTGGCATTACTATGTTATAAAACTCAGTAGTTTTCAATCAACAAGGACAAAGAGATTCTGACAAGCACTGCTCCTTCTAACGAGCAGAACACTGTCACTTTTCCAGGTAGTATCATCACTGCACATCTTGATGCTGTTGCATTTCAAACCAAGAGAATGAGAGTTTCACTATTGTAGTTCTATATACAGTGGCTGTTCTAGACAGTGATAACACTGGCACAGAATGCTTTCAGAGCATTAAAGCATGTTCTCTGCCCTAATGAAATAAGTTAATATTATACTCATTTTCTCATAGTTTTAACACTGATGTGTTTATATACTGCGATGCTCACTTCAGAATGTTATAGCCATACTGAACACAAGAACAACGTGTATGTGTTGAACATGTAAAAGGCCTTCCCAATAGAAATATGAAAAAGTTTCTGATAACAAAGAAATTGAATTTTTTATTTATGTATATATGTAAAAACCTTGAACCAAACCATCTGATGCATAGAAACAACGCATTTCAACACTTCACTATACAAGATACTCTAAGCAGTTTTCCGTACACTGTATAAGATTTACAAGTAAGATTGCTAGACTTTTAGTAACATTTGTACTCTTAAGTACGCAATTTAAACTCATTCTTTGGCAGTTGTTCAAACACGTATTCTGACACTGCCAAATGGTAATATGCTAGAAATACTGATGATCTCCTATTAAGGTTAGGAACTGCTTAGAGTATCTTGTATAGTGAAGTGTTGAAATGCGTTGTTTCTATGCATCAGATGGTTTGGGCCAAGGTTTTTAAATACACACATATAAAATTCAACTTCTTTGTTATCTTTGTTATCTTCGTTTGTTATACAGGTTTACATTAAGAATAAGAAAACACACAGTGTATAGAAACATTTCCTTGCAGTTAAAAAACACATTTCTGGTTCTCTCTAATTATGTAGATCAATTAGGGTAGAAAGTACATGAAACTCCGTCCAAGAAGAGGGAAAAAAATAGGTTCCTTAGTTCAGAATCTTCATTAGTTTAACTGTAATGTTAAATAAAGTTTACATCACCAGTCTTTCTTATAATGGCCTTGGAAATTTTCCTTTACTAGTGCAGTTAAATTGTACTAGCTGCTTCTATGAGATATAAGTTACTTGTAAATTGGGATTTATTAGTGTTATCTTCAGGGTAGGAAAATCTGTTTACACAATTGTGTTCCAATTTACGTAAGAAATGGGATTGTTTAATGAACTCAGCATTCTAAGAAATGTGCATTTTATATAATAAGCAGTGATTAAGTAAAAAGAAAGCTTTATGTAACTTCAGCTTGAAAGACATTTTGGAGCGAGATGTACAGACCCAATAAATATAAAAGCTACGGGTCAAATATCAAGTAATTCGACGTGTACATAGGAGTGCATCTAGCTCAAAATAATTAAACTTCATTTCAACACAAACTCAAATACTACAAGAAGGTAATTGACACTTGTAACTGAGCTTTAGCATCTGTTCTGGAATAACCTCAGCACAGAAGTATAAAATAATCTTTGCACAACTTCACCCAGAACTATGTTTCAACAAACTAAAGACCAACGCATTATGTTCACTTACACAACCTAGGCAGCGAGTGCTGGATTGGCATTACCATGTTATAAAACTCAGTATGTTCGTAATTGACCAATACAAAGAAGATTTCGGCAAGCACTGCTACTCCTGATGAGCAGACCACTGTTTCACTTTATCAGGAATTATATTATCTATACGTCCTGATGCTGGTTCATTTGCTCACAAGTGCAATGACAGTTTCATTGTTGAAATTTTATACACTGTTTCTGTTCTAGACAGTGCTAGTACCTATACAGAATGCTTTCAGAGTATCAAAGCACGTTCTCTGCTCTAATGAAATAAGTTAAAATTATAACCACTTTTTCATATTTTCATCACGGATATTTTTATATCCTCCAGTGGGCACTTAGGAATTTTGTACACATACTGAACACATAAAAACGTGTAAAGGTTGAACATGTAAATTGACTTTCCAGTACATACATGAAACTGTTTCTGACAACAGAGGTGTTGAGTTTTTATGTAAATATGTAAAAAATGTGGATCAATCCATCTGATACATAGAAAGAAACAACGTCTTTCAATGCTTCATTATACATGTTACTCTTAGCAGTTCTTTTTACAGTGTAAGATTTTCAAGTAAGAATGCCAGTAATTTAGTTGAATATGCGCTGCTTAGAGAGTAGATAAAACACACTCTTTTGCAGTTGGCCACAAAAGTATTCTAACACTGTACAATGGCCATAAGCAAGAAAGAGTGATGAGCTCACATTAATGTTTAGATATCTTCTGTGTCGTAGTTTGATGTACAGTAAGAGCAAACTAACACAGTTTAGAGAAACATTTATTTGCAGTTTAAAATCACACTTGGGGTTCTCTTGAATTGTGTAGATCCATTTATGTAGAAAGTACATGACATTCTGTCCATGATGACAGGACACAATAGGTATTTTAATTCAGAATCTCCTTTAATTTAGCTGTCTTGTTAAATAGATTTTTCCTCACTAGTCCTCTTCTAATGGCGCTGGAATATTATCTATACTTGTGCAGTTAATCTGTCCGTGCTGCTCATGCTAGATAAAAGTTAGTTGAAAGTTAGGGTTTAGTAGTAATATATATAGGGAGGAAAATCTGTTCACACAATGGTGTTCCAATTTACTTAAAAATGAGACTTTTTTTAATGAGCACATTCCTCTTAAAATTGGGCATTCCATATTATGAGGTCTGTTTAAATGAAAAGAGTCTACCTTCAACTTCAGCTTCAAAGATCTTCTCGAGCAGGATCTAGAAACAAGATAAATTAATATGTTTCACTTTAAATTTATACTCATTGGAAGCATACACGAGCGTGGATTGCTCAAAACACTTAAAATTCATTTCAACAACAATAACTCAAATACAACAGCGGTGTAAATGTCACTTGTGAGGAAACACTAATGTTTGTCCTCAAAGAATAAGCTCAGCATAGATATATAAAATAATCTTTGCACAATTTTATGCAAAACAATATTTCACAGAACTAAAGACCTCCCCATCGTGTTCAGTTAGAAAACCTAAGCAGTGAGTACTCGATTGGCATTACTATGTTATAAAACTCAGTAGTTTTCAATCAACAAGGACAAAGAGATTCTGACAAGCACTGCTCCTTCTAACGAGCAGAACACTGTCACTTTTCCAGGTAGTATCATCACTGCACATCTTGATGCTGTTGCATTTCAAACCAAGAGAATGAGAGTTTCACTATTGTAGTTCTATATACAGTGGCTGTTCTAGACAGTGATAACACTGGCACAGAATGCTTTCAGAGCATTAAAGCATGTTCTCTGCCCTAATGAAATAAGTTAATATTATACTCATTTTCTCATAGTTTTAACACTGATGTGTTTATATACTGCGATGCTCACTTCAGAATGTTATAGCCATACTGAACACAAGAACAACGTGTATGTGTTGAACATGTAAAAGGCCTTCCCAATAGAAATATGAAAAAGTTTCTGATAACAAAGAAATTGAATTTTTTATTTATGTATATATGTAAAAACCTTGAACCAAACCATCTGATGCATAGAAACAACGCATTTCAACACTTCACTATACAAGATACTCTAAGCAGTTTTCCGTACACTGTATAAGATTTACAAGTAAGATTGCTAGACTTTTAGTAACATTTGTACTCTTAAGTACGCAATTTAAACTCATTCTTTGGCAGTTGTTCAAACACGTATTCTGACACTGCCAAATGGTAATATGCTAGAAATACTGATGATCTCCTATTAAGGTTAGGAACTGCTTAGAGTATCTTGTATAGTGAAGTGTTGAAATGCGTTGTTTCTATGCATCAGATGGTTTGGGCCAAGGTTTTTAAATACACACATATAAAATTCAACTTCTTTGTTATCTTTGTTATCTTCGTTTGTTATACAGGTTTACATTAAGAATAAGAAAACACACAGTGTAGAGAAACATTTCCTTGCAGTTAAAAAACACATTTCTGGTTCTCTCTAATTATGTAGATCAATTAGGGTAGAAAGTACATGAAACTCCGTCCAAGAAGAGGGAAAAAAATAGGTTCCTTAGTTCAGAATCTTCATTAGTTTAACTGTAATGTTAAATAAAGTTTACATCACCAGTCTTTCTTATAATGGCCTTGGAAATTTTCCTTTACTAGTGCAGTTAAATTGTACTAGCTGCTTCTATGAGATATAAGTTACTTGTAAATTGGGATTTATTAGTGTTATCTTCAGGGTAGGAAAATCTGTTTACACAATTGTGTTCCAATTTACGTAAGAAATGGGATTGTTTAATGAACTCAGCATTCTAAGAAATGTGCATTTTATATAATAAGCAGTGATTAAGTAAAAAGAAAGCTTTATGGAACTTCAGCTTGAAAGACATTTTGGAGCGAGATGTACAGACCCAATAAATATAAAAGCTACGGGTCAAATATCAAGTAATTCGACGTGTACATAGGAGTGCATCTAGCTCAAAATAATTAAACTTCATTTCAACACAAACTCAAATACTACAAGAAGGTAATTGACACTTGTAACTGAGCTTTAGCATCTGTTCTGGAATAACCTCAGCACAGAAGTATAAAATAATCTTTGCACAACTTCACCCAGAACTATGTTTCAACAAACTAAAGACCAACGCATTATGTTCACTTACACAACCTAGGCAGCGAGTGCTGGATTGGCATTACCATGTTATAAAACTCAGTATGTTCGTAATTGACCAATACAAAGAAGATTTCGGCAAGCACTGCTACTCCTGATGAGCAGACCACTGTTTCACTTTATCAGGAATTATATTATCTATACGTCCTGATGCTGGTTCATTTGCTCACAAGTGCAATGACAGTTTCATTGTTGAAATTTTATACACTGTTTCTGTTCTAGACAGTGCTAGTACCTATACAGAATGCTTTCAGAGTATCAAAGCACGTTCTCTGCTCTAATGAAATAAGTTAAAATTATAACCACTTTTTCATATTTTCATCACGGATATTTTTATATCCTCCAGTGGGCACTTAAAAATTTTGTACACATAACGAACACATAAAAACGTGTAAAGGTTGAACATGTAAATTGACTTTCCAGTACATACATGAAACTGTTTCTGATAACAGAGGAGTTGAGTTTTTATGTAAATATGTAAAAAATATGGATCAATCCATCTGATACATAGAAAGAAACAACGTCTTTCAATGCTTCATTATACATGTTACTCTTAGCAGTTCTTTTTACAGTGTAAGATTTTCAAGTAAGAATGCCAGTAATTTAGTTGAATATGCGCTGCTTAGAAAGTAGATAAAACACACTCTTTTGCAGTTGGCCACAAAAGTATTCTAAAACTGTACAATGGCCATAAGCAAGAAAGAGTGATGAGCTCACATTAATGTTTAGATATCTTCTGTGTCGTAGTTTGATGTACAGTAAGAGCAAACTAACACAGTTTAGAGAAACATTTATTTGCAGTTTAAAATCACACTTGGGGTTCTCTTGAATTGTGTAGATCCATTTATGTAGAAAGTACATGACATTCTGTCCATGATGACAGGACACAATAGGTATTTTAATTCAGAATCTCCTTTAATTTAGCTGTCTTGTTAAATAGATTTTTCCTCACTAGTCCTCTTCTAATGGCGCTGGAATATTATCTATACTTGTGCAGTTAATCTGTCCGTGCTGCTCATGCTAGATAAAAGTTAGTTGAAAGTTAGGGTTTAGTAGTAATATATATAGGGAGGAAAATCTGTTCACACAATGGTGTTCCAATTTACTTAAAAATGAGACTTTTTTTAATGAGCACATTCCTCTTAAAATTGGGCATTCCATATTATGAGGTCTGTTTAAATGAAAAGAGTCTACCTTCAACTTCAGCTTCAAAGATCTTCTCGAGCAGGATCTAGAAACAAGATAAATTAATATGTTTCACTTTAAATTTATACTCATTGGAAGCATACACGAGCGTGGATTGCTCAAAACACTTAAAATTCATTTCAACAACAATAACTCAAATACAACAGCGGTGTAAATGTCACTTGTGAGGAAACACTAATGTTTGTCCTCAAAGAATAAGCTCAGCATAGATATATAAAATAATCTTTGCACAATTTTATGCAAAACAATATTTCACAGAACTAAAGACCTCCCCATCGTGTTCAGTTAGAAAACCTAAGCAGTGAGTACTCGATTGGCATTACTATGTTATAAAACTCAGTAGTTTTCAATCAACAAGGACAAAGAGATTCTGACAAGCACTGCTCCTTCTAACGAGCAGAACACTGTCACTTTTCCAGGTAGTATCATCACTGCACATCTTGATGCTGTTGCATTTCAAACCAAGAGAATGAGAGTTTCACTATTGTAGTTCTATATACAGTGGCTGTTCTAGACAGTGATAACACTGGCACAGAATGCTTTCAGAGCATTAAAGCATGTTCTCTGCCCTAATGAAATAAGTTAATATTATACTCATTTTCTCATAGTTTTAACACTGATGTGTTTATATACTGCGATGCTCACTTCAGAATGTTATAGCCATACTGAACACAAGAACAACGTGTATGTGTTGAACATGTAAAAGGCCTTCCCAATAGAAATATGAAAAAGTTTCTGATAACAAAGAAGTTGAATTTTTTATTTATGTATATATGTAAAAACCTTGGCCCAAACCATCTGATGCATAGAAACAACGCATTTCAACACTTCACTATACAAGATACTCTAAGCAGTTTTCCGTACACTGTATAAGATTTACAAGTAAGATTGCTAGACTTTTAGTAACATTTGTACTCTTAAGTACGCAATTTAAACTCATTCTTTGGCAGTTGTTCAAACACGTATTCTGACACTGCCAAATGGTAATATGCTAGAAATACTGATGATCTCCTATTAAGGTTAGGAACTGCTTAGAGTATCTTGTATAGTGAAGTGTTGAAATGCGTTGTTTCTATGCATCAGATGGTTTGGGCCAAGGTTTTTAAATACACACATATAAAATTCAACTTCTTTGTTATCTTTGTTATCTTCGTTTGTTATACAGGTTTACATTAAGAATAAGAAAACACACAGTGTATAGAAACATTTCCTTGCAGTTAAAAAACACATTTCTGGTTCTCTCTAATTATGTAGATCAATTAGGGTAGAAAGTACATGAAACTCCGTCCAAGAAGAGGGAAAAAAATAGGTTCCTTAGTTCAGAATCTTCATTAGTTTAACTGTAATGTTAAATAAAGTTTACATCACCAGTCTTTCTTATAATGGCCTTGGAAATTTTCCTTTACTAGTGCAGTTAAATTGTACTAGCTGCTTCTATGAGATATAAGTTACTTGTAAATTGGGATTTATTAGTGTTATCTTCAGGGTAGGAAAATCTGTTTACACAATTGTGTTCCAATTTACGTAAGAAATGGGATTGTTTAATGAACTCAGCATTCTAAGAAATGTGCATTTTATATAATAAGCAGTGATTAAGTAAAAAGAAAGCTTTATGTAACTTCAGCTTGAAAGACATTTTGGAGCGAGATGTACAGACCCAATAAATATAAAAGCTACGGGTCAAATATCAAGTAATTCGACGTGTACATAGGAGTGCATCTAGCTCAAAATAATTAAACTTCATTTCAACACAAACTCAAATACTACAAGAAGGTAATTGACACTTGTAACTGAGCTTTAGCATCTGTTCTGGAATAACCTCAGCACAGAAGTATAAAATAATCTTTGCACAACTTCACCCAGAACTATGTTTCAACAAACTAAAGACCAACGCATTATGTTCACTTACACAACCTAGGCAGCGAGTGCTGGATTGGCATTACCATGTTATAAAACTCAGTATGTTCGTAATTGACCAATACAAAGAAGATTTCGGCAAGCACTGCTACTCCTGATGAGCAGACCACTGTTTCACTTTATCAGGAATTATATTATCTATACGTCCTGATGCTGGTTCATTTGCTCACAAGTGCAATGACAGTTTCATTGTTGAAATTTTATACACTGTTTCTGTTCTAGACAGTGCTAGTACCTATACAGAATGCTTTCAGAGTATCAAAGCACGTTCTCTGCTCTAATGAAATAAGTTAAAATTATAACCACTTTTTCATATTTTCATCACGGATATTTTTATATCCTCCAGTGGGCACTTAGGAATTTTGTACACATACTGAACACATAAAAACGTGTAAAGGTTGAACATGTAAATTGACTTTCCAGTACATACATGAAACTGTTTCTGACAACAGAGGAGTTGAGTTTTTATGTAAATATGTAAAAAATGTGGATCAATCCATCTGATACATAGAAAGAAACAACGTCTTTCAATGCTTCATTATACATGTTACTCTTAGCAGTTCTTTTTACAGTGTAAGATTTTCAAGTAAGAATGCCAGTAATTTAGTTGAATATGCGCTGTTTAGAGAGTAGATAAAACACACTCTTTTGCAGTTGGCCACAAAAGTATTCTAACACTGTACAATGGCCATAAGCAAGAAAGAGTGATGAGCTCACATTAATGTTTAGATATCTTCTGTGTCGTAGTTTGATGTACAGTAAGAGCAAACTAACACAGTTTAGAGAAACATTTATTTGCAGTTTAAAATCACACTTGGGGTTCTCTTGAATTGTGTAGATCCATTTATGTAGAAAGTACATGACATTCTGTCCATGATGACAGGACACAATAGGTATTTTAATTCAGAATCTCCTTTAATTTAGCTGTCTTGTTAAATAGATTTTTCCTCACTAGTCCTCTTCTAATGGCGCTGGAATATTATCTATACTTGTGCAGTTAATCTGTCCGTGCTGCTCATGCTAGATAAAAGTTAGTTGAAAGTTAGGGTTTAGTAGTAATATATATAGGGAGGAAAATCTGTTCACACAATGGTGTTCCAATTTACTTAAAAATGAGACTTTTTTTAATGAGCACATTCCTCTTAAAATTGGGCATTCCATATTATGAGGTCTGTTTAAATGAAAAGAGTCTACCTTCAACTTCAGCTTCAAAGATCTTCTCGAGCAGGATCTAGAAACAAGATAAATTAATATGTTTCACTTTAAATTTATACTCATTGGAAGCATACACGAGCGTGGATTGCTCAAAACACTTAAAATTCATTTCAACAACAATAACTCAAATACAACAGCGGTGTAAATGTCACTTGTGAGGAAACACTAATGTTTGTCCTCAAAGAATAAGCTCAGCATAGATATATAAAATAATCTTTGCACAATTTTATGCAAAACAATATTTCACAGAACTAAAGACCTCCCCATCGTGTTCAGTTAGAAAACCTAAGCAGTGAGTACTCGATTGGCATTACTATGTTATAAAACTCAGTAGTTTTCAATCAACAAGGACAAAGAGATTCTGACAAGCACTGCTCCTTCTAACGAGCAGAACACTGTCACTTTTCCAGGTAGTATCATCACTGCACATCTTGATGCTGTTGCATTTCAAACCAAGAGAATGAGAGTTTCACTATTGTAGTTCTATATACAGTGGCTGTTCTAGACAGTGATAACACTGGCACAGAATGCTTTCAGAGCATTAAAGCATGTTCTCTGCCCTAATGAAATAAGTTAATATTATACTCATTTTCTCATAGTTTTAACACTGATGTGTTTATATACTGCGATGCTCACTTCAGAATGTTATAGCCATACTGAACACAAGAACAACGTGTATGTGTTGAACATGTAAAAGGCCTTCCCAATAGAAATATGAAAAAGTTTCTGATAACAAAGAAATTGAATTTTTTATTTATGTATATATGTAAAAACCTTGAACCAAACCATCTGATGCATAGAAACAACGCATTTCAACACTTCACTATACAAGATACTCTAAGCAGTTTTCCGTACACTGTATAAGATTTACAAGTAAGATTGCTAGACTTTTAGTAACATTTGTACTCTTAAGTACGCAATTTAAACTCATTCTTTGGCAGTTGTTCAAACACGTATTCTGACACTGCCAAATGGTAATATGCTAGAAATACTGATGATCTCCTATTAAGGTTAGGAACTGCTTAGAGTATCTTGTATAGTGAAGTGTTGAAATGCGTTGTTTCTATGCATCAGATGGTTTGGGCCAAGGTTTTTAAATACACACATATAAAATTCAACTTCTTTGTTATCTTTGTTATCTTCGTTTGTTATACAGGTTTACATTAAGAATAAGAAAACACACAGTGTATAGAAACATTTCCTTGCAGTTAAAAAACACATTTCTGGTTCTCTCTAATTATGTAGATCAATTAGGGTAGAAAGTACATGAAACTCCGTCCAAGAAGAGGGAAAAAAATAGGTTCCTTAGTTCAGAATCTTCATTAGTTTAACTGTAATGTTAAATAAAGTTTACATCACCAGTCTTTCTTATAATGGCCTTGGAAATTTTCCTTTACTAGTGCAGTTAAATTGTACTAGCTGCTTCTATGAGATATAAGTTACTTGTAAATTGGGATTTATTAGTGTTATCTTCAGGGTAGGAAAATCTGTTTACACAATTGTGTTCCAATTTACGTAAGAAATGGGATTGTTTAATGAACTCAGCATTCTAAGAAATGTGCATTTTATATAATAAGCAGTGATTAAGTAAAAAGAAAGCTTTATGTAACTTCAGCTTGAAAGACATTTTGGAGCGAGATGTACAGACCCAATAAATATAAAAGCTACGGGTCAAATATCAAGTAATTCGACGTGTACATAGGAGTGCATCTAGCTCAAAATAATTAAACTTCATTTCAACACAAACTCAAATACTACAAGAAGGTAATTGACACTTGTAACTGAGCTTTAGCATCTGTTCTGGAATAACCTCAGCACAGAAGTATAAAATAATCTTTGCACAACTTCACCCAGAACTATGTTTCAACAAACTAAAGACCAACGCATTATGTTCACTTACACAACCTAGGCAGCGAGTGCTGGATTGGCATTACCATGTTATAAAACTCAGTATGTTCGTAATTGACCAATACAAAGAAGATTTCGGCAAGCACTGCTACTCCTGATGAGCAGACCACTGTTTCACTTTATCAGGAATTATATTATCTATACGTCCTGATGCTGGTTCATTTGCTCACAAGTGCAATGACAGTTTCATTGTTGAAATTTTATACACTGTTTCTGTTCTAGACAGTGCTAGTACCTATACAGAATGCTTTCAGAGTATCAAAGCACGTTCTCTGCTCTAATGAAATAAGTTAAAATTATAACCACTTTTTCATATTTTCATCACGGATATTTTTATATCCTCCAGTGGGCACTTAGGAATTTTGTACACATACTGAACACATAAAAACGTGTAAAGGTTGAACATGTAAATTGACTTTCCAGTACATACATGAAACTGTTTCTGACAACAGAGGAGTTGAGTTTTTATGTAAATATGTAAAAAATGTGGATCAATCCATCTGATACATAGAAAGAAACAACGTCTTTCAATGCTTCATTATACATGTTACTCTTAGCAGTTCTTTTTACAGTGTAAGATTTTCAAGTAAGAATGCCAGTAATTTAGTTGAATATGCGCTGTTTAGAGAGTAGATAAAACACACTCTTTTGCAGTTGGCCACAAAAGTATTCTAACACTGTACAATGGCCATAAGCAAGAAAGAGTGATGAGCTCACATTAATGTTTAGATATCTTCTGTGTCGTAGTTTGATGTACAGTAAGAGCAAACTAACACAGTTTAGAGAAACATTTATTTGCAGTTTAAAATCACACTTGGGGTTCTCTTGAATTGTGTAGATCCATTTATGTAGAAAGTACATGACATTCTGTCCATGATGACAGGACACAATAGGTATTTTAATTCAGAATCTCCTTTAATTTAGCTGTCTTGTTAAATAGATTTTTCCTCACTAGTCCTCTTCTAATGGCGCTGGAATATTATCTATACTTGTGCAGTTAATCTGTCCGTGCTGCTCATGCTAGATAAAAGTTAGTTGAAAGTTAGGGTTTAGTAGTAATATATATAGGGAGGAAAATCTGTTCACACAATGGTGTTCCAATTTACTTAAAAATGAGACTTTTTTTAATGAGCACATTCCTCTTAAAATTGGGCATTCCATATTATGAGGTCTGTTTAAATGAAAAGAGTCTACCTTCAACTTCAGCTTCAAAGATCTTCTCGAGCAGGATCTAGAAACAAGATAAATTAATATGTTTCACTTTAAATTTATACTCATTGGAAGCATACACGAGCGTGGATTGCTCAAAACACTTAAAATTCATTTCAACAACAATAACTCAAATACAACAGCGGTGTAAATGTCACTTGTGAGGAAACACTAATGTTTGTCCTCAAAGAATAAGCTCAGCATAGATATATAAAATAATCTTTGCACAATTTTATGCAAAACAATATTTCACAGAACTAAAGACCTCCCCATCGTGTTCAGTTAGAAAACCTAAGCAGTGAGTACTCGATTGGCATTACTATGTTATAAAACTCAGTAGTTTTCAATCAACAAGGACAAAGAGATTCTGACAAGCACTGCTCCTTCTAACGAGCAGAACACTGTCACTTTTCCAGGTAGTATCATCACTGCACATCTTGATGCTGTTGCATTTCAAACCAAGAGAATGAGAGTTTCACTATTGTAGTTCTATATACAGTGGCTGTTCTAGACAGTGATAACACTGGCACAGAATGCTTTCAGAGCATTAAAGCATGTTCTCTGCCCTAATGAAATAAGTTAATATTATACTCATTTTCTCATAGTTTTAACACTGATGTGTTTATATACTGCGATGCTCACTTCAGAATGTTATAGCCATACTGAACACAAGAACAACGTGTATGTGTTGAACATGTAAAAGGCCTTCCCAATAGAAATATGAAAAAGTTTCTGATAACAAAGAAATTGAATTTTTTATTTATGTATATATGTAAAAACCTTGAACCAAACCATCTGATGCATAGAAACAACGCATTTCAACACTTCACTATACAAGATACTCTAAGCAGTTTTCCGTACACTGTATAAGATTTACAAGTAAGATTGCTAGACTTTTAGTAACATTTGTACTCTTAAGTACGCAATTTAAACTCATTCTTTGGCAGTTGTTCAAACACGTATTCTGACACTGCCAAATGGTAATATGCTAGAAATACTGATGATCTCCTATTAAGGTTAGGAACTGCTTAGAGTATCTTGTATAGTGAAGTGTTGAAATGCGTTGTTTCTATGCATCAGATGGTTTGGGCCAAGGTTTTTAAATACACACATATAAAATTCAACTTCTTTGTTATCTTTGTTATCTTCGTTTGTTATACAGGTTTACATTAAGAATAAGAAAACACACAGTGTAGAGAAACATTTCCTTGCAGTTAAAAAACACATTTCTGGTTCTCTCTAATTATGTAGATCAATTAGGGTAGAAAGTACATGAAACTCCGTCCAAGAAGAGGGAAAAAAATAGGTTCCTTAGTTCAGAATCTTCATTAGTTTAACTGTAATGTTAAATAAAGTTTACATCACCAGTCTTTCTTATAATGGCCTTGGAAATTTTCCTTTACTAGTGCAGTTAAATTGTACTAGCTGCTTCTATGAGATATAAGTTACTTGTAAATTGGGATTTATTAGTGTTATCTTCAGGGTAGGAAAATCTGTTTACACAATTGTGTTCCAATTTACGTAAGAAATGGGATTGTTTAATGAACTCAGCATTCTAAGAAATGTGCATTTTATATAATAAGCAGTGATTAAGTAAAAAGAAAGCTTTATGGAACTTCAGCTTGAAAGACATTTTGGAGCGAGATGTACAGACCCAATAAATATAAAAGCTACGGGTCAAATATCAAGTAATTCGACGTGTACATAGGAGTGCATCTAGCTCAAAATAATTAAACTTCATTTCAACACAAACTCAAATACTACAAGAAGGTAATTGACACTTGTAACTGAGCTTTAGCATCTGTTCTGGAATAACCTCAGCACAGAAGTATAAAATAATCTTTGCACAACTTCACCCAGAACTATGTTTCAACAAACTAAAGACCAACGCATTATGTTCACTTACACAACCTAGGCAGCGAGTGCTGGATTGGCATTACCATGTTATAAAACTCAGTATGTTCGTAATTGACCAATACAAAGAAGATTTCGGCAAGCACTGCTACTCCTGATGAGCAGACCACTGTTTCACTTTATCAGGAATTATATTATCTATACGTCCTGATGCTGGTTCATTTGCTCACAAGTGCAATGACAGTTTCATTGTTGAAATTTTATACACTGTTTCTGTTCTAGACAGTGCTAGTACCTATACAGAATGCTTTCAGAGTATCAAAGCACGTTCTCTGCTCTAATGAAATAAGTTAAAATTATAACCACTTTTTCATATTTTCATCACGGATATTTTTATATCCTCCAGTGGGCACTTAAAAATTTTGTACACATAACGAACACATAAAAACGTGTAAAGGTTGAACATGTAAATTGACTTTCCAGTACATACATGAAACTGTTTCTGATAACAGAGGAGTTGAGTTTTTATGTAAATATGTAAAAAATATGGATCAATCCATCTGATACATAGAAAGAAACAACGTCTTTCAATGCTTCATTATACATGTTACTCTTAGCAGTTCTTTTTACAGTGTAAGATTTTCAAGTAAGAATGCCAGTAATTTAGTTGAATATGCGCTGCTTAGAAAGTAGATAAAACACACTCTTTTGCAGTTGGCCACAAAAGTATTCTAACACTGTACAATGGCCATAAGCAAGAAAGAGTGATGAGCTCACATTAATGTTTAGATATCTTCTGTGTCGTAGTTTGATGTACAGTAAGAGCAAACTAACACAGTTTAGAGAAACATTTATTTGCAGTTTAAAATCACACTTGGGGTTCTCTTGAATTGTGTAGATCCATTTATGTAGAAAGTACATGACATTCTGTCCATGATGACAGGACACAATAGGTATTTTAATTCAGAATCTCCTTTAATTTAGCTGTCTTGTTAAATAGATTTTTCCTCACTAGTCCTCTTCTAATGGCGCTGGAATATTATCTATACTTGTGCAGTTAATCTGTCCGTGCTGCTCATGCTAGATAAAAGTTAGTTGAAAGTTAGGGTTTAGTAGTAATATATATAGGGAGGAAAATCTGTTCACACAATGGTGTTCCAATTTACTTAAAAATGAGACTTTTTTTAATGAGCACATTCCTCTTAAAATTGGGCATTCCATATTATGAGGTCTGTTTAAATGAAAAGAGTCTACCTTCAACTTCAGCTTCAAAGATCTTCTCGAGCAGGATCTAGAAACAAGATAAATTAATATGTTTCACTTTAAATTTATACTCATTGGAAGCATACACGAGCGTGGATTGCTCAAAACACTTAAAATTCATTTCAACAACAATAACTCAAATACAACAGCGGTGTAAATGTCACTTGTGAGGAAACACTAATGTTTGTCCTCAAAGAATAAGCTCAGCATAGATATATAAAATAATCTTTGCACAATTTTATGCAAAACAATATTTCACAGAACTAAAGACCTCCCCATCGTGTTCAGTTAGAAAACCTAAGCAGTGAGTACTCGATTGGCATTACTATGTTATAAAACTCAGTAGTTTTCAATCAACAAGGACAAAGAGATTCTGACAAGCACTGCTCCTTCTAACGAGCAGAACACTGTCACTTTTCCAGGTAGTATCATCACTGCACATCTTGATGCTGTTGCATTTCAAACCAAGAGAATGAGAGTTTCACTATTGTAGTTCTATATACAGTGGCTGTTCTAGACAGTGATAACACTGGCACAGAATGCTTTCAGAGCATTAAAGCATGTTCTCTGCCCTAATGAAATAAGTTAATATTATACTCATTTTCTCATAGTTTTAACACTGATGTGTTTATATACTGCGATGCTCACTTCAGAATGTTATAGCCATACTGAACACAAAAACAACGTGTATGTGTTGAACATGTAAAAGGCCTTCCCAATAGAAATATGAAAAAGTTTCTGATAACAAAGAAGTTGAATTTTTTATTTATGTATATATGTAAAAACCTTGAACCAAACCATCTGATGCATAGAAACAACGCATTTCAACACTTCACTATACAAGATACTCTAAGCAGTTTTCCGTACACTGTATAAGATTTACAAGTAAGATTGCTAGACTTTTAGTAACATTTGTACTCTTAAGTACGCAATTTAAACTCATTCTTTGGCAGTTGTTCAAACACGTATTCTGACACTGCCAAATGGTAATATGCTAGAAATACTGATGATCTCCTATTAAGGTTAGGAACTGCTTAGAGTATCTTGTATAGTGAAGTGTTGAAATGCGTTGTTTCTATGCATCAGATGGTTTGGGCCAAGGTTTTTAAATACACACATATAAAATTCAACTTCTTTGTTATCTTCGTTTGTTATACAGGTTTACATTAAGAATAAGAAAACACACAGTGTAGAGAAACATTTCCTTGCAGTTAAAAAACACATTTCTGGTTCTCTCTAATTATGTAGATCAATTAGGGTAGAAAGTACATGAAACTCCGTCCAAGAAGAGGGAAAAAAATAGGTTCCTTAGTTCAGAATCTTCATTAGTTTAACTGTAATGTTAAATAAAGTTTACATCACCAGTCTTTCTTATAATGGCCTTGGAAATTTTCCTTTACTAGTGCAGTTAAATTGTACTAGCTGCTTCTATGAGATATAAGTTACTTGTAAATTGGGATTTATTAGTGTTATCTTCAGGGTAGGAAAATCTGTTTACACAATTGTGTTCCAATTTACGTAAGAAATGGGATTGTTTAATGAACTCAGCATTCTAAGAAATGTGCATTTTATATAATAAGCAGTGATTAAGTAAAAAGAAAGCTTTATGGAACTTCAGCTTGAAAGACATTTTGGAGCGAGATGTACAGACCCAATAAATATAAAAGCTACGGGTCAAATATCAAGTAATTCGACGTGTACATAGGAGTGCATCTAGCTCAAAATAATTAAACTTCATTTCAACACAAACTCAAATACTACAAGAAGGTAATTGACACTTGTAACTGAGCTTTAGCATCTGTTCTGGAATAACCTCAGCACAGAAGTATAAAATAATCTTTGCACAACTTCACCCAGAACTATGTTTCAACAAACTAAAGACCAACGCATTATGTTCACTTACACAACCTAGGCAGCGAGTGCTGGATTGGCATTACCATGTTATAAAACTCAGTATGTTCGTAATTGACCAATACAAAGAAGATTTCGGCAAGCACTGCTACTCCTGATGAGCAGACCACTGTTTCACTTTATCAGGAATTATATTATCTATACGTCCTGATGCTGGTTCATTTGCTCACAAGTGCAATGACAGTTTCATTGTTGAAATTTTATACACTGTTTCTGTTCTAGACAGTGCTAGTACCTATACAGAATGCTTTCAGAGTATCAAAGCACGTTCTCTGCTCTAATGAAATAAGTTAAAATTATAACCACTTTTTCATATTTTCATCACGGATATTTTTATATCCTCCAGTGGGCACTTAAAAATTTTGTACACATAACGAACACATAAAAACGTGTAAAGGTTGAACATGTAAATTGACTTTCCAGTACATACATGAAACTGTTTCTGATAACAGAGGAGTTGAGTTTTTATGTAAATATGTAAAAAATATGGATCAATCCATCTGATACATAGAAAGAAACAACGTCTTTCAATGCTTCATTATACATGTTACTCTTAGCAGTTCTTTTTACAGTGTAAGATTTTCAAGTAAGAATGCCAGTAATTTAGTTGAATATGCGCTGCTTAGAAAGTAGATAAAACACACTCTTTTGCAGTTGGCCACAAAAGTATTCTAAAACTGTACAATGGCCATAAGCAAGAAAGAGTGATGAGCTCACATTAATGTTTAGATATCTTCTGTGTCGTAGTTTGATGTACAGTAAGAGCAAACTAACACAGTTTAGAGAAACATTTATTTGCAGTTTAAAATCACACTTGGGGTTCTCTTGAATTGTGTAGATCCATTTATGTAGAAAGTACATGACATTCTGTCCATGATGACAGGACACAATAGGTATTTTAATTCAGAATCTCCTTTAATTTAGCTGTCTTGTTAAATAGATTTTTCCTCACTAGTCCTCTTCTAATGGCGCTGGAATATTATCTATACTTGTGCAGTTAATCTGTCCGTGCTGCTCATGCTAGATAAAAGTTAGTTGAAAGTTAGGGTTTAGTAGTAATATATATAGGGAGGAAAATCTGTTCACACAATGGTGTTCCAATTTACTTAAAAATGAGACTTTTTTTAATGAGCACATTCCTCTTAAAATTGGGCATTCCATATTATGAGGTCTGTTTAAATGAAAAGAGTCTACCTTCAACTTCAGCTTCAAAGATCTTCTCGAGCAGGATCTAGAAACAAGATAAATTAATATGTTTCACTTTAAATTTATACTCATTGGAAGCATACACGAGCGTGGATTGCTCAAAACACTTAAAATTCATTTCAACAACAATAACTCAAATACAACAGCGGTGTAAATGTCACTTGTGAGGAAACACTAATGTTTGTCCTCAAAGAATAAGCTCAGCATAGATATATAAAATAATCTTTGCACAATTTTATGCAAAACAATATTTCACAGAACTAAAGACCTCCCCATCGTGTTCAGTTAGAAAACCTAAGCAGTGAGTACTCGATTGGCATTACTATGTTATAAAACTCAGTAGTTTTCAATCAACAAGGACAAAGAGATTCTGACAAGCACTGCTCCTTCTAACGAGCAGAACACTGTCACTTTTCCAGGTAGTATCATCACTGCACATCTTGATGCTGTTGCATTTCAAACCAAGAGAATGAGAGTTTCACTATTGTAGTTCTATATACAGTGGCTGTTCTAGACAGTGATAACACTGGCACAGAATGCTTTCAGAGCATTAAAGCATGTTCTCTGCCCTAATGAAATAAGTTAATATTATACTCATTTTCTCATAGTTTTAACACTGATGTGTTTATATACTGCGATGCTCACTTCAGAATGTTATAGCCATACTGAACACAAGAACAACGTGTATGTGTTGAACATGTAAAAGGCCTTCCCAATAGAAATATGAAAAAGTTTCTGATAACAAAGAAATTGAATTTTTTATTTATGTATATATGTAAAAACCTTGAACCAAACCATCTGATGCATAGAAACAACGCATTTCAACACTTCACTATACAAGATACTCTAAGCAGTTTTCCGTACACTGTATAAGATTTACAAGTAAGATTGCTAGACTTTTAGTAACATTTGTACTCTTAAGTACGCAATTTAAACTCATTCTTTGGCAGTTGTTCAAACACGTATTCTGACACTGCCAAATGGTAATATGCTAGAAATACTGATGATCTCCTATTAAGGTTAGGAACTGCTTAGAGTATCTTGTATAGTGAAGTGTTGAAATGCGTTGTTTCTATGCATCAGATGGTTTGGGCCAAGGTTTTTAAATACACACATATAAAATTCAACTTCTTTGTTATCTTCGTTTGTTATACAGGTTTACATTAAGAATAAGAAAACACACAGTGTAGAGAAACATTTCCTTGCAGTTAAAAAACACATTTCTGGTTCTCTCTAATTATGTAGATCAATTAGGGTAGAAAGTACATGAAACTCCGTCCAAGAAGAGGGAAAAAAATAGGTTCCTTAGTTCAGAATCTTCATTAGTTTAACTGTAATGTTAAATAAAGTTTACATCACCAGTCTTTCTTATAATGTCCTTGGAAACTTTCCTTTACTAGTGCAGTTAAATTGTACTAGCTGCTTCTATGAGATATAAGTTACTTGTAAATTGGGATTTATTAGTGTTATCTTCAGGGTAGGAAAATCTGTTTACACAATTGTGTTCCAATTTACGTAAGAAATGGGATTGTTTAATGAACTCAGCATTCTAAGAAATGTGCATTTTATATAATAAGCAGTGATTAAGTAAAAAGAAAGCTTTATGTAACTTCAGCTTGAAAGACATTTTGGAGCGAGATGTACAGACCCAATAAATATAAAAGCTACGGGTCAAATATCAAGTAATTCGACGTGTACATAGGAGTGCATCTAGCTCAAAATAATTAAACTTCATTTCAACACAAACTCAAATACTACAAGAAGGTAATTGACACTTGTAACTGAGCTTTAGCATCTGTTCTGGAATAACCTCAGCACAGAAGTATAAAATAATCTTTGCACAACTTCACCAAGAACTATGTTTCAACAAACTAAAGACCAACGCATTATGTTCACTTACACAACCTAGGCAGCGAGTGCTGGATTGGCATTACCATGTTATAAAACTCAGTATGTTCGTAATTGACCAATACAAAGAAGATTTCGGCAAGCACTGCTACTCCTGATGAGCAGACCACTGTTTCACTTTATCAGGAATTATATTATCTATACGTCCTGATGCTGGTTCATTTGCTCACAAGTGCAATGACAGTTTCATTGTTGAAATTTTATACACTGTTTCTGTTCTAGACAGTGCTAGTACCTATACAGAATGCTTTCAGAGTATCAAAGCACGTTCTCTGCTCTAATGAAATAAGTTAAAATTATAACCACTTTTTCATATTTTCATCACGGATATTTTTATATCCTCCAGTGGGCACTTAGAAATTTTGTACACATACTGAACACATAAAAACGTGTAAAGGTTGAACATGTAAATTGACTTTCCAGTACATACATGAAACTGTTTCTGATAACAGAGGAGTTGAGTTTTTATGTAAATATGTAAAAAATGTGGATCAATCCATCTGATACATAGAAAGAAACAACGTCTTTCAATGCTTCATTATACATGTTACTCTTAGCAGTTCTTTTTACAGTGTAAGATTTTCAAGTAAGAATGCCAGTAATTTAGTTGAATATGCGCTGCTCAGAAAGTAGATAAAACACACTCTTTTGCAGTTGGCCACAAAAGTATTCTAACACTGTACAATGGCCATAAGCAAGAAAGAGTGATGAGCTCACATTAATGTTTAGATATCTTCTGTGTCGTAGTTTGATGTACAGTAAGAGCAAACTAACACAGTTTAGAGAAACATTTATTTGCAGTTTAAAATCACACTTGGGGTTCTCTTGAATTGTGTAGATCCATTTATGTAGAAAGTACATGACATTCTGTCCATGATGACAGGACACAATAGGTATTTTAATTCAGAATCTCCTTTAATTTAGCTGTCTTGTTAAATAGATTTTTCCTCACTAGTCCTCTTCTAATGGCGCTGGAATATTATCTATACTTGTGCAGTTAATCTGTCCGTGCTGCTCATGCTAGATAAAAGTTAGTTGAAAGTTAGGGTTTAGTAGTAATATATATAGGGAGGAAAATCTGTTCACACAATGGTGTTCCAATTTACTTAAAAATGAGACTTTTTTTAATGAGCACATTCCTCTTAAAATTGGGCATTCCATATTATGAGGTCTGTTTAAATGAAAAGAGTCTACCTTCAACTTCAGCTTCAAAGATCTTCTCGAGCAGGATCTAGAAACAAGATAAATTAATATGTTTCACTTTAAATTTATACTCATTGGAAGCATACACGAGCGTGGATTGCTCAAAACACTTAAAATTCATTTCAACAACAATAACTCAAATACAACAGCGGTGTAAATGTCACTTGTGAGGAAACACTAATGTTTGTCCTCAAAGAATAAGCTCAGCATAGATATATAAAATAATCTTTGCACAATTTTATGCAAAACAATATTTCACAGAACTAAAGACCTCCCCATCGTGTTCAGTTAGAAAACCTAAGCAGTGAGTACTCGATTGGCATTACTATGTTATAAAACTCAGTAGTTTTCAATCAACAAGGACAAACAGATTCTGACAAGCACTGCTCCTTCTAACGAGCAGAACACTGTCACTTTTCCAGGTAGTATCATCACTGCACATCTTGATGCTGTTGCATTTCAAACCAAGAGAATGAGAGTTTCACTATTGTAGTTCTATATACAGTGGCTGTTCTAGACAGTGATAACACTGGCACAGAATGCTTTCAGAGCATTAAAGCATGTTCTCTGCCCTAATGAAATAAGTTAATATTATACTCATTTTCTCATAGTTTTAACACTGATGTGTTTATATACTGCGATGCTCACTTCAGAATGTTATAGCCATACTGAACACAAAAACAACGTGTATGTGTTGAACATGTAAAAGGCCTTCCCAATAGAAATATGAAAAAGTTTCTGATAACAAAGAAGTTGAATTTTTTATTTATGTATATATGTAAAAACCTTGGCCCAAACCATCTGATGCATAGAAACAACGCATTTCAACACTTCACTATACAAGATACTCTAAGCAGTTTTCCGTACACTGTATAAGATTTACAAGTAAGATTGCTAGACTTTTAGTAACATTTGTACTCTTAAGTACGCAATTTAAACTCATTCTTTGGCAGTTGTTCAAACACGTATTCTGACACTGCCAAATGGTAATATGCTAGAAATACTGATGATCTCCTATTAAGGTTAGGAACTGCTTAGAGTATCTTGTATAGTGAAGTGTTGAAATGCGTTGTTTCTATGCATCAGATGGTTTGGGCCAAGGTTTTTAAATACACACATATAAAATTCAACTTCTTTGTTATCTTTGTTATCTTCGTTTGTTATACAGGTTTACATTAAGAATAAGAAAACACACAGTGTAGAGAAACATTTCCTTGCAGTTAAAAAACACATTTCTGGTTCTCTCTAATTATGTAGATCAATTAGGGTAGAAAGTACATGAAACTCCGTCCAAGAAGAGGGAAAAAAATAGGTTCCTTAGTTCAGAATCTTCATTAGTTTAACTGTAATGTTAAATAAAGTTTACATCACCAGTCTTTCTTATAATGGCCTTGGAAATTTTCCTTTACTAGTGCAGTTAAATTGTACTAGCTGCTTCTATGAGATATAAGTTACTTGTAAATTGGGATTTATTAGTGTTATCTTCAGGGTAGGAAAATCTGTTTACACAATTGTGTTCCAATTTACGTAAGAAATGGGATTGTTTAATGAACTCAGCATTCTAAGAAATGTGCATTTTATATAATAAGCAGTGATTAAGTAAAAAGAAAGCTTTATGTAACTTCAGCTTGAAAGACATTTTGGAGCGAGATGTACAGACCCAATAAATATAAAAGCTACGGGTCAAATATCAAGTAATTCGACGTGTACATAGGAGTGCATCTAGCTCAAAATAATTAAACTTCATTTCAACACAAACTCAAATACTACAAGAAGGTAATTGACACTTGTAACTGAGCTTTAGCATCTGTTCTGGAATAACCTCAGCACAGAAGTATAAAATAATCTTTGCACAACTTCACCCAGAACTATGTTTCAACAAACTAAAGACCAACGCATTATGTTCACTTACACAACCTAGGCAGCGAGTGCTGGATTGGCATTACCATGTTATAAAACTCAGTATGTTCGTAATTGACCAATACAAAGAAGATTTCGGCAAGCACTGCTACTCCTGATGAGCAGACCACTGTTTCACTTTATCAGGAATTATATTATCTATACGTCCTGATGCTGGTTCATTTGCTCACAAGTGCAATGACAGTTTCATTGTTGAAATTTTATACACTGTTTCTGTTCTAGACAGTGCTAGTACCTATACAGAATGCTTTCAGAGTATCAAAGCACGTTCTCTGCTCTAATGAAATAAGTTAAAATTATAACCACTTTTTCATATTTTCATCACGGATATTTTTATATCCTCCAGTGGGCACTTAGGAATTTTGTACACATACTGAACACATAAAAACGTGTAAAGGTTGAACATGTAAATTGACTTTCCAGTACATACATGAAACTGTTTCTGATAACAGAGGAGTTGAGTTTTTATGTAAATATGTAAAAAATGTGGATCAATCCATCTGATACATAGAAAGAAACAACGTCTTTCAATGCTTCATTATACATGTTACTCTTAGCAGTTCTTTTTACAGTGTAAGATTTTCAAGTAAGAATGCCAGTAATTTAGTTGAATATGCGCTGCTCAGAAAGTAGATAAAACACACTCTTTTGCAGTTGGCCACAAAAGTATTCTAACACTGTACAATGGCCATAAGCAAGAAAGAGTGATGAGCTCACATTAATGTTTAGATATCTTCTGTGTCGTAGTTTGATGTACAGTAAGAGCAAACTAACACAGTTTAGAGAAACATTTATTTGCAGTTTAAAATCACACTTGGGGTTCTCTTGAATTGTGTAGATCCATTTATGTAGAAAGTACATGACATTCTGTCCATGATGACAGGACACAATAGGTATTTTAATTCAGAATCTCCTTTAATTTAGCTGTCTTGTTAAATAGATTTTTCCTCACTAGTCCTCTTCTAATGGCGCTGGAATATTATCTATACTTGTGCAGTTAATCTGTCCATGCTGCTCATGCTAGATAAAAGTTAGTTGAAAGTTAGGGTTTAGTAGTAATATATATAGGGAGGAAAATCTGTTCACACAATGGTGTTCCAATTTACTTAAAAATGAGACTTTTTTTAATGAGCACATTCCTCTTAAAATTGGGCATTCCATATTATGAGGTCTGTTTAAATGAAAAGAGTCTACCTTCAACTTCAGCTTCAAAGATCTTCTCGAGCAGGATCTAGAAACAAGATAAATTAATATGTTTCACTTTAAATTTATACTCATTGGAAGCATACACGAGCGTGGATTGCTCAAAACACTTAAAATTCATTTCAACAACAATAACTCAAATACAACAGCGGTGTAATTGTCACTTGTGAGGAAACACTAATGTTTGTCCTCAAAGAATAAGCTCAGCATAGATATATAAAATAATCTTTGCACAATTTTATGCAAAACAATATTTCACAGAACTAAAGACCTCCCCATCGTGTTCAGTTAGAAAACCTAAGCAGTGAGTACTCGATTGGCATTACTATGTTATAAAACTCAGTAGTTTTCAATCAACAAGGACAAAGAGATTCTGACAAGCACTGCTCCTTCTAACGAGCAGAACACTGTCACTTTTCCAGGTAGTATCATCACTGCACATCTTGATGCTGTTGCATTTCAAACCAAGAGAATGAGAGTTTCACTATTGTAGTTCTATATACAGTGGCTGTTCTAGACAGTGATAATAACACTGGCACAGAATGCTTTCAGAGCATTAAAGCATGTTCTCTGCCCTAATGAAATAAGTAAATATTATACTCATTTTCTCATAGTTTTAACACTGATGTGTTTATATACTGCGATGCTCACTTCAGAATGTTATAGCCATACTGAACACAAAAACAACGTGTATGTGTTGAACATGTAAAAGGCCTTCCCAATAGAAATATGAAAAAGTTTCTGATAACAAAGAAGTTGAATTTTTTATTTATGTATATATGTAAAAACCTTGGCCCAAACCATCTGATGCATAGAAACAACGCATTTCAACACTTCACTATACAAGATACTCTAAGCAGTTTTCCGTACACTGTATAAGATTTACAAGTAAGATTGCTAGACTTTTAGTAACATTTGTACTCTTAAGTACGCAATTTAAACTCATTCTTTGGCAGTTGTTCAAACACGTATTCTGACACTGCCAAATGGTAATATGCTAGAAATACTGATGATCTCCTATTAAGGTTAGGAACTGCTTAGAGTATCTTGTATAGTGAAGTGTTGAAATGCGTTGTTTCTATGCATCAGATGGTTTGGGCCAAGGTTTTTAAATACACACATATAAAATTCAACTTCTTTGTTATCTTTGTTATCTTCGTTTGTTATACAGGTTTACATTAAGAATAAGAAAACACACAGTGTAGAGAAACATTTCCTTGCAGTTAAAAAACACATTTCTGGTTCTCTCTAATTATGTAGATCAATTAGGGTAGAAAGTACATGAAACTCCGTCCAAGAAGAGGGAAAAAAATAGGTTCCTTAGTTCAGAATCTTCATTAGTTTAACTGTAATGTTAAATAAAGTTTACATCACCAGTCTTTCTTATAATGGCCTTGGAAATTTTCCTTTACTAGTGCAGTTAAATTGTACTAGCTGCTTCTATGAGATATAAGTTACTTGTAAATTGGGATTTATTAGTGTTATCTTCAGGGTAGGAAAATCTGTTTACACAATTGTGTTCCAATTTACGTAAGAAATGGGATTGTTTAATGAACTCAGCATTCTAAGAAATGTGCATTTTATATAATAAGCAGTGATTAAGTAAAAAGAAAGCTTTATGTAACTTCAGCTTGAAAGACATTTTGGAGCGAGATGTACAGACCCAATAAATATAAAAGCTACGGGTCAAATATCAAGTAATTCGACGTGTACATAGGAGTGCATCTAGCTCAAAATAATTAAACTTCATTTCAACACAAACTCAAATACTACAAGAAGGTAATTGACACTTGTAACTGAGCTTTAGCATCTGTTCTGGAATAACCTCAGCACAGAAGTATAAAATAATCTTTGCACAACTTCACCCAGAACTATGTTTCAACAAACTAAAGACCAACGCATTATGTTCACTTACACAACCTAGGCAGCGAGTGCTGGATTGGCATTACCATGTTATAAAACTCAGTATGTTCGTAATTGACCAATACAAAGAAGATTTCGGCAAGCACTGCTACTCCTGATGAGCAGACCACTGTTTCACTTTATCAGGAATTATATTATCTATACGTCCTGATGCTGGTTCATTTGCTCACAAGTGCAATGACAGTTTCATTGTTGAAATTTTATACACTGTTTCTGTTCTAGACAGTGCTAGTACCTATACAGAATGCTTTCAGAGTATCAAAGCACGTTCTCTGCTCTAATGAAATAAGTTAAAATTATAACCACTTTTTCATATTTTCATCACGGATGTTTTTATATCCTCCAGTGGGCACTTAGGAATTTTGTACACATACTGAACACATAAAAACGTGTAAAGGTTGAACATGTAAATTGACTTTCCAGTACATACATGAAACTGTTTCTGATAACAGAGGAGTTGAGTTTTTATGTAAATATGTAAAAAATGTGGATCAATCCATCTGATACATAGAAAGAAACAACGTCTTTCAATGCTTCATTATACATGTTACTCTTAGCAGTTCTTTTTACAGTGTAAGATTTTCAAGTAAGAATGCCAGTAATTTAGTTGAATATGCGCTGCTTAGAAAGTAGATAAAACACACTCTTTTGCAGTTGGCCACAAAAGTATTCTAACACTGTACAATGGCCATAAGCAAGAAAGAGTGATGAGCTCACATTAATGTTTAGATATCTTCTGTGTCGTAGTTTGATGTACAGTAAGAGCAAACTAACACAGTTTAGAGAAACATTTATTTGCAGTTTAAAATCACACTTGGGGTTCTCTTGAATTGTGTAGATCCATTTATGTAGAAAGTACATGACATTCTGTCCATGATGACAGGACACAATAGGTATTTTAATTCAGAATCTCCTTTAATTTAGCTGTCTTGTTAAATAGATTTTTCCTCACTAGTCCTCTTCTAATGGCGCTGGAATATTATCTATACTTGTGCAGTTAATCTGTCCGTGCTGCTCATGCTAGATAAAAGTTAGTTGAAAGTTAGGGTTTAGTAGTAATATATATAGGGAGGAAAATCTGTTCACACAATGGTGTTCCAATTTACTTAAAAATGAGACTTTTTTTAATGAGCACATTCCTCTTAAAATTGGGCATTCCATATTATGAGGTCTGTTTAAATGAAAAGAGTCTACCTTCAACTTCAGCTTCAAAGATCTTCTCGAGCAGGATCTAGAAACAAGATAAATTAATATGTTTCACTTTAAATTTATACTCATTGGAAGCATACACGAGCGTGGATTGCTCAAAACACTTAAAATTCATTTCAACAACAATAACTCAAATACAACAGCGGTGTAAATGTCACTTGTGAGGAAACACTAATGTTTGTCCTCAAAGAATAAGCTCAGCATAGATATATAAAATAATCTTTGCACAATTTTATGCAAAACAATATTTCACAGAACTAAAGACCTCCCCATCGTGTTCAGTTAGAAAACCTAAGCAGTGAGTACTCGATTGGCATTACTATGTTATAAAACTCAGTAGTTTTCAATCAACAAGGACAAAGAGATTCTGACAAGCACTGCTCCTTCTAACGAGCAGAACACTGTCACTTTTCCAGGTAGTATCATCACTGCACATCTTGATGCTGTTGCATTTCAAACCAAGAGAATGAGAGTTTCACTATTGTAGTTCTATATACAGTGGCTGTTCTAGACAGTGATAACACTGGCACAGAATGCTTTCAGAGCATTAAAGCATGTTCTCTGCCCTAATGAAATAAGTTAATATTATACTCATTTTCTCATAGTTTTAACACTGATGTGTTTATATACTGCGATGCTCACTTCAGAATGTTATAGCCATACTGAACACAAAAACAACGTGTATGTGTTGAACATGTAAAAGGCCTTCCCAATAGAAATATGAAAAAGTTTCTGATAACAAAGAAGTTGAATTTTTTATTTATGTATATATGTAAAAACCTTGGCCCAAACCATCTGATGCATAGAAACAACGCATTTCAACACTTCACTATACAAGATACTCTAAGCAGTTTTCCGTACACTGTATAAGATTTACAAGTAAGATTGCTAGACTTTTAGTAACATTTGTACTCTTAAGTACGCAATTTAAACTCATTCTTTGGCAGTTGTTCAAACACGTATTCTGACACTGCCAAATGGTAATATGCTAGAAATACTGATGATCTCCTATTAAGGTTAGGAACTGCTTAGAGTATCTTGTATAGTGAAGTGTTGAAATGCGTTGTTTCTATGCATCAGATGGTTTGGGCCAAGGTTTTTAAATACACACATATAAAATTCAACTTCTTTGTTATCTTTGTTATCTTCGTTTGTTATACAGGTTTACATTAAGAATAAGAAAACACACAGTGTAGAGAAACATTTCCTTGCAGTTAAAAAACACATTTCTGGGTCTCTCTAATTATATAGATCAATTAGGGTAGAAAGTACATGAAACTCCGTCCAAGAAGAGGGAAAAAAATAGGTTCCTTAGTTCAGAATCTTCATTAGTTTAACTGTAATGTTAAATAAAGTTTACATCACCAGTCTTTCTTATAATGGCCTTGGAAATTTTCCTTTACTAGTGCAGTTAAATTGTACTAGCTGCTTCTATGAGATATAAGTTACTTGTAAATTGGGATTATTAGTGTTATCTTCAGGGTAGGAAAATCTGTTTACACAATTGTGTTCCAATTTACGTAAGAAATGGGATTGTTTAATGAACTCAGCATTCTAAGAAATGTGCATTTTATATAATAAGCAGTGATTAAGTAAAAAGAAAGCTTTATGTAACTTCAGCTTGAAAGACATTTTGGAGCGAGATGTACAGACCCAATAAATATAAAAGCTACGGGTCAAATATCAAGTAATTCGACGTGTACATAGGAGTGCATCTAGCTCAAAATAATTAAACTTCATTTCAACACAAACTCAAATACTACAAGAAGGTAATTGACACTTGTAACTGAGCTTTAGCATCTCTTCTGGAATAACCTCAGCACAGAAGTATAAAATAATCTTTGCACAACTTCACCCAGAACTATGTTTCAACAAACTAAAGACCAACGCATTATGTTCACTTACACAACCTAGGCAGCGAGTGCTGGATTGGCATTACCATGTTATAAAACTCAGTATGTTCGTAATTGACCAATACAAAGAAGATTTCGGCAAGCACTGCTACTCCTGATGAGCAGACCACTGTTTCACTTTATCAGGAATTATATTATCTATACGTCCTGATGCTGGTTCATTTGCTCACAAGTGCAATGACAGTTTCATTGTTGAAATTTTATACACTGTTTCTGTTCTAGACAGTGCTAGTACCTATACAGAATGCTTTCAGAGTATCAAAGCACGTTCTCTGCTCTAATGAAATAAGTTAAAATTATAACCACTTTTTCATATTTTCATCACGGATATTTTTATATCCTCCAGTGGGCACTTAGGAATTTTGTACACATACTGAACACATAAAAACGTGTAAAGGTTGAACATGTAAATTGACTTTCCAGTACATACATGAAACTGTTTCTGACAACAGAGGAGTTGAGTTTTTATGTAAATATGTAAAAAATGTGGATCAATCCATCTGATACATAGAAAGAAACAACGTCTTTCAATGCTTCATTATACATGTTACTCTTAGCAGTTCTTTTTACAGTGTAAGATTTTCAAGTAAGAATGCCAGTAATTTAGTTGAATATGCGCTGCTTAGAAAGTAGATAAAACACACTCTTTTGCAGTTGGCCACAAAAGTATTCTAACACTGTACAATGGCCATAAGCAAGAAAGAGTGATGAGCTCACATTAATGTTTAGATATCTTCTGTGTCGTAGTTTGATGTACAGTAAGAGCAAACTAACACAGTTTAGAGAAACATTTATTTGCAGTTTAAAATCACACTTGGGGTTCTCTTGAATTGTGTAGATCCATTTATGTAGAAAGTACATGACATTCTGTCCATGATGACAGGACACAATAGGTATTTTAATTCAGAATCTCCTTTAATTTAGCTGTCTTGTTAAATAGATTTTTCCTCACTAGTCCTCTTCTAATGGCGCTGGAATATTATCTATACTTGTGCAGTTAATCTGTCCGTGCTGCTCATGCTAGATAAAAGTTAGTTGAAAGTTAGGGTTTAGTAGTAATATATATAGGGAGGAAAATCTGTTCACACAATGGTGTTCCAATTTACTTAAAAATGAGACTTTTTTTAATGAGCACATTCCTCTTAAAATTGGGCATTCCATATTATGAGGTCTGTTTAAATGAAAAGAGTCTACCTTCAACTTCAGCTTCAAAGATCTTCTCGAGCAGGATCTAGAAACAAGATAAATTAATATGTTTCACTTTAAATTTATACTCATTGGAAGCATACACGAGCGTGGATTGCTCAAAACACTTAAAATTCATTTCAACAACAATAACTCAAATACAACAGCGGTGTAAATGTCACTTGTGAGGAAACACTAATGTTTGTCCTCAAAGAATAAGCTCAGCATAGATATATAAAATAATCTTTGCACAATTTTATGCAAAACAATATTTCACAGAACTAAAGACCTCCCCATCGTGTTCAGTTAGAAAACCTAAGCAGTGAGTACTCGATTGGCATTACTATGTTATAAAACTCAGTAGTTTTCAATCAACAAGGACAAAGAGATTCTGACAAGCACTGCTCCTTCTAACGAGCAGAACACTGTCACTTTTCCAGGTAGTATCATCACTGCACATCTTGATGCTGTTGCATTTCAAACCAAGAGAATGAGAGTTTCACTATTGTAGTTCTATATACAGTGGCTGTTCTAGACAGTGATAACACTGGCACAGAATGCTTTCAGAGCATTAAAGCATGTTCTCTGCCCTAATGAAATAAGTTAATATTATACTCATTTTCTCATAGTTTTAACACTGATGTGTTTATATACTGCGATGCTCACTTCAGAATGTTATAGCCATACTGAACACAAAAACAACGTGTATGTGTTGAACATGTAAAAGGCCTTCCCAATAGAAATATGAAAAAGTTTCTGATAACAAAGAACTTGAATTTTTTATTTATGTATATATGTAAAAACCTTGGCCCAAACCATCTGATGCATAGAAACAACGCATTTCAACACTTCACTATACAAGATACTCTAAGCAGTTTTCCGTACACTGTATAAGATTTACAAGTAAGATTGCTAGACTTTTAGTAACATTTGTACTCTTAAGTACGCAATTTAAACTCATTCTTTGGCAGTTGTTCAAACACGTATTCTGACACTGCCAAATGGTAATATGCTAGAAATACTGATGATCTCCTATTAAGGTTAGGAACTGCTTAGAGTATCTTGTATAGTGAAGTGTTGAAATGCGTTGTTTCTATGCATCAGATGGTTTGGGCCAAGGTTTTTAAATACACACATATAAAATTCAACTTCTTTGTTATCTTTGTTATCTTCGTTTGTTATACAGGTTTACATTAAGAATAAGAAAACACACAGTGTAGAGAAACATTTCCTTGCAGTTAAAAAACACATTTCTGGGTCTCTCTAATTATATAGATCAATTAGGGTAGAAAGTACATGAAACTCCGTCCAAGAAGAGGGAAAAAAATAGGTTCCTTAGTTCAGAATCTTCATTAGTTTAACTGTAATGTTAAATAAAGTTTACATCACCAGTCTTTCTTATAATGGCCTTGGAAATTTTCCTTTACTAGTGCAGTTAAATTGTACTAGCTGCTTCTATGAGATATAAGTTACTTGTAAATTGGGATTATTAGTGTTATCTTCAGGGTAGGAAAATCTGTTTACACAATTGTGTTCCAATTTACGTAAGAAATGGGATTGTTTAATGAACTCAGCATTCTAAGAAATGTGCATTTTATATAATAAGCAGTGATTAAGTAAAAAGAAAGCTTTATGTAACTTCAGCTTGAAAGACATTTTGGAGCGAGATGTACAGACCCAATAAATATAAAAGCTACGGGTCAAATATCAAGTAATTCGACGTGTACATAGGAGTGCATCTAGCTCAAAATAATTAAACTTCATTTCAACACAAACTCAAATACTACAAGAAGGTAATTGACACTTGTAACTGAGCTTTAGCATCTCTTCTGGAATAACCTCAGCACAGAAGTATAAAATAATCTTTGCACAACTTCACCCAGAACTATGTTTCAACAAACTAAAGACCAACGCATTATGTTCACTTACACAACCTAGGCAGCGAGTGCTGGATTGGCATTACCATGTTATAAAACTCAGTATGTTCGTAATTGACCAATACAAAGAAGATTTCGGCAAGCACTGCTACTCCTGATGAGCAGACCACTGTTTCACTTTATCAGGAATTATATTATCTATACGTCCTGATGCTGGTTCATTTGCTCACAAGTGCAATGACAGTTTCATTGTTGAAATTTTATACACTGTTTCTGTTCTAGACAGTGCTAGTACCTATACAGAATGCTTTCAGAGTATCAAAGCACGTTCTCTGCTCTAATGAAATAAGTTAAAATTATAACCACTTTTTCATATTTTCATCACGGATATTTTTATATCCTCCAGTGGGCACTTAGGAATTTTGTACACATACTGAACACATAAAAACGTGTAAAGGTTGAACATGTAAATTGACTTTCCAGTACATACATGAAACTGTTTCTGACAACAGAGGAGTTGAGTTTTTATGTAAATATGTAAAAAATGTGGATCAATCCATCTGATACATAGAAAGAAACAACGTCTTTCAATGCTTCATTATACATGTTACTCTTAGCAGTTCTTTTTACAGTGTAAGATTTTCAAGTAAGAATGCCAGTAATTTAGTTGAATATGCGCTGCTTAGAAAGTAGATAAAACACACTCTTTTGCAGTTGGCCACAAAAGTATTCTAACACTGTACAATGGCCATAAGCAAGAAAGAGTGATGAGCTCACATTAATGTTTAGATATCTTCTGTGTCGTAGTTTGATGTACAGTAAGAGCAAACTAACACAGTTTAGAGAAACATTTATTTGCAGTTTAAAATCACACTTGGGGTTCTCTTGAATTGTGTAGATCCATTTATGTAGAAAGTACATGACATTCTGTCCATGATGACAGGACACAATAGGTATTTTAATTCAGAATCTCCTTTAATTTAGCTGTCTTGTTAAATAGATTTTTCCTCACTAGTCCTCTTCTAATGGCGCTGGAATATTATCTATACTTGTGCAGTTAATCTGTCCGTGCTGCTCATGCTAGATAAAAGTTAGTTGAAAGTTAGGGTTTAGTAGTAATATATATAGGGAGGAAAATCTGTTCACACAATGGTGTTCCAATTTACTTAAAAATGAGACTTTTTTTAATGAGCACATTCCTCTTAAAATTGGGCATTCCATATTATGAGGTCTGTTTAAATGAAAAGAGTCTACCTTCAACTTCAGCTTCAAAGATCTTCTCGAGCAGGATCTAGAAACAAGATAAATTAATATGTTTCACTTTAAATTTATACTCATTGGAAGCATACACGAGCGTGGATTGCTCAAAACACTTAAAATTCATTTCAACAACAATAACTCAAATACAACAGCGGTGTAAATGTCACTTGTGAGGAAACACTAATGTTTGTCCTCAAAGAATAAGCTCAGCATAGATATATAAAATAATCTTTGCACAATTTTATGCAAAACAATATTTCACAGAACTAAAGACCTCCCCATCGTGTTCAGTTAGAAAACCTAAGCAGTGAGTACTCGATTGGCATTACTATGTTATAAAACTCAGTAGTTTTCAATCAACAAGGACAAAGAGATTCTGACAAGCACTGCTCCTTCTAACGAGCAGAACACTGTCACTTTTCCAGGTAGTATCATCACTGCACATCTTGATGCTGTTGCATTTCAAACCAAGAGAATGAGAGTTTCACTATTGTAGTTCTATATACAGTGGCTGTTCTAGACAGTGATAACACTGGCACAGAATGCTTTCAGAGCATTAAAGCATGTTCTCTGCCCTAATGAAATAAGTTAATATTATACTCATTTTCTCATAGTTTTAACACTGATGTGTTTATATACTGCGATGCTCACTTCAGAATGTTATAGCCATACTGAACACAAAAACAACGTGTATGTGTTGAACATGTAAAAGGCCTTCCCAATAGAAATATGAAAAAGTTTCTGATAACAAAGAACTTGAATTTTTTATTTATGTATATATGTAAAAACCTTGGACCAAACCATCTGATGCATAGAAACAACGCATTTCAACACTTCACTATACAAGATACTCTAAGCAGTTTTCCGTACACTGTATAAGATTTACAAGTAAGATTGCTAGACTTTTAGTAACATTTGTACTCTTAAGTACGCAATTTAAACTCATTCTTTGGCAGTTGTTCAAACACGTATTCTGACACTGCCAAATGGTAATATGCTAGAAATACTGATGATCTCCTATTAAGGTTAGGAACTGCTTAGAGTATCTTGTATAGTGAAGTGTTGAAATGCGTTGTTTCTATGCATCAGATGGTTTGGGCCAAGGTTTTTAAATACACACATATAAAATTCAACTTCTTTGTTATCTTCGTTTGTTATACAGGTTTACATTAAGAATAAGAAAACACACAGTGTAGAGAAACATTTCCTTGCAGTTAAAAAACACATTTCTGGTTCTCTCTAATTATGTAGATCAATTAGGGTAGAAAGTACATGAAACTCCGTCCAAGAAGAGGGAAAAAAATAGGTTCCTTAGTTCAGAATCTTCATTAGTTTAACTGTAATGTTAAATAAAGTTTACATCACCAGTCTTTCTTATAATGGCCTTGGAAACTTTCCTTTACTAGTGCAGTTAAATTGTACTAGCTGCTTCTATGAGATATAAGTTACTTGTAAATTGGGATTTATTAGTGTTATCTTCAGGGTAGGAAAATCTGTTTACACAATTGTGTTCCAATTTACGTAAGAAATGGGATTGTTTAATGAACTCAGCATTCTAAGAAATGTGCATTTTATATAATAAGCAGTGATTAAGTAAAAAGAAAGCTTTATGTAACTTCAGCTTGAAAGACATTTTGGAGCGAGATGTACAGACCCAATAAATATAAAAGCTACGGGTCAAATATCAAGTAATTCGACGTGTACATAGGAGTGCATCTAGCTCAAAATAATTAAACTTCATTTCAACACAAACTCAAATACTACAAGAAGGTAATTGACACTTGTAACTGAGCTTTAGCATCTGTTCTGGAATAACCTCAGCACAGAAGTATAAAATAATCTTTGCACAACTTCACCCAGAACTATGTTTCAACAAACTAAAGACCAACGCATTATGTTCACTTACACAACCTAGGCAGCGAGTGCTGGATTGGCATTACCATGTTATAAAACTCAGTATGTTCGTAATTGACCAATACAAAGAAGATTTCGGCAAGCACTGCTACTCCTGATGAGCAGACCACTGTTTCACTTTATCAGGAATGATATTATCTATACGTCCTGATGCTGGTTCATTTGCTCACAAGTGCAATGACAGTTTCATTGTTGAAATTTTATACACTGTTTCTGTTCTAGACAGTGCTAGTACCTATACAGAATGCTTTCAGAGTATCAAAGCACGTTCTCTGCTCTAATGAAATAAGTTAAAATTATAACCACTTTTTCATATTTTCATCACGGATATTTTTATATCCTCCAGTGGGCACTTAGGAATTTTGTACACATACTGAACACATAAAAACGTGTAAAGGTTGAACATGTAAATTGACTTTCCAGTACATACATGAAACTGTTTCTGATAACAGAGGAGTTGAGTTTTTATGTAAATATGTAAAAAATGTGGATCAATCCATCTGATACATAGAAAGAAACAACGTCTTTCAATGCTTCATTATACATGTTACTCTTAGCAGTTCTTTTTACAGTGTAAGATTTTCAAGTAAGAATGCCAGTAATTTAGTTGAATATGCGCTGCTCAGAAAGTAGATAAAACACACTCTTTTGCAGTTGGCCACAAAAGTATTCTAACACTGTACAATGGCCATAAGCAAGAAAGAGTGATGAGCTCACATTAATGTTTAGATATCTTCTGTGTCGTAGTTTGATGTACAGTAAGAGCAAACTAACACAGTTTAGAGAAACATTTATTTGCAGTTTAAAATCACACTTGGGGTTCTCTTGAATTGTGTAGATCCATTTATGTAGAAAGTACATGACATTCTGTCCATGATGACAGGACACAATAGGTATTTTAATTCAGAATCTCCTTTAATTTAGCTGTCTTGTTAAATAGATTTTTCCTCACTAGTCCTCTTCTAATGGCGCTGGAATATTATCTATACTTGTGCAGTTAATCTGTCCGTGCTGCTCATGCTAGATAAAAGTTAGTTGAAAGTTAGGGTTTAGTAGTAATATATATAGGGAGGAAAATCTGTTCACACAATGGTGTTCCAATTTACTTAAAAATGAGACTTTTTTTAATGAGCACATTCCTCTTAAAATTGGGCATTCCATATTATGAGGTCTGTTTAAATGAAAAGAGTCTACCTTCAACTTCAGCTTCAAAGATCTTCTCGAGCAGGATCTAGAAACAAGATAAATTAATATGTTTCACTTTAAATTTATACTCATTGGAAGCATACACGAGCGTGGATTGCTCAAAACACTTAAAATTCATTTCAACAACAATAACTCAAATACAACAGCGGTGTAAATGTCACTTGTGAGGAAACACTAATGTTTGTCCTCAAAGAATAAGCTCAGCATAGATATATAAAATAATCTTTGCACAATTTTATGCAAAACAATATTTCACAGAACTAAAGACCTCCCCATCGTGTTCAGTTAGAAAACCTAAGCAGTGAGTACTCGATTGGCATTACTATGTTATAAAACTCAGTAGTTTTCAATCAACAAGGACAAACAGATTCTGACAAGCACTGCTCCTTCTAACGAGCAGAACACTGTCACTTTTCCAGGTAGTATCATCACTGCACATCTTGATGCTGTTGCATTTCAAACCAAGAGAATGAGAGTTTCACTATTGTAGTTCTATATACAGTGGCTGTTCTAGACAGTGATAACACTGGCACAGAATGCTTTCAGAGCATTAAAGCATGTTCTCTGCCCTAATGAAATAAGTTAATATTATACTCATTTTCTCATAGTTTTAACACTGATGTGTTTATATACTGCGATGCTCACTTCAGAATGTTATAGCCATACTGAACACAAAAACAACGTGTATGTGTTGAACATGTAAAAGGCCTTCCCAATAGAAATATGAAAAAGTTTCTGATAACAAAGAAGTTGAATTTTTTATTTATGTATATATGTAAAAACCTTGGCCCAAACCATCTGATGCATAGAAACAACGCATTTCAACACTTCACTATACAAGATACTCTAAGCAGTTTTCCGTACACTGTATAAGATTTACAAGTAAGATTGCTAGACTTTTAGTAACATTTGTACTCTTAAGTACGCAATTTAAACTCATTCTTTGGCAGTTGTTCAAACACGTATTCTGACACAGCCAAATGGTAATATGCTAGAAATACTGATGATCTCCTATTAAGGTTAGGAACTGCTTAGAGTATCTTGTATAGTGAAGTGTTGAAATGCGTTGTTTCTATGCATCAGATGGTTTGGGCCAAGGTTTTTAAATACACACATATAAAATTCAACTTCTTTGTTATCTTTGTTATCTTCGTTTGTTATACAGGTTTACATTAAGAATAAGAAAACACACAGTGTAGAGAAACATTTCCTTGCAGTTAAAAAACACATTTCTGGTTCTCTCTAATTATGTAGATCAATTAGGGTAGAAAGTACATGAAACTCCGTCCAAGAAGAGGGAAAAAAATAGGTTCCTTAGTTCAGAATCTTCATTAGTTTAACTGTAATGTTAAATAAAGTTTACATCACCAGTCTTTCTTATAATGGCCTTGGAAATTTTCCTTTACTAGTGCAGTTAAATTGTACTAGCTGCTTCTATGAGATATAAGTTACTTGTAAATTGGGATTTATTAGTGTTATCTTCAGGGTAGGAAAATCTGTTTACACAATTGTGTTCCAATTTACGTAAGAAATGGGATTGTTTAATGAACTCAGCATTCTAAGAAATGTGCATTTTATATAATAAGCAGTGATTAAGTAAAAAGAAAGCTTTATGTAACTTCAGCTTGAAAGACATTTTGGAGCGAGATGTACAGACCCAATAAATATAAAAGCTACGGGTCAAATATCAAGTAATTCGACGTGTACATAGGAGTGCATCTAGCTCAAAATAATTAAACTTCATTTCAACACAAACTCAAATACTACAAGAAGGTAATTGACACTTGTAACTGAGCTTTAGCATCTGTTCTGGAATAACCTCAGCACAGAAGTATAAAATAATCTTTGCACAACTTCACCCAGAACTATGTTTCAACAAACTAAAGACCAACGCATTATGTTCACTTACACAACCTAGGCAGCGAGTGCTGGATTGGCATTACCATGTTATAAAACTCAGTATGTTCGTAATTGACCAATACAAAGAAGATTTCGGCAAGCACTGCTACTCCTGATGAGCAGACCACTGTTTCACTTTATCAGGAATTATATTATCTATACGTCCTGATGCTGGTTCATTTGCTCACAAGTGCAATGACAGTTTCATTGTTGAAATTTTATACACTGTTTCTGTTCTAGACAGTGCTAGTACCTATACAGAATGCTTTCAGAGTATCAAAGCACGTTCTCTGCTCTAATGAAATAAGTTAAAATTATAACCACTTTTTCATATTTTCATCACGGATATTTTTATATCCTCCAGTGGGCACTTAGGAATTTTGTACACATACTGAACACATAAAAACGTGTAAAGGTTGAACATGTAAATTGACTTTCCAGTACATACATGAAACTGTTTCTGACAACAGAGGAGTTGAGTTTTTATGTAAATATGTAAAAAATGTGGATCAATACATCTGATACATAGAAAGAAACAACGTCTTTCAATGCTTCATTATACATGTTACTCTTAGCAGTTCTTTTTACAGTGTAAGATTTTCAAGTAAGAATGCCAGTAATTTAGTTGAATATGCGCTGCTTAGAAAGTAGATAAAACACACTCTTTTGCAGTTGGCCACAAAAGTATTCTAACACTGTACAATGGCCATAAGCAAGAAAGAGTGATGAGCTCACATTAATGTTTAGATATCTTCTGTGTCGTAGTTTGATGTACAGTAAGAGCAAACTAACACAGTTTAGAGAAACATTTATTTGCAGTTTAAAATCACACTTGGGGTTCTCTTGAATTGTGTAGATCCATTTATGTAGAAAGTACATGACATTCTGTCCATGATGACAGGACACAATAGGTATTTTAATTCAGAATCTCCTTTAATTTAGCTGTCTTGTTAAATAGATTTTTCCTCACTAGTCCTCTTCTAATGGCGCTGGAATATTATCTATACTTGTGCAGTTAATCTGTCCGTGCTGCTCATGCTAGATAAAAGTTAGTTGAAAGTTAGGGTTTAGTAGTAATATATATAGGGAGGAAAATCTGTTCACACAATGGTGTTCCAATTTACTTAAAAATGAGACTTTTTTTAATGAGCACATTCCTCTTAAAATTGGGCATTCCATATTATGAGGTCTGTTTAAATGAAAAGAGTCTACCTTCAACTTCAGCTTCAAAGATCTTCTCGAGCAGGATCTAGAAACAAGATAAATTAATATGTTTCACTTTAAATTTATACTCATTGGAAGCATACACGAGCGTGGATTGCTCAAAACACTTAAAATTCATTTCAACAACAATAACTCAAATACAACAGCGGTGTAAATGTCACTTGTGAGGAAACACTAATGTTTGTCCTCAAAGAATAAGCTCAGCATAGATATATAAAATAATCTTTGCACAATTTTATGCAAAACAATATTTCACAGAACTAAAGACCTCCCCATCGTGTTCAGTTAGAAAACCTAAGCAGTGAGTACTCGATTGGCATTACTATGTTATAAAACTCAGTAGTTTTCAATCAACAAGGACAAAGAGATTCTGACAAGCACTGCTCCTTCTAACGAGCAGAACACTGTCACTTTTCCAGGTAGTATCATCACTGCACATCTTGATGCTGTTGCATTTCAAACCAAGAGAATGAGAGTTTCACTATTGTAGTTCTATATACAGTGGCTGTTCTAGACAGTGATAATAACACTGGCACAGAATGCTTTCAGAGCATTAAAGCATGTTCTCTGCCCTAGTGAAATAAGTTAATATTATACTCATTTTCTCATAGTTTTAACACTGATGTGTTTATATACTGCGATGCTCACTTCAGAATGTTATAGCCATACTGAACACAAAAACAACGTGTATGTGTTGAACATGTAAAAGGCCTTCCCAATAGAAATATGAAAAAGTTTCTGATAACAAAGAAGTTGAATTTTTTATTTATGTATATATGTAAAAACCTTGGCCCAAACCATCTGATGCATAGAAACAACGCATTTCAACACTTCACTATACAAGATACTCTAAGCAGTTTTCCGTACACTGTATAAGATTTACAAGTAAGATTGCTAGACTTTTAGTAACATTTGTACTCTTAAGTACGCAATTTAAACTCATTCTTTGGCAGTTGTTCAAACACGTATTCTGACACAGCCAAATGGTAATATGCTAGAAATACTGATGATCTCCTATTAAGGTTAGGAACTGCTTAGAGTATCTTGTATAGTGAAGTGTTGAAATGCGTTGTTTCTATGCATCAGATGGTTTGGGCCAAGGTTTTTAAATACACACATATAAAATTCAACTTCTTTGTTATCTTTGTTATCTTCGTTTGTTATACAGGTTTACATTAAGAATAAGAAAACACACAGTGTAGAGAAACATTTCCTTGCAGTTTAAAAACACATTTCTGGTTCTCTCTAATTATGTAGATCAATTAGGGTAGAAAGTACATGAAACTCCGTCCAAGAAGAGGGAAAAAAATAGGTTCCTTAGTTCAGAATCTTCATTAGTTTAACTGTAATGTTAAATAAAGTTTACATCACCAGTCTTTCTTATAATGGCCTTGGAAATTTTCCTTTACTAGTGCAGTTAAATTGTACTAGCTGCTTCTATGAGATATAAGTTACTTGTAAATTGGGATTTATTAGTGTTATCTTCAGGGTAGGAAAATCTGTTTACACAATTGTGTTCCAATTTACGTAAGAAATGGGATTGTTTAATGAACTCAGCATTCTAAGAAATGTGCATTTTATATAATAAGCAGTGATTAAGTAAAAAGAAAGCTTTATGTAACTTCAGCTTGAAAGACATTTTGGAGCGAGATGTACAGACCCAATAAATATAAAAGCTATGGGTCAAATATCAAGTAATTCGACGTGTACATAGGAGTGCATCTAGCTCAAAATAATTAAACTTCATTTCAACACAAACTCAAATACTACAAGAAGGTAATTGACACTTGTAACTGAGCTTTAGCATCTGTTCTGGAATAACCTCAGCACAGAAGTATAAAATAATCTTTGCACAACTTCACCCAGAACTATGTTTCAACAAACTAAAGACCAACGCATTATGTTCACTTACACAACCTAGGCAGCGAGTGCTGGATTGGCATTACCATGTTATAAAACTCAGTATGTTCGTAATTGACCAATACAAAGAAGATTTCGGCAAGCACTGCTACTCCTGATGAGCAGACCACTGTTTCACTTTATCAGGAATTATATTATCTATACGTCCTGATGCTGGTTCATTTGCTCACAAGTGCAATGACAGTTTCATTGTTGAAATTTTATACACTGTTTCTGTTCTAGACAGTGCTAGTACCTATACAGAATGCTTTCAGAGTATCAAAGCACGTTCTCTGCTCTAATGAAATAAGTTAAAATTATAACCACTTTTTCATATTTTCATCACGGATATTTTTATATCCTCCAGTGGGCACTTAGGAATTTTGTACACATACTGAACACATAAAAACGTGTAAAGGTTGAACATGTAAATTGACTTTCCAGTACATACATGAAACTGTTTCTGATAACAGAGGAGTTGAGTTTTTATGTAAATATGTAAAAAATGTGGATCAATCCATCTGATACATAGAAAGAAACAACGTCTTTCAATGCTTCATTATACATGTTACTCTTAGCAGTTCTTTTTACAGTGTAAGATTTTCAAGTAAGAATGCCAGTAATTTAGTTGAATATGCGCTGCTTAGAAAGTAGATAAAACACACTCTTTTGCAGTTGGCCACAAAAGTATTCTAACACTGTACAATGGCCATAAGCAAGAAAGAGTGATGAGCTCACATTAATGTTTAGATATCTTCTGTGTCGTAGTTTGATGTACAGTAAGAGCAAACTAACACAGTTTAGAGAAACATTTATTTGCAGTTTAAAATCACACTTGGGGTTCTCTTGAATTGTGTAGATCCATTTATGTAGAAAGTACATGACATTCTGTCCATGATGACAGGACACAATAGGTATTTTAATTCAGAATCTCCTTTAATTTAGCTGTCTTGTTAAATAGATTTTTCCTCACTAGTCCTCTTCTAATGGCGCTGGAATATTATCTATACTTGTGCAGTTAATCTGTCCGTGCTGCTCATGCTAGATAAAAGTTAGTTGAAAGTTAGGGTTTAGTAGTAATATATATAGGGAGGAAAATCTGTTCACACAATGGTGTTCCAATTTACTTAAAAATGAGACTTTTTTTAATGAGCACATTCCTCTTAAAATTGGGCATTCCATATTATGAGGTCTGTTTAAATGAAAAGAGTCTACCTTCAACTTCAGCTTCAAAGATCTTCTCGAGCAGGATCTAGAAACAAGATAAATTAATATGTTTCACTTTAAATTTATACTCATTGGAAGCATACACGAGCGTGGATTGCTCAAAACACTTAAAATTCATTTCAACAACAATAACTCAAATACAACAGCGGTGTAAATGTCACTTGTGAGGAAACACTAATGTTTGTCCTCAAAGAATAAGCTCAGCATAGATATATAAAATAATCTTTGCACAATTTTATGCAAAACAATATTTCACAGAACTAAAGACCTCCCCATCGTGTTCAGTTAGAAAACCTAAGCAGTGAGTACTCGATTGGCATTACTATGTTATAAAACTCAGTAGTTTTCAATCAACAAGGACAAAGAGATTCTGACAAGCACTGCTCCTTCTAACGAGCAGAACACTGTCACTTTTCCAGGTAGTATCATCACTGCACATCTTGATGCTGTTGCATTTCAAACCAAGAGAATGAGAGTTTCACTATTGTAGTTCTATATACAGTGGCTGTTCTAGACAGTGATAATAACACTGGCACAGAATGCTTTCAGAGCATTAAAGCATGTTCTCTGCCCTAGTGAAATAAGTTAATATTATACTCATTTTCTCATAGTTTTAACACTGATGTGTTTATATACTGCGATGCTCACTTCAGAATGTTATAGCCATACTGAACACAAAAACAACGTGTATGTGTTGAACATGTAAAAGGCCTTCCCAATAGAAATATGAAAAAGTTTCTGATAACAAAGAAGTTGAATTTTTTATTTATGTATATATGTAAAAACCTTGGACCAAACCATCTGATGCATAGAAACAACGCATTTCAACACTTCACTATACAAGATACTCTAAGCAGTTTTCCGTACACTGTATAAGATTTACAAGTAAGATTGCTAGACTTTTAGTAACATTTGTACTCTTAAGTACGCAATTTAAACTCATTCTTTGGCAGTTGTTCAAACACGTATTCTGACACAGCCAAATGGTAATATGCTAGAAATACTGATGATCTCCTATTAAGGTTAGGAACTGCTTAGAGTATCTTGTATAGTGAAGTGTTGAAATGCGTTGTTTCTATGCATCAGATGGTTTGGGCCAAGGTTTTTAAATACACACATATAAAATTCAACTTCTTTGTTATCTTTGTTATCTTCGTTTGTTATACAGGTTTACATTAAGAATAAGAAAACACACAGTGTAGAGAAACATTTCCTTGCAGTTTAAAAACACATTTCTGGTTCTCTCTAATTATGTAGATCAATTAGGGTAGAAAGTACATGAAACTCCGTCCAAGAAGAGGGAAAAAAATAGGTTCCTTAGTTCAGAATCTTCATTAGTTTAACTGTAATGTTAAATAAAGTTTACATCACCAGTCTTTCTTATAATGGCCTTGGAAATTTTCCTTTACTAGTGCAGTTAAATTGTACTAGCTGCTTCTATGAGATATAAGTTACTTGTAAATTGGGATTTATTAGTGTTATCTTCAGGGTAGGAAAATCTGTTTACACAATTGTGTTCCAATTTACGTAAGAAATGGGATTGTTTAATGAACTCAGCATTCTAAGAAATGTGCATTTTATATAATAAGCAGTGATTAAGTAAAAAGAAAGCTTTATGTAACTTCAGCTTGAAAGACATTTTGGAGCGAGATGTACAGACCCAATAAATATAAAAGCTATGGGTCAAATATCAAGTAATTCGACGTGTACATAGGAGTGCATCTAGCTCAAAATAATTAAACTTCATTTCAACACAAACTCAAATACTACAAGAAGGTAATTGACACTTGTAACTGAGCTTTAGCATCTGTTCTGGAATAACCTCAGCACAGAAGTATAAAATAATCTTTGCACAACTTCACCCAGAACTATGTTTCAACAAACTAAAGACCAACGCATTATGTTCACTTACACAACCTAGGCAGCGAGTGCTGGATTGGCATTACCATGTTATAAAACTCAGTATGTTCGTAATTGACCAATACAAAGAAGATTTCGGCAAGCACTGCTACTCCTGATGAGCAGACCACTGTTTCACTTTATCAGGAATTATATTATCTATACGTCCTGATGCTGGTTCATTTGCTCACAAGTGCAATGACAGTTTCATTGTTGAAATTTTATACACTGTTTCTGTTCTAGACAGTGCTAGTACCTATACAGAATGCTTTCAGAGTATCAAAGCACGTTCTCTGCTCTAATGAATTAAGTTAAAATTATAACCACTTTTTCATATTTTCATCACGGATATTTTTATATCCTCCAGTGGGCACTTAGGAATTTTGTACACATACTGAACACATAAAAACGTGTAAAGGTTGAACATGTAAATTGACTTTCCAGTACATACATGAAACTGTTTCTGACAACAGAGGAGTTGAGTTTTTATGTAAATATGTAAAAAATGTGGATCAATACATCTGATACATAGAAAGAAACAACGTCTTTCAATGCTTCATTATACATGTTACTCTTAGCAGTTCTTTTTACAGTGTAAGATTTTCAAGTAAGAATGCCAGTAATTTAGTTGAATATGCGCTGCTTAGAAAGTAGATAAAACACACTCTTTTGCAGTTGGCCACAAAAGTATTCTAACACTGTACAATGGCCATAAGCAAGAAAGAGTGATGAGCTCACATTAATGTTTAGATATCTTCTGTGTCGTAGTTTGATGTACAGTAAGAGCAAACTAACACAGTTTAGAGAAACATTTATTTGCAGTTTAAAATCACACTTGGGGTTCTCTTGAATTGTGTAGATCCATTTATGTAGAAAGTACATGACATTCTGTCCATGATGACAGGACACAATAGGTATTTTAATTCAGAATCTCCTTTAATTTAGCTGTCTTGTTAAATAGATTTTTCCTCACTAGTCCTCTTCTAATGGCGCTGGAATATTATCTATACTTGTGCAGTTAATCTGTCCGTGCTGCTCATGCTAGATAAAAGTTAGTTGAAAGTTAGGGTTTAGTAGTAATATATATAGGGAGGAAAATCTGTTCACACAATGGTGTTCCAATTTACTTAAAAATGAGACTTTTTTTAATGAGCACATTCCTCTTAAAATTGGGCATTCCATATTATGAGGTCTGTTTAAATGAAAAGAGTCTACCTTCAACTTCAGCTTCAAAGATCTTCTCGAGCAGGATCTAGAAACAAGATAAATTAATATGTTTCACTTTAAATTTATACTCATTGGAAGCATACACGAGCGTGGATTGCTCAAAACACTTAAAATTCATTTCAACAACAATAACTCAAATACAACAGCGGTGTAAATGTCACTTGTGAGGAAACACTAATGTTTGTCCTCAAAGAATAAGCTCAGCATAGATATATAAAATAATCTTTGCACAATTTTATGCAAAACAATATTTCACAGAACTAAAGACCTCCCCATCGTGTTCAGTTAGAAAACCTAAGCAGTGAGTACTCGATTGGCATTACTATGTTATAAAACTCAGTAGTTTTCAATCAACAAGGACAAAGAGATTCTGACAAGCACTGCTCCTTCTAACGAGCAGAACACTGTCACTTTTCCAGGTAGTATCATCACTGCACATCTTGATGCTGTTGCATTTCAAACCAAGAGAATGAGAGTTTCACTATTGTAGTTCTATATACAGTGGCTGTTCTAGACAGTGATAATAACACTGGCACAGATGCTTTCAGAGCATTAAAGCATGTTCTCTGCCCTAGTGAAATAAGTTAATATTATACTCATTTTCTCATAGTTTTAACACTGATGTGTTTATATACTGCGATGCTCACTTCAGAATGTTATAGCCATACTGAACACAAAAACAACGTGTATGTGTTGAACATGTAAAAGGCCTTCCCAATAGAAATATGAAAAAGTTTCTGATAACAAAGAAGTTGAATTTTTTATTTATGTATATATGTAAAAACCTTGGCCCAAACCATCTGATGCATAGAAACAACGCATTTCAACACTTCACTATACAAGATACTCTAAGCAGTTTTCCGTACACTGTATAAGATTTACAAGTAAGATTGCTAGACTTTTAGTAACATTTGTACTCTTAAGTACGCAATTTAAACTCATTCTTTGGCAGTTGTTCAAACACGTATTCTGACACAGCCAAATGGTAATATGCTAGAAATACTGATGATCTCCTATTAAGGTTAGGAACTGCTTAGAGTATCTTGTATAGTGAAGTGTTGAAATGCGTTGTTTCTATGCATCAGATGGTTTGGGCCAAGGTTTTTAAATACACACATATAAAATTCAACTTCTTTGTTATCTTTGTTATCTTCGTTTGTTATACAGGTTTACATTAAGAATAAGAAAACACACAGTGTAGAGAAACATTTCCTTGCAGTTTAAAAACACATTTCTGGTTCTCTCTAATTATGTAGATCAATTAGGGTAGAAAGTACATGAAACTCCGTCCAAGAAGAGGGAAAAAAATAGGTTCCTTAGTTCAGAATCTTCATTAGTTTAACTGTAATGTTAAATAAAGTTTACATCACCAGTCTTTCTTATAATGGCCTTGGAAATTTTCCTTTACTAGTGCAGTTAAATTGTACTAGCTGCTTCTATGAGATATAAGTTACTTGTAAATTGGGATTTATTAGTGTTATCTTCAGGGTAGGAAAATCTGTTTACACAATTGTGTTCCAATTTACGTAAGAAATGGGATTGTTTAATGAACTCAGCATTCTAAGAAATGTGCATTTTATATAATAAGCAGTGATTAAGTAAAAAGAAAGCTTTATGTAACTTCAGCTTGAAAGACATTTTGGAGCGAGATGTACAGACCCAATAAATATAAAAGCTACGGGTCAAATATCAAGTAATTCGACGTGTACATAGGAGTGCATCTAGCTCAAAATAATTAAACTTCATTTCAACACAAACTCAAATACTACAAGAAGGTAATTGACACTTGTAACTGAGCTTTAGCATCTGTTCTGGAATAACCTCAGCACAGAAGTATAAAATAATCTTTGCACAACTTCACCCAGAACTATGTTTCAACAAACTAAAGACCAACGCATTATGTTCACTTACACAACCTAGGCAGCGAGTGCTGGATTGGCATTACCATGTTATAAAACTCAGTATGTTCGTAATTGACCAATACAAAGAAGATTTCGGCAAGCACTGCTACTCCTGATGAGCAGACCACTGTTTCACTTTATCAGGAATTATATTATCTATACGTCCTGATGCTGGTTCATTTGCTCACAAGTGCAATGACAGTTTCATTGTTGAAATTTTATACACTGTTTCTGTTCTAGACAGTGCTAGTACCTATACAGAATGCTTTCAGAGTATCAAAGCACGTTCTCTGCTCTAATGAAATAAGTTAAAATTATAACCACTTTTTCATATTTTCATCACGGATATTTTTATATCCTCCAGTGGGCACTTAGGAATTTTGTACACATACTGAACACATAAAAACGTGTAAAGGTTGAACATGTAAATTGACTTTCCAGTACATACATGAAACTGTTTCTGACAACAGAGGAGTTGAGTTTTTATGTAAATATGTAAAAAATGTGGATCAATACATCTGATACATAGAAAGAAACAACGTCTTTCAATGCTTCATTATACATGTTACTCTTAGCAGTTCTTTTTACAGTGTAAGATTTTCAAGTAAGAATGCCAGTAATTTAGTTGAATATGCGCTGCTTAGAAAGTAGATAAAACACACTCTTTTGCAGTTGGCCACAAAAGTATTCTAACACTGTACAATGGCCATAAGCAAGAAAGAGTGATGAGCTCACATTAATGTTTAGATATCTTCTGTGTCGTAGTTTGATGTACAGTAAGAGCAAACTAACACAGTTTAGAGAAACATTTATTTGCAGTTTAAAATCACACTTGGGGTTCTCTTGAATTGTGTAGATCCATTTATGTAGAAAGTACATGACATTCTGTCCATGATGACAGGACACAATAGGTATTTTAATTCAGAATCTCCTTTAATTTAGCTGTCTTGTTAAATAGATTTTTCCTCACTAGTCCTCTTCTAATGGCGCTGGAATATTATCTATACTTGTGCAGTTAATCTGTCCGTGCTGCTCATGCTAGATAAAAGTTAGTTGAAAGTTAGGGTTTAGTAGTAATATATATAGGGAGGAAAATCTGTTCACACAATGGTGTTCCAATTTACTTAAAAATGAGACTTTTTTTAATGAGCACATTCCTCTTAAAATTGGGCATTCCATATTATGAGGTCTGTTTAAATGAAAAGAGTCTACCTTCAACTTCAGCTTCAAAGATCTTCTCGAGCAGGATCTAGAAACAAGATAAATTAATATGTTTCACTTTAAATTTATACTCATTGGAAGCATACACGAGCGTGGATTGCTCAAAACACTTAAAATTCATTTCAACAACAATAACTCAAATACAACAGCGGTGTAAATGTCACTTGTGAGGAAACACTAATGTTTGTCCTCAAAGAATAAGCTCAGCATAGATATATAAAATAATCTTTGCACAATTTTATGCAAAACAATATTTCACAGAACTAAAGACCTCCCCATCGTGTTCAGTTAGAAAACCTAAGCAGTGAGTACTCGATTGGCATTACTATGTTATAAAACTCAGTAGTTTTCAATCAACAAGGACAAAGAGATTCTGACAAGCACTGCTCCTTCTAACGAGCAGAACACTGTCACTTTTCCAGGTAGTATCATCACTGCACATCTTGATGCTGTTGCATTTCAAACCAAGAGAATGAGAGTTTCACTATTGTAGTTCTATATACAGTGGCTGTTCTAGACAGTGATAATAACACTGGCACAGAATGCTTTCAGAGCATTAAAGCATGTTCTCTGCCCTAGTGAAATAAGTTAATATTATACTCATTTTCTCATAGTTTTAACACTGATGTGTTTATATACTGCGATGCTCACTTCAGAATGTTATAGCCATACTGAACACAAAAACAACGTGTATGTGTTGAACATGTAAAAGGCCTTCCCAATAGAAATATGAAAAAGTTTCTGATAACAAAGAAGTTGAATTTTTTATTTATGTATATATGTAAAAACCTTGGCCCAAACCATCTGATGCATAGAAACAACGCATTTCAACACTTCACTATACAAGATACTCTAAGCAGTTTTCCGTACACTGTATAAGATTTACAAGTAAGATTGCTAGACTTTTAGTAACATTTGTACTCTTAAGTACGCAATTTAAACTCATTCTTTGGCAGTTGTTCAAACACGTATTCTGACACAGCCAAATGGTAATATGCTAGAAATACTGATGATCTCCTATTAAGGTTAGGAACTGCTTAGAGTATCTTGTATAGTGAAGTGTTGAAATGCGTTGTTTCTATGCATCAGATGGTTTGGGCCAAGGTTTTTAAATACACACATATAAAATTCAACTTCTTTGTTATCTTTGTTATCTTCGTTTGTTATACAGGTTTACATTAAGAATAAGAAAACACACAGTGTAGAGAAACATTTCCTTGCAGTTTAAAAACACATTTCTGGTTCTCTCTAATTATGTAGATCAATTAGGGTAGAAAGTACATGAAACTCCGTCCAAGAAGAGGGAAAAAAATAGGTTCCTTAGTTCAGAATCTTCATTAGTTTAACTGTAATGTTAAATAAAGTTTACATCACCAGTCTTTCTTATAATGGCCTTGGAAATTTTCCTTTACTAGTGCAGTTAAATTGTACTAGCTGCTTCTATGAGATATAAGTTACTTGTAAATTGGGATTTATTAGTGTTATCTTCAGGGTAGGAAAATCTGTTTACACAATTGTGTTCCAATTTACGTAAGAAATGGGATTGTTTAATGAACTCAGCATTCTAAGAAATGTGCATTTTATATAATAAGCAGTGATTAAGTAAAAAGAAAGCTTTATGTAACTTCAGCTTGAAAGACATTTTGGAGCGAGATGTACAGACCCAATAAATATAAAAGCTACGGGTCAAATATCAAGTAATTCGACGTGTACATAGGAGTGCATCTAGCTCAAAATAATTAAACTTCATTTCAACACACACTCAAATACTACAAGAAGGTAATTGACACTTGTAACTGAGCTTTAGCATCTGTTCTGGAATAACCTCAGCACAGAAGTATAAAATAATCTTTGCACAACTTCACCCAGAACTATGTTTCAACAAACTAAAGACCAACGCATTATGTTCACTTACACAACCTAGGCAGCGAGTGCTGGATTGGCATTACAATGTTATAAAACTCAGTATGTTCGTAATTGACCAATACAAAGAAGATTTCGGCAAGCACTGCTACTCCTGATGAGCAGACCACTGTTTCACTTTATCAGGAATTATATTATATATACGTCCTGATGCTGGTGCATTTGCTCACAAGTGCAATGACAGTTTCATTGTTGAAATTTTATACACTGTTTCTGTTCTAGACAGTGCTAGTACCTATACAGAATGCTTTCAGAGTATCAAAGCACGTTCTCTGCTCTAATGAAAGAAGTTAAAATTATAACCACTTTTTCATATTTTCATCACGGATACTTTTATATCCTCCAGTGGGCACTTAGGAATTTTGTACACATACTGAACACATAAAAACGTGTAAAGGTTGAACATGTAAATTGACTTTCCAGTACATACATGAAACTGTTTCTGATAACAGAGGAGTTGAGTTTTTATGTAAATATGTAAAAAATGTGGATCAATCCATCTGATACATAGAAAGAAACAACGTCCTTCAATGCTTCATTATACATGTTACTCTTAGCAGTTCTTTTTACAGTGTAAGATTTTCAAGTAAGAATGCCAGTAATTTAGTTGAATATGCGCTGCTTAGAAAGTAGATAAAACACACTCTTTTGCAGTTGGCCACAAAAGTATTCTAACACTGTACAATGGCCATAAGCAAGAAAGAGTGATGAGCTCACATTAATGTTTAGATATCTTCTGTGTCGTAGTTTGATGTACAGTAAGAGCAAACTAACACAGTTTAGAGAAACATTTATTTGCAGTTTAAAATCACACTTGGGGTTCTCCTGAATTGTGTAGATCCATTTATGTAGAAAGTACATGACATTCTGTCCATGATGACTGGACACAATAGGTATTTTAATTCAGAATCTCCTTTAATTTAGCTGTCTTGTTAAATAGATTTTTCCTCACTAGTCCTCTTCTAATGGCGCTGGAATATTATCTATACTTGTGCAGTTAATCTGTCCGTGCTGCTCATGCTAGATAAAAGTTAGTTGAAAGTTAGGGTTTAGTAGTAATATATATAGGGAGGAAAATCTGTTCACACAATGGTGTTCCAATTTACTTAAAAATGAGACTTTTTTTAATGAGCACATTCCTCTTAAAATTGGGCATTCCATATTATGAGGTCTGTTTAAATGAAAAGAGTCTACCTTCAACTTCAGCTTCAAAGATCTTCTCGAGCAGGATCTAGAAACAAGATAAATTAATATGTTTCACTTTAAATTTATACTCATTGGAAGCATACACGAGCGTGGATTGCTCAAAACACTTAAAATTCATTTCAACAACAATAACTCAAATACAACAGCGGTGTAAATGTCACTTGTGAGGAAACACTAATGTTTGTCCTCAAAGAATAAGCTCAGCATAGATATATAAAATAATCTTTGCACAATTTTATGCAAAACAATATTTCACAGAACTAAAGACCTCCCCATCGTGTTCAGTTAGAAAATCTAAGCAGTGAGTACTCGATTGGCATTACTATGTTATAAAACTCAGTAGTTTTCAATCAACAAGGACAAAGAGATTCTGACAAGCACTGCTCCTTCTAACGAGCAGAACACTGTCACTTTTCCAGGTAGTATCATCACTGCACATCTTGATGCTGTTGCATTTCAAACCAAGAGAATGAGAGTTTCACTATTGTAGTTCTATATACAGTGGCTGTTCTAGACAGTGATAATAACACTGGCACAGAATGCTTTCAGAGCATTAAAGCATGTTCTCTGCCCTAATGAAATAAGTTAATATTATACTCATTTTCTCATAGTTTTAACACTGATGTGTTTATATACTGCGATGCTCACTTCAGAATGTTATAGCCATACTGAACACAAAAACAACGTGTATGTGTTGAACATGTAAAAGGCCTTCCCAATAGAAATATGAAAAAGTTTCTGATAACAAAGAAGTTGAATTTTTTATTTATGTATATATGTAAAAACCTTGGACCAAACCATCTGATGCATAGAAACAACGCATTTCAACACTTCACTATACAAGATACTCTAAGCAGTTTTCCGTACACTGTATAAGATTTACAAGTAAGATTGCTAGACTTTTAGTAACATTTGTACTCTTAAGTACGCAATTTAAACTCATTCTTTGGCAGTTGTTCAAACACGTATTCTGACACAGCCAAATGGTAATATGCTAGAAATACTGATGATCTCCTATTAAGGTTAGGAACTGCTTAGAGTATCTTGTATAGTGAAGTGTTGAAATGCGTTGTTTCTATGCATCAGATGGTTTGGGCCAAGGTTTTTAAATACACACATATAAAATTCAACTTCTTTGTTATCTTTGTTATCTTCGTTTGTTATACAGGTTTACATTAAGAATAAGAAAACACACAGTGTAGAGAAACATTTCCTTGCAGTTTAAAAACACATTTCTGGTTCTCTCTAATTATGTAGATCAATTAGGGTAGAAAGTACATGAAACTCCGTCCAAGAAGAGGGAAAAAAATAGGTTCCTTAGTTCAGAATCTTCATTAGTTTAACTGTAATGTTAAATAAAGTTTACATCACCAGTCTTTCTTATAATGGCCTTGGAAATTTTCCTTTACTAGTGCAGTTAAATTGTACTAGCTGCTTCTATGAGATATAAGTTACTTGTAAATTGGGATTTATTAGTGTTATCTTCAGGGTAGGAAAATCTGTTTACACAATTGTGTTCCAATTTACGTAAGAAATGGGATTGTTTAATGAACTCAGCATTCTAAGAAATGTGCATTTTATATAATAAGCAGTGATTAAGTAAAAAGAAAGCTTTATGTAACTTCAGCTTGAAAGACATTTTGGAGCGAGATGTACAGACCCAATAAATATAAAAGCTACGGGTCAAATATCAAGTAATTCGATGTGTACATAGGAGTGCATCTAGCTCAAAATAATTAAACTTCATTTCAACACACACTCAAATACTACAAGAAGGTAATTGACACTTGTAACTGAGCTTTAGCATCTGTTCTGGAATAACCTCAGCACAGAAGTATAAAATAATCTTTGCACAACTTCACCCAGAACTATGTTTCAACAAACTAAAGACCAACGCATTATGTTCACTTACAAAACCTAGGCAGCGAGTGCTGGATTGGCATTACCATGTTATAAAACTCAGTATGTTCGTAATTGACCAATACAAAGAAGATTTCGGCAAGCACTGCTACTCCTGATGAGCAGACCACTGTTTCACTTTATCAGGAATGATATTATCTATACGTCCTGATGCTGGTTCATTTGCTCACAAGTGCAATGACAGTTTCATTGTTGAAATTTTATACACTGTTTCTGTTCTAGACAGTGCTAGTACCTATACAGAATGCTTTCAGAGTATCAAAGCACGTTCTCTGCTCTAATGAAATAAGTTAAAATTATAACCACTTTTTCATATTTTCATCACGGATATTTTTATATCCTCCAGTGGGCACTTAGGAATTTTGTACACATACTGAACACATAAAAACGTGTAAAGGTTGAACATGTAAATTGACTTTCCAGTACATACATGAAACTGTTTCTGATAACAGAGGAGTTGAGTTTTTATGTAAATATGTAAAAAATGTGGATCAATCCATCTGATACATAGAAAGAAACAACGTCTTTCAATGCTTCATTATACATGTTACTCTTAGCAGTTCTTTTTACAGTGTAAGATTTTCAAGTAAGAATGCCAGTAATTTAGTTGAATATGCGCTGCTTAGAAAGTAGATAAAACACACTCTTTTGCAGTTGGCCACAAAAGTATTCTAACACTGTACAATGGCCATAAGCAAGAAAGAGTGATGAGCTCACATTAATGTTTAGATATCTTCTGTGTCGTAGTTTGATGTACAGTAAGAGCAAACTAACACAGTTTAGAGAAACATTTATTTGCAGTTTAAAATCACACTTGGGGTTCTCTTGAATTGTGTAGATCCATTTATGTAGAAAGTACATGACATTCTGTCCATGATGACAGGACACAATAGGTATTTTAATTCAGAATCTCCTTTAATTTAGCTGTCTTGTTAAATAGATTTTTCCTCACTAGTCCTCTTCTAATGGCGCTGGAATATTATCTATACTTGTGCAGTTAATCTGTCCGTGCTGCTCATGCTAGATAAAAGTTAGTTGAAAGTTAGGGTTTAGTAGTAATATATATAGGGAGGAAAATCTGTTCACACAATGGTGTTCCAATTTACTTAAAAATGAGACTTTTTTTAATGAGCACATTCCTCTTAAAATTGGGCATTCCATATTATGAGGTCTGTTTAAATGAAAAGAGTCTACCTTCAACTTCAGCTTCAAAGATCTTCTCGAGCAGGATCTAGAAACAAGATAAATTAATATGTTTCACTTTAAATTTATACTCATTGGAAGCATACACGAGCGTGGATTGCTCAAAACACTTAAAATTCATTTCAACAACAATAACTCAAATACAACAGCGGTGTAAATGTCACTTGTGAGGAAACACTAATGTTTGTCCTCAAAGAATAAGCTCAGCATAGATATATAAAATAATCTTTGCACAATTTTATGCAAAACAATATTTCACAGAACTAAAGACCTCCCCATCGTGTTCAGTTAGAAAACCTAAGCAGTGAGTACTCGATTGGCATTACTATGTTATAAAACTCAGTAGTTTTCAATCAACAAGGACAAAGAGATTCTGACAAGCACTGCTCCTTCTAACGAGCAGAACACTGTCACTTTTCCAGGTAGTATCATCACTGCACATCTTGATGCTGTTGCATTTCAAACCAAGAGAATGAGAGTTTCACTATTGTAGTTCTATATACAGTGGCTGTTCTAGACAGTGATAACACTGGCACAGAATGCTTTCAGAGCATTAAAGCATGTTCTCTGCCCTAGTGAAATAAGTTAATATTATACTCATTTTCTCATAGTTTTAACACTGATGTGTTTATATACTGCGATGCTCACTGCAGAATGTTATAGCCATACTGAACACAAAAACAACGTGTATGTGTTGAACATGTAAAAGGCCTTCCCAATAGAAATATGAAAAAGTTTCTGATAACAAAGAAGTTGAATTTTTTATTTATGTATATATGTAAAAACCTTGGACCAAACCATCTGATGCATAGAAACAACGCATTTCAACACTTCACTATACAAGATACTCTAAGCAGTTTTCCGTACACTGTATAAGATTTACAAGTAAGATTGCTAGACTTTTAGTAACATTTGTACTCTTAAGTACGCAATTTAAACTCATTCTTTGGCAGTTGTTCAAACACGTATTCTGACACAGCCAAATGGTAATATGCTAGAAATACTGATGATCTCCTATTAAGGTTAGGAACTGCTTAGAGTATCTTGTATAGTGAAGTGTTGAAATGCGTTGTTTCTATGCATCAGATGGTTTGGGCCAAGGTTTTTAAATACACACATATAAAATTCAACTTCTTTGTTATCTTTGTTATCTTCGTTTGTTATACAGGTTTACATTAAGAATAAGAAAACACACAGTGTAGAGAAACATTTCCTTGCAGTTTAAAAACACATTTCTGGTTCTCTCTAATTATGTAGATCAATTAGGGTAGAAAGTACATGAAACTCCGTCCAAGAAGAGGGAAAAAAATAGGTTCCTTAGTTCAGAATCTTCATTAGTTTAACTGTAATGTTAAATAAAGTTTACATCACCAGTCTTTCTTATAATGGCCTTGGAAATTTTCCTTTACTAGTGCAGTTAAATTGTACTAGCTGCTTCTATGAGATATAAGTTACTTGTAAATTGGGATTTATTAGTGTTATCTTCAGGGTAGGAAAATCTGTTTACACAATTGTGTTCCAATTTACGTAAGAAATGGGATTGTTTAATGAACTCAGCATTCTAAGAAATGTGCATTTTATATAATAAGCAGTGATTAAGTAAAAAGAAAGCTTTATGTAACTTCAGCTTGAAAGACATTTTGGAGCGAGATGTACAGACCCAATAAATATAAAAGCTATGGGTCAAATATCAAGTAATTCGACGTGTACATAGGAGTGCATCTAGCTCAAAATAATTAAACTTCATTTCAACACAAACTCAAATACTACAAGAAGGTAATTGACACTTGTAACTGAGCTTTAGCATCTGTTCTGGAATAACCTCAGCACAGAAGTATAAAATAATCTTTGCACAACTTCACCCAGAACTATGTTTCAACAAACTAAAGACCAACGCATTATGTTCACTTACACAACCTAGGCAGCGAGTGCTGGATTGGCATTACCATGTTATAAAACTCAGTATGTTCGTAATTGACCAATACAAAGAAGATTTCGGCAAGCACTGCTACTCCTGATGAGCAGACCACTGTTTCACTTTATCAGGAATTATATTATCTATACGTCCTGATGCTGGTTCATTTGCTCACAAGTGCAATGACAGTTTCATTGTTGAAATTTTATACACTGTTTCTGTTCTAGACAGTGCTAGTACCTATACAGAATGCTTTCAGAGTATCAAAGCACGTTCTCTGCTCTAATGAAATAAGTTAAAATTATAACCACTTTTTCATATTTTCATCACGGATATTTTTATATCCTCCAGTGGGCACTTAGGAATTTTGTACACATACTGAACACATAAAAACGTGTAAAGGTTGAACATGTAAATTGACTTTCCAGTACATACATGAAACTGTTTCTGACAACAGAGGAGTTGAGTTTTTATGTAAATATGTAAAAAATGTGGATCAATACATCTGATACATAGAAAGAAACAACGTCTTTCAATGCTTCATTATACATGTTACTCTTAGCAGTTCTTTTTACAGTGTAAGATTTTCAAGTAAGAATGCCAGTAATTTAGTTGAATATGCGCTGCTTAGAAAGTAGATAAAACACACTCTTTTGCAGTTGGCCACAAAAGTATTCTAACACTGTACAATGGCCATAAGCAAGAAAGAGTGATGAGCTCACATTAATGTTTAGATATCTTCTGTGTCGTAGTTTGATGTACAGTAAGAGCAAACTAACACAGTTTAGAGAAACATTTATTTGCAGTTTAAAATCACACTTGGGGTTCTCTTGAATTGTGTAGATCCATTTATGTAGAAAGTACATGACATTCTGTCCATGATGACAGGACACAATAGGTATTTTAATTCAGAATCTCCTTTAATTTAGCTGTCTTGTTAAATAGATTTTTCCTCACTAGTCCTCTTCTAATGGCGCTGGAATATTATCTATACTTGTGCAGTTAATCTGTCCGTGCTGCTCATGCTAGATAAAAGTTAGTTGAAAGTTAGGGTTTAGTAGTAATATATATAGGGAGGAAAATCTGTTCACACAATGGTGTTCCAATTTACTTAAAAAAGAGACTTTTTTTAATGAGCACATTCCTCTTAAAATTGGGCATTCCATATTATGAGGTCTGTTTAAATGAAAAGAGTCTACCTTCAACTTCAGCTTCAAAGATCTTCTCGAGCAGGATCTAGAAACAAGATAAATTAATATGTTTCACTTTAAATTTATACTCATTGGAAGCATACACGAGCGTGGATTGCTCAAAACACTTAAAATTCATTTCAACAACAATAACTCAAATACAACAGCGGTGTAAATGTCACTTGTGAGGAAACACTAATGTTTGTCCTCAAAGAATAAGCTCAGCATAGATATATAAAATAATCTTTGCACAATTTTATGCAAAACAATATTTCACAGAACTAAAGACCTCCCCATCGTGTTCAGTTAGAAAACCTAAGCAGTGAGTACTCGATTGGCATTACTATGTTATAAAACTCAGTAGTTTTCAATCAACAAGGACAAAGAGATTCTGACAAGCACTGCTCCTTCTAACGAGCAGAACACTGTCACTTTTCCAGGTAGTATCATCACTGCACATCTTGATGCTGTTGCATTTCAAACCAAGAGAATGAGAGTTTCACTATTGTAGTTCTATATACAGTGGCTGTTCTAGACAGTGATAATAACACTGGCACAGAATGCTTTCAGAGCATTAAAGCATGTTCTCTGCCCTAGTGAAATAAGTTAATATTATACTCATTTTCTCATAGTTTTAACACTGATGTGTTTATATACTGCGATGCTCACTTCAGAATGTTATAGCCATACTGAACACAAAAACAACGTGTATGTGTTGAACATGTAAAAGGCCTTCCCAATAGAAATATGAAAAAGTTTCTGATAACAAAGAAGTTGAATTTTTTATTTATGTATATATGTAAAAACCTTGGCCCAAACCATCTGATGCATAGAAACAACGCATTTCAACACTTCACTATACAAGATACTCTAAGCAGTTTTCCGTACACTGTATAAGATTTACAAGTAAGATTGCTAGACTTTTAGTAACATTTGTACTCTTAAGTACGCAATTTAAACTCATTCTTTGGCAGTTGTTCAAACACGTATTCTGACACAGCCAAATGGTAATATGCTAGAAATACTGATGATCTCCTATTAAGGTTAGGAACTGCTTAGAGTATCTTGTATAGTGAAGTGTTGAAATGCGTTGTTTCTATGCATCAGATGGTTTGGGCCAAGGTTTTTAAATACACACATATAAAATTCAACTTCTTTGTTATCTTTGTTATCTTCGTTTGTTATACAGGTTTACATTAAGAATAAGAAAACACACAGTGTAGAGAAACATTTGCTTGCAGTTTAAAAACACATTTCTGGTTCTCTCTAATTATGTAGATCAATTAGGGTAGAAAGTACATGAAACTCCGTCCAAGAAGAGGGAAAAAAATAGGTTCCTTAGTTCAGAATCTTCATTAGTTTAACTGTAATGTTAAATAAAGTTTACATCACCAGTCTTTCTTATAATGGCCTTGGAAATTTTCCTTTACTAGTGCAGTTAAATTGTACTAGCTGCTTCTATGAGATATAAGTTACTTGTAAATTGGGATTTATTAGTGTTATCTTCAGGGTAGGAAAATCTGTTTACACAATTGTGTTCCAATTTACGTAAGAAATGGGATTGTTTAATGAACTCAGCATTCTAAGAAATGTGCATTTTATATAATAAGCAGTGATTAAGTAAAAAGAAAGCTTTATGTAACTTCAGCTTGAAAGACATTTTGGAGCGAGATGTACAGACCCAATAAATATAAAAGCTACGGGTCAAATATCAAGTAATTCGACGTGTACATAGGAGTGCATCTAGCTCAAAATAATTAAACTTCATTTCAACACACACTCAAATACTACAAGAAGGTAATTGACACTTGTAACTGAGCTTTAGCATCTGTTCTGGAATAACCTCAGCACAGAAGTATAAAATAATCTTTGCACAACTTCACCCAGAACTATGTTTCAACAAACTAAAGACCAACGCATTATGTTCACTTACACAACCTAGGCAGCGAGTGCTGGATTGGCATTACCATGTTATAAAACTCAGTATGTTCGTAATTGACCAATACAAAGAAGATTTCGGCAAGCACTGCTACTCCTGATGAGCAGACCACTGTTTCACTTTATCAGGAATTATATTATATATACGTCCTGATGCTGGTGCATTTGCTCACAAGTGCAATGACAGTTTCATTGTTGAAATTTTATACACTGTTTCTGTTCTAGACAGTGCTAGTACCTATACAGAATGCTTTCAGAGTATCAAAGCACGTTCTCTGCTCTAATGAAAGAAGTTAAAATTATAACCACTTTTTCATATTTTCATCACGGATACTTTTATATCCTCCAGTGGGCACTTAGGAATTTTGTACACATACTGAACACATAAAAACGTGTAAAGGTTGAACATGTAAATTGACTTTCCAGTACATACATGAAACTGTTTCTGATAACAGAGGAGTTGAGTTTTTATGTAAATATGTAAAAAATGTGGATCAATCCATCTGATACATAGAAAGAAACAACGTCCTTCAATGCTTCATTATACATGTTACTCTTAGCAGTTCTTTTTACAGTGTAAGATTTTCAAGTAAGAATGCCAGTAATTTAGTTGAATATGCGCTGCTTAGAAAGTAGATAAAACACACTCTTTTGCAGTTGGCCACAAAAGTATTCTAACACTGTACAATGGCCATAAGCAAGAAAGAGTGATGAGCTCACATTAATGTTTAGATATCTTCTGTGTCGTAGTTTGATGTACAGTAAGAGCAAACTAACACAGTTTAGAGAAACATTTATTTGCAGTTTAAAATCACACTTGGGGTTCTCCTGAATTGTGTAGATCCATTTATGTAGAAAGTACATGACATTCTGTCCATGATGACTGGACACAATAGGTATTTTAATTCAGAATCTCCTTTAATTTAGCTGTCTTGTTAAATAGATTTTTCCTCACTAGTCCTCTTCTAATGGCGCTGGAATATTATCTATACTTGTGCAGTTAATCTGTCCGTGCTGCTCATGCTAGATAAAAGTTAGTTGAAAGTTAGGGTTTAGTAGTAATATATATAGGGAGGAAAATCTGTTCACACAATGGTGTTCCAATTTACTTAAAAATGAGACTTTTTTTAATGAGCACATTCCTCTTAAAATTGGGCATTCCATATTATGAGGTCTGTTTAAATGAAAAGAGTCTACCTTCAACTTCAGCTTCAAAGATCTTCTCGAGCAGGATCTAGAAACAAGATAAATTAATATGTTTCACTTTAAATTTATACTCATTGGAAGCATACACGAGCGTGGATTGCTCAAAACACTTAAAATTCATTTCAACAACAATAACTCAAATACAACAGCGGTGTAAATGTCACTTGTGAGGAAACACTAATGTTTGTCCTCAAAGAATAAGCTCAGCATAGATATATAAAATAATCTTTGCACAATTTTATGCAAAACAATATTTCACAGAACTAAAGACCTCCCCATCGTGTTCAGTTAGAAAATCTAAGCAGTGAGTACTCGATTGGCATTACTATGTTATAAAACTCAGTAGTTTTCAATCAACAAGGACAAAGAGATTCTGACAAGCACTGCTCCTTCTAACGAGCAGAACACTGTCACTTTTCCAGGTAGTATCATCACTGCACATCTTGATGCTGTTGCATTTCAAACCAAGAGAATGAGAGTTTCACTATTGTAGTTCTATATACAGTGGCTGTTCTAGACAGTGATAATAACACTGGCACAGAATGCTTTCAGAGCATTAAAGCATGTTCTCTGCCCTAATGAAATAAGTTAATATTATACTCATTTTCTCATAGTTTTAACACTGATGTGTTTATATACTGCGATGCTCACTTCAGAATGTTATAGCCATACTGAACACAAAAACAACGTGTATGTGTTGAACATGTAAAAGGCCTTCCCAATAGAAATATGAAAAAGTTTCTGATAACAAAGAAGTTGAATTTTTTATTTATGTATATATGTAAAAACCTTGGACCAAACCATCTGATGCATAGAAACAACGCATTTCAACACTTCACTATACAAGATACTCTAAGCAGTTTTCCGTACACTGTATAAGATTTACAAGTAAGATTGCTAGACTTTTAGTAACATTTGTACTCTTAAGTACGCAATTTAAACTCATTCTTTGGCAGTTGTTCAAACACGTATTCTGACACAGCCAAATGGTAATATGCTAGAAATACTGATGATCTCCTATTAAGGTTAGGAACTGCTTAGAGTATCTTGTATAGTGAAGTGTTGAAATGCGTTGTTTCTATGCATCAGATGGTTTGGGCCAAGGTTTTTAAATACACACATATAAAATTCAACTTCTTTGTTATCTTTGTTATCTTCGTTTGTTATACAGGTTTACATTAAGAATAAGAAAACACACAGTGTAGAGAAACATTTCCTTGCAGTTTAAAAACACATTTCTGGTTCTCTCTAATTATGTAGATCAATTAGGGTAGAAAGTACATGAAACTCCGTCCAAGAAGAGGGAAAAAAATAGGTTCCTTAGTTCAGAATCTTCATTAGTTTAACTGTAATGTTAAATAAAGTTTACATCACCAGTCTTTCTTATAATGGCCTTGGAAATTTTCCTTTACTAGTGCAGTTAAATTGTACTAGCTGCTTCTATGAGATATAAGTTACTTGTAAATTGGGATTTATTAGTGTTATCTTCAGGGTAGGAAAATCTGTTTACACAATTGTGTTCCAATTTACGTAAGAAATGGGATTGTTTAATGAACTCAGCATTCTAAGAAATGTGCATTTTATATAATAAGCAGTGATTAAGTAAAAAGAAAGCTTTATGTAACTTCAGCTTGAAAGACATTTTGGAGCGAGATGTACAGACCCAATAAATATAAAAGCTACGGGTCAAATATCAAGTAATTCGATGTGTACATAGGAGTGCATCTAGCTCAAAATAATTAAACTTCATTTCAACACACACTCAAATACTACAAGAAGGTAATTGACACTTGTAACTGAGCTTTAGCATCTGTTCTGGAATAACCTCAGCACAGAAGTATAAAATAATCTTTGCACAACTTCACCCAGAACTATGTTTCAACAAACTAAAGACCAACGCATTATGTTCACTTACACAACCTAGGCAGCGAGTGCTGGATTGGCATTACCATGTTATAAAACTCAGTATGTTCGTAATTGACCAATACAAAGAAGATTTCGGCAAGCACTGCTACTCCTGATGAGCAGACCACTGTTTCACTTTATCAGGAATGATATTATCTATACGTCCTGATGCTGGTTCATTTGCTCACAAGTGCAATGACAGTTTCATTGTTGAAATTTTATACACTGTTTCTGTTCTAGACAGTGCTAGTACCTATACAGAATGCTTTCAGAGTATCAAAGCACGTTCTCTGCTCTAATGAAATAAGTTAAAATTATAACCACTTTTTCATATTTTCATCACGGATATTTTTATATCCTCCAGTGGGCACTTAGGAATTTTGTACACATACTGAACACATAAAAACGTGTAAAGGTTGAACATGTAAATTGACTTTCCAGTACATACATGAAACTGTTTCTGATAACAGAGGAGTTGAGTTTTTATGTAAATATGTAAAAAATGTGGATCAATCCATCTGATACATAGAAAGAAACAACGTCTTTCAATGCTTCATTATACATGTTACTCTTAGCAGTTCTTTTTACAGTGTAAGATTTTCAAGTAAGAATGCCAGTAATTTAGTTGAATATGCGCTGCTTAGAAAGTAGATAAAACACACTCTTTTGCAGTTGGCCACAAAAGTATTCTAACACTGTACAATGGCCATAAGCAAGAAAGAGTGATGAGCTCACATTAATGTTTAGATATCTTCTGTGTCGTAGTTTGATGTACAGTAAGAGCAAACTAACACAGTTTAGAGAAACATTTATTTGCAGTTTAAAATCACACTTGGGGTTCTCTTGAATTGTGTAGATCCATTTATGTAGAAAGTACATGACATTCTGTCCATGATGACAGGACACAATAGGTATTTTAATTCAGAATCTCCTTTAATTTAGCTGTCTTGTTAAATAGATTTTTCCTCACTAGTCCTCTTCTAATGGCGCTGGAATATTATCTATACTTGTGCAGTTAATCTGTCCGTGCTGCTCATGCTAGATAAAAGTTAGTTGAAAGTTAGGGTTTAGTAGTAATATATATAGGGAGGAAAATCTGTTCACACAATGGTGTTCCAATTTACTTAAAAATGAGACTTTTTTTAATGAGCACATTCCTCTTAAAATTGGGCATTCCATATTATGAGGTCTGTTTAAATGAAAAGAGTCTACCTTCAACTTCAGCTTCAAAGATCTTCTCGAGCAGGATCTAGAAACAAGATAAATTAATATGTTTCACTTTAAATTTATACTCATTGGAAGCATACACGAGCGTGGATTGCTCAAAACACTTAAAATTCATTTCAACAACAATAACTCAAATACAACAGCGGTGTAAATGTCACTTGTGAGGAAACACTAATGTTTGTCCTCAAAGAATAAGCTCAGCATAGATATATAAAATAATCTTTGCACAATTTTATGCAAAACAATATTTCACAGAACTAAAGACCTCCCCATCGTGTTCAGTTAGAAAACCTAAGCAGTGAGTACTCGATTGGCATTACTATGTTATAAAACTCAGTAGTTTTCAATCAACAAGGACAAAGAGATTCTGACAAGCACTGCTCCTTCTAACGAGCAGAACACTGTCACTTTTCCAGGTAGTATCATCACTGCACATCTTGATGCTGTTGCATTTCAAACCAAGAGAATGAGAGTTTCACTATTGTAGTTCTATATACAGTGGCTGTTCTAGACAGTGATAACACTGGCACAGAATGCTTTCAGAGCATTAAAGCATGTTCTCTGCCCTAGTGAAATAAGTTAATATTATACTCATTTTCTCATAGTTTTAACACTGATGTGTTTATATACTGCGATGCTCACTGCAGAATGTTATAGCCATACTGAACACAAAAACAACGTGTATGTGTTGAACATGTAAAAGGCCTTCCCAATAGAAATATGAAAAAGTTTCTGATAACAAAGAAGTTGAATTTTTTATTTATGTATATATGTAAAAACCTTGGACCAAACCATCTGATGCATAGAAACAACGCATTTCAACACTTCACTATACAAGATACTCTAAGCAGTTTTCCGTACACTGTATAAGATTTACAAGTAAGATTGCTAGACTTTTAGTAACATTTGTACTCTTAAGTACGCAATTTAAACTCATTCTTTGGCAGTTGTTCAAACACGTATTCTGACACTGCCAAATGGTAATATGCTAGAAATACTGATGATCTCCTATTAAGGTTAGGAACTGCTTAGAGTATCTTGTATAGTGAAGTGTTGAAATGCGTTGTTTCTATGCATCAGATGGTTTGGGCCAAGGTTTTTAAATACACACATATAAAATTCAACTTCTTTGTTATCTTTGTTATCTTCGTTTGTTATACAGGTTTACATTAAGAATAAGAAAACACACAGTGTAGAGAAACATTTCCTTGCAGTTAAAAAACACATTTCTGGTTCTCTCTAATTATGTAGATCAATTAGGGTAGAAAGTACATGAAACTCCGTCCAAGAAGAGGGAAAAAAATAGGTTCCTTAGTTCAGAATCTTCATTAGTTTAACTGTAATGTTAAATAAAGTTTACATCACCAGTCTTTCTTATAATGGCCTTGGAAATTTTCCTTTACTAGTGCAGTTAAATTGTACTAGCTGCTTCTATGAGATATAAGTTACTTGTAAATTGGGATTTATTAGTGTTATCTTCAGGGTAGGAAAATCTGTTTACACAATTGTGTTCCAATTTACGTAAGAAATGGGATTGTTTAATGAACTCAGCATTCTAAGAAATGTGCATTTTATATAATAAGCAGTGATTAAGTAAAAAGAAAGCTTTATGTAACTTCAGCTTGAAAGACATTTTGGAGCGAGATGTACAGACCCAATAAATATAAAAGCTACGGGTCAAATATCAAGTAATTCGACGTGTACATAGGAGTGCATCTAGCTCAAAATAATTAAACTTCATTTCAACACACACTCAAATACTACAAGAAGGTAATTGACACTTGTAACTGAGCTTTAGCATCTGTTCTGGAATAACCTCAGCACAGAAGTATAAAATAATCTTTGCACAACTTCACCCAGAACTATGTTTCAACAAACTAAAGACCAACGCATTATGTTCACTTACACCACCTAGGCAGCGAGTGCTGGATTGGCATTACCATGTTATAAAACTCAGTATGTTCGTAATTGACCAATACAAAGAAGATTTCGGCAAGCACTGCTACTCCTGATGAGCAGACCACTGTTTCACTTTATCAGGAATTATATTATCTATACGTCCTGATGCTGGTTCATTTGCTCACAAGTGCAATGACAGTTTCATTGTTGAAATTTTATACACTGTTTCTGTTCTAGACAGTGCTAGTACCTATACAGAATGCTTTCAGAGTATCAAAGCACGTTCTCTGCTCTAATGAAATAAGTTAAAATTATAACCACTTTTTCATATTTTCATCACGGATATTTTTATATCCTCCAGTGGGCACTTAGGAATTTTGTACACATACTGAACACATAAAAACGTGTAAAGGTTGAACATGTAAATTGACTTTCCAGTACATACATGAAACTGTTTCTGATAACAGAGGAGTTGAGTTTTTATGTAAATATGTAAAAAATGTGGATCAATCCATCTGATACATAGAAAGAAACAACGTCTTTCAATGCTTCATTATACATGTTACTCTTAGCAGTTCTTTTTACAGTGTAAGATTTTCAAGTAAGAATGCCAGTAATTTAGTTGAATATGCGCTGCTTAGAAAGTAGATAAAACACACTCTTTTGCAGTTGGCCACAAAAGTATTCTAACACTGTACAATGGCCATAAGCAAGAAAGAGTGATGAGCTCACATTAATGTTTAGATATCTTCTGTGTCGTAGTTTGATGTACAGTAAGAGCAAACTAACACAGTTTAGAGAAACATTTATTTGCAGTTTAAAATCACACTTGGGGTTCTCCTGAATTGTGTAGATCCATTTATGTAGAAAGTACATGACATTCTGTCCATGATGACAGGACACAATAGGTATTTTAATTCAGAATCTCCTTTAATTTAGCTGTCTTGTTAAATAGATTTTTCCTCACTAGTCCTCTTCTAATGGCGCTGGAATATTATCTATACTTGTGCAGTTAATCTGTCCGTGCTGCTCATGCTAGATAAAAGTTAGTTGAAAGTTAGGGTTTAGTAGTAATATATATAGGGAGGAAAATCAGTTCACACAATGGTCTTCCAATTTACTTAAAAATGAGACTTTTTTTAATGAGCACATTCCTCTTAAAATTGGGCATTCCATATTATGAGGTCTGTTTAAATGAAAAGAGTCTACCTTCAACTTCAGCTTCAAAGATCTTCTCGAGCAGGATCTAGAAACAAGATAAATTAATATGTTTCACTTTAAATTTATACTCATTGGAAGCATACACGAGCGTGGATTGCTCAAAACACTTAAAATTTATTTCAACAACAATAACTCAAATACAACAGCGGTGTAAATGTCACTTGTGAGGAAACACTAATGTTTGTCCTCAAAGAATAAGCTCAGCATAGATATATAAAATAATCTTTGCACAATTTTATGCAAAACAATATTTCACAGAACTAAAGACCTCCCCATCGTGTTCAGTTAGAAAACCTAAGCAGTGAGTACTCGATTGGCATTACTATGTTATAAAACTCAGTAGTTTTCAATCAACAAGGACAAAGAGATTCTGACAAGCACTGCTCCTTCTAACGAGCAGAACACTGTCACTTTTCCAGGTAGTATCATCACTGCACATCTTGATGCTGTTGCATTTCAAACCAAGAGAATGAGAGTTTCACTATTGTAGTTCTATATACAGTGGCTGTTCTAGACAGTGATAACACTGGCACAGAATGCTTTCAGAGCATTAAAGCATGTTCTCTGCCCTAGTGAAATAAGTTAATATTATACTCATTTTCTCATAGTTTTAACACTGATGTGTTTATATACTGCGATGCTCACTTCAGAATGTTATAGCCATACTGAACACAAAAACAACGTGTATGTGTTGAACATGTAAAAGGCCTTCCCAATAGAAATATGAAAAAGTTTCTGATAACAAAGAAGTTGAATTTTTTATTTATGTATATATGTAAAAACCTTGGACCAAACCATCTGATGCATAGAAACAACGCATTTCAACACTTCACTATACAAGATACTCTAAGCAGTTTTCCGTACACTGTATAAGATTTACAAGTAAGATTGCTAGACTTTTAGTAACATTTGTACTCTTAAGTACGCAATTTAAACTCATTCTTTGGCAGTTGTTCAAACACGTATTCTGACACTGCCAAATGGTAATATGCTAGAAATACTGATGATCTCCTATTAAGGTTAGGAACTGCTTAGAGTATCTTGTATAGTGAAGTGTTGAAATGCGTTGTTTCTATGCATCAGATGGTTTGGGCCAAGGTTTTTAAATACACACATATAAAATTCAACTTCTTTGTTATCTTTGTTATCTTCATTTGTTATACAGGTTTACATTAAGAATAAGAAAACACACAGTGTAGAGAAACATTTCCTTGCAGTTTAAAAACACATTTCTGGTTCTCTCTAATTATGTAGATCAATTAGGGTAGAAAGTACATGAAACTCCGTCCAAGAAGAGGGAAAAAAATAGGTTCCTTAGTTCAGAATCTTCATTAGTTTAACTGTAATGTTAAATAAAGTTTACATCACCAGTCTTTCTTATAATGGCCTTGGAAATTTTCCTTTACTAGTGCAGTTAAATTGTACTAGCTGCTTCTATGAGATATAAGTTACTTGTAAATTGGGATTTATTAGTGTTATCTTCAGGGTAGGAAAATCTGTTTACACAATTGTGTTCCAATTTACGTAAGAAATGGGATTGTTTAATGAACTCAGCATTCTAAGAAATGTGCATTTTATATAATAAGCAGTGATTAAGTAAAAAGAAAGCTTTATGTAACTTCAGCTTGAAAGACATTTTGGAGCGAGATGTACAGACCCAATAAATATAAAAGCTACGGGTCAAATATCAAGTAATTCGACGTGTACATAGGAGTGCATCTAGCTCAAAATAATTAAACTTCATTTCAACACACACTCAAATACTACAAGAAGGTAATTGACACTTGTAACTGAGCTTTAGCATCTGTTCTGGAATAACCTCAGCACAGAAGTATAAAATAATCTTTGCACAACTTCACCCAGAACTATGTTTCAACAAACTAAAGACCAACGCATTATGTTCACTTACACAACCTAGGCAGCGAGTGCTGGATTGGCATTACCATGTTATAAAACTCAGTATGTTCGTAATTGACCAATACAAAGAAGATTTCGGCAAGCACTGCTACTCCTGATGAGCAGACCACTGTTTCACTTTATCAGGAATGATATTATCTATACGTCCTGATGCTGGTTCATTTGCTCACAAGTGCAATGACAGTTTCATTGTTGAAATTTTATACACTGTTTCTGTTCTAGACAGTGCTAGTACCTATACAGAATGCTTTCAGAGTATCAAAGCACGTTCTCTGCTCTAATGAAATAAGTTAAAATTATAACCACTTTTTCATATTTTCATCACGGATATTTTTATATCCTCCAGTGGGCACTTAGGAATTTTGTACACATACTGAACACATAAAAACGTGTAAAGGTTGAACATGTAAATTGACTTTCCAGTACATACATGAAACTGTTTCTGATAACAGAGGAGTTGAGTTTTTATGTAAATATGTAAAAAATGTGGATCAATCCATCTGATACATAGAAAGAAACAACGTCTTTCAATGCTTCATTATACATGTTACTCTTAGCAGTTCTTTTTACAGTGTAAGATTTTCAAGTAAGAATGCCAGTAATTTAGTTGAATATGCGCTGCTTAGAAAGTAGATAAAACACACTCTTTTGCAGTTGGCCACAAAAGTATTCTAACACTGTACAATGGCCATAAGCAAGAAAGAGTGATGAGCTCACATTAATGTTTAGATATCTTCTGTGTCGTAGTTTGATGTACAGTAAGAGCAAACTAACACAGTTTAGAGAAACATTTATTTGCAGTTTAAAATCACACTTGGGGTTCTCTTGAATTGTGTAGATCCATTTATGTAGAAAGTACATGACATTCTGTCCATGATGACAGGACACAATAGGTATTTTAATTCAGAATCTCCTTTAATTTAGCTGTCTTGTTAAATAGATTTTTCCTCACTAGTCCTCTTCTAATGGCGCTGGAATATTATCTATACTTGTGCAGTTAATCTGTCCGTGCTGCTCATGCTAGATAAAAGTTAGTTGAAAGTTAGGGTTTAGTAGTAATATATATAGGGAGGAAAATCTGTTCACACAATGGTGTTCCAATTTACTTAAAAATGAGACTTTTTTTAATGAGCACATTCCTCTTAAAATTGGGCATTCCATATTATGAGGTCTGTTTAAATGAAAAGAGTCTACCTTCAACTTCAGCTTCAAAGATCTTCTCGAGCAGGATCTAGAAACAAGATAAATTAATATGTTTCACTTTAAATTTATACTCATTGGAAGCATACACGAGCGTGGATTGCTCAAAACACTTAAAATTCATTTCAACAACAATAACTCAAATACAACAGCGGTGTAAATGTCACTTGTGAGGAAACACTAATGTTTGTCCTCAAAGAATAAGCTCAGCATAGATATATAAAATAATCTTTGCACAATTTTATGCAAAACAATATTTCACAGAACTAAAGACCTCCCCATCGTGTTCAGTTAGAAAACCTAAGCAGTGAGTACTCGATTGGCATTACTATGTTATAAAACTCAGTAGTTTTCAATCAACAAGGACAAAGAGATTCTGACAAGCACTGCTCCTTCTAACGAGCAGAACACTGTCACTTTTCCAGGTAGTATCATCACTGCACATCTTGATGCTGTTGCATTTCAAACCAAGAGAATGAGAGTTTCACTATTGTAGTTCTATATACAGTGGCTGTTCTAGACAGTGATAATAACACTGGCACAGAATGCTTTCAGAGCATTAAAGCATGTTCTCTGCCCTAGTGAAATAAGTTAATATTATACTCATTTTCTCATAGTTTTAACACTGATGTGTTTATATACTGCGATGCTCACTTCAGAATGTTATAGCCATACTGAACACAAAAACAACGTGTATGTGTTGAACATGTAAAAGGCCTTCCCAATAGAAATATGAAAAAGTTTCTGATAACAAAGAAGTTGAATTTTTTATTTATGTATATATGTAAAAACCTTGGCCCAAACCATCTGATGCATAGAAACAACGCATTTCAACACTTCACTATACAAGATACTCTAAGCAGTTTTCCGTACACTGTATAAGATTTACAAGTAAGATTGCTAGACTTTTAGTAACATTTGTACTCTTAAGTACGCAATTTAAACTCATTCTTTGGCAGTTGTTCAAACACGTATTCTGACACTGCCAAATGGTAATATGCTAGAAATACTGATGATCTCCTATTAAGGTTAGGAACTGCTTAGAGTATCTTGTATAGTGAAGTGTTGAAATGCGTTGTTTCTATGCATCAGATGGTTTGGGCCAAGGTTTTTAAATACACACATATAAAATTCAACTTCTTTGTTATCTTTGTTATCTTCGTTTGTTATACAGGTTTACATTAAGAATAAGAAAACACACAGTGTAGAGAAACATTTCCTTGCAGTTTAAAAACACATTTCTGGTTCTCTCTAATTATGTAGATCAATTAGGGTAGAAAGTACATGAAACTCCGTCCAAGAAGAGGGAAAAAAATAGGTTCCTTAGTTCAGAATCTTCATTAGTTTAACTGTAATGTTAAATAAAGTTTACATCACCAGTCTTTCTTATAATGGCCTTGGAAATTTTCCTTTACTAGTGCAGTTAAATTGTACTAGCTGCTTCTATGAGATATAAGTTACTTGTAAATTGGGATTTATTAGTGTTATCTTCAGGGTAGTAAAATCTGTTTACACAATTGTGTTCCAATTTACGTAAGAAATGGGATTGTTTAATGAACTCAGCATTCTAAGAAATGTGCATTTTATATAATAAGCAGTGATTAAGTAAAAAGAAAGCTTTATGTAACTTCAGCTTGAAAGACATTTTGGAGCGAGATGTACAGACCCAATAAATATAAAAGCTACGGGTCAAATATCAAGTAATTCGACGTGTACATAGGAGTGCATCTAGCTCAAAATAATTAAACTTCATTTCAACACAAACTCAAATACTACAAGAAGGTAATCGACACTTGTAACTGAGCTTTAGCATCTGTTCTGGAATAACCTCAGCACAGAAGTATAAAATAATCTTTGCACAACTTCACCCAGAACTATGTTTCAACAAACTAAAGACCAACGCATTATGTTCACTTACACAACCTAGGCAGCGAGTGCTGGATTGGCATTACCATGTTATAAAACTCAGTATGTTCGTAATTGACCAATACAAAGAAGATTTCGGCAAGCACTGCTACTCCTGATGAGCAGACCACTGTTTCACTTTATCAGGAATTATATTATCTATACGTCCTGATGCTGGTTCATTTGCTCACAAGTGCAATGACAGTTTCATTGTTGAAATTTTATACACTGTTTCTGTTCTAGACAGTGCTAGTACCTATACAGAATGCTTTCAGAGTATCAAAGCACGTTCTCTGCTCTAATGAAATAAGTTAAAATTATAACCACTTTTTCATATTTTCATCACGGATATTTTTATATCCTCCAGTGGGCACTTAGGAATTTTGTACACATACTGAACACATAAAAACGTGTAAAGGTTGAACATGTAAATTGACTTTCCAGTACATACATGAAACTGTTTCTGATAACAGAGGAGTTGAGTTTTTATGTAAATATGTAAAAAATGTGGATCAATCCATCTGATACATAGAAACAACGTCTTTCAATGCTTCATTATACATGTTACTCTTAGCAGTTCTTTTTACAGTGTAAGATTTTCAAGTAAGAATGCCAGTAATTTAGTTGAATATGCGCTGCTTAGAAAGTAGATAAAACACACTCTTTTGCAGTTGGCCACAAAAGTATTCTAACACTGTACAATGGCCATAAGCAAGAAAGAGTGATGAGCTCACATTAATGTTTAGATATCTTCTGTGTCGTAGTTTGATGTACAGTAAGAGCAAACTAACACAGTTTAGAGAAACATTTATTTGCAGTTTAAAATCACACTTGGGGTTCTCTTGAATTGTGTAGATCCATTTATGTAGAAAGTACATGACATTCTGTCCATGATGACAGGACACAATAGGTATTTTAATTCAGAATCTCCTTTAATTTAGCTGTCTTGTTAAATAGATTTTTCCTCACTAGTCCTCTTCTAATGGCGCTGGAATATTATCTATACTTGTGCAGTTAATCTGTCCGTGCTGCTCATGCTAGATAAAAGTTAGTTGAAAGTTAGGGTTTAGTAGTAATATATATAGGGAGGAAAATCTGTTCACACAATGGTGTTCCAATTTACTTAAAAATGAGACTTTTTTTAATGAGCACATTCCTCTTAAAATTGGGCATTCCATATTATGAGGTCTGTTTAAATGAAAAGAGTCTACCTTCAACTTCAGCTTCAAAGATCTTCTCGAGCAGGATCTAGAAACAAGATAAATTAATATGTTTCACTTTAAATTTATACTCATTGGAAGCATACACGAGCGTGGATTGCTCAAAACACTTAAAATTCATTTCAACAACAATAACTCAAATACAACAGCGGTGTAAATGTCACTTGTGAGGAAACACTAATGTTTGTCCTCAAAGAATAAGCTCAGCATAGATATATAAAATAATCTTTGCACAATTTTATGCAAAACAATATTTCACAGAACTAAAGACCTCCCCATCGTGTTCAGTTAGAAAACCTAAGCAGTGAGTACTCGATTGGCATTACTATGTTATAAAACTCAGTAGTTTTCAATCAACAAGGACAAAGAGATTCTGACAAGCACTGCTCCTTCTAACGAGCAGAACACTGTCACTTTTCCAGGTAGTATCATCACTGCACATCTTGATGCTGTTGCATTTCAAACCAAGAGAATGAGAGTTTCACTATTGTAGTTCTATATACAGTGGCTGTTCTAGACAGTGATAACACTGGCACAGAATGCTTTCAGAGCATTAAAGCATGTTCTCTGCCCTAGTGAAATAAGTTAATATTATACTCATTTTCTCATAGTTTTAACACTGATGTGTTTATATACTGCGATGCTCACTTCAGAATATTATAGCCATACTGAACACAAAAACAACGTGTATGTGTTGAACATGTAAAAGGCCTTCCCAATAGAAATATGAAAAAGTTTCTGATAACAAAGAAGTTGAATTTTTTATTTATGTATATATGTAAAAACCTTGGCCCAAACCATCTGATGCATAGAAACAACGCATTTCAACACTTCACTATACAAGATACTCTAAGCAGTTTTCCGTACACTGTATAAGATTTACAAGTAAGATTGCTAGACTTTTAGTAACATTTGTACTCTTAAGTACGCAATTTAAACTCATTCTTTGGCAGTTGTTCAAACACGTATTCTGACACTGCCAAATGGTAATATGCTAGAAATACTGATGATCTCCTATTAAGGTTAGGAACTGCTTAGAGTATCTTGTATAGTGAAGTGTTGAAATGCGTTGTTTCTATGCATCAGATGGTTTGGGCCAAGGTTTTTAAATACACACATATAAAATTCAACTTCTTTGTTATCTTTGTTATCTTCGTTTGTTATACAGGTTTACATTAAGAATAAGAAAACACACAGTGTAGAGAAACATTTCCTTGCAGTTTAAAAACACATTTCTGGTTCTCTCTAATTATGTAGATCAATTAGGGTAGAAAGTACATGAAACTCCGTCCAAGAAGAGGGAAAAAAATAGGTTCCTTAGTTCAGAATCTTCATTAGTTTAACTGTAATGTTAAATAAAGTTTACATCACCAGTCTTTCTTATAATGGCCTTGGAAATTTTCCTTTACTAGTGCAGTTAAATTGTACTAGCTGCTTCTATGAGATATAAGTTACTTGTAAATTGGGATTTATTAGTGTTATCTTCAGGGTAGGAAAATCTGTTTACACAATTGTGTTCCAATTTACGTAAGAAATGGGATTGTTTAATGAACTCAGCATTCTAAGAAATGTGCATTTTATATAATAAGCAGTGATTAAGTAAAAAGAAAGCTTTATGTAACTTCAGCTTGAAAGACATTTTGGAGCGAGATGTACAGACCCAATAAATATAAAAGCTACGGGTCAAATATCAAGTAATTCGACGTGTACATAGGAGTGCATCTAGCTCAAAATAATTAAACTTCATTTCAACACACACTCAAATACTACAAGAAGGTAATTGACACTTGTAACTGAGCTTTAGCATCTGTTCTGGAATAACCTCAGCACAGAAGTATAAAATAATCTTTGCACAACTTCACCCAGAACTATGTTTCAACAAACTAAAGACCAACGCATTATGTCCACTTACACAACCTAGGCAGCGAGTGCTGGATTGGCATTACCATGTTATAAAACTCAGTATGTTCGTAATTGACCAATACAAAGAAGATTTCGGCAAGCACTGCTACTCCTGATGAGCAGACCACTGTTTCACTTTATCAGGAATGATATTATCTATACGTCCTGATGCTGGTTCATTTGCTCACAAGTGCAATGACAGTTTCATTGTTGAAATTTTATACACTGTTTCTGTTCTAGACAGTGCTAGTACCTATACAGAATGCTTTCAGAGTATCAAAGCACGTTCTCTGCTCTAATGAAATAAGTTAAAATTATAACCACTTTTTCATATTTTCATCACGGATATTTTTATATCCTCCAGTGGGCACTTAGGAATTTTGTACACATACTGAACACATAAAAACGTGTAAAGGTTGAACATGTAAATTGACTTTCCAGTACATACATGAAACTGTTTCTGATAACAGAGGAGTTGAGTTTTTATGTAAATATGTAAAAAATGTGGATCAATCCATCTGATACATAGAAACAACGTCTTTCAATGCTTCATTATACATGTTACTCTTAGCAGTTCTTTTTACAGTGTAAGATTTTCAAGTAAGAATGCCAGTAATTTAGTTGAATATGCGCTGCTTAGAAAGTAGATAAAACACACTCTTTTGCAGTTGGCCACAAAAGTATTCTAACACTGTACAATGGCCATAAGCAAGAAAGAGTGATGAGCTCACATTAATGTTTAGATATCTTCTGTGTCGTAGTTTGATGTACAGTAAGAGCAAACTAACACAGTTTAGAGAAACATTTATTTGCAGTTTAAAATCACACTTGGGGTTCTCTTGAATTGTGTAGATCCATTTATGTAGAAAGTACATGACATTCTGTCCATGATGACAGGACACAATAGGTATTTTAATTCAGAATCTCCTTTAATTTAGCTGTCTTGTTAAATAGATTTTTCCTCACTAGTCCTCTTCTAATGGCGCTGGAATATTATCTATACTTGTGCAGTTAATCTGTCCGTGCTGCTCATGCTAGATAAAAGTTAGTTGAAAGTTAGGGTTTAGTAGTAATATATATAGGGAGGAAAATCTGTTCACACAATGGTGTTCCAATTTACTTAAAAATGAGACTTTTTTTAATGAGCACATTCCTCTTAAAATTGGGCATTCCATATTATGAGGTCTGTTTAAATGAAAAGAGTCTACCTTCAACTTCAGCTTCAAAGATCTTCTCGAGCAGGATCTAGAAACAAGATAAATTAATATGTTTCACTTTAAATTTATACTCATTGGAAGCATACACGAGCGTGGATTGCTCAAAACACTTAAAATTCATTTCAACAACAATAACTCAAATACAACAGCGGTGTAAATGTCACTTGTGAGGAAACACTAATGTTTGTCCTCAAAGAATAAGCTCAGCATAGATATATAAAATAATCTTTGCACAATTTTATGCAAAACAATATTTCACAGAACTAAAGACCTCCTCATCGTGTTCAGTTAGAAAACCTAAGCAGTGAGTACTCGATTGGCATTACTATGTTATAAAACTCAGTAGTTTTCAATCAACAAGGACAAAGAGATTCTGACAAGCACTGCTCCTTCTAACGAGCAGAACACTGTCACTTTTCCAGGTAGTATCATCACTGCACATCTTGATGCTGTTGCATTTCAAACCAAGAGAATGAGAGTTTCACTATTGTAGTTCTATATACAGTGGCTGTTCTAGACAGTGATAATAACACTGGCACAGAATGCTTTCAGAGCATTAAAGCATGTTCTCTGCCCTAGTGAAATAAGTTAATATTATACTCATTTTCTCATAGTTTTAACACTGATGTGTTTATATACTGCGATGCTCACTTCAGAATGTTATAGCCATACTGAACACAAAAACAACGTGTATGTGTTGAACATGTAAAAGGCCTTCCCAATAGAAATATGAAAAAGTTTCTGATAACAAAGAAGTTGAATTTTTTATTTATGTATATATGTAAAAACCTTGGCCCAAACCATCTGATGCATAGAAACAACGCATTTCAACACTTCACTATACAAGATACTCTAAGCAGTTTTCCGTACACTGTATAAGATTTACAAGTAAGATTGCTAGACTTTTAGTAACATTTGTACTCTTAAGTACGCAATTTAAACTCATTCTTTGGCAGTTGTTCAAACACGTATTCTGACACTGCCAAATGGTAATATGCTAGAAATACTGATGATCTCCTATTAAGGTTAGGAACTGCTTAGAGTATCTTGTATAGTGAAGTGTTGAAATGCGTTGTTTCTATGCATCAGATGGTTTGGGCCAAGGTTTTTAAATACACACATATAAAATTCAACTTCTTTGTTATCTTTGTTATCTTCGTTTGTTATACAGGTTTACATTAAGAATAAGAAAACACACAGTGTAGAGAAACATTTCCTTGCAGTTTAAAAACACATTTCTGGTTCTCTCTAATTATGTAGATCAATTAGGGTAGAAAGTACATGAAACTCCGTCCAAGAAGAGGGAAAAAAATAGGTTCCTTAGTTCAGAATCTTCATTAGTTTAACTGTAATGTTAAATAAAGTTTACATCACCAGTCTTTCTTATAATGGCCTTGGAAATTTTCCTTTACTAATGCAGTTAAATTGTACTAGCTGCTTCTATGAGATATAAGTTACTTGTAAATTGGGATTTATTAGTGTTATCTTCAGGGTAGGAAAATCTGTTTACACAATTGTGTTCCAATTTACGTAAGAAATGGGATTGTTTAATGAACTCAGCATTCTAAGAAATGTGCATTTTATATAATAAGCAGTGATTAAGTAAAAAGAAAGCTTTATGTAACTTCAGCTTGAAAGACATTTTGGAGCGAGATGTACAGACCCAATAAATATAAAAGCTACGGGTCAAATATCAAGTAATTCGACGTGTACATAGGAGTGCATCTAGCTCAAAATAATTAAACTTCATTTCAACACACACTCAAATACTACAAGAAGGTAATTGACACTTGTAACTGAGCTTTAGCATCTGTTCTGGAATAACCTCAGCACAGAAGTATAAAATAATCTTTGCACAACTTCACCCAGAACTATGTTTCAACAAACTAAAGACCAACGCATTATGTTCACTTACACAACCTAGGCAGCGAGTGCTGGATTGGCATTACCATGTTATAAAACTCAGTATGTTCGTAATTGACCAATACAAAGAAGATTTCGGCAAGCACTGCTACTCCTGATGAGCAGACCACTGTTTCACTTTATCAGGAATGATATTATCTATACGTCCTGATGCTGGTTCATTTGCTCACAAGTGCAATGACAGTTTCATTGTTGAAATTTTATACACTGTTTCTGTTCTAGACAGTGCTAGTACCTATACAGAATGCTTTCAGAGTATCAAAGCACGTTCTCTGCTCTAATGAAATAAGTTAAAATTATAACCACTTTTTCATATTTTCATCACGGATATTTTTATATCCTCCAGTGGGCACTTAGGAATTTTGTACACATACTGAACACATAAAAACGTGTAAAGGTTGAACATGTAAATTGACTTTCCAGTACATACATGAAACTGTTTCTGATAACAGAGGAGTTGAGTTTTTATGTAAATATGTAAAAAATGTGGATCAATCCATCTGATACATAGAAACAACGTCTTTCAATGCTTCATTATACATGTTACTCTTAGCAGTTCTTTTTACAGTGTAAGATTTTCAAGTAAGAATGCCAGTAATTTAGTTGAATATGCGCTGCTTAGAAAGTAGATAAAACACACTCTTTTGCAGTTGGCCACAAAAGTATTCTAACACTGTACAATGGCCATAAGCAAGAAAGAGTGATGAGCTCACATTAATGTTTAGATATCTTCTGTGTCGTAGTTTGATGTACAGTAAGAGCAAACTAACACAGTTTAGAGAAACATTTATTTGCAGTTTAAAATCACACTTGGGGTTCTCTTGAATTGTGTAGATCCATTTATGTAGAAAGTACATGACATTCTGTCCATGATGACAGGACACAATAGGTATTTTAATTCAGAATCTCCTTTAATTTAGCTGTCTTGTTAAATAGATTTTTCCTCACTAGTCCTCTTCTAATGGCGCTGGAATATTATCTATACTTGTGCAGTTAATCTGTCCGTGCTGCTCATGCTAGATAAAAGTTAGTTGAAAGTTAGGGTTTAGTAGTAATATATATAGGGAGGAAAATCTGTTCACACAATGGTGTTCCAATTTACTTAAAAATGAGACTTTTTTTAATGAGCACATTCCTCTTAAAATTGGGCATTCCATATTATGAGGTCTGTTTAAATGAAAAGAGTCTACCTTCAACTTCAGCTTCAAAGATCTTCTCGAGCAGGATCTAGAAACAAGATAAATTAATATGTTTCACTTTAAATTTATACTCATTGGAAGCATACACGAGCGTGGATTGCTCAAAACACTTAAAATTCATTTCAACAACAATAACTCAAATACAACAGCGGTGTAAATGTCACTTGTGAGGAAACACTAATGTTTGTCCTCAAAGAATAAGCTCAGCATAGATATATAAAATAATCTTTGCACAATTTTATGCAAAACAATATTTCACAGAACTAAAGACCTCCCCATCGTGTTCAGTTAGAAAACCTAAGCAGTGAGTACTCGATTGGCATTACTATGTTATAAAACTCAGTAGTTTTCAATCAACAAGGACAAAGAGATTCTGACAAGCACTGCTCCTTCTAACGAGCAGAACACTGTCACTTTTCCAGGTAGTATCATCACTGCACATCTTGATGGTGTTGCATTTCAAAACAAGAGAATGAGAGTTTCACTATTGTAGTTCTATATACAGTGGCTGTTCTAGACAGTGATAACACTGGCACAGAATGCTTTCAGAGCATTAAAGCATGTTCTCTGCCCTAGTGAAATAAGTTAATATTATACTCATTTTCTCATAGTTTTAACACTGATGTGTTTATATACTGCGATGCTCACTTCAGAATGTTATAGCCATACTGAACACAAAAACAACGTGTATGTGTTGAACATGTAAAAGGCCTTCCCAATAGAAATATGAAAAAGTTTCTGATAACAAAGAAGTTGAATTTTTTATTTATGTATATATGTAAAAACCTTGGCCCAAACCATCTGATGCATAGAAACAACGCATTTCAACACTTCACTATACAAGATACTCTAAGCAGTTTTCCGTACACTGTATAAGATTTACAAGTAAGATTGCTAGACTTTTAGTAACATTTGTACTCTTAAGTACGCAATTTAAACTCATTCTTTGGCAGTTGTTCAAACACGTATTCTGACACTGCCAAATGGTAATATGCTAGAAATACTGATGATCTCCTATTAAGGTTAGGAACTGCTTAGAGTATCTTGTATAGTGAAGTGTTGAAATGCGTTGTTTCTATGCATCAGATGGTTTGGGCCAAGGTTTTTAAATACACACATATAAAATTCAACTTCTTTGTTATCTTTGTTATCTTCGTTTGTTATACAGGTTTACATTAAGAATAAGAAAACACACAGTGTAGAGAAACATTTCCTTGCAGTTTAAAAACACATTTCTGGTTCTCTCTAATTATGTAGATCAATTAGGGTAGAAAGTACATGAAACTCCGTCCAAGAAGAGGGAAAAAAATAGGTTCCTTAGTTCAGAATCTTCATTAGTTTAACTGTAATGTTAAATAAAGTTTACATCACCAGTCTTTCTTATAATGGCCTTGGAAATTTTCCTTTACTAGTGCAGTTAAATTGTACTAGCTGCTTCTATGAGATATAAGTTACTTGTAAATTGGGATTTATTAGTGTTATCTTCAGGGTAGGAAAATCTGTTTACACAATTGTGTTCCAATTTACGTAAGAAATGGGATTGTTTAATGAACTCAGCATTCTAAGAAATGTGCATTTTATATAATAAGCAGTGATTAAGTAAAAAGAAAGCTTTATGTAACTTCAGCTTGAAAGACATTTTGGAGCGAGATGTACAGACCCAATAAATATAAAAGCTACGGGTCAAATATGAAGTAATTCGACGTGTACATAGGAGTGCATCTAGCTCAAAATAATTAAACTTCATTTCAACACACACTCAAATACTACAAGAAGGTAATTGACACTTGTAACTGAGCTTTAGCATCTGTTCTGGAATAACCTCAGCACAGAAGTATAAAATAATCTTTGCACAACTTCACCCAGAACTATGTTTCAACAAACTAAAGACCAACGCATTATGTTCACTTACACAACCTAGGCAGCGAGTGCTGGATTGGCATTACCATGTTATAAAACTCAGTATGTTCGTAATTGACCAATACAAAGAAGATTTCGGCAAGCACTGCTACTCCTGATGAGCAGACCACTGTTTCACTTTATCAGGAATTATATTATCTATACGTCCTGATGCTGGTTCATTTGCTCACAAGTGCAATGACAGTTTCATTGTTGAAATTTTATACACTGTTTCTGTTCTAGACAGTGCTAGTACCTATACAGAATGCTTTCAGAGTATCAAAGCACGTTCTCTGCTCTAATGAAATAAGTTAAAATTATAACCACTTTTTCATATTTTCATCACGGATATTTTTATATCCTCCAGTGGGCACTTAGGAATTTTGTACACATACTGAACACATAAAAACGTGTAAAGGTTGAACATGTAAATTGACTTTCCAGTACATACATGAAACTGTTTCTGATAACAGAGGAGTTGAGTTTTTATGTAAATATGTAAAAAATGTGGATCAATCCATCTGATACATAGAAAGAAACAACGTCTTTCAATGCTTCATTATACATGTTACTCTTAGCAGTTCTTTTTACAGTGTAAGATTTTCAAGTAAGAATGCCAGTAATTTAGTTGAATATGCGCTGCTTAGAAAGTAGATAAAACACACTCTTTTGCAGTTGGCCACAAAAGTATTCTAACACTGTACAATGGCCATAAGCAAGAAAGAGTGATGAGCTCACATTAATGTTTAGATATCTTCTGTGTCGTAGTTTGATGTACAGTAAGAGCAAACTAACACAGTTTAGAGAAACATTTATTTGCAGTTTAAAATCACACTTGGGGTTCTCTTGAATTGTGTAGATCCATTTATGTAGAAAGTACATGACATTCTGTCCATGATGACAGGACACAATAGGTATTTTAATTCAGAATCTCCTTTAATTTAGCTGTCTTGTTAAATAGATTTTTCCTCACTAGTCCTCTTCTAATGGCGCTGGAATATTATCTATACTTGTGCAGTTAATCTGTCCGTGCTGCTCATGCTAGATAAAAGTTAGTTGAAAGTTAGGGTTTAGTAGTAATATATATAGGGAGGAAAATCTGTTCACACAATGGTGTTCCAATTTACTTAAAAATGAGACTTTTTTTAATGAGCACATTCCTCTTAAAATTGGGCATTCCATATTATGAGGTCTGTTTAAATGAAAAGAGTCTACCTTCAACTTCAGCTTCAAAGATCTTCTCGAGCAGGATCTAGAAACAAGATAAATTAATATGTTTCACTTTAAATTTATACTCATTGGAAGCATACACGAGCGTGGATTGCTCAAAACACTTAAAATTCATTTCAACAACAATAACTCAAATACAACAGCGGTGTAAATGTCACTTGTGAGGAAACACTAATGTTTGTCCTCAAAGAATAAGCTCAGCATAGATATATAAAATAATCTTTGCACAATTTTATGCAAAACAATATTTCACAGAACTAAAGACCTCCCCATCGTGTTCAGTTAGAAAACCTAAGCAGTGAGTACTCGATTGGCATTACTATGTTATAAAACTCAGTAGTTTTCAATCAACAAGGACAAAGAGATTCTGACAAGCACTGCTCCTTCTAACGAGCAGAACACTGTCACTTTTCCAGGTAGTATCATCACTGCACATCTTGATGGTGTTGCATTTCAAAACAAGAGAATGAGAGTTTCACTATTGTAGTTCTATATACAGTGGCTGTTCTAGACAGTGATAACACTGGCACAGAATGCTTTCAGAGCATTAAAGCATGTTCTCTGCCCTAGTGAAATAAGTTAATATTATACTCATTTTCTCATAGTTTTAACACTGATGTGTTTATATACTGCGATGCTCACTTCAGAATGTTATAGCCATACTGAACACAAAAACAACGTGTATGTGTTGAACATGTAAAAGGCCTTCCCAATAGAAATATGAAAAAGTTTCTGATAACAAAGAAGTTGAATTTTTTATTTATGTATATATGTAAAAACCTTGGCCCAAACCATCTGATGCATAGAAACAACGCATTTCAACACTTCACTATACAAGATACTCTAAGCAGTTTTCCGTACACTGTATAAGATTTACAAGTAAGATTGCTAGACTTTTAGTAACATTTGTACTCTTAAGTACGCAATTTAAACTCATTCTTTGGCAGTTGTTCAAACACGTATTCTGACACTGCCAAATGGTAATATGCTAGAAATACTGATGATCTCCTATTAAGGTTAGGAACTGCTTAGAGTATCTTGTATAGTGAAGTGTTGAAATGCGTTGTTTCTATGCATCAGATGGTTTGGGCCAAGGTTTTTAAATACACACATATAAAATTCAACTTCTTTGTTATCTTTGTTATCTTCGTTTGTTATACAGGTTTACATTAAGAATAAGAAAACACACAGTGTAGAGAAACATTTCCTTGCAGTTTAAAAACACATTTCTGGTTCTCTCTAATTATGTAGATCAATTAGGGTAGAAAGTACATGAAACTCCGTCCAAGAAGAGGGAAAAAAATAGGTTCCTTAGTTCAGAATCTTCATTAGTTTAACTGTAATGTTAAATAAAGTTTACATCACCAGTCTTTCTTATAATGGCCTTGGAAATTTTCCTTTACTAGTGCAGTTAAATTGTACTAGCTGCTTCTATGAGATATAAGTTACTTGTAAATTGGGATTTATTAGTGTTATCTTCAGGGTAGGAAAATCTGTTTACACAATTGTGTTCCAATTTACGTAAGAAATGGGATTGTTTAATGAACTCAGCATTCTAAGAAATGTGCATTTTATATAATAAGCAGTGATTAAGTAAAAAGAAAGCTTTATGTAACTTCAGCTTGAAAGACATTTTGGAGCGAGATGTACAGACCCAATAAATATAAAAGCTACGGGTCAAATATGAAGTAATTCGACGTGTACATAGGAGTGCATCTAGCTCAAAATAATTAAACTTCATTTCAACACACACTCAAATACTACAAGAAGGTAATTGACACTTGTAACTGAGCTTTAGCATCTGTTCTGGAATAACCTCAGCACAGAAGTATAAAATAATCTTTGCACAACTTCACCCAGAACTATGTTTCAACAAACTAAAGACCAACGCATTATGTTCACTTACACAACCTAGGCAGCGAGTGCTGGATTGGCATTACCATGTTATAAAACTCAGTATGTTCGTAATTGACCAATACAAAGAAGATTTCGGCAAGCACTGCTACTCCTGATGAGCAGACCACTGTTTCACTTTATCAGGAATTATATTATCTATACGTCCTGATGCTGGTTCATTTGCTCACAAGTGCAATGACAGTTTCATTGTTGAAATTTTATACACTGTTTCTGTTCTAGACAGTGCTAGTACCTATACAGAATGCTTTCAGAGTATCAAAGCACGTTCTCTGCTCTAATGAAATAAGTTAAAATTATAACCACTTTTTCATATTTTCATCACGGATATTTTTATATCCTCCAGTGGGCACTTAGGAATTTTGTACACATACTGAACACATAAAAACGTGTAAAGGTTGAACATGTAAATTGACTTTCCAGTACATACATGAAACTGTTTCTGATAACAGAGGAGTTGAGTTTTTATGTAAATATGTAAAAAATGTGGATCAATCCATCTGATACATAGAAAGAAACAACGTCTTTCAATGCTTCATTATACATGTTACTCTTAGCAGTTCTTTTTACAGTGTAAGATTTTCAAGTAAGAATGCCAGTAATTTAGTTGAATATGCGCTGCTTAGAAAGTAGATAAAACACACTCTTTTGCAGTTGGCCACAAAAGTATTCTAACACTGTACAATGGCCATAAGCAAGAAAGAGTGATGAGCTCACATTAATGTTTAGATATCTTCTGTGTCGTAGTTTGATGTACAGTAAGAGCAAACTAACACAGTTTAGAGAAACATTTATTTGCAGTTTAAAATCACACTTGGGGTTCTCTTGAATTGTGTAGATCCATTTATGTAGAAAGTACATGACATTCTGTCCATGATGACAGGACACAATAGGTATTTTAATTCAGAATCTCCTTTAATTTAGCTGTCTTGTTAAATAGATTTTTCCTCACTAGTCCTCTTCTAATGGCGCTGGAATATTATCTATACTTGTGCAGTTAATCTGTCCGTGCTGCTCATGCTAGATAAAAGTTAGTTGAAAGTTAGGGTTTAGTAGTAATATATATAGGGAGGAAAATCTGTTCACACAATGGTGTTCCAATTTACTTAAAAATGAGACTTTTTTTAATGAGCACATTCCTCTTAAAATTGGGCATTCCATATTATGAGGTCTGTTTAAATGAAAAGAGTCTACCTTCAACTTCAGCTTCAAAGATCTTCTCGAGCAGGATCTAGAAACAAGATAAATTAATATGTTTCACTTTAAATTTATACTCATTGGAAGCATACACGAGCGTGGATTGCTCAAAACACTTAAAATTCATTTCAACAACAATAACTCAAATACAACAGCGGTGTAAATGTCACTTGTGAGGAAACACTAATGTTTGTCCTCAAAGAATAAGCTCAGCATAGATATATAAAATAATCTTTGCACAATTTTATGCAAAACAATATTTCACAGAACTAAAGACCTCCCCATCGTGTTCAGTTAGAAAACCTAAGCAGTGAGTACTCGATTGGCATTACTATGTTATAAAACTCAGTAGTTTTCAATCAACAAGGACAAAGAGATTCTGACAAGCACTGCTCCTTCTAACGAGCAGAACACTGTCACTTTTCCAGGTAGTATCATCACTGCACATCTTGATGCTGTTGCATTTCAAACCAAGAGAATGAGAGTTTCACTATTGTAGTTCTATATACAGTGGCTGTTCTAGACAGTGATAACACTGGCACAGAATGCTTTCAGAGCATTAAAGCATGTTCTCTGCCCTAGTGAAATAAGTTAATATTATACTCATTTTCTCATAGTTTTAACACTGATGTGTTTATATACTGCGATGCTCACTTCAGAATGTTATAGCCATACTGAACACAAAAACAACGTGTATGTGTTGAACATGTAAAAGGCCTTCCCAATAGAAATATGAAAAAGTTTCTGATAACAAAGAAGTTGAATTTTTTATTTATGTATATATGTAAAAACCTTGGACCAAACCATCTGATGCATAGAAACAACGCATTTCAACACTTCACTATACAAGATACTCTAAGCAGTTTTCCGTACACTGTATAAGATTTACAAGTAAGATTGCTAGACTTTTAGTAACATTTGTACTCTTAAGTACGCAATTTAAACTCATTCTTTGGCAGTTGTTCAAACACGTATTCTGACACTGCCAAATGGTAATATGCTAGAAATACTGATGATCTCCTATTAAGGTTAGGAACTGCTTAGAGTATCTTGTATAGTGAAGTGTTGAAATGCGTTGTTTCTATGCATCAGATGGTTTGGGCCAAGGTTTTTAAATACACACATATAAAATTCAACTTCTTTGTTATCTTTGTTATCTTCGTTTGTTATACAGGTTTACATTAAGAATAAGAAAACACACAGTGTAGAGAAACATTTCCTTGCAGTTTAAAAACACATTTCTGGTTCTCTCTAATTATGTAGATCAATTAGGGTAGAAAGTACATGAAACTCCGTCCAAGAAGAGGGAAAAAAATAGGTTCCTTAGTTCAGAATCTTCATTAGTTTAACTGTAATGTTAAATAAAGTTTACATCACCAGTCTTTCTTATAATGGCCTTGGAAATTTTCCTTTACTAGTGCAGTTAAATTGTACTAGCTGCTTCTATGAGATATAAGTTACTTGTAAATTGGGATTTATTAGTGTTATCTTCAGGGTAGGAAAATCTGTTTACACAATTGTGTTCCAATTTACGTAAGAAATGGGATTGTTTAATGAACTCAGCATTCTAAGAAATGTGCATTTTATATAATAAGCAGTGATTAAGTAAAAAGAAAGCTTTATGTAACTTCAGCTTGAAAGACATTTTGGAGCGAGATGTACAGACCCAATAAATATAAAAGCTACGGGTCAAATATCAAGTAATTCGACGTGTACATAGGAGTGCATCTAGCTCAAAATAATTAAACTTCATTTCAACACACACTCAAATACTACAAGAAGGTAATTGACACTTGTATCTGAGCTTTAGCATCTGTTCTGGAATAACCTCAGCACAGAAGTATAAAATAATCTTTGCACAACTTCACCCAGAACTATGTTTCAACAAACTAAAGACCAACGCATTATGTTCACTTACACAACCTAGGCAGCGAGTGCTGGATTGGCATTACCATGTTATAAAACTCAGTATGTTCGTAATTGACCAATACAAAGAAGATTTCGGCAAGCACTGCTACTCCTGATGAGCAGACCACTGTTTCACTTTATCAGGAATTATATTATCTATATGTCCTGATGCTGGTTCATTTGCTCACAAGTGCAATGACAGTTTCATTGTTGAAATTTTATACACTGTTTCTGTTCTAGACAGTGCTAGTACCTATACAGAATGCTTTCAGAGTATCAAAGCACGTTCTCTGCTCTAATGAAATAAGTTAAAATTATAACCACTTTTTCATATTTTCATCACGGATATTTTTATATCCTCCAGTGGGCACTTAGGAATTTTGTACACATACTGAACACATAAAAACGTGTAAAGGTTGAACATGTAAATTGACTTTCCAGTACATACATGAAACTGTTTCTGATAACAGAGGAGTTGAGTTTTTATGTAAATATGTAAAAAATGTGGATCAATCCATCTGATACATAGAAAGAAACAACGTCTTTCAATGCTTCATTATACATGTTACTCTTAGCAGTTCTTTTTACAGTGTAAGATTTTCAAGTAAGAATGCCAGTAATTTAGTTGAATATGCGCTGCTTAGAAAGTAGATAAAACACACTCTTTTGCAGTTGGCCACAAAAGTATTCTAACACTGTACAATGGCCATAAGCAAGAAAGAGTGATGAGCTCACATTAATGTTTAGATATCTTCTGTGTCGTAGTTTGATGTACAGTAAGAGCAAACTAACACAGTTTAGAGAAACATTTATTTGCAGTTTAAAATCACACTTGGGGTTCTCTTGAATTGTGTAGATCCATTTATGTAGAAAGTACATGACATTCTGTCCATGATGACAGGACACAATAGGTATTTTAATTCAGAATCTCCTTTAATTTAGCTGTCTTGTTAAATAGATTTTTCCTCACTAGTCCTCTTCTAATGGCGCTGGAATATTATCTATACTTGTGCAGTTAATCTGTCCGTGCTGCTCATGCTAGATAAAAGTTAGTTGAAAGTTAGGGTTTAGTAGTAATATATATAGGGAAGAAAATCTGTTCACACAATGGTGTTCCAATTTACTTAAAAATGAGACTTTTTTTAATGAGCACATTCCTCTTAAAATTGGGCATTCCATATTATGAGGTCTGTTTAAATGAAAAGAGTCTACCTTCAACTTCAGCTTCAAAGATCTTCTCGAGCAGGATCTAGAAACAAGATAAATTAATATGTTTCACTTTAAATTTATACTCATTGGAAGCATACACGAGCGTGGATTGCTCAAAACACTTAAAATTCATTTCAACAACAATAACTCAAATACAACAGCGGTGTAAATGTCACTTGTGAGGAAACACTAATGTTTGTCCTCAAAGAATAAGCTCAGCATAGATATATAAAATAATCTTTGCACAATTTTATGCAAAACAATATTTCACAGAACTAAAGACCTCCCCATCGTGTTCAGTTAGAAAACCTAAGCAGTGAGTACTCGATTGGCATTACTATGTTATAAAACTCAGTAGTTTTCAATCAACAAGGACAAAGAGATTCTGACAAGCACTGCTCCTTCTAACGAGCAGAACACTGTCACTTTTCCAGGTAGTATCATCACTGCACATCTTGATGCTGTTGCATTTCAAACCAAGAGAATGAGAGTTTCACTATTGTAGTTCTATATACAGTGGCTGTTCTAGACAGTGATAACACTGGCACAGAATGCTTTCAGAGCATTAAAGCATGTTCTCTGCCCTAGTGAAATAAGTTAATATTATACTCATTTTCTCATAGTTTTAACACTGATGTGTTTATATACTGCGATGCTCACTTCAGAATGTTATAGCCATACTGAACACAAAAACAACGTGTATGTGTTGAACATGTAAAAGGCCTTCCCAATAGAAATATGAAAAAGTTTCTGATAACAAAGAAGTTGAATTTTTTATTTATGTATATATGTAAAAACCTTGGCCCAAACCATCTGATGCATAGAAACAACGCATTTCAACACTTCACTATACAAGATACTCTAAGCAGTTTTCCGTACACTGTATAAGATTTACAAGTAAGATTGCTAGACTTTTAGTAACATTTGTACTCTTAAGTACGCAATTTAAACTCATTCTTTGGCAGTTGTTCAAACACGTATTCTGACACTGCCAAATGGTAATATGCTAGAAATACTGATGATCTCCTATTAAGGTTAGGAACTGCTTAGAGTATCTTGTATAGTGAAGTGTTGAAATGCGTTGTTTCTATGCATCAGATGGTTTGGGCCAAGGTTTTTAAATACACACATATAAAATTCAACTTCTTTGTTATCTTTGTTATCTTCGTTTGTTATACAGGTTTACATTAAGAATAAGAAAACACACAGTGTAGAGAAACATTTCCTTGCAGTTTAAAAACACATTTCTGGTTCTCTCTAATTATGTAGATCAATTAGGGTAGAAAGTACATGAAACTCCGTCCAAGAAGAGGGAAAAAAATAGGTTCCTTAGTTCAGAATCTTCATTAGTTTAACTGTAATGTTAAATAAAGTTTACATCACCAGTCTTTCTTATAATGGCCTTGGAAATTTTCCTTTACTAGTGCAGTTAAATTGTACTAGCTGCTTCTATGAGATATAAGTTACTTGTAAATTGGGATTTATTAGTGTTATCTTCAGGGTAGGAAAATCTGTTTACACAATTGTGTTCCAATTTACGTAAGAAATGGGATTGTTTAATGAACTCAGCATTCTAAGAAATGTGCATTTTATATAATAAGCAGTGATTAAGTAAAAAGAAAGCTTTATGTAACTTCAGCTTGATAGACATTTTGGAGCGAGATGTACAGACCCAATAAATATAAAAGCTACGGGTCAAATATCAAGTAATTCGACGTGTACATAGGAGTGCATCTAGCTCAAAATAATTAAACTTCATTTCAACACACACTCAAATACTACAAGAAGGTAATTGACACTTGTATCTGAGCTTTAGCATCTGTTCTGGAATAACCTCAGCACAGAAGTATAAAATAATCTTTGCACAACTTCACCCAGAACTATGTTTCAACAAACTAAAGACCAACGCATTATGTTCACTTACACAACCTAGGCAGCGAGTGCTGGATTGGCATTACCATGTTATAAAACTCAGTATGTTCGTAATTGACCAATACAAAGAAGATTTCGGCAAGCACTGCTACTCCTGATGAGCAGACCACTGTTTCACTTTATCAGGAATTATATTATCTATACGTCCTGATGCTGGTTCATTTGCTCACAAGTGCAATGACAGTTTCATTGTTGAAATTTTATACACTGTTTCTGTTCTAGACAGTGCTAGTACCTATACAGAATGCTTTCAGAGTATCAAAGCACGTTCTCTGCTCTAATGAAATAAGTTAAAATTATAACCACTTTTTCATATTTTCATCACGGATATTTTTATATCCTCCAGTGGGCACTTAGGAATTTTGTACACATACTGAACACATAAAAACGTGTAAAGGTTGAACATGTAAATTGACTTTCCAGTACATACATGAAACTGTTTCTGATAACAGAGGAGTTGAGTTTTTATGTAAATATGTAAAAAATGTGGATCAATCCATCTGATACATAGAAACAACGTCTTTCAATGCTTCATTATACATGTTACTCTTAGCAGTTCTTTTTACAGTGTAAGATTTTCAAGTAAGAATGCCAGTAATTTAGTTGAATATGCGCTGCTTAGAGAGTAGATAAAACACACTCTTTTGCAGTTGGCCACAAAAGTATTCTAACACTGTACAATGGCCATAAGCAAGAAAGAGTGATGAGCTCACATTAATGTTTAGATATCTTCTGTGTCGTAGTTTGATGTACAGTAAGAGCAAACTAACACAGTTTAGAGAAACATTTATTTGCAGTTTAAAATCACACTTGGGGTTCTCTTGAATTGTGTAGATCCATTTATGTAGAAAGTACATGACATTCTGTCCATGATGACAGGACACAATAGGTATTTTAATTCAGAATCTCCTTTAATTTAGCTGTCTTGTTAAATAGATTTTTCCTCACTAGTCCTCTTCTAATGGCGCTGGAATATTATCTATACTTGTGCAGTTAATCTGTCCGTGCTGCTCATGCTAGATAAAAGTTAGTTGAAAGTTAGGGTTTAGTAGTAATATATATAGGGAGGAAAATCTGTTCACACAATGGTGTTCCAATTTACTTAAAAATGAGACTTTTTTTAATGAGCACATTCCTCTTAAAATTGGGCATTCCATATTATGAGGTCTGTTTAAATGAAAAGAGTCTACCTTCAACTTCAGCTTCAAAGATCTTCTCGAGCAGGATCTAGAAACAAGATAAATTAATATGTTTCACTTTAAATTTATACTCATTGGAAGCATACACGAGCGTGGATTGCTCAAAACACTTAAAATTCATTTCAACAACAATAACTCAAATACAACAGCGGTGTAAATGTCACTTGTGAGGAAACACTAATGTTTGTCCTCAAAGAATAAGCTCAGCATAGATATATAAAATAATCTTTGCACAATTTTATGCAAAACAATATTTCACAGAACTAAAGACCTCCCCATCGTGTTCAGTTAGAAAACCTAAGCAGTGAGTACTCGATTGGCATTACTATGTTATAAAACTCAGTAGTTTTCAATCAACAAGGACAAAGAGATTCTGACAAGCACTGCTCCTTCTAACGAGCAGAACACTGTCACTTTTCCAGGTAGTATCATCACTGCACATCTTGATGCTGTTGCATTTCAAACCAAGAGAATGAGAGTTTCACTATTGTAGTTCTATATACAGTGGCTGTTCTAGACAGTGATAACACTGGCACAGAATGCTTTCAGAGCATTAAAGCATGTTCTCTGCCCTAGTGAAATAAGTTAATATTATACTCATTTTCTTATAGTTTTAACACTGATGTGTTTATATACTGCGATGCTCACTTCAGAATGTTATAGCCATACTGAACACAAAAACAACGTGTATGTGTTGAACATGTAAAAGGCCTTCCCAATAGAAATATGAAAAAGTTTCTGATAACAAAGAAGTTGAATTTTTTATTTATGTATATATGTAAAAACCTTGGCCCAAACCATCTGATGCATAGAAACAACGCATTTCAACACTTGACTATACAAGATACTCTAAGCAGTTTTCCGTACACTGTATAAGATTTACAAGTAAGATTGCTAGACTTTTAGTAACATTTGTACTCTTAAGTACGCAATTTAAACTCATTCTTTGGCAGTTGTTCAAACACGTATTCTGACACTGCCAAATGGTAATATGCTAGAAATACTGATGATCTCCTATTAAGGTTAGGAACTGCTTAGAGTATCTTGTATAGTGAAGTGTTGAAATGCGTTGTTTCTATGCATCAGATGGTTTTGGCCAAGGTTTTTAAATACACACATATAAAATTCAACTTCTTTGTTATCTTTGTTATCTTCGTTTGTTATACAGGTTTACATTAAGAATAAGAAAACACACAGTGTAGAGAAACATTTCCTTGCAGTTTAAAAACACATTTCTGGTTCTCTCTAATTATGTAGATCAATTAGGGTAGAAAGTACATGAAACTCCGTCCAAGAAGAGGGAAAAAAATAGGTTCCTTAGTTCAGAATCTTCATTAGTTTAACTGTAATGTTAAATAAAGTTTACATCACCAGTCTTTCTTATAATGGCCTTGGAAATTTTCCTTTACTAGTGCAGTTAAATTGTACTAGCTGCTTCTATGAGATATAAGTTACTTGTAAATTGGGATTTATTAGTGTTATCTTCAGGGTAGGAAAATCTGTTTACACAATTGTGTTCCAATTTACGTAAGAAATGGGATTGTTTAATGAACTCAGCATTCTAAGAAATGTGCATTTTATATAATAAGCAGTGATTAAGTAAAAAGAAAGCTTTATGTAACTTCAGCTTGAAAGACATTTTGGAGCGAGATGTACAGACCCAATAAATATAAAAGCTACGGGTCAAATATCAAGTAATTCGACGTGTACATAGGAGTGCATCTAGCTCAAAATAATTAAACTTCATTTCAAGACACACTCAAATACTACAAGAAGGTAATTGACACTTGTATCTGAGCTTTAGCATCTGTTCTGGAATAACCTCAGCACAGAAGTATAAAATAATCTTTGCACAACTTCACCCAGAACTATGTTTCAACAAACTAAAGACCAACGCATTATGTTCACTTACACAACCTAGGCAGCGAGTGCTGGATTGGCATTACCATGTTATAAAACTCAGTATGTTCGTAATTGACCAATACAAAGAAGATTTCGGCAAGCACTGCTACTCCTGATGAGCAGACCACTGTTTCACTTTATCAGGAATTATATTATCTATACGTCCTGATGCTGGTTCATTTGCTCACAAGTGCAATGACAGTTTCATTGTTGAAATTTTATACACTGTTTCTGTTCTAGACAGTGCTAGTACCTATACAGAATGCTTTCAGAGTATCAAAGCACGTTCTCTGCTCTAATGAAATAAGTTAAAATTATAACCACTTTTTCATATTTTCATCACGGATATTTTTATATCCTCCAGTGGGCACTTAGGAATTTTGTACACATACTGAACACATAAAAACGTGTAAAGGTTGAACATGTAAATTGACTTTCCAGTACATACATGAAACTGTTTCTGATAACAGAGGAGTTGAGTTTTTATGTAAATATGTAAAAAATGTGGATCAATCCATCTGATACATAGAAAGAAACAACGTCTTTCAATGCTTCATTATACATGTTACTCTTAGCAGTTCTTTTTACAGTGTAAGATTTTCAAGTAAGAATGCCAGTAATTTAGTTGAATATGCGCTGCTTAGAGAGTAGATAAAACACACTCTTTTGCAGTTGGCCACAAAAGTATTCTAACACTGTACAATGGCCATAAGCAAGAAAGAGTGATGAGCTCACATTAATGTTTAGATATCTTCTGTGTCGTAGTTTGATGTACAGTAAGAGCAAACTAACACAGTTTAGAGAAACATTTATTTGCAGTTTAAAATCACACTTGGGGTTCTCTTGAATTGTGTAGATCCATTTATGTAGAAAGTACATGACATTCTGTCCATGATGACAGGACACAATAGGTATTTTAATTCAGAATCTCCTTTAATTTAGCTGTCTTGTTAAATAGATTTTTCCTCACTAGTCCTCTTCTAATGGCGCTGGAATATTATCTATACTTGTGCAGTTAATCTGTCCGTGCTGCTCATGCTAGATAAAAGTTAGTTGAAAGTTAGGGTTTAGTAGTAATATATATAGGGAGGAAAATCTGTTCACACAATGGTGTTCCAATTTACTTAAAAATGAGACTTTTTTTAATGAGCACATTCCTCTTAAAATTGGGCATTCCATATTATGAGGTCTGTTTAAATGAAAAGAGTCTACCTTCAACTTCAGCTTCAAAGATCTTCTCGAGCAGGATCTAGAAACAAGATAAATTAATATGTTTCACTTTAAATTTATACTCATTGGAAGCATACACGAGCGTGGATTGCTCAAAACACTTAAAATTCATTTCAACAACAATAACTCAAATACAACAGCGGTGTAAATGTCACTTGTGAGGAAACACTAATGTTTGTCCTCAAAGAATAAGCTCAGCATAGATATATAAAATAATCTTTGCACAATTTTATGCAAAACAATATTTCACAGAACTAAAGACCTCCCCATCGTGTTCAGTTAGAAAACCTAAGCAGTGAGTACTCGATTGGCATTACTATGTTATAAAACTCAGTAGTTTTCAATCAACAAGGACAAAGAGATTCTGACAAGCACTGCTCCTTCTAACGAGCAGAACACTGTCACTTTTCCAGGTAGTATCATCACTGCACATCTTGATGCTGTTGCATTTCAAACCAAGAGAATGAGAGTTTCACTATTGTAGTTCTATATACAGTGGCTGTTCTAGACAGTGATAATAACACTGGCACAGAATGCTTTCAGAGCATTAAAGCATGTTCTCTGCCCTAGTGAAATAAGTTAATATTATACTCATTTTCTCATAGTTTTAACACTGATGTGTTTATATACTGCGATGCTCACTTCAGAATGTTATAGCCATACTGAACACAAAAACAACGTGTATGTGTTGAACATGTAAAAGGCCTTCCCAATAGAAATATGAAAAGGTTTCTGATAACAAAGAAGTTGAATTTTTTATTTATGTATATATGTAAAAACCTTGGCCCAAACCATCTGATGCATAGAAACAACGCATTTCAACACTTCACTATACAAGATACTCTAAGCAGTTTTCCGTACACTGTATAAGATTTACAAGTAAGATTGCTAGACTTTTAGTAACATTTGTACTCTTAAGTACGCAATTTAAACTCATTCTTTGGCAGTTGTTCAAACACGTATTCTGACACTGCCAAATTGTAATATGCTAGAAATACTGATGATCTCCTATTAAGGTTAGGAACTGCTTAGAGTATCTTGTATAGTGAAGTGTTGAAATGCATTGTTTCTATGCATCAGATGGTTTGGGCCAAGGTTTTTAAATACACACATATAAAATTCAACTTCTTTGTTATCTTTGTTATCTTCGTTTGTTATACAGGTTTACATTAAGAATAAGAAAACACACAGTGTAGAGAAACATTTCCTTGCAGTTTAAAAACACATTTCTGGTTCTCTCTAATTATGTAGATCAGTTAGGGTAGAAAGTACATGAAACTCCGTCCAAGAAGAGGGAAAAAAATAGGTTCCTTAGTTCAGAATCTTCATTAGTTTAACTGTAATGTTAAATAAAGTTTACATCACCAGTCTTTCTTATAATGGCCTTGGAAATTTTCCTTTACTAGTGCAGTTAAATTGTACTAGCTGCTTCTATGAGATATAAGTTACTTGTAAATTGGGATTTATTAGTGTTATCTTCAGGGTAGGAAAATCTGTTTACACAATTGTGTTCCAATTTACGTAAGAAATGGGATTGTTTAATGAACTCAGCATTCTAAGAAATGTGCATTTTATATAATAAGCAGTGATTAAGTAAAAAGAAAGCTTTATGTAACTTCAGCTTGAAAGACATTTTGGAGCGAGATGTACAGACCCAATAAATATAAAAGCTACGGGTCAAATATCAAGTAATTCGACGTGTACATAGGAGTGCATCTAGCTCAAAATAATTAAACTTCATTTCAACACACACTCAAATACTACAAGAAGGTAATTGACACTTGTATCTGAGCTTTAGCATCTGTTCTGGAATAACCTCAGCACAGAAGTATAAAATAATCTTTGCACAACTTCACCCAGAACTATGTTTCAACAAACTAAAGACCAACGCATTATGTTCACTTACACAACCTAGGCAGCGAGTGCTGGATTGGCATTACCATGTTATAAAACTCAGTATGTTCGTAATTGACCAATACAAAGAAGATTTCGGCAAGCACTGCTACTCCTGATGAGCAGACCACTGTTTCACTTTATCAGGAATTATATTATCTATACGTCCTGATGCTGGTTCATTTGCTCACAAGTGCAATGACAGTTTCATTGTTGAAATTTTATACACTGTTTCTGTTCTAGACAGTGCTAGTACCTATACAGAATGCTTTCAGAGTATCAAAGCACGTTCTCTGCTCTAATGAAATAAGTTAAAATTATAACCACTTTTTCATATTTTCATCACGGATATTTTTATATCCTCCAGTGGGCACTTAGGAATTTTGTACACATACTGAACACATAAAAACGTGTAAAGGTTGAACATGTAAATTGACTTTCCAGTACATACATGAAACTGTTTCTGATAACAGAGGAGTTGAGTTTTTATGTAAATATGTAAAAAATGTGGATCAATCCATCTGATACATAGAAACAACGTCTTTCAATGCTTCATTATACATGTTACTCTTAGCAGTTCTTTTTACAGTGTAAGATTTTCAAGTAAGAATGCCAGTAATTTAGTTGAATATGCGCTGCTTAGAGAGTAGATAAAACACACTCTTTTGCAGTTGGCCACAAAAGTATTCTAACACTGTACAATGGCCATAAGCAAGAAAGAGTGATGAGCTCACATTAATGTTTAGATATCTTCTGTGTCGTAGTTTGATGTACAGTAAGAGCAAACTAACACAGTTTAGAGAAACATTTATTTGCAGTTTAAAATCACACTTGGGGTTCTCTTGAATTGTGTAGATCCATTTATGTAGAAAGTACATGACATTCTGTCCATGATGACAGGACACAATAGGTATTTTAATTCAGAATCTCCTTTAATTTAGCTGTCTTGTTAAATAGATTTTTCCTCACTAGTCCTCTTCTAATGGCGCTGGAATATTATCTATACTTGTGCAGTTAATCTGTCCGTGCTGCTCATGCTAGATAAAAGTTAGTTGAAAGTTAGGGTTTAGTAGTAATATATATAGGGAAGAAAATCTGTTCACACAATGGTGTTCCAATTTACTTAAAAATGAGACTTTTTTTAATGAGCACATTCCTCTTAAAATTGGGCATTCCATATTATGAGGTCTGTTTAAATGAAAAGAGTCTACCTTCAACTTCAGCTTCAAAGATCTTCTCGAGCAGGATCTAGAAACAAGATAAATTAATATGTTTCACTTTAAATTTATACTCATTGGAAGCATACACGAGCGTGGATTGCTCAAAACACTTAAAATTCATTTCAACAACAATAACTCAAATACAACAGCGGTGTAAATGTCACTTGTGAGGAAACACTAATGTTTGTCCTCAAAGAATAAGCTCAGCATAGATATATAAAATAATCTTTGCACAATTTTATGCAAAACAATATTTCACAGAACTAAAGACCTCCCCATCGTGTTCAGTTAGAAAACCTAAGCAGTGAGTACTCGATTGGCATTACTATGTTATAAAACTCAGTAGTTTTCAATCAACAAGGACAAAGAGATTCTGACAAGCACTGCTCCTTCTAACGAGCAGAACACTGTCACTTTTCCAGGTAGTATCATCACTGCACATCTTGATGCTGTTGCATTTCAAACCAAGAGAATGAGAGTTTCACTATTGTAGTTCTATATACAGTGGCTGTTCTAGACAGTGATAATAACACTGGCACAGAATGCTTTCAGAGCATTAAAGCATGTTCTCTGCCCTAGTGAAATAAGTTAATATTATACTCATTTTCTCATAGTTTTAACACTGATGTGTTTATATACTGCGATGCTCACTTCAGAATGTTATAGCCATACTGAACACAAAAACAACGTGTATGTGTTGAACATGTAAAAGGCCTTCCCAATAGAAATATGAAAAGGTTTCTGATAACAAAGAAGTTGAATTTTTTATTTATGTATATATGTAAAAACCTTGGCCCAAACCATCTGATGCATAGAAACAACGCATTTCAACACTTCACTATACAAGATACTCTAAGCAGTTTTCCGTACACTGTATAAGATTTACAAGTAAGATTGCTAGACTTTTAGTAACATTTGTACTCTTAAGTACGCAATTTAAACTCATTCTTTGGCAGTTGTTCAAACACGTATTCTGACACTGCCAAATTGTAATATGCTAGAAATACTGATGATCTCCTATTAAGGTTAGGAACTGCTTAGAGTATCTTGTATAGTGAAGTGTTGAAATGCGTTGTTTCTATGCATCAGATGGTTTGGGCCAAGGTTTTTAAATACACACATATAAAATTCAACTTCTTTGTTATCTTTGTTATCTTCGTTTGTTATACAGGTTTACATTAAGAATAAGAAAACACACAGTGTAGAGAAACATTTCCTTGCAGTTTAAAAACACATTTCTGGTTCTCTCTAATTATGTAGATCAATTAGGGTAGAAAGTACATGAAACTCCGTCCAAGAAGAGGGAAAAAAATAGGTTCCTTAGTTCAGAATCTTCATTAGTTTAACTGTAATGTTAAATAAAGTTTACATCACCAGTCTTTCTTATAATGGCCTTGGAAATTTTCCTTTACTAGTGCAGTTAAATTGTACTAGCTGCTTCTATGAGATATAAGTTACTTGTAAATTGGGATTTATTAGTGTTATCTTCAGGGTAGGAAAATCTGTTTACACAATTGTGTTCCAATTTACGTAAGAAATGGGATTGTTTAATGAACTCAGCATTCTAAGAAATGTGCATTTTATATAATAAGCAGTGATTAAGTAAAAAGAAAGCTTTATGTAACTTCAGCTTGAAAGACATTTTGGAGCGAGATGTACAGACCCAATAAATATAAAAGCTACGGGTCAAATATCAAGTAATTCGACGTGTACATAGGAGTGCATCTAGCTCAAAATAATTAAACTTCATTTCAACACACACTCAAATACTACAAGAAGGTAATTGACACTTGTAACTGAGCTTTAGCATCTGTTCTGGAATAACCTCAGCACAGAAGTATAAAATAATCTTTGCACAACTTCACCCAGAACTATGTTTCAACAAACTAAAGACCAACGCATTATGTTCACTTACACCACCTAGGCAGCGAGTGCTGGATTGGCATTACCATGTTATAAAACTCAGTATGTTCGTAATTGACCAATACAAAGAAGATTTCGGCAAGCACTGCTACTCCTGATGAGCAGACCACTGTTTCACTTTATCAGGAATGATATTATCTATACGTCCTGATGCTGGTTCATTTGCTCACAAGTGCAATGACAGTTTCATTGTTGAAATTTTATACACTGTTTCTGTTCTAGACAGTGCTAGTACCTATACAGAATGCTTTCAGAGTATCAAAGCACGTTCTCTGCTCTAATGAAATAAGTTAAAATTATAACCACTTTTTCATATTTTCATCACGGATATTTTTATATCCTCCAGTGGGCACTTAGGAATTTTGTACACATACTGAACACATAAAAACGTGTAAAGGTTGAACATGTAAATTGACTTTCCAGTACATACATGAAACTGTTTCTGATAACAGAGGAGTTGAGTTTTTATGTAAATATGTAAAAAATGTGGACCAATCCATCTGATACATAGAAAGAAACAACGTCTTTCAATGCTTCATTATACATGTTACTCTTAGCAGTTCTTTTTACAGTGTAAGATTTTCAAGTAAGAATGCCAGTAATTTAGTTGAATATGCGCTGCTTAGAAAGTAGATAAAACACACTCTTTTGCAGTTGGCCACAAAAGTATTCTAACACTGTACAATGGCCATAAGCAAGAAAGAGTGATGAGCTCACATTAATGTTTAGATATCTTCTGTGTCGTAGTTTGATGTACAGTAAGAGCAAACTAACACAGTTTAGAGAAACATTTATTTGCAGTTTAAAATCACACTTGGGGTTCTCTTGAATTGTGTAGATCCATTTATGTAGAAAGTACATGACATTCTGTCCATGATGACAGGACACAATAGGTATTTTAATTCAGAATCTCCTTTAATTTAGCTGTCTTGTTAAATAGATTTTTCCTCACTAGTCCTCTTCTAATGGCGCTGGAATATTATCTATACTTGTGCAGTTATTCTGTCCGTGCTGCTCATGCTAGATAAAAGTTAGTTGAAAGTTAGGGTTTAGTAGTAATATATATAGGGAGGAAAATCTGTTCACACAATGGTGTTCCAATTTACTTAAAAATGAGACTTTTTTTAATGAGCACATTCCTCTTAAAATTGGGCATTCCATATTATGAGGTCTGTTTAAATGAAAAGAGTCTACCTTCAACTTCAGCTTCAAAGATCTTCTCGAGCAGGATCTAGAAACAAGATAAATTAATATGTTTCACTTTAAATTTATACTCATTGGAAGCATACACGAGCGTGGATTGCTCAAAACACTTAAAATTCATTTCAACAACAATAACTCAAATACAACAGCGGTGTAAATGTCACTTGTGAGGAAACACTAATGTTTGTCCTCAAAGAATAAGCTCAGCATAGATATATAAAATAATCTTTGCACAATTTTATGCAAAACAATATTTCACAGAACTAAAGACCTCCCCATCGTGTTCAGTTAGAAAACCTAAGCAGTGAGTACTCGATTGGCATTACTATGTTATAAAACTCAGTAGTTTTCAATCAACAAGGACAAAGAGATTCTGACAAGCACTGCTCCTTCTAACGAGCAGAACACTGTCACTTTTCCAGGTAGTATCATCACTGCACATCTTGATGCTGTTGCATTTCAAACCAAGAGAATGAGAGTTTCACTATTGTAGTTCTATATACAGTGGCTGTTCTAGACAGTGATAACACTGGCACAGAATGCTTTCAGAGCATTAAAGCATGTTCTCTGCCCTAGTGAAATAAGTTAATATTATACTCATTTTCTCATAGTTTTAACACTGATGTGTTTATATACTGCGATGCTCACTTCAGAATGTTATAGCCATACTGAACACAAAAACAACGTGTATGTGTTGAACATGTAAAAGGCCTTCCCAATAGAAATATGAAAAAGTTTCTGATAACAAAGAAGTTGAATTTTTTATTTATGTATATATGTAAAAACCTTGGACCAAACCATCTGATGCATAGAAACAACGCATTTCAACACTTGACTATACAAGATACTCTAAGCAGTTTTCCGTACACTGTATAAGATTTACAAGTAAGATTGCTAGACTTTTAGTAACATTTGTACTCTTAAGTACGCAATTTAAACTCATTCTTTGGCAGTTGTTCAAACACGTATTCTGACACTGCCAAATGGTAATATGCTAGAAATACTGATGATCTCCTATTAAGGTTAGGAACTGCTTAGAGTATCTTGTATAGTGAAGTGTTGAAATGCGTTGTTTCTATGCATCAGATGGTTTGGGCCAAGGTTTTTAAATACACACATATAAAATTCAACTTCTTTGTTATCTTTGTTATCTTCGTTTGTTATACAGGTTTACATTAAGAATAAGAAAACACACAGTGTAGAGAAACATTTCCTTGCAGTTTAAAAACACATTTCTGGTTCTCTCTAATTATGTAGATCAATTAGGGTAGAAAGTACATGAAACTCCGTCCAAGAAGAGGGAAAAAAATAGGTTCCTTAGTTCAGAATCTTCATTAGTTTAACTGTAATGTTAAATAAAGTTTACATCACCAGTCTTTCTTATAATGGCCTTGGAAATTTTCCTTTACTAGTGCAGTTAAATTGTACTAGCTGCTTCTATGAGATATAAGTTACTTGTAAATTGGGATTTATTAGTGTTATCTTCAGGGTAGGAAAATCTGTTTACACAATTGTGTTCCAATTTACGTAAGAAATGGGATTGTTTAATGAACTCAGCATTCTAAGAAATGTGCATTTTATATAATAAGCAGTGATTAAGTAAAAAGAAAGCTTTATGTAACTTCAGCTTGAAAGACATTTTGGAGCGAGATGTACAGACCCAATAAATATAAAAGCTACGGGTCAAATATCAAGTAATTCGACGTGTACATAGGAGTGCATCTAGCTCAAAATAATTAAACTTCATTTCAACACACACTCAAATACTACAAGAAGGTAATTGACACTTGTAACTGAGCTTTAGCATCTGTTCTGGAATAACCTCAGCACAGAAGTATAAAATAATCTTTGCACAACTTCACCCAGAACTATGTTTCAACAAACTAAAGACCAACGCATTATGTTCACTTACACAACCTAGGCAGCGAGTGCTGGATTGGCATTACCATGTTATAAAACTCAGTATGTTCGTAATTGACCAATACAAAGAAGATTTCGGCAAGCACTGCTACTCCTGATGAGCAGACCACTGTTTCACTTTATCAGGAATGATATTATCTATACGTCCTGATGCTGGTTCATTTGCTCACAAGTGCAATGACAGTTTCATTGTTGAAATTTTATACACTGTTTCTGTTCTAGACAGTGCTAGTACCTATACAGAATGCTTTCAGAGTATCAAAGCACGTTCTCTGCTCTAATGAAATAAGTTAAAATTATAACCACTTTTTCATATTTTCATCACGGATATTTTTATATCCTCCAGTGGGCACTTAGGAATTTTGTACACATACTGAACACATAAAAACGTGTAAAGGTTGAACATGTAAATTGACTTTCCAGTACATACATGAAACTGTTTCTGATAACAGAGGAGTTGAGTTTTTATGTAAATATGTAAAAAATGTGGATCAATCCATCTGATACATAGAAAGAAACAACGTCTTTCAATGCTTCATTATACATGTTACTCTTAGCAGTTCTTTTTACAGTGTAAGATTTTCAAGTAAGAATGCCAGTAATTTAGTTGAATATGCGCTGCTTAGAAAGTAGATAAAACACACTCTTTTGCAGTTGGCCACAAAAGTATTCTAACACTGTACAATGGCCATAAGCAAGAAAGAGTGATGAGCTCACATTAATGTTTAGATATCTTCTGTGTCGTAGTTTGATGTACAGTAAGAGCAAACTAACACAGTTTAGAGAAACATTTATTTGCAGTTTAAAATCACACTTGGGGTTCTCTTGAATTGTGTAGATCCATTTATGTAGAAAGTACATGACATTCTGTCCATGATGACAGGACACAATAGGTATTTTAATTCAGAATCTCCTTTAATTTAGCTGTCTTGTTAAATAGATTTTTCCTCACTAGTCCTCTTCTAATGGCGCTGGAATATTATCTATACTTGTGCAGTTAATCTGTCCGTGCTGCTCATGCTAGATAAAAGTTAGTTGAAAGTTAGGGTTTAGTAGTAATATATATAGGGAGGAAAATCTGTTCACACAATGGTGTTCCAATTTACTTAAAAATGAGACTTTTTTTAATGAGCACATTCCTCTTAAAATTGGGCATTCCATATTATGAGGTCTGTTTAAATGAAAAGAGTCTACCTTCAACTTCAGCTTCAAAGATCTTCTCGAGCAGGATCTAGAAACAAGATAAATTAATATGTTTCACTTTAAATTTATACTCATTGGAAGCATACACGAGCGTGGATTGCTCAAAACACTTAAAATTCATTTCAACAACAATAACTCAAATACAACAGCGGTGTAAATGTCACTTGTGAGGAAACACTAATGTTTGTCCTCAAAGAATAAGCTCAGCATAGATATATAAAATAATCTTTGCACAATTTTATGCAAAACAATATTTCACAGAACTAAAGACCTCCCCATCGTGTTCAGTTAGAAAACCTAAGCAGTGAGTACTCGATTGGCATTACTATGTTATAAAACTCAGTAGTTTTCAATCAACAAGGACAAAGAGATTCTGACAAGCACTGCTCCTTCTAACGAGCAGAACACTGTCACTTTTCCAGGTAGTATCATCACTGCACATCTTGATGCTGTTGCATTTCAAACCAAGAGAATGAGAGTTTCACTATTGTAGTTCTATATACAGTGGCTGTTCTAGACAGTGATAACACTGGCACAGAATGCTTTCAGAGCATTAAAGCATGTTCTCTGCCCTAGTGAAATAAGTTAATATTATACTCATTTTCTCATAGTTTTAACACTGATGTGTTTATATACTGCGATGCTCACTTCAGAATGTTATAGCCATACTGAACACAAAAACAACGTGTATGTGTTGAACATGTAAAAGGCCTTCCCAATAGAAATATGAAAAAGTTTCTGATAACAAAGAAGTTGAATTTTTTATTTATGTATATATGTAAAAACCTTGGACCAAACCATCTGATGCATAGAAACAACGCATTTCAACACTTCACTATACAAGATACTCTAAGCAGTTTTCCGTACACTGTATAAGATTTACAAGTAAGATTGCTAGACTTTTAGTAACATTTGTACTCTTAAGTACGCAATTTAAACTCATTCTTTGGCAGTTGTTCAAACACGTATTCTGACACTGCCAAATGGTAATATGCTAGAAATACTGATGATCTCCTATTAAGGTTAGGAACTGCTTAGAGTATCTTGTATAGTGAAGTGTTGAAATGCGTTGTTTCTATGCATCAGATGGTTTGGGCCAAGGTTTTTAAATACACACATATAAAATTCAACTTCTTTGTTATCTTTGTTATCTTCGTTTGTTATACAGGTTTACATTAAGAATAAGAAAACACACAGTGTAGAGAAACATTTCCTTGCAGTTTAAAAACACATTTCTGGTTCTCTCTAATTATGTAGATCAATTAGGGTAGAAAGTACATGAAACTCCGTCCAAGAAGAGGGAAAAAAATAGGTTCCTTAGTTCAGAATCTTCATTAGTTTAACTGTAATGTTAAATAAAGTTTACATCACCAGTCTTTCTTATAATGGCCTTGGAAATTTTCCTTTACTAGTGCAGTTAAATTGTACTAGCTGCTTCTATGAGATATAAGTTACTTGTAAATTGGGATTTATTAGTGTTATCTTCAGGGTAGGAAAATCTGTTTACACAATTGTGTTCCAATTTACGTAAGAAATGGGATTGTTTAATGAACTCAGCATTCTAAGAAATGTGCATTTTATATAATAAGCAGTGATTAAGTAAAAAGAAAGCTTTATGTAACTTCAGCTTGAAAGACATTTTGGAGCGAGATGTACAGACCCAATAAATATAAAAGCTACGGGTCAAATATCAAGTAATTCGACGTGTACATAGGAGTGCATCTAGCTCAAAATAATTAAACTTCATTTCAACACACACTCAAATACTACAAGAAGGTAATTGACACTTGTAACTGAGCTTTAGCATCTGTTCTGGAATAACCTCAGCACAGAAGTATAAAATAATCTTTGCACAACTTCACCCAGAACTATGTTTCAACAAACTAAAGACCAACGCATTATGTTCACTTACACAACCTAGGCAGCGAGTGCTGGATTGGCATTACCATGTTATAAAACTCAGTATGTTCGTAATTGACCAATACAAAGAAGATTTCGGCAAGCACTGCTACTCCTGATGAGCAGACCACTGTTTCACTTTATCAGGAATGATATTATCTATACGTCCTGATGCTGGTTCATTTGCTCACAAGTGCAATGACAGTTTCATTGTTGAAATTTTATACACTGTTTCTGTTCTAGACAGTGCTAGTACCTATACAGAATGCTTTCAGAGTATCAAAGCACGTTCTCTGCTCTAATGAAATAAGTTAAAATTATAACCACTTTTTCATATTTTCATCACGGATATTTTTATATCCTCCAGTGGGCACTTAGGAATTTTGTACACATACTGAACACATAAAAACGTGTAAAGGTTGAACATGTAAATTGACTTTCCAGTACATACATGAAACTGTTTCTGATAACAGAGGAGTTGAGTTTTTATGTAAATATGTAAAAAATGTGGATCAATCCATCTGATACATAGAAAGAAACAACGTCTTTCAATGCTTCATTATACATGTTACTCTTAGCATTTCTTTTTACAGTGTAAGATTTTCAAGTAAGAATGCCAGTAATTTAGTTGAATATGCGCTGCTTAGAAAGTAGATAAAACACACTCTTTTGCAGTTGGCCACAAAAGTATTCTAACACTGTACAATGGCCATAAGCAAGAAAGAGTGATGAGCTCACATTAATGTTTAGATATCTTCTGTGTCGTAGTTTGATGTACAGTAAGAGCAAACTAACACAGTTTAGAGAAACATTTATTTGCAGTTTAAAATCACACTTGGGGTTCTCTTGAATTGTGTAGATCCATTTATGTAGAAAGTACATGACATTCTGTCCATGATGACAGGACACAATAGGTATTTTAATTCAGAATCTCCTTTAATTTAGCTGTCTTGTTAAATAGATTTTTCCTCACTAGTCCTCTTCTAATGGCGCTGGAATATTATCTATACTTGTACAGTTAATCTGTCCGTGCTGCTCATGCTAGATAAAAGTTAGTTGAAAGTTAGGGTTTAGTAGTAATATATATAGGGAGGAAAATCTGTTCACACAATGGTGTTCCAATTTACTTAAAAATGAGACTTTTTTTAATGAGCACATTCCTCTTAAAATTGGGCATTCCATATTATGAGGTCTGTTTAAATGAAAAGAGTCTACCTTCAACTTCAGCTTCAAAGATCTTCTCGAGCAGGATCTAGAAACAAGATAAATTAATATGTTTCACTTTAAATTTATACTCATTGGAAGCATACACGAGCGTGGATTGCTCAAAACACTTAAAATTCATTTCAACAACAATAACTCAAATACAACAGCGGTGTAAATGTCACTTGTGAGGAAACACTAATGTTTGTCCTCAAAGAATAAGCTCAGCATAGATATATAAAATAATCTTTGCACAATTTTATGCAAAACAATATTTCACAGAACTAAAGACCTCCCCATCGTGTTCAGTTAGAAAACCTAAGCAGTGAGTACTCGATTGGCATTACTATGTTATAAAACTCAGTAGTTTTCAATCAACAAGGACAAAGAGATTCTGACAAGCACTGCTCCTTCTAACGAGCAGAACACTGTCACTTTTCCAGGTAGTATCATCACTGCACATCTTGATGCTGTTGCATTTCAAACCAAGAGAATGAGAGTTTCACTATTGTAGTTCTATATACAGTGGCTGTTCTAGACAGTGATAACACTGGCACAGAATGCTTTCAGAGCATTAAAGCATGTTCTCTGCCCTAATGAAATAAGTTAATATTATACTCATTTTCTCATAGTTTTAACACTGATGTGTTTATATACTGCGATGCTCACTTCAGAATGTTATAGCCATACTGAGCACAAAAACAACGTGTATGTGTTGAACATGTAAAAGGCCTTCCCAATAGAAATATGAAAAAGTTTCTGATAACAAAGAAGTTGAATTTTTTATTTATGTATATATGTAAAAACCTTGGACCAAACCATCTGATGCATAGAAACAACGCATTTCAACACTTCACTATACAAGATACTCTAAGCAGTTTTCCGTACACTGTATAAGATTTACAAGTAAGATTGCTAGACTTTTAGTAACATTTGTACTCTTAAGTACGCAATTTAAACTCATTCTTTGGCAGTTGTTCAAACACGTATTCTGACACTGCCAAATGGTAATATGCTAGAAATACTGATGATCTCCTATTAAGGTTAGGAACTGCTTAGAGTATCTTGTATAGTGAAGTGTTGAAATGCGTTGTTTCTATGCATCAGATGGTTTGGGCCAAGGTTTTTAAATACACACATATAAAATTCAACTTCTTTGTTATCTTTGTTATCTTCGTTTGTTATACAGGTTTACATTAAGAATAAGAAAACACACAGTGTAGAGAAACATTTCCTTGCAGTTTAAAAACACATTTCTGGTTCTCTCTAATTATGTAGATCAATTAGGGTAGAAAGTACATGAAACTCCGTCCAAGAAGAGGGAAAAAAATAGGTTCCTTAGTTCAGAATCTTCATTAGTTTAACTGTAATGTTAAATAAAGTTTACATCACCAGTCTTTCTTATAATGGCCTTGGAAATTTTCCTTTACTAGTGCAGTTAAATTGTACTAGCTGCTTCTATGAGATATAAGTTACTTGTAAATTGGGATTTATTAGTGTTATCTTCAGGGTAGGAAAATCTGTTTACACAATTGTGTTCCAATTTACGTAAGAAATGGGATTGTTTAATGAACTCAGCATTCTAAGAAATGTGCATTTTATATAATAAGCAGTGATTAAGTAAAAAGAAAGCTTTATGTAACTTCAGCTTGAAAGACATTTTGGAGCGAGATGTACAGACCCAATAAATATAAAAGCTACGGGTCAAATATCAAGTAATTCGACGTGTACATAGGAGTGCATCTAGCTCAAAATAATTAAACTTCATTTCAACACACACTCAAATACTACAAGAAGGTAATTGACACTTGTAACTGAGCTTTAGCATCTGTTCTGGAATAACCTCAGCACAGAAGTATAAAATAATCTTTGCACAACTTCACCCAGAACTATGTTTCAACAAACTAAAGACCAACGCATTATGTTCACTTACACAACCTAGGCAGCGAGTGCTGGATTGGCATTACCATGTTATAAAACTCAGTATGTTCGTAATTGACCAATACAAAGAAGATTTCGGCAAGCACTGCTACTCCTGATGAGCAGACCACTGTTTCACTTTATCAGGAATGATATTATCTATACGTCCTGATGCTGGTTCATTTGCTCACAAGTGCAATGACAGTTTCATTGTTGAAATTTTATACACTGTTTCTGTTCTAGACAGTGCTAGTACCTATACAGAATGCTTTCAGAGTATCAAAGCACGTTCTCTGCTCTAATGAAATAAGTTAAAATTATAACCACTTTTTCATATTTTCATCACGGATATTTTTATATCCTCCAGTGGGCACTTAGGAATTTTGTACACATACTGAACACATAAAAACGTGTAAAGGTTGAACATGTAAATTGACTTTCCAGTACATACATGAAACTGTTTCTGATAACAGAGGAGTTGAGTTTTTATGTAAATATGTAAAAAATGTGGATCAATCCATCTGATACATAGAAAGAAACAACGTCTTTCAATGCTTCATTATACATGTTACTCTTAGCAGTTCTTTTTACAGTGTAAGATTTTCAAGTAAGAATGCCAGTAATTTAGTTGAATATGCGCTGCTTAGAAAGTAGATAAAACACACTCTTTTGCAGTTGGCCACAAAAGTATTCTAACACTGTACAATGGCCATAAGCAAGAAAGAGTGATGAGCTCACATTAATGTTTAGATATCTTATGTGTCGTAGTTTGATGTACAGTAAGAGCAAACTAACACAGTTTAGAGAAACATTTATTTGCAGTTTAAAATCACACTTGGGGTTCTCTTGAATTGTGTAGATCCATTTATGTAGAAAGTACATGACATTCTGTCCATGATGACAGGACACAATAGGTATTTTAATTCAGAATCTCCTTTAATTTAGCTGTCTTGTTAAATAGATTTTTCCTCACTAGTCCTCTTCTAATGGCGCTGGAATATTATCTATACTTGTACAGTTAATCTGTCCGTGCTGCTCATGCTAGATAAAAGTTAGTTGAAAGTTAGGGTTTAGTAGTAATATATATAGGGAGGAAAATCTGTTCACACAATGGTGTTCCAATTTACTTAAAAATGAGACTTTTTTTAATGAGCACATTCCTCTTAAAATTGGGCATTCCATATTATGAGGTCTGTTTAAATGAAAAGAGTCTACCTTCAACTTCAGCTTCAAAGATCTTCTCGAGCAGGATCTAGAAACAAGATAAATTAATATGTTTCACTTTAAATTTATACTCATTGGAAGCATACACGAGCGTGGATTGCTCAAAACACTTAAAATTCATTTCAACAACAATAACTCAAATACAACAGCGGTGTAAATGTCACTTGTGAGGAAACACTAATGTTTGTCCTCAAAGAATAAGCTCAGCATAGATATATAAAATAATCTTTGCACAATTTTATGCAAAACAATATTTCACAGAACTAAAGACCTCCCCATCGTGTTCAGTTAGAAAACCTAAGCAGTGAGTACTCGATTGGCATTACTATGTTATAAAACTCAGTAGTTTTCAATCAACAAGGACAAAGAGATTCTGACAAGCACTGCTCCTTCTAACGAGCAGAACACTGTCACTTTTCCAGGTAGTATCATCACTGCACATCTTGATGCTGTTGCATTTCAAACCAAGAGAATGAGAGTTTCACTATTGTAGTTCTATATACAGTGGCTGTTCTAGACAGTGATAACACTGGCACAGAATGCTTTCAGAGCATTAAAGCATGTTCTCTGCCCTAATGAAATAAGTTAATATTATACTCATTTTCTCATAGTTTTAACACTGATGTGTTTATATACTGCGATGCTCACTTCAGAATGTTATAGCCATACTGAACACAAAAACAACGTGTATGTGTTGAACATGTAAAAGGCCTTCCCAATAGAAATATGAAAAAGTTTCTGATAACAAAGAAGTTGAATTTTTTATTTATGTATATATGTAAAAACCTTGGACCAAACCATCTGATGCATAGAAACAACGCATTTCAACACTTCACTATACAAGATACTCTAAGCAGTTTTCCGTACACTGTATAAGATTTACAAGTAAGATTGCTAGACTTTTAGTAACATTTGTACTCTTAAGTACGCAATTTAAACTCATTCTTTGGCAGTTGTTCAAACACGTATTCTGACACTGCCAAATGGTAATATGCTAGAAATACTGATGATCTCCTATTAAGGTTAGGAACTGCTTAGAGTATCTTGTATAGTGAAGTGTTGAAATGCGTTGTTTCTATGCATCAGATGGTTTGGGCCAAGGTTTTTAAATACACACATATAAAATTCAACTTCTTTGTTATCTTTGTTATCTTCGTTTGTTATACAGGTTTACATTAAGAATAAGAAAACACACAGTGTAGAGAAACATTTCCTTGCAGTTTAAAAACACATTTCTGGTTCTCTCTAATTATGTAGATCAATTAGGGTAGAAAGTACATGAAACTCCATCCAAGAAGAGGGAAAAAAATAGGTTCCTTAGTTCAGAATCTTCATTAGTTTAACTGTAATGTTAAATAAAGTTTACATCACCAGTCTTTCTTATAATGGCCTTGGAAATTTTCCTTTACTAGTGCAGTTAAATTGTACTAGCTGCTTCTATGAGATATAAGTTACTTGTAAATTGGGATTTATTAGTGTTATCTTCAGGGTAGGAAAATCTGTTTACACAATTGTGTTCCAATTTACGTAAGAAATGGGATTGTTTAATGAACTCAGCATTCTAAGAAATGTGCATTTTATATAATAAGCAGTGATTAAGTAAAAAGAAAGCTTTATGTAACTTCAGCTTGAAAGACATTTTGGAGCGAGATGTACAGACCCAATAAATATAAAAGCTACGGGTCAAATATCAAGTAATTCGACGTGTACATAGGAGTGCATCTAGCTCAAAATAATTAAACTTCATTTCAACACAAACTCAAATACTACAAGAAGGTAATTGACACTTGTAACTGAGCTTTAGCATCTGTTCTGGAATAACCTCAGCACAGAAGTATAAAATAATCTTTGCACAACTTCACCCAGAACTATGTTTCAACAAACTAAAGACCAACGCATTATGTTCACTTACACAACCTACGCAGCGAGTGCTGGATTGGCATTACCATGTTATAAAACTCAGTATGTTCGTAATTGACCAATACAAAGAAGATTTCGGCAAGCACTGCTACTCCTGATGAGCAGACCACTGTTTCACTTTATCAGGAATTATATTATCTATACGTCCTGATGCTGGTTCATTTGCTCACAAGTGCAATGACAGTTTCATTGTTGAAATTTTATACACTGTTTCTGTTCTAGACAGTGCTAGTACCTATACAGAATGCTTTCAGAGTATCAAAGCACGTTCTCTGCTCTAATGAAATAAGTTAAAATTATAACCACTTTTTCATATTTTCATCACGGATATTTTTATATCCTCCAGTGGGCACTTAGGAATTTTGTACACATACTGAACACATAAAAACGTGTAAAGGTTGAACATGTAAATTGACTTTCCAGTACATACATGAAACTGTTTCTGATAACAGAAGAGTTGAGTTTTTATGTAAATATGTAAAAAATGTGGATCAATCCATCTGATACATAGAAAGAAACAACGTCTTTCAATGCTTCATTATACATGTTACTCTTAGCAGTTCTTTTTACAGTGTAAGATTTTCAAGTAAGAATGCCAGTAATTTAGTTGAATATGCGCTGCTTAGAAAGTAGATAAAACACACTCTTTTGCAGTTGGCCACAAAAGTATTCTAACACTGTACAATGGCCATAAGCAAGAAAGAGTGATGAGCTCACATTAATGTTTAGATATCTTCTGTGTCGTAGTTTGATGTACAGTAAGAGCAAACTAACACAGTTTAGAGAAACATTTATTTGCAGTTTAAAATCACACTTGGGGTTCTCTTGAATTGTGTAGATCCATTTATGTAGAAAGTACATGACATTCTGTCCATGATGACAGGACACAATAGGTATTTTAATTCAGAATCTCCTTTAATTTAGCTGTCTTGTTAAATAGATTTTTCCTCACTAGTCCTCTTCTAATGGCGCTGGAATATTATCTATACTTGTGCAGTTAATCTGTCCGTGCTGCTCATGCTAGATAAAAGTTAGTTGAAAGTTAGGGTTTAGTAGTAATATATATAGGGAGGAAAATCTGTTCACACAATGGTGTTCCAATTTACTTAAAAATGAGACTTTTTTTAATGAGCACATTCCTCTTAAAATTGGGCATTCCATATTATGAGGTCTGTTTAAATGAAAAGAGTCTACCTTCAACTTCAGCTTCAAAGATCTTCTCGAGCAGGATCTAGAAACAAGATAAATTAATATGTTTCACTTTAAATTTATACTCATTGGAAGCATACACGAGCGTGGATTGCTCAAAACACTTAAAATTCATTTCAACAACAATAACTCAAATACAACAGCGGTGTAAATGTCACTTGTGAGGAAACACTAATGTTTGTCCTCAAAGAATAAGCTCAGCATAGATATATAAAATAATCTTTGCACAATTTTATGCAAAACAATATTTCACAGAACTAAAGACCTCCCCATCGTGTTCAGTTAGAAAACCTAAGCAGTGAGTACTCGATTGGCATCACTATGTTATAAAACTCAGTAGTTTTCAATCAACAAGGAAAAAGAGATTCTGACAAGCACTGCTCCTTCTAACGAGCAGAACACTGTCACTTTTCCAGGTAGTATCATCACTGCACATCTTGATGCTGTTGCATTTCAAACCAAGAGAATGAGAGTTTCACTATTGTAGTTCTATATACAGTGGCTGTTCTAGACAGTGATAACACTGGCACAGAATGCTTTCAGAGCATTAAAGCATGTTCTCTGCCCTAATGAAATAAGTTAATATTATACTCATTTTCTCATAGTTTTAACACTGATGTGTTTATATACTGCGATGCTCACTTCAGAATGTTATAGCCATACTGAACACAAAAACAACGTGTATGTGTTGAACATGTAAAAGGCCTTCCCAATAGAAATATGAAAATGTTTCTGATAACAAAGAAGTTGAATTTTTTATTTATGTATATATGTAAAAACCTTGGACCAAACCATCTGATGCATAGAAACAACGCATTTCAACACTTCACTATACAAGATACTCTAAGCAGTTTTCCGTACACTGTATAAGATTTACAAGTAAGATTGCTAGACTTTTAGTAACATTTGTACTCTTAAGTACGCAATTTAAACTCATTCTTTGGCAGTTGTTCAAACACGTATTCTGACACTGCCAAATGGTAATATGCTAGAAATACTGATGATCTCCTATTAAGGTTAGGAACTGCTTAGAGTATCTTGTATAGTGAAGTGTTGAAATGCGTTGTTTCTATGCATCAGATGGTTTGGGCCAAGGTTTTTAAATACACACATATAAAATTCAACTTCTTTGTTATCTTTGTTATCTTCGTTTGTTATACAGGTTTACATTAAGAATAAGAAAACACACAGTGTAGAGAAACATTTCCTTGCAGTTTAAAAACACATTTCTGGTTCTCTCTAATTATGTAGATCAATTAGGGTAGAAAGTACATGAAACTCCATCCAAGAAGAGGGAAAAAAATAGGTTCCTTAGTTCAGAATCTTCATTAGTTTAACTGTAATGTTAAATAAAGTTTACATCACCAGTCTTTCTTATAATGGCCTTGGAAATTTTCCTTTACTAGTGCAGTTAAATTGTACTAGCTGCTTCTATGAGATATAAGTTACTTGTAAATTGGGATTTATTAGTGTTATCTTCAGGGTAGGAAAATCTGTTTACACAATTGTGTTCCAATTTACGTAAGAAATGGGATTGTTTAATGAACTCAGCATTCTAAGAAATGTGCATTTTATATAATAAGCAGTGATTAAGTAAAAAGAAAGCTTTATGTAACTTCAGCTTGAAAGACATTTTGGAGCGAGATGTACAGACCCAATAAATATAAAAGCTACGGGTCAAATATCAAGTAATTCGACGTGTACATAGGAGTGCATCTAGCTCAAAATAATTAAACTTCATTTCAACACACACTCAAATACTACAAGAAGGTAATTGACACTTGTAACTGAGCTTTAGCATCTGTTCTGGAATAACCTCAGCACAGAAGTATAAAATAATCTTTGCACAACTTCACCCAGAACTATGTTTCAACAAACTAAAGACCAACGCATTATGTTCACTTACACAACCTAGGCAGCGAGTGCTGGATTGGCATTACCATGTTATAAAACTCAGTATGTTCGTAATTGACCAATACAAAGAAGATTTCGGCAAGCACTGCTACTCCTGATGAGCAGACCACTGTTTCACTTTATCAGGAATGATATTATCTATACGTCCTGATGCTGGTTCATTTGCTCACAAGTGCAATGACAGTTTCATTGTTGAAATTTTATACACTGTTTCTGTTCTAGACAGTGCTAGTACCTATACAGAATGCTTTCAGAGTATCAAAGCACGTTCTCTGCTCTAATGAAATAAGTTAAAATTATAACCACTTTTTCATATTTTCATCACGGATATTTTTATATCCTCCAGTGGGCACTTAGGAATTTTGTACACATACTGAACACATAAAAACGTGTAAAGGTTGAACATGTAAATTGACGTTCCAGTACATACATAAAACTGTTTCTGATAACAGAGGAGTTGAGTTTTTATGTAAATATGTAAAAAATGTGGATCAATCCATCTGATACATAGAAAGAAACAACGTCTTTCAATGCTTCATTATACATGTTACTCTTAGCAGTTCTTTTTACAGTGTAAGATTTTCAAGTAAGAATGCCAGTAATTTAGTTGAATATGCGCTGCTTAGAAAGTAGATAAAACACACTCTTTTGCAGTTGGCCACAAAAGTATTCTAACACTGTACAATGGCCATAAGCAAGAAAGAGTGATGAGCTCACATTAATGTTTAGATATCTTCTGTGTCGTAGTTTGATGTACAGTAAGAGCAAACTAACACAGTTTAGAGAAACATTTATTTGCAGTTTAAAATCACACTTGGGGTTCTCTTGAATTGTGTAGATCCATTTATGTAGAAAGCACATGACATTCTGTCCATGATGACAGGACACAATATGTATTTTAATTCAGAATCTCCTTTAATTTAGCTGTCTTGTTAAATAGATTTTTCCTCACTAGTCCTCTTCTAATGGCGCTGGAATATTATCTATACTTGTGCAGTTAATCTGTCCGTGCTGCTCATGCTAGATAAAAGTTAGTTGAAAGTTAGGGTTTAGTAGTAATATATATAGGGAGGAAAATCTGTTCACACAATGGTGTTCCAATTTACTTAAAAATGAGACTTTTTTTAATGAGCACATTCCTCTTAAAATTGGGCATTCCATATTATGAGGTCTGTTTAAATGAAAAGAGTCTACCTTCAACTTCAGCTTCAAAGATCTTCTCGAGCAGGATCTAGAAACAAGATAAATTAATATGTTTCACTTTAAATTTATACTCATTGGAAGCATACACGAGCGTGGATTGCTCAAAACACTTAAAATTCATTTCAACAACAATAACTCAAATACAACAGCGGTGTAAATGTCACTTGTGAGGAAACACTAATGTTTGTCCTCAAAGAATAAGCTCAGCATAGATATATAAAATAATCTTTGCACAATTTTATGCAAAACAATATTTCACAGAACTAAAGACCTCCCCATCGTGTTCAGTTAGAAAACCTAAGCAGTGAGTACTCGATTGGCATTACTATGTTATAAAACTCAGTAGTTTTCAATCAACAAGGACAAAGAGATTCTGACAAGCACTGCTCCTTCTAACGAGCAGAACACTGTCACTTTTCCAGGTAGTATCATCACTGCACATCTTGATGCTGTTGCATTTCAAACCAAGAGAATGAGAGTTTCACTATTGTAGTTCTATATACAGTGGCTGTTCTAGACAGTGATAACACTGGCACAGAATGCTTTCAGAGCATTAAAGCATGTTCTCTGCCCTAATGAAATAAGTTAATATTATACTCATTTTCTCATAGTTTTAACACTGATGTGTTTATATACTGCGATGCTCACTTCAGAATGTTATAGCCATACTGAATACAAAAACAACGTGTATGTGTTGAACATGTAAAAGGCCTTCCCAATAGAAATATGAAAAAGTTTCTGATAACAAAGAAGTTGAATTTTTTATTTATGTATATATGTAAAAACCTTGGACCAAACCATCTGATGCATAGAAACAACGCATTTCAACACTTCACTATACAAGATACTCTAAGCAGTTTTCCGTACACTGTATAAGATTTACAAGTAAGATTGCTAGACTTTTAGTAACATTTGTACTCTTAAGTACGCAATTTAAACTCATTCTTTGGCAGTTGTTCAAACACGTGTTCTGACACTGCAAAATGGTAATATGCTAGAAATACTGATGATCTCCTATTAAGGTTAGGAACTGCTTAGAGTATCTTGTATAGTGAAGTGTTGAAATGCGTTGTTTCTATGCATCAGATGGTTTGGGCCAAGGTTTTTAAATACACACATATAAAATTCAACTTCTTTGTTATCTTTGTTATCTTCGTTTGTTATACAGGTTTACATTAAGAATAAGAAAACACACAGTGTAGAGAAACATTTCCTTGCAGTTTAAAAACACATTTCTGGTTCTCTCTAATTATGTAGATCAATTAGGGTAAAAAGTACATGAAACTCCGTCCAAGAAGAGGGAAAAAAAATAGGTTCCTTAGTTCAGAATCTTCATTAGTTTAACTGTAATGTTAAATAAAGTTTACATCACCTGTCTTTCTTATAATGGCCTTGGAAATTTTCCTTTACTAGTGCAGTTAAATTGTACTAGCTGCTTATATGAGATATAAGTTACTTGTCAATTGGGATTTATTAGTGTTATCTTCAGGGTAGGAAAATCTGTTTACACAATTGTGTTCCAATTTACGTAAGAAATGTGATTGTTTAATGAACTCAGCATTCTAAGAAATGTGCATTTTATATAATAAGCAGTGATTAAGTAAAACGAAAGCTTTTTGTAACTTCAGTTTGAAAGACATTTTGGAGTGAGATGTACAGACCCAATATATATAAAAGCTACGGGTCAAATATCAAGTAATTCGACGTGTACATAGGAGTGCATCTAGCTCAAAATAATTAAACTTCATTCCAACACAAACTCAAATACTACAAGAAGGTAATTGACACTTGTAACTGAGCTTTAGCATCTGTTCTGGAATAACATCAGCACAGAAGTATAAAATAATCTTTGCACAACTTCACCCAGAACTATGTTTCAACAAACTAAAGACCAACGCATTATGTTCACTTACACCACCTAGGCAGCGAGTGCTGGATTGGCATTACAATGTTATAAAACTCAGTATGTTTGTAATTGACCAATACAAAGAAGATTTCGGCAAGCACTGCTACTCCTGATGAGCAGACCACAGTTTCACTTTATCAGGAATTATATTATCTATACGTCCTGATGCTGGTTCATTTGCTCACAAGTGCAATGACAGTTTCATTGTTGAAATTTTATACACTGTTTCTGTTCTAGACAGTGCTAGTACCTATACAGAATGCTTTCAGAGTATCAAAGCACGTTCTCTGCTCTAATGAAATAAGTTAAAATTATAACCACTTTTTCATATTTTCATCACGGATATTTTTATATCCTCCAGTGGGCACTTAGGAATTTTGTACACATACTGAACACATAAAAACGTGTAAAGGTTGAACATGTAAATTGACTTTCCAGTACATACATGAAACTGTTTCTGATAACAGAGGAGTTGAGTTTTTATGTAAATATGTAAAAAATGTGGATCAATCCATCTGATACATAGAAACAACGTCTTTCAATGCTTCATTATACATGTTACTCTTAGCAGTTCTTTTTACAGTGTAAGATTTTCAAGTAAGAATGCCAGTAATTTAGTTGAATATGCGCTGCTTAGAAAGTAGATAAAACACACTCTTTTGCAGTTGGCCACAAAAGTATTCTAACACTGTACAATGGCCATAAGCAAGAAAGAGTGATGAGCTCACATTAATGTTTAGATATCTTCTGTGTCGTAGTTTGATGTACAGTAAGAGCAAACTAACACAGTTTAGAGAAACATTTATTTGCAGTTTAAAATCACACTTGGGGTTCTCTTGAATTGTGTAGATCCATTTATGTAGAAAGTACATGACATTCTGTCCATGATGACAGGACACAATAGGTATTTTAATTCAGAATCTCCTTTAATTTAGCTGTCTTGTTAAATAGATTTTTCCTCACTAGTCCTCTTCTAATGGCGCTGGAATATTATCTATACTTGTGCAGTTAATCTGTCCGTGCTGCTCATGCTAGATAAAAGTTAGTTGAAAGTTAGGGTTTAGTAGTAATATATATAGGGAGGAAAATCTGTTCACACAATGGTGTTCCAATTTACTTAAAAATGAGACTTTTTTTAATGAGCACATTCCTCTTAAAATTGGGCATTCCATATTATGAGGTCTGTTTAAATGAAAAGAGTCTACCTTCAACTTCAGCTTCAAAGATCTTCTCGAGCAGGATCTAGAAACAAGATAAATTAATATGTTTCACTTTAAATTTATACTCATTGGAAGCATACACGAGCGTGGATTGCTCAAAACACTTAAAATTCATTTCAACAACAATAACTCAAATACAACAGCGGTGTAAATGTCACTTGTGAGGAAACACTAATGTTTGTCCTCAAAGAATAAGCTCAGCATAGATATATAAAATAATCTTTGCACAATTTTATGCAAAACAATATTTCACAGAACTAAAGACCTCCCCATCGTGTTCAGTTAGAAAACCTAAGCAGTGAGTACTCGATTGGCATTACTATGTTATAAAACTCAGTAGTTTTCAATCAACAAGGACAAAGAGATTCTGACAAGCACTGCTCCTTCTAACGAGCAGAACACTGTCACTTTTCCAGGTAGTATCATCACTGCACATCTTGATGCTGTTGCATTTCAAACCAAGAGAATGAGAGTTTCACTATTGTAGTTCTATATACAGTGGCTGTTCTAGACAGTGATAATAACACTGGCACAGAATGCTTTCAGAGCATTAAAGCATGTTCTCTGCCCTAGTGAAATAAGTTAATATTATACTCATTTTCTCATAGTTTTAACACTGATGTGTTTATATACTGCGATGCTCACTTCAGAATGTTATAGCCATACTGAACACAAAAACAACGTGTATGTGTTGAACATGTAAAAGGCCTTCCCAATAGAAATATGAAAAAGTTTCTGATAACAAAGAAGTTGAATTTTTTATTTATGTATATATGTAAAAACCTTGGCCCAAACCATCTGATGCATAGAAACAACGCATTTCAACACTTGACTATACAAGATACTCTAAGCAGTTTTCCGTACACTGTATAAGATTTACAAGTAAGATTGCTAGACTTTTAGTAACATTTGTACTCTTAAGTACGCAATTTAAACTCATTCTTTGGCAGTTGTTCAAACACGTATTCTGACACTGCCAAATGGTAATATGCTAGAAATACTGATGATCTCCTATTAAGGTTAGGAACTGCTTAGAGTATCTTGTATAGTGAAGTGTTGAAATGCGTTGTTTCTATGCATCAGATGGTTTGGGCCAAGGTTTTTAAATACACACATATAAAATTCAACTTCTTTGTTATCTTTGTTATCTTCGTTTGTTATACAGGTTTACATTAAGAATAAGAAAACACACAGTGTAGAGAAACATTTCCTTGCAGTTTAAAAACACATTTCTGGTTCTCTCTAATTATGTAGATCAATTAGGGTAGAAAGTACATGAAACTCCGTCCAAGAAGAGGGAAAAAAATAGGTTCCTTAGTTCAGAATCTTCATTAATTTAACTGTAATGTTAAATAAAGTTTACATCACCAGTCTTTCTTATAATGGCCTTGGAAATTTTCCTTTACTAGTGCAGTTAAATTGTACTAGCTGCTTCTATGAGATATAAGTTACTTGTAAATTGGGATTTATTAGTGTTATCTTCAGGGTAGGAAAATCTGTTTACACAATTGTGTTCCAATTTACGTAAGAAATGGGATTGTTTAATGAACTCAGCATTCTAAGAAATGTGCATTTTATATAATAAGCAGTGATTAAGTAAAAAGAAAGCTTTATGTAACTTCAGCTTGAAAGACATTTTGGAGCGAGATGTACAGACCCAATAAATATAAAAGCTACGGGTCAAATATCAAGTAATTCGACGTGTACATAGGAGTGCATCTAGCTCAAAATAATTAAACTTCATTTCAACACACACTCAAATACTACAAGAAGGTAATTGACACTTCTAACTGAGCTTTAGCATCTGTTCTGGAATAACCTCAGCACAGAAGTATAAAATAATCTTTGCACAACTTCACCCAGAACTATGTTTCAACAAACTAAAGACCAACGCATTATGTTCACTTACACAACCTAGGCAGCGAGTGCTGGATTGGCATTAACATGTTATAAAACTCAGTATGTTCGTAATTGACCAATACAAAGAAGATTTCGGCAAGCACTGCTACTCCTGATGAGCAGACCACTGTTTCACTTTATCAGGAATTATATTATCTATACGTCCTGATGCTGGTTCATTTGCTCACAAGTGCAATGACAGTTTCATTGTTGAAATTTTATACACTGTTTCTGTTCTAGACAGTGCTAGTACCTATACAGAATGCTTTCAGAGTATCAAAGCACGTTCTCTGCTCTAATGAAATAAGTTAAAATTATAACCACTTTTTCATATTTTCATCACGGATATTTTTATATCCTCCAGTGGGCACTTAGGAATTTTGTACACATACTGAACACATAAAAACGTGTAAAGGTTGAACATGTAAATTGACTTTCCAGTACATACATGAAACTGTTTCTGATAACAGAGGAGTTGAGTTTTTATGTAAATATGTAAAAAATGTGGATCAATCCATCTGATACATAGAAACAACGTCTTTCAATGCTTCATTATACATGTTACTCTTAGCAGTTCTTTTTACAGTGTAAGATTTTCAAGTAAGAATGCCAGTAATTTAGTTGAATATGCGCTGCTTAGAGAGTAGATAAAACACACTCTTTTGCAGTTGGCCACAAAAGTATTCTAACACTGTACAATGGCCATAAGCAAGAAAGAGTGATGAGCTCACATTAATGTTTAGATATCTTCTGTGTCGTAGTTTGATGTACAGTAAGAGCAAACTAACACAGTTTAGAGAAACATTTATTTGCAGTTTAAAATCACACTTGGGGTTCTCTTGAATTGTGTAGATCCATTTATGTAGAAAGTACATGACATTCTGTCCATGATGACAGGACACAATAGGTATTTTAATTCAGAATCTCCTTTAATTTAGCTGTCTTGTTAAATAGATTTTTCCTCACTAGTCCTCTTCTAATGGCGCTGGAATATTATCTATACTTGTGCAGTTAATCTGTCCGTGCTGCTCATGCTAGATAAAAGTTAGTTGAAAGTTAGGGTTTAGTAGTAATATATATAGGGAGGAAAATCTGTTCACACAATGGTGTTCCAATTTACTTAAAAATGAGACTTTTTTTAATGAGCACATTCCTCTTAAAATTGGGCATTCCATATTATGAGGTCTGTTTAAATGAAAAGAGTCTACCTTCAACTTCAGCTTCAAAGATCTTCTCGAACAGGATCTAGAAACAAGATAAATTAATATGTTTCACTTTAAATTTATACTCATTGGAAGCATACACGAGCGTGGATTGCTCAAAACACTTAAAATTCATTTCAACAACAATAACTCAAATACAACAGCGGTGTAAATGTCACTTGTGAGGAAACACTAATGTTTGTCCTCAAAGAATAAGCTCAGCATAGATATATAAAATAATCTTTGCACAATTTTATGCAAAACAATATTTCACAGAACTAAAGACCTCCCCATCGTGTTCAGTTAGAAAACCTAAGCAGTGAGTACTCGATTGGCATTACTATGTTATAAAACTCAGTAGTTTTCAATCAACAAGGACAAAGAGATTCTGACAAGCACTGCTCCTTCTAACGAGCAGAACACTGTCACTTTTCCAGGTAGTATCATCACTGCACATCTTGATGCTGTTGCATTTCAAACCAAGAGAATGAGAGTTTCACTATTGTAGTTCTATATACAGTGGCTGTTCTAGACAGTGATAACACTGGCACAGAATGCTTTCAGAGCATTAAAGCATGTTCTCTGCCCTAATGAAATAAGTTAATATTATACTCATTTTCTCATAGTTTTAACACTGATGTGTTTATATACTGCGATGCTCACTTCAGAATGTTATAGCCATACTGAACACAAAAACAACGTGTATGTGTTGAACATGTAAAAGGCCTTCCCAATAGAAATATGAAAAAGTTTCTGATAACAAAGAAGTTGAATTTTTTATTTATGTATATATGTAAAAACCTTGGCCCAAACCATCTGATGCATAGAAACAACGCATTTCAACACTTGACTATACAAGATACTCTAAGCAGTTTTCCGTACACTGTATAAGATTTACAAGTAAGATTGCTAGACTTTTAGTAACATTTGTACTCTTAAGTACGCAATTTAAACTCATTCTTTGGCAGTTGTTCAAACACGTATTCTGACACTGCCAAATGGTAATATGCTAGAAATACTGATGATCTCCTATTAAGGTTAGGAACTGCTTAGAGTATCTTGTATAGTGAAGTGTTGAAATGCGTTGTTTCTATGCATCAGATGGTTTGGGCCAAGGTTTTTAAATACACACATATAAAATTCAACTTCTTTGTTATCTTTGTTATCTTCGTTTGTTATACAGGTTTACATTAAGAATAAGAAAACACACAGTGTAGAGAAACATTTCCTTGCAGTTTAAAAACACATTTCTGGTTCTCTCTAATTATGTAGATCAATTAGGGTAGAAAGTACATGAAACTCCGTCCAAGAAGAGGGAAAAAAATAGGTTCCTTAGTTCAGAATCTTCATTAGTTTAACTGTAATGTTAAATAAAGTTTACATCACCAGTCTTTCTTATAATGGCCTTGGAAATTTTCCTTTACTAGTGCAGTTAAATTGTACTAGCTGCTTCTATGAGATATAAGTTACTTGTAAATTGGGATTTATTAGTGTTATCTTCAGGGTAGGAAAATCTGTTTACACAATTGTGTTCCAATTTACGTAAGAAATGGGATTGTTTAATGAACTCAGCATTCTAAGAAATGTGCATTTTATATAATAAGCAGTGATTAAGTAAAAAGAAAGCTTTATGTAACTTCAGCTTGAAAGACATTTTGGAGCGAGATGTACAGACCCAATAAATATAAAAGCTACGGGTCAAATATCAAGTAATTCGACGTGTACATAGGAGTGCATCTAGCTCAAAATAATTAAACTTCATTTCAACACACACTCAAATACTACAAGAAGGTAATTGACACTTGTATCTGAGCTTTAGCATCTGTTCTGGAATAACCTCAGCACAGAAGTATAAAATAATCTTTGCACAACTTCACCCAGAACTATGTTTCAACAAACTAAAGACCAACGCATTATGTTCACTTACACAACCTAGGCAGCGAGTGCTGGATTGGCATTACCATGTTATAAAACTCAGTATGTTCGTAATTGACCAATACAAAGAAGATTTCGGCAAGCACTGCTACTCCTGATGAGCAGACCACTGTTTCACTTTATCAGGAATTATATTATCTATACGTCCTGATGCTGGTTCATTTGCTCACAAGTGCAATGACAGTTTCATTGTTGAAATTTTATACACTGTTTCTGTTCTAGACAGTGCTAGTACCTATACAGAATGCTTTCAGAGTATCAAAGCACGTTCTCTGCTCTAATGAAATAAGTTAAAATTATAACCACTTTTTCATATTTTCATCACGGATATTTTTATATCCTCCAGTGGGCACTTAGGAATTTTGTACACATACTGAACACATAAAAACGTGTAAAGGTTGAACATGTAAATTGACTTTCCAGTACATACATGAAACTGTTTCTGATAACAGAGGAGTTGAGTTTTTATGTAAATATGTAAAAAATGTGGATCAATCCATCTGATACATAGAAACAACGTCTTTCAATGCTTCATTATACATGTTACTCTTAGCAGTTCTTTTTACAGTGTAAGATTTTCAAGTAAGAATGCCAGTAATTTAGTTGAATATGCGCTGCTTAGAGAGTAGATAAAACACACTCTTTTGCAGTTGGCCACAAAAGTATTCTAACACTGTACAATGGCCATAAGCAAGAAAGAGTGATGAGCTCACATTAATGTTTAGATATCTTCTGTGTCGTAGTTTGATGTACAGTAAGAGCAAACTAACACAGTTTAGAGAAACATTTATTTGCAGTTTAAAATCACACTTGGGGTTCTCTTGAATTGTGTAGATCCATTTATGTAGAAAGTACATGACATTCTGTCCATGATGACAGGACACAATAGGTATTTTAATTCAGAATCTCCTTTAATTTAGCTGTCTTGTTAAATAGATTTTTCCTCACTAGTCCTCTTCTAATGGCGCTGGAATATTATCTATACTTGTGCAGTTAATCTGTCCGTGCTGCTCATGCTAGATAAAAGTTAGTTGAAAGTTAGGGTTTAGTAGTAATATATATAGGGAGGAAAATCTGTTCACACAATGGTGTTCCAATTTACTTAAAAATGAGACTTTTTTTAATGAGCACATTCCTCTTAAAATTGGGCATTCCATATTATGAGGTCTGTTTAAATGAAAAGAGTCTACCTTCAACTTCAGCTTCAAAGATCTTCTCGAGCAGGATCTAGAAACAAGATAAATTAATATGTTTCACTTTAAATTTATACTCATTGGAAGCATACACGAGCGTGGATTGCTCAAAACACTTAAAATTCATTTCAACAACAATAACTCAAATACAACAGCGGTGTAAATGTCACTTGTGAGGAAACACTAATGTTTGTCCTCAAAGAATAAGCTCAGCATAGATATATAAAATAATCTTTGCACAATTTTATGCAAAACAATATTTCACAGAACTAAAGACCTCCCCATCGTGTTCAGTTAGAAAACCTAAGCAGTGAGTACTCGATTGGCATTACTATGTTATAAAACTCAGTAGTTTTCAATCAACAAGGACAAAGAGATTCTGACAAGCACTGCTCCTTCTAACGAGCAGAACACTGTCACTTTTCCAGGTAGTATCATCACTGCACATCTTGATGCTGTTGCATTTCAAACCAAGAGAATGAGAGTTTCACTATTGTAGTTCTATATACAGTGGCTGTTCTAGACAGTGATAATAACACTGGCACAGAATGCTTTCAGAGCATTAAAGCATGTTCTCTGCCCTAGTGAAATAAGTTAATATTATACTCATTTTCTCATAGTTTTAACACTGATGTGTTTATATACTGCGATGCTCACTTCAGAATGTTATAGCCATACTGAACACAAAAACAACGTGTATGTGTTGAACATGTAAAAGGCCTTCCCAATAGAAATATGAAAAGGTTTCTGATAACAAAGAAGTTGAATTTTTTATTTATGTATATATGTAAAAACCTTGGCCCAAACCATCTGATGCATAGAAACAACGCATTTCAACACTTCACTATACAAGATACTCTAAGCAGTTTTCCGTACACTGTATAAGATTTACAAGTAAGATTGCTAGACTTTTAGTAACATTTGTACTCTTAAGTACGCAATTTAAACTCATTCTTTGGCAGTTGTTCAAACACGTATTCTGACACTGCCAAATTGTAATATGCTAGAAATACTGATGATCTCCTATTAAGGTTAGGAACTGCTTAGAGTATCTTGTATAGTGAAGTGTTGAAATGCATTGTTTCTATGCATCAGATGGTTTGGGCCAAGGTTTTTAAATACACACATATAAAATTCAACTTCTTTGTTATCTTTGTTATCTTCGTTTGTTATACAGGTTTACATTAAGAATAAGAAAACACACAGTGTAGAGAAACATTTCCTTGCAGTTTAAAAACACATTTCTGGTTCTCTCTAATTATGTAGATCAGTTAGGGTAGAAAGTACATGAAACTCCGTCCAAGAAGAGGGAAAAAAATAGGTTCCTTAGTTCAGAATCTTCATTAGTTTAACTGTAATGTTAAATAAAGTTTACATCACCAGTCTTTCTTATAATGGCCTTGGAAATTTTCCTTTACTAGTGCAGTTAAATTGTACTAGCTGCTTCTATGAGATATAAGTTACTTGTAAATTGGGATTTATTAGTGTTATCTTCAGGGTAGGAAAATCTGTTTACACAATTGTGTTCCAATTTACGTAAGAAATGGGATTGTTTAATGAACTCAGCATTCTAAGAAATGTGCATTTTATATAATAAGCAGTGATTAAGTAAAAAGAAAGCTTTATGTAACTTCAGCTTGAAAGACATTTTGGAGCGAGATGTACAGACCCAATAAATATAAAAGCTACGGGTCAAATATCAAGTACTTCGACGTGTACATAGGAGTGCATCTAGCTCAAAATAATTAAACTTCATTTCAACACACACTCAAATACTACAAGAAGGTAATTGACACTTGTAACTGAGCTTTAGCATCTGTTCTGGAATAACCTCAGCACAGAAGTATAAAATAATCTTTGCACAACTTCACCCAGAACTATGTTTCAACAAACTAAAGACCAACGCATTATGTTCACTTACACAACCTAGGCAGCGAGTGCTGGATTGGCATTACCATGTTATAAAACTCAGTATGTTCGTAATTGACCAATACAAAGAAGATTTCGGCAAGCACTGCTACTCCTGATGAGCAGACCACTGTTTCACTTTATCAGGAATTATATTATCTATACGTCCTGATGCTGGTTCATTTGCTCACAAGTGCAATGACAGTTTCATTGTTGAAATTTTATACACTGTTTCTGTTCTAGACAGTGCTAGTACCTATACAGAATGCTTTCAGAGTATCAAAGCACGTTCTCTGCTCTAATGAAATAAGTTAAAATTATAACCACTTTTTCATATTTTCATCACGGATATTTTTATATCCTCCAGTGGGCACTTAGGAATTTTGTACACATACTGAACACATAAAAACGTGTAAAGGTTGAACATGTAAATTGACGTTCCAGTACATACATGAAACTGTTTCTGATAACAGAGGAGTTGAGTTTTTATGTAAATATGTAAAAAATGTGGATCAATCCATCTGATACATAGAAAGAAACAACGTCTTTCAATGCTTCATTATACATGTTACTCTTAGCAGTTCTTTTTACAGTGTAAGATTTTCAAGTAAGAATGCCAGTAATTTAGTTGAATATGCGCTGCTTAGAAAGTAGATAAAACACACTCTTTTGCAGTTGGCCACAAAAGTATTCTAACACTGTACAATGGCCATAAGCAAGAAAGAGTGATGAGCTCACATTAATGTTTAGATATCTTCTGTGTCGTAGTTTGATGTACAGTAAGAGCAAACTAACACAGTTTAGAGAAACATTTATTTGCAGTTTAAAATCACACTTGGGGTTCTCTTGAATTGTGTAGATCCATTTATGTAGAAAGCACATGACATTCTGTCCATGATGACAGGACACAATATGTATTTTAATTCAGAATCTCCTTTAATTTAGCTGTCTTGTTAAATAGATTTTTCCTCACTAGTCCTCTTCTAATGGCGCTGGAATATTATCTATACTTGTGCAGTTAATCTGTCCGTGCTGCTCATGCTAGATAAAAGTTAGTTGAAAGTTAGGGTTTAGTAGTAATATATATAGGGAGGAAAATCTGTTCACACAATGGTGTTCCAATTTACTTAAAAATGAGACTTTTTTTAATGAGCACATTCCTCTTAAAATTGGGCATTCCATATTATGAGGTCTGTTTAAATGAAAAGAGTCTACCTTCAACTTCAGCTTCAAAGATCTTCTCGAGCAGGATCTAGAAACAAGATAAATTAATATGTTTCACTTTAAATTTATACTCATTGGAAGCATACACGAGCGTGGATTGCTCAAAACACTTAAAATTCATTTCAACAACAATAACTCAAATACAACAGCGGTGTAAATGTCACTTGTGAGGAAACACTAATGTTTGTCCTCAAAGAATAAGCTCAGCATAGATATATAAAATAATCTTTGCACAATTTTATGCAAAACAATATTTCACAGAACTAAAGACCTCCCCATCGTGTTCAGTTAGAAAACCTAAGCAGTGAGTACTCGATTGGCATTACTATGTTATAAAACTCAGTAGTTTTCAATCAACAAGGACAAAGAGATTCTGACAAGCACTGCTCCTTCTAACGAGCAGAACACTGTCACTTTTCCAGGTAGTATCATCACTGCACATCTTGATGCTGTTGCATTTCAAACCAAGAGAATGAGAGTTTCACTATTGTAGTTCTATATACAGTGGCTGTTCTAGACAGTGATAACACTGGCACAGAATGCTTTCAGAGCATTAAAGCATGTTCTCTGCCCTAATGAAATAAGTTAATATTATACTCATTTTCTCATAGTTTTAACACTGATGTGTTTATATACTGCGATGCTCACTTCAGAATGTTATAGCCATACTGAATACAAAAACAACGTGTATGTGTTGAACATGTAAAAGGCCTTCCCAATAGAAATATGAAAAAGTTTCTGATAACAAAGAAGTTGAATTTTTTATTTATGTATATATGTAAAAACCTTGGACCAAACCATCTGAAGCATAGAAACAACGCATTTCAACACTTCACTATACAAGATACTCTAAGCAGTTTTCCGTACACTGTATAAGATTTACAAGTAAGATTGCTAGACTTTTAGTAACATTTGTACTCTTAAGTACGCAATTTAAACTCATTCTTTGGCAGTTGTTCAAACACGTGTTCTGACACTGCAAAATGGTAATATGCTAGAAATACTGATGATCTCCTATTAAGGTTAGGAACTGCTTAGAGTATCTTGTATAGTGAAGTGTTGAAATGCGTTGTTTCTATGCATCAGATGGTTTGGGCCAAGGTTTTTAAATACACACATATAAAATTCAACTTCTTTGTTATCTTTGTTATCTTCGTTTGTTATACAGGTTTACATTAAGAATAAGAAAACACACAGTGTAGAGAAACATTTCCTTGCAGTTTAAAAACACATTTCTGGTTCTCTCTAATTATGTAGATCAATTAGGGTAAAAAGTACATGAAACTCCGTCCAAGAAGAGGGAAAAAAAATAGGTTCCTTAGTTCAGAATCTTCATTAGTTTAACTGTAATGTTAAATAAAGTTTACATCACCTGTCTTTCTTATAATGGCCTTGGAAATTTTCCTTTACTAGTGCAGTTAAATTGTACTAGCTGCTTATATGAGATATAAGTTACTTGTCAATTGGGATTTATTAGTGTTATCTTCAGGGTAGGAAAATCTGTTTACACAATTGTGTTCCAATTTACGTAAGAAATGTGATTGTTTAATGAACTCAGCATTCTAAGAAATGTGCATTTTATATAATAAGCAGTGATTAAGTAAAACGAAAGCTTTTTGTAACTTCAGCTTGAAAGACATTTTGGAGTGAGATGTACAGACCCAATATATATAAAAGCTACGGGTCAAATATCAAGTAATTCGACGTGTACATAGGAGTGCATCTAGCTCAAAATAATTAAACTTCATTCCAACACAAACTCAAATACTACAAGAAGGTAATTGACACTTGTAACTGAGCTTTAGCATCTGTTCTGGAATAACATCAGCACAGAAGTATAAAATAATCTTTGCACAACTTCACCCAGAACTATGTTTCAACAAACTAAAGACCAACGCATTATGTTCACTTACACCACCTAGGCAGCGAGTGCTGGATTGGCATGACCATGTTATAAAACTCAGTATGTTCGTAATTGACCAATACAAAGAAGATTTCGGCAAGCACTGCTACTCCTGATGAGCAGACCACTGTTTCACTTTATCAGGAATTATATTATCTATACGTCCTGATGCTGGTTCATTTGCTCACAAGTGCAATGACAGTTTCATTGTTGAAATTTTATACACTGTTTCTGTTCTAGACAGTGCTAGTACCTATACAGAATGCTTTCAGAGTATCAAAGCACGTTCTCTGCTCTAATGAAATAAGTTAAAATTATAACCACTTTTTCATATTTTCATCACGGATATTTTTATATCCTCCAGTGGGCACTTAGGAATTTTGTACACATACTGAACACATAAAAACGTGTTAAGGTTGAACATGTAAATTGACTTTCCAGTACATACATGAAACTGTTTCTGATAACAGAGGAGTTGAGTTTTTATGTAAATATGTAAAAAATGTGGATCAATCCATCTGATACATAGAAACAACGTCTTTCAATGCTTCATTATACATGTTACTCTTAGCAGTTCTTTTTACAGTGTAAGATTTTCAAGTAAGAATGCCAGTAATTTAGTTGAATATGCGCTGCTTAGAAAGTAGATAAAACACACTCTTTTGCAGTTGGCCACAAAAGTATTCTAACACTGTACAATGGCCATAAGCAAGAAAGAGTGATGAGCTCACATTAATGTTTAGATATCTTCTGTGTCGTAGTTTGATGTACAGTAAGAGCAAACTAACACAGTTTAGAGAAACATTTATTTGCAGTTTAAAATCACACTTGGGGTTCTCTTGAATTGTGTAGATCCATTTATGTAGAAAGTACATGACATTCTGTCCATGATGACAGGACACAATAGGTATTTTAATTCAGAATCTCCTTTAATTTAGCTGTCTTGTTAAATAGATTTTTCCTCACTAGTCCTCTTCTAATGGCGCTGGAATATTATCTATACTTGTGCAGTTAATCTGTCCGTGCTGCTCATGCTAGATAAAAGTTAGTTGAAAGTTAGGGTTTAGTAGTAATATATATAGGGAGGAAAATCTGTTCACACAATGGTGTTCCAATTTACTTAAAAATGAGACTTTTTTTAATGAGCACATTCCTCTTAAAATTGGGCATTCCATATTATGAGGTCTGTTTAAATGAAAAGAGTCTACCTTCAACTTCAGCTTCAAAGATCTTCTCGAGCAGGATCTAGAAACAAGATAAATTAATATGTTTCACTTTAAATTTATACTCATTGGAAGCATACACGAGCGTGGATTGCTCAAAACACTTAAAATTCATTTCAACAACAATAACTCAAATACAACAGCGGTGTAAATGTCACTTGTGAGGAAACACTAATGTTTGTCCTCAAAGAATAAGCTCAGCATAGATATATAAAATAATCTTTGCACAATTTTATGCAAAACAATATTTCACAGAACTAAAGACCTCCCCATCGTGTTCAGTTAGAAAACCTAAGCAGTGAGTACTCGATTGGCATTACTATGTTATAAAACTCAGTAGTTTTCAATCAACAAGGACAAAGAGATTCTGACAAGCACTGCTCCTTCTAACGAGCAGAACACTGTCACTTTTCCAGGTAGTATCATCACTGCACATCTTGATGCTGTTGCATTTCAAACCAAGAGAATGAGAGTTTCACTATTGTAGTTCTATATACAGTGGCTGTTCTAGACAGTGATAATAACACTGGCACAGAATGCTTTCAGAGCATTAAAGCATGTTCTCTGCCCTAGTGAAATAAGTTAATATTATACTCATTTTCTCATAGTTTTAACACTGATGTGTTTATATACTGCGATGCTCACTTCAGAATGTTATAGCCATACTGAACACAAAAACAACGTGTATGTGTTGAACATGTAAAAGGCCTTCCCAATAGAAATATGAAAAAGTTTCTGATAACAAAGAAGTTGAATTTTTTATTTATGTATATATGTAAAAACCTTGGCCCAAACCATCTGATGCATAGAAACAACGCATTTCAACACTTCACTATACAAGATACTCTAAGCAGTTTTCCGTACACTGTATAAGATTTACAAGTAAGATTGCTAGACTTTTAGTAACATTTGTACTCTTAAGTACGCAATTTAAACTCATTCTTTGGCAGTTGTTCAAACACGTATTCTGACACTGCCAAATGGTAATATGCTAGAAATACTGATGATCTCCTATTAAGGTTAGGAACTGCTTAGAGTATCTTGTATAGTGAAGTGTTGAAATGCGTTGTTTCTATGCATCAGATGGTTTGGGCCAAGGTTTTTAAATACACACATATAAAATTCAACTTCTTTGTTATCTTTGTTATCTTCGTTTGTTATACAGGTTTACATTAAGAATAAGAAAACACACAGTGTAGAGAAACATTTCCTTGCAGTTTAAAAACACAATTCTGGTTCTCTCTAATTATGTAGATCAATTAGGGTAGAAAGTACATGAAACTCCGTCCAAGAAGAGGGAAAAAAATAGGTTCCTTAGTTCAGAATCTTCATTAGTTTAACTGTAATGTTAAATAAAGTTTACATCACCAGTCTTTCTTATAATGGCCTTGGAAATTTTCCTTTACTAGTGCAGTTAAATTGTACTAGCTGCTTCTATGAGATATAAGTTACTTGTAAATTGGGATTTATTAGTGTTATCTTCAGGGTAGGAAAATCTGTTTACACAATTGTGTTCCAATTTACGTAAGAAATGGGATTGTTTAATGAACTCAGCATTCTAAGAAATGTGCATTTTATATAATAAGCAGTGATTAAGTAAAAAGAAAGCTTTATGTAACTTCAGCTTGATAGACATTTTGGAGCGAGATGTACAGACCCAATAAATATAAAAGCTACGGGTCAAATATCAAGTAATTCGACGTGTACATAGGAGTGCATCTAGCTCAAAATAATTAAACTTCATTTCAACACACACTCAAATACTACAAGAAGGTAATTGACACTTGTATCTGAGCTTTAGCATCTGTTCTGGAATAACCTCAGCACAGAAGTATAAAATAATCTTTGCACAACTTCACCCAGAACTATGTTTCAACAAACTAAAGACCAACGCATTATGTTCACTTACACAACCTAGGCAGCGAGTGCTGGATTGGCATTACCATGTTATAAAACTCAGTATGTTCGTAATTGACCAATACAAAGAAGATTTCGGCAAGCACTGCTACTCCTGATGAGCAGACCACTGTTTCACTTTATCAGGAATTATATTATCTATACGTCCTGATGCTGGTTCATTTGCTCACAAGTGCAATGACAGTTTCATTGTTGAAATTTTATACACTGTTTCTGTTCTAGACAGTGCTGGTACCTATACAGAATGCTTTCAGAGTATCAAAGCACGTTCTCTGCTCTAATGAAATAAGTTAAAATTATAACCACTTTTTCATATTTTCATCACGGATATTTTTATATCCTCCAGTGGGCACTTAGGAATTTTGTACACATACTGAACACATAAAAACGTGTAAAGGTTGAACATGTAAATTGACTTTCCAGTACATACATGAAACTGTTTCTGATAACAGAGGAGTTGAGTTTTTATGTAAATATGTAAAAAATGTGGATCAATCCATCTGATACATAGAAACAACGTCTTTCAATGCTTCATTATACATGTTACTCTTAGCAGTTCTTTTTACAGTGTAAGATTTTCAAGTAAGAATGCCAGTAATTTAGTTGAATATGCGCTGCTTAGAAAGTAGATAAAACACACTCTTTTGCAGTTGGCCACAAAAGTATTCTAACACTGTACAATGGCCATAAGCAAGAAAGAGTGATGAGCTCACATTAATGTTTAGATATCTTCTGTGTCGTAGTTTGATGTACAGTAAGAGCAAACTAACACAGTTTAGAGAAACATTTATTTGCAGTTTAAAATCACACTTGGGGTTCTCTTGAATTGTGTAGATCCATTTATGTAGAAAGTACATGACATTCTGTCCATGATGACAGGACACAATAGGTATTTTAATTCAGAATCTCCTTTAATTTAGCTGTCTTGTTAAATAGATTTTTCCTCACTAGTCCTCTTCTAATGGCGCTGGAATATTATCTATACTTGTGCAGTTAATCTGTCCGTGCTGCTCATGCTAGATAAAAGTTAGTTGAAAGTTAGGGTTTAGTAGTAATATATATAGGGAGGAAAATCTGTTCACACAATGGTGTTCCAATTTACTTAAAAATGAGACTTTTTTTAATGAGCACATTCCTCTTAAAATTGGGCATTCCATATTATGAGGTCTGTTTAAATGAAAAGAGTCTACCTTCAACTTCAGCTTCAAAGATCTTCTCGAGCAGGATCTAGAAACAAGATAAATTAATATGTTTCACTTTAAATTTATACTCATTGGAAGCATACACGAGCGTGGATTGCTCAAAACACTTAAAATTCATTTCAACAACAATAACTCAAATACAACAGCGGTGTAAATGTCACTTGTGAGGAAACACTAATGTTTGTCCTCAAAGAATAAGCTCAGCATAGATATATAAAATAATCTTTGCACAATTTTATGCAAAACAATATTTCACAGAACTAAAGACCTCCCCATCGTGTTCAGTTAGAAAACCTAAGCAGTGAGTACTCGATTGGCATTACTATGTTATAAAACTCAGTAGTTTTCAATCAACAAGGACAAAGAGATTCTGACAAGCACTGCTCCTTCTAACGAGCAGAACACTGTCACTTTTCCAGGTAGTATCATCACTGCACATCTTGATGCTGTTGCATTTCAAACCAAGAGAATGAGAGTTTCACTATTGTAGTTCTATATACAGTGGCTGTTCTAGACAGTGATAATAACACTGGCACAGAATGCTTTCAGAGCATTAAAGCATGTTCTCTGCCCTAGTGAAATAAGTTAATATTATACTCATTTTCTCATAGTTTTAACACTGATGTGTTTATATACTGCGATGCTCACTTCAGAATGTTATAGCCATACTGAACACAAAAACAACGTGTATGTGTTGAACATGTAAAAGGCCTTCCCAATAGAAATATGAAAAAGTTTCTGATAACAAAGAAGTTGAATTTTTTATTTATGTATATATGTAAAAACCTTGGCCCAAACCATCTGATGCATAGAAACAACGCATTTCAACACTTGACTATACAAGATACTCTAAGCAGTTTTCCGTACACTGTATAAGATTTACAAGTAAGATTGCTAGACTTTTAGTAACATTTGTACTCTTAAGTACGCAATTTAAACTCATTCTTTGGCAGTTGTTCAAACACGTATTCTGACACTGCCAAATGGTAATATGCTAGAAATACTGATGATCTCCTATTAAGGTTAGGAACTGCTTAGAGTATCTTGTATAGTGAAGTGTTGAAATGCGTTGTTTCTATGCATCAGATGGTTTGGGCCAAGGTTTTTAAATACACACATATAAAATTCAACTTCTTTGTTATCTTTGTTATCTTCGTTTGTTATACAGGTTTACATTAAGAATAAGAAAACACACAGTGTAGAGAAACATTTCCTTGCAGTTTAAAAACACATTTCTGGTTCTCTCTAATTATGTAGATCAATTAGGGTAGAAAGTACATGAAACTCCGTCCAAGAAGAGGGAAAAAAATAGGTTCCTTAGTTCAGAATCTTCATTAGTTTAACTGTAATGTTAAATAAAGTTTACATCACCAGTCTTTCTTATAATGGCCTTGGAAATTTTCCTTTACTAGTGCAGTTAAATTGTACTAGCTGCTTCTATGAGATATAAGTTACTTGTAAATTGGGATTTATTAGTGTTATCTTCAGGGTAGGAAAATCTGTTTACACAATTGTGTTCCAATTTACGTAAGAAATGGGATTGTTTAATGAACTCAGCATTCTAAGAAATGTGCATTTTATATAATAAGCAGTGATTAAGTAAAAAGAAAGCTTTATGTAACTTCAGCTTGAAAGACATTTTGGAGCGAGATGTACAGACCCAATAAATATAAAAGCTACGGGTCAAATATCAAGTAATTCGACGTGTACATAGGAGTGCATCTAGCTCAAAATAATTAAACTTCATTTCAACACACACTCAAATACTACAAGAAGGTAATTGACACTTCTAACTGAGCTTTAGCATCTGTTCTGGAATAACCTCAGCACAGAAGTATAAAATAATCTTTGCACAACTTCACCCAGAACTATGTTTCAACAAACTAAAGACCAACGCATTATGTTCACTTACACAACCTAGGCAGCGAGTGCTGGATTGGCATTAACATGTTATAAAACTCAGTATGTTCGTAATTGACCAATACAAAGAAGATTTCGGCAAGCACTGCTACTCCTGATGAGCAGACCACTGTTTCACTTTATCAGGAATTATATTATCTATACGTCCTGATGCTGGTTCATTTGCTCACAAGTGCAATGACAGTTTCATTGTTGAAATTTTATACACTGTTTCTGTTCTAGACAGTGCTAGTACCTATACAGAATGCTTTCAGAGTATCAAAGCACGTTCTCTGCTCTAATGAAATAAGTTAAAATTATAACCACTTTTTCATATTTTCATCACGGATATTTTTATATCCTCCAGTGGGCACTTAGGAATTTTGTACACATACTGAACACATAAAAACGTGTAAAGGTTGAACATGTAAATTGACTTTCCAGTACATACATGAAACTGTTTCTGATAACAGAGGAGTTGAGTTTTTATGTAAATATGTAAAAAATGTGGATCAATCCATCTGATACATAGAAACAACGTCTTTCAATGCTTCATTATACATGTTACTCTTAGCAGTTCTTTTTACAGTGTAAGATTTTCAAGTAAGAATGCCAGTAATTTAGTTGAATATGCGCTGCTTAGAGAGTAGATAAAACACACTCTTTTGCAGTTGGCCACAAAAGTATTCTAACACTGTACAATGGCCATAAGCAAGAAAGAGTGATGAGCTCACATTAATGTTTAGATATCTTCTGTGTCGTAGTTTGATGTACAGTAAGAGCAAACTAACACAGTTTAGAGAAACATTTATTTGCAGTTTAAAATCACACTTGGGGTTCTCTTGAATTGTGTAGATCCATTTATGTAGAAAGTACATGACATTCTGTCCATGATGACAGGACACAATAGGTATTTTAATTCAGAATCTCCTTTAATTTAGCTGTCTTGTTAAATAGATTTTTCCTCACTAGTCCTCTTCTAATGGCGCTGGAATATTATCTATACTTGTGCAGTTAATCTGTCCGTGCTGCTCATGCTAGATAAAAGTTAGTTGAAAGTTAGGGTTTAGTAGTAATATATATAGGGAGGAAAATCTGTTCACACAATGGTGTTCCAATTTACTTAAAAATGAGACTTTTTTTAATGAGCACATTCCTCTTAAAATTGGGCATTCCATATTATGAGGTCTGTTTAAATGAAAAGAGTCTACCTTCAACTTCAGCTTCAAAGATCTTCTCGAGCAGGATCTAGAAACAAGATAAATTAATATGTTTCACTTTAAATTTATACTCATTGGAAGCATACACGAGCGTGGATTGCTCAAAACACTTAAAATTCATTTCAACAACAATAACTCAAATACAACAGCGGTGTAAATGTCACTTGTGAGGAAACACTAATGTTTGTCCTCAAAGAATAAGCTCAGCATAGATATATAAAATAATCTTTGCACAATTTTATGCAAAACAATATTTCACAGAACTAAAGACCTCCCCATCGTGTTCAGTTAGAAAACCTAAGCAGTGAGTACTCGATTGGCATTACTATGTTATAAAACTCAGTAGTTTTCAATCAACAAGGACAAAGAGATTCTGACAAGCACTGCTCCTTCTAACGAGCAGAACACTGTCACTTTTCCAGGTAGTATCATCACTGCACATCTTGATGCTGTTGCATTTCAAACCAAGAGAATGAGAGTTTCACTATTGTAGTTCTATATACAGTGGCTGTTCTAGACAGTGATAATAACACTGGCACAGAATGCTTTCAGAGCATTAAAGCATGTTCTCTGCCCTAGTGAAATAAGTTAATATTATACTCATTTTCTCATAGTTTTAACACTGATGTGTTTATATACTGCGATGCTCACTTCAGAATGTTATAGCCATACTGAACACAAAAACAACGTGTATGTGTTGAACATGTAAAAGGCCTTCCCAATAGAAATATGAAAAGGTTTCTGATAACAAAGAAGTTGAATTTTTTATTTATGTATATATGTAAAAACCTTGGCCCAAACCATCTGATGCATAGAAACAACGCATTTCAACACTTCACTATACAAGATACTCTAAGCAGTTTTCCGTACACTGTATAAGATTTACAAGTAAGATTGCTAGACTTTTAGTAACATTTGTACTCTTAAGTACGCAATTTAAACTCATTCTTTGGCAGTTGTTCAAACACGTATTCTGACACTGCCAAATTGTAATATGCTAGAAATACTGATGATCTCCTATTAAGGTTAGGAACTGCTTAGAGTATCTTGTATAGTGAAGTGTTGAAATGCATTGTTTCTATGCATCAGATGGTTTGGGCCAAGGTTTTTAAATACACACATATAAAATTCAACTTCTTTGTTATCTTTGTTATCTTCGTTTGTTATACAGGTTTACATTAAGAATAAGAAAACACACAGTGTAGAGAAACATTTCCTTGCAGTTTAAAAACACATTTCTGGTTCTCTCTAATTATGTAGATCAGTTAGGGTAGAAAGTACATGAAACTCCGTCCAAGAAGAGGGAAAAAAATAGGTTCCTTAGTTCAGAATCTTCATTAGTTTAACTGTAATGTTAAATAAAGTTTACATCACCAGTCTTTCTTATAATGGCCTTGGAAATTTTCCTTTACTAGTGCAGTTAAATTGTACTAGCTGCTTCTATGAGATATAAGTTACTTGTAAATTGGGATTTATTAGTGTTATCTTCAGGGTAGGAAAATCTGTTTACACAATTGTGTTCCAATTTACGTAAGAAATGGGATTGTTTAATGAACTCAGCATTCTAAGAAATGTGCATTTTATATAATAAGCAGTGATTAAGTAAAAAGAAAGCTTTATGTAACTTCAGCTTGAAAGACATTTTGGAGCGAGATGTACAGACCCAATAAATATAAAAGCTACGGGTCAAATATCAAGTACTTCGACGTGTACATAGGAGTGCATCTAGCTCAAAATAATTAAACTTCATTTCAACACACACTCAAATACTACAAGAAGGTAATTGACACTTGTAACTGAGCTTTAGCATCTGTTCTGGAATAACCTCAGCACAGAAGTATAAAATAATCTTTGCACAACTTCACCCAGAACTATGTTTCAACAAACTAAAGACCAACGCATTATGTTCACTTACACAACCTAGGCAGCGAGTGCTGGATTGGCATTACCATGTTATAAAACTCAGTATGTTCGTAATTGACCAATACAAAGAAGATTTCGGCAAGCACTGCTACTCCTGATGAGCAGACCACTGTTTCACTTTATCAGGAATGATATTATCTATACGTCCTGATGCTGGTTCATTTGCTCACAAGTGCAATGACAGTTTCATTGTTGAAATTTTATACACTGTTTCTGTTCTAGACAGTGCTAGTACCTATACAGAATGCTTTCAGAGTATCAAAGCACGTTCTCTGCTCTAATGAAATAAGTTAAAATTATAACCACTTTTTCATATTTTCATCACGGATATTTTTATATCCTCCAGTGGGCACTTAGGAATTTTGTACACATACTGAACACATAAAAACGTGTAAAGGTTGAACATGTAAATTGACGTTCCAGTACATACATGAAACTGTTTCTGATAACAGAGGAGTTGAGTTTTTATGTAAATATGTAAAAAATGTGGATCAATCCATCTGATACATAGAAAGAAACAACGTCTTTCAATGCTTCATTATACATGTTACTCTTAGCAGTTCTTTTTACAGTGTAAGATTTTCAAGTAAGAATGCCAGTAATTTAGTTGAATATGCGCTGCTTAGAGAGTAGATAAAACACACTCTTTTGCAGTTGGCCACAAAAGTATTCTAACACTGTCCAATGGCCATAAGCAAGAAAGAGTGATGAGCTCACATTAATGTTTAGATATCTTCTGTGTCGTAGTTTGATGTACAGTAAGAGCAAACTAACACAGTTTAGAGAAACATTTATTTGCAGTTTAAAATCACACTTGGGGTTCTCTTGAATTGTGTAGATCCATTTATGTAGAAAGTACATGACATTCTGTCCATGATGACAGGACACAATAGGTATTTTAATTCAGAATCTCCTTTAATTTAGCTGTCTTGTTAAATAGATTTTTCCTCACTAGTCCTCTTCTAATGGCGCTGGAATATTATCTATACTTGTGCAGTTAATCTGTCCGTGCTGCTCATGCTAGATAAAAGTTAGTTGAAAGTTAGGGTTTAGTAGTAATATATATAGGGAGGAAAATCTGTTCACACAATGGTGTTCCAATTTACTTAAAAATGAGACTTTTTTTAATGAGCACATTCCTCTTAAAATTGGGCATTCCATATTATGAGGTCTGTTTAAATGAAAAGAGTCTACCTTCAACTTCAGCTTCAAAGATCTTCTCGAGCAGGATCTAGAAACAAGATAAATTAATATGTTTCACTTTAAATTTATACTCATTGGAAGCATACACGAGCGTGGATTGCTCAAAACACTTAAAATTCATTTCAACAACAATAACTCAAATACAACAGCGGTGTAAATGTCACTTGTGAGGAAACACTAATGTTTGTCCTCAAAGAATAAGCTCAGCATAGATATATAAAATAATCTTTGCACAATTTTATGCAAAACAATATTTCACAGAACTAAAGACCTCCCCATCGTGTTCAGTTAGAAAACCTAAGCAGTGAGTACTCGATTGGCATTACTATGTTATAAAACTCAGTAGTTTTCAATCAACAAGGACAAAGAGATTCTGACAAGCACTGCTCCTTCTAACGAGCAGAACACTGTCACTTTTCCAGGTAGTATCATCACTGCACATCTTGATGCTGTTGCATTTCAAACCAAGAGAATGAGAGTTTCACTATTGTAGTTCTATATACAGTGGCTGTTCTAGACAGTGATAATAACACTGGCACAGAATGCTTTCAGAGCATTAAAGCATGTTCTCTGCCCTAGTGAAATAAGTTAATATTATACTCATTTTCTCATAGTTTTAACACTGATGTGTTTATATACTGCGATGCTCACTTCAGAATGTTATAGCCATACTGAACACAAAAACAACGTGTATGTGTTGAACATGTAAAAGGCCTTCCCAATAGAAATATGAAAAGGTTTCTGATAACAAAGAAGTTGAATTTTTTATTTATGTATATATGTAAAAACCTTGGCCCAAACCATCTGATGCATAGAAACAACGCATTTCAACACTTCACTATACAAGATACTCTAAGCAGTTTTCCGTACACTGTATAAGATTTACAAGTAAGATTGCTAGACTTTTAGTAACATTTGTACTCTTAAGTACGCAATTTAAACTCATTCTTTGGCAGTTGTTCAAACACGTATTCTGACACTGCCAAATTGTAATATGCTAGAAATACTGATGATCTCCTATTAAGGTTAGGAACTGCTTAGAGTATCTTGTATAGTGAAGTGTTGAAATGCATTGTTTCTATGCATCAGATGGTTTGGGCCAAGGTTTTTAAATACACACATATAAAATTCAACTTCTTTGTTATCTTTGTTATCTTCGTTTGTTATACAGGTTTACATTAAGAATAAGAAAACACACAGTGTAGAGAAACATTTCCTTGCAGTTTAAAAACACATTTCTGGTTCTCTCTAATTATGTAGATCAGTTAGGGTAGAAAGTACATGAAACTCCGTCCAAGAAGAGGGAAAAAAATAGGTTCCTTAGTTCAGAATCTTCATTAGTTTAACTGTAATGTTAAATAAAGTTTACATCACCAGTCTTTCTTATAATGGCCTTGGAAATTTTCCTTTACTAGTGCAGTTAAATTGTACTAGCTGCTTCTATGAGATATAAGTTACTTGTAAATTGGGATTTATTAGTGTTATCTTCAGGGTAGGAAAATCTGTTTACACAATTGTGTTCCAATTTACGTAAGAAATGGGATTGTTTAATGAACTCAGCATTCTAAGAAATGTGCATTTTATATAATAAGCAGTGATTAAGTAAAAAGAAAGCTTTATGTAACTTCAGCTTGAAAGACATTTTGGAGCGAGATGTACAGACCCAATAAATATAAAAGCTACGGGTCAAATATCAAGTAATTCGACGTGTACATAGGAGTGCATCTAGCTCAAAATAATTAAACTTCATTTCAACACACACTCAAATACTACAAGAAGGTAATTGACACTTGTAACTGAGCTTTAGCATCTGTTCTGGAATAACCTCAGCACAGAAGTATAAAATAATCTTTGCACAACTTCACCCAGAACTATGTTTCAACAAACTAAAGACCAACGCATTATGTTCACTTACACAACCTAGGCAGCGAGTGCTGGATTGGCATTACCATGTTATAAAACTCAGTATGTTCGTAATTGACCAATACAAAGAAGATTTCGGCAAGCACTGCTACTCCTGATGAGCAGACCACTGTTTCACTTTATCAGGAATTATATTATCTATACGTCCTGATGCTGGTTCATTTGCTCACAAGTGCAATGACAGTTTCATTGTTGAAATTTTATACACTGTTTCTGTTCTAGACAGTGCTAGTACCTATACAGAATGCTTTCAGAGTATCAAAGCACGTTCTCTGCTCTAATGAAATAAGTTAAAATTATAACCACTTTTTCATATTTTCATCACGGATATTTTTATATCCTCCAGTGGGCACTTAGGAATTTTGTACACATACTGAACACATAAAAACGTGTAAAGGTTGAACATGTAAATTGACTTTCCAGTACATACATGAAACTGTTTCTGATAACAGAGGAGTTGAGTTTTTATGTAAATATGTAAAAAATGTGGATCAATCCATCTGATACATAGAAAGAAACAACGTCTTTCAATGCTTCATTATACATGTTACTCTTAGCAGTTCTTTTTACAGTGTAAGATTTTCAAGTAAGAATGCCAGTAATTTAGTTGAATATGCGCTGCTTAGAAAGTAGATAAAACACACTCTTTTGCAGTTGGCCACAAAAGTATTCTAACACTGTCCAATGGCCATAAGCAAGAAAGAGTGATGAGCTCACATTAATGTTTAGATATCTTCTGTGTCGTAGTTTGATGTACAGTAAGAGCAAACTAACACAGTTTAGAGAAACATTTATTTGCAGTTTAAAATCACACTTGGGGTTCTCTTGAATTGTGTAGATCCATTTATGTAGAAAGTACATGACATTCTGTCCATGATGACAGGACACAATAGGTATTTTAATTCAGAATCTCCTTTAATTTAGCTGTCTTGTTAAATAGATTTTTCCTCACTAGTCCTCTTCTAATGGCGCTGGAATATTATCTATACTTGTGCAGTTAATCTGTCCGTGCTGCTCATGCTAGATAAAAGTTAGTTGAAAGTTAGGGTTTAGTAGTAATATATATAGGGAGGAAAATCTGTTCACACAATGGTGTTCCAATTTACTTAAAAATGAGACTTTTTTTAATGAGCACATTCCTCTTAAAATTGGGCATTCCATATTATGAGGTCTGTTTAAATGAAAAGAGTCTACCTTCAACTTCAGCTTCAAAGATCTTCTAGAGCAGGATCTAGAAACAAGATAAATTAATATGTTTCACTTTAAATTTATACTCATTGGAAGCATACACGAGCGTGGATTGCTCAAAACACTTAAAATTCATTTCAACAACAATAACTCAAATACAACAGCGGTGTAAATGTCACTTGTGAGGAAACACTAATGTTTGTCCTCAAAGAATAAGCTCAGCATAGATATATAAAATAATCTTTGCACAATTTTATGCAAAACAATATTTCACAGAACTAAAGACCTCCCCATCGTGTTCAGTTAGAAAACCTAAGCAGTGAGTACTCGATTGGCATTACTATGTTATAAAACTCAGTAGTTTTCAATCAACAAGGACAAAGAGATTCTGACAAGCACTGCTCCTTCTAACGAGCAGAACACTGTCACTTTTCCAGGTAGTATCATCACTGCACATCTTGATGCTGTTGCATTTCAAACCAAGAGAATGAGAGTTTCACTATTGTAGTTCTATATACAGTGGCTGTTCTAGACAGTGATAATAACACTGGCACAGAATGCTTTCAGAGCATTAAAGCATGTTCTCTGCCCTAGTGAAATAAGTTAATATTATACTCATTTTCTCATAGTTTTAACACTGATGTGTTTATATACTGCGATGCTCACTTCAGAATGTTATAGCCATACTGAACACAAAAACAACGTGTATGTGTTGAACATGTAAAAGGCCTTCCCAATAGAAATATGAAAAAGTTTCTGATAACAAAGAAGTTGAATTTTTTATTTATGTATATATGTAAAAACCTTGGCCCAAACCATCTGATGCATAGAAACAACGCATTTCAACACTTCACTATACAAGATACTCTAAGCAGTTTTCCGTACACTGTATAAGATTTACAAGTAAGATTGCTAGACTTTTAGTAACATTTGTACTCTTAAGTACGCAATTTAAACTCATTCTTTGGCAGTTGTTCAAACACGTATTCTGACACTGCCAAATGGTAATATGCTAGAAATACTGATGATCTCCTATTAAGGTTAGGAACTGCTTAGAGTATCTTGTATAGTGAAGTGTTGAAATGCGTTGTTTCTATGCATCAGATGGTTTGGGCCAAGGTTTTTAAATACACACATATAAAATTCAACTTCTTTGTTATCTTTGTTATCTTCGTTTGTTATACAGGTTTACATTAAGAATAAGAAAACACACAGTGTAGAGAAACATTTCCTTGCAGTTTAAAAACACATTTCTGGTTCTCTCTAATTATGTAGATCAATTAGGGTAGAAAGTACATGAAACTCCGTCCAAGAAGAGGGAAAAAAATAGGTTCCTTAGTTCAGAATCTTCATTAGTTTAACTGTAATGTTAAATAAAGTTTACATCACCAGTCTTTCTTATAATGGCCTTGGAAATTTTCCTTTACTAGTGCAGTTAAATTGTACTAGCTGCTTCTATGAGATATAAGTTACTTGTAAATTGGGATTTATTAGTGTTATCTTCAGGGTAGGAAAATCTGTTTACACAATTGTGTTCCAATTTACGTAAGAAATGGGATTGTTTAATGAACTCAGCATTCTAAGAAATGTGCATTTTATATAATAAGCAGTGATTAAGTAAAAAGAAAGCTTTATGTAACTTCAGCTTGAAAGACATTTTGGAGCGAGATGTACAGACCCAATAAATATAAAAGCTACGGGTCAAATATCAAGTAATTCGACGTGTACATAGGAGTGCATCTAGCTCAAAATAATTAAACTTCATTTCAACACACACTCAAATACTACAAGAAGGTAATTGACACTTGTAACTGAGCTTTAGCATCTGTTCTGGAATAACCTCAGCACAGAAGTATAAAATAATCTTTGCACAACTTCACCCAGAACTATGTTTCAACAAACTAAAGACCAACGCATTATGTTCACTTACACAACCTAGGCAGCGAGTGCTGGATTGGCATTACCATGTTATAAAACTCAGTATGTTCGTAATTGACCAATACAAAGAAGATTTCGGCAAGCACTGCTACTCCTGATGAGCAGACCACTGTTTCACTTTATCAGGAATTATATTATCTATACGTCCTGATGCTGGTTCATTTGCTCACAAGTGCAATGACAGTTTCATTGTTGAAATTTTATACACGGTTTCTGTTCTAGACAGTGCTAGTACCTATACAGAATGCTTTCAGAGTATCAAAGCACGTTCTCTGCTCTAATGAAATAAGTTAAAATTATAACCACTTTTTCATATTTTCATCACGGATATTTTTATATCCTCCAGTGGGCACTTAGGAATTTTGTACACATACTGAACACATAAAAACGTGTAAAGGTTGAACATGTAAATTGACTTTCCAGTACATACATGAAACTGTTTCTGATAACAGAGGAGTTGAGTTTTTATGTAAATATGTAAAAAATGTGGATCAATCCATCTGATACATAGAAAGAAACAACGTCTTTCAATGCTTCATTATACATGTTACTCTTAGCAGTTCTTTTTACAGTGTAAGATTTTCAAGTAAGAATGCCAGTAATTTAGTTGAATATGCGCTGCTTAGAAAGTAGATAAAACACACTCTTTTGCAGTTGGCCACAAAAGTATTCTAACACTGTACAATGGCCATAAGCAAGAAAGAGTGATGAGCTCACATTAATGTTTAGATATCTTCTGTGTCGTAGTTTGATGTACAGTAAGAGCAAACTAACACAGTTTAGAGAAACATTTATTTGCAGTTTAAAATCACACTTGGGGTTCTCTTGAATTGTGTAGATCCATTTATGTAGAAAGTACATGACATTCTGTCCATGATGACAGGACACAATAGGTATTTTAATTCAGAATCTCCTTTAATTTAGCTGTCTTGTTAAATAGATTTTTCCTCACTAGTCCTCTTCTAATGGCGCTGGAATATTATCTATACTTGTGCAGTTAATCTGTCCGTGCTGCTCATGCTAGATAAAAGTTAGTTGAAAGTTAGGGTTTAGTAGTAATATATATAGGGAGGAAAATCTGTTCACACAATGGTGTTCCAATTTACTTAAAAATGAGACTTTTTTTAATGAGCACATTCCTCTTAAAATTGGGCATTCCATATTATGAGGTCTGTTTAAATGAAAAGAGTCTACCTTCAACTTCAGCTTCAAAGATCTTCTCGAGCAGGATCTAGAAACAAGATAAATTAATATGTTTCACTTTAAATTTATACTCATTGGAAGCATACACGAGCGTGGATTGCTCAAAACACTTAAAATTCATTTCAACAACAATAACTCAAATACAACAGCGGTGTAAATGTCACTTGTGAGGAAACACTAATGTTTGTCCTCAAAGAATAAGCTCAGCATAGATATATAAAATAATCTTTGCACAATTTTATGCAAAACAATATTTCACAGAACTAAAGACCTCCCCATCGTGTTCAGTTAGAAAACCTAAGCAGTGAGTACTCGATTGGCATTACTATGTTATAAAACTCAGTAGTTTTCAATCAACAAGGACAAAGAGATTCTGACAAGCACTGCTCCTTCTAACGAGCAGAACACTGTCACTTTTCCAGGTAGTATCATCACTGCACATCTTGATGCTGTTGCATTTCAAACCAAGAGAATGAGAGTTTCACTATTGTAGTTCTATATACAGTGGCTGTTCTAGACAGTGATAATAACACTGGCACAGAATGCTTTCAGAGCATTAAAGCATGTTCTCTGCCCTAGTGAAATAAGTTAATATTATACTCATTTTCTCATAGTTTTAACACTGATGTGTTTATATACTGCGATGCTCACTTCAGAATGTTATAGCCATACTGAACACAAAAACAACGTGTATGTGTTGAACATGTAAAAGGCCTTCCCAATAGAAATATGAAAAAGTTTCTGATAACAAAGAAGTTGAATTTTTTATTTATGTATATATGTAAAAACCTTGGCCCAAACCATCTGATGCATAGAAACAACGCATTTCAACACTTCACTATACAAGATACTCTAAGCAGTTTTCCGTACACTGTATAAGATTTACAAGTAAGATTGCTAGACTTTTAGTAACATTTGTACTCTTAAGTACGCAATTTAAACTCATTCTTTGGCAGTTGTTCAAACACGTATTCTGACACTGCCAAATGGTAATATGCTAGAAATACTGATGATCTCCTATTAAGGTTAGGAACTGCTTAGAGTATCTTGTATAGTGAAGTGTTGAAATGCGTTGTTTCTATGCATCAGATGGTTTGGGCCAAGGTTTTTAAATACACACATATAAAATTCAACTTCTTTGTTATCTTTGTTATCTTCGTTTGTTATACAGGTTTACATTAAGAATAAGAAAACACACAGTGTAGAGAAACATTTCCTTGCAGTTTAAAAACACATTTCTGGTTCTCTCTAATTATGTAGATCAATTAGGGTAGAAAGTATATGAAACTCCGTCCAAGAAGAGGGAAAAAAATAGGTTCCTTAGTTCAGAATCTTCATTAGTTTAACTGTAATGTTAAATAAAGTTTACATCACCAGTCTTTCTTATAATGGCCTTGGAAATTTTCCTTTACTAGTGCAGTTAAATTGTACTAGCTGCTTCTATGAGATATAAGTTACTTGTAAATTGGGATTTATTAGTGTTATCTTCAGGGTAGGAAAATCTGTTTACACAATTGTGTTCCAATTTACGTAAGAAATGGGATTGTTTAATGAACTCAGCATTCTAAGAAATGTGCATTTTATATAATAAGCAGTGATTAAGTAAAAAGAAAGCTTTATGTAACTTCAGCTTGAAAGACATTTTGGAGCGAGATGTACAGACCCAATAAATATAAAAGCTACGGGTCAAATATCAAGTAATTCGACGTGTACATAGGAGTGCATCTAGCTCAAAATAATTAAACTTCATTTCAACACACACTCAAATACTACAAGAAGGTAATTGACACTTGTAACTGAGCTTTAGCATCTGTTCTGGAATAACCTCAGCACAGAAGTATAAAATAATCTTTGCACAACTTCACCCAGAACTATGTTTCAACAAACTAAAGACCAACGCATTATGTTCACTTACACAACCTAGGCAGCGAGTGCTGGATTGGCATTACCATGTTATAAAACTCAGTATGTTCGTAATTGACCAATACAAAGAAGATTTCGGCAAGCACTGCTACTCCTGATGAGCAGACCACTGTTTCACTTTATCAGGAATGATATTATCTATACGTCCTGATGCTGGTTCATTTGCTCACAAGTGCAATGACAGTTTCATTGTTGAAATTTTATACACTGTTTCTGTTCTAGACAGTGCTAGTACCTATAGAGAATGCTTTCAGAGTATCAAAGCACGTTCTCTGCTCTAATGAAATAAGTTAAAATTATAACCACTTTTTCATATTTTCATCACGGATATTTTTATATCCTCCAGTGGGCACTTAGGAATTTTGTACACATACTGAACACATAAAAACGTGTAAAGGTTGAACATGTAAATTGACGTTCCAGTACATACATGAAACTGTTTCTGATAACAGAGGAGTTGAGTTTTTATGTAAATATGTAAAAAATGTGGACCAATCCATCTGATACATAGAAAGAAACAACGTCTTTCAATGCTTCATTATACATGTTACTCTTAGCAGTTCTTTTTACAGTGTAAGATTTTCAAGTAAGAATGCCAGTAATTTAGTTGAATATGCGCTGCTTAGAAAGTAGATAAAACACACTCTTTTGCAGTTGGCCACAAAAGTATTCTAACACTGTACAATGGCCATAAGCAAGAAAGAGTGATGAGCTCACATTAATGTTTAGATATCTTCTGTGTCGTAGTTTGATGTACAGTAAGAGCAAACTAACACAGTTTAGAGAAACATTTATTTGCAGTTTAAAATCACACTTGGGGTTCTCTTGAATTGTGTAGATCCATTTATGTAGAAAGTACATGACATTCTGTCCATGATGACAGGACACAATAGGTATTTTAATTCAGAATCTCCTTTAATTTAGCTGTCTTGTTAAATAGATTTTTCCTCACTAGTCCTCTTCTAATGGCGCTGGAATATTATCTATACTTGTGCAGTTAATCTGTCCGTGCTGCTCATGCTAGATAAAAGTTAGTTGAAAGTTAGGGTTTAGTAGTAATATATATAGGGAGGAAAATCTGTTCACACAATGGTGTTCCAATTTACTTAAAAATGAGACTTTTTTTAATGAGCACATTCCTCTTAAAATTGGGCATTCCATATTATGAGGTCTGTTTAAATGAAAAGAGTCTACCTTCAACTTCAGCTTCAAAGATCTTCTAGAGCAGGATCTAGAAACAAGATAAATTAATATGTTTCACTTTAAATTTATACTCATTGGAAGCATACACGAGCGTGGATTGCTCAAAACACTTAAAATTCATTTCAACAACAATAACTCAAATACAACAGCGGTGTAAATGTCACTTGTGAGGAAACACTAATGTTTGTCCTCAAAGAATAAGCTCAGCATAGATATATAAAATAATCTTTGCACAATTTTATGCAAAACAATATTTCACAGAACTAAAGACCTCCCCATCGTGTTCAGTTAGAAAACCTAAGCAGTGAGTACTCGATTGGCATTACTATGTTATAAAACTCAGTAGTTTTCAATCAACAAGGACAAAGAGATTCTGACAAGCACTGCTCCTTCTAACGAGCAGAACACTGTCACTTTTCCAGGTAGTATCATCACTGCACATCTTGATGCTGTTGCATTTCAAACCAAGAGAATGAGAGTTTCACTATTGTAGTTCTATATACAGTGGCTGTTCTAGACAGTGATAATAACACTGGCACAGAATGCTTTCAGAGCATTAAAGCATGTTCTCTGCCCTAGTGAAATAAGTTAATATTATACTCATTTTCTCATAGTTTTAACACTGATGTGTTTATATACTGCGATGCTCACTTCAGAATGTTATAGCCATACTGAACACAAAAACAACGTGTATGTGTTGAACATGTAAAAGGCCTTCCCAATAGAAATATGAAAAAGTTTCTGATAACAAAGAAGTTGAATTTTTTATTTATGTATATATGTAAAAACCTTGGCCCAAACCATCTGATGCATAGAAACAACGCATTTCAACACTTCACTATACAAGATACTCTAAGCAGTTTTCCGTACACTGTATAAGATTTACAAGTAAGATTGCTAGACTTTTAGTAACATTTGTACTCTTAAGTACGCAATTTAAACTCATTCTTTGGCAGTTGTTCAAACACGTATTCTGACACTGCCAAATGGTAATATGCTAGAAATACTGATGATCTCCTATTAAGGTTAGGAACTGCTTAGAGTATCTTGTATAGTGAAGTGTTGAAATGCGTTGTTTCTATGCATCAGATGGTTTGGGCCAAGGTTTTTAAATACACACATATAAAATTCAACTTCTTTGTTATCTTTGTTATCTTCGTTTGTTATACAGGTTTACATTAAGAATAAGAAAACACACAGTGTAGAGAAACATTTCCTTGCAGTTTAAAAACACATTTCTGGTTCTCTCTAATTATGTAGATCAATTAGGGTAGAAAGTACATGAAACTCCGTCCAAGAAGAGGGAAAAAAATAGGTTCCTTAGTTCAGAATCTTCATTAGTTTAACTGTAATGTTAAATAAAGTTTACATCACCAGTCTTTCTTATAATGGCCTTGGAAATTTTCCTTTACTAGTGCAGTTAAATTGTACTAGCTGCTTCTATGAGATATAAGTTACTTGTAAATTGGGATTTATTAGTGTTATCTTCAGGGTAGGAAAATCTGTTTACACAATTGTGTTCCAATTTACGTAAGAAATGGGATTGTTTAATGAACTCAGCATTCTAAGAAATGTGCATTTTATATAATAAGCAGTGATTAAGTAAAAAGAAAGCTTTATGTAACTTCAGCTTGAAAGACATTTTGGAGCGAGATGTACAGACCCAATAAATATAAAAGCTACGGGTCAAATATCAAGTAATTCGACGTGTACATAGGAGTGCATCTAGCTCAAAATAATTAAACTTCATTTCAACACACACTCAAATACTACAAGAAGGTAATTGACACTTGTAACTGAGCTTTAGCATCTGTTCTGGAATAACCTCAGCACAGAAGTATAAAATAATCTTTGCACAACTTCACCCAGAACTATGTTTCAACAAACTAAAGACCAACGCATTATGTTCACTTACACAACCTAGGCAGCGAGTGCTGGATTGGCATTACCATGTTATAAAACTCAGTATGTTCGTAATTGACCAATACAAAGAAGATTTCGGCAAGCACTGCTACTCCTGATGAGCAGACCACTGTTTCACTTTATCAGGAATTATATTATCTATACGTCCTGATGCTGGTTCATTTGCTCACAAGTGCAATGACAGTTTCATTGTTGAAATTTTATACACGGTTTCTGTTCTAGACAGTGCTAGTACCTATACAGAATGCTTTCAGAGTATCAAAGCACGTTCTCTGCTCTAATGAAATAAGTTAAAATTATAACCACTTTTTCATATTTTCATCACGGATATTTTTATATCCTCCAGTGGGCACTTAGGAATTTTGTACACATACTGAACACATAAAAACGTGTAAAGGTTGAACATGTAAATTGACTTTCCAGTACATACATGAAACTGTTTCTGATAACAGAGGAGTTGAGTTTTTATGTAAATATGTAAAAAATGTGGATCAATCCATCTGATACATAGAAAGAAACAACGTCTTTCAATGCTTCATTATACATGTTACTCTTAGCAGTTCTTTTTACAGTGTAAGATTTTCAAGTAAGAATGCCAGTAATTTAGTTGAATATGCGCTGCTTAGAAAGTAGATAAAACACACTCTTTTGCAGTTGGCCACAAAAGTATTCTAACACTGTACAATGGCCATAAGCAAGAAAGAGTGATGAGCTCACATTAATGTTTAGATATCTTCTGTGTCGTAGTTTGATGTACAGTAAGAGCAAACTAACACAGTTTAGAGAAACATTTATTTGCAGTTTAAAATCACACTTGGGGTTCTCTTGAATTGTGTAGATCCATTTATGTAGAAAGTACATGACATTCTGTCCATGATGACAGGACACAATAGGTATTTTAATTCAGAATCTCCTTTAATTTAGCTGTCTTGTTAAATAGATTTTTCCTCACTAGTCCTCTTCTAATGGCGCTGGAATATTATCTATACTTGTGCAGTTAATCTGTCCGTGCTGCTCATGCTAGATAAAAGTTAGTTGAAAGTTAGGGTTTAGTAGTAATATATATAGGGAGGAAAATCTGTTCACACAATGGTGTTCCAATTTACTTAAAAATGAGACTTTTTTTAATGAGCACATTCCTCTTAAAATTGGGCATTCCATATTATGAGGTCTGTTTAAATGAAAAGAGTCTACCTTCAACTTCAGCTTCAAAGATCTTCTCGAGCAGGATCTAGAAACAAGATAAATTAATATGTTTCACTTTAAATTTATACTCATTGGAAGCATACACGAGCGTGGATTGCTCAAAACACTTAAAATTCATTTCAACAACAATAACTCAAATACAACAGCGGTGTAAATGTCACTTGTGAGGAAACACTAATGTTTGTCCTCAAAGAATAAGCTCAGCATAGATATATAAAATAATCTTTGCACAATTTTATGCAAAACAATATTTCACAGAACTAAAGACCTCCCCATCGTGTTCAGTTAGAAAACCTAAGCAGTGAGTACTCGATTGGCATTACTATGTTATAAAACTCAGTAGTTTTCAATCAACAAGGACAAAGAGATTCTGACAAGCACTGCTCCTTCTAACGAGCAGAACACTGTCACTTTTCCAGGTAGTATCATCACTGCACATCTTGATGCTGTTGCATTTCAAACCAAGAGAATGAGAGTTTCACTATTGTAGTTCTATATACAGTGGCTGTTCTAGACAGTGATAATAACACTGGCACAGAATGCTTTCAGAGCATTAAAGCATGTTCTCTGCCCTAGTGAAATAAGTTAATATTATACTCATTTTCTCATAGTTTTAACACTGATGTGTTTATATACTGCGATGCTCACTTCAGAATGTTATAGCCATACTGAACACAAAAACAACGTGTATGTGTTGAACATGTAAAAGGCCTTCCCAATAGAAATATGAAAAAGTTTCTGATAACAAAGAAGTTGAATTTTTTATTTATGTATATATGTAAAAACCTTGGCCCAAACCATCTGATGCATAGAAACAACGCATTTCAACACTTCACTATACAAGATACTCTAAGCAGTTTTCCGTACACTGTATAAGATTTACAAGTAAGATTGCTAGACTTTTAGTAACATTTGTACTCTTAAGTACGCAATTTAAACTCATTCTTTGGCAGTTGTTCAAACACGTATTCTGACACTGCCAAATGGTAATATGCTAGAAATACTGATGATCTCCTATTAAGGTTAGGAACTGCTTAGAGTATCTTGTATAGTGAAGTGTTGAAATGCGTTGTTTCTATGCATCAGATGGTTTGGGCCAAGGTTTTTAAATACACACATATAAAATTCAACTTCTTTGTTATCTTTGTTATCTTCGTTTGTTATACAGGTTTACATTAAGAATAAGAAAACACACAGTGTAGAGAAACATTTCCTTGCAGTTTAAAAACACATTTCTGGTTCTCTCTAATTATGTAGATCAATTAGGGTAGAAAGTATATGAAACTCCGTCCAAGAAGAGGGAAAAAAATAGGTTCCTTAGTTCAGAATCTTCATTAGTTTAACTGTAATGTTAAATAAAGTTTACATCACCAGTCTTTCTTATAATGGCCTTGGAAATTTTCCTTTACTAGTGCAGTTAAATTGTACTAGCTGCTTCTATGAGATATAAGTTACTTGTAAATTGGGATTTATTAGTGTTATCTTCAGGGTAGGAAAATCTGTTTACACAATTGTGTTCCAATTTACGTAAGAAATGGGATTGTTTAATGAACTCAGCATTCTAAGAAATGTGCATTTTATATAATAAGCAGTGATTAAGTAAAAAGAAAGCTTTATGTAACTTCAGCTTGAAAGACATTTTGGAGCGAGATGTACAGACCCAATAAATATAAAAGCTACGGGTCAAATATCAAGTAATTCGACGTGTACATAGGAGTGCATCTAGCTCAAAATAATTAAACTTCATTTCAACACACACTCAAATACTACAAGAAGGTAATTGACACTTGTAACTGAGCTTTAGCATCTGTTCTGGAATAACCTCAGCACAGAAGTATAAAATAATCTTTGCACAACTTCACCCAGAACTATGTTTCAACAAACTAAAGACCAACGCATTATGTTCACTTACACAACCTAGGCAGCGAGTGCTGGATTGGCATTACCATGTTATAAAACTCAGTATGTTCGTAATTGACCAATACAAAGAAGATTTCGGCAAGCACTGCTACTCCTGATGAGCAGACCACTGTTTCACTTTATCAGGAATGATATTATCTATACGTCCTGATGCTGGTTCATTTGCTCACAAGTGCAATGACAGTTTCATTGTTGAAATTTTATACACTGTTTCTGTTCTAGACAGTGCTAGTACCTATAGAGAATGCTTTCAGAGTATCAAAGCACGTTCTCTGCTCTAATGAAATAAGTTAAAATTATAACCACTTTTTCATATTTTCATCACGGATATTTTTATATCCTCCAGTGGGCACTTAGGAATTTTGTACACATACTGAACACATAAAAACGTGTAAAGGTTGAACATGTAAATTGACGTTCCAGTACATACATGAAACTGTTTCTGATAACAGAGGAGTTGAGTTTTTATGTAAATATGTAAAAAATGTGGACCAATCCATCTGATACATAGAAAGAAACAACGTCTTTCAATGCTTCATTATACATGTTACTCTTAGCAGTTCTTTTTACAGTGTAAGATTTTCAAGTAAGAATGCCAGTAATTTAGTTGAATATGCGCTGCTTAGAAAGTAGATAAAACACACTCTTTTGCAGTTGGCCACAAAAGTATTCTAACACTGTACAATGGCCATAAGCAAGAAAGAGTGATGAGCTCACATTAATGTTTAGATATCTTCTGTGTCGTAGTTTGATGTACAGTAAGAGCAAACTAACACAGTTTAGAGAAACATTTATTTGCAGTTTAAAATCACACTTGGGGTTCTCTTGAATTGTGTAGATCCATTTATGTAGAAAGTACATGACATTCTGTCCATGATGACAGGACACAATAGGTATTTTAATTCAGAATCTCCTTTAATTTAGCTGTCTTGTTAAATAGATTTTTCCTCACTAGTCCTCTTCTAATGGCGCTGGAATATTATCTATACTTGTGCAGTTAATCTGTCCGTGCTGCTCATGCTAGATAAAAGTTAGTTGAAAGTTAGGGTTTAGTAGTAATATATATAGGGAGGAAAATCTGTTCACACAATGGTGTTCCAATTTACTTAAAAATGAGACTTTTTTTAATGAGCACATTCCTCTTAAAATTGGGCATTCCATATTATGAGGTCTGTTTAAATGAAAAGAGTCTACCTTCAACTTCAGCTTCAAAGATCTTCTCGAGCAGGATCTAGAAACAAGATAAATTAATATGTTTCACTTTAAATTTATACTCATTGGAAGCATACACGAGCGTGGATTGCTCAAAACACTTAAAATTCATTTCAACAACAATAACTCAAATACAACAGCGGTGTAAATGTCACTTGTGAGGAAACACTAATGTTTGTCCTCAAAGAATAAGCTCAGCATAGATATATAAAATAATCTTTGCACAATTTTATGCAAAACAATATTTCACAGAACTAAAGACCTCCCCATCGTGTTCAGTTAGAAAACCTAAGCAGTGAGTACTCGATTGGCATTACTATGTTATAAAACTCAGTAGTTTTCAATCAACAAGGACAAAGAGATTCTGACAAGCACTGCTCCTTCTAACGAGCAGAACACTGTCACTTTTCCAGGTAGTATCATCACTGCACATCTTGATGCTGTTGCATTTCAAACCAAGAGAATGAGAGTTTCACTATTGTAGTTCTATATACAGTGGCTGTTCTAGACAGTGATAACACTGGCACAGAATGCTTTCAGAGCATTAAAGCATGTTCTCTGCCCTAGTGAAATAAGTTAATATTATACTCATTTTCTCATAGTTTTAACACTGATGTGTTTATATACTGCGATGCTCACTTCAGAATGTTATAGCCATACTGAACACAAAAACAACGTGTATGTGTTGAACATGTAAAAGGCCTTCCCAATAGAAATATGAAAAAGTTTCTGATAACAAAGAAGTTGAATTTTTTATTTATGTATATATGTAAAAACCTTGGACCAAACCATCTGATGCATAGAAACAACGCATTTCAACACTTCACTATACAAGATACTCTAAGCAGTTTTCCGTACACTGTATAAGATTTACAAGTAAGATTGCTAGACTTTTAGTAACATTTGTACTCTTAAGTACGCAATTTAAACTCATTCTTTGGCAGTTGTTCAAACACGTATTCTGACACTGCCAAATGGTAATATGCTAGAAATACTGATGATCTCCTATTAAGGTTAGGAACTGCTTAGAGTATCTTGTATAGTGAAGTGTTGAAATGCGTTGTTTCTATGCATCAGATGGTTTGGGCCAAGGTTTTTAAATACACACATATAAAATTCAACTTCTTTGTTATCTTTGTTATCTTCGTTTGTTATACAGGTTTACATTAAGAATAAGAAAACACACAGTGTAGAGAAACATTTCCTTGCAGTTAAAAAACACATTTCTGGTTCTCTCTAATTATGTAGATCAATTAGGGTAGAAAGTACATGAAACTCCGTCCAAGAAGAGGGAAAAAAATAGGTTCCTTAGTTCAGAATCTTCATTAGTTTAACTGTAATGTTAAATAAAGTTTACATCACCAGTCTTTCTTATAATGGCCTTGGAAATTTTCCTTTACTAGTGCAGTTAAATTGTACTAGCTGCTTCTATGAGATATAAGTTACTTGTAAATTGGGATTTATTAGTGTTATCTTCAGGGTAGGAAAATCTGTTTACACAATTGTGTTCCAATTTACGTAAGAAATGGGATTGTTTAATGAACTCAGCATTCTAAGAAATGTGCATTTTATATAATAAGCAGTGATTAAGTAAAAAGAAAGCTTTATGTAACTTCAGCTTGAAAGACATTTTGGAGCGAGATGTACAGACCCAATAAATATAAAAGCTACGGGTCAAATATCAAGTAATTCGACGTGTACATAGGAGTGCATCTAGCTCAAAATAATTAAACTTCATTTCAACACACACTCAAATACTACAAGAAGGTAATTGACACTTGTAACTGAGCTTTAGCATCTGTTCTGGAATAACCTCAGCACAGAAGTATAAAATAATCTTTGCACAACTTCACCCAGAACTATGTTTCAACAAACTAAAGACCAACGCATTATGTTCACTTACACAACCTAGGCAGCGAGTGCTGGATTGGCATTACCATGTTATAAAACTCAGTATGTTCGTAATTGACCAATACAAAGAAGATTTCGGCAAGCACTGCTACTCCTGATGAGCAGACCACTGTTTCACTTTATCAGGAATGATATTATCTATACGTCCTGATGCTGGTTCATTTGCTCACAAGTGCAATGACAGTTTCATTGTTGAAATTTTATACACTGTTTCTGTTCTAGACAGTGCTAGTACCTATACAGAATGCTTTCAGAGTATCAAAGCACGTTCTCTGCTCTAATGAAATAAGTTAAAATTATAACCACTTTTTCATATTTTCATCACGGATATTTTTATATCCTCCAGTGGGCACTTAGGAATTTTGTACACATACTGAACACATAAAAACGTGTAAAGGTTGAACATGTAAATTGACGTTCCAGTACATACATGAAACTGTTTCTGATAACAGAGGAGTTGAGTTTTTATGTAAATATGTAAAAAATGTGGACCAATCCATCTGATACATAGAAAGAAACAACGTCTTTCAATGCTTCATTATACATGTTACTCTTAGCAGTTCTTTTTACAGTGTAAGATTTTCAAGTAAGAATGCCAGTAATTTAGTTGAATATGCGCTGCTTAGAAAGTAGATAAAACACACTCTTTTGCAGTTGGCCACAAAAGTATTCTAACACTGTACAATGGCCATAAGCAAGAAAGAGTGATGAGCTCACATTAATGTTTAGATATCTTCTGTGTCGTAGTTTGATGTACAGTAAGAGCAAACTAACACAGTTTAGAGAAACATTTATTTGCAGTTTAAAATCACACTTGGGGTTCTCTTGAATTGTGTAGATCCATTTATGTAGAAAGTACATGACATTCTGTCCATGATGACAGGACACAATAGGTATTTTAATTCAGAATCTCCTTTAATTTAGCTGTCTTGTTAAATAGATTTTTCCTCACTAGTCCTCTTCTAATGGCGCTGGAATATTATCTATACTTGTGCAGTTATTCTGTCCGTGCTGCTCATGCTAGATAAAAGTTAGTTGAAAGTTAGGGTTTAGTAGTAATATATATAGGGAGGAAAATCTGTTCACACAATGGTGTTCCAATTTACTTAAAAATGAGACTTTTTTTAATGAGCACATTCCTCTTAAAATTGGGCATTCCATATTATGAGGTCTGTTTAAATGAAAAGAGTCTACCTTCAACTTCAGCTTCAAAGATCTTCTCGAGCAGGATCTAGAAACAAGATAAATTAATATGTTTCACTTTAAATTTATACTCATTGGAAGCATACACGAGCGTGGATTGCTCAAAACACTTAAAATTCATTTCAACAACAATAACTCAAATACAACAGCGGTGTAAATGTCACTTGTGAGGAAACACTAATGTTTGTCCTCAAAGAATAAGCTCAGCATAGATATATAAAATAATCTTTGCACAATTTTATGCAAAACAATATTTCACAGAACTAAAGACCTCCCCATCGTGTTCAGTTAGAAAACCTAAGCAGTGAGTACTCGATTGGCATTACTATGTTATAAAACTCAGTAGTTTTCAATCAACAAGGACAAAGAGATTCTGACAAGCACTGCTCCTTCTAACGAGCAGAACACTGTCACTTTTCCAGGTAGTATCATCACTGCACATCTTGATGCTGTTGCATTTCAAACCAAGAGAATGAGAGTTTCACTATTGTAGTTCTATATACAGTGGCTGTTCTAGACAGTGATAACACTGGCACAGAATGCTTTCAGAGCATTAAAGCATGTTCTCTGCCCTAGTGAAATAAGTTAATATTATACTCATTTTCTCATAGTTTTAACACTGATGTGTTTATATACTGCGATGCTCACTTCAGAATGTTATAGCCATACTGAACACAAAAACAACGTGTATGTGTTGAACATGTAAAAGGCCTTCCCAATAGAAATATGAAAAAGTTTCTGATAACAAAGAAGTTGAATTTTTTATTTATGTATATATGTAAAAACCTTGGACCAAACCATCTGATGCATAGAAACAACGCATTTCAACACTTCACTATACAAGATACTCTAAGCAGTTTTCCGTACACTGTATAAGATTTACAAGTAAGATTGCTAGACTTTTAGTAACATTTGTACTCTTAAGTACGCAATTTAAACTCATTCTTTGGCAGTTGTTCAAACACGTATTCTGACACTGCCAAATGGTAATATGCTAGAAATACTGATGATCTCCTATTAAGGTTAGGAACTGCTTAGAGTATCTTGTATAGTGAAGTGTTGAAATGCGTTGTTTCTATGCATCAGATGGTTTGGGCCAAGGTTTTTAAATACACACATATAAAATTCAACTTCTTTGTTATCTTTGTTATCTTCGTTTGTTATACAGGTTTACATTAAGAATAAGAAAACACACAGTGTAGAGAAACATTTCCTTGCAGTTTAAAAACACATTTCTGGTTCTCTCTAATTATGTAGATCAATTAGGGTAGAAAGTACATGAAACTCCGTCCAAGAAGAGGGAAAAAAATAGGTTCCTTAGTTCAGAATCTTCATTAGTTTAACTGTAATGTTAAATAAAGTTTACATCACCAGTCTTTCTTATAATGGCCTTGGAAATTTTCCTTTACTAGTGCAGTTAAATTGTACTAGCTGCTTCTATGAGATATAAGTTACTTGTAAATTGGGATTTATTAGTGTTATCTTCAGGGTAGGAAAATCTGTTTACACAATTGTGTTCCAATTTACGTAAGAAATGGGATTGTTTAATGAACTCAGCATTCTAAGAAATGTGCATTTTATATAATAAGCAGTGATTAAGTAAAAAGAAAGCTTTATGTAACTTCAGCTTGAAAGACATTTTGGAGCGAGATGTACAGACCCAATAAATATAAAAGCTACGGGTCAAATATCAAGTAATTCGACGTGTACATAGGAGTGCATCTAGCTCAAAATAATTAAACTTCATTTCAACACACACTCAAATACTACAAGAAGGTAATTGACACTTGTAACTGAGCTTTAGCATCTGTTCTGGAATAACCTCAGCACAGAAGTATAAAATAATCTTTGCACAACTTCACCCAGAACTATGTTTCAACAAACTAAAGACCAACGCATTATGTTCACTTACACAACCTAGGCAGCGAGTGCTGGATTGGCATTACCATGTTATAAAACTCAGTATGTTCGTAATTGACCAATACAAAGAAGATTTCGGCAAGCACTGCTACTCCTGATGAGCAGACCACTGTTTCACTTTATCAGGAATGATATTATCTATACGTCCTGATGCTGGTTCATTTGCTCACAAGTGCAATGACAGTTTCATTGTTGAAATTTTATACACTGTTTCTGTTCTAGACAGTGCTAGTACCTATACAGAATGCTTTCAGAGTATCAAAGCACGTTCTCTGCTCTAATGAAATAAGTTAAAATTATAACCACTTTTTCATATTTTCATCACGGATATTTTTATATCCTCCAGTGGGCACTTAGGAATTTTGTACACATACTGAACACATAAAAACGTGTAAAGGTTGAACATGTAAATTGACTTTCCAGTACATACATGAAACTGTTTCTGATAACAGAGGAGTTGAGTTTTTATGTAAATATGTAAAAAATGTGGATCAATCCATCTGATACATAGAAAGAAACAACGTCTTTCAATGCTTCATTATACATGTTACTCTTAGCAGTTCTTTTTACAGTGTAAGATTTTCAAGTAAGAATGCCAGTAATTTAGTTGAATATGCGCTGCTTAGAAAGTAGATAAAACACACTCTTTTGCAGTTGGCCACAAAAGTATTCTAACACTGTACAATGGCCATAAGCAAGAAAGAGTGATGAGCTCACATTAATGTTTAGATATCTTCTGTGTCGTAGTTTGATGTACAGTAAGAGCAAACTAACACAGTTTAGAGAAACATTTATTTGCAGTTTAAAATCACACTTGGGGTTCTCTTGAATTGTGTAGATCCATTTATGTAGAAAGTACATGACATTCTGTCCATGATGACAGGACACAATAGGTATTTTAATTCAGAATCTCCTTTAATTTAGCTGTCTTGTTAAATAGATTTTTCCTCACTAGTCCTCTTCTAATGGCGCTGGAATATTATCTATACTTGTGCAGTTAATCTGTCCGTGCTGCTCATGCTAGATAAAAGTTAGTTGAAAGTTAGGGTTTAGTAGTAATATATATAGGGAGGAAAATCTGTTCACACAATGGTGTTCCAATTTACTTAAAAATGAGACTTTTTTTAATGAGCACATTCCTCTTAAAATTGGGCATTCCATATTATGAGGTCTGTTTAAATGAAAAGAGTCTACCTTCAACTTCAGCTTCAAAGATCTTCTCGAGCAGGATCTAGAAACAAGATAAATTAATATGTTTCACTTTAAATTTATACTCATTGGAAGCATACACGAGCGTGGATTGCTCAAAACACTTAAAATTCATTTCAACAACAATAACTCAAATACAACAGCGGTGTAAATGTCACTTGTGAGGAAACACTAATGTTTGTCCTCAAAGAATAAGCTCAGCATAGATATATAAAATAATCTTTGCACAATTTTATGCAAAACAATATTTCACAGAACTAAAGACCTCCTCATCGTGTTCAGTTAGAAAACCTAAGCAGTGAGTACTCGATTGGCATTACTATGTTATAAAACTCAGTAGTTTTCAATCAACAAGTACAAAGAGATTCTGACAAGCACTGCTCCTTCTAACGAGCAGAACACTGTCACTTTTCCAGGTAGTATCATCACTGCACATCTTGATGCTGTTGCATTTCAAACCAAGAGAATGAGAGTTTCACTATTGTAGTTCTATATACAGTGGCTGTTCTAGACAGTGATAACACTGGCACAGAATGCTTTCAGAGCATTAAAGCATGTTCTCTGCCCTAGTGAAATAAGTTAATATTATACTCATTTTCTCATAGTTTTAACACTGATGTGTTTATATACTGCGATGCTCACTTCAGAATGTTATAGCCATACTGAACACAAAAACAACGTGTATGTGTTGAACATGTAAAAGGCCTTCCCAATAGAAATATGAAAAAGTTTCTGATAACAAAGAAGTTGAATTTTTTATTTATGTATATATGTAAAAACCTTGGACCAAACCATCTGATGCATAGAAACAACGCATTTCAACACTTCACTATACAAGATACTCTAAGCAGTTTTCCGTACACTGTATAAGATTTACAAGTAAGATTGCTAGACTTTTAGTAACATTTGTACTCTTAAGTACGCAATTTAAACTCATTCTTTGGCAGTTGTTCAAACACGTATTCTGACACTGCCAAATGGTAATATGCTAGAAATACTGATGATCTCCTATTAAGGTTAGGAACTGCTTAGAGTATCTTGTATAGTGAAGTGTTGAAATGCGTTGTTTCTATGCATCAGATGGTTTGGGCCAAGGTTTTTAAATACACACATATAAAATTCAACTTCTTTGTTATCTTTGTTACCTTCGTTTGTTATACAGGTTTACATTAAGAATAAGAAAACACACAGTGTAGAGAAACATTTCCTTGCAGTTTAAAAACACATTTCTGGTTCTCTCTAATTATGTAGATCAATTAGGGTAGAAAGTACATGAAACTCCGTCCAAGAAGAGGGAAAAAAATAGGTTCCTTAGTTCAGAATCTTCATTAGTTTAACTGTAATGTTAAATAAAGTTTACATCACCAGTCTTTCTTATAATGGCCTTGGAAATTTTCCTTTACTAGTGCAGTTAAATTGTACTAGCTGCTTCTATGAGATATAAGTTACTTGTAAATTGGGATTTATTAGTGTTATCTTCAGGGTAGGAAAATCTGTTTACACAATTGTGTTCCAATTTACGTAAGAAATGGGATTGTTTAATGAACTCAGCATTCTAAGAAATGTGCATTTTATATAATAAGCAGTGATTAAGTAAAAAGAAAGCTTTATGTAACTTCAGCTTGAAAGACATTTTGGAGCGAGATGTACAGACCCAATAAATATAAAAGCTACGGGTCAAATATCAAGTAATTCGACGTGTACATAGGAGTGCATCTAGCTCAAAATAATTAAACTTCATTTCAACACACACTCAAATACTACAAGAAGGTAATTGACACTTGTAACTGAGCTTTAGCATCTGTTCTGGAATAACCTCAGCACAGAAGTATAAAATAATCTTTGCACAACTTCACCCAGAACTATGTTTCAACAAACTAAAGACCAACGCATTATGTTCACTTACACAACCTAGGCAGCGAGTGCTGGATTGGCATTACCATGTTATAAAACTCAGTATGTTCGTAATTGACCAATACAAAGAAGATTTCGGCAAGCACTGCTACTCCTGATGAGCAGACCACTGTTTCACTTTATCAGGAATTATATTATCTATACGTCCTGATGCTGGTTCATTTGCTCACAAGTGCAATGACAGTTTCATTGTTGAAATTTTATACACTGTTTCTGTTCTAGACAGTGCTAGTACCTATACAGAATGCTTTCAGAGTATCAAAGCACGTTCTCTGCTCTAATGAAATAAGTTAAAATTATAACCACTTTTTCATATTTTCATCACGGATATTTTTATATCCTCCAGTGGGCACTTAGGAATTTTGTACACATACTGAACACATAAAAACGTGTAAAGGTTGAACATGTAAATTGACTTTCCAGTACATACATGAAACTGTTTCTGATAACAGAGGAGTTGAGTTTTTATGTAAATATGTAAAAAATGTGGATCAATCCATCTGATACATAGAAACAACGTCTTTCAATGCTTCATTATACATGTTACTCTTAGCAGTTCTTTTTACAGTGTAAGATTTTCAAGTAAGAATGCCAGTAATTTAGTTGAATATGCGCTGCTTAGAAAGTAGATAAAACACACTCTTTTGCAGTTGGCCACAAAAGTATTCTAACACTGTACAATGGCCATAAGCAAGAAAGAGTGATGAGCTCACATTAATGTTTAGATATCTTCTGTGTCGTAGTTTGATGTACAGTAAGAGCAAACTAACACAGTTTAGAGAAACATTTATTTGCAGTTTAAAATCACACTTGGGGTTCTCTTGAATTGTGTAGATCCATTTATGTAGAAAGTACATGACATTCTGTCCATGATGACAGGACACAATAGGTATTTTAATTCAGAATCTCCTTTAATTTAGCTGTCTTGTTAAATAGATTTTTCCTCACTAGTCCTCTTCTAATGGCGCTGGAATATTATCTATACTTGTGCAGTTAATCTGTCCGTGCTGCTCATGCTAGATAAAAGTTAGTTGAAAGTTAGGGTTTAGTAGTAATATATATAGGGAGGAAAATCTGTTCACACAATGGTGTTCCAATTTACTTAAAAATGAGACTTTTTTTAATGAGCACATTCCTCTTAAAATTGGGCATTCCATATTATGAGGTCTGTTTAAATGAAAAGAGTCTACCTTCAACTTCAGCTTCAAAGATCTTCTCGAGCAGGATCTAGAAACAAGATAAATTAATATGTTTCACTTTAAATTTATACTCATTGGAAGCATACACGAGCGTGGATTGCTCAAAACACTTAAAATTCATTTCAACAACAATAACTCAAATACAACAGCGGTGTAAATGTCACTTGTGAGGAAACACTAATGTTTGTCCTCAAAGAATAAGCTCAGCATAGATATATAAAATAATCTTTGCACAATTTTATGCAAAACAATATTTCACAGAACTAAAGACCTCCCCATCGTGTTCAGTTAGAAAACCTAAGCAGTGAGTACTCGATTGGCATTACTATGTTATAAAACTCAGTAGTTTTCAATCAACAAGGACAAAGAGATTCTGACAAGCACTGCTCCTTCTAACGAGCAGAACACTGTCACTTTTCCAGGTAGTATCATCACTGCACATCTTGATGCTGTTGCATTTCAAACCAAGAGAATGAGAGTTTCACTATTGTAGTTCTATATACAGTGGCTGTTCTAGACAGTGATAACACTGGCACAGAATGCTTTCAGAGCATTAAAGCATGTTCTCTGCCCTAGTGAAATAAGTTAATATTATACTCATTTTCTCATAGTTTTAACACTGATGTGTTTATATACTGCGATGCTCACTTCAGAATGTTATAGCCATACTGAACACAAAAACAACGTGTATGTGTTGAACATGTAAAAGGCCTTCCCAATAGAAATATGAAAAAGTTTCTGATAACAAAGAAGTTGAATTTTTTATTTATGTATATATGTAAAAACCTTGGCCCAAACCATCTGATGCATAGAAACAACGCATTTCAACACTTCACTATACAAGATACTCTAAGCAGTTTTCCGTACACTGTATAAGATTTACAAGTAAGATTGCTAGACTTTTAGTAACATTTGTACTCTTAAGTACGCAATTTAAACTCATTCTTTGGCAGTTGTTCAAACACGTATTCTGACACTGCCAAATGGTAATATGCTAGAAATACTGATGATCTCCTATTAAGGTTAGGAACTGCTTAGAGTATCTTGTATAGTGAAGTGTTGAAATGCGTTGTTTCTATGCATCAGATGGTTTGGGCCAAGGTTTTTAAATACACACATATAAAATTCAACTTCTTTGTTATCTTTGTTATCTTCGTTTGTTATACAGGTTTACATTAAGAATAAGAAAACACACAGTGTAGAGAAACATTTCCTTGCAGTTTAAAAACACATTTCTGGTTCTCTCTAATTATGTAGATCAATTAGGGTAGAAAGTACATGAAACTCCGTCCAAGAAGAGGGAAAAAAATAGGTTCCTTAGTTCAGAATCTTCATTAGTTTAACTGTAATGTTAAATAAAGTTTACATCACCAGTCTTTCTTATAATGGCCTTGGAAATTTTCCTTTACTAGTGCAGTTAAATTGTACTAGCTGCTTCTATGAGATATAAGTTACTTGTAAATTGGGATTTATTAGTGTTATCTTCAGGGTAGGAAAATCTGTTTACACAATTGTGTTCCAATTTACGTAAGAAATGGGATTGTTTAATGAACTCAGCATTCTAAGAAATGTGCATTTTATATAATAAGCAGTGATTAAGTAAAAAGAAAGCTTTATGTAACTTCAGCTTGAAAGACATTTTGGAGCGAGATGTACAGACCCAATAAATATAAAAGCTACGGGTCAAATATCAAGTAATTCGACGTGTACATAGGAGTGCATCTAGCTCAAAATAATTAAACTTCATTTCAACACACACTCAAATACTACAAGAAGGTAATTGACACTTCTAACTGAGCTTTAGCATCTGTTCTGGAATAACCTCAGCACAGAAGTATAAAATAATCTTTGCACAACTTCACCCAGAACTATGTTTCAACAAACTAAAGACCAACGCATTATGTTCACTTACACAACCTAGGCAGCGAGTGCTGGATTGGCATTACCATGTTATAAAACTCAGTATGTTCGTAATTGACCAATACAAAGAAGATTTCGGCAAGCACTGCTACTCCTGATGAGCAGACCACTGTTTCACTTTATCAGGAATTATATTATCTATACGTCCTGATGCTGGTTCATTTGCTCACAAGTGCAATGACAGTTTCATTGTTGAAATTTTATACACTGTTTCTGTTCTAGACAGTGCTAGTACCTATACAGAATGCTTTCAGAGTATCAAAGCACGTTCTCTGCTCTAATGAAATAAGTTAAAATTATAACCACTTTTTCATATTTTCATCACGGATATTTTTATATCCTCCAGTGGGCACTTAGGAATTTTGTACACATACTGAACACATAAAAACGTGTAAAGGTTGAACATGTAAATTGACTTTCCAGTACATACATGAAACTGTTTCTGATAACAGAGGAGTTGAGTTTTTATGTAAATATGTAAAAAATGTGGATCAATCCATCTGATACATAGAAAGAAACAACGTCTTTCAATGCTTCATTATACATGTTACTCTTAGCAGTTCTTTTTACAGTGTAAGATTTTCAAGTAAGAATGCCAGTAATTTAGTTGAATATGCGCTGCTTAGAAAGTAGATAAAACACACTCTTTTGCAGTTGGCCACAAAAGTATTCTAACACTGTACAATGGCCATAAGCAAGAAAGAGTGATGAGCTCACATTAATGTTTAGATATCTTCTGTGTCGTAGTTTGATGTACAGTAAGAGCAAACTAACACAGTTTAGAGAAACATTTATTTGCAGTTTAAAATCACACTTGGGGTTCTCTTGAATTGTGTAGATCCATTTATGTAGAAAGTACATGACATTCTGTCCATGATGACAGGACACAATAGGTATTTTAATTCAGAATCTCCTTTAATTTAGCTGTCTTGTTAAATAGATTTTTCCTCACTAGTCCTCTTCTAATGGCGCTGGAATATTATCTATACTTGTGCAGTTAATCTGTCCGTGCTGCTCATGCTAGATAAAAGTTAGTTGAAAGTTAGGGTTTAGTAGTAATATATATAGGGAGGAAAATCTGTTCACACAATGGTGTTCCAATTTACTTAAAAATGAGACTTTTTTTAATGAGCACATTCCTCTTAAAATTGGGCATTCCATATTATGAGGTCTGTTTAAATGAAAAGAGTCTACCTTCAACTTCAGCTTCAAAGATCTTCTCGAGCAGGATCTAGAAACAAGATAAATTAATATGTTTCACTTTAAATTTATACTCATTGGAAGCATACACGAGCGTGGATTGCTCAAAACACTTAAAATTCATTTCAACAACAATAACTCAAATACAACAGCGGTGTAAATGTCACTTGTGAGGAAACACTAATGTTTGTCCTCAAAGAATAAGCTCAGCATAGATATATAAAATAATCTTTGCACAATTTTATGCAAAACAATATTTCACAGAACTAAAGACCTCCCCATCGTGTTCAGTTAGAAAACCTAAGCAGTGAGTACTCGATTGGCATTACTATGTTATAAAACTCAGTAGTTTTCAATCAACAAGGACAAAGAGATTCTGACAAGCACTGCTCCTTCTAACGAGCAGAACACTGTCACTTTTCCAGGTAGTATCATCACTGCACATCTTGATGCTGTTGCATTTCAAACCAAGAGAATGAGAGTTTCACTATTGTAGTTCTATATACAGTGGCTGTTCTAGACAGTGATAACACTGGCACAGAATGCTTTCAGAGCATTAAAGCATGTTCTCTGCCCTAGTGAAATAAGTTAATATTATACTCATTTTCTCATAGTTTTAACACTGATGTGTTTATATACTGCGATGCTCACTTCAGAATGTTATAGCCATACTGAACACAAAAACAACGTGTATGTGTTGAACATGTAAAAGGCCTTCCCAATAGAAATATGAAAAAGTTTCTGATAACAAAGAAGTTGAATTTTTTATTTATGTATATATGTAAAAACCTTGGACCAAACCATCTGATGCATAGAAACAACGCATTTCAACACTTCACTATACAAGATACTCTAAGCAGTTTTCCGTACACTGTATAAGATTTACAAGTAAGATTGCTAGACTTTTAGTAACATTTGTACTCTTAAGTACGCAATTTAAACTCATTCTTTGGCAGTTGTTCAAACACGTATTCTGACACTGCCAAATGGTAATATGCTAGAAATACTGATGATCTCCTATTAAGGTTAGGAACTGCTTAGAGTATCTTGTATAGTGAAGTGTTGAAATGCGTTGTTTCTATGCATCAGATGGTTTGGGCCAAGGTTTTTAAATACACACATATAAAATTCAACTTCTTTGTTATCTTTGTTATCTTCGTTTGTTATACAGGTTTACATTAAGAATAAGAAAACACACAGTGTAGAGAAACATTTCCTTGCAGTTTAAAAACACATTTCTGGTTCTCTCTAATTATGTAGATCAATTAGGGTAGAAAGTACATGAAACTCCGTCCAAGAAGAGGGAAAAAAATAGGTTCCTTAGTTCAGAATCTTCATTAGTTTAACTGTAATGTTAAATAAAGTTTACATCACCAGTCTTTCTTATAATGGCCTTGGAAATTTTCCTTTACTAGTGCAGTTAAATTGTACTAGCTGCTTCTATGAGATATAAGTTACTTGTAAATTGGGATTTATTAGTGTTATCTTCAGGGTAGGAAAATCTGTTTACACAATTGTGTTCCAATTTACGTAAGAAATGGGATTGTTTAATGAACTCAGCATTCTAAGAAATGTGCATTTTATATAATAAGCAGTGATTAAGTAAAAAGAAAGCTTTATGTAACTTCAGCTTGAAAGACATTTTGGAGCGAGATGTACAGACCCAATAAATATAAAAGCTACGGGTCAAATATCAAGTAATTCGACGTGTACATAGGAGTGCATCTAGCTCAAAATAATTAAACTTCATTTCAACACACACTCAAATACTACAAGAAGGTAATTGACACTTGTAACTGAGCTTTAGCATCTGTTCTGGAATAACCTCAGCACAGAAGTATAAAATAATCTTTGCACAACTTCACCCAGAACTATGTTTCAACAAACTAAAGACCAACGCATTATGTTCACTTACACAACCTAGGCAGCGAGTGCTGGATTGGCATTACCATGTTATAAAACTCAGTATGTTCGTAATTGACCAATACAAAGAAGATTTCGGCAAGCACTGCTACTCCTGATGAGCAGACCACTGTTTCACTTTATCAGGAATGATATTATCTATACGTCCTGATGCTGGTTCATTTGCTCACAAGTGCAATGACAGTTTCATTGTTGAAATTTTATACACTGTTTCTGTTCTAGACAGTGCTAGTACCTATACAGAATGCTTTCAGAGTATCAAAGCACGTTCTCTGCTCTAATGAAATAAGTTAAAATTATAACCACTTTTTCATATTTTCATCACGGATATTTTTATATCCTCCAGTGGGCACTTAGGAATTTTGTACACATACTGAACACATAAAAACGTGTAAAGGTTGAACATGTAAATTGACTTTCCAGTACATACATGAAACTGTTTCTGATAACAGAGGAGTTGAGTTTTTATGTAAATATGTAAAAAATGTGGATCAATCCATCTGATACATAGAAAGAAACAACGTCTTTCAATGCTTCATTATACATGTTACTCTTAGCAGTTCTTTTTACAGTGTAAGATTTTCAAGTAAGAATGCCAGTAATTTAGTTGAATATGCGCTGCTTAGAAAGTAGATAAAACACACTCTTTTGCAGTTGGCCACAAAAGTATTCTAACACTGTACAATGGCCATAAGCAAGAAAGAGTGATGAGCTCACATTAATGTTTAGATATCTTCTGTGTCGTAGTTTGATGTACAGTAAGAGCAAACTAACACAGTTTAGAGAAACATTTATTTGCAGTTTAAAATCACACTTGGGGTTCTCTTGAATTGTGTAGATCCATTTATGTAGAAAGTACATGACATTCTGTCCATGATGACAGGACACAATAGGTATTTTAATTCAGAATCTCCTTTAATTTAGCTGTCTTGTTAAATAGATTTTTCCTCACTAGTCCTCTTCTAATGGCGCTGGAATATTATCTATACTTGTACAGTTAATCTGTCCGTGCTGCTCATGCTAGATAAAAGTTAGTTGAAAGTTAGGGTTTAGTAGTAATATATATAGGGAGGAAAATCTGTTCACACAATGGTGTTCCAATTTACTTAAAAATGAGACTTTTTTTAATGAGCACATTCCTCTTAAAATTGGGCATTCCATATTATGAGGTCTGTTTAAATGAAAAGAGTCTACCTTCAACTTCAGCTTCAAAGATCTTCTCGAGCAGGATCTAGAAACAAGATAAATTAATATGTTTCACTTTAAATTTATACTCATTGGAAGCATACACGAGCGTGGATTGCTCAAAACACTTAAAATTCATTTCAACAACAATAACTCAAATACAACAGCGGTGTAAATGTCACTTGTGAGGAAACACTAATGTTTGTCCTCAAAGAATAAGCTCAGCATAGATATATAAAATAATCTTTGCACAATTTTATGCAAAACAATATTTCACAGAACTAAAGACCTCCCCATCGTGTTCAGTTAGAAAACCTAAGCAGTGAGTACTCGATTGGCATTACTATGTTATAAAACTCAGTAGTTTTCAATCAACAAGGACAAAGAGATTCTGACAAGCACTGCTCCTTCTAACGAGCAGAACACTGTCACTTTTCCAGGTAGTATCATCACTGCACATCTTGATGCTGTTGCATTTCAAACCAAGAGAATGAGAGTTTCACTATTGTAGTTCTATATACAGTGGCTGTTCTAGACAGTGATAACACTGGCACAGAATGCTTTCAGAGCATTAAAGCATGTTCTCTGCCCTAGTGAAATAAGTTAATATTATACTCATTTTCTCATAGTTTTAACACTGATGTGTTTATATACTGCGATGCTCACTTCAGAATGTTATAGCCATACTGAACACAAAAACAACGTGTATGTGTTGAACATGTAAAAGGCCTTCCCAATAGAAATATGAAAAAGTTTCTGATAACAAAGAAGTTGAATTTTTTATTTATGTATATATGTAAAAACCTTGGACCAAACCATCTGATGCATAGAAACAACGCATTTCAACACTTCACTATACAAGATACTCTAAGCAGTTTTCCGTACACTGTATAAGATTTACAAGTAAGATTGCTAGACTTTTAGTAACATTTGTACTCTTAAGTACGCAATTTAAACTCATTCTTTGGCAGTTGTTCAAACACGTATTCTGACACTGCCAAATGGTAATATGCTAGAAATACTGATGATCTCCTATTAAGGTTAGGAACTGCTTAGAGTATCTTGTATAGTGAAGTGTTGAAATGCGTTGTTTCTATGCATCAGATGGTTTGGGCCAAGGTTTTTAAATACACACATATAAAATTCAACTTCTTTGTTATCTTTGTTATCTTCGTTTGTTATACAGGTTTACATTAAGAATAAGAAAACACACAGTGTAGAGAAACATTTCCTTGCAGTTTAAAAACACATTTCTGGTTCTCTCTAATTATGTAGATCAATTAGGGTAGAAAGTACATGAAACTCCGTCCAAGAAGAGGGAAAAAAATAGGTTCCTTAGTTCAGAATCTTCATTAGTTTAACTGTAATGTTAAATAAAGTTTACATCACCAGTCTTTCTTATAATGGCCTTGGAAATTTTCCTTTACTAGTGCAGTTAAATTGTACTAGCTGCTTCTATGAGATATAAGTTACTTGTAAATTGGGATTTATTAGTGTTATCTTCAGGGTAGGAAAATCTGTTTACACAATTGTGTTCCAATTTACGTAAGAAATGGGATTGTTTAATGAACTCAGCATTCTAAGAAATGTGCATTTTATATAATAAGCAGTGATTAAGTAAAAAGAAAGCTTTATGTAACTTCAGCTTGAAAGACATTTTGGAGCGAGATGTACAGACCCAATAAATATAAAAGCTACGGGTCAAATATCAAGTAATTCGACGTGTACATAGGAGTGCATCTAGCTCAAAATAATTAAACTTCATTTCAACACACACTCAAATACTACAAGAAGGTAATTGACACTTGTAACTGAGCTTTAGCATCTGTTCTGGAATAACCTCAGCACAGAAGTATAAAATAATCTTTGCACAACTTCACCCAGAACTATGTTTCAACAAACTAAAGACCAACGCATTATGTTCACTTACACAACCTAGGCAGCGAGTGCTGGATTGGCATTACCATGTTATAAAACTCAGTATGTTCGTAATTGACCAATACAAAGAAGATTTCGGCAAGCACTGCTACTCCTGATGAGCAGACCACTGTTTCACTTTATCAGGAATTATATTATCTATACGTCCTGATGCTGGTTCATTTGCTCACAAGTGCAATGACAGTTTCATTGTTGAAATTTTATACACTGTTTCTGTTCTAGACAGTGCTAGTACCTATACAGAATGCTTTCAGAGTATCAAAGCACGTTCTCTGCTCTAATGAAATAAGTTAAAATTATAACCACTTTTTCATATTTTCATCACGGATATTTTTATATCCTCCAGTGGGCACTTAGGAATTTTGTACACATACTGAACACATAAAAACGTGTAAAGGTTGAACATGTAAATTGACTTTCCAGTACATACATGAAACTGTTTCTGATAACAGAGGAGTTGAGTTTTTATGTAAATATGTAAAAAATGTGGATCAATCCATCTGATACATAGAAAGAAACAACGTCTTTCAATGCTTCATTATACATGTTACTCTTAGCAGTTCTTTTTACAGTGTAAGATTTTCAAGTAAGAATGCCAGTAATTTAGTTGAATATGCGCTGCTTAGAAAGTAGATAAAACACACTCTTTTGCAGTTGGCCACAAAAGTATTCTAACACTGTACAATGGCCATAAGCAAGAAAGAGTGATGAGCTCACATTAATGTTTAGATATCTTATGTGTCGTAGTTTGATGTACAGTAAGAGCAAACTAACACAGTTTAGAGAAACATTTATTTGCAGTTTAAAATCACACTTGGGGTTCTCTTGAATTGTGTAGATCCATTTATGTAGAAAGTACATGACATTCTGTCCATGATGACAGGACACAATAGGTATTTTAATTCAGAATCTCCTTTAATTTAGCTGTCTTGTTAAATAGATTTTTCCTCACTAGTCCTCTTCTAATGGCGCTGGAATATTATCTATACTTGTACAGTTAATCTGTCCGTGCTGCTCATGCTAGATAAAAGTTAGTTGAAAGTTAGGGTTTAGTAGTAATATATATAGGGAGGAAAATCTGTTCACACAATGGTGTTCCAATTTACTTAAAAATGAGACTTTTTTTAATGAGCACATTCCTCTTAAAATTGGGCATTCCATATTATGAGGTCTGTTTAAATGAAAAGAGTCTACCTTCAACTTCAGCTTCAAAGATCTTCTCGAGCAGGATCTAGAAACAAGATAAATTAATATGTTTCACTTTAAATTTATACTCATTGGAAGCATACACGAGCGTGGATTGCTCAAAACACTTAAAATTCATTTCAACAACAATAACTCAAATACAACAGCGGTGTAAATGTCACTTGTGAGGAAACACTAATGTTTGTCCTCAAAGAATAAGCTCAGCATAGATATATAAAATAATCTTTGCACAATTTTATGCAAAACAATATTTCACAGAACTAAAGACCTCCCCATCGTGTTCAGTTAGAAAACCTAAGCAGTGAGTACTCGATTGGCATCACTATGTTATAAAACTCAGTAGTTTTCAATCAACAAGGACAAAGAGATTCTGACAAGCACTGCTCCTTCTAACGAGCAGAACACTGTCACTTTTCCAGGTAGTATCATCACTGCACATCTTGATGCTGTTGCATTTCAAACCAAGAGAATGAGAGTTTCACTATTGTAGTTCTATATACAGTGGCTGTTCTAGACAGTGATAACACTGGCACAGAATGCTTTCAGAGCATTAAAGCATGTTCTCTGCCCTAATGAAATAAGTTAATATTATACTCATTTTCTCATAGTTTTAACACTGATGTGTTTATATACTGCGATGCTCACTTCAGAATGTTATAGCCATACTGAACACAAAAACAACGTGTATGTGTTGAACATGTAAAAGGCCTTCCCAATAGAAATATGAAAAAGTTTCTGATAACAAAGAAGTTGAATTTTTTATTTATGTATATATGTAAAAACCTTGGACCAAACCATCTGATGCATAGAAACAACGCATTTCAACACTTCACTATACAAGATACTCTAAGCAGTTTTCCGTACACTGTATAAGATTTACAAGTAAGATTGCTAGACTTTTAGTAACATTTGTACTCTTAAGTACGCAATTTAAACTCATTCTTTGGCAGTTGTTCAAACACGTATTCTGACACTGCCAAATGGTAATATGCTAGAAATACTGATGATCTCCTATTAAGGTTAGGAACTGCTTAGAGTATCTTGTATAGTGAAGTGTTGAAATGCGTTGTTTCTATGCATCAGATGGTTTGGGCCAAGGTTTTTAAATACACACATATAAAATTCAACTTCTTTGTTATCTTTGTTATCTTCGTTTGTTATACAGGTTTACATTAAGAATAAGAAAACACACAGTGTAGAGAAACATTTCCTTGCAGTTTAAAAACACATTTCTGGTTCTCTCTAATTATGTAGATCAATTAGGGTAGAAAGTACATGAAACTCCATCCAAGAAGAGGGAAAAAAATAGGTTCCTTAGTTCAGAATCTTCATTAGTTTAACTGTAATGTTAAATAAAGTTTACATCACCAGTCTTTCTTATAATGGCCTTGGAAATTTTCCTTTACTAGTGCAGTTAAATTGTACTAGCTGCTTCTATGAGATATAAGTTACTTGTAAATTGGGATTTATTAGTGTTATCTTCAGGGTAGGAAAATCTGTTTACACAATTGTGTTCCAATTTACGTAAGAAATGGGATTGTTTAATGAACTCAGCATTCTAAGAAATGTGCATTTTATATAATAAGCAGTGATTAAGTAAAAAGAAAGCTTTATGTAACTTCAGCTTGAAAGACATTTTGGAGCGAGATGTACAGACCCAATAAATATAAAAGGTACGGGTCAAATATCAAGTAATTCGACGTGTACATAGGAGTGCATCTAGCTCAAAATAATTAAACTTCATTTCAACACACACTCAAATACTACAAGAAGGTAATTGACACTTGTAACTGAGCTTTAGCATCTGTTCTGGAATAACCTCAGCACAGAAGTATAAAATAATCTTTGCACAACTTCACCCAGAACTATGTTTCAACAAACTAAAGACCAACGCATTATGTTCACTTACACAACCTAGGCAGCGAGTGCTGGATTGGCATTACCATGTTATAAAACTCAGTATGTTCGTAATTGACCAATACAAAGAAGATTTCGGCAAGCACTGCTACTCCTGATGAGCAGACCACTGTTTCACTTTATCAGGAATTATATTATCTATACGTCCTGATGCTGGTTCATTTGCTCACAAGTGCAATGACAGTTTCATTGTTGAAATTTTATACACTGTTTCTGTTCTAGACAGTGCTAGTACCTATACAGAATGCTTTCAGAGTATCAAAGCACGTTCTCTGCTCTAATGAAATAAGTTAAAATTATAACCACTTTTTCATATTTTCATCACGGATATTTTTATATCCTCCAGTGGGCACTTAGGAATTTTGTACACATACTGAACACATAAAAACGTGTAAAGGTTGAACATGTAAATTGACTTTCCAGTACATACATGAAACTGTTTCTGATAACAGAGGAGTTGAGTTTTTATGTAAATATGTAAAAAATGTGGATCAATCCATCTGATACATAGAAAGAAACAACGTCTTTCAATGCTTCATTACACATGTTACTCTTAGCAGTTCTTTTTACAGTGTAAGATTTTCAAGTAAGAATGCCAGTAATTTAGTTGAATATGCGCTGCTTAGAAAGTAGATAAAACACACTCTTTTGCAGTTGGCCACAAAAGTATTCTAACACTGTACAATGGCCATAAGCAAGAAAGAGTGATGAGCTCACATTAATGTTTAGATATCTTCTGTGTCGTAGTTTGATGTACAGTAAGAGCAAACTAACACAGTTTAGAGAAACATTTATTTGCAGTTTAAAATCACACTTGGGGTTCTCTTGAATTGTGTAGATCCATTTATGTAGAAAGTACATGACATTCTGTCCATGATGACAGGACACAATAGGTATTTTAATTCAGAATCTCCTTTAATTTAGCTGTCTTGTTAAATAGATTTTTCCTCACTAGTCCTCTTCTAATGGCGCTGGAATATTATCTATACTTGTGCAGTTAATCTGTCCGTGCTGCTCATGCTAGATAAAAGTTAGTTGAAAGTTAGGGTTTAGTAGTAATATATATAGGGAGGAAAATCTGTTCACACAATGGTGTTCCAATTTACTTAAAAATGAGACTTTTTTTAATGAGCACATTCCTCTTAAAATTGGGCATTCCATATTATGAGGTCTGTTTAAATGAAAAGAGTCTACCTTCAACTTCAGCTTCAAAGATCTTCTCGAGCAGGATCTAGAAACAAGATAAATTAATATGTTTCACTTTAAATTTATACTCATTGGAAGCATACACGAGCGTGGATTGCTCAAAACACTTAAAATTCATTTCAACAACAATAACTCAAATACAACAGCGGTGTAAATGTCACTTGTGAGGAAACACTAATGTTTGTCCTCAAAGAATAAGCTCAGCATAGATATATAAAATAATCTTTGCACAATTTTATGCAAAACAATATTTCACAGAACTAAAGACCTCCCCATCGTGTTCAGTTAGAAAACCTAAGCAGTGAGTACTCGATTGGCATCACTATGTTATAAAACTCAGTAGTTTTCAATCAACAAGGACAAAGAGATTCTGACAAGCACTGCTCCTTCTAACGAGCAGAACACTGTCACTTTTCCAGGTAGTATCATCACTGCACATCTTGATGCTGTTGCATTTCAAACCAAGAGAATGAGAGTTTCACTATTGTAGTTCTATATACAGTGGCTGTTCTAGACAGTGATAACACTGGCACAGAATGCTTTCAGAGCATTAAAGCATGTTCTCTGCCCTAATGAAATAAGTTAATATTATACTCATTTTCTCATAGTTTTAACACTGATGTGTTTATATACTGCGATGCTCACTTCAGAATGTTATAGCCATACTGAACACAAAAACAACGTGTATGTGTTGAACATGTAAAAGGCCTTCCCAATAGAAATATGAAAAAGTTTCTGATAACAAAGAAGTTGAATTTTTTATTTATGTATATATGTAAAAACCTTGGACCAAACCATCTGATGCATAGAAACAACGCATTTCAACACTTCACTATACAAGATACTCTAAGCAGTTTTCCGTACACTGTATAAGATTTACAAGTAAGATTGCTAGACTTTTAGTAACATTTGTACTCTTAAGTACGCAATTTAAACTCATTCTTTGGCAGTTGTTCAAACACGTGTTCTGACACTGCCAAATGGTAATATGCTAGAAATACTGATGATCTCCTATTAAGGTTAGGAACTGCTTAGAGTATCTTGTATAGTGAAGTGTTGAAATGCGTTGTTTCTATGCATCAGATGGTTTGGGCCAAGGTTTTTAAATACACACATATAAAATTCAACTTCTTTGTTATCTTTGTTATCTTCGTTTGTTATACAGGTTTACATTAAGAATAAGAAAACACACAGTGTAGAGAAACATTTCCTTGCAGTTTAAAAACACATTTCTGGTTCTCTCTAATTATGTAGATCAATTAGGGTAGAAAGTACATGAAACTCCGTCCAAGAAGAGGGAAAAAAATAGGTTCCTTAGTTCAGAATCTTCATTAGTTTAACTGTAATGTTAAATAAAGTTTACATCACCAGTCTTTCTTATAATGGCCTTGGAAATTTTCCTTTACTAGTGCAGTTAAATTGTACTAGCTGCTTCTATGAGATATAAGTTACTTGTAAATTGGGATTTATTAGTGTTATCTTCAGGGTAGGAAAATCTGTTTACACAATTGTGTTCCAATTTACGTAAGAAATGGGATTGTTTAATGAACTCAGCATTCTAAGAAATGTGCATTTTATATAATAAGCAGTGATTAAGTAAAAAGAAAGCTTTATGTAACTTCAGCTTGAAAGACATTTTGGAGCGAGATGTACAGACCCAATAAATATAAAAGCTACGGGTCAAATATCAAGTAATTCGACGTGTACATAGGAGTGCATCTAGCTCAAAATAATTAAACTTCATTTCAACACACACTCAAATACTACAAGAAGGTAATTGACACTTGTAACTGAGCTTTAGCATCTGTTCTGGAATAACCTCAGCACAGAAGTATAAAATAATCTTTGCACAACTTCACCCAGAACTATGTTTCAACAAACTAAAGACCAACGCATTATGTTCACTTACACAACCTAGGCAGCGAGTGCTGGATTGGCATTACCATGTTATAAAACTCAGTATGTTCGTAATTGACCAATACAAAGAAGATTTCGGCAAGCACTGCTACTCCTGATGAGCAGACCACTGTTTCACTTTATCAGGAATGATATTATCTATACGTCCTGATGCTGGTTCATTTGCTCACAAGTGCAATGACAGTTTCATTGTTGAAATTTTATACACTGTTTCTGTTCTAGACAGTGCTAGTACCTATACAGAATGCTTTCAGAGTATCAAAGCACGTTCTCTGCTCTAATGAAATAAGTTAAAATTATAACCACTTTTTCATATTTTCATCACGGATATTTTTATATCCTCCAGTGGGCACTTAGGAATTTTGTACACATACTGAACACATAAAAACGTGTAAAGGTTGAACATGTAAATTGACTTTCCAGTACATACATGAAACTGTTTCTGATAACAGAGGAGTTGAGTTTTTATGTAAATATGTAAAAAATGTGGATCAATCCATCTGATACATAGAAAGAAACAACGTCTTTCAATGCTTCATTATACATGTTACTCTTAGCAGTTCTTTTTACAGTGTAAGATTTTCAAGTAAGAATGCCAGTAATTTAGTTGAATATGCGCTGCTTAGAAAGTAGATAAAACACACTCTTTTGCAGTTGGCCACAAAAGTATTCTAACACTGTACAATGGCCATAAGCAAGAAAGAGTGATGAGCTCACATTAATGTTTAGATATCTTCTGTGTCGTAGTTTGATGTACAGTAAGAGCAAACTAACACAGTTTAGAGAAACATTTATTTGCAGTTTAAAATCACACTTGGGGTTCTCTTGAATTGTGTAGATCCATTTATGTAGAAAGCACATGACATTCTGTCCATGATGACAGGACACAATATGTATTTTAATTCAGAATCTCCTTTAATTTAGCTGTCTTGTTAAATAGATTTTTCCTCACTAGTCCTCTTCTAATGGCGCTGGAATATTATCTATACTTGTGCAGTTAATCTGTCCGTGCTGCTCATGCCAGATAAAAGTTAGTTGAAAGTTAGGGTTTAGTAGTAATATATATAGGGAGGAAAATCTGTTCACACAATGGTGTTCCAATTTACTTAAAAATGAGACTTTTTTTAATGAGCACATTCCTCTTAAAATTGGGCATTCCATATTATGAGGTCTGTTTAAATGAAAAGAGTCTACCTTCAACTTCAGCTTCAAAGATCTTCTCGAGCAGGATCTAGAAACAAGATAAATTAATATGTTTCACTTTAAATTTATACTCATTGGAAGCATACACGAGCGTGGATTGCTCAAAACACTTAAAATTCATTTCAACAACAATAACTCAAATACAACAGCGGTGTAAATGTCACTTGTGAGGAAACACTAATGTTTGTCCTCAAAGAATAAGCTCAGCATAGATATATAAAATAATCTTTGCACAATTTTATGCAAAACAATATTTCACAGAACTAAAGACCTCCCCATCGTGTTCAGTTAGAAAACCTAAGCAGTGAGTACTCGATTGGCATTACTATGTTATAAAACTCAGTAGTTTTCAATCAACAAGGACAAAGAGATTCTGACAAGCACTGCTCCTTCTAACGAGCAGAACACTGTCACTTTTCCAGGTAGTATCATCACTGCACATCTTGATGCTGTTGCATTTCAAACCAAGAGAATGAGAGTTTCACTATTGTAGTTCTATATACAGTGGCTGTTCTAGACAGTGATAACACTGGCACAGAATGCTTTCAGAGCATTAAAGCATGTTCTCTGCCCTAATGAAATAAGTTAATATTATACTCATTTTCTCATAGTTTTAACACTGATGTGTTTATATACTGCGATGCTCACTTCAGAATGTTATAGCCATACTGAACACAAAAACAACGTGTATGTGTTGAACATGTAAAAGGCCTTCCCAATAGAAATATGAAAAAGTTTCTGATAACAAAGAAGTTGAATTTTTTATTTATGTATATATGTAAAAACCTTGGACCAAACCATCTGATGCATAGAAACAACGCATTTCAACACTTCACTATACAAGATACTCTAAGCAGTTTTCCGTACACTGTATAAGATTTACAAGTAAGATTGCTAGACTTTTAGTAACATTTGTACTCTTAAGTACGCAATTTAAACTCATTCTTTGGCAGTTGTTCAAACACGTGTTCTGACACTGCAAAATGGTAATATGCTAGAAATACTGATGATCTCCTATTAAGGTTAGGAACTGCTTAGAGTATCTTGTATAGTGAAGTGTTGAAATGCGTTGTTTTTATGCATCAGATGGTTTGGGCCAAGGTTTTTAAATACACACATATAAAATTCAACTTCTTTGTTATCTTTGTTATCTTCGTTTGTTATACAGGTTTACATTAAGAATAAGAAAACACACAGTGTAGAGAAACATTTCCTTGCAGTTTAAAAACACATTTCTGGTTCTCTCTAATTATGTAGATCAATTAGGGTAAAAAGTACATGAAACTCCGTCCAAGAAGAGGGAAAAAAAATAGGTTCCTTAGTTCAGAATCTTCATTAGTTTAACTGTAATGTTAAATAAAGTTTACATCACCTGTCTTTCTTATAATGGCCTTGGAAATTTTCCTTTACTAGTGCAGTTAAATTGTACTAGCTGCTTATATGAGATATAAGTTACTTGTCAATTGGGATTTATTAGTGTTATCTTCAGGGTAGGAAAATCTGTTTACACAATTGTGTTCCAATTTACGTAAGAAATGTGATTGTTTAATGAACTCAGCATTCTAAGAAATGTGCATTTTATATAATAAGCAGTGATTAAGTAAAACGAAAGCTTTTTGTAACTTCAGCTTGAAAGACATTTTGGAGTGAGATGTACAGACCCAATATATATAAAAGCTACGGGTCAAATATCAAGTAATTCGACGTGTACATAGGAGTGCATCTAGCTCAAAATAATTAAACTTCATTCCAACACAAACTCAAATACTACAAGAAGGTAATTGACACTTGTAACTGAGCTTTAGCATCTGTTCTGGAATAACATCAGCACAGAAGTATAAAATAATCTTTGCACAACTTCACCCAGAACTATGTTTCAACAAACTAAAGACCAACGCATTATGTTCACTTACACCACCTAGGCAGCGAGTGCTGGATTGGCATTACCATGTTATAAAACTCAGTATGTTTGTAATTGACCAATACAAAGAAGATTTCGGCAAGCACTGCTACTCCTGATGAGCAGACCACAGTTTCACTTTATCAGGAATTATATTATCTATACGTCCTGATGCTGGTTCATTTGCTCACAAGTGCAATGACAGTTTCATTGTTGAAATTTTATACACTGTTTCTGTTCTAGACAGTGCTAGTACCTATACAGAATGCTTTCAGAGTATCAAAGCACGTTCTCTGCTCTAATGAAATAAGTTAAAATTATAACCACTTTTTCATATTTTCATCACGGATATTTTTATATCCTCCAGTGGGCACTTAGGAATTTTGTACACATACTGAACACATAAAAACGTGTTAAGGTTGAACATGTAAATTGACTTTCCAGTACATACATGAAACTGTTTCTGATAACAGAGGAGTTGAGTTTTTATGTAAATATGTAAAAAATGTGGATCAATCCATCTGATACATAGAAACAACGTCTTTCAATGCTTCATTATACATGTTACTCTTAGCAGTTCTTTTTACAGTGTAAGATTTTCAAGTAAGAATGCCAGTAATTTAGTTGAATATGCGCTGCTTAGAAAGTAGATAAAACACACTCTTTTGCAGTTGGCCACAAAAGTATTCTAACACTGTACAATGGCCATAAGCAAGAAAGAGTGATGAGCTCACATTAATGTTTAGATATCTTCTGTGTCGTAGTTTGATGTACAGTAAGAGCAAACTAACACAGTTTAGAGAAACATTTATTTGCAGTTTAAAATCACACTTGGGGTTCTCTTGAATTGTGTAGATCCATTTATGTAGAAAGTACATGACATTCTGTCCATGATGACAGGACACAATAGGTATTTTAATTCAGAATCTCCTTTAATTTAGCTGTCTTGTTAAATAGATTTTTCCTCACTAGTCCTCTTCTAATGGCGCTGGAATATTATCTATACTTGTGCAGTTAATCTGTCCGTGCTGCTCATGCTAGATAAAAGTTAGTTGAAAGTTAGGGTTTAGTAGTAATATATATAGGGAGGAAAATCTGTTCACACAATGGTGTTCCAATTTACTTAAAAATGAGACTTTTTTTAATGAGCACATTCCTCTTAAAATTGGGCATTCCATATTATGAGGTCTGTTTAAATGAAAAGAGTCTACCTTCAACTTCAGCTTCAAAGATCTTCTCGAGCAGGATCTAGAAACAAGATAAATTAATATGTTTCACTTTAAATTTATACTCATTGGAAGCATACACGAGCGTGGATTGCTCAAAACACTTAAAATTCATTTCAACAACAATAACTCAAATACAACAGCGGTGTAAATGTCACTTGTGAGGAAACACTAATGTTTGTCCTCAAAGAATAAGCTCAGCATAGATATATAAAATAATCTTTGCACAATTTTATGTAAACAATATTTCACAGAACTAAAGACCTCCCCATCGTGTTCAGTTAGAAAACCTAAGCAGTGAGTACTCGATTGGCATCACTATGTTATAAAACTCAGTAGTTTTCAATCAACAAGGACAAAGAGATTCTGACAAGCACTGCTCCTTCTAACGAGCAGAACACTGTCACTTTTCCAGGTAGTATCATCACTGCACATCTTGATGCTGTTGCATTTCAAACCAAGAGAATGAGAGTTTCACTATTGTAGTTCTATATACAGTGGCTGTTCTAGACAGTGATAACACTGGCACAGAATGCTTTCAGAGCATTAAAGCATGTTCTCTGCCCTAATGAAATAAGTTAATATTATACTCATTTTCTCATAGTTTTAACACTGATGTGTTTATATACTGCGATGCTCACTTCAGAATGTTATAGCCATACTGAACACAAAAACAACGTGTATGTGTTGAACATGTAAAAGGCCTTCCCAATAGAAATATGAAAAAGTTTCTGATAACAAAGAAGTTGAATTTTTTATTTATGTATATATGTAAAAACCTTGGACCAAACCATCTGATGCATAGAAACAACGCATTTCAACACTTCACTATACAAGATACTCTAAGCAGTTTTCCGTACACTGTATAAGATTTACAAGTAAGATTGCTAGACTTTTAGTAACATTTGTACTCTTAAGTACGCAATTTAAACTCATTCTTTGGCAGTTGTTCAAACACGTGTTCTGACACTGCCAAATGGTAATATGCTAGAAATACTGATGATCTCCTATTAAGGTTAGGAACTGCTTAGAGTATCTTGTATAGTGAAGTGTTGAAATGCGTTGTTTCTATGCATCAGATGGTTTGGGCCAAGGTTTTTAAATACACACATATAAAATTCAACTTCTTTGTTATCTTTGTTATCTTCGTTTGTTATACAGGTTTACATTAAGAATAAGAAAACACACAGTGTAGAGAAACATTTCCTTGCAGTTTAAAAACACATTTCTGGTTCTCTCTAATTATGTAGATCAATTAGGGTAGAAAGTACATGAAACTCCGTCCAAGAAGAGGGAAAAAAATAGGTTCCTTAGTTCAGAATCTTCATTAGTTTAACTGTAATGTTAAATAAAGTTTACATCACCAGTCTTTCTTATAATGGCCTTGGAAATTTTCCTTTACTAGTGCAGTTAAATTGTACTAGCTGCTTCTATGAGATATAAGTTACTTGTAAATTGGGATTTATTAGTGTTATCTTCAGGGTAGGAAAATCTGTTTACACAATTGTGTTCCAATTTACGTAAGAAATGGGATTGTTTAATGAACTCAGCATTCTAAGAAATGTGCATTTTATATAATAAGCAGTGATTAAGTAAAAAGAAAGCTTTATGTAACTTCAGCTTGAAAGACATTTTGGAGCGAGATGTACAGACCCAATAAATATAAAAGCTACGGGTCAAATATCAAGTAATTCGACGTGTACATAGGAGTGCATCTAGCTCAAAATAATTAAACTTCATTTCAACACACACTCAAATACTACAAGAAGGTAATTGACACTTGTAACTGAGCTTTAGCATCTGTTCTGGAATAACCTCAGCACAGAAGTATAAAATAATCTTTGCACAACTTCACCCAGAACTATGTTTCAACAAACTAAAGACCAACGCATTATGTTCACTTACACAACCTAGGCAGCGAGTGCTGGATTGGCATTACCATGTTATAAAACTCAGTATGTTCGTAATTGACCAATACAAAGAAGATTTCGGCAAGCACTGCTACTCCTGATGAGCAGACCACTGTTTCACTTTATCAGGAATTATATTATCTATACGTCCTGATGCTGGTTCATTTGCTCACAAGTGCAATGACAGTTTCATTGTTGAAATTTTATACACTGTTTCTGTTCTAGACAGTGCTAGTACCTATACAGAATGCTTTCAGAGTATCAAAGCACGTTCTCTGCTCTAATGAAATAAGTTAAAATTATAACCACTTTTTCATATTTTCATCACGGATATTTTTATATCCTCCAGTGGGCACTTAGGAATTTTGTACACATACTGAACACATAAAAACGTGTAAAGGTTGAACATGTAAATTGACTTTCCAGTACATACATGAAACTGTTTCTGATAACAGAGGAGTTGAGTTTTTATGTAAATATGTAAAAAATGTGGATCAATCCATCTGATACATAGAAACAACGTCTTTCAATGCTTCATTATACATGTTACTCTTAGCAGTTCTTTTTACAGTGTAAGATTTTCAAGTAAGAATGCCAGTAATTTAGTTGAATATGCGCTGCTTAGAAAGTAGATAAAACACACTCTTTTGCAGTTGGCCACAAAAGTATTCTAACACTGTACAATGGCCATAAGCAAGAAAGAGTGATGAGCTCACATTAATGTTTAGATATCTTCTGTGTCGTAGTTTGATGTACAGTAAGAGCAAACTAACACAGTTTAGAGAAACATTTATTTGCAGTTTAAAATCACACTTGGGGTTCTCTTGAATTGTGTAGATCCATTTATGTAGAAAGCACATGACATTCTGTCCATGATGACAGGACACAATAGGTATTTTAATTCAGAATCTCCTTTAATTTAGCTGTCTTGTTAAATAGATTTTTCCTCACTAGTCCTCTTCTAATGGCGTTGGAATATTATCTATACTTGTGCAGTTAATCTGTCCGTGCTGCTCATGCTAGATAAAAGTTAGTTGAAAGTTAGGGTTTAGTAGTAATATATATAGGGAGGAAAATCTGTTCACACAATGGTGTTCCAATTTACTTAAAAATGAGACTTTTTTTAATGAGCACATTCCTCTTAAAATTGGGCATTCCATATTATGAGGTCTGTTTAAATGAAAAGAGTCTACCTTCAACTTCAGCTTCAAAGATCTTCTCGAGCAGGATCTAGAAACAAGATAAATTAATATGTTTCACTTTAAATTTATACTCATTGGAAGCATACACGAGCGTGGATTGCTCAAAACACTTAAAATTCATTTCAACAACAATAACTCAAATACAACAGCGGTGTAAATGTCACTTGTGAGGAAACACTAATGTTTGTCCTCAAAGAATAAGCTCAGCATAGATATATAAAATAATCTTTGCACAATTTTATGCAAAACAATATTTCACAGAACTAAAGACCTCCCCATCGTGTTCAGTTAGAAAACCTAAGCAGTGAGTACTCGATTGGCATTACTATGTTATAAAACTCAGTAGTTTTCAATCAACAAGGACAAAGAGATTCTGACAAGCACTGCTCCTTCTAACGAGCAGAACACTGTCACTTTTCCAGGTAGTATCATCACTGCACATCTTGATGCTGTTGCATTTCAAACCAAGAGAATGAGAGTTTCACTATTGTAGTTCTATATACAGTGGCTGTTCTAGACAGTGATAACACTGGCACAGAATGCTTTCAGAGCATTAAAGCATGTTCTCTGCCCTAATGAAATAAGTTAATATTATACTCATTTTCTCATAGTTTTAACACTGATGTGTTTATATACTGCGATGCTCACTTCAGAATGTTATAGCCATACTGAACACAAAAACAACGTGTATGTGTTGAACATGTAAAAGGCCTTCCCAATAGAAATATGAAAAAGTTTCTGATAACAAAGAAGTTGAATTTTTTATTTATGTATATATGTAAAAACCTTGGCCCAAACCATCTGATGCATAGAAACAACGCATTTCAACACTTCACTATACAAGATACTCTAAGCAGTTTTCCGTACACTGTATAAGATTTACAAGTAAGATTGCTAGACTTTTAGTAACATTTGTACTCTTAAGTACGCAATTTAAACTCATTCTTTGGCAGTTGTTCAAACACGTGTTCTGACACTGCCAAATGGTAATATGCTAGAAATACTGATGATCTCCTATTAAGGTTAGGAACTGCTTAGAGTATCTTGTATAGTGAAGTGTTGAAATGCGTTGTTTCTATGCATCAGATGGTTTGGGCCAAGGTTTTTAAATACACACATATAAAATTCAACTTCTTTGTTATCTTTGTTATCTTCGTTTGTTATACAGGTTTACATTAAGAATAAGAAAACACACAGTGTAGAGAAACATTTCCTTGCAGTTAAAAAACACATTTCTGGTTCTCTCTAATTATGTAGATCAATTAGGGTAGAAAGTACATGAAACTCCGTCCAAGAAGAGGGAAAAAAATAGGTTCCTTAGTTCAGAATCTTCATTAGTTTAACTGTAATGTTAAATAAAGTTTACATCACCAGTCTTTCTTATAATGGCCTTGGAAATTTTCCTTTACTAGTGCAGTTAAATTGTACTAGCTGCTTCTATGAGATATAAGTTACTTGTAAATTGGGATTTATTAGTGTTATCTTCAGGGTAGGAAAATCTGTTTACACAATTGTGTTCCAATTTACGTAAGAAATGGGATTGTTTAATGAACTCAGCATTCTAAGAAATGTGCATTTTATATAATAAGCAGTGATTAAGTAAAAAGAAAGCTTTATGTAACTTCAGCTTGAAAGACATTTTGGAGCGAGATGTACAGACCCAATAAATATAAAAGCTACGGGTCAAATATCAAGTAATTCGACGTGTACATAGGAGTGCATCTAGCTCAAAATAATTAAACTTCATTTCAACACACACTCAAATACTACAAGAAGGTAATTGACACTTGTAACTGAGCTTTAGCATCTGTTCTGGAATAACCTCAGCACAGAAGTATAAAATAATCTTTGCACAACTTCACCCAGAACTATGTTTCAACAAACTAAAGACCAACGCATTATGTTCACTTACACAACCTAGGCAGCGAGTGCTGGATTGGCATTACCATGTTATAAAACTCAGTATGTTCATCATTGACCAATACAAAGAAGATTTCGGCAAGCACTGCTACTCCTGATGAGCAGACCACTGTTTCACTTTATCAGGAATTATATTATCTATACGTCCTGATGCTGGTTCATTTGCTCACAAGTGCAATGACAGTTTCATTGTTGAAATTTTATACACTGTTTCTGTTCTAGACAGTGCTAGTACCTATACAGAATGCTTTCAGAGTATCAAAGCACGTTCTCTGCTCTAATGAAATAAGTTAAAATTATAACCACTTTTTCATATTTTCATCACGGATATTTTTATATCCTCCAGTGGGCACTTAGGAATTTTGTACACATACTGAACACATAAAAACGTGTAAAGGTTGAACATGTAAATTGACTTTCCAGTACATACATGAAACTGTTTCTGATAACAGAGGAGTTGAGTTTTTATGTAAATATGTAAAAAATGTGGATCAATCCATCTGATACATAGAAACAACGTCTTTCAATGCTTCATTATACATGTTACTCTTAGCAGTTCTTTTTACAGTGTAAGATTTTCAAGTAAGAATGCCAGTAATTTAGTTGAATATGCGCTGCTTAGAGAGTAGATAAAACACACTCTTTTGCAGTTGGCCACAAAAGTATTCTAACACTGTACAATGGCCATAAGCAAGAAAGAGTGATGAGCTCACATTAATGTTTAGATATCTTCTGTGTCGTAGTTTGATGTACAGTAAGAGCAAACTAACACAGTTTAGAGAAACATTTATTTGCAGTTTAAAATCACACTTAGGGTTCTCTTGAATTGTGTAGATCCATTTATGTAGAAAGTACATGACATTCTGTCCATGATGACAGGACACAATAGGTATTTTAATTCAGAATCTCCTTTAATTTAGCTGTCTTGTTAAATAGATTTTTCCTCACTAGTCCTCTTCTAATGGCGCTGGAATATTATCTATACTTGTGCAGTTAATCTGTCCGTGCTGCTCATGCTAGATAAAAGTTAGTTGAAAGTTAGGGTTTAGTAGTAATATATATAGGGAGGAAAATCTGTTCACACAATGGTGTTCCAATTTACTTAAAAATGAGACTTTTTTTAATGAGCACATTCCTCTTAAAATTGGGCATTCCATATTATGAGGTCTGTTTAAATGAAAAGAGTCTACCTTCAACTTCAGCTTCAAAGATCTTCTCGAGCAGGATCTAGAAACAAGATAAATTAATATGTTTCACTTTAAATTTATACTCATTGGAAGCATACACGAGCGTGGATTGCTCAAAACACTTAAAATTCATTTCAACAACAATAACTCAAATACAACAGCGGTGTAAATGTCACTTGTGAGGAAACACTAATGTTTGTCCTCAAAGAATAAGCTCAGCATAGATATATAAAATAATCTTTGCACAATTTTATGCAAAACAATATTTCACAGAACTAAAGACCTCCCCATCGTGTTCAGTTAGAAAACCTAAGCAGTGAGTACTCGATTGGCATCACTATGTTATAAAACTCAGTAGTTTTCAATCAAAAAGGACAAAGAGATTCTGACAAGCACTGCTCCTTCTAACGAGCAGAACACTGTCACTTTTCCAGGTAGTATCATCACTGCACATCTTGATGCTGTTGCATTTCAAACCAAGAGAATGAGAGTTTCACTATTGTAGTTCTATATACAGTGGCTGTTCTAGACAGTGATAATAACACTGGCACAGAATGCTTTCAGAGCATTAAAGCATGTTCTCTGCCCTAATGAAATAAGTTAATATTATACTCATTTTCTCATAGTTTTAACACTGATGTGTTTATATACTGCGATGCTCACTTCAGAATGTTATAGCCATACTGAACACAAAAACAACGTGTATGTGTTGAACATGTAAAAGGCCTTCCCAATAGAAATATGAAAAAGTTTCTGATAACAAAGAACTTGAATTTTTTATTTATGTATATATGTAAAAACCTTGGACCAAACCATCTGATGCATAGAAACAACGCATTTCAACACTTCACTATACAAGATACTCTAAGCAGTTTTCCGTACACTGTATAAGATTTACAAGTAAGATTGCTAGACTTTTAGTAACATTTGTACTCTTAAGTACGCAATTTAAACTCATTCTTTGGCAGTTGTTCAAACACGTATTCTGACACTGCCAAATGGTAATATGCTAGAAATACTGATGATCTCCTATTAAGGTTAGGAACTGCTTAGAGTATCTTGTATAGTGAAGTGTTGAAATGCGTTGTTTCTATGCATCAGATGGTTTGGGCCAAGGTTTTTAAATACACACATATAAAATTCAACTTCTTTGTTATCTTTGTTATCTTCGTTTGTTATACAGGTTTACATTAAGAATAAGAAAACACACAGTGTAGAGAAACATTTCCTTGCAGTTTAAAAACACATTTCTGGTTCTCTCTAATTATGTAGATCAATTAGGGTAGAAAGTACATGAAACTCCGTCCAATAAGAGGGAAAAAAATAGGTTCCTTAGTTCAGAATCTTCTTTAGTTTAACTGTAATGTTAAATAAAGTTTACATCACCAGTCTTGCTTATAATGGCCTTGGAAATTTTCCTTTACTAGTGCAGTTAAATTGTACTAGCTGCTTCTATGAGATATAAGTTACTTGTAAATTGGGATTTATTAGTGTTATCTTCAGGGTAGGAAAATCTGTTTACACAATTGTGTTCCAATTTACGTAAGAAATGGGATTGTTTAATGAACTCAGCATTCTAAGAAATGTGCATTTTATATAATAAGCAGTGATTAAGTAAAAAGAAAGCTTTATGTAACTTCAGCTTGAAAGACATTTTGGAGCGAGATGTACAGACCCAATAAATATAAATGCTACGGGTCAAATATCAAGTAATTCGACGTGTACATAGGAGTGCATCTAGCTCAAAATAATTAAACTTCATTTCAACACACACTCAAATACTACAAGAAGGTAATTGACACTTGTAACTGAGCTTTAGCATCTGTTCTGGAATAACCTCAGCACAGAAGTATAAAATAATCTTTGCACAACTTCACCCAGAACTATGTTTCAACAAACTAAAGACCAACGCATTATGTTCACTTACACAACCTAGGCAGCGAGTGCTGGATTGGCATTACCATGTTATAAAACTCAGTATGTTCGTAATTGACCAATACAAAGAAGATTTCGGCAAGCACTGCTACTCCTGATGAGCAGACCACTGTTTCACTTTATCAGGAATTATATTATCTATACGTCCTGATGCTGGTTCATTTGCTCACAAGTGCAATGACAGTTTCATTGTTGAAATTTTATACACTGTTTCTGTTCTAGACAGTGCTAGTACCTATACAGAATGCTTTCAGAGTATCAAAGCACGTTCTCTGCTCTAATGAAATAAGTTAAAATTATAACCACTTTTTCATATTTTCATCACGGATATTTTTATATCCTCCAGTGGGCACTTAGGAATTTTGTACACATACTGAACACATAAAAACGTGTAAAGGTTGAACATGTAAATTGACTTTCCAGTACATACATGAAACTGTTTCTGATAACAGAGGAGTTGAGTTTTTATGTAAATATGTAAAAAATGTGGATCAATCCATCTGATACATAGAAACAACGTCTTTCAATGCTTCATTATACATGTTACTCTTAGCAGTTCTTTTACAGTGTAAGATTTTCAAGTAAGAATGCCAGTAATTTAGTTGAATATGCGCTGCTTAGAAAGTAGATAAAACACACTCTTTTGCAGTTGGCCACAAAAGTATTCTAACACTGTACAATGGCCATAAGCAAGAAAGAGTGATGAGCTCACATTAATGTTTAGATATCTTCTGTGTCGTAGTTTGATGTACAGTAAGAGCAAACTAACACAGTTTAGAGAAACATTTATTTGCAGTTTAAAATCACACTTGGGGTTCTCTTGAATTGTGTAGATCCATTTATGTAGAAAGTACATGACATTCTGTCCATGATGACAGGACACAATAGGTATTTTAATTCAGAATCTCCTTTAATTTAGCTGTCTTGTTAAATAGATTTTTCCTCACTAGTCCTCTTCTAATGGCGCTGGAATATTATCTATACTTGTGCAGTTAATCTGTCCGTGCTGCTCATGCTAGATAAAAGTTAGTTGAAAGTTAGGGTTTAGTAGTAATATATATAGGGAGGAAAATCTGTTCACACAATGGTGTTCCAATTTACTTAAAAATGAGACTTTTTTTAATGAGCACATTCCTCTTAAAATTGGGCATTCTATATTATGAGGTCTGTTTAAATGAAAAGAGTCTACCTTCAACTTCAGCTTCAAAGATCTTCTCGAGCAGGATCTAGAAACAAGATAAATTAATATGTTTCACTTTAAATTTATACTCATTGGAAGCATACACGAGCGTGGATTGCTCAAAACACTTAAAATTCATTTCAACAACAATAACTCAAATACAACAGCGGTGTAAATGTCACTTGTGAGGAAACACTAATGTTTGTCCTCAAAGAATAAGCTCAGCATAGATATATAAAATAATCTTTGCACAATTTTATGCAAAACAATATTTCACAGAACTAAAGACCTCCCCATCGTGTTCAGTTAGAAAACCTAAGCAGTGAGTACTCGATTGGCATTACTATGTTATAAAACTCAGTAGTTTTCAATCAACAAGGACAAAGAGATTCTGACAAGCACTGCTCCTTCTAACGAGCAGAACACTGTCACTTTTCCAGGTAGTATCATCACTGCACATCTTGATGCTGTTGCATTTCAAACCAAGAGAATGAGAGTTTCACTATTGTAGTTCTATATACAGTGGCTGTTCTAGACAGTGATAACACTGGCACAGAATGCTTTCAGAGCATTAAAGCATGTTCTCTGCCCTAATGAAATAAGTTAATATTACACTCATTTTCTCATAGTTTTAACACTGATGTGTTTATATACTGCGATGCTCACTTCAGAATGTTATAGCCATACTGAACACAAAAAAAACGTGTATGTGTTGAACATGTAAAAAGCCTTCCCAATAGAAATATGAAAAAGTTTCTGATAACAAAGAAGTTGAATTTTTTATTTATGTATATATGTAAAAACCTTGGACCAAACCATCTGATGCATAGAAACAACGCATTTCAACACTTCACTATACAAGATACTCTAAGCAGTTTTCCGTACACTGTATAGGATTTACAAGTAAGATTGCTAGACTTTTAGTAACATTTGTACTCTTAAGTACGCAATTTAAACTCATTCTTTGGCAGTTGTTCAAACACGTATTCTGACACTGCCAAATGGTAATATGCTAGAAATACTGATGATCTCCTATTAAAGTTAGGAACTGCTTAGAGTATCTTGTATAGTGAAGTGTTGAAATGCGTTGTTTTTATGCATCAGATGGTTTGGTCCAATGTTTTTAAATATACACATATAAAATTCAACTTCTTTGTTATCTTTGTTATCTTCGTTTGTTATACAGGTTTACATTAAGAATAAGAAAACACACAGTGTAGAGAAACATTTCCTTGCAGTTTAAAAACACATTTCTGGTTCTCTCTAATTATGTAGATCAATTAGGGTAGAAAGTACATGAAACTCCGTCCAAGAAGAGGGAAAAAAATAGGTTCCTTAGTTCAGAATCTTCATTAGTTTAACTGTAATGTTAAATAAAGTTTACATCACCAGTCTTTCTTATAATGGCCTTGGAAATTTTCCTTTACTAGTGCAGTTAAATTGTACTAGCTGCTTATATGAGATATAAGTTAGTTGTCAATTGGGATTTATTAGTGTTATCTTCAGGGTAGGAAAATCTGTTTACACAATTGTGTTCCAATTTACGTAAGAAATGGGATTGTTTAATGAACTCAGCATTCTAAGAAATGTGCATTTTATATAATAAGCAGTGATTAGGTAAAACGAAAGCTTTATGTAACTTCAGCTTGAAAGACATTTTGGAGCGAGATGTACAGACCCAATAAATATAAAAGGTACGGGTCAAATATGAAGTAATTCGACGTGTACATAGGAGTGCATCTAGCTCAAAATAATTAAACTTCATTCCAACACAAACTCAAATACTACAAGAAGGTAATTGACACTTGTAACTGAGCTTTAGCATCTGTTCTGGAATAACCTCAGCACAGAAGTATAAAATAATCTTTGCACAACTTCACCCAGAACTATGTTTCAACAAACTAAAGACCAACGCATTATGTTCACTTACACAACCTAGGCAGCGAGTGCTGGATTGGCATGACCATGTTATAAAACTCAGTATGTTCGTAATTGACCAATACAAAGAAGATTTCGGCAAGCACTGCTACTCCTGATGAGCAGACCACTGTTTCACTTTATCAGGAATGATATTATCTATACGTCCTGATGCTGGTTCATTTGCTCACAAGTGCAATGACAGTTTCATTGTTGAAATTTTATACACTGTTTCTGTTCTAGACAGTGCTAGTACCTATACAGAATGCTTTCAGAGTATCAAAGCACGTTCTCTGCTCTAATGAAATAAGTTAAAATTATAACCACTTTTTCATATTTTCATCACGGATGTTTTTATATCCTCCAGTGGGCACTTAGGAATTTTGTACACATACTGAACACATAAAAACGTGTAAAGGTTGAACATGTAAATTGACTTTCCAGTACATACATGAAACTGTTTCTGACAACAGAGGAGTTGAGTTTTTATGTAAATATGTAAAAAATGTGGATCAATCCATCTGATACATAGAAAGAAACAACGTCTTTCAATGCTTCATTATACATGTTACTCTTAGCAGTTCTTTTTACAGTGTAAGATTTTCAAGTAAGAATGCCAGTAATTTAGTTGAATATGCGCTGCTTAGAAAGTAGATAAAACACACTCTTTTGCAGTTGGCCACAAAAGTATTCTAACACTGTACAATGGCCATAAGCAAGAAAGAGTGATGAGCTCACATTAATGTTTAGATATCTTCTGTGTCGTAGTTTGATGTACAGTAAGAGCAAACTAACACAGTTTAGAGAAACATTTATTTGCAGTTTAAAATCACACTTGGGGTTCTCTTGAATTGTGTAGATCCATTTATGTAGAAAGCACATGACATTCTGTCCATGATGACAGGACACAATAGGTATTTTAATTCAGAATCTCCTTTAATTTAGCTGTCTTGTTAAATAGATTTTTCCTCACTAGTCCTCTTCTAATGGCGCTGGAATATTATCTATACTTGTGCAGTTAATCTGTCCGTGCTGCTCATGCTAGATAAAAGTTAGTTGAAAGTTAGGGTTTAGTAGTAATATATATAGGGAGGAAAATCTGTTCACACAATGGTGTTCCAATTTACTTAAAAATGAGACTTTTTTAAATGAGCACATTCCTCTTAAAATTGGGCATTCCATATTATGAGGTCTGTTTAAATGAAAAGAGTCTACCTTCAACTTCAGCTTCAAAGATCTTCTCGAGCAGGATCTAGAAACAAGATAAATTAATATGTTTCACTTTAAATTTATACTCATTGGAAGCATACACGAGCGTGGATTGCTCAAAACACTTAAAATTCATTTCAACAACAATAACTCAAATACAACAGCGGTGTAAATGTCACTTGTGAGGAAACACTAATGTTTGTCCTCAAAGAATAAGCTCAGCATAGATATATAAAATAATCTTTGCACAATTTTATGCAAAACAATATTTCACAGAACTAAAGACCTCCCCATCGTGTTCAGTTAGAAAACCTAAGCAGTGAGTACTCGATTGGCATTACTATGTTATAAAACTCAGTAGTTTTCAATCAACAAGGACAAAGAGATTCTGACAAGCACTGCTCCTTCTAACGAGCAGAACACTGTCACTTTTCCAGGTAGTATCATCACTGCACATCTTGATGCTGTTGCATTTCAAACCAAGAGAATGAGAGTTTCACTATTGTAGTTCTATATACAGTGGCTGTTCTAGACAGTGATAACACTGGCACAGAATGCTTTCAGAGCATTAAAGCATGTTCTCTGCCCTAATGAAATAAGTTAATATTATACTCATTTTCTCATAGTTTTAACACTGATGTGTTTATATACTGCGATGCTCACTTCAGAATGTTATAGCCATACTGAACACAAAAACAACGTGTATGTGTTGAACATGTAAAAGGCCTTCCCAATAGAAATATGAAAAAGTTTCTGATAACAAAGAAGTTGAATTTTTTATTTATGTATATATGTAAAAACCTTGGACCAAACCATCTGATGCATAGAAACAACGCATTTCAACACTTCACTATACAAGATACTCTAAGCAGTTTTCCGTACACTGTATAAGATTTACAAGTAAGATTGCTAGACTTTTAGTAACATTTGTACTCTTAAGTACGCAATTTAAACTCATTCTTTGGCAGTTGTTCAAACACGTGTTCTGACACTGCCAAATGGTAATATGCTAGAAATACTGATGATCTCCTATTAAGGTTAGGAACTGCTTAGAGTATCTTGTATAGTGAAGTGTTGAAATGCGTTGTTTCTATGCATCAGATGGTTTGGGCCAAGGTTTTTAAATACACACATATAAAATTCAACTTCTTTGTTATCTTTGTTATCTTCGTTTGTTATACAGGTTTACATTAAGAATAAGAAAACACACAGTGTAGAGAAACATTTCCTTGCAGTTTAAAAACACATTTCTAGTTCTCTCTAATTATGTAGATCAATTAGGGTAGAAAGTACATGAAACTCCGTCCAAGAAGAGGGAAAAAAATAGGTTCCTTAGTTCAGAATCTTCATTAGTTTAACTGTAATGTTAAATAAAGTTTACATCACCAGTCTTTCTTATAATGGCCTTGGAAATTTTCCTTTACTAGTGCAGTTAAATTGTACTAGCTGCTTCTATGAGATATAAGTTACTTGTAAATTGGGATTTATTAGTGTTATCTTCAGGGTAGGAAAATCTGTTTACACAATTGTGTTCCAATTTACGTAAGAAATGGGATTGTTTAATGAACTCAGCATTCTAAGAAATGTGCATTTTATATAATAAGCAGTGATTAAGTAAAAAGAAAGCTTTATGTAACTTCAGCTTGAAAGACATTTTGGAGCGAGATGTACAGACCCAATAAATATAAAAGCTACGGGTCAAATATCAAGTAATTCGACATGTACATAGGAGTGCATCTAGCTCAAAATAATTAAACTTCATTTCAACACACACTCAAATACTACAAGAAGGTAATTGACACTTGTAACTGAGCTTTAGCATCTGTTCTGGAATAACCTCAGCACAGAAGTATAAAATAATCTTTGCACAACTTCACCCAGAACTATGTTTCAACAAACTAAAGACCAACGCATTATGTTCACTTACACAACCTAGGCAGCGAGTGCTGGATTGGCATTACCATGTTATAAAACTCAGTATGTTCGTAATTGACCAATACAAAGAAGATTTCGGCAAGCACTGCTACTCCTGATGAGCAGACCACTGTTTCACTTTATCAGGAATTATATTATCTATACGTCCTGATGCTGGTTCATTTGCTCACAAGTGCAATGACAGTTTCATTGTTGAAATTTTATACACTGTTTCTGTTCTAGACAGTGCTAGTACCTATACAGAATGCTTTCAGAGTATCAAAGCACGTTCTCTGCTCTAATGAAATAAGTTAAAATTATAACCACTTTTTCATATTTTCATCACGGATATTTTTATATCCTCCAGTGGGCACTTAGGAATTTTGTACACATACTGAACACATAAAAACGTGTAAAGGTTGAACATGTAAATTGACTTTCCAGTACATACATGAAACTGTTTCTGATAACAGAGGAGTTGAGTTTTTATGTAAATATGTAAAAAATGTGGATCAATCCATCTGATACATAGAAAGAAACAACGTCTTTCAATGCTTCATTATACATGTTACTCTTAGCAGTTCTTTTTACAGTGTAAGATTTTCAAGTAAGAATGCCAGTAATTTAGTTGAATATGCGCTGCTTAGAAAGTAGATAAAACACACTCTTTTGCAGTTGGCCACAAAAGTATTCTAACACTGTACAATGGCCATAAGCAAGAAAGAGTGATGAGCTCACATTAATGTTTAGATATCTTCTGTGTCGTAGTTTGATGTACAGTAAGAGCAAACTAACACAGTTTAGAGAAACATTTATTTGCAGTTTAAAATCACACTTGGGGTTCTCTTGAATTGTGTAGATCCATTTATGTAGAAAGTACATGACATTCTGTCCATGATGACAGGACACAATAGGTATTTTAATTCAGAATCTCCTTTAATTTAGCTGTCTTGTTAAATAGATTTTTCCTCACTAGTCCTCTTCTAATGGCGCTGGAATATTATCTATACTTGTGCAGTTAATCTGTCCGTGCTGCTCATGCTAGATAAAAGTTAGTTGAAAGTTAGGGTTTAGTAGTAATATATATAGGGAGGAAAATCTGTTCACACAATGGTGTTCCAATTTACTTAAAAATGAGACTTTTTTAAATGAGCACATTCCTCTTAAAATTGGGCATTCCATATTATGAGGTCTGTTTAAATGAAAAGAGTCTACCTTCAACTTCAGCTTCAAAGATCTTCTCGAGCAGGATCTAGAAACAAGATAAATTAATATGTTTCACTTTAAATTTATACTCATTGGAAGCATACACGAGCGTGGATTGCTCAAAACACTTAAAATTCATTTCAACAACAATAACTCAAATACAACAGCGGTGTAAATGTCACTTGTGAGGAAACACTAATGTTTGTCCTCAAAGAATAAGCTCAGCATAGATATATAAAATAATCTTTGCACAATTTTATGCAAAACAATATTTCACAGAACTAAAGACCTCCCCATCGTGTTCAGTTAGAAAACCTAAGCAGTGAGTACTCGATTGGCATTACTATGTTATAAAACTCAGTAGTTTTCAATCAACAAGGACAAAGAGATTCTGACAAGCACTGCTCCTTCTAACGAGCAGAACACTGTCACTTTTCCAGGTAGTATCATCACTGCACATCTTGATGCTGTTGCATTTCAAACCAAGAGAATGAGAGTTTCACTATTGTAGTTCTATATACAGTGGCTGTTCTAGACAGTGATAACACTGGCACAGAATGCTTTCAGAGCATTAAAGCATGTTCTCTGCCCTAATGAAATAAGTTAATATTATACTCATTTTCTCATAGTTTTAACACTGATGTGTTTATATACTGCGATGCTCACTTCAGAATGTTATAGCCATACTGAACACAAAAACAACGTGTATGTGTTGAACATGTAAAAGGCCTTCCCAATAGAAATATGAAAAAGTTTCTGATAACAAAGAAGTTGAATTTTTTATTTATGTATATATGTAAAAACCTTGGACCAAACCATCTGATGCATAGAAACAACGCATTTCAACACTTCACTATACAAGATACTCTAAGCAGTTTTCCGTACACTGTATAAGATTTACAAGTAAGATTGCTAGACTTTTAGTAACATTTGTACTCTTAAGTACGCAATTTAAACTCATTCTTTGGCAGTTGTTCAAACACGTGTTCTGACACTGCCAAATGGTAATATGCTAGAAATACTGATGATCTCCTATTAAGGTTAGGAACTGCTTAGAGTATCTTGTATAGTGAAGTGTTGAAATGCGTTGTTTCTATGCATCAGATGGTTTGGGCCAAGGTTTTTAAATACACACATATAAAATTCAACTTCTTTGTTATCTTTGTTATCTTCGTTTGTTATACAGGTTTACATTAAGAATAAGAAAACACACAGTGTAGAGAAACATTTCCTTGCAGTTTAAAAACACATTTCTAGTTCTCTCTAATTATGTAGATCAATTAGGGTAGAAAGTACATGAAACTCCGTCCAAGAAGAGGGAAAAAAATAGGTTCCTTAGTTCAGAATCTTCATTAGTTTAACTGTAATGTTAAATAAAGTTTACATCACCAGTCTTTCTTATAATGGCCTTGGAAATTTTCCTTTACTAGTGCAGTTAAATTGTACTAGCTGCTTCTATGAGATATAAGTTACTTGTAAATTGGGATTTATTAGTGTTATCTTCAGGGTAGGAAAATCTGTTTACACAATTGTGTTCCAATTTACGTAAGAAATGGGATTGTTTAATGAACTCAGCATTCTAAGAAATGTGCATTTTATATAATAAGCAGTGATTAAGTAAAAAGAAAGCTTTATGTAACTTCAGCTTGAAAGACATTTTGGAGCGAGATGTACAGACCCAATAAATATAAAAGCTACGGGTCAAATATCAAGTAATTCGACATGTACATAGGAGTGCATCTAGCTCAAAATAATTAAACTTCATTTCAACACACACTCAAATACTACAAGAAGGTAATTGACACTTGTAACTGAGCTTTAGCATCTGTTCTGGAATAACCTCAGCACAGAAGTATAAAATAATCTTTGCACAACTTCACCCAGAACTATGTTTCAACAAACTAAAGACCAACGCATTATGTTCACTTACACAACCTAGGCAGCGAGTGCTGGATTGGCATTACCATGTTATAAAACTCAGTATGTTCGTAATTGACCAATACAAAGAAGATTTCGGCAAGCACTGCTACTCCTGATGAGCAGACCACTGTTTCACTTTATCAGGAATTATATTATCTATACGTCCTGATGCTGGTTCATTTGCTCACAAGTGCAATGACAGTTTCATTGTTGAAATTTTATACACTGTTTCTGTTCTAGACAGTGCTAGTACCTATACAGAATGCTTTCAGAGTATCAAAGCACGTTCTCTGCTCTAATGAAATAAGTTAAAATTATAACCACTTTTTCATATTTTCATCACGGATATTTTTATATCCTCCAGTGGGCACTTAGGAATTTTGTACACATACTGAACACATAAAAACGTGTAAAGGTTGAACATGTAAATTGACTTTCCAGTACATACATGAAACTGTTTCTGATAACAGAGGAGTTGAGTTTTTATGTAAATATGTAAAAAATGTGGATCAATCCATCTGATACATAGAAAGAAACAACGTCTTTCAATGCTTCATTATACATGTTACTCTTAGCAGTTCTTTTTACAGTGTAAGATTTTCAAGTAAGAATGCCAGTAATTTAGTTGAATATGCGCTGCTTAGAAAGTAGATAAAACACACTCTTTTGCAGTTGGCCACAAAAGTATTCTAACACTGTACAATGGCCATAAGCAAGAAAGAGTGATGAGCTCACATTAATGTTTAGATATCTTCTGTGTCGTAGTTTGATGTACAGTAAGAGCAAACTAACACAGTTTAGAGAAACATTTATTTGCAGTTTAAAATCACACTTGGGGTTCTCTTGAATTGTGTAGATCCATTTATGTAGAAAGTACATGACATTCTGTCCATGATGACAGGACACAATAGGTATTTTAATTCAGAATCTCCTTTAATTTAGCTGTCTTGTTAAATAGATTTTTCCTCACTAGTCCTCTTCTAATGGCGCTGGAATATTATCTATACTTGTGCAGTTAATCTGTCCGTGCTGCTCATGCTAGATAAAAGTTAGTTGAAAGTTAGGGTTTAGTAGTAATATATATAGGGAGGAAAATCTGTTCACACAATGGTGTTCCAATTTACTTAAAAATGAGACTTTTTTTAATGAGCACATTCCTCTTAAAATTGGGCATTCCATATTATGAGGTCTGTTTAAATGAAAAGAGTCTACCTTCAACTTCAGCTTCAAAGATCTTCTCGAGCAGGATCTAGAAACAAGATAAATTAATATGTTTCACTTTAAATTTATACTCATTGGAAGCATACACGAGCGTGGATTGCTCAAAACACTTAAAATTCATTTCAACAACAATAACTCAAATGCAACAGCGGTGTAAATGTCACTTGTGAGGAAACACTAATGTTTGTCCTCAAAGAATAAGCTCAGCATAGATATATAAAATAATCTTTGCACAATTTTATGCAAAACAATATTTCACAGAACTAAAGACCTCCCCATCGTGTTCAGTTAGAAAACCTAAGCAGTGAGTACTCGATTGGCATTACTATGTTATAAAACTCAGTAGTTTTCAATCAACAAGGACAAAGAGATTCTGACAAGCACTGCTCCTTCTAACGAGCAGAACACTGTCACTTTTCCAGGTAGTATCATCACTGCACATCTTGATGCTGTTGCATTTCAAACCAAGAGAATGAGAGTTTCACTATTGTAGTTCTATATACAGTGGCTGTTCTAGACAGTGATAACACTGGCACAGAATGCTTTCAGAGCATTAAAGCATGTTCTCTGCCCTAATGAAATAAGTTAATATTATACTCATTTTCTCATAGTTTTAACACTGATGTGTTTATATACTGCGATGCTCACTTCAGAACGTTATAGCCATACTGAACACAAAAACAACGTGTATGTGTTGAACCTGTAAAAGGCCTTCCCAATAGAAATATGAAAAAGTTTCTGATAACAAAGAAGTTGAATTTTTTATTTATGTATATATGTAAAAACCTTGGACCAAACCATCTGATGCATAGAAACAACGCATTTCAACACTTCACTATACAAGATACTCTAAGCAGTTTTCCGTACACTGTATAAGATTTACAAGTAAGATTGCTAGACTTTTAGTAACATTTGTACTCTTAAGTACGCAATTTAAACTCATTCTTTGGCAGTTGTTCAAACACGTATTCTGACACTGCCAAATGGTAATATGCTAGAAATACTGATGATCTCCTATTAAGGTTAGGAACTGCTTAGAGTATCTTGTATAGTGAAGTGTTGAAATGCGTTGTTTCTATGCATCAGATGGTTTGGGCCAAGGTTTTTAAATACACACATATAAAATTCAACTTCTTTGTTATCTTTGTTATCTTCGTTTGTTATACAGGTTTACATTAAGAATAAGAAAACACACAGTGTAGAGAAACATTTCCTTGCAGTTTAAAAACACATTTCTGGTTCTCTCTAATTATGTAGATCAATTAGGGTAGAAAGTACATGAAACTCCGTCCAAGAAGAGGGAAAAAAATAGGTTCCTTAGTTCAGAATCTTCATTAGTTTAACTGTAATGTTAAATAAAGTTTACATCACCAGTCTTTCTTATAATGGCCTTGGAAATTTTCCTTTACTAGTGCAGTTAAATTGTACTAGCTGCTTCTATGAGATATAAGTTACTTGTAAATTGGGATTTATTAGTGTTATCTTCAGGGTAGGAAAATCTGTTTACACAATTGTGTTCCAATTTACGTAAGAAATGGGATTGTTTAATGAACTCAGCATTCTAAGAAATGTGCATTTTATATAATAAGCAGTGATTAAGTAAAAAGAAAGCTTTATGTAACTTCAGCTTGAAAGACATTTTGGAGCGAGATGTACAGACCCAATAAATATAAAAGCTACGGGTCAAATATCAAGTAATTCGACGTGTACATAGGAGTGCATCTAGCTCAAAATAATTAAACTTCATTTCAACACACACTCAAATACTACAAGAAGGTAATTGACACTTGTAACTGAGCTTTAGCATCTGTTCTGGAATAACCTCAGCACAGAAGTATAAAATAATCTTTGCACAACTTCACCCAGAACTATGTTTCAACAAACTAAAGACCAACGCATTATGTTCACTTACACAACCTAGGCAGCGAGTGCTGGATTGGCATTACCATGTTATAAAACTCAGTATGTTCGTAATTGACCAATACAAAGAAGATTTCGGCAAGCACTGCTACTCCTGATGAGCAGACCACTGTTTCACTTTATCAGGAATTATATTATCTATACGTCCTGATGCTGGTTCATTTGCTCACAAGTGCAATGACAGTTTCATTGTTGAAATTTTATACACTGTTTCTGTTCTAGACAGTGCTAGTACCTATACAGAATGCTTTCAGAGTATCAAAGCACGTTCTCTGCTCTAATGAAATAAGTTAAAATTATAACCACTTTTTCATATTTTCATCACGGATATTTTTATATCCTCCAGTGGGCACTTAGGAATTTTGTACACATACTGAACACATAAAAACGTGTAAAGGTTGAACATGTAAATTGACTTCCAGTACATACATGAAACTGTTTCTGATAACAGAGGAGTTGAGTTTTTATGTAAATATGTAAAAAATGTGGATCAATCCATCTGATACATAGAAAGAAACAACGTCTTTCAATGCTTCATTATACATGTTACTCTTAGCAGTTCTTTTTACAGTGTAAGATTTTCAAGTAAGAATGCCAGTAATTTAGTTGAATATGCGCTGCTTAGAAAGTAGATAAAACACACTCTTTTGCAGTTGGCCACAAAAGTATTCTAACACTGTACAATGGCCATAAGCAAGAAAGAGTGATGAGCTCACATTAATGTTTAGATATCTTCTGTGTCGTAGTTTGATGTACAGTAAGAGCAAACTAACACAGTTTAGAGAAACATTTATTTGCAGTTTAAAATCACACTTGGGGTTCTCTTGAATTGTGTAGATCCATTTATGTAGAAAGTACATGACATTCTGTCCATGATGACAGGACACAATAGGTATTTTAATTCAGAATCTCCTTTAATTTAGCTGTCTTGTTAAATAGATTTTTCCTCACTAGTCCTCTTCTAATGGCGCTGGAATATTATCTATACTTGTGCAGTTAATCTGTCCGTGCTGCTCATGCTAGATAAAAGTTAGTTGAAAGTTAGGGTTTAGTAGTAATATATATAGGGAGGAAAATCTGTTCACACAATGGTGTTCCAATTTACTTAAAAATGAGACTTTTTTTAATGAGCACATTCCTCTTAAAATTGGGCATTCCATATTATGAGGTCTGTTTAAATGAAAAGAGTCTACCTTCAACTTCAGCTTCAAAGATCTTCTCGAGCAGGATCTAGAAACAAGATAAATTAATATGTTTCACTTTAAATTTATACTCATTGGAAGCATACACGAGCGTGGATTGCTCAAAACACTTAAAATTCATTTCAACAACAATAACTCAAATACAACAGCGGTGTAAATGTCACTTGTGAGGAAACACTAATGTTTGTCCTCAAAGAATAAGCTCAGCATAGATATATAAAATAATCTTTGCACAATTTTATGCAAAACAATATTTCACAGAACTAAAGACCTCCCCATCGTGTTCAGTTAGAAAACCTAAGCAGTGAGTACTCGATTGGCATTACTATGTTATAAAACTCAGTAGTTTTCAATCAACAAGGACAAAGAGATTCTGACAAGCACTGCTCCTTCTAACGAGCAGAACACTGTCACTTTTCCAGGTAGTATCATCACTGCACATCTTGATGCTGTTGCATTTCAAACCAAGAGAATGAGAGTTTCACTATTGTAGTTCTATATACAGTGGCTGTTCTAGACAGTGATAACACTGGCACAGAATGCTTTCAGAGCATTAAAGCATGTTCTCTGCCCTAATGAAATAAGTTAATATTATACTCATTTTCTCATAGTTTTAACACTGATGTGTTTATATACTGCGATGCTCACTTCAGAATGTTATAGCCATACTGAACACAAAAACAACGTGTATGTGTTGAACATGTAAAAGGCCTTCCCAATAGAAATATGAAAAAGTTTCTGATAACAAAGAAGTTGAATTTTTTATTTATGTATATATGTAAAAACCTTGGCCCAAACCATCTGATGCATAGAAACAACGCATTTCAACACTTCACTATACAAGATACTCTAAGCAGTTTTCCGTACACTGTATAAGATTTACAAGTAAGATTGCTAGACTTTTAGTAACATTTGTACTCTTAAGTACGCAATTTAAACTCATTCTTTGGCAGTTGTTCAAACACGTGTTCTGACACTGCCAAATGGTAATATGCTAGAAATACTGATGATCTCCTATTAAGGTTAGGAACTGCTTAGAGTATCTTGTATAGTGAAGTGTTGAAATGCGTTGTTTCTATGCATCAGATGGTTTGGGCCAAGGTTTTTAAATACACACATATAAAATTCAACTTCTTTGTTATCTTTGTTATCTTCGTTTGTTATACAGGTTTACATTAAGAATAAGAAAACACACAGTGTAGAGAAACATTTCCTTGCAGTTTAAAAACACATTTCTGGTTCTCTCTAATTATGTAGATCAATTAGGGTAGAAAGTACATGAAACTCCGTCCAAGAAGAGGGAAAAAAATAGGTTCCTTAGTTCAGAATCTTCATTAGTTTAACTGTAATGTTAAATAAAGTTTACATCACCAGTCTTTCTTATAATGGCCTTGGAAATTTTCCTTTACTAGTGCAGTTAAATTGTACTAGCTGCTTCTATGAGATATAAGTTACTTGTAAATTGGGATTTATTAGTGTTATCTTCAGGGTAGGAAAATCTGTTTACACAATTGTGTTCCAATTTACGTAAGAAATGGGATTGTTTAATGAACTCAGCATTCTAAGAAATGTGCATTTTATATAATAAGCAGTGATTAAGTAAAAAGAAAGCTTTATGTAACTTCAGCTTGAAAGACATTTTGGAGCGAGATGTACAGACCCAATAAATATAAAAGCTACAGGTCAAATATCAAGTAATTCGACGTGTACATAGGAGTGCATCTAGCTCAAAATAATTAAACTTCATTTCAACACAAACTCAAATACTACAAGAAGGTAATTGACACTTGTAACTGAGCTTTAGCATCTGTTCTGGAATAACCTCAGCACAGAAGTATAAAATAATCTTTGCACAACTTCACCCAGAACTATGTTTCAACAAACTAAAGACCAACGCATTATGTTCACTTACACAACCTAGGCAGCGAGTGCTGGATTGGCATTACCATGTTATAAAACTCAGTATGTTCGTAATTGACCAATACAAAGAAGATTTCGGCAAGCACTGCTACTCCTGATGAGCAGACCACTGTTTCACTTTATCAGGAATTATATTATCTATACGTCCTGATGCTGGTTCATTTGCTCACAAGTGCAATGACAGTTTCATTGTTGAAATTTTATACACTGTTTCTGTTCTAGACAGTGCTAGTACCCATACAGAATGCTTTCAGAGTATCAAAGCACGTTCTCTGCTCTAATGAAATAAGTTAAAATTATAACCACTTTTTCATATTTTCATCACGGATATTTTTATATCCTCCAGTGGGCACTTAGGAATTTTGTACACATACTGAACACATAAAAACGTGTAAAGGTTGAACATGTAAATTGACTTTCCAGTACATACATGAAACTGTTTCTGACAACAGAGGAGTTGAGTTTTTATGTAAATATGTAAAAAATGTGGATCAATCCATCTGATACATAGAAAGAAACAACGTCTTTCAATGCTTCATTATACATGTTACTCTTAGCAGTTCTTTTTACAGTGTAAGATTTTCAAGTAAGAATGCCAGTAATTTAGTTGAATATGCGCTGCTTAGAAAGTAGATAAAACACACTCTTTTGCAGTTGGCCACAAAAGTATTCTAACACTGTACAATGGCCATAAGCAAGAAAGAGTGATGAGCTCACATTAATGTTTAGATATCTTCTGTGTCGTAGTTTGATGTACAGTAAGAGCAAACTAACACAGTTTAGAGAAACATTTATTTGCAGTTTAAAATCACACTTGGGGTTCTCTTGAATTGTGTAGATCCATTTATGTAGAAAGCACATGACATTCTGTCCATGATGACAGGACACAATAGGTATTTTAATTCAGAATCTCCTTTAATTTAGCTGTCTTGTTAAATAGATTTTTCCTCACTAGTCCTCTTCTAATGGCGCTGGAATATTATCTATACTTGTGCAGTTAATCTGTCCGTGCTGCTCATGCTAGATAAAAGTTAGTTGAAAGTTAGGGTTTAGTAGTAATATATATAGGGAGGAAAATCTGTTCACACAATGGTCTTCCAATTTACTTAAAAATGAGACTTTTTTTAATGAGCACATTCCTCTTAAAATTGGGCATTCCATATTATGAGGTCTGTTTAAATGAAAAGAGTCTACCTTCAACTTCAGCTTCAAAGATCTTCTCGAGCAGGATCTAGAAACAAGATAAATTAATATGTTTCACTTTAAATTTATACTCATTGGAAGCATACACGAGCGTGGATTGCTCAAAACACTTAAAATTCATTTCAACAACAATAACTCAAATACAACAGCGGTGTAAATGCCGCTTGTGAGGAAACACTAATGTTTGTCCTCAAAGAATAAGCTCAGCATAGATATATAAAATAATCTTTGCACAATTTTATGCAAAACAATATTTCACAGAACTAAAGACCTCCCCATCGTGTTCAGTTAGAAAACCTAAGCAGTGAGTACTCGATTGGCATTACTATGTTATAAAACTCAGTAGTTTTCAATCAACAAGGACAAAGAGATTCTGACAAGCACTGCTCCTTCTAACGAGCAGAACACTGTCACTTTTCCAGGTAGTATCATCACTGCACATCTTGATGCTGTTGCATTTCAAACCAAGAGAATGAGAGTTTCACTATTGTAGTTCTATATACAGTGGCTGTTCTAGACAGTGATAACACTGGCACAGAATGCTTTCAGAGCATTAAAGCATGTTCTCTGCCCTAGTGAAATAAGTTAATATTATACTCATTTTCTCATAGTTTTAACACTGATGTGTTTATATACTGCGATGCTCACTTCAGAATGTTATAGCCATACTGAACACAAAAACAACGTGTATGTGTTGAACATGTAAAAGGCCTTCCCAATAGAAATATGAAAAAGTTTCTGATAACAAAGAAGTTGAATTTTTTATTTATGTATATATGTAAAAACCTTGGACCAAACCATCTGATGCATAGAAACAACGCATTTCAACACTTCACTATACAAGATACTCTAAGCAGTTTTCCGTACACTGTATAAGATTTACAAGTAAGATTGCTAGACTTTTAGTAACATTTGTACTCTTAAGTACGCAATTTAAACTCATTCTTTGGCAGTTGTTCAAACACGTATTCTGACACTGCCAAATGGTAATATGCTAGAAATACTGATGATCTCCTATTAAGGTTAGGAACTGCTTAGAGTATCTTGTATAGTGAAGTGTTGAAATGCGTTGTTTCTATGCATCAGATGGTTTGGGCCAAGGTTTTTAAATACACACATATAAAATTCAACTTCTTTGTTATCTTTGTTATCTTCGTTTGTTATACAGGTTTACATTAAGAATAAGAAAACACACAGTGTAGAGAAACATTTCCTTGCAGTTTAAAAACACATTTCTGGTTCTCTCTAATTATGTAGATCAATTAGGGTAGAAAGTACATGAAACTCCGTCCAAGAAGAGGGAAAAAAATAGGTTCCTTAGTTCAGAATCTTCATTAGTTTAACTGTAATGTTAAATAAAGTTTACATCACCAGTCTTTCTTATAATGGCCTTGGAAATTTTCCTTTACTAGTGCAGTTAAATTGTACTAGCTGCTTCTATGAGATATAAGTTACTTGTAAATTAGGATTTATTAGTGTTATCTTCAGGGTAGGAAAATCTGTTTACACAATTGTGTTCCAATTTACGTAAGAAATGGGATTGTTTAATGAACTCAGCATTCTAAGAAATGTGCATTTTATATAATAAGCAGTGATTAAGTAAAAAGAAAGCTTTATGTAACTTCAGCTTGAAAGACATTTTGGAGCGAGATGTACAGACCCAATAAATATAAAAGCTACGGGTCAAATATCAAGTAATTCGACGTGTACATAGGAGTGCATCTAGCTCAAAATAATTAAACTTCATTTCAACACACACTGAAATACTACAAGAAGGTAATTGACACTTGTAACTGAGCTTTAGCATCTGTTCTGGAATAACCTCAGCACAGAAGTATAAAATAATCTTTGCACAACTTCACCCAGAACTATGTTTCAACAAACTAAAGACCAACGCATTATGTTCACTTACACAACCTAGGCAGCGAGTGCTGGATTGGCATTACCATGTTATAAAACTCAGTATGTTCGTAATTGACCAATACAAAGAAGATTTCGGCAAGCACTGCTACTCCTGATGAGCAGACCACTGTTTCACTTTATCAGGATCTATATTATCTATACGTCCTGATGCTGGTTCATTTGCTCACAAGTGCAATGACAGTTTCATTGTTGAAATTTTATACACTGTTTCTGTTCTAGACAGTGCTAGTACCTATACAGAATGCTTTCAGAGTATCAAAGCACGTTCTCTGCTCTAATGAAAGAAGTTAAAATTATAACCACTTTTTCATATTTTCATCACGGATATTTTTATATCCTCCAGTGGGCACTTAGGAATTTTGTACACATACTGAACACATAAAAATGTGTAAAGGTTGAACATGTAAATTGACTTTCCAGTACATACAAGAAACTGTTTCTGATAACAGAGGAGTTGAGTTTTTATGTAAATATGTAAAAAATGTGGATCAATCCATCTGATACATAGAAACAACGTCTTTCAATGCTTCATTATACATGTTACTCTTAGCAGTTCTTTTTACAGTGTAAGATTTTCAAGTAAGAATGCCAGTAATTTAGTTGAATATGCGCTGCTTAGAAAGTAGATAAAACACACTCTTTTGTAGTTGGCCACAAAAGTATTCTAACACTGTACAATGGCCATAAGGAAGAAAGAGTGATGAGCTCACATTAATGTTTAGATATCTTCTGTGTCGTAGTTTGATGTACAGTAAGAGCAAACTAACACAGTTTAGAGAAACATTTATTTGCAGTTTAAAATCACACTTGGGGTTCTCTTGAATTGTGTAGATCCATTTATGTAGAAAGCACATGACATTCTGTCCATGATGACAGGACACAATAGGTATTTTAATTCAGAATCTCCTTTAATTTAGCTGTCTTGTTAAATAGATTTTTCCTCACTAGTCCTCTTCTAATGGCGCTGGAATATTATCTATACTTGTGCAGTTAATCTGTCCGTGCTGCTCATGCTAGATAAAAGTTAGTTGAAAGTTAGGGTTTAGTAGTAATATATATAGGGAGGAAAATCTGTTCACACAATGGTCTTCCAATTTACTTAAAAATGAGACTTTTTTTAATGAGCACATTCCTCTTAAAATTGGGCATTCCATATTATGAGGTCTGTTTAAATGAAAAGAGTCTACCTTCAACTTCAGCTTCAAAGATCTTCTCGAGCAGGATCTAGAAACAAGATAAATTAATATGTTTCACTTTAAATTTATACTCATTGGAAGCATACACGAGCGTGGATTGCTCAAAACACTTAAAATTCATTTCAACAACAATAACTCAAATACAACAGCGGTGTAAATGTCACTTGTGAGGAAACACTAATGTTTGTCCTCAAAGAATAAGCTCAGCATAGATATATAAAATAATCTTTGCACAATTTTATGCAAAACAATATTTCACAGAACTAAAGACCTCCCCATCGTGTTCAGTTAGAAAACCTAAGCAGTGAGTACTCGATTGGCATTACTATGTTATAAAACTCAGTAGTTTTCAATCAACAAGGACAAAGAGATTCTGACAAGCACTGCTCCTTCTAACGAGCAGAACACTGTCACTTTTCCAGGTAGTATCATCACTGCACATCTTGATGCTGTTGCATTTCAAACCAAGAGAATGAGAGTTTCACTATTGTAGTTCTATATACAGTGGCTGTTCTAGACAGTGATAACACTGGCACAGAATGCTTTCAGAGCATTAAAGCATGTTCTCTGCCCTAATGAAATAAGTTAATATTATACTCATTTTCTCATAGTTTTAACACTGATGTGTTTATATACTGCGATGCTCACTTCAGAATGTTATAGCCATACTGAACACAAAAACAACGTGTATGTGTTGAACATGTAAAAGGCCTTCCCAATAGAAATATGAAAAAGTTTCTGATAACAAAGAAGTTGAATTTTTTATTTATGTATATATGTAAAAACCTTGGCCCAAACCATCTGATGCATAGAAACAACGCATTTCAACACTTCACTATACAAGATACTCTAAGCAGTTTTCCGTACACTGTATAAGATTTACAAGTAAGATTGCTAGACTTTTAGTAACATTTGTACTCTTAAGTACGCAATTTAAACTCATTCTTTGGCAGTTGTTCAAACACGTGTTCTGACACTGCCAAATGGTAATATGCTAGAAATACTGATGATCTCCTATTAAGGTTAGGAACTGCTTAGAGTATCTTGTATAGTGAAGTGTTGAAATGCGTTGTTTCTATGCATCAGATGGTTTGGGCCAAGGTTTTTAAATACACACATATAAAATTCAACTTCTTTGTTATCTTTGTTATCTTCGTTTGTTATACAGGTTTACATTAAGAATAAGAAAACACACAGTGTAGAGAAACATTTCCTTGCAGTTTAAAAACACATTTCTGGTTCTCTCTAATTATGTAGATCAATTAGGGTAGAAAGTACATGAAACTCCGTCCAAGAAGAGGGAAAAAAATAGGTTCCTTAGTTCAGAATCTTCATTAGTTTAACTGTAATGTTAAATAAAGTTTACATCACCAGTCTTTCTTATAATGGCCTTGGAAATTTTCCTTTACTAGTGCAGTTAAATTGTACTAGCTGCTTCTATGAGATATAAGTTACTTGTAAATTGGGATTTATTAGTGTTATCTTCAGGGTAGGAAAATCTGTTTACACAATTGTGTTCCAATTTACGTAAGAAATGGGATTGTTTAATGAACTCAGCATTCTAAGAAATGTGCATTTTATATAATAAGCAGTGATTAAGTAAAAAGAAAGCTTTATGTAACTTCAGCTTGAAAGACATTTTGGAGCGAGATGTACAGACCCAATAAATATAAAAGCTACGGGTCAAATATCAAGTAATTCGACGTGTACATAGGAGTGCATCTAGCTCAAAATAATTAAACTTCATTTCAACACAAACTCAAATACTACAAGAAGGTAATTGACACTTGTAACTGAGCTTTAGCATCTGTTCTGGAATAACCTCAGCACAGAAGTATAAAATAATCTTTGCACAACTTCACCCAGAACTATGTTTCAACAAACTAAAGACCAACGCATTATGTTCACTTACACAACCTAGGCAGCGAGTGCTGGATTGGCATTACCATGTTATAAAACTCAGTATGTTCGTAATTGACCAATACAAAGAAGATTTCGGCAAGCACTGCTACTCCTGATGAGCAGACCACTGTTTCACTTTATCAGGAATTATATTATCTATACGTCCTGATGCTGGTTCATTTGCTCACAAGTGCAATGACAGTTTCATTGTTGAAATTTTATACACTGTTTCTGTTCTAGACAGTGCTAGTACCTATACAGAATGCTTTCAGAGTATCAAAGCACGTTCTCTGCTCTAATGAAATAAGTTAAAATTATAACCACTTTTTCATATTTTCATCACGGATATTTTTATATCCTCCAGTGGGCACTTAGGAATTTTGTACACATACTGAACACATAAAAACGTGTAAAGGTTGAACATGTAAATTGACTTTCCAGTACATACATGAAACTGTTTCTGATAACAGAGGAGTTGAGTTTTTATGTAAATATGTAAAAAATGTGGATCAATCCATCTGATACATAGAAACAACGTCTTTCAATGCTTCATTATACATGTTACTCTTAGCAGTTCTTTTTACAGTGTAAGATTTTCAAGTAAGAATGCCAGTAATTTAGTTGAATATGCGCTGCTTAGAAAGTAGATAAAACACACTCTTTTGCAGTTGGCCACAAAAGTATTCTAACACTGTACAATGGCCATAAGCAAGAAAGAGTGATGAGCTCACATTAATGTTTAGATATCTTCTGTGTCGTAGTTTGATGTACAGTAAGAGCAAACTAACACAGTTTAGAGAAACATTTATTTGCAGTTTAAAATCACACTTGGGGTTCTCTTGAATTGTGTAGATCCATTTATGTAGAAAGCACATGACATTCTGTCCATGATGACAGGACACAATAGGTATTTTAATTCAGAATCTCCTTTAATTTAGCTGTCTTGTTAAATAGATTTTTCCTCACTAGTCCTCTTCTAATGGCGCTGGAATATTATCTATACTTGTGCAGTTAATCTGTCCGTGCTGCTCATGCTAGATAAAAGTTAGTTGAAAGTTAGGGTTTAGTAGTAATATATATAGGGAGGAAAATCTGTTCACACAATGGTCTTCCAATTTACTTAAAAATGAGACTTTTTTTAATGAGCACATTCCTCTTAAAATTGGGCATTCCATATTATGAGGTCTGTTTAAATGAAAAGAGTCTACCTTCAACTTCAGCTTCAAAGATCTTCTCGAGCAGGATCTAGAAACAAGATAAATTAATATGTTTCACTTTAAATTTATACTCATTGGAAGCATACACGAGCGTGGATTGCTCAAAACACTTAAAATTCATTTCAACAACAATAACTCAAATACAACAGCGGTGTAAATGCCGCTTGTAAGGAAACACTAATGTTTGTCCTCAAAGAATAAGCTCAGCATAGATATATAAAATAATCTTTGCACAATTTTATGCAAAACAATATTTCACAGAATAAAGACCTCCCCATCGTATTCAGTTAGAAAACCTAAGCAGTGAGTACTCGATTGGCATTACTATGTTATAAAACTCAGTAGTTTTCAATCAACAAGGACAAAGAGATTCTGACAAGCACTGCTCCTTCTAACGAGCAGAACACTGTCACTTTTCCAGGTAGTATCATCACTGCACATCTTGATGCTGTTGCATTTCAAACCAAGAGAATGAGAGTTTCACTATTGTAGTTCTATATACAGTGGCTGTTCTAGACAGTGATAACACTGGCACAGAATGCTTTCAGAGCATTAAAGCATGTTCTCTGCCCTAGTGAAATAAGTTAATATTATACTCATTTTCTCATAGTTTTAACACTGATGTGTTTATATACTGCGATGCTCACTTCAGAATGTTATAGCCATACTGAACACAAAAACAACGTGTATGTGTTGAACATGTAAAAGGCCTTCCCAATAGAAATATGAAAAAGTTTCTGATAACAAAGAAGTTGAATTTTTTATTTATGTATATATGTAAAAACCTTGGACCAAACCATCTGATGCATAGAAACAACGCATTTCAACACTTCACTATACAAGATACTCTAAGCAGTTTTCCGTACACTGTATAAGATTTACAAGTAAGATTGCTAGACTTTTAGTAACATTTGTACTCTTAAGTACGCAATTTAAACTCATTCTTTGGCAGTTGTTCAAACACGTATTCTGACACTGCCAAATGGTAATATGCTAGAAATACTGATGATCTCCTATTAAGGTTAGGAACTGCTTAGAGTATCTTGTATAGTGAAGTGTTGAAATGCGTTGTTTCTATGCATCAGATGGTTTGGGCCAAGGTTTTTAAATACACACATATAAAATTCAACTTCTTTGTTATCTTTGTTATCTTCGTTTGTTATACAGGTTTACATTAAGAATAAGAAAACACACAGTGTAGAGAAACATTTCCTTGCAGTTTAAAAACACATTTCTGGTTCTCTCTAATTATGTAGATCAATTAGGGTAGAAAGTACATGAAACTCCGTCCAAGAAGAGGGAAAAAAATAGGTTCCTTAGTTCAGAATCTTCATTAGTTTAACTGTAATGTTAAATAAAGTTTACATCACCAGTCTTTCTTATAATGGCCTTGGAAATTTTCCTTTACTAGTGCAGTTAAATTGTACTAGCTGCTTCTATGAGATATAAGTTACTTGTAAATTGGGATTTATTAGTGTTATCTTCAGGGTAGGAAAATCTGTTTACACAATTGTGTTCCAATTTACGTAAGAAATGGGATTGTTTAATGAACTCAGCATTCTAAGAAATGTGCATTTTATATAATAAGCAGTGATTAAGTAAAAAGAAAGCTTTATGTAACTTCAGCTTGAAAGACATTTTGGAGCGAGATGTACAGACCCAATAAATATAAAAGCTACGGGTCAAATATCAAGTAATTCGACGTGTACATAGGAGTGCATCTAGCTCAAAATAATTAAACTTCATTTCAACACACACTGAAATACTACAAGAAGGTAATTGACACTTGTAACTGAGCTTTAGCATCTGTTCTGGAATAACCTCAGCACAGAAGTATAAAATAATCTTTGCACAACTTCACCCAGAACTATGTTTCAACAAACTAAAGACCAACGCATTATGTTCACTTACACAACCTAGGCAGCGAGTGCTGGATTGGCATTACCATGTTATAAAACTCAGTATGTTCGTAATTGACCAATACAAAGAAGATTTCGGCAAGCACTGCTACTCCTGATGAGCAGACCACTGTTTCACTTTATCAGGATCTATATTATCTATACGTCCTGATGCTGGTTCATTTGCTCACAAGTGCAATGACAGTTTCATTGTTGAAATTTTATACACTGTTTCTGTTCTAGACAGTGCTAGTACCTATACAGAATGCTTTCAGAGTATCAAAGCACGTTCTCTGCTCTAATGAAAGAAGTTAAAATTATAACCACTTTTTCATATTTTCATCACGGATATTTTTATATCCTCCAGTGGGCACTTAGGAATTTTGTACACATACTGAACACATAAAAATGTGTAAAGGTTGAACATGTAAATTGACTTTCCAGTACATACAAGAAACTGTTTCTGATAACAGAGGAGTTGAGTTTTTATGTAAATATGTAAAAAATGTGGATCAATCCATCTGATACATAGAAACAACGTCTTTCAATGCTTCATTATACATGTTACTCTTAGCAGTTCTTTTTACAGTGTAATATTTTCAAGTAAGAATGCCAGTAATTTAGTTGAATATGCGCTGCTTAGAAAGTAGATAAAACACACTCTTTTGTAGTTGGCCACAAAAGTATTCTAACACTGTACAATGGCCATAAGGAAGAAAGAGTGATGAGCTCACATTAATGTTTAGATATCTTCTGTGTCGTAGTTTGATGTACAGTAAGAGCAAACTAACACAGTTTAGAGAAACATTTATTTGCAGTTTAAAATCACACTTGGGGTTCTCTTGAATTGTGTAGATCCATTTATGTAGAAAGCACATGACATTCTGTCCATGATGACAGGACACAATAGGTATTTTAATTCAGAATCTCCTTTAATTTAGCTGTCTTGTTAAATAGATTTTTCCTCACTAGTCCTCTTCTAATGGCGCTGGAATATTATCTATACTTGTGCAGTTAATCTGTCCGTGCTGCTCATGCTAGATAAAAGTTAGTTGAAAGTTAGGGTTTAGTAGTAATATATATAGGGAGGAAAATCTGTTCACACAATGGTCTTCCAATTTACTTAAAAATGAGACTTTTTTTAATGAGCACATTCCTCTTAAAATTGGGCATTCCATATTATGAGGTCTGTTTAAATGAAAAGAGTCTACCTTCAACTTCAGCTTCAAAGATCTTCTCGAGCAGGATCTAGAAACAAGATAAATTAATATGTTTCACTTTAAATTTATACTCATTGGAAGCATACACGAGCGTGGATTGCTCAAAACACTTAAAATTCATTTCAACAACAATAACTCAAATACAACAGCGGTGTAAATGTCACTTGTGAGGAAACACTAATGTTTGTCCTCAAAGAATAAGCTCAGCATAGATATATAAAATAATCTTTGCACAATTTTATGCAAAACAATATTTCACAGAACTAAAGACCTCCCCATCGTGTTCAGTTAGAAAACCTAAGCAGTGAGTACTCGATTGGCATTACTATGTTATAAAACTCAGTAGTTTTCAATCAACAAGGACAAAGAGATTCTGACAAGCACTGCTCCTTCTAACGAGCAGAACACTGTCACTTTTCCAGGTAGTATCATCACTGCACATCTTGATGCTGTTGCATTTCAAACCAAGAGAATGAGAGTTTCACTATTGTAGTTCTATATACAGTGGCTGTTCTAGACAGTGATAACACTGGCACAGAATGCTTTCAGAGCATTAAAGCATGTTCTCTGCCCTAATGAAATAAGTTAATATTATACTCATTTTCTCATAGTTTTAACACTGATGTGTTTATATACTGCGATGCTCACTTCAGAATGTTATAGCCATACTGAACACAAAAACAACGTGTATGTGTTGAACATGTAAAAGGCCTTCCCAATAGAAATATGAAAAAGTTTCTGATAACAAAGAAGTTGAATTTTTTATTTATGTATATATGTAAAAACCTTGGCCCAAACCATCTGATGCATAGAAACAACGCATTTCAACACTTCACTATACAAGATACTCTAAGCAGTTTTCCGTACACTGTATAAGATTTACAAGTAAGATTGCTAGACTTTTAGTAACATTTGTACTCTTAAGTACGCAATTTAAACTCATTCTTTGGCAGTTGTTCAAACACGTGTTCTGACACTGCCAAATGGTAATATGCTAGAAATACTGATGATCTCCTATTAAGGTTAGGAACTGCTTAGAGTATCTTGTATAGTGAAGTGTTGAAATGCGTTGTTTCTATGCATCAGATGGTTTGGGCCAAGGTTTTTAAATACACACATATAAAATTCAACTTCTTTGTTATCTTTGTTATCTTCGTTTGTTATACAGGTTTACATTAAGAATAAGAAAACACACAGTGTAGAGAAACATTTCCTTGCAGTTTAAAAACACATTTCTGGTTCTCTCTAATTATGTAGATCAATTAGGGTAGAAAGTACATGAAACTCCGTCCAAGAAGAGGGAAAAAAATAGGTTCCTTAGTTCAGAATCTTCATTAGTTTAACTGTAATGTTAAATAAAGTTTACATCACCAGTCTTTCTTATAATGGCCTTGGAAATTTTCCTTTACTAGTGCAGTTAAATTGTACTAGCTGCTTCTATGAGATATAAGTTACTTGTAAATTGGGATTTATTAGTGTTATCTTCAGGGTAGGAAAATCTGTTTACACAATTGTGTTCCAATTTACGTAAGAAATGGGATTGTTTAATGAACTCAGCATTCTAAGAAATGTGCATTTTATATAATAAGCAGTGATTAAGTAAAAAGAAAGCTTTATGTAACTTCAGCTTGAAAGACATTTTGGAGCGAGATGTACAGACCCAATAAATATAAAAGCTACGGGTCAAATATCAAGTAATTCGACGTGTACATAGGAGTGCATCTAGCTCAAAATAATTAAACTTCATTTCAACACAAACTCAAATACTACAAGAAGGTAATTGACACTTGTAACTGAGCTTTAGCATCTGTTCTGGAATAACCTCAGCACAGAAGTATAAAATAATCTTTGCACAACTTCACCCAGAACTATGTTTCAACAAACTAAAGACCAACGCATTATGTTCACTTACACAACCTAGGCAGCGAGTGCTGGATTGGCATTACCATGTTATAAAACTCAGTATGTTCGTAATTGACCAATACAAAGAAGATTTCGGCAAGCACTGCTACTCCTGATGAGCAGACCACTGTTTCACTTTATCAGGAATTATATTATCTATACGTCCTGATGCTGGTTCATTTGCTCACAAGTGCAATGACAGTTTCATTGTTGAAATTTTATACACTGTTTCTGTTCTAGACAGTGCTAGTACCTATACAGAATGCTTTCAGAGTATCAAAGCACGTTCTCTGCTCTAATGAAATAAGTTAAAATTATAACCACTTTTTCATATTTTCATCACGGATATTTTTATATCCTCCAGTGGGCACTTAGGAATTTTGTACACATACTGAACACATAAAAACGTGTAAAGGTTGAACATGTAAATTGACTTTCCAGTACATACATGAAACTGTTTCTGATAACAGAGGAGTTGAGTTTTTATGTAAATATGTAAAAAATGTGGATCAATCCATCTGATACATAGAAACAACGTCTTTCAATGCTTCATTATACATGTTACTCTTAGCAGTTCTTTTTACAGTGTAAGATTTTCAAGTAAGAATGCCAGTAATTTAGTTGAATATGCGCTGCTTAGAAAGTAGATAAAACACACTCTTTTGCAGTTGGCCACAAAAGTATTCTAACACTGTACAATGGCCATAAGCAAGAAAGAGTGATGAGCTCACATTAATGTTTAGATATCTTCTGTGTCGTAGTTTGATGTACAGTAAGAGCAAACTAACACAGTTTAGAGAAACATTTATTTGCAGTTTAAAATCACACTTGGGGTTCTCTTGAATTGTGTAGATCCATTTATGTAGAAAGCACATGACATTCTGTCCATGATGACAGGACACAATAGGTATTTTAATTCAGAATCTCCTTTAATTTAGCTGTCTTGTTAAATAGATTTTTCCTCACTAGTCCTCTTCTAATGGCGCTGGAATATTATCTATACTTGTGCAGTTAATCTGTCCGTGCTGCTCATGCTAGATAAAAGTTAGTTGAAAGTTAGGGTTTAGTAGTAATATATATAGGGAGGAAAATCTGTTCACACAATGGTCTTCCAATTTACTTAAAAATGAGACTTTTTTTAATGAGCACATTCCTCTTAAAATTGGGCATTCCATATTATGAGGTCTGTTTAAATGAAAAGAGTCTACCTTCAACTTCAGCTTCAAAGATCTTCTCGAGCAGGATCTAGAAACAAGATAAATTAATATGTTTCACTTTAAATTTATACTCATTGGAAGCATACACGAGCGTGGATTGCTCAAAACACTTAAAATTCATTTCAACAACAATAACTCAAATACAACAGCGGTGTAAATGCCGCTTGTAAGGAAACACTAATGTTTGTCCTCAAAGAATAAGCTCAGCATAGATATATAAAATAATCTTTGCACAATTTTATGCAAAACAATATTTCACAGAATAAAGACCTCCCCATCGTATTCAGTTAGAAAACCTAAGCAGTGAGTACTCGATTGGCATTACTATGTTATAAAACTCAGTAGTTTTCAATCAACAAGGACAAAGAGATTCTGACAAGCACTGCTCCTTCTAACGAGCAGAACACTGTCACTTTTCCAGGTAGTATCATCACTGCACATCTTGATGCTGTTGCATTTCAAACCAAGAGAATGAGAGTTTCACTATTGTAGTTCTATATACAGTGGCTGTTCTAGACAGTGATAACACTGGCACAGAATGCTTTCAGAGCATTAAAGCATGTTCTCTGCCCTAGTGAAATAAGTTAATATTATACTCATTTTCTCATAGTTTTAACACTGATGTGTTTATATACTGCGATGCTCACTTCAGAATGTTATAGCCATACTGAACACAAAAACAACGTGTATGTGTTGAACATGTAAAAGGCCTTCCCAATAGAAATATGAAAAAGTTTCTGATAACAAAGAAGTTGAATTTTTTATTTATGTATATATGTAAAAACCTTGGACCAAACCATCTGATGCATAGAAACAACGCATTTCAACACTTCACTATACAAGATACTCTAAGCAGTTTTCCGTACACTGTATAAGATTTACAAGTAAGATTGCTAGACTTTTAGTAACATTTGTACTCTTAAGTACGCAATTTAAACTCATTCTTTGGCAGTTGTTCAAACACGTATTCTGACACTGCCAAATGGTAATATGCTAGAAATACTGATGATCTCCTATTAAGGTTAGGAACTGCTTAGAGTATCTTGTATAGTGAAGTGTTGAAATGCGTTGTTTCTATGCATCAGATGGTTTGGGCCAAGGTTTTTAAATACACACATATAAAATTCAACTTCTTTGTTATCTTTGTTATCTTCGTTTGTTATACAGGTTTACATTAAGAATAAGAAAACACACAGTGTAGAGAAACATTTCCTTGCAGTTTAAAAACACATTTCTGGTTCTCTCTAATTATGTAGATCAATTAGGGTAGAAAGTACATGAAACTCCGTCCAAGAAGAGGGAAAAAAATAGGTTCCTTAGTTCAGAATCTTCATTAGTTTAACTGTAATGTTAAATAAAGTTTACATCACCAGTCTTTCTTATAATGGCCTTGGAAATTTTCCTTTACTAGTGCAGTTAAATTGTACTAGCTGCTTCTATGAGATATAAGTTACTTGTAAATTAGGATTTATTAGTGTTATCTTCAGGGTAGGAAAATCTGTTTACACAATTGTGTTCCAATTTACGTAAGAAATGGGATTGTTTAATGAACTCAGCATTCTAAGAAATGTGCATTTTATATAATAAGCAGTGATTAAGTAAAAAGAAAGCTTTATGTAACTTCAGCTTGAAAGACATTTTGGAGCGAGATGTACAGACCCAATAAATATAAAAGCTACGGGTCAAATATCAAGTAATTCGACGTGTACATAGGAGTGCATCTAGCTCAAAATAATTAAACTTCATTTCAACACAAACTCAAATACTACAAGAAGGTAATTGACACTTGTAACTGAGCTTTAGCATCTGTTCTGGAATAACCTCAGCACAGAAGTATAAAATAATCTTTGCACAACTTCACCCAGAACTATGTTTCAACAAACTAAAGACCAACGCATTATGTTCACTTACACAACCTAGGCAGCGAGTGCTGGATTGGCATTACCATGTTATAAAACTCAGTATGTTCGTAATTGACCAATACAAAGAAGATTTCGGCAAGCACTGCTACTCCTGATGAGCAGACCACTGTTTCACTTTATCAGGATCTATATTATCTATACGTCCTGATGCTGGTTCATTTGCTCACAAGTGCAATGACAGTTTCATTGTTGAAATTTTATACACTGTTTCTGTTCTAGACAGTGCTAGTACCTATACAGAATGCTTTCAGAGTATCAAAGCACGTTCTCTGCTCTAATGAAAGAAGTTAAAATTATAACCACTTTTTCATATTTTCATCACGGATATTTTTATATCCTCCAGTGGGCACTTAGGAATTTTGTACACATACTGAACACATAAAAACGTGTAAAGGTTGAACATGTAAATTGACTTTCCAGTACATACATGAAACTGTTTCTGATAACAGAGGAGTTGAGTTTTTATGTAAATATGTAAAAAATGTGGATCAATCCATCTGATACATAGAAACAACGTCTTTCAATGCTTCATTATACATGTTACTCTTAGCAGTTCTTTTTACAGTGTAAGATTTTCAAGTAAGAATGCCAGTAATTTAGTTGAATATGCGCTGCTTAGAAAGTAGATAAAACACACTCTTTTGCAGTTGGCCACAAAAGTATTCTAACACTGTACAATGGCCATAAGCAAGAAAGAGTGATGAGCTCACATTAATGTTTAGATATCTTCTGTGTCGTAGTTTGATGTACAGTAAGAGCAAACTAACACAGTTTAGAGAAACATTTATTTGCAGTTTAAAATCACACTTGGGGTTCTCTTGAATTGTGTAGATCCATTTATGTAGAAAGCACATGACATTCTGTCCATGATGACAGGACACAATAGGTATTTTAATTCAGAATCTCCTTTAATTTAGCTGTCTTGTTAAATAGATTTTTCCTCACTAGTCCTCTTCTAATGGCGCTGGAATATTATCTATACTTGTGCAGTTAATCTGTCCGTGCTGCTCATGCTAGATAAAAGTTAGTTGAAAGTTAGGGTTTAGTAGTAATATATATAGGGAGGAAAATCTGTTCACACAATGGTCTTCCAATTTACTTAAAAATGAGACTTTTTTTAATGAGCACATTCCTCTTAAAATTGGGCATTCCATATTATGAGGTCTGTTTAAATGAAAAGAGTCTACCTTCAACTTCAGCTTCAAAGATCTTCTCGAGCAGGATCTAGAAACAAGATAAATTAATATGTTTCACTTTAAATTTATACTCATTGGAAGCATACACGAGCGTGGATTGCTCAAAACACTTAAAATTCATTTCAACAACAATAACTCAAATACAACAGCGGTGTAAATGCCGCTTGTAAGGAAACACTAATGTTTGTCCTCAAAGAATAAGCTCAGCATAGATATATAAAATAATCTTTGCACAATTTTATGCAAAACAATATTTCACAGAATAAAGACCTCCCCATCGTATTCAGTTAGAAAACCTAAGCAGTGAGTACTCGATTGGCATTACTATGTTATAAAACTCAGTAGTTTTCAATCAACAAGGACAAAGAGATTCTGACAAGCACTGCTCCTTCTAACGAGCAGAACACTGTCACTTTTCCAGGTAGTATCATCACTGCACATCTTGATGCTGTTGCATTTCAAACCAAGAGAATGAGAGTTTCACTATTGTAGTTCTATATACAGTGGCTGTTCTAGACAGTGATAACACTGGCACAGAATGCTTTCAGAGCATTAAAGCATGTTCTCTGCCCTAGTGAAATAAGTTAATATTATACTCATTTTCTCATAGTTTTAACACTGATGTGTTTATATACTGCGATGCTCACTTCAGAATGTTATAGCCATACTGAACACAAAAACAACGTGTATGTGTTGAACATGTAAAAGGCCTTCCCAATAGAAATATGAAAAAGTTTCTGATAACAAAGAAGTTGAATTTTTTATTTATGTATATATGTAAAAACCTTGGACCAAACCATCTGATGCATAGAAACAACGCATTTCAACACTTCACTATACAAGATACTCTAAGCAGTTTTCCGTACACTGTATAAGATTTACAAGTAAGATTGCTAGACTTTTAGTAACATTTGTACTCTTAAGTACGCAATTTAAACTCATTCTTTGGCAGTTGTTCAAACACGTATTCTGACACTGCCAAATGGTAATATGCTAGAAATACTGATGATCTCCTATTAAGGTTAGGAACTGCTTAGAGTATCTTGTATAGTGAAGTGTTGAAATGCGTTGTTTCTATGCATCAGATGGTTTGGGCCAAGGTTTTTAAATACACACATATAAAATTCAACTTCTTTGTTATCTTTGTTATCTTCGTTTGTTATACAGGTTTACATTAAGAATAAGAAAACACACAGTGTAGAGAAACATTTCCTTGCAGTTTAAAAACACATTTCTGGTTCTCTCTAATTATGTAGATCAATTAGGGTAGAAAGTACATGAAACTCCGTCCAAGAAGAGGGAAAAAAATAGGTTCCTTAGTTCAGAATCTTCATTAGTTTAACTGTAATGTTAAATAAAGTTTACATCACCAGTCTTTCTTATAATGGCCTTGGAAATTTTCCTTTACTAGTGCAGTTAAATTGTACTAGCTGCTTCTATGAGATATAAGTTACTTGTAAATTAGGATTTATTAGTGTTATCTTCAGGGTAGGAAAATCTGTTTACACAATTGTGTTCCAATTTACGTAAGAAATGGGATTGTTTAATGAACTCAGCATTCTAAGAAATGTGCATTTTATATAATAAGCAGTGATTAAGTAAAAAGAAAGCTTTATGTAACTTCAGCTTGAAAGACATTTTGGAGCGAGATGTACAGACCCAATAAATATAAAAGCTACGGGTCAAATATCAAGTAATTCGACGTGTACATAGGAGTGCATCTAGCTCAAAATAATTAAACTTCATTTCAACACAAACTCAAATACTACAAGAAGGTAATTGACACTTGTAACTGAGCTTTAGCATCTGTTCTGGAATAACCTCAGCACAGAAGTATAAAATAATCTTTGCACAACTTCACCCAGAACTATGTTTCAACAAACTAAAGACCAACGCATTATGTTCACTTACACAACCTAGGCAGCGAGTGCTGGATTGGCATTACCATGTTATAAAACTCAGTATGTTCGTAATTGACCAATACAAAGAAGATTTCGGCAAGCACTGCTACTCCTGATGAGCAGACCACTGTTTCACTTTATCAGGATCTATATTATCTATACGTCCTGATGCTGCTTCATTTGCTCACAAGTGCAATGACAGTTTCATTGTTGAAATTTTATACACTGTTTCTGTTCTAGACAGTGCTAGTACCTATACAGAATGCTTTCAGAGTATCAAAGCACGTTCTCTGCTCTAATGAAAGAAGTTAAAATTATAACCACTTTTTCATATTTTCATCACGGATATTTTTATATCCTCCAGTGGGCACTTAGGAATTTTGTACACATACTGAACACATAAAAATGTGTAAAGGTTGAACATGTAAATTGACTTTCCAGTACATACAAGAAACTGTTTCTGATAACAGAGGAGTTGAGTTTTTATGTAAATATGTAAAAAATGTGGATCAATCCATCTGATACATAGAAACAACGTCTTTCAATGCTTCATTATACATGTTACTCTTAGCAGTTCTTTTTACAGTGTAAGATTTTCAAGTAAGAATGCCAGTAATTTAGTTGAATATGCGCTGCTTAGAAAGTAGATAAAACACACTCTTTTGTAGTTGGCCACAAAAGTATTCTAACACTGTACAATGGCCATAAGCAAGAAAGAGTGATGAGCTCACATTAATGTTTAGATATCTTCTGTGTCGTAGTTTGATGTACAGTAAGAGCAAACTAACACAGTTTAGAGAAACATTTATTTGCAGTTTAAAATCACACTTGGGGTTCTCTTGAATTGTGTAGATCCATTTATGTAGAAAGCACATGACATTCTGTCCATGATGACAGGACACAATAGGTATTTTAATTCAGAATCTCCTTTAATTTAGCTGTCTTGTTAAATAGATTTTTCCTCACTAGTCCTCTTCTAATGGCGTTGGAATATTATCTATACTTGTGCAGTTAATCTGTCCGTGCTGCTCATGCTAGATAAAAGTTAGTTGAAAGTTAGGGTTTAGTAGTAATATATATAGGGAGGAAAATCTGTTCACACAATGGTCTTCCAATTTACTTAAAAATGAGACTTTTTTTAATGAGCACATTCCTCTTAAAATTGGGCATTCCATATTATGAGGTCTGTTTAAATGAAAAGAGTCTACCTTCAACTTCAGCTTCAAAGATCTTCTCGAGCAGGATCTAGAAACAAGATAAATTAATATGTTTCACTTTAAATTTATACTCATTGGAAGCATACACGAGCGTGGATTGCTCCAAACACTTAAAATTCATTTCAACAACAATAACTCAAATACAACAGCGGTGTAAATGTCACTTGTGAGGAAACACTAATGTTTGTCCTCAAAGAATAAGCTCAGCATAGATATATAAAATAATCTTTGCACAATTTTATGCAAAACAATATTTCACAGAACTAAAGACCTCCCCATCGTGTTCAGTTAGAAAACCTAAGCAGTGAGTACTCGATTGGCATTACTATGTTATAAAACTCAGTAGTTTTCAATCAACAAGGACAAAGAGATTCTGACAAGCACTGCTCCTTCTAACGAGCAGAACACTGTCACTTTTCCAGGTAGTATCATCACTGCACATCTTGATGCTGTTGCATTTCAAACCAAGAGAATGAGAGTTTCACTATTGTAGTTCTATATACAGTGGCTGTTCTAGACAGTGATAACACTGGCACAGAATGCTTTCAGAGCATTAAAGCATGTTCTCTGCCCTAATGAAATAAGTTAATATTATACTCATTTTCTCATAGTTTTAACACTGATGTGTTTATATACTGCGATGCTCACTTCAGAATGTTATAGCCATACTGAACACAAAAACAACGTGTATGTGTTGAACATGTAAAAGGCCTTCCCAATAGAAATATGAAAAAGTTTCTGATAACAAAGAAGTTGAATTTTTTATTTATGTATATATGTAAAAACCTTGGCCCAAACCATCTGATGCATAGAAACAACGCATTTCAACACTTCACTATACAAGATACTCTAAGCAGTTTTCCGTACACTGTATAAGATTTACAAGTAAGATTGCTAGACTTTTAGTAACATTTGTACTCTTAAGTACGCAATTTAAACTCATTCTTTGGCAGTTGTTCAAACACGTGTTCTGACACTGCCAAATGGTAATATGCTAGAAATACTGATGATCTCCTATTAAGGTTAGGAACTGCTTAGAGTATCTTGTATAGTGAAGTGTTGAAATGCGTTGTTTCTATGCATCAGATGGTTTGGGCCAAGGTTTTTAAATACACACATATAAAATTCAACTTCTTTGTTATCTTTGTTATCTTCGTTTGTTATACAGGTTTACATTAAGAATAAGAAAACACACAGTGTAGAGAAACATTTCCTTGCAGTTTAAAAACACATTTCTGGTTCTCTCTAATTATGTAGATCAATTAGGGTAGAAAGTACATGAAACTCCGTCCAAGAAGAGGGAAAAAAATAGGTTCCTTAGTTCAGAATCTTCATTAGTTTAACTGTAATGTTAAATAAAGTTTACATCACCAGTCTTTCTTATAATGGCCTTGGAAATTTTCCTTTACTAGTGCAGTAAAATTGTACTAGCTGCTTCTATGAGATATAAGTTACTTGTAAATTGGGATTTATTAGTGTTATCTTCAGGGTAGGAAAATCTGTTTACACAATTGTGTTCCAATTTACGTAAGAAATGGGATTGTTTAATGAACTCAGCATTCTAAGAAATGTGCATTTTATATAATAAGCAGTGATTAAGTAAAAAGAAAGCTTTATGTAACTTCAGCTTGAAAGACATTTTGGAGCGAGATGTACAGACCCAATAAATATAAAAGCTACGGGTCAAATATCAAGTAATTCGACGTGTACATAGGAGTGCATCTAGCTCAAAATAATTAAACTTCATTTCAACACAAACTCAAATACTACAAGAAGGTAATTGACACTTGTAACTGAGCTTTAGCATCTGTTCTGGAATAACCTCAGCACAGAAGTATAAAATAATCTTTGCACAACTTCACCCAGAACTATGTTTCAACAAACTAAAGACCAACGCATTATGTTCACTTACACAACCTAGGCAGCGAGTGCTGGATTGGCATTACCATGTTATAAAACTCAGTATGTTCGTAATTGACCAATACAAAGAAGATTTCGGCAAGCACTGCTACTCCTGATGAGCAGACCACTGTTTCACTTTATCAGGAATTATATTATCTATACGTCCTGATGCTGGTTCATTTGCTCACAAGAGCAATGACAGTTTCATTGTTGAAATTTTATACACTGTTTCTGTTCTAGACAGTGCTAGTACCTATACAGAATGCTTTCAGAGTATCAAAGCACGTTCTCTGCTCTAATGAAATAAGTTAAAATTATAACCACTTTTTCATATTTTCATCACGGATATTTTTATATCCTCCAGTGGGCACTTAGGAATTTTGTACACATACTGAACACATAAAAACGTGTAAAGGTTGAACATGTAAATTGACTTTCCAGTACATACATGAAACTGTTTCTGACAACAGAGGAGTTGAGTTTTTATGTAAATATGTAAAAAATGTGGATCAATCCATCTGATACATAGAAAGAAACAACGTCTTTCAATGCTTCATTATACATGTTACTCTTAGCAGTTCTTTTTACAGTGTAAGATTTTCAAGTAAGAATGCCAGTAATTTAGTTGAATATGCGCTGCTTAGAAAGTAGATAAAACACACTCTTTTGCAGTTGGCCACAAAAGTATTCTAACACTGTACAATGGCCATAAGCAAGAAAGAGTGATGAGCTCACATTAATGTTTAGATATCTTCTGTGTCGTAGTTTGATGTACAGTAAGAGCAAACTAACACAGTTTAGAGAAACATTTATTTGCAGTTTAAAATCACACTTGGGGTTCTCTTGAATTGTGTAGATCCATTTATGTAGAAAGCACATGACATTCTGTCCATGATGACAGGACACAATAGGTATTTTAATTCAGAATCTCCTTTAATTTAGCTGTCTTGTTAAATAGATTTTTCCTCACTAGTCCTCTTCTAATGGCGCTGGAATATTATCTATACTTGTGCAGTTAATCTGTCCGTGCTGCTCATGCTAGATAAAAGTTAGTTGAAAGTTAGGGTTTAGTAGTAATATATATAGGGAGGAAAATCTGTTCACACAATGGTCTTCCAATTTACTTAAAAATGAGACTTTTTTTAATGAGCACATTCCTCTTAAAATTGGGCATTCCATATTATGAGGTCTGTTTAAATGAAAAGAGTCTACCTTCAACTTCAGCTTCAAAGATCTTCTCGAGCAGGATCTAGAAACAAGATAAATTAATATGTTTCACTTTAAATTTATACTCATTGGAAGCATACACGAGCGTGGATTGCTCAAAACACTTAAAATTCATTTCAACAACAATAACTCAAATACAACAGCGGTGTAAATGCCGCTTGTAAGGAAACACTAATGTTTGTCCTCAAAGAATAAGCTCAGCATAGATATATAAAATAATCTTTGCACAATTTTATGCAAAACAATATTTCACAGAACTAAAGACCTCCCCATCGTATTCAGTTAGAAAACCTAAGCAGTGAGTACTCGATTGGCATTACTATGTTATAAAACTCAGTAGTTTTCAATCAACAAGGACAAAGAGATTCTGACAAGCACTGCTCCTTCTAACGAGCAGAACACTGTCACTTTTCCAGGTAGTATCATCACTGCACATCTTGATGCTGTTGCATTTCAAACCAAGAGAATGAGAGTTTCACTATTGTAGTTCTATATACAGTGGCTGTTCTAGACAGTGATAACACTGGCACAGAATGCTTTCAGAGCATTAAAGCATGTTCTCTGCCCTAGTGAAATAAGTTAATATTATACTCATTTTCTCATAGTTTTAACACTGATGTGTTTATATACTGCGATGCTCACTTCAGAATGTTATAGCCATACTGAACACAAAAACAACGTGTATGTGTTGAACATGTAAAAGGCCTTCCCAATAGAAATATGAAAAAGTTTCTGATAACAAAGAAGTTGAATTTTTTATTTATGTATATATGTAAAAACCTTGGACCAAACCATCTGATGCATAGAAACAACGCATTTCAACACTTCACTATACAAGATACTCTAAGCAGTTTTCCGTACACTGTATAAGATTTACAAGTAAGATTGCTAGACTTTTAGTAACATTTGTACTCTTAAGTACGCAATTTAAACTCATTCTTTGGCAGTTGTTCAAACACGTATTCTGACACTGCCAAATGGTAATATGCTAGAAATACTGATGATCTCCTATTAAGGTTAGGAACTGCTTAGAGTATCTTGTATAGTGAAGTGTTGAAATGCGTTGTTTCTATGCATCAGATGGTTTGGGCCAAGGTTTTTAAATACACACATATAAAATTCAACTTCTTTGTTATCTTTGTTATCTTCGTTTGTTATACAGGTTTACATTAAGAATAAGAAAACACACAGTGTAGAGAAACATTTCCTTGCAGTTTAAAAACACATTTCTGGTTCTCTCTAATTATGTAGATCAATTAGGGTAGAAAGTACATGAAACTCCGTCCAAGAAGAGGGAAAAAAATAGGTTCCTTAGTTCAGAATCTTCATTAGTTTAACTGTAATGTTAAATAAAGTTTACATCACCAGTCTTTCTTATAATGGCCTTGGAAATTTTCCTTTACTAGTGCAGTTAAATTGTACTAGCTGCTTCTATGAGATATAAGTTACTTGTAAATTAGGATTTATTAGTGTTATCTTCAGGGTAGGAAAATCTGTTTACACAATTGTGTTCCAATTTACGTAAGAAATGGGATTGTTTAATGAACTCAGCATTCTAAGAAATGTGCATTTTATATAATAAGCAGTGATTAAGTAAAAAGAAAGCTTTATGTAACTTCAGCTTGAAAGACATTTTGGAGCGAGATGTACAGACCCAATAAATATAAAAGCTACGGGTCAAATATCAAGTAATTCGACGTGTACATAGGAGTGCATCTAGCTCAAAATAATTAAACTTCATTTCAACACACACTCAAATACTACAAGAAGGTAATTGACACTTGTAACTGAGCTTTAGCATCTGTTCTGGAATAACCTCAGCACAGAAGTATAAAATAATCTTTGCACAACTTCACCCAGAACTATGTTTCAACAAACTAAAGACCAACGCATTATGTTCACTTACACAACCTAGGCAGCGAGTGCTGGATTGGCATTACCATGTTATAAAACTCAGTATGTTCGTAATTGACCAATACAAAGAAGATTTCGGCAAGCACTGCTACTCCTGATGAGCAGACCACTGTTTCACTTTATCAGGATCTATATTATCTATACGTCCTGATGCTGGTTCATTTGCTCACAAGTGCAATGACAGTTTCATTGTTGAAATTTTATACACTGTTTCTGTTCTAGACAGTGCTAGTACCTATACAGAATGCTTTCAGAGTATCAAAGCACGTTCTCTGCTCTAATGAAAGAAGTTAAAATTATAACCACTTTTTCATATTTTCATCACGGATATTTTTATATCCTCCAGTGGGCACTTAGGAATTTTGTACACATACTGAACACATAAAAACGTGTAAAGGTTGAACATGTAAATTGTCTTTCCAGTACATACATGAAACTGTTTCTGATAACAGAGGAGTTGAGTTTTTATGTAAATATGTAAAAAATGTGGATCAATCCATCTGATACATAGAAACAACGTCTTTCAATGCTTCATTATACATGTTACTCTTAGCAGTTCTTTTTACAGTGTAAGATTTTCAAGTAAGAATGCCAGTAATTTAGTTGAATATGCGCTGCTTAGAAAGTAGATAAAACACACTCTTTTGCAGTTGGCCACAAAAGTATTCTAACACTGTACAATGGCCATAAGCAAGAAAGAGTGATGAGCTCACATTAATGTTTAGATATCTTCTGTGTCGTAGTTTGATGTACAGTAAGAGCAAACTAACACAGTTTAGAGAAACATTTATTTGCAGTTTAAAATCACACTTGGGGTTCTCTTGAATTGTGTAGATCCATTTATGTAGAAAGTACATGACATTCTGTCCATGATGACAGGACACAATAGGTATTTTAATTCAGAATCTCCTTTAATTTAGCTGTCTTGTTAAATAGATTTTTCCTCACTAGTCCTCTTCTAATGGCGCTGGAATATTATCTATACTTGTGCAGTTAATCTGTCCGTGCTGCTCATGCTAGATAAAAGTTAGTTGAAAGTTAGGGTTTAGTAGTAATATATATAGGGAGGAAAATCTGTTCACACAATGGTGTTCCAATTTACTTAAAAATGAGACTTTTTTTAATGAGCACATTCCTCTTAAAATTGGGCATTCCATATTATGAGGTCTGTTTAAATGAAAAGAGTCTACCTTCAACTTCAGCTTCAAAGATCTTCTCGAGCAGGATCTAGAAACAAGATAAATTAATATGTTTCACTTTAAATTTATACTCATTGGAAGCATACACGAGCGTGGATTGCTCAAAACACTTAAAATTCATTTCAACAACAATAACTCAAATACAACAGCGGTGTAAATGTCACTTGTGAGGAAACACTAATGTTTGTCCTCAAAGAATAAGCTCAGCATAGATATATAAAATAATCTTTGCACAATTTTATGCAAAACAATATTTCACAGAACTAAAGACCTCCCCATCGTGTTCAGTTAGAAAACCTAAGCAGTGAGTACTCGATTGGCATTACTATGTTATAAAACTCAGTAGTTTTCAATCAACAAGGACAAAGAGATTCTGACAAGCACTGCTCCTTCTAACGAGCAGAACACTGTCACTTTTCCAGGTAGTATCATCACTGCACATCTTGATGCTGTTGCATTTCAAACCAAGAGAATGAGAGTTTCACTATTGTAGTTCTATATACAGTGGCTGTTCTAGACAGTGATAACACTGGCACAGAATGCTTTCAGAGCATTAAAGCATGTTCTCTGCCCTAATGAAATAAGTTAATATTATACTCATTTTCTCATAGTTTTAACACTGATGTGTTTATATACTGCGATGCTCACTTCAGAATGTTATAGCCATACTGAACACAAAAACAACGTGTATGTGTTGAACATGTAAAAGGCCTTCCCAATAGAAATATGAAAAAGTTTCTGATAACAAAGAAGTTGAATTTTTTATTTATGTATATATGTAAAAACCTTGGACCAAACCATCTGATGCATAGAAACAACGCATTTCAACACTTCATTATACAAGATACTCTAAGCAGTTTTCCGTACATTGTATAAGATTTACAAGTAAGATTGCTAGACTTTTAGTAACATTTGTACTCTTAAGTACGCAATTTAAACACATTCTTTGGCAGTTGTTCAAACACGTGTTCTGACACTGCAAAATGGTAATATGCTAGAAATACTGATGATCTCCTATTAAGGTTAGGAACTGCTTAGAGTATCTTGTATAGTGAAGTGTTGAAATGCGTTGTTTCTATGCATCAGATGGTTTGGGCCAAGGTTTTTAAATACACACATATAAAATTCAACTTCTTTGTTATCTTTGTTATCTTCGTTTGTTATACAGGTTTACATTAAGAATAAGAAAACACACAGTGTAGAGAAACATTTCCTTGCAGTTTAAAAACACATTTCTGGTTCTCTCTAATTATGTAGATCAATTAGGGTAAAAAGTACATGAAACTCCGTCCAAGAAGAGGGAAAAAAAATAGGTTCCTTAGTTCAGAATCTTCATTAGTTTAACTGTAATGTTAAATAAAGTTTACATCACCTGTCTTTCTTATAATGGCCTTGGAAATTTTCCTTTACTAGTGCAGTTAAATTGTACTAGCTGCTTATATGAGATATAAGTTAGTTGTCAATTGGGATTTATTAGTGTTATCTTCAGGGTAGGAAAATCTGTTTACACAATTGTGTTCCAATTTACGTAAGAAATGTGATTGTTTAATGAACTCAGCATTCTAAGAAATGTGCATTTTATATAATAAGCAGTGATTAAGTAAAACGAAAGCTTTTTGTAACTTCAGCTTGAAAGACATTTTGGAGTGAGATGTACAGACCCAATAAATATAAAAGCTACGGGTCAAATATCAAGTAATTCGACGTGTACATAGGAGTGCATCTAGCTCAAAATAATTAAATTTCATTCCAACACAAACTCAAATACTACAAGAAGGTAATTGACACTTGTAACTGAGCTTTAGCATCTGTTCTGGAATAACCTCAGCACAGAAGTATAAAATAATCTTTGCACAACTTCACCCAGAACTATGTTTCAACAAACTAAAGACCAACGCATTATGTTCACTTACACAACCTAGGCAGCGAGTGCTGGATTGGCATTACCATGTTATAAAACTCAGTATGTTTGTAATTGACCAATACAAAGAAGATTTCGGCAAGCACTGCTACTCCTGATGAGCAGACCACTGTTTCACTTTATCAGGAATTATATTATCTATACGTCCTGATGCTGGTTCATTTGCTCACAAGTGCAATGACAGTTTCATTGTTGAAATTTTATACACTGTTTCTGTTCTAGACAGTGCTAGTACCTATACAGAATGCTTTCAGAGTATCAAAGCACGTTCTCTGCTCTAATGAAATAAGTTAAAATTATAACCACTTTTTCATATTTTCATCACGGATATTTTTATATCCTCCAGTGGGCACTTAGGAATTTTGTACACATACTGAACACATAAAAACGTGTAAAGGTTGAACATGTAAATTGACTTTCCAGTACATACATGAAACTGTTTCTGATAACAGAGGAGTTGAGTTTTTATGTAAATATGTAAAAAATGTGGATCAATCCATCTGATACATAGAAACAACGTCTTTCAATGCTTCATTATACATGTTACTCTTAGCAGTTCTTTTTACAGTGTAAGATTTTCAAGTAAGAATGCCAGTAATTTAGTTGAATATGCGCTGCTTAGAAAGTAGATAAAACACACTCTTTTGCAGTTGGCCACAAAAGTATTCTAACACTGTACAATGGCCATAAGCAAGAAAGAGTGATGAGCTCACATTAATGTTTAGATATCTTCTGTGTCGTAGTTTGATGTACAGTAAGAGCAAACTAACACAGTTTAGAGAAACATTTATTTGCAGTTTAAAATCACACTTGGGGTTCTCTTGAATTGTGTAGATCCATTTATGTAGAAAGCACATGACATTCTGTCCATGATGACAGGACACAATAGGTATTTTAATTCAGAATCTCCTTTAATTTAGCTGTCTTGTTAAATAGATTTTTCTTCACTAGTCCTCTTCTAATGGCGCTGGAATATTATCTATACTTGTGCAGTTAATCTGTCCGTGCTGCTCATGCTAGATAAAAGTTAGTTGAAAGTTAGGGTTTAGTAGTAATATATATAGGGAGGAAAATCTGTTCACACAATGGTGTTCCAATTTACTTAAAAATGAGACTTTTTTTAATGAGCACATTCCTCTTAAAATTGGGCATTCCATATTATGAGGTCTGTTTAAATGAAAAGAGTCTACCTTCAACTTCAGCTTCAAAGATCTTCTCGAGCAGGATCTAGAAACAAGATAAATTAATATGTTTCACTTTAAATTTATACTCATTGGAAGCATACACGAGCGTGGATTGCTCAAAACACTTAAAATTCATTTCAACAACAATAACTCAAATACAACAGCTGTGTAAATGTCACTTGTGAGGAAACACTAATGTTTTTCCTCAAAGAATAAGCTCAGCATAGATATATAAAATAATCTTTGCACAATTTTATGCAAAACAATATTTCACAGAACTAAAGACCTCCCCATCGTATTTAGTTAGAAAACCTAAGCAGTGAGTACTCGATTGGCATTACTATGTTATAAAACTCAGTAGTTTTCAATCAACAAGGACAAAGAGATTCTGACAAGCACTGCTCCTTCTAACGAGCAGAACACTGTCACTTTTCCAGGTAGTATCATCACTGCACATCTTGATGCTGTTGCATTTCAAACCAAGAGAATGAGAGTTTCACTATTGTAGTGGCTGTTCGAGACAGTGATAACACTGGCACAGAATGCTTTCAGAGCATTAAAGCATGTTCTCTCCCCTAATGAAATAAGTTAATATTATACTCATTTTCTCATACTTTTAACACTTATGTTTTTATATACTGTGATGCTCACTTCAGAATGTTATAGCCATACTGAACACAAAAACAACGTGTATGTGTTGAACATGTAAAAAGCCTTCCCAATAGAAATATGAAAAAGTTTCTGATAACAAAGAAGTTGAATTTTTTATTTATGTATATATGTAAAAACCTTGGACCAAACCATCTGATGCATAGAAACAACGCATTTCAACACTTCACTATACAAGATACTCTAAGCAGTTTTCCGTACACTGTATAAGATTTACAAGTAAGATGGCTAGATTTTAGTAACATTTGTACTCTTAAGTACGCAATTTAAACTCATTCTTTGGCAGTAGTTCAAACACGTATTCTAACACTGCCAAATGGTAATATGCTAGAAATACTGATGATCTACTATTAAAGTTAGGAACTGCTTAGTGTTATCTTCAGGGTAGGAAAATCTGTTTACACAATTGTGTTCCAATTTACGTAAAAAATGTGATTGTTTAATGAACTCAGCATTCTAAGAAATGTGCATTTTATATAATAAGCAGTGATTAAGTAAAAAGAAAGCTTTATGTAACTTCAGCTTGAAAGACATTTTGGAGCGAGATGTATAGACCCAATAAATATAAAAGCTATCATGAAACTGTTTCTGATAACAGAGGAGTTGAGTTTTTATGTAAATATGTAAAAAATGTGGATCAATCCATCTGATACATAGAAACAACGTCTTTCAATGATTCATTATACATGTTACTCTTAGCAGTTCTTTTTACAGTGTAAGATTTTCAAGTAAGAATGCCAGTAATTTAGTTGAATATGCGCTGCTTAGAAAGTAGATAAAACACACTCTTTTGCAGTTGGCCACAAAAGTATTCTAACACTGTACAATGGCCATAATCAAGAAAGAGTGATGAGCTCACATTAATGTTTAGATATCTTCTGTGTCGTAGTTTGATGTACAGTAAGAGCAAACTAACACAGTTTAGAGAAACATTTATTTGCAGTTTAAAATCACACTTGGGGTTCTCTTGAATTGTGTAGATCCATTTATGTAGAATGTACATGACATTCTGTCCATGATGACAGGACACAATAGGTATTTTAATTCAGAATCTCCTTTAATTTAGCTGTCTTGTTAAATAGATTTTTCCTCACTAGTCCTCTTCTAATGGCGCTGGAATATTATCTATACTTGTGCAGTTAATCTGTCCGTGCTGCTCATGCTAGATAAAAGTTAGTTGAAAGTTAGGGTTTAGTAGTAATATATATAGGGAGGAAAATCTGTTCACACAATGGTGTTCCAATTTACTTAAAAATGAGACTTTTTTTAATGAGCACATTCCTCTTAAAATTGGGCATTCCATATTATGAGGTCTGTTTAAATGAAAAGAGTCTACCTTCAACTTCAGCTTCAAAGATCTTCTCGAGCAGGATCTAGAAACAAGATAAATTAATATGTTTCACTTTAAATTTATACTCATTGGAAGCATACACGAGCGTGGATTGCTCAAAACACTTAAAATTCATTTCAACAACAATAACTCAAATACAACAGCGGTGTAAATGTCACTTGTGAGGAAACACTAATGTTTGTCCTCAAAGAATAAGCTCAGCATAGATATATAAAATAATCTTTGCACAATTTTATGCAAAACAATATTTCACAGAACTAAAGACCTCCACATCGTATTCAGTTAGAAAACCTAAGCAGTGAGTACTCGATTGGCATTACTATGTTATAAAACTCAGTAGTTTTCAATCAACAAGGACAAAGAGATTCTGACAAGCACTGCTCCTTCTAACGAGCAGAACACTGTCACTTTTCCAGGTAGTATCATCACTGCACATCTTGATGCTGTTGCATTTCAAACCAAGAGAATGAGAGTTTTACTATTGTAGTTCTATATACAGTGGCTGTTCTAGACAGTGATAACACTGGCACAGAATGCTTTCAGAGCATTAAAGCATGTTCTCTGCCCTAATGAAATAAGTTAATATTACACTCATTTTCTCATAGTTTTAACACTGATGTGTTTATATACTGCGATGCTCACTTCAGAATGTTATAGCCATACTGAACACAAAAACAACGTGTATGTGTTGAACATGTAAAAGGCCTTCCCAACAGAAATATGAAAAAGTTTCTGATAACAAAGAAGTTGAATTTTTTATTTATGTATATATGTAAAAACCTTGGACCAAACCATCTGATGCATAGAAACAACGCATTTCAACACTTCACTATACAAGATACTCTAAGCAGTTTTCCGTACACTGTATAGGATTTACAAGTAAGATTGCTAGACTTTTAGTAACATTTGTACTCTTAAGTACGCAATTTAAACTCATTCTTTGGCAGTTGTTCAAACACGTATTCTGACACTGCCAAATGGTAATATGCTAGAAATACTGATGATCTCCTATTAAAGTTAGGAACTGCTTAGAGTATCTTGTATAGTGAAGTGTTGAAATGCGTTGTTTTTATGCATCAGATGGTTTGGTCCAAGGTTTTTAAATATACACATATAAAATTCAACTTCTTTGTTATCTTTGTTATCTTCGTTTGTTATACAGGTTTACATTAAGAATAAGAAAACACACAGTGTAGAGAAACATTTCCTTGCAGTTTAAAAACACATTTCTGGTTCTCTCTAATTATGTAGATCAATTAGGGTAGAAAGTACATGAAACTCCGTCCAAGAAGAGGGAAAAAAATAGGTTCCTTAGTTCAGAATCTTCATTAGTTTAACTGTAATGTTAAATAAAGTTTACATCACCAGTCTTTCTTATAATGGCCTTGGAAATTTTCCTTTACTAGTGCAGTTAAATTGTACTAGCTGCTTCTATGAGATATAAGTTACTTGTAAATTGGGATTTATTAGTGTTATCTTCAGGGTAGGAAAATCTGTTTACACAATTGTGTTCCAATTTACGTAAGAAATGGGATTGTTTAATGAACTCAGCATTCTAAGAAATGTGCATTTTATATAATAAGCAGTGATTAAGTAAAAAGAAAGCTTTATGTAACTTCAGCTTGAAAGACATTTTGGAGCGAGATGTACAGACCCAATAAATATAAAAGCTACGGGTCAAATATCAAGTAATTCGACGTGTACATAGGAGTGCATCTAGCTCAAAATAATTAAACTTCATTTCAACACACACTCAAATACTACAAGAAGGTAATTGACACTTGTAACTGAGCTTTAGCATCTGTTCTGGAATAACCTCAGCACAGAAGTATAAAATAATCTTTGCACAACTTCACCCAGAACTATGTTTCAACAAACTAAAGACCAACGCATTATGTTCACTTACACAACCTAGGCAGCGAGTGCTGGATTGGCATTACCATGTTATAAAACTCAGTATGTTCGTAATTGACCAATACAAAGAAGATTTCGGCAAGCACTGCTACTCCTGATGAGCAGACCACTGTTTCACTTTATCAGGAATTATATTATCTATACGTCCTGATGCTGGTTCATTTGCTCACAAGTGCAATGACAGTTTCATTGTTGAAATTTTATACACTGTTTCTGTTCTAGACAGTGCTAGTACCTATACAGAATGCTTTCAGAGTATCAAAGCACGTTCTCTGCTCTAATGAAATAAGTTAAAATTATAACCACTTTTTCATATTTTCATCACGGATATTTTTATATCCTCCAGTGGGCACTTAGGAATTTTGTACACATACTGAACACATAAAAACGTGTAAAGGTTGAACATGTAAATTGACTTTCCAGTACATACATGAAACTGTTTCTGATAACAGAGGAGTTGAGTTTTTATGTAAATATGTAAAAAATGTGGATCAATCCATCTGATACATAGAAACAACGTCTTTCAATGCTTCATTATACATGTTACTCTTAGCAGTTCTTTTTACAGTGTAAGATTTTCAAGTAAGAATGCCAGTAATTTAGTTGAATATGCGCTGCTTAGAAAGTAGATAAAACACACTCTTTTGCAGTTGGCCACAAAAGTATTCTAACACTGTACAATGGCCATAAGCAAGAAAGAGTGATGAGCTCACATTAATGTTTAGATATCTTCTGTGTCGTAGTTTGATGTACAGTAAGAGCAAACTAACACAGTTTAGAGAAACATTTATTTGCAGTTTAAAATCACACTTGGGGTTCTCTTGAATTGTGTAGATCCATTTATGTAGAAAGTACATGACATTCTGTCCATGATGACAGGACACAATAGGTATTTTAATTCAGAATCTCCTTTAATTTAGCTGTCTTGTTAAATAGATTTTTCCTCACTAGTCCTCTTCTAATGGCGCTGGAATATTATCTATACTTGTGCAGTTAATCTGTCCGTGCTGCTCATGCTAGATAAAAGTTAGTTGAAAGTTAGGGTTTAGTAGTAATATATATAGGGAGGAAAATCTGTTCACACAATGGTGTTCCAATTTACTTAAAAATGAGACTTTTTTTAATGAGCACATTCCTCTTAAAATTGGGCATTCCATATTATGAGGTCTGTTTAAATGAAAAGAGTCTACCTTCAACTTCAGCTTCAAAGATCTTCTCGAGCAGGATCTAGAAACAAGATAAATTAATATGTTTCACTTTAAATTTATACTCATTGGAAGCATACACGAGCGTGGATTGCTCAAAACACTTAAAATTCATTTCAACAACAATAACTCAAATACAACAGCGGTGTAAATGTCACTTGTGAGGAAACACTAATGTTTGTCCTCAAAGAATAAGCTCAGCATAGATATATAAAATAATCTTTGCACAATTTTATGCAAAACAATATTTCACAGAACTAAAGACCTCCCCATCGTGTTCAGTTAGAAAACCTAAGCAGTGAGTACTCGATTGGCATTACTATGTTATAAAACTCAGTAGTTTTCAATCAACAAGGACAAAGAGATTCTGACAAGCACTGCTCCTTCTAACGAGCAGAACACTGTCACTTTTCCAGGTAGTATCATCACTGCACATCTTGATGCTGTTGCATTTCAAACCAAGAGAATGAGAGTTTCACTATTGTAGTTCTATATACAGTGGCTGTTCTAGACAGTGATAACACTGGCACAGAATGCTTTCAGAGCATTAAAGCATGTTCTCTGCCCTAATGAAATAAGTTAATATTATACTCATTTTCTCATAGTTTTAACACTGATGTGTTTATATACTGCGATGCTCACTTCAGAATGTTATAGCCATACTGAACACAAAAACAACGTGTATGTGTTGAACATGTAAAAGGCCTTCCCAATAGAAATATGAAAAAGTTTCTGATAACAAAGAAGTTGAATTTTTTATTTATGTATATATGTAAAAACCTTGGACCAAACCATCTGATGCATAGAAACAACGCATTTCAACACTTCATTATACAAGATACTCTAAGCAGTTTTCCGTACATTGTATAAGATTTACAAGTAAGATTGCTAGACTTTTAGTAACATTTGTACTCTTAAGTACGCAATTTAAACACATTCTTTGGCAGTTGTTCAAACACGTGTTCTGACACTGCAAAATGGTAATATGCTAGAAATACTGATGATCTCCTATTAAGGTTAGGAACTGCTTAGAGTATCTTGTATAGTGAAGTGTTGAAATGCGTTGTTTCTATGCATCAGATGGTTTGGGCCAAGGTTTTTAAATACACACATATAAAATTCAACTTCTTTGTTATCTTTGTTATCTTCGTTTGTTATACAGGTTTACATTAAGAATAAGAAAACACACAGTGTAGAGAAACATTTCCTTGCAGTTTAAAAACACATTTCTGGTTCTCTCTAATTATGTAGATCAATTAGGGTAAAAAGTACATGAAACTCCGTCCAAGAAGAGGGAAAAAAAATAGGTTCCTTAGTTCAGAATCTTCATTAGTTTAACTGTAATGTTAAATAAAGTTTACATCACCTGTCTTTCTTATAATGGCCTTGGAAATTTTCCTTTACTAGTGCAGTTAAATTGTACTAGCTGCTTATATGAGATATAAGTTAGTTGTCAATTGGGATTTATTAGTGTTATCTTCAGGGTAGGAAAATCTGTTTACACAATTGTGTTCCAATTTACGTAAGAAATGTGATTGTTTAATGAACTCAGCATTCTAAGAAATGTGCATTTTATATAATAAGCAGTGATTAAGTAAAACGAAAGCTTTTTGTAACTTCAGCTTGAAAGACATTTTGGAGTGAGATGTACAGACCCAATAAATATAAAAGCTACGGGTCAAATATCAAGTAATTCGACGTGTACATAGGAGTGCATCTAGCTCAAAATAATTAAATTTCATTCCAACACAAACTCAAATACTACAAGAAGGTAATTGACACTTGTAACTGAGCTTTAGCATCTGTTCTGGAATAACCTCAGCACAGAAGTATAAAATAATCTTTGCAGAACTTCACCCAGAACTATGTTTCAACAAACTAAAGACCAACGCATTATGTTCACTTACACAACCTAGGCAGCGAGTGCTGGATTGGCATTACCATGTTATAAAACTCAGTATGTTTGTAATTGACCAATACAAAGAAGATTTCGGCAAGCACTGCTACTCCTGATGAGCAGACCACTGTTTCACTTTATCAGGAATTATATTATCTATACGTCCTGATGCTGGTTCATTTGCTCACAAGTGCAATGACAGTTTCATTGTTGAAATTTTATACACTGTTTCTGTTCTAGACAGTGCTAGTACCTATACAGAATGCTTTCAGAGTATCAAAGCACGTTCTCTGCTCTAATGAAATAAGTTAAAATTATAACCACTTTTTCATATTTTCATCACGGATATTTTTATATCCTCCAGTGGGCACTTAGGAATTTTGTACACATACTGAACACATAAAAACGTGTAAAGGTTGAACATGTAAATTGACTTTCCAGTACATACATGAAACTGTTTCTGATAACAGAGGAGTTGAGTTTTTATGTAAATATGTAAAAAATGTGGATCAATCCATCTGATACATAGAAACAACGTCTTTCAATGCTTCATTATACATGTTACTCTTAGCAGTTCTTTTTACAGTGTAAGATTTTCAAGTAAGAATGCCAGTAATTTAGTTGAATATGCGCTGCTTAGAAAGTAGATAAAACACACTCTTTTGCAGTTGGCCACAAAAGTATTCTAACACTGTACAATGGCCATAAGCAAGAAAGAGTGATGAGCTCACATTAATGTTTAGATATCTTCTGTGTCGTAGTTTGATGTACAGTAAGAGCAAACTAACACAGTTTAGAGAAACATTTATTTGCAGTTTAAAATCACACTTGGGGTTCTCTTGAATTGTGTAGATCCATTTATGTAGAAAGCACATGACATTCTGTCCATGATGACAGGACACAATAGGTATTTTAATTCAGAATCTCCTTTAATTTAGCTGTCTTGTTAAATAGATTTTTCTTCACTAGTCCTCTTCTAATGGCGCTGGAATATTATCTATACTTGTGCAGTTAATCTGTCCGTGCTGCTCATGCTAGATAAAAGTTAGTTGAAAGTTAGGGTTTAGTAGTAATATATATAGGGAGGAAAATCTGTTCACACAATGGTCTTCCAATTTACTTAAAAATGAGACTTTTTTTAATGAGCACATTCCTCTTAAAATTGGGCATTCCATATTATGAGGTCTGTTTAAATGAAAAGAGTCTACCTTCAACTTCAGCTTCAAAGATCTTCTCGAGCAGGATCTAGAAACAAGATAAATTAATATGTTTCACTTTAAATTTATACTCATTGGAAGCATACACGAGCGTGGATTGCTCAAAACACTTAAAATTCATTTCAACAACAATAACTCAAATACAACAGCTGTGTAAATGTCACTTGTGAGGAAACACTAATGTTTTTCCTCAAAGAATAAGCTCAGCATAGATATATAAAATAATCTTTGCACAATTTTATGCAAAACAATATTTCACAGAACTAAAGACCTCCCCATCGTATTTAGTTAGAAAACCTAAGCAGTGAGTACTCGATTGGCATTACTATGTTATAAAACTCAGTAGTTTTCAATCAACAAGGACAAAGAGATTCTGACAAGCACTGCTCCTTCTAACGAGCAGAACACTGTCACTTTTCCAGGTAGTATCATCACTGCACATCTTGATGCTGTTGCATTTCAAACCAAGAGAATGAGAGTTTCACTATTGTAGTGGCTGTTCGAGACAGTGATAACACTGGCACAGAATGCTTTCAGAGCATTAAAGCATGTTCTCTCCCCTAATGAAATAAGTTAATATTATACTCATTTTCTCATACTTTTAACACTTATGTTTTTATATACTGTGATGCTCACTTCAGAATGTTATAGCCATACTGAACACAAAAACAACGTGTATGTGTTGAACATGTAAAAAGCCTTCCCAATAGAAATATGAAAAAGTTTCTGATAACAAAGAAGTTGAATTTTTTATTTATGTATATATGTAAAAACCTTGGACCAAACCATCTGATGCATAGAAACAACGCATTTCAACACTTCACTATACAAGATACTCTAAGCAGTTTTCCGTACACTGTATAAGATTTACAAGTAAGATGGCTAGATTTTAGTAACATTTGTACTCTTAAGTACGCAATTTAAACTCATTCTTTGGCAGTAGTTCAAACACGTATTCTAACACTGCCAAATGGTAATATGCTAGAAATACTGATGATCTACTATTAAAGTTAGGAACTGCTTAGTGTTATCTTCAGGGTAGGAAAATCTGTTTACACAATTGTGTTCCAATTTACGTAAAAAATGTGATTGTTTAATGAACTCAGCATTCTAAGAAATGTGCATTTTATATAATAAGCAGTGATTAAGTAAAAAGAAAGCTTTATGTAACTTCAGCTTGAAAGACATTTTGGAGCGAGATGTATAGACCCAATAAATATAAAAGCTATCATGAAACTGTTTCTGATAACAGAGGAGTTGAGTTTTTATGTAAATATGTAAAAAATGTGGATCAATCCATCTGATACATAGAAACACCGTCTTTCAATGATTCATTATACATGTTACTCTTAGCAGTTCTTTTTACAGTGTAAGATTTTCAAGTAAGAATGCCAGTAATTTAGTTGAATATGCGCTGCTTAGAAAGTAGATAAAACACACTCTTTTGCAGTTGGCCACAAAAGTATTCTAACACTGTACAATGGCCATAATCAAGAAAGAGTGATGAGCTCACATTAATGTTTAGATATCTTCTGTGTCGTAGTTTGATGTACAGTAAGAGCAAACTAACACAGTTTAGAGAAACATTTATTTGCAGTTTAAAATCACACTTGGGGTTCTCTTGAATTGTGTAGATCCATTTATGTAGAAAGTACATGACATTCTGTCCATGATGACAGGACACAATAGGTATTTTAATTCAGAATCTCCTTTAATTTAGCTGTCTTGTTAAATAGATTTTTCCTCACTAGTCCTCTTCTAATGGCGCTGGAATATTATCTATACTTGTGCAGTTAATCTGTCCGTGCTGCTCATGCTAGATAAAAGTTAGTTGAAAGTTAGGGTTTAGTAGTAATATATATAGGGAGGAAAATCTGTTCACACAATGGTCTTCCAATTTACTTAAAAATGAGACTTTTTTTAATGAGCACATTCCTCTTAAAATTGGGCATTCCATATTATGAGGTCTGTTTAAATGAAAAGAGTCTACCTTCAACTTCAGCTTCAAAGATCTTCTCGAGCAGGATCTAGAAACAAGATAAATTAATATGTTTCACTTTAAATTTATACTCATTGGAAGCATACACGAGCGTGGATTGCTCAAAACACTTAAAATTCATTTCAACAACAATAACTCAAATACAACAGCGGTGTAAATGTCACTTGTGAGGAAACACTAATGTTTGTCCTCAAAGAATAAGCTCAGCATAGATATATAAAATAATCTTTGCACAATTTTATGCAAAACAATATTTCACAGAACTAAAGACCTCCCCATCGTATTCAGTTAGAAAACCTAAGCAGTGAGTACTCGATTGGCATTACTATGTTATAAAACTCAGTAGTTTTCAATCAACAAGGACAAAGAGATTCTGACAAGCACTGCTCCTTCTAACGAGCAGAACACTGTCACTTTTCCAGGTAGTATCATCACTGCACATCTTGATGCTGTTGCATTTCAAACCAAGAGAATGAGAGTTTCACTATTGTAGTTCTATATACAGTGGCTGTTCTAGACAGTGATAACACTGGCACAGAATGCTTTCAGAGCATTAAAGCATGTTCTCTGCCCTAATGAAATAAGTTAATATTACACTCATTTTCTCATAGTTTTAACACTGATGTGTTTATATACTGCGATGCTCACTTCAGAATGTTATAGCCATACTGAACACAAAAACAACGTGTATGTGTTGAACATGTAAAAAGCCTTCCCAATAGAAATATGAAAAAGTTTCTGATAACAAAGAAGTTGAATTTTTTATTTATGTATATATGTAAAAACCTTGGACCAAACCATCTGATGCATAGAAACAACGCATTTCAACACTTCACTATACAAGATACTCTAAGCAGTTTTCCGTACACTGTATAGGATTTACAAGTAAGATTGCTAGACTTTTAGTAACATTTGTACTCTTAAGTACGCAATTTAAACTCATTCTTTGGCAGTTGTTCAAACACGTATTCTGACACTGCCAAATGGTAATATGCTAGAAATACTGATGATCTCCTATTAAGGTTAGGAACTGCTTAGAGTATCTTGTATAGTGAAGTGTTGAAATGCGTTGTTTTTATGCATCAGATGGTTTGGTCCAAGGTTTTTAAATATACACATATAAAATTCAACTTCTTTGTTATCTTTGTTATCTTTGTTTGTTATACAGGTTTACATTAAGAATAAGAAAACACACAGTGTAGAGAAACATTTCCTTGCAGTTTAAAAACACATTTCTGGTTCTCTCTAATTATGTAGATCAATTAGGGTAGAAAGTACATGAAACTCCGTCCAAGAAGAGGGAAAAAAATAGGTTCCTTAGTTCAGAATCTTCATTAGTTTAACTGTAATGTTAAATAAAGTTTACATCACCAGTCTTTCTTATAATGGCCTTGGAAATTTTCCTTTACTAGTGCAGTTAAATTGTACTAGCTGCTTCTATGAGATATAAGTTACTTGTCAATTGGGATTTATTAGTGTTATCTTCAGGGTAGGAAAATCTGTTTACACAATTGTGTTCCAATTTACGTAAGAAATGGGATTGTTTAATGAACTCAGCATTCTAAGAAATGTGCATTTTATATAATAAGCAGTGATTAGGTAAAACGAAAGCTTTATGTAACTTCAGCTTGAAAGACATTTTGGAGCGAGATGTACAGACCCAATAAATATAAAAGCTACGGGTCAAATATGAAGTAATTCGACGTGTACATAGGAGTGCATCTAGCTCAAAATAATTAAACTTCATTCCAACACAAACTCAAATACTACAAGAAGGTAATTGACACTTGTAACTGAGCTTTAGCATCTGTTCTGGAATAACCTCAGCACAGAAGTATAAAATAATCTTTGCACAACTTCACCCAGAACTATGTTTCAACAAACTAAAGACCAACGCATTATTTTCACTTACACAACCTAGGCAGCGAGTGCTGGATTGGCATTACCATGTTATAAAACTCAGTATGTTCGTAATTGACCAATACAAAGAAGATTTCGGCAAGCACTGCTACTCCTGATGAGCAGACCACTGTTTCACTTTATCAGGAATTATATTATCTATACGTCCTGATGCTGGTTCATTTGCTCACAAGTGCAATGACAGTTTCATTGTTGAAATTTTATACACTGTTTCTGTTCTAGACAGTGCTAGTGCCAATACAGAATGCTTTCAGAGTATCAAAGCACGTTCTCTGCTCTAATGAAATAAGTTAAAATTATAACCATTTCTTCATATTTTCATCACGGATATTTTTATATCCTCCAGTGGGCACTTAGGAATTTTGTACACATACTGAACACATAAGAACCTGTAAAGGTTGAACAAGTAAATTGACTTTCCAGTACATACATGAAACTGTTTCTGATAACAGAGGAGTTGAGTTTTTATGTAAATATGTAAAAAATGTGGATCAATCCATCTGATACATAGAAAGAAACAACGTCTTTCAATGCTTCATTATACATGTTACTCTTAGCAGTTCTTTATACAGTGTAAGATTTTCAAGTAAGAATGCCAGTAATTTAGTTGAATATGCGCTGCTTAGAGAGTAGATAAAACACACTCTTTTGCAGTTGGCCACAAAAGTATTCTAACACTGTACAATGGCCATAAGCAAGAAAGAGTGATGAGCTCACATTAATGTTTAGATATCTTCTGTGTCGTAGTTTGATGTACAGTAAGAGCAAACTAACACAGTTTAGAGAAACATTTATTTGCAGTTTAAAATCACACTTGGGGTTCTCTTGAATTGTGTAGATCCATTTATGTAGAAAGTACATGACATTCTGTCCATGATTACAGGACACAATAGGTATTTTAATTCAGAATCTCCTTTAATTTAGCTGTCTTGTTAAATAGATTTTTCCTCACTAGTCCTCTTCTAATGGCGCTGGAATATTATCTATACTTGTGCAGTTAATCTGTCCGTGCTGCTCATGCTAGATAAAAGTTAGTTGAAAGTTAGGGTTTAGTAGTAATATATATAGGGAGGAAAATCTGTTCACACAATGGTGTTCCAATTTACTTAAAAATGAGACTTTTTTTAATGAGCACATTCCTCTTAAAATTGGGCATTCCATATTATGAGGTCTGTTTAAATGAAAAGAGTCTACCTTCAACTTCAGCTTCAAAGATCTTCTCGAGCAGGATCTAGAAACAAGATAAATTAATATGTTTCACTTTAAATTTATACTCATTGGAAGCATACACGAGCGTGGATTGCTCAAAACACTTAAAATTCATTTCAACAACAATAACTCAAATACAACAGCGGTGTAAATGTCACTTGTGAGGAAACACTAATGTTTGTCCTCAAAGAATAAGCTCAGCATAGATATATAAAATAATCTTTGCACAATTTTATGCAAAACAATATTTCACAGAACTAAAGACCTCCCCATCGTATTCAGTTAGAAAACCTAAGCAGTGAGTACTCGATTGGCATTACTATGTTATAAAACTCAGTAGTTTTCAATCAACAAGGACAAAGAGATTCTGACAAGCACTGCTCCTTCCAACGAGCAGAACACTGTCACTTTTCCAGGTAGTATCATCACTGCACATCTTGATGCTGTTGCATTTCAAACCAAGAGAATGAGAGTTTCACTATTGTAGTTCTATATACAGTGGCTGTTCTAGACAGTGATAACACTGGCACAGAATGCTTTCAGAGCATTAAAGCATGTTCTCTGCCTTAGTGAAATAAGTTAATATTATACTCATTTTTTCATAGTTTTAACACTGATGTGTTTATATACTGCGATGCTCACTTCAGAATGTTATAGCCATACTGAACACAAAAACAACGTGTATGTGTTGAACATGTAAAAAGCCTTCCCAATAGAAATATGAAAAAGTTTCTGATAACAAAGAAGTTGAATTTTTTATTTATGTATATATGTAAAAACCTTGGACCAAACCATCTGATGCATAGAAACAACGCATTTCAACACTTCACTATACAAGATACTCTAAGCAGTTTTCCGTACACTGTATAAGATTTACAAGTAAGATTGCTAGACTTTTAGTAACATTTGTACTCTTAAGTACGCAATTTAAACTCATTCTTTGGCAGTTGTTCAAACACGTATTCTGACACTGCCAAAGGGTAATATGCTAGAAATACTGATGATCTACTATTAAAGTTAGGAACTGCTTAGGTTATCTTCAGGGTAAAAAAATCTGTTTACACAATTGTGTTCCAATTTACGTAAGAAATGTGATTGTTTAATGAACTCAGCATTCTAAGAAATGTGCATTTTATATAATAAGCAGTGATTAAGTAAAAAGAAAGCTTTATGTAACTTCAGCTTGAAAGACATTTTGGAGCGAGATGTACAGACCCAATAAATATAAAAGCTACGGGTCAAATATCAAGTAATTCGACGTGTACATAGGAGTGCATCTAGCTCAAAATAATTAAACTTCATTCCAACACAAACTCAAATACTACAAAAAGGTAATTGATACTTGTAACTGAGCATCAGCATCTGTTCTGGAATATCCTCAGCATAGAAGTATAAAATAATCTTTGCACAACTTCACCCAGAATTATATTGCAACGAACTAAAGACCTCCCCATTATGTTCAGTTACACAACCCAGGCAGCGATTGCTGGATTGGCATTACTATGTTGTAAAACTCAGTATGTTCTTAATTGACAAATACAAAGAAGATTTCGACAAGCACTGCTATTCCTAATGAGAAGACCACTGTTTCACTTTATCAGGTAATATATTATCTATATATATGCTGATGCTGGTTCGTTTGCTCACAAGCGCAATGACAGTTTCGTTGTTGATCTTTTATACACTGTGTCTGTTCTCGACAGTGCTGATACCTACAAAGAATGCTTTCAGTGTATCGAAGCACATTCTCCGCCCTAATGGAAGAAGTTAAAATTATAATCGTTTTTCATAATTTTATCACGGATATTTTTATATCGTCCAATGGGCACTTAAGAATTTTGTACACATACTGAACACATAAGAACGTGTAAAGGTTGAACATGTAAATTGACTTTCCAGTCCATATATGAAACTGTTCCTGATAACAGAGGAGTTGAGTTTTTATGTAAATATGTAAAAAATGTGGATCAATCCATCTGATACATAGAAACAACGTCTTTCAATGCTTCATTATACATGTTACTCTTAGCAGTTCTTTTTACAGTGTAAGATTTTCAAGTAAGAATGCCAGTAATTTAGTTGAATATGCGCTGCTTAGAAAGTAGATAAAACACACTCTTTTGCAGTTGGCCACAAAAGTATTCTAACACTGTACAATGGCCATAAGCAAGAAAGAGTGATGAGCTCACATTAATGTTTAGATATCTTCTGTGTCGTAGTTTGATGTACAGTAAGAGCAAATTAACACAGTTTAGAGAAACATTTATTTGCAGTTTAAAATCACACTTGGGGTTCTCTTGAATTGTGTAGATCCATTTATGTAGAAAGTACATGACATTCTGTCCATGATGAGAGGACACAATAGGTATTTTAATTCAGAATCTCCTTTAATTTAGCTGTCTTGTTAAATAGATTTTTCCTCACTAGTCCTCTTCTAATGGCGCTGGAATATTATCTATACTTGTGCAGTTAATCTGTCCGTGCTGCTCATGCTAGATAAAAGTTAGTTGAAAGTTAGGGTTTAGTAGTAATATATATAGGAAGGAAAATCTGTTCACACAATGGTGTTCCAATTTACTTAAAAATGAGACTTTTTTTAATGAGCACATTCCTCTTAAAATTGGGCATTCCATATTATGAGGTCTGTTTAAATGAAAGAGTCTACCTTCAACTTCAGCTTCAAAGATCTTCTCGAGCAGGATCTAGAAACAAGATAAATTAATATGTTTCACTTTAAATTTATACTCATTGGAAGCATACACGAGCGTGGATTGCTCAAAACACTTAAAATTCATTTCATCAACAATAACTCAAATACAACAGCGGTGTAAATGTCACTTGTGAGGAAACACTAATGTTTGTCCTCAAAGAATAAGCTCAGCATAGATATATAAAATAATCTTTGCACAATTTTATGCAAAACAATATTTCACAGAACTAAAGACCTCCCCATCGTATTCAGTTAGAAAACCTAAGCAGTGAGTACTCGATTGGCATTACTATGTTATAAAACTTAGTAGTTTTCAATCAAAAAGGACAAAGAGATTCTGACAAGCACTGCTCCTTCTAACGAGCAGAACACTGTCACTTTTCCAGGTAGTATCATCACTGCACATCTTGATGCTGTTGCATTTCAAACCAAGAGAATGAGAGTTTCACTATTGTAGTTCTATATACAGTGGCTGTTCTAGACAGTGATAACACTGGCACAGAATGCTTTCAGAGCATTAAAGCATGTTCTCTGCCCTAGTGAAATAAGTTAATATTATACTCATTTTCTCATAGTTTTAACACTGATGTTTTTATATACTGCGATTCTCACTTCAGAATGTTATAGCCATACTGAACACAAAAACAACGTGTATGTGTTGAACATGTAAAAAGCCTTCCCAATAGAAATATGAAAAAGTTTCTGATAACAAAGAAGTTGAATTTTTTTTTATGTATATATGTAAAAACCTTGGACCAAACCATCTGATGCATAGAAACAACGCATTTCAACACTTCACTATACAAGATACTCTAAGCAGTTTTCCGTACACTGTATAAGATTTCCAAGTAAGATTGCTAGACTTTTGGTAACATTTGTACTCTTAAGTACGCAATTTAAACTCATTCTTTGGCAGTTGTTCAAACACGTATTCTGACACTGCCAAATGGTAATATGCTAGAAATACTGATGATCTTCTATTAAAGTTAGGAACTGCTTAGTGTTATCTTCAGGGTAGGAAAATCTGTTTACACAATTGTGTTCCAATTTACGTAAGAAATGTGATTGTTTAATGAACTGAGCATTCTAAGAAATGTGCATTTTATATAATAAGCAGTGATTAAGTAAAAAGAAAGCTTTATGTAACTTCAGCTTGAAAGACATTTTGGAGCGAGATGTACAGACCCAATAAATATAAAAGCTACGGGTAAAATATCAAGTAATTCGACGTGTATATAGGACTGCATCTAGCTCAAAATAATTAAACTTTATTCCAACACAAACTCAAATACTACAAAAAGGTAATTGACACTTGTAACTGAGCATCAGCATCTGTTCTGGAATATCCTCAGCATAGAAGTATTAAATAATCTTTGCACAACTTCACCCAGAATTATATTGCAACGAACTAAAGACCTCCCCATTATGTTCAGTTACACAACCCAGGCAGCGAGTGCTGGATTGGCATTACTATGTTGTAAAACTCAGTATGTTCTTAATTGACAAATACAAAGAAGATTTCGACAAGCACTGCTATTCCTGATGAGAAGACCACTGTTTCACTTTATCAGGTAATATATTATTTATATATATGCTGATGCTGGTTCGTTTGCTCACAAGCGCAATGACAGTTTCGTTGTTGATCTTTTATACACTGTGTCTGTTCTAGACAGTGCTGATACCTACAAAGAATGCTTTCAGTGTATCGAAGCACATTCTCCGCCCTAATGAAAGAAGTTAAAATTATAATCGTTTTTCATAATTTTATCACGAATATTTTTATATCGTCCAGTGGGCACTTAAGAATTTTGTACACATACTGAACACATAAGAACGTGTAAAGGTTGAACATGTAAATTGACTTTCCAGTCCATATATGAAACTGTTCCTGATAACAGAGGAGTTGAGTTTTTATGTAAATATGTAAAAAATGTGGATCAATCCATCTGATACATAGAAACAATGTCTTTCAATGCTTCATTATACATGTTACTCTTAGCAGTTCTTTTTACAGTGTAAGATTTTCAAGTAAGAATGCCAGTAATTTAGTTGAATATGCGCTGCTTAGAAAGTAGATAAAACACACTCTTTTGCAGTTGGCCACAAAAGTATTCTAACACTGTACAATGGCCATAAGCAAGAAAGAGTGATGAGCTCACATTAATGTTTAGATATCTTCTGTGTCGTAGTTTGATGTACAGTAAGAGCAAATTAACACAGTTTAGAGAAACATTTATTTGCAGTTTAAAATCACACTTGGGGTTCTCTTGAATTGTGTAGATCCATTTATGTAGAAAGTACATGACATTCTGTCCATGATGACAGGACACAATAGGTATTTTAATTCAGAATCTCCTTTAATTTAGCTGTCTTGTTAAATAGATTTTTCCTCACTAGTCCTCTTCTAATGGCGCTGGAATATTATCTATACTTGTGCAGTTAATCTGTCCGTGCTGCTCATGCTAGATAAAAGTTAGTTGAAAGTTAGGGTTTAGTAGTAATATATATAGGGAGGAAAATCTGTTCACACAATGGTGTTCCAATTTACTTAAAAATGAGACTTTTTTTAATGAGCACATTCCTCTTAAAATTGGGCATTCCATATTATGAGGTCTGTTTAAATGAAAAGAGTCTACCTTCAACTTCAGCTTCAAAGATCTTCTCGAGCAGGATCTAGAAACAAGATAAATTAATATGTTTCACTTTAAATTTATACTCATTGGAAGCATACACGAGCGTGGATTGCTCAAAACACTTAAAATTCATTTCAACAACAATAACTCAAATACAACAGCGGTGTAAATGTCACTTGTGAGGAAACACTAATGTTTGTCCTCAAAGAATAAGCTCAGCATAAATATATAAAATAATCTTTGCACAATTTTATGCAAAACAATATTTCACAGAACTAAAGACCTCCCCATCGTATTCAGTTAGAAAACCTAAGCAGTGAGTACTCGATTGGCATTACTATGTTATAAAACTCAGTAGTTTTCAATCAACAAGGACAAAGAGATTCTGACAAGCACTGCTCCTTCTAACGAGGAGAACACTGTCACTTTTCCAGGTAGTATCCTCACTGCACATCTTGATGCTGTTGCATTTCAAACCAAGAGAATGAGAGTTTCAGTATTGTAGTTCTATATACAGTGGCTGTTCTAGACAGTGATAACACTGGCACAGAATGCTTTGAGAGCATTAAAGCATGTTCTCTGCCCTAATGAAATAAGTTAATATTATACTCATTTTCTCATAGTTTTAACACTGATGTGTTTATATACTGCGATGTTCACTTCAGAATGTTATAGCCATACTGAACACAAAAACAACGTGTATGTGTTGAACATGTAAAAAGCCTTCCCAATAGAAATATGAAAAAGTTTCTGATAACAAAGAAGTTGAATTTTTTATTTATGTATATATGTAAAAACCTTGGACCAAACCATCTGATGCATAGAAACAACGCATTTCAACACTTCACTATACAAGATACTCTAAGCAGTTTTCCGTACACTGTATAAGATTTACAAGTAAGATTGCTAGACTTTTAGTAACATTTGTACTCTTAAGTACGCAATTTAAACTCATTCTTTGGCAGTTGTTCAAACACGTATTCTGACACTGCCAAATGGTAATATGCTAGAAATACTGATGATCTCCTATTAAAGTTAGGAACTGCTTAGAGTATCTTGTATAGTGAAGTGTTGAAATGCGTTGTTTCTATGCATCAGATAGTTTGGTCCAAGGTTTTTAAATATACACATATAAAATTCCACTTCTTTGTTATCTTTGTTATCTTCGTTTGTTATACAGGTTTACATTAAGAATAAGAAAACACACAGTGTAGAGAAACATTTCCTTGCAGTTTAAAAACACATTTCTGGTTCTCTCTAATTATGTAGATCAATTAGGGTAGAATGTACATGAAACTCCGTCCAAGAAGAGGGAAAAAAAATAGGTTCCTTAGTTCAGAATCTTCATTAGTTTAACTGTAATGTTAAATAAAGTTTACATCACCAGTCTTTCTTATAATGGCCTTGGAAATTTTCCTTTACTAGTGCAGTTAAATTGTACTAGCTGCTTCTATGAGATATAAGTTACTTGTCAATTGGGATTTATTAGTGTTATCTTCAGGGTAGGAAAATCTGTTTACACAATTGTGTTCCAATTTACGTAAGAAATGTGATTGTTTAATGAACTCAGCATTCTAAGAAATGTGCATTTTATATAATAAGCAGTGATTAAGTAAAAGGAAAGCTTTATGTAACTTCAGCTGGAAAGACATTTTGGAGCGAGATGTACAGACCCAATAAATATAAAAGCTACGGGTCAAATATCAAGTAATTCGACGTGTACATAGGAGTGCATCTAGCTCAAAATAATTAAACTTCATTCCAACACAAACTCAAATACTACAAGAAGGTAATTGACACTTGTAACTGAGCTTTAGCATCTGTTCTGGAATAACCTCAGCACAGAAGTATAAAATAATCTTTGCACAACTTCACCCAGAACTATGTTTCAACAAACTAAAGACCAACGCATTATGTTCACTTACACAACCTAGGCAGCGAGTGCTGGATTGGCATTACCATGTTATAAAACTCAGTATGTTCGTAATGGACCAATACAAAGAAGATTTCGGCAAGCACTGCTACTCCTGATGAGCAGACCACAGTTTCACTTTATTAGGAATGATATTATCTATACGTCCTGATGCTGCTTCATTTGCTCACAAGTGCAATGACAGTTTCATTGTTGAAATTTTATACACTGTTTCTGTTCTAGACAGTGCTAGTACCTATACAGAATGCTTTCAGAGTATCGAAGCACGTTCTCTGCTCTAATGAAATAAGTTAAAATTATAACCACTTTTTCATATTTTCATCACGGATATTTTTATATCCTCCAGTGGGCACTTAGGAATTTTGTACACATACTGAACACATAAAAACGTGTAAAGGTTGAACATGTAAATTGACTTTCCAGTACATACATGAAACTGTTTCTGATAACAGAGGAGTTGAGTTTTTATGTAAATATGTAAAAAATGTGGATCAATCCATCTAATACATAGAAACAACGTCTTTCAATGCTTCATTATACATGTTACTCTTAGCAGTTCTTTTTACAGTGTAAGATTTTCAAGTAAGAATGCCAGTAATTTAGTTGAATATGCGCTGCTTAGAAAGTAGATAAAACACACTCTTTTGCAGTTGGCCACAAAAGTATTCTAACACTGTACAATGGCCATAAGCAAGAAAGAGCGATGAGCTCACATTAATGTTTAGATATCTTCTGTGTCGTAGTTTGATGTACAGTAAGAGCAAATTAACACAGTTTAGAGAAACATTTATTTGCAGTTTAAAATCACACTTGGGGTTCTCTTGAATTGTGTAGATCCATTTATGTAGAAAGTACATGACATTCTGTCCATGATGACAGGACACAATAGGTATTTTAATTCAGAATCTCCTTTAATTTAGCTGTCTTGTTAAATAGATTTTTCCTCACTAGTCCTCTTCTAATGGCGCTGGAATATTATCTATACTTGTGCAGTTAATCTGTCCGTGCTGCTCATGCTAGATAAAAGTTAGTTGAAAGTTAGGGTTTAGTAGTAATATATATAGGGAGGAAAATCTGTTCACACAATGGTGTTCCAATTTACTTAAAAATGAGACTTTTTTTAATGAGCACATTCCTCTTAAAATTGGGCATTCCATATTATGAGGTCTGTTTAAATGAAAAGAGTCTACCTTCAACTTCAGCTTCAAAGATCTTCTCGAGCAGGATCTAGAAACAAGATAAATTAATATGTTTCACTTTAAATTTATACTCATTGGAAGCATACACGAGCGTGGATTGCTCAAAACACTTAAAATTCATTTCAACAACAATAACTCAAATACAACAGCGGTGTAAATGTCACTTGTGAGGAAACACTAATGTTTGTCCTCAAAGAATAAGCTCAGCATAAATATATAAAATAATCTTTGCACAATTTTATGCAAAACAATATTTCACAGAACTAAAGACCTCCCCATCGTATTCAGTTAGAAAACCTAAGCAGTGAGTACTCGATTGGCATTACTATGTTATAAAACTCAGTAGTTTTCAATCAACAAGGACAAAGAGATTCTGACAAGCACTGCTCCTTCTAACGAGGAGAACACTGTCACTTTTCCAGGTAGTATCCTCACTGCACATCTTGATGCTGTTGCATTTCAAACCAAGAGAATGAGAGTTTCAGTATTGTAGTTCTATATACAGTGGCTGTTCTAGACAGTGATAACACTGGCACAGAATGCTTTGAGAGCATTAAAGCATGTTCTCTGCCCTAATGAAATAAGTTAATATTATACTCATTTTCTCATAGTTTTAACACTGATGTGTTTATATACTGCGATGTTCACTTCAGAATGTTATAGCCATACTGAACACAAAAACAACGTGTATGTGTTGAACATGTAAAAAGCCTTCCCAATAGAAATATGAAAAAGTTTCTGATAACAAAGAAGTTGAATTTTTTATTTATGTATATATGTAAAAACCTTGGACCAAACCATCTGATGCATAGAAACAACGCATTTCAACACTTCACTATACAAGATACTCTAAGCAGTTTTCCGTACACTGTATAAGATTTACAAGTAAGATTGCTAGACTTTTAGTAACATTTGTACTCTTAAGTACGCAATTTAAACTCATTCTTTGGCAGTTGTTCAAACACGTATTCTGACACTGCCAAATGGTAATATGCTAGAAATACTGATGATCTCCTATTAAAGTTAGGAACTGCTTAGAGTATCTTGTATAGTGAAGTGTTGAAATGCGTTGTTTCTATGCATCAGATGGTTTGGTCCAAGGTTTTTAAATATACACATATAAAATTCCACTTCTTTGTTATCTTTGTTATCTTCGTTTGTTATACAGGTTTACATTAAGAATAAGAAAACACACAGTGTAGAGAAACATTTCCTTGCAGTTTAAAAACACATTTCTGGTTCTCTCTAATTATGTAGATCAATTAGGGTAGAATGTACATGAAACTCCGTCCAAGAAGAGGGAAAAAAAATAGGTTCCTTAGTTCAGAATCTTCATTAGTTTAACTGTAATGTTAAATAAAGTTTACATCACCAGTCTTTCTTATAATGGCCTTGGAAATTTTCCTTTACTAGTGCAGTTAAATTGTACTAGCTGCTTCTATGAGATATAAGTTACTTGTCAATTGGGATTTATTAGTGTTATCTTCAGGGTAGGAAAATCTGTTTACACAATTGTGTTCCAATTTACGTAAGAAATGTGATTGTTTAATGAACTCAGCATTCTAAGAAATGTGCATTTTATATAATAAGCAGTGATTAAGTAAAAGGAAAGCTTTATGTAACTTCAGCTGGAAAGACATTTTGGAGCGAGATGTACAGACCCAATAAATATAAAAGCTACGGGTCAAATATCAAGTAATTCGACGTGTACATAGGAGTGCATCTAGCTCAAAATAATTAAACTTCATTCCAACACAAACTCAAATACTACAAGAAGGTAATTGACACTTGTAACTGAGCTTTAGCATCTGTTCTGGAATAACCTCAGCACAGAAGTATAAAATAATCTTTGCACAACTTCACCCAGAACTATGTTTCAACAAACTAAAGACCAACGCATTATGTTCACTTACACAACCTAGGCAGCGAGTGCTGGATTGGCATTACCATGTTATAAAACTCAGTATGTTCGTAATGGACCAATACAAAGAAGATTTCGGCAAGCACTGCTACTCCTGATGAGCAGACCACAGTTTCACTTTATTAGGAATGATATTATCTATACGTCCTGATGCTGCTTCATTTGCTCACAAGTGCAATGACAGTTTCATTGTTGAAATTTTATACACTGTTTCTGTTCTAGACAGTGCTAGTACCTATACAGAATGCTTTCAGAGTATCGAAGCACGTTCTCTGCTCTAATGAAATAAGTTAAAATTATAACCACTTTTTCATATTTTCATCACGGATATTTTTATATCCTCCAGTGGGCACTTAGGAATTTTGTACACATACTGAACACATAAAAACGTGTAAAGGTTGAACATGTAAATTGACTTTCCAGTACATACATGAAACTGTTTCTGATAACAGAGGAGTTGAGTTTTTATGTAAATATGTAAAAAATGTGGATCAATCCATCTAATACATAGAAACAACGTCTTTCAATGCTTCATTATACATGTTACTCTTAGCAGTTCTTTTTACAGTGTAAGATTTTCAAGTAAGAATGCCAGTAATTTAGTTGAATATGCGCTGCTTAGAAAGTAGATAAAACACACTCTTTTGCAGTTGGCCACAAAAGTATTCTAACACTGTACAATGGCCATAAGCAAGAAAGAGCGATGAGCTCACATTAATGTTTAGATATCTTCTGTGTCGTAGTAAGATGTACAGTAAGGGCAAACTAACACAGTTTAGAGAAACATTTATTTGCAGTTTAAAATCACACTTGGGGTTCTCTTGAATTGTGTAAATCCATTTATGTAGAAAGTACATGACATTCTGTCCATGATGACAGGACACAATAGGTATTTTAATTCAGAATCTCTTTTAATTTAGCTGTCTTGTTAAATAGATTTTTCCTCACTAGTCCTCTTCTAATGGCGCTGGAATATTATCTATACTTGTGCAGTTAATCTGTCCGTGCTGCTCATGCTAGATAAAAGTTAGTTGAAAGTTAGGATTTAGTAGTAATATATATAGGGAGGAAAATCTGTTCACACAATGGTGTTCCAATTTACTTAAAAATGAGACTTTTTTTAATGAGCACATTCCTCTTAAAATTGGGCATTCCATATTATGAGGTCTGTTTAAATGAAAAGAGTCTACCTTCAACTTCAGCTTCAAAGATCTTCTCGAGCAGGATCTAGAAACAAGATAAATTAATATGTTTCACTTTAAATTTATACTCATTGGAAGCATACACGAGCGTGGATTGCTCAAAACACTTAAAATTCATTTCAACAACAATAACTCAAATACAACAGCGGTGTAAATGTCACTTGTGAGGAAACACTAATGTTTGTCCTCAAAGAATAAGCTCAGCATAGATATATAAAATAATCTTTGCACAATTTTATGCAAAACAATATTTCACAGAACTAAAGACCTCCCCATCGTATTCAGTTAGAAAACCTAAGCAGTGAGTACTCGATTGGCATTACTATGTTATAAAACTCAGTAGTTTTCAATCAACAAGGACAAAGAGATTCTGACAAGCACTGCTCCTTCTAACGAGCAGAACACTGTCACTTTTCCAGGTAGTATCATCACTGCACATCTTGATGCTGTTGCATTTCAAACCAAGAGAATGAGAGTTTCACTATTGTAGTTCTTTATACAGTGGCTGTTCTAGACAGTGATAACACTGGCACAGAATGCTTTCAGAGCATTAAAGCATGTTCTCTGCCCTAGTGAAATAAGTTAATATTATATTCATTTTCTCATACTTTTAACACTGATGTTTTTATATACTGCGATGCTCACTTCAGAATGTTATAGCCATACTGAACACAAAAACAACGTGTATGTGTTGAACATGTAAAAAGCCTTCCCAATAGAAATATGAAAAAGTTTCTGATAACAAAGAAGTTGAATTTTTTATTTATGTATATATGTAAAAACCTTGGACCAAACCATCTGATGCATAGAAACAACGCATTTCAACACTTCACTATACAAGATACTCTAGGTAGTATCAACACTTCACTATACAAGATACTCTAAGCAGTTTTCCGTACACTGTATAAGATTTACAAGTAAGATTGCTAGACTTTTGGTAACATTTGTACTCTTAAGTACGCAATTTAAACTCATTCTTTGGCAGTTGTTCAAACACGTATTCTGACACTGCCAAATGGTAATATGCTAGAAATATTGATGATCTCCTATTAAAGTTAGGAACTGCTTAGAGTATCTTGTATAGTGAAGTGTTGAAATGCGTTGTTTCTATGCATCAGATGGTTTGGTCCAAGGTTTTTAAATATACACATATAAAATTCAACTTCTTTGTTATCTTTGTTATCTTCGTTTGTTATACAGGTATACATTAAGAATAAGAAAACACACAGTGTAGAGAAACATTTCCTTGCAGTTTAAAAACACATTTCTGGTTCTCTCTAATTATGTAGATCAATTAGGGTAGAATGTACATGAAACTCCGTCCAAGAAGAGGGAAAAAAAATAGGTTCCTTAGTTCAGAATCTTCATTAGTTTAACTGTAATGTTAAATAAAGTTTACATCACCAGTCTTTCTTATAATGGCCTTGGAAATTTTCCTTTACTAGTGCAGTTAAATTGTACTAGCTGCTTCTATGAGATATAAGTTACTTGTCAATTGGGATTTATTAGTGTTATCTTCAGGGTAGGAAAATCTGTTTACACAATTGTGTTCCAATTTACGTAAGAAATGTGATTGTTTAATGAACTCAGCATTCTAAGAAATGTGCATTTTATATAATAAGCAGTGATTAAGTAAAAGGAAAGCTTTATGTAACTTCAGCTGGAAAGACATTTTGGAGCGAGATGTACAGACCCAATAAATATAAAAGCTACGGGTCAAATATCATGTAATTCGACGTGTACATAGGAGTGCATCTAGCTCAAAATAATTAAACTTCATTCCAACACAAACTCAAATACTACAAGAAGGTAATTGACACTTGTAACTGAGCTTTAGCATCTGTTCTGGAATAACCTCAGCACAGAAGTATAAAATAATCTTTGCACAACTTCACCCAGAACTATGTTTCAACAAACTAAAGACCAACGCATTATGTTCACTTACACAACCTAGGCAGCGAGTGCTGGATTGGCATTACCATGTTATAAAACTCAGTATGTTCGTAATGGACCAATACAAAGAAGATTTCGGCAAGCACTGCTACTCCTGATGAGCAGACCACAGTTTCACTTTATTAGGAATGATATTATCTATACGTCCTGATGCTGCTTCATTTGCTCACAAGTGCAATGACAGTTTCATTGTTGAAATTTTATACACTGTTTCTGTTCTAGACAGTGCTAGTACCTATACAGAATGCTTTCAGAGTATCGAAGCACGTTCTCTGCTCTAATGAAATAAGTTAAAATTATAACCACTTTTTCATATTTTCATCACGGATATTTTTATATCCTCCAGTGGGCACTTAGGAATTTTGTACACATACTGAACACATAAAAACGTGTAAAGGTTGAACATGTAAATTGACTTTCCAGTACATACATGAAACTGTTTCTGATAACAGAGGAGTTGAGTTTTTATGTAAATATGTAAAAAATGTGGATCAATCCATCTAATACATAGAAACAACGTCTTTCAATGCTTCATTATACATGTTACTCTTAGCAGTTCTTTTTACAGTGTAAGATTTTCAAGTAAGAATGCCAGTAATTTAGTTGAATATGCGCTGCTTAGAAAGTAGATAAAACACACTCTTTTGCAGTTGGCCACAAAAGTATTCTAACACTGTACAATGGCCATAAGCAAGAAAGAGCGATGAGCTCACATTAATGTTTAGATATCTTCTGTGTCGTAGTAAGATGTACAGTAAGGGCAAACTAACACAGTTTAGAGAAACATTTATTTGCAGTTTAAAATCACACTTGGGGTTCTCTTGAATTGTGTAAATCCATTTATGTAGAAAGTACATGACATTCTGTCCATGATGACAGGACACAATAGGTATTTTAATTCAGAATCTCTTTTAATTTAGCTGTCTTGTTAAATAGATTTTTCCTCACTAGTCCTCTTCTAATGGCGCTGGAATATTATCTATACTTGTGCAGTTAATCTGTCCGTGCTGCTCATGCTAGATAAAAGTTAGTTGAAAGTTAGGATTTAGTAGTAATATATATAGGGAGGAAAATCTGTTCACACAATGGTGTTCCAATTTACTTAAAAATGAGACTTTTTTTAATGAGCACATTCCTCTTAAAATTGGGCATTCCATATTATGAGGTCTGTTTAAATGAAAAGAGTCTACCTTCAACTTCAGCTTCAAAGATTTTCTCGAGCAGGATCTAGAAACAAGATAAATTAATATGTTTCACTTTAAATTTATACTCATTGGAAGCATACACGAGCGTGGATTGCTCAAAACACTTAAAATTCATTTCAACAACAATAACTCAAATACAACAGCGGTGTAAATGTCACTTGTGAGGAAACACTAATGTTTGTCCTCAAAGAATAAGCTCAGCATAGATATATAAAATAATCTTTGCACAATTTTATGCAAAACAATATTTCACAGAACTAAAGACCTCCCCATCGTATTCAGTTAGAAAACCTAAGCAGTGAGTACTCGATTGGCATTACTATGTTATAAAACTCAGTAGTTTTCAATCAACAAGGACAAAGAGATTCTGACAAGCACTGCTCCTTCTAACGAGCAGAACACTGTCACTTTTCCAGGTAGTATCATCACTGCACATCTTGATGCTGTTGCATTTCAAACCAAGAGAATGAGAGTTTCACTATTGTAGTTCTTTATACAGTGGCTGTTCTAGACAGTGATAACACTGGCACAGAATGCTTTCAGAGCATTAAAGCATGTTCTCTGCCCTAGTGAAATAAGTTAATATTATATTCATTTTCTCATACTTTTAACACTGATGTTTTTATATACTGCGATGCTCACTTCAGAATGTTATAGCCATACTGAACACAAAAACAACGTGTATGTGTTGAACATGTAAAAAGCCTTCCCAATAGAAATATGAAAAAGTTTCTGATAACAAAGAAGTTGAATTTTTTATTTATGTATATATGTAAAAACCTTGGACCAAACCATCTGATGCATAGAAACAACGCATTTCAACACTTCACTATACAAGATACTCTAGGTAGTATCAACACTTCACTATACAAGATACTCTAAGCAGTTTTCCGTACACTGTATAAGATTTACAAGTAAGATTGCTAGACTTTTGGTAACATTTGTACTCTTAAGTACGCAATTTAAACTCATTCTTTGGCAGTTGTTCAAACACGTATTCTGACACTGCCAAATGGTAATATGCTAGAAATATTGATGATCTCCTATTAAAGTTAGGAACTGCTTAGAGTATCTTGTATAGTGAAGTGTTGAAATGCGTTGTTTCTATGCATCAGATGGTTTGGTCCAAGGTTTTTAAATATACACATATAAAATTCAACTTCTTTGTTATCTTTGTTATCTTCGTTTGTTATACAGGTATACATTAAGAATAAGAAAACACACAGTGTAGAGAAACATTTCCTTGCAGTTTAAAAACACATTTCTGGTTCTCTCTAATTATGTAGATCAATTAGTGTAGAAAGTACATGAAACTCCGTCCAAGAAGAGGGAAAAAAAATAGGTTCCTTAGTTCAGAATCTTCATTAGTTTAACTGTAATGTTAAATAAAGTTTACATCAGCAGTCTTTCTTATAATGGCCTTGGAAATTTTTCTTTACTAGTGCAGTTAAATTGTACTAGCTGCTTATATGAGATATAAGTTACTTGTAAATTGGGATTTATTAGTGTTATCTTTAGGGTAGGAAAATCTGTTTACACAATTGTGTTCCAATTTACGTAAGAAAAGTGATTGTTTAATGAACTCAGCATTCTAAGAAATGTGCATTTTATATAATAAGCAGTGATTAAGTAAAAGGAAAGCTTTATGTAACTTCAGCTTGAAAGACATTTTGGAACGAGATGTACAGACCCTATAAATATAAAAGCTACGGGTCAAATATCAAGTAATTCGACGTGTACATAGGAGTGCATCTAGCTCAAAATAATTAAACTTCATTCCAACACAAACTCAAATACTACAAGAAGGTAATTGACACTTGTAACTGAGATTTAGCATCTGTTCTGGAATAACCTCAGCACAGAAGTATAAAATAATCTTTGCACAACTTCACCCAGAACTATGTTTCAACAAACTAAAGACCAACGCATTATGTTCACTTACACAACCTAGGCAGCGAGTGCTGGATTGGCATTACCATGTTATAAAACTCTGTATGTTCGTAATTGACCAATACAAAGAAGATTTCGGCAAGCACTGCTACTCCTGATGAGCAGACCACAGTTTCACTTTATCAGGAATTATATTATCTATACGTCCTGATGCTGGTTCATTTGCTCACAAGTGCAATGACAGTTTCATTGTTGAAATTTTATACACAGTTTCTGTTCTAGACAGTGCTAGTACCTATACAGAATGCTTTCAGAGTATCAAAGCACGTTCTCTGCTCTAATGAAATAAGTTAAAATTATAACCACTTTTTCATATTTTCATCACGGATATTTTTATATCCTCCAGTGGGCACTTAGGAATTTTGTACACATACTGAACACATAAAAACGTGTAAAGGTTGAACATGTAAATTGACTTTCCAGTACATACATGAAACTGTTTCTGATAACAGAGGAGTTGAGTTTTTATGTAAATATGTAAAAAATGTGGATCAATCCATCTGATACATAGAAACAACGTCTTTCAATGCTTCATTATACATGTTACTCTTAGCAGTTCTTTTTACAGTGTAAGATTTTCAAGTAAGAATGCCAGTAATTTAGTTGAATATGCGCTGCTTAGAAAGTAGATAAAAAACACTCTTTTGCAGTTGGCCACAAAAGTATTCTAACACTGTACAATGGCCATAAGCAAGAAAGAGTGATGAGCTCACATTAATGTTTAGATATCTTCTGTGTCGTAGTTTGATGTACAGTAAGAGCAAACTAACACAGTTTAGAGAAACATTTATTTGCAGTTTAAAATCACACTTGGGGTTCTCTTGAATTGTGTAGATCCATTTATGAAGAAAGTACATGACATTCTGTCCATGATGACAGGACACAATAGGTATTTTAATTCAGAATCTCCTTTAATTTAGCTGTCTTGTTAAATAGATTTTTCCTCACTAGTCCTCTTCTAATGGCGCTGGAATATTATCTATACTTGTGCAGTTAATCTGTCCGTGCTGCTCATGCTAGATAAAAGTTAGTTGAAAGTTAGTGTTTAGTAGTAATATATATAGGGAGGAAAATCTGTTCACACAATGGTGTTCCAATTTACTTAAAAATGAGACTTTTTTTAATGAGCACATTCCTCTTAAAATTGGGCATTCCATATTATGAGGTCTGTTTAAATGAAAAGAGTCTACCTTCAACTTCAGCTTCAAAGATCTTCTCGAGCAGGATCTGGAAACAAGATAAAATAATATGTTTCACTTTAAATTTATACTCATTGGAAGCATACACGAGCGTGGATTGCTCAAAACACTTAAAATTCATTTCAACAACAATAACTCAAATACAACAGCGGTGTAAATGTCACTTGTGAGGAAACACTAATGTTTGTCCTCAAAGAATAAGCTCAGCATAGATATATAAAATAACCTTGGCACAATTTTATGCAAAACAATATTTCACAGAACTAAAGACCTCCCTATCGTATTCAGTTAGAAAACCTAAGCAGTGAGTACTCGATTGGCATTACTATGTTATAAAACTCAGTAGTTTTCAATCAACAAGGACAAAGAGATTCTGACAAGCACTGCTCCTTCTAACGAGCAGAACACTGTCACTTTTCCAGGTAGTATCATCACTGCACATCTTGATGCTGTTGCATTTCAAACCAAGAGAATGAGAGTTTCACTATTGTAGTTCTATATACAGTGGCTGTTCTAGACAGTGATAACACTGGCACAGAATGCTTTCAGAGCATTAAAGCATGTTCTCTGCCCTAGTGAAATAAGTTAATAATATACTCATTTTCTCATAGTTTTAACACTGATGTTTTTATATACTGCGATGCTCACTTCAGAATGTTATAGCCATACTGAACACAAAAACAACGTGTATGTGTTGAACATGTAAAAAGCCTTTCCAATAGAAATATGAAAAAGTTTCTGATAACAAAGAAGTTGAATTTTTTATTTATGTATATATGTAAAAACCTTGGACCAAACCATCTGATGCATAGAAACAACGCATTTCAACACTTCACTATACAAGGTACTCTAAGCAGTTTTCCGTACACTGTATAAGATCTACAAGTAAGATTGCTAGACTTTTGGTAACATTTGTACTCTTAAGTACGGAATTTAAACTCATTCTTTGGCAGTTGTTCAAACACGTATTCTGACACTGCCAAATGGTAATATGCTAGAAATACTGATGATCTCCTATTAAAGTTAGGAACTGCTTAGAGTATCTTGTATAGTGAAGTGTTGAAATGCGTTGTTTCTATGCATCAGATGGTTTGGTCCAAGGTTTTTAAATATACACATATAAAATTCAACTTCTTTGTTATCTTTGTTATCTTCGTTTGTTATACAGGTTTACATTAAGAATAAGAAAACACACAGTGTAGAGAAACATTTCCTTGCAGTTTAAAAACACATTTCTGGTTCTCTCTAATTATGTAGATCAATTAGGGTAGAAAGTACATGAAACTCCGTCCAAGAAGAGGGAAAAAAAATAGGTTCCTTAGTTCAGAATCTTCATTAGTTTAACTGTAATGTTAAATAAAGTTTACATCACAGGTCTTTCTTATAATGACCTTGGAAATTTTCCTTTACTAGTGCAGTTAAATTGTACTAGCTGCTTATATGAGATATAAGTTACTTGTAAATTGGGATTTATTAGTGTTATCTTCAGGGTAGGAAAATCTGTTTACACAATTGTGTTCCAATTTACGTAAGAAATGTGATTGTTTAATGAACTCAGCATTCTAAGAAATGTGCATTTTATATAATAAGCAGTGATTAAGTAAAAAGAAAGCTTTATGTAACTTCAGCTTGAAAGACATTTTGGAGCGAGATGTACAGTCCCAATAAATATAAAAGCTACGGGTCAAATATCAAGTAATTCGACGTGTACATAGGAGTGCATCTAGCTCAAAATAATTAAACTTCATTCCAACACAAACTCAAATACTACAAGAAGGTAATTGACACTTGTAACTGAGCTTTAGCATCTGTTCTGGAATAACCTCAGCACAGAAGTATAAAATAATCTTTGCACAACTTCACCCAGAACTATGTTTCAACAAACTAAAGACCAACGCATTATGTTCACTTACACAACCTAGGCAGCGAGTGCTGGATTGGCATTACCATGTTATAAAACTCTGTATGTTCGTAATTGACCAATACAAAGAAGATTTCGGCAAGCACTGCTACTCCTGATGAGCAGACCACAGTTTAACTTTATCAGGAATTATATTATCTATACGTCCTGATGCTGGTTCATTTGCTCACAAGTGCAATGACAGTTTCATTGTTGAAATTTTATACACTGTTTCTGTTCTAGACAGTGCTAGTACCTATACAGAATGCTTTCAGAGTATCAAAGCACGTTCTCTGCTCTAATGAAATAAGTTAAAATTATAACCACTTTTTCATATTTTCATCACGGATATTTTTATATCCTCCAGTGGGCACTTAGGAATTTTGTACACATACTGAACACATAAAAACGTGTAAAGGTTGAACATGTAAATTGACTTTCCAGTACATACATGAAACTGTTTCTGATAACAGAGGAGTTGAGTTTTTATGTAAATATGTAAAAAATGTGGATCAATCCATCTGATACATAGAAACAACGTCTTTCAATGCTTCATTATACATGTTACTCTTAGCAGTTCTTTTTATAGTGTAAGATTTTCAAGTAAGAATGCCAGTAATTTAGTTGAATATGCGCTGCTTAGAAAGTAGATAAAACACACTCTTTTGCAGTTGGCCACAAAAGTATTCTAACACTGTACAATGGCCATAAGCAAGAAAGAGTGATGAGCTCACATTAATGTTTAGATATCTTCTGTGTCGTAGTTTGATGTACAGTAAGAGTAAATTAACACAGTTTAGAGAAACATTTATTTGCAGTTTAAAATCACACTTGGGGTTCTCTTGAATTGTGTAGATCCATTTATGTAGAAAGTACATGACATTCTGTCCATGATGACAGGACACAATAGGTATTTTAATTCAGAATCCCCTTTAATTTAGCTGTCTTGTTAAATAGATTTTTCCTCACTAGTCCTCTTCTAATGGCGCTGGAATATTATCTATACTTGTGCAGTTAATCTGTCTGTGCTGCTCATGCTAGATAAAAGTTAGTTGAAAGTTAGGGTTTAGTAGTAATATATATAGGGAGGAAAATCTGTTCACACAATGGTGTTCCAATTTACTTAAAAATGAGACATTTTTTAATGAGCACATTCCTCTTAAAATTGGGCATTCCATATTATGAGTTCTGTTTAAATGAAAAGAGTCTACCTTCAACTTCAGCTTCAAAGATCTTCTCGAATAGGATCTAGAAACAAGATAAATTAATATGTTTCACTTTAAATTTATACTCATTGGAAGCATACACGAGCGTGGATTGCTCAAAACACTTAAAATTATTTTCAACAAGAATAACTCAAATACAACAGCGGTGTAAATGTCACTTGTGAGGAAACACTAGTGTTTGTCCTCAAAGAAAAAGCTCAGCATAGATATATAAAATAATCTTTGCACAATTTTATGCAAAAAAATATTTCACAGAACTAAAGACCTCCCCATCGTGTTCAGTTAGAAAACCTAAGCAGTGAGTACTCGATTGGCATTACTATGTTATAAAACTCAGTAGTTTTCAATCAACAAGGACAAAGAGATTCTGACAAGCACTGCTCCTTCTAACGAGCAGAACACTGTCACTTTTCCAGGTAGTATCATCACTGCACATCTTGATGCTGTTGCATTTCAAACCAAGAGAATGAGAGTTTCACTATTGTAGTTCTATATACAGTGGCTGTTCTAGACAGTGATAACACTGGCACAGAATGCTTTCAGAGCATTAAAGCATGTTCTCTGCCCTAGTAAAATAAGTTAATATTATACTCATTTTCTCATAGATTTAACACTGATGTTTTTATATACTGCGATGCTCACTTCAGAATGTTATAGCCATACTGAACACAAAAACAACGTGTGTGTGTTGAACATGTAAAAAGCCTTCCCAATAGAAATATGAAAAAGTTTCTGATAACAATGAAGTTGAATTTTTTATTTATGTATATATGTAAAAACCTTGGACCAAACCATCTGATGCATAGAAACAACGCATTTCAACACTTCACTATACAAGGTACTCTAAGCAGTTTTCCGTACACTGTATAAGATCTACAGGTAAGATTGCTAGACTTTTGGTAACATTTGTACTCTTAAGTACGCAATTTAAACTCATTCTTTGGCAGTTGTTCAAACACGTATTCTGACACTGCCAAATGGTAATATGCTAGAAATACTGATGATCTCCTATTAAGGTTAGGAACTGCTTAGAGTATCTTGTATAGTGAAGTGTTGAAATGCGTTTTTTCTATGCATCAGATGGTTTGGTTCAAGGTTTTTAAATATACACATATAAAATTCAACTTCTTTGTTATCTTTGTTATCTTCGTTTGTTATACAGGTTTACATTAAGAATAAGAAAACACACAGTGTAGAGAAACATTTCCTTGCAGTTTAAAAACACATTTCTGGTTCTCTCTAATTATGTAGATCAATTAGGGTAGAAAGTACATGAAACTCCGTCCAAGAAGAGGGAAAAAAAATAGGTTCCTTAGTTCAGAATCTTCATTAGTTTAACTGTAATGTTAAATAAAGTTTACATCACCAGTCTTTCTTATAATGGCCTTGGAAATTTTCCTTTACTAGTGCAGTTAAATTGTACTAGCTGCTTCTATGAGATATAAGTTACTTGTCAATTGGGATTTATTAGTGTTATCTTCAGGGTAGGAAAATCTGTTTACACAATTCTGTTCCAATTTACGTAAGAAATGTGATTGTTTAATGAACTCAGCATTCTAAGAAATGTGCATTTTATATAATAAGCAGTGATTAAGTAAAAAGAAAGCTTTATGTAACTTCAGCTTGAAAGACATTTTGGAGCGAGATGTACAGACCCAATAAATATAAAAGCTACGGGTCAAATATCAAGTAATTCGACGTGTACATAGGAGTGCATCTAGCTCAAAATAATTAAACTTCATTCCAACACAAACTCAGATACTACAAGTAGGTAATTGACACTTGTAACTGAGCTTTAGCATCTGTTCTGGAATAACCTCAGCACAGAAGTATAAAATAATCTTTGCACAACTTCACCCAGAACTATGTTTCAACAAACTAAAGACCAACGCATTATGTTCACTTACACAACCTAGGCAGCGTGTGCTGGATTGGCATTACCATATTATAAAACTCTGTATGTTCGTAATTGACCAATACAAAGAAGATTTCGGCAAGCACTGCTACTCCTGATGAGCAGACCACAGTTTCACTTTATCAGGAATTATATTATCTATACGTCCTGATGCTGGTTCATTTGCTCACAAGTGCAATGACAGTTTCATTGTTGAAATTTTATACACTGTTTCTGTTCTAGACAGTGCTAGTACCTATACAGAATGCTTTCAGAGTATCAAAGCACGTTCTTTGCTCTAATGAAATAAGTTAAAATTATAACCACTTTTTCATATTTTCATCACGGATATTTTTATATCCTCCAGTGGGCACTTAGGAATTTTGTACACATACTGAACACATAGGAACGTGTAAAGGTTGAACATGTAAATTGACTTTCCAGTACATACATGAAACTGTTTCTGATAACAGAGGAGTTGAGTTTTTATGTAAATATGTAAAAAATGTGGATCAATCCATCTGATACATAGAAACAACGTCTTTCAATGCTTCATTATACATGTTACTCTTAGCAGTTCTTTTTACAGTGTAAGATTTTCAAGTAAGAATGCCAGTAATTTAGTTGAATATGCGCTGCTTAGAAAGTAGATAAAACACACTCTTTTGCAGTTGGCCACAAAAGTATTCTAACACTGTACAATGGCCATAAGCAAGAAAGAGTGATGAGCTCACATTAATGTTTAGATATCTTCTGTGTCGTAGTTTGATGTACAGTAAGAGTAAATTAACACAGTTTAGAGAAACATTTATTTGCAGTTTAAAATCACACTTGGGGTTCTCTTGAATTGTGTAGATCCATTTATGTAGAAAGTACATGACATTCTGTCCATGATGACAGGACACAATAGGTATTTTAATTCAGAATCTCCTTTAATTTAGCTGTCTTGTTAAATAGATTTTTCCTCACTAGTCCTCTTCTAATGGCGCTGGAATATTATTTATACTTGTGCAGTTAATCTGTCCGTGCTGCTCATGCTAGATAAAAGTTAGTTGAAAGTTAGTGTTTAGTAGTAATATATATAGGGAGGAAAATCTGTTCACACAATGGTGTTCCAATTTACTTAAAAATGAGACTTTTTTTAATGAGCACATTCCTCTTAAAATTGGGCATTCCATATTATGAGGTCTGTTTAAATGAAAAGAGTCTACCTTCAACTTCAGCTTCAAAGACCTTCTCGAGCAGGATCTAGAAACATGATAAAATAATATGTTTCACTTTAAATTTATACTCATTGGAAGCATACACGAGCGTGGATTGCTCAAAATACTTAAAATTTATTTCAACAACAATAACTCAAATACAACAGCGGTGTAAATGTCACTTGTGAGGAAACACTAATGTTTGTCCTCAAAGAATAAGCTCAGCATAGATATATAATATAACCTTGGCACAATTTTATGCAAAACAATATTTCACAGAACTAAAGACCTCCCCATCGTATTCAGTTAGAAAACATAAGCAGTGAGTACTCGATTGGCATTACTATGTTAAAAAACTCAGTAGTTTTCAACCAACAAGGACAAAGAGATTCTGACAAGCACTGCTCCTTCTAACGAGCAGAACACTGTCACTTTTCCAGGTACTATCATCACTGCACATCTTGATGCTGTTGCATTTAAAACCAAGAGAATGAGAGTTTCACTATTGTAGTTCTATATACAGTGGCTGTTCTAGACAGTGATAACACTGGCACAGAATGCTTTCAGAGCATTAAAGCATGTTCTCTGCCCTAGAGAAATAAGTTAATATTATACTCATTTTCTCATAGTTTTAACACTGATGTTTTTATATACTGCGATGCTCACTTCAGAATGTTATAGCCATACTGAACACAAAAACAACGTGTGTGTGTTGAACATGTAAAAAGCCTTCCCAATAAAAATATGAAAAAGTTTCTGATAACAATGAAGTTGAATTTTTTATTTATGTATATATGTAAAAACCTTGGACCAAACCATCTGATGCATAGAAACAACGCATTTCAACACTTCACTATACAAGGTACTCTAAGCAGTTTTCCGTACACTGTATAAGATCTACAAGTAAGATTGCTAGACTTTTGGTAACATTTGTACTCTTAAGTACGCAATTTAAACTCATTCTTTGGCAGTTGTTCAAACCCGTATTCTGACACTGCCAAATGGTAATATGCTAGAAATTCTGATGATCTCCTATTAAAGTTAGGAACTGCTTAGAGTATCTTGTATAGTGAAGTGTTGAAATGCGTTGTTTCTATGCATCAGATGGTTTGGTCCAAGGGTTTTAAATATACACAAATAAAATTCAACTTCTTTGTTTTCTTTGTTATCTTCGTTTGTTATACAGGGTTACATTAAGAATAAGAAAACACACAGTGTAGAGAAACATTTCCTTGCAGTTTAAAAACACATTTCTGGTTCTCTCTAATTATGTAGATCAATTAGGGTAGAAAGTACATGAAACTCCGTCCAAGAAGAGGGAAAAAAAATAGGTTCCTTAGTTCAGAATCTTCATTAGTTTAACTGTAATGTTAAATAAAGTTTACATCACCAGTCTTTCTTATAATGGCCTTGGAAATTTTCCTGTACTAGTGCAGTTAAATTGTACTAGCTGCTTCTATGAGATATAAGTTACTTGTAAATTGGGATTTATTGGTGTTATCTTCAGGGTAGAAAAATCTGTTTACACAATTGTGTTCCAATTTACGTAAGAAATGGGATTGTTTAATGAACTCAGCATTCTAAGAAATGTGCATTTTATATAATAAGCAGTGATTAAGTAAAAAGAAAGCTTTATGTAACTTCAGCTTGAAAGACATTTTGGAGCGAGATGTACAGACCCAATAAATATAAAAGCTACGGGTCAAATATCAAGTAATTCGACGTGTACATAGGAGTGCATCTAGCTCAAAATAATTAAACTTCATTCCAACACAAACTCAAATACTACAAGAAGGTAATTGACACTTGTAACTGAGCTTTAGCATCTGTTCTGGAATAACCTCAGCAGAGAAGTATAAAATAATCTTTGCACAACTTCACCCAGAACTATGTTTCAACAAACTAAAGACCAACGCATTATGTTCACTTACACAACCTAGGCAGCGAGTGCTGGATTGGCATTACCATGTTATAAAACTCAGTATGTTCGTAATTGACCAATACAAAGAAGATTTCGGCAAGCACTGCTACTCCTGAAGAGCAGACCACAGTTTCACTTTATCAGGAATTATATCATCTATACGTCCTGATGCTGGTTCATTTGCTCACAAGTGCAATGACAGTTTCATTGTTGAAATTTTATACACTGTTTCTGTTCTAGACAGTGCTAGTACCTATACAAAATGCTTTCAGAGTATCAAAGCACGTTCTCTGCTCTAATGAAATAAGTTAAAATTATAACCACTTTTTCATATTTTCATCACAGATATTTTTATATCCTCCAGTGGGCACTTAGGAATTTTGTACACATACTGAACACATAAAAACGTGTAAAGGTTGAACATGTAAATTGACTTTCCAGTACATACATGAAACTGTTTCTGATAACAGAGGAGTTGAGTTTTTATGTAAATATGTAAAAAATGTGGATCAGTCCATCTGATACATAGAAACAACGTCTTTCAATGCTTCATTATACATTTTACTCTTAGCAGTTCTTTTTACAGTGTAAGATTTTCAAGTAAGAATGCCAGTAATTTAGTTGAATATGCGCTGCTTAGAAAGTAGATAAAACACACTCTTTTGCAGTTGGCCACAAAAGTATTCTAACACTGTACAATGGCCATAAGCAAGAAAGAGTGATGAGCTCACATTAATGTTTAGATATCTTCTGTGTCGTAGTTTGATGTACAGCAAGAGCAAATTAACACAGTTTAGAGAAATATTTATTTGCAGTTTAAAATCACACTTGGGGTTCTCTTGAATTGTGTAGATCCATTTATGTAGAAAGTACATGACATTCTGTCCATGATGACAGGACACAATAGGTATTTTAATTCAGAATCCCCTTTAATTTAGCTGTCTTGTTAAATAGATTTTTCCTCACTAGTCCTCTTCTAATGGCGCTGGAATATTATCTATACTTGTGCAGTTAATCTGTCCGTGCTGCTCATGCTAGATAAAAGTTAGTTGAAAGTTAGGGTTTAGTAGTAATATATATAGGGAGGAAAATCTGTTCACACAATGGTGTTCCAATTTACTTAAAAATGAGACTTTTTTTAATGAGCACATTCCTCTTAAAATTGGGCATTCCATATTATGAGGTCTGTTTAAATGAAAAGAGTCTACCTTCAACTTCAGCTTCAAAGATCTTCTCAAGCTGGATCTAGAAACAAGATAAATTAATATGTTTCACTTTAAATTTATACTCATTGGAAGCATACACGAGCGTGGATTGCTCAAAACAATTAAAATTCATTTCAACAACAATAACTCAAATACAACAGCGGTGTAAATGTCACTTGTGAGGAAACACTAGTGTTTGTCCTCAAAGAATAAGCTCAGCATAGATAAATAAAATAATCTTGGCACAATTTTATGCAAAACAATATTTCACAGAACTAAAGACCTCCCCATCGTATTCAGTTAGAAAACCTAAGCAGTGAGTACTCGATTGGCATTACTATGTTAAAAAACTCAGTAGTTTTCAATCAACAAGGACAAAGAGATTCTGACAAGCACTGCTCCTTCTAACGAGCAGAACACTGTCACTTTTCGAGGTAGTATCATCACTGCACATCTTGATGCTGTTGCATTTCAAACCAAGAGAATGAGAGTTTCACTATTGTAATTCTATATACAGTGGCTGTTCTAGACAGTGATAACACTGGCACAGAATGCTTTCAGAGCATTAAAGCATGTTCTCTGCCCTAGAGAAATAAGTTAATATTATACTCATTTTCTCATAGTTTTAACACTGATGTTTTTATATACTGCGATGCTCACTTCAGAATGTTATAGCCATACTGAACACAAAAACAACGTGTGTGTGTTGAACATGTAAAAAGCCTTCCCAATAGAAATATGAAAAAGTTTCTGATAACAATGAAGTTGAATTTTTTATTTATGTATATATGTAAAAACCTTGGACCAAACCATCTGATGCATAGAAACAACGCATTTCAACACTTCACTATACAAGGTACTCTAAGCAGTTTTCCGTACACTGTATAAGATCTACAGGTAAGATTGCTAGACTTTTGGTAACATTTGTACTCTTAAGTACGCAATTTAAACTCATTCTTTGGCAGTTGTTCAAACCCGTATTCTGACACTGCCAAATGGTAATATGCTAGAAATTCTGATGATCTCCTATTAAAGTTAGGAACTGCTTAGAGTATCTTGTATAGTGAAGTGTTGAAATGCGTTGTTTCTATGCATCAGATGGTTTGGTCCAAGGTTTTTAAATATACACAAATAAAATTCAACTTCTTTGTTTTCTTTGTTATCTTCGTTTGTTATACAGGGTTACATTAAGAATAAGAAAACACACAGTGTAGAGAAACATTTCCTTGCAGTTTAAAAACACATTTCTGGTTCTCTCTAATTATGTAGATCAATTAGGGTAGAAAGTACATGAAACTCCGTCCAGGAAGAGGGAAAAAAATTAGGTTCCTTAGTTCAGAATCTTCATTAGTTTAACTGTAATGTTAAATAAAGTTTACATCACCAGTCTTTCTTATACTGGCCTTGAAAATTTCCCTTTACTAGTGCAGTTAAATTGTACTAGCTGCTTATATGAGATATAAGTTACTTGTAAATTGGGATTTATTAGTGTTATATTCAGGGTAGGAAAATCTGTTTACACAATTGTGTTCCAATTTACGTAAGAAATGTGATTGTTTAATGAACTCAGCATTCTAAGAAATGTGCATTTTATATAATAAGCAGTGATTAAGTAAAAAGAAAGCTTTATGTAACTTCAGCTTGAAAGACATTTTGGAGCGAGATGTACAGACCCAATAAATGTAAAAGCTACGGGTCAAATATCAAGTAATTCGACGTGTACATAGGAGTGCATCTAGCTCAAAATAATTAAACTTCATTCCAACACAAACTCAGATACTACAATTAGGTAATTGACACTTGTAACTGAGCTTTAGCATCTGTTCTGGAATAACCTCAGCACAGAAGTATAAAATAATCTTTGCACAACTTCACCCAGAACTATGTTTCAACAAACTAAAGACCAACGCATTATGTTCACTTACACAACCTAGGCAGCGAGTGCTGGATTGGCATTACCATGTTATAAAACTCAGTATGTTCGTAATTGACCAATACAAAGAAGATTTCGGCAAGCACTGCTACTCCTGATGAGCAGACCACTGTTTCACTTTATCAGGAATGATATTATCTATACGTCCTGATGCTGGTTCATTTGCTCACAAGTGCAATGACAGTTTCATTGTTGAAATTTTATACACTGTTTCTGTTCTAGACAGTGCTAGTACCTATACAGAATGCTTTCAGAGTATCAAAGCACGTTCTCTGCTCTAATGAAATAAGTTAAAATTATAACCACTTTTTCATATTTTCATCACGGATATTTTTATATCCTCCAGTGGTTCACTTAGGAATTTTGAACACATACTGAACACATAAAAACGTGTAAAGGTTGAACATGTAAATTGACTTTCCAGTACATACATGAAACTGTTTCTGATAACAGAGGAGTTGAGTTTTTATGTAAATATGTAAAAATGTGGATCAATCCATCTGATAAATAGAAACAAAGTCTTTCAATGCTTCATTATACATGTTACTCTTAACAGTTCTTTTTACAGTGTAAGATTTTCAAGTAAGAATGCCAGTAATTTAGTTGAATATGCGCTGCTTAGAAAGTAGATAAAACACACTCTTTTGCAGTTGGCCACAAAAGTATTCTAACACTGTACAATGGCCATAAGCAAGAAAGAGTGATGAGCTCACATTAATGTTTAGATATCTTCTGTGTTGTAGTTTGATGTACAGTAAGAGCAAATTAACACAGTTTAGAGAAACATTTATTTGCAGTTTAAAATCACACTTGGGGTTCTCTTGAATTGTGTAGATCCATTTATGAAGAAAGTACATGACATTCTGTCCATGATGACAGGACACAATAGGTATTTTAATTCAGAATCTCCTTTAATTTAGCTGTCTTGTTAAATAGATTTTTCCTCACTAGTCCTCTTCTAATGGCGCTGGAATATTATCTATACTTGTGCAGTTAATCTGTCCGTGCTGCTCATGCTAGATAAAAGTTAGTTGAAAGTTAGGGTTTAGTAGTAATATATATAGGGAGGAAAATCTGTTCACACAATGGTGTTCCAATTTACTTAAAAATGAGATTTTTTTAATGAGCACATTCCTCTTAAAATTGGCAATTCCATATTATGAGGTCTGTTTAAATGAAAAGAGTCTACCTTCAACTTCAGCTTCAAAGACCTTCTCGAGCAGGATCTAGAAACAAGATAAAATAATATGTTTCACTTTAAATTTATACTCATTGGAAGCATACACGAGCGTGGATTGCTCAAAACACTTAAAATTCATTTCAACAACAATAACTCAAATACAACAGCGGTGTAAATGTCACTTGTGAGGAAACACTAATGTTTGTCCTCAAAGAATAAGCTCAGCATAGATATATAAAATAATCTTTGCACAATTTTATGCAAAACAATATTTCACAGAACTAAAGACCTCCCCATCGTATTCAGTTAGAAAACCTAAGCAGTGAGTACTCGATTGGCATTACTATGTTATAAAACTCAGTAGTTTTCAATCAACAAGGACAAAGAGATTCTGACAAGCACTGCTCCTTCTAACGAGCAGAACACTGTCACTTTTCCAGGTAGTATCATCACTGCACATCTTGATGCTGTTGCATTTCAAAGCAAGAGAATGAGAGTTTCACTATTGTAGTTCTATATACAGTGGCTGTTCTAGACAGTGATAACACTGGCACAGAATGCTTTCAGAGCATTAAAGCATGTTCTCTGCCCTAGTGAAATAAGTTAATATTATACTCATTTTCTCATAGTTTTAACAATGATGTTTTTATATACTGCGATGCTCACTTCAGAATGTTATACCCATACTGAACACAAAAACAACGTGTATGTGTTGAACATGTACAAAGCCTTCCCAATAGAAATATGAAAAAGTTTCTGATAACAAAGAAGTTGAATTTTTTATTTATGTATATATGTAAAAACCTTGGACCAAACCATCTGATGCATAGAAACAACGCATTTCAACACTTCACTATACAAGGTACTCTAAGCAGTTTTCCGTACACTGTATAAGATTTACAAGTAAGATTGCTAGACTTTTGGTAACATTTGTACTCTTAAGTACGCAATTTAAACTCATTCTTTGGCAGTTGTTCAAACCCATATTTTGACACTGCCAAATGGTAATATGCTAGAAATACTGATGATCTCCTATTAAAGTTAGGAAATGCTTAGAGTATCTTGTATAGTGAAGTGTTGAAATGCGTTGTTTCTATGCATCAGATGGTTTGGTCCAAGGTTTTTAAATATACAAAAATAAAATTCAACTTCTTTGTTTTCTTTGTTATCTTCGTTTGTTATACAGGGTTACATTAAGAATAAGAAAACACACAGTGTAGAGAAACATTTCCTTGCAGTTTAAAAACACATTTCTGGTTCTCTCTAATTATGTAGATCAATTAGGGTAGAAAGTACATGAAACTCCGTCCAAGAAGAGGGAAAAAAAATAGGTTCCTTAGTTCAGAATCTTCATTAGTTTAACTGTAATGTTAAATAAAGTTTACATCACCAGTCTTTCTTATAATGGCCTTGGAAATTTTCCTTTACTAGTGCAGTTAAATTGTACTTGCTGCTTATATGAGATATAAGTTACTTGTAAATTGGGATTTATTAGTGTTATCTTCAGGGTAGGAAAATCTGTTTACACAATTGTGTTCCAATTTACGTAAGAAATATGATTGTTTAATGAACTCAGCATTCTAAGAAATGTGCATTTTATATAATAAGCAGTGATTAAGTAAAAAGAAAGTTTTATGTAACTTCAGCTTGAAAGACATTTTGGAGCGAGATGTACAGACCCAATAAATATAAAAGCTACGGGTCAAATATCAAGTAATTCGACGAGTACATAGGAGTGCATCTAGCTCAAAATAATTAAACTTCATTCCAACACAAACTCAAATACTACAAGAAGGTAATTGACACTTGTAACTGAGCTTTAGCATCTGTTCTGGAATAACCTCAGCACAGAAGTATAAAATAATCTTTGCACAACTTCACCCAGAACTATGTTTCAACAAACTAAAGACCAACGCATTATGTTCACTTACACAACCTAGGCAGCGAGTGCTGGATTGGCATTACCATATTATAAAACTCAGTATGTTCGTAATTGACCAATACAAAGAAGATTTCGGCAAGCACTGCTACTCCTGATGAGCAGACCACAGTTTCACTTTATCAGGAATTATATTATCTATACGTCCTGATGCTGGTTCATTTGCTTACAAGTGCAATGACAGTTTCATTGTTGAAATTTTATACACTGTTTCTGTTCTAGACAGTGCTAGTACCTATACAGAATGCTTTCAGAGTATCAAAGCACGTTCTCTGCTCTAATGAAATAAGTTAAAATTATAACCACTTTTTCATATTTTCATCACGGATATTTTTATATCCTCCAGTGGGCACTTAGGAATTTTGTACACATACTGAACACATAAAAACGTGTAAAGGTTGAACATGTAAATTGACTTTCCAGTACATACATGAAACTGTTTCTGATAACAGAGGAGTTGAGTTTTTATGTAAATATGTAAAAAATGTGGATCAATCCATCTGATACATAGAAACAACGTCTTTCAATGCTTCATTATACATGTTACTTTAGCAGTTCTTTTTACAGTGTAAGATTTTCAAGTAAGAATGCCAGTAATTTAGTTGAATATGCGCTGCTTAGAAAGTAGATAAAACACACTCTTTTGCAGTTGGCCACAAAAGTATTCTAACACTGTACAATGGCCATAAGCAAGAAAGAGTGATGAGCTCACATTAATGTTTAGATATCTTCTGTGTCGTAGTTTGATGTACAGTAAGAGCAAATTAACACAGTTTAGAGAAACATTTATTTGCAGTTTAAAATCACACTTGGGGTTCTCTTGAATTGTGTAGATCCATTTATGTAGAAAGTACATGACATTCTGTCCATGATGACAGGACACAATAGGTATTTTAATTCAGAATCTTTTTTAATTTAGCTGTCTTGTTAAATAGATTTTTCCTCACTAGTCCTCTTCTAATGGCGCTGGAATATTATCTATACTTGTGTAGTTAATCTGTCCGTGCTGCTCATGCTAGATAAAAGTTAGTTGAAACTTAGGGTTTAGTGGTAATATATATAGGGAGGAAAATCTGTTCACACAATGGTCTTCCAATTTACTTAAAAATGAGACTTTTTTAAATGAGCACATTCCTCTTAAAATTGCGCATTCCATATTATGAGGTCTGTTTAAATGAAAAGAGTCTACCTTCATCTTCAGCTTCAAAGATCTTCTCGAGCAGGATCTAGAAACAAGATAAATTAATATGTTTCACTTTAAATTTATACTCATTGGAAGCATACACGAGCGTGGATTGCTCAAAACACTTAAAATTCATTTCAACAACAATAACTCAAATACAACAGCGGTGTAAATGTCACTTGGGAGGAAACACTAATGTTTGTCCTCAAAGAATAAGCTCAGCATAGATATATAAAATAATCTTTGCACAATTTTATGCAAAACAATATTTCACAGAACTAAAGACCTCCCCATCGTATTCAGTTAGAAAACCTAAGCAGTGAGTACTCGATTGGCATTACTATGTTATAAAACTCAGTAGTTTTCAATCAACAAGGACAAAGAGATTCTGACAAGCACTGCTGCTTCTAACGAGCAGAACACTGTCACTTTTCCGGGTAGTATCGTCACTGCACATCTTGATGCTGTTGCATTTCAAACCAAGAGAATGAGAGTTTCACTATTGTAGTTCTATATACAGTGGCTGTTCTAGACAGTGATAACACTGGCACAGAATGCTTTCAGAGCATTAAAGCATGTTCTCTGCCCTAATGAAATAAGTTAATATTATACTCATTTTCTCATAGTTTTAACACTGATGTTTTTATATACTGTGATGCTCACTTCAGAATGTTATAGCCATACTGAACACAAAAACAACGTGTATGTGTTGAACATGTAAAAAGCCTCCCCAATAGAAATATGAAAAAGTTTCTGATAACAAAGAAGTTGAATTTTTTATTTATGTATATATGTAAAAACCTTGGACCAAACCATCTGATGCATAGAAACAACGCATTTCAACACTTCACTATACATGATACTCTAAGCAGTTTTCCGTACACTGTATAAGATTTACAAGTAAGATTGCTAGACTTTTAGTAACATTTGTACTCTTAAGTACGGAATTTAAACTCATTCTTTGGCAGTTGTTCAAACACCTATTCTGACACTGCCAAATGGTAATATGCTAGAAATACTGATGATCTCCTATTAAGGTTAGGAACTGCTTAGAGTATCTTGTATAGTGAAGTGTTGAAATGCGTTGTTTCTATGCATCAGATGGTTTGGTCCAGGGTTTTTAAATACACACATATAAAATTCAACTTCTTTGTTATCTTTGTTATCTTCGTTTGTTATACGGGTTTACATTAAGAATAAGAAAACACACAGTGTAGAGAAACATTTCCTTGCAGTTTAAAAACACATTTCTGGTTCTCTCTAATTATGTAGATCAATTAGGGTAGAAAGTACATGAAACTCCGTCCAAGAAGAGGGAAAAAAAATAGGTTCCTTAGTTCAGAATCTTCATTAGTTTAACTGTAATGTTAAATAAAGTTTACATCACCAGTCTTTCTTATAATGGCCTTGGAAATTTTCCTGTACTAGTGCAGTTAAATTGTACTTGCTGCTTCTATGAGATATAAGTTACTTGTAAATTGGGATTTATTGGTGTTATCTTCAGGGTAGGAAAATCTGTTTACACAATTGTGTTCCAATTTACGTAAGAAATGTGAGTGTTTAATGAACTCAGCATTCTAAGAAATGTGCATTTTATATAATAAGCAGTGATTAAGTAAAAAGAAAGCTTTATGTAACTTCAGCTTGAAAGACATTTTGGAGCGAGATGTACAGACCCAATAGATATAAAAGCTACGGGTCAAATATCAAGTAATTCGACGTGTACATAGGAGTGCATCTAGCTCAAAATAATTTAACTTCATTCCAACACAAACTCAAATACTACAAGAAGGTAATTGACACTTGTAACTGAGCTTTAGCATCTGTTCTGGAATAACCTCAGCACAGAAGTATAAAATAATCTTTGCACAACTTCACCCAGAACTATGTTTCAACAAACTAAAGACCAACGCATTATGTTCACTTACACAACCTAGGCAGCGAGTGCTGGATTGGCATTACCATGTTATAAAACTCAGTATGTTCGTAATTGACCAATACAAAGAAGATTTCGGCAAGCACTGCTACTCCTGATGAGCAGACCACTGTTTCACTTTATCAGGAATGATATTATCTATACGTCCTGATGCTGGTTCATTTGCTCACAAGTGCAATGACAGTTTCATTGTTGAAATTTTATACACTGTTTCTGTTCTAGACAGTGCTAGTACCTATACAGAATGCTTTCAGAGTATCGAAGCACGTTCTCTGCTCTAATGAAATAAGTTAAAATTATAACCACTTTTTCATATTTTCATCACGGATATTTTTATATCCTCCAGTGGGCACTTAGGAATTTTGTACACATACTGAACACATAAAAACGTGTAAAGGTTGAACATGTAAATTGACTTTCCGGTACATACATGAAACTGTTTCTGATAACAGAGGAGTTGAGTTTTTATGTAAATATGTAAAAAATGTGGATCAATCCATCTGATACATAGAAACAACGTCTTTCAATGCTTCATTATACATTTTACTCTTAGCAGTTCTTTTTACAGTGTAAGATTTTCAAGTAAGAATGGCAGTAATTTAGTTGAATATGCGCTGCTTAGAAAGTAGATAAAACACACTCTTTTGCAGTTGGCCACAAAAGTATTCTAACACTGTACAATGGCCATAAGCAAGAAAGAGTGATGAGCTCACATTAATGTTTAGATATCTTCTGTGTCGTAGTTTGATGTACAGTAAGAGCAAACTAACACAGTTTAGAGAAACATTTATTTGCAGTTGAAAATCACACTTGGGGGTCTCTTGAATTGTGTAGATCCATTTATGTAGAAAGTACATGACATTCTGTCCATGATGACAGGACACAATAGGTATTTGAATTCAGAATCTCCTTTAATTTAGCTGTCTTGTTAAATAGATTTTTTCCTCACTAGTCCTCTTCTAATGGTTCTGGAATATTTCCTATACTTGTGCAGTTAATCTGTCCGTGCTGCTCATGCTAGATCAAAGTGAGTTGAAAGTTAGGGTTTAGTAGTAATATATATAGGGAGAAAAATCTGTTCACACAATGGTCTTCCAATTTACTTAAAAATGTGACTTTTTTTAATGAGCACATTCCTCTTAAAATTGGGCATTCCATATTATGAGGTCTGTTTAAATGTAAAGAATCTACCTTCAACTTCAGCTTCAAAGATCTTCTCGAGCAGGATCTAGAAACAAGATAAATTAATATGTTTCACTTCAAATTTATACTCATTGGAAGCATACACGAGCGTGGATTGCTCAAAACACTTAAAATTCATTTCAACAACAATAACTCAAATACAACAGCGGTGTAAATGTCACTTGTGAGGAAACACTAATGTTTGTCCTCAAAGAATAAGCTCAGCATAGATATATAAAATAATCTTTGCACAATTTTATGCAAAACAATATTTCACAGAACTAAAGACCTCCCCATCGTGTTCAGTTAGAAAACCTAAGCAGTGAGTACTCGATTGGCATTACTATGTTATAAAACTCAGTAGTTTTCAATCAACAAGGACAAAGAGATTCTGACAAGCACTGCTCCTTCTAACGAGCAGAACACTGTCACTTTTCCAGGTAGTATCGTCACTGCACATCTTGATGCTGTTGCATTTCAAACCAAGAGAATGAGAGTTTCACTATTGTAGTTCTATATACAGTGGCTGTTCTAGACAGTGATAACCCTGGCACAGAGCGCTTTCAGAGTATTAAAGCATGTTCTCTGCCCTAATGAAATAAGTTAATATTATACTCATTTTCTCATAGTTTCAACACTGGTGTTTTTATATACTGCGATGCTCACTTCAGAATGTTATAGCCATACTGAACACAAAAACAACGTGTATGTGTTGAACATGTAAAAAGCCTTCCCATTAGAAATATGAAAAAGTATCTGATAACAAAGGAGTTGAATTTTTTATTTATGAATATATGTAAAAACCTTGGACCCTATCATCTGATGCATAGAAACAGCGCATATCAACACTTGACTATACAAGATACTCTAAGCAGTTTTCCGTACACTGTATAAGATTTACAAGTAAGATTACTAGACTTTTAGTAACATTTGTACTCTTAAGTACGCAATTTAAACTCATTCTTTGGCAGTTGTTCAAACACGTATTCTAACACTGCCAAATGGTAATATGCTAGAAATACTGATGATCTCCTATTAAAGTTAGGAACTGCTTAGAGTATCTTGTATAGTGAAGTGTTGAAATGCGTTGTGTCTATGCATCAGATGGTTTGGTCCAAGGTTTTTAAATATACACATAAAAAATTCAACTTCTTTGTTATCTTTGTTATCTTCGTTTGTTATACAGGTTTACATTAAGAATAAGAAAACACACAGTGTAGAGAAACATATTCTTGTAGTTTAAAAACACATTTCTGGTTCTCTCTAATTATGTAGATCAATTAGGGTAGAAAGTACATGAAACTCCGTCCAAGATGAGGGAAAAAACATAGGTTCCTTAGTTCAGAATCTTCATTAGTTTAACTGTAATGTTAAATAAAGTTTACATCACCAGTCTTTCTTATAATGGCCTTGGAAATTTTCCTGTACTAGTGCAGTTAAATTGTACTTGCTGCTTATATGAGATATAAGTTACTTGTAAATTGGGATTTATTAGTGTTATCTTCAGGGTAGGAAAATCTGTTTACACAATTGTGTTCCAATTTACGTAAGAAATGGGATTGTTTAATGAACTCAGCATTCTAAGAAATGTGCATTTTATATAATAAGCAGTGATTAAGTAAAAAGAAAGCTTTATGTAACTTCAGCTTGAAAGACATTTTGGAGCGAGATGTACAGACCCAATAAGTATAAAAGCTACAGGTCAAATATCAAGTAATTCGACGTGTAAATAGGAGTGCATCTAGCTCAAAATAATTAAACTTCATTCCAACACAAACTCAAATACTACAAGAAGGTAATTGACACTTGTAACTGAGCTTTAGCATCTGTTCTGGAATAACCTCAGCACAGAAGTATAAAATAATCTTTGCACAACTTCACCCAGAACTATGTTTCAACAAACGAAAGACCAACCCATTATGTTCACTTACACATCCTAGGCAGCGAGTGCTGGATTGGCATTATCATGTTATAAAACTCAGTATGTTCATAATTGACCAATACAAAGAAGATTTCGTCAAGCACTGCTACTCCTGATGAGCAGACCACTGTTTCACTTCATCAGGAATTATATTATCTATACATCCTGATGCTGGTTCATTTGCTCACAAGTGCAATGACAGTTTCATTGTTGAACTTTTATACACTGTGTCTGTTCTAGACAGTGCTAGTACCTATACAGTATGCTTTCAGAGTATCGAAGCACGATCTCTACTCTAATGAAATAAGTTAAAATTATAACCACTTTTTCATATTTTCATCACGGATATTTTTATATCCTCCAGTGGGCACTTAATAATTTGGTACATATACTGAACACATAAAAACGGGTAAAGGTTGAACATGTAAATTGACTTTCCAGTACATATATGAAACTGTTTCTGATAACAGAGAAGTTGAGTTTTTATGTAAATATGTAAAAATGTTGATCAATCCATCTGATACATAGAAACGTTTTTCAATACTTCATTATACATGTTACTCTTAGCAGTTCTTTTAACAGTGTAAGATTTTCAAGTAAGAATGCCAGAAATTTAGTTGAATATGCGCTGCTTAGAAAGGAGATAATACACACTCTTTTGCAGTTGGCCACAAAAGTATTCTAACACTGTACAATGGCCATAAGCAAGAAAGAGTGATGAGCTCACATTAATGTTTATATATTTTCTGAGTCGTAGTTTTATTTACAGTAAGAGCATATTGACACAGTTTAGGGAAACATTTATTTGCAGTTGAAAATCACACTTGGGGGTCTCTTGAATTGTGTAGATCCATTTATGTAGAAAGTACATGACATTCTGTCCATGATGACAGGACACAATAGGTATTTTAATTCAGAATCTCCTTTAGTTTAGCTGTCTTGTTAAATAGATTTTTTCCTCACTAGTCCTCTTCTAATGGCTCTGGAATATTTCCTATACTTGTGCAGTTAATCTGTCCGTGCTGCTCATGCTAGATCAAAGTGAGTTGAAAGTTAGGGTTTAGTAGTAATATATATAGGGAGAAAAATCTGTTCACACAATGGTCTTCCAATTTATTTTAAAATGTGACTTTTTTTAATGAGCACATTCCTCTTAAAATTGGGCATTCCATATTATGAGGTCTGTTTAAATGTAAAGAATCTACCTTCAACTTCAGCTTCAAAGATCTTCTCGAGCAGGATCTAGAAACAAGATAAATTAATATGTTTCACTTCAAATTTATACTCATTGGAAGCATACACGAGCGTGGATTGCTCAAAACACTTAAAATTCATTTCATTAACAATAACTCAAATACAACAGCGGTGTAAATGTCACTTGTGAGGAAACACTAATGTTTGTCCTCAAAGAATAAGCTCAGCATAGATATATAAAATAATCTTTGCACAATTTTATGCAAAACAATATTTCACAGAACTAAAGACCTCCCCATCGTATTCAGTTAGAAAACCTAAGCAGTGAGTACTCGATTGGCATTACTATGTTATAAAACTCAGTAGTTTTCAATCAACAAGGACAAAGAGATTCTGACAAGCACTGCTCCTTCTAACGAGCAGAACACTGTCACTTTTCCAGGTAGTATCGTCACTGCAATTCTTGATGCTTTTGCATTTCAAACCAAGAGAATGAGAGTTTCACTATTGTAGTTCTATATACAGTGGCTGTTCTAGACAGTGATAACACTGGCACAGAATGCTTTCAGAGTATTAAAGCATGTTCTGTGCCCTAATGAAATAAGTTAATATTATACTCATTTTCTCATAGTTTTAACACTGATGTTTTTATATACTGCGATGCTCACTTCAGAGTGTTATAGCCATACTGAACACAAAAACAACGTGTATGTGTTGAACATGTAAAAAGCCTTCCCAATAGAAATATGAAAAGTTTCTGATAACAAAGAAGTTGAATTTTTTTTTATGTATATATGTATAAACCTTGTACCAAACCATCTGATGCATAGAAGCAACGCATTTCAACACTTCACTATACAAGATACTCTAAGCAGTTTTCCGTACACTGTATAAGATTTACAAGTATGATTGCTAGACTTTTAGTAACTTTTGTACTCTTAAGTACGCAATTTAAACTCATTCTTTGGCAGTTGTTCAAACACGTATTCTAACACTGCCAAATGGTAATATGCTAGAAATACTGATGATCTCCTATAAAAGTTAGGAACTGCTTAGAGTATCTTGTATAGTGAAGTGTTGAAATGCGTTGTTTCTATGCATCAGATGGTTTGGTCCAAGGTTTTTAAATATACACATAAAAAATTCAACTTCTTTGTTATCTTTGTTATCTTCGTTTGTTATACAAGTTTACATTAAGAATAAGAAAACACACAGTGTAGAGAAACATTTCCTTGCAGTTTAAAAACACATTTCTGGTTCTCTCTAATTATGTAGGTCAATTAGGGTAGAAAGTACATGAACCTTCGTCCAAGATGAGGGAAAAAACATAGGTTCCTTAGTTCAGACTCTTCATTAGTTTAACTGTAATGTTAAATAAAGTTTACATCACCAGTCTTTCTTATAATGGCCTTGGAAATTTTCCTGTACTAGTGCAGTTAAATTGTACTTGCTGCTTATATGAGATATAAGTTACTTGTAAATTGGGATTTATTAGTGTTATCTTCAGGGTAGGAAAATCTGTTTACACAATTGTGTTCCAATTTACGTAAGAAATGTGATTGTTTAATGTACTCAGCATTCTAAGAAATGTGCATTTTATATAATAAGCAGTGATTAAGTAAAAAGAAAGCTTTATGTAACTTCAGCTTGAAAGACATTTTGGAGCGAGATGTACAGACCCAATAAATATAAAAGCTACGGGTCAAATATCAAGTAATTCTACGTGTACATAGGAGTGCATCTAGCTCAAAATAATTAAACTTCATTCCAACACAAACTCAAATACTACAAGAAGGTAATTGACACTTGTAACTGAGCTTTAGCATCTGTTCTGGAACAACCTCAGCACAGAAGTATAAAATAATCTTTGCACAACTTCACCCAGAACTATGTTTCAACAAACTAAAGACCAACCCATTATGTTCACTTACACAACCTAGGCAGCGAGTGCTGGAATGGCATTACCATGTTATAAAACTCAGTATGTTCATAATTGACCAAAAGAAAGAAAATTTTGGCAAACACTGCTACTCCTGATGAGCAGACCACTGTTTCACTTTATCAGGAATTATATTATCTATACGTCCTGATGCTGGTTCATTTGCTCACAAGTGCAATGACAGTTTCATTGTTGAACTTTTATACACTGTGTCTGTTCTTGACAGTGCTAGTACCTATACAGAATGCTTTCAGAGTATCGAAGCACGTTCTCTGCTCTAATGAAATAAGTTAAAATTATAACCACTTTTTCATATTTTCATCACGGATATTTTTATATCCTCCAGTGGGCACTTAGGAATTTTGTACACATACTGAACACATAAAAACGTGTAAAGGTTGAACATGTAAATTGACTTTCCAGTACATATATGAAACTGTTTCTGATAACAGAGGAGTTGAGTTTTTATGTAAATATGTAAAAAATGTGGATCAATCCATCTGATACATAGAAACAACGTCTTTCAATGCTTCATTATACATGTTCTTCTTAGCAGTTCTTTTTACAGTGTAAGATTTTCAAGTAAGAATGGCAGTAATTTAGTTGAATATGCGCTGCTTAGAAAGTAGATAAAACACACTCTTTTGCTGTTGGCCACAAAAGTATTCTAACACTGTACAATGGCCATAAGCAAGAAAGAGTGATGAGCTCACATTAATGTTTAGATATCTTCTGTGTCGTAGTTTGATGTACAGTAAGAGCATATTGACACAGTTTAGAGAAACATTTATTTGCAGTTTAAAATCACACTTGGGGGTCTCTTGAATTGTGTAGATCCATTTATGTAGAAAGTACATGACTTTCTGTCCATGATGACAGGACACAATAGGTATTTTAATTCAGAATCTCCTTTAATTTAGCTGTCTTGTTAAATAGATTTTTCCTCACTAGTCCTCTTCTAATGGCGCTGGAATATTTCCTATACTTGTGCAGTTAACCTGTCCGTGCTGCTCATGCTAGATAAAAGTTAGTTGAAAGTTAGGGTTTAGTAGTAGTATATGCAGGAAGGAAAATCTGTTCACACAATGGTCTTCCAATTTACTTAAAAATATGACTTTTTTTAATGAGCACTTTCCTCTTAAAATTGGGCATTCCATATTATGAGATCTGTTTAAATGAAAAGAATCTATCTTCAACTTCAGCTTCAAAGATCTTCTCGAGCAGGATCTAGAAACAAGATAAATTAATATGTTTCACTTTAAATTTATACTCATTGGAAGCATACACGAGCGTGGATTGCTCAAAACACTTAAAATTCATTTCAACAACAATAACTCAAATACAACAGCGGTGTAAATGTCACTTGTGAAGAAACACTAATGTTTGTCTTCAAAGAATAAGCTCAGCATAGATATATAAAATAATCTTTGCACAATTTTATGCAAAACAGTATTTCACAGAACTAAAGACCTCCCCATCATCTTCAGATAGAAAACATACGCAGTGAGTACTCGATTGGCATACTATGTTATAAAACTCAGTAGTTTTCAATCAACAAGGACAAAGAGATTCTGACAAGCACTGCTCCTTCTAACGAGCAGAACACTGTCACTTTTCCAGGTAGTATCGTCACTGCACATCTTGATGCTGTTGCATTTCAAACCAAGAGAATGAGAGTTTCACTATTGTAGTTCTATATACAGTGGCTGTTCTAGACAGTGATAACACTGGCACAGAATGCTTTCAGGGCATTAAAGCATGTTCTCTGCCCTAATGAAATAAGTTAATATTATACTCATTTTCTCATAGTTTTAACACTGATGTTTTTATATACTGCGATGCTCACTTCAGAATGTTATACCCATACTGAACACAAAAACAACGTGTATGTGTTGAACATGTAAAAAGCCTTCCCAATAGAAATATGAAAAAGTTTCTGATAACAAAGAAGTTGAATTTTTTGTTTATGTATATATGTAAAAACCTTGGACCAAACCATCTGATGCATAGAAACAACGCATTTCAACACTTCACTATACAAGATACTCTAAGCAGTTTTCCGTACACTGTATAAGATTTACAAGTAAGATTGCTAGACTTTTAGTAACTTTTGTACTCTTAAGTACGCAATTTAAACTCATTCTTTGGCAGTTGTTCAAACACGTATTCTAACGCTGCCAAATGGTAATATGCTAGAATTACTGATGATCTCCTATTAAAGTTAGGAACTGCTTAGAGTATCTTGTATAGTGAAGTTTTGAAATGCGTTGTTTGTATGCATGAGATGGTTTGTTCCAAGGTTTTTAAATATACACATAAAAAATTCAACTTCTTTGTTATCTTTGTTATCTTCGTTTGTTATACAGGTTTACATTAAGAATAAGAAAACACACAGTGTAGAGAAACATTTCCTTGCAGTTTAAAAACACATTTCTGGTTCTCTCCTATTATGTAGATCTATTAGAGTAGAAAGTACATGAAACTCCGTCCAAGATGAGGGGAAAAAAATAGGTTCCTTAGTTCAGAATCTTCATTAGTTTAACTGTAATGTTAAATAAAGTGTACATCACCAGTCTTTCTTATAATGGCCTTGGAAATTTTCCTTTACTAGTGCAGTTAAATTGTACTAGCTGCTTCTATGAGATATAAGTTACTTGTAAATTGGGATTTATTAGTGTTATCTTCAGGGTAGGAAAATCTGTTTACACAATTGTGTTCCAATTTACGTAAGAAATGTGATCGTTTAATGAACTCAGCATTCTAAGAAATGTGCATTTTATATAATAAGCAGTGATTAAGTAAAAAGAAAGCTTTATGTAACTTCAGCTTGAAAGACATTTTGGAGCGAGAAGTACAGACCCAATAAATATAAAAGCTATGGGTCAAATATCAAGTAATTCGACGTGTACATAGGAGTACATCTAGCTCAAAATAATTAAACTTCATTCCAACTCAAACTCAAATACTACAAGAAGGTAATTGACACTTGTAACTGAGCTTTAGCATCTGTTCTGGAATAACCTCAGCACAGAAGTATAAAATAATCTTTGCACAACTTCACCCAGAACTATGATTCAACAAACTAAAGACCAACCCATTATGTTCACTTACACAACCTAGGCAGCGAGTGCAGGATTGGCATTACCATGTTATAAAACTCAGTATGTTCATAATTGACCAATACAAAGAAGATTTCCGCAAGCACTGCTACTCCTGATGAGCAGTCCACTGTTTCACTTTATCAGGAATTATATTATCTATAAGTCCTGATGCTGGTTCATTTGCTCACAAGTGCAATGACAGTTTCATTGTTGAACTTTTATACACTGTGTCTGTTCTAGACAGTGCTAGTACCTATACAGAATGCTTTCAGAGTATCGAAGCACGTTCTCTGCTCTAATGAAATAAGTTAAAATTATAACCACTTTTTCATATTTTCATCACGGATATTTTTATATCCTCCAGTGGACACTTAAGAATTTTGTACACATACTGAACACATATAAACGTGTAAAGGTTGAACATGTAAATTGACTTTCCAGTACATATATGAAACTGTTTCTGATAACAGAGGAGTTGAGTTTTTATGTAAATATGTAAAGAATGTGGATCAATCCATCTGATAAATAGAAACAACGTCTTTCAATGCTTCATTATACATGTTACTCTTAGCAGTTCTTTATAGAGTGTAAGATTTTCAAGTAAGAATGCCAGTAATTTAGTTGAATATGCGCTGCTTAGAAAGTAGATAAAACACACTCTTTTGCAGTTGGCCACAAAAGTATTCTAACACTGTACAATGGCCATAAGCAAGAAAGAGTGATGAGCTCACATTAATGTTTAGATATCTTCTGTGTCGTAGTTTGATGTACAGTAAGAGCAAACTAACACAGTTTAGAGAAACATTTATTTGCAGTTGAAAATCACACTTGGGGGTCTCTTGAATTGTGTAGATCCATTTATGTAGAAAGTACATGACATTCTGTCCATGATGACAGGACACAATAGGTATTTGAATTCAGAATCTCCTTTAATTTAGCTGTCTTGTTAAATAGATTTTTTCCTCACTAGTCCTCTTCTAATGGTTCTGGAATATTTCCTATACTTGTGCAGTTAATCTGTCCGTGCTGCTCATGCTAGATCAAAGTGAGTTGAAAGTTAGGGTTTAGTAGTAATATATATAGGGAGAAAAATCTGTTCACACAATGGTCTTCCAATTTACTTAAAAATGTGACTTTTTTTAATGAGCACATTCCTCTTAAAATTGGGCATTCCATATTATGAGGTCTGTTTAAATGTAAAGAATCTACCTTCAACTTCAGCTTCAAAGATCTTCTCGAGCAGGATCTAGAAACAAGATAAATTAATATGTTTCACTTCAAATTTATACTCATTGGAAGCATACACGAGCGTGGATTGCTCAAAACACTTAAAATTCATTTCAACAACAATAACTCAAATACAACAGCGGTGTAAATGTCACTTGTGAGGAAACACTAATGTTTGTCCTCAAAGAATAAGCTCAGCATAGATATATAAAATAATCTTTGCACAATTTTATGCAAAACAATATTTCACAGAACTAAAGACCTCACCATCGTGTTCAGTTAGAAAACCTAAGCAGTGAGTACTCTATTGGCATTACTATGTTTTAAAACTCAGTAGTTTTCAATCAACAAGGACAAAGAGATTCTGACAAGCACTGCTCCTTCTAACGAGCAGAACACTGTCACTTTTCCAGGTAGTATCGTCACTGCACATCTTGATGCTGTTGCATTTCAAACCAAGAGAATGAGAGTTTCACTATTGTAGTTCTATATACAGTGGCTGTTCTAGACAGTGATAACCCTGGCACAGAGCGCTTTCAGAGTATTAAAGCATGTTCTCTGCCCTAATGAAATAAGTTAATATTATACTCATTTTCTCATAGTTTCAACACTGGTGTTTTTATATACTGCGATGCTCACTTCAGAATGTTATAGCCATACTGAACACAAAAACAACGTGTATGTGTTGAACATGTAAAAAGCCTTCCCATTAGAAATATGAAAAAGTATCTGATAACAAAGGAGTTGAATTTTTTATTTATGAATATATGTAAAAACCTTGGACCCTATCATCTGATGCATAGAAACAGCGCATATCAACACTTGACTATACAAGATACTCTAAGCAGTTTTCCGTACACTGTATAAGATTTACAAGTAAGATTACTAGACTTTTAGTAACATTTGTACTCTTAAGTACGCAATTTAAACTCATTCTTTGGCAGTTGTTCAAACACGTATTCTAACACTGCCAAATGGTAATATGCTAGAAATACTGATGATCTCCTATTAAAGTTAGGAACTGCTTAGAGTATCTTGTATAGTGAAGTGTTGAAATGCGTTGTGTCTATGCATCAGATGGTTTGGTCCAAGGTTTTTAAATATACACATAAAAAATTCAACTTCTTTGTTATCTTTGTTATCTTCGTTTGTTATACAGGTTTACATTAAGAATAAGAAAACACACAGTGTAGAGAAACATTTTCTTGTAGTTTAAAAACACATTTCTGGTTCTCTCTAATTATGTAGATCAATTAGGGTAGAAAGTACATGAAACTCCGTCCAAGATGAGGGAAAAAACATAGGTTCCTTAGTTCAGAATCTTCATTAGTTTAACTGTAATGTTAAATAAAGTTTACATCACCAGTCTTTCTTATAATGGCCTTGGAAATTTTTCTGTACTAGTGCAGTTAAATTGTACTTGCTGCTTCTATGAGATATAAGTTACTTGTAAATTGGGATTTATTAGTGTTATCTTCAGGGTAGGAAAATCTGTTTACACAATTGTGTTCCAATTTACGTAAGAAATGGGATTGTTTAATGAACTCAGCATTCTAAGAAATGTGCATTTTATATAATAAGCAGTGATTAAGTAAAAAGAAAGCTTTATGTAACTTCAGCTTGAAAGACATTTTGGAGCGAGATGTACAGACCCAATAAATATAAAAGCTACAGGTCAAATATCAAGTAATTCGACGTGTAAATAGGAGTGCATCTAGCTCAAAATAATTAAACTTCATTCCAACACAAACTCAAATACTACAAGAAGGTAATTGACACTTGTAACTGAGCTTTAGCATCTGTTCTGGAATAACCTCAGCACAGAAGTATAAAATAATCTTTGCACAACTTCACCCAGAACTATGTTTCAACAAACGAAAGACCAACCCATTATGTTCACTTACACATCCTAGGCAGCGAGTGCTGGATTGGCATTATCATGTTATAAAACTCAGTATGTTCATAATTGACCAATACAAAGAAGATTTCGGCAAGCACTGCTACTCCTGATGAGCAGTCCACTGTTTCACTTCATCAGGAATTATATTATCTATACATCCTGATGCTGGTTCATTTGCTCACAAGTGCAATGACAGTTTCATTGTTGAACTTTTATACACTGTGTCTGTTCTTGACAGTGCTAGTACCTATACAGAATGCTTTCAGAGTATCGAAGCATGTTCTCTGCTCTAATGAAATAAGTTAAAATTATAACCACTTTTTCATATTTTCATCACGGATATTTTTATATCCTCCAGTGGGCACTTAGGAATTTTGTACACATACTGAACACATAAAAACGTGTAAAGGTTGAACATGTAAATTGACTTTCCAGTACATATATGAAACTGTTTCTGATAACAGAGGAGTTGAGTTTTTATGTAAATATGTAAAAAATGTGGATCAATCCATCTGATACATAGAAACAACGTCTTTCAATGCTTCATTATACATGTTATTCTTAGCAGTTCTTTTTACAGTGTAAGATTTTCAAGTAAGAATGCCAGTAATTTAGTTGAATATGCGCTGCTTAGAAAGTAGATAAAACACACTCTTCTGCTATGGCCACAAAAGTATTCTAACACTGTACAATGGCCATAAGCAAGAAAGAGTGATGAGCTCAAATTAATGTTTAGATATCTTCTGTGTCGTATTTTGATGTACAGTAAGAGCAATTTGACACAGTTTAAAGAAACATTTATTTGCAGTTTAAAATCACACTTGGGGTTCTCTTGAATTGTGTAGATCCATTTATGTAGAAAGTACATGACATTCTGTCCATGATGAGAGGACACAATAGGTATTTTAATTCAGAATCTCCTTTAATTTAGCTCTCTTGCTAAATAGATTTTTCCTCACTAGTCCTCTTCTAATGGCGCTGGAATATTTCCAATACTTGTGGAGTTAATCTGTCTGTGCTGCTCATGCTAGATAAAAGTTAGTTGAAAGTTAGGGTTTAGTAGTAATATATATAGGGAGGAAAATCTGTTCACTCAATGGTTTTCCAATTTACTTAAAAATGTGACTTTTTTTAATGAGCACCTTCCTATTAAATTTGGGCATTCCATATTATGAGGTCTGTTTAAATGAAAAGAATCTATCTTCAAGTTCAGCTTCAAAGATCTTCTCGAGCAGGATCTAGAAACAAGATAATTTAATATGTTTTACTTAAAATTTATACTCATTGGAAGCATACACGAGCGTGGATTGCTCAAAACACTTAAAATTCATTTCAACAAAAATAACTCAACTACAACAGCGGTGTAAATGTCACTTGTGAGAAAACTCTAATGTTTGTCCTCAAAGAATAAGCACACCATAGATATGTAAAATAATCTTTGCACAATTTTATGCAAAACAATATTTCACAGAACTAAAGACCTCCCCATCGTGTTCAGTTAGAAAACCTAAGCAGTGAGTACTCGATTGGCATTACTATGTTATAAAACTCAGTAGTTTTCAATCAACAAGGACAAAGAGATTCTGACAAGCACTGCTCCTTCTAACGAGCAAAACACTGTCACTTTTCCAGGTAGTATCGTCACTGCACATCTTGATGCTGTTGCATTTCAAACCAAGAGAATGAGAGTTTCACTATTGTAGTTCTATATACAGTGGCTGTTCTAGACAGTGTTAACCCTGGCACAGAGCGCTTTCAGAGTATTAAAGCATGTTCTCTGCCCTAATGAAATAAGTTAATATTATACTCATTTTCTCATAGTTTCAACACTGGTGTTTTTATATACTGCGATGCTCACTTCAGAATGTTATAGCCATACTGAACACAAAAACAACGTGTATGTGTTGAACATGTAAAATGCCTTTCCAATAGAAATATGAAAAAGTTTCTGATAACAAAGAACTTGAATTTTTTATTTATGTATATATGTAAAAACCTTGGACCCTATCATCTGATGCATAGAAACAGCGCATTTCAACACTTCACTGTACAAGATACTCTAAGCAGTTTTCCGTACACTGTATAAGATTTACAAGTAAGATTACTAGACTTATAGTAACATTTGTACTCTTAAGTACGCAATTTAAACTCATTCTTTGGCAGTTGTTCAAACATGTATTCTAACCCTGCCAAATGGTAATATGCTAGAAATACTGATGATCTCTTATTAAAGTTAGGAACTGCTTAGAGTATGTTGTATAGTGAAGTGTTGAAATGCGTTGTTTCTATGCATCAGATGGTTTGGTCCAAGGTTTTTAAATATACACATAAAAAATTCAACTTCTTTGTTATCTTTGTTATCTTCGTTTGTTATACAGGTTTACATTAAGAATAAGAAAACACACAGTGCAGAAAAACATTTTTTTTGTAGTTTAAAAACACATTTCTGGTTCTCTCTAACTATGTAGATCAATTAGGGTAGAAAGTACATGAAACTCCGTCCAAGATGAGGGAAAAAAAATAGGTTCCTTAGTTCAGAATCTTCATTAGTTTAAGTGTAATGTTAAATAAAGTTTACATCACCAGTCTTTCTTATAATGGCCTTGGAAATTTTCCTTTACTAGTGCAGTTAAATTGTACTTGCTGCTTATATGAGATATAAGTTACTTGTAAATTGGGATTTATTAGTGTTATCTTCAGGGTAGGAAAATCTGTTTACACAATTGTGTTCCAATTTATGTAAGAAATGTGATTGTTTAATGAACTCAGCATTCTAAGAAATGTGCATTTTATATAATAAGCAGTGATTAAGTAAAAAGAAAGCTTTATGTAACTTCAGCTTGAAAGACATTTTGGAGCGAGATGTACAGACCCAATAAATATAAAAGCTACAGGTCAAATATCAAGTAATTCGACGTGTACATAGGAGTGCATCTAGCTCAAAATAATTAAACTTCATTCCAACACAAACTCAAATATTACAAGAAGGTAATTGACACTTGTAACTGAGCTTTAGCATCTGTTCTGGAATAACCTCAGCACAGAAGTATAAAATAATCTTTGCACAACTTCACCCAGAACTATGTTTCAACAAAGTAAAGACCTCCCCATTATGTTCAGTTACACAACCTTGGCAGCGAGTGCAGGATTGGCATTACCATGTTATAAAACTCAGTATGTTCATAATTGACCAATACAAAGAAGATTTCGGCAAGCACTGCTACTCCTGATGAGCAGACCACTGTTTCTCTTTATCAGGAATTATATTATCTATACGTCCTGATGCTGGTTCATTTGCTCACCAGTGCAATGACAGTTTCATGGTTGAACTTTTATACACTGTGTCTGTTCTAGACAGTGCTAGTACCTATACAGAATGCTTTCATAGTATCAAAGCACGTTCTCTGCTCTAATGAAAAAAGTTAAAATTATAACCACTTTTTCATATTTTCATCACGGATATTTTTATATCCTCCAGTGGGCACTTAAGAATTTTGTACACATACTGAACACATAAAAACGTGTAAAGGTTGAACATGTAAATTGACTTTCCTGTACATATATGAAACTGTTTCTGATAACAGAGGAGTTGAGTTTTTATGTAAATATGTAAAAATGTGGATCAATCCATCTGATACATAAAAACAACGTCTTTCAATGCTTCATTATACATGTTCTTCTTAGCAGTTCTTTTTACAGTGTAAGATTTTCAAGTAAGAATGGCAGTAATTTAGTTGAATATGCGCTGCTTAGAAAGTAGATAAAACACACTCTTTTGCTGTTGGCCACAAAAGTATTCTAACACTGTACAATGGCCATAAGCAAGAAAGAGTGATGAGCTCACATTAATGTTTAGATATCTTCTGTGTCGTAGTTTGATGTACAGTAAGAGCATATTGACACAGTTTAGAGAAACATTTATTTGCAGTTTAAAATCACACTTGGGGGTCTCTTGAATTGTGTAGATCCATTTATGTAGAAAGTACATGACATTCTGTCCATGATGACAGGACACAATAGGTATTTTAATTCAGAATTTCCTTTAATTTAGCTGTCTTGTTAAATAGATTTTTCCTCACTAGTCCTCTTCTAATGGCGCTGGAATATTTCCTATACTTGTGCAGTTAACCTGTCCGTGCTGCTCATGCTAGATAAAAGTTAGTTGAAAGTTAGGGTTTAGTAGTAGTATATGCAGGAAGGAAAATCTGTTCACACAATGGTCTTCCAATTTACTTAAAAATATGACTTTTTTTAATGAGCACTTTCCTCTTAAAATTGGGCATTCCATATTATGAGATCTGTTTAAATGAAAAGAATCTATCTTCAACTTCAGCTTCAAAGATCTTCTCGAGCAGGATCTAGAAACAAGATAAATTAATATGTTTCCCTTTAAATTTATACTCATTGGGAGCATACACGATCGTGGATTGCTCAAAATACTTAAAATTCATTTCAACAACAATAACTCAAAAACAACAGCGGTGTAAATGTCACTTGTGAGGAAACACTAATGTTTGTCTTCAAAGAATAAGCTCAGCATAGATATATAAAATAATCTTTGCACAATTTTATGCAAAACAGTATTTCACAGAACTAAAGACCTCCCCATCATCTTCAGTTAGAAAACATAAGCAGTGAGTACTCGATTGGCATACTATGTTATAAAACTCAGTAGTTTTCAATCAACAAGGACAAAGAGATTCTGACAAGCACTGCTCCTTCTAACGAGCAGAACACTGTCACTTTTTCAGGTAGTATCGTCACTGCACATCTTGATGCTGTTGCATTTCAAACCAAGAGAATGAGAGTTTCACTATTGTAGTTCTATATACAGTGGCTGTTCTAGACAGTGATAACACTGGCACAGAATGCTTTCAGAGCATTAAAGCATGTTCTCTGCCCTAATGAAATAAGTTAATATTATACTCATTTTCTCATAGTTTTAACACTGATGTTTTTATATACTGCGATGCTCACTTCAGAATGTTATACCCATACTGAACACAAAAACAACGTGTATGTGTTGAACATGTAAAAAGCCTTCCCAATAGAAATATGAAAAAGTTTTTGATAACAAAGAAGTTGAATTTTTTATTTTTGTATATATGTAAAAACCTTGGACCAAACCATCTGATGCATAGAAACAACGCATTTCAACACTTCACTATACAAGATACTCTAAGCAGTTTTCCGTACACTGTATAAGATTTACAAGTAAGATTGCTAGACTTTTAGTAACATTTGTACTCTTAAGTATGCAATTTAAACTCATTCTTTGGCAGTTTTTCAAACACGTATTCTAAAACTGCCAAATGGTAATATGCTAGAAATACTGATGATCTCAAATTAAAGTTAGGATATCTTCTTGATCTTAGTTTGTTATACAGGTTTACATTCATTATAAGGTAACACACAGTGTAGAGAAACATTTCCTTGCAGTTTAAAAACACATTTCTGGTTCTCTTTAATTATGTAGATCAATAAGGGTAGAAAGTACATGAAACTCTGTCCAAGATGAGAAAAGAAAATAGGTTTCTTACTTCAGAATCTTCATTAGATTAACTGTAATGTTAAATAAAGTTTACATCACCAGTCTTTCTTATAATTGCCTTGGAAATTATCCTGTACTAGTGCAGTTAAATTGTACTAGCTGCTTATATGGGATAAGAGTTGATTGTACATTGGGATTTACTAGTGTTATCTTTAGGGTAGGAAAATCTGTTTACACAATTGTGTTCCAATTTACGTAAGAAATGTGATTGTTTAATGAACTCAGCATTCAAAGAAATGTGCATTTTATATGATAAGCAGTGATTAAGTAAAATGAAAGCTTTATGTAACTTCAGCTTGAAAGACATTTTTGAGCGAGATGTACAGACAAGATAAAAAGCTACAGGTCAAATATCAAGTAATTCCGCGTGTACATAGGAGTGCATCTAGCTCAAAATACTTAAACTTCCTTCCAACACAAACTCAAATACAACAAAGTAAATGTCACTTGTGAGGAAGCATTAACGTTTGTCCTGGAAGAATAAGCTCAGCATAGATATATAAAATAATATGGGCACAATTTCACCCAGAACTAAATTTCAGAGAACTAAGGACTATGTTCAGTTAAACCTAAGCAATGAGCGCTGTATTGGCATTACTCTGTTATAAAACTCTGTATTTTTTAGTCAACAAAGATAACTATTTTGACAAGCACTGCTATTTCTAATGAGTACACTGTGTATCTTTATCAGGTAGTATAGAAACTGGACATCTTGATGCTGTTGCATTAGCTAACAAAAAAATGAGAGTTTCACTGTTGAAATTCTATATACTGTGGCTGTTCAAGACAGTGATAACACAGGCAAAAAATGCTTTCAGAGTATTAAAGCATGTTCTCTGCCCTAATGAAATAAGTTAAAATTATAATGATTTTCTCATAGATTTAAAACTGATTTGTGTATATGCTGCAAAGCTTACTTCAGAATGTTGTACACATACTGAACACAGAAAAACATGTATGGGTTGAACACGTAAAAAGAGCTTCCAAGAGAAATATGAAAGAGTTTCTGAGAACAGAGGAGTTGAATTTTGGATGTACACATATATGTATATCCATAAACCAAACAGTCTGATGCATAGAAACAACGCATTTCAATGCTTCATTATACACATTACTCTTAGCAATTCTCTGTACACTGTAAGATATTCAAGTAAGCATGCCATACTTATAGTAATATTTGTGCTGTTAAGTACACAGTTTAAACTCATTCTTTGGCAGTTGTTTAAAAAGGAATTTGAACACTGCCAATTGGAAATAAGCTATAAAGAGAGATGAGATCACATTAAAGTTAGAAAATCTTTTGGATCTTGGTTATATAGGTTTAAAGTAAGAGTGATATAACACACAGTGTAGAGAAACATTTCTTTGCAGTTTTGAAAAATATTTGTGGTTCTCTTTAATTATGTAGATCAATTAGGGTAGAAAGTACTTGAAATTCAGTCCATGATGAGAGAATACACTAGGTTTCTTAGTTTAGAATCTTCTTTAGTTTAACTGTAGCGTGAAATAAAGTTTACATCGCTATTCTTCCTCTTAGTGGCCCTGGAACACTTTCTGTACTAGTGCAGTTAAATTGTACTTGCTGCTTATATGAGATAAGAGTTAATTGTACATTGGTATTTACTAGTGTTATCTTCAGGGCAAAAAAAATCTGTTTACAAAATTGTGTTTTAATTTTTGTAAAAAATGTGATTTTTTTTAATGAACTCAGCATACTAAGAAATGTACATTTCATATAGGAACAAGTGATTAATTAAAAAGTAAGCTTTCTGTAACTTCAGCTTGACAGACATTTTTGAAAGAGATGTACAGACAGGATAAATATAAAAGCTTCAGGTCAAATATCAAGTAATTCGACGTGTACATAGGAGTGCATCTAGCTCAAAATAATTAAACTATATTCCAATACAAACTCAAATACTACAAAAAGGTAATTGACATTTGTAACTAAGCATCAGCATCTATTCTGGAATATCCTCAGCATAGAAGTATAAAATAATCTTTGCACAACTTCACCCAGAACTATATTTCAATGAACTAAAGACCTCCCCATTATGTTCAGTTACACAACCTAGGCAGCGATTTCTGGTTTGGCATTACTATGTTTTAAAACTCAGTATGTTCTTAATTGACAAATACAAACAAGATTTTGACAAGCACTGCTATTTCTGATGAGAAGACCACTGTTTCACTTTATCAGGTAATATATTATCTATACATCCTGATGCTGGTTCGTTTGCTCACAAGCACAATGACAGTTTCATTGTTGATCTTTATACACTGTGTCTGTTCTAGACAGTGCTAATACCTACACAGAATGCTTTCAGTGTATCGAAGCACGTTCTCCGCCCTAATGAAAGAAGTTAAAATTATAATCACTGTTTCATATTTTTATCTCGGATATTTTTATATCCTTCAATGTGCACTTAAGAATTTTGTACACCTACTGAACACATAAAATCCTGTAAAGGTTGAACATGTAAATTAACTTTCCAGTACATATATGAAACTGTTTCTGATAACAAAGGAGTTGAGTTTTTATGTAAATATGTAAAAAATGTGGATCAATCAATCTGATACATAGAAGCAATGTCTTTCAATGCTTCATTATACATGTTACTCTAAGCAGTTCTTTTTACAGTGAAAGATTTGCAAGTAAGAATGCTAGAATTTAGTTCAATATGCGCTGCTTAGAAAATAGATAAAACAAACTCTTTTGCAGTTGGACACAAAAGTATTCTAACACTGTACAATGGCCATAAGCAAGAAAGAGTGATGACCTCACATTAATGTTAAGATATCTTCTGTATCTTAGTTGGATGTACAGTTTTACAGTAAGAACAAATTAACAAAGTTTACAGAAACATTTATTTGCAGTTTAAAATCACACCTGGGGTTTTCTAGAATTATGTAGATCAATTTATGTAGAAAGTACATGACATTCTGTCCACGATGAGAGGAAACAATAGGTACTTTAATTAAGAATCTCCTTTAATTTAGCTATCTTGTTAAATAGATTTTACCTCATTAGTCATCTTATAATGGCCCTGAAATATTTTCTATACTTGTGCAGTTAATCTGTCTGTGCTGCTAATGCTAGATAAAAGTTAGTTGAAAGCTAGTGTTTAGTAGTATTATATTCAGGCATGAAAATCTGTTTACACAATGGTCTTCCAATTTACTTAAAAATGTGATTGTCTAATGAACACAGTATTCTTAAAATTGGGCATTACATATTATGAGATCCGTTTAAATAAAAAGAATCTATCTTCAAATTCAGCTTCAAAGATCTTCTCGAGCAGGATCTAGAAACAAGATAAATTAATATGTTTCACTTTAAATTTATACTCATTGGAAGCATACATGAGTGCGGATTGCTCAAAACACCTAAAATTCATTTCAAGAACAATAACTCAAATACAACAAAGGTGTAAATGTTACTTGTGAGGAAACACTAATGTTTGTCCTCAAAGAATAAACTCAGCATAGATATATAAAATAACCTTGGCACAATTTTATGCAAAACAATATTTCACAGAACTAAAGACCTCCCCATCATGTTCAGTTAGAAAACCTAAGCAGTAAGTACTGGATTCGAATTACTCTGTTATAAAACTCAGTATTTTCTAAATCAACAAAGACAAAGAAGATTCTGATAAGCAATGCTATTTCTAATGAGCAGAACACTGTCATTTTTCCAGGTAGTGTCGTCACTAGACATCTTGATGCTGTTGCATTTGCAAACCAAGAGAATGAGAGTTTCACTATTGTAGTTCTATATACAGTGGCTGTTCTAGACAGTGATAACACTGGCACAGAGAGCTTTCAGAGTATTAAAGCATGTTCTCTGCCCTAATGAAATAAGTTAATATTATACTCATTTTCTCATAGTTTTAACACTGATGTTTTTATATACTGCAATGCTCACTTCAGAATGTTATACCCCTACTGAACACAAAAACAACGTGTATGTGTTGAACATCTACAAAGCCTTTCCAATAGAAATATATAAAAGAGTTTCTGATAAAAAAGAAGTTGAATTTTTTATGTATATTTTTAAAAACCTTGGACCAAACCATCTGATGCATAGAAACAACGCATTTCAACACTTCACTATACATGATACTCTAAGCAGTTTTCTGTACACTGTATAAGATTTTCAAGTAAGATTGCTAGACTTTTTGTAAAATTTGTGATTTTAAGTACGCCACTTAAACTCATTCTTTGGCAGTTGTTCAAACACGTATTCTAATACTGCCAAATTGTAATATGCTAGAAATACTGATGATCTCATATTAAAGTTAGGATATCTTCTCGATCTTAGTTTGTTATACAGGTTTACATTCAGAATAAGGTAACACACAGTGTAGAGAAACATTTCCTTGCAGTTTAAAAGCACATTTCTGGTTCTCTTTAATTATGTAGATCAATTAGGGTAGAAAGTACATGAAACTCTGTCCAAGATGAGAGAAAAAAATAGGTTTCTTACTTCAGAATCTTCATTAGATTAACTGTAATGTTAAATAAAGTTTACATCACCAGTCATTCTTATAATGGCCTTGGAAATTATCCTCTACTAGTGCAGTTAAATTGTACTTGTTGCTTATATGAGATATAAGTTACTTGTAAATTGGGATTTATTAGTGTTATCTTCAAGGTAGGAAAAGCTGTTTACACAATTGTGTTCCAATTTACGTAAGAAATGTGATTGTTTAATGAACTCAGCATTCTAAGAAATGTGCATTTTATATGATATGCAGTGATTAAGTAAAAAGAAAGCTTTATGTAACTTCAGCTTGAAAGACATTTCTGAGCGAGATGTAGAGATCCAATAAATATAAAAGCTTCAGGTCAAATATCAAGTAATTCCGCGTGTACATATGAGTGCATCTAGCTTAAAATACTTAAGCTTCCTTCCAACACAAACTCAAATACAACAAAGTAAATGTCACTTGTGAGGAAGCATTAACATTTTTCATGAAAGAATAAGCTCAGAATAGATATATAAAATAATATGTGCACAATTTCACCCAGAACTAAATTTCAAAGAACTAAGGACCTCCCCATTATGTTCATTTAAACCTAAGCAATGAGTGCTGGATTGGCATTACTGTTATAAAACTCTGTATTTTTAAATCAACAAAGACAAAGATTTTGACAAGCACTGCTATTTCTAATGAGCAGTACACTGTGTAACTTTATCAGGTAGTATAGAAACTGGACATCTTGATGCTGTTGCATTTGCTAACCAAAAGAATGAGAGTTTCACTGTTGAAATTCTATATGCTGTAGCTGTTCGAGACAGTGATGACACAGGCAAAGAATGCTTTCAGAGTATTAAACCATGTTCTCTGCCCTAATGAAATAAGTTAAAATTATAATGATTTTCTCATAGATTTAAAACTGATTTGTGTATATGCTGCAAAGCTTACTTCAGAATGTTGTACACATACTGAACACAGAAAAACATGTATGGGTTGAACACATAAAAAGAGCTTCCAAGAGAAATATGAAAGAGTTTCTGAGAACAGAGGAGTTGAATTTTGGATGTACATATATATGTAAATCCGTGGACCGAATAATCTGATGCATATAAACAACAAATTTCAATGCTTCATTATGCACATTACTTTTAGTAGTTCTCTGTACACTGTAAGATATTCAAGTAAGCATGCCAGACTTATAGTAAAATTTGTGCTGTTAAGTACACAGTTTAAACTCATTCTTTGGCAGTTGTTCAAAAAGGAATTCGAACACTGCCATTTGGAAATAAGCTATAAAGAGAAATGAGATCACATTAAAGTTAGAATATCTTTTGGTTCTTCGTTATATAGGTTTAAAGTAAGAGTGAGATAACACACAGTGTAGAGAAACATTTTGCAGTTTTGAAAAATATTTGTGGTTCTCTTTAATTATGTAGATCAATTAGGGAAGAAAGTACTTGAAATTCTGTCCATGATGAGAGAATACACTAGGTTTCTTAGTTTAGGATCTTCTTTAGTTTAACTGTAGTATGAAATAAAGTTTACATCACTATTCTTCCTCTTAAAGGCCCTGGAACATTTCCTGTACTAGTGCAGTTAAATTGTCCTTGCTGCTATATGAGATAAGAGTTATTTGTACATTGGGATTTACTAGTGTTATCTTCAGGGAAAAAAAATCAATTTACACAATTCTGTTCCAATTGTTGTAAAAAAAGTGATTTTTTAAGGAACTCAGCATTTTAAGAAATGTGCATTTCATATAGGAACAAGTGATTAATTAAAAAGTAAGCTTTGTGTAACTTCAGCTTGACAGACATTTTTGAGCGAGATGTACAGTCAAGATAAATATAAAAGCCTCAAGTCAAATATAAAGTAATTCGACGTGTACATAGGAATGCATCTAGCTCAAAATAATTAAACTTCATTCCAACACAAACTCAAATACTACAAAAAGGGAATTGACACTTGTAGGTAAGCATTAGCATGTGTTCTGGAATATCCTCAGCACAGAAGTATAAAATAATCTTTGCACAACTTCACCCAGAACTATATTTAAACTTACTAAAGACCTCCCCATTATCTTAAGTTACACAACCTAGGCAGCGAGTGCTGGATTGGCATTACTATGTTGTAAAACTCAGTATGTTCTTAATTGACAAATACAAAGAAGATTTCGACAAGCACTGCTATTCCTGATGAGAAGACCACTGTTTCACTTTATCAGATAATATATTATCTATACGTCCTGATGCTGGTTCATTTGCTCACAAGCGCAATGACAGTTTCATTGTTGATCTTATATACACTGTGTCTGTTCTAGAAAGTGCTAATACCTATACAGAATGCTCCAGTGTACCAAAGCACGTTCTCTGCCCTATTGAAATAAGTTATAATTATAATCAGTTTTTATATTTTTATCACGGATATTTTTATATCCTTCAATGTGCACTTAAGAATTTTGTACACATACTGAACACATATAAGCATGTAAAGGTTGAACATATAAATTGACTTTCCAGTACATATATGAAACTGTTTCTGATAACACAGGAGTTTAGTTTTTGATGTAAATATGTAAAAAGTGTGGATCAATCAATCTGATATATAGAAACAATGTCTTTCAATGCTTCATTATACATGTTACTCTTACCAGTCCTTTTTACAGTGTAAGATTGTCAAGTAAGAATGCCAGAATTTAATTAAATATGCACTGCTTTGAAAGTAGATAAAACACACTCTTTTGCAGTTGGCCACAAAAGTATTCTAACACTGTACAATGGCCATAAGCAAGAAAGAGTGATGAGCTCACCTTAATGTTTAGATATCTTCTGTATCTTAGTTTGATATACGGTTTTACAGTAAGAGCAAATTAACACAGTTTACAGAAACATTTATTTGCAGTTTAAAATCATACTTGGGGTTCTCTTGAATTATGTAGATCAATTTATGTAGAAAGTACATGACATTCTGTCCATGGTGAGAGGAAACAGTAGGTATTATAACTCAGAAACTTCTTTAATTTAGCTGTTGTGTTAAATAAATTTTACATTACTAGTCATCTTATAATGGCCCTGGAATATTTTCTATACTTGTGCAGTTAATCTGTCTGTGCTGCTAATGCTAGATAAAAGTTAGTTGAAAGTCAGGGTTTAGTAGTATTATATTCAGTTAGGAAAATCTGTTTACACAATGGTCTTCCAATTTACTTAAAAATGTGATTGTTTAATGAACACAGTATTCTTAAAATTGGGCATTCCATATTAAGAGATTCGTTTAAATAAAAAGAATCTATCTTCAACTTCAGCTTCAAAGACCTTCTCGAGCAGGATCTAGAAACAAGATAAATTTATATGTTTCACTTTAAATTTATACTCATTGGAAGCATACATGAGTGCGGATTTCTTAAAACACTTAAAATTCATCTCAACAGCAATAAGTCAAATAAACAGAGGTGTAAATGTCAATTGTGAGGAAACACTAATGTTTGTCTTCAAAGAATAAGCTCAGCATAGATGTATAAAATAATCTTTGCACAATTTTATGCAAAACAATATTTCACAGAACTAAAGACCTCCCCATCATGTTCAGTTAGAAATCCTAAGCAGTAAGTACGGGATTTGAATTACTGTTTTATAAAACTCAGTATTTTTTAATCAACAAGGACAAAGAGATTCTGACAAGCACTGTTCCTTCTAACGAGCAGAACACTGTCACCTTTCCAGGTAGTATAGTCACTTCACATCTTGATGCTGTTGCATTTCAAACCAAGAGAATGAGAGTTTCACTATTGTAGTTTTATATACAGTGACTGTTCTAGACAGTGATAACACTGGCACAGAGAGCTTTCAGAGTATTAAAGCATGTTCTCTGCCCTAATGAAATAAGTTAATATTATACTCATTTTCTCATAGTTTTAACACTGATGTTTTTATATACTGCAATGCTCACTTCAGAATGTTATACCCATACTGAACACAAAAACAATGTGTATGTGTTGAACATGTAAAAAGCCTTCCCAATAGAAATATGAAAAAGTGTCTGATAACAAAGAAGTTAAATTTTTTATGTATATATTTAAAAACCTTGAACCAAACCATCTGATGCATAGGAACAACGCATTTCAACACTTCACTATTCAAGATACTCTCAGCAGTCTTCTGTACACTGCATAAGATTTTCAAGTAAGATTGCTAGACTTTTAATAAAATTTGTGCTTTAAGTATGCAATTTAAACTCATTCTTTGGCAGTTGTTCAAACACGTATTCTAATACTGCCAAATGATAATATGCTAGAAATACTGATGATCTCATATTAAAGTTAGGATATCTTCTCGATCTTAGTTTGTTATACAGGTTTACATTAAGAATAAGATAACACAGAGTGTGTAGAAACATTTCCTTGCAGTTTAAAAACACATTTCTGGTTCTCTTTAATTATGTAGATCAATTAGGGGACAAAGCATATGAAACTCTGTCCAAGATTTGAAAAAAAAATAGGTTTCTTAGTTCAGAATCTTCATTAGTTTAACTGTAATGCTAAATAAAGTTTACATCACCAGTCTTTCTTATAATGGCCTTGGAAATTTTCCTGTACTAGTGCAGTTAAATTGTACTTGCTGCTTATATGAGATATAAGTTACTTGTAAATTGGGATTTATTGGTGTTATCTTCAGGGTAGGAGAAGCTGTTTACACAATTGTGTTCCAATTTACGTAAGAAATGTGATTGTTTAATGAACTCAGCATTGTAAGAAATGTGCATTTTATATAATAAGCAGTGATGAAGTAAAAAGAAAGCTTTATGTATCTTCAGCTTGAAAGACATTTTTGAGAGAGATGTACAGACAAGATAAATAAAAAATCTTCAGGTCAAATATCAAGTAATTCCGCGTGTACATATGAGTGCATCTAGCTCAAAATACTTAAACTTCCTTCCAACACAAACTCAAATACAACAAAGTCAATGTCACTTGTGAGGAAGCATTAACGTTTGTCCTGGAAAAATAAGCTCAGCATAGACATGTACACGAGTCTGATGTGTCCTAGCAATTTCTTCAAAGTTTGGGCATATATTTGAAAGGCAAACTCTTATTTCCTCATCAATACATTGAAGAATTTTCTCTTTTTACTCATTTTAAGTGCAGAAAATCCCCACCATACGTATCATCTTAACTTTACAACAAACAAAAGATAGAAGTAACTTGCCTCTAATCTTTCCGGGGAACTTAGGGAGGGTAGTATAAATTATCCAGCACCACAGCTTAACAGCCTTTAGCAACCCAATCAGGCAAGTGAGGTGGGGGGTTGGGCAGACTGTCAGTTTACAGCCAATTTTCCACAGCTCTGTCCCTCAAAAATCTAAACTGCAAAATTTCTGTGGGTTCTTTGGTCCCCAACAGGTACATATTTCTCTGGAATACCATAGGACACACCTGGAAATCTTCTAGGGTGCACCAGTGCACCCTGGCACACACTTTGAGAACCACTGCTTTAGAATCTTACTATAAGGAACCCCACAACGAGATTCCTCAGGCTTCAGTCATAGATGAACCAGCCAGCTCCCAGATTTTGGCTGGAGCAGGGCATGTTGTCCTTCTCAGGGTCAACTTACAAGGGTTGTCAGGGTCAGTCTCTGCTGTCTATGAAGGTGTCTTCGCTGGGGCCATAGGCTTCAGCCGGCTGTGGTGAATCTAGGCAGATATGCCTTCTATCTTGGCAGCAGTGGGAGTGGTCAGGATCATGGTGTAGGGTCCCCTCTACTTGGGTCAGAGGGCAGAGGGGAGCTGGATTCTAATCCTCGACCTACACCTGGTTTCCTGGGAAAAAAGAATGGATAGGGGCAAACAAACTGATCGGAGCCCTATCTAGCACCTACTTGGATATGGTGCCGGCCACCTCGCCTAAAGCTTTTAATTGTCTTTGTAGTTCTATTTCTCCTAATTCTCGGGGAGGGAGTCCCTGGCAAGTTATGTAATATTGGGGGGAAACCTATTGTATAATACCTCAAAGGGTGCATACCCGGTGTTCTTGGAGGGGTGCACCAAACCTTAAACAATATTAGAGGCAAGGCTTGTGCCTCTTTAAGACCTGTTTCCTGACATAATTTGCTAAGCCCTATCTTCATAGTCCTGTTCATGTGCTCCACCTTCCCCCAGCTCTGAGGTCTGTATGCTGTGTGAAGCTTCCAGGTGATGTCTAATGCTTGAGCTGTTTCTTGTACTATCTGTAAAGCCAGTAGCAACAGCCACCATCACAGCCACCTGGCCCATGCAGGTTTGCATTTGATTTGGACAGACAGTAATGAAACAATGAAGCCAAGAACTGGTGGGCGATTACCTTTAATCCTAGCTTGCACCCAGCGGGCAAGAAATACACACAGTGGGAAAACATTTCCCTTTCCATTCAGGGCTCCCAAAGCCACTGACTTATTCAAGTTTTCTAGAATCAAGGGTTTCTAGCTCAACAGCCTTATTCACCTCTGCTCCCCTTCTCTCTGCACAAACTGGCTTCTCCTTCAGCATTCCACCATCTTGCCTGCTTCTCCTCTCCTCCATGTGGTCTTTCTCTGCTCTCCTCCAGCATGGGCTCCTCCTAGAATGTAATCACTCTCCTCCTGGAACAACATGATCTCTCTTCCTTTTAAAACCTTTTGGAAAAAAGAAAAAGAAAAAAGAAAAAAAAAACCTTTTGGTGCGAAAACCCTCCCCTAACACATATTAACATAATCACACCCATCCCAAGCAAGAAGGGCAACTAATATTATCACCTGGGCGATGGGCTTCCACATGGGCAGTGCCATCTTTAACAAAGTGAGCATAATATATTTTATCTGCCCAACACTACCTTAGCCACAAAGGCTGGGCCATGGTCGGAGCCTATCTGAAGTGGCAGTCCAAACCTTGGAATTACTCTGAGCAATGCCCTTGTTATTTCTCTGGCCTTTTCAGTCCAGATGGGATAGGCTTCTACCTATCCTGCCTTCTGGTGTCCTTGGTAGTGGATTACTGCTATCTGTTTTGGCTTCTAGACTGCTTCCAGCAGATGAAAATTTTTTTTTCTGGATATTTGAGGTCCTTGGCCCAGCTGTCAAGAGCCTTCTTTCTGGCTCTATGGACTTGTAGAGTATGAAAGGCAAAGCAGAAGTTGGTACATACCCTGCTTGCCTTTCCCCTGGTGAGTTTACAGAGCTGCTCCTATCTATATAGAGCTCCTAATCTAGGTCTCTTATGGGTTGATCTAGCAAGTCCAGCTGGCTGGAGTATACTGCACCAAGTACTTCCAAGAAATTGTGCTACAGCATTCCCTCATTTATTGGGAGCAGTGTCACTGGATTTAAAGTGGTACATACCTCTATTACTAGTCTTGAGTTTTCACATAATAAGCTCTGGTACCTAGTGAGGTGGTCGTTAGTGAGCCAGTAATGTCCTATGACATTCATCAGAGTCACTACTGCATGTGGCACCCCCACTTTTAGGACTTGTTCTAAAGTTAGTTTGTCTGCCTCTTGCATGGCAATGGCAGCTAGGGTTCTCAAGCATGGTGGCCAGCCCTTTGCAACTCCATCTAGTTGTTTGGAGAGATAGGCTACTGGTCTAGGCCATGACCCCAAGTCCTGGGTTAGTACACCCACTGCTGCCTTGCTCCTTTCTGAGACATAGCACAAAAGGTTTGGCTAGGTTAGGAATACATAGCACTGGGACAACTTGTAATTCCTTTATAAGAATCTGAAAGACACAGTCCTCTTCTGGCCCCCCAGTCCATGGGCTCTTTTTCTCCCCCTTTGTGACTTCCTAGAGGGGTTTGGCCAGTACTGCAAAGTTGGGGATCCACAAACGGCAGAATCCTACTGCACCCAGGAGCTCTTTGACTTCTCTCCTCATGGTGGGGAGCAGGATGTTCTGAATAACCTGTTTCTGCTCTACTCCTAGCTTCCTCTCCCCCTGCTGGAGAATGAATCCCAAGTACTTTACTTGCCTCTGGCAGATCTGGGCCTTTTTCTTCTCTAGATGTTGTAGAAGCTCTTCCGTTCCTTGAGCTCATCCTTGGAGAATCTCGTGACCCAGCAACAGATCACCCACATACTGAAGGAGGACACATCAGACGTCCTGTGCAGGAAACCTCTGGAGATTCAAAGCAAGGGCCTCCCTAAAGATGGTAGGGTAGTTCTTGAACCCTTGCAGGAGCCTAATCCAGATATACTGCACCTTTGCCTCTGTAGCCAGGTTCTCCAATTGGAAGGCAAACAGCTGCTGGCTTTCAGGAGCCAATCTTATACTAAAGAAGGCTTCTTTTAAGTCCAAGTAAGTGAACCATGAGACTTGAGAAGAGAGGAGGCTTAGGAGAGTGTATAAGAATTTGGTACTGTTGGGTGCAGAGTAACTTCTGCCTCATTTACAACCCTCAAATCCTGTACTGGCCGCTACTCATTGGTCCCCGGTTTTCTGACAGAGGGCAACGGAGTATTCTAAGGTGACTTGCACAGCTCCTTGAGCCTTTGTAAATGCATCTGGATTCCTTCCCAGGCCTCCTTAGGAATCGGATATTGTTTCTGGCTAACAGGCAGTGCCCTAGGCTTTAACTCTGTTGCCCTGGCATTTGGTTTATTGCCAGCCTGGCAGGGGGGGGGTTCTTCAGCCCTGACTCCAGGGTATTTTTTTTTCCAAGATATTTTTGAATTAGTTTTGGCTTGGAGGCTTCCCAGATGTGTCAGAAAAGATCCTCCACTCCTCCTCTCTGGGGACGGTTAGAGTTAGAAAAAGTCTAGGCTTAGGCACCTGTTGTAATCTCCCAGCTAGGGGAGGAGAGCCTGGACCTGACTCTGGCGATGCAGTGGAAGTCCTCCTATTGGGAGGTCAGGCTTAAATGAGCTTATGCTAGGACCTGGTAAATCTGGTGATGACGGGCCTGAGTCAGTGCAGTCTCTGGAAAGGACAGAATCAGGTATGGATGGTCAGAGCCTTGCTGGCATATAAGGAGGAGGAGCTAGAGTTTCTGCTTTTATTGGTTCACTAGGGGTTAAAATTTCTGGTTTTGGCTGCTGTAGTGGCTTTCTGGGTCTGGTGGAATGCTTCCCTGCCTTAGCTACCAATACTGTAGAAGCCTGACCTCTAAGCCAAGCAGATGGGTGCAACACTAGTGTAAGCCAAGTGTCTATGTAGGGAAATTGGCCGGAGTGGCCTGGGTCTCTAGTGACTACCTGTCACACCTTCTGTACAACAGACTTATATAAGCTTCCTTCTGATGGCCACCTTGCCCCCAAAGTGGGTCATTCTAACTCACACAAGGTCCTCAATTTCCCTGGGGACATAGTAACCCTGTAATGCTCTGAGAACCTTTTCTTAAAATTCTTGACCATCGTGGCTAAAGGAGTGGGTTTCCCCTGTGAATCTACCTCCCATACCTCCCAAGACAGACAACAGTCACGCCACAGAAGGAATGGGGGAAGAGAAGGGGAAACTTGGAGGGGATGCTACTTGCTCCAGTCTGTCACCGGCTTCTCCCCTCGCGGGAATGGCAGGCCCTCTTGGCTTAGGGCAGGCTGATAATAAACCATCAGCACACAATTCTGCCTCTTGGCCTTATGAGGCCCCCTGCAGAACTGCAGTTGGGGACCCAACATTTCCTTCAGCCCTTTGGGAGGGAGTCAAAACCCTCTCCCGGTGTCCGTCTCATTCACTCTGCACTCACTCTCTTTCATACAACCTCCCCACACCAGTGGAGGATGAGAGTCACTGCTCCCCACAACCTGTGGAGGGTGACGAGTCACCACTCCCATGGGGACGACTCCCCACACCTGTGAAAAGTGCACAGTTGCCTCTCCTCACCTAGGGAGGGCAACTAGTAACTGTCTGGAGGGTGATCAGGCCTCCCTTCTGTCTGGGGGGCAGGACCCCAGCTAGCTACCCTTGCCCGGTTTTCCGGACCGTGGCTCTGATGCACCCTTTCTCCTCATTCCTTCATTGTCTGGTCCTTGCTGGGACCGGTGAAGGGGATCCCCCTCTCCATCCTACAGAGGCACCAACACGAGGAAGTCCCTGGCATACACTCAGCAAGGGCATCTGCAAGGCTGCTCTGGGACTCCCCAACAGGGTGCCTGAAGTCTGCCAGTTGTGGGGGTCTTTCCTCCTTGGTTCCCTGTCAATGTACCATATGTTGCAGGAATCAAAAGAGGACAAAAATGCCCAGACAACTTGATGAAGAAAGTAGGGTTTATTAAAGCTGGCGGAGCACATGAGACTTGTAGCTCCAAAACAGGGCTTCCCAAAGTTGATTTTCTTACAGGATATATACCTTTACAGTATCCAAGCAATTGACATGTGATTTCTTTGTTTAAGGTTTCCCAGGACTCAAGGAGAGGGGAGGGGGAGTTTCGGTGGGGTAAGCAAGGGGGAAGGGGTTTCCAGATCACTGGTCATAGTTACATACAGATCTTGCTGTTCTTGTTTTGTATTGTAACTACAGGATATAGATAATTTATTAGTGGCTGACTCAGTCACCCCAGCTGGCTCCTTTCCCTTGTATTCTTTTCATTTCTTCCTTCTCAGGGAAGAGGCGGCCTTCTTCTTCATTCTGTTGCATTCAAGTGAACTTTTTAACAGTCTCTGCATGTTTAGACATTTCTTATGTTAACACTTGCTTTTTCCCCTGTGTCATTTACTTGGCAATTTCACATCTCAAACACAACTGAAAACCAAGAAATAAGCCATCCGAAAGTTCCTCAATAGTCAGAGTCCCTGAAGGTATTGAATTAAGTTATTATACTAATTGATGTTCCCATGACCTCAGATCAACAGGGAAGTGCGCTCACACTTGTTTAAGAAGATAGCTCACAAGGCATTTAAGGTTTCTAACCATTACTGATGGAGTGTTAGTGTCTGAAGGGACCAACCACAAATAGTTGAAAGATTGATTTATATCCAGTCAGATAAATAGGGTTTTAATGTGCAGGTTTGTATTAGGGATATGAGTTGATTATTTCAGGTAAGGTCACCTTCACTTAGGGGAAGGTAGGGGATTTATCAGGCAGATGACCTCACTAGTGCTGCCCAGGGAATTTCAGGTTGGTTGAATGGTCCAAAATTCCATTCCTCAGAGAGGCTGAAAATGCAATTAGGTTAGGTGTTATGTGCTTGCTTTGGTGACATGATTTAGCGAAAATGACTCTATTTTGGTTGTTGTTTTTTCTTTTCTTCTTTCTTTGGATTAAAGGTTTTGATTTCTACACTATAAAATGGGGCAGACGGGGAGCTTGCTCTCTCTTGGTTCCTGAGATTAGTATTAGAGAGTAGAGCAGAAATAGGCCATGTAGAGGAGAGGAGAAGCAGCCAAGATGGTGGAGTGCTGAGGGAAAAGCCAATTTGTGCAGAGTTTGTGCAGAGAGAAGGATATGCGAAACAGAGGTGAATAAAGCTGGTGAGGTAGACATCTTTGATTCTAGAAAACTTGAATAAGTCAGTGGCTTTGGGAGCCCTGAATGGAAAGGGAAGTGTTTTCCCACTGTATATATTTCTCGCCTGCCAGGTGCGAGCTAGGATTAAAGCTAATGGCCCACCAGTTCTTGGCTCCGTTGTTTCATTACCGTCTGTTTGAATTAAATGTAAACCTGCACGGGTCAGGCAGCTGTGATGGTGGCCATGGCTACTGGCTTTACACTGGGGCTCAAACTGGTGCCCTTAGGCTCAAGCAAGTGACCCTGGGATTGAACTGGCAACCTCAGTGCTCCAGGACAACACTCTATTCATTGTGCCATCAGCCAGGGTCCTCACATTAACCTTTTAAAGTTGGTACTATTATCTCCATTTTTTTTTAATTTTATTTAGCAAGCAAGAGAGAGAGATGGAGAGGAAACAGAGAGACAGGAAGGGAGAAAGATGAGACACATCAACTCATAGTTGTGTCACCTTAGTTGTTCATTGTTTGTTTCTCACATGGGCCTTGACAGGAAGCTCAAGCCAGACCAGTGACTCCTTGCTCAAGCCAGCAACCTTGGGCTTTGTAAAGCCAGTAGCCATGACCACCATCACAGCCGCCTGGCCTGTGCAGGTTCGCATCTGATTCGAACAGACGGTAATGAAACAATGGAGCCAAGAACTGGTGAGCCATTAGCTTTAATCCTAGTTTGCACCCAGCAGGCGAGAAATACACACAGTGGGAAAACACTTCCCTTTCCATTTAGGGCTCCCAAAGCCACTGACTTATTCAAGTTTCCTAAAATCAATGGTTTCTAGCTCACCAGCCTTATTCACCTCTGTTCCCCATCTCCTTCTCTCTGCATAAACTGGCTTCTCCTTCAGCACTCCGTCATCTTGGCTGCTTCTCCTCTCCTCCATGTGGCCTTTCTCTGCTCTCCTCTCTAATGCTAATCTTAGGAACCAAGAGAAAGCAAGCTCCCAGTCTGCCCCATTTTAAAGTGTAGAAACCAAAACCTTTAATCCAATATACAAACAAGGTATGGGAAGTCTCTGATACAAAGTCACTTATCTGAGGCATAATGGGATTCCTCATAAGCGTGCACAACCCCCTATCATGCAACAGTCAAGGGTATGGAGAAAAGCTTAGTGTTAAAACTAAGCCTTAGGCCTGACCGGGTGGTGGCGCAGTGGATAGAGCATCAGACTGGGATGCAGAGGACCCAGGTTCGAGACCCGAGGTCGCCAGCTTGAGTGTGGGCCCTTCTGGCTTGAGCAAAAGCTCACCAGCTTGGACCCAAGGTCACTGGCTCGAGCAAGGGGTTGCTCTGTCTGCTGAAGGCCCACGGTCAAGGCACATATGAGAAATCAATCAATGAACAACTAAGGTGTTGCAAATGAAAAACTGATGATTGATGCTCCTCATCTCTCTCTGTTCCTGTCTGTCCCTATCTATCCCTCTCTCTGAGTCTCTCTCTGTCCCTGTAAAAAACAAACAAACAAAAAAATACAAAATTAAACCTAAACCTTAGGCTATAATGACTTTGCCGGTTTATAGCCTGTCTCCCATACCCAATAGAGACTATAAGCGAGCAAACATATATATCATATTTACAAACTTATTTGACCAAAAAGCTTCAAGGCAGTGACCATGAGATCATATTGTTGTCCCCACACTCAAGCTGGTGAGCCTGTGCTCAAGCTGATGACCTTGGGATTTTGAACCTGGGATCTCAGTATCTCAGGTTGATGCTCTTATCCACTGTGTTACCACCACTCAGGCCTATTATCTCTATTTTTTTTAGAGAGAATAAAAAAGCACAGAGAGGTTAGAAAACCAACCCAGGCATACACAGTCCATAATGGCAGTTCGGGAGTTCATATCCACACCTGTCTATAGGGCTAGCACTCTAAACTTGAGCATGACACCCATATCCTGGGATCATTGCTCATATCCTGGGTGCTTTTTCTATAAAGGCCTGTGTTTTTAAAGAGTCTCACAAATACACCACAGATGTTTTCTGGAGACTATCCAGAATACCCAGATGCTAAAATGGTGAGCAGAGAATGAGGAAATGCCTCTTTCTGGAGAAAATGTAAGCAGAGATGGCACTGGGCAGGAGGACTATGATCTGTGGCTCTCGGCCTTCTCCACCCCACACCTCTGGGCAGGTGGCCTCATCTGCCCCATGCTGGAGGCAAGGAAAGGAAGCATTCTGTCTCTCTTCCCTTTCTTGCTACTCACCAAAAGAACTGTCCCAGATGTGAATAAATTTGGTTTCTCAAGTCTTGACTTTGGACACAAGACCCCACAAATTTTAGCAAATTACAACATCTCCCTCTGCTGGCATCTTCCTGGGATTACAGTCAAAGATAGATGTTTTATTTCCCCATCAAAGTCTGACACCCATTGCCTCCCATAAACCCACACCCCTCGTAACACTGCCCAGTTCTCTGGGGGAAGACTGGCCCTCACTCACTGCTCATGGCACGCCATCACAATGGAGCCACAATCTCAGAATCCCATGTCCCCTAGACATGGCAATGGGCACATGACCCAAGGAGGCAACAGTGATGGACCTGAGGGGTAGGAGGGGACAGTCCTGGACATTATACATGTACACTTTGAAACTGCCCTTTCTCTGGGGTCTCCCCCAGTGGGGCTATCAGCCTGGGATGTCTGTGGCATTGGCTCTCCTCCCCAAATAAGAAAGCCCATCCATAGCAAGAGGAAAAGGGCCAATGGACAGAGAAACCCGAAGGAGAGCAGGAGCCTTATGTGAATTTCTAGATCCAGTCCAAACCAGCAGACCAGTTCCTTACTTGAGAGCAGGGTTTATTATGGGAATTGAAATTTAAGTGAAGAAAAAGGCCCCAAAGGAGGACACTGGGGGCTTCCTAGAGAGTTTACCACCTTCAATCTTCCACGTGGATGTGGCTGGACAAACTGACTACACATAACTGGGAATAGCCTCAGTCAGTTTCAGTTTGCACAGTATTGTGGGAGTTCAGAACAAGTTACTCTAAGATATGCCTCAGCAGTGTGCAGATTACTTTGAACTAAAGGCAATTTTAACTTCAGGCTCAAAAGAACTATCTGTTCCCAACCCTCAACTAGTTAGAAGAACTTGAATTAGGGACCCTGCCCCATAATAAGATACTGTCAGATACTTTTTTGTTTGTTTCAAGATGGGAGGAGGGGAGATAGTGAGGCAGACCGGGACCCCCCGAGCAAACCCATCTGGGGATGATGCTTGAGTAGCAAGCTATTCTCAGTGCCTGAGGCTGGTATTTTGAACCAACCACAAGAAGAGGCTGCTCAGTCACTTGGGCAACAGGACCGGAGTGTTTGTGGGGACACCTACAATGAGGGTTGGCATATCGTAATTCTTCCCTTAGCTTCCAGAGGGAGCCCCAATGCTTCCTAAAGGTTCATTCTTCAATACACTGAACGTCTACTGTGTGCCAGGTACACTTTTATTCCCACTGTCCAGTAGGCAGTGGGGGTGACAGACATAGAAACAGGTCATTTAAATTCCATGTACGTGATTAGCACACCAAGAGGCATATGTGTAGGATTTCATAGGAACTCAAAGGAGGGATTGGCTATGTTTCTGTAATAGGTAAAGAATTCCTGTCCCAGTCTCTGGAATTTGCACATCAAGTGCTTGTTCCCTCCACACAATAAAAATTCCCTCGTTTATTGAGCAGAATCTGGGGGCCAAACATTTAACACATTTGAACACAGCTGATTTAATTCAATCCTCATAATAACACCCTTCCCAGACCAGTAAAGGAAGTCTTAGAGAGGGTAAGTAATAAGTGGCAGAAGCAGGATTTGAATCCAGGCCTGCTGTGTCTTAGGTAAATCCCATGCTTTAAACCCTCTATCCCTGGGCTCCTTCAAGTGGAGGCCTGCACACAGGTAACAGGCCCCAGGTATACCTTCCTTCAGACCTGGACCCACTCCATCTGGGTCAATTGCACCATCACTTTGCGTGCCTCTCTGAAAACTGTTGCTGGCTCCTACTGGTCTGTTTCCAACCTATTCTGCCCTCCTATGCAATAGTGGGTAGACTTGCCTGTCCTCTTCTCTGGGGCTGTCAGCTGCCTTCTACTACAGAGATTTCGCGGCCACTGACACCTGTGCAACTTTAGGTTTGGGGGTTTTCCCACCCCCAATGCCTTCTTCTGGCTCCCACACAAATTCTACTCACTGTACTGTCTGCCCCAACTCTGCCCTCTCTGGGATAATAGCTGTGGGTCCTGGCCCACAAGGACCTCTGCCTTTGAATTACTTATTTTCGCCATTGATAGAACATTAATTATTTGAATTATCACATGTTGCCTATACTGTACTTATTTCTAGTATAGTTATCATACATACACGTGTTTTTCTTACTTTAGCAAGACTGGAAGTATATCCAAATTTTAATAGGCTTAAAAGGTTAAGAGGCAATTAAAATACAACTTTATGTTTGTTTCTATTAGTGCTTTTTTTTGTTGTTTTTGTTACTTTAAAAATATTAACTTTATTGGGTTATACCATATCTCCCCACGTATAAAATGCACCCTTTTCCCAAAAAATTTGGGGTCTAAAAACTGGGTGCATTCAAACAGTGGTTAAGAAGAGTTTTTATTTGCATTTCTTATTTTTTTGTGCTTGTTTTTGTGCTCATTGCTAAAGACAGTGACTCGTCATCAGACACAGATGAGGATGGGAGTTTTGACAGGGATGAAGAGTTGTATGAATTTTATGATGAATAAAACTTGAGTTCAATAACTTTATGTAATACATTTTTTTTCAAATTTCATGCCCCCAAATTAAGGTGCATCTTATACATGGGAATGTCTTATACATGGGGAAATATGGTAATTTAATAACAATGGATACAGTGGTACCTTGAGATACAAACAGACCAATTTGTTTTTAAGATACGAGCTGTGACTCGGTCTGTATTTTTGTTCGAGATCCAAGCGGAATTCCGAGATATGAGTCGTGATTCGGGAAACTGCCGCTAATTGGCGCATTGGTGCATGGGTCCAGTATCTGCAGTTTGATATACGAGTTGACTGACTTACAAGCTCAGTTACAGAACGAATTAAATTCGTATTTCAAGGTACTACTGTACACCTATTTTGCTTGACCAGGCAGTGGTGCAGTGGATAGAATATCAGACTGGGATGCGGTGGACTCAGTTTCAAAACCCCAAGGTTGCCAGCTTGAGTGAGGGCTCATCTGGCTTGAGCACAGGTTCCCCAGCTTGAGTGTGGGGTTGCTGGCTTGAGTGTTGGATCATAGACATGACCCCAAGGTCTCTGGCTTGAGCCCAAGGTTGCTGGCTTGAGCAAGGGGTCACTCGCTCTGCTGTAGTCCCCCAGTTAAGGCTCATATGAGAAAGCAATCAATGAACTAAGGAGTCGCAATGAAGAATTGATGCTTCTCATCTCTCTCCCTCCCTGTTTGTCTGTTCCTCTCTCTGTCTCTGTCACAAATAAAAAATAAAATAAAATACATCTATTTTGAATGAACATTTGATGAGTTTTGACAATTTTCTTTTTATGTGAAAGGAGGGTAGATAGTGAGATAGACTCCTGCAGGTACCCTGACTGTGATCCACCTGGCAACCCCCATCTGAGGCTGATGCGCAGACCAACTGAGCTATCCTCAATGGCCAGGGCCAACGCTTGAACCAATTGAGCCACTGGCTGTGAGAGGGAAAGAGAGAGAGAAGGGAGAGAGGAAGGGGAAGCAAATGGTCACTTCTCATGTGTGCCCTGACCAAGGATCAAACCCGAACATCTGCATGCGGGGTGACACTCTATCCACGGAGCCAGCCGGGCCAGGGCTGAGTTTTGATAAATTTATATAATCTTGTTAGATCAGCACAATCGAGATACAGAACATTTATATCACCCAAAATAATTCCCTTGTGTCTCTTCAACCAATTCTTGACCTTCATCCTGGCCCCAGGCAATGACTGGTCTGGTTTCTGATGCTATAAATTAGATTTGTCTTTCCTAGAGTTTCTTATAGGTGAACTATAAAGTATGTACTTTTGTGTCTGGCTTCCTTTTACTCATCATAATGTTTTGGACAGTAACTCGTGTATCAGTAGTTCCCTCTTGTGGCTGAATAGAAGTTTTTTTGTGTTACTACACTATACTTTGCTTTCCCACCCTCCTGTTCTGTTGTTTTCCGGCTGTTGAGAATAAAGTTGCTAGGAATCTGTACAAGGTTTTCTGTGGATGTTTTTATTTGTCTTTGGCCAATACCTAAAGAGAAGAATTGTTTGTCATATGCAGAGGCAGATTAAGGTTGGTTGAGGCCCAGTTGCAGAAGAAAATATTGGGCCCCTTGTCATTAAAAAAAAAGTACGAAGTTGTGGTTTTGTGGGGCCCTTCAGAAGTTGGGGCCCAGGACACGCATCTGGTGCACCTGCTATTAAATGCACCTTTGGTCATATGGTAAAGGTTTGTTTATAGGAAATACCAAATTATGAAGTGGTTGGACTACTTTCATCAGCAATGTCTGAGAGTTCCTGTTGCTTCATGTCTTCTCCAACACTTAGTAGTGTTGTTCTTTTTAATCTGAGCCATTTTAGTAGCTATGTAATGATCTCTCATAATAGTTCTTACATGCATCTCCCTGATGACTAATGATGTTGATCATCTTTTTTTGTTCTCATTGGTCCTTTGTATGTTATGTCTTGTTTTGTGAAGTAACTATTTAAATATTTTGCCTATTTTTAGAAATCAGTTTATGTTCTTTTAAAAAATATTTTGACAGAGAAGAACAGGAAGGGAGAGAGAGTGTGAGAGAGGGTGAGAAGCATCAACCTGTAGTTGCTGTCACTTTAGTTGTGCATTGAGCTTCTTGTATGTGCTTTGACCAACTGAGCCAGTGTCCCCTTGCTCAAGCCAGAGACCTTGGGCTTTTCATGCCAGTGACCTTGGGTTCAAACTAGTGAGTCAGTTTTGAGACTGTGTGGATGATCCTCTGCTCAAGCTAATGACCCTGTGCTGACAACCTGCGCTCAGAGCCAGCAACCTTGGTCACCATTGGTCAGGCAATCTTCTTTTTATTGAGTTGTAAGAATTCTCTATATTCCATACACAAATTCTTTGTCAGATAAACATATAGCTAATATCTTTTCCCAACCTAAGCTTGCCCTTTCATTTTCTTAGTATGTCTTTAAGAGTAAAGGTGGAATTTATAATTTTTTCTTTTATGGTTTGTGTTATTGTGTCTTAGCTAAGAAATGTTTGCTTATCCCAAGGTTTCCAGTATTTTTTTAGTGTGTTTTCCTCTAGTAGTTTTATGGTTTTACCTTTTACATTGGGTCTATGTAGGACCGGTGGCTATAGCTGTGGCTGGGCAGGTTCGTTTTCTCACTGGATTCAGGCAGACGGTAAAGGAACTGTGGAGCTGGACAATGAGGGCCATTCCATTTATTAAAGTTTCATAATGGCAGACAAGCCAGCAGGCAGGGAAACTGGTTTCCCTTTCTCTCTCTGGACTCACCTGGACTCACAGGTCCCCACCAGCCTCAGCTCTCCCCAGCCAAACAGGCTGGGCTGAAATCTCAGGGCTCCCAAGCCCCTCAGCACTCTCTCTCTCTCTACACTCTAACAAAACAAACTGGGGGAAAAAGTCCCTCCTCCAGCAAACAATGGCCCCTCCCCATGGGGGCAGGCATTCGCAATTTGCAATCTGTTGCCCTGAGGGTAAGTACCCGCAGCCTGCCTTAGACTATACACACATGGTGCTGCCCTGTGCCAATGTAAAATACAGGCGAGCAAACCTAAACACACTTGTTTCACACTTGAAACACATTGGTTTGCCCAATAGTCTATGATCTATTATGAGTTATTATTTTTGTGCATGATATGAAATAAAGGACATATTTAATTTTTTGCCAGATAGATCATAGTTGTTTCAGCTCTCTTTGTTAAAAAGTCTCTTCTTTTTAACTGACTGGTGATGGCACAGTGGATTGAGTGTTGACCTGGTATGCTGAGGTCCCAGTTTCGAAACCCTGAGGTTGCTGGCTTAAGCATGGTCTCACCCAAGTTGAGTGCAGGGTCTCTGGCTTGGGTGACTGATCATCAACATGATCCCATGGTCACTTGGGCTTGAGCCCAAGCTCACTGGCTTAGCAAGGGGTTACTAGCTCTGCTGGAGCCCTCTGTTGCCTCCCCTCTGTCAAGGCAGGTATGAGAAGCCATCAATGAACAGCTAAAGTGCTGCAACTACGAGTTGATGCTTTTCATTTCTCTCCCTGTCTTTCTGCCTCCTCTCCCTCTCTCTCCCTCTTCCTCTCTCTCTCTCTTTCAAAAAAAAAAGTATATTCTTTTTTTGTTGTTGTTCAATTATCCTGAAACCATTGTCAAATATCAATTGATCAATAAAGCAAGACAGTGTGGTAATTCAGGAAAAAATAGACAAGTAGAACAATGGAATAGAATAAGGCCCAGAAATAGACCCACGCAAATACAGTCATTGATCATTGACAAGGAACAAAGGCAATTCAATGGAAAAAGGGTGACTGTGGCCTGTGGTGGCACAGTGGATAAAGCCTCAACCTGGAGTGCTGAGGTTGCTGGTTCAAAACCCCAGGCTTGCCCAATCAAGGCACATATGGGAAGCAACTACAAATTGATGCTTCCTGCTCCACACACCCCCCTCTCTAAAATCAATAAATAAAATCTTTTTGTGAGGTCGGTTGGCAATGGGGGAAGATCATGTGAGGAACCAGGCCCAGGAACTTTGGCTGGAACCGCCCACACCCATGCCCACCAAAAAGAAACAGCCCAGAGCCCTTTGAAAAGGAACGACTGTCAGCCAATGAAATTTCACCACATCATATCAACTCTCCTTCACCTTACCGACCCTGTAAATTACCCCCAAATGGGAGAATCTGTGTGACTTCTCTGGCCCGTTTTGTGGACCAGAGAATCTTGTCCAGGATGTGCTCTACTAAATAAAGCTTTTGCTGTTCCACACTTCGTGGCTATGACCTTCTTTCTTCCTTGGTGGGGAAAATACCTTACACTTTTAAAAAGAAAAAGGGTAATTGTTTCAACAAATGGAGCTGCAATTACTGCAATACACATCCCCTCTGCATTATTCTGGAAGCTGACCTTACACCTTTCACAAAAATCAACTCAAAATGAATCAAAGGCCTAAATGTAAAATGCAAAACTATAAAACTCCTAGAAGATAGCATAGGATGAAACCTAGGAGATCTTGGATTTGGGGATGACTTTTTATACACAATAATAAAAACACGACCCATGAAATAAATGTGAAAGTTCTGTTTTGTGAAAGGCACTGTAAAGAAAATCAAAAGACAAGCCAGAAACAGTTGCAAAACACATATTTGGTAAAGGACTTGTATTTAAACTATACAAAGAATTCTTATAACTCAACAATAAAAAACAAACATAATCATGCCAATACCACACACACTATTTTGCTCAATTAAAAAGTGGACAAAGCCTTGGCTGGTTTGCTCAGTGGTACAGTGTCGGGCCAGTGTTTGGATGTCTGGGTGTCTAGTCTGGGTTTGATTCCTGGTCAGGGTACACAGGAGAAGCAACTGTCTGCTTCTCCACCTGTCTTCCTTCCCCTTCTCTCTCTCTCTCTTCTCTTCCTGCAACCATGGCAATTGATTTGAGTGCATCAGCCTCAAGCAAACTGCATCAGCCCCAGGCACAGAAGATGGCTCCATGGAACCTCTGCCTCAGGCACTAAAAATAACTCAGTTGTGAGCATGGCCCCTGATAGGCACAGCATTGACCCCAGACAGGGTTTGCTGGGAGGATCTTGGTCAGGGTGCGTGTGGGAGTCTGTCTTTTTATCTCCCCTCTTCTCATTTGGAAGAAGAAGGAAAAAAAATAAAACATTAAAACAAATGTTAGTCAAATAAGTTTGTAAATATGATATATATGTTTACTCACTTATAGTTTGCAATGGGTGTGGGAGACAGGTTGTAAGCTGGCAAGGTCCTTATAGCCTAAGGCTTAGTTTTAAGACTAAGCCTTTCCTACCCTTTAAAGCTAAGATCTTTTCAACATCCTTTTAATGCTAAGATCTTCTCAAAACTAAGCTTTTACCCACACCCTTGACTGTTGCATGATGTGGGGTGGTGCACTCTTATGAGAAATCCCATTTACGCTTCAGATAAGTGGCTTTGTATCAGAGACTTCCTTATTTGTAAATTGGCTTAGGCTGACCAGGCGGTGGCGCAGTGGATAGAGTGTCAAACTGGGATGTGAAGGACCGGGGTTCGAGACCCCAAGGTCGCCAGCTTGAGCGTGGGCTCATCTGGCTTGAGCAAAAAGCTCACCAGCTTGGATCCAAGGTCACTGGCAAGGGGTTACTCTGTCTGCTGAAGGCCCATGGTCAAGGCACATATGAGAAAGCAATCAATGAACAACTAAGGTGTTGCAAATGAAAAACTGATGACTGATGCTCCTCATATCTCTCTGTTCCTGTCTGTCTATCTCTTTCTCTGTCTCTGTAAATAAATAAATAAATAAATAAATAAATAAATAAATAAATAAATAAATAAATTGGCTTAAAGACTTTAATTTCTACTATAAAATGAGGCAGACCAGAGCACTCTTGCTCAGTTCCTGCCATCAGCATTGCAGAGGAGAGGCAGCCAAGATGGCGGGCTGCTGAAGGAGAAGCCAGTGTATGCAGAGTTTGTGCAGAGAGAATAAGATAGGAAACAGAGGTGAATAAGTGTAAAGCCAGTAGTCGAGGCCATCATCACAGCCGCCTGGCCCATGCAGGTTCGCATTAGATTCAAACAGTCGGTAATGAAACAACGGAGCCAAGAACTGGTGAGCCATCAGCTTTCATTCTAGCTTGCACCTGGCGGGCAAGCAAAAACACACACTGGGCTCCAAAACCTACACATTCAGTGTTCACAAAGCTACTGACTTATCCGAGTTTCCTAGAATCAAAGGTTTCTAGCTCACCAGACTTATTCACCTCTGTTTCTTATCTCCTTCTCTCTACACAAACTCTGCTCAAACTGGCTTCTCCCTCAGCACTCTGCCATCTTGGCTGCTTCTCCTGGCCTCCATGTGGCCTTAATCTGCTCTCCTTTCTAATACCTCAGGAACCAAGAGAGACCAAGCTACTAGTCTGTCCCACTTTATACTGTAGAAATCCCAATCTTTAATCCAGTCTACACACAAGGAACTCTCTAACACAAAGTCACTCATCTGAGGCATAATGGGATTCCTCAGGAGAGCGCACCACCCCACATCATCCAATCAGTCAAGGGTGTGGGTGAAAGCTTACTCTTGAAACTAAGCCTTAGGTTATAACGACCTGGCCTGCTTACATTACAGCCTTTCCCCCACACCCATCCCAAGCATAAGGGCAAATAATATCACCTGGGTGACGGGCTTCCATGTGGGAAGCACCATCTTTAACAAAGTGAGCATAATATATTTTATCTTCCCAACAATAAGGTTGGTTGAATAAGGCTGGTGGGGCCTTTGATTCTATGAATACTTGGATGAGTCAGTGGCTTTGGGAGCCCTGAATGGAAAGGGAAATATTTTCCCACTGTGTGTATTTCTTGCCCGCTGGGTGCAAGCTAGGATTAAGGGTAATGGCCCACCAGTTCTTGGCTCCATTGTTTCATTACCATCTGTCTGAATCAAATGTGAATCTGCACGAGCAAGGCGGCTGTGATGGTGGCCATGGCTACTGACTTTACAACAAACAAATAATAAATAAATAAATACATACATAAATAAATAAATAAATAAATAAATAAATAAATAAGTTGAAAGGTCATAAAGTCTTCAAAGTCTGGTGTGGTTAAAGAACAGCTTGTCCTGGTGCAGGCCAGCTCTTCTCACTCCACAATCACCTTTGCTTTCAGCTCCTCACTCCCTCTCCATGTCCAGCTGTTCTGCCCTGTGGCTGTCTGTGTTGGAAAGCAGCTTCTTTCCTCGGGGCTTGAAAACCACTCTCTTTGCCCATTCAAGAGCTCAGGTGTCTGTGTAGGTGTTTGAATCTTGCTAATGTGTATGGTTCAGGATTGTTGCTTCCTCATACACTGTCCACACTGAGGTCAGAGGGCTGGATGTTTGGTTCCTGCTTTGTGCGTGGCAGCATCACTCGTCAACTCTGCTGCCCTCAAGCCAACCAGTCAACACTGAGAACATCTGGCCTGCTGCTTCCAGGCAGAATTAGACTTTGGAGAGCAGAGCAAGCTGAGAAAGAGAAAGTCTATGATAAGAGTTACAAAGTCTAACAGGAAGAAAAATAAGGGATTAGCAATGATAAATTATGCAAGATTATGAAAGAGTGAGAGAGAGAGAGAGAGAGAGAGAGAGAGAGGCAGCCTCTGAAGGAGCAGGGCCACTAAAAAGGAGGGTGAAACTGCAGGACACAATTTTTCCCCCTGTGAAATTGTAAAAACAAAACAAAAATGTAAATGATAATGTTCAATGCTGGCAAGGATGTGTGATGATGGAAAGATCACTTTTATAAATGACCAGAAACAGCTTTTTATGGAAATGGTTTAATAGTATGTACAAAAGGGCATACATTTTGAATTAAGAAATTATATTTAAGAATTTCTATTCTAAGGGTAAAACATCAAACTGTTTTCAAAGACCTACATAAAAAGATATTTAACACATTATAATTACAGCAAAAATTGAGTACTGCCTACAGAGTACTTATTATACTTTGACAAAATGATGAAAATATTATGTAGACATTTTTTACAATAGACTTTTAGGGGAGAAAATCAACTGCTGAAAGATTTTGAGAGGCCCTGGCCTGTTTGCTTAGTGGATAGAACATCAACCCCACATGTGGACATGCCGGATTCAATCCTCAGTCAGGGTACACACGAGAAGCAACCATCTGCTTCTCTCTCCCTCCTGTTCCCCATTCTCTTTTCGTCTCTCAAAGCCAGTGGTTCGATCAGTTTGGTTCCAGTGCTGGCCCTGGGAGCTGAGGATAGTTCAGTTGATTTGAGCATTGTCCTCAGATGAGAGTTGCTGGGTGGATCCCGGCTGGGGCACAGAGGAAGTCTGTCTCCCTATCTCTCCTCCTCTCACTTAAGTAAGAAAAGAAAAAGATTATGAGAGACTTTGTTTTCTTTATCATAGTTTTAAATGCAGCACTCTGGAACTGGGATATGGAGTTGTCTACCTGGGAATTTGGGATATGATATATTTAAAGAAACTGTATCTTAAAAGGCTTTTGTGGGGGTTCAAAAGGAGTCACTTTGAGATGTGGCCTCTGTGACATGCAAATTCTTTTGAGCAAGAGGCAACTGAGACCCTGTGAGCTTAAGAGAAACTCTGCCACACTTAATTACTTAGAAGAGTTTATGTGCTAATGTGAGATTATTGGAGATAACCTATTCCTCACCTATCTATAAGGCAAGGCAAACTTCTAATTACTAAATATCTGCTCTTCTTATCATCCTGCAATGGTCCTTTGAAGCCCCCAGGGCACATTACCTCATCCCTGGCTCAGAATGTTAAATGTACCACACTTTCCCTTTTGGTTTTTGAACCTCGCATGTATGTAGGGTTCCCATGCACATGTATATATTAAATTTAGTTATTTTCTCTTCTTTATCTGTGTTGTGTCTATTTGATTATTAGACCAGCCGAAAGAACTGGAGGGTAGGAAAGTTTTTTCCTCCTCCACACTTATTTAAAAACTCTTTAACATCATTTTAAAAAAACCCTTTTCTTCAAATATGAAGAGAATGAGATCCTAGTTTAGGATCTTAGTGATGGATATGTTAAGTCATTGCCTAGAACAGGGGTGCCCACACTTTTTCAGCTTGCAAGCTACTTATAAGATGACCAAGTCAAAATGATCTACCTACAATAAAAATGCAAAACATAAATCTATTTCTTCTATATTATCATTATTTAAGTTACTATTATTACTATTTAATATTGTGTATTCTTCTTTCACCTTTCTCCTTCTCAGCTCTCTTTTCCAAGGAAAGTCAATGTCATAGTTTTTATGAACAATCCGAAAAAGCCGCTCCACATTTCCCTTCTTTGGAATAGCAACGGCACACAGACAGATGAGGCAAACGCACTTAGAATATGAAATAGTGAAAAAAATCCCCTCCCATTCTGTATGAAAGTGGTAGGTTTTAGGCTTCTTACTCAGACCAGCTACGGCACTCATTTTTATACCTTTGTTGTATTTAGTTTAAATAAATTGAAGGCTAACTACGCAGCAATGTAACTGAACAAGTTAGCGCGGTTTAACGCGCATGCGTAGGGTGTCAAAAGTTCAGACGTCAGATTGGCTACACTGTATGCCAATGAAAAGACAAATGTCTTTTTAATGTCATGCGATCTACCCACACTTCTTTCGGAATCGACTGGTAGATCGCGATCGAAGTAATGATCACCCCTGGCCTAGAAGAAACAAGGACTATGGCTAAAGAGTGGAGTTCTGTCTGCACTGGATTGGAACAAAAGTGTTACAACATTCCTGAGAGTGTGATAGCAAGCCAGGGGTGTAAAATGTTTATAGTGGTAAAGGTTGCTGTTACTGCCAATTTGCAACATCAATGGCATGAGTTGCAAATTCCCACCTTCCACAGGGGAAGGGAAGTGTCACTGGAGGGAAGGAAATAAGAGAAGGGAACTTCCTTCGTGGAGGTCCTACAGTTGGCATTGCCATGTGGATTCTGCAAGCACGACCAGTCATCTAATCCTTACAGCAGACCAGTGAGATGCGTATTATAATGTTGTAGCCAGGAAGTGACAGCAACCCACGTCACACGAGGTTAAGCAAAATAGCATGTAATAGTTCCGCTATCCAGAGAGGACAGCTTAATGGAGACCTCATGTGATAAGATGTGAGTCTCTAGCAAGTTATATTTTCCCCAAATGTCTGCAACAGTGCCTTCCATCCCTTAGGCCTTTCTTATAATGTGACTCTGATACTCGTCCCATCAAGAAAAGGGTGTGTGTGTGTCTCACTTTTTTGTTTTCTTTTTTCTTTTTGGTGGTCTGTTTTTTGCTTCCTTATATTCCAAATTGCTGTTTTGATTCTCAGCTTCATCTACCCTGTTTATTTCGTATAAAGTATTCTTTTTTTAAAGTTAGTATATCCTTCATTTCTGACTAGTTCCATGTCACTTTTTTATGCTGTTGAAGTTCTCTCTGAGTTCATTGACCACCCTTATAACCAGTGTTTTAAACTCTGCATCTAGTAGGTTGCTTTTCTCCATTTTGTTTAGTTTTTTTTATTTCCTGAAATTTTGTTCTGTTCCTACTTCATTTGAACACATTTATTTGTCTCCTCAGTCTGGCTGCCTCCCTGTGTTTATTTCTATGTATTAGGTAGAGCTGCTATGTCCCCTGGGCTTGGTAGAATGGCCTAATGTAGTAGGTGTCCTGTAGGGTCCAGTGGAACAGCCTCCCCATTCACATGAGTTGAGCACTCTAGGTGTGCCCCCCTCCATGTGGGTTCTATAAACCCTCCTGTTGCAAGTGAAACTTGATTGCTTTGGGCATGTCAGTGATAGAGATTTACCCCCAGGCTGATCAGCTGCAAGAACTGGCTATGACCACCATGGAGGATCAGTTGTGCAGGGGTTTACCCCTTAGACAGGACTTACTTCAGCAGGATTCTGAGTCTGCCCTTTGAGTGTGTCATTTCTGGAGATGGTTGGCTGGTGATTCAATATGATCTGAAGCTGTCTACTAGGTCCATTGGGTGCACTGGCTCTGGGGCCCCCTAGGAAATGCAGGCCAAGGTCAGCCACCACTTGTATTCTGCCTGAGGCCAGCTTGCATGAGCTACAAAGTAACCTGCAGATGGCTGCTGTGTTGGGCCTGGAGATGCTCAGGAGAGGCCAAGCTGTGAACCAAGGCTGGCTGTCACCAGAGCCTCGCCTGAGGCCACTGAGTAAGAGGTACATGGCATGCTGAGGACAGATGCTGCTTGCTTGAGAGATTTTAAGAAAGTCTGAAGCAAGATCCAAGACAGGCCATTTGAATTGAAAAGCCACTGGAAGCAGCTTGGGTGGGACTACAAGTTGGTGGGGTGAAGTCTCAGGGAATTGCCAGGGCAGGTTGAATAGCCAGGTTGTTGGAGACTTAGATATGGTGCCTGCCTGCTAGATCTTTGGGGGAAGGGCTCAAAAAAGGAACAATGGCCTCTTCCAGAACCTTTACCTGGGAGAAAACTGCCCCTTCAGCTCTCCAGCTGATGATGCGTAACACTTCAGTTCCTTCCCATATGTCTCTGGTGCCTTTTGATCTGCTGCCCCAGTGCTGGAGTTCAGAGGGAGTGAGTCTGAGTAAGTCAGTGTGCGGGCCCTTTAAGAGGAGCTGCCTGGGACTCCAGCAGCCCTCTGTCTCACTCAGCCACAATCACCCTGGCTTTTACAGCCAGAAATTATGAGGACTTCTCTTCTTAGCTTTGGAACCCTGACTGGGGAGACCTGTTGTGAGGCTAGGATTCCTCATTCCTCACAGGGGACCTATTAACTTGAGATTTTTTTTTTTAACTTGGGGGATTTAAAAAAAGATTTTAATTGCACTAGGGAAAATAATCTTTTCTATGCACTAGGGTTCTGATGGGCTAATTCCTCCAACTTAATAAAAAAATCTGGAAGTCTTCCCTAGGATTTTCATGAGGGACCCTCAGGAAAAATAATCTTTTCTATGCACTAGGGTCTGATGGGCTAATTTCCCCAAAATAGGAGAGGGTAAGTTAATCTTCAAAAGAAAGGATGTTAGTTCAAGCACATAGGAACGAAAAATATACAATTTAAGGTTGGGAGATCTGGGCTACCTCACCAGAACCATTTAAATCTTAAAGCCCTAAAAAGTTTCATTAATTCTTTATTCATGTAAACTCTTTTATTGGTTAATAATAGCTATTATGTATTCATTTCTCTTTTGTATATTAGACATTTATTAAATCCTCACTCAATTGTGCATCATAGAGATTATTCCCTATTTTATGGACAAATTATCTGAGGCTCAGAGAAAATAAGAAACTTGCTCAAAGTCACAAAGAACAAAAGTGGCCACACTGTGATTCAAAATTCACATCCATCTGCATAGCCCATGCTCTTTCTACCCCAACATTTCACTTGGTGAACTGACAGCACCCCTCAGGACCACACTTAGGCAAAATTATGTTAAGGGTCTAAGTCGGAGGTCCCCAAACTACTGGGTCGCATGCAGCCCCCTGAGGCCATTTATCTGTACCCCCCCACACTTCCCGAAGGGGCACCTCTTTCATTGGTGGTCAGTGAGAGGGGCACAGGATGCATCCACACCCATAGTTCCCATTGAAATACTGGTCAGTTTGTTGATTTAAATTTACTTGTTCTTTATTTTAAATATTGTATTTGTTCCCATTTTGTTATTTTACTTTAAAATAAGATATGTGCAGTGTGCATAGGGATTTGTTCATAGTTTTTTTATAGTCCGGCCCTCCAAAGGTCTGAGGGACAGTGAACTGACCCCCTGTGTAAAAAGTTTGAGGACCCCTGACCTAAGTAATCTGCCCCTCCAACCCCCTTCTATTTTTTCAGTTTCTTTTTCTCCCTCCCTTCCTTCCAGCACTTATTCTACTGGATGCTGAGACCCTGGAGCGGATGGTTGATTTCTCTGGGTGGACACCTTGACAACAACCCAAGTTCTAGCTTGTTTATGATTTCAACCTACACTGTTCTAACTCCTGTACCTTTAAGGCCCCTGGTCTCCAACAGAGAAGAACCTAGTCAACTATTTACAACAGAGCCCTCCAGGCAATGGTGTTGCTCAGGTGCTTGATATAGACTTTCAGGGTCTTACTTTTGTTGGTGGAGGAGGAGACCATCCCACGGTGGCCACACTGGGGTCAACAGACTGATTTGTTTCCTAGCACCTCCATAGCAAATCACATCAACTGGATAACTTATAACAACAGAAATGTCTTCTCCCACAGCTGGAGGTGCCAGAAGTCCAGGTTCAAAGTGTCAGCAGGGTTGATAGCGCTTGGCCCTTGTTAGACTGTAGTTGCCCAAGTCCAACCTTTGCCTCCATCTTTACCCGTTTTTTTTCTCTGTGTGTCTCTGTGTCTCAAATCTACCTCTCCTCTCTCTTATAAGGACACCAATCATTGGATTAAGGTCCTTCCTAAATTCAGAATAATCTTATTTTCAGATGTTTATGGTAATGACATGTGCAAGGATCTTACTTTCAAATAAGGTCACATCCACAGGTATGGTGTATGGGAAGCCTTAGGACTCGGACATAGTTTTTTGGGGGAACACAATTTAACCCACCACAGCACGTGATTTGTGGGCCCCACAAATCATACCTGTATGCTATTTGAGATGACCTCCTCCCCTCTTCCAAGTGTATAGTCCTGTGCTATTTGTTATCTCACCAATTTCCCTGGAAAGACTTTATGAGGTTATCTTTACAGCAACAGAAAAAGGAAAATATTTGCAGGGGAGACTCTTGTCCATTCATTACTTAGCAAAGATACTTATAAAAAATCATAAAACACAAGTAGAAGCCATAGGTCTGCCAGTTTCTATAGGGACTGAGTGGTGTCCAAGGCAGGGGTGCTGTAGTGAAGCAGACAGTAGTGCAGGGGCACTCAGGCACGTCGGCTGCTTGTTAGCTCTAGGTTTACAGCTCTTTCAGGGCAACGATGGTGCCTGAGTTATCTATCCTGAAGTGGCTTTGCTTACTTTGGTCTGTTCTTAGTTATCCCAAGTGCTTTCAAAAGAGAGGCCATGTGCAACCACACAAATAAAGAAGGGAAGAAGGTTCTAAGCTTCTCTCCCCTGGATGCTGCCAAGGGCAGAGATGTCATCTTGCTCTGACCCAGGTCCCAGAGGCAGCTTCCCTACAGCCTGCCTCCACTGAGTATTTCCCTTGGCTCATCCTTAACCCCAAACACCTGTAGTTTAACGTGAACTATCTTTAGTCATTTGTCTGCTTAAACCACCCCTGCACAACTTACCAGCCAGACTTCTGTCAAGCCAACCACCCTCAGGGCCTTCTCCACACCCCTGTGGCTTTCCTATCTACACTAGATACAGGACTTTCTGGACAACTGCATTTTATTGATGAAAACACTAAGGCTTGGGCCTGACCAATGGTGGTGCAGTCAATAGAGCATCAACCTGGGATGCTGAGGTACCAGGTTTGAAACCCCAAGGTTGCCAGCTTGAGTGCAGGCTCATCCAGCTTGAGTGCAGGCTCACCAGCTTGAATGTGGGATCATCAACATGATCCCATGGTCACTGTCACTGGCTTGAGACCAAAGGTCACTTGCATGAACCCCAAGGTTGCTGGCTTGAGCAAGGGGTCACTGGCTCCACTTGAGCCCAGCAACCCCATCAAGGCATGTATGAGAAGCAATCAATGAACAACTAAAGTGATGCAACTACAAGTTGATGCTTCTCATCTCTCTTCCTCTGTCTCTCTCTCGCTAAAAAAAAAAAAAAAAAAAAAAAAAAGAAGAAGAAGAAGAAAAAGAAAAGAAATGAAGGTTTACAGAGCTGACATAATTTGCACCATGTCTCTGTAATTTGGGCAGTGGCCAAGGCCACCAACTTGCAATCAGTGGTCTTTCCATGTCCTACAAGCTCTCCAGTCCCTGATCTATGGCACTGGTTCCCTGGCTTTGGGACCTGGGGACTACTTTGTCGTAGGGAGAACGTCCTAGAAAAGCCTACACATACTTGCGTGGCTGATCCCCAAATTGTTGGAGCACATGGTAGGGAGCAGCACTTTGTGGTCCCAGGGTGGGACCTGTGCAGCCAGTGGGAGGGGAGAACTGAGTATGAGGATGCACGCTGGGAAAGACTTCCAGTCTGCTAGCCAGTTGCTGTGCTCGGTATTCACCCATCGTCCCAGCCCATTTTCCATGTGCAGTGTGGCTCTAAGAGCCATGTGATTTAGCACCTGAGAGGCTGAAGTAGGATTCAAGGGTAAGTCTGTCACCAAAGCCAGGTTGGCAGTGACAAGTACTACATTTGTGGGTGTCTAATAAAGCAGAAGGTAAAAACTGTGCCCTACCCTGCTCTCCATAGCCTCATTTGTTCCCATTTAACATACTGTGAAGCACACCTGGGTTGCACATGATGTCTGCAGAAGGCCTGGGAGCAGGCCCACCCTGAGGCTGCTGGGGGCGTGTCCTCAGGGCCCGGCACCAGCAGGACTGAGAAACTGGTAGCACTGCTTGACAGGGAAAGTGTGAGTGCGTGTGTGGGTGTGTGCTTCCCAAACCTGGCAGAGCCTCCGAATGGCCTCAGGTACTTGCAAAAGCACATATCACGTGGGTCCCACTCTCCCCGTGATGATGCGACCTGCTTTTTCAAGCTACTTTTCAGGAAGCAATTGCAAGTAGGCAAGGGATTTCATAGCATCAGACGCTAGTCCAGTGAGATGGGGGTCACCCTCATCATCTCACTGACCATGGAGGCACACAGCTGAGTGGCAGCCAGAGGTCATTGGAGGGAATATGATGGAGGGAGACAAGCTGGGCTGTTCTGACCACAGCCCTGGTTTGCATCTACACACATTGTCAGAAGCTTAATTTCCTCCTTTGAATAATGAGCACAGTAATCCCCTTCATACAGCAATGAGGGACAGTATCACTCCAAGGCACTGCAGGATACACAGAAATACCAAAGCAAAGGCCTGAGTGGGAGCTGGCCCTTCAGGTTCTCAGCAAATGACGCTGTTAATTAGAGGCCACACCAGAGGTGGGCAGAGGGGTCTTGGATCTAAGCCTCCTCACTCCCAGTGGTTCTCTCCCATAAGCATTGGTAAGAGAACTGTTGAGTCACTGTAATACAGTCTCAGCATAGTGTCACTGCAGAGCAGGGGTCACTTCCTTATCAGGGCTCCTTAGGCAGAGACCTATTCTCCTCTGATTCTATCCTGCAGTGAGGCAGTGAGCCAGAGCCTGGGCACATGTCTGCCAGGCCCTGGCTGCCTTCGCCTAGCCATTAACAGGGAAGAATGCTGGACAGAAGGTTGTCTTATCCACACCTTCTCCATGGTTAACGCAGGAGTGATAATTTGCTCCAGGACTCAGTCCTTGACTCCGATAGATAGATATTGCAAAGGGATGTTGTCAGGGGCACTAGCTGGTTTGCAAGCTAAGGGAAGGAAAATTACTGACACAGTGCCACACACAGGGCACCTACACTATGCCAGGAGCTCCTCACATAAGCTTACTGAATGCTCACCTCCACCCTGGGGCAGTGTGCCAGGCACCTGCAGCCAGGTCTGTTTGGACAAGAACCATGCCTTGGAGTATCTGAAGGTTGTTTTCCCTTTGGATAGCTCCTGAAACAGCCACTGAGCAGAGATGATCCAGATATGGGTCCAGGTGAGTAGTGGTGGCTCCCTCTTCCTTCCCTGGTGCTCACAGATGCCTGGAGTGGGAGGGGAGGACTGTGGGCTCCCTGCCTCTTAAGCCCTCAGTCACACCAGCGTCCAGGGAAGACTATCTCCCACATAAATAAATGACACTGCTACTCAGGGAGTTACTTGGGCCACATGTTGGGGTTTTGGACCTTGGCCCCTTTTGCTGCAGCAACCTTCGCATCTACACTTGGGCTGCTGGGTCCAGTTTCCCAAAGGCAGGCAGGGCTGGCCCAAAAGAATCACTGTTCTCAGCGGTTGTTGACCATGTACTCCTCAGTGGCTCCACCACCTCTGACAAATTCTGTACTTTACAGCTTTGTTACCAAGGCTTTCCACTAAGACGCCCGTTTTATGTGGCAAGTATGCCACACTTCAGCCTGACCAGTTGCCATCCTTGCTGTCCATTTCTGCCACCACAGAGCTGGTCCTACCTGAGACCAGCTTGGGGGATACAGGGTTCTGAAGCAGGGAGACCCACACTTGAATGGTGGTTCTTATTCACCAGGTGATCTTGGGCAAATCACTCTCTCAGAACTCACTGCTCTTCTGGGGCAAGGCTGAACTGGTCTGAGGCAGGACACAGGCTCTGGCAAGAACTGAGAGCATCCTGGCCTCAGAGAGCTACTCTTTAATTCCTTTCAACCTCAACATCCTTACCTAAAAAATGGGAAAACTATTGTCTCCCTTGCAGGATTGTGGAAGTGACTGAAGGGGAACATCTGGCAAGGAGTGTCTGACAGCTGCCTCTTTTTCTTTCTTTTTTGTTTTTTTACAGGGACAGAGAGGGTCAGATAGGGACACACAGGAAAGGAGAGAGATGAGAAGCATCAATCATTAGTTTTTCGTTGCCGTTGTGACACCTTAGTTGTTCATTGATTGCTTTCTCACATATGCCTTGACCACAGGCCTTCAGCAGACCAAGTGACCTCTTGCTCAAACCAGATAGGCCCGTGCTCTATCCACTGCACCACTGCTTGGTCAGGAGCCTCTTTTTCTTCTTTACTTTTCAACAACCTCCATCCTCTAGGGTCAAGCTCCAGTCTTTCTTCTCCACAGCCTAACTCTCCCTGGGTCCTGATCTCTCTTCCCCTACTCATTGTTGCCTGCCTATGACCACACTTCCACTGGGGAATGCTCCACGGCAGATGTACGTTTTATTCCTTGTCCATCTGCTCTGGACTGTGGACTGGCTGGAACTGAGATAACCTCAAACACTGCCAGCCTGCCCTCTCCCCCCACCCAACCCCCCGCAGCAGGGTAGCGCTGTTACCCACAGAGGGCTTCAGGACCCGAAGATGGAGGGCTCTGCCTGCCTGCCTGGAGGTGCAACCAGCAGAACTAGGAGGGAAAAGGAAGTGGGGAAGGCCACTCCTGCAACTCCTTTCCTCCTGACTGGAAGTGAGTGCGCTCCAGGTCTGGGGCAGGTGGAGTCACCTGCCTCACCCCCCCCACCCCCCCACCCCCGCAGCAGACAGAGCGCAGACACTTCTAGAAGAAATCTTTAGAAAAAGGACATAAGAAAGTAAGATTGGCACAAAATAAATTATTTCAAGAAGCCAGATTACCAAAGACTTAAAGTAACAAATGATGTGTTCTTTTTTTAAAAAAATTTCTTTTTATTTATTCATTTTAGAGAGGAGACACAGAGTGAGAGATAGAGAAAGAGAGAAAGGGGGGAGGAGCTGGAAGCATCAACTCCCATATGTGCCTTGACCAGACCAGTGCAGGGTTTTGAACTGGCGACCTCAGTGTTCCCAGGTCGACGCTTTATCCACTGCGCCACCACAGGTCAGGCACAAATGACGTTTTAATTGATTGGTAGATAAAAACTACTCAGCAAGGTCAGTAACCAGTTTAGCTCCTTAATCTGTTAGAGCTGCATCCTGGACAGTGTCCAGGAAGAAGGTTAATTTCATTACTTCACTTCATCCATGGTATTAGAAAAACAAGGCATGATTATCAGTGTAGATGAGAAATGTGGCTGAGCCAAACACAGTCCCTATATTCCGTATTTTTTCTTTAGTTCTTCTACTTTGTCAATATAAGCTTTCATGGCAGCTTCCTTGGAAGTCCCTGCAAGGAATCAAGAGGACAGTCCATCAGAGAGGCAGCATTGGAGGAAACCAGGCCCCAGCCAGCACTGGTTTAACATTCAGAGGCTCAATTTCTCTCCTGTGAGGTAGGGGTCCTGCTACCTACACCCCAGAAATCTGGCCAGGGCTCAAAGAGAAGCACTAGAGAAATATTTCTCTGTTGGGCTCTTATCTCCCAGGGCTGTTAAGCTGGGCAGTGAAACAGCAAAGCCAGGCATCCTCTTTTCCTCACAGAGAAGCCATGAGAAGTTTGCAGAACTCCAATCAAAAGCAGCTGGCTCTTGCAGGGGAATGAGGCAAATTCTTTCCTTCTTGCTGCTGCTATACAAGGGACACTGACTATATATCCCTCAGACAGTAACACTTAGTTTCCTGGATTCTCCAGTGAAGGAGAGGGACCTTCTGGAAACTGGAGCACATCTGAAGCATAAGAAAGAGCATGGAGCCTGAGAATGGCATGAAAATGCCCAATGAACATGGACAGTCAGACAGGCATTCCTGTTCCAGTTACTTGCAAATCCTAGGAGTGTTTTTATCTTATTCTAGCCTTTTTAAATTCAAGGGTTTCTCATTAGCAGGAAGACAGAGAGCTTATTCAGAAACTAGCTAGCAAGAACACAAAAGCTGGCAGGCATTTCACTGCCAACTTTTAGGTCTTGTTGCTGCAGGTGGCACATGATTAAGTTGGAGCTGGGACACTTCTTGGCTGCTGCTGCTTAGCATATAATAGCTCCATTCATCGAGTCTATGAGTGCCAGAAGCTTGCCAGGCATTAGCTCATTCCTTTCTTTTCTGTGCCTTTCTGGCTGGAAGGGAACTGGGCCGGGCTGCTTGGGCTATGGACCACTGGCTGGCCTTGTGGGGGAGAGGAAGGTGTGGGCAGGAAGCCGTCCCTTATTCTGAGTATATAGAAAGCCCTCACTAACAATATCACTTTCCTGTCTGTTTCTCAGTGGCTTGGTCCCCATTCCTCTTCTTCAGATGATACCACTACTTGGAGACGGTGCTTTCGGAAAAGGCATTAATGATATTAGGAGAAAAAGTAGGTGGCCCAGTTTTTTTCCATTCTGACACTGGGCATGCTGGTTTCCAGCATGAGCCTCATCCACGTTGGTTTCTCTCTTCACCCCTTGTACCCCATGATCAAGAGTATACCATTACTGGGCTTCACAAAGGAGGAAAACTGATTTGAACAATTACCTTTCAGCTCATTCCAGGCATCCCACTTGGCCTTGCCTTTGAGGTCTAACATCCCAGGACGTTCTTCAACAAGAAAAGGAAAGACATTAGATTTGCTTTAAGTTCTAATGGAAAACTTGATCAACTTTGTTGTCATGAAAGCCATCTTGTATTATTATACCTATCCCCTCCAGACTCTGTTATGAAGTTAAATGGGCCTAGGACAGTGTATAGAAATCCAAACTTAAAATCTAGAGACAATAAAAGGAAAATGGTTCTCATTACTATAGAGTCCTTATCTTCCAAGTTGAATAACTCTAAAATGTCTCCTTTTAAAAACTGTACATTAAGAAACAAACAAACAAAATATATATAAAATGAAACAACAATAACAACATAAAAACAAGTACTACACCCATACACACAGCTTAAAATCCAAATGCTATAAATGGGAATACTATAAAGTTTCCTTCTACCCCATTTCTCTATCACATGCATTATTATTTTCAGTTTTCTGGGTGTCCTTTTCTGTGAACTTTATGTTCATATCATTGCCCCATTTTTCTACCAAATTGTTAGTCTACTTCTTGTTGATTTGTGGGAGTTTTTTCCTGAGGGCAGTGTTTCTTCAAGTTATACCATGATTTTATGTTTACGGACTTGTTATAAGTTGTACTTGGGAAACACACCCACTGCTTCCCTGCCATGCTGAGAACAGAGCCAAGGGGAGCAATCACAGTGCCCACAACCTGAACCACTGTGTCATGGGAACATCACGACTTCCTAAGTGCTTTCCGGAAGCTTTCCCAGGGAGACCTAGGAGAAATTGCAACTGCAAATATCAATCCAATCCTGGAGCAGCACATCCCAACAGCCCTTCTGTGATAAGGGCTGCACATTTGCACTGTCTAACTCAGGGGCCTCTTATCACTTGTGGCTGAGCTCCTGGAATTGGGGCTTGTGCAAGTGAAGACTGAATTTTTGATTTTATTTAACTTGAACTATTTTGGTTTAAATCAGATAACCACATGTGGCTAGAGGCTCCTGTATTGGACTGTGAAGCCCCATAGTGTGCTGATACTTCCCTGGTCAGGAAGTGATGGATTCCCAAGCCAGTCTACCTATCCTCATGTGAAAGCAGGGCAGGGCCAGTCTCTGCAAAACTAGTGCTTAGCAGAAGAGTTTTTCATACCCTCCAGCCACACCTACTTCATTTCTCCTTCCTCTTCCCAGGACGATACGGAGTTCATAAACCCAGTGTATAACTCACCTTCACCATAGGACTTTTCTTAACTCAGCTTTCCCTGTGAACCCAAGTTTGATTTGAGAGTGCCCAGATCCTTACCTCTGGGTACCTCCTGTATTTGGCTGGATGGCAGCTAGCCCACATTCTCCACCCTCCACTCCAACTGCAGTGGAATTGGGGGCTGCACTTAACCTCCTAAACAGGGAGGCATGGGAGTGACCTTCTTCTGTGGTGCCATACCTACCACCTCTGAGTCTTTGCACAGACTGAATTGTGCTGTTGCTTTGGTATACAACTGAGTTTCAGAGATTTGGGGGGCAGAATGAAAACTGGCCAAGGCAGAAAAGGCAGTATTATAGAATTTGATAGTTCAAACTCTAGCTCCAAAATCTGTACCAAGATTTTTAAACAAAGAGTTGTGGTTATCACAAACTGTTTCAGCAAAAATGCTGACCTGCCCTGGAAAGCCAGCTGCTTCTCTGCTCCTGATTCAGGCTTGGCCTCACTGCCAAGTGCTCTGAGACTTTGATCTTGCCCATCTAGACTGGGAAAAGTATGTCTAACAAAACTAGTACTAAGCTGAGAGTTTGGAGCAAGTCTCTTCCAAGTTGGGGGCCAAGGCTTCCTCCCAAGTAGCAAATGTTCTTCATAATCAATAAAGTCCTCCCAAAACTAGGGTTTGAATTCTATTACCTTAGCTACCAGAACCAAGAGCAGTGCAGGGTCTGTAAACCTTATCCAGGAACAAGATCTCTGGGGAACCTCTCCCAGTTTAAACTCCAGCAACATCATGAAATATTACTATGCCCCACCCAGAGAGTAGGACCTCGGGTGGTTTTGAGTGAGGTTCCCACAGATTAAGAGTTACTGCAGGAATCAAGCCTGCTGAGTCTGCTTGATAACCAGGGGCCCTCCCAACCTCATCCCAGCATACCTGTATTTATATCACCCACAGTTGCTTGTTTGTAGCGGCTGTAGATGAACAGCATCTCATCATCTGCTGGCTTGGTCTTGAGGTGCTTAACATCCTCAGCAGCTTTGTCAAACTCAGCCTGAATGCAAGGGACAGGGTAGGCCTGAACAGAGCTCAGTAAGGGGGGTGTAGGGTTGCAAAGGCAGCACTCTTATAATACAGGTGAGGAAAAAAGCAGCACTCCCTCAAACCCCTCACCCCCTCAACAGGGCAGCTAGAAAAACTCAGCAAAACAAAGAGGAGAAGCACATACTTGATCAACAACTATGTAAAGGGAGCCCTCACTACACCGGGTGTTAGGTGCTGGAAATACAGTGGTGAACGAGACAGGATAAGACTGCCTACAGTAGGAGAGTGTACTCAGCAGGAAAAGCAACGTGGCCAACTGCCGGTCACTACTAGGTCACATTGGGGAATGGCAGGGGTCCCAGTAAAGCCCTGACCTGGTGATAGGGGACAGGCTTTAAGTACAGCAGGGTCAGAGGCCTGAGTCCGTTGGCTCCCTTCCCCTGGGGTCAGGCGTCCAGCGCCAACCTCTGTCCCAGTGCTGGACTGGAGAGGGGGAGGAGCCAAAGGTTGCCCCACACAGCGAGGTCTCAGAAAAGCGTGTACATTCAAGAGAGGGCAAGGCCTCTGGGTCACCTCTCCTCTGGCGCACCCTCCCATTCCCAACGCTCCACACTCGGCCCCTTCTTCTCCGGACCTCTAAGCTCTCAGCTATCGCTTCCTGCTTCCCCACTCTGCATGGCGCCCTGACTGCGACACTGTCCTTCTGGATGGGGGCTCGGTCCCCTCCCTGCTCCTTCAATCCGTGCAACTCTCTACCATTCGTCTTGCTGCTACCTTGGGCCCTCGCCTCCAACCCCTATCCCTGCTTCACCATCAAGTCCACTCGATGGGCAACTTCCCCGCAGTTGCAGGGTGGAGAGCGACGCTGGGAGCCCTAAACCGGAAAGTTTCGCTCACAAGGCTCTTCCGTCCAGAGCCAGGACTGGGCATGGGTCCAGCAGAGAGCGAAGCCGGGCAGAGAAGATCCGGCTGGGATGGTCCTGCTTGCCGGCTTCCCATCCCGCCGCACTTTCGCAGTTGGTCTGGCCTTGCGTTATACCTGAGACATGCCTGCGGTGTAGGCTGCAAGGACTCCAGCGAGCTCGCGGAGGCGGTAGCGCAGGAACTAGCAGCAGAGAAACCGACTGGCAGCGCCTTTAGAAGCGCACTCTCCCAACTTGGCTCAGGCGAGCGACAGGCAGCCAATCAGAAGCCAGGTCTGCCCTGGGGCGTGGCCATCTTTGTAGCGCCGCCGGCCTCGCCGAAACCCATGTGGGTCTGCTCGCGCACGCGCAAACGGGAGCCGAAGGGAACACCGGGAGCAGGTGGGGACCGCGGAAGTAGGGCCCACGTAGTGGAGAGGGCACTTAGCGACGAAAGGGGTCCTGTCCCAGCCTGCTGTGGGGAGTACCCCAAGGGAAAAGGAGAGGGAGGATAGAGGCTGAAGAGCAGAGACCTCGATACTTGCTTCATTAAATTCAGAGCCCGGAAGTTGCCCCTCTGAATGAGGAACCTCTGAGGCTTGGGGTGGGCAGGTGGGCCCCCGCTCATCTCAAGAATCTAGAGGAGGTATCTGGAGACTTGCGCAATGGTGGGATGCTGAGCTGGGCCCCAGAAAAGCGAAGCCGATCTCAGCATTTGGGCAGTGGCCTCAGTTTGCAGCCTGTGTTGCACATTCTTGTTTGTGGTGCAGTTCTCCACCTGGTGCATTAAAGACAGTGACAGGTTAACTTTAACAAACTCGTCCCGGGCCTGGTGCCCAGCAAACATTTCCTTAAGTGAGTGACACAATACTCAACTTTTGTCAGGTAGTTCCCACCATTCTCACCTAGGGGATACAACAGTGATCAAAGCAGATAAATTCTTGCATTCCTAGAACTTATATTGGGAAAATAGTTAAAAATAAGTTAAGCCTGACCTGTAATGGCACAGTGGATAAAGCGTCGACCTGGGAACACTGAGGTCGCCAGTTCAAAACCCTGCACTGGTCTGGTCAAGGCACATATGGGAGTTGATGCTTCCAGCTCCTCCCCCCTTTCTCTCTTTCTCTATCTCTCACTCTGTGTCTCCTCTCTAAAATGAATAAATAAAAAAAAAAATTTAAAAAATAAGTTAAGTAGAAAGTTTGTTAGGAGGTAGGGAGTTGGAAGTTTACAGCTTTACATTGGAGGGGCAGGTGGGGAGTTAAGGGAAAGTAACATCTGAGAGACCCTCAAGGAGAGGAGGGAGCATTCCAGGCACAAAATTAGTAAACAGGGAGTGAGGGATGGAGGTGGTAGATTGGTTAGACTATACAGAGGTTGACCTTTATAGGGACTTCAACTTTTATTCTCAGTGAGAGGGGACTTCAGAGGCTTTTGAGCAGAGGATGATGAGACTGAGGGAGCGCTGGCAAGTCTTTACAAAGTTGTTGCAGAGGCTGAAGTTCTCCAAGGGAACGGAAGATAGCAGCACAGGTGGATGGTGTAGTTTTAGAGTGATGGTTAAGAGAGTAAAGGAAAGACTTCCTGGCAATTACAAAGGAGAGGGTGAAGGGAGATAAATAATAGAAAATTCTCTGGAGACCATTAAAAAGAGAGATCATTCCTATCCAATTCCTGATTGGTGACAAGAGGACTGAACTATAAATCTTCCCCCATTTACAACTGTAGGTGTTTGGAAAGAAAGGCCACTTGGAAGCTTTCAGAAGTAACTTACTAACTTAATGTAGATACAGTATGAGAAGAAGTGGAGGTACAATATAGCAAGGGACAAATCTAGAATCTTAAGTATATGAATAATTTTGTTTGAGAAAGCAAGTCTTGGAGTTAAATTTGGGGAAATTACATTTGAATTGTAAGACGTAGGTTTCTTCTAAAATGATAATTTAGAGCTGTTTTTTTTTTTTCTCTCTGAGGCCCAGATAAAGCCTAGATTCAGTTTTGTGCCATCATTTGGTTCTTATAGCTTCTTTGATGGAAATTCAGATTATTGCTTGTGTGGGTCAGACTTGTAGTCAACTGTATCTGCTGGTCAGTAGGTTTTAACCTTAAGTTATTGTGTTTGGAATATTTGAAAAGGTTAGTGTTGGGCAGATAAAATATATTATGCTCACTTTGTTAAAGATGGTGCTGCCCAAGTGGAAGCCCGTCTCCCAGGTGATGATATTAGTTGCCCTTCTTGCTTGTGATGGGCATGATTATATTTAATGTGTGTGGGGGACAGGCTATAAGCAGGCAAAGTCGTTATAGCCCAAGGCTTAGTTTTAAGACTAAACCTTTCCCACCTTTTTTGATGTAGGGTGGTGCACTCTCATGAGGAATCCCATTATGCCTCAGATAAGTGACTTTGTATCAGAGACTTCCTTGTTTGTATATTGGATTAAAGGTTTTGATTTCTATACTATAAAGTGGGGCAGAATGGGAGCTTGCTCTCTCCCCGTTCCCGAGATTAGCATTAGAGAGGAGAGCAAAGAAAGGCCATGTGGAGGAGGCCAGGAGAAGCAGCCAAGATGGTGGAGTGCTGAGGGAGAAGCCAGTTTGTGCAGTTGGTACAGGAGAAGAAGATGGGGAATAGAGGTGAATAAGGCTGGTGAGCTAGAAACCTTTGATCCTAGGATAAGTCAGTGGCTTTGGGAGCCCTGAATGGAAAAGGAAGTGTTTTCCCATTGTGTGGATTTCTTGCCCTCTGGGTGCAAGCTAGGATTAAAGATGATGGCCCACCATTTCTTAGCTCCATTGTTTCATTACCGTCTATCCGAATCTCATGTGAACCTGCATGGGCCAGGCGGCTGTGGTGGTGGCTGTGGCTACTGGCTTTACAGTTAAGTACCTATAATAGTATAATTTTAAAAATGTTCCTCAAAGATTGGTTGGTATGAGTGAGTTTTGAATAGAATTAAACATTGTAGAAAGCAAGATTAGTGTTTTATCATGGCAGTGTCCAATTTAAGTGAGGTTGATTTATTGGTTGCTTATTTGTAATCTACTTCACTTTCCTAAAAAGAGAAAACTCAGTTTCCACAAGGTGGTTTTGTGCCCAGGTTCATCTATAAAGCAACTGAAGTATGGAACTCATAAGGATTGTGGATCCCAGGGAGCAGGGTGCTAAGTGAACTTGACAACGAGTGTCTTTCCTTATTATGGGGCCCACACTAAGCCATCTTTTTACTTGGTTTTATTTTTTATTGATTTTTAGGGAGAGAGAAGAAGGAAAGAAAAAGTAAGAAACACATTGATATGTTGTTCCACTTATTTATATGTTTGTTGGTGGATTCTTGTATGTGCTCTGACCGAGGATCAAATCCACAACCTGGTGTATCTGGATGGTACTGTAGTCTAACCAGCTGAGCTACTGGGCCAGATCTAACCAACTGAGCTACTGGGCCAGGTTTTAGGCCAAGTTTTGAAATACCTAAAGGCATGCTCTTGGCCTCCTTCCTACTTCCTTCACTTCTTGGTGACTCATTTTTGGTAATCTCCACCTACTGAAATGCTGTCTTAAGCCCTCCATTTACCCTTCTACTCTAGAGATTTAGAATGGCATTTGGCTTTTAACCTAGAGATAGTAAAAAGCCAGCATATGAGATTTAATTTCTTTTTTTTAATTTTCTTTTTCCAGGGACAGAGAGAGAGTTAGAGAGAGGGATAGATAGGGACAGACAGACAGGAAAGGAGAGAGGTGAGAAGCATCAATCATTAGTTTTTCATTGCTGTTGCAACACCATAGTTGTTCATTGATTGCTTTCTCACATGTGCCTTGACCGCGGGCCTTCAGCAGACTGAGTCACCCCTTGCTGGAGCCAGCGACCTTGGGTCCAAGCTGGTGAGCTTGGGGTCTCGAACCCAGGTCTTCCACATCCCAGTCGGACGCTCCATCCACTGCGCCACCACCTGGTCAGGCGAGAGATTTAATTTTTAAAAGCAAATTTTAGAGTATACTGGGGCCAATGAGTTATATGTATTTTTTTTTGAGTTATATGTATTTTTAACTCTGTATTTCCACAGTATTGGGAAGGAAATTGCTCTTCATATCAAGAGAAAGTGCAAGTTCCTTAGCTCTGTTTATAGCCTTATTAGCATCTGTCATACTTAGTAATTATTTTATTTACTGTTATTTTTATCTTCATTTATTCTGTCTGAGGCCCCTCTACATAAGCCAGGGAGGATAGGGATCACTATTTCTTGGTCAAACCTATCTCCAAATGCCTGGTGTTTTTTAGGCACTCAACTAACCCTTTGAGTAGTATGAATGTTCCTGTACGTTCTCATGCCTCCTGACCATCCAGAGTACTATCATAACAAAAATTTTTATTTTAAATATGTGTAAGGCAACATTTAAAAAAGGCAACTGTATGTTCTTCCTTGTTTCCATAAATTGGTTACCAAACAAACATGATTTTAAGTTAATAAAACTGTAACTGGAACTAATTTCATTAAAAAAACCCCTCACTCCCGGGGGTCAGCGAGCATGAAAAAAACTCACTACTCAAAGGGCTAAAGGTAATTGAACTAACAGTTGATGGCTAAGATGGCTTTCTCTCTTTTTTTTTTTTCCTTCTTTTTCCAAGTGAGAGGAGGGGAGATAGAAAGACTCCCACATGCTCACAACCAAGCTATTTTTAGTGCCTGAGGTAGAGGCTCCACAGAGCCATCCTCAGTACTAGGGGCTGATGTGCTTGAACCAGTTGAGCTATGGCAGTGGGAGTGGAAAAGGAGAGAGAGAGAGAGAGAAAGAGAAGGGGGACGGGTAGAGAAGCAGATAGTCACTTCTCCTGTGTGCCCTGACCGGGAATTGAACCTGGCCATCCACACGCTGGGTTGACGCTTTACCACTGACCATACCAGCCAGGGCAACCATGCTTTTCTATCAATGAGATGTATTCTTTTTGATTAGCCGTGAACTTGGAAACCAAAGAAGTTTATTAGAACTGAATGTGAAACTATGGGCTAGAGCAGTGTTTTTCTTCTTTCTTTTTTAAAAGATTTTATTTATTGATTCTAGAGAGATTTTTAGAGAGAGGAGAGAGAAAGTGGAGGAGGATCCACTGCACCACTACAGGTCAGACTAAAGCAGGCTTTTTCAACTGCCAGTCTGCTAACAGGTCCGCCAGAAATTTTATGCTGGTTTGTGAAAGAGTTAACCACCCTGATGAAGATTATATGAAGATTATAGTCCCAGTTGATATTCATCCATTTTGCTTGTGCCCAGGGTGATTTCTGCCTTAGTGGTCTCCAAAATAATTCTCCTATTTTCACTGACCCTCAAGTGTAAAGAGGATGAAAACCACTGTCCTAGAGTAAAGTAGATGAACTGGTGCAAGGAGAACCATGTAATTTCTCTGTGGCAATTTCCTGGGCTTGGAAACAACACCTGAAATGTTAAGGGAAGATGAGGAACCTGATGAGCACATCAACCTCATCCCAATTAATAGAGAAAGGTTGTTATGACAGCTTGCTCTCACATTCTTAGGATACTAGTTTTGACTACTAGGAGGCTTCACTTGCTGGGTCTAAGTGTAAAGTCAGTCAGACAAGATACATTAACACTAGTAAAAGCAGCTCTTGCCCAGTGGATCTGAATAGTTTAATATTAGGTTTCTTTTTATTAATGAACCTCTAATTCCTGAAAGTAACCTATCTTTTAAAAATGGACTACAGTTAGAGCAAAGTGTTTTTTTTAATTTCTTTTTATTTATTCATTTTAGAGAGGAGACACAGAGTGTGAGAGAGAGAGAGAAAGAGAGAAAGGGTGGAGGAGCTGGAAACATCAACTCCCATATGTGCCTTGACAAGACCAGTGCAGGGTTTTGAACTGGCGACCTCAGTGTTCCCAGGTCGACGCTTTATCCACTGCACCACCACAGGTCAGGCTAGAGCAAAGTTTTACTAGAAGGCAAGGGTTAGAATATTAACAAGTGATAAATTATATTCATTTTGTATTTACTTTCCAGTTTCTTAGGCTGTGACTTCAGAGGCAGGGTGCCAGGAAAGCTGGAAGGGGACTGATGTGTTTTAAAGGGAGAGGGGTCTTGGGAAATGCTCTGGGACAGGAGTGGGGAGAGGTGGGCAGCATTGGAGGCCCCTGTTTTGTGAAAGCTAAGAGAGGTAAGCACTGAGAGCGTGGGGTAGGAATGCAGCACAACTTTTCTCCCTCCCTCTCCCCTTTTTCTTCTCTCTCCTCTCTCTGTCTTTTCCTTTTCTGGTAGTATAACTGTAGAGAGAGGAGGACTTACCTAGTCCTTTATCTTTGCCGTTTTCCTCTTTGGGTGTTCATAGGGGAATTGCAGCAGGTTGGTGTGAGAGAAGAGTGAGTGTGTGTGTCACATGCATATGTGTAATCTCCATTCCCTTCTGCTGTTTCTACCTAGGCAGCATGGTGGGTAGTGGTGTGGGCTGAGGTGAGACGTGGAGTCCTGGGCTTGGGAGCAGGGGGTTCTGTTGGGGAAGAGGTTTATACTGGCTGGGAGAAAGGAAGAGAAGACAGACGTTCTTTAGACTTGCTTAAACACAAGTTGGTCATCCACTGGTCAGGGGCTGCCTGTTTTCTGTTTAGAAATACTTATGACTATGGGCAGGAATAATGAAACCCCTTAGGATACCTTGAGTTCCATGCTGCAGTTCTTGTTCAACTTCATCAGAAAGGATAAAGTCTCTTCTGAATCTACATTGTCTTTGCCTGTTTTCTTAGCTCCTGGTTACACATGACAAGCACTTGGTAAATGCTTTGGAATTAGGTTGTTACAAGTGAATTTTCTAGTGCCTGTCAACAGGAAAATTAGCAATATTAAAATTGGATGACAAATGCTTTGGCTGATAATTCCCATGGAGACAAATGCCATTAAAAAAAAACAACAACAACAACTTTGTTTTTATCTTGAAACAATGCCATAAAAAGCCCTTAATTTTTATTTTGAGATAATTGTAGACTTATGTGCAATTATGAAATAACAGAGATCCCTGTATCCTCACCCGTTTTCTCCAAATGGTGACATCTTGCAAACTATCATACACACCACCATCAGTGCATTGATGTTGGTACATGTAAGATACAGAACATTTGCATCACTCAGGACCCACATATTACCCTCTGATTGCCCAGACACTTCCCTCCTGTCTTTACCCCCTTCTCAGCTCTTGGCAACAGGGAATTTGTTCTCTATTTCTGTAATTTTATCATTTCAAGAATGTTATCTGAATGAAATCATGCCATTTGTAGTCTTTGGTATTGACTTTCTCACTCTGTAGTTCTCTGTAATTCGTCCAGGTGGCTATGTGTACCAGTGGTTTTGTTCCTTTTTATTGCTGAGCAGGAAGGACTATACCATCAGATGATGGGCCAGTTTGTTGACTCATTTACTTGTTGAAGGACATCTGTGTTGTTTTCACTTTTTGGTTATTACCGATAAAGCTATTGCTATTCATCCATGTACAGATTTTTATGTGGACGTACATTTTTATTTTTCTGGGATAAATTCCCAGGAGTGCCATTCTGGGCCATAAGAAACTGTCACTGTGACTGTACCATTTTACGGTCTTACCAGCAGTGAATGAGATATCCAGTTTTCCTACACCTCACCCGCACTTAGTGTTATCGCTGTTTTTTATGTTATCTATTCTGATAGATGTGAGGCAGTATCTCATTGTGGTTTTAATTTCTATTCCCAAATGGTTAATGATGCTAAACATCTTTTCATGTGCTTATTTGCCATCTGTATATCTTTCTGTGCAATGTTTCTCTGTGTCTTTTGCAAATATTTTTAATGTTGAGTTTTGAGATTTCTTTGTATATCTAGATATTAGTCCTTTGTTGGATATGTGATTTGCAAATATTTCTCCCTGTTTATAGCTTGTCTTTTCATCCTCTTAGCAGTCTATCACAGAGCGTAAGTTTTTAATTTTGATGAATTTCAGCTTATCAGTTTTTGCTTTAGTGGATTGTACTTTTGGTGTCAAATCTTATAACTCTTTGCCTTGCCCTAGATTATGAAGATTTTCTCCTTTCTCTCTCTGTCATGGGGTAAAAGTTTTATGGGTTTGTGATTATATTCAATATTTTTAATAGTTGTAGGACCATTTAAATTTTCTGTTTATATGGTTAAGTAGTAGTAATTTGTGTTTTCAAAAAGGTCTAGCCCTGACTGGGTAGCTCAGTTGGTTATAGTGTCATCCCAATATGCCAGGGTTGTGGATTTGACACAAATCAATGTTTCTTTCTCTCTTCCTCTCCCAGCCTTTCCCTCTTTCCTTCTCTCCCTCTCCCTCTCCCGTCCCCCTTCCTCTCTCTTTAAAATCAATAAAAAATATTAAAGAAATTGGTGGTTGAGTTCCATGTCCCTGTTGCTTTTCTCTCTAGATATTCTACCAGGTGCTGAGAAAAGGTTGTTGAAATCTCTAACTACAATTGTGGATTTGTCTATTTCCTCTTTCATTTCTATCAGTTTTTCTTCACATATTTAACAACTTTGTTTTTTGGTTTTTGTTTTTTTTTTACATATTAGGATTGCTATAGCTTGTTGGTGGATTGATCCTATTGGTCCAAGATTTCTTCTTTTATTTTCTTCCTGTTTAGACATCCTTTATCCATTCTTTTAGGGTAGGTGTGCTGCTGACAAATTCTCTTAGTTTTTCTTTATTTGAGAATGCCTTGATTACCTCTTCATTTCTGAAGAATATTTTCACTAGGTTTGGGTTTTGGGTTGATGGTTCTTTTCTCTCAGGACTTGAAAAATGTTGTGCCACTCCCTTTGGCTTCCATGATGAAAAACCCACTGTCATTTGAATTTGTTTTTAACCTTTAGTAATGCTTATTTTATTTTCTCTCTGCTTTCAAGAATTTTTCATTGAGTGTTCAAAAGTTTGCTTATGATGTGTATTGGAGTGGCTTTTGTTAGGTTTATTCTGTTTGGGGCTCACTTAACTTCTTGAGTTAGAAAGTTTTAGCCATTATATTTTTAACCCTGATCTTTTGGGATTATTATAGTCCCACAGATTCTAAGGCTCTGTTCATTTTATTTTTAAAGTCTATTCTATTTTTGGTTCAGATTGGTTAATTTCTGTTGTTTTATCTTCCTGTTCACTGATTCTTCCCTGTGTTCCCTCCATTCATTGAGTTTTTAAATTTCAGATATTGTGTTTTTCAGTTCTAAGATTTCTATTTGGTTCTTCTTTATAACTTCCATTTCTTTTACTTTTTCATTTGTTTTGAGCATGTTTGTAATTACTCACTGAAGTATGTTATGTCTGAGAAAAATCTTTTGTCATATTATTCTAAATATTTCTGTCATCTTGGTGTTGGTTGCCTTTTTTCCATTCAGGTTGAGAGCTTCCTGGTTCTTGATATGCTGAGTGATTTTTCATTTGAAACTTGGTCATTTTGGGTTTAGGTTCTGAGACTCAGGATCTTATCTAAGTCTTCTGTTTTAGTGACGTTTTTTTGGCACCTCTCAGAAGTAGGAGGATTGCTGACTTGTTACTACAGGTGGGGATAGAAGTTCAGCTTCTTGGTTTGATTTTTGTTGACACCTGCAGTATGGTGGGAGTTTTCACTTCCCACTAGGCCTCCACGGGGCGAATTTCTGTTTGGGAGGTTTAAGAATGCCTAGTCACAGACATTGGGGTGGAGGTGGGTGTGGCCTCATTATGGGTGAGTGCTTGTGAAAGTTCTGACTCACCGCCAGTCCTCTGATAGGACCTGTTATGATTTTGTTAAATTAACATTTGTTAAGTGGAGCACAGAATGTTTGGTGCTGAGCTCAACCAAAGATGTGAGAGAAATTGAAATAGAGAAGTTTATTATTCATAGGTCCTAGTGGAGATACCTGGCACTGCTTGTGGGGACATATGGGGAAGCCAAGGCAGGGTGCAGGCAGAAAGAGTGGCAGGACCTGGAGCACATGCTTTTATTAGGGTCTGTGAGTGGAGTGCTTTGGGGTTCACAGGCTAAGGCTTGACTGGTCAATTCAAATCAAAAGTGCAAGGTTCTGGTAAGTTCCATGGGGGTCTTATCTAAGGGGTGCATAGGGGAGGCCCTAGAAGGGGAAGCTGTTGATCACAAGGGCTGTTGGGGAAATCATACAGGGGGTCCTCTGAATATGACAGTCTTGACAATAGGATATTTCGAGTTTACAATGCTCACTCCCATAAAAACTTTAAAAAATTGAGATATGAGTCATTTTTTTCTGTTACTACAGTACAGTATATATCCGTTCCTTTTTCTGTGGCTTAGTTGTGTTTTTATGTTCTAGATTATGATTTTACAACTGTGTTAGGATAGGTAACTGACTTAGGTTAGGGTGTGTTTCAACTTACACCAAAATTCGGGTTATGTCACTGTTGTAGGAATGGAATTGTGTCATAACCCTAGGATCCCTAGTATAGGAACTTCTATCCGCTAGTCATTCTCTGGGCTGCTGTCTAAGGTGTGTGCTTACATGAGGGGGGAAGGGTCAGTTTAATGTCCCTGAAGGTCCCTCTACCAAGCATAATCCATGTCCAGGTAGCAATACAATGAAGTAACTTAGCTAAACTCTTGACAACAGTGTGGAAGGGGAGAGGCTTTGCCTTACTTTGTGCAGAGGTAGAAGTCTGAGCCCCCCAGGTGGTCTCCACTGGCACTGGGATTGAGTCAGGCTCACTATTGCCCAGCTCCTTACTCCTCCTCTCTAGCATCACCCTAAGGGTGGAGTTAGGTGGGGGTCTCCTTATTAAAGCCAGGGAGAAATCTAGGCTCCATCTTTGCCTTTGCTGGTGTATGGGGGATGGTGGTGCACTATTTTCTGTGATTTCTTGCAGGAGTAGAGAGTGCTTATTTTTTTTATTCTTTTTATTAATTTTAATGGGGTGACATTGATAAATCAGGGCACATATGTTCTGAGAAAATATTTCCAGGTTATTTTGACATTTGATTGTATTGCATACCCATCACCCAAAGTCAAATTGTACTTTGTCACCCTCTTATCTGGTTTTATTTGTGCCCCTCACCTCTCCCTTAATTCCCCCCCCAGACCCCCCCGGGTAGCCTGTACACTCTTGTTCATGTCTCTGAGTTTCATTTTTATGTCCCACCTATGTATGGACTCATATAGTCCTTAGTTTTTTCTGATTTACTTACTTCACTCAGTATAAAGTTATCAAGGTCCATCATGTTATTACAAATGACCCGATATCATCATTTCTTATGGCTGAGTAGTATTTTATAGTATATATGTACCAAATCTTATTAATCCACTCGTCCTCTGACAAACACTTGGGCTGTTTCCAGAATTCGCTATTGTGAAGAGTGCTGCCACAAACATAGGGGCACATTTCTTCTTTTCGAACAGTGGTATGGTGTTCTTAGGGTATATTCCTAAAAGTGGGATAGCTGGGTCAAAAGGCAGTTCGATTTTTAATATTTTAATTTTTTTAATTTTTATTTTATTCATTTTAGAGAGGAGACAAAGAGTGAGAGAGAGAGAGAGAGGGGGGGGGGAGGAGCTGGAAGTATCAACTCCCATATGTGCCTTGACCAGACCAGTGCAGGTTTTTGAACTGGCGACCTCAGTGTTCCCAGGTCGACGCTTTATCCACTGCGCCACCACAGGCCAGGCTCAATTTTTAATTTTTTGAGGAATCTCCGTACTGTTTTCCACAGTGGCTGCACCAGTCTGCATTCCCACCAGCAGTGCACGACAGTACCCTTTTCTCCACATCCTCGCCAGCACTTATTCTGTGTTGCTTTGCTGATGAGCACCATTCTGACTGGTGTGAGGTGATATCTCATTGTGGTTTTAATTTGCATTTCTCTAATGATTAGTGATGTTGAGCATTCTTTCATATGCCTATTGGCCATCTGTATGTCCTCTTTGGAGAAATTTCTATTCATTTCTTTTGCCCATTTTTTGATTGGATTGTTTGTTTTCCTGGTGTTGAGTTTTATAAGCTCTTTATAAATTTTGGTTATTAACCCCTTATCAGACGTATTGTGGAATATGTTCTCCCATTGTGTGGTTTGTCTTTTTATTCTGTTCTTATTGTCTTTAGCTGTGCAAAAACTTTTTAGTTATAGTCCAATTTGTTTATCCTGCCTTTTATTTTATTTGCCCATGGAGATAAATCGGCAAATATATTGCTGCGACAGATGTCAGGGAACTTACTGTCAATGTTTTCTTCTAAAATGCTTATGGTTTACAGCTTACATTTAAGTCTTTTATCCATTTTGAGTTTGTTTTTGTGAATGGTGTAAGTTGATAGTCTAGTTTCATTTTTTTGCAGGTAAATGTCCAATTTTCCCAACACCATTTGTTAAAGAGGAATAATGTCTTTATTATTCCATTGTATGCTCTTTCCTCCTTTGTCAAATATCAGTTGTCCATAAAGGTGTGGGTTTACTTCTGGGTTCTCTGTTCTGTTCCATTGATCTATGTGCCTGTTCTTATGCCAGTACCAGGCTGTCTTGAGTACAGTGGCCTTGTAGTATACCTGGATATCCAGAGGAGTGACACCTTCTGCTTTATTTTTTCTTTTTAGAGTTGCTGAGGCTATTCGTGTTCTTTTTTGGTTCCATATAAATTTTTGGAATATGTGTTCTATATCTTTGAAGTATGTCATTGGTTTTTTGATTGGTATTGCATTGAATTTATAAATTGCTTTGGGTAATATACACATTTTAAGGATGTTTATTCTTCCTAACCACGAGCACGGAATATGCTTCCACTTGTTTGTATCTTCCTTGATTTCTTTTATCAATGTTTTATAATTTTCTGAGTATAAGTCCTTAACCTCCTTGGTTAAATTTACTCCTAGGTACTTTATTTTTTTGGTTGCAATAGTGAAGGGGATTGTTTTCTTAATTTCTTTTGCTGACAGTTCATTGTTGGTATATAAAAATGCCTCTGATTTCTGAGTATTAATTTTGTATCCTGCCACCTTGCTGAATTCATTTATCAGGTCCAGTAGTTTTTTGACTGGGACTTTAGGGTTTTCTATATACAATATCATATTATCTGCAAATAATGACAGTTTTACTTCTTCTTTTCCAATTTGGATGCCTTTTATTTCTTCTTCTTATTTGATTGCTGTGGCTAAGACTTCCAGAACTATGTTGAATAAGAGTGGTGAAAGGGGGCACCCCTTCTTGGTTCCTGATCTTAAGGGGATTGCTTTTAATATGTTCCCATTTAGTATGATGTTTGCTGTGGGTTTGTCATAGATGACCTTTATCATGTTAAGATATGTTCCCTGTATTCCCACTTTACTGAGAGTTTTGATTATGAATGGGTGCTAGATTTTATCAAATGCTTTTTCTGCATCTATTGAAATTATTATGTAATTTTTGTTTTTCCTTTCATTTATGTGATGAAGCACATTGATTGATTTGCGATTATTTAACCAGCCTTGCCTCTCCAGAATAAATCCCACTTGATCATGGTGTATGATTATTTTCATATATTGCTGGATCTGGTTGGCTAATATTTTGTTGAGAATTTTAGCATCTAAATTCATCAGAGATATTGGCCTATAATATTCTTTCTTTGTGTTGTCTTTACCTCGTTTTTGGATCAGAATTATGCTCGCCTCATAAAGGGAGTTTGGAAGTCTTCCTTCCTCTTGAATTTTTTGAAATAGCTTGAGAAGGATAGGATTTAGTTCTTTGAATTTTTGGTAGAATTCACTTATGAAGCCATCAGACCCCGGACTTTTTTTTGTTGGGAGTTTTTTGATAACTGTTTCGATTTCATTTGTTGTAATTGGTCTGTCTAGGTGTTCTGAGTCTTCCAGATTGATTTTTGGAAGATTATATGATCCAAGAAATTTGTCCATTTCACCTAGGTTGTCTAATTTTTTGGCATAGAGTTCTTCATAGTATTTTCTTAAAATATTTTGTATTTCTGTTGTGTCAGTTGTTATTTCTCCACTCTCATTTCTAATTTTATTTATTTGGGTCCTCTGTCTTTTTTTCTTGGTGAGTCTAGTTAAAGGTTTATCAATCTTGGTTACCTTTTCAAAGAACCAGCTCCTGGTTTTATTGATCCTCTGTATTGTTTCCTTAGCCTCTATGTCATTTATTTCTGCTCTGATCTTTATTATTTCCTTCCTTCTACTACCTCTGGGATTTACTTGCTGTTCTTTTTCTGGTTCTTTAGTTGCAGGGTCAGGTTGCTTATTTGAGCTTTATCTAGCTTCTTAGGGTATGCCTGTAGTGCTATGAACTTCCCTCTCAGTACTGCTTTTGCTGTGTCCCATAAATTTTGAGTTGATGTATGCTCATTATCATTCATTTCTAGAAACATTTTTATTTTTCTTTGATCTCATTGTTAATCCATTTGTTATTTAATAACATGCTATTTAGTTTCCAAATGTTTGAGTATTTTTCAGTTTTTGTTTTGTGGTTGATTTCTAGTTTCATGGCATTGTGATCATAGAAAATGCTTGATATGATTTCAATCTTCTTCAATTTGTTGAGACCAGTTTTGTGTTCTAACATGTTGACTATCCTAGGGAATGTACCATGAGCGTTTGAAAAGAATGTGTATTCTACTGCTTTAGGGTGAAAAGTTCTGAAGATATCTATTAAATCGAGTTAATCTAGTGTATCCTTTAAGTCTGCTGTTTCTTTGTTAATTTTCTTTCTTGAGGATCTGTCTAGTGATGTATAGGGGTATTGAAATCCCATACTATTACAGTATTGCTTTTAATCTCGCCCTTTATATCCATCAAAGTCTGCCCTATGTATGTCGAGGCTCCTATGATCGGTGCATAGATATTTATAATGCTTATATCTTCCTGTTGAATTGTTTCCTTTATCATTATGTAGTGTCCTTTTTTATCTCTCACTACAGCCTTTGTTTTAAAGTCCTTTTTGTCAGGTATAAGTATTGCTACCCTGGCTTTTTTTTTCATTTCCATTTGCATGAAATATTATTTTTTATCCTTTTACCTTCAGTCTATGTGCATCTTTTGTTTTAAGGTATGTCTCTTGTGGACAGCATATGTGTGGGTCCTGTTTCTTTATCCGCGCAGCTACCCTATGTCTTTTGATTAGATCATTTAATCCATTTACATTTAAAGTTATTATTGATGTGTAGTTGTTTATTGCCATTTTATTCTTTAAATTTATAATTTTCTATTTCTCAACTTTTTTTCTTTTTTCTTTTTACAGCAAGCCCCTTTACATTTCCTGCAATACTGGTTTGGTTGTAATAAATTACTTGAGGTTTTTTTTTTTTCTGTCTGGGAAGCTTTCTATTTCTCCTTCAATTTTAAATGATAATCTTGCTGGATAATGTAGTCTTGGTTGTAGGTTCTTGTTCTGCATTACTTTGAATATATCTTGCCATTCCCTTCTGGCCTCAAGTGTTTCTTTTGAGAAGTCAGATGTCATCCTTATGGGTGCTCTTTTGTAGATGATAGTCTTTATTTTTCCAGCAGCTTTTAAAATGTTCTCTTTATCACTTAAGCTTTTGGTATTTTAACTATTATGTGTCTTGGTGTAGATTTCTTTGGGTTTCTCTTTAATGGAGTTCTCTGTGCTTCCTGAATGTGTGAAACGTTTTCCAGTCTTAATTTAGGGAAGTTTTCATCTATGATTTGATTGAACAAAGTTTCTATCCCTTGTTCTTCTTGTTCTTCTTCAGGAACCCTTATGCTGCGGATGTTATTTATCTTCATGTTGTCACAGAGCTCCCTTAGAGTTTCCTCACATTTTTTTGTCTCTTTTCTTTTTTCTGCTCTGCTTCTGTACCTTTGTTTATTTTGTCCTCTAACTCGCTCATTCAATTCTCAGCTTCATCCATCCTGCTTTTAATCCCTTCCATTGTGGTCTTCAGTTCTGATACTGTATTTGTCATTTCTGTCTGATTCTTTTTTTATTATTTCAATTTCCTTTTTTATATTTGTTATCTCTTTATTTAGGTGTTCGTAATGACTATCCATTGTTTCTCTAATTTCTTTGAACATCCTAACTATCATTATTTTAAACTCTGCATCAGGTAGTTTGGTTATATTTCTCATTCACTCAGGTCCTTCTCTGGGGATTTCTCTTGATTCATTTGGGTTGCATTTCTTTGCCTGCCCATTTTGTCTGTGTGTAAGAAGGGTTTGGCTACTGGAGTCCAATGGGTGTTGCCTCTGTGTTCCCTTGGTGTGGTCTGTCTGTAGGCACACCTGCCCCTCTGCCGCTGCCTAGGGTGGTTGGGTATGGGTGTTGCTGGCCCTGCCGCTGTGGCTGTTGCTCCGGTTTCTGCCTTGCCTTCACGGGAGTGGCTGTGTTCTGGTGCCCGGCTCTACAAGCCTCAGTCTGTCTGGGCCTTTGCCCCTCTCCCATGGGTGGGATCACGCACCACACTTGGGCCACAAGCTGGGCACCAAGGGCAAGGGTGAGCACTTTTGCTCAGCTGCGTGTTCCTGTCAGCTGGTTCCTCCAGCTGGGGAGAGTGCTTATTTTCTATAAGTTTTTTGTCTTGCTAGGCTGCCCCTTTCCTGGTTCTTTGGCTAAGAAGAGCAGGCTTTGTTCAGGGTTTGTTTATGTTTTTTTTTTAACTGATTGGTGTTTACAGGTTGGCCACTTCTTTAGCTCCACATCTGAGATGTATGAAAACCCACGGACCTCAACATTGTGTCTTTCCTTGGGTATCTAGGTCCCTAACCAGGCTGCCACGTTCTCTCCACCTTTCAGATCTTCTTATGTTTGTTTTATATGTAATGTCCAAGGGTTTTAGTTGTGCTTAGCAGGAAATATAGAAAAAAATACGTCCACACCATCTTCCCAGAAGTGAAAGTGTAGAACAGTGTCATTTGAAATTCATTATTTTCTCTGTGAATTAAATTTTACCCTGAATTTGTAACTTAAAGCTGTGGCTATTCAAGGTGAATAATGACTCATTGTTCCCATTCTCTTTGGGAGAGTATTAATTCTATTTGAAAGTTGTGTGGTGTAGCTGAAGTTTATCCCCTACCAAATTTAATAGCACGATGTTTTTTTTCCTAAGAAGCCAAGAGATCATATACTTATTGGTTTGGCCATTAAAAATGAGTTTCAGTAAGGCCTAATCCAACTTTTGCTAGTGCTTATTAGTAAAATGTACATTTTTGAGTCTTGCCTCTAGAAATAGCTTATTTTGCAAATATCCTGTCTGGGATGGGTGAGACCAAAAGTAAGTTTGGAATTTATCTTCCTTAACAGTATTTCCTGATTATGTCAGAAAGCTGGGAACATTGCTACAGTGACACTGGTCCTTTATTAGAACCTGCCAATGCATTCTTTGTGTGATGCTGGTAGCTCTTTTTTTTTTTTAATTTATTTTTTATTTTCTTTACAGAGACAGAGAGAGAGTCAGAGAGAGGGTTAGATAGGGACAGACAAACAGGAGCGGAGAGAGGTGAGAAGCATCAATCATTAGTTTTTCGTTGCCATTGCAACACCTTAGTTGTTCATTGATTGCTTTCTCACATGTGCCTTGACCGCGAGCTTTCAGCAGACTGAGCCACCCCTTGCTGAAGCCAGCAATGTTGGGTCCAAGCTGGTGAGCTTTTGCTCAAGCCAGATGGGCCCACGCTCAAGCTGGCGACCTCGGGGTCTCGAACCTTGGTCTTCGGCATCCCAGTCTGATGCTCTATCCACTACGCCACTGCCTGGTCAGGTGATGCTGGTAGCTCTTGATGAAAATCAGAGGACATATGTCTCAATCTTGGCCCTGCTACTGAGTCAGCATCGTTTCTGAACTCACAGATCCTGCATTTCCTTGTTTGTAAAATGGGGACAGTTATACTGACTTTGCTGATAGTTTATTGAGGATTATTGACGATGTAGCAATAGCATTTAGCACAATGTGTAATATGTGCTGGGTGGCTGTTAATACCATCATTAGTGTATTCTATTAAAGCAGAAACTTTGAAGCATACTAATAACAAAATCAGAGTTCAAATACCTTTCTCTGGTCCTTATAATAAGGCCAGATAGTTGAGTCTATCTATGACTGTTCTTCATTGACTCCATTATAATTTGTCAGGACCGATTTATGGTATCTTCTAACATGGATTGGTGTATTACAGTGGTTCTTAACCTGGGTTCTATTGAACCCTAAGGGTTTGATGAGTCGGTCTCAGGGGTTTGGAGAAGCCTCTGCCGTGGAGACCAGAATAAAGTAATACCGTAGTTTGTTGTGAGTTCATGCACTTTGTTGGTTTTGTTCTTTGAGCAAGGTGATGTTCATGCACAGCTCATTTTGTGCACCAGTAAAAAAACATATACCTATGTCTTGAATTTGGAAAAAAAATCATATTTTATTTATCACTAAAGAAGGGTTCGGTGAATGTGCATATGAAACTGGTAGATTTGGTACCTCAGAAAAGGTTAAGAACCACTGGTATATTAAGAAGCATTTTCGCCTGACAGGGCGGTGGCGCAGTGGATGGAGCGTTGGACTGGGATGCGGAAGACCTGGGTTCGAGACCCCGAGCTCGCCAGCTTGAGCATGGGCCCATCTGGATTGAACAAATGCTCGCCATCTTGGATCCAAGGTCGCTGGCTCCAGCAAGGGGTTGCTCGGTCTGCTGAGGGCCCGTGGTCAAGGCACATGTGAGAAAGCAATCAATGAACAACTATGGTGTCGCAACGGCAATGATTGATTGATGATTGTTGCTTCTCACCTCTCTCCGTTCCTGTCTGTCTGTCCCTATCTATTCCTCTCTCTGACTCACTCTCTGTCCCTGTAAAAAAAAAAAAAAAAAAAAGAAAAGAAAAAGAAGCATTTTTATGAAGGAATTTTTTTTTTTTGCTTAGTAGTCTACTTAAATATAGTAGTCTGTATTTAAGTAGATTATTTTTTTAAATTTTTTTATTTAGTGAGAGGAGGGAAGGCACAGCTGGATTCCCGCATGTACCCTGACCAGGATTTACCCAGCAAGCCCACTAGGGGGCTATGCTTGGCCCAGCTGAGGTCCTTGCTCTGTTGTGACCTGCAGCCATTTTTTAGTGCCTGAGGCAGAGGCCATGGACCCATCCTCAGTGCCTAGGGCCAGCTTACTCTAATTGAGCTTTGGCTGTAGAAAGGAAGGAGAAGAGAGAGAGAAGCAAGGAGGGAGAGGGTGGAGAAGCAGATGGGTGCTTCTCCTGTGTGCCCTGTCCAGGAATCTAACCCTGGACATCCATCGGCCGGGCTGACACTATACCACTGAACCAACTGGCTAGAGCTAAATAGATTACTTTTAAAACAGAAAGTTTGCCTGACCCGTGGTGGCGCAGTGAATAAAGCGTCGACCTGGGAACCCTGAGGCCGCCAGTTCAAAACCCTGCACTGGTCTGGTCAAGGCACATATGGGAGTTGATGCTTCTAGCTCCTCCCCCCTTTCTCTCTTTCTCTCTTTCTCTCTCTCTCTCTCTCTCTCTCTCTCTCTCACTCTGTGTCTCCTCTCTAAAATGAATAAAATAAAAATAAATTATTGAAAAAAAAACCAGAAAGTTTTATTTTAAATAAAGAAACATAATATTAGAACTGTCACTCATGTCCCCATGCCTCTAACTTCTATATATGTCTTTCCAATGTGGCATTTGTACTGGTTTCCTAAGGTTTTCGTAATAAAGTCTCTCAAACTAAGTGGCTTAAAACAAGAGAAATTTGCTGTCTTACAGTTCCAGAGGCTAGAATTTCAAAATCAAGGTGTTGGCAGAGTTGATTCCTTCTGAGGCTGGGGACCTTTGTTCCCAGCCTCACTCACTGCTGGTGGCCCAGGCACTCCTGGGCTTGCTGATGCATCATTTCTATCCTCCCTCTTCATGTGGCATTCTCCTTGTGTGCCTGTCTTCACTTGCCCATCTTAAAGGGACACCAGTTATACTGGATTTGGGGCTCGTGCTTACCCACTATGACTTCACCTTAACTGATTACATCTTCAACAACCATATTTCTAAATGAGGTCCCATTCTGAGGGACTGGGTGGAGCTTAGGACTTCAACATATCTTTTTTATGGCGATGGGGGCACAATTCAACCTATAGCAGCATTCTTCTAAAAACTAGAAGTTAGCAAATTGGTATTAAAAACAAAGCCCTTCCCCTCTGCATTGCTGTCTCCAGGTGAGGGGAGGGGCAGTAGAGAGCAAGGGAGTAGCACGTGGGACTGACCCAGGTTTAGGAAAATCAGGAATGTTTCTAGCATCGAAAGAACTGAAAGAGGGCCAGTATGACTGTTGGGTGGTGACTCAGCCAGGAACAGAGTCAGGCCAAATCATGCAGGGACTACCGGCTGCGATAGGAGATTGCACTTTCCTGCAGGGCTACGGGGAGCCTCTGAAGAATTTTAAGCAGAGGAGAGCTACTTGGATTTAAAGTTTTAGCAAATCACTCTTGCTGCTGTGTGCCACGTGGGTTGAAGGGGCCAGACTGGTAATGGGAAGACCAATTAATTGAGAACCTTTTTCGTTATTCCAAGTGTTGGGCAGATAAAGTATATTATGCTAACTTTGTTAAAGATGGCGCTGCCCACATGCAAGTTTTAAGAGTAAGCTTTTCCCCACACCCTTGACTGATTGGATGATGTGGGTGGTGCACTCTCATGAGGAATCCTCCCATTATGCTTCAGATAAGTGGCTTTGTATCAGACTTTCTTGTTTGTATAATTGGATTAAAGGTTTTGATTCTACACTATAAAGTGAGTCAGACCGGGAGCTTGCTCTCTTGGTTCCTGGTATTAATATAGAGAGGAGAGCAGAGTAAGGCCACATGGAGGCCAGGAGAAGCAGCCAAGATGGCAGAGTGCTGAGGAAGAAGCCAGTTTGTGCAGAGTTTGTGCAGAGAGAAGGAGATAGGGAACAGAGGTGAATAAGTCTGGTGAGCTAGAAACCTTTGATTCTAGGAAACTCGGATAAATCAGTAGCTTTGTGAGCACTGAGTGAATGGGGTTTGGAGCCCAGGGTGTGTTTTTACTTGCCCACCAGGTGCAAGCTAGAATTAAAGCTGATGGCTCACCAGTTCTTGGCTCCATTGTTTCATTACCGACTGTCCGAATCCAATGTGAACCTTCACTGGACAGGCAGCTCTGATGGTGGCCTTGACTACTGGCTTTACACCAAGAAAGAGTGGGAAACTAACCATAATAAAGATGGAGAGAAATGGGAAATTCAAGATACACTTTGGGGAAAGAGCTGATAAGATTTGCTGATGGATTAGCTGGAGATTATGGTGAAAGGTGGAAGTCTTTGCTGATGGCTTGAGTAACTCAATGGATGTTTGCATAGTTACTGAGAATGGGAAATTTGGGTTGGGGGCTGGGGTCAGATTTAAACTGCCAAATTCAGCATGGGATATGTTAAATACCTGGCTATATTTAAGTAGAGAAGCAAGTAGCCAACTTCATGTATGAGTTTTGATTTGAGGGCCAAATTTTGAGAGTTGTCAGCATATGGGTGGCCATGAAAGCCATGGGCAGGGAGGAGACAGAGTGCTCTCCTAGGAGGAGAGCAGGGAGAGTAGAGACCAGCGTGGTACTGAGCCAGAGGAGCATTGTTGCTCCTCTGGAAAAGGAGCAGGGAAGGGTGTGGTGGTGTTATAGAGCTGGAGAGGCACGAGCCTGTGCTTCCACCTGTGTCTAGTGCTTCTGGGAAGTTGAGTGAGATCATCTTTCATCAACCTCAAAGTGATGTAAAGATAAGAGTAGAGACCTGTCAGTGCATTTGATCTCCTGTTATTTGAGGGCTGGGTGTAGTCTCATTTAGAATGGATGGAACAGAGAGCAATTAGAGAAACTGGGTCAGGCATGTGTAGACAGTTCTGTATTATTCTGGAGGGTGAACACACTGGCCCTCTGCTGGGGCGGCAGAGTGGGGAGGGCACTGTCCTTCCAGGCTGTGGGCTAGACAGACAGACATCCTAGAGAAGATGGTCCAGAACAATGGCCACCAGGGATTCTGCTCATAAGATGTGCAGAAACAGAGACTCGGAAAATTGTCTCTCACTGAGAGCTAGTCCTCGGGTTTGCACCATATTCTGGTAAATATTCCTATGAGTGTGCATCTCTGTCAGACACTGGTTAATATGACTGGAAGGGGCTGGGACTAAATCGATTTTATTAGTCCCGACAGCACTTAATTTCTGCTATCAAGACAACTGCAAGCAGCCGGACCAGGCCATTGACCCCACCATTGACCCTGGTTTTGATCCCAGCCCTCTGAACAAATCCCAGAAAACACCCATGGTCTTTAGAAAACCAGGTGCCGCCTGACCAGGCAGTGGTGCAGTGGATAGAGCGTCAGACTGGGATGTGGAGGAACCAGGTTTGAGACCCTGAGGTTGCCAGCTTGAGCGCAGGCTCATCTGGCTTGAGCAAAAAGAAAGCTCACCAGCTTGGATCCAAGGTCGCTGGCTCCAGCAAGGGGTTACTCGGTTTGCTGAAGGCCTGCAGTCAAGGCACATGTGAGAAAGCAATCGATGAACAACTAAGGTGTTGCAACAAAAAACTGATGATTGATGCTTCTCATCTCTCTCCATTCCTGTCTGTCTGTCCCTATCTATCCCTCTCTCTGACTCACTCTGTCTCTGTAAAAAAAAAAAAAAAAAAAGAAAACCAGGTGCCTTTCTATTTTAGCTTCTCTACTGAGCTTCTCACCTGGTTCTAGGCATTAGTCCAGGGGCAGTAGCACGTACCAGCCAAGTACAGGTTCTGCGTGGGCACAGGGAGGAAGTCTAGAGTGGTTCTGTCATTCAAAACAACCCTAGCCAGGGAGCTGACCACTGACCCGAATGCCCTGCAGTAAAGGTGGTGGGACTGCTCACTGCAGTGAAAGCTGCCAACAGATTTTAGCCCATTTCTTATAATTGTATGATTTATTGTAGGAAAAACTGCCCTGGGGCACACTTAAGATAATGCGTGAATTAAGCCTTCTAGAAACTTCCCTGAATAACCAAGGGCCTTTTTGGAAAGGTTGCCACCATTGGTCTGGTAATTGGTCATCTGAGAGCTTGCTTATGGTGTTTTTTTTGAAACATCTGCAAGTCTAAGATATAAATAACTATTCTGGGGGGGAGGTGGGGGAAAGGTAAGTTAATACTGGCTTCCAAAAAAAAAAAAAAAAAATTTAAAGGCCTAGGGTTGCACATGGTATCCCTGGAAAAGGGTTTCTTTCCAGTTACAACTAGACCCTACCTGGTTTGGAGGACACAGGTTGCCAGGGGCCTTCATGTTACCTTGCATCAGCTGGTATGCCTTAGGGTTTTCACTTGAGTTCACAGCTTGGCATTTAGAACTTGGTTTTGGAGGGTCTGGCAGTCAGTCCAATCTTTTGTTTATGCTACACTGAGTGGCATTTGTTCCCCAGATTGCCTGTATGGTGGCTGTGGGCATGGGGCATAGAAGCTACTGGGGGTGTTTACAGTTGTTTCACATGAGAAGTATAGGAGCTGCTCAGGGAAGGCCTATATCCTCCCAGAGGACTTCCAACTGGTGCACTCAGGCCCACCCTGGAAAATCTCCTGCTTGAGTAATTTAAGATCAGCTGGTTATGAACTTTAATTATATCAGCAAAAGTGTATGCTACAATCAACCTGACACATCATCCATCACAGAACCACAGTGCCCCCAACACCCAGAGTTTAACAACATGTTAAGTTGCCTTTTTGGTGACAGGAAGCTTAAGAATCAGCCAGCTATTTCTTAATGGCTGAAGGGATTGGGCACTGTGCATCCACCCATTCCCAAGAAACTTCACTTGGCAAGTAGACCGAACCCCAGATTCTGCTGGTGGAGGTGTTTTCAGAGTACAGTCAGGGACCATTGTGACAGAGGTTTCCGACTTGCAAATGAACATGATATCTTTTAGGTATTGGAAACTATGGACATCAGAAGGTAGGGACAATTCTGTGAAGTCCTGACTCATGCACTGGGCCTATAACTCTTTCTGATGGCGGAGAATCGCCTTTGGCACTATGGTCAGGGAGGTATAAATATATATAATGTGTAATTTATACATTTAGATGTAGAAACAATACTTTGAATTGACCTGAAGGACTCTATATATTAGGTCATGTTAGTTTCCCTTCCCCACCATGAATCCTGTCCAAAACCCATTAGCTGGATCTGAGTACCCTCTCCCCACACTGGGCCAGGGAGGGTGGTGACTTGGGTGACTGACCTCACAGAACCGTCTTCCCTTCCTAAAATTTCCCAACATACTTGAGTATATAAGGCCTTAAGTCTCTCTTGGAGATAGGGAGACCTTGGCTGCCCACTTCTAATCATTTTCCTGAAGCTTCCTTAGAGGGTAAGGGGAGGTAGCAGTGTTTGTAAAGGGGGAGGGAAGCTCTGTGCTCATAAGCAAGGCCCACTTATGTCACCAGAGAAGACCTGAGTCCAAGGGCGCTTCTCCCTCCTCAGTTCCTCATGTTCACAAGAAAGAATCCAGGGGAGAGACAGGGTGTAGCGTTCAAGCGAAGCAAGCAATTTATGAAGCAAAGCTATACACTTGGCATAAAGCATAAGTGGGCAAACTCAGCTTATCTGAGTGCCTCGCCTGTTCGGGGAGGGTGGTTTAAGAGTTATATACTCTTAGATGCAAGCTTCAAGACTTGTTGCCTTGTTATTAGGGCTGATGGAGAAAGGTTCCCCTTTGTAGTTTTTCTTATAACTCTTGGGACACCTGGTTATCTTGTTTTGTCTGGTCTCAGGACGGTTGACTTCCTCATTCAGTGGGTGAGATAAACCCCCCTTTGTTTCCCCCCTCCCCTTTCCTGCATTAGCAAACTGTCTCTCCTGCCCGACACTGCCTCTTAGTTTCAAGTGACCTAGTGGCTATTCATGGCTCCAATTAATTAGATTTTCAGTTACCCAGAGCATTAGAACCTCATTGTTGCCATTTGTTTCAGCTCGGCGGGGCTCCTAAACAGCTGCAGCCACAGTACCTCCCTCTCACTTGGGGCTGGCTACTGCGCTGAGGAGAGTGAACAGCCGCCAAAGCACCACTGGACAGCTTATTTCAACCCTACCCTAGCTGCCCGTTCTCTAAAGACTAGTTAACTCTGACTCCCCCACAGTTGCTGCCATGTCCCAGGGGGTCCCAGGCCCTTCAGCCCAAGGGACTTTTGTCTTCTGTTGCAGAAAGCCATGTCTCTGCGGGCATTCCATTCTTGTCAACAAGAACTGAAAAGAGTCTGAGATTTTATCCTACTTGTAAGCAGACAAGCCAGCCTGTCAGTGTCCCAAATACAGGTATTGATCGACTTACAACCTATGCAATTTACGACCATTCGACTTTACAACCACAGTTGCTAGCCACGACTGCTCCGCGTCTGGAGCAATTTTTGTATGCACCCGTATTTTGTAATTTTGTATGTTTTGCAAATATTAAACCAATTGTACTGGTAATGCAGTGTTTTACTTAAACCTGACGAATGTAAAAATAAGAAACAAAATGGTGTAGAGATGATACAAATGGCATAAAATGAACAAAGAAAATTCTGATATATAACAATAATGAAAGAAAATTATGACAAAATATGACTTAAAGATTTTTATAACATTATTTCACAGTACTGTACATATAGCCTACTCAACTTACGACCAAATCGTGTTATGACCGGTCTGTTGGACCAATCGTGGTTGTAAGTCAAGCACTAGCTGTACTGGCAGAGACATGGCACTCCTGGGTCAGAGACAAAGGACTATATTGCAGCATAGCCAACAGCAGGAGCTTCGTGTCTGTGTGTTTCTTAAGTCCATACGTCCAAAACTTCAGATCCCTGAGTTTAGGTACTTAAAGGAAACTTGCTCAACCTTAGCCCAGAGAGAGACACTATTTTTATTGTGCTGGACCATAAACAAATCTTCCATCTACTCTGGAGGAAGATAATATCTCAATCTTCCTATGCTGTCTACTATGCTCACATCCCTGAAAGTTCAGAACTAAGCAGTGACTCTGCTTATGGGACATATGGGACATGCAAAAGGGTGAGAGACCCATGACTTGTCTCCCAACACACTAGACAAGGATTAACATTCCCACTCATGATTATGAGTCAGGAAAAATAGAATGTATATTCAATATGCCTTGTTTGAAAAGAAAAGCGTGTGAAATATTCTTTCCCTTTGGAAAACTCGACTGACAGTCTTATCTCCCTTGGGCTGAGCAAACAAATACACAATGAATTTGTGTATTTGTCCGAAATTGAAAGTCACAAAAGCAAATCTGCAGAATTGTAGGTGTTGATTTTTCAGTAGATGGTATATCAGGGTGAGCAGCAATCAATGGATTACATATTGTAATTCATTATGATCCTTCTTCAGGAAATGCTGCTGCTATAGTCATACAATAGTTACACTGTAGAGAAGCATTTGTGAATTATCAAATTTAGTTAAAATTTATTTTGCACCTGTGCTATCTAAACAGCTAAAGTGGAAGGCTTTATTTTTTAACCTATCTAAAAAATGGTGGAGGTTAGCCTGACCTGGGGTGGTGCAGTGGATATAATGCCAACATGGAACACTGAGGTTGCTGGTTCAAAACCCTGGGCTTGTCTGGTCAAGGCACATAATGAGAAGCAACTCTTAAGCAACTAGAAATTGATGCTTCCCGCTCCTGCCCCAGACCTTTCTCTCTCCCTCTCCTCTCTCTAAAATCCATAAATAAAATATTTTAAAGATGGATAAGATTAAAGACTTTAAAATCATTCACAATTAATATATTTAAAATGTCTTTCTCAAAAGGTTTATATTAGTGAAAGATGAATAAACTGGATTTTCTAATACAAAACTGCTTTGATCTGAATTATACAACTGAACATTTGGGGGTGAAAACGGCCAAGAGCTTTTCAAATGTTTATTTCATCCTCAGTGTGGTTCTAGTGTATAAATATGTACTTAGTTTCATATTTTAAAAGTTATACTTCTGAAAAAAAACAAATTCCTTTTAACTTTTCTTTCTATTGTAATAACCAGCTTTTGGTATTTTATTGTTATGATGATCTATTTTTAAACTATTTTTTGATTTCCATCTAAATGGTTTTTTAAAAAAATTATGCTTTTGAAGTAAGCCAGAAGAGATTAAAATGAAATTAACATTGTACTTTTAGTCTTAATCTCAGATGTGACGATTATATTTATCACTCTTAAGAACTTCAGTTAAATTGAAATTTTATATAAAGTTACTTATTTGACAAGGTTAAGTTCTCTTAAAAAGGGAAACATTTATCATTCACTTACTTAGCAGTATGCTAGATGCTCAGTATTTTTAAGAAGAGTAATAAATGAAATATAGTTTTTCCCCTCTTCCTCTGGCCTTAGACTACTTTTATTTTTATTTTTGGTAAAATGACATATTTGGATGTTATTTAGTAGCACGTAGAATAATTTATTATTAAGTTGTAATCTCAGAATCATTTGCATCGTCAGTGACTTTAATCTCAACAGAATTCTTCTTTTTCCTACTTCTATACCTAGCGCTTATGCCTATTTAGTTTCCTCACATAAAAGAAAAAGTAAACAGTTTCTTAGCTTCCTTTTTATTTTCTTTTTTCTTTTTTTGTGAGAGAGACGGAGACAGGGAGAGAGAGATAAGCATCAACTCATAGTTGTGGCACTTTAGTTGTTCATTGATTGTTTCTCATATGTGACTTGACTGGGTATGGGGTGGCTCCAGCTGACCCAATGACCCCTTGCTCAAGCAGTGACCTTGGGCTTCAAACCAGTGACCTCTGGGTTCAAGCCAGAAACCATGGGATCATGTGATCCCACGCTCAAGCCAGTGACCCCATGGTTTTGAACCTGGGACCTCAGTGTCCCAGGTGAACACTCTATCCAGTACACCACCATCAGTCAGTCTTAGCTTCTTTTTATTGATTTATTTCTAAAGGCAAATGAGAACTTTGCCCTGTAATACTAGTTTCTAAACCTAGAGGAAAATTAAACATTTACTGTGAGTAATATATATTTTTTGTATGTGGTTAGAACATTACTTTTTGGAACATTGTACTTTTTTGCATATGGGTAAGACAAGCTTTAAAGCAAACTTGATATCCTTAAATTTAGGGAGTTGATATGACTTTACAAACTATTTTAGTTAAAGTGGAATAATTTTAAGACTAGAAGTCTTAAAATTCAAGTCATTGGCACAACTCCTCAGAAACCTGCCAGTTGCAGAAAGGACGGTCAGCCTGCGCTTGGCTGCGTGGGTGTGACTTCTCCGTGCAGCCTGCCAGACTATTGAGTGCTTTCCTACACTTAAAGCTGTGAATATCTGGGCCTGACCTGTCATGGCGCAGTGGATAAAGTGTCGACCTGGGAACACTGAGGTCGCCAGTTCAAAACCCTGCACTTGTCTGGTCAAGGCACATATGGGAGTTGATGCTTCCAGCTCCTCCCCCCTTTCTCTCTTTCTCTCTCTCTCTCTCTCACTCTGTGTCTCCTCTCTAAAATAAATAAAAATAAATTTTTTTAAAAAAGCTGTGAATATCTGGCTCATTTTGGATTCCATTCCTCTTACAAAAAGGTCACAAGCATATAGTTTTTTAGAGTACTGAAAGGCACGTATACTTTATTTTTTCTTTTGGTGGTATAGTCATTCATTCTTATTTGCAGATTCTGTGTTTGTAAATTTGCCTACTCACTAGAATTTATTTGTAATCCCAAAAGCAATACTTAGGGCACTTTCTCAGTCATTCCCCAACATGTGCAGAGGGGGAAAATTTGAGTCGGTGAAGATCACATTTCCAGCTGAGGTTGGTCAGGCGATTTGCTGGCTTCTCTATCCAGCTCTCCTGCCTTAAACAAGTGTTGTGTGTGTACTCTGTGTAGTGCCGTGCCTTTCATATTTTGGTATTTTTTTATTTATGATTTCGCTGTTTTAAAATATCCCCCAAGCATAGCATGGACATGCTATCTAGTATTTCTGAGTGCAAGAAGGCAGGGTGTACCTTACGAGGAAACTGTGGATTAGGTAAGCTTTGTTAAGGCCTGACTTATAATGCTGTTGACTGAGTTCATTGTTAATGGGCCAACACTACGTGTTAAATAAGGTGCCTTTAATCAGAAACACATAAAACAAGGTTTATACTGATCAGTTGTTGACAGTGTTGTGTGAATCTAGGCCTGTATTTACCCAGGAGCAGTGGTCAGTGTTCATTAATTCAGTGTTGGGGGACTACTTTTATAGACTATATACACTGTGAATAACCAGAATCGGTGGTAGTTCCTTTTCTTTTTTTTAATTGATAGAGATCAATCTAAAGTCAACAATCAAGCATTCTGTGTGTGTGTGTTTGTGTGTGTGTGTGTGCTTGGTGCTGCACTCTAAGCTCTTAGGTCAGTGATGGGCAATCTTTTGAGCTTGGTGTGTCAAAATTCGCCATAAAATAGAGCATAACTTGGGTGGTATGTCACTTTGAGAAAAACGGCCTAAGTCCCAGAACTAGACGCTCTGTGCCGGAGTTCTGTTGTTTTGGCCTACAGACCTCCGGCACAGAGTGTGTACACTACAGCAAATGTTTTATCCTCGGCTACTGCACCTGGCTGTGCAGGAGCCGAGAATGAAACGTCCTTCTCGGCATGCAGCCCCATACTTCTCTGCTATGTGGCCACATGTCATCGAAAATGGCTACACGTGTCAGTGGTGACACGCGTGTCATAGGTTCGCCATCACGGGCTTAGGTACTGTACCTGTCCTTCCCCTCTGGAGCCTACCCAAGCTGTTTATAGCTGGCTCTTCAGCTGAGAGCTTTGCTGCAGGAAGAGCCAGCTTGGGAATGTGGGCAGCTGGGCTGCTGGGAACCTGGCATGCAGCTTGTCCCGGCTTTCCCTGACCATTCCACTAGGAATCTCCACCTTCGCTGTTCATGCAAATAGAGCCTGGGCTGTAAAAAGCAGCTCCTACTGACCTGAAAGGGATTCTGGTCCAGGAGGGAAGGGTGCAAGGCCATGGCCGTTCTTGGCTCTGATGATGCACTTTGTACCTGTCAGGGAGCTCCATGTGAGGGGTTCCTACGTGGTTTGTTTGTTCCTTTGTTTTTAAGTATCACGTTGCTTTGGACATAGCTTATCTGTCATTATCCTAAACCAGCTTGGTATGGGACCAGCCAGGCAGGTTTTTTAGGCAGGGAGGTTTAAAGACTTTTCTAAGCCTTAGGCACTGTTACTTTTCAAATCCCCGCCCTAAATCATATAAAGTGTATCTATGAAGTGTAATATATATAATTATGAATAGAGTTGATTTGCTGTTGACATGTTATGTGTGTAGGTATTTAATTAAATGCTAATTTAAATTTTCATATTCTGGACAGATATGCCAGTGCATCCTTAGCAGAGGGTGGGATCCGGATTTGCCTCAGCCCTTCAGCGGCTCTACATTCTCCAGACCTCTGCGTTGCCATGTCTGTTGCTGGGGATACAAAAGTAAACCATGCAGCACTCTTTCCCTCAAGGAGCAGTCCTCCTTAAACAGATGGTGCTCCTTTGGCACAACCAGGTGCCTGGGCAGATGGGGCCTCTGGCTCATCTGCAGGGAAGGAGGACTTGCTGCAGACGTGTCCTGGAGCAGTCCAGGGCTGAGCTTTGGAGGATGCCCCTGTGGTAAAGTGAGGAGGTGAGGGGCAGAGGGAGTCTGGAGAAAGGCTTGGGGTGGAAGGATCCAGCAGAGGCCTGGAAACGGTGTATGTGGGCAGCTATAGGCTGTCATTGCTGCTGGAGTGATATGAGGAGGGTGGGCTGTGGTGGTGACAGATAACTTCAGGGAGGCCCTGTCTTTGTGCCATCCTAGACAAGTTTAGATGCATTCTGGGCAGGTGTCCTGCTTCTGGTGCTTCTGATTGCTGAATACTTCTTGGTGTCCCTCAGTAAATCTAAGTTTCTAACCCTCTCTGTCCTTTATAGTACATGATAGGTTCTCTGTTCTTTTCTTCTGTTTCTTTTTAAAAGAAATGAAAATAGCTTAGTTTTATTATTATTCTTTTCATTTTAGAGAGAAAGAAAGAGACAGAGAGAGATTGATTTGTGTTCCACTTATTTATGCATTCATTATTTGATTCTTGTATGTGCCCGGATCAGGGACAAAACCCACAGCCTTGGCGTATCAAGACGGTGCTCAACCTACTGAGCTACGTAACCAGGGCAAAAATAGCTTAGTTTTTGAAATAACTCTTTGTTGATGTAGTAGTTTCATTTTAGGTATTCCAGTAGGCATGGGGATTATGATTTTTAAATACTGTCATTCTTTCAGTGTATTTTAGCTACAATTCTAGAAAGAGAACTTTTCTTCATCAGATATTTGGTAACGTTGAAATACAGTCTATATAAGAAAAGCATAAAATATTTGATTATTTTTCTCATTTCAATGCCTCCACCCCCCATCTTAGAAAGCCAATTTCAGTAAAACAAATAAGTGCCTTGTTTGGTTTCAGAGTGACTGATTGACTTTTTAAAAAGTATCATATGCACTCAGTGATTTTTATTTGATGGTATTATATTCTCAAGATAAACTAGTGGAAGTGAAATTGCCATATCGAAGGGCAGGCAAGTTTATAATTTTGATATACACTACCCCATTCCTTTCCAGAAAGACTGTACCATTTTAGGTTCTCAGCAGCCAGGTTCTCCCTCTCCTTGTGATAGTCTCTTTAGTATGCCTGCCTCCCTCAACTAACAAACAGCATTTCTCACAATCCTTAAGGCAAATGACTGACTGGGGATCAAACCTGCAACCTTCACATATCAGGGAAACTCTCTCACGAACTGAGTTACTTGGCGAGGGTTGCAGGTATTTTTTTCTTAACACTTATATATTATGGCTGCAAGTTGTATGTACAGTTGAAAGTAACATGAAATACTTACTCCTAGATAAAAATATACTGTAATGTATCTTTAAAGCATTGGCAACTCTGCAGATTTTTTGGAGGAAATAATTCAGGGTGATTTTCTGGATTTTGGAACTAAATTGATGCTTGAATCCTAGCTTTTTTAAAAAATTAGATTTATTGACTTTTGGCAATTTGTACAATCTTTCTGTGTCTGTTTCCTCATCCTTAAAATGAGTGTAACCCTGGCAAGATAGCTCAGTTGGTTAGAGAGTGTTGTCCCAAAGCACAGAAGTTGCTTATAGGAACAGATGGATATTTCTCTCTCTCTCCTTCTCCCCCCCCCCCCTTCCTCTCTCACTAAAATCAGTAATAAAAATTAAAAAAAATAAAAAGAATGAGTGTAATAATTTATGGTTTGATGATGGAATCAACTCAGATAACATTAACACCTGGCACATGGCCCTAGTACGTAGTTTTAGGATGAAATAAACATACATTAAACAATAGTATGAAAGATTGTTAATACTATGGCATATAATTAAATCCACATGGAAATATGGCAGCATTTGTGAATTAAAATATGACCTCTTGATAGTTGACTCTGATATAAGCATTCTTCATCTCAGGGCCAATGAGGAGACCACTGGCCTAGCAAACCCAGAGCAGTTATGCATATGCCACATATCTCTTTGGTAACTCTGCCTGTCCCCATGCATGGACTGCCCCTACCCCATGTCACTTTTGTTCATCTTCTGTGCCCTGTCAATTTTCTGCTGGTCAGACCATTAGCAACTGTGACAAAGCTGTCAGGTCAAAGTGGACAGGTGGGAGTAACCTTGGGACTCTGGTGCGTGCCCCAGAACCTGGCCTTGGTTTGAGGACTCTGCCAGACAGTATGGGAGAGATGGGCTGGGTGCCAGAGAGCTGATGGCAGAAGTGCAGGCCCTAATGGGGAGGTGATGTTACTCAGACTGTCCTCATCTCCCTCGCCACAGGAATCTCTTCACATGGCTTCCGAAGACGTGACTGTCACAGTTCGCCTTATTCGTTCATTTGAGCATCGAAACTTCAAACCTGTGGTTTATCATGGAGTTAATTTGGACCAAACTGTAAAGGAATTTATAGTATTTCTAAAGCAAGGTATGAGACATCTTAGTCATATTGTTTCATTAGTATTTTGATAAAATAGGTGACTGTTACACTGATAGTAATCTTTTAAAAGCTACTGTGATAGGTATTAATCTTGGTTGTAAACCAGGCACTTGTTAAATTGGCTCCTGTTCTGAGCCTGGAACAGGGGTGGAGGTGTCACCCCAGGGCTCATTTAGCAATGTGTGTCCTCGTCATGGGTATTACCACATTTGGCTTCTCTTTCTTTTTATAAATTAAAAATTTTAAGGTCTGGATTTGCAAACGGGTTTATGTGTTTGGAGTGTCAGCTGGCTGGGCACACAGAGGGCCTCCAGGGAAGTGTGGCAGGAGGGTGGCGGGCCCGTTTCTGCAGTCAGGAAATTGTGACAGCTTTGGCCACTGTCACAGAAATGACAACCAGACTAACTGGTGCTAGTTTTCACTGCAAGCTCCAAAGCAGGAAACTTGAAGTTGGTTTTCATTTTGATAGGTCCTTGATGGATTTTTAATTGTTGAAGTGCTCCAGTCTCAAAATTTGATGAATGTCTAGAATAAGCTTTTATTATTTTAATTCAAGTGTAATTTATACATGTACAGATCAAGGAACACGTACTGTTTCATGAGTTTGACAAATGTATCACTTTATATCCAACTTAACTTTTTCTCTTTTTTTGTTTTTTACTTCGGCATAATTTCAGACACAATGTAAAAAGAGAACAAAGAATTCCTGGATGCTCTTCACACAGATTTTTAAATGTCACCATTATGTTACATTTGTTTTCTACCCTCTTTTTTCTTTTCCCCCTTTTATCTCTTACTCTCTTTACTGCTCTCACAATTTTTTTCTGTCTGAACCACTTAGAAGTGTGTTGCTGACACTATTTTCCTTTGTTTCTAACTATATCAGTGTATTTCCTAAAAACAAGGAATTCTCTTGCATAACTACAGTACAATGATGAAAATCAGAAAGTTAAAAAAAGAAATTCTATTATATAATTTACAGATCTTAATTGAGATTTTTACTTTACTAATAAAGTCTGTTTGTAACAAAAGAAAATCCAAGGTCAAGTTATATTCAGTCCCTTTAATCTGAAATTAATTTCTTTAATCTGGAGTCTTATTGTATTTTATCACATTGTATTCATCTTAAAAATAATGCCAACCTGACAGGTGATGGTGCAGTGCATAGAGCATAGGCCTGGGACTCTGAGGACCCAGGTTTGAAACCCTGAGGTCACTGGCTTGAACGCGGGCTCATCCACCTTGAGTGTAAGCTCATCTGGCTTGAGTATGGGCTTCTTAGCAAACTTGGGCCAAGCCAGTAACCCTGGGCTTCAAGGCAGCAATCTTTGGATGTAAGCCAGCAACCATGGGGTTATGTCTATGTTCATATACTGAAGCTGATGACACTGCACTCAAGCTAGTGAGCCCATGCCCAAGCTGATGACCTCAGGGTTTTGAACCTGGGTCCTTAGCATTCCAGGCCAATGCTCTGTCTACTGCATCACCACCTGGTCAGGCAGATTGACATTTCTATCATTATATCATACCCTTCTTGTTGACTTGATGTTGTCCAGAAGTACCTTAAGGTATCTCCACTTTTTTTTTTTTTTTTACAGGGACAGAGAGTCAGAGAGAGGGATAGATAGGGACAGACAGACAGGAACGGAGAGAAATGAGAAGCATCAGTCATTAGTTTTCGGTTGTGACCCCTTAGTTGTTCATTGATTGCTTTCTCACATGTGCCTTGACGGTGGGCCTTCAGCAGACCCAGTAACCCCTTGCTGGAGCCAGTGACCTTGAGTCCAAGCTGGCGAGCTTTTGCTCAAGCCAGATGGGCCCACACTCAAGCTGGCAACCTTGGGATCTCAAACCTGGGTCTTTCGCATCCCAGTCCGACACTCTATCCACTGTGCTACCACCTGGTCAGGCGGTATCTCCACTTTTTAAAATACTTTTTTTTTTGCTGTTCTGTCTTAGTTGCCATTGTCTGATCTTCCAACTCATTGATTCATACTTCTGCTTCCTCCATCTGCTGCTTAATCCCTCGAGTGTATTTTTTTTAGTGCAGTTATAACTTCTGTTTGGCATTTTTTAATATTTTCTTTTTTTTTTATTTTCTATTTTTTTGTTTGAAGTTCTCACTATGTCCACTCATTTTTCGCCCGAGTTTGGTGATCATCTTTATGACCACTACTTTGAACTCTTAATCAGGTAGGTTACTTATCTTCATTTTATAAAGTTATTTTCCTGGGGATTTGTTTTGTTCTTTGGTTTGGAATGTATTCCATTGGCTCATTTTGCCTAATTCTCTGTGTTCATCTATATTAGTCTAATCAGCTGCTTTCCTCAGTCCTGACAGAATGGTCTTAATGAAGGAGATGATCTGTGGGACACCAAAGCACAGTCTCTTCTGGCTATCTGGCTACCAGGGCAGGCAGGCACTCAACGGGTGTCCTTAGTGTGGGCTGTGTGCTTCCACTGTTTGTGCTTGTGCTATTACTATGGTGAGGTTGGGCTGGGTGCGGTATGCTCATATAACTAATTATGGCACGGCTGCTATGCATGGTGGGAGGAGTTTGAGGCACTTACCTGTTTGGGCTGTGGTATGACTGGTTTGCAGGGAAGGTGAGGTCTTTACTTGCTTGGTTATGGAGTAGTTGCTATGAGAGGTGGATGTAGCTTGGTGCTTGCCTGGCTTGGTTTTGGTGTGGCTGCTATGCAAGGTGGCTCGGTGTGGTCTACTCCCCCATCCCAGTTGTGATGTAGGGTGGGCAGAGTTCACCCATTGGTGCTAGCAAGCTCATGGGAGGGCACCTCCATCATCAGCAAGTTAGAATGGAATTGCAAGAACGGTATTCACTAGCGCTTCCATCTTTGTTGATAGACCCAGCAGGTCCCCATTGCTCTAGCAGCTGTTCTAAATTTAGTGAGTAGTCCCTTATTTACATCTGGGTGTTTTTAAACTGTTGCTTTGTCCTGGATTAGAGCAGTGTGTCTGTGCCTGAGCCCTTTAAGAGCAGATTGTCTGTTCCCTACAGTACTATGATTCTTCTGGACTTAAACCCTTTTGATTTTTAAAACCAGATATTTGGGGGGTTATCTTTCTGGTGCCGGACCCAAGGATTGGGGTGCATGATGTGAGGTACAGTCTTTTCAGTACTCAAAGGAGAATTTCATGTTTCTTTGTATCTCTCCTGGTGTGGGATGCTGCAGCTGGGGTGGGGTCCCCGGTGAGACTTTGTCTCTCTCTGCGTCTCCTACCTGCCTTGGTATGTTTCCTTTATCTTTTGTTCTCAGGGCATTATTTGCCTGGCCTTCCGGTCCCTTTTAGAGTAAAATTATTCCATATGTATCTGTGGATTTGTTGTATCTATATGAAGAGGTGAATTCAGGCTCTACGTTTGCTACCATCTTGAAGTGAAACATGCTTTATTCTTTTGAAAGAAGTCACTGGACAGTTCACAGTTAAGGAGCAGGGAGTTGTAAGTGAAAGATTTACATTATTTACTTGGAATTCTTCTGCATGGGATATTTTATTTATTGTGTTGCTCAAGTAGTTCTAACTTCAGTCATTTGCCTCTGTGACTCTTTGGTGTGTGTGTGTGTGTGTGTGTGTGTGTGTGTGTGTGTGTGTGTGTGTGTGTGTGTGTCTTGAGTACTTTTTTACTTTCTGGTACTATAAGATGCTCCAGGCTCATTGTGTATATCCCCTGCCCCAATCCTAGAATCAGCCATTCCTTCAAGGAACCTTGGTTTCTTTTACTGAAGAATGGCATTAGAAACCAAGATCTAGGTGCCAGATGCGCTCATTACTACTGGGCTGTCATTTCCTTTAGGCTCTCTCACCTGACAGAGAAAATAAATATATTAACCTATCAACCTGTGTATCTAGATATATCTATAAATATTTTCATGTTGTCACTTGTATTTATATGTTAAACATGAATTCTTATTGATGCTTCCAACTCTAACTCATTACCACCTGCATCATTCTAGCTTCCTCACCTTGCTTATCTGTACATTCTCCCTCAAACAGTGAGAAATTCAGCTCCTGTCTCTTCCTTCCATTTACTTAGTTGTTTAACTCCACACACATTATAGCAGTATCAGACCTGTTCATTTGTAACCTGTGGGAAGCAACTTGATATTAACTAGAGTGCACTGCTTTTGTGCAGTTCCTTTTGCCTTAATCTTACAAAACTTATTTATTACCAGAGTTATTTAGGTCACCATTTTTTCTTCCATTCCCCAGTAAGGTTTCATATATATTCATATATTTATAATACAACTAGATTCTTTTGTCACCATCTGCATTCTTTCCTGGTATCCCCTGACCTACTAAATGTTTCTATCTTTTATTTTTTTACTTTGCATACATTAAGGTTCGCTCTGTGCTGTGAAGTTCTCTATGTTTTGACAAATGAAGAATGTCATGTAGCCGCCATTACAGTTGTTTCACTGCCCTAAGATTTCCCGGTGCTTCACAAACTTATCCTCCCTTTCAATCTCCTGGCAAGCACTGATCTTTTTACCATCTCTGTTGTTTTTCCCTTTTTAGAATAATTGGAATCATATAGTAAGTAGCCTTTCAGACTGGCTTTTTTCACTTAGAAATGGGCAGGTAAGGTTTGGCTTCTTTCACTTAGAAATGGGCAGGTAAGGTTTCTCTATGTCTTTTCATGGCGAGTTATGTCTTTTATTCATCTCAATAGCCCCCCCCCCTTATTTTGTCTTTCATTGTACTGATTTTTTTTAAAAAGATATATCTAGGTCAGGGTTTTATGAAATGTCTTACAATCTGGATTTGTCTGATTTTTTTCTCATGATTCAGTTCAGGTTAAACATTTTTAGCAGAATGGCTAATGTAGGTTGCAGTTCGAAAAACTACAACCCTTGGTCCAATCTGACCTGCCTCCTGTTTTTATGAAGAAAGTGTATTTATTGGAACAGCCACATGTTTGATGTATTCACATGTTATGTGTACTGCTATGGTGCTTCACTGGCACAGTTATGTACTGTGACAGAGACTGTCACAATATAATTACTTACTAGCTGGCTATTGCAGAAATAATTTCCTGCCCCTGATGTAGGTGGTTCCTCCTCGTTCCATCACATCATGAGGCAGTTTCTATCACTTTGCCCCATTATCAATGATGTACATTGAAACCATTTGGTTAAGACACCAGATTTCTCTGTTGTAAAAGTATTTTTCTAATTAATAAGTAGTGTATGAAATGATAAATATAAAGGCTATTTGCTTATCTCGTCTCCATTGGTTTTAGCACTTGTTGATGAATCAGGATAATTTTTTCTTGCTCTGTGATTCCTGCAATTTGTCTGTAAAAAAGCACTTCCTGGTGCCTCTCTTTCTCAGAAATGAACGGGTTAATTTTGCAGCAGCAGAGTCATGGCACATTATCATCTTATCACAAAGGGACTATTCCTTCCAGTGCAGTGTTGAGGTGATGCCCTTTTGTTTGTACTATATAGTGTACTGTAGATTCTTTAGTTTAAATACTTAACTCTATGAACTTAAAACAAAATAAGACTGTCTTCTATGGCTATGGCCTATGGAATGAGAGTATAACAACAAAGAGTTTGTGATAACTTAATAGTAGCTGTTAGAGCTCAGAAGAGAAGGCAATGGGTTTAGGGAAGGACAGACAGATTTCAACTATACTGCTATCATATTTAATAAAAACACTAAAGAAGTTGAAACAATTATGACAATATGTTCATATTTGTTAAATTTGGTGGGTGGGTGAAATGAATTTTTTGTTCTGTTCTTTATACTTTTTAATGTTTGGATTATTTCATAATTAAAGTGAAAAGCATCTTGATGTACTTAACCTTGGAAGCTTACCATAATATCTGATAGAACTGCTTATTAGATTAGAATTTTGGCACATGGTTCAGATTAATGTTAGGTCTTTGGTATTCTTACCCATACTGCTTTTAATACATTTCTTTTTTCACCTTGGGTGTTTGTGCTTTCCTAAAAGTCTTCAAGTGTAGATCCAGTATCTACAAGTTACAAATTGTACCACTATGCCTGACCAGTGGTGGCCCAGTGGATAAAGCATTGACCTGGGATGCTGAAGTCTCAGGTTTGAAACCTCGAGGTCACTAGCTTGAGCACAGACTCTCCAGCTTCAGTGCAGGACCACCAGCTTGAGCATGAGATGAATGACATGACCCATGGTCACTGGCTCAGCAGGAATCCCTGGACAAGGCACATATAAGAAACAATCAAGGGAAAACCAGATTGAAGGTGACAGAGGACAATTTGACTTTTGGTGATGGGTATGCAACACAGTTGAATGATAAGATAACCTGGAGATGTTTTCATTGTACATATGTACCCCGATTTATTGATGTCACCCCATTAGAATTAATAATAATAATAAAAAAAAAAAGAAACAATCAGTGAACAACTAAAGTGCTACAACTATTAGTTGATGCTTCTTACTTGTCTCTCTCTTAAAAAAAATTGTACCACTTCTATTTTTAGAGTTTTTACTGTGAGATAAAAAATTATTTTATTAGCCATTGCTATTTTAATAATTTTCAGACTTCATTGACTTTTATACTGAAACGTCTGTTTTTTTTAATTTTTTTTTTTTACAGGGACAGAGAGAGAGTCAGAGAGAGAGAGAGATAGGGACAGACAGACAGGAATGGAGAGAGGTGAGAAGCATCAATCATTAGTTTTTCGTTGCTGTCACAGCACTTTAGTTGTTCATTGATTGCTTTCTCACATGTGCCTTGACCGCGGGCCTTCAGCAGACCAAGCAACCCCTTGCTGGAGCCAGCGACCTTGGGTCCAAGCTGGCAAGCTTTTGCTCAAGCCAGATGGGCCCACGCTCAAGCTGGTGAGCTCAGGGTCCCGAACCTGGGTCTTCCGCATCCCAGTCTGACGCTCTATCCACTGCGCCACCGCCTAGTCAGGCCTGAAACGTCTGAGGTTCCTTTGTGGCATCCTAATGCCAGCAGTATATTAAGTTGCTTTATTTTTCCAGTAATTAACTTTTCTATAGATGCCTTTTTTAGAAACCTAAATGAATGACTAAAATTAGATGTTACCTTCTTGTGAACTTTCATTTAATAATGAAATATTAAATGATTATTTCGGGAATTCTACAATTCTGAGTTCTTCTGTAGAAGTTTATTAAGTTCCAAAGTTAAGTTCAAAGATGGGGAAACATAAAATGAAAGAAAACTCAGTGTACAATGGGAGATAGTTTCAGAATATAATAGATATGCTGCATACTTGCTTTCAGCTAAGGTGCAGTAAAAGGGACTGGACTTACTCTCCTACTTGAAACAACTAAAAAAACTATGCCAAATATGTGAAGCAATGGTTTTCAGATATTGGACATTAAGTAGCACAAGACTGTGGTACACAGGATGGGGGCAACAAACAGGTGAGCCCTATGATTGTGCCATTTTATTACCTAGAGGGAGTGTGTGGGCCACAGAGCAGGGCAAGGGAGTCCAGGCAGAGCCTGGCAAGTTCCATGAGTTCACAAGGCAGAGCTGGCAGTCTGACTCAGAGCCTGGAGAGATCACAGGGTGCAGTCCTGGAATAGATAGAGCTGTGCAAAAGAGTGAGCTCTGAAATTTGAAAAACATTGTGGACAATTTGGAGAGCATGAGTCATCAGTTAAATATGATCAACACAAGTGTGTAAGGAAACTACCAGAAACCAAGTAGAGAACCACATGACGATAGCAGAAGGCAGAATTCTCCAAGCTCACACAGGGCTGGGCACAGTTTTTATTCATCCCAGCCAGAGCAGAAAGCCAAGTGTTGGATAGGTTGTCTAGCCGGGTATTTCTGCAGTAGTCTGGCAAAACAACACTAGATTAAGTTCTGCTTTACTGTCACCTAACAAAGCTCAAAAGCAAGACTTGAAAGGTTCTGTTGCCAAGTACCTGTAATTTAACTGTGTTGCAGAACAAATCTCAGGGCGATTAAAAAAATACAAACATAAGATAAAATTTACAATGTCCTATATCAAACCCAAACTTACTAGTCACATTAAAGAAGCAGAAAAATATAAACCATAATCAGGAGAGAAAGAAGTCAATTGAAACCAAAGCAGAAATGCTGCAGATGGCAGAATTACTAAACAAGAACAATAGGAACAGTTTTTATAACTACATTTCAAATGGTCAAGAAGGTAGAAGAAAGACTGAGCATGTTAAAGATGGATGACATTTAAACAAACAGACAAACAAACCCAGATTGAACTAGAGATCAAAAATGAAATCTCTGAGATGAATATAGACTGGCTACATAGATAACACTGGGGAACAGTTTCTTTTTCATTTTCTATTGCATGATGTTTTAGAACATTTTCTATATATTTCTGCATCATTGATTCCAAATCTGAAATCCATTTTTTTGGTGCATGCTCTAGTTTATATGCAATTTTAATTTCATTTTGTTTCAGAAAATGGCATGCATTGGTTTTTAAATTGGAGTTAAAGGGCAACGACTCTTGGATTAAACATAACCACAAAGAAATTAATGTTTTACAAATACCACTTTTACATAATTGTACTTGTTTTTAAATGTAAACAATTATTATCTGAAAAAAATTATTATCTGATAAAAACACCCTCTTATTTTGTTTTAAGATTGAATCATGGCTTCTTCAAGTAGGTGTAAATGTAAGAATAGTCCTGACACCTTCTGTTATATATGTGGCTGTTACACACTTCAACGTCAAAGGCTCAATATTTCATCATTTGTGACATGTGCATATATTGCCTATTTTCAAGTTCCCCTTGGCGATCAAGACAAGAATTGGACTCCTCATATTGTGTGTCATAATTGTGAGGAAATGCTTCATGACTGGATAAAAGGAAAACACAAAGGAATGTCTTCTGTTATTCCCATGGTTTGACGTGAACCTAAGGACCACAGCAGTGACTTATTTCTGTGTGATCCATATACAAAGTGCATCAGCAAGAAAAAATGGTGTATGATCGCATATCCTAATATTCCTTCAGCAGTATGACCTATCCCACACTCTGAGACACTTCTGGTTCCAGTTTTCAATGGTTTTATTTCTTCTAAGGATGAAGAAAGTGAACATGGTGATCAAGTGTATTTTGTTAAGATGCATGAGGAAATGATTGTAGAATCTGAAGGGTCTTCTGATGCCAAGCAGTCACTAACCCCTCAGCAATTTAGCCAACTGGAATTGAATGACATAGTAAGAGATTTGGGCCAATCAAAGAAAGTAGCAGAGTTATTAGCCTCCAAGTTTCAAGAAAAGAATGTACTTCACCGGTCAGCTAAAGTATCCCATTTCAGGAAGCGTGAACAAATTTTTGTGGACTTTTTTGCGAAGACAAACACTTTGTTTACTGTCATGATATCAGTAGTCTTCTCAGCCAGCTAGGTGTTACCACTTACAGTTCAACAGAATGGCGGCTATTTCTTGACAGCTCCAAATGGAATCTGAAATGTGTTCTTCTACACAATGATAATGTTTATGCAGTGGTTCTAATTGGTTATTCAATTCATCTGCAAGAAGATTATAATGACATAAAAATTGTCCTCAACTTTCTGAAGTATGAGGAGCATAACTGGATTATTTGTGTGGATCTTAAAATGGCCAATTTACTTCTAGGACAACAGAGAGGTTTCACAAAGTATCCTTGCTTTCTGTGTTTGTGGGACAGCCGAACTCGGGAGAAACACTGGGCACAGAAGGAGTGGCTGAAATATGAAGCTCTGGAAGTAGGGATGCAAAATATTGTGAATGAACCTGTAGATAACCGAGACAGGATCATTTTTCCCCCACTTTATATCAAACTTGGCTTAATGAAGCAGTTTGTTCAGGCTTAGAATAGAGAAAGTGAATGCTTTCAACATATTATTTCTGCTTTCCCTTCCTTGTCTTTCGAGAAGATAAATGCAGGTGTATTTGATGGACCTGAAATTCGAACCCTCATACATGATGAAGAATTTGACAGAAAGATGAATAAGGAGGAGAAAGCAGCATGGCAGTCTTTTGTGGCAGTTACAAAGAACTTCCTTGGCAATAAAAAATCAGAAAACTATGAATTTTTGGTTAAAAGGATCTGTTGACTTTCTGCGACATTGGATGTAACATGAGCATTAAGATTCACTTTCTCAACAGTCACCTTGATAAGATTTTCCCCAAAATTTTGGAGCTATTATTGATGAACAGACTACTTCTGGAGCATCAAACGAGATTGTCCGCAACAAATACACAAACGCAAGAGCTACAAACACAAATTTTTGCTTGAATAGAATTTAAATAAGTTTTGTGTAAATTTTATGATGAAAATAAGTGTTTTAATATGTTCTATTTTGAAATTTTAGACAAATTCTGATGCAGTCATATCTTTTATTGTATTAGTGTATTTACTACATTATATAAATTATTATGTTTTCACAGAGATGATGCCCATGAAGATATTCTACTTCATTATGTTAAACTAAATGTTGAAAAATTTACAATAAGATGAAAACCTAAAATCTTGAGTTGCAAAAAAACTTTAGCTTACAGAGAAAAATTAATGTCAGATTTGAGATCAGCACACTCAAATTAGGTAAGAGCAAGTGTTTTTGTGGATGCAACAAAAATTTTGTTCCCCAGTGTAATATGGGCAGAAGAAAGATTAGTAAACTTGAAAACATAGCCACAAAATATCTGAAATAAAGCAGAGTTAAAAAGGACTGAAAGAACCCTGACCAGATAACTGGGTTGGAAGAGCAGAGGTTACTGATTCGACCCCCAGTCAGGGCACATATAGGAATAGACTGATGTTCTGTCTTTCTCCCCTTCTTCCTTCCTTAAAATCAATAAAATAAACAGTTACAAAAAACACTGAAAGAAAAATAAATAGAGCCATAGGGGGGGCATGGGTCAGCCTCCAGTAGCTAAATATACATGTAGTGGGAGGCCATGAGGAGAGGAGCTGGGATGGGGAACAGGTGACCTATTTGAAGAAATAATGGTTAAACACTTTACAGCCTGATCAGGCAGTGGCTCAGTGGATAGTGTCATACTGGGATGCGGAGAACCCAGGTTCAAAATCCCGAGGTTGCTGGCTTGAGCATGTGCTCATCTGGTTTGAGCAAGTCTCACCAGCTTGAGCCAAAGGTTGCTCGCTTGAGTAAGGGGTCACTCGTTTTGCTGTAGCCCCCCTGGGTCAAGGCACATATGAGAAAGCAATCAAAGAGAAACTAAGGTGCTGCAACAAAGAATTGATGCTTCTCATCTCTCTCCCTTGCTGGTTGTCTGTCCCTATTTGTCCCTACCTCTGTCTCTCCCTGTCTCTGTCACACACACACACAAAGAAAACTTTACAAATATGGTAGAACATATAAACCTGTATATCCCAGCAGTTTAACAAATCTCAAGTGAAAGAAACATGAAGAAAGATGCCCCAAAGCATATTATAATCAAATTTTCTTATAACTGGTGATAAAGAGAAAATCTTAAAAGAAGATGGGGGGGGGTGGACAGCAAGATGGCGATGGAGTAGGCGGATGTACCAACTTCCCAATCCCAGAACCAAAGTGGATTATAACTTAATTTTAAGAACCATCATCTGGATAAACCAACTTTAAACTAAACTAAGTGGACTCTTTACCCAAGGAACACTGAAGAAGCCACATTGAAACTGGTAGGAATAGTGAAAATGCGGAGAGGGCTGCCCGGCTTCCAGAGTAAACAGCAGCCCGGAGAGACCCACATGGTGGGAGGAGACTTTGGCAGAGAGGGAGGGACCTGGGTCCCAGGAACAAAACCCCAGGCTGCAGCCCCAGAGCCTAGAAGAGGCATTTGGACAGTATTGAGCTGTGAAACAAGTGAGGATACTGTTTGTGAGAAAGAGACAGTTTTCTGAGACCCAAGATTCTTCTTAAAGGGACAGCACAGAAAAACTCTCTCACAACCACTCACTCGGGGCTCCAGGGAACGGGGACAGAGGAGAGGACCAGAGCAGCAGGAAGAGAGTGTGGACTGGAAGGCACAGGGAGAAATACTCTGAGGGACAGCCACCCTAAACCCTGGGCTGAGTCACTTCCCTAATCAGAAACAAATATTTCCTCTGGAACTAGCAATACCAGCAAAGGGAGACATGACACCAGCCAAACAAGCTCTCTTGTGGCACTTAGAGCAGAGCTGCTTAGATGGAGGGAGCTTCCAGGACTACAGTATGGAGTGTTAGGGTCTGAGCTGCAGTGCCCCCACCCACACTGCTGAGGGCTTGCTGGAGGGACGGTGGCGGCAGGACGCTGAAACGCGGTTCTGTCTGTGGGGCAGAGGCCCAGCCAGTGTGAGCTCGGTCTAGCCCAGCAGGGGTGGAGGAGATGCGGAAAGTGGTCCGGCAGCTGCGGGCCTGCCTGCATCCCCACCTGCGGGGGAAAAGCAGGAGGCCAGGAACAGGCAGAGATCTGCTCTGCGACCCCGCAAAAGCCGGCTCTGACTGCGGAAGCAGGGCTAGGACCAGGGACAGGTGAAGGCTCCAGGCTGAGTGCACACCACCAGCCCCACCAAGCCTGAAAAACCACAGTTTGCCCTCCTACCTGAGTGAGTAGGCTCTGACCGTTGGGGGGGGGGGGAGGGAGGTTAAGCCCTGGAGGAGCAGTGGCTCGCAGCTGAGCGCATGCCAGCAGCCCCGGCCGGACCAAAAAACTGTGACAAGCAGGCACTAACTGCAGGGGCTGAGCAGAAGCCCGGGAACAGGCTGGGTCCACAGCTGAGCAAAGGTGCTCACCTCTACCCTTGGGGCTAAGAATTGTAGCTTGTGTGCAGTGCGCAACCCAACCTGTGGGGGCGAGGCGAAGGCCCAGGCAGGCTGAGGGTTGTAAAGCCGGGCACCTGAACACAGCCCCTCCCGCAGAGGAAAGGCGGAAATCACAGCAACAGCCACAGTGGGTTGGCACTGGCAATGCCCATACCCAACCACTCTAAGCAGCGGCAGATGGGGTGGCGGGACTGGAGACAGACCACACCTAGAGAACACAAAGGCAACACCCATTGGACTACAGTGGCCACACACTTCTTATACACAGACAAAATGTATAGGCAGAGAAATGCAACCCAAATGAATCAAGAGAAATCCCCAGAGAAGGACCTGAATGAACCAGATATAACCAAATTACCAGATGCAGAATTTAAAATAATGATAGTTAGGATATTCAAAGAGCTTAGAGCAACAATGGATAGTCATTACAAACATCTAAATAAAGAGATAAGTATAAAAAAGGAAATTGAAATAATAAAAAAGAATCAGACAGAAATGACAAATACAGTATCAGAACTGAAGACCACAATGGAAGGAATTAAAAGCAGGATGGATGAAGCTGAGGGTTGAATCAGCTAGTTAGAGGACACAATAAACAAAGGCACAGAAGCAGAGCAGAAAATAGAAGAGAGACTCAAAAAATGTGCGGAAACTCTAAGGGAGCTCTGTGACAACATGAAGATAAATAATATCCGCATCTTCCTCTCCTGAAGAAGAGGAGAGAGAACAAGAAATAGAAACTTTGTTCAATCAAATCATAGCAGAAAACTTCCCTAAATTAAGGCTGGAAAACATTTCACACGTTCAAGAAGCACAGAGAACTCCATTAAAGAGAAACCCAAAGAAATCTACACCAAGACACATCATAGTTAAAATACCAAAGCTAAGGGATAAAGAGAAAAATTTAAAAGCTGCTAGAGAAAAAAAGGCTATCACCTACAAAGGAGCCCCCATAAGGATGACATCCAACTTCTCAACAGAAACACTTGAGGCCAGAAGGGAATAGCAAAATATATTCAAAGTAATGCAGAACAAGAACCTACAACCAAGACTACTCTATCCAGCAAGGCTAACTAACGTTTAAAATTGAAAAATAAATAAAGAGCTTCAAAGACAAAAAAAGCCTCAAGGAATTCATTAAAACCAAACCAATTTTGCAAGAAATGCTAAGGGGCCTGTTGTGAACAGTTCAAAGGGGGGAAAAAATATAGCAAAAGAAGAATACAGCTTTAAAGAATAAAATGGCAATAAACAACTACATATCAATAATAACCTTAAATGTAAATGGATTAAAAGATCCAATCAAAAGACATACGGTAGCTGCGTGGATAAAGAAACAGGACCCATACATATGCTGTCTACAGGAGACACACCTTAAAACAAAAGATGCACATAGACTGAAGGTAAAAGGATGGAAAAAAAATATTTTATAAAAATGGAAATGAAAAAAAGCCAGGGTAGCAATATTTATATCCTACAAAATGGACATTAAAACAAAGGCTATAGTAGGATATAAAGAAGGACACTCCATAATGATAAAGGGAACAATTCAACAGGAAGATATAACTATTATAAATATCTACGCACCAAATATAGGAGCCCCGACTTACATAAAGCAGACTTTGATGGATATAAAGGCTGAGTTAACAGCAATACTATAACAGTAGGGGATTTTAATACCTCAATAACTTCACTGGATAGATCCTCAAGAAAGAAAATTAATAAAGAAACAGCAGACTTAAAGGATATACTAGATCAACTCGATTTAATAGGTATCTTCAAACTTTTCACGCTAAAGCATTAGAATATACATTCTTCTCACGCTCTCATGGTACATTTTCTTGGATAGACCGCATGTTAGGACACAAAAATGGTCTCAATAAATTTAAGAAGATTGAAATCATATCAAGTATTATATCTGATCACAATGCCATGAAACTAGAAATTAACCACAAAAGAAAAACTGAAAAATACTCAAACACTTGGAAACTAAATAGCATGTTATTGAATAATGAATGGATTAACAATGAGATCAAAGAAGAAATAAAAAAGTATCTAGAAACGAATGAAAATGAGCATATATCAAGTCAAAATTTATGGGACACTACAAAAGCAGTACTGAGAGGGAAGTTCATTGTACTACAGGCATACCATAAGAAGCTAGAAAAAGCTCAAATAAGCAACCTGACCCTGCAGCTAAGAGAACTAGAAAAACAACAGCTAATAAAGCCCAGGACCAGTAGAAGGAAGGAAATAATAAAGATCAGAGCAGAAATAAATGACATAGAGGCTAAAAAACAAACAGAGGATCAATGAAACCAGGAGCTGGTTTTTTGAAAAGGTAAACAAGATTGACGAACCTATAACTAGACTCACCAAGAAAAAAAGAGAGAGGACTCAAATAAATAAAATTAGAAATGAGAGTGGAGAAATAACAACTGACACAACAGAAATACAAAGTATAGTAAGAAAATACTATGAAGAACTCTATGCCAAAAAATTAGACAACCTAATTGAAATGGACACATTTCTTGAATCATATAATCTTTCAAAAATCAATCTTGAAGAATTAGAACTCCTAAACAGAGAAATTACAGCAAATGAGATAAAAACAGTTTTCAAAAAACTCCCAACAAAGAGAAGTACTAGGCCTGATGGCTTCATAAGTGAATTCTACCAAAAATTTAAAGAAGAACTAACTCCTATCCTCCTCAAGCTATTTCAAAAAATTCAAGAGGAAGGAAGACTTTCAAACTTTTTTTATGAGGCGAGCATAATTCTGGTCCCGAAACCAGGCAAAGACAACACAAAGAAAGAAAATTATAGGCCAATATCCCTGATGAATTTAGATGCTAAAATTCTCAACAAAATATTAGCCAACCGGATCCAGCAATATACGAAGAAAATCATACACCATGATCAAGTGGGATTTATTCTGGAGAGGCAAGGCTGGTTCAATATTCACAAATCAATCAATGTGATTTATCACATAAACTAAAGGTAGGACAAAAATCACATGTTAATTTTAATAGATGCATAAAAAGCATTTGATAAAATACAGGACCCATTCATACGCAAAACTCTCAGTAAAGTGGGAATACAGGGAACATTTTTTAACATGATAAAGGCTATCTATGACAAACCCACAGCGAACGTCATACTAAATGGACAAAAATTATAGGCAATTTCCTTAAGATCAGGAACCAGGCAGGGTTGCCTCCTTTCACCACTCTTATTCAACATAGTTCTGGAAGTCCTAGCTACAGCAATCAGACAAAAAGAAGAAATAAAAGTCATCCAAATTGGAAAAGAAGAAGTAAAACTGTCATTATTTGCAGATGATTTGATATTGTATATAGAAAACCCTAAAGTCTCAGTCAAAAAACTACTGTACCTGATAAATGAATTCAACAAGGTGGCAGGATATAAAATTAATACTCAGAAATCAGAGGCATTTTTATATACCAACAATGAACTGTCAGCAAAAGAAATTAAGGAAACAATCCCCTTTACTATTGCAACCAAAAAATTAAATTACCTAGGATTAAATTTAACCAAGGAGGTCAAGGACTTGTACTCAGAAAATTATAAAATATTGATAAAAGAAATCAAGGAAGATACAAACAAGTGGAAGCATATTCCGTGCTCGTGGTTAGGAAGAATAAACATCATTAAAATGTATATATTACCCAAAGCAATTTATAATTTCAATGCAATACCAATTAAAATACCAATGACATACTTCAAAGATATAGAACACATATTCCAAAAATTTTTATGGAGCCGAAAAAAGGACACGAAGGGCCTCAGCAATCTTAAAAAGAGAAAATAAAGCAGGAGGTCTCACTCTTCCAGATATCAAGGTATACTGCAAGGCCATTGTACTGAAGACAACTTAGTACTGGCATAAGAACAGGCCCATAGATCAATGGAACAAAACAGAGAACTCAGAAATAAACCCACACCTTTATGGACAACTGATATTTGACAAAGGAGGAAAGAACATACAATGGAGTAAAGACAGCCTTTTTAACAAATGGTGTTGGGAAAAATGGACAAATACCTGCAAAACAATGAAACTAGACCATCAGCTTACACCATTCACAAAAACAAACTCAAAATGGATAAAAGATTTAAATGTAGGCTGTGAAACCATAAGCATCTTAGAAGAAAACATAGGCAGCAAGCTCTCCGACATCTGTAGCAGCAATGTATTTGCCGATTTATCTCCACGGGCAAATGAAATAAAAGGCAAGATAAACAAATGAGACTATATCAAACTAAAAAGTTTTTGCACAGCTAAAGACAATAAGAACAGAATAAAAAGACAAACTGTACAATGGGAGGACATATTCAACAACACGTGTGATAAGGGGTTAATAACCAACATTTATGAAGAACTTATAAAACTCAACACCAGGAAGACAAACAATCCAATCAAAAAATGGGCAAAAGAAATGAATAAAAATTTCTCCAACGAGGACATACAGATGGCCAATAGGCATATGAAAAAATGCTCAACATCACTAATCATTAGAGAAATGCAAATTAAAACCACAATGAGATATCACCTCACACCAGTCAGAATGGCGCTCATTTGCAAATCAACACAGAACAAGTGCTGGCGAGGATGTGGAGAAAAGGGAACCCTCCTGCACTGCTGGTGTGAATGCAGACTGGTGCAGCCACTGTGGAAAACAGTATGGAGATTCCTCAACAAATTAAAAATGGAACTGCCTTTTGACCCAGCTATCCCACTTTTAGAAATATACCCTAAGAACACCATAGCACTGTTCAAAAAGAAGAAATGCGCCCCCATGTTCGTGGCAGCATTGTTCACAATAGTGAAGATCTGGAAACAGCCTAAGTGTCCGTCAGAGGAGGAGTGGATTAAAAAGCTTTGGTACATATATACTATGGAATACTACTCAGCCATAAGAAATGATGATATCGGATCATTTACAACAAAGTGGATGGACCTTGATAACATTATACTGAGTGAAATAAGTAAAACAGAAAAAAAACTGAGAACAGCATGACTTCATACATAGGTAGGACATAAAAGTAAGACTCAGAGACATGGACACGAGTGTGGTGGTTACAGGGTGGGGGGAAGAAGGAGAGCGTGGAATAGGGAGGAGGTGAGGGGCACAAAGAAAACCAGATAGAAAACCAGTGACAGAGGACAATTTGACTTTGGGTGATGGGTGTGCAACTTAATTGAATGATAAGATAACCTGGAGATGTTTTCTTTGAAGATATGTACTCTGATTTATTAATGTCACTCCATTAAAATTAATAGAAAAAGAAAAATAGTTACTGATATTGGAGAAATGCTTATATTTAAATGAAGAATGATATGAAATTAAATATAGATAGCATCAATACATAGAAAATTATCTACCAACAAACATACCAAAATATTAAAAGCAATTATTTGGACAGAAAAAAAAAGCAGGCAGGGGGGAAAGGGCACATTACATAGAGTGGAACAAAGGTGAAAATACAGACTTTTCATTGTAGTCTATGCATGGCAGAAGATAGTGGAGCAATATTTTTATAGTAGTGAACATAATTCAACCTAGGGTTCTGTTCCCGTCTTTCAGAAATGAAGGCACAGTAAAGACTTTTCAGACACACAAAAACAGAAAGAGCCCTTCACTGGGAGATCTGAACTATAAGAACTGTAAAGGCCCTTCTTCCAATGGAAGGGAAAGGATACCACATGGAAATCTGGATGTAACACACAAAAAAATAGAGTACTAAAATGGTAAACATGGGTAAATGTAAAATACATTATTATTTAAAATTTAAAAAGAGGTGTATTAGATCATTCAAATAAAAACAACTTTATGTTGTGTGTTCTATGGAAAATATAGGATAGCAATAGCACAAAGGCTGGGAGATACTGTTCTAAGATTCTTTTACTACATATGAAGTGTTATATATCACTTGGAGGTAGACAGTTAAGTTAAAGATGTTCACTAGAAACCCCAAGGGAACCACACACTCTTAACCTAAGATATAGCTTATAAGCCAACAAAAGGAATAAAATAGAATCATAAAATTCTGTCAAATAGTCAATATAAAAGAAGGTAGAAGAGGAAATAGATAACAAATGGGACAAATAAAAACAAATAGCAAAGTGGTAAATTTAAACTGAATCATATCAATAATCACATTAAGTATAAATGATCTATCCTGACCAGGCAGAGATGCAGTGGATAGAACTAATGGCCTGGGACTCTGAAGTCCCAGGTTCGAAACCCTGATGTCGCTGACTTGAGCGTGGGCTCATCCGGCTTGAGAGTGAGGTCAACAGCTTGAGCGTGGGCTCAGAGACGTGACCACATGGTCACTGGCTTGAGCCCAAAGATCGCTGGCTTGTAGCCCAAGGTTGCTGCTTGAGCCCTGCAGGGGTCACTGGCTCAGTTGGAGCACCCCCTATCACCTGGTCAAGGCACATATAAAAAAGTAATCAATGAACAACTAAGGTGCTGCAACTATGAGTTGATGTTTCTCATCTCTCTCCCTTCCTGTCTGTCCCTGTCTGTCTCTCGCTTATAAAGATAAAAGTGTAAATGATCTAAATACTCCAATTAAAAGGCAGATGATGACAGGAATTATATACTGCTCACAAAAACTAGTGGAATATGAAGCAATAAATATCCTTTAATTTTTGTGAGCACTATATATTGCCTAAGTATATATTGCCTACAAGAAATGTACTTGAAGTATAAAGATAAAAATCACTTAAAGGTAAAAGGATGAAAAAGTTATACCATACTATTACTAATCTAAAGTAAGCTGTTAATATCAGATAAAATAGATTTCAGAGTAAATATTACTAGGAATAGAAACTATCATTTTATAATGATAAACCATCAAATAGTCAAGAGGACTTAATGATACCAAATATGTAGTCATTTGGCGGATGGGGGGGGGGTTGTCTTTCCAAAAATGATGCTGAAACAGTTGGCTATCCATATTTCATTATCTATACTCTTACCTCCTACCACATACAGAAGCAACTTGGAATTGGTCCAGACCTACATGTAAAAACTGGGTCTATAAAACTTCAAAAGGAAATAGGAGAAAAATCTTAAGAGACTTTGATTTTGGTAATATATATATATTTTTGTGTGTGTGTGTGTGTGTGTGTGTGACAGAGAGAGGGACAGACAGGAAGGGAGAGAGATGAGAAGCATCAGTTCCTCATTGCAGCACCTTAGTTGTCCATTGATTACTTTCTCATATGTGCCTTGACCAGGGGGCTACAGCAGACCGAGTGACCCATTGCTCAAACCAGCGACCTTGGGCTCAAGCTGGTGAGCCTTGGTCAAACCAGATGAGCCTGTGCTCAAGCTGGCGACCACAGGGTTTCAAACCTGGATCCTCTGCATCCCAGTTCGATGCTTTATCCACTGCGCCACCACCTGGTTAGTCTGATGTTGGTAAAAAATTTTAAATACAGCATGGTGATCAGAAACAAAAAAAATTAGCGGTACTATATTAAATTTAAAAACTTTTGCTTTTAAAATACACTGTTAAGAAAATAAAAGGACAAACCACAAACTTGGAGAAAATATTTGTGAAACATATATCCAATAGGGGTCTTGTATCTAGAATAATAATAATAATTTAAAAAAGTAAAAGGGAGAGTCCAAGATGGTGACAGAGTAGGCAGATGTTCCAACTGCCACTTCCCAGAACCAAATTGGATTACAACTTAATTTAAGAATAATCATCTTGAAAAACCAACTTTGGGCTAAACGAAGAGGAGTCTAGAACCAAGGATCACAGAAGCCACACTGAGACTGGTAGGAAGGGTGGAGATGCAGAAAGGGCTGTCCCGCTCCCAGGAGTGAGTGGTAGCTGAGGGTCCGGAGGGACTCTCACTGTGATGAAGGCCGCCCTGAGAGGTGTGGGTGCTCAGCCCCAGGCCCGCAGTCCCAGCCTAGAGCCCCAGAGCCTAGAAGAGGCACCCAGACAGCATTTGGTGGTGAAAAGATCAGGGTTTTTGTCTGCGAGAAAGAGACTGAGCTTTCTGAGATGCAGACTCTGTTCTAAAGGGCCCACAGAGAAAACCTTGTTCACAGCTACTTACCCAGGGCTCCAGTGGAGGGAGAGCTGAGAAAACTGGAGTTGTGTGAGGAAAGTGGAAAGTTGGAGACCCAGGGAGAGACACTGTGGGGAACAGCCACCAGAACCCCTGTGCTGAGTCATTCTCCAGTATTGCAGTCACCATCTTTTTGGGGAAGAGCATCCCCTTTGTGTGGCATCATCCTGGGGAAAAGCAATTGCTCCACCCTTGGGAGTCTTTCCTACCCCAGTCATGTCGATGGGTCATTCTGAGAGGCCAGAAAACAGGGGACGTATCAGTGGCTCAGTTTTCTGGTGTTGAGACCAGAGCATTCCCCCACATGCTTCCAACTCTAGACTGGTGCTTCCACCTCATGGGAGACTCAGTAGAAACTGTCCAAAGAATGGGCAGACCAAACTTCTGGGTCTCAGAGGCCATACCCACCGGACTCCTGGGAACACGCCCTACTGAGGTCTGTTAAAAAAGTCTGGACAGAATAACACTTGGGGCCAAGGGGCGGAGCCATACCCACCATCTTTCTTAATCCCTGAATTGCCGCAGGCACCAGACTCTAGCAAAGGTTTTTTTTCATTGGCTGAGCTCAACAAGCAGCCAGCAGACAGAGGCTGCAGGAGGCAGGATTCAGGAAAACCTGACCTTTTAAGTGGAATTTGCCCCAAGTCCAGTGTGGGTAAAAGCCAGCCTAGGAGTGAAGCTTGGTATTTCCATGTACACCTGGGCCCAGCAGAGGCATCCACAAACTCTGGATTGCTTGTGGATCCAAGAAGGTTGCTGAGAGCCAGTCACAGGCAGTGTCTCCCACTGGTCTGCACTGGGTTCCTGCCAGGGAGGCTCAGGGCTGGCATATCCAGGGACCAGCTGCAGAGAACATCAGTTCAGGACTTAACAACCCTTGCTAGAGTAGTATCCTAAGGAAAAGCTCCTCACATCTGGCCCAGCTGAGGTTAGTTCCACTTTCTATGATCAGCACTGACACAGTGGCTCATATACATTAGATAGAATGAAGCTTCACAGTCAGCCGGCTTGGGCGCTGGATATCCTGCCCTGCTGGGCTAGATTTCACAGGCAGAAGAAAGAGGGGCTTGGAGTATGGACATTTAACATATGGCCACACTTGGTCTGAAGCTACTATTCACCTTGTTGGGGAGAAATAAAATTTGAGTATCCAGCAGTGGCCGAGGGATTAAGCTCTGCAGCAAACACATTCCCTGTACTAAGCTTCTGACCAAGAGACCCCTGAAGTAGGGGGTCCCACTAACATTGTATTCACAACCTCAGCTGCCCTAACCCACCAAGTGTGCAACCTGTAGAGGGGTTGGTTGAATGAGGCCAGTCTGAGCCCATACTACAGTCTTACTACAGAAGACTCTGTGGGAAGACCAGGCAGCTGCAAGAGGAGGACGAGCAGCTGAAAAGTGGAGACAAATCTTACACAGCTTGTGACTTTTATAGAGCTCCTGCCATCTCTAAGCAGGAGGAAGCTGATCCTTATAAAAAGGTTGGCTCCTTCCATGCTACCCAGGCACGAAAAACACAGACACAAACAGCAAAAAGTGCAGTAGCGGCAGACAGATAGCCCACAACAGGTTACAAAGAATAGCTAATGCCAACCCAAGAAGATCTAGAGCCAACACAACTGGTAGTGGGTGACAGACAAGACCAACCGTAGACTCAGCACACCCAAAGGTAGAGTCTAGCAGGCACCAGACACTGTAGAGAATTAATATGCCCAACAAGACAGTCATTGCACAGTGTAATACACATGATCAACGTTGACCCTTAGAGCCAGCCAGCCTTAAGGGATAACCATACCCATAAAAGGGACAACTGTATGTAATACTCACATACAATAAGAGGGACAATAATACATTCAAGAAGCATTCCTAGAACAAGGGAAAATAGGTGGCCTGAAGGACAGAACCACTGAACCCATCTTCTTCATAAAGACACCACAAAAATTTCAAAGTCAGACAGCACTACCTAATACACAGACAAAATGGGAAGATAGAGAAATGCGACCCAAATTAATCAACAAGAGAAAACCTGAGAAAAAGAACTGAATGAGATAGAAGTAATCAAACTATCAGATGCAGAGTTTAAAATAATGATTTTTAGGATGCTCAAGGATCTTAGAGCAACAATGGATGAACATAATGAGCACCTAAATAAAGAGATAGCAAGCATCAAAAAGGACATTGAAATCATAAAAAAGAACCAGTCAGAAATGTAGACTGCACTAGAAGGAATCAATAGCAGGCTGGATGAAGCAGAGGATGGAATCAGTGATTTAGAGAACAAGATAAGTGAAAGAACTGAATCCATCAGCAAAACAACACAGAATAAGTGCTGGCGAGGATGTGGAGAAAAGGGAACCCTTCTGCACTGCTGGTGGGAATGCAGACTGGTGCAGCCACCGTGGAAAACAGTTTGGAGATTTCTCAAAAAATTAAAAATCGAACTGCCTTTTGACCCAGCTATCCCACTTATAGGAATATACCCTAAGAACACCATAGCACTGTTCGAAAAGAAGAAATGCGCCCCCATGTTTGTGGCAGCATTGTTCACAATAGCGAAGATCTGGAAACAGCCCAAGTGTACGTCAGAAGACGAGTGGATTAAAAAGCTTTGGTACATATATACTATGGAATACTACTCAGCCATAAGAAATGATGACATCGGATCATTTACAACAAAATGGATGTACCTTGATAACATTATACGGAGTGAAATAAGTAAATCAGAAAAAAAACCTGAGAACAGCATGATTTCATACATAGGTGGGACATAAAAATGAGACTATGAGACATCGACAAGAGAGTGGTAATGGGGTGGGGGGAGGGAAGAGAGCATGGGATAGGGAGGAGGGGAGGAGCACAGGGAAAACCAAATAGAAGGGGACAGAGGACAATTTGACTTTGGGTGATGGGTATGCAACACAATTGAATGATAAGATAATCTGGAGATGTTTTTATTGTACATATGTACCCTGATTTATTGGTGTCACCCCATTAAAATTAATAATAATAATAATAAAAATGAAAGAACTGAAGCAGAGCAGCAAAAAGAAAAGAGGCTCACAAAGGCAGAGAAAACTTTAAAAGAGCTCTGTGACAACATGAAGAGAAACAACATCCACATCATAGGGGCTCTTGAAGGAGAAGAGAATGAACAAGGAATAGAGAACCTGTTTCAAGAAATCACAGCTGAAAACTTCCCTAAACTGAGGAAGGAAAAAGTCACATAAGTTCAGGAAGCACCAAGAGCCCCATTAAAGAGGAACCCAAAGAGTCCTACACCAAGACACATTATAATTAAGTTGCCAAAGTTAAGAGACAAATAAATAATACTAAAAGCTTCAAAAAAATAAAAACTAGTAATTACCTTCAGAGGAGCCCCCATAAGGATGACATCTGACTTCTCAACAGAAACACTTGAGGCCAGAAGGGATTGGAAAGAAATATTCAAAGTGATGCAAAACAAGAACCACAACCAAGACTTTTTTATCCAGTGAGGCTATCATTTAAAATTGAAGGAGAATTAAAGAGCTTCCCAGACAAAAACAAGAACAGAAGCAAAAGAAAATCTCAAGAAATTAATTATAGCCAAACCAGTACTATAAGAAATGTTAAGGGGCCTACTGTAAAAAGAGCAAAGGAAAAAAAATATATGTAGAAAAAGAGGATTGTAGATATCAAGAATAACATGGCAATAAAAAAGTACATATCAATAATAACATTACATGCAAATGGATTAAATGCTCCAATTAAAAGACATAGGGTAGTTACATGGATAAGAAAATAGGACCCGTGCATATGCTGTTTACAAGAAACCCACCTCAGAACAAAAGATACATATAACCTGAAAGTGAAGGGATGGAAAAAAGTATTTTATGCCAATGGAAATGAAAAAAATAAAAAGGCTGAGCTAGCAATACCTATATCTGACAAAATGGACTTTAAAACAAAGGCTATAGTAAGGGATAAAGAAGGCCACTACATAATGATAAAGGCAGCAATCCAGCTGGAGGATATAACCATTGTAAATATTTATGTGCCTAATATAGTAGCACTGAAATATATAAAGCAGATTTTGATGCACAGAAAGGGCGAGATCAACAGCAATACTATAATAGTAGGGGATTTTAATACCCCATTAACATCAATGGATAGATCCTCCAGACAGAAAATTAACAAAGAAACAGCTGCTTTGAATGACATACTAGATCAACTGAATTTAATTAATATCTTCACAACCTTTCACCCTGAAACAGCATAATAATCATTCTTTCAAGTGCTCATGGTACATTCTCTAGGATAGACCACATGTTAGGATACAAAAAAGTCTCAATAAATTTAAGAAAGTTGAAATTATATCAAGCATTTTCTCTGATCACAATGGCATGAAACTAGAAATCAACTACAATGGAAAAACTGAAAAACATTCAAACACTTGGAGACTGAATAGCATCTGATTAAATAATGAATGGATTAACAATGAGATCAAGGAAGAACTCAAAAATTTCCTTGAAACAAATGAAAATGAACATACAACAACTCAAAATTTATGGGACGCAGCTAAAGCAGGCCTAGAGGGAAAGTCATAGCAGTACAGGCGTACCTTAAGAAGCAAGAAAAAGCTCAAATTAACAGCTTAACCCTGCATCTAAAAGAACTAGAAAAAGAACAGCACTCAAAGCCCAGAAGAAATAGAAGGAAGAAAGTAATAAAGATCAGAGCAAAAATAAATGACATAAAGGCTAAAGAAAAAAAAAATACAGAATATCAGTGAAACCAAGCACTGGTTCTTTGAAGAGGTAAACAAGTTTGATGAACTTTTAACCAGACTCATCAAGAAAAATAGAGAAGTCAAATAAATAAAATTAGAAACGAAAATGGAGAAGTAACAACTGACACTGCAGAAATACAGAGGGTTGTAAGGAAATAGTATGAAGATCTATATGCCAAAAAATTGGACAACCTAGGTAAAATTGATAAATTCCTAGAAACATACAATCTTCCAAGACTCAATCTGGAAGAATCAGAAAACCTAAACAGACCAATTACAACAAATGAAATTAAAACAGTTATCAAAAACTTTCAACAGACTAAAGTCCTGGACCGGATGGCTTCACAGGTGAATTTCACCAAATTTTTAAAGAAGAACTAGCACTTATCCTCATGCTATTTCAAAAAATTCGAGAAAAACGAAGACTTCCAATCTCCTTTTATGAGGCAATCATTATCCTCATTCCAAAACCAGGTGAAGACACTGCAAGGAAAGAAAACTATAGACCAATATCCGTGATGGGCATAGATGCTAAAAATTTTAAGAAAATATTAGCAAATCAGATTTAGCAATACATTAAAAAATCATAGATCATGATCAAGTGGGATTTATTTCAGCGGGTCAAGGTTAGTACAATATTTGCAAATCAATCAATGTTATTCATCACATAAACAAGAGAAAGGATAAAAATCACATGGTTATCACTCGCAGCAATATATTTGCTGGTGTATCTCCACGTGCAAAGAAAATAAAGGACAGGATAAACAAATGGGACTATATCAAACTAAAAAGCTTTCGCACAGCTAAAAATAACAGAATAAAAAGACAAACTACACAATGGGAGAACATATTTGACAATATGTCTGATAACGGGTTAATAACCAAAATTTATAAAATAACTTGTAAAACTCAACACCAGGAAGTTAAACAATCCAATTAAAAAATGGGCAAAAGAAATGAATAGACACTTCTCCGACGAGGACATACAGATGGCCAATAGGCATATGAACAAATGCTCAACATAACTAATCATTAGAGAAATGGAAATTAAAACCACAATGAGATATCACCTCACATCAGTCAGACAGGCGCTCATCAACAAAATAACACAGAAAAAGTGCTGGCGAGGATGTGGAGAAAAGGGAACCCTCCTGCACTGCTGGTGGGAATGCAGACTGGTGCAGCCACTGTGGAAAACAGTATGGAGATTCCTCAACAAATTAAAAATGGAACTGCCTTTTGATCCAGCCATCCCACTTTTGGTAATATATCCCAAGAGCACCATATCAATGAGTCAAAAGAAGAAATGCACCCCCATGTTTATGGCAACATTGTTTACAATAACCAAGATCTGGAAACAGCCCAAGTGCCTGTCAGTGGACAAGTGGGTTAAAAGCTTTGGTACATATATACAATGGAATACTATGGGGCCGTGAAAAAGAAGGAAATATTATTTTTTGCAACAACATGGATGGACCTGGGAACTATTATGTTAAGTGGAATAAGCCAGGCAGAGAAAGAAAATATATGACCTCATTCATCTGAGGAATCCAACGAACAACATGAACTGAGGAGTGGAATAGAGACAGAGGCGGGATCAAAGGATCCAGAAGGAAAGCAGACAGAGGGATAGGGGATGATAGGCTTATAGGATGGGATGAGAGCAGAAAAGCAAATCCTGGAGGGAAGGGGGAAGGGCATTATGGGAGGACAGGGGGGATGTACTGGGGAACACTGGGGAGGGGTGGATGAATTCGGGGGGACACTAGAATCTATGTAAACACAATAAATTAATTTTAAAAAATCACATGGTTATATCAATAGATGCAGAAAAATCATTTGATAAAATCCAGCACCCATTTATGATCAAAACTCTAAGCAAAATGGGAATACAGGGAATATACCTCAACATAATAAAGGCCATCTATGACAAATGGCAGCCAACATCATACTCAGAGGACAAAAATTAAAAGTAATTCCCTTGAGATCAGGAACAAGGCAGGGGTGCCCCCTTTCACCACTCCTATGCAACATAGTTCTGGAAGTCCTAGCCATAGCAATCAGACAAAAAGAAGAAATAAAAGCAATCAAAATTGGAAAAGAAGAAGTAAAATTATCATTATTTGCTGATGATATGATATGGTACATAGAAAACCCTAAAGTCTCAGTCATAAAACTACTGAACCTGATAAATGAATTTGGCAAGGTGGCAGGATATAAAATTAATATTCAGAAGTCAGTGGCATTTTTATACACCAACAATAAACTGTCTAAAAGAGAAATTAAGAAAATAATCCCCTTCACTATTGCAACAACAACAAAAAAGTACCTAGTAGTAAATTTAACCAAGGAGCTAAAAGACTTGTACTCAGAAAATTATAAGACATTGAAAAGAGAAATCAAGGAAGATAAAAATATGTGGAAGCATATACCATGTTCATGGGTAGGAAGAATGAACGTCATTAAACTGTCTATATTACCCAAAGCAATCTATAGATTCAGTGCAAGTTATATTAAAATACGAATAGCGTACTTCAAAGTTGTAGAACTAATATTCCAAAAATGTATATAGAACCAAAACAGAACATGAATAGCCTCAGCAATCTTGAAAATGAAGAATAAAGTGGGAGGTATCACACTTTCTGATACCAAGTTATACTACTAGGCCATAGTAATCAAAACGGCTTGGTACTGGCATTCAGATCAATGGAACAGAACGGAGAACCTAGAAATAAACCCATGCCATTATGGTCAATTGATATTTGACAAAGGAGTAAGATCATACAGGGGAGTAAGGACAGTCTTTTTAATAAGTGGTGTTGGGAAAATTGGACAGATAGTGCAAAAATGCAAAGAAATAAAACTAGACCACCAACTTACACCATTCACAAAAATAAACTCAGAATAGATAAAAGACTTAAAGTTTAAGTCATGAAACTAAACATATTGGAAGAAAACATAGGCAGTAAACTCTCTGATATCTCTCGTAGCAATATTTTTGCTGATTCATCTTCACAGGCAAATGAAATAAAGGACAACATAAACAATGGGACTATATCAAACTAAAAAGCTTTTGCACAGCTAAAGACACCATGAACAAAATTAAAAGCAAGCCACACAATAGGAGTACATTCGCCAATAAGTCTGATAAGGGGTTAATATCCAAAATTTATAATGAACTTCTAAAATTCAACACCAGAAAAGTAAATAATCCAATAAAAAAATGGGCAAAGAAAATGAATAGACACTTCTCCAAAGAGGACATACAGATGCCCAATAATATGAAAAAATGTTCAACGACAATGAGATACCACCTCATACCTGTCAGAATGGCACTAATTAACAAATTAATACACAATAAATCCTGGTGAGGGTGTGGAAAAGGGAACCCTCATGCACTGCTGGTGGGAATGCAGACCTGTACAGCCACTGTGAAAAACAGTATGGCGTTTCTTCAACAAATTAAAAATGAAACTGCCTTTTGATCCAGCTATCCCGCTTTTAGGAATATATCCTAAGAATACCAAATCAGCAATTCAGAAGAAGATATGCACTCCCATGTTTATCGTAGCATTGTTTACAGTAGCCAAGATCTAGAAACAACCCAAGTGTCCATCAATGGACGAGTAGATTAAAAAGTGGTACATATACACAATGGCATACATACTATGTGGCCATGAAAAAGAAGGAAATCTTACCTTCTGCGATGGCAAGGATAGACTTGGAGATTATTATGCTAAGTGAAATAAGCCAGGCAGAGAAAGACAAATATCATATGATTTCACTTATATGTGGAATCTAATGAACAAAGTGAACTGAGGAACAGAATAGAGGCAGAGGCGGGGTCACAGGGAGCAGAGGAACAGCTGTCAGAGGGAAGGGGGATGAGGGAATGGGATCAGAGAAGGTGAAGATATTAGTGAAATTACATATACATAACACATAGAGCCTGACCAGGTGGTGGCGCAGTGGATAGAGCATCGGACTGGGATGTGGAAGACCCAGGTTCAAGACCCCGAGGTCGCCAGCTTGAGCAAAAGCTCACCAGCTTGGATCCAAGGTCGCTGGCTCCAGCAAGGGGTTGCTCAGTCTGCTGAAGGCCCGCAGTCAAGGCACATGTGAGAAAGCAATGAACAACTATGGTGTAGCAATGGCAACGGAAAACTAATGATTGATGCTTCTCATCTCTCTGTTCCTGACTGTCTGTCCCTATCTATCCCTCTCTCTGACTCTCTTTCTAAAGAAAAAAAACACACACATAGATACAGAGAGGGAAGCCCAGGGGGTCGGGGGAAGGGCCCTATGGGAGACAAATGGGTGGGGCTCAGGGGGTTGTATTGAGTGGGACGCTTGAATTCATGTTAACACAATAAATTACAATTAATAAAAAATAAAAAGTAAAGCAACCCTGAACTCTTGCAACTCAACACTTACAGTACTCACTGAACCCCTGGCCAGGGCAGGCCTTTGTGTCTTAATTTTAAGGAATTTATGAATCAGTAGGGAACAAAGACCAAATTAAATAGCAGACAAAGCTATAATTGTAAAAATTATTATGAGGGAGATAATATGGGGGGAGACTTGTCTTTTAAGAGGGCTGTCAGGGGAGGCCACTTTGTGGAGGTGACACATGAGCGGAGATCAAAAAGAATAAGGAGAAAAGGGAGACAGTGTCATCATCTCTCCCAAAAAGTATAGATCGAAGGTAACATAATGATTTGATTTTTATGCGTTTAGATTTCTCTGAACACTAGAGGTTCCATGGAGCATCTATTCTGTACTTCACCCCTACCTTCTGGGGCTTTCATTATCTCGCTCAGGAAATATAAATGGCAATAAATTAAACAGGTTTAATTTTCCTTTTTGATGTTTAATTATTACTTCTTTGGCCCATATTTCATAAGTGAATGGGAATCAAAAAAGATAAAATTAAGCCTCTGGTAGGACAAATGGAGGTCAGGTAGGAAAACCTGGCCTGTAGTGTTTTTTTCTTTTGTTTCTTTCTTTTAAGTAAGAGAACAGGAGATAGTGAAACAGACTTTCTGCATGTGCCCCAACAAGGATCTACCTGGCAACCTCCATTTGGAGCGATGTCCAAATCAGTTGAGCTATTTTTAGCACCTGAGGCTGATGCTTCAGTGAGCTATCCTCAGTGCCCGGGACTGATGAATAGACCAATGTAGCTACTGGCTGCAAGAGAGAAAGAAAGAGAGAAGGGAGAGAAATAGGTGGGTAGATGCAGATGGTCACTTCTCAAGTGTGCCCTGACTGGGGATCAAACTAGAATATCCAAACTCCAGGCCGACACTCTTTACAGGTCAGGGCCAACCTGTAGTGTTTTAAAAGTCAGAAAAAATTTAACCTAGAACCCCAGACTTTTAGCATTTTCATTTAAATCTTTGGGCAACCATTAGAACTGAATGGCGACAGCCTTCTTTAATTGGATATATCCACCAACGGTCATTGGCACCAATTTAGCACTAACAGGAGCCCCCAATTTGGGGTGCAGTGAAGCAGGAAAGTATTCAGTGGAGAGAGCTCACTTGTGATATAACATAGCTATGGAGTGACCCTGTGGGGATGCAGCCTGCTTTGCTTCTGTCTGCTGCACCTGCTCCTGTTCACTCTGCACTGCCCTGTCCTGGCCTTGCTGTGCTGGCTTGATTGTGCAGTTCTGCTCCACTCTGCCTGTTCTACTCTGTTCTGTTGTGGTTGGGTGAGACATCTCTGCTGTTTTAGCTCCAGCTGCGGAAATGCAGTCTTCAGTGGAAAGGGAAAATGTGCTCCCCAAGCCAGAGGAGAGCTGGTTTGCATAGACAGAATTCCCAATCCCTGGTCCCTGAATGGTTCATCTTCCTGCAGATAAGGACTCCAAATTCTTGCACTTTGATTTTATTAGTTCAAGAGAAACTTTCCTGACTGGTCAGAATGGAGCAGCTCTGATCACTGGTGAAAACATAGATGGGGATATAGTTGTGCAGCTCTAATTAGATGGGGAGAGCCTCAATCCTATTGGTTGAAGTACATTCCAGCAACTACAGTATTTCCTCATGTATAAGACGTTCTTTAATATTCTGGCTTGAAATTTGAAAAAAAAAATTGTTACATAAAGTTATTGAACTCAAGTTTTATTCATCATCAAATTTATACAACTCCTCATCACTGTCAAAACTTCCATCCATTAGCTTGTCCTCATCTGTATCTGATGATGAGTCACTATCTTCATGTATTGCCTCGTCCTCAGTTTCATTTAATGGCATTTGAAATGTCACACTTCTTAAATAATTTGACAATGATCTCAATCTTGATACTATCCCAGGATCTTTCCACTGAGGTTGAAACTTCTCCTATAGTTGATTTCTTAACTCTTCTGTTGGTGTCAAATTGTCCCCAAAAGACTTCATCCATTGGTTTCATTTGTCTCTCATGGCAGCTTTGAAGGGTTTGTTAATGCTGACATCAAGTGGTTGGAGCTGGGATGTCAAGCCTCCAGGTATGATGGCAAGTTTTGTTTTTTGCTCTGCAGCAATCTTCTTTGTGTTTTTTGTTATGTGTGCCCTGAAATGATCAAGTATCAACAGGGCAGGTTTGGATAAGAGCCCATCTAGTCTCCTTCTCCAAACTTTCTCAAACCAGATCTTCATCCCATCCTGATCCATCCAGCCCTTGACATGAATGTGGACAATCACTCCTTGAGCAATGTCTTCTTTGGCATTGTTTTGCATTTGAAAATCAGCATAGGAGGCAGCTTGGTTCCGTTGACACAACAAGCTAGAACAACAGTATAATGGCTCTTTTCATGTCCACTTGTCTTCACAGTTACAGTTTTCACTCCCTTCTTATTAATATTTCTGTTACTTGGGACATCAAATTGCAGGGGGAACTTCATCCATATTTGCAATCTGTTCCTTCTCAAACTGATGTGTCTTTCAATATCGAATGAAAAAATGATGAAATTCAAGGACCTTCTGCTCACAGCTTTCAAGTATATTTTGGGAAAGTCTGGTGCATGTACACATGCTTAGTTCATTTTGTTTCATGAACCTGAAGCACCAATTATGTCCTCCTTTGAAATCAGTAACTTCTTTTTCATCAGCAATTCTTCTTGCCTCATGCTGAACCATCTTTGTGGACACAGGAATTCCAATTGCTCTTTGCTCTTCAATCCGTATCTTCAATTCCCTCTCTAAGTCAGCCCATTTCATTTTGCTGACTTACCTCTCATGGCCTTCTTCTGCCATGGTGTTTTCAGTAAGGTTTCTTCTTCCCATAGCCAGTCTCAGATTGAGTTCTCAGTTGAAGTAGGACCAAATTTACGTTCAGCAGCATGATTTCCATTCACTTTTGCAAACTGGATCACTTTTAACTTGAATTCAGCACTGTACAGAAATCTTTTCTGAGCCATTTCTGGGCAGAACATGGAAAAATGTAACCTACCATAATATACTGGTAACAAGTGCAAAACAATGAGCACAAAGATGAGAAGTGCAAAAAAGCAAGAAATGCAAGTAAAAGAATATACAACAATGAGCACAAAAACAAGCATGAAAAAGTAGCAAATGCAAGTAAAATAATCTAAAACCAATATATAAGACACACCCAGTTTTTAGACCCCAAATTTTTCAGAAACTGGTGCATCTTATACACAGGGAACACAGTATTTTGTAAGTGCTGGTTCAGATGGCAGGAGACAGTGCAGGCTGGTAGTTCAGTGTAGGTTTCTTCCTGAAGTGCAGTTTGCATGAGAGGCCACTGTTTAGAAATGGTTACTATGCTCTGATTATAAATTTGGGAGCAGTTAGCCACCAGGAGCCCTTCTTTGAAGGTATCTTCTGCTCTCAGGTCTCACTCCCATCTTCCATGTGATCCACTTCACTCACTCACGTCATCTGGCTAGCCACATGTAAATTGGTTTGTCTAAGACCCATCTCAGGAAGTTTTTACTTTATATTTAAACATTTATGCTTGAATCCAGCCTGCCACAAGTCTGTTCTACTGGTACAGCAAGGGAGAATCACATGCTTAGGACATAGCCCCAGCTACAAACATACCTTTCTTACAGGTTTACACAGTGGGCACTTGTTTTGGTAACTTTTTATTGAGGGAGACGGCAAGATGGCGATGGAGTACGCGGACATAACAACTTCCAACTCCTGGAACCAAAGTGGATTATAACTTAATTTTAAGAACCATCATCTGGATAAACCAACTTTGAACTAAACTAAGTGGACTCTTCAGTCAAGGAACACTGAAGAAGCCACACTGAGACTGGCAGGAAAAGCAAAAACGTGGAAAGGGTTGCCCAGCTCTCTGGAGCCAATGGCAGACTTGCATGGCAGGAAAAGAGTTTAGCGGAGAAGGAGGAACCTGGGTCTCAGGAACAAAACCCCAGGCTGCAGCCCCAGAGCCTAGAAGAGGCATTTGGACAGTATTGAGCTGTGAAACATGTGAGGATACTGTTTGTGAGAAAGAGACAGTTTTCTCAGACCCAGGATTATTCTTAAAGGGACAGTGCAGAAAACCTCTCTCACAACCACTCACCAGGGGCTCCGGGGAACGGGGACAGAGGAGAGGACCAGAGCAGCAGGAAGAAAGTGTGGACTGGAAGACACAGGGAGAAGCACTCTGAGGGACAGCCACCCTAACCCCTGGGCTGAGTCACTTCCAAATCGCAAATGAATATTTCCCCTAGAACTAACAATACCAGCAAAGGGAGAGAGGACACCAGCCAAACAAGCTCTCCCGTGGCACTTAGAGCAGAGCTGCTTAGATGGAGGGAGCTTCCAGGACTACAGTATGGAGTGTTAGGGTATGAACTGCAGTGCCCCTACCCACACTGCTGAGGGCTTGTGGGAGGGATGATGACGGTGGGATACAGAAAGACGGTTCTCTTGATGGGAGTGGGGGCCCAGGCGGTGTGAGCTTGGTCTTGCCCAGCAGGGGCAGAGGGGATGCGCAAAAGTGGTCGGCAGCTGCGGACCCACCTGCAGCCCCACCTGCGGGGGAAAAGCGGAGGCCAGGAACAGGCAGAGATCTGCTGCTGAGCAGGGCCCCATGGGCGCGCAGCATTACCTAGACTCAGAGGTCTGCGACCCTGCGCGAGCTGGCTTTGATGGCAGGGGTGGGGCTAAAGCCCGGGAAAGGTGGAGGCTCGCAGCTGAGCGCATGCCAGCAGCCCGGCCAGGCCCAAGAAACCAGGGTTTTAGATCCTGTGCGAGTTGGCTCTGAAACTGGGGGCAAGGCGGAAGCCCAGGAACAGGTGGGGACTGCAGCTGAGCAAAGGTACTCACCCATACCCTTGGTGCTGAGGCTTGTGGCTTGAGTGCAGTGCACAACCCCACCTGTGGGGACAAGGTGAAGGACCAGAGAGGCTGAAGCTTGTAGAGCCGGGCAACAGAACACAGCCCCTCCCGTGGAGGAGAGGCGAAATTACAGCAACAGCTGCAGTGGGCTAGCGCCGGCAATGCCATTCTCAACTGTCCTAGGCAGCGGCAGAGGGGTTGGTGGGCCTGCAGACAGACCACACCTAAAGAACACAGAGGCAACATCCATTGGACTCCAGTGGCCACACCCTTTTTATACATAGACAAAATGGGCAAGAAGAGAAATGCAACCCAAATGAATCAAGAGAAATCCCCAGAGAAGGACCTGAACGAACCAGATATAACCAAATTACAAGATGCAGAGTTTAAAATAATGATAGTTAGATGTTCAGAGAGCTTAGAGCAACAATGGATAATCATTTTGAACACCTAAATAAAGAGATATCAAGTATAAAAAAGGAAATTGAAAATTTAAAAAAGAATCAGACAGAAATGACAAATACAGTATCAGAACTGAAGACCAAAATGGAAGGAATTAAAAGTAGGATGGATGAAGCTGAGGATCGAATCAGCGAGTTAGAGGACAAAATAAACAAAGGCACAAAAGCAGAGCAGAAAAAGGAAAAGAGAGTCAAAAATTCTGAGGAAACTCTAAGGGAGGTCTGTGACAACATGAAGAGAAATAACATCTGCATCATAGGGTTTCTGAAGATGAAGTGAAAGAGCAAGGGATAGAAACTTTGTTCATTCGAATTATAGATGAAAACTTCCCTAAATTAAGGCTGGAAAACGTTTCACACGTTCAAGAAGCACAGAGAACTCCATTAAGGGAAACCAAAGGAAATCTACAACAAGACACATCATAGTTAAAATAGCAAAGTTAAGTGATAAAGAGAAAATTTTAAAAGCTGCTAGAAAAAAAGGCTATCACCTACAAAGGAGCCCCCATAAGGATGACATTCGATTTCTCAATGGAAACACTTGAGGCCAGAAGGGAATGGCAAGATATATTCAAAGTAATGCAGAACAAGAACCTACAACCAAGACTACTCTATCCAGCAAGGCTAACATTTAAAATTGAAGGAGAAATAAAGAGCTTCCCAGACAAAACAAGCCTCATGGAATTTATTAAAACCAAACCAATTTTGCAAGAGATGCTAAGGGGCCTGTTGTGAACAGTTCAAAGGGGAAAAAGAATATAGCAAAAGAAGAAGACAGCTTTAAAGAATAAAATAGCAATAAACAACTACATATCAATAATAATCTTAAATGTAAATGGAGTAAATGATCCAATCAAAAGACATAGGGTAGCTGCATGAATAAAGTAACACGACCCATACATATGCTGTCTACAAGAGACACACCTTAAAACAAAAGATGTACACACTGAAGGTAAAAGGATGGAAAAAAAATATTTCATACAAATGGAAATGAAAAAAAGCCGGGGTAGCAATATTTATATCTGACAAAATAGACTTTAAAACAAAGGCTGTGGTAAGAGATAAAGAAGGACACTCCATAATGATAAAGGGAACAATTCAACAGGAAGATATAACTATTATAAATATCTACGCACCAAATATAGGAGCCCCAACTTACATAAAGCAGACTTTGATGGATATAAAGGGCAAGATTAACAGCAATGCTATAATAGTAGGGGATTTCAATACCCCTATACATCACTGGATAGATCCTCAAGAAAGAAAATTAATAAAGAAACAGCAGACTTAAAGGATACACTAGATCAACTCGATTTAATAAATATCTTCAGAACTTTTCGCCCTAAAGCAGTAGAATATACATTCTTTTCAAGCGTTCTTGGTACATTCTCTAGGATAGACCACATGTTAGGACACAAAAATGGTCTCAATAAATTGAAGAAGTTTGAAATCATATCAAGCATTTTCTCTGATCACAATGCCATGAAACTAGAAATTAACCACAAAAAAAAACTGAAAAATACTCAAACACTTGGAAACTAAATAGCATGTTATTAAATAATGAATGGATTAACAATGAGATCAAAGAAGAAATAATAAAGTATCTAGAAATGAATGATAATGAGCATACATCAAGTCAAAGTTTATGGGACACAGCAAAAGCAGTACTGAGAGGAAAGTTTATAGCACTACAGGCATACCATAAGAAGCTAGAAAAAGCTCAAGTAAGCAACCTGACCCTGCATCTAAATAATCTAGAAAAACAACAGCAAACAAAGCCCAGGACCAGTAGAAGGAAGGAAATAATAAAGATCCGAGTGGAAATAAATGACATAGAGGCTAAGGAAACAATACAGAGGATCAATGAATCCAGGAGCTGGTTCTTTTTAAAGGTAAACAAGATCGATGAACCTTTAACTAGACTCACCAAGACAAAAAGAGACAGGACTCAAATAAATAAAATTAGAAATGAGAGTGGAGAAATAACAACTGACACAGCAGAAATACAAAGTATTGTAAGAAAATACTATGAAGAACTCTATACCAAAAAATTAGACAACCTAGGTGAAATGGACAAATTTTTTGAATCATATAACCTTCCAAATATCAATATGGAAGAATCAGAACACCTAGAAAGACCAATTACAACAAATGAGATTGATACAGTTATCAAAAAACTCCCGACAAAGAAAAGTCCAGGGCCTGAAGGCTTCACAAGTGAATTCTATCAAAAATTCAAAGAAGAACTAACTCCTATCCTCCTCAAGCTATTTCAAAAAATTCAGGAGGAAGGAAGACTTCCAAACTTCTTTTATGAGGCGGGCATAATTCTGATCCTGAAACAGGGCAAAGACAACACAAAGAAAGAATATTATAGGCCAATATCCCTGATGAATTTGGATGCTAAAATTCTCAACAAAATATTAGCCAACCGGATTCAGCAATATATGAAAACAGCATACCCTATGATCAAGTGAGATTTATTCTGAAGAGGCAAAGCTTATTCAATATTCGCAAATCAATCAATGTGATAAATCACATAAACAAAAGAAAGGACCAAAATCACATGATAATTTCAATAGATGCAGAAATAGCATTTGATAAAACCCAGTACCCAAGTGGGAATACAGGGAACACCTTAACATGATAAAGGCCATCTATGACAAACCCACAGCAAACTTCATAATAAATGGGCAAAAATTAAAATCAATCCCCTTAAGATCAGGAACCAGGCAGGGTTGCCCCCTTTCACCACTCTTATTCAACATAGTTCTGGAAGTCCTAGCTAAAGCAATCAGACAAGAAGAAGAAATAAAAGGCATCCAAATTGGAAAAGAAGAAGTAAAACTGTCATTATTCGCAGATGGTATGATATTGTATATAGAAAACCCTAAAGTCTCAGTCAAAAAACTACTGGACCTGATAAATGAATTCAGCAAGGTAGCAGGATATAAAATTAATGCTGAGAAATCGGAGGCATTTTTATATACCAACAATGAACTGCAACAAAAGAAATTAAGAAAACAATCCCCTTCACTACTGCAACCAAAAAAATGAAGTACCTAGGAGTAAATTTAACCAAGGAGGTTAAGGATTTGTACTCGGAAAATTATAAAACATTGATAAAAGAAATCAAGGAATACAAACAAGTGGAAGCTTATACCATGCTCATGGTTAGGAAGAATAAACATCATTAAAATGTCTATATTACCCAAAGCAATTTGTAAATTCAATGCAATACCAATTAAAATACTGATGACATAGTTCAAAGATATAGAACACATATTCCAAAAATTTATATGGAACCAAAAAAGAACACGAATAGTCTCAGCAATCTTAAAAAGAAAAAATAAGGCAGGAGGTATCACTCTTTAGGAATCAAGGTATACTACAAGGCCATTGTACTCAAGACAGCCTGGTACTGGCATAAGAACAGGCACATAGATCAATGGAACAGAACAGAGAACCCAGAATTAAACCCACAACTTTATGGACAACTGATATTTGACAAAGGAGGAAAGAGCATACAATGGAGTAAAGACAGCCTCTTTAACAAATGGTGTTGGGAAAATTGGACATCTACCTGCAAAAAAATGAAACTACACCATCAACTTATACCATTCACAAAAAACAAACTCAAAATGTATAAAAGACTTAAATGTAAACTGTGAAACCATAAGCATCTTAGAAGAAAACATAGGCAGTAAGCTCTCCGACATCTGTAGCAGCAATATTTTTGCCGATTTATCTCCACGGGCAAATGAAATAAAAGGCAGGATAAACAAATGGAACTATATTAAACTAAAAAGTATTTGCACAGCTAAAGACAATAAGAACAGAATAAAAAGACAAACCACACAATGGGAGAACATATTCAACAATACGTCTGATAAAGGGTTAATAACCAAAATTTATTAAGAACTTATAAAACTCAACACCAGGAAGACAAACAATCCAATCAAAAGTGGAAGAAAGAAATGAATAGTAATTTCTCCGACGAGGACATACAGATGGCCAATAGGCATATGAAAAAATGCTCAACATCACTAATCATTAGAGAAATGCAAATTAAAACCACAATGAGATATCACCTCATACCAGTCAGAACTGCTTTGGTACATATATACTATGGAATACTACTCAGCCATATAAAATGATGACATCGGATCATTTACAACAAAATGGATGGACCTTTACAACATTATACAGAGTGAAATAAGTAAAACAGAAAAAAAAACTGAGAACTGTATGATATCATACATAGGTGGGACATAAAAACGAGACTATGAGACATGGACAAGGGTGTGGTGGCTATGGTGTGGGCGGAGGGAGGAGAGGGAGGGAGAGGGGATGGGGAGGGACACAGAGAAAACCACATAGAAGGTGACAGAGGACAATTTGACTTTGGATGATGGGTATGCAACATAATTGAATGACAAGATAACCTGGAGATGTTTTCTTTGAACATATATACCCTGATTTATTAATGTCACCCCATTAAAATTAATTTAAAAAAATAGCCATTCAGGCAAATACTTCTGAGACACCCCTCCCACAACTCCAAATACTACGCATAACCTAGAGGTTACTACAGGCATAAGATTCCTCTTGACATATGTCTGCCGTTTGATACGAACAATTTGGGGAAGGGATGCCCATGAGTGCGTGACTAATTAGATTGTAACAAGAGGTAAATTATTTTCTCCTACCAAACATACAGTCTTTGGAATAAAGCCTTGCTTCAAAAACAAACAAACAAACAAAAAAACTTCTTATTGACCCTGTGCCTGAAATGTCTGGTAGTAAATAGGAACTTTAAATGCTTGTGACATAAATGAATATATTATTTTTATTATATATTAATTTCAGTATGTGTTCAACTTCTAAAAAGAAAACATACTTAAAAAATACATTTTCTAATTCAAATGTGTGGGTTTTTAAAGTTTTCTTGAGTAGATAACATAGTCATGTGGTTCTAACATCAAAATATAAAGGGGAATACAGTGAAAAGTCTCCTTCCCACTCTGTTCACTGTTTGTCTAGTACAGCATACTTCCTCCAGTGAGAGTATAAGCAAGTGCAAATACATGTTCTTACTTTTCCTTCTGCATACTCAAAAGGTGGCTTACTAAAACTAATATTTGGCCTTATGCCTTCTTTGCTCTCAATGTACCTTGAAGATCTTATCATATTAGGAGAGAGCTTCCTCCTCCTTTTTTTGGTGGTTTTACAGTTGAAAGATGTTGCATTGTTTGGGCATACTATAGTATATTTAACAAATACCCCCATTGAAGGACATTTGGGTTTTCTTAAAGCATTCGCAATTTTAAGCAATGCTAAAGTTAGTACTTTTGTATGTGTGTCATTTCCTACACACACAAACACACACACACACACACACACGCATACGAGTGCAAAGTCTATATGATAAATTCTCCAAGGGAGAATTGATGCACATATTATTTTTATGTACATTGCCAAATTGCCCTCCGTAGGGATGGTAGCATCAGATGTTATAAGTTAAAACTAATATTGATATTTGGAACACAATTTTAAAAATAATATTTACTCTGTTTTGTTTTTTTTGCTAAGTTATCTGCATTTTGGTAAGTTTTATATTATTCTAGATCATTGCTTTCCACTATTGGCCAAAGACTCTCAAGCAGTTCCCAGATTTATATGCTAAACAAACATCAAGTATATAGAAAATAATGTCTCATATATGTGTACTATATATTTCATATGTACATAGGGGAAATTGTGTTTAATGAAATGCCAATTCATTTAATAGTGTTACTGAATTCTTAGTTCAGCTAGTAGCTAGTAACAGCTCAACATCTGAACAGTGGGTCCATTGTTTTAAATGACTCTTGGAGTTTACTGATATGTCAACTTTATTGTGTCCTATCAGTTTTTTGAAGTAGCTTAGGCTGGAGATATATTATAGGAGGGTAGAACCAGAAGACTGTGTGCATACTATGAGTCTTTATTTAAATATGTTATAATAAAATTAATCTTTTTCTTATAGATGTTCCTTTAAGGACCAGCCTTCCACCACCATTCAGAAATTATAAATATGGTAACCAATTTTCTTATTCTTTTAAAAATATATTAATGTAATGTCACATTAGTTTTATGTTGATATAAATTTAAATTTAGTTTTGTTTTTTCTTCTTCTTTTTTAAGTGAGAGGAGGCTGAGATAGACAGATTCCCTCATGTTCTCCAACTGGGATGCACCCAGCACTCCCGGACTGGGCCAATGCTCTACCCATCTGGAGCCATGTTCACAACCAAGCTATTTTTAGCACCTGAAATGGAGGCTCCACAGAGCCATCCTCAGTGCTGAGGCCAACACACTTGAACCAATTGAGCCATGGCTGTGGGAGGAGAAGAGAGAGTGAGAGACAGAAGGGGAGGAGGAAGGTTGGAGAAATAGATGGTTGCTTCTTCTGTGTACCCTGATGGAGAATCAAACCTGAGGCATCCACATACCAGGCTGATGCTCTACCACTGAGCCAGCTGGCCAAGGCTTAAATTTGGTTTTCAAAAATGAGTTTACTGCCTTACCAGGTGGTGGCGCAGTGGATGGAGCGTCGGACTGGGATGCAGAGGACCCAGGTTCGAGACCCCGTGGCTGCCAGCTTGAGTGTGGGCTCACCTGGTTTGAGCAAATCTCACCATCTTGGACCCAAGGTCACTGGCTCAAGCAAGGGATTACTCGGTCTGCTGAAAGCCTGCAGTTAAGGCACATATGAGAAACCAATCAAGGAACAACTAAGGTGTCGCAATGAAAAACTGATGATAGATGCTTCTCATCTCTCTTTGTTCCTGTCTGTCTGTCCCTATCTATCCCTCTCTCTGACTCTCTCTGTCCTTGTAAAAAAAAAAAAAAAAAGAGTCTACTATCTGTAAATAACAACAAATATGGAAGTTTATTTAGAAATACAGGAATTCTAGCTGTGTAGTGTTAAAGTGGATTGTAAGCATGTAGGGAAGTGGCCTATTTGTGAGGAATAGCATGTTTGGCAAACTATGTCTAAAATGAATTTCTTTTCCAGGTAATCAGAAAAGGAGAAATGATTAAAGATTAAGAATTAAAAGATGGAATTTAAGATTTTAAATGCCAGTAACTTGAGCATGTTCTGTGGTAATTTTTATGTTGCAATTGTTGATTTTAAAAATGTAGCAATAAGGCAGTGAGCTGGGTTTCACTGTTCATTATAAAGATGGTACAGTTAGCTATTAACCTTTAGCATAGTGATGCCAAACTTTGAGACTCCTCTTGAGAATTATAATGCACCTAATAAATATTTCTGTTAATTGGTGCAGACATTTTAAACTATAAATATTTTATTACCTTAGTTCATTTTTTGGAGAAGCTTTTAATTCTTTTCCCATTTGGTAGAGCAACTTATGACCTAAAATTTTTTGAAATCACAATCTTCCCCGTGTCTATGCATTTTAATATCCAGACACTAATTGTGAGGTCATAAGGGGTAGTCAAGTAGAAGTTGAAGGCACTGAGTGGAAAGTACTTTGATTTATTGGACTTACAGAATTTACATACTAAATATTGAATAAGAGAATGGAATAAAAAGCATGATTAAGTAAATATGAAACTTTTCCATTCTGGCTTTCATGACTTTCAAAACACAGCACCTTGAAATATAACCTTAAGCTTGAATCAATCTACAGATGCCATTTCATTAAAATAACTATATGTTTTTCTTTCTTTCTTTTATTTTTTTTTTTGCATAGTGTGTATGTATATTCAAACTTGTTTCATATAAGTGATTTGGAAAGATAAGTTAGATAATGAAAGCATCAGAATATCTGATTGCTAATCACCATGGTAGATAATGCACCTTTGACATTATTTTACCTTAGCAACATCCTTTTGTCTTAGTATTCCTGTAGTATTCAGAGGAGTTGGCAGAAAAATGGATACATTTATCTGTGAAGAAATTAGAGAAGGCCTAGAATGTAACTAGAATTCAGGTGATTTTGTCGGAGTTTGGCTCATCGACAGTCTGCTGGTTTGTGTTCAGCAAAAAAGGCCCCAGTGTTGCTTTCTCACCTGCCATTGTCCTCCTGTACTGCTACATGCCCTGACCTGCAGGAGTAGATCCCTTCAGGTGCTGGGGAGTAGAAACAGCACAGGGGAAAGTTTCAGTTTTGTTAGCTGCTGTCCCTTGGACAAAGAGCTGGCTTTCTCCACCAGGCCACCGGAAGGCTATTTCTCAGAGCCCTTCACTCATTTATAAATGTATTCCTCTAATTTAATTGGGATCTACATATATTATTGATTTACCTTGATCAGGTTGTGTGTCTGTTCCGACAGCACAGGGGATATTGTCTTATTTTTAAATCCTTTTTACCTAGGCATGTCAGCTATGCAATGTGGGGCTGCTAATCCTGTTTGTTTTTTAAGACTGTGTGCGATTATGCAATGCACACGCAAACACGTTACATACTGCATAAATATAAAATAGTATTTTTATTTTATGAGGTTACTGTCCTCAAGGAATTTGTATTAAGGAAATAATACCCACAATATTGTTTCTGTTAATAATGAAGATTTTTTTTTAAGAAGTAAAAACAAATGAATGATTATTTAATAAAGAAAGGGACATTAGCCCTGGCTGCTTGGCTTAGTGGATAGGGCATCAGCCTGGCATGTGGATGTCCCAAGTTCCTGGTCAGGGCACACAGGAGAAGTCACCATCTGCTTCTCTTCCCCTTCTTTCCATTCTCTCTCTCTCTCTCCCCCCCCCCCCTGCAGCCAGTGGCTTGATTGGTTGATTCAAGCATCCGCCTAAGATGGGGGCCCATGTGAGAGTCTTTCTCTCTGTTTCCCCTTATCTCACTTAAAAAAAAGAGAAAGAAATAAAAAGAAAGGGACATTAGTACAAACCTTCTGCTAGCTTTTAATTTCTCCTTACTTACGTTCTTCCCAGTCTTGAACCAATTTCTGTTAGAAAAATCTGGTGAAAATCTCTGTTCAAAGCACTTATTTTCTGCTAAAAAGTGTGGCCTTATTGTGGATTGCAGAACTTATTAGAGCAAAGATATTTCTAATTTAAAGGCTCATTGGAAAAATATATAGAACATGATGAATATTTGTTATGGTCAAACTCTAGTTTTGCAGGTTGATAAACAGACTTTAAGCAAAGTCCCTTTATTGAAAAACAACAACAATAACAACAAACTACTACTGGGTTCATAACAGTGATGAACTGATATGGATCTATATTGAGAAAAAGAATATAATAGGTAACTCAGAATAATAGATAATCCAAAAGGCACATTTGTTTGTTTTCTTATATACATTGTAAGCTAATTTTTACCAGTTGCGTGTGATGTTCTAAAGTGCACATTTTACTTAGATTAGAATTTTTTTATTTCTTAGCAATACATAGGATTAGGCTGACCTTGCAGTAATGTTGCAATAGATGGTTAAAATTTGACTATTTAAATAATGGGAAATTCAGAGTGCTAGCTCCTAACTGGATAGATATTCCTTCTGTATTATTAGGACATAGTTAAAGCAAGGTCTGTGTTTTAAATAGGTTCTTTCTTTCATTTCATTGTTGGAATTCCTTGTTGAATCAAACAGCATGATGGATAGAAACAAATTTTAGTTTAAGGTTAAGAGTTTATTCAGGTATAATAATACATACATGTAATCACAGTACATTAATTAAATGGTTAAATGAACCAGAGTGAAGAATTGGGAACTTTCTGAATTTAAACCTGTGGAATGCTAGATTGCCGGCAAAGTTAGAATTTTACCCAATGTGGAGAAATTGCTTATTGAAAAAGCACCATGTAGCCTGACTGTAAGATAAACAGATTAAGGAGTGAAGGAGGGATTGAGTAAAGCAGGTTGGACGGTGTACGCCTGTGAAGTAACTGAAAACCAGGAGCAGATATTGGTATTCTTTGTGCATTAGCAGCCTTGCTCAGATTACCAGTGACCTTTGATAGTGGAGTGGTAATGACTTGTCAGTGTGATCATTTGACCTCCTGTCACTATAGCTATTCTGAGAGATTAGTAAATAATTTGGAACTGTTTTTATTAATGCCTGTCTTAATTTAAGACACTTTTTTTCCCACATTGTTTGCTAATCTTAGCATCTAACAACTTCAAAAACCAGGATAAAGTAATGTGGTTCACCTGTGTTCTATCCTAAGGAAAATGTGACTAGTTGACTTCAGGTTATAGCACACACACAGTTGTGTGTGTCATAGACCTAGGCTTTAAAATATCTTTATACAGTGATATTTACTTTTAATAAGTTGAAAAGTAATTTTTCTTTTACTATATGCTAGAATTTTAAGAGAATCTTATTATATGGTAACAACTTAAATTTCCTGATTTCATAGTTACCTTCTGCTCATCTCACTTTAATAATTTGAAATGAAGTTTTAGAATAATCTTTGTAAAAATACAACTTGTTTTTTCTTTCAGGTAAATTAAAGATTATTCATCAGGCACATAAAGCAAAGGTACGTTTCATATGTTATGTACAGTATTTGGTACATAGCAAGTAATCAATGTTGGTTGACTTAGTAATACATGAAGACATGTACTCCCTTTTATCGTTATTTTTTTTTTTAGTGAGAGAGATATAGGAAAGGAGAGAGATGAGAAGCATCAACTTGTAGTTGCGGCACTTTAGTTGTTTATTGATTACTCCTCATACATGCCTTGACCTGGGAGAGGGGGATCAAGCTGAGCCAGTGACCCTTGCTCAAGCCAGCAACCTTGGGCTCAAGTTAGAGACCTTAGGCTTCAAGCCAGCAACTTTGAGCTCAAGCCAGTGACCATGAGATTATGTCGATGGATCCTACACTCAAGCTTGCAACCCCACACTCAAGCCAGATAAACCTGCGCTCAAGCCAGTCACCTTGGGATTTTGAACCTGGGACCTCAGCATCCCAGGTCAACACTCTATCCACTGTGCCACTACTGGTCAGGCAAGACCTGTACTTCTAAAATATTTTTATCATAATAGCATTTTTATTTTGTAAGTACCCTTTCTATAGCTTTACTTTTCCATTAAAGAAAAAACTCTAAGTCATATTCCTGTTCATTGTAGACCTGTTAAAAAGTGTTAATTTTTAAAAAAGGATTCATGTATCCCTGGCCAGATGCTCTGCTGGTTAGAACATCATCTCAAAGCACAGAGGTTGCTGGTTCAATCCTTGGTCAGAGCACATACAGGAGGAATAGATAGATGTATATTCCTATCTCTTTCTCTTTCTCTCCCTTCCTCTCTAAAATCAATAAAATAAACAAACAAAAAATAAAAAATATATTCATGTTATATATCAAGCAAATATTTAAAATAAAATAAGCATAAAACTTTGTAAATTCAGACTACATATAAAAGAAACCACTTATTATCTGGCTAACCAGGCTCTTTGATTTTCTGAATCCTATAAGGAAAGAAAGGAGCCCAAAGCAAATAAATATAATCTGCTTTTTCTGTTGGAGGAGAAGGCCCAAGATTTGGCTCTGGGGGGCAAACCCTCCAGTTCCCCACAGGGCATGGCCTACATCCTAACATGGTCCTGCCTGTCCCAAAGAGAACTGCTTATTGTGTGTTGTTTGTTTACATTCCTGTTTTATTATTTTTTAGAGTAATTTTTTATGAAGCTACAATCAAAATTTCACTTCTTACACAGACTAGAGTGATTCTTTTTCTTGAATCTCGATGGCCCTTGTACTGTACTGACTCCTAATAATAACAGTAATCTTCCTCTTATACAAACTTCTCAAGTACAAGGGGACATATCTTATTCTTCACAGCTCTGACACCTATCACAGTGTCTCATTCATAGGAATGTTTCTATAACAATTTTTGAATGAAGTATTTATTTATGAATTCACTTAATTTTATTCCCTTTGCTGTTTGTAGATGCCCTAGATAAACTCAATCAGCTTTCAAATAAATGCATATCAGAGATTATAAAGAAAACAGCATTAGGGTATATATGTTGTTGACAATGAATTAGTAACTTAAAATGTTTTTTTCCTGTAGCCTGACTGGTGGTATACAGTGGATAGAGTGTTGACCTGGGATCCTGAGGTCCCAGGTTCAAAACCTTGAGATGACCTGCTTGAGTGTAGACTCATCGTGCTTGAGTGTGGAGTCGCTGACTTGAGCCCAAAGGTCGCTGGCTTGAGTCCAAGGTCTCTGGCTTGAGCCCAAGGTCTCTGACTTGAGCAAGGGATTACTGGCTTGGCTTGAACCCCCTGGTCAAGGCACATGTGAGGACAATAAATACCTGTTGGATGAATGACTTAGGTGTGAAAATGAAAGCCACAATGGGGATAAAGATGAACTAGAGTGAAAATGGGTAATGCTTAGTTCAAACTGGGTGATGGGTACATAGAAGGCTCACTGTACTATTCTCTACTTTGCATGTTAGAAATCCTTCATAATTAAAAAATGTAAAGAATGAAATGAATAAAAACACTTGAAGAAAACATGAAGTTTCAAAAGTAATCTTCCAGTGAAGGTGTTTCCAAATATGATAGGGAACACAAACCATAAAAGATTGATACATTATATTTCATTAATTCTTTATTCAACAAACCTTAAGCACTTCTATTTAAAAATGTTCTAAGAAAAATCAAAGAACAAATGACAACTGAGGGAAAATTTTCTAACTTAGAGAAAAGGCCTCATTTTCTATTTTAGTTCTGTAGGGGAAAACTATGTAGCTGCATAGGGGATGGGAGGAGATTGACTTCCACTCTATCTGTATGCGGTTAAAGAATTTTACCGTATTTCCCCATGTATAAGACACTCCTATGTACAAGACACACCTTAATTTTGGGGCCCAAAATTTGGAAAAAAAATGTATTGCATACAGTTATTGAACTCAAGTTTTATTCACCATAAAATTCATACAACTCCTCATCTGCACGAAAAAGTGGGAAATGATAGTTAAAAAATATCTATAACCACTGTATAAGATGCACCCAGTTTTTAGACCACAAAGTTTTCAGAAAAAGGTGTGTCTTATACACAGGGAAATATGGGTATATTATGAGTATGTATTACCCATTCTAACACAATGCCTTTAATAGAGTTTGTTCCTGTTGATCTGTGTGCTCTGGAGGCCAAGCCCCCATGCTCTGCAGTGAGTGAAACCATGAGCCGTGCAGCATGCCTGCTGGGTCTTCTCTGTTGGCTGCTGAGAGGCCTTTCTGTTGATTCTCCCTCTCTACCACATTCTAGAAATAGAATACGTTGTTCCAGAGTTATATTCTGGTTGACAAGCGATACTGTTTGCCCAGCTAGTGCTATTTATGGGCAGATAACAACTCAAAATTTTCTCCTGTATTTATAATTTTTAGCTGGATTTGTAAATATCATTGAAGAGCAAACTCATCCACCACCACCCCTAATCACAGAAAGAAATATGATAGTTCATATAATATGGCACCAAGTGTTTATTAGCTAGGGCAAGAGTTTTAGATATGTGGGCTTTTGGCCATTGAGGTAAACTTGTTTCTCCTGAAAGGCAGACTGGTCAGAGCTCAGACCTCAGTTTCGTGGCTGACCAGCTGTGTACTCTGTGCCTGTATCTTTTTTTTTATATATATATATATAATTGATTGATTTTAGAGAGACAGAGAGAGAAAGCGAGGGGGAGAAGGAGAGAGAGAGAGAGAGAGAGACCACTCATTTGTTGTTTCACTTAGTTATGCATTCATTGGTCGCTTCCCATATGTGTCCTGATTAGGGATTGAACTCACAACCTTGGTGTTTCGGGTGACACTCTCACTGACTGAGCTAGCTGTTCTGGGCCTATATCTTAACCAATCAGATCTGTCCTGGAATAGTGTAAGGATGAGATGATGATGATGCTGGCAGCAGTAACGGGAACAGTTAACAGCTAACAGAGATAGTTCTTGCTGCGTGACAGACACTACACTGTGTTTTATATGTGGCACTTCATTTCATCCTCAGCACAGAGCAATAGAGGAGATGTATTCTTTCCCCTTTTTCTACAGATGAGGAAACCGAGTCTAAGAGAGACCGTGTGGTTTGTTGAGAACATGCAGCTGGGCATTGAGACCCAAAGCCCTGTGCCACAGCCTGTCTCCCTAGAGCAGGGGTCCCCAAACTACAGCCTGTGGGCCACATGCGGCCCCCTGAGGCCATTTATCCGGCCCCCACCACACTTCCTGAAGGGGCACCTCTTTCATTGGTGGTCAGTGAGAGGAGCACAGGATGCATCTGCACCCATAATTCCCATTGAAATACTAGTCAGTTTGTTGATTTTAATTGACTTGTTCTTTATTTTAAATATTGTATTTGTTCCCGTTTTGTTTTTTTACTTTAAAATAAGATATGTGCAGTGTGCATAGGGATTTGTTCATAGTTTTTTTTATAGTCCAGCCCTCCAACGGTCTGAGGGACAGTGAACTGGCCCCCTGTGTAAAAAGTTTTGGGACCCCTGTCCTAGAGCTTTCTATAGTGTTACACTTAGTAGGTGTTCACTGTTCACTTTTCTCCTTACAGTGATGGGAGTAGACTGTGATTACTATTGCCTGAAGTTCTTACCAAATACAGACCACATAGAAGCACTGATAGAATGCAGATTTGCTTTCTTTCTAGACAAATGAGCTTGTGCTGAGTTTGGAAGACGACGACAGACTGCTGCTGAAAGAGGACAGCACTCTGAAAGCAGCTGGAATCGGTGAGGAGAGTCAGGCAGTTCCAGCCCGAGCGGCTGACTGTATGTGGACAGCTCACTGCTAAGGGGGTGCTACCCTAGGTGCTGTTCCCACCACCGGGTGATTATTCCAGGGATAAGAGTGACGAGCATTCATATCATTGACTGAGGGCAGTGGTTATCTGCTCTCTAAGTGTTCCAAATGCAGATAGTTCATCTCAGAGGGTATGCTTAGAATTCTGCGAGGGTTATTTTAAGTGATTGACAGGTTATTATTACTCAGTAGCCTGCTTACTCTTATCAGCATCATTTGAACTAATGATGTGAGAGCAATGGACTTGGTAGAACTGGTGTGGAATAATGGAGTGAGATGCTATTTGCAGAACATGCAGTGTGGTTTCTGATGACACTCTGGGATTTCAGTAGGAGCCTAGAGTGTGCAGGTGAAGCTTGCCCAATTTACCCTGTCAGCCTGGAAAAGGCATATAGTTCTAGTTTAAAGAAATGCTGTGTTACATATTTTTTGACCATTAGATGTCACTCTAATTCTACTTATAGGAACCCCTAAAACTTATCTGGCAATAGGAGTGACGATTTTAAGAGAGGTGTGAGCAGTGAGTGGAAGGCACTATGCCTCTGACATACCGCTGTGGTTAGCAACACTAATAAAACATCATGAATCACACTTTATAGTTATTTATGTGCACTGCATGTGAGGTCCATGTTAGGAAGCCTTATATTCTTTTTGACAGGTGTTCTGTTGAGTTATTTTAGACACAGATGTCAGGAATCCACTTTTGAGTGATACACGTGGCTAAAGTGAGTTCCTGATATATCTTCCAATTTAAATAGGATTTTAAAATGTAACATGTTATGAAACCTTAGACTTGTTTTCTGTGTTTATACTATTTATGTCTTTCCACAATATGAATATATAATATTGACCATATAATTATATATACAATTGCTATTATTTAAAAAAAAATTTATTTTGGCATTTATTTCTTCAAATGCTATCCTGTTATTATAGCAGGTGACACCTGTGTTATTGAGGTGTGCGGCCCCTGGGAGCTAGACCCACATAAAGCTATAATGAACATGAAGGATTTCACAAATTTTTTTTTATCAGTTTTACAAATCAAATAAGTGGGGAAAGAATAAATTAGCCACTCTCTGACCGGTGGTGATGCACTGAATAGGGTGTTGACCTGGGACACTGGGGTTCTAGGTTCAAAACCCCGAGGCCACCGGCTTGAGTGCAGGGTCACCACCTTGAATGCAGGGTCACTGGCTTGAGCACAGGATCCTTGACATGATACCAAGGTCACTGGCTTGAACTCAGGCTTGCTGGTTTGAGCCCAAGCTCGCTGGCTTTAGCAAGGTGTTACTGGCTTGGCTTGAGGCCCTCTGTCAAGGCACATATGAGAAGCACTCAATGAATAACTAAAGTGCTGCAACTACGAGTTGATGCTTCTCATCTCTCTCCCTTCCTCTTTTGCTTTTCCTCTCTCTCTTTCCCTCTCTTCCTTTCTCTCTCCCTGTGTCCCTCTCCCCTTCTCTCTATCTCAAAAAAATAAAATTAAAATTAAAAAAAAAAATGAATTAGCCAGAACATGATATGGGGCTCATTGCCAAAGTGCTTGGGAAAATAAAATTTAAGTATTTTATCTCAGTCTTTATTCCAAAATAAATTCTAGATGGATTAAGTGTTATAATGTAAAATTATTTTGAAATGTAGCTCAATAGTTTTATAATCTTGGGGAGGAGAAGAGCTTTCTGAGCATGTCTACGAAGGCAGAGCCATAAGGTGGGGAGAAGTGATAGATTTGACCACATAAAAACTAAAAATATGTAAAGAGTTTAGAGAGGAGCAATAAACTAGGGAAAAGCATTTGCACTGTATATGACAAAAAGTTATTAGCCTGACTTTATAAGAGTGCTTTTAATTAGCTTAAAAAGGATAAGAAATTTTACTGATAGAAGAAATAGCTGACATGAAAAATACTTCAACCTTATTAGTTGTGAGAGAAAGGCACATGAAAATAGATCCTGTTGTGTAGAGCATACTGGTCTCATGGTTAAGAAGTGGAGTCTGGAACCCGAGTGCTTGATTGAGTTCACAACCTGAAATGCTGCTTGCTTGTCTCGGTGACCTTGACTAAGAAGTAACTTCAGCTAGCAGGCATAAAGAAAGTGGTGGGAATGTGTGTCACCCACTTTACCAGTAACTTTCTGTTGGTCAGCTTGACCAGTAAAACTTTCTCAAACTTAACCTGCTGTGAAACCGAGGGGAACAGGCTTCCTGAAGCTCTGTGGCTCCTGTGAGGTTGTGATATGTCTTCAGAGAGGCAGCAGTTCTCTCTCACCTTCCCTGTTTGTGCACTCCTGTTGTAGAGCTTTATTTATTGACTGGAAATAGAATATATTGTGTGATACCTTTACTGTTTAAAAATATATATATTCACATGTCTATATGTGTATAAAGAGAAAACATCACTTGCCAAAATTATAGAAATGGCTTTTCTGGGAGGTGGCATTGCTAAAAAAAAAAAAACAAAAAACGAGTTCTTTTTCTTTACCATATTATCTAATTGTTCTTATAATTTAAATTTTTCTACAGCTTACATATAAATTACATATATATTTTTTAAGGAATAAAGTCCTAAAATTAGAGAAAATTGATTTGAATGAAGGCTCTGCATTTTACTTGCTTTATGATCTTCTGTAAGCCATTCAGCCTCTCTGAACTTCTATTTTGATTTCTGTAAAGCAAAACAGAAATAACTAAACCTGTTTCAAAGGATTGTCATCAGAGATGTGTGGAAGAATGTACCAGAAGCATCTGGAGGAATGCACGTCAAAGCCTCAAAATATACTGCTCACAAAAATTAAGGAACATTTCAAAATGAATATGAAGCGATAAAATTTCCCCTAAATTTTGTGAGCAAGTATACTTATTTTATTTAGAAACCATTTGGAGAAAGCAAGTGGCAAATGCTTTGAATGTATTAAAATGATGAGTTGTTGGTCTAACTGTACTTAATTTCGGGTGTATGTACTGAAACACCTGTACAGGTGAGAATCAAATTCATCTTTTTTGTCTTTCTAGTTTTGGACCAAGGTCTCTGATCAGAATCAGATCCTTTTCATGAGTCCTCTACTAGTTTCAGGGCAGTGCAAGGACTTCCCCTGCCCTCCTGCCCTGGCAAGCCAGAGCCCTGGCTAAGGGCGACTTTAGTCCATGCTGGGAACCATTCTCTCTTCTGCCAGTTCCTCTCTGTTGCCTAGATCAGTGTTGGCGTCCTGGGGAGAACAAGGCGCAGTTATGCAGGGGGAGGAGGTAATGGTCCTGGAGAGCGGTAGGGAATTCTAAGAGGGAATAGAATTATAAAAATGATCCTTGAAGTATGTGATTTTTCTAGGGAATTTTCCCTCCCTCAGTGCCGTGTCTGGTTAGGTTTTGAAGAGGTTTAAGAGGAAAATTCCAAGTCATCACTCATTTCCTTTCTAACACTTGATCTTGCTGTGGAGCTGTCACTCTGCCATGATAGCCAGTTGCCATGGGAATAATGCCACTGCAACAAATTTATTATTAGGACTTTTCTGCAGAATTCATGAAAGGAAAAAGAAAGACTGAAGGGGAGGTAAAATTAGGGGAACACACTTGTTTGAAGATGTCTTTTCTCACTGAGAAAGTCTCTAGTTACAACACTGGCCCTTTATCTGCATTGCTGCGATCCCAGTTGTGTGCTCTGCCTGGTGGTGGGGGACATTTTTGTTTGTGGACTTTGTGCTGAAATGCATAAGTAAAAAGATTTGCTTTGTGGAAGGAAGAAGTAGGCTTTACTTAGAATTGTTACTTAAAAATTTATGAATTTTACCTTGTTTTTAACAATTGTAATTTTATGGACTAATTCCCTTAAGCAATAGATTTGCGTGTAAGGTTTTTTTGTTTGTTTCTTGGGTGATCTTTTATCTTTTGTTTTGCTACATTCTGCATCTATTGAATTGTCTCTGGTTTAGAAAAGAAATTGTGTTAGGGAAACACTTTTAGAGCCAATTGTGCTTTACTGGAACATTTTTAAGACTGGATACAGTGGGCCATTCTGTAAGTGCCAATCTTGGGGAAGAGTTCACGTCGGGCCAGATCCTGTAATAATTCCAAAACTCCTTTGTACTTTGGTTTCCTTTTGCATGTCGCTCCTGTCATTTGCCCACAGCCAGGACCCGTCTCTGTGCCTGGCTCCTTTTGGTTCTCTCCTGTGCACAGCAAATGCTGCCTCCCATGCCTTTATCAGGATCACGTTTGATTTTGTGTTAAGGTGGCTGTTCTTCATGTTAACATCTTAACAGCCGCAGTCTGGGACTCGGTGAAGGAGGTGGTGGGCCTGGAAAACTGAGGATTCCAGAGCTGGCCTAGAATGAACCTCCCATAGATGATTTCTTTTTTTTTTTTACCTTCCCCTCACATTTGTGGAAATCATGGGCATGTGTCCTGTCTATCAAAGGTCAGATTTATTTTATGATTTGTTTTCTTCAAGCTGCAGTTTGAAATCTCTGCCAGCTGATCTGAAACAGACACTGAGCAAAGATGAAATAAAAAGCACAGTCGTTGGGAACCTCTTCGCTGGATTGTTGAGCTCCTCCAGCGAAAATTGAGGAATAAAACTCAGCTGCCAGCACGGTTTTAAATAATTTGTAGGTTAGGACTTTATGAAACTTGGAAGGATACAATCTATTCCTGGAGCAGGAGAGAGGGTGAACTTTGTTCTCTGGGTCTCAAATTGCTGCAGAAACCACTCCTAACTCTTCCTGTTGTTTCTTTATTTTTTTTTTAATCAATAATCTGCGATTATTATCACATTACAGCCTGCCCTGATCATTAATTTTCTGTGCCACAAGGTCAGCATACACGTGTGCATCTCATTTTTCAAACAGCAGCTGCTGCGCCTCACATCTCTCTGGGCTGATGGGTATGCAGAGTGGCTTAGAAACTTGTGAACCCTTGTCGACAGACCAGTTTATTGAGATGTTATTTGAGTTTAAGTAGATTGCATTTAATTCTCCTTGACATTTTACATTTAAAATTGGTTTTCCTTATATTCTTTTATTTAAAGTCATTACTGTTACTTTCTTGTGAAAGTTGTATGTGTGTGTGTGTGTGTGTGTGTGTGTGTGTGTGTGTGTATGTGTGTGTGTGTCTGACAGTTTAAAAAAACATAAAATTATTGATTTCATTGCCAAAGTTGAAATCTTCTGGCTGTGTTTATATCATTAAACTTGAAAGTCAGTATTAAAATGATCCACGAATGCCTTTGAAGGGCTCTTGATTTCAATTGATAGTAAGACGAAGGACGAACTGGATTTTAGATTGTGTGTTCATTTCAGATTCACAAGCCAAGGTGCCATGAGCCTGGGTGCACTGGTGCCTGCAGCATTTTTAATTTAAAGTCAGGTGCTCTCGGGGACCAGCACATGCAGATTCCTGGGCTTCTTTCAGAGCCATTTTAAATAGAATTTGGGCAGCAAGAATTTAAAGGATAATGGTGAAAAGGGTGGTCATATAGAGGTCTTGAAAAACTTTCATAATTCATTTTTACTTTAATTGATAACTAAATTTGCATTATAAGTACATAAAATCATTCAAACATTTTCAACAGTTTTACAGATTAAAAAACAACATTTTATTCTATTTTTGTTTGAGGGTCACATTCCTAAAATTTAAAATTTATTTTATATCTTGCTTTTGAATGTTCACAGGAACTTTTAATTTGTGATATTTTTTCTATTTATTAAGGGTGAAAATTTTTGTCAACATGCGCTGTATGAGTTTAATTCATTTGTCAATCTAGTTAGTTATCCTGAAAGAAAAAGCATTAATCTGAAAATAAAATCTTTATCTTAGATCAGGGGTCCCCAAACTACGGCCCCCAGGCTGCATGTGGCCCCCTGAGGCCATTTATCCGGCCCTCACAGCACTTTCTGAAGGGGCACCTCTTTCATTGGTCAGTGAGAGGAGCACAGGATGCATCCACACCCATAGTTCCCATTGAAATACTGGTCAGTTTGTTGATTTAAATTGACTTGTTCTTTATTTTAAATATTGTGCAGTGTGCATAGGGATTTGTTCATAGTTTTTTTTATAGTCCAGCCCTCCAATGGTCTGAGGGACAGTGAACTGGCCCCCTGTGTAAAAAGTTTGGGGACCCCTGTCTTAGATGATCTCATTTTGAGCCAGTATTATGAGAGAAGGCGTAAATACTTTATATGAATAATGGATTAATCAATAAGTTAATTAGACCCAAGAGAACCTAATGCCAAAACAAAAATGCCTTGTCAGCCCTTTTTGTACGTCAGCTTGTTCTGAGTCTATTATTTCTGTACTGAAGAGCTGTATAATGTATTAGTTCCTCAAAAGTGGTCCAAATGAATGTCAACTGCAGTAAGTGCACATTGTAATTGCAGTTAGCGTGCAGGGAGGGGAATGCTGTGTGGACAAAGCGCTGTGTAAAGTTCTGTATGTAAATAGCACATCCTTGTAGATGAACCCTTGAGTCATGATGATTAAGAACAGGGTGCTATAGCTCATTCTCCATTAGAAGGATGATGAGAATCATTTGCAATTTATATGCCCACTTTTGGGTTTGTTTCCCTTCAAAAAGGAAACCCCAGGAGCTTTTTATATAGAGGATAGACCTCAAAATATCTTATCTTTGAAGATCGGACTCTTTGAAGCCCCTTTTCAGTATTTTACTGATTTCAAGTGTGGAGCCTCTTACCCATTATTTTAAAAGGTTTTTTGAGGAGTACAATTTAACTATGTATTAACTAAACACACCCCTCCTTATTGAATCTTCACTGTGATGAGAGTTTGCTCTGAGTTTTAGCAAGATTGATTTTCATGTAGTGGACTAGAATGATGTTCTGAGACTATAGGTGACTTTAATTTTTCCTTTCAACATTTCTGTATTTTCTGTAATGAACATGGATAACTTACAGTTGATAAACATTAAACTTGATATTCTTAAAATCAGCAAAATCATTCTTAATGAAATGTCATGCTAAGTCTTTTAATTTCCTTCTTTTGTGACAGATTCTAATGACGAGACTAGAGTTATAAATGAAGTGGTAATCCTTGGCAACCCTCCTGATTATCCTATTTATTTGACTTGAGTAGTTTTACTTGTGTTTTTAGAGATATGTTAATTGAGTGATCAGTATTCATTACAAATAATCTTGTTTGTTTTTCTGTCGAGATTCTAAAGGCCTTTTTGCTATTCCTGTAAAAGCTAAGCAGACTGTATTAACTTCTGGTTTAAATTAAAAACGAATATGGAACTTGTTGGCGCAACACCTTGAAGAATCGCATGTTTAATAATTGGAAGGCTTTCCATCAGATTTGTCTCCAGTCTGAATTAATAATGTTGCTGACTTATTGTTTTAGAAGACAGAGTCCTTGACCTGCTAGGTTGAAAGAATTGTGACTGCTCTGAACCTTTGTGAGTCCTTTAGCTGTGCCATATCCCCTGTGAATAATTAGAGGTATTTGAAGGTATTGCGGTAGAAGCCAATTTGTGTCTTTCACTTTGCATATTGTTGAAGCCTCATGAATAAATCATAGCAAGCAAAAAATTAACTTCTTCAGACACATATTTTGATGGGTCATGAGGGAGAATGTAAAGTGATCTGTAAAATATTCTACTGATCCTTTGAGTATAAAATTATTATATCTACAGGCTAATTTCAGAGGAAAAATGAATTTTTCCTCCTTCATTAATTGAGTAGCAAATTTAAAAAAATAAAGGTTTGTTATTTTCTAGGACAGTTGAAAGGGAGCAAAATTGTTATTTCCTGAAAACCAGATTCTTGTGTTAATTCTTATTTTTAATGTTTTTGGTTTATTTTTCTCTTTACTTTTAAATTATTTGAATTCTAGATTCTTATATAATTTACACTTCTTGTTGATTTGAAATGTGAAACTGCACAATAACATATCTTTCTCACTTTAGGCATCTAAATCACTAAATCCAAGTAATGTGGGTATCCATACTTGTTTAAAATACAACTTTACATTAAAATTATTTTCCGTTTTCTGTTTTTATCTTTTTCAGCCCATGAAACTGAAATTGCATTCTTCTGTGAAGAAGATTATAAGAATTACAAAGCTAATCCCGTTTCATCCTGGTGAAAAGCGCACCAGGTTTTCCTTTTTGAATACCTATATTAAGCTCTTTATTCCACTAGTGAGTTTTGAAATTGACAAATAAACTTTAAAAAATTAATTCCAGGCTCTGCTTTTTAAGTGAAAATCTGTGGTGTTTTTTTTTCTGCAGGTTCTCATTGTTCTTTCTTGTTGTAAAGTAATATATTTGTGAGGGAGAGTGTGATTTATTTATTATTTAATTTCATTTTTCTGGAAGAGCCATTTGAAGTGGTTTGGGTGGGCCTACAAGCTGGTGAGGTGGGGTCTCAGGGAATCACTGTGGCAGGTGAGCAGCCTGAATCAGGTTGATGGAGGTTCAGATAAGGCTAGCAGGCTCTGTGGCTAGGCGGCACTCGGCAGTGCTCAGAAAAGGAACAAGGGCCTCTGATAGCATTTTTGTCTGGGAGAAAGCTGCCCACCCCCTTGACCCTTATTGGACAATTCAGTTCTTCCCTCTATGTTTAGGTGACCAGATTTTAAAATTGGTAAAGTGGAACACCATTGACGGGAAAGAGGGGGAGTTCTGGATTAAAAAATTTGGTCTATATGGAACAAAAACAATTTTCATAGAATGCAAAAATAGTATTGTAATATATTTTTTTAATCTCAACATAAATACAATTTACAAATATAATACATTAAAAATTATGTATAGTATTATTTTATTCTTTGGCATATTTCTCATTTGAGTGAAGTTTTTTTAGTAGATTGCTGTCGTTGTTTAAAAGGTCATGAAATTTTTCACAAGAATTTGTTAAATTATATTTCACACATAAAATGGCTTTCAAAGTCTCAACACTTAATTGGATTTTTCTGATGTCCATACTTTATTTAGCGTAGAAAAAAATGCATTCAGTCGCAGCATTAGTTCCTGGTAAAGACAGCGCGTATTCCACAATTTTTAGTGCATTATTGAATGGAACATGGTTTGTTTCAAAATGTTGAAATATTAGTAACCATTTGTTCTCTATTGTGATTTTTGCTGATGCCCAAGATTTAACCTTTTCCTTATCAATATATTTTTTTAATAATGATACCTCATTAAAAAAATCATTTTTGGAAATATTACTATATGGGAAATTTTGAGTGAGTCAGAGGGATTGGGTTACACGGTCCCGAAACCAATGCTGGAGCTGCACGAGTGGGCAGGAGCAGGCGGAGCAGTGCCACCGGCATGCTCGGTGGCCTCGCTCCTCGCCCAAGAAGCTGGCACCTCGTGGAGCCCAGAGCCTGGAGCCCAGAGCCCCGCGCGAGCATCCAGGACGCGGGGCTATGGGTAGTAAGGGGACTTGACAGCTGCCATCCCGGCAGGTACATCCAGCCCGAAGTTCTTTGTTTCAAGGCCCTGCACAGGACAGCCAGCTCTTACGGCAGTGTGGGCGCTTCCAGGTCGAAGCAGGGTCTCCCCACTGAAAACCGTATATTCCCTTTCAATTCTCCCGCCGTTCCCTAGTTTTTTTGTGCATTCTTTCCAAAAATCGGGACTTTTTAAAAATGCAGCGGGATGGCGGGACAAATTATTAAAAATCGGGACTGTCCTGCGAAAAGTGGGACATCTGGTCACCTTACTCTATGTCCCTGGAGCTTTTTTTTTTTTTTTTTTTTTTTTTTTACAGAGACAGAGAGAGAGAGAGATAGGGACAGACAGACAGGAACAGAGAGAGATGAGAAGCATCAATCATCAGTTTTTCATTTTGACAACTTAGTTGTTCATTGATTTATTTATTTTTTATTTTTTTAGAGAACTTTATTTCTTTCTCTTTCTTTATTTTTTAAATTAATTTTAATGGGGTGACATTAATAAATCAGGGTACATATGTTCAAAAAAAAACATCTCCAGGTTATCTTATCATTCAATTATGTTGCATACCCATCACACAAAGTTAAATTGTCCTCTGTCACCTTCTATCTGGTTTTCTTTGTGTCCCTCCCCTCCCCCATCTCCCACCCTTTCCTTTCTTCCCCCACCCCGTAACCACCACACTCTTCTCCATGTCTCTGAGTCTCACTTTTATGTTCCACCTATGTATGAAATCATGCTGTTCTCAGTATTTTTCTATTTCACTTATTTCATTCAGTATAATGTTTTCAGGGTTCATCCATTTTGTTGTAAATGATCCGATGTCATCATTTCTTATGGCTGAGTAGTATTCCATAGTATATATGTACCAAAGCTTTTTAATCCACTCGTCCTCTGACGGACACTTGGGCTGTTTCCAGATCTTCGCTATTGTGAACAATGCTGCCACGAACATGGGGGCGCATTTCTTCTTTTTGAACAGTGCTATGGTGTTCTTAGGGTATATTCCTAAAAGTGGGATAGCCGGGTCAAAAGGCAGTTCGATTTTTAAATATTTGAGGAATCTTCATATTGTTTTCCACAGTGGCTGCACCAGTCTGCATTCCCACCAGCAGTGCAGGAGGGTTCCCTTTTTTCCACATCTTCGCCAGCACGTGTTCTGTGTTGTTTTGCAGATCAGCGCCATTCTGACTGGTGTGAGGTGATATCTCATTGTGGTTTTAATTAGCATTTCTCTAATAATTAGTGATGTTGAGCATTTTTTCATATGCCTATTGGCCATCTGTATGTCCTCGTCGGAGAAATTTCTATTCATTTCCTTTGCCCATTTTTTGATTGGGTTGTTTGTCTTCCTGGTGTTGAGTTTTATAAGTTCTTTATAAATTTTGGTTATTAACCCCTTACCAGACATGTTGTTGAATATGTTCTCCCATTGTGTGGTTTGTCTTTTTATTCTGTTCTTATTGTCTTCAGCTGTGCAAAACCTTTTTAGTTTGATATAGTCCCATTTGTTTATCTTGCCTTTTATTTCATTTGCCCGTGGAGATAAATCGGCAAATATATTGCTGCCACAGATGTAGGAGAGCTCGCTGCCTATGTTTTCTTCTAAGATGCTTATGGTTTCACGGCTTACATTTAAGTCTTTTATCTATTTTGAGTTTGTTTTTGTGAGTGGTGTAAGTTGATAGTCTAGTTTCATTTTTTTACAAGTAGATATCCAATTTTCCCAACACCATTTGTTAAAGAGGCTGTCTTTACTCCATTGTATGTTCTTTCCTCCTTTGTCAAATGTCAGTTGTCCATAAAGTTGTGGGTTTATTTCTGGGTTCTCTGTTCTGTTTCATTGCTCTACGTGCCTGTTCTTATGCCAGTACCAGTCTGTCTTGAGTACAATGGCCTTGTAGTAAACCTTGACATCCGGAAGAGTGATACCTCCTGCTTTATATTTTCTTTTTAAGATTGCTGAAGCTATTCGTGTTCTTTTTTGGTTCCATATAAATTTTTGGAATATGTGTTCTATATCTTTGAAGTATGTCATTGGTATTTTAATTAGCATTGCATTGAATTTATAAATTGCTTTGAGTAACATAGACATTTTGATGATGTTTATTCTTCCTAACAGTGAGCATGGTATATGCTTCCTCTTGTTTGTATCTTCCTTGATTTCTTTTATCAATGTTTTATAATTTTCCAAGTACAAGTCCTTAACCTCCTTGGTTAAATTTACTCCTAGGTACTTTATTTTCTTGGTTGAAATAGTGAAGGGAACTGTTTTCTTAATTTCTTTTGCTGACAGTTCATTGTTGGTATATAAACATGCCTCTGATTTCTGAGCATTAATTTTATATTCTGCCACCTTGCTGAATTCATATATCAGGTCCAGTAGTTTTTTGACTGAGACTTTAGGGTTTTCTATATACAATATCATATCATCTGCAAATAATGACAGTTTTATTTCCTCTTTTTCAATTTGGATGGCTTTTATTTCTTCTTCTTGTCTGATTGCTTTAGCTAGGACTTCCAGAACTATTTTGAATAAGAGTGGTGAAAGGGGGCACCCCTGCCTGGTTCCTGATCTTAAGGGGATTGATTTTAATTTTTGCCCATTTAGTATAATGTTTGCTATGGGTTTGTCGTACATGGCCTTTATCATGTTAAGGAATGTTTCCTGTATTCCCACTTTACAGAGAGTTTTGAGCATGAATGGGTGCTGGATTTTATCAAATGTCTTTTCTGCATTTATTGAAATGATCATGTGATTTTTGTCCTTCCTTTTGTTTATGTGATGAATCACATTGATTGATTTGCGAATATTAAACCAGCCTTGCCTCTCCAGAATAAATCCCACTTGATCATGGTGTATGATTTTTTTCAAATATTGCTGGATCTGATTGGCTAATATTTTGTTGATAATTTTAGCGTCTAAATTCATCAGGGATATTGCCCTATAATTTTATTTCTTTGTGTTGTCTTAGCCCGGTTTTGGGATCAGAATTATGCTCGCCTCATAAAAGGAGTTTGGAAGTCTTCCTTCCTCTTGAATTTTTTGAAATAGCTTGAGGAGGATAGGAGTTAGTTCTTCTTTGAATTTTTGGTAGAATTCACTTGTCAAGCCATCAGGCCCAGGACTTTTCTTTTTTGGGAGTTTTTTTGATAACTGTTTCGATCTCATTTGTTGTAATTAGTCTGTTTAGGTGTTCTGATTCTTCCAGATTTATTTTTGGAAGATTATATGATTCAAGAAATTTGTCCATTTCACCTAGGTAGTCTAATTTTTTGGCATAGAGTTCTTAATAGTATTTTCTAACTATACTTTGTATTTCTTTTGTGTCAGTTGTTATTTCTCCACTCTCATTTCTAATTTTATTTATTTGGGTCCTCTGTCTTTTTTTCTTGGTGAGTCTACTTAAAGGTTCATCAATCTTGTTTACCTTTTCAAAGAACCAGCTCCTGGTTTCATTGATCCTCTGTATTGTTTCCTTAGCCTCTATGTCATTTATTTCTGCTCTGATCTTTATTATTTCCTTCCTTCTACTACCTCTGGGATTTACTTGTTGTTGTTTTTCTAGTTCTTTGAAATGCAGGGTCAGGTTGCTTATTTGAGGTTTTTCTAGCTTCTATGCTATGCCTATAGTGCAATGAACTTCCCTCTCAGTACTGCTTTTGCTGTGTCCCATAAATTTTGAGTTCATGTATGCTCATTACCATTCGTTTCTAGAAACTTTATTATTTCTTCTTTGATCTCATTGTTAATCCATTCATTATTTAATAACATGCTATTTAGTTTCCAAGTGTTTGAGCATTTTTTTTTGTGTGGTTAATTTCTAGTTTCATGGCATTGCTATCAGAGAAAATGCTTGATATTATTTCAATCTTCTTAAATATATTGAGACCATATTTGTTTCCTAACATGTGGTCTATCCTAGAAAATATACTATGAGTGCTTGAGAAGAATGTATATTCTACTGCTTTAGGGTGAAAAGTTCTGAAGATATCTATTAAATCGAGTTGATCTAGTGTATCTGTTAAGTCTGCTGTTTCTTTATTAATTTTCTTTCTTTAGGATCTATCCAGTGATGTTAGTGGAGTATTGAAATCCCCTTCTATTATAGTATTGCTGTTAATATCGCCCTTTATATCCATCAAAGTCTGCTTTATGTATGCCGGGGCTCCTATACTTGGTGCATAGATATTTATAATAGTTATATCTTCCTGTTGAATTGTTCCCTTTATCATTGTGTAGTTTCCTTCTTTATCTCTTACTAGAGCCTTTGTTTTAAAGTCCATTTTGTCAGATGTAAGTATTGCTACCCCGGCTTTTTTTTCATTTCCATTTGCATGAAATATTTTTTTCCATCCTTTTACCTTCAGTCTATGTGCATCTTTTGTTTTAAGGTGTGTCTCTTGTAGACAGCATATGTATGGGTCCTTTTTTTTATCCACATAGCTACCCTATGTCTTTTGATTGGATCATTTAATCCATTTACATTTAAGGTTATTATTGATATGTAGTTGTTTATTGCCATTTTATTCTTTAAAGCTGTATTCTTCTTTGGCTATATTCTTTCCTCCCTTTGAACTGTTCACAACAGGCCCCGTAGTATCTCTTGCAGAATTGATTTGGTTTTAATGAATTCCTTGAGGGTTTTTTTGTCTGGGAAGCTCTTTATTTCTCCTTCAATTTTAAACATTAGCCTTCCTGGATAGAGTAGTTTGGTTGTAGGTTCTTGTTCTGCATTACTTTGAATATATCTTGCCATTCCCTTCTGGCCTCAAGTGTTTCTGTTGAGAATTCGGATGTTATCCTTATGGGGGCTTCTTTGTAGGTGATAGCCTTTATTTCTCTAGCAGCTTTTAAAATTTTCTCTTTATCCCTTAGCTTTAGTATTTTAACTGTGATGTGTCTTGGTGTAGATTTCTTTGAGTTTCTCTTTAATGGAGTTCTCTGTGCTTCTTAAAAGTATGAAATGTTTTCCAGCCTTAATTTAGGGATGTTTTCTGCTATGATTTGATTGAACAAAGTTTCTATTTCTTTTTCTCTCTTCTCTTCTTCAGAAACCCCTATGATGCAGATGTTATTTCTCTTCATGTTGTCACTGAGCTCCCTTAGAGTTTCCTCTCAGTTTTTGAATCTCTTTTCTTTTTTCTGCTCTGCTTCTGTACCTTTGTTTATTGTGTCCTCTAACTCGCTGATTCGATCCTCAGCGTCATTTATCCTGCTTTTAATTCCTTTCAATGTGGTCTTCAGTTATGATAGTGTATTTGTCATTTCTGTCTGATTCTTTTTTATTATCTTAATTTCTTTTTTTATACTTGTTATCTGTTTAGGTGTTCATAATCACTATCCATTGTTTTTCTAAGCTCTTTGAACATCCTAACTATCATTATTTTAAACTCTGCATCTGGTATTTGGTTATATCTGGTTCATTTAGGTCCTTTTCTGGGGATTTCTCTTGATTCATTTGGTTTTCATTTTTCTGCCTGCCCATTTTGTCTGTGCATAAGACGGTTGTGGACACTGGAATCCTATGGGTGTTGCCTTTATGTTCTCTAGGTGTGGTTTGTCTGCAGGCCCGCCACCCCCTCTGCCGCTGCCTTGAGCGGTTGGGTATGGGCGTTGCCAGCACCCGCCCACTGCAGCTGTTGCTATGATTTCCACCTCTCTTCCACGGGAGGGGCTGTGTTCTGGTGCACAGCTCTACAAGCCTCAGCCTGCCTGGGCCTTCACCTCACCCCCACAGATTGGGTTGCGCATTGCACACAAGCCACAAGCCGCAGCACCAAGGGTAGAGGTGAGTACCTTTGCTCAGCTGTGGACCCAGCCTGTTCCTGGGCTTCCACCCAGCCCCCGTGGTCAGAGCCTGCTTGCCACAGTTTCTCGAGTTTGACAGGGCTGCTGACGTGCACTCCACTGTGAGCCTCCGCCCATCCAGAGCTTTAGCCCTGCCACCGAGGCTTGGCCCGCCTGAGCAAGATCACAAACCTCTGTTTATTGGGCCGGGTGGTGCTGCTGGCGTGTGCTGTGCTGCAAGCCTGTACTCACCCGGGGCTTTAGCCCCGCCCCCGCGTTCAAAGCCAACTCACGCATGCAGGATGGCAATCCGGGGTTTCTCGGCCGGGTGTGGCTGTTGGCATGTGCTCAGCCACGAGCCTCTGTCAGTCCCTGGTCCTAGCTTTGCCCCTGCAGTGTGGGCCGCCTTGCGCAGGGTTGCAGAGCAGATCTCTGCCCGTTCCTGGCCTTCTGCTTTTCCCCCGCAGGTGGGGCTGCAGGCGCGCCCACAGCTTCCAGACCGCTTTTGCGTTTTCTCTCCACCCCTGCTGAGCTAGACCATGGTCACTCTGGCTGCACCTCCGCCCCTGCCGACAAAACCGCGTTTTAGCGTCCCGCTGCCACCGTCTCTCCAGCAAGCCCTCAGCAGTGTGGGTGGGTGCACTGCAGCTCAGACCCTAACACTCCATACTGTAGTTTTGGAACATCCCTCCGTCTAAGCAGCTGTGCTCTAAGTGCTGCGGGAGAGCTTATTTGGCTGGTGTCTTGTCTCCCTTTGCTGGTATTGCTAGGTCCAGGGGAAATATTTGTTTTTGATTAGGGAAGTGACTTAGCCCAGGGGTTAGGGTGGCTGTCCCTCAGAGTATTTCGCCCTGTACCTTCCAGTCCACACTGTCTTCCCGCTGCTCTGGTCCTCTCCTCTGTCCCCGTTCCCCAGAGCCCCGGGTGAGTGGTTGTGAGAGAGGTTTTCTGTGCTGTCCCTTTAAGAAGAATCCTGGGTCTGAGAATACTGTCTCTTTCTCACAAATAGTATCCTCACTTGTTTCACAGCTCAGTACTGTCCAAACGCCTCTTCTAGGCTCTGGAACTGCAGGCTGGGGCTTTGTTCCTGGGACCCAGGTTCCTCCCTCTCTGCCAAACTCTCCTCCCGCCACGCAGGTCTCTCCGTTTGCTCCGGGGAGCTGGGCAACCCTCTTCGTGTTTTCGCTATTCCTACCAGTCTCAATGTGGCTTCTTCAGTGTTCCTTGGTTGAAGAGTCCACTTAGTTTAGTTCAAAGTTGGTTTATCCAGATGATGGTTCTTAAAATTAAGTTATAATCCACTTTGGTTCTGGGAGTTGGAAGTTGTTATGTCCGCCTACTTTGTCGCCATCTTGCCGTCCCATCATTGATTTCTTTCTCATATGTGCCTTGACCACAGGTTTTCAGCAGACCGAAAAACCCCTTGCTCGAGCCAGTGACCTCGGACTCAAGCTGGTGAGCTTTGCTCAAACCAGATGAGCCTGTGCTTAAGCTGGTAACCTCGGGGTCCTCCGCATCCCAGTCCAACTCTATCCACTGTGTCCCCGCCTGGTCAGGCTCCCTGGAGCCTTTCAAACTGGGGCCACATCACTGGAGCTCAGAGCCTGTGAGTCTGAGAAAGTCCATGTGTGGGCCCTTTAAGGGGAGCACCTGAGACTCCAGCAGCCTCTGCTCACTCATCTACCATGTCTACCCTGGGCTGCGGAGACTGGTATGGGATGGGGACCCCTTGCTTCTCTGGGGAACCCAGCACCGAAGATATCCCTCCCAATTTTTAACCACCACACGTAGGTGTAACATAAGCCTGTCTCTGCCCCTTGTGCTCATCTCCATGTGGCTTTTGTATATCTTTAGTTCTAGGACACGTTTGTTTCGACTTCAGGAGGTTCTCAATGATGGCTCTGTCGTTCAGTTGTAATTTGGATGTAGTTATGGGGGGAGGCAAGTGCCCTGTTTAACAACTCTACCATCTTGACTAGAAATTCCAGTTCAGAATTTTCAAGTTTGAATTTTTTAAAGGGAAAAAAATAGTTTTTAAAAAATTGTCATGGGATATTGGTTCTTTAGTCATCATTTATTTTTTCTGAAATCGGGGGTTATTTTGGTGACTCGCCTTTTGGGTTCTTTGAAAGATTATAAGATTAAGGTTATCCTGTTTATTTTGTATTTTTTCCATAGTTTCTCATTAGAGCCACTGTTACTGTTTTTGGTTAGCAGGGATTATAAGAGATGGTTATGACTACCAGTGACATCTTTCTGCTCACAGTGATACACACTACCATACATGAAATTGAATTGAGTATATTTTAGGGGAGGTTTTTTGATGTATTCCAGCCTACACAAATAGTATTGCTGCCATATATATATATATATATAGATCTGAGCTCTGTTTCATGACTTGAGAAGCAAACTTTAATAGAACCAAACTCATTTATTTGAAGAGAGAAAGTAGCAAGATGTTTTCTCATCATTGAGAACAAGTCTAAGTCATGGAAGACATGTTCTTTCAAAAGAATACTTGAAATTAGTTCCTAATACTAGCTATGACCAGGACCTGAACAGTAGTCATTTAAAAGGAACTGAACAGTAGTCATTTAAAAGGACTCTCTCAGCCTGCCTGTGTCTAATCAGAACTCCAGAATTCCATGAACCTTTAAAACTGCCATAATGGCAAATTGTTTTCATGGTGGTAGAGGCTAACTTGAAAGAAACCATTCCTTTTAAAAAGTCAACTCTGGTAACAGAATCAAAAGATGCTTTCTTTGTTGAAAGACTTAATAGAGCCTATTTAGATTTTTAAAATTTATTTGTTGTTTCATTCATTAAATAAACTGCCGAATGCACTAATTATCTAGATTCTAGGAGCTAAAAAAAATAAAGAATAAAAGAATATTCAGTTTTGTCTGACTTGTAGTAGCACAGTGGATAGAGCATTGACCTGGAATGTTGAGATTGCTGGTTTGAAATCCCGGGCTTGCCCAGTCAAGACACAGATGACAAGCAACCACTCTCTCCCCACCCCCCTACCCAGCACCCCACAATTAAGAAATCTTTAAAAAAATGATAATATACAGTTTTGCCTTGATGAGTGGGGAAACATATATAAGCAAGTAATTTTAATAGCAGTGAAAATTGCTATGGAACCATTGATAATGGGATAATTCTGTGTGGGATTACTTTTTGTTTTAAAAGAAGTACCAGTTAAGCTTTGTCATAAAAGATGGATAGGAATTTTTGTTTAGTAAAATATATGGCAAAAGCCTTCAGGAAAAAGAAATAGCATACGTAAAAAGGAAGTACTAGGAAAGAGCTTGGGTGTTCAGTAGACAGTACAAATTTCAGTGCCCTGGAGTGTAAGCACTTGCAATGAAGTGGAGGAAGATAAAACCCAAAGATGAGTTGAACCTTCTAAGTCATGCCAAGGAGTTGGAACTCTATCTAATTGGTAGTTGCGAGCCAGTGGAAAGTTTTAAACAGGTAAATTACATGACTAAATTTGTAATTTAGAAAGTGAGCTGTCCAGAATTGTTCAGATGGCAGAAAGGCTAGAAGACATTTGTCCTAGACCAGGTGAAGACTGGAAGGCTTTGACCTGGAATGCAATGGAAGAGAAGGAGAGGAGAGGAGACCTTCTCAAGGTAGTGTTAACATAATTTGGTCCTGCATTAAATGGCAGCATTGTGTTACGCACTTTACAAATATTATCTTATTTAATTTTTGCCACAACTTTTCAGTCTTTGTAGTATCATGCCTATTTATAGATGAGAAAATCGGGGCACAGTGAGGTAAAGTTATTTAGCCAAGGCAGTGCAGTCATGTGCATTGGGATTCAAGGCAGGTCAATCTTGCCTGTTCTGTCCTATGGCCGCCCAGTAGAGATATGAGGTAGGATTGTTACTGAAGGAGGATGGCAACCAGGTCGGATCCACCAGCAAGGTCTGGAAATAGGGTTCCTCTGTAGTGTTGCAGAAAAAGAATTTCAGGGACACACATGTAGGAGGATTTTAAGCAATAGTGGCAAGATTAGAGTGAAAAGAGATAATATGCCCTCAGAGAGGCAGAAAGTCGGAAGGCTCAAGTAGTGGCTTCCCTGAGGTCCTTCACATATTTTCTTGGGTTCAGAAAAGAGCAGGATTTCTTTCAAACTATCCAATCTCTTTCTTGGCTTTTTCCGGGATTATAACTATGCCCTGCCCCCATCCAGTCCCTTTCCTGGATCTTCCAGGATTTTGTGCCCTTATCTGATCTTCTTCCCAGACTTTCCCAGACTAGTACCCTCCTCCTTTATGGTTGCCATTTTGGCTCCTTCTGTGCATGCCTCATAGTTCTGCTTCATCATTTGGTTTCTACTATACATGCACTCAGTGAAAGGCATTTTACCTTTGCCATCCCTGTCCCCTGTTTACCCCACAACAATCTGGCAGAACAGTGCGTTGCTACCTGGGGTGACTGAAAAGCAATTTTCCTGCTTACATGGACACCTGGAGTGACTGTGAAACTGCCCTTTCCTAGTTAATCCGGTTTAATAAGATGTCTGTTTTCCTTGCTCACTTCCTTTTGTTGGTATCTGCTACAGTACCAGAATGACTTGGGAAATGACTGGATGTGGAAGGTAGAAGGAGAGAAATGTGTGGAGACTTCACTGACTCTTACTGGAGTAAGTGATTGGATTGATGGTGACAGCATTAACCCAAACGGTGAATTTAGTAGGTAGAACAGATTAAAGCATATTCCATTTGTTCATTTTGTTTTTAAATATTTTTAATTCTTTTTTTCCAGTTGTTCATTTTATAAACATTCTATTTAAACACAAGTTTTTATTATTTTAAAGATTTTATTTATTGATTTTATTTACTTATTATTATTTTAAAGATTTTATTTATTCATTATAGAGAGGAGAGAGAAGAAAAGAGAGAAGGGGAGAAGCAGGAATCATCAACTCCTATATGTGCTTTGACCAGGGAAGCCAGGGTTTTGAACCAGCAACCTCAGGCTATTTATTTATTTATTTTTTAGTGAGAGAGACAGAGACAGAGAAAGAGACAGAGAGAGGGACAGACAGGAAGGAAGAGAGATAAGAAGTATCAATTCTTTGTTGTGGCATCTTAGTTGTTCATTGATTGCTTTCTCATATGTGCCTTGACTGGGGGGGCTCCAGCTGAGCCACTGACCCCTTTCTTGTTCAAGCCAGCAACCTTGGACTCAAGCAATTGACCATGGATGGGGTCATGTCTATGATCCCATGCTCAAGCCAGTGACCCTGTGCTCAAGCCAGAAACCTTGTTGTTTCAAACCTGGGTCCTCTGTATCCCAGGCCAATGCTCTCTCCACTGTCCACTACCTAGTCAGGCTTATTTTTTGATTTTAGAAAGAGGAGAGAGAGAGAGAGAGAGAAGGAGGGAGGGAGGGAGGGAGGAGCGGGAAGAATCAAGTTATAATATTTTCTTTTCTTTTTGTTTGTGCCTTCAATGGGCAAGCCTGGGCTTCTAACTGGCGACCTCAGTATTCCAGGTTGATGCTTTTTCCACTGTGCCACCACAGGTAAGGCTAAACACAAGTTTGTAAAGAAAAATTAAGCATATCTTTACCTGTATATTTTCTTTTTAATGAACAATACAAAAATATGTACACATAATCCTTTATTTTGGTGTGTACTTATTAGAAAGTTACATACAGGCTTTTTTCACTTATAAACATGAATGAATAAAACATAGAAATATATGGTGACTATAAAAGGTTTTTACCAGAAATGAAAGATTGGCTCAAAGCTCTAGGAAACCCATTGCCCTGTATGGATAACCCAGGTTGGTTAGGGCATCGTCCCGAATGTTTCAACCCCTGATCAGGGCAAATACAGGGACAACTCAATGTTCCTGTCTCTCTCTTTCTCTCCCTTCTTCTCTCACTAAAATCAATCAATCAATCTATAAAAAAATCAAAAAGAAAACCTGTTGATATAATTCACAAAATCTATAGATTAAATAAGAAAGAAATTATGCTTATCTCAATAGTTGCATTTGAGTATATGCAACCCCATGAATGAATAAAAACTTAGAACAGAATGCCCTTAACTTGATGGATATCAACTGCAGAAAGCTATTCAGTAAAGTTTTTAAGCACACTTTTGGGCAGATAAAATACATTATGCTCACTTTGTTAAAGATTAATGTGTGTTGGGGGACAGGCTGTGGGCAGACCGGTTCGTTATAGCCTAAGGCTTAGTTTTAAGAGTAAGTTTTTCCCCATACCCTTGACTGATTGGATGATGTGGGGTGGTGCACTCTCATGAGGAATCCTCCCATTATGCCTCAGATAAGTGACTTTGTATCAGAGACTTCCTTGTTTGTAGATTGGATTAAAGGTTTTGAATCTACGCTATAAAGTGGGGCAGACCGGGAGCTTGCTCTCTCTCTCGGTTCCTGAGATTAGCATTAGAGAGGAAAGCAGAGAAAGGCCACGTGGAGGCCAGGAGAAGCAGCCAAGATGGTGGAGTGCTGAGGGAGAAGCCAGTTCTGTGCAGAGTTTGTGCTGGAGAAGGAGACGGGGAACAGAGGTGAATAAGTTTGATGAGCTAGAAACCTTTGATTCTAGGAAACTTGGACAAGTCAGTAGCTTTGTGAGCACTGAGTGAGTGGGTTTTGGAGCCCAGTGTGTGTTTTTACTCACTCGCTGGGTACAAGCTAGGGTTAAAGATGATGGCCCACCAGTTTTTGGCTCCGTTGTTTCATTACCATCTGTCCGAATCTAATGTGAACCTGCACTGGCCAGGCAGCTGTGATAGTGGCCACGACTATTGGCTTTACACACACCTATTAGAGATGATTAGGACAAGGGTGACCACTATCACCAGGATTATTCAGAACTCTTCTGCAGTTCTTATTGTAGTGGACGCAATGCAAAAAGAAAAGTCAGAGAAAACCACAGATATTGGAAAGGAGAAGACAAACATTTATTTGCTGACAACAGGATTGTAAGAGAACCAACTGCCAAGTTAGGAGAACTAATATGAGACTACAGGAGTGCTAGATAGTGAACCTAAAATTAAGTGTTCAACAAAGCTATAAAAATGTTACTAGAGTATATAAAATAGCTAGATAAAGAGAGATATTATATGTTCATGAATGGAAGGTTTGGTGTAGCAAGGACAAAGGGTTCGTTTCCAGAATGTACGAAGAACTATTGCATGTTAATGAGAAAAGGACAAATATGCAACAGAAAAATGGACACATTTTAGTAGAAGAAATTGATTTAAAAAAAGAAAGCCTGTATGTCTTATAAACATGTGGAAAGATGCACATCTGTTATTCATGGAAATTCAAATGAAAACAACAACAGGCCACCATTTTCATTCATCAAGTTGGCAAAAAGTAAAGGATTTGGTGATAACTACTGCACTACCAATGAGAGTGTACCTTTGTGCAGTCACTTAGGCAAGCAGTTTGTCTAAGTGACTTTGCAAATAAATAAAATAAATATTTTATTGCACAGACTATTAAAATAAATAAAAATCTATTCTACTTACCCAGCATTTCTACTTCCTAGGATCCATCCCAAAGAAACACTCTCACGCCAACAGAAGGAGACATTTGTAAGCAAATTCACTGCAGTGTTGTTTATTATAAAATAGAATAGGTGTTCATAGAAAAACAATATAAATAGCCTAAATGATACCAATAGGAGAGTAGTTTAAAAAAATCCATGCTTTATCTATATTCTGGATTACTACTTAACTTAAAACAATGAGGGACATCCATATTACTTTTTTTTTTTTTTTTTTTTTTTTACAGAGACAGAGAGAGGAATAGACAGACAGGAACGGAGAGAGATGAGAAAAGCATCATTCATCAGTTTTTTGTTGTGACACCTTAGTTGTTCATTGATTGCTTTCTCTTATTTGCCTTGACCGTGGGCCTTCAGCAGACTGAGCAACCCCTTGCTGGAGCCAGCGACCTTGGGTCCAAGTTGGTGAGCTTTGCTCAAACCAGATGAGCCCACGCTCAAGCTGGTGACCTCGGGGTCTTGAACCTGGGTCCTCCACATCCCAATCCGATGTTCTATCCATTGCGCCACTGCCTGATCAGGCCCGATATACCATTTTTGAGACAGCTTTTTATTGGTTTGAGAGAGAGAGGGAGACAAGGATTTGTTGTTCCTTATTTATGCATTTATTTGTTGATTTTTGTATGTGCCCTGACTAGGGCTCAAACCTACAACCTTGCCATGCTGGGATGGATGAAACTGCAGACGGACTCATAAAATGATGTCATTTGTTTGAAAAAGCACCAAGTGCCTGACCTGTGGTGGCATAGTGAATAAAAGTGTCAGACCAGCCTAGCTCTCCTCAGTAACCAGTACTAAGGCTCGAACCATCGAGCCACTGGTTGTGGGAGAAGAAAAGGGAGAGAAGGGGGAGAAGGAGGGCCGAGAAGCAGATGGTCACTTCTCATGTGTGCCCTGACTGGGGATTGAATCCAGGATGTCTGCACGCTGGGCCAATGCTCTATCCACGGAGCCAACCAGCCAGGGCCTGAGATATTTTTTTCTATCCATATTTTTTAATGTTTTTGATCTTTTTGATGAATTTTAAGTTACACAAGTAATATTTGTGTGTTAAAAACAACCAACTCCAAGGTAGAAAAGTAAAAATTCCCTTTCTCAAAGGTTACTCCTTTGCCTGGCTTGGCATTCATACTTTCAGAGTTTTTCTGTGCGTATGTAATTATTCAAACGTACATTTTAACGCATTATCAATGATCGCTCTCTTACTTGTGGCTGAGAAGTCTCATGTTGTTTGTGAACCATCACTGTATGCCAGGAACTGCATGTGTAAAAACACATATGCACATCCTCCAGTTAAGTAGGGGTAAGTAGCCCCACCTGGGAAAGGAGAGGGTAATGCCTACCTCACAGAATTTTGGGGGTGAAGTGAGACATCGCCCAGAGCGCACTCACTAATCAGTGCCTAGTATGGGGTTAGTGCTCATTAAACATTTATGATGATTATGAGAGGTGCACCCCTATCAACCTCATTTTGGACTCAAGTACGTTAATGCTATCAGAAGTTAAACCACTGCCCACAGCCTAAAGTCAGGTAAATCACAGAGCAGATTTCTTCTGGCTTCATATCCCACATTCTGATACTCTCTGAAAACGAGGTGTGAGGCCCTTGGAGATACCTAGCAGGAAGGCTGTAAACCACGTGCCGAGAGACAGTGTCCCATTTTTGTTGGCTGACACCCCTTCTGAATGCATTTTTGCGATTCTCAGGTGAAGAGAGCTTCCTTTCTATCTTGTGACAAAGGGACATACAGGCCACAGCCTCGTTAAGTAGCTAAGCCTGGTTTGATGTGCGTTTGAGGAACTTGTTCCCACTGCAAAGGTGTTTAATTCTCTTCTCCTTTCCTCTCCCAGGACGCATGCAGGAGAGGTGATGATGCTTCTGCCTGTTTGGGTCACCCAGAGCGGTGCCTGGCCTGAGCCCCCTTGGAAAACTGCTGCAGTTTCATTTCTAATTTTTTGAGGAATCTCCATACTGTTTTCCACAGTGGCTGCACCAGTCTGCATTCCCACGAGCAGTGCAGGAGGGTTCCTCTTTCTCCACATCCTCATCAACACCTATAATATGTTGTTTTGTTAATGCACACCATTCTGACTGGTGTGAGGTGGTATCTCATTGTGGTTTTAATTTGCATTTTTCTAATGATTAGTGATGTTGAGCACTTTTTCATATGCCTATTGGCCATCTGTAGGTCCTCTCTAGAGAAGTGTCGATTCATTTCTTGTGCCCATTTTTTGATTGGATTGTTTGTCTTCCTGGTGTTGAGTTTTACAAGTTTATTATAAATTTTGGTTATTAACCCTTTATCAGATGTGTTGTCAAATATGTTCTCCCATTGTGTGGTTTGTCTTTTTATTCTGTTCATATTGTCTTTAGCTGTGCAAAAGCTTTTTAGTTTGATATAGTCCCATTTGTTTATCCTGTCTTTTATTTCATTTGCCTGTGGAGATAAAGCAGCAAATATATTGCTTTGATAGATGTCAGAGAGTTTACTGCCTATGTTTTCTTCTAGAATGCTTATGGTTTCATGGCTTACATTTAAGCCCTTTATTCATTTTGAGTTTATTTTTGTGCATGGTATAAGTTGATGGTCTAGTTTCATTTATTTGCAGGTAGGTGTCCAATTTTCCCAACACCATTTGTTAAAGAGACTGTCTTTACTCCACTGTATGCTCTTTCCTCCTTTGTCAAATATCAATTGTCCATAAAGATGTGGGTTTATTTCTGGTTTCTCTGTTCTGCCCTTTGACCCCACTATCCCACTTATAGGAATATATTCCAAGGATACCATATCACCGACTGAAGAAAAGAAATGCACCCCCATGTTTATGGCAGTATTGTTCACAATAGCAAAGAGCTGGAAACAGCCCAAGTGTCCATCAGTGGACGAGTGGATTATATATATATATTGGTACATATATACAATGGAATACTATGGCGCCATGAAAAATAAGGAAATATTACCTTTTGCAACAATATGTAGGAACCTGGAAACTATTATGTTGAGTGAAATAAGCCAGGCAAAAAAAGAAAAATATTATATGACTTCACTCATTTGAGGAATCCAAGGAACATTGAGAACTGAGGAAAGGAATTGAGACAGAGGAGGGATCAAAGGGACCAGAGGTAAAGAGGACAGAGGGAAAGGGGATGATAGGATGGGATAAACCTGAAGGGAAGGGGGGAGGGTGCTCTAAGGAGGGGAGTAAGGGAGATGCTGAGGATAATATGGGGGAGGGGGGATGCAGTCGGAGTCACCCTAGAATCTATGTAAAAACAATTAATTAAATAAATTTTAAAAAATCTATGAACAACAACAACAACAACAAAAAACTGCTGCAGATTGCTAAGGAGAGGAGGGGAGGGAAGAATGAAGCTTTCCTATTTCCTGCAGTGGGGAGGGGTTGGGGGGAACACGAGATTGCTGAACCACACAGAGTTCTCTTGGGCAGAATAGTCCAAGTATGACAGAGTCTGGGAATCCAGACTCTTGGCATCATTTTTTTCATGGTGTGTGTGTACATGTGTGCATGTGCATGTGTGCATGTGTGTTGGGGGAAGGGCTCTGATTATTGGTTAATGCCAGTTTTCTTTCATTTTACTCTTGGAAAACTGATGATCAATCATATTAGCAAAGGTAATTGGAGTGAAGGGAAACATGACTTAATTGGTTTGAGCTTACTATTTTGAACTCTACCATTAAGACAATGGGCTTGGGTCTCTGCAGGCTGTGGATGTACATCTCTCACATTGAACCCACCGCGTAAAACTCATCAGCACTCTAGGCCCTGGCTGGTTGGCTCAGTGGTAGAGTGTTGGCCCAGTGTGTGGAAGTTCTGGGTTCAATTCCTGGCCAGGGCACACAGGAGAAGCGCCCATCTGCTTCTCCACCCTTTCCCCTCTTCTTCCTCTCTATCTCTCTCTCTTCTCCTCCAGCCAAGGCTCCATTGGAGCAAAGTAGGCCCGGGTGCTGAGGTCGGCTTCTTGGCCTCCACCTCAGCTGCTAGAATGCTCTGGCTGCAACGGAGAATGCCCCAGATGGGCAGAGCATCGCCCCCTGGTGGGCATGCTGGGTGGATCCCGGTTGGGCACATGCAGGAGTTTGTCTGCCTCCCTGCTTCTAACCTCAAAAAAAATACAAAACAAAACAAGAATAAACAAACAAACAAAAAAAACACTCACTGGCACTCTTAACCTTTCACTCAGCACTTCCAGCTTCTATGGGAGGGAGGACTAGGCAGGGGAGGGCACAACTTTTGTCATTGCTTTCCATCAAAGGAGATGTATTTATCTAATGAATCAGACCTGAGACTGCTTCCCCTCTCCCCAGTGTGCACTTTGGTGTGTAATACTAATGCTAACTTTGGATAATGGCCTTTGGAAACTCATTTTTTGATTGTTAGTCAGTGAAATGATCACCTAATGTGTAATGATTTAAAAGAAGCAGGCAGGATATGTGTCATGCTGCCTCACAGCGTGGTTTTGTAGGATTGGCAACCCTGCTCTATTCTGGGCTTTCGGCATTCACCTCAGTGTTCAGTCAGTAATGCCATTCAAAGGCAGCGACATTTGAGATGAGAAAATTCATTTCACGTCGCAGATGATGTCATATGACAATTGAAATAAGTGAAAGCGGACTGTTTGGGGGTTGCTGACTTAAGAGACTCAGGCTTTTGGTTTCAGCTTCATTCCTGAAGTCCAAGACATAGGAAATATGCCTACACCAATAATTATATTCTTGTGGGAAACAAAAGTAAAATGCAAAAATACCATTTAATATTTTGGTCATTGCCCCTCCTTCTTCCTGTAATGCCCACCCTCTGCCATCACACTACCCACCTTGCACAGACACCTGCAGACCCCGGTGCCTCTCCCCCTTGCTCCTGGCTTTCTGCTGCTCTCTCCAATGCTGCTTCTTGTCCTAATTCACTATGGACAAAGCTTCCAGCCACACAGGGCCTTTTGGGTCATTGACCAGTTCCACTGCAACACTCTTATCGTTGACTTTGCCTCAGCACCTGCTCCCACAGTCACCCCTTAGCCACAGACATCATCAGTGACCATGTCCAGTCCACAACATAAACTCAATATCGTGCCTCCCATTCTCCAGTCGCTGCTCCTGTCTCTATGTCTCATCCTCTGCTGCCCCCTCCTGCAGTTCTTCAGCCTCATTAGACCTACAGATCATTGACCCTATCTCCTTTCTTTAACCTAATTAAGAACCTGGCCCCCCACCGATTCTCTCTACAGGTCCTCACTTACCCTTACCATCCCCGTGGCCCCAGTTTTAATTTCACTCTGCCTTTTCCTCACCTGCCCTGGAATAGCAGTGCATGGCCAGGTAAAAACAGGCTAACAAAGCTTTCGTTCATGACTACTAAAACTCCTGTGCATTCCTAATGCTACCCTGCGGCTCCACGTGTCCTTAGTTCCTAAGCTCCCCCAGGTTCTCCCAGGCCCTCAACCCTAACACCTCCTTTCCTCACTCTGAGCAGCCATCCTTGCTTCCTGTGTCACAGAAAATAGAGGCCATCAGAAGATAGCCTACTCATGCTCCACCACCACTTGCCCTCCTTATGACGGTGGCCAGTGGTGCCCCTTTCCAAGTCTGCCTGAGCATGCACAGCCCCTTGAGTCCTCATGAGCACCTTTGCCTCCAGCACCACCACAGCTCCCCTCTCCACTGGATCATTCCCATCAGCACACAAACACACCGGAAGGTCCCCCTTCATGACCCTCACACAACAGGTGTTTCATTTTCCCTTTACAGCAAAATTCCTCAACAATTATCTACACCCTCTGCATTCCACCTTCTCTCATTTTCTCTTGAACCTTCCAGTTGAGTTTTGTCCCCAATCACTCTACTGAAATAACTCCAATTGCCAAAAGAATATGAATCTGTGTCTTCAAGTGACTTAAACTATCAGAAGCATCTGGTGCAGAGAACCAGCTGACACCCTTCTTGCAAACATTCTCTTCCTCTGACTTTCTGTGCTCCACTTGTACTCATTTTCTTTTGCTGGTCCTTCCTCCTCTCTGTCACCTTTCAACCCTGGAACACCCCAGGCTCAGTCCTCCACCTTCTTTAATGACATCCTCTTCCTTAATGATCTCATGCATCTCACAGTGTTATTTAATTATTTATTTATTTTAGCTGAAACAACAAACATTTATTCCTTGTGGTTCTGGAGCCTGGGAAATCCAAGACCAAAATGCTGGCAGATTTGGTTTCTGGGGAGGGCTTTTTCTCTCGTTTGCAGACACCTTCTCACTGTGTTTTCACATGGGGAAGAAAGAGAAAGAGGAGAGGATGAGGAGAAAGCTCTTTTTAAAAAATAAAATTATAGAGGTTTCAGGTTTACAGTTCTATGATACATCATCTGCATAGTTCACCTCCCCCAATTCAAGTCTCCCTCCATCACCATGTATCCCCACTTTTTCCTCTTCTACCCCCACCACCACCCCACTCTTTCCCTCTGATAATCACCGTACTGTTGTTTGTGAATGAGTTTTTGTTGTTGCTGTTGTTTTCTTTTTCTTAATCCCTTCACTATTTTTCACCAAGCCTATAACTGCCCTCCCCTTGCATTTCACAACTTTAAATAACAACTAGATACTACATACTCCCAATTCTATTTTATTTTAAAATATTTTAGTTTACTGATTTTACAGAGAGAGTAGAGAGAGGGGTGGGGGAATGAGAAGTATCAACTTATACTTGCTTCACTTTATTTGTTCATTGATTGCCTGTCATCTGTGTCTTGACTGGGCAGGCCCAGGGCTTCAAACCATCAACCTCAGCATTCCAGGTCAATGTTCTACCCACTGTGCCATCACAGGTCAGGTCTGCACACTTCCAATTTTACACCCAGCCCAGATCTCTCCCATGAGTCGCACACTTGTTCATCTATCTGGCTACTTTACATCTTCATTAAGGTAATAGGTATCAACTAATAGATATCTCGGATTTGCACATGTCGAAAACTGAGCTGCTGAGCTTTCTCCCCAAACCTTGTCCTTCCTTAGTCTTCTCCACCAAAGGAAAAAATTCTATTTATCCATTTGTTCAGGTCCCAGACCTTGGAGTCATTTTCTTTTCCCTCCTGTACCCAAATCCAATCCGTCAGCCAGTCATTTGCTCCACCTTCAAAGTATATCAAGCCTTCTCTAACCTTTTCGCTACTGCCATCTGGTCCAAGGCACCAGCATCCCTCACTTGTGAGTGGGGCTCCCTGCTCCCACCCCTTCCCCACTACACTTCTCTACCAGCAGTCAGAGTGATGTTTCTACAACGTAAGTCAGATCCTGTCATACTTAAAGCCTTTGCTCAGAGAACAATTCAATTTCCTGTGGAGGCTTAGTTACCAGGTTCTGCACGGTCGGCCCCTCCCTCCTCTTTACATCTACCCTCTCTCTACAGCAGCCACCTTGGCCTTGGTGCTCCTCCTGGTGCGTGCCAAACATACTCACACCTCAGGGCCATCACATTTGCTTTTCCTTCCGCTTGAATGCCTTTTCTCCCAATTATTCTGTGGGTTGTTCTATCATTTCTATCAGGTATCCATTTTAATGCTGTTAAAGATGTCTCTGCTCACCCTATATGAAATACTAGATGCCTGCCCCCTGCAGCACTCCCTGTTCCTCTAACTATATTTTTTAAAATCCTTTTCTGGTCCATCTCCTGCTATTAGTGTGCCCGGTATATAGAACTGTGCCTGGCACTTAATCGGCCAGCATAAATATTTCTTGAATGAATGAATGACTTCAAGATTATGTTTGAATTTATAAAGCAAAACTTTAGAGATTCTTGAAGCTCATCTCATAGCAAAGCAGACCCTTGTAAATGGGATAAATTCTAGAAGGTTCTTTACTTGAAATAGTTATCCAGATTTATGCTCTGATGTTGACTGGGCTTTGCAATAATTGGTTAGCAGTCTTGAATGACTATGTTTCAAATGGAGTCTAGGAGCCTGACCCGTGGTGGTGCAGTGGATAGAGTGTTAACCCCAAATGCCAAGGTTGCTGATTCAAAACCGTGCGAGGTTGCCAGCTTGAGCATGGGGTCTTTGGCATGACACCTTGAGCCTAAGGTGTCTAGCTTGAGCAAGGGGTTATAAGCATGAATGAGAAGTAATCAATGAGCAATTAAAGTGAAGCAACTATGAGTTGATATTTTTTTCTCTCTCTCTCTCCCCCTTCCTCTCTCTCTAAAATTAATAATAATAAAAAAATGGAATTGAGGAAACTGGATTAAGAATCTTGCTAACAGTTTTTATTGGTTGGAATTTGGCTGCTGCCGTACCTGCACTTTCATGCAGCGTACAGTCTTTCTATGGGTCCTCTGTGCTACGGGGGTGGTGGTCCTGCACCTCTCGCTGGCTGTTCACCAGCTGGAAGGAACGCTATGGTGTTATTCATAACAGGCAAGGTAGTGTCCTATGTTTTCATTTGTTCTGTTTGAACTGTCCCTGGAAAGCTGAGTAGGAAACTGAACAGTGGATTTTACAACTGTACAAATTAAAGCAGGGTTCCCTCCCACCACTTGCCTTAAAGCAAAGTTGCTTGTTTTAAAAGTGACCTAGAAGTGAACGTGTGGTGACATTTGAAATGATATAAATTGGAAAAGGCGAATGGTGCACTTTTGCATGTACTGAAATTATTTATCTTTCTGTGTTTGCTTTAGGCAAGCATGATGAGGAGGTTAGAGCACTGGCTTTGAAGCTGGCTGGCTCTGAGTTGAAAAAGCATGGACCCTGTTACTAGCTTACAGGTGTGACCTTGGGCAAGCTGCTCGGCCCCCGGAACTCAGTGTCTTCTCATAGTGGATGGGAGAATATCACTGACCTCCCAGACGGACTCTGAGGCTTCAGGGAGATGACTTAGCTTGGTGCCTGGGACATACCCAGTCTATCTGAGGGACAATGTCACACTGCTATTTCACAAAGAAGACTATTCTTCCTTTTTACACAGAGGGACCGTTCAGCCCCAGAACAAGGGGTTATCCCACACCAAACATTGGACAGTGGAGCCGGGCCTTTTCCTTACAAGGCAGGTGTTTCCTGCTACATGCTGGTTCCCTCTCCCCAACCTGTCAGCTTCAACCACAGCCCAGCAGTGTTCTCGGGACCCAGGGATGGACTCATTCTTTATTCTCCAAGAAGGCTTCTTTTCTGTTCACTTCCCTGAGGGGCCTTTGCCCTTGGATGCAACTAACCTTCCGCACATTACCTGTCAGATGTTTGGTATCATGTCCCCTTTCTTCTGGTTGGAGTTGTTCCCAATTAGGACTGAGTTAATTGACAGCAGAACAATTAAAATTCCCTTTCTGTAAGAATAAAGCCATCCTTTTTTCTATTCTCTGGGCATAACTTGCTTAACATGGGAGTAGGGTGGGGATGGTTTAATGAATGGGTACAGAGGTGGATTCAGAGTCTGTGCAAACATATAATCTTTAAGAAAAATCTTGCAAAGGCAGGTTTTGCAATTTGAATTTTCTAGATACCTGCCTAGGATTTTTATTATTAATTATTATTATTGGTGCTGATTAAGACCTGGCCATCCATCGGTAGGTTTTTTTTCTTCCACTTTTTCCTACTGTTTTAATCAATATTCATTACACAGACTAGAAGTAGGGCAGCAAGTCAAGTCGAGGTTAATCCTCTCTGGACCTGGTCCCGCTGTAGGCAGTCTGCCACCAGGTGTCAGCAGAGGCTGCCTGGGCCTCGACCTGAGGGCTGGGAGCGCGGAGCCCTTACTCATTGCGTAGTGGGCGGGGTCGGCCACTTGCCAAGGGGGCCTTGCAGTCATTTTAGCTGAAAACAAAAGCCCTCAGCCAGTGAATGGTATGGAATGTTATACTCAAGTTCAAAAGTGATCATGTGATTGCTACTTCCTAAAATTTTGATTTACTTTGAAAAGTGAATGCCAAAAATTATTTCAAAACCAGTATCTAGATTCTAGAAATCAGTGACTTAGACCTCTATCATCTTACATATCTGTGAAATGAACGCCAATAATGCGTTAACGCTTTGGAAGATGCTACTGCTTATTCACTGGGAATTATTTTTTTAAAGCAAAGGATTGATAGGCAGCAAGCAAGTTTCAGTTATTTATTTTTTAAAATTTTATTTAGACAATTAATTTTAACAGGGTGGCATTGATCAATTAGATTACATAAATTCAGAGAAAACATCTCCAGATCATTTTGACATTAAATTATGTTGAAGTTTTATTTTATTTATTTATTTATTTATTTATTTATTATTAATTTTAATGGGGTGACACCAAAAATCAGGGTACATATGTTCAAAGAAAACGTCTCCAGGTTATCTTCTCATTCAATTATGTTGCATACCCATCACCCAAAGTCAAATTGTCCTTCTATCTGGTTTTCCCTGTGCCCCTCCCCTCCTCCCTATTCCACCCTCTCCTCCCTCCCCCCACCCTGTAACCACCACACTCTTGTCCATGTTTCATAGTCTCACTTTTATGTCCCACCTATGTATGAAATCATGCTGTTCTCAGTTTTTTTCTGATTTACTTATTTCACTCCGTATAATGTTATCAAGGTCCATCCATTTTGTTGTAAATGATCCGGATGTCATCATTTCTTATGGCTGAGTAGTATTCTATAGTATATATGTACCAATTTTTTGAGGAATCTCCATACTGTTTTCCACAGTGGCTGCACCAGTCTGCATTCCCACCAGCAGTGCAGGAGGGTTCTCTTTTCTCCACATCCTCGCCAGCACTTGTTCTGTGTTGTTTTGCGGATGAACGCTATTCTGACTGGTGTGAGGTGATATCTCATTGTGGGTTTTTTATAATTTCTTTTTATTTTATTCATTTTAGAGAGGAGACACAGAGTGAGAGAGAGAAAGAGAGAGAGAGAGAAAGGGGGGAGGAGCTGGAAGCATCAACTCCCATATGTGCCTTGACCGAACCAGTGCAGGGTTTTGAACTGGCGACCTCAGTGTTTCCAGGTCGACGCTTAATCCACTGCGCCACCACAGGGCAGACTGATATCTCATTGTGGTTTTAATTTGCATTTCTCTAATAATTAGTGATGTTGAGCATTTTGTCATATGCCTATTGGCCATCTGTATGTCCTCTTTAAAGAAATTTCTATTCATTTCTTTTGCCCATTTTTTGATTGGATTGTTTGTCTTCCTGGTGTTGAGTTTTATAAGTTCTTTAGAAATTTTGGTTATTAACCCCTTCTCAGACGTGTTGTCGAATATGTTCTCCCATTGTGTGGTTTGTCTTTTTATTCTGTTCTTATTGTCTTTAGTTGTGCAAAACCTTTTTAGTTTGATATAGTCCCATTTCTTTATCCTGCCTTTTATTTCATTTGCCTGTGGAGATAAATGGGCAAATGTATTGTTCTACAAATGTCAGAGATCTTGCTGCCTATGTTTTCTTCTAAGATGCTTATGGTTTCACGGCTTACATTTAAGTCTTTTATACATTTTGAGTTTGTTTTTGTGAATGGTGTAGATTGATGGTCTAGTTTCATTTTTTTACATGTAGATGTCCAATTTTCCCAACACCATTTGTTAAAGAGGCTGTCTTTACTCCATTGTATGTTCTTTCCTCCTTTGTCAAATATCAGTTGTCCATAAAGCTGTGTGTTCATTTCTGGGTTCTTTGTTTTGTTCCATTGATCTATGTGCCTGTTCTTATGCCAGTATCCAGCTGTCTTGAGTATAATGGCCTTGTAGTAAACCTTGATATCCGGAAGAGTGATACCTCCTGCTTTATTTTTCTTTTTAAGATTCGTGTTCTTTTTTGGTTTTATATAAATTTTTGGAATATGTGTTCTATATCTTTGAAGTATGTCATCGGAATTTTAATTGGTATTGCATTGAATTTATAAATTGCTTTGGGTAATATAGACATTTTAATGATGTTTATTCTTCCTAGCCATGAGCACGGTATATGCTCCCACTTGTTTGTACCTTCCTTGATTTATTTTATCAATGTTTTATAATTTTCCGAGTACAAGTCCTTAACCTCCTTGGTTAAATTTACTCCTAGGTTCTTTATTTTTTTGGCTGCAATAGTGAAGGGGATTGTTTTCTTAATTTCTTTTGCTGACAGTTCATTGTTGTTATATAAAAATGCCTCTGATTTCTGAGTATTAATTTTATATCCTGCCACCTTGCTGAATTCATTTATCAGGTCCAGTAGTTTTTTGACTGAGACTTTAGGGTTTCCTATATACAATGTCATATCATCTGCAAATAATGACAGTTTTATTTCTTCTTTTCCAATTTGGATGGCTTTTATTTCTTCTTCTTGTCTGATTGCTGTAGCTAGGACTTCCAGAACTATGTTGAATAAGAGTGGTGAAAGGGGGCACCCCTGCCTGGTTCCTGAACTTAAGGGGATTGCTTTTAATTTTTGCCCATTTAGTATGATGTTTTCTGTGGGTTTGTCGTAGATGGCCTTTATCATGTTAAAGAATGTTCCCTGTATTCCCACTTTGCTGAGAGTTTTGAGCATGAATGGGTGCTGGATTTTATCAAATGCCTTTTCTGAATCTATTGAAATTATCATGTGATTTTTGTTTTTCTTTTCGTTTATGTGATGAATCACATTGATTGATTTGCGAATATTGAACCAGCCTTGCCTCTCTAGAATAAATCCCACTTGATCATGGTGTATAATTTTTTTCATATATTGCTGGATCCGGTTGGCTAATATTTTGTTGAGAATATTAGCATCTAAATTCATCAGGGATATAAGCCTATAATTTTCTTTCTTTGTGTTGTCTTTGCCTAGTTTTGGGATCAGAATTATGCTCGCCTCATAAAAGGAGTTTGGAAGTCTTCCTTTCTCTTGAATTTTTTGAAATAGCATGAGGAGGATAGGAGTTATTTCTTCTTTAAATTTTTGGTAGAATTCACTTGTGAAGCCATCAGGCCCAGGACTTTTCTTTTTTGGGAGTTTTTTGATAACTGTTTTGATCTTATTTGTTGTAATTAGTCTGTTTAGGTGTTCTGATTCTTCCAGATTAATTTTTGGAAGATTATATAATTCAAGAAATTTGTCCATTTCACCTAGGTTGTCTAATTTTGGGGCATAGAGTTCTTAATAGTATTTTCTTACAATACTTTGCATTTCTATTGTGTCAGTGGTTATTTCTCCACTCTCATTTCTAATTTTACTTATTTGGGTCCTCTGTCTTTTTTTCTTGGTGAGTCTAGTTAAAGGTTTATCAATCTTGGTTACCTTTTCAAAGAACCAGCTCCTGGTTTCATTGATCCTCTGTATTGTTTCCTTAGCCTCTATGTCATTTATTTCCACTCTGATCTTTATTATTTTCTTTCTTCTACTGGTCCTGGGTTTTATTTGCTGTTGTTTTTCTAGTTCTTTGAAATGCAGGGTCAGGTTGCTTATTTGAGCTTTTTCTAGCTTCTTTTGGTATGCTTGTAGGACAATGAACTTTCGTCTCAGTACAGCTTTTGCTGTGTCCCATAAATTTTGAGTTGATGTATGCTGATTATCATTTGTTTCTAGAAACTTTTTTATTTCTTCTTTGATCTTATTGTTAATCCATTCATTATTTAATAACATGCTATTTAGTTTCCAAGTGTTTGAGTAGTTTTCAGTTTTTCTTTTGTGGTTAATTTCTAGTTTCATGGCATTGTGATCAGAGAAAATGCTTGATATGATTTCAATCTTTTTAAATTTATTGAGACCATATTTGTTTCCTAACATGTGGTCTATCCTAGAAAATGTACCATGGGCGCTTGAGAAGAATGTATATTCTACTGCTTTAGGGTGAAAAGTTCTGAAGATATCTAATAAATCGAGTTGATCTAGTGTATCCTTTAAGTCTGCTGTTTCTTTATTAATTTTTTTTCTTGAGGATCTATCCAGTGTTGTTAGTAGGGTATTGAAATCCCTACTATTATAGTATTGCTGTTAATCTCACCCTTTATATCCATCAAAGTCTGCTTTATGTATGTCAGGGCTCCTATATTTGGTGCATAGATATTTCTAATAGTTATTTCTTCCTGTTGAATTGTTCCCTTTATCATTATGTATTGTCCTTCTTTATCTCTTACTAGAGCCTTTGTTTTAAAGTCCATTTTGTCAGATATAAGTATTGCTACCCTGGCTTTTCTTTCATTTGCATTTGCATGAAATATTTTTTTCCATTCTTTTACCTTCAGTCTATGTGCATCTTTTGTTTTAAGGTGTGTCTCTTGTAGACAGCATATGTATGGGTCCTGTTTCTTTATTCATGCAGTTACCCTATGTCTTTTGATTGGATCATTTAATCCATTTACATTTAAGGTTATTATTGATATGTAGTTGTTTATTGCCATTTTATTCTTTAAAGCTGTATTCTTCTTTTGCTCTATTCTTTCCTCCCTTTGAACTGTTTACAACAGACCCCTTAGTATCTCTTGGAGAATTGGTTTGGTTTTCATGAATTTCTTGAGTCTTTCTTTGTCTGGGAAGCTCTTTATTTCTCCTTCATTTTTAAACCTTAGCCTTGCTGGATAAAGTAGTCTTGGTTGTAGGTTCTTGTTCTGCATTACTTTGAATATATCTTGCCATTCTCTTCTGGCCTCAAGTGTTTCTGTTGAGAAGTCGGATGTCATCCTTATAGGGGCTCTTTTTGAGGTGATAGCCTTTTTTTTCTCTAGCAGCTTTTAAAATTTTCTCTTTATCCCTTAGCATTGGTATTTTAACTATGATGTGTCTTAGTGTGGATTTCTTTGGGTTTCTCTTTAATGTAATTCTCCATGCTTCTTGAACATGTGAAATGTTTTCCTACTTTAATTTAGGGAAGTTTTCAGCTATGATTTGATTGAACAAAGTTTCTTTTTTTTGTTCTCTCTCCTCTTCTTCAGGAACCCCTATGTTGCGAATGTTGTTTCTCTTCATGTTGTCACAAAGCTCCCTTAGAGTTTCCTCACATTTTTTGAGTCTCTTTTCCTTTTCTGCTCTGCTTCTGTGCCTTTGTTTATTGTGTCCTCTAACTCGCTGATTCTATCCTCTGCATGATTCATCCTGCTTCTAATTCCTTCCATTGTGGTCTTCAGTTCTGGTACTGTATTTGTCATTTCTGTCTGATTCTTTTTTTATTATTTCAATTTTGTTTTTTATACTTGTTATCTCTTTATTTAGGTGTTCATAGTGACTATCCATTGTTGCTCTAATTTCTTTGAACATCCTAACTATCATTATTCTAAAGTCTGCTTCTGGTAATTTGGTTATATCTGGTTCATTCAGGTCCTTCTCTGGGGATTTCTCTTGATTCATTTGGTTTGCATTCCTCTGCCATTTTATCTGTGTATAAGCAAGTTGTGGCCACTGGAGTCCAGTAGTTGTTGCCTTTGTGTTCTCTAGATGTGGTCTGTCTGCAGACCTGCCACCCCCTCTGCCACTGCCTATTGCAATTGGGTATGGGCATTGCCAGCGCTGGCCCTCTGCACTGTTGGTGTGATTTCCGCCTCTCCTTTGTGGGAGGGGCTCTCACTCAAGCTACAAGCCTCAGCACCAAGGGTAGAGGTGAGTACCTTTGCGCAGCTGCGGACCCAGGCTATTTCCAGGCTTCCGCCCAGCCCTCTTGGTCAGACCCTACTCGCCACAGTTTCTCAGGTTGGACGAGGCTGCTGACGTGCTCTTAGCTGTGAGCCTTTGCCCATCCAGAACTTTAGCCCCACCCTCGAGGCCTGGGCCCTCCTGCGCAAGATCACAAACCACGGTTTATTGGCCAGACGTGGCTGCTGGTGTGCCCTCAGCTGCGAACTTCCCCTCGTCCAGGGCTCTAGCCCCACCTCCGTGTTCAGAGCCAACTTGCACATGTAGGATGGCAAACCGTGGTTTCTCAGAACTGTTGGGGCTGCTGGCGTGAGCTCAGCTCTGAGCCTCCTCCTGTTCCTGGTCCTAGCTCCGTCCCCGTGGTCAGGACCGGCTTGCTCAGGGTCACAGTGTATATCTCTGCCCGTTCATGGCCTCTGCTTTCCCCCCGCAGGTGGGGTTACAGACAGGCTCGGAGCTGCTGGACCGTGCATCCCCTCCGCCCCTGCTGGGCTAGACTGAGCTCACACCGGCTGGGCCTGCGCCCCTGCCTACAGAACTGCGTTTCAGCGTCCCACCGCCACCATCCCTCCAGCAACCCTCAGCAGAGTAGGAAGGGGCCCCACAGTTCAGACCCTAACACTCTATACTATAGACCTGGAAGCTCCCTCCATCTAAGCAGCTCTGCTCTAAGTTCCGCGAGAGAGCTTGTTTGGCTGGTGTCCTGTCTCCCTTTGTTGGTATTGCTAGGTCCAGGGGAAATATTCGTTTTTGATTAGGGAAGTGACTTAACCCAGGGGTTAGGGTGGCTGTTCCTCAGAGTGTTTCTCCCTGGGGCTTCCAGTTTACTCTCTCTTCCCGCTGCTCTGGTACTCTCCTCTGACATCGTTCCCCGGAGTCCCAGGTGAGTGGCTGTGAGAGAGGTTTTCTGCGCTGTCCCTTTAAGAATCTTGGGTCTGAGAAAACTCTCTCTATCTCACTAACAGTATCCTCACTTGTTTCACAGCTCAATACTGTCCAAACGCCTCTTCTAGGCTCTGGGACTGCAGGCTGGGGCTTTGCTCCTCGGACCCAGGTCCCTCCCTCTCCGCCAAACTCTCCTCCTGCCACGCGGGTCTCTCTAGGCTGCCGTTCGCTCCGGGGAGCTTGGCAGCCCTCTTCACGTTCTCGCTATTCCTACCAGTCTCAATGTGGCTTCTTCTGTGTTCTTTGGTTGAAGAGTCCACTTAGTTTAGTCAAAGTTGGTTTATCCAAATGATGGTTCTTTTTTTTTTTTAAGACATTTGTATTTTTTTTTAATTTACTTTAGAGAGGAGACACAGAGTGAGAGAGAGAGAGAGAGAGAGAGAGAGAGAGAGAGAGAGAAAGGGGGGAGGAGCTGGAAGCTCAACTCCCATATGTGCCTTGACCAGACCAGTGCAGGGTTTTGAACTGGCGACCTCAGTGTTCCCAGGTCGACGCTTTATCCACTGCACCACCACAGGTCAGGCCAGATGATGGTTCTTAAAATTGAGTTATAATCTACTTTGGTTCTGGGAGTTGGAAGTTGGTTCGTCCGCCTACTCCATCGCCATCTTGCTCTCTCCAAAGTTTTATCTTTTTAAATAATTTTTATTTATTGATTTGAGAGAGAGAGAGAAATGTCTGTTTGTTGCTCCACTTATTTATGCATTCATTGATTCTTTCTTGTATGTGCCCTGACTGGGGATCAAACCCACAACCTTGGTGTATTGGGGATGATGTTTTTTTCTTTTTAGAAATTTTAAAAATACTTTATTCATTTTAGGAGAGAGAGAGAAAGAGAGAAGAGGGGTGGGGGGAGGTAAGGAGCAGAAAGTGTCAACTCCCATACTGCCTTGACCAGGTAAGCCCAGGGTTTTGAACCTGTGACCTCAGCATTTCAGGTTGATGCTTTATCCACTGAACCACCACAGCTCAGGATTGGGGATGATGTTCTAACCAACTCAGCTACCTGGCTGGTGGCAAGCAAGTTCTAATATCCTTTGTTAAGGTAAATGTCTGTCTATTAGAGGTGAGATGCTTAAACAAATTCCTTCCCTATCAATTATATTAGGGAATACTCCCTGAAGGGTGGAAGGGCTTGAACACTATCTTCTGCGTGTGAGAAGGTGAATCTGAGAACCCTGCCTGAGCTGTGTGGACAGAGAGACTCCCACCATGGGGACACGGGGACGCAAGGATGCAGGGGCACACGGATTACTTCATATGAGTTGATGCTTCTTCCCTTTCGAAGGCTGGATTTTCTCACATATGATTAGTCAATGCCATTACCTCTTATAATAGCTTACAAAAGAACCCTGTGTTTGTTTCTAGATTACTTTAAAAATTACAAAATATCATTTTAAAGTATTGAACAGAATGAAACACCAGTTTGTCAAACAGCACTGCCTCCATGGGTTCTGTTCATGGTTTGGCTCTGTTCTCGCCAGGGCTGACTTGGTGCTGGGTGTGTGTCTGACAGTGGGCCTGAGGCAGGGTCTCTTTATAGCTTTGGGGACTCTGTTGGTGCCAATGAAACACCAGTTTGTCAAACAGCACTGCCTCCATGGGTTCTGTTCATGGTTTGGCTCTGTTCTCGCCAGGGCTGACTTGGTGCTGGGTGTGTGTCTGACAGTGGGCCTGAGGCAGGGTCTCTTTATAGCTTTGGGGACTCTGTTGGTGCCAATGAAACACCAGTTTGTCAAACAGCACTGCCTCCATGGGTTCTGTTCATGGTTTGGCTCTGTTCTCGCCAGGGCTGACTTGGTGCTGGGTGTGTGTCTGACAGTGGGCCTGAGGCAGGGTCTCTTTATAGCTTTGGGGACTCTGTTGGTGCCTAATGTCAATCCCCAGTCTTGTCAATGCTACTCAGCTTTCTAATGCATGTAGCACATAGACACTTCCAGACTAAAATGCCAAGAAGAGACTTGTTCAAATGCAAGGTGAAACACAGAAGCTGGAAAGACAGAGGAGCCCCCTAATAAGGCCTATTAGAGAAAGGAGCTATTCCAACTTTCCCCTCCTCCCCCCAAGCTCTCCATTTTCCAAATTCTTACAGCCCTGGGCTGAGTGGGACTCACTGACATAGTGAGCATTCAATGGTCTCAGTTCTCCCACATTTGATAGCAATGGGTTGGGATCTGTTGTACAAAGGTTCTAATTGGCCTTCCTTTGTGTCTCCAGATCAAGGGGACAGAGGACTTTACTGAGACAGGAATTTGTGTGTGGTTCTCTGAATTCTTCTTTCTTCTCATTCCAAGATGGTTGGGTTTTGTGGTGTCTTAGCCCAAGGGTGCTAGAAGGGCTGAAAGCTGAAGCAGCTTGAAGACAGGTCCCTTCGGTCTCTTCTGGATACTTTCACTGGTCAGACAGGCTTTTCTGGATGGCTTGAGGTGGAGGGGAAAGTGGGGAGAGCTGGGGAGCTGGGGTGCTTCCCCAAGGCAGGAGGGGATGGAGGCCTATGGGTTCCACCACAGACAGGTATCTGTTCCGGAGAGGTGGCCTGACCTCAGAGGGAAATGTAGCCCTAAGAAGGCAAGCATTCCCACTCTACTCAAAACCTCTACTTCACATGGGAGCCACCAGATTGTTTAACTTTTTGGGACCACATGCTTGAGATAACAGGGTCTTGGGGAAAGCCAGTATGAACTGAATATTATAAGAGTTTCCTGGAATACTTTTGCCCCAGACCTTTGCATATCCTTGAGGTAGATGGTAAGCAAGCTCAATGACTAAAATTGAATTCAAGATAGATGGAAATTTGGAATCAGAGTTAAGAAAATAAAGAAATATGAAATTTCCTTCACACATGTTTGTATTTGCAAATTCATACACATCATGCCAGGTTGGCCCAGCCTAATATTTAAGGAAGGGCAATGTAACCTTTTGGTTTCAGTTACCAACCAAAAGGATAATTTAATAAAAGTGGAGAACAGAATGAAATTCTACTCTCAAATTATCAAAAGAACTCATCTCTCTTTTTCAGAGAATTAAAAAATACAGGGGTGGGCAAAGGTAGGTTTACTAGTTTTTCGTATGGAAAATAATACAATAATTAATGGATAATAAGGTAAGAATAAACTCTGGATGCTGGCAGCCTCCACAACACAGGGAAGGTGGCAGTTGAAGGACGAGGGCAGTTGGAGGGGAAGGGGGAAGGTAGGCAGTGGAGTCTGCCAATATTACCTGTCTCAGATGAAGAAGTCAGCTAATCATGAATGATAAGAGCCCAAATCTCCCACTGATGCAGGCACTAAAGAATGAGCTTAAATGCAAAATTTGCCTATTGTGGGAGGAGCTACAGCTGCTGCAGGAACAGGGTCCTATGCCAGGGAAATACTCTGGACCATTGATAAAAAGAGAAGTCAGTTAAAGTACATCCTGAGGGCAAGTTTGTCGTAGATGTGGACAAGAACATTGCATCAATGATGTGACACCAGCTGCCAGTGGTTCTAAGAAATGATAGCTACACTCTTCACAAGATCCTGCCCAACAAAGTAGACCCACTGGTGTCAGTGGTGATGGTGGAAAAGGTGCTGGATTCAACTTACAAGATGATTGGTGGGCTGGACAAGCAAATCAAAGAGACCAAAGAAGTCAGTGTGCTGGCTGTCCATTAAGCCCCCTGAGCTCTGTGAAGCATTGGGCATTGCACAGCCCACGGGAGTGCTGCTGCATGGACCGGGCACTGGGAAGACACGGTTGGCCCAGGCTGTGGCTCCTCATAGAGATTATACCTCATTCATGTCTCTGGCTCTGAACTGGTACAGAAATCCACTGGGCAAGGGGCAAGAATGGCAAGGGAACTGTTTGTCATGGCACGAGAAAATGCTTCTAATCATCTTCATGAACAAAATCACTTCCATTGGCTCTGCACGCTTCTGGAGGGGTCAGCGAAGGGTGGGCACCATGCTGCAGCTGCTCAACCAACTGGATGGCTTCAGGGACACCAAGAATATCAAGGTTATTATGGCTACTGATAGGATCAATCTCCTGGACTCAGCTCTGCTTCACCTTGGTCCCATCAGCAGAAACACTGAATTTCCATCCCCTAATGAGGAGGCTTGACTGGACATTTTGAAGATTCATTCTTGAAAAATGAACCTGACCCCAAGGGAATCAACCTAAGAAAAATTGCTGAGCTCAGGCCAGGAGCATGAGGGGCTGGCGTGAAGGGCATGTGGCACAAAGCTGGCGTGTGAGGGGCTGGCGTGAAGGGTGTGTGCACAAAGCTGGTGTGTATGCCCCTCAGGATCAGTGTATCCCCGTCTTCTGGGGGGACTTTGGGATGGCGGTAGTAAGGGCATATAGAAGGGTAATGAGGAAAATATGTCCATCAAGAAGCTATGGAAGTGAGATGGATGTTTCTTGTATAAATCCCTCAAATAAAGCAAATAAATAAATAAACTCGTAAACCTACTTTTGCCCACCCCTGTATATGTATTTTATTTTTCCCAAATTACAAAAAAAAAAAAAAGGTACTAAAAGACTTGGACTATAATGTCTTGCCCTAACTCCTGTCTCTAGTCCCCACAGCTATTCTAAACCCTGGGCAGTGTCTGTGGCTGTCCATCTTCATATTTCATCTAATGCCCACCTGTCACTTTCCTCGCGTGCCCTTCTCAGGGAGGATCTCCCGACTTTCTACCACAGGAGGTGAAGCTTTGGCTCGCTCACAGTACCTCTGCCTTTCCGCCCTTGTTTTCTCACTCTGTCCTGGGAGACTAGTTAAGTCAGCATTTATAGTACTGTGTACATTGTTATGATTGTGACTTTTCTTGAGCATTTAAAAATACATATGCTTTTCCTTTTCACCCTGTGTAATTGTTTATATACGTAAACATACTTTTCCCCATCAGAATGGTCATAAACTTTTAATTAGTTTTTTTACTAAATATTGAAAGAAATCAGATACTCTCTGACCTCCCCCTGACTACCCCCTATGGCCTTGCCCCAGTTGGGCCAGTTGCTTCTTAGGTTCCCTATAAAAGCCCTGCAGAGGGGTTTGCCTTCCTCTCTTTCCTATATTCTTGGTTTCCTGAATCTTTTATTTTTTTTCCTGTTTCACTCACCTGTTGTGCTGTGGCATAGCCTCCTGTCATTTCCTGAGAATGGGTGCATAGCAGTACATCGGTTGAAGTGTTTGAAAAGGCTTTGTTCTCTCAGACACTGTTGGTGGGTACTAAATTCTAGGTTGAAAACACCTTTGCTCAGAATTTCGAAGGTTCTGTCCCATTGTTCTTTAGCTCACAGGAAGCTGTTGAGAGAGCAAGACCATTCGAATTTTTATTTTTTGTATATCAAAATTATTTTTTCTGTTTTTAAGGTATTGTCTTTATTCCAGGTGTGTGGAAATCTCACAATTATGTGCTTTGGTAAAAGTGTATTGTAAGTCTTTAGGCTGGGTATATTGTGAATCCTTCTAATCTAGAAACTTGTGTCTTTCTTTTTTTTTTAATTTATTCATTTTAAAGAGAGGTGTGAGGAGAAAGAGAGAGAGAGAGAGAGAGAAAGGGGAGGAGCAGGAAGCATCAACTTCCATATGTGCCTTGACCAAGCACTTTTCATCTTCAAAAAGGGGATGAACTAACTTTCTTGTTCCTGCTCTCTTCTCTGCTGGTCTCTCTGTCATCATGGGTTTATACCTAATTATCTCATTTTAGTGGGATTTCTAGAGGCGATCCTTAAATGAATATAGTGTCTATTATGTTTAACTGGAAATCTCTCTTCCTCCTTTCCTTCCTTCTAAAAAATTAAAGTACAATTTACACACAGTAAAATGCAAAGATCTTAAATGTAAAGATACACATTGTCCCAGTCTGTATCTTTACAAAACATGCTCATCACCCCAGAAATTTCCTTCAATCCTCTTTTTAGTTCTATCCCTGCCTGTCTACCACTGAAGTGAAAACAAAGCTATTTTATTAAAACTAAGCAAGCTCATTTTTTTTTCTAAATCTAACCTCCTTTTTCAGGACTGAAGAGAAGTTTACTGTGTCCTAGAAAAGATTTTGAGGAAGTCAATTTCCTTCATAACCAACAGAACTTCATATCACATGTTTATTTAAAAACTCAGTTAATCAGAAAAAAATTCCTAATGTCTTTGAACAAACATTGCATCCCTTTACAGACTTCAAGGTCATACTCCCCTTTGTTCTTCTGAATCAAAACCAAGCTTTCCCTTGTTTTCAAATGTATCTGACCTCTTACCAAAAATATATACGATTAGCCATTCTTTCAATTACCTTCGAAAATATGTGCACTTGTGGGCACAAGGCCCTCACTGCAGAGGTGGGGCTGCATATGCAGAGACAACCTGTGATACCAACCTGCTTAGCACTGGCTGTGCTAGCTGCTTGGCTTTTGGAGGCTGCTCCTTCATGGAGAACTTTCCATGAGTGACAATGCCAAGTGTGGGTATCTTTCCCATAAGGTTCAGCACATCTGCAGGTCAAACTAGGCCATCATAAGAGAGACCGAGCCAGGTATAATAACAGCTAACATTTAGTGAGTGCATATCAGTTTTATTTGCCTGGTTACTCTAGTGATGAAGCAGGGATTCAAGCCCCCTCGTGAACAACTGTCACACTACTGAGGAAGGTAGGAGAGGCGGGCTCCCTGGGTGAAAGGGAACTCCCTTGTACTTACCTGTCATATCAGAAACACACTTCCTGCTTGTGGCTAGAGTGAGTGATAGCCTTCTCTGCCCTCCACTGCTTTCTATCACCTCCTCAAGGTAGTCAGCTCAGAATTCCTGAATTAACATCTCACAATACGTCCCCTCCTTCTCCCCACTGCTGCTTCCCTGCTTTGGACTCTCATCATTTCTCATCGTGATGATGGAGACACTTTGGTCTGGTGTCCTTACAGACCAGAGTCCTGCAGACTCACCCAGAGTACATCCCTTATGCTAGCTGCCAGAGTCAACTTTTTTTTAAAAATTGGTTTTTATTGATTGATTTTAGAGAGAGGAGGGTGGGGAGGGAGGAGTAGGAAGCCTCAACTCATTGCAGTTGCTTTCATATGTGCCTTGACTGAACAAGCATGGGGTTTTGGGCTTTGAACCTGCGACCTCAGCATTCCAGGTCAACGCTTTATCCACTGTGCCACCACAGGTCAGGCTCTCAGAGTGACCATTTAAAAATGTGAGTCTGAGCACATACCTCCCTGTTTAAAGCTACCTGATGGATCTTCTTTCCTTCGAGATGAACTGCACACTCCAACATGGCACAGGGCTTCCTGGTTTAACTCCCAAACTTTCCTTTCACCATGTGACCTGTCACAACCCCCCACCTTCTCTCTCCCACAGCCCTCCTCTGTCCCAGTCACCTGTTCCTCTGGCTGCATCCTGCTGCCACACATCTCAGGTTGCTCATGCCAGTCTCTGGAATGCTCCACCCCACCCCACCAGACTAACATTCATCTTGGAAGACAGTGTCAGGAATCACCTTGTCTCCAAGATCCTTCCTGATCCACCCCTGCCACTACCACCTCATGGCCAGTGAATGCAACCATGTTCTCCTTTGGGTCCTTTACATGCCTTGGCCTATCACAGTACTTACACACATGTGGCCTTGATTTTTTTTTTAAGTGAGAGGAGGGGAGATAGTGAGACAGACTCTCACATGCTCTCTGACTAGGATCCACCCAGCAACCCCCATCTGGGGCCAATGTTCAAATCAACTGAGCTATATTCTCAGTGCCTGGGATCATGCTTGAACCAACTGAGCGACTGGCTGCAAGAGGGGAAGAGAGAGAGAAGGGGAAGAGAAGCAGATGGTCACTTCTCACATGTGTCCTGACCTGGGGTCAAACTGGGGATGTCTGCACTCCAGGCCAATGCTCTATTCACTGAGCCAACTGACCAGGACTCAGACTTGATTTTTTTTTTAATTTATTTATTCATTTTTAGAGAGAGAGGAGAGAGACAGAGAAAGAGAGAAAGGGGAGGAGCAGAGAGAATCAACTCCCATATGTGCCTTGACCAGGCAATCCCAGGGTTTCGAACTGGCGACCTCAGCATTCCAGGTCGACGCCCTTATCCACTGAGCCACCACAGGTCAGGCCCAGACTTGATTTTTATATGTTGATCTTCCCCACAATATGGGACTCTTCTTGAGTTTGAGGATCAAGTCATATTCACTGTTGCTCCACTGCCCAGCACATATCAGGACTTATTATATCTATTTATTTAAGTATGAATGAATGAACTTACTTTCCTTATTGCACCAGATACTTTCTAAAAGTCACTGAGCTTTCTGGAACTTACAAGACGAGATTCAGATGCCAGTAATAATGCCTGGATAACTCAGCTGTGTTCAAATTACCTGACGAGATTATCTGTGCCTCATAGCTAGGACCACAGTCTCTGCTTCTTTTCTATTCTTTTGTGCCCTGAGATGGTGCTGGATGTGCACTAGCTGTTTAAAGTGTATTTGTTGGTTTGGGCTGGCTGGGATACAAAAAGCAGAACATGTGGTCCTACTCTTGAGGGCCCAGCACATAAAATGGAACCACAAAAGGTCCTGTGAGGGAAAAGCCACTTAAAACCAATGACTGAGACTTTCCTTAAAAGTCCCCAAGGAGGCCTGCACATATCCCCAGAGAAGCCCTTCTGAGTTGCTTGACCCTGATGAAGGTCTTTCTTTGCCACATGATTTGTTACTGTAAAAACAAGGAAGGAATTTCAAAGCAGTTAAGGTCACTTTGTACTAAGACTGTGGCACTTGATCATGTTAGAAAAATGTCGGTGGATAGTTTACTGTGTCATTCCTTTCAAATGATTTTATGCACAGTAGATAGTTTTATTTATATATCTTATAGAGATGACTTGGATTGGCTACAGTTTTGGTTTTAGACATTTAGTAAGAACGTGCCAGCAAATGTGTGGCATCTGATTTAAGAAACCTGTGAAAGAAATCACAAGAGCAATGATGTTTAATGAGGGTTGTGCGCTTTTTTGGTGTATTTAATGCTCTTATCTGACCTCTACAACCCTGTAGATATTATTATTATTATTACTACTACTACTACTACTATTATTATTTAGCGAAAGAGAGACAGAGGGAGAGACAGAGACAGACAGGAAGGGAGAAAGATGAGAAGCATCAGCTTGTTGCAGCACTTTAGTTGCTCATTGATTGCTTTCTCATATGTGCTTTTTCCAGGGACTTCAGCAGAGCCAGTGACCCCTTGCTCAAGCCAGTGACCTTGGGCTCAAGCTAATGAGCTTGGGCTTCAAGCCAGTGACCTATGAGCTCAAGCCAGCGACCATGGGGTCACATCTATGATCCCACACTCAAGCTGGTGACCCTGCACTCAGCTCATGCTCAAGCTGGTGAGTCTTTGCTCAAGCCAGTGACCTCAGGGCTTTGAACTTGGGTCTACAGCAACCCAGGTTGACACTCTACCTGCTGCACCACTGCCCGGTCAGACCCTGGGAGTAGATATTATGCCCCCTCATTAGAGATGAGAAAAACAAAGCTCAGAAAAGTTGACTCGCTCAAGGTCTCTGCAGCCAATACTGTACAGTGTAGGATAAGATATTTTAGAGGTTTTTTTCTTTACAACCTACAGATATTCAAATCTAATTTTATTTACATGAAATTCTGGGTTAAGTTCTTTCAAAAATTGTCAGTCATAACATATTGTTGGCAAATACCCACGGTATACTTATTTCTTTTTGTTACCCATGTATGTGTATTTAAGTTCTGAACATGAAATATATTTTAGTTGTTAGATTACAGAAACAGAAAGGATGCATAATATACAAAACAAACAGGCTGATGTCCACCAGTATCTCCATGCAGCAGCTGCATGGGGGAATTGGGAACAGTATCTCTGAGTGGATGTAATATGATGATGAGTACCTAAATAAAAATCACACGAACCTGATGATCCACTGAGGTCTGTTCAGAGATTCTGCAGGCACAGCGACACAGTAGTTTCTGCGGAAGCTCAGGGCTCCATAGGACTCTAGGCAAACTACCTGGAGCCCACTTTCCTCACTGGCAAAATTAGGCTAATGGGGTCTTGTGCATGGGGTATGGTCAGGATTGAATATCAGGATGTCTGTCTAGTGCTCATTTGGTGCTGTCCAAAGTATGAATCAGCCAGGGCATGTAGCTCTTATCATGGCCTGGAAGTGCACACGCCTTCACATCAGTTAGCAAGCTGCACTCTCCTGGTTCGAAAGCTTGAGAGGTCATGGAGAAACTCACCTGCATGTTGGTTAACCCTGGAAGGCTTCTAGGAACTTCAGTGTTTGGAGGGAGAAAAGAAAGTGGCTTAGAGAAATCATGAGCATGACGTTGGAAACCGTGTCCATATCCCAGGTGAACAGCAGGAAAGCTGATTCGCCTGGGAAGCCTACCTGGAATGTCTGAGTTGTGCCCCAAAGTGTCTTGGCCATTTCATCATCCAGCCAGATAGGACCTTGTCTTGGACTTTCCAGAAAGTCTCAGTTTCCAAGATTCGGTCCCATTGTCAAAGCCCAGTTTCTGATTTCTGGATTTGGTAAAATGGCACCAAGAAGTGGGAAAAATTCTCTGATCTCAGTCTTCAAGATTGTAAAATGGAAACAGGACATGGAAAAGTGAGTGGGGAGGAAGAGCAGGGATGGGGTGCAAGGACAAAAGGAGGAGAATGAGACCAATACGAGTTTGCTCCGCAACCTGAACATTGGGAGCGGGGGCTGTGGCATTGGGGTCAGGCGAGCACATCTTACGCAAACTGAAGAGCAGGAGGGAAGAGGAGTCCAACAGAGGCTGCTGAACGCTAAAACTTTGACTTCCTCCTTGCCCCTTACTTGCCCATACCACCCCTTGGTGCCACCACTGGCATCCAATGAAGCCTTGATGGAGGTGGTCACCAGCATCTCTCCAGGACTCTAGGGAGAGATTTCTTGGGTTGGGAGGGGGCTCTGTAGGGCTTTAAGTCAGCTGCCTGTGCAACAGCTTGTTACTGCTGACGGTCATCTAAGGCAGCCAGCTCTTCCAGTTCTCCTGTGCTTGTTTACAGAGAAACCTCAGAAGCAGACACTCTTTCAGACTTAGAATTATCCTGAGGGCAATAGTGTTGTTCTCTACCTCCACCATGAGGGTTTGAAGGAGTGCACCAAGTGTTTGTGGTTCTGGGTTTCATGCTCCCACTATTTCCCCTTTCATTATGTACCTTTCAGTACCATGAATTTTGATTATTTTAAATTCTCCCCGTCCCAATTTTGTTGTTCTGCTGTTGAACTGATTATGCAGAACTGCATGTTATATCCCTGTGGTACCTGTCTCTGCCTTTCAAACATCACCCTTCCTCTTCTCATGGAGGGACACTGAACCAGATGCTCACTCTGTCCATCAGGGCCTGCCGAGACGAACATTTGGTCACAGGGGCTCTTGTAACCTGGCCACACAACACAGTACATTCAGAGGTGCTGAGATCCCAAGTCTATTGTCTACCCCTCTGGCCACCTGGTGGTACTGGTGGTTAAAAAAAATAAATACGTACATAAAAATGAAGCTAATTCTGTCTGAGAAAGAGTGTAGAAGGCAAGTAGGCTGTAGGTTGTGACCTGAAATCACCTACTAGGAAGTTCAAATCACCCTGAGACAAAGGACAGAGGGGAAGCTTGGTGGGGACAGTCCCACCAGTAGCACCTTGAACAATTAAATATCAACTCAAAGTGAAAACAGACTCTGTGTATCAGTGTCACTCAGTCAGTGTAAGATATGTCACTCTCAACTCTTAATTCTGTACATAGACACAGAATGGCTGTTTTTATTTACTGTGTATGTGCTGCTTGAGAACTCTCACTTTCCCAACATCCTACACCTTGATGGCCTTTCCAGAACTTTCCAGAGCATGTGCTCTCAGTGGGTGTCCCAGTAGAGCCCGAGCTCTACTTCGATCAGGTGTCCCAGATTTGACTTCCCCTCACAGTGGGACACTCCTGTTTATCAGCAGGGCTGTCAGCCTCTTCGAGACTACTCTTGAGGCGGTTTTGAGGATTCTACTTATCAGTGCTGAGACCAACTGCCACCGGAGGAAAGACAGGACTGACACACACGTTAGTTGCAAGAATCACACAGGCAGTTTATTAAACACAAATCCTTTTGGCGTGCCAGGATACAGTTTAAGGGGGTCCTGTTGGTGTGCTCTTCTCGGCTGTCCTTGGTCAGAGCAGCATGGAGACAGTCCACATTCACATTGGAGCCTGGGCGACTACTGTAGCAGGGGGGACCCTCAGCTTTAGTACCTTTTTCTGGGCAATGCCTTCTAGCAAGTGTCAACCTACAGGATTATCACAGCAAACCACCTTTTTGGGAGTTCCTCTCAGGGAACCCTTTTTATGTTAATCTACTGAAATGTCACATCAAGCCACTTTTAAGGTATTCTTAGGGAAGCTTCTTGTGTATGTTAACTTACAGAGTTCTGACATCAAGCCACTTTCTGTCTATATATAATTTCACACACACAACAACTGGACCCTGTGCTACAGGCAGTTTGCCTATCATATCTGTACACACTAGGTTAATTCCTATCCAGATGGCATAGCCTTATTCACTTGCCTTAGTGGCTTTTAATAATATATCCTAACTTATTTCTGTATGTCTTCCATATTTTTCTATCTTTCATTACTATAACATTATATTACTGCAACAGTGGGCCTGGGGACAATTTCAGGTAATAGCTCAGTGCAAAGGTTGTTCCGTCCTCTTCCGGTTGAGGGAGGAGGGGCCGCAGCTGGTGCTGCTCTGTCCTGGAGAATTCCTTAGCCTCATTCCCTCTGCTCTGTTGTATATTTTTAAAGAGAGACCAGGGCTACTCCACTAAGCATTTTAGCAGGTAAATATAGCTAGAGTTAACATTTTACTTGTGTTTAGGTTTTTATGGCAAGTAATTCTGGTTTTGTGTTTGCATTAGGAGGTGTTTAGCAAATACTTGTATAGTGCTTACTCTGTGGAAGGCCTGTTTCAAACACATTATAAAGAGAAACTTCTATGAGTCATAACCTACTTATAAACCTCTGTGACAAGAACCACAGATGGGGAAACTGAGGCATGAGGGGGTTAAGTCGGATTAGAAAATGTTAGACCTTTTACACATAATGTAATTATTGGTAAGGTAAGATTTATGTTTGTCATCTTGGTATTTAAAAATTTTTTTTTGTTCCTCACTTTTTCCATTACTTATTTAGTTATTTATTGCATTAAATAAATAGTATTTCCTAGTGTCCCATTTCAATTCCCTTGTCATTTCTTTTACTATATATTTTAAGTTAGTTTCTTAGTGGTTGCTCTGGAAATTATAATTAGCAAATTATAACAATTTAATTTGGGTTAATACTAACTTAATTTCAGTAATATAAAAACTTTGCAAAGTTATACTCCATTCTACTCTTCCTCCTTTGTTCTGTTATTGTTGTAGAAAATGACATCTTTATACACAGTGTGCCCATCAACCAGATATAATTGTTGTTTTCTTATATTTTAAGTCAAATAAAAGGAGCTACAAATAAAATATACATTTATATGTTTACATATTTACCTCTGTAGTTACCTTTCCTGGTGTTATTTCTTCGTGTGGGTTTGAGTTACTGCCTAGTGTCCTTTTAATTCAGCCGGAAAAGCTCCCTTCATGTATCTTGTATGCCAGGTCTGCTAGTGATTAATTATCTGTTTTTGTTTACCTGTGAATGTCTTCATTTGTCCTTTACTTTTAGACATATTTATAATGGGTTTTTGAAGTCTTTTTATTTTTTTAAATTCTTTTATCTGGTCATTTCCACAGGCAGTTTCTATTGCTGTTTTGTTTTCATGGTTTATGGGTTGTATTTTCGTCCTTTTTATTTTATTTATTTATTTATTTTGTATTTTTCCAAAGTTAGAAGTGGGGAGGCAGTCAGACAGACTCCCGCATGCGCCTGACTGGGATCCACCTGGCATGCCCACCAGGGGGCGATGCTTTGCCCATCTGGGGCGTTGCTCTGTTGTGGCCCAAGCCATTGTAGCACCTGAGGCAGAGGCCATGGAGCCATCCTCAGCACTTGGGCCAACTTTACTCCAATGGAGCCTTGGCTGTGCGAGGGGAAGAGAGAGATAGAGAGGAAAGAGAGAGAAAAGTGTGGAGAAGCAGATAGGTGCTTCTCCTGTGTGCCCTGGCCAGAAATCGAACCCTGGACTTCCACACACTGGGTTGATGCTCTACCTCTGAGCCAACCAGCCAGAGCCTCCTTTTTATTTTTTATTTTCATTATTTTTTAGAGAGAGATATGAAGGGAGATGAGAGGCATCAACTTGTAGTTGTGGCACTTTGGTTGTTCATTGATTGCTTCTTATATGTCCCTTGATCAGGGGGCTCCAGCTGAACCAGTGATCCCTTGTTCAAGGCAGCAACCTTGGGCTTTAAGCCAGTGATCTTTGGGCTTAAGCTGGTGAGCCTATGTTCCAGCCTGAAACGTTGGGCTTTTGAACCTGGGACCTTAGTGTCCCAGGTTGATGCTGTATTCACTGTGCCAACATCAGTCAGGCATTGTTTCTTAAATGCTTCATAATTTTTTGTTGGAATTTTTTCTTGCAAGCCTCATAATTTTTAGTTGGAACCTGGATATTTCATACCCAGTCACCTTGGGATGACCTGTATGGTAGGGCTATTTTTCTGTGTTTCCCTGACCACACCCAGCTGTTAAACTCCACTAATTGCTAGCTGATTGCTTCATAGGTTCCAACAATGCCCTGGGGCATAAACTGTGTTACAAACTAATCCAATGAAAGTGTGGTTCACTTGAAGGAATAAAGTTTGTGTTTGATATGTTTTGACCCCACCCAGGAGGGTCTGGGATCACTTTGCTTCTATCAAATCTCTTTATATAAGAACTATTGAAAAACTCTCTACTTTTCTTTTTCTTTTTTTAGAGAGGGAGAGAGAGAGAAGAAGGGAAGGGATAGAGATGAGAAACATCAACTCGTAGTTGCTGCATTTTAGTTGTTCACTGCTTGTCTTATGTGCTTTCACCTGGCAAGCCCGGGGTTTCGAACCGATGACCTCAGCATTTCAGGTCGATGCTTTTATATACTGTGCCACTACATGTCAGGCAGAATGCACTTATTTTTTCCAATCTGATGTTACACCCATCAAATTAAGTTTGTTTCCAATAATTTTTCATTTCTGAAGATTCTATTTTTCATTATACCTAGTCCTTTTATAGTGTCTTATTGCTTACTTATTTTTATGATTCTATATTTTGTTTTTTTTTTTACTATTTAGTATACATTCTATATTTGATAATTCTATTCTTTGACATCCTTGGGGGTAGTTTTGCTGCTGATTCTCAGTTGTGTTTTGTTGATTTTAGAGTTGATCTATTGGGTTGATCTGAATTGAGGTTGTTTTTCTCCAGAAAGGACTTTAATTTGCTTCTGCCAAGAAGAGCATTGTTTTGTTTATTTTGTGTGTGTTTTCCAGCTTATTTTCTTCCCTGGTGATTATTTTTTACCTCCTGAAAGTTCAGCATTAAAAGTATGTCTTTTGTCCAGGAATTAGTTGCTTTGTATCTGGAAGACTCTTCAGGAAGTAAAGGCCCTAATGGATTCTCAAATTAGGGAAAGGTTTTAATTGTTGAGTAAAATTAGATTTTCAAGAGTAGGCTCTGTGTTTGATAAAAATAAGGTATGTTTTTGGTCCAATAAATGAAACCAACCCTTAAACAAGGGTGTGTATAGTCACAATTATGGGAGGATTGGCTGTGGAGGCTTTTTTAGTTGCTAAGTGCATCAAGGGTTCTATTTGTGATTGTTCATTTCTAAACAGAGAAAGCAAAAATGAAGCCAAAGCACCCTAGCTGGGTAGCCCAGTTGATTAGAGCATTGTCTCAATATGTCAAGGTTGTGGGTTCAATCTCTGATCAGGGCACATATAAGATATAAACAATTAATGCATAAATGAGTGGAACAACAAATGCATGTTTCTCTCCCTGTCTCTTGCTCTCTCTCTTCCTTTTTCTCTCTCTAGAATCAATCAGTAAAATTTTTTAAAATGCTAAAAAAGGCTGTGACGAGTTGGCTCAGTGGATAGACTGTTGGTGCAGCATGTGGATGTCCCTGGTTTGATCCCCGATCAGAGCACTCAAGAGATGCAACCATCTGCTTCTCTCCCCCTCCCTCACCCTCTTCTCTCTTGCTTCCCCTTTCGTAGCCAGTGGTTTGAATGGTTTGAACCTCAGCTCGGGTGCTGAGGATAGCTCAATTGATTCAATCATTGGTCCCAGATGGGGGTTGCCAGGTGGATCCTAGTCGGGATGCATATAGGAGTCTGTCTCACTATCTTCACTTCTCTCACTTAAAAAAATGCTAAAAAAATATTTTTAAATATGAAGCCAAAGCATGTTGAGTAATTATTAGCCATCAAACTGAACTAAAACAAACTATTTGCAATTATTACAGAAATTGGTGGGGGAAAACAGAATTTAACTGAACAGAAACTCCACTTTGCATATGTCCCAGGAAACACAGTTAAACATGTTCCACCTTAGACAAAAATGTTATAAACAAGTGGGCTTTTTGTTTTGTTTTGTTTTGGGCTAACACTAACATGTTTCTCTGGTCAGCTCCCTTTTCATTTTCTCCAACAATTATTAATATTTTTATTAATTGATTTTAATTTATTGTGTTTACATAGATTCTAGTGTTGCCCCGAATGCATCCTCCCCTCCCACGTATTCCACTCAACATCTACCTTGCACCCTCCCCGTAACGACCTCCCCCATTCCCTCAGGTTTATCCCATCCTATCATTTCCTTTCCCTCTGTCCTCTTTTCCTCTGGTCCCTTTGATCCCTCCTCTGTCTTAACTCCATTCCTCAGTTCTCATTGTTCATTAGATTTCTCAAATGAGCAAGGTCATAGGATATTTTTCTTTTTCTGCATGACTTATTTCACTTAACATAATAGTTTCCATGTCCATCCATGTTGTCGCGAAAGGTAAGATTTCCTTCTTTTTCATGGCCCCATGATATTTCATTGTATATATGTACCACAGCTTTTTAATCCACTCGTCCACTGACGGACACTTGGGCTGTTTCCAGATCTTCACTATTGTGAACAATGCTGCCATAAATATGGGGTTGCATTTCTCCTTTTGAAACAGTGCTATGTTCTTGGGGTATATTCCTAAAAGTGGGATGGCTCGGTCAAAAGGCAGTTCGATTTTTAATTTTTTGAGGAATCTCCATACTGTTTTCCACAGTGGCTGTACCAGTCTGCATTCCCACCAGCAGTGCAGGAGGGTTTCCTTTTCTCCACATCCTTGCCAGCACTTATTCTGTGTTGTTTTGTTGATGAACACTATTCTGACTGGTGTGAGGTGATATCTCATTGTGGTTTTAATTTACATTTCCCTAATAATTAGTGATATTGAGCATTTTTTCATATGCCGATTGGCCATCTGTATGTCCTCTTTGGAGAAGTGTCTATTCATTTCTTTTGCCCATTTTTTGATTGGATTGTTTATCTTCCTGGTGTTGAGTTTTACAAGTTCTTTATAAATTTTGATTATTAAACCCTTATCAGATATATTGTCAAATATGTTCTCCCATTGTGTAGTTTGTCTTTTTATTCTGATCTTATAGTCTTTAGCTGTGCGAAAGCTTTTTAGTTTGATATAGTCTCATTTGTTAATCCTGTCTTTTATTTCCCTTGTCCATGAAGATAAATCAGCAAATATATTACTGCGAGAGATGTATAAGAGCTTACTGCCTATATTTTCTTCTAAGATGCTTATGGTTTCACGGCTTACATTTAAGTCTTTTATCCATTTTGAGTTGATTATTATAAATGGTATAAGTTCGTGGTCTATTTTCATTTTTTTGCAGGTAGCTGTCCAATTTTCCCAACACCATTTATTGAAGAGGCTGTCTTTACTCTATTGTATGCTCTTACCTTCAGTTGTCTATAAAGGTGTGGGTTTATTTCTGGGTTCTCTGTTATGTTTCGTTCATCTATATGCCTGTTCTTAGGCAAGTACAAAGATGTTTTGAGTACAATGCCCTTGTAGTATAACTTGATATCAGGAAGTGTGATGCCTCCCACTTTATTCTTTCTTTTCAAGATTGCTGAGGTTATTCAAGTTCTTTTTTGGTTCCATATAAATTTTTGGAATATGTGTTCTATATCTTTGAAGTATATCATTGGTATTTTAATTGGTACTGCATTGAATTTATAAATTGCTTTGGGTAATATAGACATTTTAATGATGTTTATTCTTCCTAACCATGAGCACAATATATGCTTCCACTTGTTTGTATCTTCTTGATTTCTTTTATCAATGTTTTATAATTTTCCGAGTACAAATCTTTAATCTCCTTGGTTAAATATACTCCTAGGAAATTTATTTTTTTGGTTGCAAGAGTGAAGGGGATTGTTTCCTTAATTTCTCTTTCTGACAGTTCATTGTTGGTATATAAAAATGCCTCTGATTTCTGAGTATTAATTTTATATCCTGTCACCTGGCTGAATTCATTTATTAGGTCCAGTAGTTTTTTGACTGAGACTTTAGTGTTTTCTATATACAATATCATATGATCTGCAAATAATGATAGTTTTACTTCTTTTCCAATTTGGATGGCTTTTATTTCTTCTTCTTGTCTGATTGTTGTGGCTAAGACTTCCAGAACTATGTTGAATAAGAGTGGTGAAAGTGGGCACCCCTGCCTTGTTCCTGATCGTAAGGGGATTGCTTATAATTTTTGCCCATTGAGTATGATGTTGGCTGTGGGTTTGTCATAGATGGCCTGTATCATGTTGAGTTTTGTTCCCTGTATTCCTACTTTGCTGAGAGTTTTATCATGAATGGGTGCTGCATTTTATCAAATGCTTTTTCTGCATCTATTGAAATTATCATGTGATTTTTGTCCTTCCTTTTGTTTATGTGATGAATCACATTGATTCATTTGCAAATACTGTACCAACCTTGCCTTTCCAGAATAAATTCCACTTGATCATGGTATATGATTTTTTTCAAATATTGCTACATCCATTTGGCTTATATTTAGCATCTAGATTCATGAGGGATATTGGCCTATAATTTTCTTTCTTTGTGTTGTCTTTGCCTGGTTTTGGAATCAGAATTATGCTCGCCTCATAAAAGGAGCTTAAAAGTCTTCCTTCCTCTTGAATTTTTTGAAATAGCTTGAGAAGGATAGGAGTTAGTTCTTCTTTGAATATTTGGTAGAATTCACTTGTGAAGTCATCGGGCCCTGGACTTTTGTTTATTGGGAGATTTTTGATAACTATTTCTATCTCCTTTGTTGTAATCAGTCTGTTTAGATTTTCTGATTCTTCCAGATTGATTTTTAAAATATTATATGTTTCAAGGAATTTGTCCATTTCATCTAGGTTGTCTAATTTTTTGCATATAGTTCTTCATAGTATTTTCTTACAATCCTTTGTATTTCTGTTGTGTCAGTTGTTATTTCTCCACTCTCATTTCTAATTTTATCTATATGAGTCCTTTCTTTTTTTTTCTTGGTGATTCTGGTTAAAGTTTCATAATCTTGTTTACCTTTTCAAAGAACCAGCCCCTTGTTTCATTGATTCTCTGTATTGCTTCTTTAGCCTCTATGTCATTTATTTCCACTCTGATCTTTATTATTTCCTTCCTTCTACTACCTCTGGGCTTTACTTGCTGTTCTTTTAGATGCAGGGTTAAATTGTTTATCTGAGCTTTTTCTAGCTTCTTAAGGTCTGCCTGTAATGCTATGAACTTCCCTTTCATTCCTGCTTTTGCTGTGTCCCATAATTTTTGAGTTGTTGTATCATTATCATTTGTTTCTAGGAATTGTTTAATTTTTTATTTAATCTCATTGTTAATATCATTCGTTATTTAATGACATGCTATTTAGTTTCCAAGTGTTTGAGTATTTTTCAGTTTTTCTGTTGTGGTTGATTTCTATTTTAATGCCATTGTGATCAGAGAAAATGCTTGATATGATTTCAATCTTCTTAAATTTGTTGAGACCGCTTTTGTGCCCTAACATGTGGTCTATCCTGGAGAATTTACCATGAGCACTTGCTAAGAATGTATATTCTACTGCTTTAGGGTGAAAGGTTCTGAAGATATCTATTAAATTGAGTTGATCTAGTGTGTCCTTTAAGTGCTGTTTCTTTATTAATTTTCTTTCTTAGGGATTTATTCAGTGATGATGTTAGTGCAGTATTGAAATCCCCTACTATTATGGTATTGCTGTTGATCTTGCCCTATATATCCATCAATGCCAGCTTTTTATATTTAGGTGCTCCTATATTAGGTGCGTAGATATTTTTAATGGTTATATCTTTCTGTTGGATTGCTCTCTTTATCATTATGTAGTGACCTTCTTTATCTGTTACTGTAGCCTTTGTTTTAAAGTCTATTTTGTCTGATATAAGTATTGCTACCCCAGCTTTCTTTTCATTTCCATTTGCATGAAATATTTTTTCCATCCTTTTATCTTTACTCTATGTGCATCTTTTGTTTTAAGATGTGTCTCTTGTAGACAGCATATGTATGGGTCCTGTTTTCTTATCCATGCAGCTTCCTTATGTCTTTTGATTGGATCATTTAATCCATTTACATTTAAGGTTATTATTGATATGTAGTTGTTTATTGCTATTTTACTCTTTAAAACTGTATTTATCTTTTGTTATATTCTTTTTCCCTTTGATCTCTTTACAACAGGCCCCTTAACATTTCTTGCAGCATTGGTTTGGTTGTAATGAATTCCTTGAGATTTTTTTTTTTTTCTGTCTAGGAAGCTTTTTATTTCTTCTTTAATTTTAAATAATAGCCTTGCTGGATAAAGTAGTCTTTGTGTTAGGCTTTTGTTCTGCATTACTTTGAATATTTCTTGCCAATCCCTTCTGGCCTCAACTGTTTCTTTTTTTTTTTGAGAAGTCTGAGGTCATCCTTATGAGGGCTCCTTTGTAGGTGATAGCCTTTTTTTCTCTAGCATTTTTCTCTTTAATATTTTCTCTTTATCTCTTACTTTTGCTATTTTAATTATGATGTGTCTTGGTGTCAATTTCTTTGGGTTTTCTTTAATAGAATTCTCTGTGCTTCTTGAACTTGTGTGACTTTTTCCTGCATCAGTTTAGGGAAGTTTTCAGCTATGATTTTATTGAACAAAGTCTCTATTCCTTGTTCTTTCTCTTCTCCTTCAGGAACCCCTATGATGTGGATGTTATTTCTCTTCATGTTGTCACAGAGCTCTCTTATAGTTTCCTCAGGTTTTCTTAGTCTTTTTTTTCTTGCTCTGCTTCTGTGCCTTTGTTTATCTTGTCCTCTAACTTTATGATTCAGTCCTCAGCTTCATCCATCCTGCTTTTAATTTCTTCCATTGTGGTCTTCATTTCTGATATTGTATTTGTCTTTTCTGATGGATTCTTTTTTATTATTTCAATGTCCTTTTTTTTTAATTGCTGCCTCTTTATTTAGTTGTTTGTTATGGCCATCTATTGTTGTTCTAAGATCTTTGAGCATCCTAACAATCATTATTTTAAACTCTGCATCTGGTCATTGGTTATATCTGACTCATTCAAGTTCTTTTTTGGGGATTTCTCTTGATTTAATTGGGTTGCATTCCTCTGCCTTCACATTTTGTCTGTGTAAAAGAAGAGTGTGGCCGCTGTAGTCCAATGGGTGTGGCCTCTGTGTTCCCTAGATGGGGTCTGTCTGCAGGCCTGCCACCCCCTCTGCCACTGTCTGAGCCATTTAGGTATGGGCATTGCCAGCACTGGCCAGCTGCAGCTGTCGCTGCAGTTTCAGCCTCCCTTCCACAGGAGGAGCTGTGTTCATGTGCCTGGGTCTACAAGCCTCGACCTTCACCCTGCCCCTGTGGATGGTGCTGTGTTCTGCTCCCGGGGCAGCAAGCCTCAGTACCTGGGCGCCGGAATGAGCACTTTTGCTCAGCTGTGGGTTTCCGCCTGTTCTTAGGCTATCACCCTGCCCCCACGGACAGTGTTGTGCTTGTGATTCAGGCCGCAAGCGCTGGCTTTGTGGGCTGGGCTGCAAGCCCATGCTCAGCTGTGGGTCTCTGCAGTTTCCAGGCTTTCATCCTTCCCCTGTAGGCAGGATTGCAGGCAGGCCCGTAGTCAGCTGTACCTCTTTTGTATGCCCTTCTGCCACCACTGGGCGAGACTAAGCTCACGCCCGGCCTCAGTCATGGCTGGTCTGGCTTCTGCCCTCGCCAACGGGACCGCGCTTCCACATCCGCTGCTGCCTGCCCTCTGAGAACCCTCAGCAGTGTGGGTGGGGGCGCTGCATCTCAGACCCTAGCACTCAATACTGTATTCCTTAAGGCTCCCTCCTTCTAAGCAACTCTGCTCTGAGTTCTGTGGCAAAGCTTGTTTGGCTGGTGTCCTGCTTCCCTTTGTTGGTATTGCTGATTCCAGGGGAAATATTTATTCAAATTTGGGGAGTGACTCAGCCCAGGGGTTAGGGTGGCTGTCCCTCAAAGTGTTTCTCCCTGTGCCTCCTAGATTACATTCTCTTCCTGCTACTCTGGTCCTCTCCTCTCTCCCCATTCCCTGGAGCCCCAGGTGAGTGTTTGTGAAAGAGGTTTTCTGTGTGGTCCCTTTAAGAAGAATCCTGGGCCTGAGAAATCTGTCTCTTTCTTACAAACAGTATCCTGACTTGTTTCACAGCTAAATAGCTTCTTCAAGGCTCTGGAGCTGCATGCTGGGGCTTTGTTTCTGGGGCTCAGGACCGTCCCTCTCTGCTACGCGAGTCTCTCTGGGTTGTTGTTCACTCCCAGGAGCTGGGCAGCCCTCTCCCCGTGCCCGCTTTTCCTACCAGTCTCATTATAGCTTCTTTAGTGTTCCTTGGTTATAGATTCCTCTTAGTTTAGTCCAAAGTTGTTTTTTCCAGATGATGGTTCTTAAAATTAAGTTGTAATCCACTTTGGTTCTGGGAGGTGGAAGTTGGTATGTCCACTTATTCCATCGCCATCTTGCCACTCCAAAATTTCCCCCAACTGTCACATACTTTATATACATCACATTTCTTCTAATACAGTGGCTGGAGTCGTCTTTTTCCACATCTAGATCAGTATCCTGCTTCTTCAAAAATGTGTGTGGCGCTCAGATTCTGTAACCCATTCACATGGTCTCTCCCCACCCCCCTCCAGCACGGCCAAGGTGGCTCTGGCGGCTCCGTCCTACAATTATTTTTAACCTTTTCTTCCCTTTTCCCTGCTCAGAGCCAAGCTTCCTTCCATGCCACTATCAGCAGATGGCATTGACTACATTTTTACAAAGGATGTAGACATTATCAGAAAAGAACTTCCACACCTCACATCACCAAAGCTGAACCTCCCCCCCCCAACTGGCACTTATCCTTTCCTCCTATTTTAAGATACTCTGCCCCCTCCTTGCTAAAGCTGCCTGTGCTCATTCTCTCTCATCTTCAACCCTACCTGTTAATCTTGTTCTTTTCCAGAAGTATTTAAATCATGTTCATGCCAGAACCATGGAAAAAAAAATAACCAACCCCCTTTGTAAAACCGCTGCCCCCATAGCTTTCCAGTTATCAACCTCTTCTCCTCTACTTCACGGCCAGATCTTAAGAGTTGTTCAGAATTAGTCTCCATTTCTTCCACTCAGAAGCTACCAATCTTGATTTTACCTCCAACACTCCACTTAAATTCTCACCATAAAGTTTCTACACTTTCAAATCTGGTAGACTCTTATCTTCACCCTACTTGCGTTTTCCACAGTAGTCAAGTTTGCACGCGCGCGCGCGCACACACACACACACACACACTTCTTTAGCTCTTATTTTAAAATGTCAGTTATGCCTGACCTGTGGTGGCATAGTAGACAAGGTGTTGAGCTGGAATGCTGAGGTCGCTGGTTCCAAACCTTGGACTTGCCTGGTCAAGGAACATATGGGAGTTGATGCTTCCTGCTCCTCCCCCCTTTCTCTCTGTCTTTCCAAAAATGAATACGTAAAATCTAAAACAAAAACTCACTTTCTAAAATGTCAGTTATAAAGAGGATTAATGACACTTCATTGAATATCACTGTAGTTCTCTTAAAACCAACTAACTCATTTATTATAAAACCAATTTTAATAATTACCTTTCAATTTTAGTACCATATACATTATATATATATAATATATAAGTAAATTAGTTTATTTCTACTTTATATTTCAATACTTTAAATTTATTTTTTTTTAAATTATGTGTATAAGTACGTCATATTATTTCTGAATTTTATTTATGTTAATAAAAAGGGACTTTGAACACACTTGTTAGAAAACGTTGGTGCTGGTCTGGTGGGATTGGGGGTTGGATTTCTGCTCCAATGGCACCAACTTCCTCCTTGTCACGAGCCCAGGGCAGTTACCCCACACAAGTGAGCTTTGTATTTCCAGGGACCCACTGCTTTTGGAAAAGATTCAGCTTGTTGAACAGCTGAGTGATAATCTTTGTCTCTTTAACTAATAGGAGTTATTTTGGTTGCTCCTTAGTTCTTATATGAGCTACCTGAAGAGTGATTTTTCATCAAAATATTTTATCACTTCTTTTTATACTGAACTCTCCCAGTGTTTTGTGTGGGAAGACACAGAGTAGACAAACAAACCTCTAAGCACAAGATTGTTTCTCCTGTTGACAAGTATTTGTAGTGAAGGTGTTTCCTGGTCATGGGTCTTTCTTTGGAAAACCGTTATCATGGGCTCAACATGGCAAGGCCATCTTTTTTAGTATTGTTCCCAAGAAATGGTTTATAGCCATTAGACTGCTTTCTGCACATGGGCATCTTTTCTCCCTCCCTGTGCAGGAAGCAGTTTTGATTGCTTCAATGGAAAAGCTTGGCTCTATGATGGGTGGTCTGAAGAATTACTGTTTTCCTGATAGACTCAGGGCCCATGCGTGGGACCACCAGGGCGCATCCTAACAGGGAGCACAGGGTGCTCAGCCTTGCCTCCGGCCCTTTCCTCCCTTTGTATTTCAGATAACAAGGGGGTTGCAGCCAAATGGGCAGTATGCAGACACAGCTCACCAGGACAGCCAGGGTTCTGGGGAAGTTTCACCGGGCAGAGTGTGCAGTTTTGTGGGCTGTCAACTACAAGACAGCAGACATAAAGAAATCCATTGAGGCCCTTGTTACTCAGTGTCTGCAGATCAACACCATCTGTGTCACCTGGGGACTTATTAGAAATGCAGTCTCAGGCTTCACCCCAGACCAACGAATCAGAACCTGTGTGTGGATGAGACCCCTAAGTGACTCTCTTGTACATTACAGTTCTCGAAAGCACTGCTGTCCTAACCCGCATCAAGGCTGCAGCCTTTGGACCACAGCACAGACATTGCTCCCTCCAGGAAGCCTTCCCAGACCCTCTGCAGGCCCTGAGTGCTTCTTTCACATTCCCCACCGCCCCTGGACCTTGCAGGCTTCTTATGGTCTGTCAATGTAGATCTGCATGCCTGCCCTTCTGCAGAGGTGAGCTCTAGCCCAGGTCATGCTGTGTTCCCCTTGCATGTGGCCTAACTCAGAGCAAGCTCTAGCGAGGCTCATGGAACCAATGATGGATGATTGGGCAGGTGACTGACATGACAGAAACAAAAGCCTGGAATTCACGGAAGGGTAGATATTTTTGCTGCTTCTTAGACAAGCTCTACAAGGTAAGAACAAGACTCCTTCGATGGCATACATATTAAACATCAACCTCTCATATGGCATTTAGGAATCCCAGAGTACGTTGGTTCAGGCACTTCTGTACCTAGAGACACACAGGATTTCCTGGGCTCTAAGTGAGTGACTCACTCTCTTGAGGGTGCTGTTGCCAGCTACTTGGTGAGGTAGGGAAGAGCAGCAGCAAAAGGTCAAGGCCAACCCCACAGCACCTATGGGCTAATCCTCCTGTTGGCAGGTCCTTTGTTACACCTGTTCCTTCCTGCCACCCACCTTGGCATCCTCTTCCTCCTGAGAAGCACCTGCAGCAGGATGTGGGACGGGAGGGGGCGTGTATGGAACTTTGCTGTGTCAACATCTTTGGTATAAAAAATACTCCCCAGGCCTAACAAGGCTCTGAGAAGGAAAGCAGCCCATATCAACTGGTGTTGGTGATCCTGGGTGGGTTCCAGCTGCCATGTTCCCCTGCTGCATGTCAGCAGAAAATGCTGACACCTCTGCTTTCCCTGCCTTCTTTGCAGAGAGCCTCTCTAAGGACCACTGCTGCCTCTTCATCAGGGCCAATTTAGGAGACAAGCTTCTGCCGCTCAGCCTTGGAGTGACTGTGGGAAGCATCTGCAGGAAGCACTGCTTCCCCTTCATCAGTCACTGGCCTAATGAGATAGTCTTGCACTTGGCTTTATTTCCTTTTCACTAAAGGACCCAGATGCGCTCCACAGCCATGAGCTCATGAAGGCCCCCCTCCCTCCAGCACTCTCTGCTCAGCCTCTGCTGGTTTGACTCTCTTTGTTTCATCCCAAGAGGCCCTCTGGCCCAGGAGACCTAAGAAATATGAGAGCGCATCACAGGCCACGTTCAGAGCAGAGTTCAGTGTGCGGCTCACTGGTCTCTTCCATCAGGATCTCATCCCTTTGTGTTAAAGGTGCTTCTTTCTGTGGAAATGACAGATCACCTTGCTTCTGCCAGGAGTTCGGGGGGCTCCATGGAGAACAACTGTTTGTGCCCAGGGAAAGTGAAAAACAGTTTCAGTATGAATCAGTGAGGGATGGCATATGAGTCAAGGGCACATGTCCTGCGGCCCTGGCTGCAGTCCAGCCTCTTGTGTTCTGGGGCAGCAGAATTTCAAGTTTGTAGCTTCGGTGGAAAAGCTGCTCCAGCTGTTCTGAAACATAATCCTCTAAGAGCAACTGGGACTGACATGGGTCCTGGGTGCTTGGAAGGTAGGCTCTCTGCCTGGTGGCCGCAGAGGACGTTTGGAGAGATCCCTGGCATTTCCCACAGGACCAATTTGATGAGGATCTCCCTGGGTGGGGTCCCAGGAAAGGTTAGGCTGTGACCCTCCCCTGTGGACTGGTAGAGGGTCGGCTCTAGGTCTTCCTGGAAACATTCCAACTAATGATCTAAAAGTGAGAAGGCACAGTGGTCGAAAGAACGGTCATTACCAACTGAAAGGAAGGAAGGAATTATACTTGTTCTCAAAAAGGGGTTCATTAGTGGCTCCGGGAAGGAGGTGACTTCACACTCCCACAGGAGGATCGATTTGCAGCCACAGTGGTGACTTCTGACTGTAAGGAAAAATAATCTCCTTGGCTTAAGGAGGATTTGGGGGAGCAGCTTCAGGCCCAAACCCCCTTCCTACCCTATTTCTGGCAAAGAAAGGGCCTTCAACTGGTTCCCAGAACACAGACACCACCCCCCACCACACCCACCCCAGCTGAAGATGGTCAGGGAAGACGCTGCACCCCCTCCTCACAGGTCACTCTGGCCTGGTGCAGTCTGATGGGTTCCGGCTCCAGGTAGAGCTCCTGTCTTCCCTACCCCCTAAGAACCCCAGCTCTGGAAAAGCCTTGGGAAAGTAGCAAAAGGGGAGTGGCAGGCACAAATGGACCGACTCCACTAATGAATGTGCAAGCCCCTCATTGCCTTTTCTGTGCAAAAACTGTGTCTATCTCTGCAAATGCCACAACGTGAATTGCTACTCTCTAACATCTGGCACTCGCTTTTAAATTTATAAGTTGGAAACTCAGGGACTCAACACTTTAGCTAAATAAGTATAATAGCAAATCCTGTTATATATATGAAATATATATGAACCTATATATCACACACAGGTGTGTATCATTCTGAATATTACCGAATACAGTTGTGTCCCAGGAATTCGGACCTCAAACCACCAATTTGTGCACAATTACATCATACTGCATGATCAAGAAAAACAAACCCTGACAGGCTCAGGGCATCCTTCTGCCTACATCTGGTTTCTGGAGCCAGGAGTGAGCCCCTCACACATGACTCGTTTTCTGGGCCAGAGCATGGTCCATTGGTAGTGTGAACTTGACTGTGCTGTCCTTCTCCCAGCCCCTCCGGATCTTGGAGAGTCTGAGGCTTAAGCAGGGCAGGAGGAGCAGGGCTTTGGCCAGGATGACGACGCAAGGCACCAGCAGCGTGAGCGTGAAGGTGGGAGGCAGGTAGAACTTGTAGCGGCTCTCCTCAAAGGCACGGGTCCAGCCGTAGGTGAGCGTGTGCAGGGTACTCAGCACCAGGGTCACAAAGCCCAGAGTGGACTGCGGAAGAAGAAAGAAGGCTGGAGTGAGGGCCAGAGGATTAACAGACACAGGATTCCACCAATGGCTCACTGCTTGCCTGGCAGAGGGGAAGGAAGGAGTGTGGCTTAGTAATCATGGCTCTGGGTTCAAATCCCAGCCCTGCCACCCACTCTCTGCATGATCTTATCACAACCTAAACTCTCAGAGCCTCCATTTCCCTCAGAAAAACAGGACTAATGCTCTCATCCTGAAAGTATATAAAGATAAATAGATTCATGAGGATTCAATAAAATAACTGTTGTGTGTACCTTTGGTGGCTGCCAGAGGACTTAATTTTTTTTTTAATTTTTACTTTACATAATCCTTTATTTTTCAATTACAGTTGCCATACAATATTCTATTAATTTCAGGTATATAATTCAGTAGTTAGACATTATTTAACCCAGTAAGTGATCATCCAGATAAAACCAGCACCCATCTGACACCACCTGCAGTTATTACAGCATATTGACCACATGCCCTATGCCATACTTTGCATCCTGGTGAACATTCTGTGACTACTAATTTGTACTCCTTAATCTCCCCCTCTTTCACCCAGCTTGCCAGAGGACTTTCGGTTTTCAAAGAAGTTTAAAAATATTTTACTAGTTTTGTGTATGTTTTCATGTGTATTAGAGTAATAAGGGTTTACCAGCACGCCAAAATCTTTTTTTTTTTTTTTTACAGGAACAGAGAGAGGGATAGATAGGGACAGACAGACAGACAGGAACGGAGAGAGGTGAGAAGCATCAATCATTAGTTTTTCGTTGCCATTGCGACACCATAGTTGTTCACTGATTGCTTTCTCACACGTGCGTTGACCGCGGGCCTTCAGCAGACCGAGCCACCCCTTGCTGGAGCCAGCGACCTTGGGTCCAAGCTGGTAAGCTTTTGCTCAAACCAGATGGGTCCGCGCTCAAGCTGGCGACCTCGGGGTCTCGAACCTGGGTCTTCCGCATCCCAGTCCAACGCTCCATCCACTGCGCCACCGCCTGGTCAGGCCAAAATCTTAATTTCATAGGTTTATTTGGCCTAAGGTAAACAAAAAGTAAAACATGTACTTGACACGTGGACATGGCTTCAATAGTGAAGGTGATTTTCTGGGGCCTGAGGGCTGGGTGACCTGACACTGTAAATAAAGCCCAGGACATCGCACAGATGCTCTTTGTGGGTGCTGGTGCCTCACCTCCTGCCCACATACTGAGTCATGGGTACCAGGTGGAAATTACCCTCTCTCCTGGAATGAGGTTAATGACCAGGGGAAATCCAGACTATTGCGAACCCCACGTTCCAAGGAAGCACCCCACCCCTAAGCCACGTACGGGTCACTTCCAGCTAAGATTAGCTCCTCACCAAGTGCCTACACACATGACTTTCTGTGAGAACAGTTGCACAGTGCTGCTCCATAACCCCAGCCTGGGGAATCCTCTGCATGCCAGGTTTCTTGTGGACCACGAGTGACTCACTCCCAATTATACTGTTGGTGCTGGTCTTGACTGCTTATGACTGCGCAAGTCACTTCTTCAATCTCTGTGAGAAGTGGTTCCAAATGTTGCAGTCAGAGATGCGGGAGCAGCCACGCGCAGACCAGCATTCTCCAGCCCCCAGAGGGGGCAGGCATACGAGGGGAGAGGGCACCAATCTTAGAGCTTTATGGGGAGGTAGAGAGGAGAGGCACAGGACAGGTCTGATTGATTCTCTAAGCACTGAGGAGCCACGGAGAGGTATGGGGCAGAGGAGACCTATGTTTATTACATAATGAAAAATAGCCGCGGTTATTACATAATGAATGAAAATGCAATGAACACATTTGCATTTTCCCCAAGGCTACAGTGCAAAGGTTTCATTGAAATATGGCACGATGGTTCCTCAAGGTCCTCTTTATAGGTTGGTTTTGAGTTTTCCACAGAGAAGCTGCAATTGGGCTGCTTGGATGTCCTTCTAGCCCAACCTGTCGGCAATGGCCCAGGGGCTCAGCTGAGAGGCACTGCCTTGTTTGTGCTCCCTTCAGAACACATTTCTAAGTGGGTCTGACACTAACACTAAGTGCCTCATTCTCCCTCCTCCCTAGTGTGGGAGGACCTTTGCTGGTTCCCGTGCCAGCACAAAAACCAGGATGGTAAACCTCAGTAAGTGGAAGAACATACTTTGCAAGAGTTACTTGTAATATTTTTACTAAAAATAATTATAATAAACAGCTTCTAATGGCTACCCACTATAAGTTCACAGACAGGTTCCTAAGTACAGCACTTTTTACCCCAAATAAAATATTAGCTACCAAAGATCCCAGTCCCTCTCTACCCTTCCCAGCCATCTCTGGCTGTTCTTGGCTTTGTGACCAGAGCAAGGATCTTTTTATCTCCTCCTTAACAATTTCCTGGCTCAACACAGCCAGTTGGGAAAAGCCATGGTTGGCTCTGTGACACTAACCAGTTACTTTGTATGTCATGTTAAAATGGTCAGCCCCCAAATGGAGGCCTCTTTGACTGTGAGTGACATGTAACCAAATCCTTATCACTTTTAGACAAGTCTATCAAAAATTCCAAATCTCCCAAGTGTCCGTCAGAAGACGAGTGGATTAAAAAGCTATGGTACATATATACTATGGAATACTGCTCAGCCATAAGAAATGATGACATCGGATCATTTATAACAAAATGGATGGTCCTTGATAACATTATACGGAGTGCAATAAGTAAATCAGAAAAAAAGAAAAACTGAGAACAGCATGATTTCATACATAGGTGGGGCATAAAAGTAAGACTATGAGACATGGACAAGAGAGTGGTGGTTGCGGGGTGGGGGGAGGGAGGGAAGGGTAGGATAGGGAGGAGGGGAGGGACACAGGAAAAACCAGATAGAAGGTGACAGAGGACAATTTGACTTTGGGTGACGGGTATGCAACACAATTGAATGATAAGATAACCTGGAGATGTTTTCATTGTACATATGTACCCTGATTTACTGGTGTCACCCCATTAAAATTAATAATAAAATTAAAAAATAAACAAAATAAAAAAATTCCAAATCTCTTAGCATATTCTAAACCACACTAATCTTTTCCAAGTTCTGATCTATTAACATGGAAGATGACTAACTAGGGTTAAAAAGTCCCTAGCATTGAGAAAATATTTGCAAGTCATGTATTGGTTAAGAGATTAATATCCAGACTATTTAGAGATTTCTAAACTCAACAACAACAACACAGCCAAACAACCCACCTCAAAAATAGGACAAGGAAATGAATAGAAATTTCTCTAAAGAAAATACAGTATATGAGTGGCCAATCAACACATAAAGAGATGTTTGACATCACTCATCATTGGGGAAATGCAAATCAAAACCACAATGAGCTACCCATTAGGATAGCTACTATCAAAAAACAAAAATCAAACAAAATTGTAAGTGGTGGTAAGGATGTGAAGATGTTGGAAATAAGTGCATTGCTGGTGGGAATGTAAAGTGATGCAGCCACTGTGGAAAACAGTATGGTAGTTCCTTAGAAAATAAAAATAGAATGACCATATGAGCTAGCAATCCGACTTCTGGGTATATATCCGAAAGATTCAAAGTATGTATCTTGAAGACATATGTGCACACTCATATTCATAGCACCATTATTCACGTAGCTGAAATATAGAAGCAACCCAAGAGTCCATTGAGAGACGGATAAACAAAATGTAGCATAGGCACACACTGGAATATTACTCAGCCTTAAAAATGAAGGAAATTCTGACACATGCTACAGCATAGATGAACTTGTGGACAATTATACTCAGTGAAATAAGCCAGTCGCAAAAAGACAAATACTATTTGATTCTAATTTTATGAGGTATTTGAGTAATCAAAACCATAGAGACAAAGAATAGAATGATGGTCGTGAGGGGGAGGAGGGTGGGGAGAATGGGAAATTTTTATTTAATGGGTACAGAGTCTTAGTTTTGCAAGATAAAAAAGAGTTCTGGAGATGAATGGTGGTGATGGCTGCACAACATTTTGATTGTACTTAGTGCCTCTGATTGTATATTTAGAAATGGTTAAGGTGGTAAATTTTACATTATGGACGTTTTACCTCAATAATATATGTATATTTCTTTTTTAGTATGCACATGAGAGACAGGCAGGCAGGAAAGGAGAGATGAGAAGCATCAACTCATAGCTGTGGTACTTTAGTTGTTCATTGATTACTTTCTCATATGTGCCTTGACAAGGTTGAGGGGATCAAGCTGAGCCAGTGACCCCTTGCTCAAGCCAGTCACCCTGCACTCAAACTGGTGAGCCTGTACTCAAGCCAGATGAGCCTGTGCTCAAGCTGGCGAGCTCACAGTTTTGAACCTGGGACCTTAGTGTCCCAGGCTGACACTCTACCCACTGTGCCACCACCAGTCAGGCTGTTGATTTATTGATGACAGCATTCTGACAGGTGTGAGGTGACATCTCATTGTGGTTTTAATTTACATTTTTCTGGTGACTAGTGAAGTTGAACATCTTTTCATATGTCTGTTGGCCATCAGTATGTCCTCTTTGAAGAAGTGTCTATTCAGGTCCTCTACCCATTTTCTTTATCGTATTGTTTGCTTTTTTGGTGTTGAGTTCTTTATAAATTTTGGATATTAACCTCTTATCAGGTTGATCATTGGTGAGTACCTTCTCCCACTCAGTAGGTTGTCTTTTTGAATTGTCGATGGTTTCCTTTGCTTTGCAAAAACTATTTTGATGTAGTCCCATTTGTTTATTTTTCTTTTTGTTTCCCTTGCCCAAGGATATATATCAGAAAAAAAAATTGTTACGAGAATGTCTGATATTTACTGCCTATGTTTTCTTATAGGAGTTTTATGGTTTTGAGTCTTACATTTCAGTCTTTAATCCATTTTGAGTTTATTCTTGTATATAGTGAAAGAAGGTAGTCTAATTTATTTTTTTGCTCATATCTGCCCAATTTTTCCAATACCATTTATTGAGTAGACTGTCTTTACCTCATTGTAGGTTCTTGCATCCTTTGTCATATATTAATTGACCATATAGGCGTGAGATTATTTCTGAGCTTTTTACTCTGTTCCATTGACCTGTGTCTGTTTTTATGCTGGTACCATACTCTTTTAATTATGATAGTCCTGTAGTATAGTAATCAAATACTTATGACATCAGATAGTGCTATTCCTCCAACTTTGTTCCTCAAGATTGCTGTGGCTATTTCAGGTCAGTTGTGTTCCATATAAATTTTAGAGTTATTTGTTCTAGTTCTGTGAAAAATGTCATTGGTATTTTGATAAGGATTACTTTGTATCTATAGGTTGCTTTTGGAAGTATGGACATTCTAGCAATGTTAATTCTTCCTATTCATGAGCACACTATATGGTTCCATTTATTTGTATCTTCTTCAGTTACTTCCTTCAATGTCTTATGATTCTTTGGGTACAGTTCTTTTACCTCCATAGTTAAATTTACTCCTAGGTTGGTTTTTCTTTTTGATGCAGTTGTAAATGAGATTGTTTTCTTAACTTCTCTTCATTATTGGTATATAAAAATGCAATTGATTTTTTTCCTGCTACTTTACTGAATTCATTTATCAGTTCTAGTAGTTTTTTGGTGGAATCTTTTGGGTTCTCTATTTCATGTCATCTGAAACTAATGTTAGTTTTGCCTCTCCCTTTTCCATTTGGATGCTTTTCATTTCTTTCTGTCTGATTGTTGTGGTCAGGATTTCCAATATTATGTTGAATAAGAGTGCTGAAAGTAGACATCCTTGTAGAGTAGTCTTGATCATAGGTCTTTGTTTTCCATCACTTTAAGTATTTTGTGTCAATCCCTTCTGGCCTAAAATCTTTTTGTTGAGAGATCAACTGAGAGTCAAATGGGAGTTCTCTTGTAAGTTGTCTTTTTCCTGTTGCTTTTAAGATTCTCTGTCTTTAACCTTTGCCACTTTAATTATGACATGTTTTGGTGTAGGCTTCTTTGGGTTCATCTTGTTTGGCATTCTGCACTTCCTGGAATTATATGTCTTTTTTCTTCACCAGGTTAGGGAAGTTTTCAGTCATTATTTCTTAAAATAGGTTCTTAATCTATTAGTCTCTCTTTTCCTTCTGGTACCACTATGATGCAGATGTTGTTAGGCTTGATGTTGTCTCAGAAGTCCATTAAACCATCCTCATTTTTAAAAATTCTTTCTCTTTTTCTTTGCTGCTCTGATTGAGTGTTTTCTGCTACCTTGTCTTCAAAATCATTGATTCAGTCTTCTGCTTTATCTAATCTGTTGCTGATTCCTTTCAGTGTATTCTTCATTTCAGTTATTGTATTCTTTATTTCTTACAACCACAATGAAGAATTGATGTTTCTCATCTCTCTCCCTTCCTGTTTGTCCCTATCTGTCCCTCTCTCTGTCTCTGCCATACACACACACACACACACAAATAAAATAAATGAAAAAAAAAAAGTTCTCACCAAGTTCCTTGAGCAACCTTATAAACAGTGTTGTGTCTTGAACTCTGTATCTAGTAGATTGCTTGCTTCCACTTTTTTTAGTCTTTTTTTCTTTTCTGGAGTTTTATCCTCTTCTTTCATTTGAGCCATGTTTCTCTGTTTCTTTCTTTTCGGTGTCTCTCTGTTCTTTTTTCTATGTATAAGGTAGATCTCCCAGTCTTGACATGGTGGCTTAATGTAGTAGTTGTCCTGTGGGGCCCAATGGCAGTCTCCCTGATTTCCTGAGCTGGGCACTCTAAGAATGTCCCTTGTCTGGGTTATGTGAGCTCTCCTGTTGTAGTTGATCCTTGATTGTTGTGAGCATGTCTGCAGGTGGGGTTGATCCTCAGGCTGACCAGCTGAGGCATCCCTTCATATTCTCAACTGCCATACGTGGGTGTGAGGCCAGTCCATTTCATTCTCCATCCCCCCTACCAGTCTGGACATGGCTTCTTTTTTATATCCTTAGTTATATGACTTTTGTTCAGCTAGTCTTCAGATGGTTCTCCAGGTTGATTGTTCTATTATTTAGTTAGCTATAATTTTGAAGTGGTCATGGGAGGAGGTGAGTGCAGCTTCTACCTGCTCCACCATCTTGGACCCTCTATCTAATAATATTTAACTGGCTTACCTAGGTATAGTCAGCACAGCCCAAACCAAATCAAAACAATACCACCACCACCCAAACAAACAAAAACCCCCAAATTTAACACTTTAAAAATGGTCTTGGGAGCAAAAGGATAAATTTAAGCACAAGTTACTTCTAAGTAATCAATGTACTATCTTGATGGATTTTAGCTAATTGATCAGTAAAGACCCAAGGGTCAGGCTGGGTCCTTTGAGCACTGTGACATCTCTTGTTGCAGTCATGTGTGGCAGGGGAAGGAAACGGGGTCTGGCTTGTCCCTCACTGGCAGTGGTAACTTTGCAGAAGATTGCAGCTTATGTCAGAAATCATACAGCCACTGTTGGGTTTTGTGACTTTTACACGTCCTCAACTCCTCAACTCATCCTATCAGTGACCACAGGAGGTGGACACAGGCTTAAGTGAGGACACAGATGCTCTCAGAGGCTAAAAACAACCATCTAATGGTGCAGGGCTGGAGAGTGGTGGTCTTGGGACTGAAATCCAGGTTGCTGTGTCCAAATCTGTTTCCTCCTCCAGAGATTGCCACACTAATTGCACCATGCATACCTGAGTCATCCAAGGAGCTGGTAAAACCAACTTCCAGAGCCATCCCAAGCCACCCTGGGCATTGGGTTTCATAGGTCAGTGGTGAGCCTGTGCATCTGCATTTCTCCAAGATAGCTGTGTGACTTCAGACTTTTTGGATGGTGGCTCACAGTAAGAACCACATTTGACATTACTGCCTGGTATGCAACCAGGCATACCACATATGTGTATATATATTTACTGAATCAACACAACTTTTAAAAAACATATCCTTCCAATATGCAAAGCACTCTGATGTTTTCTTTACCATTCTATTCTATGCCATGTTTTAAAAAGCTGTCTGAAAGCCACTAACTGAACTTCATGACCACCAATAAGTTATCAGTCACAGTTTGCAAACAGTGACCTGGACCATTTTTATGCCCAGGGTCAGAGTGCTTTGACCCTTCTCTCACTGTCTCCTACTAACCCAGAAATAGCTGACAGGTGGCTCAGTCAGGGATAATGGAAATGTGGCCATATACCCTAAGAATAATAACAAAATGTTTTTTACCTTTTTTCACACATAAAGTCTCACCATGGCTCACAGCATCCTGTAGAGCACTGACTCCATTTCACAAGAGGCTCGGGAGGGCTCTTACCAGTCCTTGGCGACAGGGCCAGGACAGGGCTCCAGGGCACTCACAGCTCCTCCTCCCATCAGCACTCTCGGAGGAGATAGAGCATTTGTTCTTATGAACAGGATGCAGGCAACTGATTCCCACAAGTAAACTCTGCCTTTCTCCCCATCTCCCTGCCTGCCAACCCCCCTGGTCTTGCAGTGGCAGGAGGACATTCATATTTATCTTTTCAACTCTTCAAAATGTAAAGCAGAGTGTGGCTGCCAAGGTTCTAGGCAGGCTGGCTAAAAAACCCAAATCCTCTGGCTTTCCCAGGGCAGCCAGAGCCCGGCTTGTAATCTGTGGCTGCTTAAGGGAGTGACTGTCTGGTGAGAGGAGCAACCTGCAGTCTGTTTTAATTGTGGATAAACCATGCACCCCGGGATACTCTGGGCAGGAACAGGAAAATCCTAGATTTGTGTATGCAACACATGAGGATTAGCAGCCGATAAGTAAAATTCCTTTTCTCCTCTCTAAAGCTGGCAGCGTGTCAGCCCTAAGCATTCCTCCAGGGACCTTCCAAGATGAAGAGAGCCAATCAGATTCAGAAACAGACATACTTAAAAAAAAGAAAAAGGCAAGAAAAACCCAACCATAGCTTTGTTTTTATTCTGAGGTATGTAAGTAGTCCCAATCAGGCACAATTTGGATTACATAAGAGCACTGTACCATCAGTGTCTCTCTCTGGATCTTATACTGTGTCCCCAATGCAAAGAGAAGATTGCAACAGATTTTTGTTGACTGGAGGTGGATATGACAGCTGTCTCCTGCCCTGATACAATAGCAGCAGCAGAATCCAGTATTAGTCAGCAGCCCTCCACAGGAGGGAATGAGTTAATCCACCAGCACTGGGGAGCTGATTACGTACTCTGATGGGGAACAACAGCAGATGCCAAAAAAATGTAAGAAGTCCGTCTCAGTGGTCCTTATGATTGAAATGTGGTCACAGTGCCTATCTTGTTCCCTGTCATGTGCCAGGCCTAGCACAATGGCTGGCATGCAGTAAGTGCTCAACAAATAGTTATTGAATGAATATTTGGCATAAAGAACCTTTTGTCCCTACCAGCATTTCTCAAGGTGTATTCTGTAGTGTAGGTAGTGCTAATGTTCAAATCAGTCTGGTTGACAAGGTCCGTTGTTATAGACATCAAAATTTTTGATGTGTCCAAGTGCATTGGGTCTCTCTTGGGGGAAGCAAACCTTTACTCAAATTCATTTGACTATAGACCTCCTTTTCTCTGGATTTGTAACAGAAATGGTATCCTTTGGGAAATGCTGCATTTCAGACTGCCCAAACCAAAGGGTTAAAGGGACCAACAGGGCTGAATTCAAAGGAGGGTGGTTGGTGAATGCACTGATTTACTGACTCCTAGCTAGACCAGTGCAGTGTCCAATGACTGCATATCATAAGATTTTTTTGGGGGGAAGCTCAAGAATTGTAGAGACTGATACTGTTTAATCCAGGGTTCAGTGTTGTGTTGTCCAATTTTTTCATATGCTTATATCTGGTTTCCCAGGAGTCAGCAGGATAAGTTTGTCCTAGGCAGCCCCTTGATTGGGAGACTCACACGGGCCCTCAGGACTTGGAAACGCCTGGCATCTGACTGAGCGGTCCTGCTGTACAGATGGTCACCACTATGGCAGTCTGAAAGGGGGGAGGTACACGCCTATACCAGGTGAGGCGAGGTCAGGCTGTGGCCCGCTAGCAGAGGCACACTACTTTACCTGAACGAAGCTGAATTCCCTCCAGTTGAGTGAGTTTGCGATGGATGGCAGTGAGGTGACAGCCAGAAGGGACAGAGTGCCAAGGGCCAGCACTCCCAGGGAGAGATATATCTCCATCCTCCAGATGTCTTCCTCAATCCAGAGGTGACTCTTGTTGGTCAAGACCTGGGGTAGATGGAGGGGAATCATGAACACTGTGGCAGTGGTCGGTGCCCTGGGGTGTGGGCGAGTGAATACGTTCAGAATCAAGACATAGAGTGATGATGAGCGTTCCCACCAGCCGTAGCACATGCCTGGCTCTGTTCTCAATGCTTTACAGTCAGATCGTCTAATCCTCACAGCCACCCCACAGGCTAGAGGCCACTCCTATTCTCATTGAACAGAACTGGGAAATGAGGCAAAAAGGACAAAGTATCTTCCTCATGATCACACTCAGCTAGAAGAGGGCAAAACTGGGATCAAGACCTGGACAGTCTGGCTCCTAAGGCATGGACTCCTCCTTGTGGCTATTGCAGACCTGCCTGGGGTCAGCCAACCAGACTGGTCACATGAACCTGTTAAGAGTTGAAGTCAACAAGACATACAGACCCTTCAAGCATGACCATATCATCAGTTTTCTTATCCCCAAATCCCCCAAAGGAGGGAGGGTGAAGCTCTCCTAGCTTGGAATCCTGTCAGCCAGATGGGCTCATGGGTCTGCTGCCTGCTTGCTCCTGGGACCCTGTGCCTTCCTGACCCCTCACTGAGGCCCCGTCACTTCCTCACACTCAGGACACAGAAAGCCACAGCCACTAAACCGTAACATTTCCTGAGTCAAAGCCCCCAGCTCCTACCTTCCCACCCAAATCCCCGCTTCTGATGACACATGTAGCTCTGGCTTACCACTGCCAGGCAACAGAGACTGGCATCCACTTACCAAGCATACCAATGAGCACTTATAAAGCACTTACTGTGTGCTGGGCCCTGGGTTGCAGAGAGCAAAGACACCTGCCCTCACAGAGCTGATCCAGAAACACACAAATCAGGGGTCTGTATGGGCCTGGAGATTTCCACCCCTCCCTCCCCACCCAGACTCTTTGCTGAGCCCCTTCCAGCCCGGCTGATATTCACATACACTGCAGGCACAAAAGGAAGAACTTTTATCAAGGCCCTTCCATTAGAACAGCCATTTCCAAATGAGACCAGGCAGCATACTTCCTGGAAGTCAAGGTGTTCTCTGAGAAATGCCACGAAACGCTGACACTTTACTTCTGCCAGCAGGACAAGGAAGAGCATTTCCATTAGAAAACGTGGAAAGGCTTTGGTCGGCAGGCTTCTGCTTAGCAAAACAGAACTCATACAGATTTTTGAGAAAGTATTTCAGCAGGAAAAAAAAATAGTCAAGCCCAATTACCATATAATGTTAAAAATGAATCTAGTGGGTTGAGCAAAATGGCTGAGTAGCTTATGAGAGAAAGTTTATAATACTGTGTGTCTGGGGACTCAGCTTCTCATTCTGACCACAAATCACTCTCTGGACTTCCTTCTCTGTACCTGAGAAAGCTGGGTGAGGTCCTGTCAAATATCCTGTGACTCTGCCAGTGTACCAAGCACATGCCAGTATTAGCTAGAAAGTGGCTGATACCCCCCTGCCGAGGGCTAACAGCGCGGGAAGGAGTCTTACACCTTTGCAGCGTCAACAACCACTAACTAAGTCATCTCTTCATTGCAAGTTGTTTGTTCTTCAAGTATACTTCATTAGTCACTGCTTGCTGCATCTTGTTAAGAGCAGGCAGTTAATGTCACAAGTCAGAGTTTGGATGATCACACGCATACCACACTTGCTTGCAAATTGTCTTGTGTTTTTCCTCTAGTATTTCCACTCTGCAGGGATACTGGAAGAGGGTGGGAAGGGGGGCGGTGAGGGAGCAATGAGTGGTGTGGAGCCTGCAAGGAGATCTAAATCCAGCTCCCTTCAATAGCTTGTAAGAGTTTTACCCAACCTACCAAGCCCCAGGAACCCCAGTATAGTCCTCAGGGCTCCGAGTGACCAGCGTCACACACAGCTGGAACACCGGTCTAACATAAGGTGACCAGATTATAAAATTGGTAAAGTAGGACACCATTGACCGGAGGTGGGGGTGGGGTTGTTGATTAAAAATTTGGTCTATATGGAGCAAAAAAAATTTTCATAGAATGCAAAAATAGTATTGTAATATATTTTTTAAAAATTTCAACATAAGTACAATTTACAAATATAATACATTAAAAATTACGTATAGTATTATTTTATTCTTTGGCATATTTCTCATTTGAGTGAACTTATTTTAGTAGATTGCTGTCATTTAAAAGGTCATGAAATTTTTCACAAGAATTTGTTAAATTATATTTCACACATAAAATGGCTTTCAAAGTCTCAACACTTAATTGTGATTTTTCTGATGTCCACACTTTATTTAGCGTAGAAAAAAACGCGTTCAGTCACATCATTAGTTCCTGGTAAAGAGAGCGCGTATTCCACAATTTTTAGTGCATTATTGAATGGAACATTGTTTCAAAATGAAATATTTCTAACCATTTGTTTTCTATTGTGATTTTTGCTGATGCCCCAGATTTAACCTTTACCTTTTCCTTATCAATATATATATTTAATAATGATACCTCATTAAAAAGATCATTTTTGGAAATATTACTATATGGGAAATTTTGAGTGAGTCAGAGGGATCGGGTTACACGGTCCCGAAACCGATGCCAGAGCTGCACGAGCGGGTGGGAGCAGGCAGGGCAGCACCGCCACCGTGCTCGCACACGAGTTGTGCACACTCCCGCCTGGACTCGTCCTTGTGGCGGCCGTGCTCCCCGTGTCCAGCCCCGCCACCCGCTGGAGACCTAGCGGCTTGCGCCTTGCTGAGCCTGGAACCACATGCCAGTGTCCAGGACATGGGCCTATGGGTAGTTAGGGGACTTGACAGCCACCACCCCAGCAGGTACGTCCCGCCAGAAGTTCTTTGTTTAGGGGCCCCACTTGGGGCAGCCAGCTCATGCAGCAGTGCAGGCGCTTCCAGGTGGAGGCGGGGTCTCCCCGCTGAAAATCAAAACCGTATATTCCATTCCCGTTCTCCCGCCATTCCCTAGCTTTTCATGCATTCTTTCCAAAAATCGGGACTTTTTTAAAATGCCGCGGGATGCGGGACAAATTGTTAAAAATCGGGACTGTCCCACCAAAAGCGGGACGTCTGGTCACCTTAGAACAGCTCTTTATTTCCCCTAGTAATTCTCCCATGTTTAAAGCTAATCAAGGTGGCCACCTTGGGAAGTGTTCTTCATCAAGAACAGATGACATGGTGGCTGGCATTCATGTGGCATTTCCTAGTCTCTGAAGGTTGCAGGTAAGAGGCTGAAGGACCCAGGGCCAGGAGGACCAGTGGGGCTACAGCATTAGCCCTGTTCCATGTCCCAAGGGTAGGTGATGGGTGGGAAGGGAGTGGTGCTGACCCAGAGAATTGGTGGGCAAGATGTGGCAGGGGCAGCCCGTAGTGTGGAGTGGGGTGGGGAAGAGAATGGCCTTGCAGCCCTACGGCCTGGATTTCAATTTCCTCTCTGCCCTAGGGCAGTCATAGAACCCTGGCCCGTGGCAATGCTCTTTGTCACTGTGTTACTGCAAGGACTGAAAGGAGGACGGCTGTGTAAGGAACAAGTAGCACGTGACTGGCACACACTAGGTGATTAATGTGAGTGGCTGGTGCCGTTGTTCCTAATGAGAACTGGGAAGTTAGACTACTTCTTGCTCCAAGTTCCTCTTTAGTGGAAATCTGTGTTGCAAACCTTGGGCCTCAGGGGTGAAGCCTTGGCCACAGAGCTCTGAGTCAGAAGGAAGACAGACAGACTGACAGACGAGTAAATGAGTGATTAGTGTTGCATAAGGAAAGTCAAAGAATGTAGACAACATGCACTTTATGGATGTGAGCACGGAGAATGGGGTGGATGGGTTGGTGAGCCTAACAAAAGTAGAGTTTTGAAGGAAGAAAAGAAGTTTGTTAGACTGTCAGTGTTGCCGGGTAGAGAGCCCAGACCAAGAAGAAGGAGCTTTGCCCACGCATGGGGCAGTATGGGACCTAGTGTGACATGCCACAGGAGCAGGGGAGTGTCACTGAGTGCTTTTTAGCAGTGACATTAGACAGTTCTCTCTGACAGTCTACACTAGATTTGGGACAAGCAGGAAAAGAAAACTGTGTTAGCTAAACGTTTTCTTTTATCTTGATCTTGAAATACATTTGTAGGGAACCATACAAGTAAATCAGAAACACTGTGCAAATATTAGTTATTGTTCACAATAATACAGTCAATAAAGATGTCTAGAGAGGTTTTTTCTAAAGCAGGGGAACAGCTCTGCCTCCATGTCTGTGGACTTGGGGGCTTAAAGGAACCTTACAGTCCCCAGTGCCATGACAAATTTGATCCCTTTCTCCAAAGGCCTAGAAGAGCAGCTAGGATGGTGAGTGCACCCATCAGGACGCCCTGAGAGGGTAGCCAAGGGCAGAATGAAAAAGTCACACGTCAAACACAGTGGAGGCACTGCTGTTAGGGGCTGAATGCAGAACAGCCTCAGGTGCCCAGTCTCAGAGCCTGAGAACAAGGCTGCAGTTTGAACACCTTAGGTTAGGCAACTCACCACTTCTGGGTTGCTCTGTTCTGTGTTAAGCCCCTCGCTACCTTCTAACCATCCCCCCTCCCCGATATACCCACATCAGCCCTGGCTCTGCCCTCCATATCTCTGTGGAATAAGTTTAAACCCCTTTGTACGACAGGGTTTTGCTGTCTCAGAGAGTGATCCAGTCCTGTGGGAGTGATGGTTGCCTGGCAACCACCACCCTAGCCTCCAGCCCTAACCAGCTTTGGAACTCAGGGGAACTACCTGGCATGTGCCCCTCTGTGCCCTAGTATTTGCATCATGAATTACCCCTGGCAGGATGGAGAATTAAGAGGTCATCAGAGGGTGTGTGGGGTGGGGTAGGGGAGGGAGTAAGGATTTACCTTGAGCTTTTGGGAGGGGGCATTACCTTCTTCCCATGTACTGCCTGAAATGTCTGTCACCCAGAGATGCCACCGCCTGGGCAGCCAACACTTGCCAGTCCCAAGGAACCACACAGAGATGCCCTTTTTTTAGAAGAAAATATCATCAAAGAGCATCAAAACCATTATTAGCACTAGGAGAGACCTTGAGCTACACAATAGGACCCTGAGGACAAAAGAGGCTGTGACTTGCTCAAGGTCAAGGTCTTTGCTCCAATCAGTGAGGTTTAAGGACAGGAGTTCAGGGCTCTGGCCTTGAGATTCTCCCGATCTCCAGACCTCCCCACCCCAGCCAAGGGAAGGAACAAGATTGTGACCCCAGGACCTGGGAGAGTAGGTGCACAGTGAATGAATGTGATAATGACCTCAGTCTGGGATCATTCATTCAACAGTTCCTCTGGACTTATTTCCCCTGTAGAAAGCAGTGTGGATATGAACATGGACCTGGAGGAGAGCTGTATCTGAATCTCAGTACTGCCACTTTCTGGCTGTGTGACTTTGGTCAAGTTACTTAACCTCTCTGTGGCTCAGTTTTCTCACATGTACAATATGAGTAGCACAACACCTGGCTCAAAGGGTTGAAATAAGGGCTAAATGAATTCACATTGACATAGAATGGGACCAGGAACACAGTGAACCCTTTCTAAGGACTTGTGACTATTATTTTTTCCATTCCTCTTATTTCTAGCAGAAATCTTGCTTCTCTGCCTAAAGTGTGGTGTTCTCCCTTTCTCTTATGAAAACCCAAGGCCACAGCTACACGTTGCCAGGTGTCCGTGGGTGGGAAAGGACGAGGGCATTTGAGAAGCTGCCAGCAGGAGACCTGAAAATGAGTAGGGTCTGAGGATGGTGTTTCACAGGCAGTGGCACGACCTTGCTTCCTGGTCCTGCTCTGGGATATGGCCCAGCCACCGGGGGACGGCTGCATGGTTGGTGCACCTGGGGAGGGCGCAGTCTCACCAGAACCCCTGCATTCCCCCACGCTGGAACAGAAACAGCAGGTCCCATCCATACTGGAAAGAAGGATGGAGCAGAAATGTCTCACTGGCACCTGGACCTGACTCTGTTGGAGGACTAGCGTCCTGGAGTGGGCGGTGCCCATATACCAGTCCAGGGGCCTGGCACTGGACGTGGAATGAAGCAGGTTAGGAAACTACAGAAAGACAGCGTCATTTGCAGACCTGAGTGTGGGACTCAGGATCGGGCCTGGTGAGTCTCTGAACTGGGAAAGAATATCAGGAGGACTGCTTCTGTGGGTGCAGGTGCCAGGAGATGCTGCCTGCACTGCTACCTGCTTAGCCAGAGGCCCCATTTCACGGGAATCCTGCTGGTAAAGAGCAGCAGCGGCATGTCATCGTGTGGGTGTCGTGAATGAATGAGTAAATTGCTACCCTGCCCCCCAAATCCTGCTCCTACAGGTGTCCTCATCTCAGCCGACGGCAATGCCATTCCTCCAGGTGCTCAGGCCAAAATCTCAAAGATACCTTTGACCACCCCCATGTCCACCAGCAATTCTGTGAACTCTGGCTTCAAAACCTCCCTGCCCCTCTGCTGCTCCCACTCCCCCTAAACCTCCATTGCCTCTCACCTGGGTTTCTGCACAGACCCTTCGTTCTCTCAGCATCCACCTTTGACCACCTACTGCCTGTTCACCAAAAGCCTGGGTGAGCCAGTTAAAACATTAGATGGATGGATCATTACCCTCTACTCAAAAGCCTTCACTGGCTCCCTAGTTTACTGAGTCGAAGGCTGAAGCCCAATCTTAGCCTGCAAGGTTTCCCTAGTCTGGCCTCAACCTGTCAGGTCTCACACAGCACAGGGGCCTCCTGGCTATTCTTCTAGGTGCCAGGAGGACCCCACCTGAGGTTCTCTGTTCCTGCTGCTCCCTGCAGGTTGGGGACTCACACTCACCACCACCCTGCCTTCGGTCACATATCACCCCTCACATATTCCCAACCACCCTTTCAGCTGTCCCCCCGCCGCTCTCCCCGGCCTGATTTCATCCTTAGCACTCATGACCTTCTCAAAACCCTCTATAACCAGTGGTTCTTAACCTGGGTTCTATCGAACCCTAGGGGTTCGATGAGTGGGTCTCAGGGGTTCGGAGAAGCCTCTGCCGCAGAGGCTAGAATAAAGTAATACCGTAATTTGTTATGAGTTCATGCACTTTGTTGGTTTTGTTCTTTGAGCAAGGTGATGTTCATGCACGGCTCATTTTGTGCACCAGTAAAAAAACATATACCGATGTCTTGAATTTGGAAAAAAAAATCATATTTTATTTATCACTAAAGAAGTGTTCGGTGAATGTGCATGTGAAACTGGTGGGTTCGGTACCTCAAAAAAGGTTAAGAACCACTGATCTATAACATACTGTTGGATTTGGTCACATCTCCCCTGCCTGGGCTGTGCCCACAAGCCTCGTGAGTTTCACATTTCGTTCACTGATACCTGGCCAGGGCAGAACCCACAGAATGCCAGTAATGTAGGTGAGACAGTGACGGGTGGGCTGCACCCACGGGCACGCTGGTCACAGTACCTGGGCAACGGTGTGGACAGTACCTGCTTGACGGCGAGGTTGACCAGGTCGTAGCGGTAGGCGATGCGCAGTGGCAGGCAGACGCTGTAGGCGGCGTGCAGGGCGGCGCAGAAGAAGCTGAGCAGGCCGATCTGCTTGCGGTGCTGCATCCAGTGGTCCAGCCAGTCGGGAAAGCGGCGATACTTGGTGCCACGCCACAGCTGCAGGGCGGCTGCCAGCATGCCGGGCAAGTAGACCAGCGACAGCAACACGTAGGCCACACATGGCAGCGTCGTGTTGACTACGGACAGGGGGAGCTTGTAGAACTTGTTCTTGCCCTCCTGCAAGTAGGGCTGCAGCACATCCCGGATGAAGTTGTAGGTGTAAAAGAAGATGAAGAGCCCCAAGGCCAGGATGGTAGGCACCTTCCAGCTCGGGAGGAAGTGCAGAGGCATGGCCTCTATCTCCCGGGCCGAGGCCAGGGACCCCATGTCCACGGGCATGAAGCCCATGGCATGCGCCAGCTCTGAGATGGTGCGCTTGGCTTCTGGCTGGTCACCACAGATGGGCACCTGTGGGGGGAGAGGGTCACAGGCCACTGGGGTGGGCAGTGCCTCAGAGAGCAGCAGAACCTAACTCTCCCAGCAGCTGAAAAACCAAGGTCCTGCTGTGCTAGCAAATGAGATAGCTGGGAGCAGAGGTGGCTCTGACACCCAGGCTAGGGGTCTCCCCGCCCCCTGTGGCCTCCCAGACTGTAGTCCAGCAGTGCCTACCACTCAGAAAGAACACCAGGGCTCACCTAGCAGTGAACATTTTGCCCAATTCATTACCATCAGCCTCCACAAGCAAAAATAAGCAGCTCCCATGGGCCCTAGGAATAGGTGCTTCGAGGACTTTACACGTAGCTGCGAATGCAGCTCTAGCCCTCAGTCCAGGAGTGTCCCCTCTGTTCTTGTTCCTAGGCCCCTTATGGCCCTCAGCCAACACACAACGTCTCCACAAGTCTGCCCCAGCCTCAGTCCACTGCTCCTGCCATGAGCTACTATGCAAGCACAATGGTGTTCTTAGGTCCCTACACACTCCATGAGACTTGCTGACACTTTGTGATCAGTCTGATCTCCCAATCCTGGCTCAGCACATACTGTGTACCGGGCTTAACGTGTGATCCTTCAGCCTTGCCACAAGCCTAAAGAGAGATAATACTGTCCCTACTGTTTAGGTGAAGAAACTGAGGTCTGTGTCTTTGCAGGTTGTTTCCTCAGCCTAGAATGCTTTGTTGCTCAATGTGCATAACAACATGATGTGGGCCAAGACCAAGGTCAAGGTGGACCTCGAAGTCTTCCCCAGCCAGCCACCAGCTCTGTTCCTTCCAGGCCCTACACCCTAGCGCTAACCCGCAGTTCCCGGCCTGTCTGCACATGGATACCCTGTGATGTAGGCTACATACAGGGCCCTGCAGACAGGGGTGGCCAGACACGTGTGCTCTCCCACAGCCTGGCATAGAGCCTGCAGAGGAAATACCACATGGATCCTGCCTCCTTCCTCCAGAAACATGCTTGGCCTCTTGATATTAAAAACGACCTTATCTTAGTAAGAGCCCCTCCTGCCAGGAACTGCATGCAGCTCTGGTCATTATCTGGAGCCATTTCCTACCCTTAGAAAAACCTGCTATTGACTATTTTGAGAGATTCACTCAGTTCTTGGAAGCCCAGCGAACAAATGGATGACAGTTTGGGACAAGCACATTTCCTCAGGGCTTGGCACATAAGTGTGTTACTTTCCCCTTTCTGAGTCCAAGTCTAAAAGCAAAGTTTCTTTCCTTTTTGACTTTAAACATAAATAGAAAGCCATCAACTGTTTCCTCTTTGCCCCTTGGGTAATCAAGTTACCATAGAAGAAGAATATGAATTTCAGATTTATAGGAACTAGGTTCAAGTCCAGCTCACCAACTGTGGGACTTCATCAATATCTCTGAGCCTCAGTTTCCTCCTCCATAAAATGGGACTCTGCAGTGATATGAGAGGGGCTGAGATAATGGGCACAACAAGCCTGGTGCACTGAGGGCCCTCAAGGAAAGTTAGCCATCCATATCTTTGGTTATGATGGTTGTTATCCCCCCAGCACCTACCTGCCTGTTGCCATCCCTTGGGCCAGCCTGCAGGGTCCAGGCAGAGATGACATTGAAGGCCTTGACCACTGTGCAGGTGGGGAAGAGGGAGGCCAGGTACTCAGCATTGGACTCACGGTGCTGTAGGTACTCCTGCTCTGTGGGGTTGCTGACATCCACCAAGATCTTGCCAGCTAGCTCGTTCCTGAGACACAACAGCGATGAGTAGTGCTCCCGGAACACAGCCATGAAGATGACCTGAGGGGAGCTGACTGCCTCCCCCTGGAAAGTCACTTGTGCCACTGAGGGGAGCAGCCCAGCCGTGCGTTTGGGGTTGCGGCTTCCCACGACCACGCTGAAGCCAGAGCTTACCAGGCGTGTGGCTAGGGAGCGGGCAAAGTCCCCACTGCCCAGGATGCCCACTTTGGGGGCCTTACTGCAGGTCTCAGCAAGGCTGCTATCACTGTCCACCAGGTGGCGGCTGATCAGCGGCTTGTCCATCTCTCCTGACATTTTGGTGACTAGAAGAGAAATTAGGAGCCTGGTCAATGGAGGGCTCCTTCCTATCTTGTTCACTGTAACTGCATTGTAACCCAACAGGACTTCGCAAGCCAGTATGGGGTGGGGTGGGGGAAGACAAGCTGAATGAGACCCCACCCTGAGGAGGACACACATCAGAAAAAAAAGGAGGAAGGACCTCTGCCTTCCACCCTTTGTCCTTCCTGCTAAATCATTTCTTTGGGACAAATGAGCCAGAATGAGAGTGCTAGGAAAAGAGGAATGGAATGTCATGATCGTGCTATGCAACGCCACCTGGACAGTGTCAGAATCTGCCATTTTATCTCCATCCTCACTATCGCTATGTGCTCTCTTGGATTACCAGGCATGGTAGGCATGTTCCTCTGCTGATTTACATTCTGCATGTTGGAACGGTACCTCTGAAGCTCTGCCCTCAGGAGATGCTGAACAGCTGAAGGCAAGGACCTCATCTTATTTAACTTGGACCTCGGTTTGTCACAGGGCTGGTGCTCAGTATTTGCTGAATGAATGACTAGCTACTAAAATCTCACCTCTGAGGGTTATGTGGGGGTGGGTCATGACATTAAAGGGGATCTCAGTTTGGGGGGGGACTGCATCTGCTTCACTGAGCAGGAGGTGGGAATGGACGTAGAGAAAATCCTGGACTTAGGCCAGGACTTTGCAGTAAACTTACTGGGAAAAATTACATTTAATTGTTACCAAGTTCTAACTGAAATTTGCCATTTCCTTTATGCATGAATGTAAGCAACAAAATGCAGTAGCATTGAGTGAGTCATTCACAGTGAGTCTGTCACCCATACTGACCAATGTGACAGCACAAATTTAATTGTGAAAGTTTTTCAAATATTGTTTAAACTCATCACTAATTTCAAATCATTGTAAACAGGAGCACATATATATAAAGAAATATTTAGTAGCTTTAAAGGGAAAATGGGCAACAATACAGTAGGGGATGTCAATCCCCACTTTCAACAATACTAGATAGATCATGCAGACAGAACTATCAGTACAGAAAAACCAGACAGCCCTGTGTCTCCTCATGTGTACATGGAACATTCTCCAAGACAGGTCATATGTTAGGTCATAAAACAAAACTTAACAAATTTAAGAAGGTTGAAATCATATCAAGTATCTTTTCTGACCACAGCAGTATGAAACCAGAAATCAGTAACAGGAGGAAAACTGGAAACTTTACAACTATGTGGAAATTAAACAGCACATCCCTGAAAAACCAGTAAGTCAAAGAAAAAATACAGAGAGAAAATTTTTTTATTTTATTAAATGAGAGGCAGGGAGGCAGACAGACAGACTCCCACATGTGTCCTGACCGGGATCCACCCAGCAAGCCCCCTACAGGGTGATGCTCTACCCATCTGGGGCCACTACTCTATTGCTGGGCAACCCAACTGTTTCAGCACCTGAGGCAAGGCATGGAGCCATCCTCAGCGCCTGGGACCAACTTGCTTGAACCTTTCAAACCATGGCTGTGGGGGGTAGGGAGGACACAGAAAGAGAGAGCAGGAGGTAGAGAGGGAGAGAGAAAGGGGAGAGATGAAGAAGCCGATGGTAGCTTATCCTGTGTGCCCTGACCGGGAATCAAACCCAGGACTTCCACACTCTGGGCTGACATTCTACTGCTGAGCCAACTGGCCAGGGCTAAAAAAGAATCTTGAAACAAATAAAATTGGAAACCAAAACATAAGTGGTGCATAAAATGCAGTTCTAAGAAGGATATTAATAGCTTAATGCTTATACAAAGAAAAAGAAAGTTCTCAAATCAACTCTACACCTCAAGGAACTAGAGAAAGAACCAAATCCAAAGTTAGCAGAAGAAAGAAAGAAAAGGTCAAAGTGGAAATAAATGAAACAGGCTAGAAACACAATAGAAAAAAACCATTAAGACCTGTTTTGTTTTGAAAAGATAAACAAAATTTATAAATCTTTTACATGACTAAAACAAAGAGAAAAATAAATAAAAGTAAAAATAAAAGAGGAGAAATTACAACTGATACAACAGAAATACCAAGGATCATTAGAGACTAGTATGAACAAATTGGATAACCCAGAAGAAGTGGATAAATTCCTAAAAAACATACAATCTACCATGACTAGATCAAGAAGAAAGATAATCTGACAAGCTAATAATGAGTAACGATATTGAATCAGTAATTTTAAATCTTCTCAACAAAGAAAAAGTCCAAGACTGGATGTCATTACTGGTAAATTCTACAAAACATTTAAAGAAGAATTAATGCCACCTGACCAGTGGTGGCAGCATGGATAGAGCATTGATCTGGGATGTTGTGGCCCCAGGTTCTAAACCCCAAGGTCACCGGCTTGAGCATAGGATCATCAACATGATCACAAATTGCTGGCTTGAGCAAGGAGTCACTGGCTGGTCTTGAGCCCCCCCAGTCAAGGCACGTAGGAGAAGAAATCAATGAACAGCTAAAGTGCCACAACTACAAGTTGATGCTTCTCATCTCTCTCCTTTCCTGTCTCTCTCTCCTCAAAAGTAAAAATAAAAAAATTTTAAAGAATTAATTCCAATCCTTCTTCCAAAGAAGTGAACAGGAGGGATCACTTCCAAGCTAATTTTATGCCAAAATTACCTTGATACCAAAAATAAGGACACTGAAAAAAAAAATTACAGAACAATATCCCTGATGAACATATAAGCAAAAATCCTCAACAAAATACTAGCAAACAGAATTCAACAGCACAATCCTACAGCATGATCAAGTGGGATTTATCCCTGACATGCAAGGAAATTTCAACATATGCAAACCAATAAGTGTGATATATCATATTAACAGAATTAGAAATAAAAATCACATGAACATCTCACTAGATGCAGAAAAAAAGCATTTGACAGAACTGAACATCCTTTCATGATAAAAACTCTCACGGAAGTAGGTATAGAAGGAATATACCTCAGCATGATAGAGGCCAAATATGACAAGTCTATACCTCCCACCATACTCAATGGTAAAAAGCTGAAAGCTTTTACTTTAAGATCAGGAATAAGGATGCCCATTCTTGCTATTCTTATTCAACACAGTAGTACTAGAAGTCCTAGCCAGAGAAATCAGGCAAAAAAAAAAGAAATAAAAGGCATCTAAATTGGAAAATAAGTAAAACTGTCACTATTTGCAGATAATGTGATCCTGATCCTATATATAGAAAACCCTAAAGACTCCACCAAAAAAAAACTTGTTAAAACTAACAAACTAATTTTGCAAGATACAAAAATCAATACATAAAAATCAGTTGTAGTTCTAGACACTAATGGTGAACTATCTGAAAAAGAAATTTTAAGAAATCTCATTCACAATATCCTCAAAAGAAAAAAAATACTTAGGAATAAATTTAACTAAGGAAGTAAAAAATTTGTACAATGAAAACTATGAAACATTGATAAGAGAAATAAAAAAACACACAAATAAATTGATAGATATCCATGTTCATGGATCAGAAGAATATTGTTAAAAATGTCCATACTGCCCAAAGTGATCTACAAATCCAAAGCCATCTCTATCACAATTCCAATTACATTTCTCACAACTATAGAGAATATCATCTTAAGATTATTCAGAAGACTGCAAATAGCTAAGGCAACCTTGAGCAAGAACAAAGCTGGAGGCATCACACTTCCTGATTTCAAACTATATTACAAAGCAATGGTAATCAAAATAGTATGATACTGGCATAAAAACAGACAGACTAATAAAACAGAATAGAGAGCCCAGAAATAAATACACACACATATAAGGTCAACTAATCTTTGACAAATGCAACAAGAATACAAATGGGGAAACAATAGTAGCTTTAAATAAACAGTGTTGGGAAAAATGCATATTCTCATGCAAAAGAATAAAATTGAACCTTTATTTTACACCATAAACAAAAACTAACTCAAGATGCATTTAAGAAAATGGACCTGAATAACATTTTTCCAAAGAAGAAATACAAAATAGCCAATGGGCACATGAAAAGATGCTCAACATCACTAATAATTAGGAAAATGTATACCAAAAGCACAATACATAACACCTTATACCTGTTAGGATGACTATTATCAAAAAGTCAAAAGATAATAAATGTTGGCAAAGATGTGGAAAAAGGGATAACCTCGTATGCTGCTATTGGTAGGAATGTAAATTGATACAGCCAATATGGAAAATAGTATGGAGGCTCCTCAAAAAAATTAAAAATAGAATTATCATATGATCCAGCAATCCCTCTTCTGGGTATTTATCCAAAAGAAATAAAATCACTATCTTGAAGAGAATTCTGCACCCTATATTCATTCCATTATCCACAGTAGGCAAGATATGGAAACAACTTGAGTGTCTGTTGATAGATGAATAAAGAAAATGTGGTATGTATATGCACATAGACATTCAACCTTAAGAGAGAAGGAAATCTTGTGGGACATTATAATACGTGAAATAAGCCAAACACAGATCTTACTTATATATGGAATCTAAAAAAGTCAAACCCTCCAGAAGGCTCTCTGGTCATCCCACTTTTAGGAAAGGAAATCAGTGTCTCCTTGGAGATGACCCTCAGTGCAATACTATGAGGCTCAGAAAACTGTGCCACGGACACATTACAAGGCAGAAGCAGCAGCTGCTACTTATAAGATGCTCTCTGTGTACCAGACACTGCTGTTCTATGAGTGATGGCCCCCTGGTTCTCACAAGAACTCCACTGAATAGGAACCTCATTATCCCCAACTTAAAGAAAAGGAAATTGAAGCTCAGAGAGACTGAGGGTGTGCAGAACAGGATGCCGGTCTGTCTGCCTCTGCAGGCTGACTTCACCAATAGCCCAGCTTAAGGGATCTGGACCAGAAAGAAAGTAAAGACTGACTCCCCAGGGACTCATCCAGAGCTCCCTGTGGTCAGTCAAGGCTGGATAGACACACTGGCCCCCTTTCCAGTCACTGGCTCAACCATCGGGGGACACCAGCCAGCTGGAGCGAGCTCTGTCCTTAGGGGAAAGAAAGGAACCACACTGAGGCCTCTAGACCATCTTCTCCACATTCATTAGCCATTTAGAGGAGCCCTAGAAGGTCCCCTTCAACTGTCTTCTGATTGCTTTCTCCTCTCCGCCTTCTAACCCTGAGTAAGTATGGAGTGAACATTCTAAGAGTTTAAAGATGAATGAGATGTGGTCACCACCTCAGAAGGTTTACAGCCCGGTTTTCAATGACGTGTGTGTATAAATGGTGAACCCACCCAGGACTGAACAGGGCAGCATGGGGTGGACCCAGGAGTGGCCCCAGCATACTGGGGTTCTTGTCCAGGAAGCAGGCTGCACTTCGGGAGGGAAGCAGGCTGGGCTTCGTGGCACACAGGACCTCTGCTGGTCCTTGAAGAAGCCCAGTGGTTTACAGACTCAAAGCAAAACCCAACCCACCGAAAGGAAAAATGACAATGAGATCCAGACTTTGAGTGCTATTTATGTGCAACCCCAGACTGAGCGGTGCTGGTGGGAAGGAACCGTTGGGAGCTGACTCTTGCAGCTCAATGCTCAGAACCGAACTCAATATTTGCTTCTTGTTGGGGAGCTAAGATGGAGGCAACTCCACAGAGAGAAGCCATGGACAAGGGTTGGAAGGACCTGGGACTGGTCCCAGCTTTGCCCCAAACTAGCCAAGATAAGGGAGCCTCACTGAGCCTGTCTGGGTGGCTCTAACATGAGATCGTTTCTGAACTCACCCCCTTGGAAGCTTAGGAATCTATTCAAAGTCCCAGATTTATGTTCCTAAGGGGCCCTGTGCACGATGGACGGAAATGAAACATAAAGCACCTCCAGTGTGCTTTTGGCCATCACAATTCAGTTTTTAGGACAGGAACCAGCCAGGTGGTAATGCCTCTGGGTGGGGCCTTCACCCAGCTCCATGTTTTCCTCTGCAGTTCTGATAAAGGGACAGCCACTCCTGGGCCACGTGCTGAGGTCAAACCATAGCCATGCTCATCACTTACCAGCTGGGTGCCTTTGGACCTTAGTCCCCTCACCTTTAAAATGGGGACACTAATTACACCTTTCCACAGGGTTGTTGTGAGGATGAAAGTTGTTAATTCATGCAAGGGCTCAGAGCCATCTCTCCATGGGGCACATGTGAGTGTGTGTGTGCTCCTACTGTTCTCTGAGGTGCTTCGTGAACAATGGTCATATCTCAGAATTCTCCTGCCCTCCCAGTGCCCAGAACAAGGCCTTCTTACTGCTGGTGCAAAGGCTGGTAAGGGTAGGACATGTGGGGCAAGTCCTGGAGGCCCCAGAGCTCCAGCAGAGACCTTGTTGCCTGAAGGTCAGAGAGTGACTAATCCAGGCTTTGCCCTGGCTCCCTGGCTGTTCTATTTACAGATCTAGGGGAAGGAGAAGGGATAGGGATCAAATTGCTGCTAGGTGGGCTGAGGCCTGCAGCCTACACACGGATCTGTCCACCTGCCCTGCCTCCCAAGCTGCCAGAGGAAAAACCACTGAGGCTCAGGCATGCAGGAGCTGGCACAGACAACAGGTCCCAGCAGCCCCTCTGGATTTCTGCCCAGGATCACAGATCCCCTCCCACTTCCCAGCAGAGCCATGACAGGGGTTATTTCTGGCTAGGAGCCATGCCTGGTCCATGGGCCTGACGACCAGTTCCTGCCAGCTCCTGGGCAGGCCACTGATGTGGCCATCACGACAGGGGATGGCCCTGTAGTCTGTTCTGCATGGGCAGCAGCCCTTAGACTCAAGGTGCTGGGGCAGCCAGCAGCCACCAAGGGATGACTATGGGGTCAGATGTGGGCGGGGAGAGACAGCTGCCTGTGCACACTGCAGCTAGATGGAAAGAAGGTGGTCAGCTGGGGCGCCTCCCACCTCCACGTAGGCTGAGGCTGACTGAGCTAACATTTCTGGCCAAGGCTGGCCTCCAGGGACTGAGGGAGGAATACAGCATAGTCCTTGTCCTCATGCTGCCCATGGTTATCTTCAAAATTTGTTTTTAAATTTTATCTGGTAGTAAAATTAACTTGGGAGTGATACATTCTTATTACTGCTACATTTATTTTACAAGTAAAACATTTAAAATATTATAATTTGTGCACTATAATGTTATATACAGAGTAAATCATACTTAAACATATAAGTGTAAAGGGATAAGGCTAAAATTTAAGTAAAACAGGAGCTCTAAGCTTTCTTTTTTTAAAATTTTATTTAATTTTAACTTACTGTGTTTACATGGATTCAAGTGTTCCACTGAAAATAACTCCCTCATCCCCCACCCTTGTGTCCCACATTACACCCCTTTTGCCCCCCTCCTCCTGACACCCTCCCCTCTTCCCTCTGGGACTTGCTGTCCTGTTATCTGTATCTATGTGTTATGTATATATAATATCACTAATCCCTTCACCTTCTCTGATCCCATCTCCTCATCCCCCTTCCCTCTGACAGCTCTCCCTCTGGTTCCTGTGACCCCGCCTCTGCCTCTATTCCGTTCCTCAGTTCACTTTGTTCATTAGATTCCACATATAAGTGAGGTCATATGATATTTTTCTTTCTCTGTCTGGTTTACGTCACTTAGCATAATAGTTTACAGGTCCATCCATGCCATCACAAAAGGTAAGATTTCCTTCTTTTCCATGACAACATGGTATTACATTGTGTATATGTACCACTGCTTTTTAGTCTGCTTGTCCACTGACAGATACTTGGGCTGTTTCCAGATCTTGGCTACTGTAAACAATGCTGCAGTAAACATGGGGGTGCACAACTTCTTTTGAATCAGTGATTTGGTATTCCTAGGATACATTCCTAAAAGTGGGATAGCTGGGTCAAAAGACAGTTAGTTCCCTTTTTAATTTGTTGAGGAATCTCCATACAGTTTTCCACAGTGGCTGCACCAGTCTGCATTCCCACCAGCAGTGCAGGAGTGTTCCCTTTTCTCCACACCCTCATCAGCATTTATTATGTGTTGTTTTGTTAATGAGCGCCATTCTGACAGTTGTGAGGTGGTATCTCAGTGTGGTTTTAATTTGCATTTCTCTGATGATTAGTGATGTTGAACATTTTTTCATATGCTTACTGCCATGTGTATGTCCTCTTTGTAGAAGTGTCTATTCAGTTCTTTTGACCATTTTTAATTGGATTACTTCCTGGTGTTGAGTTTTAGAAGTTCTTTATGAATTTTGGTTATTAACCCCTTATTAGGCGTATTGGTGAATATGTTCTCCCATTCGGTGGGTTGTCTTTTTATTTTGTTCATGGTATCTTTTGCTGTGCAAAAAGCTTTTTACTTTGATATAGTGCCATTTGTTCATTCTGTCCTTTATTTCACTTGGTCATGGAGATATATCTGCAAAAATATTGCTACGAGAGTTATTGGAGAGTTTACTGCCTATGTTTTCTTCCAAGATGTTTATGGTTTCACGACTTACATTTAAGTCTTTTATTCATTTTGAGTTTACTTTTGTGAATGGTGTAAGTTGTTGGTCTAGTTTCTTTTTTCTTTTCATGTACCTATCCAATTTTCCCAACACCATTTATTAAAGAGACTGTCTTTACTCCACTGTAAGCTCTTACCTCCTTGGTCAAACATCAATCGACCATAAAGGCATGGGTTTATTTCTAGGTTCTCTGTTCAGTTCCATTGATCTGTATGCCTGTCTATGCCAGTACCACGCTGTTTTAAGTACAATGGCCTTGTAGTACAACTTGATATCAGGAAGTGTGATACCTCCCACTCTATTGTTCATTTTCAAGATTGTTGAGGCTATTCGTGTTCTCTTTTCGTTCCATATAAATTTTTGGAATATTTGTTCCATATCTTTGAGGTATGCATTGGTATTTTAATAGGAATTTCATTGATTTTATAGATTACTTTGGGTAATAGACATTTTAATGTTTATTCTACCTATCCATGAACATGGTATATGCTTCCACTTGTTTGTATCTTCCTTGATTTCTTTTATCAATGTTTTATAATTTTCCGAGTACATGTCTTTTACCACCTGGGTTAAATTTACTCCTAGGTACTTTATTTTTTGTTGCAATAGTGAAGGGGATTGTTTCCTTAATTTCTTTTTAAGACAGTTTACTGTTGGTGTATAAAAATGCCACTGATTTCTGAATATTAATTTTATATCCTTTCACCTTGCCGAATTCATTTATCAGGTTTAGTGGTTTTTTGACTGAGACTTTAGGGTTTTCTATGTACAGTATCATATCATCAACTAATAATAATAGTTTTACTTCTTCTTTTCCAATTTGAATGCCTTTTATTTTTCTTTCTTGTCTGATTGCTGTGCATAGGACTTCCAGAACTATTTTGAATAGGAGTGGTGAAAGGGGACACCCTTGCCTTGTTCCTGATCTAAAGGGAATTGCTTTTAATTTTTGCCCATTTAGTATGATGTTGGCTGTGGGTTTGTCATAAATGGCTTTTATCATGTTGAGGTATGTTCCCTGTATTCCCACTTTGCTGAGAGTTTTGATCATAAATGGGTGCTGGATTTTATCAATTGCTTTTTCTGCATCTACTGATATTATCATGTGATTTTTATCCTTCCTTTGTTTATGTGATGAATCACATTCATTGATTTGCGAATACTGTACCAGCCTTGACTTCCCAGAATAAATCTCACTTGATCTCGATGTATAATTTTTTTCATGTATTGCTGGATCCCGTTTGCTAATATTTTGTGAGAATTTTAGCATCTAAGTTCATCAGGAATATTAGCCTACAGTTTTCTTTCTTTGTAGCGTTTTTACCTGGTTTTGAAATGAGGATTATGCTTGCCTCATAAAAGGAGCTTGGAAGCCTTCCCTCCTCTTGAATTTTTTGAAATAGCTTGAGAAGGACAGGAGTTAGTTCCTCTTTGAATATTTGGTAAAATTCACTTGTGAAGCCATCTGGTCTAGGACTTTTGTTTGCTGAAGTTTTTTGATAACTGTTTAAATTTCATTTGTTATAACTGGTCTGTTTAGGTTTTCTGATTCTTACAGATTGAGTTTTGGAAGATTATATGTTTCTAGAAATTTATCCATTTCGCCTAGGTTGTCCAATTTTTTGCAATACAGATCTTCATAGTATTTTTTGGCAATCCTTTGTATTTCTGCGATGTCAGCTGTTACTTTTCCACTTTCATTTCTAATTTTATTTGAGTTCTCTCTTTTTTTCTTGATGAGTCTGTTTAAAGGTTTATCAATCTTGTTTATCTTTTCAAAGAACCAGCTGTTGGTTTCATTTATCTTTTATATCGGTTTTTAAATTCGATGTCATTTATTTCTGCTCTGATCTTTATTATTTCCTTCCTTCTACTTGCTCTGTGCTTTCTTTGCTGTTCTCTTTCTAGTTCTTTTAGATGCAGGGTTAAGTTCTTTATTTGAGCTTTTTCTAGCTTCTTAAGGTATGCCTGTAATGTTATGAACTTCCCTCTCAATACTGCTTTTGCTGTGTCCATAAATTTTGAGTTGTATCATTATCATTCGTTTCTAGGAATTTTTTTTATTTCTTCTTTGATCTAATTGTTAACCCATTTGTTATTTAATGACATGCTATTTAGTTTCCAAATGTTTGAGTATTTTTCAGTTTTCCTGTTGTGGTTGATTTCTAGCTTCATGGCATTGTTAATCAGAGAAAATGCTTGATATGATTTCAATCTTCTTAAATTTGTTGAGACTGCTTTTATGCCCTAACATGTGGTCTATCCTAGAGAATGTATTATGAGTGCTTGAAAAGAATGTATATTCTGCTGCTTTAGGGTGAAAGGTTCCGAAGATATCTATTAAATCAAGTTGATCTAGTGTGTCCTTTAAGTCTGCTGTTTCTTTGTTTATTTTCTTTCTTGAGGATCTATCCAGTGATATTAGTGGGGTATTGAAATCCCCTACTATCATAGTATTGCTATTGATCTTGCTCTTTTTGTCCATCGAAATCTGTTTTATATATTAGGTGCTCCTATATTAGGTGTGTAGATATTTATGATGGTTATATCTTCCTGTAGGATTGCTCTCTTTATCATTATGCAGTGACCTTCTTTATCTCTCTGGTCCCTGTGACCCTGCCTCTGCTTCTATTCCTTTGTTTTAAAGTCCATTTTGTTAGATATAAGTATAGCTATCCCAGTTTTTTTTTTCATTGCCGTTAGCATAAAATATTTTTTCCATCCTTTTACCTTCATTCTATGTTCATCTTTTGTTTTAAGGTGTGTCTCTTGTAGACAGCATATATTGGGTCCTGTTTTCTTATCCATGCAGCTTCCCTATGTCTTTTGATTAGATCATTTAATCCATTTACATTTAAGGTTATTATTGATATGTAGTTGTTTATTGCCATTTTATTCTTTAAAGCTGTATTCCCCTTTTGCTATTTTCTTTCCCCCATTTGATCTATTTACAACAGCCCCCTTAACATTTCTTGAAGTACTGGTTTGGTTGTAATGAATTCCTTGAGGGTTTTTTTTGTTTTGGCTTTGGTTTTTGTCTGGGAAGCTTTTTATTTCTCCACGAATATTAAATGATAGCCTTGCTGGTTGAAGATGTCTTGGTTGTAGGTTTTTGCTTTGCATCACTTAGAATATATATATATATATATATATATATATATATATATATATATATATATTTTTTTTTTTTTTGCCAATCCCTCCGGCCTCAAGTGTTTCTGTTGAGAAGTCGGATGTCATCCTATGGGGTTCCTCTGTAGATAACTGATTTTCTTGACGCTTTTAGTATTCTTTCTTCGTCTCTTAACATTGGCAGTTTAATTGTGATGTGTCTTGGTGTAGGTCTCCTTGAGTTCCTCTTTAATGGGACTCTCTGTGCTTCTTGAACTTGTGTGACTTTTTCCTTCATCAATTTAGGGAAGTTTTCAGCTATGATTTCTTCAAACAGGTTCTCTATCCCTTGTTTGTTTTCTTCTTCAGGAACCCCTATAATGTGGATGTTGACATTTTTGTCGTGTTTTTATGAAGATGGACTCAGTGGTACTGTCCTCCAGACCAGTTGTCCTCCTTGTTCTAGGAATGCTTCTTGAGGGTACTATTTTCCCTCTCGTTGTATATGAGTATTAGATACAGTTGGCCTTTTTGTGGGTACAGTTATCCCTTCAGGCTGGCTGGCTCAAAGGGTCAACCTTGATCATGTGTATTACACACTGTGCAATGTCTGTCCTGTTGGACATATTTATTCTCCACATTGTCTGGTGTCTGCTAGACACCCCCTTTGGGTGTGGTGCTTGTGTAGGTAATTGAGTCTAGGGTTGGTGCTGTCTGTCACCCACTTTCAGTAGTGTTGGCTCGAGTTCATCTTAGGTTGGCGGGAGAAGAACTCTAAGCTTTTTTAAATTACTATAGAGTCATCCCCATGCTTGAGACCTGTGCCCAAAGAGAGTGAAAGGTCTCCTGAGAAGAGGGCAGTGATGAACGAGGGTCTGTGGGCTCCAAACGGCAATGCAGGGACCCACCAGCAGCCTGAGTCACTGGGGCAATCTGGTGTGTACCTGCAGCCAGCACTGGGACTTTGTGTTTCATAAATGCAAACACAAATTCTTGCACTGAACTGTTTTTAAGTCTAAAAAGTATAGGGGTGGAAGAAGTAATGTGAGAGGCTGAAATTCTGGGTTCTCTCCCAATGACTTTCTCACCAGGAGACACAAGTGCTAGCTTCTCTCTAGCCTCAATGCCTTCATATGTGAATAAGAATGTCAAACTGCCCTGCTGCCTCAATGAGCACAGGGTAGTTGAAGACTGTACACACCTGGGACATTGCTCTGTGGTTAGAGACTTCTCTAGAAGTCCTTGTCTGGTGACACCTCTGCTCATCAACTTTCCCTACCTTCCTGTCAACTTGAGGGGGCAGAGGTGATTGTGTTTTGTTCCACAATTCCATGGCTGTGCTTCCCGCACACAGCACCATCCTGGCACACAGTAGGAGCACACTAATATTTCTGACTGAAGGCACACATCCCTGGAACTTATCGGCCAAAGCTTACTCTATCCTTTGGGGCAAACGTCCTTTCAAAATGCACTGTTTACTTTAAGAGAAGGCAGTCAGACCCTCACCCAGAACCCAAGGATCCCCCTGAGCTGCAAGGATGGATGTTTTTGGGTCTTTTCTTCTGTTTTTATAGAACCTGTTTAGGTTTATGTACTCCTTTGTTGTCAGAACATTTATCAGGGCTCAGCCATCTAATTACCTGCTTGCCTCTTAAAGCCTCCCTTCCCCGCCACCCAGGTTTTGTTAATTTTGCTGTGAACAAAAAGTATGGACAATACACCACAAGGAAAGGGAGAAAAAGTTGGCAAATCATGTACCTGATAAGGGGCTTGTTTCTAAGTATATAAAGAAGGCTTACAACTAACATTAAAAAGACAACCTGTGCCTGATCTGTGGTGGTGCAATGGATGAAGCATCAATCTGGAATGCTGAGGTCGCTGGTTCAAAACCCTGGGCTTACCCGGTCAAGGCACGTACGAGAAGCAACTACGAGTTGATGCTTCCTGCTCCCCCCACTTCTGTCTCTCTCCTCTCTCTAAAATTCAATAATTAAAAAATTTTTTAAAAGAAAAAGACAACCTGCCTTGGCTGGATGTTCAATTGGTCAGAGCATCATCCCAAAGTGCAGAGGTTGCTAGTTTAATCCCCAGTCAAAACAGCTTGATGTTCCTGTCTCTCTCTCTCTCCCTTCCTCTATTGCTGAAAGCAATAATAATAAAAAAAGACAAATAGCCCAAATAACCTATATAAAAATAGGCAAAGGACTTGAATAGACATTTCTCCAAAGAAGGTATACAAATCATCAATAAGCATATGAAAAAATGTTCCACATCATTAGCTCCAGGGGAATAAATGCAAATTAAAACTGTGAGATACCACTTCACATCCACTAGGATGTCATAATTAAAGAGAAATAATATTTCCCTTTTTAATGTAGGATGTAGAACAATTGAAACCCTTACCCACTGCTAGTGGGGAGTGAAGTGGTACAACCACTGTGGGGGGTCTGGCGGCATCACAAACGCTCAGCGGAGTTTCTGTGTGATCCAGCGATCCCACTCCTAGGCATGTGCCGAAAAGAAAGGAAAACATATGTCCACATAAAAATGTGTACATCAACATTCCTAGCAGCATATTCATAGCAGTGCCCTAAAAGTGGAAACAACCCAATGTCCATCAGTTCATGAATGGATCAACAAAATATGGTCTATCCATACAAAGAAGTATTATTCAGCAATAAAAAGAAAGTATGTGCCAAAGCATGTTACAACGCGGATGGACCTTGAACACAGTAAGTGAAGTTTGTGGCTCCCCACAAATGCAAGCTCAGAATGTGGGCTCAGGAAAACATCTGCCTGTGCTGGGATTACTCAGCATCAGTCTCTTCACTAGACTACAAAATAGGCCAAAACACAGGCTTGAAGGCAGCAGGGGTCATATTTCAGCCCTGCTACTTATTAGCTGGATGGCCTCACCAAGTCACTTTACCTCTCTGAGCCTCAGTTTCTTCATTTGGATAACAGAGTGATATTACTTACTTTAATGAGTCAGAGTCAGGATTATATGAGATAAGCCAAGTGCCATCGTCAGAGCCTATTAAATTCACTCATTTTTCATTTTGTCCCTCTCTGCCTAGAATTTCTAAAAACCTTTTGTTTGTTTAAAGCAGAAATAGATGCTCCTAAATCAATAAATGGTGTTCTCTGCTGAATGGAAGAACTTCCTCTAGAATGTTCTAAAAATGTGCTCTGAGCTAATGGCCTGGAGGTTTGCATACTTCCCATCAAGACAATTGAAGGAAGTGACTAGCGGCTGTTTGGGACTCAGAGTGGGAAGAGGGGCGGTGGGACAGGTAGGGGGTTAGTGTAAAGAGAGGCTCGAGGCTAGGGATAGGGCACCCAGTGGTTTGGGATTTGGCCATGGGCTCTGTGAGCCCCCTGGCGGCAGTTAATCCCAACACCTGGCTCCTTGCAAAGGATGGTCTTTATACCACTGGGGACTCTAGGTCATCTTTCCTTGCCAGGATCTCCATCTCCAGGATCAAACCCATGCCAGCTGCCTATCTGCCTCCACACCCTTTGAGAGCAGCCCCTTTCCCCCGGTGGAATTTCTCTCTTTCCTGTCTGCCTTCTCCCTCGATGGAAAGGTCTAAGAGGAATGGCATCAAACTCACTTTAGCAACCCCAGCATTCAGCCCAGTGTCTGGCATACATTAGCTCAAACTTGAGGGGCAGTGGAGTCATCTGGTGGCCTGATAAATGTGTTGCTAGGCGCCACCCCCAGAACCTCTGAAGCTGCTGATCCCAAGACCACTCTTTGAAAACTACTGTAGTTGATGCTCAATAAGGTCTGTGTGAGGCATGAATGAATCAACAAATCGCTTGCAAGAATCACTCCGTATCTGACTTTTTTCCCCTGGGTTCTTATACTCAGGTCTCTCTGAGCCCGCCTCCTTCTAAAACCCTCCCTGACCCCCAGGACCAGCAGCATCAGTGCTCTCTCCCTGTGTTCCTCCAGGTCTTGAGGGTCAGAGGGGGGCTTTCTGGGGAGAAGAAGGCAGTCAGGGCCATGGCAGCATTGTTTGCTGAGCCAATGAGGCAAACACCCCGGGGACACACCCATAGCCCCTTCCTTCCTAAGCATAGGTCATCATGCCAACTGTGGGCTGAGAGGGAACAGAGGAGTGTGGTGTGGGGATACCAGAGTTCCTGGGGAACCAGGAGCCCCCAACACTTCAACTAGGGAGATCTTTACCAAAGACCAAGTTCCCTGGATGAGCAAGAACTCAGAGGCCTACATCTAGGACTCTTTCATTACCACGACTTGATAGCTGGGCCGGAAAGAACTGCTCACTGGACCAGGTCACTATGACCCATTACCAGCACATAAGCAGGATGGTGGTCATTGTCGGTCGGAAGGGGAAGGAGGAATGCCAGATGTCAGCACCAAGGCCTGGCTCGAGGCAGTGAAGATGCTTACCACCCAGTAGTCCCCATGCTACATAACCCCAGGGGCACCATTTATATTGTAATCCACATTGTGCAGTTTTATGCAATACTTGATCTTGACAATATTCATCTGAAACATTTCCTCATTTGTTATTCCCTGTGTACCTACTGTGTACCCTGCATAAAGCAAGGCACTAGGACCATGCAGGTGGCCAGAAGATAGCCTATCCACTCAGGACTCTTGAAGGAAGGACCCAAGGCAGACTGCAGCAAGGATTAGGGTGCTTGACTGATGGCATGCCCAGCGCTGGGGGAGCCAGGAAGGAGTGACTGACGTCTGCCCAGTGAGGTCAGGGAGCTAGCACAAGGGGGTACAGGCAGCCCTCACCTCTTGGGCTGGTGAATCCAGCCAGACTGGAGACTGTCAGGCGGCAGCAGCTAAATTTGCAGGCTCAGTGTCTGGGATTGGGTGGCTTTCTTGCTTTCCAGACCACGTGGAGCTACAAACCTGGGACTAGATAGTTTTGTGGTCTGTGCGGCTGCCCTGCCCTTCCCCTCCCCTTGCCATGGTGTCAGTTTTCAGAATCAGGGCAGAGGGAGGTGTGGGTACAAGGAAAGGGCCAGAGGCAGCCAGGGCACACAGGAGCAGCTCCAGGGGATCTGCCAAGGAGCTCAGCTGACTCATGTGGTCCGATTCCTAGGTCTGGGGATGCAGGCTTCCCCAGCTTTGTCCAGCTGATGGGCCCTCTTTTCCAGGAATCCTCTGAGGGGGAAAGGAGCATCCTCCCTTGGCCCTCAGCAGTCTCTAGACTCCTAGGGTCACCGGAAGTCAGCCTCCACTCCCTAACTGCTGTGTTAGGAGGGTCATGCAACTATTCCCTGAGCATGGCCAGTTCTGCTATGGGCCAGTTCCACGTAGAACCCCATCTTTTTAAGAGTCCTTGACAACTCAAAAGGCTGGTCCAGGCAGCCGGGGAGGACCTCCTGGCTTCCTACTGGGCCCTCGCCCTTGGGGACTCACTCTGCACTGTCATTGGTACCGTTGACTATACATACTGGTTCACTCCTCTGTCATGTTGCCAAACTAGGGGCCTCTCTTACTCGTTTCTGTGTCTCTAGCAACCAACCTGGGCCTGGCACCAAGTGGTGCTCAATAACATTGTGGCTTGAATGACTTCAGGGCTAGATGCTGTGCCGAGGGCAGAGTGTGCTTGTGAGTCCTGGCTTTTCTCCCTGGAACCTAGCTTGGGCCCTGCTGTACCAAGGTAATTAAATACCATGAGCTTCTAAATGCTACTGTAGTCTGGCAGTGTTGTTAGACCTGGACAGGCATTTCTGTATTTGATAAACTTAGTAACACAGAAGATGGATAATGCAGATGTGTTTCAACACAGCAAATAAACAGAAAAACACAAATGGATTCATGCATCTCTGGCCTGAGTGGGAAATCGAACACCACATCTGAGTCCTGTCAGGTGCAGCCTGGTCTGTGGTACCCATGGAAGGAGGCTTCAGGGAGGCTGGATCAATGGCTCCCGGCCCATGGGCTTCTAAGCCAGGGGTAGCAGCCACTCGGAGGAGCCTGTCCAGTCTCCATTAGGCAGGTTAATCACAGGCAGGTGAGGCTCAGCTATGGCTACTCGCAGATGGCCTCCTTGGCCTTTCCCAACTTAGTCCTGACTGGTCTACAGGCTCATCAGTGGCCAACATACTCAAGCCTTAAACTTTATTTTCTGCTGAGGTTATAGACTTAATCATTTTTGCCTGCAAAGTCTCTTCCCTCTTACTGATAAAATTCGAGGTCCAGTGGAAAGGCCACCTCCTCTCTGAAGCCCTTTCCCTATCTCTTATTTGGGCTAAGATTAATCCCCTCTTGCTGGTCCCCTTTCCCTTAAAGGTCCAGGGGGGGGGGAATGGTGGCGGGGTCCCCCCCCCCATAATCTTCATCACCCATTTCCACTTGCTAATTTTAGTATTAAAGTTAACAGCCTTTGATATAATAATTCACATTTCCCAGTGACGTAAATGAGTAACAGCTTCTGGAAAATCTTTTCCATTTTATTATCTGAAATGAGCAGCCTAAGTAGAAAGCAGGCCCTTTACTGTGCAAAATGAAGTGGCTGTCAGGGAAGTCCCCTAGTTCCCTCTTCCTGTTGAAATCCTGGGCCTCCCCAGGGCTATGAAGGTCCAACTTCCCCTCCAGAAAGGCAGGTAGCAAGCAGGCCACACCCCAGTTCCCTGAGAGTGTCAAGCGAGTGGCATAACAGAAGGGATCCAGAGTCACTAGAGGGGAAGTTGCTGTGAGGCGAGGCCAGACTCACACATGGAGAGATGCTGACTGTGGACTTATCCTCTCAGGTTTTGATGAGTACAAAACTATCGTTACTTCCATTTTGCAGATGAGAAAACTGAGGCCCAGTTGGGACTTCTTTAAGGCCCCAAAGTTGGCTTTGCCCTAGTCACATCCAGTCCCCGCTTTCAAGGGACCTTCAGGGTGGTGAGGGCAGGCAGCTTGCAGCCATGGGCGTGAGTCATAGCCGGTCACCTGGTTCACAGGGGGATCCTGGGTTGTCTGCTCCTTCCTCTTGGTTACCCCTCCACCTTGCTCAGCTACCCAAACACATACTTTCTAGCCCTCTTTCTCAGGCTGTTTCTGCCAATCCGGGTCATTCTCTCCTAGATGCCAAATGTAAAGCCTGTGGCCGAGGCCACCATCACAGCAGCCTGACCCATGCAGGTTCGCATTGGATTCGGACAGATGGCAATGAAACACAGGAGCCAAGAACTGGTGAGCCATCAGCTTTAATTCTAGCTTGCACCCGGCGGGCAAGCAAAAACATACCCTGGGCTCCAAAACCCACACATTCAGTGCTCACAAAGCTACTGACTTATCCGAGTTTCCTAGCATCAAAGGTTTCTAGCTCACCAGATTTATTCACCTCTGTTTCCCATCTCCTCCTGCACAAACTCTTCCTCAGCACTCTGCCATCTTGGCTGCTTCTCCTGGCCTTCACGTGGCCTTACTCTGCTCTCCTCTCTTCTACTAACCTCAGGAACTCAGGAACCAAGAGAGTGAGAGATCAAGCTCCCAGACTGCCCCAGTTTATAGCCTAGAAAATCCAAACCTTTAATCCAGTTATACATACAAGAAAGTCTCTGACACAAAGCCACCCATCTGAGGCATAATGGGATTCCTCCCTACATCACCACCCTACATCATCCAATCAGTCAAGGGTGTGGAGAAGAGCTTACTCTTAAAACAAAGCCTGCTTACATTACAACTTTTCCCCCACAGCCATCACAAGCATAAGGGCAAATAATATCACCTGGGTGACGGGCTTCCATGTGGGCAGCACCATCTTTAACAAAGTGAGCATAATATATTTTATCTGCCCAACACCAAAGCATGGCGGCATGGGCCCTCGGCTCTGCCTGAGTCCTCCTCTGCCCTGTCCCCACAGCTGACCAGAGGAGAGACAAGAGAGAGGATGCCGGTCTCAAATAGGAGCTAAAAAGCTGGGTGATAGCCACATACATCTTAATTGGTGCATTTCTATTTTCTCTGTGGGTATGCTCCCTTTCTGATGGGCTCTCACACACATTTTACTGCAATATTTCTTGTAATACTGCCTGGAATTGTTATTTGGACATCATCAAAAAATCATATTTTTAAAAGGAAGGCGGAGAAGTTTCTACAAAAGATAGTACAAAAAGCTCAGGCACACACAGATGCACGTGTACCAGCCGACCCATGCACAACATACACATACGCAAGTTTGGTCTGACAGAGAAGAGAAGTTTAGTACCACACCACTTTATAAAACAGAAGTGAATGAATACTTTATAAGGCTTTTTGCAAACATCTAGATTTTCTAACCATTCTAGAAAAATCAGGCCAATCACTTATACAGCAGTTGTTCTGTGATAAAGCAAGCCAGAAATGGTTACCAATAAATAAAATGAACAAGTCCCAATAGGACTGCCTTCCACGGAAACGCATCACAAACGTGAACATATTTTTCCTTTCACACACCAGACCCCACAGCACCATGGCGCCGACTGAGGGCACGGTGTGTGATAAATCCTTGACCTGTACTTGGAAAAGGCTCTTGATTTAATGTTTCAATGGTAATACTTCCCATTTTACTTTGGTAAGAATGTTATTATATCTCTGTCTTTGCTGCCAGTCCAACACAGCAGCACCTGAATTGAGGCCATGCTGCCCTTGTCCTTGGGACTCCAAAGCGACAGGGTACAAGGAGCAGGCCAGGGGCTGGCAGGGCTGGTGGGAAGGGACCGTGCATTCCCATCTGGAATCTATGCCCTAACCAGACTTAACAAGAGGCTGGCACAACATCTGGCCAATGCAAGGGTCTGAAGTGCCAGTACTTAACTCCACTGTGACCTGGACCACCCTTCCTGCCCAGGTATCCTTCTGACCTGTGGACAGCCTGACTTTTGTTTTAAAAGCAGGATTCTAGCTGACCCCCAGAAGGCGAGGGACTTCCCAGGGGCTGGGACATCGAGACGGCCACCCTCCTAGGCCTGCAATTCGGTTCCTGACCACAGTACTGGCCCAGGTGTACTGACTGATGACCGGTGACAGAGTACACTGTGAGAGCAGGTCTGGCTTAATACTTCCTGTTCAGGGAAGAACCCTCACTGGTGGTAAGTAATGGCTCAGGTACAAGTCTGTTTGCTACAGGAATTAAAGCAGGACAACCAGCAGAACCAGGGACGCACAAAATAAATAAATGTCATCCAAGGCAGGGCAGACTGCCTCAGCACAGGGGTGTGTGTGAGTGCGTGAGAGAAAGAGAAAAAAAGAGAGAAAGGAAGAGGTGCGTTTATGCTTCAGGATACAAAGCCAAACATAATGGGGACAGAAAGTGGCAATTTATCAATTGCTGTGGAGGTAATTTACTGCAATCACTGTGGCTATCACGGGCTTAGTGATAATTCTTTCTGCATTTTGTGCCAACAAAGGTTTCGTTGTTGTCTTTACCTCCTAGTCAATGCCATGGTGGGGAGAAAGACAGAAGACAGCACTGTCACAGGGCAAAGCATGACGGGCATGTGCTTGTCTGCTGCTGAGGGCTTTCTCAGGTGACCGGAACCCACCCTGGCAGCACAAAGGGAGGCTAAAGGTTTGCAGACTTCTGTATCATTAAAGTAAGTCATGCCAGTTCAATCCTAGGACAAATATATTAGATTGTTTTCAACTTGTTTGAAAACTGGTAATCTTGGAAAATGGTAGCTCTGAGTAACTGAGGATTTGATAAGCAGAATATACACCACAGGCTCCAGACTTCTTTACTCTGTTATTACAACAGAACAGGGCCCACGTGGTTCTGATTGCTGGGGCCCCTGAGTGTGGTCTCTTCTGCTACACAGAATCCTCTGTGGGTAGAAGTATTCCTGAGTCTCCCGGAGCCCAGCACTGCCCCGCACACACAGACTGACTCCTCCATAGCTCGTCTTCCACTTCCAATCCTTTCGGTACCCACTGCTCCCCACTTCTGCCAAGGCTGTTACCTGTCCCCGAAGTCCTGGCATCTTCCTGGCTACCCAAATCACCCTTTCCTGAAGAGCCACCTGAACCTGTGGGCATTTAGGCACTTCCCAGAACCCATAGCCCCACAACCAGCCCTCCCGGCTCTGAATTCAGAGACGTAGCTGTGTTTGCTGGTGGATCTAGTTAAGCAGACCTGGCTGTGAATTCAAGTTTGGTGATGTACCAGTCCTGTGACCTTGGAAGGGTTACTCTCCTCTGTTGTGATAATTCAATAAAACAGTGAACTTCAAAGTCCCCAAACCCACACCTTAAAGCTGCTCTTGCTTACACACGTCCTGTGCTTTGCTCTGAGCCTGGACTCTTCTCTGCTGCCTGGTCACATTCTGTATCATCGCTCAGCTTCCCAAACAGACTCTAAGCACAGGACCTGTGTGCCCTGCCCACTTGTGTATCTACACAGGCCTGCACAGCATACTTGGCTCAGTGGGAGGTTGGCAGATGCTTGTTGGGCAAACGAGACTCAGGCAGTGAACACTGTTCCTATCACTCTCTGTTCCTATCAAAGCCTCTGGGTAGTCTGATCCTTTCAGAGAAACTGCCCCGTCAGGAAACCACACTTCCTTCTGAAAGCAAACCTTCCAGGCACAAGTGGACAGGGGCTCCAAGAACATCCCCTGCGACTGCTGGAGTTGTCCACATCAGCTGAGATGCTGGTCCCTTGGGGTTCTCACTGAGCCTTTAGCTGTGCCCTGAGCTCCCCCAATCCTGGGGACCCACCCACCCCTTTTCCCTCACCATAGACAGCTGTACCAGGTCAGAATGTTCAAGAAGAGTTGTAGAAAGGTTATGGGAAGATAAAAAACAGCCATGCCAGCTCTCCAACCTCCAGCCTTCCAGTCCAGAAAGCACCCCAATGTCCATCACAATCCCAGGTACCCTGGCCCAGCACTGTCCTAGATCCCTCCCTTCCAGTTGCTACTATATTTTTGGCCAGTCTGGAGCCCTCTCCATGGACGAGACACAGAGGGCTTGGTCTTCCCTCCTGCACTGCTCAGCCCCACAAGTTGTGGCTGATTTCCTGGAAGTGGTGACCGACCCCATCCCCATACCAGCTGTGTCCATGTGCAGGCCACTCGGACTCCAAGAGGACTACTCTGGTGACAGCCAGGCCACAAACGTCAGATACTATAGTAACAGATACCACAGTAATAGGTGTGTGTTATTCCATCACAGACGCCAGCACTCCAGTGTTGGGAACCTGCTGTCTACACATAAACTGAGCAGGCCACTCCACCAAAGAAAGCTTCATGGGCCCATCCGCCAGTTCCCATGTTACTTTACATTTACCTGGGACTGATTTTATAGTTGGGGTTATTTTTTACAGTTTAATCTCATAATCTGATAGCTCCAGAGGCTTAAAAATGTTCTGTTTCTTAGTCCCCACCTGGTTCTCCTGAATCAGAAAAGGAAGACAAAAATAAGTTACTTTGTGATTGCAGGACAATTAGTGCTTATCTGTCGCATGCTCTGCCAGGTGACAATGGTGATTTATGAGGAAGACTGATTGGGAAGAGCTGAGCATGAGATAATTCTCCAGTGACAGTGTTCCGTACCTGAGGAGAAGGGACATGTGCCCTGGGTTGAAGTGACAACTCAGGGGATTGTGTTCTCATAAAAATTAGCAGTCTCAAATCCAGTCCTGCCAGCAAACATAGCAGTCAGTACCTCCTGCTTAGCGGGGAGCTATCTCTGGTTTTGAATCCTGGCTCGCCTCAGCTGTGGCACCTTGGGGATGCTGAGTTCCCTACTTGTATTTAGAAATAAGTGAAGGGTGTGTGCTTCTCACAGGGTTATAAATGACAACCAACACTCACCCTGCCAGGAGTGGGACTCAGTCAGGTCTTGAGTGACTCACCAAGTTGGCACTCAGTAAATGTTTGTTAAATGAATAAATGAGGCAGAATTTGGACAAGCATATCTATAGTTAGTTCTTAGGAGCTGCAAGTTTGGGGCCGAAAGAATGGATTGAGAATGGATTGGAGTCCCATGTATTCTTGGGAAAGTTAAATGGTTGGGAGCACATTAAGAGGAAGAGTGTTCAAATGTGCTCATACATATAACATGCTTGGCCCAGGGACTGACAGGGGGAAAGCTGACTGTTCAGTGATGATGATTATCACTTCAGGTGGTATGGAAGTGATTCCCATGGCATGCTGGGGATGGGAAGGGCTGGCATACAGATGCCTGAGATCTGTAAGAGGTCAAATTGGACAGGTAGGTGGGCTCAGCTGCAGGAAGAAGTGAAACTTCTGTAGACAAACTTTTTTTGTGTGTGTGGTAGAGACAGAGAGAGTCAAAGAGAGGGACAGGTAGGGACAGACAGACAGGAAGGGAAAGAGAGAGAGACGAGAAACATCAGTTCTTTCGTTGTCGGTTCCTTAGTTATTAATTAATTGATTTCTCATATGTGCCTTGACCGGGGGGCTTTCAGCAGACCGAGTCACCCCTTGCTCAAGCCAGCGACCTTGGGCTCAAGCTGGTGAGCCTTGCTCAAATCAGATGAGCCCACATGCACTCAAGCTGGTGATCTCGGGGTCTCGAACCTGGGTTCCACGTTCCAGTCCAACACTCTATCACTGTGCCACCGCTTGGTCAGGCTGTAGACAAACCTTTGAAAACCACCTACAGTGGCTTTTCCCTACCCCTCTCCAAGTTCTGTAATCTCCACAGTCTCCTGGAATGGGACAGTGTTGGCAAAGGTAGTGTGAGTGAAACAGAAAGGCACTCACCCCCTCCAACCCCCAGGAAGAAGGGAAAGAGCCAGTTTAGCCTTGGCTTTTAAAAACAGCTAAAACTGGCAAGCTTCTTTGTTTTAAATCAGGAGGTCCATTCTTGGTCCAGATGCTAGAAAGCAATTTCATGGAGTTAGGTGGTTGGACCTGCTTAACTTGTGCAGCTCAGACTGCCCAGTCCAGGAAGACCTGGCCACTGTGTTTGGTGAGGAAAGCAGGAAAGGCGGCTCCAGCCTCAGGTGGGGCCCAGAGAGCTTAGTATCACTGCACATACCGCTTCCCAGCCTACCTGAACATCACCCCAGCCTGCTGAGGTTTTATGAAGCAGAAGGTACACGCTCTCCCAGTGTGGGAGCCACAGGCCAGGACACTGAGCAAGGAGTCTTGAGGCTGGGCCTGAGGCCAACTCTGCTACAGAGAAGAGGACAATGGAGGCCACTCTCTGGTCCTTAGTTACTTTCTCCAGTGAACTGAAGGATTCAGACTAGAAGAGCAATGAGACTGGAAAGTCCCCAGCTGATTAATACCCAAACCCTGGGAGTAGGGGGAGAGATCAGATATTTTCTGCACTCCTAAAAGCACTGTCCTTCACGTAATTAATTCCTTAGGAAGGCATTATTGTCCCCTATTTATAGGAATATTAGGTGCAAAGCCCTTAGCAATGTTTTACAGATGACGAAAGAAACTCAGAGAGCTGAGGACTCTGCCAAGGTTATCATATGGCAAAGAGCTGGGGGTGTTCAAACTTGGGTCCATCTGACTCCAAAGGCAGGTGCCTTTCCTTACAGTCAGTCACTTTCACTTTTTAACTATGCAAAGCCCTACCCAATAATACTCTGCTAAGTCCAAGGAGGGAAGAGTCATGGGGCAAAGGCAGGAAAAATGAACAGAAGAAGAATTCATCCCAGGCATTTCTAGGCTGGAGAGATGTGGTCCCAGTGCGACCAGGCTGGATCCTGGGGAGCTCAGCAGGGTTGGGGGTGGCTGTCCAACCCCCTAACTCCCTGATGGCTCTGTAGTCAGTGTCATTCCATGCCAGCTGCAGGCTTTCCTCCAGAGTTGCTGGGCTGAGGCCACTTGTCCACCATTTAAGGCCTCCTTCAAGGAGAGCTTCTTGGCTGGGGGATGGATTCCCGCTGCAAACTTGGATTCTATCAGCTGTGGGTGGGACTTAGGCATCTGTATTTTAAACAAACCATGTAGGTGACTGAAGGGACACACCAAAGTAAGTCTTGTGTCTAATCTGGCTTCCAGCACTTGCGTTCTTTGGGCTGCCACAGTCCTCTGAGAACATGCCCCAAGCCTGCTGAGCTCCAAGTCAGGCTGTATACAAATCCTCTTCTACAGCTGGCTACCTGTGTGCCCTTGCAAATTGCCCATGCTCTCTGGGGCTCTGTTACCCCATCTTTAACTAGATAATAATGGTGCCTTCCTGTCCTGAGGATTAACTGAGATACTGAGTGTAAAGCAAGTTGCTTGGCATAAATAAATGCATAATAAATGTCTGCTATTAATTATGTCATCACCACACTCTGATGGACCAAAGAACTTTTCTGGGGGTATTTCAAGAACCCCCATATCTGGAGCCTGTCTCAAAGGCAGCCCTGGATACCTGGGAGGCCTCTCACCATACTGTGCCAGGGCTTCAGCAGGACCTGCCTTCATTAGCAGCGATGATCCTGCCTCCTAGTGCCTGAACAACATACAGTGGTGGGCAAAAGTAGGTGTACAGTTTTAATACAAATAATAAACTATGTTTCACGTACTTACAACTGTAAACTTACTTTTGCCCACCTCTGTATTAGCTTAGCGTACCCTTCCCTTCAGTTCCCCAAAATGACCAAAGTTCCAACCACACTTCTTTGCACAGCCAATCCCTACTTTCAGGGAAATGAACAGGAGAGGTAAGTTTGCCAGGCAAGAGCTCCGCGAGCAGTGCCAGCCTCTTACTGACCTGGACGCCCAGACGGGGACGACCCAGACCACTGCCCGCAGTCCTCCCTGCGACGGGTCGGCCAGAGCGGCGGGAACATAGGACCAGTCAACTCCGCGGGTCCGCGGGAGGAGAGCTCGGGCTGCATCGAGGGGTCCCCCAGATACCGCCAAGTGCGTGGGGCGCACCGCACCTTGTTCACCTCGGAGGCGCTTGCGGTTTGCGTCTCTGAGGAAGAAAGGCGCTCAGGACTCAGGCTCTCTGCCGCCGGGCGCACGTGGCTCGGTTCCCGCGGCCGAGGTCACCCGCAAACTTGTGGCAGCTGCTGGCCTCCACGCGGCAATTGAGCAAGCGGGCAACGGGGCAGCTGCCGGGCCAAGGGTCCAGGGGTAGGACGCAGCCCATACATAGCCTCGCGACGATCGGGGAGACGGGTCACTCACCTCTCCGGATCCTCGCTCCAAACAGCCGGGCGGCTGAAGATTCCGCGGCGGAGGCGGTGGCCCGGCCCGAGGCTCCTCCTTTTCACCCCGCCCCGCCCCGCCCGGCGGCCCCGCGGGGAAGGTGGCTGCCAGCCAGCCCGCTGCCGCTTATCCGGCTCGGCCACCGCCCCCGGGGCGGAAACCCGGGAGCTGCTGGGTCTTCGCTCTCCGCTGGGCGCTGTAGCTTGGCAGCAGCGACAACCAATGACCTTCCGCCCGTGGCCCAGTATTAGGAGGCCGTCCCGCAGCTCCCTGACCCGTTCCATCACCTCCCTCACCCGGGTTTAAGTGTGCGGAAATCGGGAACCGCCTGTTAACCCGAACGTGGGGGGTTTGGAGGCCGGAGTGACTTCAGAGACCTGTTCTGTTACTCTGAGGGACACCTCAAATCCACGTCTATTATTCTCCCCCCACGTCTATTTCATCACCGACTTTAAGTGGCATGCACAGATAGATGGTAAGAGGCCAGGGTGCCAGGGTGGATCTGGTTTCCTTTTCTGCAATGGAAGCGGGCAGCAAGGCTCCTCAACAAGGCTGTATCCAGGCCTTGTGGTCTTGTCACATCTCTGTTCCTTGTCCACCCTTAGAGCAAACCTTTGATCCTTTCCAATAGTTCTGAGGTTTCAAAGCCTTTGGGCCTCCAGGAGCTGTGGGCACTCGGGAGCTGGCCACTGGGTCCAGATTTCTGGACTCCAAACTAGCGCCTGCTTCTGAGAAACTGCCTCTTTGCCCCTCGGGCTGCCTCTTTCCCCTATGCTGACAGCATCACAGCCCAGCAGTGAGGGGGATATCTTCTGGGAAGCTTCCTAGAGGTGTGTGTATTCATCAGAGGCCGTCTGGCCCAGGGTGCTACTGACAGTTTATTCCTCTGCCTGTACAGGTGAGGACATGAGGGCTCTGATGGCTAGTTAGGCACCAATGTCACTCATGTTCTTGGTGGCTGATTGGGAGTTATCTGACCCCCCCCCCCCAAACACACACACGCACACACAAACACACTTTCTGGAATATTGCGGGGGTGCATATTCTACCAGCCTGCTATAGAGCTTTAAATTACTCCAATAAGCCAACTGTGCTGGAGAGATAAGCCCTAACAGTGGTTATCTGGACCCTGAAGCAGAGCCAGGGACGCTGAGCCTTAGGAATGGCCCCACACTGGACCTCAGAGAGCACAGTGAGGACAAAGAGACAGAGTTTTGACATCTCTGTGGTTAGACTGCTGCTCTGAGGGGCCTCTCCTCCACCTTCTGTCCCCTCCAAGACTTACCATGAGCGTCTGCTTTCTCACCGCCATCGGTTTCCTCCTGTCCAAAATATCTTCTCTTCCCAGCTCTGTACTGCCTGGTTCCAAGGCCAAGATTCTCTCCCCTCTTTTTCAGGGACCCTCCTGCCCCACCCTGTCCCAGGGCATCACCCTCTCTGAGCTCCTTTGGCTGTTCTCATAGGTCTTTTATCCATTCAGCACTCAGGGAGCCCTGTAATGCCACACAATGTTTCAAGTGCTGGGGACACAGGTGCCTATTGCCTGATCCCTGCCTTCAGATGGTGAGTTTCCTTGGCAGTGGGCATAAGTTTTAGAAAGGCAGAAACCAGTTTCTTGCCCCCTTCAGTGTCCCTAGCATGGTGCCCTGCACCGAGTAGGTGCTCTCTAAATATCTTTTCTAGCTGATAGGGATCTCTGTGTATCCTTCCTGCAATCCTTCCTGCAACTACAATGGGTGGCACAGGAAATAGAACTTGGGAACTGGAGGTGCTAAGGTCTTCCAGCATACTTGGAAGGGTCCTTGAATCTATCTAGCATTCTTCCCAGGAGACCTGGTGGGCATCTTTGTGGGATTTCCCATGAGCTGGAGAAGGAGATCTGAAAGCTGGACTGGGAGAGGTCTGTCCATAAGTAGGACATAAGTTAGGAACTTATAATCAGTAAGTTCCAAACTAGGCAGGTCATAGTGGGTAATCACATCCCAGGTATATAACTGTATTCTCTCATAGAAATGTGAGCTCCTGCAGGGCAGGAAGTTTTTCCTATCTCATTCACTTTTGTATCCTGAGTGCCTAGCAGATAGTAGGTGCTCAGTAAATAGTTGTTGAATAAATACACTCCCATTCTCACCCTTCTTTGTTCAGTCAGCATCTCTAGGAAGCTTCCCGCATGACTCCCGCCCACTTGTGGTCTCCTCCCTAACCTGCCCAAGAGCTAGCAGGGTGCTGTTCAGAGGAGCTGCTCAGTGCACACACATGCGTGTTTACACCTGGAGTTGCTGAATATTCTCCTTATGGAGCCCATAGCTGTTGGCCTCCTCAGAGTTCCCTTTTTCCTAAAACAAGGCTAACCTTTTGGTTAAGAGGACAGGAGCAACCAGGATGAGAATGTAGAATCATCTGCTTGAGTCAGAGAGGAAAGGACTGTTGTTCCCTCTCAGCTTTTCAGACTGATGCAGCATTTATATTCTGGGACAGAGCACATCCATTTCACAAAATAAATACTCTTAATTGACTATTAAAATGAGATGACCAGGAGAAGCTGTGTGCCCCGATGTACTCTGACAGCACTGGCTGGGAGCCAGGCTGTGTGGATCCAGTTCTGCTCGGCCAGAGCAGCAACCCTAGGGAAGGGGCTCCTCACCTGTGCTCACTCCTCCTCTCACCCAGGCTTGGTGAGACTTCTCCACATTTGGGCACAGGGAACTGCTCCTCTGTGTGAGGGAGGGAGGGAGTCTGCAATTTTCTCCCTTCCTTCTTTCCTTCCTTCCTTCCTTCCTTCCTTCCTTCCTTCCTTCCTTCCTTCCTTCCTTCTTTCCTCCCTTCTTCCCCTCCCTTCCCTTTCCTTCCCTTCCTTCCTTTTCTTCCTTTATTTTCCTTTCCTTTCCTTTCCTTCCTTTCCTTTCCTTTCTGTTCCTCCCTTCCCTTTCTTTCCCCCCCTTCCCTCCCCTTTCCTTTCCTTTCTTTTCCTTTCCTTTCCTTTCCTTCCATGTGAGAGGAGGGGAGATAATGAGACAGACTCCTGCATGTGCCCTGACCAAGATCCACCTGGCAACCCCTTTCTAGGGCTGATGCTCAAGTCAACCAAGCTCTTTATAGCACCAGAGGCTGACATTGGGATCAATGAGCTATGCTTAGCACCCGGATGACATTCAAACCAATGGAGCCACTGGCTATGGAAGAGGAAGAGGGAAAGAAGGGGGAGAGGGAGGGGTGAAGAAGCAGATGATTGCTTCTCTTGTGTGCTCTGACTGGGAATCAAACCTGGTACGTCCATTGTTGAGCAGATAAAATATATTATGCTCACTTTGTTAAAGATGGCGCTGCCCACGTGCAAGTTTTAAGAGTAAGCTTTTCCCCACACCCTTGACTGATTAGATGATGTGGGGTGGTGCACTCTCATGAGTAATCCTCCCATTATGCCTCAGATAAGTAGCTTTGTATCAGAGACTTCCTTGTTTGTAGATTGGATTAAAGGTTTGGATTTCTACACTATAAAGTGCGACAGACCGGGAGCTTGCTCTCTTTCGGTTCCTGAGGTTAGTATTAGAGAGCAGAGCAGAGAGGAGGCCAGGAGAAGCAGCCAATATGGTGGCGTGCTGAGGGAGAAGCCAGTTTGTGCAGAGTTTGTGTAGAGAGGAGATGGGAAACAGAGGTGAATAAGTCCGGTGAGCTAGAAACCTTTGATTCTAGGAAACTCGGATAAGTCAGTAGCTTTGTGAGCACCGAGTGAGTGGGTTTTAGAGCCCAGTGTATGTTTTTACTTGCCCACTGGGTGCAAGCTAGAATTAAAGCTGATGGCTCACCAGTTCTTGGCTCCGTTATATCATTATCGTCTGTTCAAATCTAATGCGAACCTGCACTGGCCAGGCGGCTGTGATGGTGGCCTCGACTATTGGCTTTACATTCATACACTGGGCCAATACTGTATCTACTGAGCTAACCAACCAGAGCCTTCCAATTTCTTGACATAAGAAATGTCCATACCTGTAGAGAATTTTTATAAGTGTATTTGAACCAAATTGAGGACAATTGCTAGGAAGCAATATCTCAGTGGACTGAGAAAATGCTATGGTGAATGGCAGTTTTGTAGCTTATTTTATCTATCAGAATCAAACAGGATGTAAGAGGGTTACATGAAATCCATTGGTGGTAGATTAAGGGGTGGGAGAAAGTAAAGGGGGGAATCTCGGAGCGTGGATAAAGAGTCAAACAGAGAGACACATCTCTTACATTGGTGGGTACATGATAGTTAACAACACTCACAGCACACAGAGATGGCATGTGGGGAACAAGGTAACAATGAGGGCTCTGAGGTGTCCTGCTTTGCTGGGAAGTGGTGCTCTGAGTGGTTTGGAAAAGGAGATTACTTTTCCCTGGGCAGATGGCTTGGTTGGTTAGAGCATCATCCCGAAGCACAGAGGTTGCTGGTTCGATCCTCAGGGCACAGGCAGGAATAGATTAATGTTTCTGTCTCTGTCTCCCTCTCTCCCTCTCTCCCTTCCTTTCTCTAAATTCATTGAAAAATAAACATTAAAAAGAAAAAAGGAGATTACTCTGTCGTTTCAAAGCTATGTTATCATAGATGTAAAAAGACAATAGATGAGCTCTGACCTTTGTCAAGGAAGGTATAGGTCTAAGATATGACAACCCGCCATTGCTTGCTTTTAATTGGTAAGTTTTATTTATTTTTAATCTACTTATTAATTTTTATTGATTATTGGGTGATGTTGGTTAATAAAATTATATAGGTTTCAGGTGCACAATTCTATACGCACAATTCTATACTACATCGTCTGTACTCTGTATTTTACGTTACCTCCCAAACTCATCTTCTGTCACCATTTCTCCTCCTTTACCTTCTTGCACCTCCCCCCTACCTTTCCTTTAGTTAGGAAGTTTTACTTTCAGACCGTCCAACATGGTTACTCTAGGTCTCCAAGTTTGCAAGTCTTGCCATGCAGGCCTCTCCGGAGCTTGTCAAGTTTATTATGTTGCCCCTTTTTTTGCCCACAAATTCAGGGTGATTTGGGCAAACTGAGGGGTTGTGTCTGCCATCGTGATGACTCAATGGGTTAAGCCACATTAGAACCTCCCAGCACTGAGGCAGTGTGAACCACAGGGATGGTCTGGGAAGGAGGAGCACTGGGTGGGGAGACAGGCTGGCAAAAGTGTGCTTGGGACCTGGGACTTAAGCTTACTCTGTTTTCACAGGGCACCTTATTTTGAAACAGGGCACTGGGATATGCCCACCCGGACATCAAATCTCCCTGCACCCCAGAGCTTGCTACTCTGGTACTCTACTTTGCATAAAGCTGCCCTACTTCTGGTCCTCAGCTGAAACATGAACTCTCCGAAGAGGAAAAATCCTCTGAGCTCAGAGAATGAGGAGCTGCAGTTCCTTTGAAAATTGAACTGTGGTCAGCACAAGAGTGCGGAGAAGGTTCTTGTTGGGCAGATAAAATATATTGTGCTCACTTTGTTAAAGATGGCGCTGCCCACGTGGAAGCCCATCGCCCAGGTGATAATATTAGTTGTCCTTCTTGCTTGGGATGGGTGTGATTATATTAATGTGTGTTGGGGAGGGCTTTCATGCCAAAAGGTTTTAAAAGGAAAGATCACTTTGTTCCAGAAAGTGTTTTCCCACTGTGTGTATTTCTTGCCCACTGGGTGTAAGCTGGTATAAAGATGATGGCCCACCAGTTCTTGGCTTCGTTGTTTCATTACTGTCTGTCTGAATCAAACCTGAACCTGCACGGGCCAGGCGGCTATGATGGTGGCCATGGCTACTGGCTTTACAGTTCTAAAGGCAGCGGCTGAAAGGGGAGGGTAGAGAAAGAACTGAGGGTGAAGTGAGCAGAAGCAACCCTATTTCTAAGGTTGCTCCCTGGCACATAGTAGGTACTGTTGATATAAGAACGTCCAAACCTATAGAGAGTTTTTAGAAAAATTCATTTGATCTCAACAGAGATCATGCTGAGAAGCAAGATCTAAACAGACTGAGAAAAATATTTCCTAGAATGACTTCTTTTAGTTTGTAGATTTTTTTAATTCATTTGGAATTAAGGAGGGAACTAAGGAAGATTACATGAAGATAGGAGAAAGCAAAGTCGGATTGGGTTACAGGATAGTTAACAAGATCATGTGCTCTCCTGTGGGTGATTTTGCTTGAGGGATCTGAAAAGAAGCATTTTGAAGATGTGTTAACCTAGATGCACAAGTCAATGGATAGGGCTTGCTTCAGGCAAAGATAAACTTTTACTAGGGAAGTTATAAGCCTAAGGCATGGCTTATCCACCATGAATTGTCCAGTTAGGAATTTATTATCAGCTCACCCTGTGAGGTTACTTTCTGCAGAACCCTGTTTTTGTTCACAGTATTTAATAACTTTTTGTATATGATCAAGTGTCTTGGCTTGTGACTAGGCCAGTATTTGGCAAACTGCAGCTCATGAGTCACATGCGGGTCTTTGGCCCCTTGAGTATGGCTCTTCCACAAAATACCACATGTGGGCACTACCTCGATAAGGAATGTATATTGTTTAAGTTTAAAAAATTTGGCTCTCAAAAGAAATTTCAATCGTTGTACTGTTGATATTTGGCTTTGATGACTAATGAATTTGCTGACCACTGGACTAGGCGATCAATGGACAATACGAATGTAGGAAGCTGGCCCAGCACTTCCAGGAAGCACTTAGTGATCCCAGGGGCAGGTCCTTCTTGTGTGTCTATGGTAGCATTGCATTCTCTTTCACTTGGGAGAGATTGCAAAGACACACAACTAAAGAAGTCTGGGCCTTAGCCCCTTGCTCCAAATATGATGCACATGTTGGCCTGGGAGCTTTTTATTTTAAGTGAGAGGAGGGAAGATAGAGACAGACTCCTGCATGTTCTCTGACTGGAATCCAACTGGCAACCCCCATCTGAGGCTGATGCTCGAATCAACTGAGCTATCTTTAGTACCCAGGACCAATGCTTGAACCAGTTAAGCCATTGAGTGTAAGAAAGGAAGAGAGAGAGAAAGAGGAGCGAGAGGGGTGGAGAAGCAGATGGTTGCTTCTCATGTGTGCCCTGATTGGGGATCGCACCCAGGACTTGTGCATGCTGGGTCGATGCTCTATCCACTGAGCCAGCTGGAAAGGGTTACCTGAGAGCTTTTGAAATTACAGAGTCTCAGGCCCACCCCAGAGCTCCTGAATCAAAAATCACATATTTTAACAAGACCAGCCAGAGATTATATGCACATTAAAGGTTGAGAAATGCTGGTCTATAGTGCAGACGAGGAAACATACACCTCCTTGAACCTTGAGGCCCAGGTAGATAGCCTATGCTAGACCACAGTCATCTCATGCGGTTATATTTTAATACTGTGTATATGCTTTGTTTCCTCAAAGGTCCTTATGAGCCAAATAGCCTGATTTAATCTGCTTCTGAATGTTTATAAATATGAAGTAAAGGACTCTGTCCTTCATAATACTCAATGTCTATTATACAAAACTTCAAGAAAAAAAATACAAGACTAGTATGCTTACTGCTTTCTTTCTTTCTTTCTTTCTTTATTTTTTTTTTACAGGATCAGAGAGAGAGTCAGAGAGAAGGATAGATAGGGACAGAGAGACAGGAACGGAGAGAGGTGAGAAGCATCAATCATTAGTTTTTTGTTGCCGTTGAGACACCTTAGTTGTTCATTGATTGCTTTCTCACATGTGCCTTGACCGCGGGCCTTCAGCAGACCGAGCCACCCCTTGCCGGAGCCAGTGACCTTGGGTCCAAGCTGATGAGCTTTTGCTCAAGCCAGATGGGCCCGCACTCAAGCTAGTGAGCTCGGGGTCTCAAACCTGGGTCTTCTGCATCCCAGTCCGACGCTCTATCCCCTGCACCACCGCCTGGTCAGGCGCTTACTACTTTCTAATAAATATTTATTTCCCTTTTTAAAAAGATTTTATTTATTGATTTTAGAGAGAGAGAAAGAAAGAAAGATGGAGGAAGTTGAGGAAGAGCAGGAATCATCAAGCCGTAGTTGTTTCTTTGGGCAGGCCTGGGATTTTGAACTGGTGACCTCAGTGCTTGATGCTCTAGCCAGTGCACCACCGAAGGTCAGGCATGAAACATTATTATTTCCTCTTTTTAGCATGGTGTTTATCATCCTCAGATCCATATTCATGACTATATTAACCTTATCAAGTGTATTAAGTTCTACTTTATTTTCCCTCAGTTCATGATTTTTTTCCTTTATTTTGAGGGTATGTTTATTAAAGCTAGGAACAGTGAAACAAGGAAGAGCTTAGGATAGAAGAAGCTGCAGGAGACAGACTAGGTGGGGCTGCTTTTGTTGTAGGCTAGTGAGCCATGTGGGGCTGTGTGGACTCACTGAGAAGAAACTCACAATGACAGTAGTGAGCCCAGGTGGGGCTGCTTTTAACTCATTGGAAAGTCAGAGAAAAGGGGGCGTTGGAGACAGGTGCAGGGGGTAAGCCCAGGACGAGCTGCTGCTGCCCACTGCTCCCCTGGTTGCCAGTCTTGTGAGGGCCCTGAGAATTTAGGAGATGCACACGTGAGAGGGAAGAAAGGTGTGTGTGTGCTGGTTGGAGGGGGAGAGGGTGGGGCATGCCAGTCCATGATTTTTGTGTCCAGTATACTATTAGCCTTATTGTTAAGCTTCTTTGTCTTTTTCAATAAACTCTCTTAAGTTGCTTTTTAAAACAGCCAATTGTTTGAGTAAGATAAGTTAGAAACATCTTGGTGCTGTAGTAGCAAGTCCTCTTTCCCCTTGGTGGACATCACCCTTTCCTAGCAAGAGCCAGGCCATGACACATCCTGTGCTGGGTTCTGTTTGAGAAGAAGATGGAGGGGTTGGGAGAAGGAAGTGTCCCTGGATTTCTACCCAGAGTTACTGAGATAAGAAAACCCAGCTAGCTAGGGGTCACTTTGAGACAGGCCAGTAATACAGGACAAGGGGAATAGGGAAACTGAGACAGATATTTAAACAACCAAGCAGTTTACAGCCAGCCAGTAAATTGCAAAATTCTGTCTCCCCTAACCAAAGACACCTAAGAGTAAATGGTTTACAATGCTCCTCCCCAACCAGAGGGTAAATAGCGTAAATCACCCTGCTCAGGGAGATAGTAGAAGTCCAATCTGTGCATTTGTGCCGCCATACTCCAGGACACATGAAATCAGGGGAATAAATCTCATTTGGGCACATCAGCATAAAGATGATGATTATTCTATTGAGATCCTCCCCTAAAACCTCCCCTAAACTCCCAGCCTGTAAAACCCTGAAGACCAAGGCCCTCTCTCTCTGGGGAGTACACCTGACCCTTTCCCACCCCCACCACCAGGCCCATTACCTTTGCCTTTCTCTCTCCTAAGCTCCAAGGTCCTTCTTCTGCCTCTGTACCTTGCCTCCTGAGCCTACGTGGCCCAGCTGGCTCACTTCTGCTACTTCAGTGACTTTCTAAATCAACTTTCCCTCATAATTTGAGTTCCTGGCTCTGAATTCTTCCTTTGCTGAACTCAAGATCCAACTTCACCTATAACCACTTGGGGTGCTTACACTGTGCCTTTTCCAGCTTTCTCCCTGCACATCAGCCCCCTTCTTACCTGGTTGGGGGTCCTTTGTGTGAGGGGACTCTCCACAGCCAAGGGCAGGGTCCTGTTCACCAGGGGCTTCCACTGCCATCTCTCCATAAGCTGCTCTTTCTGCAGTGGGAACCCCAGGCAGGGTGGCCTCTGCTTAGTCAGCACACTGTGTGGACTGTGGAGAGAGCCAGCTGAGAACGCTCCAGGTCAGGAGGGTCACAGCCTGGCCCAGCGCAGGTGGGGTCACTGGCCTCAAGGCTCTGTGAAAACACACCGGGTTGCATACATCCCTCCAGTCCTGGGGATGTGTTTCAACTTGCTCAATTCTATTTCCTGTGTTTCCAAGGAGAGCAGAGTTTGCCACCCTAACTAGGTCTCTTTGGGGGTGTTGATTATTTTAGGCTGGTTAATTTTAAGAAAAAAAATGCATGGGAGAAGTCCTGAAAATCAGAGTTCTCCTTTGTAAAAGCCATTCACATCTGTCAGGGAATATCCACCTAACAGCGTGGTTCCCTCTCTGTGCCGGGCTTGCTTCACTGTCAATGGAGAAGGCCTGGACTTGGACCTGCTTGACAACCTTACCCTTGTATACTGTGCTTTTCCTGGTTACCTCCCATAACTGACTCTCCACCACAACATCATCTTTGTCTTTAGCTGAAGGTGGTATTTCAGGTGGTGGCTTCAGCCACTTTGAGGTGTTCCTGGGTCTCTCCCATGTATATAGGAGTTACACATGTTATTCAACCTACATGTGTTTTTCTACTGTTAGCCTGCCTCGTGTTGTTTGATGTTAGCCCAGCCAGGATAATCTTGAAGGGTAGAGGATAATTTTTCCTCCCCAACAGAGGTGAGGGTAGAGAAGTGACATCTGCTGAACTCCCACCTTGCAGCAAACACTCTGCTGTTCCATTACCCCCACTAATCCCCACCCAGACCCCACCAGGGCGATGGAATCCACCTCATCTTTCAGCTGAGGAAAGCGCTCGCTCGCTGAGCATCAGTGAAGAAGTAGCAGAGCTTGGATTTGAGCCACATCCTCCTGGCTCCAAGATCTTTTCACTTCCTCTGCCTCACTAGGTGGAGGGCTTCTGCGGGTGGTGGCCAATATCTCTCTTAGTGCTGAGGACAGGAGCTAGTGTGGTGCTAGGGCAGAGCAGGGGCAGTCCCTGTGTGTGACCAGGTGAACCAGCGGAGCCATTTTCCAAAATGCTTCTCACCATGCCCCCTAGCCCTGCCCAGGTGCCAGCCCCTCAACGGCCCCCAGCCTCTCACAGGTTTGGCCACCTGATATTTTTATAGCCTGAAGCAGGTCTGTGGAATGTCAGGTCGGTCTTCAAGAGTCTTGTTCTCTCTGCCATGCTGCCTGACCTCACTGACATGCACACAAGTGGGCCATCTTCCTTGAGCCGTCTTCAGGTGTGCGCTGGTCACTGGTAGCATGTGAGAAGCCAGGTCCACTGGAAAAGATAAGGGAGACCATGACCCAAGACCTGCTATTTGTGCCAAGGGCCGCATCCTGCAGTCAGCCTGGCAGGAGGGGTTTTGGGGTGGGGGGGACGAGGCCAGAGCTTGGTCTAGGGAGGCAATCAGAGGGTGAAGAAACACATTGACCTTGGTTCGAAGGTGGTCTCACCGCTGAACCTTAGTTTCTTCATCTTCAAGGTGAGAGTATCTATCTCCTCAGGTGGGTGTGAGAATCAAGTGAGAAATTACCTGGCACTGAATAAGTGTCCATCAAAGGGCAGTCAGCCAATCTGAGAGGAAAGGAAACGGGGCTCAGGGAGAGGAAGGCAGAGCAGTGAAAGAGCCAGGTCCACACAACCATACCCTTGGCAGGTCCTTCTGTTCCCGTTTCCTGCCTCAATGAACTCTGGGAAGGCCACAGAGAACAAACTCTCTCTTGCTCTCCCCTTGCTCCATGGCAGGGAACTCCAGGTGGGCAGTGAATATCAGCCACCCCTCCTTCCTCTCCTCTCCTGCCCAGTGGTTAGATGGCTCTGTGAGTATACTGGTCTGGGAATCAGAAGACCTGGCTATGCCCGGCCTCAAGAGAAACATGGAACTCTTCTTGTTGGGTCTGACCCTGCCAGCTCAAGGTGGCTGGGATCTCAGTATTTGAAACTAATTGCTTTGAGAGTCACTGCAAACAAGTCCTACTCTGTGTATGGTTTGAGGGGCTATAAAGGGTGCAGCAGCAGAGGGGGCTGGGAGGGTGGTTGAGGTGAAGAGGGGCCTGGTTTGCCTTTGGATGAGAAGGGAGGCTTATCTACTGGCACTGAGGACCTAGGAGGACGCTAAGAGGCTGAGTGTGTGTGATAATAGCTAACATTTTCTGAGGGCAGGACTTGCTACATGCCAGGCACTGTCCTAAGCATTTTAACTGTATTAATTCATTTTATCCTGTTAGCATACTTTCTTTCATTTCCAAATAAGGAGGCTGAAGTACAGAGAGTTTAACTCACCTCCTATGGGCAACATGGCTCAGACAGTGGTAGAGATAAGACTGAAACCACCGGTCAGTGTCAGTGCCCACCTTTCCCATGCTGTTCCTGCTGTCTGGATACCAGTCATTTGAGAAGAGCCTCTCCCCGGCTGCCATGGGGGAGGTGGATCACGATCACAGAAGGACAGTGACGATGGTAGATGGGATGGGCCATGTTTTGAAGTCTACTTAAGGGATGTAATACATCTGTAAGTCTTGTGTGTTGGAAACTTCTTGCTGAGGCCTGGGCTGTGCATACTTACTCAGAGTTCAGAGCAACTGCCCACAGGCCTCTGACTTGGGGTGAAAATGCTACAAAAAGGTCCATCAACCAAAGTCAAATCTACTGCCTGTGAAATCTGGGAAGGAAAGCCACCCACTGACTGACACTTAGAAAGAAGACTCATAAAGTTGCAAGGGCATAGGTTTGAATCTTGAACCTCAGTTTTTCTCTCTGTGAAATGGGAGTGATGACAGCAAGGAGGAGTAAACTAAGTACAGCTGGTAAAATTGGGTTTTGAAAATGTCTTAGTCCCCCCACCAACCCTCACCCATGGTCATTTCACTCTACAATCAATCCCATACCATGGATCCAGAAGCTTGAGGGCTGGAAGGAGAGTGTTAAGACCCAGGCTGCACTCTGCCCCTTGGCCCAGCCTTGACTGGAAGGCCCAATTTGAGTGACTGCAAGGCCCAGCCTTCCCACAGCTCTTTGCTTCCCACTTTTTCCTAGAGCTGCAGAAACCCTCCCCTCCCAGTGTGGGAAGGGGGGAGATGGAACCCCTTTTTCCCTTTCTGTTCCAGGTCCCTCTGGCTGCTCTGTTTCTGGAAGTTGCTCTGTGAGACCTGGGGCTCCCTGGGCATGTTCTCCACACCTGAGTTACCTGGCCAGGGTACAAAGGCACTCCTTTTGGGGGTGACAGGCTGATTGGCTCAGACACCCATGTCTCCCAGCCTGTTTTGTGGCCTGGGGACTGGCCAGCCACAGTGAGGAGGGACAGCATCCACAGAGACTGGTGTGGCAGCGACAGAAGCCTGTTTGGAGCTGGCAGGACCCAGAAATCTGGGACACCTGTGATGGTACAGGCTCTCCACGCCCAGCTTCTAAGTCTCCTCCTGCCTTCAACCTTGGAGCACTGGATTTCTTCCCAAGGAGCATTCACTTCAGAAATTGACTGCTTCCCCATGTGAAATAAGACACAACTTTTCACTTCCACATGGGGAGAGGTACAATTATGGATAAAACAAGATGCCAAACTCCACAGCAGGGGCTTAAGTTCTCAGCAGAGGGTAAATGGGAGCTGATGGCAGTGTGGTGAGCCTGGTTGTGGGGGCAGCTTCGGCTTCCTGCTAGAGCTGGGCAGAGGTGGGGGAGACCCGAGCACTTAGCTGGGGTGGAGGCTGAGTCCGTTTCCTTGACCATTAGTGAGGCAAGCGGCTGCTGAAAAATTAACCACAGTCCTGGGTAATGCACTTTGGAGAGGAGCATCCCCTCCGGTTCCCAAATGCACAGTGTGGACCTGAGAGGTAGCCAGGAGTTGGGCAGGGCCATCTGGTCTTAAGGAGAAAGAGGAAGAAAGATGGGACCTGTGCCACGCAGCCTTTCTCAAGAGTAAATTTGAGTCAGTCAACCTGAGCACAGGGTATCGCTTTTGTGGTCCCCACTTTAGTCTCGGGTCTGTAAAGCTATTCTTTTTTTAATTATTTTTATTGTTGTTTTAGAGAGAGAGAGAGAGAGAGGATGGAAGAGAGAGAGAGGGAGGAAAAAGATGAGAAGAATGAACTCAAAGTTGTGACACCTTAGTTGTTCACTGATTGTTTCTCAAATGTGCCTTGACTGGGGGGCTGCAGCCAAGCCAGAAACCCCTTGCTCAAGCCAGTGACCTTGGGCTCAAGCCAGTGACCTTGGGCTCAAGCCATCAACCTTGGGCTCAAGCCAGCGACCTTGGGCTTAAGCCAGTGACCTTTGGGCTCAAGTTTGCAACCATGGGTCATGTCTGTGATCCCACATTTGAGTCAGTGACCTCTGCTCAAGCCGATGATCTCGGGGTTTCAAACTTGGGTCCTCAGGGTCCCATGTCTATGCTCTATCCACTGCACCTGGTCAAGACTATTATTTAAATATTTTTGAATGTGTTAATTTTAGAGAGGGGAGAAGAGAAAGAGAGCGTGAGAGAGAAACATCTATTTGTTGATCCACTTATTTATGTATTCATTGGTTGATTTCTGTATGTTACCTGACCAGGGATTGAATCCACAACCTTGGCATATTGGAATGATGCTATCATCAACTGAGCTACCAGGCCAAGGCAGAGAATTGTATTATTTTAAAAATACAGGCTAAAATTTGAGGTACTTGGGCAAGGAACAAGGAGGAAGGCAGAATTCTTTTGGAAGAGAGAGAGAGTGAGAGAGAGAAAAAGAGAGATCTGCTTCTTTGGGATACTGCCTTTAAATATGCATGTCATCATGAAAGGCAGATGCTCCTCTACTCCCTCACCTCACATCTGGTGGCACAGGCACCAGACACATGAAAAACTGTCCTGCATTTAAAATACAGGATTTTTGAATTTTAGGCAACCTGAGAAAAAAGTGTGAGGAACCAGAGTTCAAAGCCAGACAGAAAGAAGATCTGGGAAAAAACGAGTCTCTGAACGAGGGTGGCTTTTGGGCCTTCTTTCTAGAAACTGTGTTGTGGACACTGATAGGAGTTGTTCCCAGCCCCATGTGTCCATTATGCATTGTCCCAAGACTTCAGCAAGTGCCTGTCTGGACTGCCTGCCTTGTATTAAAGAACAGGATTCAGTGGAGTGAATGTCAAGATTTAATTGGCTTTATTAAATGACTCATATATAGGGTAGCATCCATTCTAGCAACTACAAGTATACTCTGAGGGACTGCCCAAAGGGAAGGACTGCCCAAAGGGAAGGTTTTATAGGCAGAATGAGGATGGGGCTAAGAAGCTAAAAGAATGGATTATTTCAGGCAAGGAGACCTACCTCCAGGGAAAGGCAGGGTTTTATAACAAGTGAGGCAGATTCTCTCACAAGTGCTGATGAGGGAATTTCAAACTGTTTTAAAATTCAACTGTAATTAAGTTAGGTGCTAAATTTTGGTTTCTTGATCGTGACTTAGCAAAAATGACTCTGTTTCAGGACCTGGCCAAGTAGCTCAGTTGGTCAGAGCATGATCATGGTGTACCAAGATTGTAGGTTCTTTTTAAAAAAAAAAAAAAAATGATAGGAGGGAAGATGGAGAGAAGATTCCTGCACGCATCCCCACCAGGCTCCACCTGGCAACCCCTTCTAAGGCCAATGCCCAGACCAACCGAGCTATCCACAGCACCTGGGATGATGCTCGAACCAACTGAGTCACTGAGAGGGGAAGAGAGAGAAGAGGGGATAAGGACGAGAAGAGAAGTAGATGGTTGCTTCTCATGTGTGCCTTAATTGGGGATTGAACCCGGGACATCTGTACACTGGGCCGACGCTCTATCCACTGAACCAACTGGCAAGGGAGATTGCAGGTTCAATCCCCATTCAGGGCACATACAGGAATTAACCAATGAGTGAATAAAGAAGTGGAACATCAATTTATGTTCCTCTTTCTCTAAAATCAATCAATAAAAAATATTTAGCCTGACCTGATGGTGGCACAATGGATAGAGTGCTGGCATGGGATGCTGAGGATCCAGGTTTGAAACCCCGAGGTCACTGGCTTGAACATGGGGTCTTGGCCATGACCCCATTGTTGCAGGAGTGACCCCGACAGAGGATAAGGCACTCAGAAAGCTTAATTAATGGAGAGAGGAGAATTTATTCGTAGCCAGCGGAGCAGGTGGGGTTAATAGGACCAAAACACAAGCTCCTCGAATTAGATTTTCTCATAGGTTATATATTTTTATAGTATCTAAGCAATGGGCACATGATTTCTTTAAGTTTTCTCAGGACTCAAGTAGAGGGGTGGGGGAGTTTTGGTGAAGTAAGGAAGGAGGAAGGGGTTTCCAGATCACTGGTCATAGCTACATACAGATCCTGCTTCTCTTGCTTTGTGTTGCAAGTGGCTCTAAGCAACAACTTAAAGAACTATGGGATGTAGTTAATTTTTAACTGGCTGACTCAGTTATCCCTGCTGGTTCCTTTCCCATGTATTCTTCTGGTTTCTCCCCTCTTACCAGCAACCTTACCATGGTTGCTGGCTTGAGCCCAAAGGTCACTGGCTTGAAGCCCAAAGTCACTGGTGTAGCTGGAGCCTCTCAGTCAAGGCACACATAAGAAAGCAATCAATGAACAACTAAGGTGCTGCAACAAAGAAGTGATGTTTCTCATCTTTCTTTCCCATCTGTCTGTCTGTCTTTGTCTCTTGCTAAAAAGAAAAAGAAAAAAGAATATTTTAAAAAATTACTCCATTTTGGTTTCTTGTTTCTATTTACTTTTTTTTTTTTAGCATCTGTAGTTAGCATGGGTCAAGGAAAATGGAGCAAGCTATGTTCATGCCAGGGGCCTGGGGACATGGAGACAGAATCATGTAAGCCTCAGTGACAGCTGGGAGTAGGCGGCTATGTGGGCTGGCCAGGAAAACACAAGCCCCTGAATATGCAAGAACATTTGGGTGGCCCACCACTGGGTATTGTGGCCATGTTCCCAGCCAGGCTTGCAGGAGGGGCCATATTTCTCACTACCCTTGAAATATGATTTGCAAGAAATATGTATTTGGTCATTTAGATAGCCAAAATATATTTCTCACATATATTTGGTCTTCCCTCATGGTTTCTGGCTCACAGCTCCCTGAATCTTGGCATCCCCCAATTGATAAGAGCAATGGGAGTTTCTTTTGTTATAATATTTGGTATCTCCTCCTCAGTTTCTGAAAATCCTTCAGAGCCATGAAGATGAAATGGGTGTTGTTACTCACAACAGCCCCCTTTCCACCACAACTGGGTTTATTATGCTAAATAGGTAAGTTTCCACAAGCACCTAAAAAGGCCCTGGCCTGTTGGGTCAGTGGATAGAGTGCAATGGATAGAGCATCAGCCCAACGTGCGGATGTCCCAGGTTCAATCCCCAGTTGGGGCACACATGAGAAATCACCGTCTGCTTCTCGTCCCTTCCCTCTCCTTCCCCAGCAGATGATGCACACAGAGCAGCACCCTGCGTCCCCACCTTAGCCAACTACCTGGCATTCTCCACATTGGAGCATGTAGGGTTCTCATTCTTTGTGACAGCGGCAGAACGCGCCATGTTAATTTACTCCCTTTTGATGGAGAGTTTAATGGTTTCTATGCTTTGCTTTTGCAGTATTTATGGGTTTCTGTATATATGTGTGACTGTATTTGCAGGATAAAGTCCTAGGAGTGGAGCTATGGGACCAAATGCCCATTTAAAATGCTACCTTATATTGCCGCATTACTCTTGGCCAGGCTGTGTCACCAGGGACTGGCAAGAGCAACGGATGGGAATGAGCGTTTTTGCTCCACATGGGATGTGGGGAAGGTGAAAAGGTCAGACAGCCTGGCCAATGCTGGTCAGATCCACCAGGATGGCATTGCCTGGTGCTTGGCTGGGGAGATAGGTTCATAGTGTTCTGCCTGTGTTATAAATGTTGACTTTCTGAATGCAAAGTGTTTTGTCATGGCTTTTCTTTCTTGATGGCAGAATTTGGGGAGGGCCTCTGCTAGTTGGTAGGGTGACGGCCATCAGGGTGAAGGAGAGAGAACAGAAACTTTCCTCTGGCCACACACTTCCTTGCATTTAAAGCTGATTGGCCCTGTGGCATGCTCATTACTCAGTCAACGGAAAATGGCCATGGCCCAAACAGCTTTCCTTCACTTGCTCACTGACCACATCTCTCAGTCCATCCATCCCTTCATTTATCCATCCATCCATCCATCCATCCATTTTGTCTTTCATAAAATATTTATAAGCACCCACTCTGGGTTAGGCACTGTCCTATGTGCTTGGAGACTTATGAGGTGAGGAGAAGGGGGAGGGGATGTAGAAATGCAAGTAACTAACAAGACCTATGTGTCCTATGTGCTGATTTAGAGGAAAGTTGGTTACAATAGACACCACGCCTTGCAGACCTCTAGTGTGCTGAGCCCTTGCTAAGTACATGGGGTGCAGAAATGGCAAAAAACTGTCATCTCCCTCCTAAGGAGACCAGAAACTCCTAGGGCAGAAGGACAGTCATGCAAAGAACAAATATTGGGGAAATGTACTCTACACTGCAGCGGCACTGAAGTAAGGGATTAGTTCTTGCTGGGGGTAAAAGAATGTCACATTATTTTATTTGCTGTTAATCAAATTAAACTGGCTGCAAGCCCCCATTTGTCAAGATAGATGAGAAATACGTTTCTATCATGTTTTGGGTGTGCATCAGCCAGGATGAACGTTTGGGGAAAAGCCCTCTGGTCTTCTGCTCTCACTGGTTACTCTGACGGGGGGGGGGGGGGTGTGATCCCTCACTTCTCTGCCGGGCTGAAACTGAGGGTCTTTCCTGAGGTTGAGAGCTTCTGTATGTAAGGTCAGTCTCCTGCAGGCACCGCCTGTGTGCAGTTTGCTGTCTGCTTGGGAAGATGTTCAGAGGAAGGCCGAGAATCTGCCATCTCAGAGATCCACCTCAGAATCTCTAAATTTCAATCTCTAGGGCCTGGGGAAGATCAGATCCTTCTTTTCCCCTGGATTTCAACTTTTGTGAGCACTGATACCCTGTCTGTCTAGAGAATCCCGTTTCTTCAATGTTAGGAACCCAAACTTGGAAAACAAAAGTCTTGCTGGTCATTGTCTCCCTGTGGGCCTGGGCAGCTTCCAGTTTTCACTGCTGAGCAATCCAGAATAGTTAGTGACCCACGTTCCAGAGGCTTGGTGCTGTTTCTGTAAAGGAGAAGCAAACACTCTTCCTCAGAGAACACTTGCAAATATCCTTGCGGGTCTTGCACTTCTCTGAATTCTGGAAATCCTCCAGATGGTTCTTATCCAAGGAGCAGGCTCTCTTCATGGCTCTGGGAAAAGGCTGATCTTTCCAAGAGGAATGAAGAAGACTGGATAGAGCAGATGAGGTTTGAGCTTTGAAAGATGAAAGGACAGGTATGCGCGGCAGAGAAAGCTTGCTCTGTGACCTTGGGCAAGTTGTTTTACCTCTCTAAGCCTTGCTTTCCTTTTATGTAAGATGAGGACAATAGCTGTACAGTAAGTTCTCACTTGATGTCATTGACAGGTTCTTGGCGCTGTGGCAAAATGACATATAATGAACCAATTTTACGTAAGCTAATTAATACAAACAACTGGAATTCCTATGGCATCTAATCAACATTGTAACAAAATGACATTGAACTCAAAAATGTTATTGGAGGACCTGTTGTACTTCCTAGAGTATTGTAAAAATGAAGAAAGCTATGTAATGGAAGAGCTTTGCACAGGGACTGGTGCATAGTACATGCAGGGGAAACATTAGTCATTACCATATATTTATACGAGGAGAAGGTGACAGAATTTAAATTGTTTGGATTATCTACTTGACAAACACCTATAGGTGTAGATCAAGACCTAGATCAAATGTGAACATTTTCTATTTCTTTTCCCTTCAACGTGGAACTGGACAGCCCCTTTTCAGGCATCCCTGTGCGTCTGGTGGAGTGGTTGCTAGGATACGCTGCACAAACCCTTCTTCTGCACAGAGGCACTTGTGTTCCTAGCTTTCCAGAGTATTGGCTGCAATGGTGCCCTAGCTGCAATCCCTCTCTGGGAATGCTGTAGCTGAAGGCGGATGCCTTGTCCAAGTCCATGCCTTTGCTGGGAGCAGCCTGCACTCTAGGGCAGGGGAGCGGCAAAGGCCAGTCTTCTTGCCTCAACTCGAGACAGCTCTGACGGGCCACCTAGCTCAGAGCTTTCTACAGGGGCAGCTGAGGACTCTGTTGTGACTGCATCTCTGTTTGTCTCTGCCAGGTCTTGCTTCCGCCAGCCTCCTGTATGTAACCTAACCTTAGATACGCCCTCTGCGTTTCATCCATGCCTGTTTCCTCTGATAAAACTGGGGCTTTCACAGAGCAGGGCCATACGCTCTCCTCACCAGTGTCCCCAGGACCTGGCACAGAGAAGCACAGCGTATTAAGGTTAATCCAGGTACTGTCAGAGCCGGGAGGAGAAAGTGCCCAGATAAGGGGCGTGGCTTCTAGTGGACGTGGCTTCTGAGCTGAGTTCTGTGCTAGCTCTGGGTGTGTCAACTTGATTGACCAGATAAGCACAGAGGACTCTGATCAGTGAGGGACTCGGGGATAGGTATCCATCAGCAGGGGCTCTCAGTGCCTCTAAGGAATGTGTGGAGTGGGCTGCAGCACAAGAAGAGGAGTGTGGGCAGCCATTTCCTTCGTGCAGAGTACAGCACAGCGGAAGGAGGTACAGCAGGCCAGGGGGGAGGGGAGGTCACGGCACACTGTGGCCAACGCAGCTTTGGGCGGCAGGCATGTGAAGAGGCTGGGTACAGCCCTTGCAAATGTGTACCTGGAGCTAGGAGAAGTTGGGGGAGAGCCGTACACAGAGTGGACAGGCACAAGGGTGGTAGTAACAGCTGAAATTCAGGAAGCCACCTGGACAGGACAGAGTGCAAGGAGACAGCTGAAGATCTGACCTGGAGTGGGGCAGTTATGGGGGTGGGCACTGATGGTTGAGAGGAGAGGTCGAGTGAGACAAGGGAAGGGAACCAAGGAAGGATCAGAAGCCAGAAGGGTCAAATGTTGCTTGGCTAGCAGGGAGACTGAGGCAAAGAGGATCCATGGACTTGGTTTGAGGTTGCCCCTGGTGACCTCTGGGGGATTGGCTAGGGCAGAGATTGCAAGCATGGGGTTTAGAATCAGAGCTGGGTTCAGGTTGTAGCCTTTTACTTGCTGCTTGTGTGTCCTTGGGCAAATCGCTTAACCTCTCTGGCTCTGTATCTCAATCTGTAAAATGTGATTGTCAGAGGAACTAAAGGACAAAATGGTTGGGAAAGTGCTTGGCACAGTGCCTTGCTGTGGGGAGTGCCAGTCATGGGCAGCTGGCATTACTGCTGGATACAGCAGCTTCTGTGGAGGGTAGGAGCAGGGAGGTGAGGATACTTAAGAGAGTACCAGGGTGAGAAGGGTTTGTAAGTCTGGGGCTGGAGTTCACTGCCAAGGGGATGGGCCCAGGAGCAGGCAAAACTGAAGATTCAAATGTGGGAAGGGGTGGCTGACCTTGAAGGCATGGCAGGTGCACAAGTACAGAGAGGGGACAGCCTGGAAGTATTCCTTGGTCCTTTCAGGCTCAGAATAGGCAGGACCCCTTGTTGGCAGTAGTGTGAAGCCATTTCCCTTCATCATGGGTCTGCTTATGGCCATAAAATATGGAATGACACTGGATTTGGTCATTAAGTAAATGAGATAAAGAAATAATTGGAAAGTGGATCCCTGCCCAGAAGGAGTGCAATTGTTTTCGGTGCTATTGTCCACATCCTGCTTCCTGAGTAACAAGCAGAGCTAGTACAGGGGTCAGGCTTAGGGAGAAACTCCACCTTAGAAAGAGCCTGAAATTACCCATGACAGTGGAAAAGACTTTGTCTTTTGAAAAAAAAAAAAGGAAGAGGGGGAAAAGACCCCAATTGTTCCCTGGGTATGGGAGAAGAAGGAAGGAAGGAAGGAAGGAAGGAAGGAAGGAAGGAAGGAAGGAAGGAAGGAAGGGAGGAAGGGCATAGTCACAATAATCCCTGAATATTCAGCCAAATCCAGTGCCTCCTACTCAAGGCAGTGCTCACCAGCCACCTGGGAGTGGCCAGGGGGCCCGGATGGGGGTGTGCAAGCTATGGGGGCATGCAGCAGGTGGTCTGTGGAGGAGCACACTGCCTTTTGTCTGCCAGCCAATTCATCTGTCTCTTGGCCTGTGCAATTCTCATCCTCATATTCAACCTTCCCACACCCACTGAACAAGAGCCCTTTTTTGGGCCTTCCCTGGTGGGCAGAAAGTTGGGGCTGTGGCTATCCAGGACATGGCCCTGGGAGGAAGAACTGGTTTTCTGGAAGTGTATGGGGAGGATGGATGGGAATCTCTCCCCCTCTCCCATATCCTTCTCCAAAACCTTTACAAAGAACCCAGTGTTGTATCAGAATGCCACTCTGATGTGCTGCTGGGTCACTTTAAGCCTGGCCATGCCTCCAGCCCACCCCTCACTTGGGGCTCACAGCCTAGATGCCCATTTCACAGCCCTCCCTCCACTCCCACCCCAGCTTTCAGATGCTGTATGAGCCAGAGCAGAAACTGCACTTTCCTTCTGTTGTGCCTTCTTGTCCACAAACACCATATCAGCCCTTGCTGGTACTCACATGTTTGCTGTCATTCTCTCTAAAAGCAAGTTATGGGCAGCCTCAGATGGAGCTTCCCCATGTCAGTCAAAAATGTGTGACTGTTGGTCTACTGTTCTGTCTCTGAGTCAGAACAGCATGTCCCAAGGTTCTTGACGGTCTGTAGCATCAGGCTCACTTCCTAAACTGGCTCAAAATACAGATTCTTGGGCCTCACCCCAGAGCCACAGGACCCACAGAGCCTAGCCTCAGAACTGTATTTAAATAATCAGATCAGGGGTCCCCAAACTATGCCCAGGGGCCACAGACGGCCCCCTGAGGCCATGTGTCTGGCCTCTGCTGCACTTCTGGAAGGGGCACCTCTTTCATTGGTGGCCAGTGAGAGGAGCACAGGACACATCTGCACCCATAGTTCCCATTGAAATACTGGTCAGTTTGTTGATTTAAATGTACTTGTTCTTTATTTTAAATATTGTATTCGTTCCTGTTTTTTTAATTTTTATTTTATTAATTTTAACAGGGTGACATTAATAAATCAAGCTACATATGTTCAAAGAAAACATCTCCAGGTTATCTTGTCATTCAATTATGTTGAATACCCATCACCCAAAGTTAAATTGTCCTCTGTCACCTTCTATCTGATTTTCTATGTGTCCCTTCCGCCCCGCTCTCCCTCCGTCTCCTCCCTCTCCCCACCCCGTAACCACCACACTCTTGTCCATGTCTCATAGTCTTGATTTAATGTCCCACCTATGTATGAAATCATGCAGTTCTCAGTTTTCTTCTGTTTTACTAATTTCACTCTATAATGTTATCAAGGTCCATCCATTTTGTTGTAAAAGATCCGATGTCATAACTTTTTATGGCTCAGTAGTATTCCATAGTATATATGTACCAAAGCTTTTTAATCCACTCGTCCTCTGACGAACACTTGGGCTGTTTCCAGATCTTCGCTATTGTGAACAATGCTGCCACGAACATGGGGGCGCATTTCTTCTTTTTGAACAGTGCTATGGTGTGCTTAGGGTATATTCCTAAAAGTGGGATAGCTGGGTCAAAAGGCAGTTCCATTTTTAATTTTTTGAGGAATCTCCATACTGTTTTCCACAGTGGCTGCACCAGTTTGCATTCACACCAGCAGTGCAGGAGGGTTCCCTTTTCTCCACATCCTCGCCAGCACTTATTCTGTGTTGTTTTGCTGATGAGCACCATTCTGACTGGTGTGAGGTGATATCTCATTGTGGTTTTAATTTGCATTTCTCTAATAATTAGTGATGTTGAGCATTTTGTCATATGCCTATTGGCTATCTGTATGTCCTCTTTAGAGAAATTTCTATTCATTTCTTTCTCCCATTTTTGATTGGATTGTTTGTCTTCCTGATGTTGAGTTTTATAAGCTCTTTGTAAATTTTGGTTATTAACCCGTTATCAGACGAGTTGTCGAATATGTTCTCCCATTGTGTGGTTTGTCTTTTTATTTTGTTCTTATTGTCTTTAGCTGTGCAAAAACTTTTTAGTTTGATATAGTCCCATTTGTTTATCTTGCCTTTTATTTCATTTGCCCGTGGAGATAAATCGGCAAATATATTGCTGAGACAGATGTCGGAGAGCTTACTGCCTACTATGTTTTCTTCTAAGATGCTTATGGTTTCACAGTTTATATTTAAGTATTTTATCCATTTTGAGTTTGTTTTTGTGAATGGTGTAAGTTGATGGTCTAATTTCATATTTTTACAGGTAGGTGTCCAATTTTCCCAACACCATTTGTTAAAGAGGCTGTCTTTACTCCATTGAATGCTCTTTCCTCCTTTGTCAAATATCAGTTGTCCATAAGGTGTGGGTTTATTTCTGGGTTCTCTATTCTGTTCCATTGATCTATGTGCCTGTTCTTATGCCAGTACCAGGCTGTCTTGAGTACAATTGCCTTGTAGTATACCTTGATATTCGGAAAAGTGATACCTCCTGCTTTATTTTTTCTTTATAAGATTGCTGAGGCTATTCCTGTTCTTTTTGGGTTCCATATAAATTTTTGGAATATCATTGGTATTTTAATTGGTATTGCATTGAATTTATAAATTGCTTTGGGTACTATAGACATTTTAATGATGTTTATTCTTCCTAACCATGAGCACGGTATATGCTTCCACTTGTTTATATCTTCCTTGATTTCTTTTATCAATGTTTTATAATTTTCCAAGTACAAGTCCTTAACCTCCTTGGTTAAATTTACTCCTAGGTGCTTTATTTCTTTGGTTGCAATAGTGAAGGGGATTGTTTCCTTAATTTCTTTGCTGACAGTTCATTGTTGGTATATAGAAATGCCTCTGATTTCTGAGTATAAATTTTATATCCTGTCACCTTGCTGAATTCATTTATCAGGTCCAGTAGTTTTTTGACTTAGACTTTAGGGATTTCTATATATAATATCATATCATCTGCAAATAATGACAGTTTTACTTCTTCTTTTCCAATTTGGATGCCTTTTAATTCTTCTTCTTGTCTGATTGCTGTAGCTAGGACTTCCAGAACTATGTTGAATAAGAGTGGTGAAAGGGGGCACTGCCTTGTTCATGATCGTAAGGGAATTGTTTTTAATTTTTGCCCATTTAGTATAATGTTGGCTGTGGGTTTGTCATAGATGGCCTTTATCATGTTAAGGAATGTTCCCTGTATTTCCGCTTTACTGAGAGTTTTGGTCATGAATGGGTGCTGGATTTTATCAAATTCTTTTTCTGCATCTATTGAAATTATCATGTGATTTTTGTTCTTCCTTTTGTTTATGAGATGAATCACATTGATTGATTTGCGAATATTGAACCAGCCTTGCCTCTCCAGAATAAATCCCACTTGATCATGGTCTATGATTTTTTTCAAATATTGCTTGATCCTGTTGGCTAATATTTTGTTGAGAATTTTGGCATCTGAATTCATCAGGGATATTGGCCTATAATTTTCTTTCTTTGTGTTGTCTTTGCCTGGTTTTAGGATCAAAATTATGCTCGCCTCAGAAAAGGAGTTTGAAAGTCTTCCTTTCTCTTAAATATTTGAAATAGCTTGAGGAGGATAGGTATTAATTCTTCTTTGAATTTTTGGTAGAATTCACTAGTGAAGTCATCAGGGCCAGGACTTTTCTTTGTTGGGAGTTTTTTGATAACAGTTTCGATCTCATTTGTTGTAATTGGTCTTCCAGATTGATTTTTGGAAGATTATATGATTCAAGAAATTTGTGCATTTCACCTAGGTTGTCTAATATTTTGGCATAGAGTTCTTCATAGTATTTTCTTACTATACTTTGTATTTCTGTTGTCAGTTGTTATTTCTCCACTCTCATTTCTAATTTTATTTATTTGAGTCCTCTCTCTTTTTTTCTTGGTGAGTCTAGTTAAAGGTTCATTGATCTTGTTTACCTTTTCAAAGAACCAGCTCCTGGTTTCATTGATCCTTTGTATTATTTCTTTAACCTCTATGTCATTTATTTCTGCTCTGATCTTTATTATTTCCTTCCTTCTTCTAGTCCTGGGCTTTATTTGCTGTTATTTTTCTAGATCTTTAGATGCAGGGTCGAGTTGCTTATTTCAGCTTTCTCTAGCTTCTCATGGTATGCCTGTAGTGCTATGAACTTCCCTCTCAGTACTGCTTTTGCTGTGTCCCATAAATTTTGAGTTGATGTATGCTCATTATTATTCATTTCTAGAAACTTTTTTATTTCTTCTTTGATCTCATTGTTAATCCATTCATTATTTAATAACATGCTATTTAGTTTCCAAGTGTTTGAGTAGTTTTCAGTTTTTCTTTTGTGGTTAATTTTTAGTTTCATGGCATTGTGATCAGAGATAATGCTTGATATGATTTCAAACTTCTTGTATTTGTTGAGACCGCTTTTATGTCCTAACGTGGTCTATCCTAGAGAATTACCACAAGCGCTTGAAAAGAATGTATATTCTACTGCTTTAGGGTGAAAAGTTCTGAGATATCTAATAAATTGAGTTGATCTAGTGTATCCTTTAAGTCTGCTGTTTCTTTGTTAATTTTTTTTCTTGAGCATCTATCCAGTGATATATAGGGATAATGAAATCCCCTACTATTATAGTATTGCTGTTAACCTCGCCCTATATTTTCATCAAAGTCTGCTTTATGTATGTCGGGGCTCCTATGTTTGGTGCATAGATATTTATAATGGTTATATCTTCCTGTTGAATTGTTCCCTTTTTCATTATGGATTGTCCTTCTTTATCTCTTACTACAGCCTTTGTTTTAAAGTCCATTTTGTCAGATATAAGTCTTTCTACTCCAGCTATTTTTTCATTTCCATTTGCATGAAATATTTTTTTCCATCCTTTTACCTTCAGTCTATGTGCATCTTTTGTTTTAGGGGGTGTCTCTTGTAGACAGCATATGTATGGGTCCTGTTTCTTTATTCACACAGCTACCCTATGTCTTTTGATTGAATCATTTACTCCATTTACATTTAAGGTTATTATTGATATGTAGTTGTTTATTGCTATTTTATTCTTTAAAGCTGTATTCTTCTTTTGCTATATTCTTTTCCCCTTTTGAACTGTTTACAACAGGCCTCTTAGCATCTCTTATAGAATTGGTTTGGTTTTAATGAATTCATTGAGGTTCTTTTTGTCTGGGAAGCTCTTTATTTCTCCTTCAATTTTAAACGTTAGCCTTCCTGGATAAAGTAGTCTTGGTTGTAGGTTCTTGTTCTGCAGTACTTTGAATGTATCTTGCCATTTCCTTCTGGCCTCAAGTGTTTCTGTTGAGAAGTTGGATGTCATCCTTATGGGGGCTCCTTTGTAGGTGATAGTCTTTTTTTCTGTAGCAGCTTTTAAATTTTTTTCTTTATCACTGAGCTTTGGTATTTTAACTATGATGTGTCTTGATGTAGATTTCTTTGGGTTTCTCTTTAATGGAGTTCTCTGTGCTTCTTGAATGTGTGAAATGTTTTTCAGTCTTAATTTATGGAAGTTTTCAGCTATGATTTGACTGAACAAAGTTTTTATCCCTTGTTCTTTCTCTTCTTCTTTGGTAACCCCTATGATGCACATGTTATTTCTCTTCATGTTGTCACAGAGCTCCCTTAGATTTTCCTCACATTTTTTGAATCTCTTTTTTTCTTTCTGCTCTGCTTCTGTGCCTTTCTGTATTTTGTCCTCTAGCTCTCTGATTTGATCCTCAGCGTGATTCATCCTGCTTTTAATTCCTTCCATTGTGGTCTTCAGTTCTGATACTGTATTTGCCATTTCTGTCTGATTCTTTTTTATTATTTCAATTTCGTTTTTTATACTTGTTATCTCTTTATTTAGGTGTTTGTAATGACTATCCATTGTTGCTCTAATTTCTTTGAACATCCTAACTATCATTATTTTAAACTCTGCATCAGGTAGTTTGGTTATTTCTGATTCATTCAAGTCCTTCTCTGGGGATTTCTCTTGATTCATTTGGGTTGCATTCCTCTGCCTGCCCATCTTTTCTGTGTGTAAGAAGGGTTTGGCTACTGGAGTCCATGGGTGTTGCCTCTGTGTTCCCTAGGTGTGGTCTGTCTGCAGGCCCACCATCCCTCTGCCGCTGCCTAGGGTGTTTGGGTATGTGTGTTGCCAGTCCCTGTCACTGAGGCTGCTGCTAAAGTTTCCACCTCTCCTCCACGGGAGGGGCTATGTTCTCAGGCTCTATAAGCCTCAGCCGGTCTTAGCCTTCAACCGTCTCCCATGGGTGAGACCGCGCACAAGCCTGGGCACCAAGGGAAAGGGTGAGCACTTTTGTTCAGCTGCGTGTCCCTGTTCCTCTCAGCCTGTTCCTCCAGCCAGGAGGGGCTTCTTGTGTACTCAGCTACGAGCCAGGCTTCTGCCTAGCCCATGCCAACCTTGCCTCCTTGGCTGGGATGAGCTGCTGCTATGCGCTCAAATGCATGCTGGGCTTCTGCCCCACCCCCGCCAACCTCGGCTCCTATGCCGGACTGCTGGTGCATGCTCAACTGCAAGCCTGGGCTTCCACCCCACCTCCACGGGCAAAGCCGGTTCGTGCAGGGCTTCAAGCTTCAGAGGCCTGGCTGTGCGCCCCCGCCCAGCGGCGGATTTCTGCCCGTTTCTGGCTCTCGCTTTTCCCCCACAGGTGGGGTCGCAGGTGGGCCCACAGCCACCGAACCAGTTTCGCACATCCCCTTCGCCCCCACTGGGTTAGACGAGCTCACGCCAGCAGGCTTGGCCTCTGCCCCCACCGGGCGGAACTGTGCTTCCGTGTTCCGCTGCCACTCACCCTCCAGCAAGCCCTCAGCAGTGAGATTAGCAGGGGCACCCATTAAATATGGGAAATTGGAGGGTACTGGATGATCATTTTCTATCCCAGGTGTCCCCAAACTATGGCTGGAGGGCGCATGTGGCCCCTGAGGCCATTTATTGGCCCCCGCCGCACTTCCCGAAGGGGCACCTCTTTCATTGGTGGTTAGTGAGAGGAGCACAGGATGCATCCACACCCATAGTTCCCATTGAAATACTGGTCAGTTTGTTGATTTAAATGTACTTGTTCTTTATTTTAAATATTGTATTTGTTCCTGTTTTGTTTTTTTACTTTATAATAAGATATGTGCAGTGTGCATAGGGATTTGTTCACAATTTTTTTTATAGTCCGGCCCTCCAATGGTCTGAGGGACAGTGAACTGGCCCCCTGTGTAAAATGTTTGGGGACCCCTGAACCAGAGGCTTGATCTGATGGGGAAATACAGTGTCCCCAGGTAAGGACAGATTCCTCTACATGAAACAGTTATATTTTAAAAAGTGACAGAATGATCCCTGGCTTTACAAAAAGTAAAAACATTGAATTCTCCAGATAAGACATGCAAGATATGCCTGATCAGGTGGTGGTGCAGTGGATAGAGCGTCAGCCTGGGATGCTGAGTACCCAGGTTCGAAACCCAGAGGTTGCTGGCTTGAGTGTGTGCTCTCCTGGCTTGAGCATGGGGTTTTTGGCTTGAGCACGGGTTCATAGATATGATCTCATGGTCACTGGCTTGAGCATGGGGTCACTGGCTTGGCTGTAGCCTCCCGGTCAAGGCACATATGAGAAAGCAATCAATGAACAACTAAGGTGCCGCAACTATGAGTTGATGTTTCTCATCTCTCTCCTATCCTGTCTGTCTCTCTCTGTCTCTTGCAAAAAGAATTATAAAGAAAAGAAAAATATATGCAAAGATTTGTTTCGAGTAACACTGAGAGCAAAATATTTACTAGAAGATAAATATGGAAGTGGAGTGAACAAGCCAGTGATGGAGAAAGCGTAAATTTTTACCAAGTCAGTTTTCCTCATCCCATCTCCATTTGGTGTCCATGAAAACAAATCACTGGTCATGGCGCAAAAAATAAATTTTAAAAAAGGCAATATACCTGTGCACATGCATTAGTTGCTTTCTGTGCAGTAAGGAAATGAAAGGACAGAGGGAACCACTGCAGGGTCTGAAGAATGTGGTCAGCCCCCCTGCCTGCCGCAGGAGCACGGTGGCTCACCCCTGTGGCACGTGCAGTCTGCTGGTGAAGTGGTTAGAAACCTGGGCTCTAGAATTGAACTACATTATTTAGGCAATTGGTAAATAAAGAGAAAGAATAAAACATCCTGCCTCTCCCATATAAATCATATCACTGAGTAACCAAGTCCTACAGCAGATGAGAGGAAGTATCTCTTCATAAAAGCCAGTGAAGATGGAACGATAGAATTGGAAGATCCATATTTTAATTTGTAGTTAACAAGGAGTTTAAGCATTGAGCACCAATCACTGTTGTCATCACAAGCAGAGAGGCAGTTAGCTATAATGTGCCTTTCCATGGAAGAATACAATGAGACAATCTTGCCAAACATCTAACCCGGACCTGAACAAAATCCAACTGCTAATTTATAGAAAGGGAACAGAGAAATGAGTAATTTACACCATGGGGTTGCAATCAACAAAATTCCCACAGTGGAAAGTTTAAGAGGAAAATCAGCCCAGTTTTTCAGTAATTAAATCTTAGGGTGGTGGGAGAGAGGAGCTGGGGACTCAGCTGTCACTCTGGAAGACAGATAGGAGAGGAGAGTAGGAGAACCAGGATATGCAGTTTGAGAGTTTGCACAGGGAGGGACAATGGTGTGGAGAGTGGGAAGACCACAAAGACACAGGGGACAGCAACATCAAGCCATCACAAGGACAGTGGCACAGAGCGCCCCTCTCCCCAACGTCTCATGCTCTGCAGTCAGCAGGCAGCACTGGGCAGCTCCAGGCGGGTGGGACTCTCCCCACCTCCCCAGAGATGGATCCTGTGGACAAAAGCTGAGGACAAATGGCCACCAAGTGCTCCACACTTTACACAGACCCAAACCAATAGGAGAGCCAGACCCTGACAGGGCATACTAACAAGGGAACACACTTGTCAGAAAGCTTCCCTCAAACTGTGTGAGCAGAGGAGCGAGAGAAGGCATAGGCAGTGAGTGGTTGGTGGGAGTGAGCAGGACAGCTGTCCCTCCTGCGGCTTTTAAAACCAAGAAGGGGCTGAGGAGAAGGCCTCTGAGAGATTGGGGTGCCTGCAAGCGAGCAGGCCAGTGCCTCCTTCCTGGTGCCAAGCTGGGGGGCGGAAGCAGCTGGCCAGGAGCAGCCTGCAGGTTGGCCTGGCCATGGTGCTGCAGAGAGGTGCCTTGCTGCTGCCAGCCTGGGCTGCAGGAGTGGGCATGGCAGAGAAGGGTTCAAGTGGAGATCACCCATGTCAGGGGGCTCCATAGCCACACGGCTCCCAGAAAACTCCAGCAGGTGATCCACTCACACTCCAGAGAGTGGCATGAGGGCTTCAGCCACACTGATGGGCTCTACAGAGTGACAGTGATGGGGAGAGAGGGCAGAGTATCACCTCCTAGGCCACCCTCACTCCCCCCAGAGGGAGAGAGGATCTTTGCAGAGGGAAGGTGGGGGAGGTAGATGGGAGCTGAGTCCCTGCCATGCTGCAGGGTCCCAGGGCCCAGCCCAGGCTGGCAGAGCCCAGAGGAATAAGTCAGCTGCATAGGAGACTAAGGCTATAAACAGAGCTGGATCTGCCAGAGGTGTCCGTAGGGGACACAAAAAGGAGTTTTGACAGAGCCCAAGCGAAGTCAGGGGCTGAGAAAACAAAGCCATTTTATGCCTCTACCCAGAGCAGTTTAGTCTGTCAAAACTAGTTCAGGATTTTATAGGCAAGACAAGCCACAGAGCAGGAGAAAGCCCCCTGAGTTCACCCAGCTAGTAAGGACTGTGGGAGGAGGGGCCCTTCCTCTCCGGTATTCACCCTCCTGTATGGCTCTTTCCACAAGTCAGAACCGCTGTGGGGCCATCAGGCCTTGGCATATGTGGTGTGTGTGGCTTCCCAGACCAGGTCACAAAAGACCATGCAAGTTTTGCCTTGGCCTCTTGCACCCTTTGCCTTGGGGGAAGCTACCACCGTGATATGAGGTCTCTCAAAGAGCCTGTGGTGAGCGAGGAAGTGAGATACCCCCACCACCCCCAGCCAACTTGATGGCACCAACTAGCCAGCCATAAAGGGGAGTGAGGCACAGTAGAAGAACTTTCCCAGCCCAGCCCAGCCCCCCTGTGAGTGCAGCCCTGCTGACATCTGACAGCAGCCTTGGGCCAGACCCTGTCAGGGCTGCTTGGCCAAGCTCCTGAGTTCCTGGCCCACAGCGACTGTGGGAGAACTATATGCCAAAAAATTAGACAATCTTGGTGAAATGGACAAATTTCTGGAATCATATAACCTTCCAAAACTCAATCTGGAAGAATCAGAACACCTAAACAGACCAATTACAACAAATGAGATCGAAACAGTTATCATAAAACTCCCCAAAAAGAAAAGTCCTTGGCCTGATGGCTTCACAAGTGAATTCTATCAAAAATTCAAAGAAGAACTAACTCCTATCCTCCTCAAGCTATTTCAAAAAATTCAAGAGGAAGGAAGACTTCCAAACTTCTTTTATGAGGCGAGCATAATTCTGATCCCAAAACCGGGCAAAGACAACACAAAGAAAGAAAATGATAGTCCTATATCCCTGATGAATTTAGACAGAAATGACAAATACAGTATCAGAACTGAAGACCACAATGGAAGGAATTAAAAGCAGGATGAATCACGCTGAGGATCGAATCAGCCCTGGCTGGCTTCCTTTCCAGCCTGCTGGGGCACTTGTGACCCACACATTCCCAGGAAGGCACACTCACTAAGCAAACCTCCCAAAGCAGATGCAGCTTAGAAAGATGACTGCCCAGCCTGAGGGCTGACCAGGACACTGAGCAGGGGAGGGGAACCCAACTGCATGAAAGGAGAGGTCAGAGCTGACACTCTGCTCCTTGGAGGAGCTCTTTGTGAGACATGAGAAGGGGAAAAAGAAGTCACTCAGTAATCAGATATGACAGTTTCAATCACCTTGCTATTGTTAAATATCTTTCAGTGAAAACATGAAAAGGCTTTTATTGGGTACCATTAACAAGTAAAATTACAACACTATCTTGAAAATATTTTATTGTTATATCTTCCTCTTTAATATGTAATTTTGCATGTGCTTTATAATGGATGTAATTTATCTGCTTTATTCCATATATATAAAAATAAGCCAATATGCATATTTTGGGGGTGCTGAGAAGCGTGCACAATCATGAAAGGCTGGGGCTCATGACACTGCTCTGCCTGCCTGGAGAGAGGCCACGCCCCTCCCCCCCGCTTCCCCCCCCCAGAAGCACTTCAGAGAGGAGGCGTCACTGAGCACCTACAAGGCCGCAGAGCAAGGTTTTCCACGGTGCCCTTCTGTGCCTGTAGGCCCTGACAGGTGAGATGTTGGTTCTCTCTGACCTTGCAGGAGGGGCTGGGGCATTCACAGTCCCTGGGTCACCTCCAGCAGAGAGCAGTCTTGTCCTGTGGTCCTGGTGTGCTATGAAATGTAAGGTGGGTGCACTGCTCAGACACTTGAGGGTCTGGACACAGAGGTGAATTTAAAGGCAGGCATGCCAGGCACATACCCTGGGCCCCGACTTCTGAAGGGCCTGCAAAACCCCAACTTTACACTTTTTTCTAATGACACCAAGTTTGGTTTCATATGTGCACTTTTAACATTAATAGTACATAATATTTTTTATTTATTTAAAAATATGGTTAACATGTATTTTTATTTTCCCCGTCTCTCTCTCTCTCTTTTTAAGGGGCCCAATATTTTCTTCTGCGCCCGGGGCCTCAACTGACCTTAACCCGCCTCTGTCTGAACATGAGTATGGGTTTGGCATACCTACAAGACCCAAGGACCTTGGTGGGAGCCATTTCCATGGTGTCAAGGGGTGGTAAGGAGGTAAGGATGAGGAGCACCTCCTAGCACTGGGGGAGTCTGAGCCCTCACCATTTTGGATGGAGGGGAGTGTTGGGCTGGGAGGCAGCAGACACAGGCTGATGGGAAGTGCAGAAGGGCAGCCCACCAGGCGCCTCACAATGGGTCCCTGTCAAGAATCTAGTGTGAGCAGATGTCAGAAGAGAAATTGGGCATATTTTGGAGATTATATCAGAGAAAGGAGATAACTAGGGGATTAGCTCACGAAGCTAAGAAGCTTCAAGTTGGGATCAAAGAAGGCTTGAGGTAGTGGCCATGCTGGTAGTGCCCTAGGGTTGTTCCATCTGGGGTGGCTGGGGAAGGCTGATGCCTCAAGCCCTGTAGTGAGCTTCATGTTTTCCTCCTTTGTCCCCATCCCAGAGACACGCTGATGGCGTGTTAGGCGTAGACTGGGGACCACAGAACCCCCATTTTCCTCTCCACTTTCACCTTTTCTTCCTTTCTCTGTATACAAAGAGTTCTGGGTTCAGGAATGGAGGGACAATTTCTCTTATTTGACCTCTCTTTGCAGAGATGTTCCAGTATGTCTACCATTTTGAGCCAGAAACTTTCTACCATGTTTGTTGACTCTTTATAAACAGCCATTCCTTTAAAGGTGTGGAAAAGGAGACTGCAGAAGTCCACAGCTGCCCAAGGGCACACAGTTCATCAGTGGGGAACCCCAGCCTGCCAGTTCCAAAGCCCCTCCCTGTGCTTCCTGGGTTAGGAGTAATTCCCAAAGTCAGGGGCCCACTGGTGTATATGAGAAGACTATGGGAGAACATTTTTTCTTTGAATATTTATGCATTGGTTATGCATTTATATAATTGCTACCTATGAAAAGTCTCAGGTATTTAATTAAAAATGGAGTAGAATTAGACATTAAATGAATCTAGTACAGTGGCATGATGATATGGCAAACTTCAGGAATCTTTTAGAAGTTCCCTTCTCTCCTGTTGCCTCTCTTTTCCAGGACACCTGGCCTACAGTTAGCCCACCCCCATCATCTTAGAGCTCCTCTTTGGTACAGGAAGCTCAGTCAGCTCCTTGGACTCCTCAGGTCACTGGATATCCCTGGTCCTGCCATCAGTGAAGGGAGCCCTTGCCCTCTGTGAGGGAGGTGGTTCATGAGTGAAGGGAAAATCCTAGCCACCCAGCTCTATTCTCTGACAGCCCAGCTAAGTTAAATGATCTTCTTCCCCCATGACAAAGCTGAATTCTGAGTGGGGAGGATTCTCCACTTGCTCCTCACCCCAATTCCTGCTCCTGGCTCCGAAAACCCCGCAGAGAGATGATCCTGGGTGGAGGTGTGTGGTTACAGGTCCTGGATGAGGCCTCAGATGTGAGGGCCTGTGAAGCTGCTTGATCACAGTAGGAAAGGAAACTGGTAGAGCAAAAGTAATACTCATGGATCATTATGCTAACACAACCACTTCCATGTTTTCATCTTTACTGTTCTTGTTTCCACACACATTTTGAGAGAGGTTAAATCAAGTTATGTACCATTTTGTATTCTGCTTCCTTACCCCCCCACAGACCAGCTCCTCACCCTTTCTTTCCCTGTGGCTCTGTCATTTTCATGCTCCTGTGCTGTGCTGGCTCCGCAGGTCGTCAGTCATGGACTTTACCTCCCTAGATGGCTGGATACGTTGCTGGGTCTGATTTTTCATAATCTGCTGGGACTGATTTTTCATAATTATGTACAATGTTGCAAAAACAAACAAACCTGCTTTAACATTGGGCTTTTAAGAAATTAAAAAATTTTTTTTGGTGAATTGTTTTCTGCCTTCTCATTACCTCTACTCCTTTTCCCTTGATTTTCTTTGCCTCTTTTCTTGAACCTCCCTCCGTCCCTCCACTCTCCCCTTTCCTCGTACCTGACCACTTCCATAATGGTTCAAGGGAAAGAGCTCCGGATGTGGAGTCAGAGCCCCAAGTAGTGTCTGCCACTTCCTGCTTGTGTAACTGTAGCTGTGATCTCCTTACATCTCATTCTATTTCTATCTTTAAAAAGAAGAAAAATACAAGCAGAGCACAGATAATTTTCAGGGCAGTGAGATATTATAATGGTGGATACAGTCCCTATCCATTTGTCCAAACTCATGGTGTGTGCCACACCCTGAGTGAACCCTCATGTACACTATGGACTTTGGGCGACACTAATGTTTCCATGTAGGTTCCTCATTGTGACAGATGTACTGCTCCATAGGAGATATTGATGGTGGGGGAGGCTATGCATGTGTGAGGGCAGAGGCAGATGAGAAATCTCTGTATCTCCCTCTCCATTTTGCTGTGAATCTAAAATTGCTCTAAAAAATAAAGTCTTGAAAGTATATGTTTAAAAAAGTAATAATACCAGTCCTAAATATCTCTGTAGATTTAATTATGGGTAAAATTTTAGAAATAAGACACAAATTTATCAATAGGAGATCACATAGATCCTGTGGTAAATATAAATAAAACATACATGAATCACTTCACATGCCAGAGTACTGTGCGTTTTAAGCACAAACACTGTGCACATAGGAAGATGTGCACATATGGTGCATGTAGCTGGGAGTTAGCGCAGAATTTGCCAAACCACGTGTCCAGCACAATCCCCTTTAAGAACTATTGCTCCAAATATTAATGCATCAAAAAAGGATACCCAATAAATTATTAATCACATAATCCCCTGTGAATTGAAAGTAAGGGAAGAAATATCTGGGGGTGTTTTTTACTGCATATTCTTTTTAAAATGACATTTAAACAAACATGTATTAATTTTGTAATATAGATAATTTTTAGGATAAAAAATCTGTCCTTTTGTCAGAGTGCTAAAAATCTAGTGACATACTACCACACATGAAAACCCTCAGTATGACACAAATGTGTGCATAGTTACTTATTTTACTGCAACATTTATATCAGCCTCCTTTGCCCCAGCCCCCATGCCTCCTCATCTCCTCCCCTCCCTGGTACCTTTTCCTCCAGTTCCTGTTACCCTCTCCAGCCTTTAGTATGTGACAGAGATGACAGGTTGGAGGAGAAGGACGAGTCTTAGACCAATTCCGGTTCTCTTCCCTTCTCTTCAAGTTCTGCTCAGAGAAGGACAGTCATGGAAAACACACATGCAAATTCCCCGTGGCTGCCCTTCCCAATCCCCCTTGACTCAGGGCCACTCTCTGGGGACTCCCAGCTTGCATTGTGTGCACTCCAGAACCCATTGCTCACCAAGATTCCCGAGTCCAGATTCCCCAGCTCCCTGCAGCTACCACTAAGAGCCTTGTCCTCAAAGCAGGGTGGGAGCAGTTAGCGCCTGGCACTGCCGATGGGACCACAGCCCTCGGGATTTGCTGCATGGTGCTGAGTTCAGAGCTGACAGATGGAGTCATATGGTGAACTAATTATATATTTTTTTCTTGGGCATTTGTGAGTCTGTGGGAGCTTAATTTATGTATTAATTACACCTCAGAGCTAAATGAGGGGCTGGAGTGCCTTTGACAGCCTTTGCATTTTATCAGGAAGCATTGCACACGCATTTGGCTTCATGTGGAAATAGCTACTCAAGCTTCCTTCTAGGCAGCTGGGAGGCCTGGGGCAGCTGGGAGGCCTGGGGGATCTAACTCTCCCGGCAGCTCAAGTGGAGGTCTAGGTGGAGGTCCAGGTGGAGGACCAGGTGGAGGTCCAGGTGGAGGCCCAGGTGGAGGTCCAGGTGGAGGCCCAGGTGGAGGTCCAGGTGGAGGTCCAGGTGGAGGCCCAGGTAGAGGTCCAAGTGGAGGTCCAGATGGAGGCCCAGGTGGAGGTCCAGGTGGAGGCCCAGGTGGAGGTCCAAGTGGAGATCCAGGTGGAGGCCCAGGTAGAGCGGCTTCAGCCTTGTGGGCAGACTTTCAAACCACCTGATCAACTTGCTCAGCTTCCCTGCTGCACCTTCTCCACTGAAGGGAGACAGTCCCCTGGTGCCACCCTACTTTCCCCTGCCCCTCAGCTGTGGCAGCTGTTGTGTGGGTTCCTCCTGCACTGGGTGTGGGGTTGTTTTGTGGTGTGGAGCCTCTATCTCCCTGTCGTGGCACAGCAACGAGGCCATTGGCCTGTTGACAGAGGCTGGGGCTTCTGGAAGGGAGTTGCCCCCACCTCTGTGACCTTTGACAGCGAGCCATGCATGTGAGGGTGGGCATCGGGTGGGAGGAGAGAGAGACTGGCTTTCTCTTCTTCTTCCTCTTCTTTTTTTAATGTTTATTTTATTGATTAGAGTGAGGAAGGGAAAGAGAGACAGGACTGTTCCTGTCTGTGCCCTGCCCGAGGATTGAAGCAGCAACCACTGCACTTCGGGATGATGCTCTAACCAACTGAGCTATCTGGCCAGGGTTGGCTTTCTCTTCTTGAGTCTTGACTTGGTGGCATCTGGCAATGCCTAGTGGTGGGACTAGACCAGGCAGGGCCCTTGTAGTGGCCAGGGAGTTGGCAGAAAACCATGTTTTTGTAACTACACTATCAGGGCTTCTTAATTCCCCCTTTTTGTCCCCCAGTTCTTTCTCAGGCCTTGTTGGAAGCCCCTAGAGTTGCTATCCTGTGTTATAGGGGTGGGAATTTGGGGGGAAGGTACTGAGTCTACTCTTTGGCCAACTTTCATAGGGGAAGCAGCACCAAAGGCCTCATAGCAGAGGTTGTCACTATTGAAGGGATCACTGGAGGAGAGAATAGAGGTAAGGCCTTAGGGAGGAGCAGCACCCTCCTTCCTCAGAACCACTTTGAGGGCCAAACTTGGAGGGTCTATATATGAAGGAAGCACTTCTTAAAAGGGCTCAAGAAAGGCTCCAAGGCTCTCTAGTACCTATGGGCAGACAGACAGGTGCCCTGGCTTGGGGAAGGCCCTGAACGCTGGTATGTCCTGCCACTGGCCTGGTGGGAGGGCTTGTCATCTGCACCCACCTTCCTTTGCTTTTTTCTTATTTTAAAGATTTAACTTGTTAATTTTAGAGAGAGGACAGAGGAAGGCTGGGGGGGGGGGAGGAGCAGGAAGCATCAACTTGCAGTGGCTTCTAGTATATGCCCTGATCAGGCAAACTGGGGGCTTTGAACCGGCAACCTCAGCGTTCCAGGTTGATGCCTTATCACCTGTGCCACCACAGGTCAGGCTCCTGTCCCTTTTTTATTGCTCTGGCTCTTTCACAGGTCAGTACAGGATAGGCCTACTTTATTCAGCAATGTAGGCTTATGTTGTCACATGGAGAGTTAACCCTCTGTGGGAAGTTTGGAAGAGTTTTGATATTTGAAATGCCTTATGAAGAGGAAGGGGAGTGCTTGGGGCATACCTACTGGAATGTGAGTTCTGAGAGGGCAGGAATTCTTGTCTGCTTTATCCACTGTATTCCAAGCACCAGGCATAGAGAAGGTGATAATTAAATAAGCACCTAGGAGCTAGTGTTGGGAAGGTTGGCTACTTCTAAATCATCTTTCTGGCAAAACAGACAAATAAGAGGCAGATGAGTCTTGGAGAGGCTTCAGCCCCTACCCAAAGTCTTACAGCAAATTAAAGGCCCAGGAATGGGCCAGGAATGATTCTAATGGGAGCTTAATTTTCATCCTCTAACTCACTGTCTTAGCTTAAGCTTCAATAAAGCACAACATATCTCGAGTGACTTAAAAACAATGAAATGTATTTTTCACAGTGCTGGAGGCTGGGAAGTCCGAGATCAAGGTCTGGCAGATCCAGTATCTGGTAAAAGCTCTCCCAGGTTGCAGATAGCCACTTCTCCTTGTGTCTTCACATGATGAGAGCAGAGAGAGGAAGCAGTCTTCTGTGACTCTTCTAAGGGACACTAAACTCACTTAGGAAGGCTCCCCTTGTGTAATCCCAGCCACCTCCCAAGTCATCACACTGGGGGATAGGGTTCCAACACATGAAGTTCAGTGGGGGACACATTCAGTTCATAACACCTGACTCTGTTATTCAGACCTTGGACATGAAGTTCATGGCTGCAGCCTTAAACCACCTGGGTTATTGACCAGAAATCTACTTTGTTGGGAGACATGGGTGATGCCCAAGATGATTCAATACATGGAAATTCCTATTAGTGGGATTCCATCACTTCAGTGAAGTTTTGATTCTTGCATTTATCAGGAGAAGGCCGGGGGACATCTCAGATGAGGAAATGACTGCCCAAGGAGCATTGACAGGCTGAGGGCTGACAGTTGGGGGTGGGGGGCTTGGCTTCATGCCATTGCCCACTGCAAGCTCAGCCTGGAGAGGGGCTTGGAGGCTTACGGATTCTATCCTGCTAACTTCAACCAGCACTCCTGCTACTGACTGCCATGCCAGATGGTCTGTGAAGCAGGTGGAGTCTTAGAGGGGTTAGCGAGGGTACAAGTATTCTCTGGAATCAAGCTAGAGTCCCCTCTCATTCGCCCAGTAATCAGCTCTTCCTCATCCACCCAACTGGCAGCTCTCAGGTGGGTGAAGGCCCTGCGGGGCTCATGCTGCTGGGATTGTCTAAAATCAGTTGCCTGATGTGTAGCGACCTGGGGTGGTGAGAAAGTGCTGGCAGTTGGCTTCTCCACAAGGGTCTGGACATAACCAGTCCCGAAACCTTTCCCCTGAGGGCCCCCGACTTGTGGACACCTGCTTTCTCTGGTTTCCTTCTTGGATCCTCAAGCTCTGATGCCAACCTTCTCAGGACAGGATGAAGGGAGCCTGCACGATCTTCCGGGGAGAGCGCTGCCTGCTGGAGAGGTGGCAGTGTGGATGACAGATAGTGTTCTGGATCCAGGCTGTCCAAATGCATTTGTCTCGTCCTGTCAAATCGAGCCAGCCCAGGAGATAAGTCTAACTCTTTCTGACAGAATCAGTTCATCCTTGTACTCTGAGCAGAGCCCAGGGTGGTCAGAGGGCTGGCTGGGGTTGGCTGGGCTCTGACCATTGCCACCAGCATCCTACTGGCCAAGGATGACACATGGGGAGCCTGGTGGACCCAGCATTCAGGTTCAGCCCAATGGACAGAGCTAGAGCCAGGGGAGGGACAGAGGGCCCTGCCTCTGTGGCTTCTCCCAACCCCAAGGCACACACAGGGAGGGCAGCAGGGAGGGGGCCTGGCTTATTTTCTTCCATTCCCATTCCTGTTTCTATTCTAAGGCCCCACTCTTATGACAGACTCACGTTGTTTGCAATCAAACACATATAGCCTGGGTTTGAATCCTGGGTTTATAGGTCAGAAAAGGACTTTATCTTGAGTCCTTGGAGAGCACACTGTGGAATCCCTACTGGAAGTCTGACCCGCTCACCGGAAACAGACCTACTATTGGGCAGAATACTGTTTCTTCTGCATTTAGAGAACACACTGGGGTTCTCTTGCCACCAATGCCTAAAAGCCCACCACTCATAGCCCACTCCTCATGTAAGCTTTGTGTCTCCAACCTCTATAAGAAATGACAAATTCACAATACTTGTGAAAACTCATCTTTTCTTGGAAGGACAGAGGCAGGGAATCCCAGACCGTGGGTGTCACTCAGAGGAAGGGAAGGGAGTGGGGGTCTGGGGGAGAGAAGAGAATGGGGTCCAAGCTGTTCAGGAAAGGGAGGCAAGCTTGTGTCCAGCATGGTCAGCCTGTCTCCTCATCTAGAACATGGAAAGGGGACAAGGGGCCATGAAAGCCTCACTGTTGGGTCTTTCTGGATGTCAGAGTACAGGGTCAGGCCACTGAGATGCCAATAGAGTCTTTCTGGACCAGAGCCAGCTGTTTCTTCAGCCCCCAACCCCACTTTGGCACATGGGCCAAATGACAGACTAGAAAGCTGGGTGGGGACGGGACCTTTACTGGGGTTGTTCCAAGAGCCCCAAAACACTCCTAGGGGCTCAAAGAGAGGCAGGTGGAAGTCAGTGACCTGCCACCCCTTAGGAGATCAGAGAACAGCAGCAATAAAGATTCCTGACCTAAAAGCATTCTCAGTGTAATGTTCTCTTCATCACCACCCACAAAACAGCAAGCCGTGAGTGTACACATGTGATCTTAGGCAGTCCTGCTCTGTGAGGCAGCAAAGGTAGAGAGACGGGGGGTAAGCAAGAGGAATTTATTTAGAAGGGAGGTCAGGGAGGGAAGTAGAGAAGGGAGTCAGGCTTGGAAAGGTGTGCAAATGCCTCTTTGAGTTGTTCCTCTTAAAGGACTTATAAGCCAACTCTCGCTGGCTGCTGGTTAAGGGCTGCTCAAGGGGATCTTGGATTCCTGGGCTTTTCTGGCCTCTTCTAAAGGAGCTAAGTGCAGAATGGGTCCTGGCTGCCAGTCAGTCCTCACTGCACCTCGAGCGCAGAGCTGCAGGTGATGGCAGTTGGGAGGTGGCCTGCATGTCCTGAGACTGTGGGGGCCAGGATATCTGCTGGAGCGCCCTAGTCCCATTGCCCAGATGATGAAAGTGAGGCTCACAAAGGTTCCCTAAGGTTCCTTAGCCATGAGAGCTGTGCTGGGGGCTCTAACCCTGAAGCCCAGGGGTCCCCAAACTTTTTACACAGGGTGCCAGTTCACTGTACCTCAGACTGTTGGAGGGCCAGACTATAAAAACAACTATGAACAAATCCCTATGCACACTGCACATATCTTATTTTAAAGTAAAAAAACAAAATGGGAACAAATACAATATTTAAAATAAAGAACAAGTACATTTAAATCAACAAACTGACCAGTATTTCAATGGGAACTATGGGTGTGGATGCATCCTGTGCTCCTCTCACTGACCACCAATGAAAGAGGTGCCCCTTCCGGAAGTGTGGCGGGGCCGGATAAATGGCCTCAGGGGGCTGCATGTGGCCCGCGGGGCTGTAGTTTGGGGACCCTTGCTGAAGCCTGTGCTCTTTCTGTTCTAGCGCTGGCACCTTTTACTTTCCTCCTAAGATGCTGCACCCAAGGGCAGAGTCTCTGCATCACCCTACCAGCCAGTGGCACGAGGTTGGTGCCTGGTAAGTGGCTAATAGAAATATTGTTTCTGTCTTCTAATATCAGATTGCAGACAGAGAGGCCTCGATATGGACCTGGAGAAAAAGTGAGAATCAAATTTTATTTTGAATGTTTTATTTATTGATTTTAGAGAGGAGAGAAAGGGAGAGCAAGGGGGGAAGGGAGGAGCCAGAAGCATCAACTTGTAGTTGCTTCCCATACGTGCCTTGACCAGGCAAGCCTGGGATTTGAACCAGCGACCTTAGCATTCCAGATCAGTTCTCTATCCACTCAGACACCACAGATTAGGCTAAAATTCTCTTTTAAATGCACCAGGGAGCTCACTGTTAAAGGGCTGGGGCTGTGATTTCTTTTATGAGATGAGGGGTATCTCCTATCTGTGTTATGGGTTGAATTCATATGTTGTTGTCCTAACCCCCCAAAATGTGACTGTATTTGGAGATGGGGCCTATAAAGCAGTTATTAAGATTCAATGAGGTCATACATGTGAACCTTAATCCAATAGGACTGTCCTCATAGGAAGAGATTAGGACAGACAAAAGAAAGGTCATGTGAAGACAACAGAGAGAAGACAGCCAAGGAGACAGGCAGCTTCCAGAGCTGCAAGAAATAAATTTCTGTTGTTGAAATCATCCAGGCTGCGGTATTTGTTGCAGTAGCCTTAGGTGCCTAATACACTCTGTTTCACCAACCCAGAGTTTTATGTAATGTTTGAGTGAAATATGACCCTTCCCCCCACCCCTCTTACTTTACAGAGGAGCTATAAACCCAGAAAGGAGGCCTGATATGCACAGATGCTTATAGTTAGGGGCAGAGTAGGAACTAATTTTCTCATAACCTGGGTGTGCTTAAAGCAAGGCACAGCCCTTCCACCCCTCACCTGATCCTCTGCCCTCCTATGTAATGCATCCAGGTGTGGAGGTCTAAAGATTCCTGGGGAGTCCTCGTCTGTCATAGGTCAGGGTGGCTGGGCCCTCAGGATGTCAGGAGGCCTGGCCTGTCACCCCAGAAAAAATAAAGGTACTTGCACCATCCCCTGTTAGCTGACATTGCCAGACCCCCATCAGTGCTCTTGTTTCCCACCCTGAGGTGGAGGCCTGGGGCCAGGCTGTTTTCTGGACTATGAAATGGAGAACTGCCCAGCAAGAAGTTGAGAAAGGCCTCTGTGGGCCTGGAGGGTCTAGAGTAGGGGGGCTGACACTGAGGGTGATCCAGCACCATTACAGAGAGATTAAGTGACTCCCCTCCAGGCCCAGGCTGATCACATGTCAAATAAAGATCAAGGCCTTTAGGACCATGGCGTGATGGTAGCTCTCTGCCTTCCAGGAGCTTGTGTAGGTGGACAGGTGATGGCCACTGCAAACTTGCTTCTCCCCGTGGAACCCTGCAAAGGGGACATTAAAGGTTACCTGTAGAACTTAGTTTCAATACACTAACCACAGGGCAACATGTGGGTGGTTGCTTAGCCTCTCTGAGCTGCAGGCTCCTCATCTGTGAAAGAGCTAATGACATATTTCCGGAGGGGTTGTTATGAGGATTCCATAAGGAACAAAGGGCTGTATACACATCTTGTCCCCTTCTTCCCTGCTCTCCTTTGCACCTTCAAACCCTGGTATGATTCTGTAGAAAGATGTAGAATTCAACTCTTTGATCCCTCTGGGTAATGCTACTGGGGTGGGGGCCTCCTTATCCTGACATGGGTGGTGCTTCCCTGCCCAGGTCCCTCTGCGGCCTGGAGCTCTTCTATTACTGGCGAGTTGGGTTTCTTTGTCACAGAGACCTGGCAGGGGTCTTTTAGAACAAAATTTTTCTTTATCTGTGAAGGATCTGACTCCCCATTTTCCACATTAATGAGGGCCCAGGTTGATCCAGGATCTGGCAAAGGCTGGTTGCCACTATCAGCGCAGCCGACAGGTTCCTCAGGCTCCTTCTCAGCCCCTTTTATTTCTGCTAGTGAGAAGTCATCCCCTACTCCTTCTGCCTTCTCATATTAAACCAGACCATGGGGTTCATAATCACCTCTCCTGAATGTGCTCCTGCATTTACATGTGGTTTTCTGAGGTTTAGAATGCCCTTTCTTTATTTATCCTCTGGTTTACAAAATGCGTATCAGATGTCCTTTTTTCTGTTTTTTTTTTTTAAATTTAAATTTTTTGTATTTTTCTTAAGTGAGAAACAAGGGGAAGGCACACAGACAGATAGACTCCCACATGCGCCAACTGGGATCCACCCAGCATGCCCACCAGGGGGAGATGCTCTGCCCATCTGGGGCATTGCTCCACTGCAATCGGAGCCATTCTAGCACCTGAAGTGGAGGCCATGGAGCAGTCCTCAGTGCCTGGGCCAACTTTGCTCCAATGAAGCTTTGGCCGCAGGAGGGCAAGAGAGAGAGAGAGAGAGAGAGAGAGAGATAAAGGAGAGGGGGAAGGAGCAGATGAGCACTTCTACTTTGTGCCCTGACCGGTAATCGAACTCAGGATATCCACACACTGGGCTGATGCTCAGCCAGGGCCTCGATGTCCTCTTTTCTTTGAAAAACACTCTTTTACTGCCTCCCTAGACGGAGTCCCCTCCTCCCCTCCCCCACCCTTTCCTCCCTGTTGTGGCCTAACCTAGATGAACCTGGGCAAGAAAGAATTAGACAGTAATAACGGCCCACTACCACCAGGGGGCGGACACAGAGAAAGAGTCAAGGGGCCACACTCCTAAGATTGTATGTCAGTTTGAACCCCACGTGGAAAGTGACTGTGCACAGGGAAAGAGTTGAGAATGTTTGAGGGTACTGTCCTTGGTGGAGAGACAAGGACTATAGCCCGCAGCGTCTGCAGCTGTTCACAGGATAACTGATAGGACTCAGGGCTTCACGCCTCCTTTCCCTGAAGATGGGCTAATGCAGAAATGTGCTTGGCAGGAGCTCATCCAAGTTTCCCAGTGTAAACGATAGGTCAATGATGCTTAAAACATCTTCTTCATAAAGTCTTCAGCTAAGGGCCCCAATGGAATGCCTACCTGGCAGTTAGAATCGAGGTTCTGGTCTAGAGTAGACTAAAGCAGCCCAGTAGACCCTACCCAAATTGATCCTGAAGAACTTCATGTCTCTATGAGCGAGGGCTGCACCTGCTGTATAATTCCCCTACTTGTCTGTCACCTTCACCAGGTGGGGGCCCATCAAGGCCATATCTTGTTCACTCTCACATCCCAGGTAGGCACGGTCCAAGTTCATGTCCTGTAAATGTCTCATTGAGCATCCCAAAGTTCACCAAATTTTCTGTGGGCACGTATTTGTTATGTTTCTTGCAGCCACATGTTTCTGTCTCTTTTCTCCTTAACCAGGGGACTGCACCTTTGCACTGTGGGCACACTGAAGGGGCCTAGGTCTCCCATATAAGAAAGGTGAAGGGAAGCACCCTGGCCAAGGCTCTGAACAAGGGAAGAGCAGGCCTCACTGAGCACTGGTGGAATTAGTGGGCGGGGTCCACCTCCCAACCAAGACCTCCTTCTCCACATGAAACTCCCTGACCTCTCCGGAGACTCCCACGTGCAGGAGTCTGTCTCTCTCTACCTGTCCAAAGCAGGTGTCACAAGGGCTGAGGGCCAGTGAAGTCTGTCCTTATCTGCCCAGCCTCCCTGTCCTGAGACAGATTCCTGCATGCACCCGGCACAGCAACGCCCATCTGGGGTCAATGTTCAAATTGACCAAGCTATCCTCACATCGGAACCAATTGAGCCACTGGCTGCAAGAGGGGAAGAATGAGAGAGAAGAGGGAGGGAAAGAGAAACAGATGGTCCCTTCTTATGTGTGCCCTGACCAGGGATCAAACCTGAGACATCCACATGCCAGGTCTACGCTCCATCTACTGAGCCAACTGGCCAAGGCCTCATGTCACTTTTCTCACTGTAAGAAGGCAGTGGAGAGGGGATGGAAATGCCCCGCAAGATTATGAGGTGCCAGGCCCTCAGACACACATCATCTACTCTTCTCCAGCACTCTGTGAAGTGCTGCTATGACATCAATTTGACGGTGAGGAAACTCAGCTCAGACAGGGGTCACCCAGCAGTAAGAGGCAAAAATGTGAACCCAACTCTGGTTCCGAGGTTCGTTTTCTTTTGACTTTATATGCTGCTGTCTTCCCCTCAGCCCTCACCAACCCCTGGGACCCGGTTTCCAGGCAGCACAGGGTGTCTCTGATTGTTCAGAAGGTCTCTCGTACACTAATTCAGACCAGAGGGTTTGTGACTTGATATGTTACTCTCTGCTAGCATATGTGGAAGGTAGCTGTGCTCTACTCTCAGGGAAAAGCTCTGGTGTGTGGGACAGAGGCCAAGCAGAATCCTTTGGAGTTTTAAAGAATGTAAAAGGTGGGGAGCATATGTTGTCAGTTCAGCTCAAATAAACTCTTATAAAAATTCCAAAAAGTAAAAAAAATAAATAAATAAGTAAGGGACAAGAAAGCTGTGTGAAGCTCGGGTTGAGTGAGGTAGAGCCGAGAGTTTGGAGATTAGTTCTGGACAAGGGGGTGGTAGAGATCACCATGACCAGCTCCACCTAAAACACTGTTTGGACTGAGACGCTCCCACCAGTCATACCTTCTAGCCTCAGGTCCTCCTGAGTGAAGTATACTGGTTTCTGGGGAAGGGGGGGGGCTTCCTTTGATAACATTAATTCCTTGCCCTCATTTTGGAGAGGAACATGCTGTGAAAAGGTTTTCTCCTCTACATGTATGTTCCAGAATCCTGCATGCAGTTGGCAGGCCAGGCCAGGCCAGCAGGTTAGGTGTGCTTAGGGAGCAATTATCATGGAATCTGAATTCAGGAATATTATGATACCCAACACCTCACCTCCTCCTGCAAATCCCCATATTCTGTTTTCCTTCTCCTCTCTCCTCCACTCAAAAAACCCCAAGATATACAAATGTGTGCATGTACACGCGTGCGCGCTTGAGTGTGTGTGTGTGTGTGTGTGTGTGTGTGTGTGTGTGTGTGTGTGTGTGTGTTGGGGGTTTGAAGGAATGAGCAGGGTTGACATTTACTTCCCTCAGATCCAAGAGGTAAAGAGTATTGGTAACTTTAATTTTTTGTATTTTTTTTTCAGAGAGAGAGAGAGAGTCAGAGACAGGGATAGATAGGGACAGACAGACTGGAATGGAGAGAGATGAGAAGCATCAATCATCAGTTTTTCATTGCAACACCTTAGTTGTTTATTGATTGCTTTCTCATATGTGCCTTGACCGTGGGCCTTCAGTAGACCAAGTAACTCCTTGCTCAAGCCAGCAACCTTGGGTCCAAGCTGGTGAGCTTTGCTCAAACCAGATAAGCCCACGCTCAAGCTGGAGAGCTCGGGGTCTCGAACCTGGGCCCTCTGCATCCCAGTCTGATGCTCAATCTACTGCGCCACCACCTGGTCAGGCCTTTTTTTTTTTTTGTATTTTTCTGAAGTGAGAAGCGGAGCAGCAGAGAGACAGACTCCTGCATATGTCCGACTGGGATCCACGCAGCAAGCCCACAAGGGTGCAATGCTCTGTCCATCTGGGGCATTGCTCTGTTGCAACTGGAGCCATTCTAGTGCCTGAGGTGGAGGCCATGGAGCCGTCCTCAGCGTCCGGGCCAACTTTGCTCCAATGGAGCCTTGGATGCAGGGGGGGAAGAAAGAGAGAGAAATGAGAGAGGGAAGGGTGGAGAAGCAGATGGGCGCTTCTCCTGTGTGCCCTGGCTGGGAATTAAACCTAGGACTTGCACATGCTGGGCCAATGTTCTACCACTGAGCCAACTGGCCAGGGTTGGAGTATTGTTATCTTTTTATGATGAGGAGCAGGTTTAGGGAAGGGGTAGAACTTGATCAAGGTCGTACATCTTGTATGTGGAGGTGGCACGAGTTGCATCCATGTTTTTCACCTCTTGTGCTAGTGAATGGCAGAGAATATCACATGCCGCCCTTTCCAGGCACTATGCAAGCACTCACAATTAATTAATTATGCCCATGACGAGTGCAATGTGTGTCTCAGGTTTTGTGCTGTGTACTGGGGACCCAGACACAGACTGTAGTTCTTACTGTTGAAGAAGTCATGGCACAGTGGGGGAGAGAGACACATAATTATTACAATTTACTGTGTTAAATTCTCCCATCAAAGACAACCCCAATCTAAAACATTGTTCTAAGTTTTTAGAGAGTGACTAACTTTTGCTTGAGAGAGTTATAGGAGGAAACTTTTGAGTTGGGTTTTGAAGGCTAAAAAGAATTCATCAGGAATTTGAAGTGGTAAGAAGGACATTCCAGGTAGGGAAATGGAACAGCTTGTGCAAAGGCTGTGTGGCATTTCTGCAAGAGCCTTCCAGAGACAGCGCCTTAATCCAGCATTGCCCAGACTGGGTTCCATGCATGTTAGTGCCCCTGATAATGATATAATAGGCAACAGCTTTCTAGGGCTTACTACATGCCAAGTACTCTTTTAAGAGTCTCCACATTGAACTTACTTAACTTTAACAACAACCCTGTGAGATAGGTATCCTCATTTCAGAGATGAGGGCACAGTGGCACAGAAACTGAGGAAATTGCCCAAGGCAGAGGCAGGGTTGGAACTTGAGACAGAATATTCTAGAATCCATGCTCTATGGACTAAATAAAAGCTGGCCAAATATCTCAGGAAAACATAGCATGATGCCTGTTGGCATAGCAAAGGTTCTGAAAAGTGCATTGGTGATACAAACACACACTGCAAATATTTTCACCTAGAATTTTCCAAAGTGATTTTACTTAGGAATCCTTTTGTTTTTCTTTCAAGTATGAGTTAATGGAAAACTCTTTGAGAATTTCTGTGCTGTTTCTAAGTGTGACTCCACCGGAGGTAGGACCTTTGATTGGGGGTGGGCATTGGTCCTGATGACCCCAGCCGAGTCTGTGGCTGGGCGGCCACCATCACACAGAGCTGCAGCCCTTCCTAAGTGAACCCTGTGCTTCCTCCACAAGGAAATCAAACGCATTTGAATGTAGAGGAGGCACATGTGGTGTTGTCACAGCTGCCCTTTTAGCCTTGTGCTTGATTTCTCTCTCCTGACTGGAAGAAAAGGGGACTGTCGGAGATGGCGAGTGGTTGCCTCATCACATATGGCCTTATTTCACGGGAAGTGTGTGTGTGTGTGTGACAGAATGGGAACAAAGAGTGAGTAGATAAGAGGATGGAAAGCTGGGAGACAGAGAGAGAAGAGAGTTCTTACCTATCTAACCTCTGACCCAGGCAAGGGGTATGTCTCTTGTGTAGGGGTGAAGCCAGGAGAGGAAGGGCATACGGGTGGTGGTGGTGGTGGTGGAGGTGTCCAATGTTTCCTCAGAGAATTATGGCCTAACATTAAAGCCTGGAAATATAAGTTAATTCTTGGATTTCTGAAACCTGAGTCTTTCCTGCCAAGGGAAGCCAGGCAGCCACAATCATTGGCACCATGGACAGCGGCAGGCCTGCCAGGTACACCCTGGGGAAGGGAAAGGGCTGGACTTCCCTTGCTCAAGAAGTGGACACTATTGGGGCTGAGTTTTGATAGTATCACAGGGTATTTTTGCAATGCACAGATGGTGTCTTAGCTAAACTCTCTGTCATCTAAGTCCTCCCATCATTCTCACATATCCCATCCAATGGACACAGGGTATAAGAGAAAAGAAATGCTTGCCTTGACCCACAAGATGGTCACAAGGTGAGGGTGATGGTACCAGAGTATATAGCCTTGTTCTCCAGGAAGGCACAGATATGGCTGAGGTTCCACAAGCATTGTGGCACTATACTATATGGTTTTCTGACTGGTCAGTGTCTTCAGGGTCAGGAAGTGTATTCAGTACTCAGCCTGGAATAGCTGCTCTATTAATGTTGGAGCAGTGGGAGGAGGGCTCTGCTCCATGACTAAGTTCTTTATCTGCATGAACAAAAGACTGTGTCTCCCTCTAGGGGAGATCCTTATGGTCTCTGATGAACTTTTGAATCAAAAGCCTATTTCCATTTAGGTCAATAGGTATGTTTTCAGGACATGAAGCCTTGCTTTATTCAAAGCACAAGAGAAACACAAATTTGCAAAGTAAAAACAAATACACTTGGTTCAGTGGATAGAGAGTCGACCTGGGACACTGAGGACCCAGGTTTGAAACCCCAAGGTTGCTGACTTGAGCATAGGCTCATCCAGCTTGAGTGCAGGCTCACCACCCTGAGCGTGGGATCACTGGCTTGAGTGTGGGATCATTGACATGAGCTCATCATTGCTGGCTTGAGCACAAAGGTTGCTGGCTTGATCCCAAGGTCAAAGCAAGTATGAGAAGCAATCAATGAATAACTGAAAAGCCTCAACTACGAGTTGTTGCTTCTCATCTCTCTTCCTTCTTATCTCTCTTTTTCCAAAATAAAAAAACAAAGCAAATAAGAAGCCACACCCCTCTGGTTGTCTGTGGAGCTGTTGGTAGCTTGTTGTGCTGCCCAGGGTAAAACACACCCAATCCTGGGTTTTCCTGTCTTCCTGCTCCATCCTATAATGGTATGTTGAGGGTCCTGTTCCAGGACCAGTTCTGTGGGATCAGGATCCTTGAAGAACATATAGCCTCCTAGAGGGAAAAAGTCACTCAGAGAAGCAAGATACTGGAAGGGCCATCTGAGACTGTCACTTTCACATGTACCACCCAGCTCTGAGACAGTGGATGCTTTTAGGAAGGCAAAAGAAGAGGGTGGAAAAGTAATCTGTGTAATTTACTCAGCTATCAAGCATAGGTGTTTGCTTTCTGCTGGATCCTCCCCCTCCCATATCTTGTACATTGTAGGCACTCAATATGTGCTCCTCAGATGAAGAATGAAACTACATCTCCTGCCTGCTGACGGACAGAGAGAAGCAGGGAAAGTGGTGTAGCTTGAACAGCTAGCACACTGTGGGGATGAGGCAGGCTCAGTGGGGACCCCCAGCTTATATCGCTATCACCTTGGAGATTCCTGGATAGCTGTCTTTGGCAGTTGGTGGTGCTGCAGGGAACTAGGACCCTGGAGAAAGTAGACTAGAAACAGCTACAGAACCACAACTTCATGAGGACCCAACCAGAGCCAGCTTTTCAGGAGAGCAATAATTAAGGCTCTAGCCATAGTCTCGGAGAAGGCTGGGCAAGGGTTTTCAGGGGCGGGTTGACCCTCTTGACTCAAATGTGTTGCTGCTGATTTGGGACTAATGGGTCTGGTGGGTGCTTTCATATTGGCCCTCGAGTAAGGTTGTCTGAATATCTTCGGGGTGGGGGATCTTCCTCAACCCCCTTCGGCCGTGAGCTCTCAAGAGCTAGAGTTGGAAATGAAAAATATCCCTCGGGTCACAGGGGCCCAGCCTCTGAGAACAGCGGGAGCTGTGTACTCACCTTGTTCCTGCTGAAAGGATCGGAGAGGCCATGTTACCCATACCCTGTAGACTGGTAAACCCAGAGCCCAGCACAAAGTAGAGAACATTGTTTCCCTTATCTTCCTTTCAAAGCAACCACTCAGAAAACAAAGTGGAAGACTGGGAGGCTGTGGGCTGTGTACGTAACGAGAGGCACAGGGCAAGCCTACTATAATGGTTCCAGAATTTTCCAAAAATGACACAAGAAGAACATGGAGCTGGAAGTCGGTGTAATCAGTTTTTGGTGAGTGAGGACTTGATGGGAACTGTGGCTCATGCGACTAACTGCTTCACCAGCCCAGCACAAATGCCTCTGCTCAGTAGAGACCAGCTTCTTTACTGTGCTCCAAACACCCTTTAAAGGAAGACTCCACCTCTCTTTTTATACAGGTTTCTTACTGGTTCAAATGTCATCTGTCCTTTAAGGTTATACTTGTTTCTTCACCCTCAAAAGTGTTGTAGCTCAATGACTTGCTTTTTGCCAGCCTCTACCTGTCTAGCCCTTGTCAATGCAACCTAAAGAGACATGGCTGCCTGAGTGCTTTCTATTTGTTTTTCTTGACCCCCACCAGACCGTAAGCTCTTTAACAGAAACATCATTTTGAATCCTTCCTCCCAGCACAGCACACTGTACATGGTGGGCGCTCAATAAAATTCTTACTGAGAGAATGAATGAACAAATACATAAATAAGGAAAGAAGGAAGGAAAGAAAGGAAGGAAGGAAGAAAGTGAGAAAGGAAGGAGGGAAGAAAGGAAGGAAAGAAGGAAGGAAGGAAGAAAGGAAGGAAGGCAAGCTCTTCAGGTTTTTCAAAAGCTAAAGAGAACTTGCGTGGCTGGTAAGGTTGGTGCTTCTTCTTTACCTCTGTTCTTACTATTTTACCATCAAGAGTATATTTAACTTTTTTTTAAAACTTCTTTCAAGCAGTATAAAATTTTTAAGAATTAGAAATGTTTATCAAACATTTACCATGTCCTCATGATAGTCTCTGCCCTTGAGAGGCTTACAATTTAGCTGAGAGACAAGAGTAACACATACATGGAGACTTCAGCCAGAATGCCATATTGGTTGGAACTCCAGGTCTGGAGAGACACCTGTCTGGGCTCCCTCCGTGTCCTGAAGCAACTACTTGGGAAATTACATACAACAGTGACATTTTTAAATACATAGATTTAGCTTGACCAGGCAGTGGTGCAGTAAATAGTGTTGGACTGGGATGCAGAGGACCCAGGTTTGAAACTCTGAGGTTGCTGGCTTGAGCTCATTTGGCTTGAGTGCGGGTTTACCAGCTTAAGCGTGGGGTCACTGGCTTGAGCATGGGATTGTAGACATGACCCCATGTTGCTGACTTGAGCCCAAAGGTCGCTGGCTTGAAGCCCAAATTCACTGGCTTGAGCCCAAGGTTGCTGGCTTGAGCAAGGGGTCACTTGTTCTGCTGTAGCCACCCCCCCCCCATCAAGACACGTAAGAGAAAGCAATCAATGAACAACTAAGGAGCTGCAATAAAGAATTGATGCTTCTCATCTCTCCTCCTTCCTGCCCGTCTGTTCCTAATCTGTCCCTCTCTCTGACTCTAACACACACACACACACACACACACACACACACACACACACACACAAAAAAAAAAACACACACACACACACACACACAATACATAGATTTATCTGAGTTTCCTCATCTGTAAAGCAGAGGCACATATCTCACAGAATACTAAAAGAATTAATATATCTAAAATTCTTGACATACTGCCTGGCATATAGTTAGTACTCAACAAATATTACCTATCACTATTACTCTTAAAGACATCAAACTTTTATTAAACTTCTGTTTTTGTGAGCATATGGCATTATCTCTGCCACAGTCCTGAGTGACTGCTATGTTGCCATACCCACCGAATAACTTTTTGTCCTCATCTTACTCGTTTTTTTAGCAGCTTTCTATAGAAATGATCGTATCTTCCCTCTTGAGATGCTCTTCTTTGTAAACATTCTCCCAGCTTTCTTCCTCAGTCTGGCTGCTGCTTTCCCTATCTCCTCTACTCACCTTTGAGATGACTGGGGTGGAGGAGCTGTTGGTCATGAGATTGGGTTCTCCCTCTCCTTCTACCAAATCCCCATTCTTCATTCCCAAGGCTGCAAATATCACCTGTATACTGCAGCCTCTCTGGTGTATATCTCCTTTTCTAACCTTTCCTCTGAGTCCTAGACTCATGTCCACTGCCCAGGTGATGATTTTTATCAGCTATTTCACTGCAATCTCAAACTTAACATTTACCAAACTGAATTTGCAAATCCTTCCACCTGCTACCTCTCATACCCTGCAATATATGGTTCTTCCCCTAATACCTCCCTTCTCAGGTTCATCCGTGTAGTTGCTTAAGCCATATCTAAGGAGTTAACCTTGATCTCACCTCCTCCTCTTTTAACTTTCATCTTGAATCTGTTAGCAAGACCCCTGGATTCCATGTTCAAAATCCATCTGGAATTCTCCCAGTTCTCTTCTACTATACCACACCAAACCACTATTACCTTTTGCCTGGTTTACACAATTAGCTTCCAAACTGGTTTACTCATGTTTACTCCCTCCTCCACACCATTCATCACAGCAGCCAGGATAATCTTTGCAGAATGTACATCATGTCACTCTCCTGCTTCAAACTCTTTTAGAGTCTCTTGATTGCACTCAGGATAAAAGCCACATCTTTTAACGGGGACTCCAAGGACATGTATGATGTGGCCTTTTGTGTCATGCTGCCCTTCCCTTTGAGGACAGTGCCAAGAGATTGGCCAACGTATTCAAGGTGATGACTCTAAAAAAAAAAAAGAAAAAGAAACAAAGTCTATAAAAAGCTTACAGTCTAGTTGGAAACACAGGTCTAATTCAAACAAAGCATGCCAATAAACAGCCACACCAAATAGCAGCAGTTCAGATGCAAACTCAAATATACAAGTAGAAAGAGGTGGAGGGGTCAAGGAAGTCGTGCAGAACAGCTAGAAGGGAGGGAAACCACACCTGTACTCTTTCCTGCTGCACCCTAGGTATGCAGCACAGTGCCTGGGACATAGTAGCAGTCAATAAATATGTGTTGAACAAATAAGAGACACATACATGAATGGAATAATGCCCTGGTTTCTATGCTTCTGGGGCTCAAGTCCTGGTAGAAGAGACAAATAAGTAAACACACATTTAGTCATGATACATGATGGGAGTGGAATGTACATTCAATGTACTTTTTATCCTCATGAATTTTCAACTTGTCTTTGGGAGGTTTCAGGGAAGACTTCAGATGAGAAGGAGACACTTAGCTGGGACTTGAAGGATAATTAGAGATGAGTCTAGAGAGATGAGTAGAGACAGGCATCCTAGATTGAAGACACTGTTGTGCAAATGAGTGGAGTGGGGACTTGTTGCTGCCCATTAGGGTACCAAACAAAATAGCCTGTGATCAAGAGTCAAATTATATGTCATAGACCAGAGTGCTCTGGGGGTGAGAAGGTGGAACTGATTAGTTGTCAACAGATGTTGGTAGAAGAACTGAAGGCTAGATTACTAAGGTCAATTTTGGGCAGATTTGAGTCAACACTGGCCTTGAAGTGTAAAAATGCAGTAAAAATGGAAGACAATATGCTAATAAAGATCATAATAAATGTTAATTAAAAGGTAGATGATATAGATTACTCAGAGGGCCCAGAAGCCAGGTGGAGGAGGAGGTGTGTGATATACTTCAGCAGGGTGCTCTGTCACTATGGTGTCACTGTGGGAGGGAGCAAAGGAGGGTGGGTAGGAGAGGGACCTGACGATTTATGTGGCCTGCTCTGTCCTCTCTGGTGGCTGCTGTGTATCTCACACATTTGCTCCTCCTTGCTCTTCCCTTCCTAGATCCTGCAGGGGCAAGAACAGTGGAGTTAGGGGATGACAGTCTGCAGGGCTGGGAAATCCAACCAGAGTGAGTGTCTGCCTGAAAACATCTGTCCAAGTGGAGCTGGTGACTGAAAACATTCTGGGCAGTCTTGATTGAGGTCAGGAAGCTGGAGCAGGGCAGCTGGAGGGGGCTGGGAGAAAGACAGTATGGCCCCCTTCTCAGCTTTAAAGAAAGAGCATGTGGGAGATCTTTGGGTCTCTTTCACTTACAAGTCATAAACTCAGCTTCCACACTCTGCTACTTCATGTTTCCTCTCAGTGATCTTGAGCATAATGATGGAGGAGGTCTAAAGCATCACTGTTAACAATAATAGCTAATCTTTACTGAGCCAGCTACTATTCTAAGGCCTTTATAGTAGTGAACTCATTTAATCTCTAAATAATCTAACATAGGTACTTTTGTCATTCCCATTCTACACACATGGAGACTGAGGTTCAGAGAGGTGAAGCAATTTGCCCAAGGTCTCAGAGACATGAACTTGCAGAGTCAGGATTGGCAGTGTGGCTCCTGGGGTCACTGTAGCTAACTATTTCCAGGTGTGGCACTAGAAAAGGGAAGGGAGAGATCCCAGACGTGATAATCCAGTGAAGAGTGTGGCCAGAAGTGAGTTGTCAATGCTGCATTCACTGCCAGGTTCTCAAAGCCCCTGGACTGGGTGTGAGGAGGAGTCTGGTCTGTCACATGGGTGGAGGACACTGGCAAGCACCTAACATTTTTAAACCTTTCATTTTCTCACCTGTATAATGGGAGAGTAATTGCTCATCCATAGAGCTGCTGGGAGAAGTAAGTGAAGGAGCATGTGTGAAGTGCCTGATGTATTACAGTAGTGCCCAAGAAATGAGTCCCTTCTACCCCTTCTCTCCTGGGTAAAGTTCGCTTCAACCTCAGTTTAGTCATCTTTACTACAAATATGTACTAAGGGCCTACCAGGTGCCAGATCTGTTAATCCCTGGGAAATGCACTGAGGAAGGAAAAGGCTGGAGCAACGTGGGATGGGGTGGGGTGGGATGGGGAAATGGCTCAGAGTGACCAGAAAGAAACAAAATGGATTTTCAAGTAACCATGAGAATACAATACTTGATAAATGAATGTTCTCCACAAAGAAGTAGCCTCAAGAGGGCAGAGGGCTGTTTCCAGGATACTGATGCTCTGAAAGACGCTGATACCAGCCCATGGGCATGGGCAGACTCTTCTCCCAGGCCTGGCCAGGTGCACTCCCACAGCATGGAGGGCTGGAGCAGAAGATGGCCTGCCCAAAGTCGCATAGCTGCTCAGGCAAGAGCAGCAGAACTGGAGAACAGAGTTTTTGATGTTTGAGCTGGAGTCCTTTCCCAGACACAGGAGCATTCACATCCTTCCCTTATGCTCACATGCTGCACTGGAGATGGATAATTCTCTAAAGCTGGTGTCAATAGCGTATTTGAGACTTTAGCTCATAATGGCTTTGGAGTATTTTTTTTTTAAACTAACTAAACCTAGCTCAGTAGGAGGAAGCTTGGGATGTCCTCAGGCACCTACCTGTTCCAGGATCTGACTGGCAGTGGCCAGCTGGGAGTGGAAGCAAAGTGCACCGAGGTTACCGCCAATTGCTGGGTGTCCAGAATTTGCAACTCAAAATGGACTTTATACAGAGGACAAGGGCTAGGCATTTTCTGGGTGGAAGAAAGGGGTAGAGGCTTATAGACTCTTGCATCTGGGCTGTAATCTTTTCAAAGAGCCATTAAAAGAGTTGGTGGGGCGGTCTTCCGGAGCCTCTTCAACAGCTTGCAGTCCTCAGGCTAGGTGAGTGAAAGACCTTTTAGAAGTGAGATTTATTCCACTCTGAAGAAGTAGCTCAGGAGGGCTTTTAGAAAGTCCTTCGCTATAGGGCCCCATGGAAATGAGGTTCTCCTCGGTGGGTCGAGGTCTGGTCCTGCTTTCAGGCAGTGGGATGGATTCGGATTCAGGGACTCTTGCAGCACCTGTTGACATCAGGATTGTGAATGCCTTCGTGGCCATGTGGAGGTGCCCGTGTGCGCCGATAAGTGAGCTTTGGTGTGTGGTTGGTGGGAGGCGCGTGAGAGTGGCCTCTGATGGGTGTGTCTGAAGCGCCGGGCTCCCGCTGCGTCCACTTGTGGCTCCCAGGCGCCGTCAGGAAGAACAGCGCCTTTGCCGTCTCTGCCAGGAACGCCGCCTGAAAGGAGGAGGACTGAAGGCTGATGACATGAGGGCGCCGTCTCCCGAGTGATGGCAGCGCGGGCTGCCTCACCATCTCCGCCGCTCAGCCCCGGACTCTTTACGTCAGGGTAGCTGGGTCCCCCTACGCGCGGGTGACGGCGACTGCAGGAGAGCAGAACAGAGAGCGCCGAAGAGCCCGGTACCACCCTACGGGTCGAGCCCCGCCGAGCCCGCACCGGACTTCGCATCCTTACCACTGCTCCCCGGCCTCCGCGGTCCCAACCCGTGTGGGGCTCCGAGGCTCTCCGGAGCAGCCCTCCCGCGGTGAGCATCGGCGCCTGAGCCGGCACGCCTCTCGCTGAAGTAGTCTGGCGTCCGGAGCAGGGGGTCGCCACGTCGGACGTGAGGCCGAGACCCGCGGAGTCGGCCCCTGAGCGAGGGGAGCGGGGCCGCCCGCGCCGCCCCACCATTACCTCCCCGGGCGGCAAGGGGGAGCTGGTGGCGGTCGCTTCCCGGCAGTGGCAGCGGCGGCGGCGCGCCTGTCTGGCGGCCGTCGGCGTGCTTCTGGTCATGGCACTGGGCTTGCTCATCGCGGTGCCGCTGCTGCTGCAGGCGGCAGCCCCCGGAGCGGCGCACTACGAGATGATGGGCACCTGCCGCATGATCTGCGACCCATACAGCGCCGCACCCGGCGGGGGCCCGGCGGGCGCCAAAACTCCGCAGCCCGGACCCAGCACTGCTGCCCTGGAAGTCATGCAAGACCTGAGCGCCAACCCTCCGCCCCCTTTCATTCAGGGACCCAAGGGCGACCCGGGGCGGCCGGGCAAGCCCGGGCCACGGGGGCCCCCTGGAGAACCGGGCCCCCCTGGACCCAGGGGTGCCCCGGGGGAGAAGGGCGACTCGGGGCGGCCCGGTCTGCCAGGGCTGCAGCTTACGGCGGGAGTGGCAGGAGGTGACGGGGTGGTGGGTGGCGGTACCCGAGGCGGTGGCGACTCTGAGGGCGAAATTACCGGCGCGCTCAGCGCCGCCTTCAGCGGTCCAAAGATCGCCTTCTACGTGGGTCTCAAGAGCCCCCACGAAGGCTACGAGGTGCTCAAGTTCGACGACGTGGTCACCAACCTCGGCAATCACTACGACCCCACTACCGGCAAGTTTAGCTGCCAGGTGCGCGGCATCTACTTCTTCACTTACCACATCCTAATGCGCGGCGGCGACGGCACCAGCATGTGGGCGGACCTCTGCAAGAACGGGCAGGTCAGTGACCCCTACCCCACCCCTGCCAGGCCCGCAAGTCCTCGCAGACCCTTGTCCCCACCCGGTGCCCCGAGCTGCTTGGGAACCAACCTCCTTTCTCCCGGCTTGGAAGCGTCGGAGCGAGCCCGGGAGGGAGTGCGCCACGGTATTTCACTTCCCAATGCACCCTGGTCGTGTTCGTCTGAACGTAGCACGGGAGGTGCGCCCGGAGACCCCGCTACCCAAACTGCACTCCCTGTCTACTTGCGTACCCTGTCTGCAGCCCCTTGGGCTCCTCGAGAACCTCTTTCTTCTTTAACGCCCCCTGTGCACCCCGCTCGCCCTTCTGCCCCACAGTCAGTCTCCTTTCTTCTCGGCCCTGATCCCGAGTCTCCACCCTTCCCGGTTGGATCAGTGTTCATGAGGCCCCTTCTCTCCTTATCGGACTTGCTAGCTGAGGAAAAGAGGGGCCGAGAAGGAGTTGGCTAAATTAGAGAGAAGGTGGAGCCTGGGTGGGAGCGTGGACTTGGAGCTGTGGGCAGAAGGCCGGCCAGTGGTTGTGCCAGGTGGGGGCCCTTTAAGGGTTTAGGTAGGAATGCTGCGACACACCAGCTCCCGTGGCTCGCCCCCAGGTCCGAGCCAGCGCCATCGCGCAGGACGCAGACCAGAACTACGACTACGCCAGTAACAGCGTGGTGCTGCACCTCGATTCTGGGGATGAGGTGTATGTGAAGCTGGACGGCGGGAAGGCGCACGGAGGCAATAACAACAAGTACAGCACTTTCTCCGGCTTTCTTCTATATCCGGACTAGGGTCGCAGGAAGTGCAAGGTGAGGTAGCTTCAGGTCGCCCTGTGCACATGCGGGCGCGATGTTCCCTGGCAAGAATCATTCTCGCTTCAAGACACTTCCTGACATCCCTGGAAAGACACATTCCTGTTGTCCTCCCTGCCCCACTTCTGTCTTTAGTGTGTCTGCGACTCACTACGCTCTGGGCAGTGCTTCTCTCTCCCAGTCCCCAGCCTGGGGAGGGAGATGGAGACACTCAACCCTAGCGGCAGTGGACAAGACAGAGGCAGCAGAGCAGAGTTTGCAAACCTGATTGGACTGGACAGACCGGAACTGCCCTCTTCCAGTCCCATTCTCCCCGAGTGCCCTGAGACCCAAGGCCTCCCAACCCTGACCAGCGAGGTAGGCCAAAGTGAGCATGAGCTCCCCGGTGACTTGATATACTTGTGTAAATTTTCTGTCTATCAGTCAAAACCCTGCCAGCTGAAGAATTTCAGCAAAACATAAATTTCACCTGTCCACCAAACTCCTGACTCAGACCCACTGAGATGCATTAAATTATGTTTCTAGATTATGGACTCTGATGTTTTTGTCAGGGTGACCCCAAGGCCAGACCTCCAGATCTCCACCTTGGCACAAAGGTCTTAACTGGGCCCTGAATAACCTCATCTAAACCTGCTTCTCAGTCACTGCCTTGTCCCTGCCACCCAAGGTGGGTAAAATGATATGGGGAGATAAGATAGCAGCATCCCACTCTTTGGCAGTGTTATTTATCCCCCTGGGCTGCAGCAATAAACTGGAGCAGCCCAGAGAAGGTGGCAGAAAATTAGAAGTAGACAGGAGAGGAGTGGCTGAATCTCCACATTCCCCACCTTGTGGGAGAATGGCAAAGGGCAGGGGTTTCTGGAGAAAGAAGGGGGAGAGGAGGCAAAGTGGAAGGTGGGAATGGGGCTTGCCAGCAGATGACCTCTGAGATGTTTGCTCGTAAAAAGAAGTGCAGAAATCCTTGCAGAAATACAGCCACCCAGGCACAAAGTCTACTCAGCACCTGCCCATTTGCTCACACCACCAGCTAGGGACATAACTCTCAAAAGAGCTTGTACACTGAGGCAATCTGGAGATTATCCAGCTTCCTGAATTCACTCAGAACTGTGTGGGAAGAGATAGACACTGTCCCTTGGGGAGGGACACCCTTTTCTGGGGTCTTCCCATTTGCATGATACCATGAGCACCTGCTCTCAGCCTGAATGAGTTTGGTTTCCTCTCTACTTCCTGTCAGCATTTCACACACATAAGGTAGAAAAACACCTCACATGGTTTTGATTTTTTTCTTTTGTTTTTAGATCATTAAATTCCCACAAACAATAAGTTATCTACAAAGTAACCAGTTTATTTTAACCAGTTGTTTGTTGAGAAATGTGTGTACACAGAGGCAACCCCAGAATGTGTAAAACACACCCACACACACCATGTGGATATAATATGGTTGTCATCAGTAATCCACATTACCCATGTGCACACACACATGTATTCATAGGTTTGTGTGTGTGACAATGTTCATGGCTGTATGACTTTCCTCAAATCACACCCTGCTCCACTTTAGTTCCTGGAGGATTCTGAAAGCTATGATTGCCATTTAAAACACAAATTTCTCCCCTGCTTTAAGTCCTATCACTGTCACTATTCCTCTTTATGCTCTTATTTTACTTGAATAATGTTTTATTGTTAGTCACTTGAGTATTAGCAATGATTATATGTGCTCTGAGTCCAGGGACAAAGCGCTCACAGACAGCAAGGTGCAGAGCAAATATGTGCATATACAAACCACCATTCCCCCAGTTCCAGATGAAAAGTGGACCCCAGTGCTTCACCCCACCCCTGCTGATTGTGGAGCCCAAACCAGCTGAGCCCAGGAACTGGGGAGGGCAGAATCGGGCCCCATCTACAGTTGCATACATATCAGTTTCTGATGCCTTGTTGATTGTATCATTCAGAAATGCGATTAAAACCAAATGTCTGAGACCTAAATGAAGTCTAATTGCTATGGATCTGCAACGCCCAACGGGCCCCTAATTTCTTTGGACTTATTCTTCCCCTTCCTCCATTGAGATGGAGCTTAGACACAAAGCCCTAGGTTTAAATTTCAAAAATTAAAATTGACATGCAGTGGTGGCTTTCCTGGAAGTGGGAGGAATTCCTAAGGAGGTGCCAGCACCCAGCTTTGTCCTCTGCATTAAGAAGCAATTTGTACTTCTAACAAAAAACCCACCACTCCCCTTTGGTAGAAGGGCAGTATGAACGCTTTGCCCAGGTCCAGCTGTTCATAACACTTAGATAAATTTGAATCTGAGATTCCTCCATCTGTATTCCTCTGTGCCACTGGGCTTCTTGCAATTCTAATGCCCAGGCTGCTGGGAGGCACTGCCAGAGGTGTCAGCTGCTGAGAGGATGATAGATTGATGAGGCTGCATAGGGAGGCACAGCCAACTCAGGAGCTCTTCTGTCTGCACACTCTCCGTGTCCCAGGCAGACCGCTTGTGGCCTACTGAAGGCCATTAACCCATGACCTTTCTAAAGGACTTCCTGAGAAGGAGTCTGGGAGGAAGGGGCAACGAGGCCTCCCACCCCTTAAACAATCGTTTGCCTTCATCCTTGGAATGCCAGAAACCCTTTGCCCCAGATACTTATTATTTTCACCTCTAGTTGAATAGGGAGCAATTCTCTATCACATTTATAAAATGTTGTTTAAATTTCCTAATTGCTGTTAGGTCTATTTTCTAACTGTATGCTTAGGCTGGGTGTACCATACTAGCATCTCTTAGGAAGTAGGAAAGGTATTATTCTGTCCATGTGGGGGGTGGGGAAATCAGGACTCTGAGAAGTCCAGTGACTGGCCCAGGTTCACAAAGCTTATAAGAGACAGAGCTGGGACTTGAACTCAGTCCTTCAGATCGGTCCTTGCCTAACTGCACAGATGGGGCACACCCACCCCTCAGAGTTCCTGAGCCTTTGAGAGGAGAGTGGATGGGGGGCACACTTCCCACCTTTCCTCTCTGTGATGCATTTGAGCACCCTGTGCAAGGTTGGAGGGGAAGAGCCAGCCCTAGTTCTGTGGCCCAGGACTCTCCCAGAGAGCATTCACTCATGAAGAATTTGAATATCCTGGCCTTGGGGTCAGAGTTATTGGCCCAGCAGGACCCTTAGATCACAAACTCCAAATACTTCATTTGGATCTGTCTGTCTGTCTCCACCAGCAACCCCCTACTCCTTAGGGCCCACTACCACCTTTTCCTCTAACAACTCTCCCTTCCCTTTAGTGGGGTGGGGCGGAGACATCTTGCAGGTGCAAAGGGTTTATCTGAAGTGAGCAGGGCTGTCCCTGATTGGCAAGTGGGCCCTTTCTTCCTTCCCAGGGTCTGTTTCTGTGTGACTGATTACTTTCAGGACTGCCTGAGTGCATGAGATACATACCTGGTTCTGGAAATCTGGGTAGAAGTTGTGCCTTCTGCTGCACTTGCTTCTTATCTGTGTGAGCAGATAGCTCTCTTGGACACCCAAGACAGAGCATGCAGGCCTCTCTCTTTAAGAAGCCATGATGACACCATGGAGGGACCACATTGTGTATTGTGGAGACCAGTTGCTCCATACTTCACCAACTCTATTGGACAAACACCTTCAAGCACTCACACCCAATATATGTCTTTGATGAGTAATTTATATATCCTGTCAATCCATACCTTAAAAAATTCTTTTTTTTTTTTTTTTTTGTATTTATGTTCCTCAGAGGATCTGCACATTCAAGTTAGTGTCTATAATTTCAGCTGGCTAGCCAATTTTGGAGTCAGGTCTCTTTTCATGGGAACAAATAAAAATAACTGACCAACCAAACAAAAAACAAACAAAAACAAGGGTTAATTCATGTGTTTCCCTTCAACTTGCCATTTTCCCAGAATCTTGTCAAGAAAATATCTTTTTTCATGGTCACAGGTAAGGCCGTGCCCTTGAACGCAAAGCGCCCAGTTCCAATCCATATTTAAGTATTAGTTATGCTTGACTCTTTCTCTCTCTCTCTCTTTCTTTTTTAGATTAAAAATAAGTAAGATTTAAGTTTCAGTATTTACTTCTTATATCTGATTTTGGTGCCCTGATGTTGGCATTGGAACCCTTATAGCATCAGGATGGGCCAGCGTGTATGTAGGACAGGGCCCCTCTGACTACTGGGGAGGAGGAACCTGGCAGGTAAAAGTGGGGAATTTGGGAGGAATGTTTTGGTGTCCAATGACTGTTGTAGTCTAATGAATGAGAGCACTTCTCAAAAGAGCATGCATTCTTGCAACAAGTGCAGAAAATTATAGGAGCAGGAGTTTTAAAAAAAAGTTTTATTATAATAGATTCAAACTCAAAAGTAAATAGAACAGGGTAACGAGCCTCGTGTGGCTGTCACTCAGCTTTGATACGTACCGCATCTGGTTAGGCAGGCAGAGCTACAGTTAGTATTTATTAAGACATTATGATGTGCCAGGAATTGGTATAAGAGCACAATGGTTTCCTCACGACAGCATTGAGAAGTAAGTATTGCGATTAATCCCACTTTACAGTTGAGGAAAATAAGGCCCAGTGAGGTGAAATGACTTGCTCAAGGTAAGGAAGGGCCAAGGTCTGTCTGACCCCAGAGCCCAAACTCTTTAGGGAATATGGCCGGGATAAGGAGGCAAGACCCTAAAGACAAATCATAGCAAGGCCTCACTGGTACAACCAGCCTCCTGTCAAGCACTATCAAAGTGAAGCCAGCATCAAAGACTTTTCATAGAGAACTCCTCAGTGTCTGCTCCTCCCAACATGTTAGTTAGGCTCTCACCAGGGCTTCTGACTCTCGCCCTTCCTACTGCTCTATACACCAGCCGTGCTGTTCCCTCTCCTCTGGTCCCTTTCCTGGGCTAGCGCCCACCCCTACATCAGGGCTCAGTGACACAGCACTTCTGGTAGTCTTCTCACCTTCACCTGGTGCCCATGGGTCTCCTCTCTGCTGAAGGCCCATGGAACCCTGGTCTTCCCTCCCACAATGCCTGTCACATAGCTGCAGTCATGTTTTCTGGTCTGTCTTCCCACTGACCATAGGCTTCACAAGGGGATAGCCAGCACTGAATGACCCATGCCCTGGAGTTAGGATAGAGCCTGGTACAACACAGATACTCAATAAATATTGTGAAGTAGATGGATGGATAGACGGCTGGATGGTGAATCCTGGGGCATCTTAACAGGGTACATCTTAGACTTTATAGTGGGATCAGGAGGGATCTTCTCAGCAAACTGAATAATGCTGTTATCCCATGGGCTCCCACCTACCTTCCCACCCGCCCCCACCTGCCCCTGGATTTGTCAGGTTTAGGTGAATGAGGAAGAATGTGTGCAAAGGAGCATTTATTTCAACCTTCAAGACCCTTGTTACACCCTAGAAATGAGCAGAATCATCCAGTTGACATGAGTGTATGACCACTGCCACCCTGGGCTGGTGTAGGGCTGCTTTAGACCCCCTCCCCAGGGCTTCCAGGAGACATGAGCCTTCTGGGGCTGCTTTTTAAACAAGGGGGTTAACCCTTGTTTCTTCTTGTCCCTCAGCATTCAGGGCTGCTTGGCAGTTGCCTTACTTTCAGGGGGCCCCTCAGTTGATGCTTTTGCTCTCAGGATTCTTTTATTTCCCTCAAATAAGTAACATCTTTTGAAAAATTGTTGATGTGATATGCACTTACAAAAAATGTAAACATGTTTAGAGAAACATATGACAGAAAGCAAAAATTCCCTCCCTCCTCATGCAATCTCCTCCCCCAGAAATAATGAGAACTGCAATACTGTAAGTACTGTTCGGCACCAGCTCTTTCCTGGAATGACCTGAACAAGTCTCTTTTGACGGAGGTGCGTGCCATTGTACGACCGACCATGAACTTCAGTGGGTTAGATGACCTGGGAGTTGTCTTTGCCATTGCTGCTCTTGCAAAGGAACAGACTCTGCACACATTGCTCTTCCACTTGAGTAGAGGTTCTGCCCTCAGGTGGGAAAATCCCACCTCACTTTCAAAACAATATAAACGATGTCTTTATTCAACTTACAGGTAACTCAGGTGTGTCCCTTCCTCATGTTCTCACTGTCAACCTCTTGGTATATTATATATGTCAGCAAAGAAGAGAGATTAATTCCAGACAGCCCAACTTTGTCTCCAGTGGCATGAAGGAAAGTGAAGGAAAGGGAGAAACTCCTGTTGTGTGTGTGTGTGTGGCGGGTGTGTGTGTGTGTGGGGGGGGTAAGGGGCATGCTGAGCTCCAGTTAGGACGGGCCTTGCTCTTGCCCTGATTTTGCTTCCAGCTTTTCAAACTTTGTTCAAGATGCACCACCTGAAGGAGGGGAAGTTTCAATGAGGCAGGGTCACCTGAGTTTGCGGCCTGAGGGTGCGGGAGGACTTCCTAGAGAAAATGCCATTCTTGATTTTGACTCTTGGGCAACTGACAGTCAGAGTTGTACTTATCTATGGTGTGTGTCTGCTTCCCCACTGAGCCTTTTCTTCAGGACCTCTTTCTTCAGGCAGGGACAGCGCCTCACAGGGTCACAGTGTCCTGAGTGCAAAGCGGGCGGGTCCTCCACTCCCATTTGGCTACTCAGCTGTCCTCAGAGCAGAGGTTTGGTGAATGGCCTTCTCCTCTCCTCTCCTCCCTGTGGGTCCTGTGCACAGGGCTGGGGGCTGCTGCCTCTGCCCACGCATTCACTGCACCTGGGGTGGGGGAGGAAGTCAGGGAAGGGTAGGATGTACTGCTCTGATACCCAGGGACTCCAGGTCAGCTGCAGAGACTGATGCAGGTACAGAAAGGCCAGGCCACACCAGACATCTGACGTACCCCCTGCAACTAGACTGAGCAGTGGGCAGCAGCTGAGTACACCAAAATAGCCCAGCCCTTTAAAAGCAACCAGATCACGGTGCAGAGTGGAAAGAGGGAAAAAAACACCAAACGGTGGTTTTAACCTTTTTCCATTTTTTATTGAGCTGAGCTCTTTTTCTGTGTTGTCTTGCTTAATTTTATCAGTGAAGGAAGCTTAGGCTCAACTAGTTAAATGGCTCAAAAGTTATGGCAACCTGTGAGGGTTGAAACTAAAGCATGGAGAGGGTTAGTGATCCCACAGCAAGAAAGTTCTGAGTTTGAAGCTCAGTTCTGTCTGATTTGAAGGTCTTGTTTCTTGTAATCCAATGCCCTGTCTCTCATACTAGACTGATGGGTATTTGAGGCTTGTCATATGACCTTTCTAAGCTATGATTTTCTCTTCTGAAGTGCCATCTATTTCTTAAGACTAGCAGGTGAGTAAAGTTGCTAATAGAAGACACTATGTTAATGGGAAATGCTCAATAAAAGGTGGTGATACCACCATTCAAACCATTTGTTTTAAAAAAGATAGTTTTTCACCTATACCACTTGGCAACTTTTCTAAGCTACTGATATTCAGTGGAACACAATAATAGTCTTGTGTGTGTGTGTGAAAGAGAGAGAGAGAGAGAAGAGGGGAGATAGAGAGACAGACTCCTGCATGCACTTTGACTAGGATTCACCTGGTAAGCCTGGTCTGGGGTGGATGCTCAAAATAACTAAGCCACTGGCTGCAAGACAGGAAGATAGAGAGAAGGGGAGGGGGAGAGAAGCAGGTGGTCGCTTCTCCTGTCTGCCTTTACTGGGGATCAAACCTGGGACGTCTGCACTCTGGGCTGATGCTCTGTCCACTGAGAAAAGTGGCCAGGGCTGCAATAATGAATTTGAATTTGGATTCAAGCCCACCTTTACCCTAAGCGGGTTCTTTAATAACATGACAGATATTTAACTTGCTCATCTTAAAATGGAGCTGGTGCTTCTACCACATGGGGAAGGTTTTTAACAAGATATCACAATACAATATGAGGCACAGAGTCAGTGCTTGTGACCCAGGGATGGTAGGTGGTGTTGTTGAAATAATTCTTACAGAGTACTCTATTCTCTCTGGAGCTGACACATTTCAGGAAGTGTCAGACCCGGGCTGCTTGGAATGAGAAGAGGCAGGATTTCAGTGTCAATAACTGCCATTTATGAGCATGCCAATGATTTAAGTGCCACCAAGGGCATTTCCCAAACATGTCTACTATCCTTTCAGCCAGTCTGTGAGGTAAGGATAATTGTAGCCATTTCACAGATGAGAAAGTGTGAAACAATGGCCAGAATTCAATCTGGTTTCTTTTTCACCACTCAGGCCTTGTTCTCCTAGAGAGAATGAACCCCATGGCAGGTACGGCTGAGCTGGTCCCCATATGCCTGTATGTGTGCCAACGATCCAACCCAGTGCAGATACTGTTGGAATCCTTTGTAGACTCCCAGGCTAATAATACCCTGCATAATTGGGACCATCCCATGACTAAGTCTCATGGTTCTGCTATATGAATATGCAAGCTCCCACTGGAGCCTAGCTCTGTCACTGCTGATTTCAAACAGACACGCACAGCCTCATGGCTCAGGGCATGTCGCAGGACATAGTGAGAACACCCACTAATCCCGCTGACACTCTGAGAGCTGGGTGGAGGGTACACTGAGGGCATGTGGCTCAGGCCACAGCCTCTTTCAGGGTTTGCCCTGCTTCTGTGAGATTGATATGGATCCTACAAGTCTTTGGAGGGCACCTTCTTTCTTTGCCCAGCTGTGGCTGCACATGGAGGCTCAAACCTTGCCCAAGGGCATAGAGTCTGATTGTAGGAATCTGCCAGCCTTTGGACTTTGAAATCCAGCTTTGCCACATGTTTCATTCAAACTCTACTTACTGGGTGTTCAGTGTGCTCCCAGGAAGGTGGCAGGAGACCTGGTTTCTACCCTCTTTCAGTCTGGCTGGTGACAGGAGGAATAATAATTATCAATGATAACAAAGATAGTACTCCTTTGAGCACCTACTGGGAGGTACACCTGACTCATGTAACCTCATTTGAAACTCTCTGTGGGCACTATTCCTTCTTTCCATCTCACAACTCTGAGGATGTAACGGTAGGGTCAGAGTTTGAACCCAGATCCATCTGACCACAAAGCATAGTGGAGATGTTGAGGTGTGTGGTGAGACTTTGTACACATGAGGAGGGGTGGCCCAGATGGCTGCTCTGGGCACAGGGGGATCTTCCCCTGGAAGTAAGAGGACCTGGGAAGGGTTAGAGGAGTCAGGAAGACTTCCTGAAGGTGGTGATTTCTGAGTCAGGGTTTGCCATATTGCCATCATCTTTAGTGGGCTTGCAATAAGGCTCCACTGAAAATGTATTGGTTATTTATTTATTCTTCAAAGATTTATTGAGTGCTTATTCTATCTACATTGAGCTCTGTGCTGGGCCTGGGTATAAGATGTCCTCAGATGCATGCAAACCCAGCAGGAACTCTCAGGGGAGGAGAAAAGCCAGACCAGGCCTGGTCTAGTGTTACCTGGAACAGGGAAGAGACAGCAGCAAAGAGGAGGTCACTGTGCCCAAGATGCCATTCTAGTGTGGAGAGACCAGCATGGTCAGAAACATGGGGCTTGCCTCTGGAAGTGGTCTCCTCTTCTTGCATGAGTGTGTATGTGTATGTAAGTTTATTATGGCTGGGGCGCTTGTATGTGTATGTGGGTGATTGTATATATTGGGGGAGGTGATAGAGTCAGTTGAAATCATGCTGTATCTGGCCCAGAACCCCCTACTACTTAAGCCCTTCTTATATCACCCTGGAAAGATGGGAAAATCTTATGCCACTGGTTCACTGCCTTTGTCCCCAAAGCATGTAATAAACTCTGTGGCTGACTGTCTCTGAAATGTGTTTGGTGTTTGTATTTGGGGTGGGCCAAAGAGTGGGGCCCAGGGCTGAGGGATGGATGATGGGAGAGTGAGGGCTGAGGACAAGGAATATCTTGGAATGGGGGCTGAAGTGTGTAAAGGACAGAAAGCAAGATGTTCTGGAAACCCAGATACAGATACCTGGACAGGTAGCAGCATAACATTTGTATGGATTTGATGGATATTTTCTAACATGCACAAATAGCTATTTTCTCTCTCGTTTCTGGTGGCGCTCCAACCCCCACACATACCAGCATGGTGAGATTACAGAGCTCCTTCTCATTTGATTTCTGTAATGACCATGGTTGCTGAGTGGGTCGGCTATGACATCACCATTTATCCAAGTGACTGGCATTTGAGCACAGGAAGCTCCCTACTGGTAAAGCTGAGAAATCCTCTCCTACTGATAAGTGAGGTAGCCGGAACATGACTCCTCTCCCAGGACACAGCCCGAGATGCTTCTGGAGCCTCTGCAGGATGATGAGAGCCTGGGGCACAGCGAGCCTCTTGTTGTCAATTTGGTTGTGCCATGTGCCATGTGTAGGATCTGTCTGAGCCCTGGCTTGGCCCCTGGTCACTGGCTGTACCCTCTGCTCTGCTGGCCAGCTCTGCTGAGGGGGTGTGGACAGTACTGCATGATGCTCCTCTTTCTGGGGGCACTTCATTAGTCTTATGCTGTGCTCAGCACAGGGTGCAGAAGGAAAAACTTCAGCCTAGGTTCTCCTCTACTTCTGCTGCTAAGTGACTATGGGAGGGAAGGGATTCTGTGGAGGTAGAGAAGGAGCGAGCCGGCCAGCCAGCCTGTGCATGGAAGGAGGGCTTTCATAGCTGAGCTCCAGGGCCTGAAGCCAGGAGAGCTCGTTTCCAAGATGTGTGTTTTGGAGAGCTGGCTCACTAGTCCTCACTGCCATGGCCAGCTGCCTCCTTTCATACTGCCAGACAAATGGGGTGCCAACTTAGGGACCTTGTGGCCCAGCCCTCAAACATCAAGTAATTGTTTCCATTGTGTGAATAGACACCACACTATGAGTGTTTGCCAGCAGTTGCTAGGGGCCCGAGGCCCTGAGCCCAGGCAGGGTTTATGAATTTACCTCATCTTTCCCATTCCAGATGGAGGGGTATGGGAGGCCCGAGCATTGTCAAACAAAGAACATCACCTTAAGCCCCTTGTTTGGTCAACCACCCATGACTTCTGGCGCTAACAGGATAACCGCCAAGTCCCAAAGCTGGGGGACTTGGATCTTGCTCTGGCCGGGCCTTCTCCAGCCTCCTTCTCTCCCTCACCTTGCTCCCCAGCCTGATGGGGCTCCTTGTCTCCTAACATGGAGTCTTCATTTTTCTTCAGTTCATGACTGGATCCAGGGTGAAGGGTAATAGTTAAGGAGATTCAGAAAAACCTCTCAGTAATCAAGATAAGTAATTTTAATGCAATATTGAAAACATCAAAATCAATGCTATCCATGAGAAACAAAATATCAAGATTTTAAATAAAGTTGCCATCAGTTCAGGATAGTGAGCATGTATCCTTTTCTTTCTTTCTTTTTTTTTTTTTGAGGGCAGATTCTTTTCTTTTTTTAATTTTATTTTATTATTATTAATTTTAATGGGGTGACACCAATAAATCAGGGTACATATGTACAATGAAAACATCTCCAGGTTGTCTTATCATTCAATTGTGTTGCATACCTGTCACCCAAAGTCAAATTGTCCTCTGTCACCTTCTATCTGATTTTCCCTGTGTCCTTCTCCTCCTCCCTATCCCACCCTTCCTTCCCTCCTCCCATCCCGTAACCACCACTCTCTTGTCCATGTCTCATAGTCTCACTTTTATGTCGGATCATTTATAACAAAATGGATGGACCTTGATAACATTATACAGAGTGAAATAAGTAAATCAGAAAAAAAGAAAAACTGAGAACAGCATGATTTCATACATAGGTGGGACATAAAAGTGAGGGCAGATTCTTGATTTCCATTTGGTCTCAGATGAGCATTGGGTTGTGGGAGGGAAGAGAAGAAAGAGGGAAGGGGGTGTTCAGATATGGGACACTTGACAGTATTAATCTTAACCTCCTCATACTAGTCACCCATTGTTTACTGAGCACTTGCTCAGTGCCAGGTACTATGCTGTATATTTTACATTAAAATTTTTTCCCCATTGATTTGAGAGAGAGAGAGAGAAGCATTAACTTGTTCCACTGCCTTGTGTACTCACTGACTGCTTCTCTGACCAGGGATAGAACTCCGACCCTGGCACATCGGGAGAATTCTAAATCCACTGAGCCAACCTACCAAGGTCTGGTTATTCTGCATTTATGATTTTGTTTTTTCCTGCAGAGGCAGGTGTGATCCTGCTCATTTCGTGGGCTTGAAACCTGAGAAACAGAAAGATCAAGTCACTTGCCTAGAATCACACAGCTGGATGGGTTGAAGCTGGGACTGGCATCCAGGTCTGACTTCTAGGCCTGTCCTTCTCCAAGATGCCGTACAACATACCCTGAAGGACACTTCCATCTTTACTTTTCTCCCTGTCCCAACAATAATGACTACTATATTGATATGTAAACTTCACCAGACCGTTGTTATGTGCCAGGTACTCTCAGTGCTTTAAACACGTTATTTCACTTAATTCTGGCAGCCACCACAGAATGAGGTAGGAGTTATCCTCACTTTACATATGAGAAAGTTGAGGTACCAAAAAGTTAAGTAAGTTGCTTAAGGTCCCAGAGACAGTCAGGGATAGAATTGGCGCAGGCTGGTACAAGAGCCTGATTCTTTCTTCCTAGTAAAGTGCTGATCAGGGCCAGGACTGTCCTTGCCAGGGGGAAGACATGACCAGTGCCACCAGCGCTGGCCTGGAGCCTCGCAGCATGCCCCAGGGGCACCAGGCTGGCTGGGGCCTTTCTTACCCACTCACGATGGTTCCCATACCTTGGCCCCGTCTGCTTGGCTGGCACATTCTGCACAGCTGTCATCCTCGTGGAAGCCTGCCAGGGGGACAATGAAGGCATTCAGGGCCGTTACTTATTTATTTCTCAATAAAGAAACTTCTTGAATAGATGGATATTTATTCACCTAATTCACTTTTGCAAATGCAGTGTCCTTCAAAGGATGATTTGTTTGCTGAGTGGGGCTGAGGAGGGAGGTTAAAAATAGCTCCAGGCAGTACCATATTTCTCAGTAAATCAGAGTTGATAATTTAATAATAAAATTATTCTTACATCAGGTACAAGATGACACTTCTCTGACATGCAGATTGAATTCAGCTTCCTACCCCGCTTCAGCCATCTCTGAGGATACAGACTCAGCAGCCTCTGTTTGGGGGGCACTAAATTTAGAGCCTTTCTTTCCTTGGTCAATAGGAGTACCTCTAGAATGCCTATCTCACTAACATGATCATTTGTAATATTCACGAAGTTCAGCATGTAGAATGCTGGCCTCCCTTTCACTGCAGAGTTGACCCATTCAGCAGGATAAAAAAGACAGCCTGTGCACAGCTGTCCAGTCTGGGAAGATCATTCACTCTAAATTGCTTTGAGCTTCAGGTCAGAGGGGCTGTCTCCCACAAGGTGATTTTATTTCCTCTTAATTAGAGTTTCATGGCCATCCACTCTGTTCCAAGTCCTCTAGTAGGTGCTAGGGTGGTAGATATGACCTAGGAGTTCATGTGTGGTCTGGTAGAGGGGTAGACACACCAAAGGGAGTCATGGTGTAAGGACAGTGAAAAAAGTATGTACAAGATCTTAGGGAACTCAGCAGGAGGAAGAGCTAATGTCATCTGTGGAGGAAAGAACACGTGATCCAGAAAGTCTCACCCTCAAAAGGGACATCTATACTGGGGTTTTCAGGGTGAATAGGAGTTCTTCAGAGAGTTGGGTAGGAGTTGGCAGTACAGGAAAGGACATTCCAGGCAAAGGAAGTGGCATATAAAAAGGTACAGGTGAATAAAGCTAGGACCTGTCTAGAGCAATTCAAATTGGTTCTTTGTAGCCACTCACTACTGAGAGGGAGGCTGAAGAGTTCAGTGGGGACCACATGACCTATGTGATGGGAGAGAACTGAGATGCTTGTCTGAGGGCATGGGGAGCCAGGGAAGGACTGGAAGCAGGGGGATGTGCAGTCAGATGTTCATGTTGAAATGTCTTTCAGGGCACAGTGTTGAGGGAGGTTGGAGGAAGAAGGGCAAAATGATTGTTTTCTTTGAGGACTGAGTACCTCAATTTCCATAGGACAAGTTGGAGAATCTGTGAATGATGCAGGACACAGGGACCTAGGAACAAACAGAATCCAGAGAGCACTGAGGGCAAGAACAGAAGAGTAAAAGCTGCCTCAGGAAGAGCTGATGGTGATCTGAGTCCTCTGAGGGAACCTCAGGTCCACCCCACCCTGGGTGAGGTGTTCAACAAACCCCTCTATCTGTACGACATGTGCCATTTACAAACTATTTCCACCTGGATCATGTAACCTGATCCAGATTACAATGCTCTGAGATTGGCAAGGCAGGCTCCACGATTCCCATTTTACAGATGAGGAAACTGAGGCTCAGAGGCAAAATGACCTCCCCAAGGTCACTGAGCTAGAAAATGATCGAACTTGACTCCAGATCAAGTCCTCCTAATTTCTAGTCCAGGCTTCTTGGAGTATACTCAGTTCACTGAGTTAGTCACCTCTCACTATTATCTTTTCGCACATGGGAGATGAATGACTTGCTCAAGACCATATAGATGGCCCAAGGCCTGAATTTAGATTTTGTTCTCCTGAGGCTCCATTCATTCACTCATTCATTCATTCATTCATTCATTCATTCCATGACCACTGCTGTCTAACACCACCCCCTGTGGCCTTCAGTCTTCAGTCACTGTTTCTGAGCACATTGGCCTCCTTGACATTCTGTAGCTAGCCTAACATTCTCCTGCTTTTGGCTTTTGCTTTTGCTGCTCCTTCCACCTGTATTCATGTTTCCACTGAAATGTAGCCTCTCAGAAAGGCTTCCCTGACCTCCCACTTACTACAGGATGTCCCATCACACTAGTCGTCTCCTAGCTTTAGTTTTCTTTATTGCACATACACCTACACTGTTATTTCTTCATTAATTTAATGCCTCTTTACCCCACTAGAAAATAAGTTCCAGGAGGGCAGGGACTTTTGTTTGCTTGTGCATTTTATTTTCTGTCTTGTTGCATTTGGTGTTTGTTGAGTGAATGCATGTTGAGTGTCCCTGGATGCATGGCCTTATCCTTGGATCTAAGATGAGCTCTCTTCAAAGGAGATAGTTCACAGTGAGTTGAGGACACAAATGCTCATAAGCTTTTACCAATGTGCCTGTGTGACAAAGACTCTATTAATGTATGTGAGAGCTGTACTCAAGATATGAGGATGGGCAGTGTGAGGCTGTGTCCATTGGTGGTGGAGGGAGGGGGTTATGTGGGGACTCAGGCTGACCAGCAGCATTGCCCATGGTGTGTCCAGGTGCACTTTAGAATAAATGAAAATATCAGTAAAAGCATAGGGAGTAAAGACTGTACCAAAAACATCCCAGGAGATCAACCTTCATTATAAACACTCTGTGGTCCTTGGGTTTGTCCAAGGCTGTGGGTCTTAGTTTACTGAGCAATAATTGGTTGAAAATTTACTGGTTTTACTTAACTCATGAAGCTTGACACTTCTGTCTCTCCTTCCAGGGTAAGTAGTTTGACATTCCTTTCTTCTTCCTGCATCTTTCTCACCTACTAAGTACTGAACTCTGTGCTGGAATAGGAGATGCCAGAAACCTCCTATTTCCCTCTCCCCAGAGTGGTTGAGGCCTGCAGTGTAAAGCCCCTGTTGCTTCAGGTAAGGGGCAAAGGGACCAGCCGGGAGTGGGCAGAGTTGCAGTCTTGAGAGCTGCCTTCAGGAAGTGCAGTTAGAAGATGGTACATTTTAAGATGGTAAGATGGCAATGGAGTAAGCAGACGTACCAACTTCCAACTCTCAGAACCAAAGTGGATTATAACTTAATTTTAAGAACCATCATCTGGATAAACCAACTTTGAACTAAACTAAGTGGACTTTTCAACCAAGAACACTGAAGAAACCACATTGAGACTAGTAAGAAAAGCGAAAATGTGGAGAGGGCTGCCCAGCTCCTCAGAGAGAACAGCAGCCCAGAGAGACCCACGTGGTAAGAGGAGAGTTTGGTGGAGAGGGACCTGGGTCCCATGAACAAAGCCCCAGCCCGCAGTCCCAGAGCCTAGAAGAGGCATTTGGACAGTATTAAGCTGTGAAACAAGTGAGGATACTGTTTGTGAGAAAGAGATAGTTTTCTCAGACCCAAGAATCTTCTTAAAGAGACAGCGCAGGAAACTTCTCTCACAACCACTCACCCGGGGCTCTGGGGAATGGGGACAGAGGAGTAGACCAGAGCAGTGGGAAGAGAGTGTGGACTGGAAGGCACAGGGAGGATTACTCTGAGGGACTCCCACCCTAACCCCTGGGCTAAGTCACTTCCCTAATCAAAAACGAGTATTTCCCCTTGAACTAGCAATACCAGCAAAGGAGACAGGACACCAGCCAAACAAGCTCTCCTGTGGCACTTAGAGCAGAGCTGCTTAGATGGAGGGAGGTTCCAGGACTACAGTATGGAGTGTTAGGGTCTGAGCTGCAGTGCACCCACCCACACTGCTAAGGGCTTGCTGGAGGGACGGTGGTGGCGGGATGTTGAAACGGTTCTGTCGGTGGGGGCGGAGGCCCAGCTGGTGTGAGCTCTGTATAGCCCAGCAGGGGTGGAGGGGACACGCGAAAGCGGTCCGGCAGCTGCGGGCTCACCTGTAGCCCCACCTGCAGGGGAAAAGCGGGAGGCCAGAAACAGGCAGAGATCTGCTCTGTGACCCTGGTCCCTGAGCAAGCAGGCCCTGACCGCGAGGGCTGGGCTGGGACCACAGACAGGTGGAGGCTGTGGCTGAGTGCATGCCAGCAGCCCAGCCCCACCTGAGAAACTGCGGTTTGCCATCCTGTCTGCGTGAGTTGGCTCTGAATGCTGGGGCGGGGCTAGAGCCCCAGATGAACAGAGGCTCACAGCTGAGCACACACCAGCAGCCCAGCCTGATAAACGGCAGTTTGCGATCCTACACAGGCGGGCCCTGGCCTTGGGGGGGGGGGTCTAAAGATCTGGACAGGTGCAGGCTCACAGCTGAGTGCACGTCAGCAGCCCCGTTCAACCCGAGAAACTGTTGAAAGCAGTCTCTGACCGCGGGGTCTGGCCAAAGCCGGGGAACAGGCTGGGTCTGCAGCTGAGCAAAGGTGCTCACCTCTACCCTTGGTGCTGAGGCTTGTGGCTTGAGTGCAGTACGCAACCCAACCTGTGGCGGTGAGGCGAAGGCCCAGGCAGGCTGAGGCTTGTAGAGCCGGGCCCCAGAACAGAGACCCTCACACGGAAATGAGGTGGAAATCACAGCAACAGCCGCAGTGGGCCGACGCTAGCAACGCACATACCCAACCGCCCTAGGCAGTGGCAGAGAGGGTGGCAGGCCTGCAGACAGACCACACATAGAGAACACAAAGGCAACACCCATAGGACTCCAGTGGCCACAACCTTCGTATACACAGACAAAATGGACAGTCAGACGAATTCAACCCAAATGAATCCAGAGAAATCCCCAGAGAAGGACCTGAATGAACCAGATATAACCAAATTACCAGATGCAGAATTTAAAATAATGATAGTTAAGATGTTCAAAGAAATTAGAGCAACAATGGATAGTCATTATGAACACCTAAATAAAGAGATAACAAGTATAAAAAAGGAAATTGAAATAATAAAAAGGGATCAGAAATGACAAATACAGTATCAGAACTGAAGACCACAGTGGAAGGAATTAAAAGCAGAATGAATGATGCTGAGGATCGAATCAGCGAGTTAGAGGACACAATAAACAAAGGAACAGAAGCAGAGTAGACAAAAGAAAAGAGACTCAAAAAATGAGAGGAAACTCTAAGGGAGCTAAGTGACAACAAGAAGAGAAATAACATCCACTTCATAGGGGTTCCTGAAGAAGAGGAGAGAGAACAAGAAATAGAAAGTTTGTTCAATAAAATCATAGCAGAAAACATTCCTAAATTAAGGCTAGAAAACATTTGACACATTCAAGAAGCACACAGAACTCCATTAAAGAGAAACCAAAAAAACTCTACACCAAGACACATCATAGTTAAAATACCAAAGCTAAGGGATAAAGAGAAAAATTTAAAAGCTGCTAGAGAAAAAAGGCTATCACCTACAAAGGAGTTCCCATAAAGATAAAATCTGACTTCTCAACAGAAACACTTGAAGCCAGAAGGGAATGGCTAGATATATTCAAAGTAATGCAGAACAAGAACCTACAATCAAGACTACTCTATCCAGCAAGGCTAATGTTTAAAATTGAAGGAGAAATACAGAGCTTCCAAGACAAGAAAGCCTCAAGGAATTGATTAAAATCAAACCAATTCTGCAAGAGACACTAAGGGGCCTGTTGTGAACAGTTCAAAGGGAGGAAAGAATATAGCAAAAGAAAAAATACAGCTTTAAAGAATAAAATAGCAATAAACAACTACATATCAATAATAACCTTAAATGTAAATGAATTAAATGATCCAATCAAAAGACATAGGGTAGCTGCGTGGATAAAAAAACAGGACCCATACATATGCTGTCTACAAGAGACACACCTTAAAACAAAAGATGCACACACTGAAGGTAAAAGGATGGAAAAAAATATTTCATGCAAATGGAAATGACAAAAAAAGCTGGGGTAGCAATACTTATATCTGACAAAATGGACTTTAAAACAAGGCTGTAGTAAGAGATAAAGAAGGGCACTACATAATGATAAAGGGAACAATTCAACAGGAAGATATAACTATTATAAATATCTACACACCAAATATAGGAGCCCTGACATACATAAGGCAGACTTTGATGAATATAAAGGGCGAGATTAACAGGAATACTATAATAGTAGGGGATTTCAATACCCCACTAACAACACTGGATAGATCCTCAAGAAAGAAAATTAATAAAGAAACAGAAGACTTAAAGGATATACTAGATCAACTCGATTTATTAGATATCTTCAGAACTTTTCACCCTAAAGCAGTAGAATATACATTCTTCTCAAGCGCTCATGGTACATTTTCTAGGATAGACCACATGTTAGGACACAAAAATGGTCTCAACAAATTTAAAAAAATTGAAATCATATTAAGCATTTTCTCTGATAGCAATGCCATGAAACTAGAATTAATCACAAAAGAATAACTGAAAAATACTCAAACATTTGGACACTAAATAGCATGTTATTAAATAATGAATGGATTAACAATGAGATCAAAGAAGAAATTATAAAGTTTCTAGAAATAAATGATAATGAGCATACATCAACTCAATATTTATGGGACACAGCAAAAGCAGTACTGAGAGGGAAGTTCATTGCGCTACAGGAATACCATGAGAAACTAGAGAAAGCTTAAATAAGCAACCTGACTCTGAATCTAAAAGAACTAGAAAAACAACAGCAAATAAAGCCCAGGACCACTAGAAGGAAGGAAATCTTAAAGATCAGAGCAGAAATAAATGACAAAGAGTCTTAGGAAACAATACAGAGGATCAATAAAACCAGGAGCTGGTTCTTTGAAAAAGTAACCAAGATTGATAAACCTTTAACTAGACTCACAAAGAAAAAACAAGAGAGGACCCAAATAAATAAAATTAGAAATGACAGTGGAGAAATAACAACTGACACACAGAAATACAAAGTATAGTAAGAAAATACTATGAAGAACTATATGCCAAAAAAATTAGAGAACCTAGGTGAAATGGACAAATTTCTTGAATCATATAATCTTCCAAAAATCAATGTGGAAGAATCAGAACACCTAAACAGACCAATTACAACAAATGAGATCGAAACAGTTATCAAAAAATTCCCCCAAAAAGGAAAGTCCTGGGCCTGATGGCTTCACAAGTGAATTCTACAAAAATTCAAAGAAGAACTAACTCCTATCCTTCTCAAGCTATTTCAAAAAATTCAAGAGGAAGGAAGACTTTCAAACTCCTTTTATGAGGCGAGCATATTTCTGATCCCAAAACCGGGCGAAGACAACACACAAAAAGAAAATTATAGGCCTATATCCCTGATGAATTTAGCCTCTAAAATTCTCAACAAAATATTAGCCAACCGGATCCAGCAATATATGAAAAAATCATACACCATGATCAAGTGGGATTTATTCTGGAGTGGCAAGGCTGCTTCAATATTTGCAAATCAATCAGTGTGATTCATCAAATAAACAAAAGGAAGGACAAAAATCACATGATAATTTCAATATATGCAGAAAAGGCATTTGATAAAATCTAGCACCCATTCATGCTCAAAACTCTCAGGGAACATTCCTTATCATGGTAAAGGCCATCTATGACAAACACACAGCAAACATCATACTAAATGGGCAAAAATTAAAAGCAATCCCCTTAAGATAAGGAACCAGGCAGGGGTGCCCCCTTTCACCACTCTTATTCAACATAGTTCTGCGGGTCCTAGCTACAGCAATCAGACAAGAAGAAGAAATAAAAGGCATCCAAATTGGAAAACAAGAAGTAAAACTGTCATTATGGCAGATGATATGATATTATATATAGAAAACCCTAAAGTCTCAGTCAAAAAACTACTGGACCTGATAAATGAATTCAGCAAGGTGGCAGGATAGAAAATTAATACTCAGAAATCAGAGCCATTTTTATATACCAATAATGAACTCTCAGCAAAAGAAATTAAGGAAACAATTCTTTTCACTATTGCAACCAAAAAAATAAAGTACCTAGGAGTAAATTTACCGAAAAGGTTAAGGACTTGTACTCAGAAAATTATAAAACATTGATAAAAAAAATCAAGGAAGATACAAACAAGTGGAAGCATATATTGTGCTCATGGTTAGGAAGAATAAACATCATTAAAATGTCTATATTACCCAAAGCAATTTATAAATTCAATGCAATAGCAATTAAAATTTCAATGACATACTTCAAAGATATAGAACACATATTCCAAAAATTTATATGGAACCAAAAAAGAACACGAATAGCCTCAGCAACCTTAAAAAGAAAAAATAAAGCAAGTGGTGTCACTCTTCCAGATATCAAGGTATTTGTATTCAAGAAAGCCTGGTACTGGCATAAGAACAGGCACATAGATCAATGAAACAGAACAGAGAACCCAGAAATAAACCCACACCTTTATGGACAACTGATATTTGACAAAGGAGGAAAGAACATACAATGCAGTAAAGACAGCTTCTTTAACAATTGGTGTTGGGAAAATTGGACATCTACATGCAAAGAAATGAAACTAGACCATCAACTTACACCATTCACAAAAACAAACTCAAAATAGATAAAAGACTTAAATGTAAGCCGTGAAACCATAAGCACCTTAGAAGAAAACACAGGCAGCAAGCTCTCCAACATCTGCAGCAGCAATATATTTGCCGATTTATCTCCACGGGCAAATGAAATAAAAGGCAAGATAAAGAAATGGGACTATATCAAACTAAAAAGTTTTAGCACAGCTAAAGACAATAAGAACAGAATAAAAAGACAAACCACACAATGGGAGAACATATTCGACAGCACGTCTGATAAGGGGTTAATAACCAAAATTTATAAAGAACTTATAAAACTCAACACCAGGAAGACAAACAATCCAATCAAAAAATGGGCAAAAGAAATGAATAGAAATTTCTTCAAAGAGGACATACAGATGGCCAATAGGCATATGAAAAAATGCTCAACATCACTAATCATTAGAGAAATGCAAATTAAAACCACAATGAGATATCAACTCACACCAGTCAGAATGGCGCTCATCAGCAAAACAACACAGAATAAGCATTGGCGAGGATGTGGGTGGAGAAAAGAGAACCCTCCTGCACTGCTGGTGTGAATGCAGATTGGTTCCACTACTGTGGAAAACAGTATGGAGATTCCTCAAAAAATTAAAAATGGAAGTGCCTTTTGACCCAGCTATCTCACTTATAGGAATAAACTCTAAGAACACCATAGCATTGTTGCAAAAGAAGAAATGCACCCCCATGTTCGTGGCAGCATTGTTCTCAATAGCGAAGTTTTGGAAACAGCCCAAGTGTCCGTCAGAGGACGAGTGGATTAAAAAGCTTTGGTACATATATACTATGGAATACTACTCAGCCATAAGAAATGATGACATCGGATCATTTACAACAAAATTGATGGACCTTGATAACATTATACAGAGTGAAATAAGTAAAACAGAAAATAAAACTGAGAACAGCATGATTTCATACATAGGTGGGATATAAAAGTGAGACTATGAGACATGGACAAGAGTGTGGTGGTTACGGGGTGGGGGGAGGGAGGAGAGGGTGGTATAGCAGGGAGGGTAGGGGCACAAAGAAAACCAGATAGAAGGTGACAGAGAACAATTTGACTTTGGGTGATGGGTATGCAACATAATTGAATGATAAGATAACCTGAAGATGTTTTCTTTGAACATATGTACCCTTATTTATTAATGTCATCCTATTAAAATTAATAAAAAAAGATGGTACATTTTATTCTATAACAAAAGGATTTTTAATACAAATAATGAAATGCTTCAGGGAGAATTAAGACTGGGAACAAAAAAGGATGCTGGAATTGTTCACACTCCATCAGTGCCTAAGAAGAATTGGTTTCAATGATACATTCTCCCAGGTATTTGGATTGCAGGGTCACAGTGGGGGTGCCTGGCTCTTCTCTGTGCATAGTCCCCCCCCTTTTTCCAGGCCCCTGCCTAACTCCAAGCATCTGTTGAACTGTCACCTCAATTTTAACAAATTCAAACAAACTCCTGAACTTCCACCAAGAGCTGATAGCAAACTGGTAGATACCAGTAGGGCCATAATTGTGAGTTAAAATACTTACATATTTTATTTAAGTACTTAAGTAGTAAAAGTTTTAATAGTGGTTAATAAATAGCCACTGCCTTGAGCCACCCAGCTGGACTGGTCTTTCCCCTAAAACCCTTGGACCTCCTCATGTGACAGCAACTAAAAGGCTAACCACTAGTCTAATGAGGGTCTTTGAGAAAGTCTCTACTGACTGGTTAGTGTCAATGCCCATGGTTTTTAGTATATTGACTGTTCCTCCTATTCTGAGACTCTTGCTCACACCCAAAACCTACTCCTCTTCTCTAGTGCATGTGAACAACATGCCATCAACTCAGGTCAGGGCACACAGGAGAAGAGAATATCTGCTTCTCTCCCCCACTCTCTCTCCCTTTTGTCCATCTTCCCCTCCTCCATGCAGTGACCCAATTGGTTTGAGCATGGCCCCGGGCACTGAGGGTGGTGTGATTGGTCTGAGTTCTTTAGCCTCAGGTGCTAAAAATAGCTTGGTACTTGGGCATCAGCCCAAGACAACATTGCTGGATAGATCCCAGTCTGGGTAAATGTGGGAGTCTGTCTCACTATCTTCCTCCTCTTACTTAGAAATAATGATAGTAATAATAATAACCTTAAATGTAAATGGGTTAAATGTTCCAATCAAAATACATACAGTAGCTGAATGGATAAGAAAACAAGACCTGTATATATGCTATCTATAAGAGATGCACCTCAGAACAAATGATACACACAAAGTGAAAGTGAAGGGATGGAAAAACGTTTTCCATGCAAATGAAAAAAAAAAAAGCTGGAGTAGCAATACTTATATCTGCCAAAATGGCTTTTAAAACAAAGGCTTTAAAACAAAGTAAGGGACAAAGAAGGTCACTACATAATGATAAAGGGAGCAATCCAACAAGAGGATATAAGCATTGTAAATACTTATGCACTCAATATAAAAGCACATAAATATATAAAGCAGATTTTGATGGACTTAGAGGGTGAGATTGTCAGCAATACAATAATAATAGGGGACTTTAATACCCTAATAACATCAATGGATAGATTCTCCAGACTGAAAATCAACAAAGAAACAGCAGCCTTAAATGACACACTGGATCAACTAGATTCAATTGATATCTCCAGAAAATTTCGCCCCAAACAGCAGAATATCCATTCTTGTCAAGTGCTCATGGTACATTTTCTAGGATAGACCACATGTTAAGACACAGAATAAGTCTCAATAAATTTAAAAAGATTGAAATCATATCAGGCATTTACTCTGACCACCGTAGCATGAGACTAGGACTCAACTACAACAGAAAAACTGAAAAATGTTAAACACTTGAATGTTAAATAGCATTTTATTAAATAACAAATGAGTTAACAATGAGATCAAGGAAGAAATAAAAAATGTCCTTGAAACAAATAGAAAAGAACATACAACAGCCCAAAATTTATGGGACACAACGAAAGCAGTCCTGAGGGAGAAATTTATAGCATTACAGGCATACCTTAAATATCAAAAAAAATCTTAAATAAACAATCTAACCCTGCATCTAAAAGAATTTAAGAAAATAACAACAAAGCTCAGAGGAAGTAAAAGAAAGGAAATAATAAAGAGCAGAGCAGAAATAAATGACATAGAGGCTAAAAATCAATGCAAGAGACCAATAAAACCAAGAGCTGATTCTTTGAAAAGATAAGCAAGATTGATGCAAACCTTTAGCCTGACCAGGCGGTGGCGCAGTGGATAGAGCGTTGGACTGGGATGCGGAAGATTCAGGTTTGAGCTCACCGGCTTGAGCGTGGGCCCATCTGGTTTGAGCAAGAAAAAGCTCGCCAGCTTGGACCCAAGGTCGCTGGCTCCAGTGAGGGGTGGCTCAGTGTGCTGAAGGCCCGCGGTCAAGGCACATGTGAGGGAGCAATCGATGAACAACTATGGTGTCGCAACGGCAATGAAAAAAAAACTAATGATTGATGCTTCTCACCTCTCTTCGTTCCTGCCTGTCTGTCCCTCTCTCTGTCCCTGTAAAAAAAAAAAAAAAAAAAAAAAAGATTGATGTAAACCTTTAAATAGACTCATAAGAGAGAGAGAGAGAGAGAGAGAGAGAGGTCCCAAATAAATAAAATTAGAAATGAAAGAGGAGAAGTAACAACTGAATACCATCACAGGAATACCAAGAAATGTAAGAAAATACTATGAAGAACTAGATGCCAAAAAATTAGACAACCTGGGAGAAATAAACAAATTCCTAGAAACATACAATCTTACAAAACTGCATCTGGAAGAATCAGAAAACCTAAGCAGACTGATTAAAACAAATGAAATAGAAACAATTATCAAAAAACTTCCAGCAAACAAAAGTCCTAGACCCAATGGCTTCACAGGTGAATTTTACCAAACATTCAAGGGAAAACTAACATCTATCCTTCTTAAAGCTATTCTAAAAAATTCAAGAGAAGGGAAAACTTCCAAGCTCAATTTATGAGTCAAACACTCTCCTAATTCCAAAACAAGATAAAGATACTACAAAGAAAGAAAACTATAGGCTAATATCTCTGATGAACATAGATGCTAAAATTGTCAACAAAATATTAGCAAACCATATCCACAATACGTGAAAAAGATTATATATCATGATCAAGTGGAATTTATTCTGGGGAGGCAGGACTGGTACAATATTTGCAAATCAATAAACATGATCCATCATATAAATAAAATGAAGGGTAGTAATCACATGATTATATCACTAGATGTAGAAAAAGCATTCAATAAAATCCAGCAGCCATGTATGTTCAAAACTCTCAGCAAAGTGGGAATACGGGGAACATACCTCAACATAATAAAGGTCATATATGACAAACCAACAATCAACGTCATACTCAGTGGGCAAAAATTCAAAGCAATCCCCTTAAGATCAGGAACAAGGCAGGGGTATCCCTTTCACCACTCTTATTCAACATAGTACTGGAAGTCCTAGTCACAGCAATCAGACAAGAAGAAATAAAAGGCGTCCAAATTGGAAAAGAAGAGTACTCTCATATTTGTTGACACTTGATACTGTATATAGAAAACCCTAAAGTCTCAGCCAAAAAACTACTAGACCTGATAAATGAATTCAACAAAATGTTGGATATAAAATTAATATTCAGAAATCAATGGCATTTTTATCTGCCAACAATGAACTGTCAGAAAGAGAAATTAAAGAAACAATCTCCTTCACTATTGCAACAGCAAAAAAAAAATACTAATAAAAAATAAAATATAAAGTATCTAGGAATAAATTTAACCAAAGAAGAAAAGGACTTATAATTCAAAAAGTTATAAGACATTAAAAAAAGAAATCAAGGAAGATACAGACAAGTGGAAGCATATACTGTGTTCATGGATAGGAAAATTTGTATTTTTAAATGTCCATACTACACAAAGCAATCTATAGATTCAGTGCAATTCTTATTAAAATACCAATGGCATATTTCAGAGATCTAGAACAAATATTCCAAAAATTTATATGGAACCTAAAGAACCTGCATAGCCTCAGCTATCTTGAAAATAAAGAACAAAGTGGGAGGTATCGCAATTCCTGATATCAAGTTATATTACAAGGCCATTGTAATCAGAACAGCCTGGTATTGGCAAAAGAACAGGCACACAAATCAGTGGAACAGAGCAGAGAACTTAGAAATAACCCCACATCTTACGATCACATCTTATGATCAATAACCCCACATCTTACGAACAGGCACACAAATCAGTGGAACAGAGCAGAGAACTTAGAAATAACCCCACATCTTACAACAAAGGAGACAAGAGTATACAATGGAATAAAGACAGCCTCTTTAATAAGTGGTGTTGGGAAAATTGAACAGATTCATGCAGAAAAATTAAACTAGACCACCAACTTACACCACTCACAAAAATAAACTCAAAATGTAAGTTGCAAAACCATAAAAATCTTGGAAGAATACATAGGTAGCAAAATCTCAGACATCTCTTATAGCAATATTTTTGCCGATATATCTCCCCAGGGCAAGTGCAATCAACAGACAACAAGTGCTGATGGGAGTGTGGGAAAAAGAGAACCCTCCTGCACTGCTGGTGGGAACGCAGACTCATGTAGTCACTGTGGAAAACAATATGGCTTTTCCTCAGGAAATTTAAAATGGAACTGCCTTATGATCCAGCTAACCCACTTCTAAGAATATATCTGAAGAATCCCAAAACACTAATTCAAAAGAAGATATGCGCCCCCCCCATGCTTATTTCAGCATTGTTTATGATAGCCAAGAACTAGAAACAGCCCAAGTGTCCATCAGTGGACGAGTGGGAAAAAAAAGGTGTGATACATATACACAATGGAATACTACATGGCCATGAACAAGAAGGAAATCTTACCTTTTTGTGACAGCATGGATGGACCTGGAGATTATTATGCTAAATGAAATAAACCAGGTAAAGCAAAACAAATGCCATATGATCTCACTTATATGTGGAATCTAATGAACACAATCAACTGAGAAACAAAATAGAAACAGAGGCAAGGTCACAGGGAGCAGAGGGACAGCAGTCAGAGGGAAGGGAAAAGAGGGAACGGGATCAAATAAGATGAAGGGATTAGCTAAATTATATATACATAACACATAGATACAGACAACAGGGCAGCAATTCCCAGAGGGAAGGGGGGATGGAGGTTTGGGGAGGGGGGCAAAGGGGGTGAAATGGGGGTGGAAAGAGAATTTGAAGGGAGAGTAGGGGGCACAATGTGGTGGGTAGAGGATGTTATATTGAGTGGGAACTTGAAAGCATGTCAACACAATACATTAAAAATAAAAATTAAAAAAAAAGAAATATCAAGATAAAAAGGTATTGTGAAATGATCAGAGGTGCACAGGTAGAAAGCTGCAGTCAGGGTCAGGGCCAGGGTCAGGCAAGGGCATGACAGTTTCCAAGACCAGAACCTTGAATGACGGTGCTGTTGATGACGATGCTGAAGATGACGATGCTGAGGATGGTGGCAGGATCCACACGGAATACAGTGGAACAAAGGAAATGGAGCTGGCTCCAGAATAAAGAGGTAACCAGGGTCAAAATCAAAACAAGCTCAAAAAGGGGTCAGAAGCCTCTGTGGATGGCTGTGTCTCCAAGGTTCCAATAGGAATAGTGCACTCTTCCAGCCAGGACTACGCAGCGATTCACTCCTTTCCCTCACACTCTCTCAGGGGCCTGCTTCCAGGTTGCAATCAATGTCTGTGATTAGATACTGGATGGAGAAACCCAGGCCCAAAGTGGGGACCCTGGGATGCCTCACCTTTCAGACTCTGCTTTAGCTGGGGAACTGAGGTGGCCTGGGAACCCTTCTTCCATCCAGCTCACGAAACACCCATTTCAAGAGGGTTTTTTTTTCTCCCAGGCTGGAAGCCTTCTGGTGGACAGAGTGGTGACATGGACTCACTTCTGTTATCCTACAGGCACCCATTTGGGACCAGAGGGCCTGGTTCCTGTCCCAGAGATGGCATTCTCACTCTGGCTGTGGGAGGCGCTGTGAGGAGACCACAGTGAACAGAAATATGTGTACATGGTTCTGGAGTTCATGCCAGCATATAAATAGCACAACCCCAGGATCTTGTTTTTAATTTTTTCAAAGAGATTATTTGAAAAAGTTTACATTAATGCAACGTGTCATTTTTTTCAGAAGCCATCTTTGAGATCAGAAGCCTCAGCTGGACACCCGCTCAACACCACAGGTTGATTAAGCAAAATGTCAAGAACTGCAGTGATGTTAATAGGCAAGCAAGGGCTCCAACCTGGGCTAATGAGGGAGACTCGGGCCTGGGAGAAGGTACCTCCCCTGACTGCTCCTAGGCAGTCTAGCAGTGTGCAAGGTCCCTGAGTAGTCTGGAGGGTTGGCTCTAGTGCCAGGTCTGTGGCTCCTATGCTGTGTGGCTTAAATTGAATAACTGCCCCCTCTGAACCTGATATCTTCATCTAAAAAGGAGGTGGATGTATCTTAGGTGTCTTCGAGATCAGTATTTCTCTGAGTGGCTAATACTAAACATGATTATACTATACAGAGCTTTTGTAGCATGCTTTTCCTTAAATTAAAAAAATTGCATTTTTGAAGTACATATCTCTACTTTCCACACACACTCCTGACCAATTATTCATTGCTCTTCGGCGGAAGATTTGGACTTTGTTCTTATTCATTCAATTATCCCACTGACAGCTGTGTTGCACCCACCAAGGCGGGGGAGCCCCGCTCATCTTCTAGGCCATGTGTACCGACCAGCTGCTAATTAAGGGTCACAGAATAATCTTTGTGAACAGAATGAGCTTCGGCCTCAGAGAGAGTGGCCAAGAAAATGCACCTGTCTGAGAGGGATCTCCAAATACATAGTAACCAGGTTAGTGCGGTGCACTTGCCGCTCTTATCATTCCCAGTCTTCATTGTTACTTCTTCATTTTGTCTCCTTGAGTAGGCTCTCAGGTTCTCGAAAGCAGGGATGGTGCATGGGCCTCGTGCACCCCCCCCCCCATAGAGCCAGCTTTTCAGGTATTGTTCATTGGCTCCTTGTCTTTGAAATACACAATGGTACTCCCATGCTGTCATTCTCATCATTGCCAATCCAGGGTCCCTTCTCAGCAGCCATCTTTGTATTAACCAATATTATATATCCTGACCTCTAAAGACACATTTTTTTTAAAGAGAAGCGTTAAGCCTGACCAGGTGGTGGCACAGTGGACAGAGCATTGGCCTGGAACATGGAGGACCAGGATCAAAACCCTGAGGTCTCTGGCTTGAGCATGGTCTCATAGACATGACTCCATGGTTGCTGACTTGAATCCAAGGTTGCTGGCTTGAGCCCACAGTCGCTGGCTTGAGTAAGGGGTCATGGGCTCAGCTGGAGCCCCTGGTTAAGGCACATACAAGAAAGCAGTCAATGAACAACGAAGGTGCTGCAACGAAGAATTGATGCTTTTCATCTCTCTCCCTTCATGTCTGCCTGTCCCTGTCTGTCCCCCCCTCTCTAAAAACAAAAACAGAGATGCATTAAGAAATGCAAATTAAAACAATGGTAAGATACTACTACACAAATATTAGAATGGGCAAAATAAAAAATACTGACAATACCAAGTGCTGACAAGGATGTGGAACAACAGGAAATCCTCATATGCTGCTGGTAGAAATACAAAATGCTTACAGACACTCTGGAAAATAGATTGTCAACCTCCTATGAAGTTAAACATAAACCTATCATATAACTGAACAACCTCACTCCTGGGGATCCTAGAGAAATGAAAGCATATATCCACATAAAGATCTGTATATGAATGTTCATAGTAGCTTTATTCTTAGTCAGCAACAACTGGAAACAACCCAAATGTACATCAGCTGATGAAGGGCTAAATATGATCCATCCATGCAACAAAATACTACCCAACAGTAAGAATGGTTACAACAACTTGGATCAAGTGAGTCTCAGAAGTGACCCCTTTATGTTTTTAGGAAGTGTATGTGTGTAAATGTACATAAGTCATGCAGAGGGTTTGTAACATATAGGAAGAAAGTCAGGAAAAATTAAAGTTGTCTTTATTAACTGTGGTTAGCTCTGCAGCTAGGGAAGGACTGGGAAGAGGGTTGAAAAGGACTTTCATCTTTTATTTTATGCATAGCTTTATTTGAATTATTTTTTACTGGCCAGGCATTACTCTCATTAAATAAATAAATAATTAAATAATAGAGAAAAAATACAAGTAGGTACTCATTAATTGTTTGTTCTGAAAATGATTATCAGCGCTGGCCAGATAGCTTGGTTGACTGGAGTGGGATTCTACTCTAAACAACCCTGGTATCTGGCCAGGGCAAGATGTGCATTTTTAAGTAAAACATTGAAATGTCTTCGTCATTGGGCAATATAGTTTACTCAAAGTGTACTTTTAGTTCAATGTTATTATTGAAACTGAGTCTGGCACTCTCTGGGCATGAGAAACTGAGATGCTATTGGTTTGCTCTAGCGTGGACTGGTCTCCCCCCACACATACACACACAAATTTTACCTCCAGACCAGAAGCTGAGGTTTGGCCAGCACGAGTATCAGCTAACGCCAATACTTTAGAGTCTCATGATCAAAGTTCTCATTGGGTGTAAACAGGGATTTTTGTATTTGCTGAGCATTTTCTGCTGCCAAATATGATTTAGTTAGACCTTCTTACTTTCTCATCAATAAGGAAGCAAACATCAGGATGAAAACACAACAACATTTCTACTGGTGTTTGGAGATGTGCTGAGCAATGTCCAGACAGTTGACTACATGGCTCACATATCGATGTGTCAAACTTGTGTCACTTAGACACAGCTTCAACCACTCAGATATTTTTTTATTTCAGTGCCAAGCATAATGAGCATCACAGAATGATGGATTCCTCAGCTTGGATGAGCCCTCAAGGGCTCCTGATTCCATCCTGATTTAGATGTTTGTTCTTCAACTTCCTCCATGGGAGTCATCTATCTGGTTTAGGGATGTGACAGCTTTTCTGGTTCTGCCATTCTAAAGGTGAGACTCCAAAGGATAAGCCTGAGGCTGGAGGACAGAGCCCCAGTGTGGGGCATCAGGAGGCCTGGACTCCAATTCTGCCCTGGCTCTGGGCACCTCAGAGTCTGTAGGTCTCAGCTTCCTCATATGGAAAATTACCACTCTCCTCTGAGTCTCAAATACAGAGTCATCACATTGTGGGGGCCAGGCAGGCGCTGGCTTGAATTCTGCATTGAGCACATACAAGTTGTGGGACATGGGCAGGTGTCTGGACCTTTGAGTTGCTGGGTTTTTATTTGGTAACATAAAACTTGATGGGCTGAAAAAAAAAAAACTTGATAGGCTGTGGGAAGATTTGACATAGCCTATGCAGAGTGCCCCACATTGCACCTGGCATACGATAGGAGCTCAACAGATGGTAGTCATCATTGTGAATTATAAGTGAAGTGTTTGGTGCACAGAAAATGCTTAGAAAATGGGAACAAAACTGAATTGAGTGGAGGTAGTCAGAGATTCTCCTAGAATCTAAATCCCAGGGATACTGTGAATCTTTGGGGCAGACCTCTGACCGGTGTTTCCCAGAGAGCCCTGTCCTTGGCCCTGCTCATCCAGTGAGCTCAAGTGTGGACCAGAAACCAAGCCTTAGAACTGTTAGAGCCAAGGGGCCCAGGTGCAGAGACCCTGGTGTCTCCCTGCTCAACTTTAGGCCTTTGCCAGGCAGCGTCATAGGGCTCAGAAATTAAGGCAGCCAGGCTCTCTGGCCACAGCTAACTGTGTCCTCTGGACCAGATGAGCACCTAACATGTCCCCCAAGGCTGGGGCCTCTAAACAGCAGGTTGCCTGGCTTTGGGGGCCACTGTGGAAGGACTGGCCTCTTAAATACTGAATCACCCCTCCCTGGCTGCACTCCTGCTGATCTGAGTAAGAGCTCCAAGCCTTAAGTTTGTTTAATAACCTCCTGAGACTAAACAAACAACCTTGCAAAAGGAGTAATTTGTGAGGTAGAAAGAAAACAAACACGGTTCAAGGACACAGCCCGCAGCGACCAGGCTGATTACATTCTGGGGCCACCTAAGTCCGACATCAACAGAGAGCATATAGATCTTGGCTGCTCTCCACTCAGGGAAGTCTTCAAAAACATGGCAAAGGAAACTTCGTGTTAGGCCTATGGTGATAGCACATCATTAGAATTCTGGGGGCATATTAAATGCCATCTAGTTGCTAACACGGTGAATCATTTTCTGCTAAATAATTGATCATGGTGCAAAGATTGTGTTTGTGGAGTTTAAGAAAGTGATTAGAGCAAGGAACATTTCTGGGAGGCAAGTTGCTTCTGTAACCCAGAGCCTGCTCTGTGCACCTTCCCAGGGAGCCATTGGGGATTCTTGCCACACTGAGCTGGGGTGCGGCCCAGAGCGCTGACACAGCAGGATGAGGGGTGGTGGTGGGCTGTGAAGGTGGCATGAGACTGATGAAGGTGGAGGTGAGAGCAGAGTTCTTGTGATGGTCTAAGGGGCTGTGCTGGCATTCCACCTTATTGGAGGGATAGCAAGAGGCCTGCCCAGGGGGACATGGGCACCCCTCCCACAGCCCCAGGCCCGTGTCAGCGTATGAAGCCACGGTCCCTCCTGAGAACAGCTTTCCTTTCTTTTTCTTCCTTACTGTCCCCCCAAAATAATCTTTTTCTCCTTCCCCTCATTTTGGAAAGGAACTTGAGACACCCCCCCCCCCGCCCCTTTCACCTCTGCGTAAAGGTATGCTGTCAAACATAGAATGTGTGTAAAAAACACTTGGACCTTAGTAGACAGGAAAGCATTTCAGAAGCTGTTGGGGATGGATATTGAAGGGGTGGGCCATGGGAGATCTGGGAGGGTGAGGTGGGGGGCTTCAGTGCTCATCACTTCAGTGGTAACCGCCTCATGGTCATTCAAATTGCTGGAAAGTAGAAAGATCTGGTATAAAGGGCAATAGTATTTCTCAATTAAATGATATAACTTTGTTGTAATTTTTAAGGGTCCTCTGGTCCTGACATTCTGTGCTTTTAAGTCAGCTGTTCTTCCTGGCTGTGCGGTAGAATCCCTGGGGGACCTTTAGAAGATAAAGATGCTGGAGCACAACCTCCAGAGGTTCTGATCCAATTGGTCTAGGGCTGGGTCTGGGCCTATGCACTCCTAGAATCTTCCCCAGTGACTGTGACGTGCAGCCAGGGATGAGAGCTCTTATCTTGGGAGGGGACTGAGGTGAGGTGCAGGCGCAGATCCTGCTGCTAGCTCTGGCTGTGTGTGACGGCCAGCCCCCGGCCACGGAGCGAGAAGGGAGAAACGGGCTGCTGTAGTCATAGTTTCAAATATCCACTTGCTCCGGAGCACTGAGGGGTTGAAAAACCTTGGCCTTCAGTTGATGCTACAGCTGCATGGGTCAGTGCAGGCTCCCTGGGGAGGGTGGAGGACCCTGGGGAGGAGTTGCGGGATCTGCAGAGGAATAGCCATCAGGGCTCTTTGCAAAGGAAGAACTTCCTTCATGGAGAGGTGGTGTAAGGCTGTGGGAAGAAACATTTGCATCACATCCTACATGTTCTTAGAATGTGCCTGTCACCTAAGGACACAGAACATACGCAGAGGGCTTGAGGTGGTCCCACCCATCAGCTGTTTGCCCTGGCCCTGCTCCCTCTTCCCTGAGTGAACCTCTCCTTCTCCAGGGTGTCCAACAATTCCCCATGGGTCCCAGATACCCTGGGCTGAGTCCAAGGACAGATGTCAGGGAAGGTTGAGCTGTCCACAGTCCCCTCCCCGCAGCTGGAAAGCTAGCCCCCTGAGGGTCAGACCAGTTCTCCCAATTGCTGACATCATAGAGGGTTAGACGTTTTTGTTAGTTCATTCATTCACCTCTCACTGCACACACCTTTGTGCCACCAGCCCTGCCTCGCAGCCTGGCCACTGCCCCTTGCCTGCTCTGGATACCTGTTTCCTTATTAGAAAATAGAGTAGCAGGTCAGACCTTTACAGACTCGGTTGGCAGTGGGTTCTGTGGCTCTGAGGGGTTGACAGAGACGACCATTTCTAGCTCCATTTTAAAGAAGGAATAACTGAGGCTGAGGGATGACCAGATTTCACCAGGTCATGTAGCCAGCAGGTGTGCGAACCTGAAGCAGAACACATGACCCCTGAAACCCAGTCTGAGGCAGCCTGCATCTGAAAAATGAAAAATGAAGCCCAAGATTACGGGATGTTCCCAAACTCCCAGTCTGGAGAGAACTTAGTTTCTGTGAGGAGATAAGCACCTCCTCTGAAATGAGCCTTCTCACCCTCTGGGCATACCTGAGTCATTCCTGGCTGCAACCTACATGTTTCTGGGTTTTGTCTGGGCCTTCTGCCTACCAGCTGCCTAGTGGGGCGATAACCTGGGCTACACCTCTAGTTCTACTTTGTCCTGTCATGCGCTGCCCTTGTCAGTGGGCTGGCCTACCCACGTACTGTCTGAAGAAGATTGGTTTTTAGTTAAAGGTCAAGGCAAATTGCCCAGGGATCCTTGGGGAGTCTTCCTGTGAATGCACAGGCCAGCCCTGGCCAGCAGGGGGCTTGTGAGTCCATGAACCCTGAGCCACAAGGTCAAGAACAGAGAAGCAGGGTATGGGTAGGGTTGGGGTTGGAGTGAGGTGGGATCAGAGTCCAGGACCAGGATACCCACCAAATGTACCTCTGATGACTTTCAGCTGCCACCCAGTGTGTCCCCATAGGGTTGGGTGGGGGTGTTAACCATCAGAGGCCAGGCATACAGAGCATAGCCGTGTGACTTTGGGGAAATTATCCTCTAAATTAGTTTACTTTGAGATGCAGAATTTTGGACCAGGAGAAGGAATAATGGGAAGCCCCTTCTTTTCTTCCTTCTATGCATAAGAGCTAAACTGGTGTTTTTTTGTTTTTACTTTTCCTTTTTTAATCTTTTTTTTTTAATCGATTGATTTTTTTTAGAGAAAGAGAGGAAGGAAGAGAGAGAAATATCGATTTGTTTTGTTCCACTTATTTATGCATTCCTTGGTTGATTCTAGTATGTGTCCTGACTGGAGGTCAAACCTGTAACCTTGGCTTACTGGAAAGACATTCTAACCAACTGAGCTACCTGGCTTAACCTGGTCTTTAATATGTCTTTTTACATTCTCATCTTTCTCAAAAACAAGGTGACACAGCCCAGCACTCCCCCAACTTTGGTGAATATCAGAAACACTGGCAGACTTGCTAAAGCACAGATTACTGGGTCGGTCCCAGAGTTCTGATACAGGAAGTCTGGGGAGTACACTTTAAGAACCATGGGCCTCACCTCTTCCTACTTCAGTTCCCAGCCTAGCTGGAGGGATTTCCTGGAAGGAAGGAGATCAACTGTAGATCCATACAGACTTAAGAGTCCTGGTTCTTCCTGCATCTAGCTGGGTGACTTTGGGTGAGTCTCTCACCCTTTCTGGGCCAAGATTTCCTGAAAGGTAGGGAAAATAGTGCCTACCTTATAGGTTCCAGATGAGATTTGACAGGGATGACCAAACATTTGTGAAGCCTCTGATGGAGGCAGATGCTCCAAAATATTCCTTCTGGAAGGGCAGTCCAGCAGAGGTGGGGAGACTAGAGGTCATCCAGTCTCTCCTTTCACTTTTGTGCAAATAGCTAAAGTGAGGGCAAGAGCCAAGCCCAGGTGTCACTTGGGGTCAGTCAGAGCTGGTACCAGGAGGGACATTTCTTGCAGTATCTGTCCTCCCTCCAGCTGGGAGCTGCAGCCTGCTGCCTGGCAGGCAACAGCACTGTTCCTTAGCTGCCTGAGCAAACTTTGGTGTTAAAAGAAGCCTCAACCCCCTACCCCAACACCCTGTGCAGGCCCTACTCACCAAGGCCAATGAGTCATCCAGAGGCTGCCCAGTATCTGCCTTGCCTCCATTTGGTCTGCTAGGGCTAGGGAGGGCGGGGCTGGGGGCTGGGCAGAGAGGCAGCCAGGAAAGGGCCACCTTGTGTCCCTGCCCACCTCTGCACCTCTCTCTGGCCTGCATTTCCCATGTGTGTTAGACGTGGGCCTTCCCCTTGTCGAGCGGCCACTTCTCAGTTGTTTTCTACAACCCCAGTCAGGCTGCAGTCTCTAGCCGAGGTCTGGTCCCTCAGACAGAGAAGTCTTTCCTGACTTCTTTGTGTCTCCTGAGTCTGATTTAGTCATCGGTGCTGTGGGATCCCACAGAGCATTGGCTCTCTCTCCTTCTTGGAAGTCCTCCAGGTCTCCTGGGCCTTGATGTTGCCCCTTGAGGCCCAGGAACCCCACTTGGAGAGGAGAGAGGTGGTTTCAAGAAGGGCCTTTTTGACATCTATGGGGTTAATTTCCATCTGACTCTTCTCTTAACAGAAATCTAAATGGCCTGCCTGGAAAAGCAGAGTCCGTCTCAGCCAACCTGCGATGTGTCACTGGTTCCTGAGCACCTTTGCTCACAGACACCCTCCTCTCAGGGATCCTCCTGGCTCTCCTCTTCCGCCCTCTCCCCCTAAGAGCACTTTGCACATCTTAAGAAAGACTGCTCTCTGAATTTTTTTTCTGGTGGTCCTACACCATCTGTCATGTATTTACTTTTCACTCTGTGCTTCTTGGAGTCCTGTGGTCACGGCAGTCTCTTTGCTCCCCAGAGCTCAGTCACAGGCCGGGCTAGGGCTGTGGCCAGCACACAGTTGATGTTACTGAGGGTGGGGGGATTTCTCTTTCCAGGGCTTCTCGTCTCTAAGAGGAGTTCTGCTGTGCTCAGAGGAACTGGGGTTCTGTCCAGTGTCCTCTTGTATCTTCTCCTCCGGCAACACTTACAAAGGTGAAGAGAGGTTGGAGCCCCCAAGGACTCCAGGATTCCCCTTTGAGGAATGAGCCAAGGTAGAGAAAAGACCTCTTATGTCCACCTTCCTCCCAGAAATTGCTCATTACCCATCCATCCTTCTTCCTGCCCCAGCCCCACACCAGTAACCACTGCTACAGCCAGCCACCATCCATTCACACATTACACCATGAGGGCTTATTAAACCCCTGGGTGTGTGCAAGGGTTCTGTAGGGTGTTCTCCATTAGTCCGCTTTGGAAAGGAGGCCTAGCGGGCTTTGTGCCTTTGCCAGTTGCTGCCATCTCTATTCTAGGCATGTCAGGCTCCTCCCTCTCTCCTAATCCTCTAAAGGCCCTGTACTGTTTAGATGAAAGGAACCCTTTCATGTCCTAAATGACAAAGCCAACTCCATGAGGCTTCCTCCAAGGAGGCTTGGAGGAGGCTTCTGGGGACAGCTCCCTGCAGATGCTGCAGGAGGGGCAGCTTCCTGGCTGTCAGGCTCTGGCCATCTGAAGTGTTTTGTTTCAGTGCCTCCTGGGTGGCTTTGTTGTCAGAGCTGCCTTGCCTGGCTTCTCTAGGGTTTCCTTGGGGAAGTGCAGAGCCACCAGCCATCCTAGCCCCGCTGTGCAGGTGGAGGGACAGGGCCTGGGTCTGCCCCAGGAAGTGGGAGCCCTGCTTTGACCAAGGCTGCCCGGCTCCCTGCAAGAGAGTCTTCTGCTCCACTTAGACTCCTGAGTCATCTGATCTTCAGAAACAGGGGGTCGGGGCTTTTGTAGCCAGGGACTTTTGTAGACTCTGGTTCTAATTTAGGCAAGTCTCAGTTTCCTCATCTGTAGAATGGGGATGATAATGATAATACTGAACCCCAGAAGATTGGATGACATAACACCTGGCAAAGTCCCTGGCTCTCAGTAAGTACCAACTCCCATCCTCTTTCTCTGTTCCTATCTTTATAATTTAGTGGTTCTCAGTTTTGGCTATATATTACAATCCCTGGGGGGCATATGAAGTGAACCAATGAGCCGGACTCCAACCAGGCTGATGACATAGGAGCTCTGAGGGTGTGTTTTGCTCCTGCAATTTTTAAAGCTCCTGATGTGATTCTGGCATGCAACCAAAGGACAGAAGTTCTAACTCCAATCTAACTGGACCCCCTCCTGACCTGCATTGTCAAATATGGCTGCCACCAGACACATGTGACAATTTAAATTTAAGTTCATTAAAATGACTTTAAAAGTTAAACTTCATTTTCTCGATCACACCAACCACTTCTTTTCTTCTTGTATTTTTCTGAAGTTAGAAGTGGGGAGGCAGTCAGACAGACTCCTGCATGCGCCCAACTGGGACCCACACACCATGCCCACCAGAGGGCGATACTCTGCCCCTCTGGGGTGTTGCACTACTGCAATCGGAGCCATTCTAGCACCTGAGGTGGAGGCTATGGAGCCATCCTCAGCACCCAGGCCAACTTTGCTCCAATGGAGCCTTGGCTGTGGGAGGGGAAGAGAGAGAGAGAGAGAAAGAGAAAGGAGAGGAGGAAGGGTGGAGAAGCAGATGGTTGCTTCTTCTGTGTGACCTGATTGGGAATCAGATCTAGGTCTTCCACATGCTGGATGGACGCTCTACCGCTGAGCCAACCGGCCAGGGCCACCACTTATTTTTTTAATTGCATATATTGGGTGACACTGGTTAACATAACTACACAGGTTTAAGGTGCCCACCAATTACTATCCAAGTACTCAGTAGCCACATGTGACCAGTGGCTGCCTATTTCCAGCATTGCAAGGAGTTCTCTTGGAGAGCGCTGCCAGGCCAGTGGTGCTGAGGCAAACATACCGCAAGCCACAGATGTAATTTATGTACACTGCAATAAAATATTTTCTAATAGTCCTAGTAAGTAAAAAGAAACAGGTAAAATTAATTCAGATAATATATTTTATTTAATTCCATAATCCAAAAGGGTATTTTGATTATGGCCCACAATCAATATGACACACAGTCATGAGCTTTTTCACATCCTTTGGTGTACTAAGTCTTTAAGGCATGGTGACATCTTACACTTCTGGCACATCTCCATTCAAACAGGCACCTTTCAGGGGCTCAACTCGATGTGCCTGGCTCAACGCGGGCACCCAGTAGGTGTCAGAAATGTGTGAAACCATTGTCCATGACAGAATGAAACTGCTGTGCCCATCTGTAGTGCTTTAAGACTTGTGAAGTACTCTGATGCCCTCAAGAGCTCTCTGACCTAGTACTATGATCTGTGGGCTGGTCAGGAGCACTGCCAAGGAAGGTGGCTTGTGTGACAAGGAGATGGCACTGAAACATGCATGTATATCTCTCTATCTGTGGGCTGTCTTTGTATCCCCCAGGTTAGTGAGTGTCCAGTCCTGGGCAAGTGCTGTTTGTGCTGGCCAAATAAACTGGCTATTCCTTGGGGACAGAGAGGCTGTTTTCTATGCTTGTAGTGCCCCTCCTAATGTTTCCTCCTTCCACCTACCTGTTCATGGAGAAAGATGTTACATGAGTAACTTGAATGGAGATGGAAGGTCCCTTAGGTCAGGAGACATGTGACTGAAGGCTCTCACCATCATTCATCTTTCCTGCTAAAGCATCCATGCCATTGTTTCCCCAAATAGTATGGTAAATGTGTCACCAAGGAAGGCTTAGTATACTTTGATTAGTCATATTGGTTCATAGTAGAGCGTGGCCAAACATGGATGGGAGGGGTAACAGCTAAATTGTGATAAAAGAATGTGGGATAAAAACCAGGAGCCCAGAGCTCTGTCTAGGATGGGAGAGGAGCCCAGGACAGGGCAAGCAAGGAAGTCAGAAGTTGTGCTGACATGGGCGCCCAAGGCTGGGCCAGGGGAAAAAGCTTGGGCAGCTGGAGAACAGCAGGACTGGGAGCCATGGCCACTCGGCGGTCAGCCCCAACTCGGCTTCAGCACGCTATAAGCCCTGGCAGACATGTTGATGGGGAATGAATAAATGCAGCATCAGAGGATAGAGCAGGTGTACAAGGTGCAGTCCTGCTCTCTGCAGATTTCCATCTCAGGGCTTTCTCTAGGAGCCCGGCCGGCAGTGCTATGTTCAGGGACTTGAGAAGCTAGCTGGCAGGCTGTCCAGGGCATCTCCTCTTGCTGGGTTCCCATGGGCAGTAAGACCATTTCCTGAGGTATACCACTGGCACCACATAAAAACAGTCTCTGTCTTTATTCTGACCTGTTCCCCCAACCATTCTATCCCACGTATCCCTGATTTTCCCAGTTTCTTATTTCCAAATGATCTCCTCACGGGGGGTACCATACCTGACCCTGATATATCTCTGATATCTCAACTTTTCTCCCTTTATGACTTACTCCCAGTTTTCCCCCCCTGTAGGCCCCCAGTCTCTGGGTTCTCTAAGCCTCCACTTCCCCAGTGCAGACCTCAGCCAGCTCAGTCGACGTGGGTGTCAGACTCGAGACTGGCAAAACAAGAAGACCTGATTCCTGGTCCCCTCTGATTTCTCTTTCTCTCTCTTTTTAAAATTTTTTGACAGAGACAGAGAGAGAGAGAGTCAGAGAGAGGGACAGATAGGGACAGGCAGACAAAAAGTGAGAGAGATGAAAGCATCAAGTCTTTGTTGAGGTACCTTAGTTGTTCATTGACTGCTTGCTCATATGTGCTTTGAGGGTGGAGGACTACAGCAGAGTGCGTGACCCCTTGCTCAAGCCAGAGACCTTGGGCTCAAGCTAGCGACCCTGAGTTTCAAGCTAGTGACCTTTGGGCTCACATCTATGATCCCACACTCAAGCCAGTGACCCCACACTCAAGCTGGTGAGCCCAGACTCAAGCTGGATGAGCCCGCACTCAAGCTGGATGAGCCTGGCCTCAAGCCGGCGACCTTGGGGCTTTGAACCTGGGTCTTCCACGTCCCAGTCCGATGCTCTATCCACTGTGCCACCGCCTGGTCAGCAGTCTCCTCTAATTTCTTTATCCAGAGTGATGTTGGCAGGGAAAATGTTGTATTGCAGGCTTATGACAGCTATTCAAATACAGAGACTGCTGGCAGGAGCCCAGCTGATTTTTTTCATTTATCTGACAAATGGTCACTAAGCACCAAATCTGGACCTCATCGTACCCCAGGGCCTCCAACTGGACTGGTGGAGAATGCACCGATTGCTTTTGAAAATGGGCTAATGAAACAGAATCATCCAAATGGTTTTCTCCTGCACCAAAGTGTCCAAATGCCAGGCAGTTCTGTGCATGGGCTCAGCATGTGATGATCCCTCCCAGAAAATCATAATCCATCAATCTTCCCTCTCAAGACCATCAATCAATGTTCCAGAATCCACGGATGCGTTCTCATTCCAGGAGTTTCAATCACTTCCCTTTTCCCTCAGGCTTGCAGAACAATGCAGTGACACTGGGAAATTGTGTTTTGACATGAAATCATTATGTGTTTTAAAAGCGCTCCTTCAATGTTGGTCTTTTCCTGCCTTCTTCTCTCCCCTGACACATCTTCTCCTATGAACTGCAGAGTGAGTCCTGTTCCTTTGTTAAACTCTCAGGCACAGGGGAGGGAGGCACAGTCCCAAAGGAAGAAACGAAAAGAAGGAATCTGCCTATTTTATTTGGGCACCGTCACACAGTAATTAGTCTGTCTCTTCCAATCGGGGCCCTCTTAAAATATTTCACTCAGGAGTGTCTGAGGGACTGAGCGTGTGTGTGTGTGTGGGGGGGGGCAGGCACTGGGGCAGGTGAAATAGCATCATTATCAGGAACATATAATGTAAAATTTAACTGTAAGCTTTCAGCAGTCAGTCAATTGATCAGTAGGAGCAGGAGAAGATGAAAATTCATGGGATGCTGACCCTGAGCACTGACCCTCTCACATCTACCTGCAGTGAGGGGGAGAAGGGAGTGTGTGCTGCCTGCCCCTAACCATGTACCCCCCCCACCCCCCCCCCACCCCCGCACACCTGCCTTGCTGGCCACATCTCTCTTTAATGATGGTGATTTGAGTGTTTAGAAATGAAATGTGTGGGTTTTTGTTGTTGTTGTTGTTGTTTGTTTTAGAAAGAGTTTCTAAACACACACACAAATTACTGGTCTGGTGCTCAGTCAAGAGCTGGAGGCGTAGAAAGGGTTGGCTTCCAGGAAAAGTGTGGTGTGTCTGGTGTCTGTCTGTCTCTTTGCTGGGGCCCTTCCATGGAAAAGTTTGATTCTAAGCAATTCTTACCAGAACTGCTGACTTTAGATCATAAGCCCCCTGAGAATGGCCTGAGCCACATTCAGGAGGCTCAGGCCAGCAGAATCACTCAGGCTTAATGTGGGTCCTGCTAGCTGTGTCCTCTTGGGCAAGTTGCTTAACCTTTCTGAGCCTCAGTTTTCTCATCTGGAAAGTGGGGGCCAGGAACAGATTTCTTGCAGGGTTCAGCCCAAGATTTAAAGATAAAATATGCTTCTGTGGGACCTGGTGAGTGTATAGCAAATAAATGGTAGGTCTTGTTATCATTGTAAATAAATGAGTTCTTGCTGAGGGATGCTGGGCTGCCAGTGTCACTGAGGTGCTTCATTTAAAAGAAAAGATGCTGTTAAGTGAGTTTCTGCCAAACAATAGTAACTTAGCCCATTCATAATTGATACTATGAGCAGGCTCCCAGAGTCCACATCCAGGTAAGGTGCAGGAATGATGGCTCCACATCTCACATCACTGCCTTGTTCCCTTCTTGAATAAATGGAGTCTCTACTGGAGGTCAGAATGAAAGTCATGCAAGTATGACTTCCAAAGAAAGTGCCACTGGCGGAGGTGGCAGGTTGGCTCTCAGGAGGCTGGGCAGGGGAAGCGACCGACTGCCCCTCTCTGCAGTTATGAGGCAGGCACAATTTTTACCTAGCACTTGAAGCCTATTCTTTTAGGGGCCCTTCCTTCTTTTCTGTAGTCACTATTTCAAGGGTTTTCAAACTGCTTCTCGGTGTCGCTAAGAGGTTCTGCCCTAGCCTGCTCTTCCTTGGAAGTGTGCTCCATTAAAACCTGCCTGTCCTGTGCTCCAAGCCCACAGGACCTGACTTTGGCTGGGACGACCCATTTTTGGAGTGTTTAGTAGTGCATTACATTAGAGCTGGAAGGCGCCTTCCTCTAAGCTATCCTGCTGCTGTCCCCATTTCTCAACCAAGCAAGATGAGGCTCCTGGTCGGCCTCACAGCAACCTTGACCCAAGTTCATCCACACTCAGCTCTGATCTCCGTGTCAGGCAGGTGAGGAGTGGGACTCAGAAATTGGCTATGGGACTGCCCTATGGGTGGACATGCCATAGACCACGATTCAGATGTTTGTACTGGAAGGGGAGAATGTGGACTGGCTTCTCCATCCTGGGCCCTGAGCTCTGTCTGCAGGGCTCTGATCTGGGGCCCATGGGTTTTGGTGATGGGTGAAGTCAAGCTGGAGGTCTGTCCATGATCAGGATGCTTGCCAGCCTAGGAGGCATGGGAGGAGCTGGTCCCTGCAATAACTGGCTAGGCCAAGGGAGAGTTTTAGGTCTCCCCCAAGAGACGGGGTAAGCCCTTCCATCTACTGAATACCTTCCATGTGCCAGGCACAGTTCTAAGGATTTTTAAGTCTTAACTTCCCAAACCCCATGAAGGCGTTTGGAGGCAGGTTCTGATGTGTATGGGTCAGAAAGCGAAGTCTCCTGGAGGTGAAGTGACTTGTCCAAGGTCACACATCTAGAAAGGGGAGGGCCAGGACTCCAACCCAGATCTGGGATCTCAAAGTCTATGCTATTGCCCCCACTCCTCACTGCCTCCAAATGCTCACAGCATGGCTCCAGGTCAACAGGAAAAAAGATGATGGGGAAACTGAGGCAAAACCTCCAAAAGGAAGATAAGGTCAATATGCAGTGGGGAGACAAGAGATAGCCACAGCTCAGCCTGGCCCAGGTGAACTAGATGAGGGTCCTTAGGAAGGTGGAGGGAGGCTAGCATGTTTTCTCCTTGGCCAGGTGACCTCTAGGGTGCTTTGAAAATGCCGTGCTAGCTTTCCAAAGGTAGGAGCTGAGGTGCTGCACTTAAACAGGGGCCCCTGGAGACTCAGACAGGAGGATCACAGTGAGTTTCAGGCACTGTGATGGTCTCTGAGTAGAAGGAGCATTTCCCTTGTGGGGGTTCTCATGATTTATACCTGTGAGGTGACCCTATCCACTGGCCAACAGGAAAGACCTGAGGGTGGCCCCGCCTCTCTGCCGTAGGAACCTGCGCCTCTTTGCCATAGGAACTTGCCTACCCCAGCCGTGTAGTCAAACCATCTGGAGTGTTACTTGCTTTCTAGTTCAATGAAGCCCCCTAGGGAAGAAACTTTAAAACCATTTTAAATCATAACAGCACTCTCCTTTGCTCAAATCACAATGTTTTCTTCCCCTCCATCACAGCAAGGGCACTCAAAGAGAAGGATATTATTGAGAAAATGCCATTTTTGACTGTCAGACCAAGCAGGGACAATTAACCCTTACTGAGTCAATTTCTTCCAGAAATAATTAAGGAGATTTGAGGGGTAGATCAGAAGTCCCTGAATAGTGGGTAAAATCAATTCAAGAAGAACCTTATTAGAGAGATTGTGCCTAGCAGGATGCTGGGCACATAGTATGTCCCCAAAGGCACTTTATGGTTAATTCATTAATCAGGGACTTCTCATTAGGTGGGATGCACGTACTGACTGTTCTCTGTATCCCAGTCAAATGAGAACCTGCGTGGAATAACAATCCTGTCATTGCAGGTGGCTCTGCTGCTTCCCCAGCTACCCAAGTGGCAGAGCAACTCCCCCCAGCTTGGAGCCAAGCTGCCCTGGCTTTCTCTGCACTGGGAAGGCTCAGCTGGATGTCCCCATCTCCTAACAGGTGTGCTTGGGACACAGGGGAGACCAAGGCTTCTGTGTGTCTGAGGATTCTTTCGAGTAAATTTCTTGTTTGTTCTCTCTGAACAAAAACTTAGAACCACCCTAGTTCAGCCTCCCCTTTCCAATGCACCAGGTCCCCCATGGCCGGAGGGCAGAGGTGCACAGGAGGGCAAAGGGGCAGGAGGTGCAGTGGACAGTGATGGGAGAGCAGTCCCTCTCCTCAGGCTGACAGGGCTGCCCTTCCTTCTACTCCATTCCAGCACATTGGATTCAGAGCCAAAGTGGCTTGTTCCTCTCCAAAGAACCATTTGAATTTTAAAACAGGACCCAGGAGAGGAAATACTTAACCCAAAGGAGTGAATATTTAATGCTGGCATTTCAGGTTCTGTAGTGAGAGGTCTTTGAGAGGGCTCTCCCAGTGCTCTGTAGAGTCCCCTACCCCAGCAGGCCTGCTTCTTCTACTCCAACATCAGGCTTGCCTGGCAGGAGACCCTTGGGAGAGGACCCTGGGGACAGGATAAGGCTCTGGGCTGGTCTCAGCGTTCCACGCACTCTGTGTGGTCCTGAGCAGACCATGAGTAGCGCTTATTGGGCACTAGCTGGATCCAGTGCTGGGGCTCTGAAAAGGGTGTTCTAAGACAAATCAAGCCTGCATTTTAAAAAAATTAGGCCTGCAAGGCACTTATGGTGGGACATGTGCCCTCCAGTGTCATTCAATTCTCACCGCGGTTGCCTCTGCTTCTAGTTGAGTCTGTGCCCACACTGCCTTATTCATTTACTTTCCTTCCTTGTCTCTGGGTACATTTGTATTTAGATCCCTGCCCTATGTCCTCTACTTACATAAGGTTATCATAGTAACCTGGGGGGATGTATATATACGCTTTGAAAGCTGTACCCCAGGCTGGATATGATGGATGAATGTGGTCACAGATCCACTTCCTATTCTCTTTCCTGTTCTCAGCCCCAGAACTGTGCTGAGAACCTAACTTTCACCATCTCATCTTATTTACCCACAGGCAAGAGGACCCCAGAAATTTTATCTCAAGTTGGAACTGGGGTCTGAATGTGATAACCAAGCCCATGCTTTTTTCTAAGACATTACTCAAGCCCGGTAGTAATGGGCTTCTGTTGGAGGTTCCTGGGGGGACGTTGCTGTATGGGAGCAGCCTTGGATGTGTGGCATAGACTGATCTGGGCTCACCATGGGATGGAGAAGGGGAAGACAGGGTCTCAATTTCTCCTCATCTTCAGTGGGAAGTTCTAAGCCCAGGAATGGGGGCTCCAAGGAGTGAGGCTGTCATTCAGTGTGTTCCTTGGTTTCTTCCCAATGAGGGGCCTGGAAGAGAAATCCAGGATCATTTGTGCCTATTACTCTCTGAGGGGATGACAATACCTTTATAGATACCTGGCTTGCTCAAAGGTCACAGCCATGGCTGTGGTCACAACAGGATTTCCCTGCTCTTCGGGTATTAACCCTGTGACCTCATGTCCTTCCACCTCAAAGAAGGGGCAATAACAGAATGGTGGACAGTGGTCTTTTGAGGTCTCTTTCTGTACCTGGCCTTGGTCTCTTACCCTTCCCTCGGGATCCTGGCTCTGACCTCAAGTCCACTCCCCTGCCTCAGGCCTCAAAGCCCACAAATCTGTGTACTCCAGAGAGGGTCTAATCAGATAGAGCTGTGGTCTGCTTTGGCTGGCAGAATTGTCACAGGTTTTGCTCTCAGGCCCGTGTGGGACTGAATCCTGGTTTTCTGCTGAACACTGTGGCATTGGGCAAGTTACTTCGTCTCCCTGAGATGCCATTTTTCTCATCTGCAAAATGGGATAATAATGTCTCACAAAGTGTTTAGGCAGATTAAGCAGATATAAAAATATATTTTAAATTGTTGCTCTATGACTGACAATTGCAGGAGCACCTTCTTTTTCTCACCTTAACGCTGTAGCTTGGACTGTTCCAGAACAGTCCATAAAGAGCCTTAGTAATATTTTCACGTTTGCTCGGTATTCCTTTGTACGGGTGGACCATAATTTATTTAGCAGGTCCTCTTCTGATGGACGTGTAGGTTGTTTACAGTATTTTGCTATTATAAGTAATGCTGGGTTAACAGCTTTGTATATTCATTATTTTGTCCCTGCTCCTCTGTGGTTATGAATAGGTTGTTCCATTTATGAATTTCCTCTCCTTCCTAATGAGTTCACCCTGTTCATCCTTCAGGTGCAGTTCCAATGCTCTTTCCTGAGGAAGTCCCCCTTGACTTTCCCAGGAGAGTCATGTTGCCCTCCTCAGTGCCTGGCAGTCCTCTCCTCATGTCTCTATGATACACTCCTATTCTCACATTTCCATCATTTATTTGTATGTATTTTCTCCTTCTAAATTGTAAACTGGATGACAAGTGTTGGTGGCAGTGAGAGCAAAGATGGCACCAGTGTTAGACCAGTGGGGTCAGACTGGACCTTCGTTCAGCAACCTCGGTGCGAGTTCTGGCTAGGAAAGAACTCAGAGCCAAGACTCAAAATATATGAGAAAGTTTACTTAGAAAAATACAGATGTAGAAAAAAAGGGGGGTTTTAGGAAACATGTTACAGAGGCAAAAGAACGGGCCCTTGCAGTTTAGGAGAGAGAAGGGTAAAAGTACCGTGCCTGGAGGGTGGGGTGGGTAGAAAGGGGAGAGGAAAAGCGTAGGCATGCTCCTGGGAGGGAGAGTGTGCTGATCCTTCACTGTAAGGGCTTTTAAGGGTGGAAATCTTAGGGGAGGTACCAGGGGAGTATCTCAATAGAATATTCATCAGCTCTCCAAGTGTGTTCTTTCATGGTCATGGTTGGTGCCAGAAGCAGAGAGTCCTTAATGCAGCTGGTCCCAAGGTCAGCCATGGACTTGCTTGTCTGATTTTCCTGCTTTTCTAGTCTGGAACTGAAATAAAACGGAAGTCTAAATATTATCCCTAGGGATCAATGCTTAGGGAGTGGTCATGTAATCACCTGCATGGGAGTTCAGCTCCTTGTTTCTCCTCTAACAGGGTCTACCACATGACCAGTGGTGTGCTATGGGAGGAGAGGTCACCCTGGGGGTCAGGTCCTTGTTTTTCCAGTTTTGCCTATTACTAGGCACCTGAGGCTTTCCACCCTGGAGACCTTCCATACCTGGCCCATTGTCTTTGCTCAGCTATGTCTGTCTAACTGCCCACCACACAAGGACTGTATCTCTCTGACAGCAGAGGTTGCAAATGTATTCTACTTTTCCCATAGTAGGAGCTTAAGAACTTTGTGTCGCATAAATGAACAGATGAACCACAGTTTCTGTGTAAAGCCAGTAGCCAGGGCCACCATCACAGCTGCCTGGCCAGTGCAGGTTCGCATTAGATTCAGACAGTCGGTAATGAAACAACGGAACCAAGAACTGGTGAGCCATCACCTTTAATTCTAGTTTGCACCCGGCGGGCAAGCAAAAACACACACTGGGCTCCAAAACCCACTCATTCAGTGCTCACAAAGCTACTGACTTATCCGAGTTTCCTAGAATCAAAGGTTTCTAGCTCACCAGACTTATTCATCTCTGTTACCCATTTCCTTCTCTCTACACAAACTCTGCACAAACTGGCTTCTTCCTCAGCACTCCGCCATCTCGGCTGCTTCTCCTCTCCTCCACGTGGCCTTAATCTGCTCTCCTCTCTAATACTAACCTCAGGAACCAAGAGAGAGCAAGCTCCCGGTCTGCCCCACTTTATAGCGTAGATTCAAAACCTTTAATCCAATCTACAAACAATAAAGTCTCTGACGCAAACTCACTTATCTGAGACATACTGGGAGGATTCCTCATGAGCGTGCACCACCCACATCATCCAATTAGTCAAGGGTGTGGGGAAAAGCTTACTCTTAAAACTTGCACGTGGGCAGCACCATCTTTAACAAAGTGAGCATAATATATTTCATCTGCTCAACACTCTGCCATCAGGGAAATTATGGTCCAATGGTGAAGATAAAGACATACACAAAGATAGTTATAATTTCTTCTTTTATTTTTAATTTTAACTTATTGTGTTTACATAGATTCTAGTGTTCCCCCGAATGCATTCCCCCTCCCTGTGTTCTCCACAGCATCCCCCTTTACCCCCTCCCCGTAAAGCCCTCCCCTTTCCCTCCAGGATTAGCTTTTCTGTTCTTTTTAACATTCTATTATGTGTGTATAATTTCACCAATCTCTTTCCCTTTTCTAATCCCTTTTATCATCCCCTTTTCCTCTGGACCCATTGATCCCACCTCTGTCTCTATTCCATTCTTCAGTTCTCATTGTTTATTAGATTACTCATATGAGTGGGGTCATATGATATTTTTCTTTCTCTGCCTGGCTTATTTCACTATTAACATAATAGTTTCCAGGTTCATCCATGTTGTTGCAAAAGGTAAGATTTCCTTCTTTTTCATGGCCCCATAGCTATCCATTGTGTATATGTACACAGCTTTTTAATCCACTCTCCACTGACAGGAACTTGTGCTGTTTTCATATCTTGGCTACTGTAAACAAACTGCCATAAACATGGGGGTGCATTTCTTCTTTTGAAACAGTTATGTGGTGTTCTTGGGATATATTCCTAAAAGTAAAATGGCTGGGTCAAAAGGCAGTTCCTTTTTTAATTTTTTGAGGAATCTCCATACTGTTTCCCACAGTGGCTGTACCAGTCTGCATTCCCACCAGCAGTGCAGGAGGGTTCCCTTTTCTCCACATCCTCACCAGCACTTATTCTGTGTTGTTTTGTTAATGAGCGCCATTCTGACAGGTGTGAGGTGATATCTAATTGTGGGTTTAATTTGTATTTCTCTAATGATTAGTGATGTTGAACATTTTTTCATCTGCCTATTGGCCATTTGTATGTCCTTTTTGAAGAAGTGTCTATTTATTTCTTTTGCCCATTTTTTAAAATTTAATTCTTTATCTTCCTGGTATTGAGTTTTATAAGTTCTTTATAAATTTTGATTATTAACCCCTTATCAGGTGTATTGTCGAATATGTTCTCCCATTGTGTGGTTTGTCTTTTTATTCTGTTCATATTGTCTTTAGCTGTGCAAAACCTTTTTAGTTTGATACAGTCCCATTTGTTTATCCTGTCTTTTATTTCATTTGCCCGTGGAGATAAATCAGCAAATATATTGCTGTGAGTGATGTCGAAGAGCTTATTGCCTGTTTTCTTCTAGGATGCTTATGGTTTCACGACTTACATTTAAGTCTTTTATCCATTTTGAGTTTATTTTTGTGAATGGTGTAAGTTGATGGTCTAGTTTAATTTTTTTGCAGGTAGTTGTCCAATTTTCCCAATACAATTTGTTAAAGAGACTGTCTTTACTCCATTGTATGCTCTTACCTCCTTTATCAAATATCAATTGTCCATAAAGGTGTGCGTTTATTTCTGGGTTCTCTGTTCTGTTCCATTGATCTATACGCCTGCTCTTATGCCAGTAACAAGCTGTTTCGAGTACAATGGCCTTGTAGTCTAACTTGATATCAGGAAGTGTGATGCTATTCTTTTTTTTTATTCTTCTTTTTAAAGATTGCTGAGGCTATTTGTGTTCTTTTTTGGTTCCATGTAAATTTTGGAATATTTGTTCTATATCTTTGAAGTATACCATTGGTATTTTAATAGGAATTTCATTGAATTTATAGATTGCTTTCAGTAATATAGGCATTTTAATGATGTTTATTCTTCCTAACTATGAACACGGTATATGCTTCCACTTATATGTATCTTTTTTGATTTCTTTAATCAATATTTTATAATTTTTCTAGTACAAGTCTTTAACCTTCTTGGTTAAATTTACTCCTAGGCACTTTATTTATTTATTTATTTAATAGTGAAGGGGATTGTTTCCTTAATTTCTCTTTCTGACAGTTCATTGTTGGTGTATAAAAATGTCTCTGATTTCTGAGTATTAATTTTATATCCTGCCACCTTGGTGAATTCATTTATCAGGTCCAGTAGTTTTTGACTGAGACTTTAGGGTTTTCTATATACAGTATCATATCATCATCAAATAATGATAGTTTTACTTCTTCTTTTCCAATTTGAATGCCTTTTATTTCTTCTTCTTGTCTGATTGCTGTGACTAGGATTTCCAGAACTATGTTGAATAAAAGTGGTGAAAGGGGGTACCCTTGCCTTTTTCCTGATCTTAAAGAGATTGCTTTTAACTTTTGTGCATTTAGTATGATGTTTGCTGTGGGTTTGTCATAAACGGCCTTTATCATGTTGAGGTATGTTCCCTGTATTCCCACTTTGCTGAGAGTTTTGATCATAAATGGGTGCTGGATGTTATCATATGCTTTTTCTGCATTTATTGATATTATCATGTGGTTTTTGTCCTTCCTTTTGTTTATGTGGTGAATCACATTGATTCATTAGCAAATATTGTACCAGCCTTGCCTCTCTAGAATAAATCCCACTTGATCATGATGTATGATTTATTTCATGTATTGCTGGATCTAGTTTGCTAATATTTTGCTGAGAATTTTAGCATCTAAATTTATCAAGAATATTGGCCTATAATTTTCTTTCTTTATGTTGTCTTTGCCTGGTTTTGGAATCAGAATTATCCTCGCCTCATAAGAGGAGCTTGGATGTCTTCCCTCCTCTTGAATATTTTGAAATAGCTTGAGAAGGACAGGAGTTAGTTCTTCTTATACTGTTCGGTAGAATTCGCCTGTGAAGCCATCTGGCCCAGGGCTCTTGTTTATTGAGAGTTTTTTGATAACTGTTTCGATCTCATTTGTTAAAATCAGTCTATTTAGGTTTTCTGATTCTTCCAGATTGATTTTTGAGAGATTATATTTTTTAAGGAATTTGTCCATTTCACTTAGGTTGTCTGATTTTCTGACATACAGTTCGTCATAGTATTTTCTTACAATCCTTTGTATTTCTGCTGCGTCCATTGTTACTTCTCCACTCTCATTTCTGATTTTATTTATTTGAGTCCTCTCTCCTTTTTCCTTGGTGAGTCTGGTTAAAGGTTCATCGATCTTGTTTACCTTTTCAAAGAACCAGCTCCTTGTTTCATTGATCCTCTGTATTGTTTTTTTAGCCTCTATGTCATTCATTTCTGCTCTGATCTTTATTATTTCCTTCCTTCTACTATCTCTGGGCTTTACTTGCTGTTCTTTTTCTAGTTCTTTTAGTTGTAGGGTTAAAGTGTTTATTTGAGTTTTTTTCTAGCTTCTTAAGGTGTGCCTATAATGCTATGAACTTTTCTCTCAGGACTGCATTTGCTGTGTCCCATAAATTTTAAATTGTTTTATGCTCATTTTTATTTGTTTCAAGGAAATATTATATTTCTTCCTTGATCTCATTTTTGACCCATTTGTTATTTAATAACATGTTGTTTAGTTTTCAAGTGTTTGAATGTTTTTCAGTTTTTCTGTTGTAGTTGATTTCTAGTTTCATGCCATTGTGATCAGAGAAGATGCTTGATATGATTTCAGTCTTCTTAAATTTGTTGAGGCTCGTTTTATGCCCTAATATGTGGTCTATCCTAGAGAATGTACCATGAGCACTTGAAAAGAATGTATATTCTGCTACTTTAGGGTGAAGGATTCTGAAGATATCTGTTAAATCCAGTTGATCTAGTGTGTCCCTTAATTGTGCTGTTTCTTTATTAATTTTTTTTTTGAGAATCTATCCAGTGATATTAGTAGGGTATTGAAATCCCCTACTATTACAGTTTGCTGTTGATCTTGCCCTTTATGTCCATCAAAGTTTGCTTTAGGTGCTTTCTATATTAGGTGCTTAGATATTTATAATGGTTATATCTTCCTGTTGAATTGCTCCCTTTATCATTAAGTAGTGACCTTCTTTATCCCTTACTATAGTCTTTATTTTAAAGTCTTATTTTGTTAGATATAAGTATTGCTACCCCAGCTTTTTATTTATTTGCATTTGCATGAAATATATTTTTCCATTCTTTACTTTCAGCCTATGTATATTTTTTGTTTTGAGGTGGGCATCCTGTAGACAGCATACATATGAGTCCTGTTTTCTTATCCATTCAGCTACCCTATTTATTTATTTATTTATTTTTACAGGGACAGAGAGAGAGTCAGAGAGAGGGATAGATAGGGATAGAAAGACAGGAATGGAGAGAGGTGAGAAGCATCAATCATTAGTTTTTTGTTGCTGTTGCAGCTCCTTAGTTGTTCATTGATTGCTTTCTCACATGTGCCTTGACCATGGGCCTTCAGCAGATCAAGCTACCCCTTGCTGGAGCCAGTGACCTTGGGTCCAAGCTGGCGAGCTTTTGCTCAAGCCAGATGGGCCCGCGCTCAAGCTGGTGAGCTTGGGGTCTCAAACCTGGGTCTTCTGCATCCCAGTTTGACACTCTATATCCACTGTGCCACTGCCTGGTCAAGCCCTATTTATTTTGATTAGAGTATTTAATCCATTTACATTTAAGGTTATTATTGATATGTAGTTGTTTATTGCTATTTTTTTTATATCTACATTTCTCTTTTCCTAGATATTTTTTCTGCTTTTTTCTGTCTACAGCAGGCCCCTTAACATTTCTTGCAGCATTGGTTTGGTTGTGTTGAGTTCCTTGAGTATTTTGTATTTCTTGTTTGTTTGTTTGGGAAGCTTTTTATTTCTCCCTCAATTTTAAACAATAGTCTTGCTGGATAAAGAAGACTTGGTTGTAGGTTCTTGTTCTTCATTATTTTGAATATTTCTTGCCATTCCCTTCTGGCTTCATGTGTTTCTGTTGAAAATTCAGATGCCATCTTTATGGGGGCTCTTTTGTAGGTGATTGACAATTTTTCTCTTGCAGCTTTTAGCATTCTTTCTTTTTCTCTTAGCTTTGGTATTCTGATTATGATATGTTGGTGTAGTTTTCTTTGGGTTCTTTTTTAATGGGGTTCTCTCTGGTTCTTGAACCTGTATGACTCTTTCCTGCACCAATTTAGGGAAATTTTCAGCTATAATTTCTTCAATCAGGTTCTCTATCCCTTGTGCTTTCTCTTCTCCTTCAGGAACCCCTATTATGCAGATATTGTTTCTCTTCATGTTGTCACAGAGCTCTCTTAAGAGTTTTCTCACTTTTTGATTCTCTTTTCTTTTTGCTGTTCTTTCTTGCTTTCGCTTATCTTGTCCTCTGAGTTGCTGTTTCAATATTCTGCTTCATCCAGCCTGCTTTTCATTTCTTCTAGTGTAGTCTTCATTTCTGATATTGTGTTTGTCATTTCTGTCTGGTTCTTTTTTATGATTTCAGTGTTCTCTTTGATGCTTATAATATTTTAATTTAGGTGCTCATTAAGTCCATCCATTGTAGCTTTGAGAACCTTAAGCATCCTAACAATCATTATTTTAAACTCTGCATTTTAAATTTGATTACTTCCATTTCACCCATATCTTTTTCTGGAGATTTTTTTGTTGATTCATGTGGCTTATGTTTCTCTGTCTTCCCATTGTTTCTGTTTGTGGTTTGCAGACTTATTTGAGTTGCGGTCTCCTTAACTAGTAGAGCTGCTTTTCTGTTTTCTATATCTTAACTGGGTCAGGTGTGAGGAGCCCTTCCTTAAGATGTCACTCTAACAAGGGTTGTTAGGTCCTGAACTGATGCGCTCCATATCTGATCTCTGGATGTGCCTTCCCTGGACCTTCTTGGCTGGAGCCTGCCTATGACTGGCCCTCATCTATCTTTTTGGAGCAACAGGTGATCCAGATCCTGTGACTGCTTCTGCTGAGCCCAGGTGCTGTTGTTAATATCAACTTAGGCTGGTTTTTATCTATTTTTGGTCTGGAGGATGTTTGTTTAAATGTTCAGGTTCCCCTGAGATCCGCTTTCTGCCGCCTCCTATTGGTAGCTACTTGTTGGGCTCAATACTATAAATCAGGGGTTAGGTAAGGTGTTGAATGTGGCTTGCCCCTTAGCCTCAGGTGTCATTATAGCCAACCTTCTATTTTATTTTATTTTATATTTTTCTTTCTTTTCATCCCTCAGAAGGGCATGGCCACAGGAGTCCAATGGCCTCTGTGTTCCCAGGTGTGGTCTGTTCACAGGTCTGTCACCACCACTGCTGCCACCTCGGGTGTTTAGGTACGGGAGTTGTTGGCGCTGGCCCGCTGCTGTGGTCACTGTGGCTTCTACCTTGCCTCTATGGGTGGGACTACATGTGTAAGTGCCCAGTCTGCAAGCCCTGGCTGACCCCTGGCTTCCGCCCTGCTCCCGCATTTATGCATCCAGGCTGCAAGCCTTGGCTGGCCTCAGGCTTCACTTCACCCCTGCAGGCAGGACTGCTTTGGCACAGCCCAGGCTGTAAACCCTGGGCAGGTTCCCTGGCTTCCACCCTGCTCCTGCAGGTGGGTCTGCATTCACGCGCTTGGGCAACAGCCGCAGCCAGCTCCCGGCTACCACCCCCACAGACGGGGCCACGCTCTGGTGTCTAGCTGCTGCCAGCCCTCCGGGGAGCACTCAGCAGTGTGGGGGTGGCGTTGTAGCTCAGACCTCAGCACTCAATATTGTATCCCTGATGGGCTCCCTGCTTCTAAGTGACTCTGCTCTGACTATAGCAGGAGAGCTTCCATTTGGCTGGTGACCTGCTTCCCTTTGCTGGTATTGCTGGTTCCAGGAAAAATATTCACTTTAGATTTAGGTAGTGACTCAGCCCAGGGTTAAGGTGGCTGTCCTTCAAAGTGTTTCTCCCTGTGCCTCCTAGATTACACTCTCTTCCTGCTGCTACAATCCTCTCAGCTCTCCGTCCCCCGATATCCGGGTGAGTGGTTGTGAAAGAGGTTTTCTGCATGGTCCCTTTAAGATGAATGAATCCTGGGTCTGAGAAATCTGTCTCTTTCTCGCAAACAGTATCCTGACCTGTTTTGCAGCTAAATACTGTCTGTACTCCTCTTCTAGGCTCTAGGGATGCAGGCTGGGGCTTCGGTCTTGGGGCCCAGGACCCTCCTCTCTCTACTAAACTCACTTCCTGCCATGCGAGTCACTCTGGTCTGCTGCTCGTTTTTAGGAGCTGGGCAGCCCTCTCCACATTTCTGCTTTTCCTACCAGTTTTAGTGTGGCTTCTTCAGTGATCTTTGGTTATAGATTCCTCTTGGTTTAGCCTAAAGTTGGTTTTTCCAGATGATTGTTTTAAAATTAAGTTGTAATCCACTTTGGTTCTGGGAGGTAAAAGTTGGAACATCCATCTACTCCATCGCCATCTTGCCACCCAGCTCAAGACAGTTATAATTTCAATGCAAGGCAGAAAGCATTAAATGCTCCCAGAGATACAAATTATTCTATTCAGTGCTTTTCAGCCATTACTAAAAATGACAGTCACCTGGGAGCTGGATCCACAGAAAATCTGGTTTATTTGGTCTCAGATTGAGCCCAGCAGCTGCTAATTCAGAAAGCTCTCTGAGTGATTCTACTGATAAGCTGGGTTGAGAACCACTGCAATACTGCTCTAGTCAATGAATGTCCTAGGGAACTTGTGAACATGCAAATTCTGACGCAGCAGGTCTTGGTGGGGCGTGAGGTTCCACATTTCTAACTAGAGCCCAAATGATGCCCATTCTCCTGATTCCAGGACCATGCTCTGAGTAATGATGCTCCAGAGCAGGGGTCCCCAAACTACGGCCCAGCCGCATGTGGCCCCTGAGGCAATTTATCCGCCCCTGCCGCACTTCCGGAAGGGGCACCTCTTTCATTGGTGGTCAGTGAGAGGAGCACAGGATGCATCCGCACCCATAGTTGCCATTGAAATACTGGTCAGTTTGTTGATTTAAATTGACCTGTTCTTTATTTTAAATATTGTATTTGTTCCCATTTTGTTTTTTTACTTTAAAATAAGATATGTGCAGTGTGCATAGGGATTTGTTCATATATTTTTTATAGTCTGGCCCTCCAACGGTCTGAGGGACAGTAAACTGGCCCCCTGTGTGAAAAGTTTGGGGACCCCTGCTCCAGAGAGGTTGGCTGTGCATCAGCCTCCCTGTTTCCAGGTTGATCTCCAGACCAAGTAAGCCAGCATCTCAGTCAGCTCAGACTACTATAATGCAATGCCAGAGCCTATGTGGTTTAAACAACAAATGCTTCCCACAATTCTGGAGGCTGGAAGTTGGAGATCAGGGTGCCAGCAGGCTCTCTTTCTGATTATGTTCTCACAGTGCCTTCCTTGATGCACGTACAAAGAAAGAGAGGTAAGATAGATGGAGAGTAGAGGGAGGGAGGAAAAGAGGGAGAGGGAAAGAGAGAGAACTCTCCCTGGTGTTTTTTCATATAAGGCTACTAATCCCAACACAAAGGCCTTACCCTTGTGACCTCATCTAAACCTGATTACCTCTCAAAGGCCCCACCTCCTAATATCATCACATTGGGAGCTAGGACTTTAATATATGAATTTTTTAGGGGAGGATACAAATATTAAATTTATAACAGACAGAATCTCTGGAATTAAGAATCTAGGGGGGAGCAAGATGGCGACGGAGTAGGCGGATGTACCTACTTCCAACTCCCAGAACCAAAGTGGATTACAACTCAATTTTAAGAACCATCACCTGGATAAACCAACTTTGAACAAAACTAAGTGGACTCTTAAACCAAGGAACACAGAAGAAGCCACATTGAGACTGGTAGGAATAGCGAAAACGCGAAGAGGGCTGCCCAGCTCCCCGGAGCAAACGGCAGCCCGGAGAGACCCGCGGGGCAGGAGGAGAGTTTGGCAGAGAGGGAGGGACCTGGGTCCCAGGAACCAAGCCCCAGCCTCCAGTCCTAGAGCCTAAAAGAGGCGTTTGGACAGTATTGAGCTGTGAAACAAGTGAGGGAGCTCCCAGGCCTACAGTGTGGAGTATTAGGTCCCTTCCTACTCTGCTGAGGGCTGCTTAAGGTTTTGGGGCGGCAGGACGCTGAAAGGCGGTTCTGTCGGCGTGGGCAGAGGCCAAGCCGGTGGGAGATTGGTCTAGCCCAGAGGGTCGGAGGGGCGCGCGAAAGCAGTCCGGAAGCTGTGGACCCACCTTTAATCCCACTAACGGGGACAAAGTGGGAGGCCAGGAACAGGCAGGCCCTGCGCAAGCCGGCCCTGACTGCGGGGACTGGGCTAGGACCAGGGACGGGCAGGGGCTCGTGGCAGAGCTGACGCTACCAGCCCCCCCCCGGGGCCGGAGAAACCGCGGTTGTCCAGTATACGTGCGCGAGCGGGCTCCGAGCGCGGGAACGAGGTGGACCCCAAGACAAGTGGAGGCTCGCAGCTGAGCCCATGCTACTATTCCCATCCGGCCGGAGAAACCCTGGATAGCATTCATACGTGCACAAGCGGGCTCCGAACGCGGGGGCGGGGTAGAGTCCGGACGAGCGGAAGTACGCAGCTGAGCGGAAGCGAGCAAACACGCCCGCCCCAATAAACCTTGGTTTCCGACCCTGCGCAGAAGGGCCCTGTCATTGAGGGCGGGGCTAAAGCTCCTGACGGGCAAAAGCTTACAGCTGAGAGCACGTCAAAAGCCCCGCCTAATCCACGGAACTGTAGCGAGCAGGCTCCGACTGTTGGTTCGGGGCGGAAGTCCGGAAATAGGCTGGGTTCGCAGCTGAGGAAAGGTGCTCACCTCTACCCTTGGTGCTAATCTTGTGGCTTCAGTTACAGCCCCTCCCATGGAGGAGAGGCAGAAATCAAAGCAAAAGCCACAGTGGGCCGGCGCTGGCAACGCTCATACCCAACCACACTAGGCACCGGCAGAGGGGGTGGGGGGCCTGCAGATAGACCACACCTAGAGAACACAAAGGCAACACCTACTGGACTCCAGTGGCCACAACTTGCTTATACACAGACAAAATGGGCAGGCAGAGGAATGCAAACCAAATGAATCAAGAGAAATCCCCAGAGAAGGACCTGAATGAACCAGATATAACCAAATTACCAGAAGCAGAATTTAGAATAATGATAGTTAGGATGTTCAAAGAAATTAGAGCAACAATGGATAGTCATTAGGAACACCTAAATAAAGAGATAACAAGTATAAAAAAGGAAATTGAAATAATAAAACAAATCAGACAGAAATGACAAATACAGTATCAGAACTGAAGACCACAATGGAAGGAATTAAAAGCAGAATGGATGACGCTGAGGATAGAATAAGCAAGTTAGAGGACACAATAAACAAAGGCACAGAAGCTGAGAAGAAAAAGGAAAAGAGACTTAAAAAATGTGAGGAAACTCTAAGGGAGCTTTGTGACAACATGAAGAGAAACAACATTCGCATCATAGGAATGCCTGAAGAAGAGGAGAGAGGACAGGAAATGGAAACTTTGTTCAATCAAATTATAGCAGAAAATTTCCTAAATTAAGGCTGGGGAACACTCCACACATTCAAGAAGCACACAGAACTCCATTAAGGAGAAACCCAAAAAAATCTACACCAAGACACATCATAGTTAAAATACCAAAGCTAATGGATAAAGAAAAAATTTTAAAAGCTGCTAGAGAAAAAAAGGCTATCACCTACAAAGGAGCCCCCATAAGGATGACATCGGACTTCTCAACAGAAACACTTGAGGCCAGAAGGGAATGGCAAGAAATAATCAAAGTAATGCAGAACAAGAACCTACAACCAAGACTACTTTATCCAGCAAGGCTAACGTTTAAAATTGAAGGAGAAATAAAGAGCTTCCCAGAAAAAGAAAGCCTGAAGGAATTCATAAAAACCAAATCAATTCTGCAAGAGATACTAAGGGGCCTGTTGTGAACAGTTTAAAGGGAGGAAAGAATAAAGCAAAAGAAGAATACAGCTTTAAAGAATAAAATGACAATAAACAACTACATATCAATAATAACCTTAAATGTAAATGGACTAAATGATCCAATCAAAAGACATAGGGCAGCTGCATGGATAAAGAAACAGGACCCATACATATGCTGTCTACAAGAGACACACCTTAAAACAAAAGATGCTCATAGACTGAAGGTAAAAGGATGGATAAAAATATTTCATGCAAATGGAAATGAAAAAAAAGCAGGGGTAGTAATACTTATATCTGACAAAATGGACTTTAAAACAAGGCTGTAGTAAGAGATAAAGAAGGGCACTACATAATGATAAAGGGAACAATTCAACAGGAAGATATAACTATTGTAAATATCTATGCACCAAATATAGAAGCCCCGACATACATAAAGCAGACTTTGATGGATATAAAGGGCGAGATTAACAGCAATACTATCATAGTGGGGGATTTCAATACCCCTCTAACAACACTGGATAGATCCTCAAGAAAGAAAATTAATAAAGAAACAGCAGACTTAAAGGATACACTATATCAACTAGATTTAATAGATATCTTCAGAACTTTTCACCCTAAAGCAGTAGAATATACATTATTCTCAAGCGCTCATGGTACGTTTTCTAGGATAGACCACATGTTAGGACACAAAAATGGTCTCAATAAATTTAAGAAGATTGAAATCATATCAAGCATTTTCTCTGATCACAATGCCATGAAACTAGAAATTAACCACAAAACAAAAACTGAAAAATACTCAAACACTTGGAAACTAAATAGCTTGTTATTAAATAATGAATGGATTAACAATGAGATCAAAGAAGAAATAAAAAAGTTTCTAGAAACAAATGATAATGAGCATACATCAACTCAAAATTTATGGGACACAGCAAAAGCAGTTGTGGGAGGGAAGAGTATTGCACTACAGGCATATCATAAGAAGCTAGAAAAAGCTCAAATAAGCAACCTGACCCTGCACCTAAAAGAACTAGAAAAACAACAACAAATAAAACCCAAGATAAGTAGAAGAAAGGAAATAATAAAGGTCAGAGCAGAAATAAATGACACAGAGGCTAAGGAAACAATACAGAGGATCAATGAAACAGAAAGCTGGTTCTTTGAAAACGTAAACAAGATTGATGAACCTTTAACTAGACTCACCAAGAAAAAAAAAGAGAGGACTCAAATAAATAAAATTAGACAGGACAGTGGAGAAATAACAACTGACACAACAGAAATACAAAGCATTGTAAGAAAATACTATGAAGAACTATATGCCAAAACATTAGACAATCTTGGCGAAATGGACAAATTTCTTGAATCATATAACCTTCCAAAAATCAATCTGGAAGAATCAGAACACCTAAACAGACCAATTACAACAAATGAGATCAAAACAGTTATCAAGAAACTCCCAAAAAAGAAAAGTCCTGGGCCTGATGGCTTCACAAGTGAATTCTATCAAAAATTCAAAGAAGAACTAACTCCTATTCTCCTCAAACTATTTCAAAAAGTTCAAAAGGAAGGAAGACTTCCAAACTCCTCTTTTGAGGCGAGCATAATTCTGATCCCAAAACTGGGCAAAGACAACACAAAGAAAGAAAATTATAGGCCTATATCCCTGATGAATTTAGCCTCTAAAATTCTCAACAAAATATTATCCAACCGGATCCAGCAATATATGAAAAAAATCATACACCACGATCAAGTGGGATTTATTCTGGAGAGGCAAGGCTGGTTCAATATTCGCAAATCAATCAATGTGATTCACCACATAAACAAAAGGAAGGACAAAAATCACATGATAATTTCAATAGATGCAGAAAAGGCATTTGATAAAATCCAGCACCCATTCATGCTCAAAACTCTCAGTAAAGTGGGAATACAGGGATCATTCCTTAACATGATAAAGGCCATCTACGATAAACCGACAGCAAACATCATACTAAATGGACAAAGATTAAAAGAAATCCCCTTAAGATCAGGAACCAGGCAGGGTTGCCCACTTTCACCACTTTTATTCAACATAGTTCTGGAAGTCCTAGCTACAGCAATCAGACAAAAAGAAGAAATAAAAGGCATACAAATTGGAAAAGAAGAAGTAAAACTGTCATTATTTGCAGATGATATGATATTGTATATTGAAAACCCTAAAGTCTCAGTCAAAAAACTACTGGACCTTATAAATGATTTCAGCAAGGTGGCAGGATATAAAATTAATACTCAGAAATCAGAAGCATTTCTATACACCAACAATGAAATATCAGCAAAAGAAATTAAGGAAACAATCCCCTTCACTATTGCAGCCAAAAAAATAAAGTACCTAGGAGTAAATTTAACCAAGGAGGTAAAGGGCTTGTACTCGGAAAATTACAGAACATTGATAAAAGAAATCAAGGAAGATACAAACAAGTGGAAGCACATACCGTGCTCATGGCTAGGAAGAATAAACATCATTAAAATGTCTATATTACCCAAAGCAATTTATAAATTCAATGCAATACCAATTAAAATACCAATGACATACTTCAAAGATATAGAACACATATTCCAAAAATTTATATGGAACCAAAAAAGAACACGAATAGCCTCAGCAATCTTAAAAAGAAAAAATAAAGCAGGAGGTATCACTCTTCCTGATATCAAGGTTTACTACAAGGCCATTATACTCAAGACAGCCTGGTACTGTCATAAGAACAGGCACATAGATCAATGGAACAGAACAGAGAACCCAGAAATAAACCCACAGCTTTATGGACAACTGATATTTGACAAAGGAGGAAAGAACATTCAATGGAGTAAAGACAGCCTCTTTAACAAATGGTGTTGGGAAAATTGGACATCTACCTGCAAAAAAATGAAACTAGACCATCAACTTACACCATTCACAAAAACAAACTCAAAATGGATAAAAGACTTAAATGTAAGCCATGAAACCATAAGCATCTTAGAAGAAAACATAGGTAGCAAGCTCTCCGACATCTGTAGCAGCGGTATATTTGCCGATTTATCTTCATGGGCAACTGAAATAAAAGACAAGATAAACAAATGGGACTATATCAAACTAAAAAGTTTTTGCACAGCTAAAGACAATAGGAACAGAATAAAAAGACAAACCACACAATGGGAGAACATATTCGACAGCACATCTGATAAGGGGTTAATAACTAAAATTTATAAAGAACTTATAAAATGCAACACCAGGAAGACAAACAACCCAATCAAAAAATGGGCAAAAGAAATGAATAGAAATTTCTCCAAAGAGGACATACAGATGGCCAATAGGCATATGAAAAAATGCTCAACATCACTAATCATTAGAGAAATGCCAATTAAAACCACAATGAGATATCACCTCACACCAGTCAGAATGGCACTTATTGGCAAAACAACACAGAATAAGTGCTGTCAAGGATGTGGAGAAAAGGGAACCCTTCTGCACTGCTGGTGGGAATGCAGACTGGTGCAGCCACTGTGGAAAACAGTTTGGAGATTCTTCAGAAAATTAAAAATCGAACTGCCTTTTGACCCGGCTATCGCACTTTTAGGAATATACCCTAAGAACACCATAGCACTGTTCGAAAAGAAGAAATGCGCCCCCATGTTCGTGGCAGCATTGTTCACAATAGCGAAGATCTGGAAACAGCCCAAGTGTCCGTCAGAAGACAAGTGGATTAAAAAGCTTTGGTACATATATACTATGGAATACTACTCAGCCATAAGAAACGATGACATCGGATCTTTTATAACAAAATGGATGTACCTTGATAACATTATACGGAGTGAAATAAGTAAATCAGAAAAAAAGAAAAACTGAGAACAGCACGATTACATACATAGGTGGGACATGAAAGTGAGGGTATGAGACATGGACAAGAGAGTGGTGGTTATGGGATGGGGGGAGGGAGGGAAGAGTGGGATAGGGAGGAGGGGAGGGACGCAGGGAAAACCAGATTGAAGGTGACAGAGGACAATTTGACTTTTGGTGATGGGTATGCAACACAATTGAATGATAAGATAACCTGGAGATGTTTTCATTGTACATATGTACCCTGATTTATTGATGTCACCCCATTAGAATTAATAATAATAAAATATATATATACAAAATAAAAAATTAAAAAAAAAAAGAATCTAGGCATTAATATTTTTAAGAGCTTCCAGTTGATTTCAATGTAAATGAAGCAGTGCTTTATAACTGTGTGAAGGACACCTTTCCTGGGAAAGATGGTGTCTCAGCAGGGAAGACCTACTTACGTGACCTCTGGTTGCTCTGCTTTTTCTCATATTCTATGATAAACATGGTTAGATTAGACGACAGGAGACCTGGGATCCAATTTCAGTTCTGACAGAAACTATCTGTTCGGTCTTAAGCAGTTCACTCACTCACTTACTCACTCATACAAATATTTATTAAATGTCAAGTATTGTGCTAAGTTCTGGGAAAATAGCAACACACAAGGCAGACCTGGTCCCTACTGAAATGAAGCTCACTGGATTACAGTGAGTTCAGACAATTAAACTAGTAATTATCATAGAGTATGATTAATGTTATATGAAAAGTATAGGACAATGTTCCAGGCTCTTAGTCAATTAGCGAGATAAAGATAACGAGGTTTTTTTCATTCTACTTCACAAGGTGTGATGAGTGTCACATGGGACAATGGATTTTGGGAAGCTGTGCAAAATTATATATGGTCTGAAGGAATGTGACACATGGAAGCTCAGAGTATATGTCTAATGGTTGAGAACTAATTCACTTGACAGGCAGACATACTAACAAGGCCTCAGTCTCAGCACATGTTTTTCTGAATTACTTTTTTATTTTTGCCAGGAGATCTGACTTTAACCCCAATGCTCTCCATGGCCACCAACACCCACACAGGCACTTAGTGGAGTGTGGTTTTCATTGGAGTTGGTTTTATATAGAATCTCCATTTATTACAGCTCTTGAGATGACACAGCTCTTCTAAAATTGGTGTGCAGAGTGACCCTGGCAGAACAGCAGAGAAAAGTATTGACTCCCCACCTACTAGCTGCTTGGGACCCTCTAACCACCTCTAGCACTGTTGCTGAGTCAGCTGGAGCTGCAGAGCCCAGAGTTTGTAGCTGAAATTGCAGGTGGTCCTAGACCCAAGCTGGTTGTGCATGATGACATGTGGATGAAAGCTTACTGTGCTGGTGAGAGGCTAGGCTCTTTCATTCTTCTGTGTCTCTGAAGTCTCTGACATCCCTTGGAGTTATAATGTCCCACTGGAGACCATGGGGTACTGTGGAAAATGAGGTGAGAAAATGTAGCCCACCTTAGGGAACCTGTTGGCTGGTTGCTCTTTGTTATTTTCAGTTTGACCCAAACTAACTTGACTATGGCATCTGTCTGTTCACTGTAGATATTTCTCATTTCTTCACCACTGCTACCTTCTGAATCTTGGGTTCCCTCCCCCTGTAGCTCTGACTCCTACAAATAACCTTCTGATTTGTGTACCTGCCCCTGCATTTGACATTCCCATTGTCTCTATAAGCTGCCGACAGGGTGTTTCTAAAACACACTCTGATACCAATGCTAATTTCTAGCACAGTGGTTCTTAACTTCTTTTGAGGTATCGAACCCACTAGTTTCATATTCACATTCACCAAACCCTTCTTTAGTGATAATAAAATGTGATTTTTTTCCCCCAAATTCAAGACATAGGCATATGTTTTTTTACTGGTGCACAAAATGAGCTGTGCATGAACATCACCTTGCTCAAAGAACAAAACCAACAAAGTGCATGAACTCACAACAAATTACTGTATTACTTTATTCTGGCCTCTGCGGCAGAGGCTTCTCCGAACCCCTGAGACCAACTCATCGAACCCCTAGGGTTCGATAGAACCCAGGTTAAGAACCACTGTTCTAGCATCTTTGTAGTTCTCTATTTCCTACCATGTGAACTCCAAACTGCTCTGCCTGCTTCCCAAACCCTCCGCCATCTGTCCTCTCCCTTAAAACCTTAACTCCAAATGCCTGACAAAATGTATTTCTGTTTCAGACTGTGTGCGTCCTCACTTCTCTCCAATATCTTTGCCTTCAAACACCCATGCACACACACAATCATGCACACAACACACATGCTAAGCCCACACCTGAAGATAGACTATACTATTTCCCCACCCATGGTGTTTTACATTCCCATCTCCTTCTCTAAACCCTGAACCCATTTATATTCATTCTTCAAGGCTTAATTTCCTGTCTCAATCATATATAGCTGTTGTTTTTGTACTTCCCACTTACACTTTGGTATCATTTGCTCAATATCTGTGTCACATGTGCTAATTATGTCTTCTTGGCAGAATATACATGCCATCAGTGCAGGAACCATACTGGTCATATTCGGGCCTCATATTTAGCATAGAGCTGGGCATAGAAGAAGCTCAATGAATTGATTGCTTAGTAAGTCCTTTTTCACAGATGAAAGAAATCAGCCAAGGGGGCCAATGCTCTAAGTGGCATGCAGAGAGGAGAGAGACCCCATGAGGAAAAAGGAACACTGGTGAAAGTCAAGCCACAACAGGGTGTAAAAAAGCTTCTAGTATATTATTAAAGGAAGAAGAGAAAATTAATCCATTAGCAGGCATTTAATGAGCACTTATTATATAGTTAGCATATATTATAGCTATCCCTGTCCTGAAGGAACTCAAGGCTTAGCTAGAGAGAGAAACCCATATGCAGCCAAAGCAACACACTATGACACCCTGATGATATGACCTAATGCTATTGGGACAGCAAACACAATAAATGATCCTCACCTGGCCTGCCTTGGTTGCGTTGATCATAGCAGGAGCAGGTGGCTGATATCAGGAATTAGGAAATTAGTAGGCAGAACACTCAAAAGACAGTATGGCACTGTAAAAGACAGTACAAAGTCATAGAGATAGCATGAAAAGAAGCAAGACTTGGGTTTAAAATCCAGCTCTAATTTAACAAGTATCATTTTCCTCATGTATACAATGGCTGTAAAAACATCTGTCTTCCAGGTAGTGATGAAAGGTGAGGTAATGTAGGTAATGCACTTAGCACAGTTCTTGAAAAAAATAAGGGCTCTTGGATTTAAATTGCCATTTCCTCAGACAAAGCCTGACTCTTGGTCCAGAATGTGCATGCCCAGACTTCTGAAACACGGACAGTGCCAAGTAGTGTAAATAGGCTGTTGGTAAATTAGAGCTTTAAGCTTCTGGGTCAGAAAAATAGTAATGTATAGCATTTCTGTTCCAGAAACTTTACATATATTAGCTCCATTAATCCTTATAACACATCTAAGATGAAAGTATTGTTTTTGTCCCCATTTTAATACAAGAAAAAATCAAGACACAGCAATTAATTGTCCGGCATCCCACAGGTGGTAAATGGTGGAGGCAAGATTTGACCCCCAGACAGATTGGCTCCATATATCATCTTCTTTGTCACTAAACTATGTTGTTTCAGGCCTTCAGGATGCTCATGTTCTCTGAGGTGGGGTAGATGGGAACATAGACTGGCAATCTGTCATGACTTCACAGCTCACTCTTCAGGGCTCCTCTTTATTTGGTTTGGTCCTGGAAGCAGGACTCCAGCCAAGTAGTATTCCATTTATGTCACCACTATCCCAGGATATCTATGCCTAGTTCTCTTTCCCCTTTCCCACTGGGTCTCTCTCCTCATATATCAGTCACCTCTTAGCCTGTCTCTCACCTTTCCTGCATAGTTGAAGGCATGGGAAGGAAAACAAGAAGAGAGAGAGAGAGAGAGCTGGGTAGATAAGAGAGAAGAGTCAAAGTTAAAAGAGGAACGATAGCCTGATCACGTGGTGGCGCAGTGGAGCATTGGACTGGGATGCAGAGGACCCAGGTTCAAAACCCTGAAGTCACCGGCTTGAGCACAGGCTCATCTGGTTTGAGCAAGGCTCACCAGCTTGAGCCCAGGGTTGCTGGCTCGAGCAAGGGGTCACTTGCTCTGCTGTAGCCCCACGGTCAAGGCACATATGAGAAAGCATATGAACAACTAAAATGCTGCAACAAAGAATTGATGCTTCTCGTCTCTCTCCCTTCCTGTTTGTCTGTCCCTATCTGTCCCTCTCTGTTTCTGTCAAAAAAAAAAAAAGAAGTAGATGGAGTAGAGAGATAGAGACAGATGGAAATATGAGTCAGAGAAAGAGCCTGAGAAAGATGAGTTCTGCTCATAGGGGAAACAGTACACTAGGAGTAAAAATGAACCTGAAGTGAAAGAGGAAGAGAGCAGGTAGAAGAAAGGAGGGAGAAATGAGTTGAAAGGAAGTAAACACGGATGGTAGAAGGTAAAAGATAGGAGATGAGTGGGGATCCATGGACAGGAGTAAATGGGAAGACTAATGAATGGGAGAAGGGAATGTGAAAACCGGGGAGAGCATGTGATGATGTTGAGAGAGGCCGTGGGAGGAAGGGAAATTGGAGAACTAGGCGGGCAGTAGTGTCAAAGAAGATCCCAGTTCTGTGGAGAGTGGGCTGACAGAATTCCTTTCCCAAGTGGAGCTGGAGCATTTCCCTGTCTTGCTATCTATCTCCTTTGCTCAGGCCTCAAGGGCCAGCAAGGACAGGAAAAGGGTGGGAAACACTGTCAGCCTACTGTAGGATATTGCCTTTCATCAAGTTCAAAGGAGCCTCCAGTCTTCCTTTCTATGGTCTAACACACTTTTCTCTGCTCATCCTATCCCCATTCTTTTCTGCCCTCTGTGTGGTCAGCTCCTAACTTGGAATGAGCAGGCCTGCCCTGTGGAAAAAGGAAATGCAAAACCTTGTTGCCTTTTTATCTAAAGTTTGTCTTTGTGGGTCATAAGGTGAGGAATGTGCATGGTATCACTGAAGTCCTCACTTTTTATTTTATTTTATATTTTTCTTTTCCAAATGAGAGGAGGGAGATAGAGAAACAGACTCCCACAAGTGCCCTAAGGGGGATCCACCTGGCAACCCCCATCTGGGGCTGATGCTCTGCCCATCTGAGGCCATGCTCACAACTGAGCTATTTTTAGCACCTGAGTCGGAGACTCCATGGAGCATCCTCAGTGCCTGGGGCCCATGCACTTGAACCAATTGAGCCAGGGCTGCAAGAGGGGAAGAGAGATAGAGAAGGAGAAAGGGGAGGGAGAGGGGAGGAGAAGTAGATGGTTACTTCTCCTGTGTGCCCTGACCGAGAATTGAACCCAAGGCATCCACATGTTGCCCTAATGCTCTACTGCTGAGCCGACTGGCCAGGGAAGTATTCACTTATTTTAAATTAGCTGCATCACATTCTGCTGTTACCAAGAATCAGGGAGCATCTATTAAGCATTTATATGTGCTTCACGCTATGCCAAGTGCTTTTACATACATGTCTTGTGTAATCCTCATAAAGACCCTGAGAGGTAGACATTATTAATCCCCACCCTTGTGGGTAAAAAGCTGTGGCTGGGAGAAGTTAAATAATTTATGAAACGCCATGCAGCCAGTAAGTGGTAGAGCAGGAAAGCTGTTTATTCAGTCTCCAAGGAGTGTATTATTTCTATAATGAGGTAAAAGCATGTCATAACCAAAGTCATAATTATATATTTGATTAATTAAAAAAAGAAGGGAGAACAACTTTTGCCATGAAACTGAGAAGCTGGAATATGAAGTAGCTGATATCAAAAAGACCTTGAGTATCAGAAATGTCCCATTGCTTCAGCGGAGAAAAATATTCCTGGGCCTGGGCTTTGTCTGGCCCCTTTGGGTTCTAGACATACTCTCTTTGTTCTGTGCTTTAGTTATTTCCCCACCACACAAACCTGATCTGTGAAACAAGCTCAAAAGGTTTACAGAACATTGATCTCCAATCTATGCTGAACTCAATTCCTAGTCCAGGGTTTAGCTTTACCCCTACCTTCAGGTTCTCTTTTATAACTTAATGTTTGGAAGACCTCCCTAAATCACTAGAAATATATTTCCAATTTGGCAATGTCATATGCACTATACATTCATAACTTGAAAATAATAATGGTCTGTCACCAAGAGAAAAAAGTCAAAGTGAAGTGTTCATTCATAGACTACCTGCCTTGAGCAAAGCCCAGTTGTCAGAAATGTTCTTTCTCCTGGGGCTGCTGACTACTCTCAAAAGTACTAGATCCAGAAGGTGTGGCTGGTGCTGAAAACCAGCCTGGACTCCCTTCACCAGCCCATTCATTCTGGCATGTGAAGACAGCCCAGAGAAAGAGGAAACTATTGTTAATGGCTCTGCCCAGAGAAAGATCCCCTTTTTATCCCACCATGCAGGGGAGAACATTCCAATTTTCACAAAGGCCCCCAATGATGTTTTAAGTGAAGCTCTGTTCTTCCTCTCTTCCTCTTCATTTTCTAAATTTATTTCCCAGACTTTTACTTCCAGAAATAGTTGTGGCCATGAAAAGGTGACTGGTTTTGGATTTACCCTCCCAAATAAGAAGCTATCATAAACAGGACAAAATATGTAAAGCAACTGTTTCAGGCATTGAAAATAGGAAGCATAGGATTTTTTTTCATTCTCATTTATTTATTTTTGTTTTTTTATATTATTTTATTTTTAAAAATATTTTATTGATTGATTTGTAGAGAGAGGAGAGAGGGAGAATGAAAGAGGGAGGAGCGGGAAGCATCAACTCATAGTTGTTTCCCATATGTGTCCTGACCATGCAAGCCCAGGGTTTTGAACCAGTGACCTTAAAATTCCAGATCAATGCTCAATCTACTGTGCCACCACAGGCCAGGCCATTTTTTATTTTTTAATTACAGTTGACACACAATATTATATTAGTTTCAGGTGTACACCTCAGTGATTAGACATTATGTAACTAAGTGATCATCCTAAAAAATTTCATACCCATCTGACCCCATACATAGTCATTAGAATGTTATTGAATATATTCCCTACACTGTACTTTACATCCCCATGACTATTTTGTAACAACCAATTTGTACTTCTTATTCTCTTCACCTCTTCAACAACCCCCCCCCCCAGACCCCCTTACATCTGGCAACCATCAAAATGTTCTCTGTGTCCACAAGTCTGTTTCTGTTCTGCTTGTTTATTCTGTTTTTTTTAAAAGTGTTGATAGTTATATATTTATTGCTATTTTATTATTCATGTTTTCTTCTTCTTCTTAAAGGAGACCATTTAACATTTCATGTAATACTGGGTTGGTGGTGATAAACTCCTTTAGTTTTTTTGTTTTGTTTTGTTTTGTCTAGGAAACTCTTCATATGTCCTTTGATTTTAAATGACAGCTTTTCTGGGTAGAGTAATCATGGTTGTAGGTCCTTGTTTTTCATTATCTTGAATATTTATTGCTAATTTGTTCTAGTCTGCAAAGTTTCTGTTGACAAATCAGCTGTAGATAACTTCTTTTTTCTTGCTGCTTTTAAGATTCTTTCTTTGTCTTTAACTATTTTAATTATGATGAATCTTGGTGTGGGCCTCTTTGGGTTCATCTTGTTTGGGATTCTGCACTTTCTGGACTTGTATGTCTATTTCCTTCATTAGGTTAGGGAAGTTTTCCATCATTTTTCTTTTATAGTTTTATTTAAACAATTAATTTTAACGTGGTGACATTGGTCAACTAGAGCATATAGATTTAGAGAAAACATCTCCAGATCATTTTGACATTTGATTATGTTGTATACCCATCACCCAAAGTCAAATTGTCCTCCATCACCTTTTATTTGGTTTTCTTTATGCCCCTCCCCGCTCCCTACCCCCTTCCTTTCCCTCTCCCTGGTAACCACTGCACTCTTATCTATGTTATGTTCAGGAGTCTCAATTTTGTGTACCACCTATGTATGGAATCATACAGTTCTTAGTTTTTTCTGATTTACTTATTTCACTCATTATAATGTTATCAAGTTCCATCCACATTGTTGTAAATGATCCAATGTCATCATTTCTTATGGCTGAGTAGTATTCCATAGTATCTATGTACCACATCTTCTTTATCCAATCTTCTATTGAAGGGCTTTTTGGTTGTTTCCATGTCTTGGCCACTGTGAACAATGCTGCAATGAACATGGGTGGCATGTGTCTTTACGTACCAGTGTTTTTGAGTTTTGGGGGTATATACCCTGTAAAGGGATTGCTGGGTCATATGGTAGTTCTATTTTTAATTTTTTGAGGAACCACCATACTTTCTTCCATAATGGTTGTACTACTTTACATTTCCACCAACAGTGGATGAAGGTTCCCTTTTCTCCACAGCCTCTCCAACACTTGTTATTAGCTGTGTTGTTGATAATAGCTAATCTAACAGGTGTGAGGTGGTATCTTATTGTAGTTTTGATTTGCATTTCTCTAATAGCTAGTGAAGATGAGCATCTTTTCATATATCTGTTGCCCATTTGTATTTCTTTCTGGGAGAAGTGTCTGTTCATGTCCTCTTCCCATTTTCTTTATTGGATTGTTTGCTTGTTTGTTGTTGAATTTTGTGAGTTCTTTTTATATTTTGGATATTAACCCCTTATCTGAGCTGTTGTTTGAAAAAGTCATCTCCCATTTAGTTGACTGTTTTGTTGTCAGTTTCTTTTGCTGTGCAAAAGCTTCTTAGTCTGATGTAGTTCCATTCATTTATCTTTGCCTTTACTTCCCTTGCCTTTGGAGTTAAATTCATAAAGTGCTCTTTATAACCAAGGTCCATGAGTTTAGTACCTATGTTTTCTTCTATGTAATTTATTGTTTCAGATTTTATATTTAGGTCTTTGATACATTTTGAATTAATTTTTGTACAAGGAGACAAACAATAGTCGAGTTTTATTCTTTTGCATCTGGCTTTCCAGTTTTCCCAGCACCATTTATTGAAGAGGCTTTCTTTTCTCCATTGTGTGTTTTTGGCTGCTTTATCAAAGATAATTTGACCATATATATGTGGTTTTATTTTTTGGCTCTCTATTCTGTGCCATTTGTCTGAGTGTCTATTTTTCTGCCAATACCATGCTGTTTTGATTATTGTGGCTCTGTAGTATAGTTTGAAGTCAGGAATTGTAATGCCCCAGCTTCATTTTTCTTTCCTTAAGATTACTTTGGCTATTTGGTTATTTTATGGTTCCATAAAAACCTGATGATTTTTTGTTCCATTTCTTTAAAAAATGACATTGGAATTTTTATGGGAATTGCATTAAATTTGTATATTGCTTTGGGTAATATGGTCATTTTAGCTATATTTATTCTTCCTAGTCAAGAACAGGGAATATTTTTTCATTTCATTGTCTTTCTCTATTTCTTTTAACAATGCTTTGTAGTTTTCATTATATAGGTCCTTTACATTCTTTGTTATGTTTATTCTTAGGTATTTTATTTTAGTTTTTGCAGCCATGAAGGGGATTTTTTTTTTTTAGTTCAATTTTTGAAGTTTCATTGTTGGCATTTAAGAAAGCAATAGACTTCTTTATGTTAATTTTGTATCCTGCCACCTTACTGTATTGGTTTATTTTTCTAATGGTCTTTCTGTGGAGTCTTGGGGCTTTCCATATACAGGATTATATCATCTGCAAAAAGAGAAACTTTTACTTCCTCTTTCCCAATATGAATGCCTTTTATTTCTTTCTCTTGTCTGGTTGCTCTGGCTAGAACTTCTAGCACTATGTTGAATAAGAGTGAAGAGAGTAAGCAGCCTTGTCTTTTTCCTGATTTTAGAGGAAAAGTCTTCAGTTTTTTTGCCATTTAATATGATGTTAGCTGATGATTTCTCATAAATTGCCTTTATTATGTTGAGATATTTTCCTTCTATACCCCTTTTGTTGAGTGTTTTAAACATAAAATGATGTATTTTATCAAATGTTTTTTCTGCATCTCTTGATAGTATCATATGGTTTATGTTCTTTGTTTGTTGATATGATGTATTACATTAATTGCATGCATATGTTGAAGCATCCTTGTGATTCTGGGATGAATCTCACTTGATCGTGGTGAATTATTTTTCTAATGTGTTGTATTTGGTTTGCTAGTATTTTGCTTAGGATTTTTGCATCTGTATTCATTAGAGATATTGGTCTGTAGTTTTCTTTTTTTGTGCTGTCCTTGCCAGGTTTTGGTATGAGGGTTATGTTGACCTCATAAAATGTGTTTGAAAAAGTATTGCTTCTTCTTCAATTTTTTGGAAGAGTTTGAGTAGAATAGGAACCAAATCTTCTTTGAATGTTTGATAGAATTCATTAGTATAGCCATCTAGCCCTGGACTTTTATTTTTGGGGAGGTTTTAGATAGTTGTTTCTAAACAGACCCTGCTTATTGATCTGTTTAGGCTTTCTACTTCTTCATGATTCAGTCTAGAAAGATTAAATTGTTCTAGGAATTTATTCATTTCTTCTGAATTGTTAAATTTGGTGGCATATAGTTTTTCATAGTATTCTACAATAATCCTTTGTATATCTATGGTATCTGTGGTGATTTCTCCTCTTCCATTTTGGATTTTGTTTATATGAGTCCTTTCTCTTTTTTCCTTAGTGAGTCTTGTCAAGGTTTGTCAATTTTGTTGATCTTTTCAAAGAACCAGCTCCTTGTTTTATTGATTGTTTCTATACTTTTCTCTTTTCTATTTAATTTGTTTTTGCTCTAATTCTTCTTCTTATTTTTTTCTTCTGCTGGTTTTGGGTTGCCCTTGTTCTTCTTTTTCTAGTTCCTTAAGATGTGATGTTAAGTTTTACTTGGGCTCTCTCTTGTTTGTTTATATAATCCTGTAATGATATGAACTTCCTTCTTATTACTGTTTTTGCTGCATCCCAGAGATTCTGATTTATTGTGTTGTAATTTTCATTTGTCTGTATATATCTTTTGAGCTCTATTTTCATTTCTTCTTTGACCCTGTTATTTTTTAGAAGTATGTTGTTTAATTTCTACATTTTTGTTGGTTTGTTTACTTCTTTTTTGAAGCTGAATTCCAGTTTGAAAGCTTTATAATCAGAGAATATGCTTGGTATAATTTCAGTATTTCTGAATTTGTTGATGTTAGTTTTGTGTCCCAACATATGGTCAATTCTTGAGAATGTACCATGTACACTGGAGAAAAATATATACTCTGAAGTTTTGGGATGAAATGTCCTATAGATGTCTATCATATCCAATTGTTTTAGTGTTTTATTTAAGGCCAATATTTCTTTATTAATTTTCTGTTTGGATGAATGATCTGGAGCCATCAGTGGTATATTGAGGTCTCCAAGTATGATTGTATTTTTGTCAGTTTTTATTTTTAGATCAGTTAGTAGATGTCTTATATAATTTGGTGCTCCTTCGTTTGGTGCATATATATTAAGAATTGTTATATCTTCATGATTTATTGTCCCCTTTATCATTATGAATGACTATCTTTGTCTCTCATTACCTTTGTTGTCTTATAGTCAGCCTTGTTAGATGTGAGTATGGCTATACTTACTTTTCTTCGGATATTATTTGCTTGGAGAATCATTTTCCAACCTTTTACTTTGAGTCTGTTTTTATCTTTGTAGCTTAGATGTGTTTCTTGAAGGCAGCATACAGTTGGATTTTCTTTTCTTGATTCACTCTGCTACTCTTTTTTTTATTTATTTATGTTTAATGTAATTACTGACACTTGAGAGTTCCTTATTGCCATTTTATATAGTGCTTTCTAATAGCTGTACTTCTTGTTTGGTTCTTCTCTTTTGTATTTTTGTCATTTTCTTTTGGTTGGTTGTATTCCATACTTCTTTCCTCTGCTTCTTCTTTTTTAAGCTTTGTGTTTCAGTAGTATTTTCAAGGGTGGTTACCATTAGGTAATTAAAAGAATATCTGGCCTGTTCTATTAGCTAGCTTGTCACCTCATTTTTCATTTCCTTGATGAAGTATTCTTTTTTTCATTAAATTATTTTTTGAGCTCACTATGTTGCCTTTTAGAGCTTTCTTATATTTCACTGAGTATTTTTAGGACTTAAATTTTGAATTCCCTGTTATTTACCTTCAAACTTTCCACATAATTGAAACTGTTTTTCTAGATATTTTTCATTTATCTGACTATGTCTCTATCTTTTGTATCCATGATATTTTATTTCTTTTTCTTTAATGGCATTTGAGAGTGGTATTGTTTATAACACTAATAAAAAATAATTAAGAAAATAAAATAAAAATTGAAAAAATACAGTGAAAAAATAAAAAATTTATAATGATAAGTGGAACAAAAACTACAAAAAACAAGGAGCAGGAATGGAGGGGGAGATTACAAAAGAGAGAAAAAATGAAGTAAAAAATACACAAAATGCCACAAAGAAAAATATGAGTCCAGCCTGACCTGTGGTGATACAGTGGATAAAGCCTTAACCCAGAATGCTGAGGTCGCCACTTTGAAATTCTGGGCTTGCCTGATCAAGGCACATATGGGAGTTAATGTTTCCTGCTTCTCCCCTGCTTCCCTGTATCTCTTCTCTCTAAAATGAATAAATAAAATTAAAAGAAAGTTAAAGAAAAATGAGTCCAAAATATAATAATTTGATTATAAATGACAGTTGGATGACAGAAAAAAAGAAGAAGAAGAAAAGATAAAGGAGAAGAAACAAGAAGGGAGAATAAAGAGAAAGAAAGGACAAAAAACAAAATATAAAACAAAGAGAAAGAAAAAAAAAGAAAGAAAATAAAACAGAAGTAAAGGTTTCTGAAATGAAACCCTCACAAAAAACAGAAATAAAAAATGTAACAACTATGGATAATGTAGTTCAAAAGGAAAATAATTAAAAAAAAAGAAAAGAAATAAAAATGACAAAAGCATTTAAAAATGTAGTATTTTCCTGGTTTTGAGAGGTAGCTTCTTCCCTTTTTTCAGTAGGTGGCACTGTACTACGAGTTTTGCCTCTAAGGGGCTCTTGGGCAGAGGTCTACTGGTGTGTCCCTGTGGCAATCATGTAGGCTATGCCTCAGTCCCATTGGTAGGTGGGGCTTGTTAGGGCTTTGCAATTATATGGCTCTAGTAATGGCAGTCTCAGCTTTCCCGGCATCTCTCTGCACATCCCTCCCACTGGAGCTAGCAGCCTGGAGACTTAGCTGTGGGATCTGCCTCAGCTACTGTCCTTGCAGCAAGGGAATCTATGCACAGCCAGGTCCCCCGTCTAGCGCCACTCAAAGCACAGTTCTGGGCAAGGTAGAGGCAACCAGAGCCAGCAGTGAGAGCAGGCAGGGCAGAGCACAGACCAAGGACCAAGTGTCTTTCTGTTACACACAGGCAAAATTCTATGGGTTGGTGGGCATATCTAGCATGCCTCAGCATGCCACCGTTTTAATCTTCAGGGCTTTTCCTACTTGCGCTGCTTGGTAGCCCGCAACAGGCTACGTGTGTGTTCAGCTCTCATGACTCAGCAATGCACACAGATGGCTGCAGCTGCTTTTCAGGCACTCAGTGTGGCCAGTCTCAGGCTAAGGGTCTTTGCCCGTGCGTGCACCCAGTGCTGGAGATTGTGGGGAGGGGAATGCCCAAAGACGCTGGTGCCCATGCAGGTGCCCAGTGTTGATAATCCTGGACTAAGCACCCTGGTCCCTGCATGCTCTTCATGCTGGAGATTGTGAAGCTGGGAGTGCCCAAAGACACTGGTGCTCACGCAGGTGCCTAATGTTAATCTCAGGCTAAGCACCTTGGCCTGCCTGTGCGCCCACTTGCTCCCTCTGCTGGTGATGATACGTGGAGCTGCTAGCGCTGCACCAGTGATTGTGGAGCTGGGAGTGCACAAAGATGCTGGTGCCAGCCCATGCAGGCACCCTGGGCTGGTAATTTTAGGTGGATCTCACCACCCGTGCGTGCTCCCAGTGTCTGCGATCTCAGGCAGAGCTGTTGTATTCTTTTGTTTGGGCGCCTGCCCTAACTCATCTTCTTCCTCACTAGCTCAGTCCCTCCTCTTTGCCTGGCTCCAAACAAAAGTGCCCCTACCTCGGATCAGTGCGGAAAGCGAAATGCGCCGTCCTCCGTCTTATATATTCAGCCACTTTTTCACCCAATCACACCTTTGTCCGATGTGTGTAAATTTTGGATGCTCCTGAGGCTTTTTTCTTCTCTGTTTAGTTGTTGAATTTGTTGAAATTTCAAGGGGAGAGGTCAGAAATGTCCCTCATGGTGTCATTTCTTTGACATCCCCATCATTATTTTTTAATATGGGTTTTCAATTCCTTGCTCTCTCTCTTCTCCTTCTTGTAGCCCCATGATGCAAATGTTGGTAAGTTTGAAGTTGTCCTAGAGGCTCCTTATACTATCTATCATCACTTTATTTGGATTCTTTTCTCTGTTTGCTTTCATGATTGGGCATTTTCTGCTTCCTTATCTTCCAAATCTCTGATTTGGTCCTGTGCTTCATCAGTTCCATTGTTGGTTTCCTGTAATTTATTCTTCGTTTCAGTTAATATTTGCTTTATTTCTGACTGATTCCTTTTTATGTTTTTAGTTTTGTTTTTATGTTTCACATCTCTCTGTTGAAGTTCTCACTAAGTTCCTCTACTCTTCTCCTAAGTTCATTGAGCATCCTTATAACCAGTGTTTTGAACTCTGCATCTAGTAGATTGCTTGTCTGCATTTTATTTAGTTTTTTTTTCCCCTGGAGTTTTATTCTGTTCTTTCATTCAGGACAGTTCTTTCTCTCCTCATTTTGGCAGCCTTCCTGTGTTTGTTTCTAAATATTAGGTAGTGCTGCTACAGCTCCCAGGCTTGGTAAATTGGCCTTATGTAGTAGGTGTCCTGTAGGGTACAGTGGCACAGCCTCTCCATTCATCTAAGCTGGACACTCCAGGAATGTCCCCTTCTCTCATGTGGGCTGTGTGCACACTCCTGTGGTGGTTGAACCTTAATCGATGTTTGCACATCAGTGGTAATTCATCCCAAGGCCAATAGGTTGCCAGACTGGCTGCTATCATTGTGGTGGGTCAACTGTGCAGGGTTCCAGCCCATGAAGCAGGACTTACTTCAGCTAGGCTCTGGTGTCTGCTGACTCTGATCATTGAATGTGTTGCTTGTGGAGGTTGTTGGTTGGTGCTTTGATATGCTCAAAAGCTGTCTGCCAGGTGTGCTGGCTCTGGGAATTCACAAGGGGCACAGGCCAAGGTCATCCACCACCTGTGTTCTGCTCAGGGACACCTAGCATGAACTATAGAGAAATCTGCAAATTCTATGGGTTGCTATTTTACTTTGCTGAACATGAATTTTTTATTTTGTGCATCAAATCTGTCTATTTTTTCTTTTGTTGTCTGTGCATTTGGTGTTCTATCCAAGGAATCACTGCCAAATCCAATATCATGAAGATTTCCCCTATGTTTCCTTCTAAGAGTTTTATAGTTTTAGTCTTCTATTAAGTCTTTAATTCATTTTGAGTTAATTTATATATGCGGCATGTGGATATTAAGTTTTCCCAAAACCATTTTGTAAAAAGACTTTCATTTCCCATATTGATTTGTTTTGGCACCCTTATCAAAGATTATATGAGAGTGTATTTCTATACTGTTTTTTTCTATTTATTATGCAAGTACAACAGTTTTATTACTATAGCTTTGTAGCAAAATGTGAAATCAGGAAGTATAAGCCCTTTAATTTTGCTCTTTTTCAAGATTTTTTGGCCACGTGGGGTCCCTTCAAATTCTATGTAAATTTTAGAATAAAATTTTTAATTTCTGTCAAAAACAATATTGGAATTTTAACAGGGATTGCATTGAAGCTGAATATCACTTTGGGTAATACTGTTAATCTAAATATCTTAAATCTTCCAAGCTATGAGCATAGAATATCTTTATTTATCTATTTTTTAAAATTTTTCTTATCAAATTTTTAAAGTAATTTTTATTGTACAAATCTTTTATCTTCTTTGTCACATTAATTCCTGAGTATTTTGTTATTTTTGATGCTATAATAAATAGAATTGTTTACTTAATTTACTTTGGTGTGTGTGAGAGATAGAAAGAGAGAGACAGAAAGGGAGAGACAGAAAGGGAGAGAGATGAGAAACATCAACTCATAGTTGCATCACTTTAGTTGTCCATTGATTGCATCTCATACGCACCTTGATGAGGGGCTCCAGCCAAGCCAGTGACACCTTGCTCAAGCCAGAGACCTTGGGCTTCAAGCCAGTGAACATGGGGTCATGTCTATGATGTCTATGATACTGCACTTAAGCTGGCTAACCCGCACTCAAGCTGGTGAGCCTATGATCAAGCTGGTGACCTCGGAGTTTTAAGCCTGGGACCTCAGTTTCCCAAGTTGATGCTCTATCCACTATGCCATCACTGGTAAGGTTAATTAATTTACTTTTGAGGTTGTTTATTGTTTTTGTAAAAGAAGGTAACTAATTTTTGTATGTTGACTTTGCAGCCTGCTACTTTGCTGAAATTGTGTGTGTGTGTGTGTGTGTGTGTGTGTGTGTGTGTGGCATCTTTAGTGTTTTCTACATATAAATTATGTAATCAGCAAACAGAGATAATTTCACTTCTTTTATTCCTAACAGGATGCTTTGAATTTTTGTTTCTTGCCTGGCTAGAACTTCTAATACTATGTTAAATAAAAGTGGTGGTGTCCTTATCTTGTTCCTGATCATAGAGGAAAAGCTTTCAGTCTTTCACCATTAAGAATGATGTTAGCTGTGGGTTTTTCCTCTAAGGCCTTTATAATATTGAGATAGTTTCCTTCTATTCCTAGTTTGTTGAGTATTTCTATCATAAAGGGGTATTGGATTTTTCCAGATGACTTTTTGCATTAATTAAGTTGATAATGTGTTTTATTTTCCTTTATTCTGTTAATAAAGTATGTTATATTCATTAATGATCATAATTGTGAACCATCTTTGTATTCTAGGAGTAAATTTCCCTTGATCAGGAGTATAATCCTTTTAATATGCTGTTAAATTGTTGCCTAGCATTTTGTTGAGGATTTTTACTTCAACATTTATAAGGAATATTGGTCTGGCATTTTGTAGTGTCTTGGACATGGGCTTTTACTCAAGAAAAATACCCTTTAAAAATAAAAATGAGATAAACAAAAGTCAAGATTATTCATCAACAAAATATTTTCACTACATAAAATTTAGAAGTAAATTATTTAGCTTAAAAGGAAGTAATTTCAGGGGAAAACTAAGATTTATAGGAAGTAATAAAAGCATTAGAAAAGGTAAACATATGCATAAATATAAGAACCTATCCTTTATTTTTTAAATCTGTTTAAGAAATTTCAAAGTAAAAATAATAACTTCATTGTGGGATTTGTACCATGCATAGTAACAAATGCATGACAACAAAAGCATAAGAGATAGGGTATAAATGAATGCTACATTTATGTGAGAGTTATACAGTTTACCTGAAATGGTATTCAGTAGACTAATAAGTTAAAGACATACATTGTAGACCTGAGAGAAATCACTAAAAACAATGTAAATGGGTATAGCTAAAAAACCAATACAGGAAATAAAATGAAATACTAAAAATATTTGATTAGCATATTGAAGGCAAGAAATGAGTAGTAGAGAATCAAAAAATAACACAAAAAAATATTAAAATAGACTAAAACTCAACAATTTAATTGCATCAAATATAGTTTTACCTCTAATAAAAATTCAGAGATTTTTAGACCAGATAACAACAAAAAAAGATCCAACTATTTGGTACCTACAGAAATCTCTATACTTTATGAAGACATTGGCCTTGACAGGATAACTTGGTTGGCTAGAGCATCATCCAGAAGTATAGGGTGCCAGTCAGAGCACATACAGGAACAGATCTATGTTCCTGTCTCTGTATCTCTGTCTCTGTCTATCTCTCTTCCTTTCTCTCTCTCTAAAGTCAATAAAATAAACATTAAAAAGTTAAATATGAGTGACATCAGAGAAATGGCGCCATGAGGGGTGTTCCTAATACCTCTCCCTAAAATTTCAACAAATTCAATAACTAGAGACAGAAAAACAATCCCAGGAGCATCTGAAATACACATACATCAAACAAAGGTACAATTGGGCGAAAAGGTGGCTGATTATATAATCCACTCTGAAAGAAATAAGACAGAGAATGGAGTATTCAGCTTTCCTCACTGATCCAAAGAAGGGCTGCTTTCACTTGGAACTGAGAGGAAGGGAGTGTTAGGGGATAGGGAAGAAGCTGGCTAGGGAAGAGATGTTCAAGCAGAGGAGAGAGTGCCCATGGCTCAGCTTGAGATCACCAATGGAAAGCTAACATCAGCAGCAAACCCTGGCAGAGGTGGCTGAGTGGGCTGCCTGAGCAGACTGATACCAGAGCAATTTTGGGCTTTGTTTACTCCTGGTCTCCTGGTCAGTGAGCACGGGTGTTTTCACCTGGCACATTGGGTGTGGGCACCCACGTTCCTGGATGGAGGGGCTGGGTCAGAGACTGTCAGCAGTGGCCTTCTGTATGGGCTGTAGCCAGAGTTTCTGTATAATCCCCATTACCCGAACAAAGGCGCGTGGGAAGTGCGTGAGACCTGTCCAGATGGGGCACCTCCGCCAACCATACAGGCTAACAGAGCACATTACCATAAAGAGAACTGCAGAAGTGGTGCAGGGAAGGACTCACAGGCAGCTTGCTGGAGCAGGCAGCCTCTGGAGGGAAGACCCGCGGAATGCTGAAAGGAGTTTAACCTGCAGTCTGCTCACTGCCCTGATGGCTTATGCTGGTGGCTCTGGCTGACAAAGCCTTCTTTCCCAGGCCTGCAGTTTAAGCCAAACCAGAGGAGGAACTTGATAGTTCTTAGGGCCTCTTGCTCTGCAGGCAGTGGATGGGGCGACTTCTAGCCAGCCAATAGAGGTTAAAAAGCACAGTCCCACATAACAGACCTCAGAGAACACTGTGGAAGTTGGGCAGGCTGGGCTGTAGGCTTCTTTTTTTTTTCCCAACTGTGGAGAGCAGACCGATAGAGCACTGAGGTAAAGTTAACTAGACATACTCAGGGAACCTTAAAAAAGGAGCCTGACCAGAAATCAGCTCACTCCCCTGCCTGCTTGAGCTGGTGGCTCTGGTTGACAAAGCTTTCATACACAGAGCTGTGCTTTGAACAAACCTGGAAGAGGGATTTGGCAGCTTTTAAGACCTCTTGTTCTGCAGGCAGTGACTGGGGCATCTTCCTGCCAGCCGATACAGGTTATAAAGTGTAAAAAGCCTGAGAAGAGTAAACCTGTGGAGCACTGAGCCATACTAGACATGCCTGGAGACTTGTAGAATGACACTTGAAAAGCAATCAGCTCCCAGCCCTGCCTGGTTACTACACTGGCGGCTCTGGCTGGCTAAAGCTTTACCCAGAACCCTGCTTTAAGCAGGGATAAAGGGCGGATTGGCAGCTCTTAGAGCCTCTTGCTCTCTAGGCAGTGGCTGGGGAAACTTCACAGTTGGGTTCCCAGGCTGCTGGTTCAGGAAGAAGAGATCTGGGGAGAGACTCCGGGGAAATGGACTCTCCCATTGTTGGAACCTGCAAACGCTAACAAGCTCTGCCTACCAAATGAACTAAGGCCTAGTTTATATTACCATTATAGCAAAACATCAACTGAAAATCTTGGCCTAAGAGTGCCACAGGAACAGAACCTAGGGTATAGCAGCACCAGCCAAAAAGAGAGAGAAAAAAGAAAAAGGAAGAAGATAACCTTTCAAAACCAGGTAAAGTTTATAATCTGTATAACTTTTTTATGTTTTCTTTCATTTTTTATCTTTTTATTCTTCCCCCTTGGTCATTTTATCCTCTTACTGTTTTATTTTTTCTTTTCATTTTGAACTTCATTACCCATAGGTGTTACATTTTCTATTCTTTTTTTTTTTTTCTATGAGGGTTACATTCCAAAAACCTTAACTCTTTTTTCTCTTTTCTTTTTTTCTTGTCTCTTCTTTTCTATCTCTCTCTTTTGGTTTCTTCTTTTCTCTTTCACTCTAATTCGATCCTCACTCACAAACAAATTATTTTATTCTGGATTCAAATTTTTTCTTTGTGGCATTTTGTGTGCTTTTTATTTTACTTTTCATATCATTAGCCTTTCCCCCAAGTCTGGCTCTCCATTCTAGGTAGTTTTTGTTCCACTTAATACAATAGAATTTTCATTTTTTACTATATTCTTTTTTCATTTTTCTCTTTTTCTTCTTTTCTCTTTCACTATTTCTCTCATTTGTAGCATTTTGTGGGTTTTTACCTCATTTTTAACCTCTTTGTCACTTCCTCCCAACTCAGGCCCTTTATTCTATATAGTTTTTGTTCCACTTAGAACAATAGAATTTTCAGTTTTTCACTATAGTTTCTCAAAAAATATTTTTTATTATTTTAATTTTTAATTATTTTTATTAACTCTTATTAGTGTTATTAACAATACCACTCTCAAATGCCATTAAGAAAAAATAAAATGAATATCATGGATACAAAAAACAGAGATATAGCTCAGATAGATGAGAAAAAATGTATATAAAAAATTTTAATAGCTTGAAAACCTTGGAGTTAAATGACAGAGAATTTAAAATTCAAGTCCTAAAAATACTCAGGGATATACAAGAAAGCACAGAAAGGCAGTTTAGGGAGCTCAGAAAACAATTCAATGAACAGAAAGAATATATCACCAAGGAAACTGAAACTATGAAAACGAATCAAACAGAGATAAAAACACTCAATTCATGAATTGAAAACCAAGGTAACAAGCTTAGCTAATAGAACAAGCCAGATAGAGGAGAGAATTAGTGACATAGAAGGCAGGCAACTAGAGGCACTACAGAGGGAAGAGGAGAGAGACTCATGAATTAAAAAAAATGAGAAAGCCCCACAGGAATTGTCTGACTCCATCAAAAACAGCAACATAAGAATAATGGGTATATCAGAAGGAGAAGAAAAAGAAAATGGAATGGAGAACATATTCAAACAAATAATAGATGCGAACTTCCCAAACCTGTGGAAAGAACTAAAGCCTCAAATTTAAGAAACAAATAGAACACTGAGTTATCTTAACCCTAACAAGACACATCATAATGAAATGATCACAAACCAATGACAAAGAAAAAATTCTCAAGGCAGCCAGGGAAAAGAATACAACATATAAATGAAGGCCCATTAGATTATCATCAGATTCCTCAGCAGAAACTCTACAAGCTAGAAGAGACTGGACCCCAATATTTAAAGTTCTGAAAGAGAGGAACTTCCAGCCAAGAATACTATGCCCATCAAAGATATCCTTCAAATATGAAGGAGAAATAAAAACATTCACAGATACAGAAAAGATGAGGGAATTTATCACCAGAAAACTACCATTTCAGGAAATACTAAAAGGGGTTTTCTGACCAGATACAAAAAACAAAACTAGAAGTAAAGGCTCCATTAAGATCACAATAAAAACAAGTTTAATCTGTGACAACAGAACAGAAACAAAAAAGGGGAGAGGACAAAGATTAACAGTAGCAAAGGAGGATGGAGTGTAGAAGCACTCATGAGATAATGTACTACAATGAACATGATATGTATCCTTTCCATTACTCAATGGTAACCACTCCTGAAAAAACCACCACAGAAGAACATGGCTTGAAAAAAGTAACAGAGGAAATAAGTATGGATTATAACCAAACAAAAACAAATGATAGAAAAACAAAAGAGAAGAATCAAACAAGATACAAAACTATCAGAAAACAATATATAAAATGGCAATAGGAAACCCTCAAGTGTCAATAATTACACTAAATGTAAATGGATTGAACTCACCAATAAAAAGACACAGTTGCAGAATAGATTAAAAAAGAAAATCCAACTATATGCTGCCTTCAAGAAACACATCTAAGCTACAAGGATAAAAACAAATTCAAAGTGAAAGATTGGAAAACAGTACTTCAAGCAAATAACATCCAATAAAAGCAGGTGTAGCAATACTCATATCTACAATGTTGACTACTAGACAGCAAAGATAATCAGAGACAAAAATGGTCATTTCATAATGATAAAGGGGACATTGAATTAAGAGGACATAACACTTCTTAATATATATGCACCAAACCAAGGAGTACCAAAATATATAAGACAGCTACTGACTGACCTAAAAACAAAAACCAACAAAAATACAACCATACTTGCAGACCTCAATACACTACTGACAGCTCTAGATCGTTCATCCAAACAGAAAATCAAAAAGGAAATACTGGCCTTAAACGAAACACCAGAAATATTGGATATAATAAATATGTACAGGACATTTCATCCCAAAGTGCCAGAGTATACAGTTTTCTCTAGTGTACATGGAACAGTCTCAAGAATTGACCATATGTTGGGCCATAAAAAATAGCATCAACAAATTCAGAAAGATTGAAATTATACAAAGCATATTCTCTGATCATAAAGCCTTGAAAATAGAATTCAACTTTAAAAAAGAGGTAAACAAACCCACAAAAATGTGGAAACTAAATGACATACTTTTAAGAAATGAGTGAGTCAAAGAAGAAATAAAAGCAGAGATCAAAATTTGCATACAGACAAGTGAAAATAACAATACAACATATCAGAATCTCTGGGATGCAGCAAAAGCAGTAATAAGATGGAAGTTCATTTCAGTATAGGCCTATATGAACAAACAAGAGAGAGCCCAAGTAAACCACTTAAATTTACATTTTAAAGAACTAGAAAAAAGAAGAGCAAAGGCAACTCAAAACCAGCAGAAGAAAGGAAATAATAAAAATCAGAGCAGAAATAAATACAATAGAGAACAGAAAAACTATAGAAAAAATTAATCAAACAAGGAGCTGGTTTTTTGAAGAGATCAACAAAATTGACAAACCCTTGGCAAGACTCACTAAGGAAAAAAGAGAAAGGATTCATCTAAACAAAATCCAAGATGAAAGAGGAGAAATCACCACAGATACCATAGATATACAAAGGATTATTGTAGAATACTATGAAAAACTATATGCTACCAAATTTAACAATCTAGAAGAAATGGATAAATTTCTAGAACAATATAATCTTCCTAGACTGAATCATGATGAAGCAGAAAGCTTAAACAGACCCCAAAACAGGGAGGAAATAAAAACAACTATCAAAATCCTCCCAAAAATAAAAGTCCTGAGCTGGACGGCTATACTAGTGAATACTATCAAACATTCAAAGAAGACTTGGTTCCTATTGTACTCAAAGTCTTCCAAAAAATTGAAGAAAAAGCAATACTTCCAAACACATTTTATGAGACCAACATAACCCTCATACTAAAACCTGGCAAGGACAACACAAAAAAAGAAAACTATAGACCAATATCTCTAATGAATACAGATGCTAAAATACTAAACAAAATATTAGCAAATTGAATACAACAACACGTTAAAAAAATAATTCATCATGATCAAGTGGGATTTATCCCTGAATCACAAAGATGGTTCAACATACGTAAGAACAGTTAACGTAACACACCATGTCAACAAACAAAGAATAAAAACCATATGATTCTATCAATAGATGCAGAAAAGTCATTTGATAAAATAGAACACCATTTTATGTTTAAAACACTCAAAAAATGGGTTTAGAAGGAAAGTATCTCAATATAATAAAGGCCTTTTATGATAAACCATCAGCTAACATCATATTAAATGGCATAAAACTGAGGCTTTTTCCCCTAAAATCATGAATAAGACAAGGTTGTCCACTCTCTTCGCTCTTATTCAACATAGTGCTAGAAGTTCTAGCCAGAGCAATCTGACAAGAAAGATAAATAAAATGCATTCATATTGTGAAAGAAGAAGTAAAGCTTTCACTTTTTTGCAGATGATATAATCCTATACATCGAAAACCCCAGAGACTCCACAAAAAGACTACTAGAAACAGTAAACCAATACAGTAAGGTTGCAGGATACAAATTTAATATACAAAAATACATTGCCTTCCTATATGCCAACAATGAAACATCAGGGAACAAACTCAAAAAAAAATAATCCCCTTTATGGTTGCAACAAAAACAATAGAATACCTAGGAATAAACATAACAAAGAATGTAAAGGACCTATATAATGAAAACTACAAAGCATTGTTAAGGGAAATCGAAAAGAATACAGTGAAATGGAAAAATATTTTTTTGTTCTTGTATAGGAAGAATAAATATAGTCAAAATGACTATATTACCCAAAGCGATATACAAATTTAATGCTATTCCCATCAAAATTCCAATGTCATTTTTTAAAGAAATAGAACAAAAATTCATCAGGTTTATATGGAACTATAAAAACCCCAAATAGCCAAAGCAATCCTAAGAAAAAAGAATGAAGCTGGGGGCATTATAATATCTGACTTCAAATTATATTATAGAGCCATGATAATCAGAACAGCATGGTATTGGCAGAAAACTAGACATTCAGACCAATGGAACAGAATAGAAACCCCAGAAATAAAACCACATATATATGGTTAAATAATCTTTTGATAAAGGGGCCAACAACACACAATGGAGAAAAGAAAACCTCTTCAACAAATGGTGCTGGGAAAACTGGAAAGCCACATGCAAAAGAATAAAACTTGACTACAGTTTACCCCTTGTACTGAAATTAATTCAAAATGAATCAAAGATCTAAATATAACACCTGAAACAATAAATTACATAGAAGAAAGCATAGATACTAAACTCATGAACCTTGGTTATAAAGAGCACTTTATGAATTTGACCCCAAAGGCAAGGGAAGTGAAGGCAAAGATAAATGAATGGAATCACATCAGACTAAGAAGCTTTTGCACAGCAAGTGAAACTGACAACAAAACAGACAGCCAACTAAATGGGAGATAATATTTTCAAACAAAAGCTCAGATAAGGGCCTAATATTCAAACTATACAAACAACTCATAAAACTCAACAACAAACAAACAAAGAATCCAATAAAACAGTGGGAAGAGGACATAAACAGACACTTCTCCCAGGAAGAAATATAAATAGCCAACAAATATATGAAAAGATGCTCATCCTCATTAGCTATTAGAGAAATGCAAATCAAAACTACAATAAGATACCACCTCACACCTGTTAGATTAGCTATTATCAACAACACAGCTAATAACAAGTGTTGGAGAGGCTGTGGAGAAAAAGGAATCCTCATCCACTGTTGGTGGGAATGTAAAATAGTACAACCATTATGGAAGAAAGTATGGTGGTTCCTCAAAAAATTAAAAATAGAACTACCATATGACCCAGCAATCCCTTTACAGGGTATATACCCCCAAAACTCAAAAACACTGGTACGTAAAGACACATGCCACCCATGTTCATTGCAGCATTGTTCACAGTGGCCAAGACATGGAAACAACCAAAAAGCCCTTCAATAGAAGATTGGATAAAGAAGATGTGGTACATAGATACTATGGAATACTACTCAGCCATAAGAAATGATGACATTGGATCATTTACAACAATGTGGATGGAACTTGATAACATTATAATGAATGAAATAAGTAAATCAGAAAAAATTAAGAACTACACTGTGTCCGTAAAGTCATGGTGCACTTTTGATTCCATACTTAGGTGGGACATAAAAATGAGTCTCATGGACATGGACAAGAAGAATGTGGTGGTTACTGGGAGCGGAGGGTGGGGTGGGGGCGGGGAGGTGAAGGGCACAAAAAAAACCAGATAGAAGGTGATGGAAGATAATTTGACTTTGGGTGATGGGTATGCAACATAATCAAATGTCAAAATAACCTGGAGATGTTTTCTCTGAAGCTATGTACCCTGATTGATCAATGTCATCCATTAAAATTAATAAATAAAAGAGTTAAATATAAAGACACAGACATATTGAAAACAAAGCAATGTAAAAATATACAATGGGGAAATGGTAAACATAAGAATTCTGCTGTATGGCTATCTTAATATCACACAAAATAAATGACAAGATAAGAATTGTTAGCAAGAGATAAAAAGCGACTTTCCTAATGATTAAAACAAAAAGGCTAATCCAGCAGTCAAATGTAATGTCCCCACTTAATAACAAACCCTTACTATATATGTGAAGCAAAAGTTGATTGAAAAAGAGAAGAAATAATCAACCCAACAACCATAGTAGAAGATTTTAACACTCTCTCCTCAGTAATTGATTAAACATGTAGAGAGGCCCTTGCTAGGTTGCTGGTTAAAGTGTTGTCTTAATACACCAAGGTTGTGGGTTCTATCCCTGGTCAGGGCACATGCAAGAATCAATCAGTTAATGCATAAATAAGTGAACAATAAAATTGATCTCTCCCTCCTTTCTTCATTCTAAAATTAACCAATAAATTAAAAAATTTTAAAAAAGAAAAGAATATGTGGACAAATAGGCCCCAGCTGAGTAGCTCAGTTGGTTAGTGTCATTCTGATACATATGCCAAGGTTGCAGGTTTGATCCTCAGTCAGGGCACATACAAGTATCAACCAATGAATGCATAAATAATGGGCCAACAAATTGGTATTTCTCTCTCTCTCTCTTTCTTTCTTTCTTTCTCTCTAAAATCAATAAAAAATTAAAAACAAATATATGGACAAATAAATCAGTAATGATACAGGAGATTTGAACATTAGCTACCAACTTGATCTAATTGACATTTATAGAGCACTTATCCCCAATAACTGCAGAATACCCATTCTTTTCCTGGGCATAGAGAACATTGATTGACCTAGACTTTATACCAGTCATAAAATAAGTATCAATAAATTTTAAAACACTGAAACATTACATGTATTTTCTCATGCTAAAATTAAATTTGAAATTACTAGAGATACCTAGAAACATTTGGAAGTTATGCAACATATTTTTTTTAAAAAATCAATGGTTAAAAGGTGAAATCACAAAAGAAATTATAAAATATTTCAAATGAAATAACAAGTATACAGCATTTCAATATGTGTAGAATATAGCTAAAGAGGTGTTTAGAAGGAAATTTGTACCTTTAAATACTTTTATTAGAAAATAATTTATTACATCAAAAAGTAAATAAGCATAAAAGCAGAAAACAATAAAATACAAAAGAAACAATAAAGAATATTAATAAAGCCTAAAGTTGATTCTTTAAAAAGACTGATAAAATTGATAAAAAACCCTCTGAGACTGATCAAGAAAAAAGAGAAAATACAAGTTAATAGTATTAGGAGCTATTACTATAGATCTTACAGACATTAAATAATAATGATGAAATATTATTAGCAACTTTATGCTAATAAATTCAGCAACTTAGATGGAAAAGACAAATTGAATGGTGATTACCAGAGGGAAAGGAGATGCAGGAAGATACAGGAAGGTAAGGGGGGTAAATGGTGAAGGAAGGAGGCTAGACTTGAGGTGATGAACACACAGTACAATGTACAGATGATGTGTTACAGAACTTGCATCTGAAACCTATATAATTTTGTGAACCAATGCCACCCAATAAATTCAATAAAATTAAAAGAAAAAAATTACAATTTTCTTGAAAAAGACAGCTATAAAATTGACACATGATGGAACAACATATATAAATAGCCCTACATCTATCAATTAAGTGAAGTTTGCTTTAAAAAAAAACTTCTAAAGAAAATAACTTCAGGCCCAAGTAAGTCACAGGTCAATTTAATCAAACATTTAAGAAATAGTACCAATCTAATGCAAACTCTTTCAGAAAATAGAATAATAAGCTTCACTTCCCAATTTACTTTATGAGGCCGGCATCACTTTGTATTATCAAAACCAGACAAAGATATTATAAGAAAGAAAACAGATTGGCATCACTCATGAATGTATATACAAAAAATTTAATGCAATTTTAGCATGTTGAATCTGATAATACATAAAAAGTAGTATACCATTACTAACTGAAGTTGAGGGTAAAGTTGCTTAACATTTAAAAAACTGTCAGTATAATTTATTATATTAACAGAATAAAAAATTGTTTTAGTAAAGACAAAACGATTGAAAATATTTGACATCCATTCAGATGAAAACCTCTCAACAAACTAAGAATAGAAGGGAACTTCCCATGTGTTAAAGATTTTCCCCCAAATTCTACAACTAACCTCATTCTTATTGGTGAAATTGGTTACATTCCCCCAAAACTCAGAACAAAAATAGGATGCCTACTCTCACTGTACATATTCAATATTTTACTGGAGGTCATAGCCAGTGCAAAAAAATGAAGGTGTAATTATTGAAAAGAAGAAAGTAAATCTGTCTTTATTACAACATGATTGTCTGTGTAGAAAATACTATGAAATTTAGCCCACCTACCCTATATTCCCCCACCCCAAATTTAAAAAAATCCACTATAACTAATAAGTAATTCATCCTAGTATGGTTTGTAGAATATAAGGTCAATATACAAAGATCTATTTTCTTCCTATGCCTCTAAGCAAATGATTTAAAATTCAACTTTAAAATGATGTCATTTACGGGGGAAGCAAGATGGTGATGGAGTAGGCGGACGTACCAACTTCCAACTCCCAGAACCAAAGTGGATTATAACTCAATTTCAAGAACCATCATCTGGATAAACCAACTTTGAACTAAACTAAGTGGACTCTTCAACCAAGGAACACTGCAAAAGCCACATTGAGACTGGTAGGAATAGCAAAAACGCGAAAAGGGCTGCCCAGCTCCCCGGAGCAAATGGCAGCCCGGAGAGACCCACGTGGTGGGAGGAAAGTTTGGCGGAGAGGGAGGGACCTGGGTCCCAGGAACCAAGCCCCAGCCTGCAGTCCCAGAGCCTAGAAGAGGCGTTTGGACAGTTTTGAGCTGTGAAACAAGTGAGGGAGCTCCCAGGCCTACAGTGTGGAGTATTAGGGCCCTTCCTACTCTGCTGAGGGTTGCTGAAGGGTTTGGGGCGGCAGGACGCTGAAACGCGGTTCTGTCGGCGTGGGCAGAGGCCAAGCCGGTGTGAGCTAGGTCTAGCCCAGCAGGGTCAGAGGGGACGCGCGAAAGAGCTCTGGAAGCTGCGGGCCCGCCTGTAATGCCACCTACAGGGACAAAGCGGGAGACCAGGAACGGGCAGAAATCTGCTCTGCGACCCTGCACAAGCCGGGCCTGACCGCGGGGACCGGGCTAGGACCAGGGACGGGCAGGGGCTCACGGCTGAGCTCACGCTACCAGCTCCACCCGGCCGGAGAAACCACAGTTCGCCATTATACGTGCACGAGCGGGCTCCGAGCGCTGGAACGGGGTAGACCCCGAGATAAGTGGAAGCTCGCAGCTGAACCCACACTACTATCCCCGCCGGGCCAGAGAAACCGCGGATTGCCATCCTACGTGCACGAGCAGGCTCCGAACGCGGAGGAGGGGTACAGTCTGGGACGAGCGGAAGTACGCAGCTGAGGGGAAGCCAGCAAACATGCCCGGCCCAATAAACCTGGGTTTGCGACCCTGCACCGAAGGGCCCTGGCCTTGAAGGCGGGGCTAAAGCTCCGGACGGGCAAAGGCTCACAGCTGAGAGCACCTCAAAAGCCCCGCCCAACCCGTGAAACTGTGGCGAGCAGGCTCTGACTGTGGGTTCTGGGCGGAAGTCCGAAAACAGGCTAGATCTGCAGCTGAGCTAAGGTGCTCACCTCTACCATTGGTGCTGAGGCTTGTGGCTTGAGTGACAGCCCCTCCCTCAAGGGAGAGGCAAAAATCACAGCAAAAGCAACAGTGGGCCGGAGCTGGCAACACCCATACCCAACCACCCTAGGCAGTGGCAGAGGGGGTGGGGGGACTGCAGACAGACCACACCTAGAGAACACAAAGGCAACACCTACTGGACTCCAGTGGCCACAACATGCTTATAACAGAAAAAATGGGCAGGCAGAGGAATGCAAAACAAATGAATCAAAAGAAATCCCCAGAGAAGGACCTAAATGAACCAGATATAACCAAATTACCAGAAGCAGAATTTAGAATGATGATAGTTAGGATGTTCAAAGAAATTAGAGCAACAATGGATAGTCATTATGAACAACTAAATAAAGAGATAACAAGTATAGAAAACGAAATTAAAATAATAATAAAGAATCAGACAGAAATGACAAATACAGTATCAGAACTGAAGACCACAATGGAAGGAATTAAAAGCAGGATGAATCACGCTGAGGATCGAATAAGCGAGTTAGAGGACACAATAAACAAAGGCACAGAAGCAGAGAAGAAAAAGGAAAAGAGACTAAAAAAATGTGAGGAAACTCTAAGGGAGCTTTGTGACAACATGAAGAGAAACAACATTCGCATCATAGGAATGCCTGAAGAAGAGGAGAGAAAACAGGAAATGGAAACTTTGTTCAATCAAATCATAGCAGAAAACTTTCCTAAATTAAGGCTGGGAAACACTCCACACATTCAAGAAGCACACAGAACTCCATAAAAGAGAAACCCAAAAAGATCTACACCAAGACACATCATAGTTAACATACCAAAGCTAATGGATAAAGAAAAAATTTTAAAAGCTGCTAGGGAAAAAAAGGCTATCACCTACAAAGGAGCCCCCATAAGGATGACATCGGACTTCTCAACAGAAACACTTGAGGCCAGAAGGGAATGGCAAGATATAATCAAAGTAATGCAGAACAAGAACCTACAACCAAGACTACTCTATCCAGCAAGGCTAACGTTTAAAATTAAAGGAGAAATAAAGAACTTCCCAGAAAAAGAAAGCCTCAAGAAATTCATAAAAAACAAATCAATTCTGCAAGAGATACTAAGGGGCCTGTTGTGAACAGTTTAAAGGGAGGAAAGAATAGAGCAAAAGAAGAATACAGCTTTAAAGAATAAAATGGCAATAAACAACTACATATCAATAATAACCTTAAATGTAAATGGATTAAATGATCCAATCAAAAGACATAGGGTAGCTACATGGATAAAGAAACAGGACCCAACATATGCTGTCTACAAGAGACACACCTTAAAACAAAAGATGCACATAGACTGAAGGTAAAAGGATGGAAAAAAATATTTCATGCAAATGGAAATGAAAAAAAAGCAGGGGTAGCAGTACTTATATCTGACAACATGGACTTTAAAACAGAGGCTGTAGTAAGAGATAAAGAAGGACACTACATAATAATAAAGGGAACAATTCAACAGGAAGATATAACTATTATAAATATCTATGCACCAAATATAGGAGCCCCGACATACATAAAGCAGACTTTGATGGATATAAAGGGCGAGATTAACAGCAATACTATCATAGTAGAGGATTTCAATACCCCTCTAACAACACTGAATAGATCCTCAAGAAAGAAAATCAATAAAGAAACAGCAGACTTAAAGGATACACTAGATCAACTTGATTTAATAAATATCTTCAGAACTTTTCACCCTAAAGCAGTAGAATATACATTGTTCTCAAGCACTCATGGTACGTTTTCTAGGATAGACCACATGTTAGGACACAAAAATGGCCTCAATAAATTTAAGAAGATTGAAATCATATCAAGCATTTTCTCTCATCACAATGCCATGAAACTAGAAATTAACCACAAAATAAAAACTGAAAAATACTCAAACACTTGGAAACTAAATAGCATGATATTAAATTATGAATGGATTAACAATGAGATCAAAGAAGAAATAAAAAAGTTTCTAGAAACAAATGATAATGAGCATACATCAACTCAAAATTTATGGGACACAACAAAAGCAGTTCTGAGAGGGAAGTTTACTGCACTACAGGCATATCATAAGAAGCTAGAAAAAGCTCAAATAAGCAACCTACCCTGCATCTAAAAGAACAAGAAAAACAACAACAAATAAAACCCAAGACAAGTAAAAGGAAGGAAATAATAAAGATCAGAGCAGAAATAAATGACATAGAGGCTAAGAAAACAATACAAAGGATCAATGAAACCAGAAGCTGGTTTTTTGAAAAGGTAAACAAGATTGATGAACCTTTAACTAGACTCACCAAGAAAAAAAGAGAGAGGTCTCAAATAAATAAAATTAGAAAAAACAGTGGAGAAATAACAACTGACACAACAGAAATACAAAGCATTGTAAGAAAATATTATGAAGAACTAACTATATGCCAAAAAATTAGACAATCTTGGTGAAATGGACAAATTTCTTGAATCATATAACCTTCCAAAAATCAATCTGGAAGAATCAGAACACCTAAACGAAACAATTACAACCAATGAGATTGAAACAGTTATCAAAAAATTCCCCCAAAAAGGAAAGTCCTGGGCCTGATGGCTTCACAAGTGAATTCTATCAAAAATTCAAAGAACTAACTCCTATCCTCCTCAAGCTATTTCAAAAAATTCAAGATGAAGGAAAACTTCCATACTTTTTTTATGAGGCAAGCATAATTCTGATCCCCAAACCGGGCAAAGACAACACAAAGAAAGAAAATTATAGGCCTATATCCCTGATGAATTTAGTCGCTAAAATTCTCAACAAAATATTAGCCAACCGGATCCAGCAATATATGAAAAACTCATACACTATGATCAAGTGGGATTTATTCTGGAGAGGCAAGGCTGGTTCAATATTCGCAAATCAATCAATGTGATTCATCACATAAACAAAAGGAAGGACAAAAATCACATGATAATTTCAATAGATGCAGAAAAGGCATTTGATAAAATCCAGCACCCATTCATGCTCAAAACTCTCTGTAAAGTGGGAATACAGGGATCATTCCTTAACATGAAAGGCCATCTACGACTAACCAACAGCAAACATCATACTAAATGGACAAAAATTAAAAGCAATCCCCTTTAAGATCAGAAAACAGGCAGGGATGCCCCCTTTCATCACTCTTATTCAACATAGTTCTGGAAGTCCTAGCTACAGAAATCACACAAGAAGAAGAAATAAAAGGCATCCAAATTGGAAAAGAAGAAGTAAAACTGTCACTATTTGCAGATGATATGATATTGTATATTGAAAACCCGAAAATCTCAGTCAAAAAACTACTGGACCTTATAAATGAATTCAGCAAGGAGGCAGGATATAAAATTAATACTCAGAAATCAGAGGCATTTTTATATACCAACAATGAACTGTCAGCAAAAGAAATTAAGGAAACAATCCCCTTCACTTTTGCAGCCAAAAAAACAAAGTACCTAGGAGTAAATTTAACCAAGGAGGTTAAGGACTTGTACTCGCAAAATTATAGAACATTGATAAAAGAAATCAAGGAAGATACAAACAAGTGGAAGCACATACCCTGCTCATGGCTAGGAAGAATAAACATCATTAAAATGTCTATATTACCCAAAGCAATTTATAAATTCAATGTAATACCAATTAAAATACCAATGACATACTTCACAGATATAGAAAACACATTTCAAAAATTTATATGGAACCAAAAATACACGAACAGCCTCAGTAATCATAAAAAGAAAAAATAAAGCAGGAGGTATCACTCTTTCAGATATCAAGGTTTACTACAAGGCCAATATACTCAAGACAGCCTGGTACTGTCATAAGAACAGGCACATAGATCAATGGAACAGAACAGAGGACCCAGAAATAAACCCACACCTTTATGAACAACTGATATTTGACAAAGGAGAAAAGAACATACAATGGAGTAAAGACAACCTCTTTAACAAATGGTGTTCGGAAAATTGGACACCTGCAAAAAAATGAAACTAGACCATCAACTTACACCATTCACAAAAACAAATTCAAAATGGATAAAAGACTTATATGTAAGCCGTGAAACCATAAGCATCTTAGAAGAAAACATAGGAAGCAAGCTCTCCGACATCTGTAGCAGCAGTATATTTGCCTATTTATCTCCACAGGCATATGAAATAAAAGGCAAGATAAACAAATGGGACTATATCAAACTAAAAAGTTTTTGCCCAACTAAAGACTATAAGAACAGATTAAAAAGCCAACCCACACAATGGGAGGACATATTCGACAGCACATCTGATAAGGGGTTAATAACTAAAATTTATAAAGAACTTATAAAACTCAACACCAGGAAGACAAACAACCCAATCAAAAACTGGGCAAAAGAAATGAATAGAAATTTCTCCAAAGAGGACATACAGATGGCCAATAGGCATATGAAAAAATGCTCAACATCACTAATCATTAGAGAAATGCAAATTAAAACCACAATGAGATATCACCTCACACCAGTCAGAATGGCACTCATCAGCAAAACAACACAGAATAAATGCTGGCGAGGATGCGGAGAAAAGGGAACCCTCCTGCACTGCTGGTGGGAATGCAGACTGGTGCAGCCACTGTGGAAAACAGTTTGGAGATTTCTCAGAAAATTAAAAATGAAACCGTCTTTTGACCCAGCTATCCCACTTATAGGAATATACCCTAAGAACACCATTGCACTGTTCGAAAAGAAGAAATGCGCCCCCATGTTCGTGGCAGCATTGTTCACATTAGCGAAGATCTGGAACCAGCCTAATTGTCCGTCATAAGACGAGTGGATTAAAAAGCTATGGTACATATATACTATGGAATACTACTCAGCCATAAGAAATGATGACATCGGATCATTTACAACAAAATGGATGGACCTTGATAACATTATACGGAGTGAAATAAGTAAATCAGAAAAAAAGAAAAACTGAGAACAGCATGATTACATACATAGGTGGGACATAAAAGTGAGACTATGAGACATGGACAAGAGAGTGGTGGTTATGGGATGGGGGAGGGAGGGAAGAGTTGGATAGGGAAGAGGGGAGGAACACAGGGAAAACCAGATTGAAGGTGACAGAGGACAATTTGACTTTTGTTGACGGGTATGCAACACAATTGAATGATAAGATAACCTGGAGATGTTTTCATTGTACATATGTACCCTGATTTATTGGTGTCACCCCATTAGAATTAATAATAATAAAATATATTAAAAAATGATGTCATTTACAATGACATAAAAACATGAAATACTAAGGGGTAAACTTAACAAAAATATGTGCAAGTTTCTGTACTAAAAACTAGAAAATCTTTTGAGAAATTAAAGATCAAAAATAAATGAAAAGACATCCTGAGTTTATGGATAGGAAGAATCAATATTGTCAAGATGTCAGTTCTCAAATTAATATATAAATTCACAGCTTTCCAATCAAATTTCTAGTAACTTTTCCTGTAGATAATGGCAAACTGATTCCAAAATTTATAAGACTTTGCAAAGAAACTAGTATAGCTGAAACAATCTTAAAAACTGAGGAACAAAATTGAGAACTTACACTAATTAGTTTCAAGACTTATACAAAATGACATTATCAGGATGATGTAGTATTAGAATTAGCTTATATTAAAAAAAAAATGAAAAGTCAATGGAATAGAAATAATCCAGAATTAGACCTTCCTATCTAAAAATAATTGATTTTAAATAAAGGCACCAAAGCAATTCAACAGGTGGAATGAAAACAATTGGATAATAAATAATACTGGGGGGAAACCACTATAAAATATAGAAAAGTAAAAAAGTCTTGACCTCCCTTCCTTTTCACAACATATGCAAAAAGTAAGTTGAGGGGATCATAGACTGAAACATCAAAGCTAACATTTAAAAGTTTTTAGAAAAAAAGAACAGCCTGACCACATGGTGGTGCACTGGATAGAGCTTTGGACTGGGATGTGGAGGACCCAGGTTCAAAATCCCAAGGTCGCCAGCTTGAGCACGGACTCATTTGGTTTGAGCAAGGCTCACCAACTTGAGCCCAAGGTTGCTGGCTTGAGCAAGGGGTCACTTGGTCTGCTGCACCCCCCTCTTGCCCCCCTCCCGCTGGTCAAAGTACATATGAGAAAGCAATTGAACAACTAACGTGCCGCAACAAAGAATTAACGCTTTTCATCGCTCTCCCTTCTGATCTATCTGTACCTCTCTCTGTCTCTGTCACACACACACACACAAAAAAAAGGAACAACAAAACTTTAACACTTGGGGGTAGGCAGAGATTTCTTAGAGAGGACATAAGAAGCACTGACTGACTATAAAAGAAAAAAGTTAATAAAATAGACTAAAATTAATAACTTCTGATCAAAAGAAACTGTTAAGAAAATGCAAGGCGGAGAGAAGATGGCGATGGAGTAGGCGGAAGTACCAACTTCCAACTCCCAGAACCAAAGTGGATTATAACTCAATTTCAAGAACCATCATCTGGATAAACCAACTTTGAACTAAACTAAGTGGACTCTTCAACCAAGGAACACTGCAGAAGCCACATTGAGACTGGTAGGAATAGCGAAAAAGCGAAGAGGGCTGCCCAGCTCCCCGGAGCAAACGGCAGCCCGGAGAGACCCGCGTGGCGGGAGGAGAGTTTGGCAGAGAGGGAGGGACCTGGGTCCCAGGAACCAAGCCCCAGCCTGCAGTCCCAGAGCCTAGAAGAGGCGTTTGGACAGTATTGAGCTGTGAAGCAAGTGAGGATACTATTTGTGAAAAAGAGAGAGTTTTCTCAGACCAAAAATCTTTTGAAAGGGACAGCTCAGAAAGCCTCTCTCACAACCACGCACCCAGGGTTCGGGGAACTGGGACAGAGGAGAGGAACAGAGCAGTGGGAACAAAGAGTGAAATGAAGGCATGGAGACACTCTGAGGGACAGCCACCCCGACCCATGGGCTAAGTCACTTCCCTAATCGAAAACGAATATTTCCCCTGGAACTAGCAATACCAGCAAAGGGAGACAGGACACTAGCCAAACAAGCTCTCCTGCAGCAATTAGAGCAGAGCTGCTTAGAGGGAGGGAGCTCCCAGGCCTACAGTGTGGAGACTTAGGGCACTTCTAGCCCCCTGATGGTTGCTGAAGGCTATGGTTGCGGCAGGACGCTGAAACGCGGTCCTGTTGGTGTGAGCAGAGGCACAACCAGTGTGAGCTCAGTCTAGCCCAGAGGGGCAGAGGAGATGCGCAAAAGCGATCCTTTAGCTGCGGGCCCGCCTGTGACCCCACTTGTGGGGAAAAATACGGGCAGAGATCAGCTCTGCAACCCTGCACAAGCCGGCCCTGACCGCGGGGACGGGGCTAAGACCAGGGACGGGCGAGGGGCTCACGGTTGAGCTCACACTGCCAACCCCGCCCAGACGGAGAAACCACGGTGTGCCATCTGTGTGCGCGAGCGGGCTCCTAACGCAGGGGCAAGGGAGACTCTGAGACCAGCGGAAGTTCGCGGCTGAGCTCACGCTGCTTGCCCCGCCCAGCCGGAGAAACTGGGGATTAGCACCCTACGTGCCTGAGCGGGCTCCGAGCGTGGGGGCGGGGTAGGATCCAGAACGACCGGAAGTTAGCAGCTGAGCTCACGCCAGCAAACATGCCCAGCCCAATAATCCCCTGCGCAGGAGGGCCCTGGCCCCGAGGGCGGGGCTAAATTCTGGACGGGCAAAGGCTCACAGCTGAGAGAATGTCAAAAGCCCCGCCCAACTCACGAAACGGTGGCAAGCAGGCTCTGACTGAGGGGGCTGGGTGTAAGCTTCCAGAAACGGGCTTGGTCCGCAGCTGAGCAAAGGTGCTCACCTCTGCCCTGGGTGCTAAGGCTAGTGACTTGAGTGACAGCCCCTCCCGCAAAGGAGAGGCAGAAATCACAGCAATAGCTGCAGTGAGCCAGCGCTGGCAACGCCCAAACCCAACCGCCCTAGGCAGCGGCAGAGGGGGTGGCAAGCCTGCAGACAGACCACACCTAGAGAACACAAAGGCAACACATACTGGACTCCAGTGGCCACAACTTGCTTATACTCAGATAAAATGGGCAGGCAGAGGAATACAAACCAAATGAACCAAGAGAAATCCCCAGAGAAAGACCTGAATGAACCAGATATAACCAAACTATCAGAAGCAGAATTTAGAATAATGAAAGTTAGGATGTTCAAAGAAATTAGAGCAACAATGGATAGTCACTATGAGCACCTAAATAAAGAGATAACAAGTATAAAAAATGAAATTGAAATAATAAAAAAGAACCAGACAGAAATGACAAATACAGTATCAGAACTGAAGACCACAATGGAAGGAATTAAAAGCAGGATGAATCACGCTGAGGATCAAATCAGCGAGTTAGAGGACACAATAAACAAAGTTACAGAAGCAGAGAAAAAAAAGGAAAAGAGACTCAAAAAATGTGAGGAAACTCTAAGGGAGCTCTGTGACAACATGAAGAGAAACAACATTCGCATCATAGGGGTGCCTGAAGAAGAGGAAAGAGGACAAGAAATGGAAACTGTGTTCAATCAAATCATAGCAGAAAACTTCCCTAAATTAAGGCTGGGAAACATTCCACATGTTCAAGAAGCACACAGAACTCCATTAAAGAGAAACCCAAAAAGATCTTGTAAAGCCAGTAGTCAAGGCCGCCATCATAGCCGCCTGACCCACGCAGGTTCGCATTAGATTCGGACAGATTGTAATGAAACACAGGAGCCAAAAACTGGTGAGCCATCAGCTTTAATTCTAGCTTGCACCCGGCGGGCAAGCAAAAACACACACTGGGCTCCAAAACCCACACATTCAGTGCTCACAAAGCTACTGACTTATCCGAGTTTCCTAGCATCAAAGCTTTCCAGCTCACCAGACTTATTCACCTCTGTTTTCCATCTCCTCCTGCACAAACTCTTAACAAACTAGCTTCTTCCTCAGCACTCTGCCACCTCGGCAGCTTCTCCTGGTCTTCACGTGGCCTTACTCTGCTCTCCTCTCTAATACTAACCTCAGGAACTCAGGAACCAAGAGAGAGAGATCAAGCTACTGCTCTCTCCCATTTTATAGCACAGACTCAAAACCTTTAATCCAATTATACAAACAAGGAAGTCTCTGTATAATGGGATTCTTCAGGAGAGTGCACCACCCTACATCATCCAATCAGTCAAGGGTGTGGGGAAGAGCTTACTCTTAAACCAAGCATTAGGCTATAATGACCTGGCCTGCCCACAGCCTGTTCCAGAACACACATTAATGTCAACGAACTTCCATGTGGGCAGCACCATCTTTAACAAAGTGAGCATAATATATTTTATCTGCCCAACAGATCTACACCAAGACACATCTTAGTTAAAATACCAAAGCTAATAGATAAAAAAAAATCTTAAAAGCTGCTAGAGAAAAAAAGACTATCACCTACAAAGGAGCCCCCATTAGGATGACATCGGACTTCTCAACAGAAACACTTGAGGCCAGAAGGGAATGGCAAGATATAATCAAAGTAATGCAGAACAAGAACCTACAACCAAGACTACTCTATCCAGCAAGGCTAACGTTTAAAATTGAAGGAGAAATAAAGAGCTTTCCAGAGAAAGAAAACCTCAAGGAATTCATTAAAACCAAACCAATCCTGCAAGAGATTCTAAGGGGCCTAGTGTGAACAGTTCAAAGGGAGGAAAGAATATAGCAAAAAAAAAAAAAAATACAGCTTTAAAGAATAAAATGGCAATTAACAACTACATATCAATAATAACCTTAAATGTAAATGGATTAAATGATCCAATCAAAAGACATAGGGTAGCTGCGTGGATAAAAAAACAGGACCCATACATATGCTGTCTACAAGAGACACACCTTAAAACAAAAGATGCACATAAACTGAAGGTAAAAGGGTGGAAAAAAATATTTCATGCAAATGAAAATGAAAAAAAGCCAGGGTAGCAGTACTTATATCTGACAACATGGACTTTAAAACAAAGACTGTAGTAAGAGATAAAGAAGGACACTACATAGTGATAAAGGGAACAATTCAACAGGAAGATATAACTATTATAAATATCTACGCACCAAATATAGAAGCCCCGACATTCATAAAGCAGACTTTGATGGATATAAAGGGCGAGATTAACAGTAATACTATCATAGTAGGGGATTTCAATACCCCACTAACAACACTGGATAGATCCACAAGAAAGAAAATCAATTAAGAAACAGCAGACTTAAAGGATACACTAGATCAACTTGATTTAATAGATGTCTTCAGAACATTTCACCCTAAAGCAGTAGAATATACATTCTTCTCAAGCGCTCATGGTACGTTTTCTAGGATAGACCACATGTTAGGACACAAAAATGGCCTCAATAAATTTAAGAAGATTGAAATCATATCAAGCATTTTCTCTCATCACAATGCCATGAAACTAGAAATTAACCACAAAAGAAAAACTGAATAATACTCAAACACTTGGAAACTAAATAGCATGATATTAAATAATGAATGGATTAACATTGAGATCAAAGAAGAAATAAAAAAGTTTCTAGAAACAAATGATAATGAGCATACATCAACTCAAAATCTATGGGACACAGCAAAAGCAGTACTGAGAGGGAAGTTCATTGCACTACAGGCATATCATAAGAAGCCAGAAAAAGCTCAAATAAACAACCTTACCCTGCAGCTAAAAGAACTTGAAAAACAACAACAAATAAAACTCAAGACAGTTAGAAGGAAGGAAATAATAAAGATTAGAGCAGAAATAAATGACATAGAGGCTAAGGAAACAATACAGAGGATCAATGAAACAAGAAGCTAGTTCTCTGAAAAGGTAAACAAGATTGATGAACCCTTAACTAGACTCACCAAGAAAAAAAGAGAGAGGCCTCAAATAAATAAAATTAGAAAGGACAGTGGAGAAATTACAACTGATACAACAGAGATACAAAACATTGTAAGAAAATACTATGAAGAACTCTATGCCAAAAAATTAGACAATCTAGATGAAATGGACAAATTTCTTGAATCATATAAATTTCCAAAAATCAATCTGGAAGAATCAGAGCACCTAAACAGACCAATTACAACAGATGAGATCGAAACAGTTATCAAAAACTCCCCCCCCCCATAAAAGTCCTGGGCCTGATAGCTTCACAAGTGAATTCTATCAAAAATTCAAAGAAGAACTAACTCCTATCCTCCTCAAGCTATTTCAAAAAATTCAAGAGGAAGGAAGACTTCCAAACTCCTTTCATGAGGCGAGCATAATTCTGATCCCCAAACCGGGCAAAGACAACACAAAGAAAGAAAATTATAGGCCTATATCCCTGATGAATTTAGACGCTAAAATTCTCAACAAAATATTAGCCAACCGGATCCAGCAATATATGAAAAAAATCATACACCATGATCAAGTGGGATTTATTCTGGAGAGGCAAGGCTGGTTCAATATTCACAAATCAATCAATGTGATTGATCACATAAACAAAAGGAAGAACAAAAATCACATGATAATTTCAATAGATGCAGAAAAGGCATTTGATAAAATCCAGCACCCACTCATGCTCAAAACTCTCAGTAAAGTGGGAATACAAGGAACATTCCTTAACATGATAAAGGCCATCTACGACTAACCAACAGCAAACATCATACTAAATGGACAAAAATTAAAAGCATTCCTCTTAAGATCAGGAACCAGGCAGGGTTGCCCACTTTCACCACTCTTATTCAACATTGTTCTGGAAGTCCTAGCTACAGCAATCAGACAAGAAGAAGAAATAAATGGCATCCAAATTGGAAAGGAAGAAGTAAAACTGTCACTATTTGCAGATGATATGATATTGTATATAGAAAACCCTAATGTCTCAGTTAAAAAACTACTGGACCTTATAAATGAATTCAGCATGATGGCAGGATACAAAAATTAATACTCAGAAATCAGAGGCATTTCTATATACCAACAATGAACTGTCAGCAAAAGCAATTAAGGAAACAATCCCCTTCACTATTGCAGCCAAAAAAATAAAGTACCTAGGAGTAAATTTAACCAAGGAGGTTAAGGACTTGTACTCGCAAAATTATAAAACATTGATAAAAGAAATCAAGGAAGATACAAATAAGTGGAAGCATATACCGTGCTCATGGCTAGGAAGAATAAACATCATTAAAATATCTATATTACCCAAAGCAATTTTTAAATTCAATGCAGTACCAATTAAAATACCAATGACATACTGCAAAGATATAGAAAACATATTCCAAAAATTTATATGAAACCAAAAAAGAACATGAATAGTCTCAGCAATCTTAAAAAGAAAAAATAAAGCAGGAGGTATCACTCTTCCAAATATCAAGGTTTACTACAAGGCCATTATACTCAAGACAGCCTGGTACTGGCATAAGAACAGGCACATTGATCAATGGAACAGAACAGAGAACTCAGAAATAAACCCACAGCTTTATGGACAACTGATATTTGACAAAGGAGGAAAGAACATACAATGGAGTAAAGACAACCTCTTTAACAAATGGTGCTGGGAAAATTGGACATCTACCTGCAAAAAAATGAAACTAGACCATCAACTTACACCATTCACAAAAACAAATTCAAAATGGATAAAAGACTTAAACATAAGCCGTGAAACTATAAGCATCTTAGAAGAAAACATAGGCAGCAAGCTCTCTGATATCTGTAGCAGCAATATATTTGCTGATTTATCTCCACGGGCAAATGAAATAAAAGGCAAGATAAACAAATGGGACTATATCAAACTAAAAAGTTTTTGCACAGCTAAAGACAATAAGAACAGAATAAAAAGACAAACCACACAATGGGAGAACATATTCGACAGCACGTCTGATAAGGGGTTAATAACCAAAATTTATAAAGAACTTATAAAACTCAACACCAGGAAGACAAACAATCCAATCAAAAAATGGGCAAAAGAAATGAATAGAAATTTCTCCAAAGAAGACATACAGATGGCCAAAAGACATATGAAAAAATGATGAACATCACTAATCATTAGAGAAAGGCAAATTAAAACCACAATGAGATATCACCTCACACCAGTCAGAATGGCACTCATCAGCAAAACAACACAGAACAAGTGCTGGCGAGGATGCGGAGAAAAGGGAACCCTTCTGCACTGCTGGTGGGAATGCAGACTGGTGCAGACACTTTGGAAAACAGTATGGAGATTCCTCAAAAAATTAAAAGTCGAACTGCCTTTTGACCCGGCTATCCCACTTTTAGGAATGTACCCTAAGAACACCATAACACTGTTCGAAAAGAAGAAATGCGCCCCCATGTTCGTGGCAGCATTGTTCACAATAGCGAAGGTCTGGAAACAGCCCAATTGTCTGTCAGAAGACGAGTGGATTAAAAAGCTTTGGTACATATATATTATGGAACACTATTCAGCCATAAGAAATGATGACATCGGATCATTTACAACAAAATGGATGTACCTTGATAACATTATACGGAGTGAAATAAGTGAATCAGAAAAAAAACATCTGAGAGCAGCATGATTTCATACATAGGTGGGACATAAAAGTGAGACTATGAGACATGGACAAGAGAGTGGTGGTTACGGGATGGGGGGAGGGTGGAATAGGGAGAATGAGAGGGGTACAGGGAAAACCAGATAGAAGGTGACAGAGATCAATTTGACTTTGGATAATGGGTAGGAAGCACAATTGAATGATAAGATAATCTGGAGATGTTTTCATTGTACATATGTACCCTGATTTATTGGTGTCACCCCATTAAAGTTAATAAAAAAATTAAAAAAAAGAAAGAAAATAAAAAGAAAATGCAGTGCAAACTATAGACTGGGAGAACAAACATTACAGTTCACATTTCACAGATGTCTTATATCCAGAATATCTAAGTAACTACTACACATCCAGAATAAAACACAAACTCTTCAATAAAAGATGGAAAAATACTTAAATAGACACTTTACAAAAGTGTTTAAATTCAGGTCTTTTTATTTTTTTTTAACCCAAAGCTCATGCACTTAAACATTTCATTTTATTTTGGGTATTGGGCTGAGGATTGAACAGAGTCTGGTGCCCATCATCCTACTTACCCATTCACCTAGCCATCTCCCCACACCCAGTCAATGTTCTAGAATCTCTAGTGAGGTTCATTTCCTGCCTTAAGTAGTTCACAGTCTAAAGCAGGAGCAAAGGGATCAACAACAGGTAGAATGCCATGGGATGCCTACAGGGATGAAAGGCCCCAGTTGGGGGCGGCTGTGAGAGCACAGAGGAGGGGCCTCAAAGTAGTTAATCATTCCAGAGAAGCTTTCAGAGAAGGCACAGAGGGCATTTGCCTTGAGATTGTTCACTTACACTACTGTGTGCCTTGGGTCCCCATCACTTCAGAATGGGCACAGGGATCTCCCAGAGAAGGGAACTGTTGCACAAGTCCTGGTTGGGAAGGTGGACCAGATAGGACAAATCTTGGCTTCTCCCCTTCTTCTTCTCTCTCTGTCTCCCATTCCCTTATCCTGGACTAGCTGATGTGTCCCACAGGAAGACATTACCCTTTCTTTCCACACAGCAATGAGGGGAAGAACCGAGAGAATGATCCCAGATAAATAGCTCAGGAACAATCCATCAGTCCCTCCTCTTCTTCCTGCCTGCTCCACCCTCTGCTAGGCTATGTGGGAGGCAGAGGGATAGAATCCAGGGCAGGGGCCCACCCTCAGAGTCCATCTGTTGCAGCACAGGAGCTAAGGTATATGCTGTCAAAGCAACCCAGGAGGAGCAGTATTTGATGAGAATTAATAAAAGCCAAAAGGGAGGAAGGAGAGGTTGAGGAAGGCAGATGGAACTTGGAGAACGTCCTAGAGGAGGTGAGGCTTGAAAAGAAAAGTAGGGAGGATTTTGATGGGGGAGGGTCATGGGGGCTTTTGGGGTAGTAATTATGTCACAAACAGCTACTAATAAATTATTACTAACATTTGTGGAGCAATTATGATTTTTTTCCCTAGTCATTGACCAAAGTAAGTGCTGTATATGAATGACCATATTTTCATTTCGGCGTGTGGTAGTGGATTTATCATGAGCAAAGACATTATGCTTTGTATAGCTGCTCAAGGAAGCCCTAGTGTGGCCTCCCCAGCCCATGTACACATACATGCAGATGTGCACACAGAACCCAGCTTGAGACTCTCTGGGTAGGATGCAGTAGCCAAATTTCATGCACTTTCTTAGTACCGATCTTGTCCATGGATATAATTTGGTGAGAACATTGGTCTGTTGGGCTGCATGCATTTATTTGAACTTCCAAAGGAAAGAACATAGGTTAGGCAAGCTGTGGAGAATGACTGTACCTCTCTTGCAGTAGTCTGTGGAGGGTCATGCAGCTCTGAATCTAGAACTCTCCATCACTCAGATGGCCTGTTTTTATCCAGTGTCCACTGGTGCCAGACACTGTGCTTCCAAAACATTTAGGAGGCCTGAGCTGCTGCTCATCGCCTTGCTGGGAAAGCAGAGCTCACATGGAAGAACTGACATAGATCAAATGGCATACTGATGCAATATGATGCTAAATGCACAGTGTGGACAGGTGGGTCTTTAGCCCCTTCCCTGCTTCAACAGTTGTTTCGTATAGAATGAACTTTAGGTGAGATTTTATTCAAACCTAGTCTGTTTTTCAAGAAAATATTCCTACTGGAGTCAAATGCAGTGGAGTGCTGGGTTAGGTCTATGTTACTGACTGTGGGACCCGGGCAGGTGCTGAAGAAATTGAGAAACTAAGTCCATGGCACTGTGGTTGAGAGGTCGTTGCAGAAGAAGTCTGAGAGGCATGGGGCTGGAGCCAAATCAGTCCTCAGCTCTCCCGTGCCCAGCACAAGGAGCCCCATTGCCAATCATAAGTTTTACATACTTAGCCCCGTGGTGATAATCTTAGCTTCATTTCTACCCAGTGGGGCCTCCACTTTGGCAGCCTTGGATCCAGGGAGCAGAGGCCTTGGGGAAACCTGGAAAAGGTTCACAGAGCTGAGGTGTCCCACCTTTTTTTCTCAAGAAGGGAACCAAGAAAGATAACAGGGCTTGGGCAAAGGGTCAGCCTCGATCAGGAATCTCCTTGTTTTGGGTGGTGAGTATTCTTTAGTCAGAGATCACTCTGCCCAAGTGGAGCCATGGTCCCTAATGTACCTCAGGAGGGCTGTCAGAAGCACCTGCCTGACTGACTTTTTGTCACTCATCAACTTCTTAGCAATCAGTCTGCTACTTAACACTTAACAGGCAAAGCCCTCCAGTGGCTGGGACTATTTGTCTTTGTTAGTGCTAACAGAAGGGTGTGAGGTCTCACTGTGTGAGCCTCTCCTGCTGACACTGCACCTGGGCCCTGCCATGTAATCATCTGGGCTCTCAGCAATCACCAGCAAAGCACTGGGCAGAGTCATACCTGGCATTGTAAATCAGCTCTGCAGAGCTGAGCAGGGCACAGCCAGTGTGCCAGGGAAAACCGGGGGAGGGGCTCCAGGCAGGAACCAGCCCTGCTGTCTGTTTCTTTGGCACACATATAGTATAGTGAGTTCATTGAGTAAACATTGGCTGTGTTAAGGGCTGGAGACACAGTGGGCAATAGACCACAGCCTTACCCTCAAAGCTCACAGCCTACTAGGTGAGGCAGGCACATCCACAGATAACCTCCAGTGATGTTGTAAGTGCCATATGGCAGTGTGAATACACCTCACTACAGAGAGTTTGTCTCCCCTTGCCAAATGAGGTAAAAAAAAAAAGGCATGTGGGATTCAGATGGGTGGGAGTATAAAGGAAAGGCAGTGGGGCTCTGAGGCTGTGGAGAGATAGTAACTAAGGAAGTAGCTTGTACAAAGGCCCAGGGGTGAGAAACAGGAAACTGAGCTGGAAGAATTATGGGTGGATTGGCCTGGCTAGAATATTATTAAACTATGATTTATCTATTATTTAGCTGTCATACAATCATTACAACCTACCTCCCTAGTTCTCTCTTCATGGATCTACCTACACATTCTTTGCCATCCATCCAGTGATCTGGTGTTTATCATCCACCCATCCTCCAAAATTTTCATGTCATGTTTCCAAAGTAGATCTGTTTCCAAAGAATGCTTTTAGCTCACACAGGACCTGGCACTTCACTGTCAGAGATAAATTCTAATGTCTCTCAGCATTTTATTTTATTTTATTTTTATTTTTTTATTATTTTGTGATAGAGACAGAGTCAGAGAGAGGGACAGACAGATAGGAAGAAGAGAGATGAGAAGCATCAAGTCTTCATTGCGGCACCTTATTTGTTCATTGATTGCTTTCTCATATGTCCCTTGACCAGGGGGCTCCAGCAGAGCAAGTGACCCCTTACTCAAGCCAGTGACCTTGGGCTTCAAGCCAGCAACCATGGGGTCATGTCTATAATCCCACACTCAACCCAGTAACGCCACACTCACGCTGGTGAGCCCATGCTCAAAGTTGGATGAGCCCACGCTCAAGCTGGTGACCTGGGTCCTCTGCATTCCAGTCTGATGTCCTATCCACTGCACCACCACCTGGTTAGGCTCTCAGCATTTTTAACAAGCACACATCCAGGGAGAGGCAACAGAAATCACAAATGATTTTTATTAAATTGCAGATATCTTTTATAGTTAGGCCTCGGGATCTGGGGATAAGCATGGAATGGGCTGGAGGAGGCCCCAGCACCAATTTCAGAAGGCCAATCTCACTACTGAGGATTTGCTGTTGATATGGCCATGCCCTGGGGCCAGCAATTCTCTGACTGTAAGCACCATGGTGGCAGGAGTGGGTCTGTCTATTCATCTATTACAGTGCTGATACAATAGTGCAGGTTCGATGAATACTTTTTAAAAAATGAATGCATCAAAATCAGTTGGGAAAGCTACTGTCACTGTGTACCAGGCCTGCTACCACCCTGGCTCACTGGTGCTGGCCTTAGGAACCATGCAGGGCCTGGATCTCACTGATAGGTGATATGGGTCCATACAGGTTGGGGTTGAGTAAGAATTCAGCCATTTACTAGCTGAGCCATTTGGACAGAAAGTGTAACCTCTCTGGGGATCAGTTTCTTTGACTGTAAAATGGGAATAGTAATGCATATTTGTGGGATCAAATGCTACTGTGGTACTTTGGAAACTACAAAGCATTGTACTAACAATAGTGATTGTTAACATACCTTATATGTGTAGGGAAGGTGAGACCCACAGAAGGACCTCTTGTTCCTCTTGAGGAACAATTTCAGAAAGTCTTCAACACTTCTAGGCTTGAGACCTAGCTCCTTTCTGAGTTATCCCCTTAGAAATTTGAAAACTTATCTGCTCTTTATTTAGAGAGCAGTTCCTCACTGTGAAACATTTCCAGCATGATGCCTGGAATCCCACCATTAAGATTCAAAATTTTAGCCAGAACTGTATTTATTTTTCCTAATTATTTTTTCTTTTCTTTTTTTTTCTTAAATTTACTTAAATTTTTTAAATTTAGTTAATTGTGTTTACATAGATTCTAGGGTAACCCTAACTGCATCCCCCTCCATCATATTGCCCTCCACATCTCCCTTACCCCCTCCCTACAATGTCCTTCCCCCTTCCTTCAGGTTTATCCCATCCTATCCTCTCCTTTCCCTCTGTCCTCTTTTCCTCTGGTCCCTTTGATCCCTCCTCTGTCTCAATTCCGTTCCTCAGTTCTCAATATTCCTTGGATTCCTCAAATGAGTGAGGTCATATAATATTTTTCTTTTTCTTCCTGGCTTATTTCACTTAACATAATAGTTTCCAGGTTCATCCATATTGTTGCAAAAGGTAATATTTTCTTCTTTTTAATGGTGCCATAGTATTCCATTGTAATATGTACCACAGTTTTTTTAACTTTATTTATTTATTTTAAAATTTATTTTTACTTATTCATTTTAGAGAAAAGGGGGAGAGAGAGAGAGAGAGAGAGAGAAGGAGGGAGGAGCAGGAAGCTCCAACCGGGCAAGTCCAGGGTTTTGAACCGGCGACCTCAGCATTCCAGGTCAACACTGCGGCACCACAAGACAGGCACTGTACCAAAGCTTTTTAATCCACTCGTTCTCTGACGGACACTTGGGTTGTTTCCAGATCTTTGCTATTGTGAACAATACTGCTACGAACATGGGGGCGCATTTCTTCTTTTCGAACAGTGCTATGGTGTTCTTGGGATATATTCCTAAAAGTGAGATAGCTGGGTCAAAGGGCAGTTCTGTTTCTGAGGAATTCCATACTGTTTTCCACAGTGACTGCACCAGTCTGCATTCCCACCAGCAGTGCAGGAGGGTTCCCCTTTCTCCACATCCTCGCCAGCACCTATAATGTGTTGTTTTGTTAATGAGTGCCATTCTGACTGGTGTGAGGTGATATCTCATTGTGGTTTTAATTTGCATTTCTCTAATGATTAGTGATGTTGAGCATTTTTTCATATGCCTGTTGGCCATCTGTATGTCTTCTTTGGAGACCATAAGCATTCTAGAAGAAAACATAGGCAGTAAACTCTCCGACATCTATCAAAGCAATATATTTGCTGATTTATCTCCACGGGCAAATAAAATAAAAGACAGGACAAACAAATGGGACTATATCAAACTAAAAAGGTTTTGCATAGCTAAAGACAATATGAACAAAATAAAAAGACAAACTACACAATGGGAGAACATATTCGACAATATGTCTGATAAAGGGCTAATAACCAAAATTTATAAAGAACTTGTAAAACTCAACACCAGGAAGACAAACAATCCAATCAAAACATGGGCACAAGAAATGAATAGGCACTTAGCCGGAACTTTTAAGAAAGGTTTTCTCAGTTTGTTCTAAGTTTCCTGGGTTTTACCTGCTAACACCTGGGTGTGCATCTGAGTTGTGGGAGAGGGGAGAAGGAGGGAGGGAAAGATAGCCACTGTCAGCTACAAGGACAGCCTCCTATGAGGATGGGTCTATTCTACTACTAAAATGCATTGTCTTGGTGAGCAAAGCAGATTTTGTAGTTTAAACAGCTCACACAGTGGATTATTCATAGTCCTTTGCCCACTTCTCAACTTGGGATATAAAGAAGGAAACTAAGGTAGGCAGAGACCATCAAAGGAGCCGGCCTAAGGGTGACTCTAGGCCTGGGACACCTGGATTGAATGAGACAGGTCATAGGTGTGGCCACCGCTTTTCAGTTGGGAGGAGGTTCCTGCACTGAGTTTATGGAGAAGCAGGTAGAAATGGCATAAACAGTGCTGGCCCTCACTCCTGGTGCATGGGGAACTCTAGCAAATTTCAAGGTCTCCAGTGAGGACCTGTTATGAGTTCCAGAGATCTTCCTAGACCCTGGCACCCCAGAAACAAATCAAAAGTGCCCCCTCCCCAGCCTCTAGCAGCTGTCTTTCCAGATCTGGCTCCTTGGGGAATGACGTTGTTAATACCTGACATTTATGGGACCATGCCTATCCCTAATATGATAGCCATTGTCTCAATAAAACATAATGACACTGAACTTCTTAAACAAATTAGACAAACCATGTCTTCTTTTTGCTTCTTATTCAATGACTCCAGTGATCTGAAATCCAATCTGCTTATTAGACTCATGGTGAAAGGACATAAAAATTTTGATGTCTGGAGCACCCTATCCTGCAACAGAAATTCTGATTTAATGGCTAGAAAATGACCACGAAGTTCAAAAGGCTTCCAGATGATTCTTATATGCAGCCTGGGCTGAGAACACTGAGTTAGCCCAACACCTAATTTGACTGTCTTATTTCCCAGCCTCCTCCCTACACACACACACACACACACCACACACACACACACACACACACACACACACACACACACACACACACACTCCCTGCAGCTTATCAACAAAGCTTCAGATACATATGCTGTTTGGCTAAAATTTCAGTTCCTTTCTTGACTTCCTAAGTCTGTAAAATGCTTGCTTTTTGCATCCATTATCTTATTTGACCCTCACCAGTGAGCTAGGATGCAGCCGCATTTTAGTGGTGAAAGAGATGCGTCCTCATAGAAGTGTGTCTTTTAGAATGATCCCCTCAGCTGCCCTTGGCCTTGGGCAAAGGGAAAAAGCAGAATAAACCCAGGAGGCCTATGCCCCTCCACTTTGCTCCTAGCCTCGCCACTGACAGTTTAAATTGGGCCACTCATGCTACTGTTGAACTTCAAGGTATCTTTGTACCAAGCTCATCAAAAAGCAAACACTCAGACACTTGAATAAGATAAGCAATTTGTGGCTTTGTAAAAAGTCAATGCAATTCAATTTAGACCTCTTAAGGAGTGCTGCTGCCTCTCACATTTATTGTTTCCTTGTATAACCTGCTCCAGCGAAGAAACTAAAGATTCGTCTCTGACTGCGAAGCAGGATGAAGTCCCTGGAACGAGTGACCTTCAAGAGCCCCACAAAACTTACAAATGAAGCTGTCATCGAGACACCTCACCTTGCCTGAGCTCACAGCTTTCTGTCTTTATATAGATTTGATTTTCCAAATGGCAGATTCTAAAACTAGCTATTTTTTCCTCCTATATACAAATGCTTTGTTTTTTCCCCTTTTAACCAAGAGTGATGTTTTTAAATAATTTTTATTTCTTTTTATTTATTCATTTTAGAGAGGAGACACAGAGCCTTGTCAGACAAGGCGAAGTGAAAACAATGAAAGTTAAACAATGCTGTTAATGATGGTCTCCTCTATGCCAGCTACTGTACCTGGTGCTTGACACACATATTTTTATTTAATCCTTGCAATAACCCCTGTGAGGTAGACATTATCAACCTCATTTTGTTGATGAGGCCCAGAGAGATCATGTAACTTTCCCGACTTCACACAGCTAGGAAGTGACAAGCCAGAGAGAGACCTATGGCTGGCTGAGTTTGGAGCAAGACCTCCCACCTTCTAGGACCCCAAGGCATCACAGACATTGCCTCTTGCTCCAGATCCTCACACCTCAATTGTGAGAGCTTTTCTTGCAGCACTTTCTCCACACTTGATCTTAGCCCAAAGGCCGAGAAGTGATGCAGCACTTTCTCATGTAGCAACTTTCTGGCCCACATCCCGGGGCACAGAAAGCCACCCTGCTTTGAAGAACTCAAGAGAGAGAAAGGAGACCGTTTTGAAGCTCTCTCTTTGATTTCATTGTCACTTCTATCTTAATTATAGGCTTCTGCATAGTCATGGCATTATAACTTATCTGACATGCTTTCACCCACTGTAGAAACTCCCTTTCCTCTTCTTCATCATCTTTATGGAAAACCCCTTCAGTTTACCCCTAACCCCCTGGCCAGCAACCTCTAACTCACTCTAGGCTCTAGAAAAATCTTGCAGCTTGCAGTCAGACCCAATACATGTGCACAGCCCCTGGGGACAGGATAATATTGTGGCCATACATTTCTTTTTCTAGATTTTTGGCCCAAGCATCCTGGAATTGGCTCCAAAGTGAACAGGGACAGGCACTTCTTCCTGCCAGAGTCAAAAAGGTCCTCATCCCCAACCCCCATTTTCCCAGAACACCAGGAATTCACAGGCTGAGCTACCAGGCATCACAAGGAGTCCAGTACGTTAGAACAGAAGAGAGAAGTGAAACATGAAGTGCTGGGTTGTGAACATCTGTCTGATACCTTTTCTAGTTATTTTTTGTTTGATTGTAGGGAGAAATCTGAATCAAAAATGGTATGTCTGGAAGCCTGGCTGGTTTGCAGACGTCCCCAGTCCAGTGCCAGGCACAGGTGTAGGAAACTTTAATGTAAGAGGCATAGCTGGAATCAGGGACCAGGACAGCTCCTGGCCACTGCACAGCTTTGTCCTGTGACAGTCATTGGTCTTGGTGCCTTACTGAGTATTCACTAGGACGGGGACCCTGAATAGGAGTTGTCCTGGGCTTGGAGAAACCTGAGTTGCCTCTGTCTAATGACCTTTCAGGGCCCATGGCTGACTTGATACGGGGTCTGTGCTGACTGTCACACAGGGGACCTGCCTGTGGGAAGAAGGAGGGTCAGGCCAGGTTGTTTCCCTGCACCTCATACTGAAAGGATTCCCATGTTCTGTGGGTGGATGGGAAGGAAAAATTTCGAGAAGGAAAAGTAAATAAATGTCAGAAGAGCATTGAAGCAGAGCCAGATACAAGCTGAGGAACACGGGGGCTCTGTTGGCAACATGTGCGTCCATAACCACTTGTCAATTTCTGACCTAGCAAAGGACTCTCACACTAGGAAAAATGGTTTCTGACCTAGCAAAGGACTCTCACACTAGGAAAAATGGTTTCTGACCTAGCAAAGGACTCTCACACTAGGAAAAATGGTTTCTGACCTAGCAAAGGACTCTCACACTAGGAAAAATGATTTGACTGACGTCGGTGAAAGAAGTTATTTAACTGGATCGACTTTAAGTTCATGGACACAGAGAGACAGAACCTGCTAGAGCAGCTGTTACCTGCACAAGCCAAATGGGGAGGGGAGAGGAGGAGTAGTGGCCGTGAGGGGGTGGGAGAAGGGGTTGAGCAGAATAGCAGAAGGAGGTAAGAGGGAGCTGTCCAAGAGAGGTGGGAGAACCAACCCCACAGGTGGCATCATCGGGAGGGGCCTTGTCCCACTCCCAGGAGCAGACAAAGTGAATTGTCTCCCCAATTATTACTCCCTCTTCCTATCAAACAGAATTATAACCCATTCTGGGCAGCAACTTGTTCAGGCAATGGAGCATCACTGGTCTAAGCCAGTCAGACAATTCTGTCTGCCATGCTCCCAGATGCTCCTCTAGCTGGGTGGGGACACGTAACTTAGTCACGGACAATGTAAGACAGAGTGCTGAGGGAGCTTCGCTTGCCTAGTAAAAAGCCCAGAAGAGACTGGTACAGTCTTCCAGCCTTCTGCGTGTTTTCTGCCTTGAGCACTGATACAGACCCTAAAACTGCAGCAAGCCCTGTGTGGCCCTGTGGTGGCAAGCGAACCCATCAGTAGAGGCTCAGAAGAACAATGGAAAGAGATCGGGACCTTTGATGATGTCATTAGTTGCTGCACCAAACCCAAGGCAGCCTACCTTCGGATTTCTCATTATGGAAGATAAGAATGTTATTGCTTAAGCCATTGCTTCTTCGATAGTCCCATTCCACCAGCCCCCTTCTCAGGGTCAGGGCTCTCCCACAACTGATTCTGTCTTTGCTGTTTTGCATCTCTCTCTCTCTAAAATAGGACCTTCTTCACATCAGCCTCCTACCTACGCTCTCTCAGAAATAACATCAGAGACAGATTTGAATTCAGAATCCTTTGCTTGGCATCAGTGTCCTCTGGTCCTGACAGGATAGATCCAGGTGGCCTCCCCTACATCATGACCATCTGGTCTGGGCTCCTCTATCCTTCTACTTTGATTCTTCCCTGTCTCTTCCTAATTAGTGCTTCCCCTCCTACCAGGTCCATCTCCTCTAGGGTCCCATGCTGATGACACGTGCTGCTAATTCTTAGGATTATACATTTGGGTATCAATTATTTTCATCCCAGTGCTCTATCTATATTGTCTTCTTTTCTTTTTTTCTCTGAACATCTAAAAACTCATTTTATTTTTATTATTTTTAATTACAGTTGAAATTCAATATATTTTATAAGATTTTATTTTATTGATTTTACAGAGAGAGGAGACAGAGGGGAAGTGAGAAGTACCAACTCATAGTTGCTTCACTTTAGTTGTTCATTGCTTGCTTGTTGCTTGTCACATGTGCCTTGAACAGGCAAGCCCAAGGTTTCAAATTGGCGACCTCAGCATTCCAGGTCAATGCTCTACCCAATGCACCACCATAGGCAGGGCTGAAATTCAGTATTATTTTATATTTGTTTCAGGTGTACAGCATAATGTTTAGACAGTTATATAATTTACCAAGTGATTCTCCCAATAAGTTTAGTACTCACCCACCTGGCACCATACCTAGTTATTACAATATTATAGACTATATTCCCTATGCTGTACTTTACATCCCAGTGACTATTTTGTAACTTTTTAATCCCTTCACCCCTTTTACCTAACCTCTCCATCCCCTTCCCATCAGACAGTTTTCAGTTTGTTCTCGATATCTATTTGTCTGTTTCCATTCTATTTGTTCATTTATTTTGTCTTTTGGACTCCAAATAGAAGTGAAATCATATGGTACTTGTCTTTCTCTGTCTGACTTATTTCACTTCTAATATGCTCTAGGGTATTATACATCCATATTGTCACAAATGTATATTATCTTCTAAATGTCTCATTAGTACTGCCTTAGGAGGAAGGACCTGTTTCTGCATCCTTGGATTACTTCCCAATTTCTAAATCATGGCATGTAGGAGGTGTTCAAAAATACTTAGAAATTGTACCATTTTATAGCATGTTTAAAAAGTAACATGTTAATTGCAGTTAATTTGTAAAAATTTGAAAAGGCTATAAAATATACCAAAAGCTATAGTATCAACACCTATGGAAATCCATATTGGCATATTGGCCTATTTCTTCTTAGTATTTGATCTTCCATAAAATCAAAATAATATGAACACATTGATTTGTTGATAAATCTGTATTGTAGGAAGAAGTAAAATTCTGAGTATATGACATAATCCTATACATAGAAAATCCTAAGGAATCCACTGAATGACTATGACAACTAGTAAACAGTTCAGCAAGTTTGAAGGATTCAATGTGCAAGAATCAACTATAATTCTATATCAATCTAAAAATAAAATTAGACCACAATTCCATTTATAGTAGTATCAAGAAAAATAATATACTTAGGAATAAATTTAATAAAATAAGTACAAGACTTGTAGTCTGAAAACTACAAAATATTTTTAAAAGAAATTAAAGGGGACTTAGATCAAGGTAAAACAACCCATGTTTATGAATCAGAAGACTTACTACTGTTAATATGGCTATACTCTCCAAACTGATGTATAGAATCCCAGCTGGACTTTTGCAAAAATTAACATGTTGGCTCTAAAATTCATATGAAAATACAAGAGAATCCAGACTAAAACCATCTTGAAAATGAACAAATTCAAAGAACTCAACACTTTCTGAGTTCTATACAAAGCTACATAATAAGGAGAATGCGGTATTGGCACGAAGAGAAGCATATAGATCAGTGGAAGAAAATGGAGAGACCAAAATAAACCCTCACACAATGGTCAATTGATTGTACCAAGGTAATTGGGAAAAAGATAATCTCTTGAACAAACGATGCTGGAACAACTGGATAGCCTCATGCAGAAGGAAGAATGAATTCAGTCCCCTTCCTTATAGCTAGAATTATAAAACTCTTTGAAGAAAGCATAGAAGTAAGTCTTCATGACTTTGAGTTAGAAAAAACTTTCTTACATACAACACCAAAAACACAAGCAAGAAAGAAGAAAATAAATAAATAAATTTGCCTTAATCAAATTTAAGGACTTCAGTGCTACAAATGATAGCATCAAAAAATGAAACAGAATGAAAACCACAGAATGAAAGTATTTGCAAGTCATATGTTCGATAAGTGACTTGTATCCAGAATGTATAGTGAACTCTCATAACTTAATAGTGTAAAGATAGATAAACCAATTTAAAAATATGGCAAATGTCTGAATAGACATTTCTTCAAAGAAAGTTTACAAATGGCTAATAAGCACATGAAAGTATGATTAACAACATTGTCAAAAAACTACAAGTCAAAACCACAGTGAGATATTACTTCAAACCCACTAGGATGGTTATAATCAAAAACATAAATAATGAATATTGACAAGGATGTAGAGAAATTGGAATCCTCATATGTTGCTGGCAGGCATGTCAAATGGTGCATCTGAGTTGGCAGTTCCTCAAACAATAAAACATAAACTTACCATATCATCTAACAATTCCCTCATATATATACCCAAGTCTTTGTACATCATACAAAGACTTGCACACAAATGTTAACAGCAACATTATTCTAACAGCCAAAGGGTAGAAACAACTCATGCCCATTAAGAGATGAATGAATAAATAAAATGTGGCATGTCCATACCATGGAACATTAGTTAGCAGTAGAAAGTGCTGATAGGTACTGTAACATGGATGAATGTTGAGAACATTATGCTAAGTGAAAGGGGCCAGGGATATGAAATTCTTAGAACAAGCAAACTTATAGGAACAGAAAGTAGATTTGTGGTTGCCTAGAGCTGAGAGGTAAGGAGGAGGGAGTAGAAGTGACTCGAGATTTCTTTTTGAAGTGATGGCAATGTTCTAAGATTGATTATTGAACAGCTCTGTAGGCGTATTTCAAAACCTACTTGTAATGCTTGCATAATATTTGATTATGCGAATAAGCCATACTTGTTTAGCCAAAACTTTGTTGTTGGACTTTCAAAGTTGTTTTACTCCAGTGGTCAAAATAGAGATGGACAGGCTTGAAAATAAATGGCACATGCATTGATGAATATTTCCTTAAAACAGATTCCTAACAGAGTTACAGCTCTTATTTTAGATTGCCAAGTTATCCCAGAAGTAGTCTACCAACCAGTGTGCCCAATTAACCATATCTTCACCATGGAAATACATCTGTGCCAGCCCAATAGGGAAAAAGAATCAGTTATTCAAGTTGATGTTTTGGTTCATTCATGTGTTTGTTTACTCATTAGTGAGGTTAACCATATTTTTCAAACATATACTGGTGAAATTTTTCTATTTTTTCCTTTGTGAGTCGACTGTGCTCTCTGCTTGTTTATTTCTAGTTAATTTATAAGAGCATTTGGTGTGTTTAGATATTAAAATTTTGTCATTGTTATAAATGTTTTTAATTTTTCCATTTCCCTTTTACTTTGCTTTGGTGTTTCTTGTCTTGAAGTACAGAGGTTCTTCATTTTCAGTAGCCAAATGCATTGATTTTATTTTGAGGTTTTTTACTTCCTTTTATCCTTAGGAAGTCCTCTTCTCCTCTATATGTTCTTCAGTTTTTGTGGTTTTGTATTTATAATTAACCTTTAACCATCTGGAATTTGTTTTGGTTTACAATGTTAAAGTTAAAATCCATCTGTCCTTCCCAATTGTTACAAGTTACCTCAACTTTTTAAGTTGAATTCTCCTTTCTTTTCCTCTATCAGTTTGCAACAATGCTCTTATTATATAACAAAAGCAGGTTTCTAGCCTTTGCATTTGGGAAACTATAGCCCCTAGTTGGAGTGGTTTTCTAGTCTATTGCTGTATTAGTATTCATCTGTTATACTTTTTATGGTTTGAGAATGTATTTTAATAAGTGGTATGGAAAATTCATCCACATTATACTTCTTTATCAGATTTTCTGGTCTGTTATCATCCTCTTAATTTTCTCAATGAAATTTAGAAATTCTCAACTTTCCTGGTCCCCACCCTTTTACCTACCAACTCCTTAAAGCATCCTTTGTGACTAAGTGAAATATTTCATAACTGATCAAAGTGAATGTGATAGGATGTGATATTCTTATCACATCTGGAGTAGACACCTTTTGGGGTAACATTATTTTTTCTGATAACTTATAATGGTACCCCCAAATTGATGAGTACCCAGAACTGTGTTATAACATGTGACCTCAACCCTCTGTCATCAGAGCCATGCAGAGCAGGGGTGGACATCTTATCCAAGCAGAGCAGATAGAAAACATCTTTTCTAGAAATTTAAATTTGAAATCCTGAAACATGGGGATGGTATCCCTACCCCTGGAAGGTAATATGATTCTCCACGGCCATTTTCTGCTAGGACCTGGAAAAAGGAAGCTGGTTTGCAGGGAGAGAGGTGACACCCTCCCGAGACACAGACTCACTTCCCTGTTACAAAGCCTTTCAGTTTCTATTGTCATAGCATCCCCAAATTCTCTGAGATATCTCTGCTTTTTCTGATAAAATAACCTTCTTTGCTAAAAACTAATTTGAATTTTTGAGTTGTAGTTAAGAAGCTACAGATCCCAGACCAACAGGATTGTCGGCCCCTTTGGGATCCAGACAGTATAGACAAGTTATTTGCAAGAGCTGTGCGTATTGATATATTTAATCCCCAAACGTCTTGAAAAGCGGTTACCACCTTGTCTCAGAAAACAGGTGGCTAAAAAGGATTCTAGAACCACCCGGAGCCAAACAGATACAGAGTGCTCTTAACACCAAGCAAAGCTCTCTTGAGCAAGCTAGTAGAACACCTCTCAGTACCCTGCTACCTGGCTGACAATGCTATTCTCTGTCTCCCTGGAAACCATACAAGACCTGGTGCAGCCAACAATTGCATTGTCTTCCAGTGGCTCATGAGCAGCCAGCAAGCAAAGCTGGGTCACTGGAGGCCAGCAGTGGTTCTTGAGGAACACACCCAGGCACAATAACCTGATCTTTTCCATTTTGGAGAAGATTACAATCTGTAGTTCCAGTGGAATACTATTGACCAATGGTCCTTGAAAATTTGCAGGTCATCCATCAATCCTTTTTTTTAAATAAGGATTTTTACAGAGAGAGGGGTGAGAGGAGTGAGAAGTATCAGCTCATAGTTGCTTACTTCCATTTCTCATTGCTTGCTTGTTGCTTATCGTATGTACCTTGACCAGGCAAGCCCAGGGTTTCAAACCAGGAACCTCAGTGTTCCAGGTTGACACTTTCTATACTGTGCGACCACAGGCCAGGCCTATCAGTCACTATTTTTTTCTAAGTGAGAGTAGGGGAAATAGTGAGACAGACTCCCGCATATGCCCTGACTGGGATCCACCCGGCATCCCCCATCTGGGGCTGAGGCTTGAACCAATTGAGTCACTGGCTGCGGGAGGAGAAGAGGGAGAGAAGGAGAAGCTTGAGGGGGAGAGAAACAGATGGTCACTTCTCCTGTGTGCCCTGACCAAGATCAAACCTGGGACATCCATATACTAGGCTGACACTCTATTTATCCACTGAGCCAACCGGCCAGGGCCACCAGTCCTTTTGAGAACCCCTCCCAAAGTTCTATTGATCTTATCTTGAAAATAATCAGTGAGTATGCACATCTGTGTACATACACATACTTGCACAAAATTTGGAAAGGAAAGTTCACAGATTCCCTAGACCCAGGTACGTGGACCCAAAGTTAAGGACCCCTCCCACAGGTAAAGTTGGATTTCATCTGGTCATGCAACAAAGTCTGGATGTGCGGTGGCCACCCAAACAGATTTGTTGATAGATTAATTAATTGGTTGAACAATTTTCTAAACAAAGCCTTCCTGGTTTTTATATGAAAAGTTATTTGTTTTTGTAGGAGAACCCAGGAGTTTACACCAGGCCCCTGGATGATGCTACCCTATGGTCTATGCAGTACACATCCCAATGATAAAGTCCTTAATAACTACAGGATGAGCTGGCAGAATGATTTAGATCTAAAGTCCAGAGCAAGGCAATTACATCCAGCTTCCAGCTTTAAAAAATTGAGATAATCTTTATATGAATTTTTTAAAGTATGTTAAAATTATACCGTCAAATGTCAAATGTCGCAAAGACTTATCCGGCTCATGTGAGAGGTGGCATGGAGGAGGCATACTCTCACTGGGCACGTTGCCACCACCTAAAGGTTAGAAGCATCTGACGCACTCTGGCGTGCTAATTGTAACTTTTATTGATCACATTGGGAATCTGAATAGCTTCAGGGGAATGAAATTCTTGAGGCCAGCCTTTCTGACATAGACTTTCCTCATCTCCTTTGGACAAATGAGACATTTGGAGAAGGAATTTGTCTCAAGGGACTTGCTGTCCTGCTAAATTATTTTCTGTGTTTCATTAATTCTTGTCTTTCTCTTACCCAGGCCTTCCACTCCCGCCCCCCACCTCCCGCCTCCACCTCCTTACCATCCTCGTCACACAAACTGTCAGACTCCCCTTCCCTGGGCTCTTCCTCACTGAACTCCCTTCCCTCTGAACGGAAGGTGCCTGGGGTCAGGCAATCAGGGCTTTATTATGCCCTTCCTGTGTTAGTTGCTCATTGTCTCATCTATGACTTCCTTGGCTCTGTGGGAGACATTGCCTTTTGGTGTAGAAAGCATGTTTTTAGCAATTGGAAAAAAGTAATAGCTGATGCTGGCAAGAACTGCTTTGAAATTGCCAAAGGAATATTAACAAGGTGAATTCAAAACCTGGAGCCAAGGTAGAGAATCTTGGGCTCCTTTCTCTGAGGACAGCCAGGTCAGGCACAAAAGTCGACACTCCAGGCTGGGGCCAGGGGACAGCAGAGCAGGGCAGGAAAAGTCACAGCAATGTAGCAACAACCTACATAGCCAGGTGGGTGAGTCTTACAGACACAATGTGAGCAGAAGAAGACAGACACATATAAAAACATGAAGTTCAAGAAGAGGCATAAGTGATCTAAGTGTTGGAGGTGAGGACAGGAGTTATCCTTCGCTGTGTGAATGGGGCTAGGATGGTCTACACCTTGATGTGAGTGGTTCACATATGCGTAAGAACCCATCTAATGGTACACTTTACCTTATGTGCCTAATACCTCAATAAGAGCAGCAACAATGGTAACAGTAATAATATACCAGCAGGTGTCTGCGGAGACTCTCTGTGCCCCATGTGCCTGATGCTGTGCTCACTACCTCCATGGGTCCCAGTTCCCTCCTCACAAGCACTCTTCAAAATGGGCTTCTTCAACTTCATTTTTCAGGTGGAAAAACAAAGGCTCAGAGAGCTCAAGAAACATGTCCACACACTCTTGGTTTACAAACTCCTCCAAATGTGAGCCTGGAGAAAAGTGACAGGATTTCAAAAAGTCAAACTCTTCCTTGGAGTCAGTCCCAAGATGAGACAGAGATAGGTTGGCTCCAGACCATGAACATCCCTCTTCCATGCTCACTGCTTTTCCTTTTCCTCTTGGAGCTCTAGAACTATCTATGGAGTGCTGGGAGAGCACTGGGCCAGAGGGCAGAGTACAGAGGAACTCTGGGTGGTGGTAGTGAGCTGCGGTGGAGCCACTGCCCAGGGAAGGAGGTAGTTCACCTTTATACTGTGAACTTGTTGCATCTCCTTGGCAGCATTGTGAGGGGACCACACCTGATTCATCTTGGTCTGTGCACACCAACACCACCTACTGGTTATGTATGGGCGATAGGGTGGCTGTGCTTACATTTGACGTGGAAGCAGATTCTTTCCTCTTTCCTCCCTCATTTCCTTCCTCTTTACTGATTTGAATATGTGTTCGTGGAGCCCTGAAAATGTGCCAGGCTCCAGGGATACTACAGTGAATACAACAGGAGTCCCTGTTATCAAGGACCTTGCAATCTGGAGGAGAGACCAATGATGAGAACTAAACAAATAAGCAAGCAAACAAAATATGGTTTCTCACTTGATGTCAAGACCAAGGGAGACAAATAAGCAGCTGAGAGTAGCGAGGACAGGGCTGGGGTAGTACAGAGATAGGGATGTGGAATGACCTCCCTGTTGGGGACTAAAGTTAGTAAGCTGTTCATAGATCAGGGGAACAGTATGCCAGGCAGAGGTCCAGCAGATATAAGGCCCTGAGGTGGAAAGAAAGCACTAGCATTTGTGGAATAACAGAAGACAAGTTCTGTTGAGTGAAGGAGAGTACTAGGTAAAATTAAAGGAACAGCAGGGACCGAGTTTTATTTCTATTCTGAATATAATGGGTTCTTTGGAAAGGTTTTGAATAGGGCCATGGTATGATATAATTTTCCTTTGATCACTCTGATTGCAGAGTGGAGAACTGATTTGTCTTGACAACATGAAGGCAGGGAGATAAGGAGGAGGCACCTGCAGAGTCAGGGCAGGAGACTGAGCCCGCAGAAGCCTGGACCACGGAGCAGGGTGTGCTAAACCTGTCAGCGAAGCCGCCGCCCAGTGAGGAATTACACATGTAGCCCTGAAGTGCCCCTGAAACACTATATATGGACCTGAGTCAAGCTCACTAGGACCCCTAGTGAAATGACAGTTGGTTCAGGGATATAACATTAACAAACACTGAGTCAAACACAAAAATTTTCTCTTTTTCAATTCTACTATAATGTTTTTGTTTCTCTCTAGGGAACCAAATTTCCCAGAACTTATAGCAGGGACTCCCAAAGTGGGATGCAGTGGTCCCAAGGACATGCAAGATAATTTCAGGGGCATCTTTATAGTTAGTTCCTAGCTCATTCATTTTTAGGTTATGCTTATATTGTTCATAATATATCAGTAAGGCTATACTGTACTCAGTTTATAAATACATATATTGGGGGAGGTCATGAAAATGTTTTGGGATTGAAATGGGCAACAAAAAATTCAGAGTTCATTGGCCTACAGAGTAAACCCCAAACTGCACGTGGCTGATAATGGTGCCACCACAGCCTCCTGCTCTTCTCTTTCCTCCCTCATTCCTACATCTCTGGTGCAGAACTATAAACCCATTGCCTATCAGCCTATCAGCTGTTTACGGGAGGAAGGGGACAAGGTCAGTGGGAAATTGTTAGCTGCCTTTCAAACCTCAGCCTTTTCTGAACCATCTCCCTCACCCTACATGCTGCTATTATGCCTGAACATGTTTCTGGCATGGCACCAGAAGTACTTCATTGCTCTTGGTTTCCCTAACTTGTCTCCTCTAGCTGTAAGCATTTGGGGACAGGGGTAGCAATGTGTTGGTCTTTCGATCTCAGGGCTACCAGGATTAGCAAATAAAAATACAAGACACATGATTAATATCTTTTCAGCATAGGTATGTGCCCTGGGACATACATTATAAAATTATTTGTTGTTTTTGTGACATTCCAATTTAACTGGGATCTTGTATTTTAACTGGCAACTCTAGCACTCCTAGACCCTACTCTGGTGTGGTCATAGGAGATGTTTGTTAATTATCCTATGAATAAATGTCTGAATAAATAAGTCAGAGAACAACTGTAAATATAACCCCCATCCAAAAAATAAAGTACAGAGGGATATAAGAAGTGATCTTTTGTTTTTTCAGAAATGTGAAGTTTTTAAGGGGAAAATTTGGCACCATTAAATGTGTATATATGTGTGTGTGTTTCAAGTTCAGTCCACTGAATGAGCCCAAAGCAATAAAGCAATAAGCAGGGACTCCCCAGTAGCCATGAATATATCCAGTGACCATATATTTGTTTCTAAATATCTTCTCTCTCTGAGAGCTCTATGGAGAAATGGCTGGAAAGCATAAGGGCTGCCTGGAACATCTTGCTTTGTCAGAAAAACAAGGGAGAGCTTAAAGATTAATTAGACTGTGTATAAAGGACTGAGGGCCCAGCTGGAAGTGGCTTCCATGCACAAACCTGACAATCTGACTGTCAAAAAGATAATGTCAGTAATGAATATTAACACACCAAGAAGATGCAGGAGAGCAAAGGAAAAGGTGAAAGGGTGGAGAGTTCCTTCTTTGCAGGAGAACACTAGTTAATAAATATGGGAGGAACAAAGAATGAGAAAACCTCCAGTTTGTAACCAGCAGTGTAATAACAATGGGAAACAAAATTTTTATTGCATCCAGAAAAACACTTGTTCTTACCTAACTCGAGTGTGCTGATCTCAAATCTGACATTAGTTTTTCTCTGTAAGCTACAGTTCTTTTGCAATTCAATATTATAAGTTTTCATCTTATTGTAAAATTTTTAACATTTAGTTTAACATAATAAAGTAGAATGTCTTCTTGGGCATCATCTTTGTGAAAATATAATAATTTATATAACGCAGTAAATACACTAATACACTAAAAGATATGATTGCATCAGAATTTGTCAACAATTTTGAAACAGAGCATATTAAAACACTTATTTTAATCATAAAATTTGCACAAAACTTATTTAAATTCTACTTAGGCAAAAATTTGCATTTGTAGCTCTTGCGTTTGTGTACTTGTTGAGGACAATCTCATTTGATGCTCCAGCAGTAGTATGCTCATCACAAACAGCTCCAAGATTTTTGAGAAACTTATCAAGGTGACTGTTCAGGAAGTGAATCTTAAAGCTCATGTTACATCCAATGTTGTGGAAAGCCAACAGCATCCTTTTAACCAAAAATTCATAGCTTTCTGCTTTTTTGTTGCCAAGAAAATTCTTTGTAACTGCCACAAACGACTGCCATGCTGCTTTCTCTTCCTTATTCATCTTCCTGGAAAATTCTTCATCATGTATGAGGGTTCGAATTTGAGGTCCATCGAATACATCTGCTTTTATCTTCTTGAAAGACAAGTCAGGAAAAGCAGAAATAATATGTTGAAAGCATTCACTTTCTCTATTCAAAGCCTGAACAAACTGCTTCATTAAGCCAGGTTTGATGTGAAGTGGGGGGAAAATGATCCTGTCTCGATTAACTACAGGTTCATTCACAATATTTTGCATCCCTACTTCCAGAGCTTCACATTTTGGGCACTCCTTCTGTGTCCAGTGTTTCTCCTGAGCTTGGCTGTCCCACAAACACAGATACTTCATGAAACCTCTCTGTTGTCCTAGCAGGAAATTTGCCATTTTAAGATTCACACAAATGATTCAGTTATGCTCCTCATACTTCAGAAAGTTGAGGACAATTTTTATGTCATTATAATCTTCTCGCAGATGAGTTGAATAACCAATTGGAACCACTGCATAAACATTACCATTGTGTAAGATAACACATTTCAGACTCTGTTTAGAGCTGTCAAGAAATAGCCGCCATTCTGTTGGACTGTAAGTGGTAACACCTAGCTGGCTGAGAAGACTACTGATATCATGACAATAAACAAAGTGTTTGTCTTTGGAAAAAAAGTCCACAAAAATTTGTTCACACTTCCAGAAATGGGATGCTTTAGCTGACCAGTGAAGTACATTCTTTTTTTGAAGCTTGAAGACTAATAACTTAGCTGCTTTCTTTGATAGGCCCAAATCTCTTATTATGTCATTCGATTCGGGTTGGCTAAACTGCTGAGGGCTTAATGACTGCTTGGCATCAGGAGAAGACCCTTAAGATTCTACAACCATTTCCTCAGGTATCTTATCAAAATACACTTGATCACCATGTTCACTTTCTTCATCTTAGAAGAAATAAAACCATTGAAAACTGGAACCAGGAGTGTCTCAGAGTGTGGGATAGGTCGTATTGCTGAAGGAATATCAGGATATGCAATCATATGCTGTTTTTTCTTGTCGATGCCCTTTGTATGAATCAGACAGAAATAACAGTCACTGCTGTGGTCCTTAGGTTCATGCCAAACCATGGGAATACCAAAAGGCATTCCTTTGCATTTTCCTTTTGTCCACTCATGAAGCATTTCCTCACAATTATGACACACAATATGAGGAGCCCAATTCTTGTCTTGATCACCAAGGGGAACTTTAAAATAGGCAATATATGCATGTGTCACAAATAATGAAATATTGCGCCTTTGACGTGAAGTATGTAACAGCCACATATATAACAGAAGGTGTCAGGACAATTCTTACATTTATGCCTACTCGAAGAAGCCATGATTCAATCTTAAAACAAAATAAGATGGTGTTTTTATCAGATAATAATTTTTTACATTTAAAAACAACTACAATTATGTAAAAGTGATGTTTGTAAAACATTAATTGCCTTGTGGTTATGTTCAATCCAAGAGTTGTTGCCCTTTAACTTTAATTTCAATACCAATGTATGCCATTAACTGAAACAAAAAGAAATTAAAATTGCATTAAAACTGGATCATGCATCAAAAAATGGATTTCATATTTGGAATCAATGATTCAGAAATATATAGAAAATGTTCTAAAACTTAATGCAACAGAAAATGAAAAACATTGTTCCCCAGTGAATTGATTCAGGTGAATGTTAATGAGGATGATAAAAAACATTTGATCAAAAGTCATTAGAGAACAGGATATCCACTAGATTTAAGTAATTGTTTACAATTACCAAAAGGAAAGTGAAAGGTTTCATGTACAAGATCTGGCAGCCCTACCTAATCATGCAATTGAACATCTTATGATGAAAATAAGTAAATAAATACAAGAAATACCAACAGTATCTACATAATATTGTTGGCAAAAATATTTAACCAGAGTCTAGTGGTGAGAAAATGATCCGAGCAGTTCAGAATGTGGGAAATATTACAGGACACCTAGCTTGAAATCTTTATAGACCTCAATGTGATCAGAGATAAAGAATGGTGAAAGAGTTGTTCTAAGACACAGAACAAACCTAACAACCAAGTGCCACGGTTAAACCTTGGTCAGGTCCTGGATGGATGGATGTGAAAGAAAGCTAGAGAAGACACATTTGGGGACAATAGAGGCCACTTAAATGATATTATTGAATCAATGTTAATTTTCTTAGATCTGAACACGTATCGCTCTGTAGGAGAATATTCTTATTTCTAGAGATGCATGACTAAGAATTGGGGCTGAAGTGCAGTGATACCTGCAGCTTAATTTCAAATAGTTCAATGAGAAAAGCAAGAGAGAGAATGAATCAAGGTTAAAAATGAGTGGGGTGGAGGGAGGGAGGTTCAGAGATTGAAGAAAGCCTGGAATGGACAAAGGGGACACAGAGCACTTGTAATGGCCAAATAGCATATGGGGACAGACTGGTTAGATCCTCCCTTTTCCTGTCACCTCTCTGCTTCCCTGTCCCAGTCTCAGCACAGCCCCCACTTCTGGCTTTGGGGTATGCTGGTCAGAGCTGAGCTGGACAAGTGATGGATGGAGCTACAGGTGACAGATGAAGTGGAAGGCTTCTCGAAAATCCAGCCTGTCCAATCAGAGCTCAGTAGCTCCAAGCATTACATTGCCCTTTAATATCTTTATTAAAACAGATATATCCCCCTCCTCTGCAACAGAAATGTTCAATAACAATCCAGCATTTCCCTGCAGCTCCCCTACTTCCTGGCTCATCAGAGATGATGAAATGCTGTGATTTCTCTCAAGACAATAATTACAGAACACTTAGTGGTATTTCCAAATGGATATACATATTATTTAAATATTTCTCTTTCTCAAATTTGACTTAAAATCTATAAGTAATTAGTTATCAGCCTAGCTACCAGGTGGCAGGCAGTTTTCTTAATTTTCTATGCAGTCAACAGTATTAAACTTAGAAAGTATTCTAGTCACAGCACACTTCAAAGGTCTAAATAAAAAAAAAAGTAAAATGCTTTAATATCTTTGAGATTTGCAAAGATATTTGAGGATTTGTCAAGGGATTCAGTGTAGGATGAAGAAAGTGTTTTGTTAGCAGGGAGACCAACTTGCATCTTCCATTTGAAAGAAAATGTGAAACCCAAAAGCACAGAGATGATTTAGATGAGAGAGTAGAGAACCATCATTGTTATTCTTCCCAGCCCTGCCTTTGGGTCTTGGGTTACCCTGGTTCAGAGGAAAGATGGAGAACAGGCTCCTGCCTGCTGCAAGGCTAACCACGTTTTCACAAGTGCAAAACACAAACTGCCAAACCATAATTATAAGGTGTCTAAACTAAACTGAAGCCAGCACCCAACCCTCACTAACACCCTCAAGCTGCAGTTGCTAGTCTGCAGTTGCCTGTACCTGTGGGGCCCGCACCTGAGGCACACCAGGGTGGCATTGGGTTGCTCACTTGCTGGTGTCCTGGCCTGGGTCACCCTGGTAGACCTTCCTGCTTGGCCTGGCACTGGCCTGTCCCAAGCAAAGTTTCTGGGCTTCTAGCAGTCTGTCTCCACTCCCACATCCCCAGTGCTTTCTGTTGCCCCACCCAGCACATCTTCTGAACTCCTCTCTACTTCCTTACAACCTCGCAGTTCAACTCCTCAAGGCACAAAGTTCACAATCCTGCCCAGTCTCCTGTGAGCCTCCAGAAGGCCTGGCCCAATGCAGAAGGCATAGGAAGTCTTGAATGAAGAGTTCCAGCTTCTCCCTTGTCTTCCTGGATTCTCCCCACCCCTACCTCCCACCCCTACCCTCCACTTCACCTTCTTTGCAGAATGGAACTGCAAGTCCCAGGGAGTAGGTGAGGGCTGGCTGTGGTGTGGCCTGCAGCAGTTGGGTGGGCCTCAAGCAGTCACAACGGGAATGGAATAAAAAGCTCTCAACAGCTAGAGAACTAGCAGGCAGACCGGAAGGCAGGACTCCTGAGTATCTGGCATCGACTGCCTGGTTTGCAAGGCAGGCTGAGCTATGCGTCCATTCATCCACCTGACAAATGTTTGTTGAGAACTAAGCATGTGCTGGCTCAGGAAATACAGCAGTGAAAAGACACACAAAGTCACTGCCTGCGTGGAGTTTGTATTTTAGTGGAGAGATAGTCAATAAACAATAAAAAATATGGTTTATTACACTTTAATAAGTGCTAAGAAGAAAACAAAAGGTAGAAAGGGGGATAAAGTGTTGGGGTAGGGTTGAATTGCAAAACCAGTGGGGATGTAAACTTTGAGTAAGATTTTGAAGCGAGGGAGGTAGTGAGGCAGCCCTCTGGGGGAAGAACAGTTCAGGGGGAGGCAACAGTGAGTGCAAAGGCCCTGGGGCACAGCATTCCTGGAATGTTTTGTCAGAATGAAGAGATTGGCAGTCAGCACAGAAGTGAGAGGCAGGGATAGATAGGAGGTGAGATGAGGGCCGGATGCCTAGGAGACCAGGTAAGGTCTTGGCTTTTTTCTGTGATGGGAGCTGTGAGAAACTTGATCTGATTGCTGCTTGCACAAGATCATTCTGGATGCTATGCTGAGAAGAGCTGGCAGAGGGGTAAGAGCAGTTAGGAGGCTACTGCAGTTATCCAAGTGTAAGATGATAATACCTTGTGCTGTAGTGAGTAGTGGAGGAGCTGAGAAGCTCTTCCACTCTGGATGGATAATAAAGATGGGGCAGGTGAGATTTGCTTAGGTACAGATAGAGAGTTTAGATCAGATACAGAGTTTGAGAAAAAGAAGAGTCAAGAATGACTTCAAGATTTTTGGCCTGAAAATTGTAACAATGCAATTCTGTTGACTGAGATGAGGAAGACTGCAAGAGGGGTAGAGGTGGAAGTGGGGGTGGAGTAGCATTTGATTAATTATTATCCACCTATCAACTACTCATGAGCTTGGCAGTGAACCAGGGCTGGAGGCAGAAGTCAAGCAATGAGTGAGATGGTCCCTCAACTCATGACCCTAATGGCCCAGTTGGGATGAAAGACTTTTTACCCGACAATCACAAAGCACACATATAAATCTCAGCTACTGCAAGGTCTACCCAGGAGAGGAATGGGGGTTTTGGAGGGTACATAATGGAAAATCTAACCTAGTCTGGGGAGGGGGATGCTACTTTGGGGGGGTGAGAATGAGGGTGATGTAAAAACTGAGTGAGAGTTACCCTGGTGAAAGGGTTGGTGTGAGAAGAGTGTTCTAGTAAGAAGAACAGCATGTACAAAGGCCCAGTGATCAGAGGAAGTATGGGGCCACAGGGCATTAGAAGGAGAGTAGAATGAAGAGGGTGTGTGGAGCACAGCAGGGAAAAGAGACCATGTGGGGGAAAATGCTTGAAGGGCTGGTGGGGCTGGGTTGGCAGGGGCTTACAGGCCACGTGCAGGTCATTTATCATTATTTTAAAAGTAATGAGAGGACATTAAAGTGCCTTAAAGAGAGGAAGGAGCTGACCAGACGTACATTTTGGAAAGCTCTCTCTGGCTGCAGAGTGAAGGATGAATTGGAGAGGACCAGACAGGAAAAGGGAGGCTGAGGAGGAGGTAACTGTGGAATCTGGGAGATGATGGAAGAATGGAGAGGAGTTGACAGATTGACGAACTACTGAGGACGCAGAACAATCAGCCTTACTTTTTCAATAGACTAGCATGGGGAGCGGGGAGGAAGACAGAAAACAGAAGGGTTGTGCCCTTTCACTGTGAATATACATAGAATATAGAAAATGACATTCAGCATTCTTTATTATTATTAAACAATTGGCTGCAAGTTCTTAGTAAAAAATGGACACTGGTTCTTGGAATAACATTCCTGACTTTAAAATTCTGTATAACATTATTTTCCCTCTTGCTTCTGTGGATTAGCTGGGGTTCTGCTAACCTAAGTTGCACTCAACAGGGTGACACTAAGATGCACTTGGGTCCAGCTCTGCTTCATGGGATGTGGGTGCAAGGTTCTCATTGCAGCTGCAGAAGCATGGAGGGAATCCCAGTCATGCAAACACATTGAATTCCCTGCATTCAGCGTGTTCATTGGCTTCTTTGGAGAAGCAAGCCATGTGGTCAAACCCAAATTCCAGGAGTAGAGAAATAAGAAACTTCACCTCTAGGAGTGACAAAACCACATGACAAAGGGTGTGAATCTAGGCAAGGTGAAGCATTAGGACCAATTAGACAATCCATCACACCACTCTTCAGATCTTCTCCACCTCCCCATAAAGAATCATCCGCAGAGGCGGATTTAACAGCGGGAGCATCGGGTGCACGCCCTGGGCCCTGACTTCTGAAGGGCCCCGCAAAACTCCAACTTTATGATTATTTTCTAATGACACCAAGTTTGGTTTCATATGTGCAATTTTAACATTAATAGTACAGAATATTTTCTATTTATTTAAAAATATGGTTAACATGTAGTTTTATTTTCCCTGTCTCTCTTTTTTTAAGGGGCCCTATATTTTCTTCTGCACCCAGGGCCTCAACTGACCTTAATTCTCATCTGATCTTCTGGGATCACGGAGGGACAGAAAAATAGAAAAACGACTGTTGAGACCTGAGTCCCTTTTCCTCTCTAGTTTCTTTTCATCTCTTTTTTCCTTTCAGTTAATCTTTTTCAGGGCTGTAACTGTGTTCCTTTGAGGAAGTAGCAAGTCAAGCTTCTCTGATTACAAACCACAAAAAGCAAGTCTGTCCAGTTTTATCAAAAAGGGAGTTGAATGAAGGGTTATCAGGCAGCTCACAAAAACTGGCAGGTAGTTGGAGGCCAGAACAGATTACAGGACAGCTCTGGGGTTCCAGGCAGTAGGACCTGAGTGACTTTATCTTCCAGGCACTGGATGCCTGAGTGATGGAGTGCGAATGGGGCATTCCATCATCGTGTCTTTATACTCGAAATTGAAAGTTCTAACTGTAAGACTCCCCTTGGCATAATGCCCACCTCTTGGTTAAGATAGACTGGGTAGGACATCATCATTTATAGCTCGCAAAGACTGCCCACAAAAGGAAAAAGGAAGTCAGGAGGCTATTATGGAGGGAGGATGGAACAGGACCATGATCTGTGTCTTCTGTGTGTCCTCAGGCTTCTCAGTCAATGGGTGCAGCAGAAGAGACCTGCAGTGCAGATAGGAGGCCACAATCTTCCCCTGCCCTCCCCATGACTTGCTTAGAATACTAAATCTGAGGTGGAGTTGTTCTTCTTTAACAAACACTTGTATAGCTCCTGCAATGTTCCAGGTACTGTTCTAAGACCTGGGAAAATATTAACTTAGCAGTTCCTGATCTCAAGGATCTGTTGAGAGAATGACAGGGCCCCTAAATTCATTCATGATGGCTCCACCCTCATGACCTAATCACCTCCCCCAGGCTCCACCTCCAAATACCACCACCTTGGGAAGTAGGTTTCTACATATGAATTCTGGAGGACACACGCATTCAATCTATAACAACAGCCCACAAGACTTTTTTCTGAGTTGCTGGGTTAAATTTCTTGAACTGACGTGAGTTCATTTTATGAACACAGGATAAAAGAAAACAAAACAGTGAAACTTTGCCCCACTAGACGGTGCCCCACTAGACTAGACTGTCTTCCACTGCCCCCTGCACTGCTCCCACGACTTCACCCTAGCAGAGCAGGCCCACATTTAGAAACTGCTTTTCCTCTAGATTTGTGGTGGGCAGTATACACAATTATAATAATAGCTGTAATTTATTAAGTGCTTCTTACTAAGGGCCAGGCACAGTGCTAATGCTTCACAAGCTATTATTCCACTTGATTCTCATGACAACCTTGTCAAGTAGATTTTCTTCTACCCATTTTATAGATGAGGAGACAGGCTTACCAAGACCCAACAGCTTATACCAGGTTAAACAGTTAGTGGGTGGTGGGGCTGAAATTTGAACTCAGGTCTGTCTGACTTCAAAGCTTGTGTTCCTGTAAGCCTTGGGAGCACCCCAGGATAGGCTCAGAACCACGTGACAACCCGGGGACACAGTGCTGGGTAGTGTCAGAGGACAGAACCTGGGACTCCTGTGTTCTGTGCTTCCTCCAGAGACCATACTACCCATCCACATATGTCCTGGTGCGGAGGTCATTTTTCTCTTTTGACCAAGTGACTTCATCATTTCTGTCATTTGGCTGGTGGGGCCGGTTTCTCCCATGGTAGTCCCAAGGGTCACCTGGACAATGACTATTGATTTGAGAGTCAGGAGCATGGTCTCACTTCTGAAGACAAAGCACTTGTTGAGTGGCACCCCCAGCCGGACTACAGAGTCCAGTCCTTTCAGCTGGCTGTGTGTGAAGGAGGCAGAGCTCCCAGCAGACGATTGGGAGAGGGTAGGCCCTCCTGGCAGTGTCCTGAGGAACACAGGGGTCTGCTGTGTGCAAGCACATGTCTGAGCAAAGAGCACACCCGCCCTTGATGGGGGCTGGGTCTCAGGGGCTGTTAACCGTGACACCTCTGGAGCCTTACACGGGGGCTTACAAGTGAGATGCTGTCAAGCCCCAGCTTCCTCTCCATACTGCTCCCAGTACCTTTGTGAGGACTAGGAGGGCCTTACCTGTCTGTCACTTGTCCCTCATCCCTTTACTGTGGCTCTTATCAAGCACTTACCATCTCCTCTAGAGAGAACAGCTCAAAGGTCACCCCTGGTGGTGCCCTCAGCCCTTGGGGTGGGGGAAAGAGTAGCGAGAGGTTGAGTTTGCTTGGGGCAGGGATTCCACTGAGGCCAGAGAACTGCACTCCCTTCTCCAAAGGAATAAAAACAGATTGCATGTCATTTGTTTATTCTCATTTTGTTTTGCTTTATTGTGGTAAAATACACATAACATAGAATTCACCATTAGTGACATTTAGTATATTCACAATGTTGTCCAACTGTGACCTCTAGTTTCAAAACATGCTTGTCACCCCCAAAAGGAATACCATGTATATTAAGCAGTTGTTCCCCGTTCCTTCCCATGTACCCCCTACCTCCAGTCCCTGGCAACCACTAATCTGCTTTTTATCTCCATAAACGTGTTTATTCTGGACATTTCCTATAAATGAAATCATACAATATATATGGTCTTTTATGTCTGTCTTCTTTCACTTAGAATAATGTTTTCAGGGTTCATCCATGTCAGTACTTCATTCCTTTTTATGGCTGAATACTATTCCACTCTGTGGACAAACTAAATTTTATTATCCATCCAGCTGTTAGTGGACTTTGGGTTGTTTCCACCTTTTGGTTCTATAAATAATGCTCCAATGAATATTTATATATGAGTTTTTATTTGAATACTTGTTTTTTTTTTAAGATTTTATTTGTTGATTTTACAGAGAGGAGAGAGGGAGCAGGGGAATGAAAAGCATCAACTAACAGTTGCCTCACCCCAGCTGTTCAGTGATTGCTCATTGCATGTGCTTCTACTGGATGAGCCCAGGATTTTGAACCAGCCACCTCAGCATTCTTGGTCGATGCTCTATCCACTGCACCACTATCAGCCAGAAAGCACTTGTTTTTATAAAATAGATATTGTTTTATAGTTTGAAACAAATTCATTTAGTTCTATGCTATCCCAATATGATAGCCACTAGCCACATGCAAATATTTAAATTTTTTTAAGTTAATTAAAATGGAATACAGTTGACTTTTGAGCAACACAGTTTTGAACTGTGCAAGTCTACTTATATATAAATTTTTAAACAATAAATACAGTTGGCTGTTCATATCTGAGTGTTTTGCATCTGTGGATTCTGCCAACCACAGGTAGAAAATGCATTTGCAACTATGGATTCCTGGCTGTGAGCTACTGCTTTTGATCTGTAGGCTGTTGTATCTACAGCTGCAAAGGGCCAACTGAAAAGTCAAAAGTTGTATGGATTTTTGACTCCTGTGGTGTGTGTGTGTGTAGTGGGGACCAGTGCCACTAACCCCTCTGTATTGTCCATGGGTCAGCTGCAAAAATGAAAATTTCAGGCCCTCAGTGGTACTGGTCATATTTCAAGTGCTCGAAACCATATGTAGCTGGCAGCTGCCATATTGAATAGTGCAGGTATAGAACATTTTCATTACCACAGAAAGTGCTATTGGTAAAATTCTATCTAAAATTTACCATCTAAAATGGTAGACAGTGCCAAAAGGTACAAAAATCCAGTGACAATACGAATAAGTGTTGGGGGTATAAGGCACAACATAGTGACTATAGTTAACAATACTGTATTGCGTATTTGAAAGTAGCTAAGAGTGTATGTATCTTGAAAGTTCTCATCACAAGAAAATGAAAATATTTTTTTAGAGTAATAAAATAAGAATTTTATTTTCTTATACTATTGCAACTCAAAATTTTTTTATCAAGTTTTTTCTGGCCTTTCTAGTATGAATTAATATCTTAAGCTCATGAGTCATTTGATTCATATTGGAGTTTTTCTTTTATTAATTTTAATGGGGTGACATTAATAAATCAGGATACATATGTTCAAAGAAAACATCTCCAGGTTATCTTGTCATTCAATTATGTTGCATACCCATCACAAAAAGTCAAATTGTCCTCTGTCACCTTCGAAAATGAAAATATTTTTAATACCACTAATGAAACTCTCTCCAGTCCTTCAATAGTCACTCCAATTCTCATGATTTTCCAACAAATTTGGCCTTCTTCCCCGATCTTTTTCTTACTTTGGGTTGTCCTCTGAGTGCAGGGATATTTCCCTGTGACTGTCCTCTCCAGAGGAAGGAGGAGCATATTCTCAACTTGCCTTTTTCCTCTCTTTACTCTGAGTCAGTGGAAGCTAGAGCTCTGCTTCGCCTTCTAACGTGCAACACTGATGGAGCCCACACTCACCCGGCTCTCAGCCTTGCAGACACTCTGCACTGCAACCGGGGTCTTTAACAGTAATTCTCTCCGCCCATAGAGCCTTGGCATTCTGAATGGAACCCAGTGTACACAGACATCCCAGCCTGGGAAGGACAATGCTGTCACACCAGCATTGATGTCTCCCAGTTCTTGTTTTGGCCCTTTGCTACATCTGCCCACTTCCACCAAAACATCTCCGACAGGGTGTTCCATATGCGTCTGCATACTGGTGTCAGTTGTAGTTACCAAGCAGGCTCCCCTGTGTCCCTTGCTGATGACTACTGTTTTTGCAGGAGCTCAAAGGAGGCCTCTGTCAATGGTGCCCTTTAGGAGAATACCATGTCCACTGAGGGCAAGGAAGGCTTGAGGTGGGCTCCTGGGTCTCAGATTCTGCAAGTGACACTCTAGGCCAGAGAGGCTGGGCTCAGTGTGTGCTGTAGGCTTACAGACTCCTGAAACAACCCAGGTTCATTCTGGAGAAGGCTGCACCTGCAGGATGGACAAGGCTGCCCACACATTGCTGACCAAAAGGCTGGGAATGGTGAGAAGCTGGCTGGATCACTGGAGCTAGGCAGGTTTCCACCTGGGTAAGCTCACTTCATAGAGGCATAACATAGCAAGTGATCTAGTCCAGCTCCCCTGTTTAATAAATGAAGAGACCAGGCCCAGAAATTGAGTTGTTAGTAAGAACAGAGACTTGAGTGGCCCCATTGCTGCCTAATGACTCAATCGCCTCACCCCTTGGAGGGGCTGCTATCATGGGCAGTCCCCATTGGTGTCATGATAAGCAGAGGTTGTGGTCCAGAAACTCACCCCCAGCCACCATTTTCTGAGCAGCCATGGCTACCAGGCTCAGCTAGCCCCCACACAGCAACTGCAGGAGACTCATGTCACCAGCACAGCCAGCAAGAACCAGAAAGTCATCAGAAAAGACAAAACATGGCTCAAAATGCATTCATATACCTGGCTAACATGACAAAAACCTTTGTTGTGCAGGAGAGGCTGAGAGGCTAGATGTAGCCAAGGAATAGGTGAAAGGCTAAGGTGGGGAGTTTAAAAGGGTTCTTCATTCTACACTAATAAGAAAACTACCTGAAGAACAATAACAAATAAAACAAGGATTGGAGTGTGCTCCAGTAGGTCAGGCCAACAGCACCTTCCCAACTGACCCCAGGAAGCAGTTCCTACATCCCAACATGTGGACGCCTAGGGGATGCTGGCCCTAGGACCCCAGCCCCCGGAAATGAAAGGTGCTGACCACACAGTGGCGAAGCCAGGCAGAAAACCAGGGACTATGCAATGTGTGTCCAGGCTGTGGACCACTATTCCACTGGCCACCTAGCCAAAGGCAGGGATTCTGATAAAAAAACAAAGGAAACATGAACCCAGGCCAGCAGCCTCTCAACATCACCAGCACAGTCTTTCTATAAGTGGCCCCAAACCTTAAATCCCAAGAGCATAAAAGGACAAATGGTCTCCTGGCTGAGAATAAGTCCTCTCCCCAAACTGACCAGGGCAGGGCTCACAGTGTTAGCTATTTCTATCCCCAGCCCTCTTGACAGCAGCCAGGACTAGAAAATGTGCTGATAGACAGGAATACAAGACTGGTGCCGATGGCAACACTGCTTGCTGCCAAAGTCACTCTAACATCAGCGCTATCCACTGAGCACACAGGATGCTGATTTTGTTTATAGCCACAGACGACTCTTATTAGTAATGACAAACATACTTGTCCAAAAAGGCTTTCATTATTGCATATCTTGTCAAGTTGAGATTTTAAGAGTTTTAAAGTAAGAAAAACATATGACACTCACTTTTGGAGCTGTGGGCCACCATATAAGGAACGGAACTACCCTAGACTGCCATGCTATGAGGAAGCCCAGGTCATAGGAGGGAGGCTGTGTGCAGATGCTCTGGGTGACTACCTGGCTGAGCTCCTGGCAGGGAGTGAGGTCACAGGCGCCAGCTTTGTGAATGTGGCTGTAGCCCCAGCAATTTCTGACTTTTGCTACCCTGCTTGAGACTTCAAGTCAAACTATCCAGTCAAGCACTTCCCAGCTTATCAAATAATGACCAAACAAAATGGCTGTGTTCAGCAGCTTAAAAAACAAAAAACAAAGAAAAACAAACAAAAACCCATCTCTATACAACTAAAGGTTTTTTCAAGTTCTTGAGCTGTAGGCACTTGCTAATAAGAGTCTTAAATTTTAAGTGTGAGAATGTCACTGAAGCTCCAAAAGAGGCATGGCTTGCTCTAGGTTACCCTGCTCTGGAAGAGTGTGGGAGGTGTCACACTTCCAGATATCAGGTTATACTACAAGGTCATAGCAATCAAAACAGCTTGGTACTGGCCTAAGAACAGGCATACAGATCAATGGAACAGAACAGAGAACCCAGAAATAAACCCATGCCTATATGGTCAATTGATATTTGACAAAGGGGGTAAGAGCATACAGTGGAGTAAAGACAATCTCTTTAATAAATGATGTTGGGGAAATTAGGTACATGCAAAAAAATGAAACTAGACCACCAACTTATACCATTCACAAAAACAAACTCAAAATGGATGAAAGACATAAATGGGCCCAGCACGCTTCCGCTGCACCACGAAAGACGTAAATGTAAGTAATGAAACCATAAACATCTTGGAAGAAAACATAGGCAGTAAACTCTCAGATATCTCTCATAGCAACATTTTTGCTGATATATCTCCACGGGCAAGTGAAATAAAGGACAAAATAAACAAATGGGACTATATCAAACTAAAATGCTTTTGCATAGCTAAAGACACCATGAACAAAATAAAAAGACAACCCACACAATAGGAGAACATATTCGCTAATATGTCTGATAAGGGGTTAATAACCAAAATTTATAAAGAACTTCTAAAACTCAACACCTGGAAGGTAAACAATCCAATTAAAACATCGGCAAAGGAGCTGAATAGAAATTTCTCCAAAGAGGACATACAGATGTCCAATAGGCAGATGAAAAAATGCTCAACATCACTAATCATTAGAGAAATGCAAATTAAAACCACAATGAGATACCACCTCACACCTGTCAGAATGGTGCTCATTAACAAAACAACACATAATAAATGCTGGCGAGGATGTGGAGAAAAGGAAACCTTTCTGCACTGCTGATGGGAATGCAGACTGGTGTAGGCACTGTGGGAAACAGTATGGAGATTCCTCAACAAATTAAAAATGGAACTGCCTTTTGACCCAGCCATTCCACTTTCAGGAATATATCCTAAGAATAACAAATCACTGATTCAAAAGAAGATATTCACCCCATGTTTATTGCAGCATTGTTTACAATAACCAAGATCTGGAAACAGCCTAAGTGTCCATCAATGGACGAGTGGATTGAAAAGCAGTGGTACATATACACAATGGAATAGTATACAGCTGTGAAAAAGAAGGAAATCTTACTTTTTGCAATGGCATGGATGGACCTGGAGATTATTATGCTAAGTGATATAAGCCAGGCAGATAAAGAAAAATGTCATATAATCTCACTTATATGTGGACTCTGATGAACAAAGTGAACTGAGGAACTGAAGAGAAGTAGAGGCGGGGTCACAGGGAGCATAGTGACAGCTATCAGAGGGAAGAGGGATGAGGAGATGGGATCAGAGAAGGTGAAAGGACTAGTAAAATTATATATACAAAACACATAGGTACAGATAACAGAACAGCTTATCCCAGAGGGAAGGGGGGAGAGAGTTAGGGGGATGGGAGCAAAAGGGGTGTAATATGGGACATAAAGGTGAGGGGTGAGGGTGTTATTTTGAGTGGGACACTTGAATTCATGTTAACACAATAAATTAAAATTAATAATTTTTTAAAATTAAAACAATAGAAACATCAATGTAGAAAATAATAAAGTATATCTTTATAAAAAAATAACAAAAAAAAATAATAGAGACCAAGCCAGGGATGTATGAGATCTTTGGCTTTTTTTGTCTGTGTTTTACATTAATTACATCACATCTTACACACTTTTCTTTACCTTACTTTTCTTAGTCAATAACTCACGAAAAACACTCCTGTCATAGTTTCAATGCACCTTGTTGAATGGTTGCTTAGCAAGCTATCCAATAAAAAGTGCACCATGATTTAGTCAGCTATTCCCTATTGATAGATTATTTACCTTTTTTTGCTGTACAGGTAATACATATTCTCGCATATATGTCCTTAGGTACTGGTGCTTTTATTTTTATGGGATAAATTCTACGAGACTGTTCTTAATTTTAGTTAGTATCTTAATTTTAATAGATATTGTCAGATTGCTTCCCAAAGTGGGCACAATAATTTGGATTTCCAAATCCAAGCCAACAGAAGGTGTTCCCAGCTTTTAGGTTTTTTTCATTCCTGGTAGCTATAAAGTGATGGTTTATTGTTACTTTAATTTACAGTTCTCTGGCTACTTCAGAATTAACATGCATTTAATGTTTGTTGATTGTTTAAATCTGGTCTCCTGTGGATAGTCTTAGTTTCTTTACCTGTTTATATCAGCTATTTATCTCATTCTTTGTCAGCTTGTACGAACCCTTTATATATTACAGAGTTAACCCTGTCTATCTACTGGATTGCTGATATTTCCAAAACGCGCGCGTGTGTGTGTATTGAATTTTTGGTATCTTTTTTATAATGTGAGTTTTTAATTGCTCTGCTCTGCTATTCATTTAAAGCCTTTGATTTTCTAGTCTCAGTTGGGACAGTCTTTTTTGTCCCAGAATTAAATGTGTAGACCTTTAGACATTTTTGAATAATTTTCTTCACATTTTAAATCTTTAATCACCTGACATTTATTTTTATAAATAGATTTACAAATTGAAATACAAACTTTATTTTAATTCTCATGTATTTTATAAGCCATTTCTGGGTTTCTAGTCTGTTTCACGGACTGACTCATTTGCATTTATGCATTTATACAAATAACATAATTTGTTTATAAGGACTATATAGAGCATGTTGTGATATTTGGTAAGGCAAGTCTTCCTCACTGTTTCTTTTTTAAAAAATGTTTAATCTTAGACATTTATATTTTTAATATGAAAGATGAAACCATTTTATCCAGTTCAAATAATCCTATTGCAACTCAAATTGAAATTGCATTAAGTTTGTAGAAATCAGTTCTAGGCAAATCAAGTTGGTATGATACCAAGTCTCTTCATATGAAAATATATTATGTTTCCACTTGTTCGTATTTTATTTTATATTCTTTGATAAAATATTATAATTTGTTTCATATGGATCTTGAGCCTTCTTGTTAACCTCACTCTTTAGCATTAGTTTGTGCATACAACACTTGCCCCCACAATTTCCTTTGTCGTATGTATTGCTAAGGAAAAAGCCATTAATATTTGTATATTTAACATATATCCTGCCACCTCTCTGAATTCTCTTATATATTTTGGTTAGTTTTCCTAATTCTAGTCTATTGAATTTTCTAGAAATGCAATAATCACCTCAGCAAAATAAGAGAGCATTTAATTTTTTCTTTTCTAATGTTTATACCTTTATTTCTCTTGGCTTATTGCATTTATTAGAACAAAATGCATTAATAATTATAATAAGAAAAAGTACCCCTTTCTAGTTCTTGATTTTTAGCTTAAATATTTCTAAAGATTTGGCATTTAGAGTAATATTCGCTTTTATTTTTTTGTTTCATTTACTCATTCATTCATTCATTCATTTGACTTTTTCAGAATATAATCTAGAGAACATTAGGAGTAGGTCTAGAAAAACTTCACAAATCCCCTGCACCAAACATCTTCAGAATGCTTAAGAAGTATTTTAAATGTACAGATATCTAGTCTTTCAAGAATCACTGAATGAAAAGCACAGGGATAAAGCCAGACAATCAGATATTTACAATTTTTGCTACAAGCTTTTGTGATTACTCAGGTGGTAGGAGCATCAATCACTAATCTAATGTGAAGTGAGCATTCAGCTGAAGAAACAGGAAGGTGAAAGTAAATGCCAAATCAAGAAGTTTTTTATGTCTGAATCTCTTTGAAAAACAAGGATCTGAAACTGAGTCAGCAAAGCAGGGCTCTGCAGAGATTATCAAGGGAAAATGCAAGGATAGACAAAAGTCATGATTGATTTCTGGAAGGAAGTTACTCTGACCTTGGGAGAGCAGGTTCTGTAGTTCCCAACATAATATCCCTGGTTAAAGCCCTCTGAGCATGGCTCAGGCAATTCTACTTCTCCTGAGAGAATTCAAAGGCCATACCCCTAAAGCTCAATGGCATTAACAAGTGATGGAATTAGAATTTGATCCAGTCTCTCTGATGATGCTAATAAAGCCTTCTGTTCTAGCGATATGGCTGATTTAGAAATATTTTCCCCTAAAACACCTGCTGTACCATGGCCCCTGCATGAACACTGGGGTTTTCTTGGCAAGATGTGTGAAGTATGTTCAACTCGATTCACTTTGGGTCTGCCAATTTTTGTTGTATTTAAGAAATTTAACATTTAATTATTTGTTACATGTATTAAACAGGGGTGGGCAAAAGTAAGTCTATACTTGTTCATATGGAAAATAATACAATAATTAATAAATAATAATACAAGAATAAACTGTTTCATACTCATAACTGTAAACCCACTTTTGCCCACCCCCTGCATTTAAGAGTTTATTCTATCATATTAATATTTTTTTCCTTTTTTTTATAAACAGAGACAGAGAGAGAGTCAGAGAGAGGGACAGATAAGGAGAGACAGACAGGAACGGAGAGAGATGAGAAGCATCAATCATCATTTTTTTGTTGTCGTTGCAACATCTTAGTTCATTGATTGCTTTCTCACATGTGTCTTGACCGCGGGCCTTCAGCAGACTGAGTAACCCCTTGCTGGAGCCAGCGACCTTGGGTCCAAGCTGGTGAGCTTTTTTGCTCAAACCAGATGGGCCCACACTCAAGCTGGTGACCTGGGGGTCTCGAACCTGGGTCCTTCCACATCCCAGTCTGATGCTCTATCCACTGCGCCACCACCTGGTCAGGCTATCATATTAATATTTAAATAATTTCCTTTTATTTACTATTTTACTTAAGTTTTAATTAGAAGTGATGCAGTGTGCAGATGATGTTTTATTGAATTATACACTTGAAGCCTGTATCTCCAAAAATTCAATTAATAAAAAAGAAATGGCTGCAGAATTACATCAAATGTTCTTTAAGAATTTATTATGGGATCACATAATTTTTCCTTTAGTGTATTGATATATTACATTACATTAATAAATTTCCCAATATTGAGCCAGTCTGAATTCATTGAATAAACCCTACTTGATTATAGCATATTTTTCTTTTGAAACATCATTATAGTATACTCACTAATAGTTTAGTTAGAATGTTCACATCTATAGACACATGGTCTATTCACTTAAAAATTATGTCCTTTTTAGTTTTTGGTATTAGAGTTTTAATGTCATAAAATAAATCAAGAGACCTCACCATTCATTCATAAAACCTAGAGTAGTTTATCTGACATTAGAATGGTGTGGTCTTTAAATGTTAGATAAAAGCCGGCTGTAATCTCATAGCACCTTGGTTATTTACTAAATGATAACTGTATAATCACTTTCCTACTTCTGTGATAATTGCTGTCCAAATGTTCTACTTCCTCTGGTGTCAATTCTGGTAATTTGTGTTTGCTAGGAAATCATTCACTTCTTTAAAAATTTTAAATTATTGCTCAAAAGTTGCAAATAGCAATTTCTTATAAGATTTTTAATTTATACTGTATTTGTGATTTTGTTTTCTTTCACATTAATAATTATCTTTCATTTGTTCCGTAATCAGGCTTGTGAGGATCTATTCATGTTATTGTTCTTTGCAGAGTACCTGATCTTAGATTATTTTTTTCTTTCACTCATTTGAAATGTATTCCTCTTTCTTCAACTTCAAGTTTTGTCTTCGTGAGTTTCCTCTTTTTAGATTTAAAAATATTATTTTGTTTAATTTTTTGAATTCTGGATTGTCTTAATTTTAATTTTAAGTAATGAAGGCATTTAAGGCTGTTAACTTTATTTGTATGACTTTTTTTGTCCCATGGGTTATGTAAAAAGTATTCTTGTCATTAATGTATACAGAATTTGTAGACACCTTTTTTTCTCAAGGTAGACACCACTGTCTGAATACATCTTTCCCCGCTTGTGGCAGTGCCATTCTCTGTACCTCTACAGCACCCTGAATCACTTTTATTCCATGATTTATAACTGTTTGCTTTTCCTGTCCCTTATGAGATTAAAAGCCCTGTCAGTCTAAACACCATGCTTTGAATGCTCATAATTGTTTTTCGGGCATTAAATATTCCCAGCACATAGTAGATGCTTCATGAAAATCTGTTGAATTAACTAAAGCTATCATTTATAGTGTGCTTTCTACATATCAGGCATTGTGCTAAGATCTTCACATATTTTATTTTACTTAATAATTACATGTAGAAAAGAGAGAAAATTATTAGAGACATAGTAAATAAGCAGAGCCTAATGAGATTATAGCTGGGTTTTTATCTAGCATCCAAGAATCAAGAGAGAAGCTCCCTTGGCTAGGTATACATTTTGTCTCATAGGTCATCTCCCTCTGGGCCCCTTAAATTACATCACAGGTGAGGTTCCTCAGGAAGGAAATGAGATGGAGACTAGCCTACAGAAAATTTATTAGGGAGTTCCCTTTGGTTCAGCTCTGGGGGAGAGGAAAGGAAGCAGGATTGAGAAAAGGGGGAAGTTGAACTGTGATGGGCCGTCTCCATTATGCCTGATTACGTAAAGAGCTCTGAAGCTTGGGTGGCCCTTAGGGCTGTCCAGAGCTGAAGTGAGGGGACTGGGTTCTTGTACCCCTGCACCAACCAGGTATTTGGTATTGTCTTCCCCGGAAAGTGGCATGACTGTAGATGTGCCAAGGCAATTCCTAGAGAGGGCTGGCTGGCATTTGAGTGCTGTCTGCCCAGAGGCTCAGGAAGGAAGTGAGGCAGTCCCTCATTCCTGTAGAAGAATCTGGGAGGAACATTACAGCATTCACTACAATGGGTCATTATTTTTCCTTGTAACCCCTAAGTTTCTGGCCTGTTACTAGAATATGGCAAGAGGCAGCAGTTCCAAAATTGAAGGACGGAGGAGCAGGCCACTCATTGTGGACTACTACTGCAGCAGCAGGTAAGGTGACCATCTCTTAGAGAAGTTGGAGGACATCTCTTTGACCCTTTCTTTTCTCCCAGTCACCAGAGCATGGAGGACTCAGACCACGTATTCAGTTATATCTTGACCAGGCACATGGAAGCAGGGAGAGGGCAGGGTGCTATATCCTCTATGGGTGAACAGATTTCTGTAGGCAAATTCCTTCCACAACCTGCTGCCTTACCACACTTGATATCCTTGTCATCCTACATTCTGGAGGAGAAAGTCCCGCCTCAGTTCCTTGACCATGAAACCCTGGGCTTTACACACACCTCCCACAGGCCCTAGCAGCTGTATGATTTGGGAGAGTCAAACTGATTTAAGATTATAGTGGAGAGGGAGGAGCTGTGGACAGGCTGGCTTCTCCCAACCCCTTCTTCCCACTTTGCAACCTTGTCCCCGAGAACCATGTAAGATATTTTGCTAAGTGACTAGCTAAAAGCAACATGTTAACAACCAGTAGACCTAGTGAGAACTGGGCTGGAGGCAGAAAAGAGACAAACATACTCCATTTGGAGGCAAGGGAAAAGTTTAATCTGTTGGCAGGAAGGTCCTTAAATGTGAGTGCCATTCCTGGGTAGGACCTATGCTGAACTCAAAAAGGAACAATGAGTAGACTCCTGGAGACAGTGTTCTCTGTGTGCACTTCCATCTGAAGAGATCACTGTTTATGTATTTAAGCAAAGCCTCATGTATTATATATGCATATGAGCAGGTAAAAATATTTACTGAATCCCCGGTTGCAGACCTCCGTGAATCCAGGTCTTCTAAAATTCAAACACATTCATAAGGCTGAAACACGGGGGGCCTTTATTAAGGTAGAGGAGGTCGTCTAAAAAAGTAACTCACAGCTCCATGTGCATGCTCAGAAGTAGAGATTGTAATTGAAATGGCCTTCTCCTGGAGGAACAAGATGTCGATGACCCCTGGAAAGCTCAGTGGTGGCTGCAGGCCCACCATTGAGGCAGAAGGAAAAGCCCCCAGTGGCTCTGACTGCAGGGAAGAGGAAGGAAGTGGAGAAGAGCAGCGGGGAGGACGATGTGGAGGGTGCTCGTCTGCTTGCAGTTGTTGGAGGAGACATACACAAGGCAAACTCACTTGCGGCCAAGGACAAATGCTCAAGTATGCTCTGGGGTGGGAAAAGCGGTGTCAGGGAAGCAATGGTTTTGAATGAGCTGATGTTTGGAGGAAAAAGTCAAGGGCAAGAGAAAATTAATTCTTTTTCCATTTTGTTTGGAGTTAGGAAAATGCGAATTTAGCTGCTGTTTAAGGCGCTGCTGGGATTCTCTGCTTCAGGGGACCAGGTGCTCCCACAGCACATGGGGTGGGGGTGGTATGTCCCAGGCTGCACTGTACATAGGGCACAGAGGGAAGCAAAGTACCCACACCACTGCCATCATTTACCTGAGGAGGGCTTTCCACACAACTAGGAAGGATGAAGGGCTTGATGTCAGAGGGGAAGCCCAGGAAAAGTCGGGAGATGGAGAGAACACACCGGACTAAGGGGCAGGCAGAGTGGGAGTGGGAGTGTGGTGGGGAGAGGAGCCTCCTGCAGATCAGCCTTGCCAGGAGCTTCATGGACACATCTCTCATTCAAATCCTGGGCTCACTCAAATTGTGTTTCAAATATGAAAAGAACTCGGTAATGTGACCCCAAAGATCCCACTGTTTGGAATCTCTCAAGACCCAGAAAGGACAAGAGAGGGAGAATGCTCACGCAGACAAATGCAGTGCTGACGTTTGAAACTGAAAAGCAAAACAAAGTCATTTCCAAATAGGATACTCGAGGCCATTAACCTGAGCGTTAATTCCTGAAAAACCTCCAAGTTTAGTTGCTGAACAGTCGTTTTTAAGTACTCAAGGAAGAAAGTAGTTGGGCCAGTAAGGCTTCATGAAGAAAAGTATGCCAGAGGCAGGTGGTTTTGTTTTTATAGGGTAAACTAGGTGGATCAGAGTGTCCAAAGTTCAGCAAAGCAGTCCTCAATCTCGTCTGCAAGGTAGAGGCATATGGGGACTGTGTCAATAGGAGGATTTGTGGGGGCTGAAGAAACATACTAAAAGAGTGTTGGTGAGCAAAAGGGTCTTCCAGGGTCAATCACAGGATCTGTTTCTAGTCAGCCCCTACTTTATTTAATAGGGAGACAAGGAAGCACAGTCATTAAAAGCTGTTTTTGACTTGAATGAACTTTCTACACTTAAATCTTGGCTTAGTCCAGGGGTCACCAAACTTTTTACACAGGGGCCAGTTCACTGTCCCTCAGACCATTGGAGGGCCAGACTATAAAAAAAAAACTATGAAAAAATCCCTATGCCCACTGCACATATCTTATTTTAAAGTAAAATAACAAAATGGGAACAAATACAATTTTTAAAATAAAGAACAAGTCAATTTAAATCAACAAACTGACCAGTATTTCAATGGAAACTATGGGTGCGGATGCATCCTGTGCTCCTCTCACTGACCACCAATGAAAGAGGTGCCCCTTCCAGAAGTTCAGTTGAGGGCCGGATAAATGGCTTCAGGGGGCCTCATGCCGCCTGTGGGGCTGTAGTTTGGGGACCCCTGGCTTAGTCACTTAGCAGGTGTGTGACCAAAGAAACTTGCTTTATTTCTGTAAACCTGTTTCCCCACCTGTAAAATGGGAGATAATTCTACCCCTACTTGCAAAATTATGCATATGCACACACATACAAAGACTTATACACATACCATATTTCCTCATGTATAAAAGACGCACTTTTCTGAGAAAAATTTGGAGTCTAAAAACTGGGTGCATCTTATACAGTGGTTGTAGATGTTTTTACTTGAATTTCCCGCTTTTTTGCACTTGTTTTTGTGTTCATTGTTGAAGACAGTGGCTTGTCATCAGACACAGATGAGGACAAGCCAATGGATGGGAGTTTTGACAGTGATGAGAAGTTGTATGAATTTTATGATGAATAAAACTTGAGTTTAATAACTTTAGTACTTTTCTTTTTCAAATTTCAAGCCCCAACATTAAGGTGCGTCTTATAAATGAGATCGTCTTATATATACATACATAAATGAATACATAATATATGTAATTTATGTGCTTAGCATAGGTGCACAATGCTGTGCATACTGAACCAGTGACTGTTGGGTGGCAGTTGTCTGTCACCTTTACCTCCAGGAAGCAGGGGCAAGAGGAGCTTCTGTCCTTGAAAGGCAAGTTTGGGTGGCCCTCAGGGCACAAATGTATGAGAACATCAAGGTCTTTGTGAAAGGGAAAAATTTAAGGTTGGACTAAGTCTAAAACAGTGGTTCTTAACCTTTTTTGAGGTACTAAACCCACCAGTTTCATATGTACATTCACCAAACCTTTCTTTAATGATAAATAAAATATAATTTTTTTTTCTAAATTCAAGACATAGGTATATGTTTTTTTACTGGTGCACACAATGAGCCGTGCATGAACATCACCTTGCTCAAAGAACAAAACCAACAAAGTGCATGAACTCACAACAAATTACGGTTATTACTTTATTCTGGCCTCCTCGGCAGAGGCTTCTCCGAACTCCTGAGACCGACTCATCGAACCCCTAAGGTTCGATAGAACTCAAGTTAAGAACCACTGATCTAAAAGAAAATAATAAATCCTAAACAGATTTGCTAAATGAGAATGGATTGTGGTACTGTGGCCAGAGGGAAATTTAGGAGTTAGTGCAGCAAGTACAGCCTTCCCAGAGTTACAGGGCTCACCAGAGAGTCCAGCGGCTGGAAGAGTAATTCACAAGGCTGGGCTATATATCTAGAGAGAAGCCCTGCTGGAGACCAAGTGAGTTTTCCTTTCAAATTAAAATGCAATCTACATTCCTAAATCACAAGCTGTGGAGTCCCCCTTCTTCACACCACTATGCAAATCTTATTCTATAGGCTGATAGGTTGAGACAGCATTAAAAATACCACGGCTTCCAGCTCCATACATTTAAACCTTTTCTGCTCTCTGGTTAGGATAGAACGAAGCACCTGCCCAACCCCACCCATGCAGCCCCCAGCGCCCAGCTGTATCTGCCTGTTCACTCAGTCCTTCACAAGTGAGCATCTGCTGAGTGTGGGACAAAGTCTTTGTCCTCATCCAAACTGCCAGTTTAATACAGGGAGCACAGAGCTAAGCAAGTGCCAGGCATCTAACTGGATCCCAAGGAAAAGTCATGTGATATTAAAACAATATAAAGACAGTTCATAGCTGTTGAGCATCTATTATACATAATGGGTTCTCTAGTGGCTATTCTCACAAAAGAAAGCTCAGTCTGTATCTATATCCCCATTTTATCAATGGGGATATTGAGCATCAGTGAGGCAAGAATTCTTCCAGGTTCAAGTGAAAGAAACCCAAAGGAAGGAGGGTTAAGAGGAAAGGTACTTGTGGTGTGGGGCAATGGTTCATAGAAAGGCAGAAGAGCTGTGTAAGCCCTGGTGTCTTGTATCACAGAACCTGGACTGACAGGAGTGTGTTCCTCAGACAGCCCTTGCTCTCCCCTGGCCTCTGACTTTCTCACTTCTTGCATACTTTCTTACTGCCACGTCACTCCTCTGGCTTTCTCTGCTTGGTTCTGCTTTGTCCAAGCTGGATTATGTGCCCATCCTCTGGACCCTAGTGATGGCACCATAACTGGCAAGCCAGTGGTGCAACTGGAGTGAGGAGGAACAGTTTTTCAAGGGGCTGTATGCACATGTGTGCATGCGTGTACATGTGTGTGTGAAGAGGTATTGTCAGAAGAGAGGAGAGCTAGGCTGACAAAAGCCACCAACATCAATACATGTGTTTAATAAAGATTTGAGCACCAGGCACTGTGCTGGGTGCCCCTAATATAGCAAAAAAAAGGGGGATTTGGGATGGACTAATGTGGTGTTTTGTAATGTGTGATCCAGTGACTGCCAGTGTTGGAATCAGGGATGCTTGCTAAAATGCAGGTTCATGGCCTGTTTTAGCCCTAGAAACCCAGAGACCCTGGGGGGGGGGGGTCCAGAAATCTACCTTTTTAACAAGTCTCAGAAAAAGCAGAGGATTAACTTGACAGTTCAAGCACAAAGGGACTGAGACAGATTTGATTACTGTGGCATTGTAGTATAGCTTAATATCAAGTAGCATGATCTCTCCAACTTTGTTCTTCCTTCTTAAGATTGCTGTAGTTATTTGTGGTCTTTTGTGGTTCCAAATAATTTTTTTTTGTAATATTTGTTCTAGTTCTGTGACATATGCCATTGGTATCTTGATAGAAATTGCATTGAATCTATGGATTGCTTTGGGTAGTGTGGACATTTTAATGATGTTAATTCCTCTTATCCATGAACATGGTATATGCTTCCACTTATTTGTATCTTCTTCACTTTTTTCTTTAGTATCTTATTCTTTTTCAAGTACAGGTGTTTTACATTCCTGGTTAAATTTATTCCTAGGGCCTGACCAGTGGGTAGAACATCAACATGGGAGACTGAGATCCTAGATTCCAAACCTGATGTTGCTGGCTTGAATGCAAGCTTGCCAGCTTGAGCACAGAATCATCAACATGATTCTAAGGTCACTGGTTTGAGCCCAAAGGTCACTAGCTTAAAGCTCAAGGTTGCTGGTTTGAGCCCTAGGTCTCTGGCTCAAGCAAGGGGTCACCAACATGACTTGAGCCCCCTGGTTAAGGCACATAGGAGAAGCAATCAATGCACAACTAAAGTGACACAACTACAAGTCAGTGCTTCTCATCTGTCTCCCTTCCTCTCTCTGTCTCTTTCAAAAAATTAATAAATAAAATAAATTTATTCTTTGGTATTTTTTTCTTTATGAATGAAATTGGTTTCTTAGTTTCCCTTTCTGATAGATTATTATTGGTGTATAAAAATGCAACTAATTTCTGGATGTTTATTTTGTATTCTGCTATATTACTGTAATTATTTATCAGGTCTAGTGGATTTTTAGTGGAATATTTAAGGTTCTCTAAATACAGTATCATGTCATCTGCAAATAATGATTGTTTTACTATTTCCTTTCTAATTTGGATAGATTTTTATTTCTTCTTCTTGTCTGATTGCTATGGTTAGAACTTCCAGTACTATGTTAAATAAGAGTGTTATAAGTGAATATCCTTGTCTTGTTCCCAATCTTTTATTTTTTTCCCATTGAGTATAATGTTTGCTGTGGGTTTGTCATATATAGCCTTTGTTACATTGTAGTTATTCGTTACAAGTGTAGTTATCCATTGAGTTATGTTTCCTCTATTCCCACTTTGCTAAGAATTATTTTCATAAATGGGTGCTAGATTTTACCAAATGCTTTTTTTCCCCCATCTATTGATATGATTATTTAATTTTTATCCTTCATTTGTTTATGTAGTAATATTATGTTTATTGATTTGCTGATAGTGTACCAAATTTACATCCCCAGAATAAAACCACTTGTTCATGGTGTATGATCTTTTTAATGTATTGCTGAATCTGATTTGCTAATATTTTGTGGAAGATTTTAGCACTTGTGTTCATTAGGTATACTGGCTTAAAATTTTCTTTCTTTGTAGTGTCCTCATCTGTTTTTGGTATTGGGATAACATTGTTCCTGTAAAATGAGCTTGGCAGTGGTAACTTATTTTGAACTTTTGAAATAGTTGAAAAGCATAGGTGTTAATTCTTTTATTTTATTTTTTGAATGCTTAGTAAAATTCACGTGTGAAGGCATCCAGTCTAGAACTTTTGTTCTTTTTGTTTTTTTGGTTTTTTCTTTTCTTTTTTTTTTTTTTTACTGCTTCAATTTTATTAGTTGTAATTAGTTTATTCAAATTTTCTGATTCACCCTGCTTCAGTTTTGGAAGATTATATTTTCTAAAAATTTATCCATTTTATCCAGGTTGTCCAAGTGTAGTTATTCATTATATATATATATATTCAATATATATATGCCCGTGCCATCAGACATGAGCTACAGAGTGATCTGCAGATGGCTGCTATACTTATGCTGGGCTTGATGTTGCCTAGGAGAGACCAAGCTGTGAACTGAGGCTGGTTGCTGTTAGTCGTGAGCCTGGGGCCACTTAAAAAAAAGTATAGCGTATACAGAGGCCATATACTGTGTGTTTGAGAGATTTTAGGCATGTTCAAAACCTGAGCCAAGAGAGGCCGTTTGTATGGTGAAGCCATCGGAAATGGCTTGGGTAGACCCAAAGGCTGGATGGGTGTGGGTCTCAGGGAATCACTAGGATTGGGTGGCCAGCATTAGCTAGGGTAATGGAAAATCAGATGTAGTGCCCACCTGTGGGGAGAGGGCTCAGCAATGGAACAATGGCCTCTGCCAGTACTTCTGTCTGGGAGAAAGCTGCCCCTCCAAGCCCTTGTCTTGATGCTAGACAATGAAGCTCCTCCTTGTATATATACCTGGTGCCTTTCAAGCTGCTGCCCCAGGCCTGGAGCTCAGAGCCAGTGAGTCTGAGTTTGTCTGTGAACAGGCTGTTTAAGATGAACATCTGGGGCTCCCAGCAGCTCTCCTTACACAGCCACAATCTCCAGTGTTTTTCTCAGGCAGAAGTTATGGGAACTTTTCTTCCTAGCACTGGAACCCTGGGCTGGAAAGCCTGGTGTAGGGCTTATACTCCTACCTTTTTAGAGGAGACCTCCACAGCTGAGATATCCCTCTTGATTTTTAACTCACATATGAGTATGGGACAAGCTCATTCTGTGTCTCTGCCCCTACTAGGTTTCAGGCATTCTGAATGATTTTTCTGGAGTTCAGTTGTAATTTTGATGCGGTTGTAGGAGGTTTTGAGTATTACATTTACCCATGTCAACATCTTGACTGGAACTCTAGGAATCATCTTTTGTAATCTCTAATGTGAAAAGCATGTATTTCCCACGGTAAAGAGAAGGTGGCAACAGCATTTAAACTCCCACTGCCACAGCTCTTCGTAACTGGTATGTATGGAAGCCACACAAATCTCTTTGCTTCTGCAGTTCCTTAAGGCTCTTTATTTAACACTGATTTTATCTCATTACTCAGGAAGTTGCATCAGCTGTGTGCCGCACATCAGTGCTGGCCGCACTGACTTCGAACTGTGATTGTGTTTTGCTACTGATGGCTGCATGCACAAGACTTGCCTGGAGACTGCAGGGAAATGGGAACAATAATTCCTATTCTGGTCATGTTAAATTTGCCAGCCACTTGGGATTTTATAGCACACACATAAAACAACACATCTTTTGCCCCCATCTTCTCTTAAACTTCTTAAGCTGTAATTGCTGCATCCCCAGAACATGACTGCTCTCACTGTGGCCCAGCACTTTCTTCCACATCCCACCACCAGCATGGAGGACAGGTGATGGGGTATAGGGAACCTGGTGCATTCATTCACACAAGGAGTCTCCTTCTTCTCTCTGCCACATCTTAAGATGGGCCAGGGGAGCATAGTGTCACCATACTCATCAGCCATAAGAGCCTGCATCATTTGCAAAAGTATATTAGCATTTCTCCAAAGCCCAGGAGAAGAGAAGCAGGGTCATCCCAGAAGCTGCCTGACTTGGGACCTAGGGAGGAGATGTGGGCATCATCCTGGGTGCCAGTGATGGGAGGCTCACAGAGTAAAGTTGGTCGGCCACCACTTCTACAACCCTTGGGTGCTGTGGACATGAAAGAGCCCTGTGGTTGAAACAAACTCATTGAGAACCAGCAAGCAAATCACGTGGTGGCTCTAGCCCAAGGATCTCTGGTGGACTGCGGATAGCTCAGAACCCCAAATTCACCTTTTCACTGGCATAAAGAGGTGCTATCTCAAATTAGCATGTTAGCACCATTCTATGGACCCAAGTCATACCATTCAGTGGAAGAAATAGCATGCCAGCTAGAAGTTGCAATCCATTCCTCGAAACACCGTTCTGGAACCAAGACCTGGCTGTGAACCCCGGGGCTGATCCACTAGTCATGAGTTCTGGAATCCCTTCAGTTGTCTTGCAAACCCCATGTGCGGGTAGAGGGTCTGAGAGAAACTGGAAGGGGAGACACAGGGCCAGAGGCCATGCTGGTCTAGGTCTAGACTCAGGTTTCTTCTCACAGAGATTCTGCTAGCCCAGCAGTGTCTCAGGTAGCGGAGAGCACCTAAGGAGATTTAAAGAGGGTGCTTCTAGAACCTGGGACCTGTTTCTGGACTAGCCTGGGATAATCTGCCAGGACAGAACTTCCAGTCCCTGCTAGTTGCTAGGTCCCAACGACTCAGGAAATTTTAAGGCAGGCATTCCAAAGTGGGACCCAAGAAGCAATGAGCCTGGGCAGGTACCTGCTCTTCTAGGCCTGAAGAAAATGCGTATTTCCAAAGAAAATGCTGAAGGAGATTATAAGTCTAAGGCTCATCAAAAACTGACTTGTAGAAGCATTTCTCTGCCCTGTCTGGTGTTTACCCTAATTGCCATGGGCCTGGCTGGGCTGCAGTGGGGCAGAGGGGCTTTGTCTGATGGCAATGACCCAGGTACCCCTGGGAGGCAGCTTAATAGGCCGCTGTCTCTCTCTGGGCCCTCCTTTTTGGGCCAGGTCATGAGTGCCTAACCTGGTTGCATATTAGGGTTACCTGGTGATGTTCCCAGTTCCATGCCAGACCCATTTAATCAGAATCTCTAGGGGTTTCTGTCCACGGGAAATAGATCAGGAAAGGAAATGAGAATGGGTAGGGCTTTGAAATCAGCAGGCCTGGGTTCAACTTCAAATTCCTTCATGATAAGCTATGTGACTTAGAACAAGTTAATTAGCCTCTCTGAGAATTAATTTCCTCTCCTATAAATAGAGACCGTGGACTCAGAGTTCAGGGAAGTGGCTGTGTGAACTTGCACAATAATCAAGCCTCTCTTGAACCCTCATTTCTCCAGTTTTGAAATGGTCATGAGAGTATGACCACCCAGGGCTGTGGTGATACAATAGGATTAAGTATTTTAAACATCTAACCTAGTACCTGGCACATTACAAAGAATTAAAATAAAACAAAGATCATTCTCTTGCCTATAAACCTGCCTAGGACTGGATGATCCAAGTCCCCTTCCAGCTTGTGGCTGTCTGCACTGTTGCTTTCCTGTCCATCTCGCTCCCGTCCCCACCCTGACAATGCACCCCTCATCAATCCTTCTCTCCCCTAACTGCTCCAGTCATATTAATCTTCCTTGTTCTTTCTTATCTCTGAGCCTTTGCTCCTGTCAGGTGCAACTGAATGATCCCCTCTCTCCCTCCTGCCAAGCTGGGGTGAGTGCCTCATTCACACCTCTGTCAAATTAAAATTTCTCTGTGGCAAAAATACCTGGAACAAAGTAAAAGGACAAACCAAGGGAGTATATTTACGTATTTATATCCATGCAACACAAAGAGCTCTTAGAAATCAGTACAAAAGAACAATAACTCAATTGAAAAATTTAGGGACTAAATACATAGGCAGTTTACAGAAAGAGAAGTACAAATGGTCAATGAATACACAAAAAGAAGTTCAGACTCACCTATTATTTAAAAATGCTCATCAAAACAATGAGATGCCAGTTTTCACAATTATATCCACAAAACAGTGAGGACAATAAATATAGAGTCGGACAAGGGAATGATGGGGAGGAAGGCACAGCCGTGTGCATTATTGGGAATTCAGGCTGGTGTAGTGTCTTTGGATGACAGTTCCACAGCTTTACCAGCATTTTAAATGCCTATCCACTTTGAGAGGGCAATGTGCTGCACGGAGCTATTTGACAGTTGTCATCTCACATGTAGCCTCTGTTCATTCAACAGATCTGGATTAAACTCCTGCTGTGCGCCCAGCGCTATGCTTGGCACTGGGATGCAATGAGGGAAGTTTCCTGTGGCTGCTGCAACTAATTGCCATAAACTGAGTACCTTTAAAAAAACACAGATTTAGTATCTCACAGTTCCGAAGGTTGGAAGTCCCATTTAAGGTATCAGCAGGGCTGAGTTCCTTCTGGAAGCTCTAGTGGAGAAGGAGTCTTCTTACCCTTTCCAGCTTCTAGAAGCTCCTGTGTCCTTTGGCTTGTGGCCACCTCATCCTTTCTCTGACACTGGCCATCCTGCTTTATTCTTATGAAGACTCCATGATTACACTTGGGCCCACCTGGATAATCCAGGCTGATATCTCTATCTTAAGGCCTTTAATTTAATCACATCTGCAAAGTACCTTTTGCCACATTCTCAGGTCCTGGAGATGAGGATGTGAGCATCTTTGGGTTTCTTGTTCTGTCTGCCACACAGCCTCATGAAGTTAATATTTGAGTGCTGCTTCCAGGCAAAGATGTTCATGGCAGCATTATTTGTAACAGCAAAGAACTTTAAAAAGCTTACCTGTTCATTAATAGCTGGCTGCTTAAATTGGATACAGAATGTTGATTAGCCGAATTCCAGGCTGCTGAGGACCTGGACACAAAGAGCCGTATGTAGTCACTAAGACCCATCCCTTAGACACCTCCTTCGAGGGAGAAAGTGACTGAACAGCATAAAGAGTAAGATGACAACTGTGTGGGAAGAGAGGTACATGTGCCTCTGTCTATATGGAACATGTGTGGGACTGTACATAAGCAACTGCTCACAGAGACTAGGAATTAGAACTAGGGTCTGAGTCAGGGTAAGACTTGCTCTTTATAATGCACCCTGTTGTACTGATTTCATTTTTTTTTTTTTGCCATCTATGAAAATAACTTTTCAATTAAAAAAAATCAAACTAAGGAAAAGATAGAAATGAAACCTTCAGTGACTCAACTTAAATACTCATCACTTTCCAAGAGCTCTGTCTCCTCAGTGACATCTGCTCACAGGTGCCCGGGGCAGGGAAGAGTTGGTCTGCCAGAACTTGAAGAGGTAGGTGTCCCAGAGCAGCCAGCAGAGTACAGATGCAGGTAGGGTCTGAAGAAAAGTGAGGGCAGGAATTAATAAAGGAATTATTAAGACAATCATTCCTTTATTTACAAATATATGCAGGAACCACTGTGTGCAGAGCCTGAGCATGGATCTGGGAGAAAGAGCTTGGGACATGAGGTGCACCTGGAGCCCCATCTGTAGAGCTCCCCTGTCTCACAAACATTGGTCAGACACCCACTCTCCGCCTGGTTTTGGGCTGGGGTTTGCCCCAGGGAGTGAGGAAGTCAGATTCAAATGTTAGAAGACCCTTTGGGTGGCAAAGGGCACAGACATTAAAGGGGTAAGAGCTGAAGTGGGTGATAATCTGGAGGCTGGTTCAGGAAAGAGGGGGCAAAGGTCTGGATTAAGAGAGTGGTGCTGGCAAGAGGAAAGGAACTGAGGGTGACTTGGTTGCAGAATGACTTGTAAGAAGTAGGGGGTCTGGAGTGAGCCCTGTTTCTTTTCTTAGCAATTGAATGAATGACAACATCTTCAAGTGAAAGAAGAAATATGACAGGAAAACATGGGTCCTAGTTTGGGACTGTGCAGCTGAAGGCACTTGTGGTGCATCTAGAGCAGTGAAAGTGGGCCAGGTTGGGCAAGTGGTCCAGGTAGCAGGGTTGACCTCCTGCCACGTGCATGTCTAACACACTGTTCTTGCTTATTTCAATAGACATAGTAGACTTTTCTAGGACATCTTTATTCAAGTTTTACTGAAGAGTAAAAAAACCACATACTTCACCTACTTTTTTCTTTCTTCCTCTTTCTTCTTCATCTACTTTAGAGGTGGCTTTGGGAGGGAGCAGACGGAATTGGGGGGTACCCATCCTTAGGCACAGCCTGGTGTCATCAATGCTAGGGAACATGTAGAAATCAAAGAGAGAAGAGGGTGAATGTCAGTCTCTAAGAGGTGAGCAGAGAGGAGCTGGGGAAGAGGGCTGACAGGGAGTTAGGGAGAAAAGTGGGGTAAGGCTCCAAAAAGTGTTGAGAAAGTGAAGGGGAGAAAATGTTTCCAAAAACCCATAGTGCATTTTAAATTTTAATAATATTTTGTTGAAAGGAGATAATGGTTAGCACTGTCATATCTATCTATCTATCTATCTATCTATCTATCTATCTATCTATCTATCTATCTATCTATCATAATCATCTATCATCTATCCAATAAATACTTAAGCCATGCCTGTCAAACACAAGGCTTAGAATCGTGTTAGAATCTTCAGGTGATGCTATTAAAGCATCTTACACTCTAGTCAGGTAAAAACTGCAACTAGCTATAAAGTATTTAAATAATAGCTTAACCCTGGAGCTAAAAGAAAAAAATTGGTAAACCTGACTAAACACAAAAAATTAAAAGCCTTTAGTACAGTGGAAAAATTATCTTCAGGACAAACTGCAAAGGTATTTGCAATGCATATGACAGACAAAAGACTAATTTCCTTAATTTGCATTGACAGAATCATTGAAAGACCCCAAATAAACAGACATGAACAGGAAGTTCTTAAGGGAAAGCCAATAAGAAAGTATTCTCAACCTAACTCATAATTAGGCCATATCTCTAATTGCAATGAGACTTCAATAATCACATCTCAGATTGGCCAATATAAAAATGCTTGTTCCTATTCAGTGCTGCCTGGGGTATGGGGAAAGAGGCATTCTCTTACCTTTGGTAGAAGTCAACTGGTACAACCTTTTTAGGAGCTAATTTATGATTATGTTGACACTTAAAATACACATCCCATTTGACCCAGCTAGTCCACCACTAAGAATAAGCTTCGTAAGTGCCTTGCAGGGGTTCTTAACATTTACTGGGAGGGCTGCTCACCACAGCACTGTTTGAAAGAGCAAAGACTGCAGACTCCCTACTACCCATCTCCTGGGAACTGGGTAGATGAGTTACGCTGCATCTGCACTGTGCAATATCATTAGGAAGAATGAGGTGAAGTGGACCCAGCTCAGTAAGGAACAGTATGTTTACCATTATGTCATATGTTGATAAAAAGTATATATATTATATATGTATCATACTCATTTTTTTCTGGAAAGATACATGTCTGTCTTAAAACACTATATAAATAGTTGTTTCATCAAGTGAGAGCAGGTCTTTGGGTGAATATCATGAGTCTGGCTTTTGATTGTTTAGTTTAAAGCACATTTGGTAGGGATTTCATGTAGAAAGGAAGGCTGATATTATTTATGTTATGTTTTCAAGCACTATTTGAACTTTTTAATTATTGGCATGCATCATTTGTTTTATATAATAAATTTTAAATAATATTACATATGAAGACAATAATTGAGTAGCTGGCTCTAGACCACATATGAGAAACACCAATGACTTATTCAGCCAACAAAGGCCCAGGCAGGAAGTCTCTCTGGCTGCCCCTCTATACCACTCTCTGCACTCTGTTGTTTCTCTATCTTGTGAAGTCCTTTTGTCACTTCATATTGTCCCTGGAGAGAAACCCCCTGCAAGGTGGCTGAGATGTAATCCCCTAACAAGTCCCTCCATCTTGCCCCAAGATACAGCCATGACAGGAGCTCGTTCTGAGCAATTTTTATTGCATTGTGATCACTAAACATCAAAGTATTGTCTTTGTTAAAGATAGAGTGCATCACTAATTTGAGCAAATGTGTGTGTGTGTGTGTGTGTGTGTCCCATGGTTAGTGACATAGCTTGCTGAGTGGAAATAGCCTTGAATTAGGGGACAGAATACCTGGATTCTAACCTAGTTTAGCAATCAACAGCTGTGTCCTGGGGCCAATTGCATTGCCATTACTCTCTCTAAAACAAAGGACAAAGGATGCCAACTCAAGTCCTGACCTATAATGATCCATCAGGCCAGACATTCTGTTTATTCTACATTTTTTTCTAGACCCCAACTCAAGCTTGGTTATATGTTTTTCCATTTCTCTACTTTACCTGCAAAGCCTCTTTAAGGCTGAACCTAAAGAGGGCTGGAGAAGACAGCACCCTGGGGTGGGGAATCTGAGTCTTGGAGGCTGATACCCTCGGGGAAATTCTTACAATTGTACAAGGGAGTAATGATGGAAGAACAGAGAATGCCTACCCCACACCTCCTCAGATATTCTCAAGGGAACTTATATCACCACTCCTTTTACTGTATGTGTCTCACACTGTTTCAGTCGTCTGTTGATGTCTCTGTCTCCTCTTTTAGACTGAACTCCTTGGGGTTCTGAATTGTGACTTTCATCTTCTCATCCCCAGTACCTGGCATGATACCTGGCACAGAGAAGCTGCTTGATACACCTTTGTCAAGTATGTGTACCCACGTGGTTTCTAGTCACAGGTAGGCCCACAGGCCTGCAAGCTCTGGAGGGTAGTTTTGCCTTTGGCTCAAATTGTCGTCTGGCCTACACCCAAGAGGGGCCCTGAACCGATGGGGCAGAGAAGTATCTTTGGGAAAACTGATGTAAGCAGTGACCCTTGGCTTGCTTGCCCAGTGGAGATTCAGCTGGGAGACTCTGGGAGAGGCAAGCTGATTCATCCAGGAGATAAAGAGCCATCAGGTGCTGCAGGGCGGGCACTTGCAAATGTAGCTTGCAGAAGAGGAGGCTCATTTTTAATTAATTGCAGCCTCTTTTATCAATGACAGCGGGGGCCACAGTCAGCATCACAGAATCACTTTGTCTTTGAGAACTCTCCACACTTTAGGTGCCTTGGGAGGGCCTCAGCAGGTCCCTCCTGACCATGCCACTCAAACAGGCTCTTCCCGGGGCCCACAAGTCGCACTCAGGCTTCTTTTTTACCCCAATCTGCCCTCCACCAGAATCCTCTATTTTTTTGTCTGCATTCCTGGATACCTCTGCCAGGAATGCAGACAAAAATCGGCCTTGAGTCCACCTTACTTTCTGGACATCGAGAGACTGTCCCATGCTCCTTGCCCTGTTCTAGCCTCATCTCTCCTTAGCTGGACTGCTGTGTTCAGTCTCCTCACTGGTTTTATTCCCTAAATGTCCAGGCCACACACCCTCCTCATCCAACTTTATCTTCCTAGAGTGTCTTCCTATGCCCTCACTCTCTAGCAGACTTTACTCATCCTCCTGGCTCACGTGGGACACTCAAGGGAAGCTGCCCAGAACTCCTATACCCCCAGTGGGTTCACTGCCCTCCTCTGTGTCCCTGAACCCTGTAATAGATCCTGCAGCCGTCTGTTGATGGGGTTGTTTCCCCACCTGAACCAGGAGGTCCTGGAGCTCCTCTCCCCGCCCAGCACCTGCTACAGGTCCTGGCATGTAACATGTGTTCTGGCAGGGTTTGCTGGAATGAAATTAAACCAACATACTCATAGGGAAGACAACCTGAAGAGACAGCTTCTAACTAGGGAAGGGTGGGCTGTCAGATGCTGGGGGCATCTCCTGCTGCCACAGGACATGGGAAATAATCACTGAGATTATAGGTGAGCACCCACTGGTGAGGACATTTGCTGCCCTGCTCCCCTGCCTTCTCAGACCAACTGGGCGCCCTTTCAGGTAGGCCTGAAAGGGGGGCACCTTTCAGAGGCCTTGTTCCTCTGATGCCCAACCCGCACTTCACAAATGGACATCCTGAGGCTGTTTCCATGAAGGCCCTCCCTGAGCTCCTTTCTATCTCACTGGCCAGCCCCCAGAGGAAGTCTCTCATGGGGGAGTCCTCCATGTACACACTGTTGAAGAGGATGGGGGGCTTTGGAGTGACCTAGTCCTACTTGCCTTTTTCAAACTAGAAATCAAGTGCTGGTGGCCAAGGTCTCAAGCCAGCCAGTATTTAAGGAGGAACCTGAACTCAGGTCCCCTGACTACATTGGTGCTTCTGCACTATAGAACCCTCAGTATCTTCCAAGCATTTCAGAGTTCCCTCCATCAAATCTTCTGGAGCAATCACATCCTCCTGCCCAAATTCTTTACCCTGCGATGTGGGCACGGGAAGCAGATGGCAGGTGTATGGGGAAGAACACAGGCTTTTGGGTCAGCCCTGCTTGCTATGAGGCCCTGGGCAAACAACCTAACTTCTCTGAGCTTAGTTGTCTTCTCAGTAAAATGGATGCTATAGAATTTCTTGGGATTGTTTTGAGGAGTTAACGTATAGAAAGAATACCTCACAGTACCAGTTCACAGTTCGTGCTTAATAAATGGAAGTTCCCTATGTCTTAAGGGTGCCCATCCCCTGAACAAGCCCTTTAAAATGCATTCTGTCTGGGGGCTGAAGTACATGGTTTATTACTGGGAATTAGAAAGAGGGAATGAAGAGGAAGTTTTGCAGTGGCTCAGACTGAGCACAATGAAGCGGGTGGTCTGGGTCCCAGTGGCACCTGCCCTGGAGTCTTCCTAGGACCAGGATGATGCCTCTCAAGGTCTGCACACGTGGAGCCGGGCAGAGACAGAAGTCGGAGCCAGGCGGGCTGAGCAGCCCTGCAGCGCCCCCGCGTGCCCGGAAACAGAAGGCGACTTTCCAGACCGCCGCGGCGTCTGCCAGTGAAGAAGCCCGCAGGCCTTGTGCGGAGTCCAGCGATAGATGTGGAGGGGAAACAATCGTGTTATATCTGTTATGGCTGAAACCCACCCTTCCCCAGGTTGTTCCCCAATATCAGCCCTGCTACCACCTGCTGTGGTCAGGCATTGCCCCGTATTAATCAAGTTCTCCCTGGAAGCCAAGAGCTTGTATGTACCAAGCACCCACTGTGCTCTGTGGCGCACCTATAATGTTCTTCCCAACTCCACCACAGGGCAGAAGACCAAAGGAGAGCTCCTCTGGGCTTATCAGATTGAGAACTGCAATCTGAAAATTTAGAAAATGCTGTTTAAACATGTGTTTTAGCAAACATACAGATTCTTGTCTTCTGTATGATTTTAGTGTGTTCAATGAGAAGACACCACAAAGCTGTTTTGTAAGTGTTCATTAAGATTATGGTATATAGATTTGGGAAGCGGCACTGAAGAAAGGACCCACAATCTGGCTCTGAGCCCAACGGGGGTTCAGAGCGAACCCTCACTGGCCACCACATTCCTGGGCCAGCCCATCACTGTGCACTAAGACTGTGCTCACTGGTGGTTTCCCCCCTGGACCCTGAGCTTAGGGACATAGTTTCTGTGGCAGTGAGGCCCAGCAAGGTGCCTCCCTTGTAGAAGGTACAAGTAAAGGGCTGCCAAATGGCAGGTGAAAACTCAAGTCTGGGAACAGGTTGTGACAGGTGGAAAGCAAAAGAGAACCAGCACATAAAGATGAAGGTAAAGTGAAGGGCCCTCTCAGAAAATACCACTAAATTCCCCTGCTAGGATGTCGAGCCTTTGGCAGCTGCCCATGTATTAGAGCCCCCACTTTTGCCGGGCCCTCAAGAAACAGGACTTGCCTGGGAGCTGAGTTGGGGCAGGAGGTGGTGCCCAGCTGGGTGGAATAGGGGGTCAGGATTAAGGCTCTACAAAGGCTTCCTGAGCACCGCTAGTGAAGGGCTGTTCCTCTCTGTCATCTGGTACATCTGGCTTCAAATCTGACCTCTACCTCTTACCAGCTGTGTGACCTTGAACACACAGCTCCTCTCCTGCACAGTGGCCCAGGAATCCCGACCTTGTGGGTTGTTGTAAGGATTAGAGGGGAACATGTGTGCCTGACATGGGTGCACCCTCAGTGGATGGCTGCCTGATAACTCCCAACATTTCCAGTGCAGTGAAGCCCTCTGTACCTCACAGCTGGATCTTTGCCCTCTACATCCCAGCGCCCATTTCTCCCCCACCACTCAGCTGCTGACCTTGGCTCACACCCTTTGAAGAAATAGAAGCAATGAAATGAGACCCACCTCCATTTCATCCCTCATCTTCCCACTGCTTTATTCATATATTCTCTTTTTTTCCTGCTATCATGGGAGAACAATTTTGGTTCCCACCAATTGCTCAGAATCCCTTGTAAGGACTCAGCTCCTGAAATTATGCCCTCACACCTGAATTATTAATTTCTCCCTCTCGATTGGGTCATTCCAATCAGCATACAAACAGGACTTACTATGTCTTGTTATAAAATATAAAGTCTTTTCCTGCACCCCACCTGTCTCCTTCCACCTGCAGCCCCATTTCTTTTCACAGCCCACGCAGCAGAAGTGTTCTCGGATCCTGCCCCTTCCATCCTCCGAGGCGCCAGCACACCAGAGACACACAGTGACATGCAGGATTGGAAGTCTAAGCTCAGGAAGAAGAAGATTCTGGGCTCTTTGATGATGCATATGGTTTACTTTAAATAACAATTTCTTTTCTGCTTATAAATAAATACTCATGATGGACAGCCTCCAAATCATAAAAAAATATAGAAAATAAAATAAAAATTAATCATAATTCTACTGCCAAAGAGAGGTGTTTGGTGTGGTTTTTTTCCAGCTTTTTCCCTAATAGTATACATTTCTTTGAAACAATTCATTTGTTAAGGATATACATAATATATAGTACATATTATACCTACTTACTAACAGGACTACAGCAAGACAGACACAGTCCCGGCACTGTGAGCAGAGAGAGGCAGTAAGTGTTCCTCCTAAACTGTACTGAGCGCAGTCATGCTGGAAGAACCCCCACATGTCAGGCTCAAACAGGTGGGAGGGAAGCTGGAGGGGAGGTGTGTGAAGGAGCTCAACTGTTCTGAGGGACTGAATAAGAGTCTTGGGGCTGGAGAAATCTGGGCAAGGTGCTGAGAGTGGAGACTTCCTTGCAACAGCAGTGGGTGGTCTTGGAAGGGTTTGAAACAAGGAGAGGGACAAGATCTAAGGCGACTGTGCTGTTTTGGGTGAACAGCTAGGAGGAGGTAAGTCTGAAAAGAAAGAAGCCAGCCTTGAGGCTGTGGCAATCACCTGGGCCACTGACAGTGTGGCCTGGGCTGCAGCGGAGGTAGGTGGCGGGTGGAGAGATAGAGGACACACTCAAGAAGCATCTGAGAGAAAACTCACATGTTTTAAAGTGCTTGATCAAATTTGGGGGAGAAGTGGTGTGGAAACTATTTTTATAAAATTGTGGTCCTTCTGTAATACTGTTTTTCTTTTTTTCTTTTTTCTTTTTCTTTTTTTACAAGAACAAAGAGAGAGTTAGAGAGAGGGATAGATAGGGACAGACAGACAGGAACGGAGAGAGATGAGAAGCATCAATCATCAGTTTTTCGTTGCAATACCAATTAAAATACCAATGACATACTTCAGAGATATAGAACAAATATTCCAAAAATTTATATGGAACCAAAAAAGAACACGAATAACCTCAGCAATCTTGAAAAGAAAAATAAAGTGGGAGGTATTACACTTCCTGATATCAAGTTATACTACAAGGCCATTATACTCAAAACAGCTTGGTACTGGCATAAGAAAAGGCATATAGATCAATGGAACAGAACAGAGAACCCAGAAATAAACCCACATCTTTATGGACAATTGATATTTGACAAAGGAGGTAAGAGCATACAATGGAGTAAAGACAGTCTCTTTAACAAATGGTGTTGGGAAAACTGAACAGCTACCTGTAAAATAATGAAACTAGACCACCAACTTACACCATGCACAAAAATAAACTCAAAATTGATAAAGGACTTAAATTAAGCTGTGAAACCATAAGCATTCTAGAAGAAAACATAGGCAGTAAACTCTCCGACATCTATCGAAGCAATATATTTGCTGATTTATCTCCACGGGCAAATGAAATAAAAGACAGGATAAACAAATGGGACTATATCAAACTAAAAAGCTTTTGCACAGCTAGAGACAATATGAAGAGTATATAAAAAAACCCACACAATGGGAGAACATATTCGACAACACATCTCATAAAGTGTTAATAACCAAAATTTATAATGAACTTGTAAAACTCAACACCAGGAAGACAAACAATCCAATCAAAAAATGGGCACAAGAAATGAATAGACACTTCTTCAAAGAGGACATACAGATGGCCAATAGGCATATGAAAAAGTGCTCAACATCACTAATCATTAGAGAAATGCAAATTAAAACCACAATGAGATACCACCTGAAGCCTGTCAGAATGACGCTCATTAACAAAACAACACATTATAAGTGCTGGCAAGGATGTGGAGAAAGGGGAACCCTCCTGCATTGCTGGTGGGAATGCAGACTGGTGCAGCCACTGTGGAAAACAGTATGGAGATCCCTCAAAAAATTAGGAATGGAGCTGTCCTTTGACCCAGCTCTCCTACTTATAAGAATATATCCCAAGGACACCATATCACCGACTGAAAAAAAGAAATGCACCCCTATGTTTATGTCAGCATTGTTCAAAATAGCAAAGAGCTGGAAACAGCCCCAATGTCCATCAGTGGACAAGTGGATTAAAAAGCTTTGGTAGATATATACAATGGAATACTATGGCGCCAGGAAAAAGAAGGAAATATTACCTTTTGCAACAATATGGGGAGAACTGGAAACTATTTTGTTGAGTGAAATAAGCCAGGAAGAAAAAGAAAAATATTATATGACCTCACTCATTTAAGGAATCCAAGGAACATTGAGAAAAGGGATTGAGACAGAGGAGGGATCAAAGGGACCAGAGGAAAAGAGGACAGAGGGAAAGGGGATGATAGGATGGGATAAACCTGAAGGGAAGGGGAGAGGGCATTACAGGGAGGGGGATAAGGGAGATGTTGAGGGTAATATGGGGAGGAGGATGCAGTTGGGGTCACCCTAGAATCTATGTAAAAACAATTAATTAAATAAATTTTTAAAAAGAATAAAAAAATAAAACCAGAAAATAAAATGTTCCCATAAATGCAACTGTTCTTTGGTCCCAAGCACCAGCAGTTAATCCACATGAGGAAGTGTTTTATTTTTTTAAAATTTATTTTATTTTTATTTTATTCATTTTAGAGAGGAGACACAGAGTGAGAGAGAGAGAGAGAGAAAGAGAGAAAGGGGGGAGGAGCTGGAAGCATCAACTCCCATATGTGCCTTGACCAGACCAGTGCAGGGTTTCGAACTGGCGACCTCAGTGTTCCCAGATAGACGCTTTATCCACTGCGCCACCACAGGTCAGGTGGAAGTGTTTTATTTTTATCATCATCATTATTTCCACTTTACAAACAGGGAAGCAGAAACTCAGAGAGGTTATGTGACTTCCTCAAAACCACAGAATTGGTCATGGTGCTGGAATTTTTTTTTTTTTTTTTTTACAGTGACAGAGAGAGAGTCAGAGAGAGGGATAGATAGGGACAGTCAGGAACAGAAAGAGGTGAGAAGCATCAATCATTAGTTTTTCCTTGCCGTCGCAACACTTTAGTTGTTCATTGATTGCTTTCTCACATGTGCCTTGACCGTGGGCCTTCAGCAGACTGAGCAACACCTTGCTGGAGCCAGCGACCTTGGGTCCAAGCTGATGAGCTTTTGCTCAAGCCAGATGGGTCCACGCTCAAGCTGGTGAGCTCGGGGACTCAAACCTGGGTCTTCCGCATCCCAGTCCGAGGCTCTATCCACTGTGCCATCGCCTGATCAGGTGGTGCTGGAATTTGACTCCCAAACCCCACCCCCTTTTTAGCAAACCATCTCTAGTAACCATGAAAGTGATTCTGAGTCTTTGGCCTCAAAAGAGAACCTACCATTCATCTGTGGGAGCGCAGGAGCCTGCAGCCTCAGCACAGCAGCTACAGGTCCACCTTCACTTTCGGGTCATGTTTATGCACTTCCGGTGCTGCCACTACCAGGGACTGAGGAGGGTTGTACTAGGGTCTGGCTAGTCCTCTCTGCTCAGGACCTCCCTGTAGAGTTGGCTGAAATTTTGTCATGGTTGCATGTTGCTCTGAGGCTATCCTGCCCACTGCTGCTTTCTCTGGGTTTTCAAAGGCGGTACCCCCAGGAACCCTCTCTACTCTCTGTGTCAGCTCCAGGAGAACCCACAGACACACCGCCCTCATCATCTGACCCCCAACCCTGGCTTGAGGGGAAGGCCCTGAGACCTGTCTACTTGGCATGGAGGGCTCAGTGGGGCAATGCTGGGGTGTGAGGGGAGGGCTGGGAAGGATCCTGAAGGATCATAACAAACACTGAGTGTTTACCATGTGCCAGGCACCAGTTCAAATGCTTCTTTTTTTTTCCTTATCACTTCAATTTATCCTCACAAGAACCTGAGAGGGAAGGACTGTTATTATTTTTATTTTAAGACCAGGAGTACAGGCCCAGAAATATTCAATAACTTGACTGTCCCAGTAGACTGTTACGTGGCAGCACCAGGATTCTAACCGAAGCAATCTGGCTCCCGAACCTTCATTCTTAGCTGTGTTTCTACAGCTGGATCCTGGGAAGCTCTCTGCATAGGGGAATGAAGGGGGGCTTGTGCACAGAGGGTCCTTTAAGGGTCCTGTCATCTCTGTCCTGCCGAGCCCATCTGTTCAGTGCTGGTATCTGTCCCACAGGCCTCAGCCAGTCATAGTGTGTCCAGAAAATGAAAGGAAGGAGGGAACTATTTCAAGTGGACAGTACAGCCAAGTTGCCAACAGCAATGGTACGTGGAGGTCAGGAGCCATGACCAACATTTAAGGGCGACAGCCCCACACCAGCCTGCCTTCTGGCAGTTGAGGATGCAGTCATGCTAATTTTATCCAATTCTTTTTCAGCCCTACACCAGCCTCCAAGCAGCCGCAGGACCAGTGCACCCACAGTGCTGCCACATGCTGTGGCCCTTGTGTGTCTGGAGTAGGGCTTCCTCAGCTCTGCCAGCCTGGATGATTATCAGAGGAACTGTAAGACAGAGGTGCAAGTGGCAGCGACTCTCCTTCATCGCCTATCACTTGTGTCAGACAGACCTGGGTTCGAATCCTCCTCTGCCTCTTACCAGCAGTGTGTCCTCAGCCTGGTTAACCTTATCAGATGGTTATTACTGTATGACAAAGCACCGCAAAACCTAGTGGCTTTAAGCCAAAATCATCTGCGCTTGCTCATGAACTAAGGGGTTGGTTGGGTAGTCATTTCTTCTGATATGGCCCCCACTTGACCAGTCTCTGCTGTAGCTATTTGATGGAGCATGGCCTCAGGGAGCACCCTTGCCCCTGGCTCTATACGCCCACTCATCCTCTGGAGGGTCAGCCCAGGATTGGTGCCATAATGTGGCAGCAATTTTGAGAGACAGGGAAAGAGCAACAGATTGGGCTTCTGCTGAGAAGACCACAGACACATTGTACAGGCTGTGGATGGGTGGGTGAACTAAAGCCAACACACCATATTACTTAATCTCTTTGTGACTCTGCTAATGTATAAGATGGGAATAATCTCACTTGTATCATTGATGATGTTCTGGTATTTTGTTTTGTTTGGGGCATGGTCAGTCAGGTGCAGCCACAAGAGTAGGCACAGGAAAGGGGTGGGAAAATAAAGTTGATTATCCTCACAGGTCCTACAGGGACAGGGACACTTCAGGCCGAGGGTGGCCATGCAAAGGTAGAGCTAAGGAAGCAGGCTCAACCTAGCAGTCAGGGAGCTGAGGGGGCGAGGGCTCATGGGTAAGGGCCTTGATTGGGGGTCAGAGGGTACACAAGCAAAGGGCACAAGGGGATTTCATTGGTGTCTCTATCACTAGGTTATAGTCACAGGATGTAGAGAGGGGAATTTGTGGCAGGGGTCCACCTTCTCACCCTGGTACATCTGGTCACCTGGTCTGGTACTCAGAGCCTATTCACAGGGCTGTCAAGACACAGGAAGACACAAGTTTTAAAAAAATCTTTACAACAGCACACCTGGTAAAACATGGGCCCTGTTATTTTATTTTGAAAGCTAATGTTAAAATATGTAAAAGGCCAAGGATTAGATTTGCCTTTGTGCACATCATGTCTTTGTATCTGGTAAACTGTTTTGAGTCAGGTCTTTAGTCAGAATAATTCAAGTAGAAGGTATGACAAGGGCACACCTCATCTGAGGGAGGACTATGAAGCAGTCCCCACACAGAGAGGCCGAGTGCTCTGTTAGCATTCCTTCACTTGTTCATTCATTCAGGAAGTTGATCAGAAAACATTTATCAAGAACCTGCTGTGTATGAGACATTGCATTAGAGAAACTGCAGGAACAAAGACTAGTTGTAATAGAGAGAAATTGAAACATTAAGGTTGCTGGAGGACTGTGTGAGATCAATTGTCAGGGTCACTTCTCTGTAAGCCACAGTGATGAATATAGTCCCCTGCCTAAGGGATTGGGTAGCCATTGAAGGCTTTAGGTAGGGAGTGGCGTGGTTAGCTTTGTCATTTCTAAAGATCTTATAGGCTGCTGTGTGGTATATGAGTGGTTGCTGGAGTGTGGTGGAAAGAAAAGACCAATTTAGAAGATGTTCCAAGCATCCAGGCTATTAAGCTGTGGCTGGACCATTGTGGTGGCAAAGATGGGGAGGACTTAGTTGACTGGACAGATATTTGGGAGGTAGAATTAGTGGAACTTGATGGATGAGGAGTAATGGAGGAGAGGCGTGACATGTGACACTAAGTTTTTGTCTTGGGCACTGGCCGTAGGGAGCCACTGGCTAAGATGGGGAATGCAAGAGGGGCTAATGATGAATCAGGTTTTAACTGCCTGGCCTTTGTGGTATCCATGTGGACGCAGTGAGTAAGCATAAATATATGACTGGAATTCAGGAGACAGATCTGTACCTACTAGCAGCTCAGAGATAAGAACCAATGCCAGGTTAGTGTTGGGTGTGGCTGAACCATGGCCTACCTACGGTAGCACAGATGGCCCATTCTCTAAAAGGATTTTGACTATTCTGAACCTATAAACTGTTTTTTGTTCCTGTGAAAAAGATGTGTGTGTGTGTGTGTGTGTGTGTGTGTGTGTGTGTGAGAGAGAGAGAGAGAGAGAGAGAGAGAGAGAAAGAGAGAGAACTCATGAGTGTCAAGGTATCTCTAAGGATAGCAGAAGGGGTCCCCTAGGTAGGAAGCAATCCCACAGTTCATCATTCTTGAAAGACGCCAATCCTTGGACACAAAATAAAGATTCAGAACCTTGTTCCAAGACTTCAAGGAGACCCTCCCTCTGTTTCTGTCTCCTCATTCCCTTTCTCACTATCCACTGGGTAAGTGGGCAGGGGTGCTTTTACTTCATGCCCATCCTGTTGGGTCAGGTCAAACCTTCTTTACTGAAAACACTATGATCAAGTCAGCCAGGCTTGGCTTTTGATAAGGTAAGTGGAAATAAATAGAAAATTGTTTTTGCTTTTGATTCTATTTTCATGGTGCTCATGTTTCTAAAGAGGTTTGGGAAGTCAGCTTTGAGATTCAGAGGGGAGATGTGACATTTGTTTCAGGCAGTGCCTGTTGTTTCCTTCCCTTGGGCAAAAAAAATTCTTCTTGTAAAATAAAGAACAGGCAATAAGATTTGAGACATAAGAGGCGCTGATATGACACTTTAGTTACACATTTTCAAAATATTATATACCAGAACTCCTGACATGGCTTAAAAGGTCTTCTCAACATTTTAAGTCCTCCCTGACCTACCATTTACCCATCCTAACATGCCAGAAAAGGGTGCATCATTATAGAAGTTTTTGCCAAATTAACACAGCCAGCTTTTAAGACCTCTCCCTGTCAAGACGTCCCACCTTTCTATTCCTTGCAGGTCTGACACTTGTTCTAGAATTGTGCATCAGCAGCCTCTGAAAGTGTGGAGGCTTCTGGGGGGTTGGCTGAGCTCCCAAGGGAAGCCCAGAGGTACCCAGTGAGGACCACTCACTCCACTATGCTCAGTAGCAGCCAAAGCCACTCTACCTCTCAGCCTCTCCATTAGCTATTTATAGGTCAAGTGAGAATGACAATACATCAGAGTCATATCAAACATGCATCTCACTCCCCCAGATTCAGCATTCTCCTGAATCATTTACAACACCTGGAGACGGGGGGGGGGGGGTATGTGTGTGGCTGTACTCAGAGAGACTATGGATCCCAGGGGGAGAATGAAAAGGGAGTTGGAACCCCTATTTCTCTGAGAGGGCTATCTACTCTACCTTCTTGGTTTAATTCACTCATTCATTGAGCAAATATTTACTGAGCCACTGTAAGAATGGATAAAACAGTCCCTGCATTTCTGGGGCTTGCATCTTAAATAGAGCTAATTTTCATGCTTAAAGGTACAATTCCTATTTATCATGCAACATGGTTGGCAACCACATGCCAACCTCTGCATTTGCTGGCAAACAGCTCCAGTGGTGGGGGGAGAAATCTTGATGAGATATGCTATATCTGAATGATTTGAAGGGATGGTCACTACAGGTGATCTTCACTTTCTGCATCACATTTAGAGCACCTTGGCTATAAGTGGAGACTCCACTGTACCTGTGTGCAGGGGCAAGTGAGAACTCCATGCAGTGCTTTGTGCATTGAGTGGACACATCAAGAAGGGATGGGAGGTACAAACGAATGATTTCAGCCCCAGCCAAGGATATGTCACTTGGCACTTTGAGTTTTATTGATGACCTCACTCCCTGGGTTACTGGTCAAAGAGCGCTGGCACTTCCCCCAGGTGTGTGTGGGGTGTCTGTGCCTGCAGGCACTGGGGAGCTGAGCTGCGGAGGACTGGGGCAGGTCAGCTGCACTCCACACCGGCGTCCTCATTGTGGTTGCAATTATGAGTGCCCCAGGAGCTCTTGCTGCAGCTCCACAGGGTGGTCTCTGTCCCTTGACAGGCAACATTATCCAGCCAGATCGTCCCAGTGCCTAAACAGAGAAAGCAAGGAGGGGATGGAGAGCGGGGTCAGGCTGGAAGCTGAGCAACTCACTGGTGGCTGGAAGCTCCCATTAGGGTAGATGGCCAGTTTCTCACAGCCACTCAGGCCCAAGGTTCCGATGGCTGGGTTTCTCTTTTTTAATGACTCTGTCCCTGTGATGCTTTAGAAAGTCTCATCCAAGTATTGCTACTAATCCACGCACTACCTGAAATCACTTCCTGACGGTCTCCCAGCGCTAACTCACTATGGTGTGTCCATGTTCCTTCCAAGAATTCACCTTCCTCAAACCCCCTTTCTTCTGACACTTGATTTCAGGTCAAGAGCCAAGTTGGGACAGTTGGATTGTTTGAGTGTAGTAGTTTATACCACAGTGTGACAACCGATGGGAGGGAAATGTGTATTTTAGAGTTGTTTTACAATCCAACTAGACTCAGATTTAAAAGTAGTTATGTGCTTCAGGGTGGAGTAAGGGCAGAAGGCGTTTGGGGGGAGAATGGGAGAAAAAGACCACGAGTGCCTGCCAGGGCAGCCCTGGTGGTTGAAGAAATGGTCTTGACCTGTGGACTTAACTCTGGTAGAGAATGTTTGAACCTTCTGCTGAGAGACACAGGCTGAGTCTCCAGCACTTCAGTCTGATTTTAGGATATCCCTGTTCCAATTTCATTTATCTTCCTTTGCACCTTCTTAAAGGTGATCACAGCACGGGCAGCCCAGTCCTCAGTCTCTGGGTAACTGGCACGAAAGGCCAGGGTGTGCCTGCCCTGTGTTTTTTCTTTGTTCTTGAAGCACCAACACCTCAGTTGGACTTCAGAGAGTCATGCCTCACAAACACCATCAGCTACGCCACATTCTGGCTCAGGGGCTGGACAGACATTGACCCAAGCCAGGCTGGCCAGAGCTCCAACCAAGCCTTTGCTGTCAATCTTAGAGATGAAAGCTCATGTTTATTCTAGGGTGGCCAAGCTGGAAGGGTGTAAGCCTTGAGCCCTGAGCTGTAGAACTTTTCAGTTACTTGAACCAATCTTTTTCTTTTAACCCAAACCATACCGAATTGCTTGCAACCAAAGGAAGAGGAAGTCCATGTCAGCTCTTCAAGGCAAGAGATGAGGACTCACTTACCAGCTCCAACATTGAAAAGGGCCTTTCCCACAGAGTAACCCAGCATATGGCAAAAGACAGTGGCATCCGAATTGTCCCAGTCATCATCACAAATTGTCCCCCAGGCACTGGCATAGTAAACTTCTGCCCTGCCTCGGTTCGCAGAGCCGACAATCCTGACAGAGTGCAGGGGTTCACCTGGGTGAGAAGACACATGGAAGAGAGGTGAGGCAGTCGGTCCAGGGCTTTCACCGAAGGTAGGCTCTGCATTTGCATTTGGGGAAGTTGTATTATTAGGGGAAGGGGAAAGAAAGAGCCCACACATGGTATCAACATGGCCTGGCAAGAAGCCTTTGTGCCCCTGGGCCTGCAGCCATGATGCCATTGGAACAGGCACCTCTGTGGCCAATCTCACAAATCCAGCCGACCACACCTTTGCTTGTGTTGTGGGGAGATAAGAAAAGTTGAGGAAAAAAAGGGAGGAAGAAAAGAAGAGTGAGAGAAGAAAAAAAGGAGAAAGGATGGAAGAAGAGGGAAAGAGAGCAGGAGAAAGGGAGGAGGAGGAAAAAAGGAAGGAAAAATGTTGCACTGTGGTTATTGCTGTGAGCACGCTTATTCAAAGGAAGAGCCCATTAACCTTGCCAAAAACTGAGAAATTTCTCTGAGAACCAAGTCCTCTCCTCTATTATACATACATTTTTAAAGTACAGAATGGACTCTAAACCTCAAATTAAAGAGAATAAAATCAGCAATTACCTTTTTGACCTTTTTCTCCCTTTTCTCCTTGTGGCCCAGAGGACCCTGTCACAGGAGAAAAACCACATTATTAGAAGAAAACCCAACCAGCCTCCCTTGCTCTCTGCTGCCAGAGTTGGGGAAGAGGGTGGAGGGGTAAGAAGAGACTGGGCTCTCTTCCCAGCCTTGCTGGTGACCTGGCATCATGGGGATGAGCTAGTCCACAGGCACCAATGGTTAAGCATGGAGGAAGGATTTAAGCTAGATTAGAGAAGGACATGTAACAGGAAAGAGACATGGAGTGGGAAGCATCCCCTTCTCAGAAAGCTCTGGTCATTTGAGAGTGGCCTGGCAAGGCTGGGCATGGTGTGTGTGCATGCTCACACGTGTCTCCTCCAGGCCAGACTGCCTGTCCACTTAGGTCGGCTCAGTGCTGAGGCAGTCCCAGCGCAGAACCCATCCTCTGGACCATGACCCTTCTGCTTCCGAACACTCTCAAGCGCCTTACCTCAGGGCCTCTTCTCTGAGACCTTAAAGGAGAAGCAGAGGCCTTACCTTTCAGCCCTGCATCTCCCTTTTGGCCACTTGGTCCAGATGCACCCTTGGGGCCTGCTGGGCCTAGGCTTCCCTTATCTCCCTTCATGCCTGCAGGGCCTGGGGAGGAGAGAGACCACCCTGTCAGATGCTCTGCTCCACTTTACGAGGGGTACCAAGAGCCTTAGTTGTTTTAACTAGCAGGTTTACCCTGTGAACTGGGCTATTTGGATATTCAGCTGGTGTCTTTGGTCCAGTGAGGAGGGGGCACCATTTGATTTCCCGACTCCCATGTAAATGCTGGTTGAAAACTTGTTGACAGGGTTCCAGAGATTGTTGGTCCTCATCAGGCTACTTAATTGTGTGGAGGTGTTAAACATTCTGGAAGAATTTGCTAGAATGTTTCTCAGCCTCAATTTCTCCTTTACTGAGTTAAAATAAGGACAGAGCATCCAGTTTTCAAGGAAGAACGGGTATCTGAGAAGTGTTGCTTCAGTTCCCCTTGGGCTCGGGCTGTGGAGGACATTGGAGATGCTGCATGGGAAGTGTGAGCAACCACAAGCAAGAGCTCAGGGACTGAGGTCGGCAGTAAAAGTCTGGTGAGGAGAGCAAGGAGGACGGGAGGGCTCAAGGTGCCGCAATGGCTGCACAGGCTGACTGACCTACCTGACCGCTGGCTCTCCTGACATTTCTTACCCTTCACCACTCTCAGTTCACTGAATCCCTGTCATTCCCCAGGTCTCCTAGGGTGATAATAGGAAGCTTGAATAACAGGGCCTTGGAGTCTTAGCCTCAGATGGTCCTGGGCTCAGGCCACTTCGAAGGAAGGTCATGACGATGTGACAAAGTCAAGAAGAACCCCCCCCCCTCCCCAATATAAGCCTTTCCAGTCACCATTCTGAGGAAATTAACATGAAGTCAGCCTCTTACCTGTAACTCCTGACTCTCCTTTTGTTCCTTTCTGTCCTTGAAGTCCTAAAATCAAAATATCAGAAAAAAAGAAAGAAGATAATGAAACTTGGATATTAGGCACTTTTAATCTTGGACAACTTCTGCCTTTTGTCTGATTAATGCGGATGGAAAGATACATTGGTTCTTCAGATTGCTTAAAGCCTCCCTAGCAGAGCAAAGAAAGAGACAGACTGCAGACAGTGAAAATGTGTATGCTGGGTGACACAGAAATGTATGGGATGGAAGTCTGAGACAGACAGCCTCCAAGCCTGCTGGCTGGCCTTCCTTGCCAGTGATAGCCTGATGTAGTGTCTCAATCCAATTCTGTTTCTTCCTGTTGCAATTTATTGGAAAAGAATTGAGAAATGTTTTGAAAATAAAGCTATCTTTATTTCCAAAAGAATGTAGAGGGTACACAATGGTCACCAGGAATGTTGGAGGCCCTCACTCAGCAAATGCTCGATAATTTGGATGGCTTATTTCACTGTAACCCCCAGTGTGGTGAAAGACCCATGTGGCTGAAATGGAAGAATAACCACTGCAATTATTGGTGACTATATTATTTGTAGTTCTAACATGAAAAATCCTTTCTCCATCCCTTCCTTCTTCCCTTCCAACCTTCCTTTCTTCCTTCCTTCCTCCCTCCCTTCTTCCTTTCTTCCCTTCCTTCCTTCCTCCCTCCCTCCTTTCCTCCCTTCTTCTTTCCGTCTCTTTCCCCCTCCTTCCCATTCATTCTTCCAATCACTAACTTCTATGGAAGGTCCACTTTTCTCAGCACCAGGATAGGTCACTGTGGGATAATAGTTTATTGGTTTAGCAAATGCATAGTCTCTCCATTTTAAGGGCCAGTGTTGGTGTTATTTCAGAGACAAGACTCTCCAAGACAGCTATGCAGACCTGGGAGAATGAAATGGTGACACTGTTGTGGAAAGAGTTACTAGAGGGCATCAAGAGCAATGAGAGCCGAGGTCAAGCTCATCACCAGGCCCTTGACTGATGTCCCTCCGGGTGCAAGCCCAGCCTTAACCAAAGGCCTGCCCTTTGGTGTTAACAGAAATTGCAGTTACCCTAGCTGCACATTGCCTGAGGGAAGTTCATTCCTGAGGAAGTTCCTGCCTCCCAGGTCTGACTTTTCTGAGCACCATGTGCTGGTCAATGGAGGGTAAGTTAGAATTCTGGTGAGTCTGTTTGGGACACCTTCTCGAAATAACAAGCCAGGGAAGCCCTGGCTCCCAGCACCTTTCAGATGTCTTACCTGAGACCAGGCGCTGCCTAGGGAGGAGGGTCAGAGGGCCAAGGAGCCATGAGTTGCCACTACAGGCATTGGCTCCCAGAGAAGCAGGACACATGAGAAGGCCCTGACAGGGCTACTGCTACAGCCTCTCCTTTTAGGAACAGACACAGGACCGAGGTTCAGAACTTCATCTAGGAGCTGGAGCACTGCAAAGGCCTGAGGCAGGCAGCTCACCCAGGCCTTTTGTGCTCTGATCCCTCTGTCTGGAATGCTTAACCCTATGGTCCCCAGGAGAACTATAGTCAAGCCTGAAAAACCTGCTCAAATACCAGATGTCACTGACTATGAAGCCTTCTCTGGCCTTGCCTATAGATGGCATGCTTCCTTCCTGGGAAGCCAAGAGCCTTGCACTCTGTGACCTTAAGCAAAGTGTCTCCTTCCATGAGCCTCCCTGTCCTCCTCTGAGTCTCCTGGCTGCCCCTGGAGGGCAGTGGTGAGACTTCAATGAAGTTGTCTGTGTCAACTGCTGAGCCTCATGTCTGGCAAGTGCTCAGTAAAGGGTGCCCTGTCTCCCCTCAAGGCAGGGATAATATTTAACATGACATGCGCTTCAGGCTTGCTGCCCAGCAAGCCCCCCCCTCCTCCCTGTTTGCTGTTAATCTGAGGTCAACCAGCAGGTGGCAGACGATTCCTCTCTGCTTACCTGCACCTGAACAGCCTGCGTCAGAATCAGGGAGGTGAAGATACATTCGGACACATATCTAGTCCATATTCAGACTCTTGGCTCTCTCTGTCTGCATCCTAGAGGGCACCATAGTGCAGAAATCTCTACCTTAAAACCCTGTTCTTAGAAGCAAAGTTCAGGGAATCCAGGATTGTGACTTTCCTCCCCTCCAAAGAAGTGCCACTCTCCACCTGTCTGCAAAGCACCAGCCAACAAATACCCTATACAGATAGGAACCATGGGAAGCCCTTCTTCATCAGTTTCACAGTTCTTGTCTTGATGCTCCCTACTTCATTTCCCACATCTTTCCTTTCAGCCCCTCGCCTCCTGGGGACTCTGTGTCTGCTGCCGCCCGCACTGCACCAGGCACCTGCCGGGGGCTTCTCAATACTGCCATGTTCTGTCTCTCAGCTGGGTCTGTCTCTCAGCAAGGCCAGTTCCCTCTTTATGGACCAGGAAGTCCACACTCAAAAGCTTCCGGGGATCTGTCTAAGGTGCAGCTGGGGCCAGGTCCCAGGCCCCGCCCACCACTGCCCTGTGGCTGCCAGCTCACTGCTCCCTGCAGCGTCACTCAGGCTGTTCACTTGGTTCCTCAAACATTCTTAGCTGACCTTGGGTCATTCCTTTGTCCTAAATAAGTCATCAAACTGGAGTGTTCCTCAGCATCACCTGCAAAGTGTTTGTTACAAAGCAACATGCGAGGTCCTGCCCAGAGTAGCTGATTCAGTGGATGGGGTGAACTCGAGACTGCATTTCTAACAAGGACTGCACCTTGAGTAGCACTGCCCCAAACACATCTCATTTGATCTCTAGAACAGTGGTTCTTAACCTGGGTTCTATCGAACCCTAGGGGTTCGATAAGTCGGTCTCAGGGGTTCGGAGAAGCCTCTGCCACAGAGGCCAGAATAAAGTAATACCGTAATTTGTTGTGAGTTCATGCACTTTGTTGGTTTTGTTCTTTGAGCAAGGTGATGTTCATGCACGGCTCATTTTGTGCACCAGTAAAAACACATATACCTATGTCTTGAATTTGGGAAAAGAAAATCACATTTTATTTATCACTAAAGAAGGGTTCGGTGAATGTGCATATGAAACTGATGGGTTCGGTACCTCAGAAAAGGTTAAGAACCACTGCTCTAGAACCAGCTCACAGCCAGCCTCCTGTAAGCATCCTTCCTGCCTCTGAGGGAGCCCCATCCCTCTCACATCTGAGTGCCCCCAGAACCTGTGGACCTTGAGAAAATACCCTCGTGTGTGTGTGTGTGTGTGTGTGTGTGTGTGTGTGTGTGTGTGTGTGATGGTGGTTTTGTCTCGAACACTCCCCTCTCGAGTGGAGGGAATTGGAATGGAATTTTATGTGATTTCTCTCCAAGCCTCTCTGTACTCTAGAGGATGTCCACAATTCAGTCAAAGGACTCATAATCACTTTACTATAAATCAAGGCAATATTCTGATTGGATCAGGAAGAGAGAATATGGTGGACAAGTATAATCTAGATGTACATATAAAACTAAGCAAGGAAGAGAGTGAATGCTGGGTTTCCCTCTTAACCACAAAAGAGCTGGCTTTCCTTGGGTATCACAAACTTAGAAGCTGAGAGGGTCCAACATATTTATTTGCAAGGTATTGACTCAGGGAAAGTGCCCCCCCCCCATATAGTTTAGTCAGAAAGCAATGGCTTCCTATTGTTTGGTGTTTATCTGATGTTCTGCCTAAAATTTTAGAATGTTCCTGCTCCAAGGAAAATTTGCCTATTTCAAACCCAGAGTACCACTGAGCTGGAGGACCCAGATATTATTACAAACTACTCATAGAGGGGGAAACGGAGGCCTAGGGAGGTCAAGTACCGACCCACAGTCACCTAGCTAGTCAGTGGCAGGTTCAAGTTGAGGCACAATTTTACTGATTCATTTATGCAGAAATTTCCAGTACATTAAGAAACCTTCTGCCTGACCAGGCAGTGGTGCAGTGGATAGAGCGTCGGACTGGGATGCAGAAGACCCAGGTTCAATACCACGAGGTCACCAGTTTAAGCACGGGCCCACCTGGCTTGAGCAAAAGCTCATCAGCTTGGACCCAAGGTTGCTGGCTCCAGGAAGGGGTTGCTCAGTTTGCTGAAGGCCTGCAGTCAAGGCACATGTGAGAAAGCAATCAATGAACAACTAGGGTGTCGCAATGGCAACGAAAAACTGATGATTGATGCTTCTCACCTCTCTTTGTTCCTGTCTGTCTGTCCCTATCTATCCCTCTCTCTGACTCTCTCTCTGTCTCTGTAAAAAGAAAAGAAACCTCCTTACATACCATTCTGTTATACAGACTAAAGGCAGCCTGGAATGTTTAGGGTGAATTTAATAACTGACAAATTGAGCTGTGTGTCAAGACAGAAGAGGGCACATAGTGGACACAAAATAAGGATGCTCGTAGGTCTCTAAGAAATTTAGAGAAAGACAAGGAAAAGATTGATAAGTAACAATTTGGTAATATGACTTGGTAGAATTTAATGAATTCTAGGACTAACTCAGTACTTAGATATAGGGAATGAAATTAACTGAGAAATTAAATTCACAATATAGGGCTTAATTACTATTAAGTATTATTTTTTGTTGCTTATCTTTAAAGTAAAACATTGTAAAATACAGATCAGAAAATAGATTTTAAGTTACTTTGTACTTTGGGTTTGTCTACAAAGGAAAACAACAGGACATAGAAAATTCAGGTTCTTGTTATTGTTTAAACTTGAAGGCTATTGAGATGCATAATTTCTGATCAGATTGGTGTTTTGGAGCTTGAAAGCTTTGGCTGTTTCCATGAGGTAGAAATAGGAAAATACAAAGAAATGCCAAAATTACAAGTTGAAGTGAGTCCTTTCTCATTTACAAATCAACTTTATGAAATTTTGAGGTAAAATTTATTTTGTTGTGGGTTTTTTTCTTGCCAATTTTTTAAAAAAATAAGTTTGCAATTGTTTAAAAGATCAAAGGCTAAAAAAACTAAGTTTTGGGGTCTGATAAAACCTTGTTTTGTGGATGGTGAAGGAAATCACTGCCACAGAGAGATCTGCTGTGTGGTAACGCCCACTTTATAAGCCCTGCGGTTCATTTCCTCTTCACCAGCCTTAGTCGAAAACTGCTCCTTTTTCTCTAGAGGCATAAGCAAGAGAAAACATTGCACCAGAATGGGTTGGATTGTGGTTTGTGGCTGTTCATGGCAGCAGGGAGATTTGGTGACTAAGCCAGGACTTACCCTTCTACTGTGAGGTGGGTGGTACAGACAATTCTGATTTATCTTGAGTCCTATACTTTATGTTGGTTTATACAACAAAGTCTGGAAAAGCACAGTGTTAGAGTCAGACTCTGAGATTAACTCCCAGATTCAGTGTCTACTAACTGAAAGACCCCGAGGAACACCTTTGCTTCCTCAGCTGAGGGACGATGAAACTCGGGTGTGTGGGTAGATGAACTAAGGTCATGGGAATAAAGTCCCAACCACAGTGTCTGTCCCAGAGACATTGTGAATAATAAACAGATCTCTTTGTTTTTATTATTAATGCACAATATTGAAAACTTGATATTTACCAGGTCAAGCCAAGGCACTCTAATTTCTCTGTTTTTATCTAATGCAACTAGATATCCTCTTGAGAGATTAATAATTTTATTTACAAAATGGGAAAACCACATCAGTTTGAAAAACTGGCTTGATATAATCAAAACTGGACAAATACCATAAGACCTCTATTTTGGGGAATACCAACATCCTGACATTGAACAGTACGCATTATCTTCCATAATGACATCTGGCCACCAGTCACCACCCATCCTTCCATCTCCCACTTCAGAAATCTAACCTCTCCTCAAATTCATTAACCTCTTACTTTAGGGTGATAGATAGGTCTGGCTGTTATGGGGCAGATTATGGTCCTATCTATGGGAACTCCCTTCTGAGATGTCCAAGTGGACCATCAGCGATTTGTTAAAGACAAGCATTTGGATTTGTGTGAGAAACCTGGACAAGTTTAGAGAAGTTGTAACTATCACATGCCTCAGAATGAAAATGTAGCTCACCACATTCACTTGGGAAGCCGGAATTAAGTAATCACCTTTAGAATTTGCCTGGTTGGTGCTTACCACTAAGTCTGATTGATGGAGAGCCCAAGCTTTGGATCAGCCAGGCCTGGATTTGAACCCCGGCTGCATCTTTTACTGTGCAGTAGCACTCATAGTGCACTTAGCTCACTGGGTTGTCATGAAAACTCTCACTGTCAGGAGCTGCCTTTTTATGCAAGCCCTCCCAGGATTCAGAGTGCTGGGCAAGATTCCCTACTTTCAGACAGTAGAGACACAGAATGAGGCCTGGGCAGTGGGCACAGTGCCCCTTTGGATAAAATTTTACTCAAATATTTTTGCTTCATCTAGCAATGGGGGGTGTGGATAGGGAGGAATACTCCCTTTTTATAACTGAAGGAAGAAAGTCATGAAGCCAAGCAGAGAGCTCAGGGGTGAGACAGTCTCAGGCCCCAAAGTCAGACACCTAAGGAAAGAGGAAGGTATAAGGTCAGAGGAGGGAGCCACCTGACCACCACACCCAGATGAAATCTTCCTGGAAGGAGAGACCATGCTGGAGACTTTCAGGTGGCATCAAGCTGAACAGCCCCTGCCTTTGCTAACAACCTGTGTGTCAGTGTAAAGAAAGAAATCAGCTCCATGAATTAACTGGCAGGACAGTAGGTGTAGCCTACACTACGGCACTCAACAACCTTCAGTAAAACCCCAAATGTCAAAGGCCCTGAGCTCAAAGCTGGTCAACAGATGGCCTCACCTACCCCTCTGACTAGAGCCCCTGACTCTTCCACATCCCAACCTTAGGCACCAACCAGGCACCAAGTACACCACCCCGCCCCCAGAAAACCTCCCCTTACTCTTCCATTACTTTGGCTGCTCTGGTTCCCTTCTCTAGTCTCCCCTTCCCCTCCTGCGCAGGTCTGAGCGCCATGCAGCCTCCGAGGCTCAGCTCAAGCTCCTATACCACCTGACACGCTCTACTTCTTGCCGCCCCCCTCCAGAGCCCCGCCACACAAACCAGAAGCATTTAACAAGGTTAAGTCACATTTGTTTAAGGAATCAATTGGCCAACCATTTAATCAATGTGAATTGAGAGGCCCTGCTTCTGGTGTGGGTCTATAGCAAACCCTGTAGATAGGGCATGCAGGTTTGCAAACCCCAGCATGACCTTGGCCCTGGCAGAGGAGGGGACTGCAGCAGACCACCCACAGACATCCTAGGCAGCCCTTTCTCCCAGCCCAGCCCTACCACCACACCTCCTGGTCTGCACCTGGTTTTCTAGATGGCATACAACCGTTCTCCATGCAAAAAACATTCTCCGCATCAACGTGTGCCTGACACAGTCTGGCAAAGGTTTGTTTGCCTTCTAAACTATCATCATGTCTGAGGGCAAGTACGGGGTCTTATGCATTATAGGGGTCCAGCAGCTAACACGGTGACCCAGACTTTCTAGACCATTGCAGCTGCCCAGACTTGCGTAGTAACTAGATAAAATCGGCATAGTGGTTGAGAAACAGACCACATTGGTATGATGGCTTATAACTTAAACCAAGTTGGCATAATGGTTTATAACAGACTAAATTGGCATGATAGTTTACAGCCTAGGCTCAGTTGGCACAATGATTTAGAAACTAGTCTCAATCAGTTCAGTTGCTGTGGGCCACTTACCCCAGCCTAAGAACCCTGGGCGAATGTGCGAGATGGGACTTCCCGATAGCCCATGCCCAAATCCCTGAGCCTCGGGGCCCCACTTCAGGTCAGAAGGAGGGAGTGGAAACTGTCAACAGCTAGAGCAGTGGTTCTTAACCTGGGTTCTATTGAACCCTAGGGGTTCGATGAGTCGGTCTCAGGGGTTCGGAGAAGCCTCTGCCGCGGAGGCCAGAATAAAGTAATACCGTAATTTGTTGTGAGTTCATGCACTTTGTTGGTTTTGTTCTTTGAGCAAGGTGATGTTCATGCACGGCTCATTTTGTGCACCCGTAAAAAAACATATACCTATGTCTTGAATTTGGGGAAAAAATCACATTTTATTTATCACTAAAGAAGGGTTCGGAGAATGCGCATTTGAAACTGGTGGGTTCGGTACCTCAGAAAAGGTTAAGAATCACTGAGCTAGAGGCAGAAGAGAAGACAGCATGGCTGAGGTGCCCTGCTCCTCTCTAATGGTGGAGGTTTGGTTATGGCATTCAAGGCCTTTAAGGAACTCTAGACAGAGGAGGAATAGCCTTAGAACCTTCAGAGAGCAGAGCACAGGAGACCTTCTGCCTCCTTCTGGTGGGCCCACAAGGAGCCAGTCCTCCTTCCTTCCCATCCCTGACACCTAGGAGCCCTGCACCCCCCACCTACCCACACCCTCTGTTACCTGGGTCTCCCTTGCTTCCTTTCATGCCTTCGGCTCCTGGATTCCCAGGTCTCCCTGGCAGTCCTGGGCAACAGATGTCATGGAAGGAATAAAAGCTGGGGAGATGGGTCTTCAGACATCACTCCCCACACCCACCACTTAATGTGCTCCCTGAGAAGCTTTAGAAGCCATGCAGTAGCCTTAAGTGTGAGGTGGGGAGTGGGGATTACAGTCTCAGCAATTTATCACTTTTTTCTATTCACTGCTGCAGTTTGGAGCTTGTGAATTTATTAAAAACCCTGTGTTGTGAATGTCCAGCTCCACCCCTGGGTGACAGAATGGGGTGCAGCTCTAAAGAGGAATATCAGTTAAGCATGCTACTGTTCCTCTCTGGAGGAGCCAGGCTTTGGAAGCCCCAGAGGCTCTGGATTGATACTACAATGAAATAAGATAGCGACGTCCCGTCCTGGACTTGACTTTGCACAAGCACAGTGGGAGCTGGAATGATGCTCAGAGTGCTGCAGTGCTTACCTTGATCTCCTTTGGTTCCAGGAATTCCAGCCACGCCTAAAAGTAAGAAGGACTTTTAGGGATTTTTCTCCCTCTCGTTCAGCCGTCCAGAGAAACATGTAACACCAACCCAGTGGAGCTGACTGTGCTGCTGCTTACCTGGAGGACCTGTTTTCCCCAAGTTACCTTTATTCCCCCCGGCTCGAGGGGTTCTCATGACCTTTCATGCCCGTGTTCCCCATGCTTCTTGAAAAACCAAGAAATCACAGTCAGCCATGGGAGGAGGTCCCACTCTGATGCTTCTTGTTCCTCTCAGAGATACAATGGCTGCCCTCAGGGAACATACCACCTTGTCTCAGAGACAAGATATAAACTCATGGAAAATGGATGGGACAACCTGGCCTTGCTGATTGGCAGTGGAAGGTTCAGGAGCTAGGCTCTCAGACCCAGGTCAGATGGGCCCTTTGGGGGGCAACCACAGCTCAGGCTCAACTTGCACTGCCCGGCTCATTTGGGGCACTATTTTGTCAAGCCTCTTAGACTGAAATCTGAATCTTCCAGAAGACAATGAAAATGTGGAGACTAGGGACTCTGGAGCACTGGTGGCGAGAACAATATCACTGCAGTTCATTTTTCTGCCTGGCACCAGTGGTTACACCACAGGTTTCCTTGTGCCCAAGGGTTCAAATTTTCCACTTGTAATCAGCATGCAAGGCTTGTCCCAGTCTGTCCACTCCTTGATCTTCCTTGCTTCTTCCTCTTTTCTGACACTGCTTGGCACATATCAGTTGAGGGCAGCTCCTCACAGGGCAGGATGCACCAACCCCTTCCCAAATTGCGAGTTTGGTTTGGGAGCAGGCTGCATGGCCCTTGCCAGCTGCACCAGGTGGATCTGCTCATCAGTATCCCACTGGCTGGCTGAGTCAGGAAGCTACTTTCCTCCTGCTATCAGTAAAAACCCACCCTGGGCAATTCCCAGGTGCTGGCTTGTTGGGATAGAACTGGTCAGAAGTTTCCATTCCATTTGACTTTATTACATAAGAGCTGGAGAGGACTCAGAGGCCCACCTGCTTTCTCTCTAGTGAATGAGGAAAGGAAATAAGATGGTCTCAAGAAGAGGGAGAGAAACAACAACTGTTGTAAGCCTATCTTGGTCTCAGCTTTGAGTGATGTTAAGGGCAGGGATTAGAAATTAGATTTGTGGAGATGCTTTTGATACTCAGAGAGTGATTATTTCTGAGGAAAGACAAAACACCTGTAAATAACTTGGTTAGAGTTGAGATCTCTTATAACAGCTTACATGCAAACAGCAAGAAGGCAGTTATTGCCTGACCAGGCGGTGGCACAGAGAATAGAGCATCAGGCTGGGATGCAGAAGACCCAGGTTCGAGACCCCAAGTTCGCCAGCTTGAGCGTGGACCCATCTGGTTTGAGCAAAGGCTCATCAGGTTGGACCCAAGGTCGCTGGCTCCAGCAAGGGGTTGCTCAGTCTGCTGAAGACCCGCGGTCAAGGCACATGTGAGAAAGCAATCAATAAACAACTAAGGTGTTGTGACGGCAACAAAAAACTAATGATTGATGCTTCTCACCTCTCTCCGTTCCTGTCTGTCTGTCCCTATCTATCCCTCTCTCTGACTCTCTCTCTCTGTCCAAAAAAAAGACTGCAGTTCTTGGTCATTCAGCATTCAGTCCAGCAGAAGGGCCAAATGGCACTTGTTAGAAGGGACTAGAAATTATTTCCCTGGAGGAACTTGTTGGTGGTCCAACCAGGACCATCATGCCATGACCAACTGTGTGGTTGTATAAGGTTTCTTGGGCATGGCATGGGCCTGAGTCTATTTGCTATGACTTCCCAATCACAGCTAAAAATGGAGTGTGTCCTCTGGAACTTTACTACTGTGGCATTACCCATATGCTGGCACAAAGAGCAGAAAACCTGAGTAGTACCGGGTCAAGTCATACTTGGTTGGTGAGCCCTATCAGCCAGGTTGGGTAACAGTGGTTATGAGAGATCTTATGATCCTGGGAGAGGAGATATGGGAAGAAGAGGAGTAGTAGGTCAGAGTCTTGATTTCTGAAGAACTAAAGCTGCAGCCTTTCCCCTAGCCCAGCTGTGTTTCCAAGCTGCGTCTGGGTGTGGGCTCACTGCCTTTCCATGTGGTGGTAGGTGAGCGTGGAATGAAAAACAGAGTGGCTCAGACTCCATGAGAAAGGTCTAGAAGGCAAAGGCCTAGATGTTGCTCCTTCTCTGGGGCTGGCAGGGACATCTTGAGAAAAGTCTGGGCCTTCCTTTCCTATTGCAAATAGAACCCCAAGTTCCACTTTGGGAATCATCCTTAGAGGTCAACTGTCCAACCATCTGCCTGGTGCCAAGATCCCCCTTCTATCCAAGCCAGGAGAATGCTGCACTTACTCCCCCTCCCCAGGAGAATGCTGTACCTACTCCCCCTCCCCAGGAGCAGGCTGCTCCCTAAGACCTGCATCTCCCCCTTACATGAGGGGGCAGTCATAGGTCCTCCCTGCTCCTTTCTCTCTTACCATGGCACAACTCACAATTTGTTCTGTAAACGTTGGCTCAGGGGCCCGGAGGCTTGGTGACTGTTTATTTCCCTTCATTGTAAATCTTCCTTCTGCTCTTTGTCTAGAGCAGTGGTTCTTAACCTGGGTTCTATCGAACCCTAGGGGTTCGATGAGTCGGTCTCAGGGGTTCGGAGAAGACTCTGCCGCAGAGGCCAGAATAAAGTAATACCATAATTTGTTGTGAGTTCATGCACTTTGTTGGTTTTGTTCTTTGAGCAAAGTGATGTTCATGCATGGCTCATTTTGTGCACCAGTAAAATAACATATACCGATGTCTTGAGTTTGGAAAAAAAAATCATATTTTATTTATCACTAAAGAAGGGTTCGGTGAATGCACATATGAAACTGGTGGGTTCGGTACCTCAAAAAAGGTTAAGAACCACTGGTCTAGAAACATCTTTGCATCTCAGCAGCCTCAGCCCTTCCAGGGTCCTAGAGGTTAGAGGTCTAAATGGAGAGTGGACCAGACTGTAACGGTTAAGGGCTATGACATTTTGGTTTCCCCCCTTTCTTGGGAGTTGCAGTGAGCTCCTCATATTCTCTGCCCCAGCTATGATGTAGCCATTTCTAAGGTGGCTGAGCAGGTTTAGCCTATGCCTAAAAGACAGAAACAATTGTGGGGTTTTCAACATAACTGCTAATTCCCTATTGACCCTCTGAAGTACACAATCCCCATTTTATAGACAAAGAAACTGAGGTTCAGAAGGATAGGAGGATATTCTCAATGTCATAAAGTTAGTTCATGATGGAGGCAGAGGTGTCAGACCCCAGTGTTCCTGCTACACCATGCACCAATGAGCTTAACTCTGCTCAGTGATGCTCCCAGGAGATTAGAGCATCCATACCCCTCTAGCCTCATCTAGATGTCCTCCCCACAAAGCAGGCTGCTTCTCAGCATTCCCAGCCCACCCAGGGTATCACACAGAGCTGGCCTCCTTCACCCTCAGACCGACCCGGCTGAGTGTGTAGAGTGCATCTATGCCTGCAGCCCTCTGTAGCCTCTGTGAGAAAGCCTACTGTGAGTGCTGACACATACAATGACCCCGGCTTACCTGCCTCTCCCTTGATTCCTGGTGGTCCCGGGCGTCCTGGGGAGCCTGGAAAAGAAAAGGGACTCAGAATATAGCCTGGACAAGGAGAAAGATGAGGCTTATGGGGCCAGTAGATACATGGTGGTTATCAGTGCCTCCTTTATCTTCCTCAACCCCTTTGTCTCTCTTCTCATCCAGGAATGACAAACCCCTTTGGACCCGGAAGACTGAGGAAGACACCAATGAGCCAAGCAACAAGGTAGGCTGACAATTTCATTGTTTATTCAACAAACTGTCACTGAGCATCCAGGACAAGCCACACTGTGTGAAAGAAAGAAAGAAAAAAAAGAGGCAACTCCTTCCTTCAAGAAGCTTATGGCCTACCAGGCAAGTCACAACTGTATAGGTGCCATCTTCTGAGGGAGGCTGAGTCAGACAGTCCTGGGCCACAGTAGAGCAGGGTGTCCATGTACCAGTCGCTTCATTGTTTTGACCTTCACCTTCCTTGTCAGTAAAATGATGTTGTTCCATCAGTTACCCAGGTTTGTGCCAAGGCGGTCATAAGGAGACCACACAGAAACTCACAGCTGGTTTTGGGTAATCGTGCCTCTTGCTGCTGCTATTTGTGTGCAGTTCTCCCTATCTTTCTAAGGGCTACTCTTGATTTGTAAGTGTCATAATATCTCAGAGGGGTAGGACAGGGCTCCTTGTCCTGTCCCAGTCCTTTCTGGCTACTATAACAAAACACCACAGACTGGGTGGCCTATCAACAACAGAAATTTAGTTTTCACAGTTCTGGAGTCTAACAGTCTAAGAGCAAGGGGTCAGCATGGTGGGGTTCTGGTGAAGACCTCTTCTGGGTTGCGGACAGCTGACTTCCTGCCATGTCCTCAATATGGAGGAAGGAACTAGGGAGCTCTCTGGGGCCTCTTTTATAGGAGCACTAATCCCATTCCTAAGAGCTCTATTCTCATGACTCATCACCTTCCTCAGGCCCCAGTTCCTAATACCATGACCTTGGACATTAGGGTTTCTTTTTTCTTTTTCTTTTATTTATTTTTTATTAAATGAGAGGAGGGGAGGCAGAGAGACTCTTGCATTCACTCTGTCCAGGATCCATCCATCAAGCCCCCTTATGGGGCTATGCTTTGTCCCATCTAGAGAGCTGCTCCATTGCTCAGCAACTCAGCCATTCCAAGTACCTGAGGCAGAGACCATGAGCCATCCTCACTGCCTGAAACCAACTTGCTCAAACCAATGAAGCCATGGCTACAGGAGGTGAAGTGAGAGAGAGAGAGAGAGAAGGGGGAGAGGGTGGGGGAAATAGATGGTGTTCTCTCCTGTGTGCCCTGACAAGGAATAGCATCCTGGACTTCCATACATGGAACCAACGCTCTCCCACTGTTTCAACCGGCCAGGGCCAGGATTTCAATATATGAATTTGGGGGGAGGACATAGACATTCAGACCATAGCATACCCCACATCACCCTGCAGAAGAATGACTTTCTGAGAGACATGAGTCTTGCCCAAGGTAACACACTTGGAGAGAGGCCAGCAGATTCTGGGCCTCCAATGGCAAAGCCTGCACCCATGCCAGGGCACCAAGGTGGGGAAGCTTCCATAGTCATAACTGGGTATTGGTGGGGGACTGGTTCCAGGACCCCCACAGATACTAAAATCATCAGGTGCTCAATTCCCTTTCATAAAATAATGTAGCATTTGCATATAGCCTATGCACATCCCCTGTATACTTTAAGTTATCTTTAGATTATTCATAATACCTTACAGAATCAAAGGCTATGTAAATAGCTGGGGTACTGTACTATTTAGGGATAAACTTTTTAGAATATTTTCTTTTTCAAGTATTTTCGATATGTGGTTGAATCTCCAGATGCAGAACCCCAGACCCAAAGGGCTTAGTTTATTTCGGAATAGAATTGCAGCCCAGTGCATGGAATCCATGATGTTATAATTCATTTAACACACACAAGACTGGAGTCCAAGGGGTGAAAGTGAACTGGGCATTGGAAGCTCTCACTTCATCATGGGGTCTCAGGAAAAGGCACTGCTGAGACCCTGTTCTGGTTTGACAGCTGGCTCCCCCAACCATTGTGTGACCTTCACTTGGCCGGGTGCTGTCTTCCTCTGTTCACAGGAATAGCAGCATCCTCCTCACAGGGTCCTCAGGAGCTTTGATGAGGTTGTGGAAGATGGTAGAAACCCAGTAAAAGGGGGGTTTTGTCATACTTATTAGCCAAAGGGAAGGGCGAGAACCCCAGTGGCCTTGAACACAGGAAATATCCCCCCAGAGCTACTCCTCAGCCTAGTAGATCAAGACTACAGGCTCACTTTAGAGGAAGTGCCCCAGTTCTTGATAGTGCAAGTGCAGGCCCCCTGGAGGAGTTTTCTAGGGTGAGCCCAGGAGTCCTGTGCCCAACCTCATGGCTCCCTCCCACCATGGGCTGTCCAAACTCTCCCAGCTCACTGTGCTAGCATGGACCCTGGGCATGGGAGAGGTCTCAGGCTCTGGAGTCCAACTCCGCTCCTCCAATCCTGCCTGGGTCAGTTTGAGCAAGGGAACAGACCCCTTTTTTCATCTGTGAAAGGGATAACAGCAACAGCCACTTGGGTTGGTGTGAAAAGTCAATAAGCACAGATAAACTGTGCAGTCACTTAACTGGGGAGGCCTGCCCCACCCCAGATCTACCTGGTCCCTGCTGCCGCCACCCCACGACCCCAACCCTGCTCATCTCCTACCTGCATTTCTCTTGCTCTTGCACTTCAGGCTCATGAACACCCTTCTCTGCATTCCTGGACTCCCCAAACTCCCTTCCCATCTAAGGGCTGTGCACTTGCGAATTTCTTTCTAGGACACATGCCTCATTGCAACCTTCGCCTCACCCTCAGGGGAAGCTAAAAGGTGGCTCTGGAGGTTTCCCTGGCACACGTAGAGGTGAGGTTCCCTCTGTGCTCTTTTTATCCAGGGAGCCTTCTCCATTCTAGAGCAGTAGCCATTCCGGCTACCAAAGCGTGCTAGGTGGGTCTCCTGTCTAAATGGGAAGGTGCCTGAGGGCAGGGGTCCTGTCTGTCTTCTGTGTCTGGATGCCCACTGCCTGGGAAGTGCCTGATCCTTAAGAGGCTTCAATAAATATTTTCTGTGAGTAAAGAAAAAAGTATGGAACACAGAAAGGAGGAAAACTGAGGCATAGCTGGGTTCCATACTACCTTCCCCAAAGCTGGAGTTAATTGCAGTTACATGTCCCCACCTTCCTCAACTGTGTTATGAAGCCCAGGCCAGGGCACAGCTCACAAGTAGGTCTCCTCAGACCTCAGGTGAAAGCACTAACTCTTAGCTCTGCACCCAGCTGTCCTCTGGCCAACCTATTGACCTCCATATGCTTCACAACAAAATGTACCTCTGTGATCCCTGATCAGGCAAGGAAGTCCATGGGGTTGGGGAGAAACCACAGCCTCCCAAGGTGGTGGGAACCTGTGAGGGCAGGTGGGCCCGGCGGAGAAGCCCAGACCTCCTGCAGCCCAGGCTGCCAGTAATGCCATCCCTGCCTCCAGTTTCTGGCTCCAGAAGAGAGTGTGGGAAGAGAGACACATACAGAGATAGAAGTTCTCAGAGACTGAGAGACACAGAGAGGTAGTGTTAGAGGTTACACACACACACACACACACACACCCAGAAGGAGCCTGTCCTCTGGTGTGGGGGAAAGTGGGCTCTATGTCTGGCCCTGAATCACTGTGCCTGGGGTGGGTAATGGAGCAAATTTTAAAGGTCAGAATAAACCCACTGGCTTGAAAAAAAGTTTAAGCATTGATTGTGTCGCCCAAAGTGATGGGAGTTTTGGAGCAGCATCTCCTTCGAGGGGAGGAACCAACCTCAATCGGGTGGGGGGCTGTGCCAGCATGAGAACATGTCCTCTCCCCAACAACAACAATGCAGCAGACACCACCATCACCCCCACCACCACCACCACCAGGTACTCAGTCCCAATAGGCACTGGACTAGGCGATTTTCCGGTCATCATTTTATCCCGACACCAATCCTGGAGGTCCTACTATTATCCCCAGCTTATGGGGAAGGACACAGAGCTCAGAAATAAGAAGTGACTTAGTCAGGGCTACGCAGCTCCTGAGAGGCAGAGCTGGGATCTGTGCTCCAGTCTGCCAGTCGGCCAAGCCCGGCCTCCCACCACTTGCAGGGCTGACTCAGACTCTACCTGGCTCATGGTGTATCTGGGCCCAAAGTGAAAAACTATGAGACAGAAGAGGTCTGCCCTGAGAACATTGTGTATGTTTATTTTCAAGATGAAAGTTCTAGAGGAGCAGCAAGATGGCAATGGAGTAGACAGACGTACCAACTTGCACCTCCCAGAACCAAAGTGGATTACAACTTAATTTTAAGAACCATCATCTGGAAACACCAACTTTGGACTAAACTAAGAGGACTCTTCAATGAAGGAACACTGAAGAAGCAACACTGAGACTGGTAGGAAAAGAGGAAATGCAGAGAGGGCTGCCCAGCTCCCAGGAGTGAACAGCAGCCCAGAGAGACTCACATGGTGGGAAGCGAGTTTAGCAGAGAGGGGAGGGTCTTGAGCCCCAGAAACAAAGCCCCAACCTGCAGCCCCAGAACCTAAAAGAGGCATATGGACAGTATTTAGCTGCGAAACAAGTCAGGATACTGTTTGTGAGAAAGAGGCAGATTTCTCAGACCCAGGATTCTTCTTAAAGGGATTGCACAGAAAACTTCTCTCACAACCACTCACCCAGGGGTCCGAGGGACGGGGAAAGAGGAGAGAACTGGAGCAGCGGGAAGAGAGTGTAATCTAGGAGGCACAGGGAGAAATACTTTGAGGGACAGCCACCCTAACCCCTGGGCTGAGTCACTCCCCAAATCTGAAGTGAATATTTTCCCTGGAACCAGCAATACCAGCAAAGGGAAGCAGGACACCAGCCAAACAAGCTCTCCTGCAGCACTTGGAGCAGAGTCGCTTAGAAGGAGGGAGCTTTAGGGCCTACAGTATTGGATATTAGGATATGAGCTGCAGCGCCCCTGCCCACACGGCTGAGGGCTTGCTGGCTGAGGGTGGGCAGTGGCGAGACGCAGAAGTGCGGTTCTGTGGGAAAGGGCAGAAGCAGGCCAGCCATGACTGAGGCCCGGGCATGAGCTCAGTGTTGCCCGGCCGGGTCAGAGAGGATGTGCAAAAGCAGTCTGGTCGGGCTGAGGGCCCACCAGCAATCTCACCTGCAAGGGAAGGGGGGAGTCTCCAAATGAGTGGAGACTGACCGCTGAGCAAGGGCCCACAGGTGCACAGCCTCCCTGTCCCATGGAACCAAGGTTTGCAGCCAGACAAGCGAGTTGGCTTCTCCTGTGGGGTGGAGTGACAGTCCAGAACAGGCAGAGTCCTTGGACTGAGTGCAGGCACGCAACCAAGGCTGGCAGCCAACCCACGAATGGACTCCTCTTGTGGGGGCAGGGTGAAAGCCCAGAATAGGAAACAGGCGTAGACCCATGGCTGACTAAAAGTGTTCACACCTGCCCTTAGGCCAAGGCTTGCAGCCTGGGTGCAGTGCATAACCCCACATATGGCGGTGGGGCCAAGGCCAAGGCTCCTGAGACTTGTAGACCCAGCACATGATCAGAGCCCCTCCCAGGGTGGAGAGGTGGAAACCACAGAGATAGTCACAGTAGGCTAGCACTGGCAACACCCTACCCAGACGCCCTAGGCAGCAGTGGCAGAGGGAGTGGTGGGCTTGTAGACAGTCCACACCCAGTGAACACAGAGGCCACACCCATTGGACTCCAGTGGCCAAAACCTTCTTATACACAGGCAAAATGGGCAGGCAGAGAAATGCAACCCAAATGAATCAAGAGCAATTCCCAGGAAAGGACCTGAATGAGTCAGATATAACCAAATTACTGGACACAGAGATTAAAATAAGATTATTAGAATGCTCAAAGATCTTAGAACAATAGATGGTCATTACAAACATCTAAATAAAGAGATAGCAAATATAAAAAAGAACATTGAAATAATAATAAAAAAATCAGTCAGAAATGACAAATACAATATCAGAAATGAAGACCACAATGGAAGGAATTAAAGCAGGATGGATGATGCTGAGGATCGAATCAGCGAGTTAGAGGACAAGATAAATGAAGCCATGAAAGCAGAGCAGAAAAAAGAAAAGAGACTCAAAAAGTTGGAGGAAACTCTAAGAGAGCTCTGTGACAACATGAAGAAAAATAACATTCGCATCATAGGGGTTCCTGAAGAGGAAGAGAAAGAACAAGGAAAAGAAACTTTGTTCAATCATATCATAGCTGAAAACTTCACTAAATAGATGCAGGAAAAAGTCACACAAGTTCAAGAAGCACATAGAACTCCATTAAAGAGAAACCCAAAGAAATCTACACCAAGACATATCATAATTAAAATACCAAAGCCTAAGTGCTAAAGAGAAAATATTAAAAGCTGCTAAGGAAAAAAATGGCTATCACCTAGAAAGGAGACCTCATAAGGATGACATCCTAGTTCTCAACAGAAACACTTGAAGCCAGAAGAGAATGGCAAGAAATATTCAAAGTAATGCAAAACAAGAAACTACAACCAAGACTACTCTATCCAGCAAGGCTAATGTTTATAATTGAAGGAGAAATAAAGAGCTTCCCAGACCAAAAAAAAAAACAACAAAAAACTCAAGAAATTCACTAAAACCAAACCAATGCAGCAAGAAATGTTAAGGGGCCTGTTGTAAAGAGATCAAAGGGGGAAAGAATTTAGCAAAAGAGGAATACAGCTTTAAAGTATAAAATGGCAATAAACAACTACATATCAATAATAACCTTAAATGCAAATGGATTAAATAATACAATCAAAAGAGATAGAGTAGCTGCCTGGATAAAATAATAAGACCCATACATATGCTGTTTACAAGAAACACACATTATGCCTGACCTGTGGTGGCGCAGTGGATAAGGCGTCAACCTGGGAACACTGAGGTCGCCAGTTCAAAACCCTGCACTGGTCTGGTCAGGGCACATATGGGAGTTGATGCTTCTAGCTCCTCCCCCCTTTCTCTCTTTCTCTCTCTCACTCTGTGTCTCCTCTCTAAAATGAATAAAATAAAAAAAAAGAAATACACATTAAAACAAAAGATGCACACAGACTGAAGGTAAAGGATGGAAAAAAATATTTCATGGAAATGAAGAAAAAGCTGGGGTAGCAATATTAAGACAAAATAGACTTTAAAAAACGATATAGTAAGAGATAAAGAAGGTCACTACATAATGATAATGGGAGCAATCCAACAGGAAGATATAACCATTATAAATATCTACGCACCTAATATAAGAGCACCTAAATATATAAAGCAAACATTGATGGATATAAAGGGGATACCATCATAGTAGGGGATTTCAATACTTCACTAACATCACTAGATAGTTCCTCAAGAAAGAAAATTAACAAAGAAACAGCAGACTTAAAGGACACACTAGATCAACTCGATTTAATAGATGTCTACAGAATCTTTCACCCTAAAGCAGCAGAATATACATTCTTTTCAAGTGCTCATGGTACATTCTCTAGGGTAGACCACAGGTTAGGGCACAAAAGCAGTCTCAACAAATTTAAGAAGATTGAAATCATATCAAGCATTTTCTCTGATCACAATGGCATGAAACTAGAAATCAACCACAACAGAAAAACTGAAAAAATACTCAAACACTTGGAAACTAAATAGCATGTTATTAAATAACGAATGGATTAACATGAGATCAAAGAAGAAATTTAAAAATTTCTAAAAATGAATGATAATGAGCATACAACAACTCAAAATTTATAGGACACAGCAAAAGCAGTACTGAGAGGGAAGTTCATAGCATTACACGCACACGTTAAGAAGCTAGAGAAAGCTCAAATAAACAACTTAACCCTGTGCCTAAAAGAACTAGGAATAGAACAGCAGGTAAAGCCCAGAGGTAGTAGAAGGAAGGAAATAATAAAGATCAGAGCAAAAATAAATAACATAGAGGCTAAAGAAACAATACAGAGGATCAATGAATCCAGGAACTGGTTCTTTGAAAAGGTAAACAAGATCAATGAACATTTAGCCAGACTCACCAAGAAAAAAAGAGAGAGGACTCAAATAAGTAAAAGTAGAAATAAGAGTGGAGAAATAACAACTGACACAACAGAAATACAAAGGATTGTACGAAAATACTATGAAGAGCTCTATGCCAAAAAATTAGACAACCTAGATGTAATGGACAAATTTCTTGAAACATATAATATTTAAAAAATCAATCTGGAAGAATCAGAAAACATAAACAACCAATTACAACAAATGAGATAGAAACAGTTATCAAAATCTACCAACAAACAAAAGCCTGGGCCCAATGGCTTCAAAAGTGTATTCTAGCCTGACCTCTGGTGGCGCAGTGGATAAAGCGTTGACCTGGGAACACTGAGGTTGCCAGTTCAAAACCTTGCACTGGTCTGGTAAAGGCACATATGGGAGTTGATGCTTCTAGCTCCTCCCCCCTTCTCTCTCTCTCTCTCTCTCTCTTTCTCTCTCTCTCTCTCTGTGTCCCCTCTCTAAAATAAATAAATAAAAAGAAATTAAAAAAAAAGTCAAAACGTTAAAAGAAATTTTTTTTAAAAAAGTGTATTCTATCAAATATTGAGAGAACTAACTCCTATCCTTCTCAAGCTATTTCAAAATCTCAAGAGGAAGAAAGACTTCCAAGCTCCTTTTATGAGGCGAGCAAAATTCTGATTCCAAAATGAGGCAGAGACAATACAAAAATGAAAATTATAGGCCAATATTCCAGATGAATCTAGATGCTAAAATCCTCAACAAAATATTAGCCAACCGGATCCAGCAATAGATGAAAAAAATTATATACCATGACCAAGTGGGATTTATTCTGGGAAGGCAAAAATGGTACAATATTCACAAATCAATATGTGATTCATCACATAAACAAAAGGAAGGAAAGAAATCACATGATAATTTCAATAGATGCAGAAAAAGTATTTGATAAGCACCCATTCATGATCAAAACTCTCAGCAAATTGGGAATACAGGGAACATACCTCAACATGATAAAGGCCATCAATGACAAACCCACAGCCAACATCATACTAAATGGGCAAAGTTAAAAGCAATCCCCTTAAGATCAGGAACAAGACAGAGGTGTCCCCTTTCATCATTCTTATTCAACATAGTTCTGAAAGTCCTAGTAACAGCAATCAGAAAAGAAGAGGAAATAAAAGGCATATAAATTGGGAAAGAAGAAATACAATTATCATTATTTGCAGATCATATGATATTGTATATAAAAAACCTTAAAGTCTCAGTCAAAAAACTACTGAACCTGATAAATGAATTCAACCAGGTGGCAGGATATAAAATTAATACTCAGAAATCAGAGGCATTTTTATATACCAACAATGAACTCTCAGAAAGAGAAATTAAGGAAACAATCTTCTTCACTATTGCAACCAAAACAATAAAGTACCTAGGAGTAAATTTAACCAAGGAGATTAAAGACTTGTACTTGAAAAATTATAAAACATTGATAAAAGAAATCAAGGAAGATATAAACAAGTGGAAGCATATACCGTGCTCATGGCTAGGAAGAATAAACATCATTAAAATGTCTATATTACCCAAAGCAATTTATAAATTCCATGCAATACCGATTAAAATACCAATGACATACTTCAAAGATATAGAACAAATATTCCAAAAATTCATATGGAACTAATAAAGAACATGAATAGCCTCAGCAATCTAGAAAAGGAAGAATAAAGTGGGAGGCACCACACTTCCTGATATCAAGGTATACTACAAGGCCATTGTACTGGCAAAAGAACAGGCATACAGATCAATGGAACAGAATAGAGAACCCAGAAATAAACTCACACCTTTATGGACAACTGATATTTGACAAAGGAGGAAAGAGCATACAATGGAGTAAAGACAACCTCTTTAACAAATGGTATTGGGAAAATTGGAAAGCTACCTGCAAAAAAAAGAAACTAGACCATCAACTTACACGATTCACAAAAGTAAACTCAAAATAGATAAAATACTTAAATGTAAGCTGTGAAACCATAAGTGTGTTAGAAGAAAACATAGGCAGTGAGCTCTCTGACATCTCTCACAGCAATATATTTGCTGATTTATCTCCATGGGCAAGGGAAATAAAAGACAGGATAAACAAATGGGACTATACCAACCTAAAAAGCTTTTGCACAGCTAAAGACAATAAGAATAGAATAAAAAGACATACTACACAATGGGAGAACATATTTGACAATATGACTGACTGATAAAGGGTTAATAACCAAAATTTATAAAAATTTTTAAAACTCAACGCCAGAAAGATAAACAATCCAATCAAAAAATGGGCAAAAGAAATGAATAGACACTTCTCCAAAGAGGACATACAGATGGCCAATAGATGAAAAAATGCTCAACATCACTAGTCATTAGAGAAATGCAAATTAAAACCACAATGAAATATCACCTCACACCAGTCAGAATGGCTCTCATCAACAAAACAACACAGAATAAGTGCTGGTGAGGATGTGGAGAAAAGGGAACCCTCCGGTACTGCTGGTGGAAATACAGACTGGTGCAGCCACTGTGGAAAACAGTATGGAGATTCCTCAAAAAATTAAAAATCGAAATGCCTTTTGACCCAGGAATCCCACTTTTAGGAATATACCCTAAGAACACCATAGCACTGTTTCAAAAGGAGAAATGCACCCCCATGTTTATGGCAGCATTGTTCAGAATAGCGAAGATCTGGAAACAGCCCAAGTATTCGTCAGTGGACAAATGGATTAAAAAGCAGCGGTACATATACACAGTGGAATACTATGGGGCCATGAAAAAGAAGGAAATCTTAAGTTTTGCAACACATGGGTGGACCTGGAAACTATCATGTTAAGTAAAATAAGCCAGGCAGAAAAAGATAAATATCATATGATCTCACTCATTTGAGGAACCCAAGGAACATTGAGAACTGAGGAAAGGAATTGAGACAGAGAAGGGATCAAAGTGATCAGAGGGAAAGAGAACAGAGGGAAAGGGGATGATAGGATAGGATAAACCTGAAGGGAAGGGGGAGGGCGCAAAGGGGCGGGAGGCAAGGGAGATATTGAGGGGAATACGGGGTGGGGGGATACATTCAGGGTGATACTTGAATCTATGTAAACATAATAAATTAAAAACAATAATAAAAAAAAGGGGGATCAAGATGGCGATGGAGTAGGCGGACATACCAACTTCCAACTCCCAGAACCAAAGTGGATTATAACTCAATTTTAAGAACCATCATCTGGATAAACCAACTTTGAACTAAACTAAGTGAACTCTTCAAACATGGAACACTGCAGAAGCCACATTGAGACTGGTAGGAATAGCGAAAACGCGAAGAGGGCTGCCCAGCTCCCCGGAGCAAACGGCAGCACGGAGAGACCCGCGGGGTGGGAGGAGAGTTTGGCGGAGAGGGAGGGACCTGGGTCCCAGGAACAAAGCCCCAGCCTGCAGTCCCAGAGCCTAGAAGAGGCGTATGGACAGTATTGAGATGTGAAGCAAGTGAGGATACTGTTTGTGAAAAAGAGAGAGTTTTCTCAGACCCAAGAATCTTTTCAAAGAGACAGCGCAGAAACCCTCTCTCACAACCACGCACCCAGGGCTCTGGGGAACGGGGACAGAGGAGAGGAACAAAGAGTGGACTGAAGGCAAGAGAACACTCTGAGGGACAGCCATCCTGACCCCTGGGCTAAGTCATTTCCCTAATCGAAAACAAATATTTCCCCTGGAACTAGCAACACCAGCAAAGGGAGACAGGACACTAGCCAAACAGGCTCTCCTGCGGCAATTAGAGCAGAGCTGCTTAGAGGGAGGGAGCTCCCAAACCTACAGTGTGGAGACTTAAGACACTGCTATCTCTCTGAACGTTGCTGAAGGGATGTTGGCGGCAAGACGCTGAAAAGCGGTCCTGTCGGCGTGGGCGGAGGCACAACCGATGAGAGCTCAGTCTAGCCCAGCAGGGCCGGAGGGGACGCACGAAAGCAGTCCGACAGCTGCGGGCCGCCTGTGACCCCACTTGTGGGGAAAAATACGGGCAGAGATCGGCTCTGCGACTCTGCGCAAGCCGGCCCTGACCACAGGGACGGGGCTAGGACCAGAGACGGGCGAGGGGCTCGCAGCTGAGCTCATGCTGCCAACCCCGCCCGGAGGGAGAAACCGCGGTGGGTTGAAATCCTTTGTGCGTGCGAGCTGGATTTCGCGGCTTAGCTCACGCTACTGGCCCCGCCTGGCGTGCGAGCGGCTTCCGTGGCTGAGCTCACGCTACTGGCCCCGCCCAGGCGCGCAAGCGGCTTTCACGGCTGAGCTCACGCTACTAGCCCCGCCTGGCTAGAGAAATCCCGGCGGCTGGCCACCCTACGTGCGCGAGCTGGCACCGAACGTGGGGGCATGGTAGAGTCCTGATGGATCAGAAGCTAGCAGCTAAGCTAACGCCAGCAAACACGCCCAGCCCAATAAACCGCAGTTTGCGACCCTACGCAGGAGGGCCCCGGCCTTGAGGGCGGGCCTAAATTCTGGACGAGCAAAGGCTCATAGCTGAGAGCACGTCAAAAGCTCCGCCCAACCCACAAAACTGTGGCGAGCAGGCTCTGACTGCGGGGGTTGGGCGTAAATCTTCCAGAAAGGGGCTGGTCCCGCAGCTGAGCAAAGGTGCTCACCTCTGCCCTTGGTACTAAGGCTTGTGGCTTGAGTGACAGCCCCTCCCGCGGAGGAGAGGTGGAAATCACAGCAACAGCCACAGTAGGCTGTCGTTGGCAACACCCATACCCAACCACCCTAGGCAGCAGCAGAGGGGGTGACAGGCCTGCAGACAGACCACACCTAGAGAAGACAAAGGGAACACCTACTGGACTCCAGTGCCCACAACTTGCCTATACACAGATAAAATGGGCAGGCAGAGGAATGCAAACCAAATGAATCAAGAGAAATTCCCAGAGAAGGACCTGAATGAACCTGATATAACCAAACTACCAGAAGCAGAATTTAGAATAATGATAGTTACGGTGTTCAAAGAAATTAGAACAACAATGGATAGTCACTATGAACACCTAAATAAAGAGATAACAAGTATAAAGAAATATATTGAAATAATAAAAAAGAATCAGACAGAAATGACAAATACAGTATCAGAACTGAAGACCACAATGAAAGGAATTAAAAGCAGAATGAATCACGCTGAGGATCAAATCAGCGAGTTAGAAGACACAATAAACAAAGGCACAGAAGCAGAGAAGGAAAAGGAAAAAAGACTCAAAAAATGTGAGGAAACTCTAAGGGAGCTCTGTGACAACATGAAGAGAAACAACATTCGCATCATAGGGGTGCCTGAAGAAGAGGAAAGAGGACAGGAAATGGAAACTGTGTTCAATCAAATCATAGCAGAAAACTTCCCTAAATTAAGGCTGAGAAACATTCCACATGTTCAAGAAGCACACAGAACTCCATTAAAGAGAAACCCAAAAAGATCTACACCAAGACACATCATAGTTAAAATACCAAAGCTAATGGATAAAGAAAAAATCTTAAAAGCTGCTAGAGAAAAAAAGGCTATCACCTACAAAGGAGCCCCCATAAGGATGACATCGGACTTCTCAACAGAAACACTTGAGGCCAGAAGGGAATGGCAAGATATAATCAAAGTAATGCAGAACAACAACCTACAACCAAGACTACTCTATCCAGCAAGGCTAACGTTTAAAATTGAAGGAGAAATAAAGAGCTTTCCAGACAAAGAAATTCTCAAGGAATTCATTAAAACCAAACCAATTCTGCAAGAGATACTACGGGGCCTGTTGTGAACAGTTTAAAGGGAGTAAAGAATATAGAAAAAGAAGAATACAGCTTTAAAGAATAAAATGGCAATAAACAACTACATATCAATAATAACCTTAAATGTAAATGGATTAAATGATCCAATCAAAAGTCATAGGGTAGCTGCATGGATAAAGAAACAGGACCCATACATATGCTGTCTACAAGAGACACACCTTAAAACAAAAGATGCACATAGACTGAAGGTAAAAGGATGGAAAAAAATATTTCATGCAAATGAAAATGAAAAAAAAGCCAGGGTAGCAGTACTTATAGCTGACAAAATAGACTTTAAAACAAAGACTGTAGTAAGAGATAAAGAAGGACACTACATAATGATAAAGGGAACAATTCAACAGAAAGATATAACTATTATAAATATCTATGCACCAAATATAGGAGCCCCGACATACATAAAGCAGACTTTGATGGACATAAAGGGAGAGATTAACAGCAATACTATCATAGTAGGGGATTTCAATACCCCTCTAACAACACTGGATAGATCCTCAAGAAAGAAAATCAATAAAGAAACAGCAGACTTAAAGGAGACACTAGATCAACTTGATTTAATAGATATCTTCAGAACTTTTCATCCTAAAGCAGTAGAATATACATTCTTCTCAAGCGCTCATGGTACGTTTTCTAGGATAGACCACATGTTAGGACACAAAAATGGCCTCAATAAATTTAAGAAGATTAAAATCATATCAAGCATTTTCTCTGATCACAATGCCATGAAACTAGAAATTAACCACAAAACAAAAACTGAAAAATACTCAAACACTTGGAAACTAAATAGCATGTTATTAAATAATGAATGGATTAACAATGAGATCAAAGACGAAATAAAAAAGTTTCTAGAAACAAATGATAATGAGCATACATTAACTAAAAATTTATGGGACACAGCAAAAGCAGTACTGAGAGGGAAGTTCATTGCACTACAGGTATATCATAGGAAGCTAGAAAAAGCTCAAATAAGCAACCTGACCCTGCATCTAAAAGAACTAGAAAAACAACAACAAATAAAACCCAGGACAAGTAGAAGGAAGGAAATAATAAAGATCAGAGCAGAAATAAATGACATAGAGGCTAAGGAAACAATACAGAGGATCAATGAAACCAGAAGCTGGTTCTTTGTAAAGGTAAACAAGATTGATGAAGCTTTAACTAGACTCACCAAGAAAAAAAGAGAGAGGTTTCAAATAAATAAAATTAAAAAGGACAGTGGAGAAATAACAACTGATACAACAGAAATACAAAGCATTGTAAGAAAATATTATGAAGAACTCTATGCCAAAAAATTAGACAATCTAGATGAAATGGACAAATTTCTTGAAACATATAAACTTCCAAAAATCAATCTGGAAGAATCAGAACATTTAAACAGACCAATTACAACAAATGAGATCGAAACAGTTATCAAAAAACTCCCAAAAAAGAAAAGTCCTGGGCCTGATGGCTTCACAAGTGAATCCTATCAAAAATTCAAAGAAGAACTAACTCCTATCCTCCTCAAGCTATTTCAAAAAATTCAAGAGGAAGGAAGACTTCCAAACTCCTTTTATGAGGCGAGCATAATTCTGATCCCAAAACCGGGCAAAGAAAACACAAAGAAAGAAAATTATAGGCCTATATCCCTGATGAATTTAGATACTAAAATTCTCAACAAAATATTAGCCAACCGGATCCAGCAATATGTGAAAAAAATCATACACCACGATCAAGTGGGATTTATTCTGGAGAGGCAAGGCTGGTTCAATATTCGCAAATCAATCAATGTGATTCATCACATAAACAAAAGAAGGACAAAAATCACATGATAATTTCAATAGATGCAGAAAAGACATTTGATAAAATCCAGCACCCATTCATGCTCAAAACTCTCAGTAATGTGGGAATACAAGGAACATTCCTTAACATGATAAAGGCCATCTACGACAAACCCACAGCAAACATCATACTAAATGGACAAAAATTAAAAGCAATCCCCTTAAGATCAGGAACCAGGCAGGGTTGCCCACTTTCACCACTCTTATTCAACATAGTTCTGGAAGTCCTAGCTATAGCAATCAGACAAGAAGAAGAAATAAAAGGCATCCAAATTGGAAAAGAAGAAGTAAAACTGTCACTATTTGCAGATGATATGATATTGTATATAGGAAACCCTAAAGTCTCCGTCAAAAAACTACTGGACCTTATAAATGAATTCAGCATGGTGGCAGGATATAAAATTAATACGCAGAAATCAGAGGCATTTCTATATACAAACGATGAACTGTCAGCAAAAGAACTTAAGGGAACAATCCCCTTCACTATTGCAGCCAAAAAAATAAAATACCTAGGAGTACATTAAACCAAGGAGGTTAAGTACTTGTACTCAGAAAATTATAAAACATTGATAAAGGAAATCAAGGAAGATACAAACAAGTGGAAGCATATACCGTGCTCATGGCTAGGAAGAATAAACATCATTAAAATGTCTATACTACCCAAAGCAATTTATAAATTCAATGCAATATCAATTAAAATACCAATGACATACTTCAAAGATATAGAACACATATTCCAAAAATTTATATGGAACCAAAAAAGAACACGAATAGCCTCTGCAATCCTAAAAAGAAAAAATAAAGCAGGAGGTATCACTCTTCCGGATATCAAGGTCTACTACAAGGCCATTATACTCAAGACAGCTTGGTACTGGCATAAGAACAGACACATTGATCAATGGAACAGAACAGAGAACCCAGAAATAAACCCACAGCTTTATGGACAACTGATATTTGACAAAGGAGGAAAGAACATACAATGGAGTAAAGACAGCCTCTTTAACAAATGGTGTTGGGAAAATTGGACATCTACCTTCTAAAAAATGAAACTAGACCATCTACTTACACCATTCACAAAAACAAATTCAAAATGGATAAAAGATTTAAATATAAGCCGTGAAACTATAAGCATCTTAGAAGAAAACATAGGCAGCAAGGTTTCCGACATCTGTAGCAGCAATATATTTGCTGAATTATCTCCATCAGCAAATGAAATAAGAGGCAAGATAAACAAATGGGACTATATCAAACTAAAAAGTTTTTGCACAGCTAAAGACAATAAGAACAGAATAAAAAGACAAACCACACAATGGGAGAACATATTCGACAGCACGTCGGATAAGGGGTTAATAACCAAAATTTATAAAGAACTTATAAAACTCAACACCAGGAAGACAAACAATCCAATCAAAAAATCGGCAAAAGAAATGAATAGAAATTTCTCCAAAGAAGACATACAGATGGCCAAAAGACATATGAAAAAATGCTCAACATCACTAATTATTAGAGAAATGCAAATTAAATCCACAATGAGGTATCACCTCACACCAGTCAGAATGGCACTCATCAGCAAAACAACACAGAATAAGTGCTGGCGAGGTGGCGGAGAAAACGGAACCCTCCTGCACTGCTGGTGGGAATGCAGTCTGGTGCAGCCACTGTGGAAAACAGTATGGAGATTCCTCAAAAAATTAAAAATCGAACTGCCTTTTTACCCGGCTACCCCACTTTTAGGAATATACCCTAAGAACACCATAGCACTGTTTGAAAAGAAGGAATGCGCCCCCATGTTTGTGGCAGCATTGTTCACAATAGCGAAGAGCTGGAAACAGCCCAAGTGTCCGTCAGAAGACAAGTGGATTAAAAAGCTTTGGTACATATATACTATGGAATACTACTCGGCCATAAGAAATTATGACATCAGACCATTTACAACAAAATGGTGGTACCTTGATAACATTATACGAAGTGAAATAAGTAAATCAGAAAAAAAAAACAAAAAACTAAGAACAGCGTGAATTCCTACATAGGTGGGACATAAAAGTGAGACTAGGAGACATGGACAAGAGAGTGGTGGTTACGGGATGGGGGGAGGGAAGGGAGGGTAGCAGAGGGAGAAGGGTAGGGGCACAGGGAAAGCCAGATAGAAGGTGACATAGGACAATTTTACTTTGGGTAATGGGTATGCAACACAATTGAATGATAAGATAATCTGGAGATGTTTTCATTATACATATGTACCCTGATTTATTGGTGTCAACACATTAAAGTTAATAAAAAAACAAAAAAACAATAAAAAAGAGAGAGAAATTTCTACTGCTCAGCTAATGGTCTGGAAGAGGGTGTGAGTGAAATGTGTATGTTCAACAAAACATGCATGTGCTGAGAGGTAGGGAGAAAAGGCATCTATGCTGCAGGCTTTGTCCTCAGAGCACCTGTTATTATCAGACATGTTTTCACATCATCTCACTTGGGTCTTACGGGACCTCTGAACAGTGACATTATCTCTCTTATTTTCTACACAAGTGAGCAGCTCAAGTTCTAGAAAAAAGTGAGTAGCTGACTCAAAGTCACATGGCCAGTAAGCGGCAGACTAGGACTAGAACTCAGGTCAATCTGAGCACAGGCTGCCCCTCCCCACATCATGACAGTGACAGAGCCGGATGGGAGCTCAGTGTTAAGTGTTGGGTCACAGGCACCAGGCCAGAGCACTTATGGGAGGCAAAGGAGGTGACTCGTATTGGCAGCTGGGACCTATGGTGGGAGGCCAGTGGAGGAGATGCACTGGGGCTGGTCTTAGAAGTGGCTAGATTTGGATGGGTGAGCCCAAAGGGGAGCCATGTCCCATTTCAGGCAAGGATCAGGTCAAAGGTTTAGAAGCTAGGAGTGCGCACATGGTGAGGGGATCAAGAGGGAAACCCAGGTGAGAACCAAGGAAAATGCAGGGCGGTTGTGAGGATCCACGGAAGGCAAGTTGGGGTCAGGTGTGGAGACCCAGGAAGGCAGAAGACAAGGGGTTCATGGGAGAAGGTTGTGGAAGGGCAGCGTGAGTTAGAGTGAAGATGAACCCACCTGGGGCACCTTGTTTGCCTTTGATCTGGAAGAGCTCTGCAAGAGAAGAGAAATGTCACAGGTGAGCTGTGGTGGCCCGCACCCAGAGCCCTCAGCTCAGTGCTGAGAGTCAGCACCTCTCAGGTGATGAGCAGAGGCAGACAGGGGTAGGCAGGAGGGAGCCGGGGGACTGTGGACTAACAAGCCAAGCATCTGGGAATTTTTCAGGAATGAGTCCTCAGAGTGAGCCAGATGTTTAGTTGGACCCATGGTCTATACCTGAGAGCTGTAGATCCCTAGGAGTCCCAGAAGCAAGAGACCTCAGAGAACAACTCATATTGTCAGATTATGGATCCAAACTAGCGGGATAAGTGCCCCAGGTTAAAGGAAGAGTTTCTGTACTGATTAGAACTAGATCTTTCATGTCTCAAGGACAAGAGTGACACTCCCTGTGTTTGAGCACCTGAGCCTGGACTCCACCCATCAGCCACACTATGCCCTCTCTTCACATCCCAGCTCAGCACTCACCTGTGTTCACAGGGCTGGCAGCAGCCTTTAATGGAACCAGTCCTCCTGGACCCTGTGTTTAGCACGTGTCCCCTGGACACGGCTTTCTGGCTATAGACTCACCCTTCCAAGCCCCAGCTCGCCTCAGACACAGGTGTCAGAGCAAGTACCCTGGGCTCCATGCAATAGTGTAAACCCTCCAACAGCTAGGAGTTCGTTTTCCCTAAATGAGCCCTTCTCATCCTAAAGCAGGTGGAGGAAGCGGCAGGTGCAAGGTCTGGAGGGGACCAAGAGAAGGGGAACATGTTTGGCTCCAGTTTTTCCTGTCTGCAGCCCTGCAATCCAAGCCACCATGTTTCCCCTGTGGTCCAGCTGTCCTGTCTGCTCCACAGTTCCCACATCACCTGGGCTGGCTTGGTACCCACCATGACTTTCTACCAGCAATGTCTGTATGGGTGGGGTCCTGGGAATTACCAGGTTCTGAGTCTTACCCAACTTCCTAAACATTCTGGATTGGTTTGAAGGTTTTATGACTTAGACTTGGCCTTGGACTTGTTGCTCCAGTCCCTGGCTCTTGAGGTCACACTCTGCTTGGACAGGGCTTTTGGTTCTTATGTTCCTGGTCCCACTCTCCCACACCCCTGTCTGCAACCCATGGGAACTGTAACTTCATGTCCATCCCATATGGCAAGCCCCTCGTGCCTTGGACCCCAGGGTTTCATACCAGGCCAGGATTTGGGAAGACCCCTTGCCAGGGAAGGAGATTCAGGCCCAAAGACCCCCTTGCCCATGAAAACAGAGCTGTACTATCTTGTCCTCCTCTGAGGAATCTTGATATGAAGGGGAGGGGTCAAACCTGGGTTCCGAGTGAAGTTGTCCATCTGCTGCAGCAGCCACTCCTGCCGGCTGTGGACCTGGGTGAGCTGGGCCTGCAAGGCTTGCAGACTTAGTGGCCACACAGCCCGTTGAGGGGGGCGCTCTGACCAGAGTAAGGAGTAGGATGGGCTGTCCTCGGCAGCCAGCGTCCCATTGTCAAAGTGACCTTCCAGGGCCAGGAGCTGCTCCTGCAGATTCAGAACTGAACACCCCATCCAGCCCCTCAGCATTCTTTTGCAACCTCATAAAAGTTCAAGGAATTGTATCCTATTTCTGACACTTTTGGGTCAAACATGTATAATTTCTGTAGGCCCTGAATGCATAAACACATTTCATGGGCTGTGAAAACTTCTATATCTTGCACATGCATCCTCCACACTCAGGCATGGCATTACACAGTCACAGAACATCCCTGCATGTACCCACAGCATCATGATCAACCTTCAATCTTTGTGCAGTTAAGATCCTAGTGCATGCTCTGGGCGTGAGTGCACAATTGATGTGCTGGTCTGACTCATTCATGTGTAACCTTAATATGCAGGTGACACGTGTTCACGACAGCTGGGCACAAAATGTTCTTGAGTGACTTCAGTATCTGCTGATGAAATTGCTTCATAACCTTATTATTTGGACTAAGAACACTTTGAAAGGTAAAGTCACATTAAAATGAACACTGATCAACAGAGCCCCTTCTCACTCAGAGGCTACAGTTCTTGCTGTGAGCTGCTCAGGGCACACCCATGTGAAATCTTTGCCTCTTTCACTGCTTTGGACACACACACAGGCTTGCACATAAATTCTCTCTCTCTCTCTCTCTCTCACACACACACACACACACACACACACACACACACACACACACACACATGCAGCACAGTGCACACTTTCTCTTCACTCCCTTCCTCAAACTCCACCAATGAGCTCAGGCTCTGAGAACTCTCCTAGCAGGTGAGCAGCAGTAACCCCAGGGCTCTCCATTCAACTGGAACTCTGTGTCAGTCAGGGCCAAGTTCAGTTGCTCCCAGAGGACCAGGCAGGACCCAGAGTGCTTTACCTTTCATCAGTAGCACCCCAGTGCCCACAGAGAGCAGAATCAGGTAGATGACCACCATGGCCATGAAGCACTTCACCTCGTTTCTCTTCCTGGGCTTTGGATCTGAAAAAAACCCAGGCAGAAGCTGGCTGCTGCCCAAGGAGAAGGGAAGGGGCTCCAGCCTAGCCCACAGTCCTCTCCATGTGAACAAGCAGAGGGCTCCCTGTGAAGCTGAGTAAAGAAAACACCAGAGACCCATGAACGCCAAGACTTTCCCCGATCCTCCTTCTTGCCACAGCACAGGAAGTGCCATTGTGGGTCATTCATGTGCATGGCGGCCAGACAAGCAAACAGTTGTGCTACATATCCTAGCATGGAAGAGGGTTCTTAAACCAAGTGTCAGTGCCTGGCCACAGGAGACTCTTGGGAGATGTTTATCAGATGAGTTAGTAAATTGATGTGTTTGTTTCAAAACTCTGAGAGGAAAATGACCCCATTTTATAAACAAGGAGCAAGGTTTGGATAAGTTGAAAACTTATTAGGTTATAAGACACAGACCTGAAACTCATGTCCTGGTCTTTGTTTTCTTTGTCTTTAGATTTTGAAATTATAACAGTAAAACATTCCTAATAGAATTAAACAGTATAGAGAGCATTGCAAGAACTAAGACTGTCCCTCAACCCTCGTGGTCCACTGAGATGGTGCGCTTGGCTTGCATGCTGGGCTCCGGCTCTCAGCCCATCCTCTTTACTCTTAGAAACTTAATACCCACATACTCAAAGGTAGACTTTTCATGTTTTTAAATTTTACTCAAATGATATAATATTATGTATAGAAAAGCACTTTGGTTTCTGCAATGAATGATTTTTCACGGACATTCTTCTAATTCTTTTTGAAGATAAAGATTTAACAATTCTTTTTAACAGCTGCCTAAGAGTTCTTATAAATAAAAACCAAAATACATGCAAATATTTCCCCACTGATGAGCTATTTCCAGTTTGGGGTGTTACAACAGAGGTTGCAATGGTTCCAACTCCAGGCTTAGCCCCCTACTAGCTGTCTCCCTGTTTAGAGACATCCAAAGACAGGCACGTAGCTGTAGACAGCCCACCACTCCCATGACCGAACACCTACCCTGCTCCAGGAATTAATGAAATATAATCTAGGATGGAAATGGAAATATAAGCTGTGCTTCAAAGACACAGGTGTTATAGAGGTAGAGAGCAGGGTGAGGAAGTAGAAGATACAGACATGCTCAAACTAGATGGTAGGGGTACCATGGAAAGAAAGTATCTAAGTAAGGCTAAGGAGAGGAAAACAGACATGGTAGAATGCTAGGAGAAGCTCAGGGATTTTCTCTGAGGCCCAGAACTCTTTTCTATGTTAGAGTTACCACCTAACACAGAGGCAAGATATTGCAGAACCTGGCAATTCTGAATCTGTGGGCATTATCTAACTCACTCTGCATAAAGCAAAGGAGCTGAGAGATTCCTTACCCTCTATGTTGATCATTTCATCTTTTAAAGAACAGAAAACACTTCAGAGGAATACCTACTCTAGATTGATTTGTCCACGAGGAATTGTTGCTTAGAATGAAAGAAAAAAATATCTCAGATGAACAAGAATGAATTTCCCTGAAGTAAACTGTGGTGAGTCTGCGTGATGATTTTAGGGAAGCAGTTTTCAGAAATTTGACAGCTCTACTGTCTGACTTAGAATAAAAATATGGCTCTGGAGGAAAATAAAGTTTCAATTTTATAAAAGATATTCATGAAGAAAAATGGCTGCACACGCAAACTAGTGTTCCCAGGCCTGCCATCTCCCACCCTCTCCCCCAGTGACCAAAGGCAGTGGGATAGGCTCACTTCTCTTCAATACCAGTAGAGATGGAGCAAGAACGCCCACCCCTGCCCCCAGAACTGGGCTGTAGTGAGCAAGATGAGGGAAGTGGTCTTGGCTCTGTGGGCGTGATATCTTCCATTCCCCACCTAGTAGCACTAAGCAGTCTGGAGCAACAGGTGAACAAAACACAGTCAGGGCTCTGAAAACTAAGCTGTTGTTTTTGGAACCACAGCCCACAAAAAAGGGGCCAGAATATATGTAATAAGTCTAAACAGTGTGACAACTTAGAAAAATAAAATTTAAATTGGATCCAGAGTCTCTTGTGCTATCCATAGCATCCATTATCCCGCGAAAAATCCAAGAACAGAGAACAGAGACAATTGCAGCTTGAATGAGAACAGGTATTCAACAGATGTCAGTATTCTGATGACACAGATGATGGAATTATTGATAAGGATCTCAAAGCAGCCTAACAAAGACTTTTTAAACATTTTATTTAGAAAATTGAATTTAATGAGGTGACACTGATTAGTAAGAGTACATAGGTTTCAGGTAAACCTTTCTATAGCTCTTGAACTGTTAATTGTATTGTTTGCTCAGCACCCAAACTCCAATCATTTTCCTTCACTGTATATTAGTTTCTCTTTAACCCACACCCTCCTCCCCAATCCCATTGGCAACCATTTCAGTTTTATATCCCACCTATATGTAAAATCTCACACACACAAGAAAACAGCCTTAGAGACCTGTGCATCAATAACCAAACACATAATATTTATATCATTCAAGTGTTAGAAAGAGTGTGAGGCTGGAAAAATATTCAAAGAAATTAGAGGTGGCTGAAAACTTCTCAAAATTAATGAAGACATAAACCTATAAATTCAAGAAATTGAGAAAACCCAATCATGGTAGATGCAAAGAAATCAATACCAAGACACATCACAAGTAAAATTTTTGGAGAACATAATCTAGATACAAAGAAAATTTTAAAATCTTAAGAAAAATGAAAACTCTTGAAAACAGCTAAGAGAAGAATGGCACATTACCTATAAAAGCATACCAATTTGAATGATAGAAGATTTCTCATCTTACCCCATGGAGATCAAATAGAAATGACACACTTTTCCTATGCTGAAAGAAATGAATTATCAACCATAAATTTTATATTCATTGAAAATATCTTTTGGTTGGCTCAGTGGTAGAGTGTTGGTCCAGTGTTTGAATATCCCAGGATCAATTCCTGGTCAGGGCACACAGGAGAGGTGCCCGTCTGCTTCTCTCCCCCTCCCCCTCTTTCTTTCCTTCCTGCAGCCATGTCTCAATTGGAGCGAGTTGACCCTGGGTGCTGAGGATGGCTCCATGACCTCTGCCTCAGGTGCTAAGAAGAACTTGGTGACTGAACAATGGAGCAACATTCCAGATGGGCAGAGCATCACCCCCTAGGGCGCTTGCTGGATGGATTCTGGTTGGGGTGCATGTGGGAGTCTGTCTCTATGCCTCCCCTCCTCTCACTGAATAAAAAAAAAGAAAATACTTAAAAGGTGAATGGGAAGTAAAGAGATTTTCAAATAAAGAAAAACTAAGAAATTATTGGTAGTAGATATTGGCAAAGAGGTTTAAAAAGCATGACACAAAGATACAGAAAAATTAAAGAACACCATAAAGCAATGGGGTCTAATTAATGCTGATAGAATCCTTCACACAACAGCAGCAGCATACATATTCTTTTCATGCACACATGGAAAATTCACTGAGACAGTCTATATCCTGGGTCATAAAACAAACCTCCACAAAATGTAAAAAAAAAATAGAAGTCATGTTAGAGCATGCTCTCTGACAATAGAATCAAAACAAAAACCAATAACATATAGACAATAGAAAAAGTGCCAAAACCCCACTTGAAAATGTAAAAAAAAAAATTCAGTTTTTATACTTATTTTTTAAACTTTTTAATTAACTTTATTGGGGTGACATTGGTTAATAAAATTATATAAGTTTCAGGTGTACACTTTTATAATACATCATCTGTACTCTGTATTGTGTGTTCACCACCCCAAGTCAAGTTTCTTTTTATCACCTTCTATCCCTTCTATAACTTCTTTTACCTCCCCACTCCCTTTCCTTCTGGTAATCACCATACTGTTGTCTCTGTCTATGAGGTTTTTGTTTGCTTGTTTGTTTGTTTTGCCTTTATTTTTTAATTGATTTTAATTTCTTGTGTTTACATAGTTACAAATGTACCCCCAAATATATCTCGCTCCCCCCACCCCCATGTTCTCCTTGATACCCCCTTTGCCTCTTCCTCCCACTGCCTTCTGCCCTTCCCTCCATGATTTACTATCCTGCCCTCTATCTCTCTCTGTTATGTGTATATATTTTCACTAATGTCTTTCCTTCCTTTGATCCCCTCCTCTCATCCCCTTTCCCTCTGACTGCTTTTCCTCTGGACTCTTTGACCCCTTCTCTGCCTCTCTTCCACTCCTCATTTCAAATTGTTCATTAGATTTCTCATATGAGTGAGGTCATACGATATTTTTCTTTCTCTGCCTGGCTTATTTTGCTTAGCATAATAGAATCCAGGTCCATCCATGTTGTCACATGTCACAAGGGTAAGATTTTCCTTTTTTCACGGCCACATAGTATTCCATTGTGTATATGTACCACAGCTTTTTAATCTACTCATCTACTGATGAATATTTTGGCCATTTCAAGATCTTGGCTATTGTAAACAATGCTGCAATAAACATGGGAGTGTATTTCTTCTTTTGAATCAGTGATTTGTTATTCTAAGGATATATTCCTAGAAGTGGAATAGCTGGGTCAAAAGGAAGTTTGATTTTTAATTTTTTGAGGAATTTCCATATTGTTTTCCACAGTGGCTGAACCAGTCTGCATTACCACCAGCAGTGCAGGAGGATTCCCTTTTCTCCACATTCTCACCAGCACTTGTTATGTGTTGTTTTGTTAATGAGCGCCATTCTGACAGATATAAGGTGGTATTTCATTATGGCTTAATTTGTATTTCTCTAATGATTAGTGATGTTGAGCATTTTATTCATATGCCCATTGGCCATCTGTATGTCCTCTTTGGAGAGGTGTCTATTCAGTTCTTTGGCCCAATTTTTATATATATATATATATTTTATTATTATTAATTGTAATGGGGTGACACCAATAAATCAGGGTACATATGTACAATGAAAACATCTCCAGGTTATCTTATCATTCAATTGTGTTGCATACCCATCACCAAAAGTCAAATTGTCCTCTGTCACCTTCAATCTGGTTTTCCCTGCGTCCCTCCCCTCCTCCCTATCCCACTCTTCCCTCCGTCCCCCCATCCCATAACCACCACTCTCTTGTCCATGTCTCATATTCTCACTTTTATGTCCCACCAATGTATGAAATCATGCTGTTCTCAGTTTTTCTTTTTTTCTGATTTACTTATTTCTCTCTGTATAATGTTACCAAGGTACATCCATTTTGTTATAAATGATCCGATGTCATCGTTTCTTATGGCTGAGTAGTATTCCATAGTATATATGTACCATAGCTTTTTAATCCACTCATCTTCTGACGGACACTTGGGCTGGTTCCAGATCTTCGCTATTGTGAACAATGCTGCCAGGAACATGGGGGCGCATTTCTTCTTTTCGAACAGTGCTATGGTGTTCTTAGGGTATATTCCTAAAAGTGGGATAGCTGGGTCAAAAGGCAGTTCGATTTTTAATTTCCTAAGGAATCTCCAAACTGTTTTCCACAGTGGCTGCACCAGTCTGCATTCCCACCAGCAGTGCAGAAGGGTTCCCTTTTCTCCACATCCTCGCCAGCACTTATTCTGTGTTGTTTTGCTGATAAGTGCCATTCTAACTGGTGTGAGTTGATATCTCATTGTGGTTTTAATTTGCATTTCTCTAATGATTAGTGATGTTGAGCATTTTTTCATATGCCTATTGGCCATCTGTATGTCCTCTTTGGAGAAATTTCTATTCATTTCTTTTGCCCATTTTTGATTGGATTGTTTGTCTTCCTGGTGTTGAGTTTTATAAGTTCTTTATAAATTTTAGTTATTAACCCATTATCAGATGTGCTGTCAAATATGTTCTCCCATTGTGTGGTTTGTCTTTTTATTCTGTTCCTATTGTCTTTAGCTGTGCAAAAACATTTTAGTTTGATATAGTCCCATTTGTTTATCTTGCCTTTTATTTCATTTGCCCGTGGAGATATATCGGCAAATATACTGCTGCTACTGATGTTGGAGAGCTTGCTGCCTATGTTTTCTTCTAAGATGCTTATGGTTTCACGGCTTACATTTAAGTCTTTTATCCATTTTGAGTTTGTTTTTGTGAATGGTGTAAGTTGATGGTCTAATTTCATTACTTTGCAGGTAGATGTCCAATTTTCTCAACACCATTTGTTAAAGAGGCTGTCTTTACTCCATTGTATGTTCTTTCCTCCTTTGTCAAATATCAGTTGTCCATAAAGCTGTGGGTTTATTTCTGGGTCCTCTGTTCCGTTCCATTGATCTATGTGCCTGTTCTTATGCCAGTACCAGGCTGTCTTGAGTATAATGGCCTTATAGTAAACCTTGATATCTGGAAGAGTGATACCTCCTGCTTTATTTTTTCTTTTTAGGATTGCTGAGGCTATTCGTGTTCTTTTTTGGTTCCATATAAATTTTTGGAATATGTGTTCTATATCTTTGAAGTATGTCATTGGTATTTTAGTTGGTATTGCATTGAATTTATAAATTGCTTTGGGTAATATAGACATTTTAATGATGTTTATTCTTCCTAGCCATGAGCACGGTATATGCTTCCACTTGTTTGTATCTTCCTTGGTTTCTTTTATCAATGTTCTATAATTTTCCAAGTACAAGTCCTTAACCTCCTTGGTTAAATTTACTCCTAGGTACTTTATTTTTTTGGCTGCAATAGTGAAGGGGATTGTTTCCTTAATTTCTTTTGCTGATATTTCATTGTTGGTGTATAGAAATGCCTCTGATTTCTGAGTATTAATTTTATATCCTGCCACCTTGCTGAATTCATTTATAAGGTCCAGTAGTTTTTTGACTGAGACTTTAGGATTTTCAATATACAATATCATATCATCTGCAAATAGTGACAGTTTTACTTCTTCTTTTCCAATTTGGATGCCTTTTATTTCTTCTTCTTGTCTGATTGCTGTAGCTAGGACTTCCAGAACTATGTTGAATAAGAGTGGTGAAAGTGGGCAACCCTGCCTGGTTCCTGATCTTAAGGGGATTGCTTTTAATCTTTGTCCATTTAGTATGATGTTTGCTGTCGGTTTATCGTAGATGGCCTTTATCATGTTAAGGAATGATCCCTGTATTCCCACTTTACTGAGAGTTTTGAGCATGAATGGGTGCTGGATTTTATCAAATGTCTTTTCTGCATCTATTGAAATTATCATGTGATTTTTGTCCTTCTTTTGTTTATGTGATGAATCACATTGATTGATTTGCGAATATTGAACCAGCCTTGCCTCTCCAGAATAAATCCCACTTGATCGTGGTGTATGATTTTTTTCATATATTGCTGGATCCGGTTGGCTAATATTTTGTTGAGAATTTTAGTATCTAAATTCATCAGGGATATAGGCCTATAATTTTCTTTCTTTGTGTTTTCTTTGCCCGGTTTTGGGATCAGAATTATGCTCGCCTCATAAAAGGAGTTTGGAAGTCTTCCTTTCTCTTGAATTTTTTGAAATAGCTTGAGAAGGATAGGAGTTAGTTCTTCTTTAAATTTTTGATAGAATTCACTTGTGAAGCCATCAGGCCCAGGACTTTTCTTTTTTGAGAGTTTTTTGATAACTGTTTCGATCTCATTTGTTGTAATTGGTCTGTTTTTATGTTCTGATTCTTCCAGATTGATTTTTGGAAGGTTATATGATTCAAGAAATTTGTCCATTTCATCAAGATTGTCTAATGTTTTGGCATATAGTTCTTCATAGTATTTTCTTACAATGCTTTGTATTTTTGTTGTGTCAGTTGTTATTTCTCCACTGTCCTTTCTAATTTTATTTATTTGAGTCCTCTCTCTTTTTTTCTTGGTGTGTCTAGTTAAAGGTTCATCAATCTTGTTTACCTTTTTAAAGAACCAGCTTCTTGTTTCATTGATCCTCTGTAATGTTTCCTTAGCCTCTATGTCATTTATTTCTGCTCTGACCTTTATTATTTCCTTCCTTATACTTGTCTTGGGTTTTATTTGTTGTTGTTTTTCTAGTTCTTTTAGATGCAGGGTCAGGTTGCTTATTTGAGCTTTTTCTAGCTTCTTATGATATGCCTGTAGTGCAATAAACTTCCGTCTCAGAACTGCTTTTGCTGTGTCCCATAAATTTTGAGTTGATGTATGCTCATTATCATTTGTTTCTAGAAACTTTTTTATTTCTTCTTTGATCTCATTGTTAATCCATTCATTATTTAATAACATGCTATTTAGTTTCCAAGTGTTTGAGTATTTTTCAGTTTTTGTTTTGTGGTTAATTTCTAGTTTCATGGCATTGTGATCAGAGAAAATGCTTGATATGATTTTAATCTTCTTAAATTTATTGAGACCATTTTTGTGTCCTAACATGTGGTCTATCCTAGAAAACGTACCATGAGTGCTTGAGAAGAATGTATATTCTACTGCTTTAGGGTGAAAAGTTCTGAAGATATCTATTAAATCAAGTTGATCTAGTGTCTCCTTTAAGTCTGCTGTTTCTTTATTAATTTTCTTTCTTGAGGATCTATCCAGTGTTGTTAGAGGGGTATTGAAATCCCCTACTATGATAGTATTGCTGTTAATCTTGCCCTTTATATCCATCAAATTCTGCTTTATGTATGTCGGGGCTCCTATATTTGGTGCATAGATATTTATAATAGTTATATCTTCCTGTTGAATTGTTCCCTTTATCATTATGTAGTGTCCTTCTTTATCTCTTACTACAGCCTTTGTTTTAAAGTTCATTTTGTCTGATATAAGTATTACTACCCCTGCTTTTTTTTCATTTCCATTTGCATGAAATATTTTTTTCCATCCTTTTACCTTCAGTCTATGAGCATCTTTTGTTTTAAGGTGTGTCTCTTGTAGACAGCATATGTATGGGTCCTGTTTCTTTATCCATGCAGCTACCCTATGTCTTTTGATTGGATCATTTAATCCATTTCCATTTAAGGTTATTATTGATATGTAGTTGTTTATTGCCATTTTATTCTTTAAAGCTGTATTCTTCTTTTGCTCTATTCATTCCTCCCTTTAAACTGTTCACAAGAGGCCCCTTAGTATCTCTTGCAGAATTGGTTTGGTTTTTATAAATTCCTTCAGGCTTTCTTTTTCTGGGAAGCTCTTTATTTCTCCTTCAATTTTAAACGTTAGCCTTGCTGGATAGAGTAGTCTTGGTTGTAGGTTCTTGTTCTGCATTACTTTGATTATATCTTACCATTCCCTTCTGGCCTCAAGTGTTTCTGTTGGGAAGTCCGATGTCATCCTTATGGGGGCTCCTTTGTAGGTGATAGCCTTTTTTTCTCTAGCAACTTTTAAAATTTTTTCTTTATCCATTAGCTTTGGTTTTTTAACTATGATGTGTCTTGGTATAGATCTTTTTGGGTTTTTCTTTAATGGAGTTCTGTGTGCTTCTTGAATGTGTGGAGTGTTTCCCAGCCTTAATTTAGGAAAGTTTTCTGCTATGATTTTATTGAACAAAGTTACCATTTCTTGTCCTTTCTCCTATTCTTCAGGCACCCCTATGATGCGAATGTTGTTTCTCTTCATGTTGTCACAAAGTTCCCTTAGAGTTTCCTCACATTTTTTAAGTCTCTTTTCCTTTTTCTTCTCTGCTTCTGTGCCTTTGTTTATTGGGTCCTCTAACTCACTTATTCGATCCTCAGCATCATCCATCCTGCTTTTAATTCCTTCCATTGTGGTTTTCAGTTCTGATATTTTATTTGTCATTTCTGTCTGATTCTTTTTTATTATTTCAATTTCATTTTTTATACTTGTTATCTCTTTATTTAGGTGTTCATAATGACTATCCATTGTTGCTCTAATTTCTTTGAACATCCTAACTATCATTATTCTAAATTCTGCTTCTGGTAATTTGGTTATATCTGGTTCATTCAGATCCTTCTCTGGGGATTTCTCTTGATCCATTTGGTTTGCATTCCTCTGCCTGCCCATTTTTTCTGTGTATAAGCAAGTTGTGGCCACTGGAGTCCAGTAGGTGTTGCCTTTGTGTTCTCTAGGTGTGGTCTATCTGCAGGCCCCCCACCCCCTCTGCCGGTGCTTATGGTGGTTGGGTATGAGCGTTGCCAGCGCCGGCCCACTGTGGCTTTTGCTGTGATTTCTGCCTCTCCTCCGTGGGAGGGGCTGTCACTGAAGCCACAAGACTTAGGACCAAGGGTATAGGTGAGCACCTTTGCTCAGCTGCGGACCCAGCCTATTTCCGGACTTCCGCCCAGAACCAGCAGTCAGAGCCTGCTCACTACAGTTCCGCGGGTTAGGCGGGGCTTTTGACGTGCTCTCAGCTGTAAACTTTTGCCCGTCCGGAGCTTTAGCTCCGCCCTCGAGGCCAGGGCCCTTCTGCGCAGGGTCGGTAACCAAGGTTTATTGGGGCGGGTGTGTTTGCTGGCTCTTTTGCCCAATTTTTAATTGGATTGTTTCCTTTCTGGTGTTGAATTTTATAAGTTCTTTGTAGATTTTGGTTATTAACCCCTTATCGGACGTGTTGGAAAATATGTTCTCCCATTATGTAGGTTGTCCTTTTATTTTGTTCATGTTGTCTTTTGCTGTGCAAAAGCTTTTTAGTTTGATATAGTCCCATTTGTTCATCCTGCCCTTTATTTCACTTGCTTATGCAGTTAAATCAAGAAAGATACAAATAAGTGGAAGTACATACTGTGTTCATGAATAGAAAGAATAAATATCATTAAAAGGTCTATACTACAGCAATATATAAATTCAATGCCATTCCTATTAAAACACCAATGTCATACTTCAAAGATATAAAACACATATTCCAAAAATTTATATGGAACCAAAAAAGAACACGAATAGCCTCAGCAATCTTGAAAAGGAAGAATAAAGTGGGAGGCATCACATTTCCTGATATCAAGTTATACTACAAGGCCATTGTACTCAAAATAGCTTGGTACTGGCATAAGAACAGGCATACAGATCAATGAAACAGAACAGAGAACCCAGAAATAAACCTACACCTTTATGGTCAACTGATATTTGACAAATAAAGTAAGAGCATACAATGGAGCAAAGACAGTCTCTTTAACAAATGGTGCTGGAAAAATTGGACAAATACATGCAAAAAAATGAAACCAGACCACTAAATTACAACATTCCCAAATTAAACTCAAATTGGATAAAAGACTTAAATGTAAGTCATGAAACCATGATCATCTTGGAAGAAAAAATAGGCAGTAAGCTTTCCAACATCTCTCACAGCAATATATTTGCTGCTGGTCTATGAGATTTTTTGTTTAACCCCTTCATCTTTTCTACCCTGCCCTGCATCTCCCATCCCTCTGACAGCTTTCAGTGTCTGTTCTCTATCTATGAGTCTGTTTCTATTTTGTTTGTTAGTTTTAAAAACATTAAATAATGGATGAACCATATAGAAAGTATCAAAGAAAATTAAAAATAGAATCAAATGAAAGTGAGAATACAACATATCAAATTATGGGAAATTTATAACACAAATTCTTACATTAAAAATGAGAAAAAAATCTCAGATCAATAAATTAAACTCAAACCTCAACAAACTAGAAAAGAAAAATATGCAAACCCTAAGCAACCAGAAAAAATAAAATAATAAAGATCAGAGCAGTGATCAGTGAGACTTAAAATGGAAATACAAAATAAATTAATTAACAAAACAGAATGCTGGGTCTTTGAATAAAAAGAAAATAAATTACTAACTTTAGTTTACAACTTAGAATAAATGGCACAGTTTCTCAAAAACATAAGCTACCCAAACTCAGTCAAAATAAAATAAATAATATGATATCCATAATTATTAAATAAGCTTAATTTGTAATTAAAAGCTTCTGAAAAAGAAATAGGAAATCTTTAATTAGAGTATCTTGACAAATCTTTAATAAAGAATAAGCACCAATTTTACCCAATCTCTTTTGATAATATAAGAGTAGAGAATACTTCTTAACTCATTTGATGAGATCAGGATTACCTCACAAGAGACAAAGACAGTACAAAAAAAACCCCTCAGTAGCTCTCAAAATTTGACATGAAAATCTTCAACAAAATATTAGTAAACCAGCCTGACCTGTGGTGGCGCAATGGATAAAGCCTCGACCTGGAACACTGAGGTCACTGGTTCGAAACCCTACACTTGTCTGGTTAAGGCACATGTGGGAGTTGATGCTCCCTGCTCTCCCCCATTTCTCTCTCTCTCTCTCTCTCACTCACTCTTTCTCCTCTCTAAAATGAATAAATAAAAAATAAAAAAATATTAGTAAACCATATCAAGCAATGTATAAAAAGAATTTATATACCATAACTAACTGAGATTCCCAGATATGCAAAGCTCATTCAATATCCAAAAATCAATTTTATGACCCACCATATCAACAGACTAAAGAAGAAAAATTACATAATCATCTAATTCAGTGGTTTCCAACTGTATGGACTGGCAGTTGAAAACCACTGATCTAATTGACACAGAAAAAGCACTTGACAAAAGCTTGTAATAAAGCTCTCCTAAGTATAATTCATAGTTTGATCTCTCATAATAATAAATTCATAATAAATACTCCCAGAAAACTTAAAATAGAGAACTTCTTCACCTTAAAATAAAAGGAGTGTCTACAAGATATCGAAAGATTATGTAATACTTAATGGTGAGACAAAATACTTTTCTCCTAAGATTAGAAACAAGGTAAGGGTGTCTATTCTGGCTTTCTTATTTAATCATATTTCAACATACTATGGGCAAACATGTAGAAATCAAAATTCAAACACAATGTCATTTATAATCACTCTGAAGAAAATAAAATATTTAGATATAATTTAATAAAGTGTATATACATTATCTATATGCTGAAAATGACAAAATCTTAATTTAAAAAATAAAATCAAAGACCTAAATTAATGCAGAGGCATGCCATGTTCATGGGTTATAAGACTAAACAAAGTAAAGATGTCAATTCTTCTCAAATCTATTTATAAGGGTAATACAATACCTATAAAATCCAAGCAAGTTTTTTTTTGTAGGTTTAGTTAAACTTATACTAAAATGTAATGGAAAGGCAAAGTCATAGAATAGCTAAAATAATTTTGAAAACAAGAATAAAATATGAGAACCTGGTAGTAAGTCTTGTAGTAAATTTACAGTAATCAAGACAGTGTGGTATTGATGGATGATAGACATATAAATCAATGGAACAGAATCAAGAGCAGAGAAATAGACTTAAATATATATAAGTGATTTTTGACAGAGAGGTAAAAGTAATTTAATGGAAGGATAGCATTTTTAACAAGAAGTGTTGGAGCATTTAGACATCTATAGGCAAAACAGACAAACAGACCTTGACCTAGACTTTACATCTTATAAAAATAATTAATTCAAAAGTAAGCCACAGCCTGACCAGGTGGCACAGTAAATAGAGTGTTGATTGGGAACACTGAGGACCCAGGTTTGAACCCCAATGTCACCGGCTTGAGCATGGGATCACCAACATGGTCTCATGGTCACTGGAGTTGCAGGCTTGAACCCACAGTCACTGCTTAAACAAGGGGTTACTGGCTCAACTGGATCCCCCTGATCAAGGTACATATGAAAAGGAATCAATGAACAACTAAAGGGCCACAACTATGAGTTGATACTTCTCATCTCTCTCCCTTCTTCTCTGTCTGCTTCTCTCTCTCTCTCTCTCTCTCTCTCTCTCTCTCTCTCTCTCTCTCTCTCTTTCACACACACACACACACACACACACAGTAAACCTTGAACTTAATTTTAAAATGTAAAACTATAAAAGAAAACTTTTAAAATTAAACATAGGGGAAGGCAAGATGGTGATGGAGTAGGCGGACATACCAACTTCCAACTCCCAGAACCAAAGTGGATTATAACTTGATTTTAAGAACCATCATCTGGATAAACCAATGTTCAACTGGACTGAGAGGACTCTTCAACCAGGGAACACTGAAGAAGCAACATTGAGACTGGTAGGAAAAGCGAAAACGTGGAAAGGGTTGCCCAGCTTCCCGGAGCGAAAGGCAGCCCAGGGAGACTCGTGTGGCGGGAAGAGAGGCTAGCGGAAGGGTACAGACCTGGGTCCCAGGAACAAAGCCCCAGCCTACAGCCTCAGAGCCTAGAAAGGCGTATGGACAGTATTTGTGAGAGACAGTTGTCTCAGACCCAGAATTCTTCTTAAAGAGATGGCACAGAAAACCTCTCTCACAACCACTCACCCAGGACTCTGGGAGACAGGAAGAGCGGACAGGACTGAAGCAGCAGGAAGAGAGTGCAGTTTGGAAGGCACAGGGAGAAAAACTTTGAGGGACAGTCACCCTAAATCCTGGGCTGAGTCACTCCAAAAATCTGAAACAATATTTCCCCTGGAATCAGCAAGGGAAAGCAGGACACCAGCCAAACAGACTCCCCTGTGGCAATCAGAGCACTGTCGCTTAGAAGGAGGGAGCTTTCAGGACTACAGTATGGAGTGTTAAGGTCTAAGCTGCAGTGCCCCCACCCGCACTGCTGAGGACTTGCTGGAGGACAGGCAGTGGCGGGATGCAGAAGCGTGGTTCTGTCGGTGGGTGCAGAGGCCAAGCTGGATGGTGTGAGCTCAGTCTAGCCCGGGGGGGTGAAGGGGACGCACGAAAGTGGTTCGGCAGCTGCGGGCCTGCCTGTGACACCATCTGTGGGAGAAAAGCGGGAGCCCGGAACAGGCAGAGATCCGCTGCTGGGCAGGGGCGAGCAGGCACGTAGCCTCACCCAGCCTCTGAGGCTTGAAGCCCTGCATGAAATGACTTTGCCCGTGGAGGTGGGGAAGAAGCCCGGGCTCGCAGTTGAGCATGCACCAGCAGGCCCTCCCAGCTGAGGAGCTGAGGTTGGCGGGGGAGAAACAGAAACCTGTCTTGCAGCTGAGCGCACACCAGAAGCCCCTCCTTGAAGGAGGAACCGGCTGACAGGGACCCGCAGCTGAGGAAAAGTGCTCACCCTTGCCCTTGGTGCCCAGGCTTGTGGCCTGAGTGTGGTGCGCAATCCCAACCGTGGGAGAGGGGCGAAGGCTGAGACCAGCAGAGGCTTGTAGAGCCTGGCACGAGAACACAGCCACTCCCACGGAGGTGTAGCAGAAACCACAGCAACAGTTGCAGCGGGGGCATTGGCAACACCCATACCCAAAAACCCTAGGCAGCAGCAGATGGGGTGGCAGGCCTGCAGACAGGCCACACCTAGGGAACACAGAGGCAACACCCATTGGATTCCAGTAGCCAAACACTTCTTACACACAGACAAAATGGGCAAGCAGAGAAATGCAACCCAAATGAATCAAGAGAAATCCCCAGAGAAAGACCTGAATGAATCAGATATAACCAAAATACCTGATGCAGAGCTTAAAATAATGATAGTTAGGATGTTCAAAGAGCTTAGAACAACAATCGATAGTCATTACAAACACATAAATAAAGAGATAGCAAGTATAAAAAAGGAAATTGAAATAATAAAAAAGAATCAGACAGAAATGACAAATATAGTATCAGAACTGAAGACCATAATGGAAGGAATTAAAAGGAGGATGGATGAAGCTGAGGATTGAATCAGCGAGTTAGAGGACAAAATACACAAAGGCACAGAAGCAGAGCAGAAAAAAGAAAAGAGACTCAAAAAATCTAAGGAAACTCTAAGAGAAATCTGTGACAACATGAAGAGAAATAACATCAGCATCATAGGAGTTTCTGAAGAAGAAGAGAAAGAACAAGGGATAGAAACTTTGTTCAATCAAATCATAGCTGAAAACTTCCCTAAATTAAGACTGAAAAATGTTTCACACATTCAAGAGGCACAGAGAACTCCATTAAAGAGAAACCCAAAGAAATCTACACCAAGACACATCATAGTTAAAGTACCAAAGCTAAGTGATAAAGAGAAAATTTTAAAAGCTGCTAAAAAAAAAGGCTATCATCTACAAAAAAGCCCCCATAAGGATGACATTCGACTTCTCAACAGAAACACTTGAGGCCAGAAGGGAATGGCAAGATATATTCAAAGTAATGCAGAACAAGAATTTACAACCAAGACTACTTTATCCAGCAAGGCTAACATTTAAAATTGAAGGAGAAATAAAGAGCTTCCCAGACAACAAAAAACCTCAAGCAATTCATTAAAACCAAACCTATTCTGCAAGAGATGCTAAGGGGCCTGTTGTGAACAGTTCAAAGGAAGAAAAGAATTTAGCAAAAGAAGACTACAGCTTTAAAAAATAAAATGGCAATAAACCACTACATATCAATAATAACCTTAAATGTAAATGGATTAAATGATCCAATCAAAAGACATAGGGTAGCTGCATAGATAAAGAAACAGGACCCATACATATGCTGTCTACAAGAGACACTCCTTAAAACAAAAGATGCGCATAGACTGAAGGTAAAAGGATGGAAAAAATATTTCAAGCAAATGGAAATGAAAAACAAGCCAGGGCAGCAATACTTATATCTGACAAAATGGACTTTAAAACAAAGGCTGATATCACCTCACACCAGTCAGAATGGCGCTCATCAGCAAAACAACAGAATAAGTGCTGGCGAGGATGTGGAGAAAAGGGAACCCTCCTGCACTGCTGGTGGGAATGCAGACTGGTGCAGCCACTTTGGAAAACAGTATGGAGATTCCTCAAAAAATTAAAAATGGAACTTCCTTTTGACCCAGCTATCCCACTTTTAGGAATATACCCTAAGAACACCATAGCTCTGTTTGAAAAGAAGAAATGCGCCCCCATGTTCGTGGAAGCATTGTTCACAATAGTGAAGATCTGGATAAAGCCCCAGTGCCCATCAGAGGACAAGTGGATTAGAAGCTTTGGCACATATATACTATGAAATACTACTCAGCCTTAAGAAATGATGACATTGGATCATTTACAACAAAGTGGATGGACCTTGATAACATTATACAGAGTGAAATAAGTGAAACAGAAAAAAACTGAGAACAACATGATTTCATACATAGGTGGGTCATAAAAGCAAGACTATGAGACATGGAGAAGAGTGTGGTAGTTATGGAGTGGGGAAGAGAGGAGAGGGTTGGAGAGGGGGGAGGATAGGGGCACAAAGAAAACCAGATAGAATGTGACAGAGAACAATTTGACTTTGGATGATGGGTATGCTACATAATTGAATGATAAGATAACCAGGAGATGTTTTCTTTGAACATATGTACCCTGATTTATTAATGTCACCCCATTAAAATTAATAAAAATTGAAAAAAACAAAGGCTGTAGTAATAGATAAAGAAGGACAATACATAGTGATAAAGGGAACAATTCAACAGAAAGATATAACCATTATAAATATCTACGCACCGAACATAGGAGCCCCTACATACATAAAGCAGACTTAGATGGATATAAAGATGAGGTTAACAGCAAAACTATAATAGTAGGAGATTTCAATACCCCACTAACATCACTGGATAGATCCTCAAGAGAAATAAATAACAAAGAAACATCAGACTTAAAGAATACACTAGGTCAACTCGATTTAATAGGTATCTTCAGAACTTTTCACCCTAAAGCAGTAGAATATACATTCTTCTCAAGCGCTTATGGTACATTTTCTAGGATAGACCACATGTTAGGACACAAAAATGGTCTCAATAAATTTAAAAAGATTGAAATCATATCAAGCATTTTCTATGATCACAATGTCATGAAACTAGAAATTAACCACAAAACAAAAACTGAAAAATACTCAAACACTTGGAAACTAAATAACATGTTATTAACTAACAAATGGATTAACAATGAGATCAAAGACGAAATAAAAAAGTTTCTAGAAACAAATGATAATGAGCATATATCAACTCAAAATTTATGGGACACAGCAAAAGCAGTACTGAGAGGGAAGTTTATAGCACTACAAGCATACCATTAGAAGGTAGAAAAAGCTCAGATAAACAACCTGACCCTGCATCTAAAAGAACTAGAAAAACAACAGCAAATAAAGCCCCAGACTAGTAGAAGGAAGGAAATAATAAAGATAAGAGCAGAAATAAATGACATAGAGGCTAAGGAAACAATACAGAGGATCAATGAATCCAGGAACTGGTTCTTTGAAAAGGTAAACAAGATCGCTGAACATTTAACTAGACTCACCAAGAAAAAAAGAGAAAGGACTCAAATAAATAAAATTAGAAATGAGAGTGGAGATATAACAACTGACACAACAGAAATACAAAGTATTGTAAAAAAATACTATGAAGAACTATATGCCAAAAAATTAGACAACATCGGTGAAATGGACAAATTTCTTGAATCATATAAACTTCCAAAAATCAATCTGGAAGAATCAGAACACCTAGACAGACCAATTACAACAAATGAGATCGAAAGAGTTATCAAAAACTCCCAACAAAGAAAAGTCCCGGGCCCGATAGCTTCACAAGTGAATTCTACCAAAAATTCAAAGACGAACAACTTCTATACTTCTTAAGCTATTTCAAAAAATTCAAGAGGAAGGAAGACTTCCAAACTCCTTTTATGAGCTGAGCATAATTCTGATCCCAAAACCAGGCAAAGACAACACAAAGAAAGAAAATTATAGGCCAATATCCCTGATGAATTTAGATGCTAAAATTCTCAACAAAATATTAGCCAACCAGATCCAGCAACATATGTAAAAAATCATACTATATGATCAACTGGGATTTATTCTGAAGACGCAAAGCTGGTTCAATATTCGCAAATCAATCAATGTGATTCATCCCATAAAGAAAAGGAAGGACAAAAATCACACAATAATTTCAATAGATGCAGAAAAAGCATTTGATAAAATCCAGCACCCATTCATGATCAAAACTCTCAGTAAAGTGGGAATACAGGGAACATACCTCAACATGATAAAGGCCATCTATGACAAACCCACAGCAAACATAATACTAAATGGGCAAAAATAAAAGCAATCCCCTTAAGATCAGGAACCAAGCACGGGTGCCCCCTTTCACCACTCTTATTCAACATAGTTCTGGAAATCTTAGCACAGCAATCAGACAAGAAGAAGAAATAAAGATGTCCAAATAGGAAAAAAAGAAGTAAAACTGTCATTATTTGAAGATGATATGATATTGTATATAGAAAACCCTAAAGTCTCAGTCAAAAAACTACTGGATCTGATAAATGAATTCAGCAAGGTGGCAGGATATAAAATTAATACTCAGAAATCAGAGACATTTTTATATACCAACAATGAACTGTCAGCAAAAGAAATTAAGGAAACAATCCCCTTCACTATTGCAACCAAAACAATAAAGTACCTAGGAGTAAATTTAACCAAAAAGGTTAAGGACTTGTACTCAGAAAATTATAAAACATTGATAAAAGAAATCAAGGAAGATACAAACAAGTGGAAGCATATACCGTGCTCATGGTTAGGAAGAATAAACATCATTAAAATGTCTATATTACCCAAAGCAATTTATAAATTCAATGCAATACCAATTAAAATACCAATGACATACTTCAAAGATATAGAACACATATTTCAAAAATTTATATGGAACCAAAAAGAACACTAATAGCCTCCGCAATCTTAAAAAGAAAAAATAAAGCAGGAAGTATCACTCTTCCAGATATCAAGGTGTACTACAAGGCCATTGTACTCAAGACAGCCTGGTACTGACATAAGAACAGGCACATAGATCAATGGAACAGAACAGAGAACCCAGAAATAAACCCACAGCTTTATGGACAACTGATATTTGACAAAGGAGGAAAGAACATACAATGGAGTAAAGACAGCCTCTTTAACAAATGGTGTTGGGAAAATTGGACATCAACCTGCAAAAAATGAAACTGGACCATCAACTTACACCATTCACAAAAACAAACGCAAAATGGATAAAAGGCTTAAATGTAAGCCGTGAAACCATAAGCATCTTAAAGAAAACATAGGCAGTAAGCTCTCCGACATCTGTCACAGCAATATATATGCCAATTTATCTACATGGGCAAATGAAGTAAAAGGCAGGATAAACAAATGGGACTATATCAAACTAAAAAGTTTTTGCACAGCTAAAGACAATAAGAACAGAATAAAAAGACAAACCACACAATGGGAGAACATATTTGACAATACGTCTGATAAGGGGTTAATAACCAAAATTTATAAAGAACTTATTAAACTCAACACCAGGAAGACAAACAATCCAATCAAAAAATGGGCAAAAGAAATGAATAGAAATTTCTCCAAAGAGGACATACAGATGGCCAATAGGCATATGAAAAAAATGCTCAACATCACTAATCATTAGAGAATTGCAAATTAAAACCACAATGAGATATCACCTCACACCAGTCAGGATGGCTCTCATCAGCAAAACAACACAGAATAAGTGCTGGCGAGGATGTGGAGAAATGGGAACCCTCCTGCACTGCTGGTGGGAATGCATACTGGTGCAGCCTCTGTGGAAAACCGTATGGAGATTCCTCAAAAAATTAAAAATCGATCTGCCTTTTGACCCTGCTATCCCACTTTTAGGCATATACCCTAAGAACACCATAGCACTGTTCGAAAAGAAGAAATGCGCCCCCATGTTTGTGGCAGCATTGTTCACAATAGCAAAGATCTGGAAACAGCCCAAGTGTCCATCAGAGGACGAATGGATTAAAAAGGTTTGGTACATATATACTATGAAATACTACTCAGTCATAAGAAATGATGACATCGGATCAAAAATAAAAAATAAAGAAAAGAAACTAATCCAATTAAAACATTGGCAAAAGATAGGAAAAGACATTTCACCAAAGAAAGTATACAGTTGGCAAACAAGCACATGAAAATATATTCAGCATCATTAGCCATTAGGAAAATGCAAATTAAAATTATATTGATATATTGCTACCATACACCTATCAGAATGGCTCAGATGAAAATAGTAACAACAATAATTGCTGGTAAGAATGCACAGTAACTGTCTCAGTTGTACACAGCTGAAAAAATAGATCAGCTGCTTGTTGGAAGACCAAACATACACTTAGAACCCAGCAACTGCACTTTAGGGCATATATCCCAGAGAAATAAAAACTTATGCTCACACAAGAACTTTTACTAAATAACTATAGCAGCTTTCTTTGTAATGGTGCAAACTAGAAACAACTGGGTATCTTCTAGTGGGTAAACTGTTAAATAAACTGTGGTACATTCGTGTCATGCAGTAATTACTCATTGATCAAAAGAACCAACTATTGATACACACAGCAGCTTGGATGGATCTCAAGGAAATTATGTTATGTGGAATAAAAGCCAATTCTAAAAAGATACATACTCTGGAATTCCATGTATAGAACATTCTTTAAATAACAAAATCACAGAAATGGAAAACTGACTAGTGGTTGTGTGTGGGAGGGGGATAGTGAGCTCTGGTGGGGTTGAGGAGTAGGTGTGGCTACAAAGGAGCAGCAGGAAGAGATGTTTGTGGTGACTGAACACACATTCTGCATCTTCATTCGGGTTGTGCTTACACAAATATACACATATGGTTAAATTGTGGAGAACTGAATTCACACACACACAAATGAGAGCCTATAAAACTAATAAAATCTAAATAAGCTCTATGGGTTGTACAACATCAATTTCCTGGTTGTGATATTGTACCACAGCTATGCAAGATATCATTACTGGGGGGACTGGGTGTGGGTCACAGAGACTTCCCTGCACATTAGTTTTGTACACCTTTCTCTGAATCTATGATTATTTCTAAATCAAAAGTTTAAAAAAAAAACTGTAGGGTAAAGCCAGCTGTTTAAAAAATGCTAAGAAGTAGTGACACAAGTAACAAAGTCAGATCCACGACATAAACAAACAATGGTCATTTCAGCAAGGCTGGCCCTGAATGGACTCCAGGGTTAGGGTGTTGGAAGTTTGAAGAGTCATCTTAAGAGAAGGAAGAAGGGAAAACGAGGTCCACAGCTGGAAGCCAATGCTTACTGTTAATTAAAATAAGCCACAACCACAAAACCCATAACTTTTCTATCTATATTGGGGGGAGTCTTCTCTGTCAAGAAAAATGTTCTTTGAAGATGAAGAAAAGACAGATGCAGGTAAATATAAATTACCAGGAACAGGGCTAGAAGGGGATGGGGATACATACTTGCAACTAGTAGAGAAATGAGTCCTGAAGACCTATCACAGTACAGTGATTATAGACAACAAAACTGTATTATAAACTTCAAACTTGCTGAGACTAGAACTTAACTGGTCTCAACAAGGAAAGAACTGGCAATTATGTGATGGGATAGAGGTGTTAGCTAATGCTATAGTGACAATCACACTGCAGTATAAATGTATCATGTCAATATATGGTACACCTTAAACTTACACGATGTCGTGTGTCAAATAAAACAATAAAGAATTAAAAATGAATAAATAAATAAATACATGAAGTTCTTGAGACTAAAATTACTGAAAAGAAGCAACCATGGAGAAAGATACGAAGCCTTAAATAAGAAACTAGTGGGAGGTCAGACAGATGACATTCCACAGGCCTGCAAGAGCTTCCTGATATGGGGACAGAACGCCTGGAAAAACCAGACATGTCAGGAGAGTGACGGGGTGACTCAAGCCAGACAGTCAGATGGGAGCACATCCAGGACACACCCAGAATCTCTTGATCAAGCTCAGATACTACATTCCCAATGTGGGAGATGGTGCTGAGAGCAGCTCATGAGGAGAGACCTGGGGTTTTGTTAAACCTTCACAGATCAAGCTTTTTTTGGAAACTAAAGCAAGCTTTGCAGAAATAAATCAATAATAAAGACCCCTGGAGCCATTTAGTGCTGAAACAAATCATTTTAGTCATCTCAGTGACAGTAGAGGGGTCACTATGTTATGAAGTCCCGTAAGAATTACTCATCTAGAAAGTTCCATTTGTTTCATGATTTTTGTATGACATGACAGGACTAATAAATGAGTAAATGCATTTAGGAAAATATTTCTTCCATCTGAATTGGAGCAGCAATTTTGTTTCTTAATTAAATACTGAGTCAATGACATCCATAACCCAGATCAGAAATCTGGGCTTCACCCTTGACCCTTACATCTCCCCCACTTGCTGGGTTCCACCATTATAGTTCCACTGATTTGACTTGTACTATTTCTCCAGACCGTTCTCTCTTTCCTCTTTTACAACCACTGCCTCGCATCTCCTGCTGCCATGCTCCTCTCTGTCCTCAGCATTACTCTTTCTGGCTTGCTCCTCTTCCATAATAATGAGTAATCTTAAAGGGAAACCAATGCCTCTTAGCTCAGCTTGAACCTCTTCAAAGCTCCCCATTGCCCTTAGGATAGAGTCCATATTAATTGGTCCTGGTCTCAATTCCCACTGAGCTTTCTCTATGCCATTGGTGGGCTCGCTCTGCCAGCCTCCTGCCAATACCAACAGGACTGCAGGCTCCCAGAGGCCGTGTTTATTCTTGTCTGTTTCTTCCATGCTGGCTGCAGTGCCCGGGAGGTACATAATAGGTGCCAAGTAAGTTTCATTGGCTAATTTTGAACAATTCAGTATCATAAAAGTCATATATCTAGAATGCTGCATTTCCTGACGTTATTTCTGAACAACCATTGATTATTAAAGACGTTCACATGCATGCCTTTTCTATTACCACACCATAAACTCCCAAAGGTAGCACACCAGACCCTTCCGCCTTGTGCTCCCCTAAATTCCAACCAGCAATCTGCACAGACACATGCTGGATGAGAGGGGTCCTGACTGAGACTGGCAGACAGAGCTGCAGTAGTTACTGAACATATGTCTGCCAAAAAAGACTTGAGTGAGGAAGGCTGGTCTCCTTGGAAGATGGTTCACAGAAGGTATTTTAGAACAGGAGATCAGAGCCCCCCTCTGGAAAGCACTCACCAATGACTTTAAATGCTACAAATCCTAAAAGATTTATACAAGGTGTCACCGGTGTGACACTGAAAAAAAAAATACAGACGACAGAGTTACTGAACCTTTTACATCTGAGCTTAACCCACACAAACGGATTATGGAGCTGCAGACAAAGCTCAGGCAATGAGAAACAGAGAAGGCACTCCCTGATCCACTCTTCAGTTATAACAGAAGTAGCCTTAAGAATTTCTGAGGAATTGCATTAACATGAGGTACTTGGCTTCTTTTCACCCTCTTGTTCTGACTCGCAATCTCGTCCCACAACCTGTGCGTCAGAATGAGACACTAATCAAATAAAGGGCACTCTAGGCATTCATTAGCTTATATATACAAGGGGTATAATAAGCATTAATCTAAGAAAAAATATTTAAATACAAATGAAAAAAATTGTGAGGCTTTAAAAGAAAACCTCTCTAAGATAAAAAAACACAGAATCTGTTATTAGCATTGCACAAGTTCTAGATTGAAGCATTCCAGAAAAGTATTAGTGTGAGTCCATGGTGCAAACCTTAGACTTTCTATCTCTAGTCTACCATCACCAACAGAAAGACTACAGCACCAGGCAGTGTCTTTATTGGGGAGTAGTACTTTACCATTTATTTCAAAAGACTCCATTGTAGATGACATGGATTGGTCCAGAGCAGCTCTTTCTCCAGTGGTAGCTAAGAATTCTTCCTCCTTGAGAATTTCCTGAGGTTCTTTCACTACACTTTATAGATGGTCAAAGTCCTGAAGCTAGCAGAAATGCTTCCCTCATGAGGAACCACTCGGGGAAAGATTGTTCCCATTTAACTACTGTAGCTAGTTGTATACCATGCAGCACTTCCTTTTGGCTCTGACTTCTGAATTTTCAGAATGTTTCCTGCCATGATCAGAACTGGCCAGTTCTCAAAAACAGGCTACTCATGCATGGAGCTCCTGCTTAGTGCAGCAACTTGTGAAGGCAGGTCAAGGTGGTTTTCCTTACAAGTCCTTGAAATTGCCCCTTGCTCCCAGCCCCTGATAGCAGAGAGTTGGATAACCCTGGGAAGGCCATTTCTCTACCTCTCCCTGCCCCTAGCTAAGCCCTGACCCAGTTCGCTATCCCAGGACCTCTCCAGGTCACACTGAAATCTCCCTCCTCTGACCTTCTTTTACTCTTGGAGTCAATCCTTGCTTCTCAAACGTGGACTGTAGACCAGCAGCATCAGCATCACTTGGAAACTTGTTAGACATGAAGTCTTGGGTACCATCGCAAATAGACTAAGTCCAGCTGTATGGTTAGCCAGATCCCCAGGTGGTGTATGTGCACATTAACATTGGAGAAACACTGCTTCAGGTCATGCGTTTTAGGATTCAGTTATATCTCCCCTTGTAGCTTGCCCATGCTCTGTGTGCATGTATGTGTTTTCTGTGGCCCTGGTTAGATCTGAGAAACTTGAGGGAAGAAACCCCTTCCTTCTGTCTCCCGTGTTGGGCATGCCCTACCGCAGACATTGTATGGGGCATTGGTTAAGACACAGACCCTAAGAACTTGAAAGCCCTGATTCTAATTTCTCCTCCTCTACCTAACAGCTATGTAACTGTGAGCAAGTCACTTAAACTTTAAGTGCCTTACTTTCCTCATTTGTAAAGTAGGAAAGTATGCATAGTAAATTAACTAAGCCACATAAAGTGGCTAAGATGGTATCTGGTGGACAATGAGCACTAAGGTAATGTGGCCCAGTTACCACAGGTGACACTTGGAGCCTACAGGACTTCTTTGCCTTATAGGAATTCATGGCTCAGTATGCAGGATAAATGTGGGTACGAGTGAAAAAAAAACAAAAAACCAGAAAGTTGTTGTTAGGTGTGGTGAGAATGAAAGTAGCTGAGAGGACAGAGTGGCCTGGAGTGGGGGAAGGGTGGGGTGGGAGTACCACGAGACTCATGGTCTGATCTGGGTCTAAAGGGATTACTACAGATTTTCCTGGAGGGAGAGGGAAGGGCCTGCAGGTAAAAGAAATGGCAAGAGTGGCCTCAAACTGGCAGGGAAGCACAGGCTTTGGGTCACTGGAGTATAGGAGGTGAGGAGGACAGGTGGCAGCACTGAGGCCAGGGAGGCTGACTCGCGCTCTCTTCTCTCTGTGAAGCGGCAGCGAAGGGGGAAGAGAAACTCAAGAAATGGAGTTGCTGGCAAAGCTTCACAAGGCAGAGGTCCCAGTGGTGTCTGCAATTTGATCATCCAAGAAGTCTCTGGTGCCGGCTGAGGGCTAGGGACAGAAGCCAGAGGAGAAAAGGTCAAAAGGAGATATCTGAAAGTGAAGAAGTGAAGGCAGCTAGTGACTCGGTCAGAAGTTTTGGATGTCAGTGGGCCACACAAAATAACGGAGGTTTCAGGAGGTTTCCCTGCCGGAGGGAAATCCCCTGGGCAAAGGAACCCATTTGCTTAAGTTGCTGCGCCTCCTCTTTCTGCCTAGTCAACTCAGCTCTGACCAAGGGTATCCTCATTCGTGGGGGAGAGGAGGGCCTCATTGGAAAACTGTGGGATCATTGCCTACTGCCACCATCCTTGGAGGGAGCATTTAGTGGATGTCAAGTATAGACATTTTGGATCTGGCTATGGGGCCAGACAGACTTGGAACCTGAATCCAATCTTCCATTAACTTGCTGTGTGACCTCAGTGACTAACTTAAACTCTCTGAACCCTAGCACACAGTCATAGTCTGTAGAACCATTAACTGTGATCCAGGATTTATCAGGTGCCAGACACTGGGCTGGGCTTTGCATTCATTCCTCAACCTTCACAACAACTTGTACCTTGCCTCAGATCTTTTGGTTAGAATGTGACATCCCCAGAATTCAAATTCAGAAGCCCCACCTTTACACCCAGGTTAATCCGGAGCTGGAACCCAGAAGTTTGCACGAGAGGGGCTTCTTGAAAACATGCACACCGGTCCCCACCTCCGGCCTGAGGCTCTGGTTTTAATAGCAGCCCTCCCTAGGACAGCTAAGCTGAGGACCCTGCACGGAATAGCATGTGGTACCTGCAGCACCAAGACACATGTGGGCCATCAGGACTCCATCCCAGGAGGCCCTAGTAGGTTGAACCATAAGAAATAACTGATATTCACCCTCTCAACATGCGATAAATGGCCACTTCATAGGATTCAAGCTAGTGCATCCAGCATGTAGGGCCAGGGCTAGAGTGAGGCAACTGAGGCACTAGCCTGGGATACAAAGGATTCAGGAAACAAGGTAAATAATATTTGAACACAATAATTTAAAATTAATGCAAAAAGCTCATCATGAACATTTTAAATGAAGACAGGATTCCATGCTGCCCTTGAAGATGACTAGTCACTCACTCACCTGGTTCCAGCCCCACTCATTACTCTGTGTATCTGCATCTCCATTTACAAAAGGAGATATAATAGTTGCCCTGTCTGCCCTTAGGGTGGGTGTGAGGATAAAACAAAATAAAAGAAGTATGAACACATCTGTAAATGAAAGGGCTCTCAGTGAAATAGCATCTGCTATCAAGCTGCTCATCATAATGCAAAACTCCTGCATTGTCAATGTTAACCTTAAAAATCCCTTAAATCTCCCATATAGTACAAAACATACAATTTGGAAAATTTGTGCCATATCTTTCCAAGGCCCATTCAGACACTTTTATCTTTAAGAACACAAGCTTACCTCTCTCGAGCATCAGATTAAGTGGTTGACTTGCATTTGGGGACAATGTTGTTCAAGAAATGCAGGTGTGGGCTTTATTTTTCTAGAAGATTGCATATAATTGGGCTGGTGAATGTAAATGTGTGTTCAGAGTGGCTCCAATGCAGTGATATAAATCTCTGATGTTCTCCAAAGTGATAGCCAAGGGATTCACAGTTCTTTAATAGACAGGAGTCATGGGGCTGGAGTCCCAGGCAAATGTTACCTCTGCAGAACTTGACTCTTTATGAACTAGTGGGTCCTAAACTAGTTTAGTTGATAGGCCAACTGGCAGGTCACTAAGAACTCCTGAGTAACCCCATTCAGGTTAAAATTGGGGCAACCATGTTGCTACATGATAGAAAATCCACTGACATAAATCTTAATGTTCAAAACAAACAAAACCCTGCAGCCAGCTGTCCTTGAGTCCCTGTCACACCTCATTAGCTATCCAGCCATTTGCCCCACCGTCTGTCTGAGCTCAGCAACAAAGACAATAGAAGAGGAACCTGTCCTAAAGACAACGTGTAGGAGACAGATATTAAAATTGCATCTATTGCCTGACCAGGCAGGCGGTGGCATAGTGGATAGAGCATCAGCCTGGGACGCTGAGGACCCAGGTTTGAAATCCCATGGTTGCTGACTTGAGTGCGGGCTCATCTGGCTTGAGCACAGGATCGTCAGCTTGAGCCTGGGATCATAAACATGACCCCAAGGTCGCTGGTTTGAGCCCAAGTCGCTGGTTTGAGCAAGGGGTTACTGGCTCAGCTGGAGCTTTCCGGTCAAGGCATGTATGAGAAAGCAATCAGTGAACAACTAAGGTGACGCAATGAAGAATGATGCTTCTCATCTCTCCTCTTTTCTGTCTGTATATTTCTGTTTGTCCCTCCAGATTTCTCTCAAAAATTTTTTTTCATCTATTGACTTTTTTTTTTCTGTCACTTGTGCATGACATTTAGTATCAGTGCCTGGTACTAAATGAAGCTTTACTGCTGATTCATTTTAAATATTTAAAAAACTACTGATTCATTTTAAATATTAAAAAACCCCAGCAGCACAAATGACCACCTACAGGTTACTAGACAAATAAAGATTAATAAATTGTGATACATCCATACAATAGATACTAACCAAAATATAATTGGGAAGAAAGAAATAAGCAACAACATGGATTAGTCTCGAAAGCTGTTGAATGACAGTAGGTAGACCTCCAAAGAGGACAGATTACATGAGTCCATTTATGTAAGGTTCCAGAAAAAGCCACACTCACCTATAGTGTCAGAAAACAGAGCCATGGTTTCCTGTGGGGAGGTGGAGGGAGAACTGACTGCAGGGGAGTACAGGGAAATTTCTGGGGTGATAATAACATTCTATATCTTGATTGGAGTGTTACAAAACATATTGAACTTGAAATGTGTAGATAATGTATATTGTTTTTACATTATATTTCAATAAAGTTAATTTAATATTGTGGATAAATTATACCTCAATAAAGTTAATTAAAATAGATATTAAAGGGAAAAGATGACAGAATCATTATTGTTGGTACTTGAGAGCCATTGAGCAGTGGTGTCAATCTCTCAGCAACAGGTATAAATGGGTTGGGGGAGTGGGCTGTTTCCCTAGGTGCAGCATATATGAGGCCACCCTTTCTTCCTTGTGCTCACTCATGTTCTGGAGTTGCTGGGTCAGGACTTCAGGCTTTGCCCTCAGAACAGAAGAGAGAAAAGGGAAGCAGACTGGTCTATGGTGAAACTTTCCCAGTGACACAGGACCTACCCAGGGTGAAGACAGACAAGGCAATTATGTCTCCCTGGTCAGATTCCAAGGTTACAAGTTCTCCTGACCCAGACATTATGCTTAGCCTTCTTGAGACCTGTACTGTTTCCACAGGGACCAAACCTTTTATTTCTTCAATTAAAATGTATTCTTTCTGGCCCTGGCCACTTGGCTCAGCAGTAGAGCTTCGGCCTGGTATGTGGAAGTCCTGGGTTCGATTCCCAGTCATGGCACACAGGAGAAGTGACCATATGCTTCTCCACTCCTTACCTTGTCCCTTCCCACAGCCATGGCTCAAATGAGCAAGTAGACCCGGATGCTGAGGATGGCTCTATGGCCTCACTTCAGGTACTAAAATAGCTCGGTTGCCAAGCAATGAAGCAGCGGCTCCAGATGGGCAGAACATCAGCCCCAGAGGAGGGTTGCTGGGTGGATCCCAGTTAGGGCGCATGCAGGAGTCTGTCTCTTTGCCTCCCTGCTTCTCACTTGTTTAAAAAAAATGAATTCTTTTCGAGGAGAGGTTTAGGCTTTGGAGATGATGCAGGAACAGTAGACAATGGGACCAACCAGGAACCTGGAAGATTCTGCAGAAGAAGTTGTTAAATACTCACTGAAAACACACTGGAATGCTACTTAGCCATAAAAAAGAATGAAATCTTGCCATCTGTAGCAACATGGATGGACCTAGAAGGCATTATGCTAAGTGAGATAAATCAGACAGAGAAAGGCAAATACCATATGATTTCACTTATACATGGAATCTATAAACAAAATAAATGAGCAAAAAGCAGACTCCTAGATACAGAGATCAGAATGATGATGACTAGATGGGAGCCTTCATCCTCTTCACACAACCAGCACTTGTAACATCACCAGTGAGCTCTGCATGGTGTCATTCTACGGTCGAGTTGTAGTCCTCGTTTTAATTATCAGAAGCACTCTATAGAGTTGCTCACTCTCTCTCCTGCGAGATAATCTCTTCAGTTTTCTTTTAAGACATAGTACTATCTGGATAGTTTTCCTGCCTCACCAGTCACTCTTGTTTATGTTGCTGAGTTTTCTTTTTCCACGCCTCTTAATATTAGAGTGACCCAGGGTTCTATTTCTTGCTGTCTTTTCCATTTATACTCATTTCCTTGGGGCTGTTAAGTAGTCTCATGGTTTTAAATTCTCCTTATGTGTCACTATTCACAAATGTATATTTCTTACTTTTTTTTTTTTCATTTAGTGAGGAGGGGAGGCAGGGACAGACTCCTGCATGCACCTGGACTGGGATCCACCAAGCAAGCCCACTAGAGGGCAATGCTCTGACCATCTGGGGCCCTTGCTCCATTGCAACCAGAGCCATTTTTTAAGGCAGAGGCCATGGAGTCATCCTCAGCACCCAGGGCCAACTCACTCCAATCAAGCCATGGCTGCAGGAGAGGAGGAGAAGAGAGAGAGAGAGAAGCAAGAGAAGGAGGGGTGGAGAAGCAGATGGGTGCTTCTTCTGTGTGCCCTAACCAGGAATCAAACCCAGGACTTCCACACACCAGGCCGACACTCCACCACTGAGTCAACCAGCTAGGGCCAATTTATATTTTTTAGAATATATTTCTTTCTTGAACATAAGACTCACATTTTTATATATGTGTTGTAGAAATGCATACCTCATTTTATTTCACTTTGCTTTATTGTGCTTCACAGATATTGTTTTCACAAATTAAGGGTTTGTGGCAATACTGCATCAAGCAAGTCCATTGACACCACTTTCCCAAAAACATCTGTTCACTTTCTGTCTCAGTGTCAGATTTTGGTAATTCTCACAATATTTTAAATTTTTTCATTATTATATTTGTTATAGTAATCTGTGATCAGTGATCTTTGATGCTACTATTGCAATTGCTCTGGGACACCATGAACCATGCCCATATAAAACAGAGAACTTAATTGATAAATGTGTATGTTCTGACTGCTGTTCCTCATCTTCCCTCTCCTCAAACTTTCCTATTTCCTGAAATGCAGCAATATTGAAATTAAGCCAATTAATAACCCTACAATGGCCTCTAAGTGTTCAAGTTAAGAGTATGTCTCTTGCTTTAAATCAAAAGCAAGAAATGATTAAGCTTAGCAGGGAAAGCATGTCAAAAGCCATGATAGACATCTTGCCCAAACAGGCAAGTTCTTGAAGGAAATTAAATGTTCTGCTGCAGAAAACTTGAAAATAATAAATTAAGACAGCCTTATTGCTGATGTAAAGAAAATTTTAGTTCTCTTGATGGAAGATCAAACCAGCCACAATGTTCCCTTAAGCCAAAACCTAATCCAGAGCGAGGCTCAGACTCTCTTAAATTCTGTGACAGCTGAGAGAGCTAAAGAAGATGCAGAAGAAAAGCTTGAGACAAGCAGAGGGTAGTTTAGCAGGTTTAAGAAAAGAAGCCATCTCCACAGCATGACAGCACAGGCTGACACAGCCTGTGCTGATGGGGGACCTGCAGCAAGCTCCCCAGAAGACTAGCTAAGACAACTAATGATGATGGGTACATTAAATGACAGATTTTCAATGTAGGTGAAGCAGCTTTATATTGGAAGGACATGCCATCTAGAACTTGTACAGTAGAGAAAAGAAATCAATGCCTGGCTTCAAAGCTTCAAAGGACAAGCTAACTCCCTTCTTGGAGATTTATATCGTTGGTGACTAAGTTAAACCCAACACTCATTGACCATTCAAAAAAAACGCTAGAATCCCCTAAGAATCAGGCTAAATCTCCTCTGCCTGGGATCTACAAATGGAACAGCAGAGCCTGAGTGACAGTGCATCTGCTTACAACATGGTTTACTGGATATTTTAAGCCCACTGTTGAGACCTCCTGCTCAGAAGAAAATTCCTTTCAAAATATGACTGCTCATTGACAATAGACTGGGTTACCCATGAGCTCTGATGTAGCTACACAACAAGATTAATGTTTTCATGCCTGTTAACACCACATCCGTTCTGTGGCCACTGATCAAGGATTAATTTCTACTTTCAAGTCTCATTATTTAAGAAATACATTTTGACAGGCTATAGCTGCCACTGGCAGTGATTCTACTGATGGGGGGCAAAGTAAATTATAAACTTTTTGGAAAGGATACTAGAGGCCATTAGACACATTCATGATTCACGGGAAGAGGTCAAAATATCACAGTAATAAAAATTTAAAAGAGGTTTATTTCAAACCTATTGGATGACTTTGAAGGTTTCAAAACTCTGGTGGACAAAACAACTAGAATTAGAAGTAGAGCCTGAAGATGTGGCAGTATTGTTGCAATCTCATGATAAAACTTTAATAGGTGAGGAGTTGCTTCTTGTGAGCAAGCAATAGAAGTGATTTCTTGAGATGGACTCTACTCCTGGTGAAGATGCTGTGAGGATGGTTGAAATGACAACAAAGGATTTAGAGTGTTATGTAAACTTATTTGGTAAAGCAGTAGCAGAGTTTGAGAGAATTAACTCCAATTTGGAAAAAAATTCTACTGTGGGTAAAATGGTATCTGACAGCATCAGGTGCACAAGAACTCATTCGTGAAAAAAGAGTCAATAGATATGGGCCACTTCAGAAATTGCCACAGCCACCTCAACATTCAGCCGCCACCACCCTAATCAGTCAGCAGCATCAACAGTGAGGCTGAGCTCTCCGCCAGCAGAAAGATTATGACTCATTGAAGGTTCAGATGATGGTTAAGCTTTTTCAGCAATAAACTATTTTTAATTAGGGTATGTACATTGTTTTTTAGACATAATGCTTTTTCACACTTAGTAGACTACAGTATGTAAACATAACTTTTATATGTATTGGGAAATTAAAAACTTTGCATAATTCCTTTTGTTGTGGTAGTTGCTTTATTGCAGAGGTCTGGAACTGAACCTGCAGTATCTCCGAAGAATGCCTGTAGACATCTCGAGCTCTACATTAAAGCTGAATTCCTGGTATTTCCTCCATTATAGTTGATGGCAATTTCATCCTCCCTATAGTATCAATCAAAAATTGTGAAGTCAGCCTTGACTCCATCTCTCTCACTCCCTTCATAACCTCACATTTAATCCATTAGACAATCCTTTGGCTTTTTATATATTTAAAAATACATAGAGAATTTGAAATTTCTCATCACTTCACTGTCATCACTCTGGTGCAAGTCACTATAATCTGTCACTTGAACTACTTCAAGAACTTTCTGATTGACGTCCACATTTCTAACCTTGCTACATTCAGTATAGCGGCCACAATTATTCTCTTAAAATATAAGTTAGGCCCTTGCTGGTTGACTCAGTGGATAAAGTGCTGGCCCAGCCTGCAGACGTCCCAGGTTCATTGCCCAGTCAGGGCACACATGAGAAGTGACCACTGGCTTCTCTTCCCATCCCTCTCCCCTTTCTCTCTCTCTTTCCCTTTTGCAGCCAATGGTTCGATGGGTTCGAGTGTCAGCCCTAGGCACTGAAGATAGCTCAGTTGATTCGAGCTTCAGCCACAAATACAGATTGCTGGTGGGTCCCGGTGGGGGTGCATGCAGGAGTCTGTCTCTCTGTCTCCCCTCCTCTCACTTAAAAAGAAAAAGAAAAGGAAAAAACCTAAATCAGGAGTAATGTCAGGGAGGATGGTAGAGTGGAAAGTAGCAGGAATCTATCTCCCCAGCTAGGCAACAATCATAATTGCAGAAATAGTCTAAGGTGACTACTGTATTTTGTAACTCTAGAGTTTACTTGAAACAAGTAGCTTCCAGGAAACAGCTTGACCAGTAAATTATAGTTAATTTCTATCAATTTCTGTTATCAGCATGGTGGCAGCTACTCATCTCCTACTTACCCTCAACCCAACAGTAGGCAACTGTGAGGACAGCAACCCACACTTCTGGCATGACTTGCTAAAAGGCCAGAGGGAGTGATAAGGACCTTGTCCTCTAGATATCAGGATTCTGTGTTTAACTATGGATTTTTGCTTCACATTACTGAGGGAAATGTGTAGAGGCTGTACGCCATTGTTTCAACCCTCACCAGCTAAATTACCTTCCAAGAGATTTAAAGAAGCAGCAGCTGTTGTTCTGGACATTCAAAACCACCTGATAACTGGTGGGATTTAGAAAGCATGACCAGGTATAAAAAAATAAGTCAGTTTTCACCTTCTTATTAGGAGCAAACCTCCTTCTCCCCTGTTATGCCTCTCTCTTCTGGTCCCCAAATGTGTGGAGGTATTTCCCCACACTAAGCAATTCTCTGTGATACCAGATGGGTACCCTGTAATTTAATTCAATTCTGACACTATCTACCCAGAGACAGAGGCATCAGATCCCACAAGTTTATAGCTCAGTCCCACGAGACTCTCTCTCTTTACCCCAACCTGTCACACACACACACACTTCAGACACCAGTGAGAAGCCCAGGTGATCATCTGTTATTCTTTATTATTATTATTATTTGTATTATTAGTTTTTGAGAGAGGAAAAGAGAGAAACATTGATTTGTTGTTTCAATTATTTATGCACTCTTTGGTTGATTCTTGCATGTGCCCTTCTGGGGATCGAACCCACAACCTTGGCATGCCAGGAAGATGCTCTAATCAGCTGGCTACCAGGCTGGGACCCATCTCTGATTCTGGTCAACTGGCTATATTAGAGGTTCCAAAGCACCCTCTCCCCTTGGTTTTGATCACAAAACCCATGAAAACACTTATTTCCATTAATCAGTCTGTTAAAGGATGTGATAAAGGGTACAGATGGACAGTCAGATGAGGAGATGGACAGGGCAAGGTCAGGGAGGGTCCTGAGTGCAGGACTTCTGTCCCCATGGGGTGTCACCCTCCTGGAGTGTGGATGTGTTCACCAGCCTGGAAGCCCTCTGAACCCCATGCCATTGGGATTCATGGAGGCTTCCACAGGTAGGCATGACCGATTGTTAACTCCAGTTTCAACCCCTCTCCTGTCTATTGAAGATGAGGAAGGGGCTGAACATTCCAAGCTTCTAATCAGGGCTTGCTTTTTTTTGTTATTAGTCCCCACCCCCCAGGAGTCAGCCAGGAGACTACTCAGAATCATCTCAATAGAACAACAAAAAATGCTCCTACGCTCCTACTGTTCTTATCACTTAGGAATTTACAAAGGTTTTAGGAGTCCTGTGTCAGAGATGTGGTCAAAGACAAATATTAAAGCAGCAGGTGTATGTATTCACTTTTTCTTAGGGAATTACAGGGGATAGAGGAGCTCTGTGCCAGGAACCCAGAGAATAGAGAAACACAGGATCAGAAGTGACTTGAGGAAACCTTAAGCACAAAGACACCTTATAATAATAATAAAATAACAAACAAATTAAAAAGAACTAGCAAATGTTGTGGAAGAGGGAGATTCTAATTCATAGATTGACCACGTTACAAAATGTGCTTAAAAAAAAACAAAATTAAACTAAATTTGAAAATCTAACTGGCTCTATGAAGCAATTGATGACTCAGGCAGCCTCCCATCTAGGAACTGGAAGGCACTCTGAGGAGCTGTGCAATATGGAAAAGTATTATATAAAAAGGGGAGGCAAGGGAGCTATTAACATAAAAAAGATTATTTTTGAACCAGGACATCTTTTGGGGGAAAGGAAACTGGCAAGAGTTTTCATCATGCACATAGCCTCTTCTTTGTATTGGGAGTGGAGGATAGGAGGGCCTGTGTGACAAGATTAACTCATTGGTGTTAACCAGACAATCTCAGACTGGTTAAGATTATACTTCTGGAAGAGGTCAAAACAGAAATTAGGTTAGGTATTAAATCTAGGTTTGGCCATTGGCACTAGTGATGCCATTTTGAGCCTGTAGTTTTCTCTTTAACAAGTTATCCTGTTTGATCAAACTCTCAGCTTAACTTCTCTACAGCTCTGTTGATCCTTGGTATGACATGATACTTCTGTTTAATCTCCATGATATTAACAAGTCACAGATCCAGGTTCATAATCCTTGAATCAGTCATTCTCTTCATTCTTTCTTTGTTGTTTTAGTCTTATGGAGATCATTTGCTGTGCAGTTAGCAGCTGCAAACATACCTTTAAAGCTCTTGAAAGAACACAGGGACAAGGAGATTATCCTGATAGCTATAATAAGCAGGATAATTACCAATGTTTGGAGTGCACTTCAGAGCCACAGCTCCCAAGACCCTAATCAAACAAAGAAAGATCCAGTTGAAAAAGTCATTCTTTTAAGCCAAGTGGTTTGCTCAATGATCTTATGTAACTGAGTTTCAACTTCCCCAGAAGTGTTGCTCCAGATCCAGCAGGTGGTGTTGGCCTCAGCACAGATATCTTCTTGCTCAGCAGAGAGTCTAAGGATCTTTGCTGGGCAGCTAATGCCTTAGCCACAGAATCTTCAATGTCTCCAAGAGGTAAGAAGAGGTTTCTGATTACATTCCCACTTATTTCTATTCCTAACTAGGAAAATATAGCTGTGCCAAAGGAAGTGATTCCTTGATCATGAATGCTTCCTGGTAGGTCCTTTCTAGGGGCACAACTAAACAATTTAAAAGGCTTTGTTCAGCTGTGAACCAGCCATCCAGGCATTCAGAGGCCCAAGGAGAATAATACACCACAGACAAAGATTAATCCTGTTGAGACACATTTAAAGCAGAGGTAAATTAGGTTTTCTCCCAGCCAGAAATACAAAAGTTATTCTAAATTCCATAGCTTACTCCCTTAGCAATGGACTGAGAGATACAGATGATTACGGTATATTTCCAGGTTGCTGCCAGAGTAAAGGAAAAAGAGAAAAGAAGAAAAGTTTCATGTTTTGAAGAAGTAGAAAGTCCAAAGTTTTGGGTAGAAGCAGTTTCCATGGGTGTCAGGTGCTTCTCTTCCTAATCAATTTGATTTGAAGGTTTCCAGCATTTGTGCAAGAATAGATGCCAAGTGAGGTCTTCATCAGTTGTGAGATGTATAGCTGAAGTTCAAGCCCCTATGTCAGACTGCTATCTGGGGAGTAAGGAGGACCTGAGATAGTCCCTTCCAATGAGCTTAGTGATTCCCAGTTAAAAGGGCAGGAGAAAATGAGAACTTTAGTATTGTGAGTTGTAGCCACAGACATTTTAGAAAACTAAAATTCAGATGCAGTCCAATTTATAGTTACGTACCAAACCTCAAAGACAATGAATGGCATTAGAGTCTAATATCTACAAATACAAATACTTTACTGTAAAAATGACTAACTGTTATCTGAACCTTCAGTAAATTATAATCTTTTCTCTGGTGGAAGTTCTTGCCTTGATGTTGGTGGTTGCTGACTGATTAGGGTGATGGCTGCTGAATGTTGAGGTGGCTGTGGTGATTTCTTAAAATGAGACAATAAAGTTTTCCACATTGATTGACTCTGTCTCTCATGACTGCTTTCTCTGTAGCATGTGATGCAGTTTGATAGCATTTTACCCACAGCAGAACTTTTTTCAAAATTAGAGTGAGCCCTCTGAAGCCCAGTCTCTGCTGTATCAAGTAAGTTTATATAACATTCTAAATGCCTTGTTGTAATTTCAACAGGCTACACACCCATCTTCACCAGTAGATTTCACTCAAAAAAACACTTCATTGCTCATCCATAAGAAGCAACTCCTCACCCAGTCTACTTCTGCAGCAATAACTCCTCATTGCCAGATTGTCACACCCGATGCCCTTGAAACGTGATAATAGTCTGCCACTAAATCGGAGAAGCGAATATGGGTAAACATGGCAATAATTTAAATAGTCAGTGCTATGGGAATCCCAAGACAGCCACTTACTCTTCAAGGCTCCCTGGCAAACCTTGCTTTTCATATCTTGTTTTCCTTCATTTACCAAGTTCATTTAAGCTGAACTTCATTCAACTATCCCTTAGTATGGGTGATTAGTATGTCTTCTGTTATTGTTGTATGCATGTTTTCCAGATGCATTGAGGCCTTTCTCTGCCACAAGGCTGATGCCTGCACAGTGGCAAAGGAGCGCTTAGCAAGTTTGTGTCTCACTTTGGGAACACCTTTCACAATTTCTAGTGATTGAGGTGCTCACTTCACTGAACAGAGCAAGCAATCCTTGGCAGATAGCCTTGGAAACTTCTTGACATTTTCACTCTTCCTTTCACCTTCAATCATCAGGCAAAGTCAAGGGAACTAATGAAAAAACTGGATTCAAGCAGAAGAAGTCAATTACATTGACTGTATAAACTGAGGAGGATGCCTAATGCTGTCTGAGTCCATGCATGTCTCTCTCAAACATGACATTCCAGTCAAAGCCTCACATTGGTAATATAAGCAATGTTATATTAATTTTCTTCTATATTATTGAAATTCTTAACCTTTAGAAACCTTAATACCTCATGAAAAAGTAAAAGTAAGCAACTATGAGTTGTCACAGCAGGAGTCTATAGATTGACAAAGACATGAATACATGTAATGACCTCTAGAAAAACAGACTCTTTCATTGAAAAACATATTTTATAATTTTTAGAAACATATGCTTCTTCAACAAAGTAACAAATATTCTGTTTACTAATCTAAATTTGTCTTTTAGTTTCTTTGTAATAAGAAACCAAAAGTAGATAAACCTGCATTCAGTATCTAAGGTTTTTGTGTTTTATCTCATTGGGAAATTATCTAGATAGTCAATGACTATCCATCATTTAATTTAACTAGCAAAATTAAGTTTTAATTTGCCAGAGATTGCGGAAACCATTTTAAGTACAAATAAAATATAATTATTGCTTAAAAGTTTACTTAAAGCTTTTCATTTTATTTAAATCTACTTCATTTATTAGTTCTCAACAATTATGTTTAGATTACTCATGAAAACTTTATGAAATCAATTATTCTCCTAAGCTATTTTTCTGCTGACAAACTTTGTAAGAGATAAATCATGAACTAATTTTAGTAAGCTCAGATAAAATAAAAGTTTTATAGAAAATGTTCATAATTCTAAAGACAGGTTTTTTAAAATTAATTAAACCAACAGTTTAAATTAGCTTTAATACCAAATATTTCTCCAGAACCTGAAAAACATTTGAATTAGTTTTTACTATATTTCTCGTGTGTGTGTGTGTGTGTGTGTGTGTGTGTGTGTGTGTGTGTGACAGAGACAGAGAGAGGGAGGACAGATAGGGACAGACAGACAGAAAGGGAGAGAGATGAGAAGCATCAATTCTTTGTTGTGGCACCTTAGTTATTAATTGATTGCTTTCTCATATGTGCCTTGAACGGGGGACTACAACCGATCGAGTGACCCCTTGACCAAGCCAATGACCCTGAGCTCAAGCTGGTGAGCCTTGCTCAAACCACATGAGCCTACGCTCAAGCCAGCAATCTTAGGGTTTCAAACCTGGGTCCTTCGTGTCCCAGTCTAATGCTCTACTGAGCCACCGCGTGGTCAAGTTACTATATTTCTTAATTTATATTAGTGCTTAATTCATTTAAGCCAATTAAACAGAGGTCTTTACAAACCAATTTTAGCAAAATCATCTGGAGATAGGCAGACATACACATATATAAACAGATGCAACCAAAACCCAGGTAGTTTTGTTTTAAAATTTCAGCCATGAAACAGGTAGAACATTGCAAAACTCACTAGTTTATAAATAACAGTTGGGATAAATTAGGTTTATTTGTTAAGATGACTAAGGCTTTTACCACATGTGAAAAGGAATTTGAAGATTTGTATTTGTCCTTGGTGAACAATTTCTAAAGAAGCTTGGAGTTGGGCAGCTAGATTTAGATGAGGGAACCTGCTGAGCTGCATGGGCATTTAAAGAGCCCTCCTCTTCCATTGTTTTCCTTTGGTTTCTGGCTCAGGCTCAGGGAATGATAGACTATGAATACATCCCTGATTATTTGCACGAGACCTACAGAGTTGCTGAGCGGGCCTAAAAATTTCTGTCAGACTTTGAATATTAGCTTTCAATTCTGCAAATCTCTTTTATCATAGAGTTATTAAAATGTTTGAAATGTCTTGTTACATTTCAGGCAAGGTAAACAGTAGAAAATTTTGAAGCCTTGCTCAGATGGCAAAAGTAGTATTTTAGGATTCTTTTAGACCTGTTTTTGAAGTCATTTAGTCTTTTAGAAACTTCTGCATAGCTTTCCATTGTCTCTGAGAATCCCTCACTGAAGGGGGGGCGGAGTCTAGACTCTTAAGGTGAACTAAACTAAAACAAAGGTCCCTCAGAATGGCCATTAGAATTTTAAATTGTTTTAGCTAAGTCGGTCCATTTTATTAAAAAGGCACAAGAGGAGGAACATGTACAAAAAAGAGTGTTTGTACATGTAACCACCTGGAGTTTCCAAGGAAGACTTCAGATGACAGTCCCATGTCAAAGAAAAATGTCTTTGAGAACTGGTACAGAGAGGGACAGAAAGACAAAACAAATGCCAAGTGTAAGTCTCAGGTAATTTCTTATGCTTCCGAACCACTGACTACAGCTGACCCGGTCGCCAGCCCCAAGTAGATTCCCGTGCTTCTGACCTACTGGCTACAACTGCCAGGAATTCCCAGTTTATTAGAGCAGCTGCCAAATTCATGCTGATCTTGTCACTATGGCTGTAGACCCCAGCTGTTGAAACTTTGTGTACTTATCTTCTGATTTCAGTTATAGGAAAAAACACAAAAGAAGGAAGAGGGACTAGAATAATAAAAATTGACCCAAGCTGGCCTGAACCAAGATGACACTGAATGTGACTGCCAGGAGAACTGAACCTCATTATACCTTAATTATAATATATTAGCATGCTAACTGACACAGCCTGGCAGCATGACTGATCCGATAAGTACTATATAAGGAAAGAAAAGAGGTGGCCCCTCAATTCCAAGAAGAGGTGGCCCATTACCTGAAAACTAATGCATGTACCTCCCCCTCATTAGGTTACCCCCACAAAAATCTCCCTCAGACTTCTTTAGAAAGAAAAGTTGATCCATGACTTCAACTTTTACTTCTCCATTCTCTGGCCCTTGAATACAGCCTGTGCTACTGAACCCTTAGCTTCGGTTTTATTTTTGGAAGGAGAAAGAACCATTAGAAGGACAAAGAGTCCTCCCAGGGGATAGGGTCCACACAGCAAGGGCTTGGATGATCTAAATTGATAACAACATGGGCACCTTACAGATGGTAAGGACCAAAGAGAGTATCTGCATAGGTCAAAAGCCAAACTCTCATGACTAAAGAAAAAACTTCATTTGATTTAACCTCCAGTAAATTTCCTTCTTACAACAAATGACATAGAAAACAAAGAAAAGAAACTAAAAAGTATGCAACAAAAATGAGTACATACCCACCAGGGGGAAAAAATTCCTATGAACTGCTCACCCCTAGGGCAATTCTTACAACAATTAGAACCATGAAAGAAGCCCCTTCTGAGAAAAAAGAAATTCTTCATGTGATAGCAAGTCCATGTTATTCACCCACCAGAAACATCTTATAAGCTTAAGAGCAAATAATGTTTCATGATTCTGGTTGGGCAGATAAAATATATTATGCACACTTTGTTAAAGATGGCGCTGCCCACGTGCAAGCTTTAAGAGTAAGCTTTTCCCCACACCCTTGACTGATTGGATGATGTGGGGTGGTGTACTCTCATGAGGAATCCTCCCAGTATGTCTCAGATAAGTGACTTTGTATCTGAGAATTCTTTGTTTGTAGAGTGGATTAAAGGTTTGGATTCTACACTATAAAGTGGGGCAGGCTGGGAGCTTGCTCTTTCTTGGTTCCTGAGGTATTAGAGAGGAGAGCAGATTAAGGCCACGTGGAGGCCAGGAGAAGCAGCCAAGGTGGTGGAGTGCTGAGGGAGAAGCCAGTGTGTGCAGAGAGAAAGAGATGGGGGACAGAGGAGAATAAGTCTGGTGAGCTAGAAGCTTTTGATTATAGGAAACTCGTACAAGTCAGTAGCTTTGTGAGCACTGAGTGAGTGGGTTTTGGAGCCCAGTGTGTGTTTTTGCTTGCCCACCGGTGCAAGCTAGAATGAAAACTGATGGCTCACCAGTTCTTGGCTCCGTTGTTTCATTACCAACTGTTCGAATCCAATGTGAACCTGCATTGGCCAGGCGGCCTTGTTAATGGCCCTGACTACTGGCTTTACAATTCTAAAAATAGTTTTAAAAATCTCATGGTAATATTAAACTTTAGAGTTTTGCTAAAGTTAAATGATTAAAAGTTATTCTTAGGTTATTCCTAAATAAGAAAATTTTATCATACCAAGTTATGTTTCTTACTGACAATTTTTGTAACAAAGGTTACATGAATTTGACTAGTAGACCTAGCTGGAATAAAGTATTTTTGTTTGCATTATATTCAATGTTTGTCTGCATTATAATCAAAAGACATACCTATCTATTTTTAAACCAACAAACTTCAATTAACTTTTATTTATTATAGATTAATCTTAGATCACGTCAACTGGAAAAGCATTTGGGTTAGTCTCTATATTTCTGAGTTTTAAAATACCAACTCTTATAAGTTCTTGCCTTCAAAACAATGAATTTTAATTTATTGAATTAATTTTAATGATAATTATCATAGGTAAAAAAATCTCACATTTACAACACATAGAGACAGATACACATTTGAAATAATTACTAATATTTGTGGAAAAGACACCCAAGATTTTTCATATAGCCAAAGTTCAAATATTTTCTCCCTTATTTATTTATTTATGAGAAATATTTGTATTTTAAAGAATGGCTCTTAAGTCCTAGAGAAGATGGTGGTAGTAAATCTATATTACAAAGACATTGAGAAGATATTCAAATATTCTCCAAGACTATATTTTGGGGGTATACTTGTAGAACAATTATGTTTCCAATATTTCAATATCTATAACAGTTTAGAGATAAATAGTAGAGGTTTTAGTGATTGACAAAACGTATCAATGCACCCACCCTCCTATTGTCAGAATGTTTCGTTCCCTATGACTACATTTAGCCGAGGGGAGGAGGCCTAACATTTCCAGGCAGATTCTTAATATCAGTTTCCAATTTAGTTGAATTTTTTGTCCTAAAGTTATTAAATATTTTCAAATGTCTTGTTGGGTTTTAGTTGGAACAAGCAATAAAGATTTCTGACAGTATTTAAAAAACCCTCTGATCTTAATTTTAGTTTCCTCTAGCTCTTTAAGGGAATAATGTATTAGTTTACCAAAACAACCTTCAGTTTTGTAAACACTGCGACAGGCCTATATGAGGGCATTTAAGTTGATGTTGAAGAATCTAACTAAGGCTTTTGAGAACAATCTCATTTTCATAGCCTGAGGTTGCCAGTCTGCTCTCGGGTCAAGGCACATAGGAGAAGCTGTCAGTGTACAACAAAATGGAGCAACGAATAAGTTGATGCTTCTCTTCCTCCCTCTCTCTTTCTTCTTTCTTATCTCTCTCTTTCTTCCTCTCTTTCTCTCTCTCTCTCAAAAATAATTTAAAAATAAGTATAAGTTTCAATACAGAAAGAAGATAAAACAGTTATAAACATTTAAAGACCTAATAACAGAACCTCCATATAATGGGAAGCAAAAATTGGCAGAATCGAAGGAAGAAACAGACAATTTCACAATAATAGCTGGAGACTCTAATACACCACTTTCAGAAATAGGTGGAATAACCAGACAGAAGGAGGATAAGCAAGAAAATAGAGGACTTGGACAGTACAGTAAACCCACGAGACCTAACAGACATGTATAGGGACTGTAGCCAGCCACAGCAGAATGCACCTTCTCAAGTGCACATGAAATCTTCTCCAGCATGCACAGTATGTTAGGCCACAAAACAAGTTTTGATAAAATTTAAAAGATAGATAGTAACTTCTCTAATGACAATGAGATGGAGTTAGAAATCAGTAATAGAAGGAATACCTGAAAATTCACAAAAGTGGAAATGAAGCGATATGCTTTTAAGTAACCTTCTTTTAAGGTCAAAGAAGAAATTACAAGTGAACGTAGAAAATTCTTAGAGGTGAATGAAAAGCAGAACATAACAAAATTCATGTCCACTCACAATGCTTAAAATAAATATTATGTTACATACATTTTATCACAATTTTTAAAATGTAAGGCACCTTGGCCAGAATGGCCTAATACCATTCTCTGTTGTGTAACAGGCACATACACAAAGCGTATTTAGAGGATGGACTTCTATCTTCTCCTTCTCTTCACCCTCAAGCCTGTCCCTGCTCCACTGTGCCCAAGAAGTCCGAGTGCAGAGGGACATGGCCTTTGCAGAGAGGGTTCATTCACTAGTTATCCAGTGTCATATGACTCTGTGGGAGACTCAAGAACTGAATGGGGTGATTGGAAAGTAAAAAACGGAAGTGGCTGCCTGTGAAAGAGGCCCCAGGGTTAGAATGATTATTAGGCTTCTGGCCCTGAGAGGGCTGACTGGGCCTGTGGACTGCAAGCACAGGTAAAGAAGGTTCCCTGTGCAATTTCATGGAGTCCCAGAGAGCACCTACGGAGCTTTGGGGCGGAGAAGAATACTGAGTTGCAGGTTGGAGCAACTGATAGAAGAGGAGATAGATGATACATGATTGTTGCATGTATCATGGTGGACAGCTGGCTGGACAGATCCAAATAAAATTCTGGGTCATGTTATTGCCATGTTGGCTGAAGCAGGGGTGCCCTGAAGTCAGGGTAATATAGTCAGGCTGTGGTCAGGATGGGTGAAATCAGTGCTCACTTAATTGTTCCACCTGAGCTAAGTTCAGGTACAAGTGGAGAGGAGAGACTTTCTCAGGTCACTACATTTAGGACTATTGAAATTGTGATATATCCTTGTTCAGGATCACCAGAGTGGAAATTTGTGGGCTTGGGGGCTGTCTAGCATCTATTTTCCTTTTCTAGGGCACCCAACTTTTTTTATCATATTAGATTTTCCTTATTGTCATTTACTTCCCCACAGTTATAATCAGGGTGTCTGCAGTACCCCACCAAAGAAGTAGGCCCACAAACAAAGCTAGGTCAATGGCATTATCCCTTTCTGGTATAGAAGTTATAGGCAGAGGAACATTAGCCTAAAAATAGTTGGGGTTTTAGTCCTCCCTAACAGTGTTGCCCTGAGCTGGCCATTCCTGCTGTCTGACACCCTCTAAAACTGCCTCCGTTCCTCTCTTTTCAAAGTCCAGTTCTTTCTCTCAAATACAGAAGTCGCCAACATGCTTCCAATAAATTTTTTCTGCTAAAGTTGGTTAGTTTAGCTTCTATTGCATATAAATAAAGAACCCAGGCTCCCCTAGCTCTGTAGAAAGGGCTTCCAGGGCCTTCTTCAGGCCTTCTTTCTGCTCATACCTCAGGTCTGTGTGCCCTGTAATTCTAGATTCCCAGAGATTGGATAAGGCATTCCCTTCATCAGCCATAACCTCATGGAACCCAATCAGCCAGAGCTCAAACCAGGGGCAAAGGAGGATCACAGTTTAAAAAACTGATACAGGTGATTTACTCTTAACCTATTTCGTTCCCCAATTCAAATCTAATAACTACACTGAAAAATAAAACTTTTGTTGCATCAAGAAAAACACTTGTTCTTACCTAATTCGAGTGTGCTGATCTCAAATCTGACATTATTTTTCTCTGTAAGGTACAGTTCTTTTGCAATTCAAAATTTTAGGTTTTCATCTTATAAAATTTTCAACATTTAATTTAACATAATGAAGTAGAATGTCTTCTTGGGCATCATCTTTGTGAAAATATAATAATTTATATAATGCAGTAAATACACTAATATACTAAAAGATATGATTGCATCAGAATTTGTCTACAATTTTGAAATAGAACATATTAAAACACTTCTTTTAATCATAAAATTTGCCCAAAACTTATTTAAATTCTATTCAGGCAAAAAATTGCATTTGTAGCTCTTACGTTTGTGTACATGTTGAGGACAATCTCATTTGATGCTCCAGCAGTAGTCTGCTCATCACTAACAGCTCCAAGATTTTCAGGAAACTTATCAAGGTGACTGTTCAAGAAGTGAATGTTAACGTTCATGTTACATCCAATGTCGCAGAAAGCCAACAGCATCCTTTGAACCAGAAGTTCATAGTTCTCTACTTTTTGGTTGCCAAGAAAGTTCTTTGTAACTGCCACAAAAAGACTGCCATGCTGCTTTCTCCTCCTTATTCATCTTCCTGACAAATTCTTCGTCACGTATGAGGGTTTGAATTTGAGGTCCATTGAATACACCTGCTTTTATCTTCTCAAAAGACAAGGCAGGAAAAACAGAAATAATATGTTGAAAGCATTCACTTTCTCTATTCAAAGCCTGAACAAACTGCTTCATTAAGCCAAGTTTGATGTGAAGTGGGGGAAAAATGACCCTGTCTCGATTAACTACAGGTTCATTCACAACATTTTGCATTCCAGAGGTTCACGTTTTGGCCACTCCTTCTGTGTCCAGTGTTTCTTCCAAGCTCGGCTGTCCCACAAACACAGAAAGCAAGGATACTTCGTGAAACCTCTCTGTTGTCCTAGCAGGAAATTGACCATTTTAAGATCCACACAAATGATCCAGTTATGCTCCTCATACTTCAGAAAGTCGAGGACAATTTTTATGTCATTATAATCTTCTCACAGATGAGTTGAATAACCAATTGGAACCACTGCATAAACATTACCGTTATGTAGGAGAATACATTTTAGACTCCATTTAGAGCTGTCAAGAAATAGCCATCATTCTGTTGGACTGTAAGTGGTAACACCTAGCTGGCTGAGAAGACTACTGATATCATGACAGTAAACAAAGTGTTTGTCTTCAGGAAAAAAAGTCCACAAAAATTTGTTCACGCTTCCAGAAATGGGATACTTTAGCTGACCAGTAAAGTACATTCTTTTCTTGAAACCTGGAGGCTAATAACTCAGCTGCTTTCTTTGATAGGCCCAAATCTCTTACTAAGTCATTCAATTGAGATTGGCTAAACTGCTGAGGGGTTAATGACTGCTTGGCATCAGAAGACCTTTCAGATTCTACAATCATTTCCTCATGCATCTTATCAAAATACACTTGATCACCATGTTCACTTTCTTCATCCTTAGAAGAAATAAAACCATTGAAAACTGGAACCAGGAGTGTCTCAGAGTGTGGGATAGCTCAAATTGCTGAAGGAATATGCGATCATATGCCGTTTTTTCTTGCCGGTGCCCTTTGTATGGATCAGACAGAAATAACGGTCACTGCTGTGGTCCTTAGGTTCATGCCAAACCATGGGAATAACAAAAGGCATTCCTTTGCATTTTCCTTTTGTCCAGTCATGAAGCAATTTCCTCACAATTATGATACACTATATGAGGAGCCCAATTCTTGTCTTGATTGTCAAGGTGAATTTGAAAATAGGCAATATGTGCACGTGTCATAAATGATGAAATATTGCGCCTTTGACGTTGAAGTGTGTAACAGCCACATATAGAACAGAAGGTGTCAGGATTATTCTTACATTTATGCCTACTTGAGGAAACCATGATTCAATCTTAAAACAAAATAAGAGGGTGTTTTTAATCAGATAATAATTTTTACATTTTAAACACTACAATTATGTAAAAGTGATGTTTGTAAAAGATTAACTGTCTTGTGGTTATGTTCAATCCAAGAATCGTTGCCCTTTAACTCCAATTAAAAAACCAATGCAAGCCATTAACTATAACAAAAAGAAATTAAAGTTGCATAAAAACTAGAGCATTCACTTAAAACAGGTTTCATATTTGGAATCAGCGATGCAGAGATATATAGAAACAGTTCTAAAACCTCATGCAACAAAAAATGAAAAAAAATTGTTCCCCAGTGAGCTATTGATCCTTTTTTGGCAGTTGTCAATTTTACCTATTTTTTTTCTTTTTATTTTTTAAATTTATTGCTAAATTTAGTGTAACACCCTCAACCCACCGCATCATGCCCCTCATGTCCCATGAAAAATCTGCATTCCCATTTCACCCCTTTTGTCCCGCCCCCCCCCCCACCATCATCCCCCCTACCTCCATCCCCATTTTCTCTCAGGACTTTTTACTCTTTTATCTGAATCTCTGTATTATGTATATATAATTTGGCTTCTCCCTTCACCTTCTTTGATCCCATACCCTCAACCTCCTTCCCCCTCATAGCTGTCCCTCTGTTTCTTGTGACCTTGCTTTGCTTCTGTTTCTATTTTGTTCCTCAGTTTATTGTGTTCATTAGATTCCACATATAAGTGAGATCATATGGTATTTGTATTTCTCTGCCTGGCTTCTTTCACTTAGCAGGCCCATCCATGTCATCACAAAAGGTAAGATTTCCTTCTTTTTCATAGCCGTGTAGTATTTTATTGCATATATGTACCACAGCTTTTTTATCTACTCATCCACTGATGGACACTTGGGCTATTTCCAAGTGCAAGACACTGCTCGTGACTGGCCCTCAGCAATCTTCTTGTTGCTACAAGTAAACCAGAGTTTGTGGCTGGGCCCACGTGTACATGGTGATACCAAGCCACAAATTTAGGCTGACTTTTGGCTACACTGGGCCTGCGGGCAAGTCAGCAAAAGGTGTAAGGTCTGCAGGTTGCTTGTTGGGTTCGGCCACTGAAAAACCTCTGGTAGAGTCTAGAACCTGGGGTGATTCAGGGATTAGGAAGAGTGGTGGGTGTGGCTCCATCCCTTGGCCACAGGTGTCAGTTGGTTCTGACATTTTTCACAGACTTCAGTAGGGTATGGAGTTCTGAGATCCAGAGTCAATTGGGTGTGGCTTCTGAGACCCAGAGATGTTGTCTTCCTGCAGTCCAGACAGTTTCTATTGAGTCTCCTGTGGGGTAGAAGCACCAGTCATAGTCTCAAGAGAGTACAGGGAAAGCTCCAGCCTCAATGCCAGACAAATGAGTCACTGACACACACCCTGCTTCCTGGCTGACTTCTCAGAATGACCCAGTCTCCACAGGGTGGGGAGGGAGAGACTTCTGATGTTGGTGCGGTTGCTTTCCCCCAGGCTGATCCCACACAGAGAAGATAGCTCCATCTAAGAAAGATGGTGATGACAGTATTGGAAAGTGAATCAGCACAGAGGTTCTGGTGGCTGTTTCACAGTGTCTCTCCCTGGGTCAACAACTTCACACTCTCCTCACACAACTCTAGCCTTCTCACCCCTCCCCCACTGAAGCCTGGGGTATCTGGGAAAGAGATTTTCTGCATAGGATCTTTAAGACAGAGCCCATTACCATGAAAGCAGCTGTCTCTTTCTCGCAGAGAGAAACCTCACCTCTTTTCACTGCCAAATGCTATGTGGGCACCTCTTCTAGGCTCTGGGGCTCTAGGCTGGGGGACCAGTCCTGGGGATTAGGACCCACACCTCTCAGGGCAAACCACACAGTGATAGTTCTTCTGGACCACCTGTCCCACTTGTTCCTGGGTGTGGGGCAACACTTTCTGCATGGCGCCCTTCCTACCAGTCTTGGTGTGGTTTCTTCTGTGATACTTGGTTGTAGACTCTTCTTCATTTAGTTTGAAGTTGGTTTTTCAGGATGATTGTTTTTAAATTTACTTGTAATCCAATTCGGCCCTGGGAGATGGGAATTCGAGCATCTGCCCACTCCATTGCCATCTTGGAATTACTCAATTTTACCTATTTCTGAAAGAAACAACCTTTTAAATAGTAAAATAGCAACAAAACCCCCCACAAATTTATTGAACAATAACCCATAAACAACCATCACCTGGAAGTGAGTAATGTCTCTTTCAGAGTCCCTAAGAAAGAACTCAGAGGCAACCACTTTCTCACTTATAGCTCATGACTTGGTATCAAGTTGAGAAGCCTCCAAAAACCACAGATGAGGCATTTTCTGTTTAGTAATGACTGCCTCACATTTGAGAGCCCCCTTTCAATGTCTGAGGTCTTTCTCGCCTTCCCAGATGTAATGGGAGGCAGAAACGGTGTTTTACTCAAGAGGCTAAAGAGTCTAGTTGCTTGAGTTCCAGCCTCCTTTGCAGCTAGATATGGGCATGTGGCCAACCAGTCACCCCAGGGAAGGGGCAGCAGCTATGGCAATGCCAAGGGTCCCACGTCAGCCATCCCAGATAGGAGCAGATAGGTCCTCATCCTCATTGGATGAGTTCTGTAGCCTGATTTGAGCTCTGGCTTGATATCCATGCCCTGGACCTTTTCCCAATCCTGGTTCAGCAGCCTTATCAGTAATTCCATGAGCCCCCAATAGTCTTCCAGTAATTTCCTTCTCTGCTTAAGTGAGTCAGATTTCTTTTTCTGTTGCTTACAACAAATATATTGCAGACTGGTACAGAAGATAAGAGATGCTGTCAGCAATCCAGACTCTCAGGAGAGCCAGCTGTTAAGATTTGGGGAGAATAATAAGGTTTAAGTGCCTTTCTTGCTTGGCAAATAAGGGTCTCTGTGATAGTGTAAGCATCTCCCTCCTGGGCTCTTCCTTACTGCCTTCTCCTTTATCCATCTGTATTTCTTTGGCCGTCTTTCTCATTCCTATTATCTTATCTGGTGAATGATCATTGGTCAACCTAAGGGCACCTTCTCTATAAAGCCTGCTGTTAAGTGGAACTGACCCCCACACACACACACATCCTTCTCAGTTTTTTCAAAGCATATTCTATAGAGAGACTTATCAAGAGCACAGATACCTCCACAGCTGTCATGTTTATTGGTCTCCTCTCTAAACTGTGAGCTCCCCAAGAGCAGGAAGCACACATTATTATTTCTTTAACCCCAGTTCAAACAAGAATGAGGAAATGAAGAAATGGCTGAAAAACAGGCAGACACCAAGGGGCAGCTCCCACACAGCATCCCTGTGGGAACAAGAATGGTGCATGTCCCCCAGGATTACGTGGAAGGACACAGGAGGAAAGGGCAGGTCTGAGACCCTTTTACTCTCTGATGAACTCTGTTAGATTAAATTTTTTTTTTGTGTGTGTGTGTGTTATCTTTCCAAAGGTAGAAGTGGGGAGACAGTCAGACAGACTCCCGCATATGCCTGACCAGGATCCACCAGCATGCCCACCAGGGGTCAATGCTTGGCTCATCTGGGGAGTTGCTCCATTGCACCCGGAGCCATTCTAGCACCTGAGGCAGAGGCCATGTAGCTGTCCTCAGCACCCGGGCCAACTTTGCTCCAATGGAGCCTTGGCTGTGGGAGGGAAAGAGAGACAGAGAGAAAGGAGAGGGGTAAGGGTAGAGAAGCATATGGGTGCTTCTCCTATGTGCCCTGACCGGGAATCGAACCTGGGACATCCACACGCTGGGCTGACACTCTACCGCTGAGCCCACCAGCCAGGGTCAAACACTGTCAGATTAGATCACAAAGAATGGCTGTCTAGAAATGCTTTGAGAGATGGTGTTTTTTTTAAAAAAAAAAGCACGAAAGGTGTTTTTAAGGCCAGTTCCATCTGAGAAACTAAGGGTCCACAGAAGGGTATTTCTAGCCCTCTGATGCCAGACTCTGCCCCTTCCTGCACTTCGGCACTTTAAGTGGGAAGGTGTGCAATAAGCAATGCAGCCTTGACCCCTTCATCATTTAGTCTAACACTGTGCTTTCCTCTAGATGAGACTGAAATCTGGGTGTTGACACTTCTAAGAACTGTGCTGAGTATGGTGAAAGTGTCTAAAACACAAATGCAAGGAATTATATTATTAGTCTCAAAATTCCCAAGCTATTATTATCTCTCTGTGTCATTTCTGGTCACAGAAAGGAGCTAGCAAGTGGTCATTGTGCAAACTTGCTGCCCATTAGAAGGGACGCAAAGCCCTGATACAGAGTTTTTCAGGGCGGGGTGGTGGGAACTGAAGTAATCTCATTTCCGTAGACTCACTTCCAGAAGGGTCGATTTTATAGAATCACTTCCCTAGGACGGGGAAGTGAACATTTACATTTTATGCATTTACAGGGGTTCATTCTTCACAACAATCTCCTTTAACTGTAAATATCATTGTTTCTTTCTCATGGATGAAGAAACGGAGGCCCGGGGCCATTGAAAGGCATGTGTTGAAGGTCACACAACCAGAGATGTCTAACTGCTGGGCTCAGAGGTGTCTTCTACATGTCCACTGAACACTGCTGTCCCTGAGCACTGAAGGGGCGAGTTATTTAAATGGTGCACTCACAAGAGGGTTTTGTCAGGAGCAATGGTGTTGATACCACCATCGTAAGAAATACAAAGAGCCAGAAGCTGTTGAGCCCACAGGAAGATGATGAAATATGTAACAAATGTCTTGGATGCCCTTTCCCCTACATGAGGTCCTTGCTCTCCCTCTGAAAGAGGCTGTGCGCTCAGCGCTTCCACAGTTGGAGTCCACAGACAAGGATGCTCGCAGAATGCACCAAACACACTGCAGCATTGCCTTCAGTAGGGGACACAGTCAAAAAATTACAACATCTTACACAGTCATTAGCAAGAGCAAGATATATCTGACTATGTTAATTAGGAGAGAATTGCATGCAATATTTAAGGAGAACAAAAAAAGGGGCAGAACTAACAAATGCTATGGATCCAGTGATGCAAATTAAGAAGTATATGCACAGGCACCCAGTATGATACGTTATTTAAAAGTTTTTAGAAGTGGTATAGCACAGAAAGTCCTTTCAACTATGTCTGTCTTCGAGAGGAGACTGGAGGTGGGAGGAATATAATTTACAAATCGTTTCATTTATTTTTTACTTTTCTTTTTACTGTTTTTATTATGGTTTTGTTATTGTTTGAGTCAACAATAAATAAAAAAAGCTTTTCTATTTACTAAGAAATAAGGTGGAAAAAAGAATAAATTTCAAATTGTCATTTCATAATAACAATTATTAACCTTAATTTCATGTTTACATCCTCCTTGCATGATCCTAAGTTTTTATATATTTTAATGTACTTAATCCACATGATAATAAAGCTATGAAATTGGTATCACTGTTAGCTCCATTTAGCAGATAAGAAAATCTGGTTCAAAAAAGTTATTGCCTAAAGCCTTATAGTTATTAACTGACAGAGTAGAGGTTTGAGCTCATACACTCAGGCTCCAAAGTTCATACTCATAACCAGTACAAAACACTGCCTTATAAAACAGCATAATTAAAGCATATAAAACAAAAAGGGAAAATTGGTAAAAGGCTGATCTCTAAAAAGGAGCAGTCCAACTTCCCACACTTCCCCCCTATGAGCAAACCTTTCAGACTCTTCTAGCTGTTCCTTTTGATTACTACTTCTAAATTTTTATGACTATATGTCTATACTGCTATTTTTTATTTACCAATTCTACAACATAATCTATTAGCTTCATGTTATGGCAGATGACTTGACTTTCTTTTACTGCTACCTCTTCTAATCTTTTAAAATGTTTTTTTTAATTTTATTTTATTCATTTTAGAGAGGAGACACAGAGTGAGAGAGAGAGAGAGAGAGAGAGAGAGAGAGAGAGAAAGGGGGAGGAGCTGGAAGCATCAACTCCCATATGTGCCTTGACCGAACCAGTGCAGGGTTTTGAACTGGCGACCTCAGTGTTCCCAGGTCGATGGCTTTATCCACTGCGCCACCACAGGTCAGGCTACTTCTAATCTTGCTCTGCCAAAATGTAACTAAATCTCAAGTCACTATTTAACTCTCTGTGACGATAGGTGAGTCAAGCCATCCACTATGATTGCCTTTACTTGTTATTCCTTATTTCATGCGACTTAGTTTAGGTTTTGTTTTTTTTTACTAGTTTAGTTTTCATTGAATCCATCTTTAAATATTTTCAAATGTTTCATCACATCTGTTTAAAAACAATAAATATTAGTTTTGAAATGACCAAATATATTAGATGCCCTATGAATTTTACTTTTCTGAGAGAACTTTTCTCTGAAGTTTTTATTTTATTTATTTATTTATTTTATTTTTTATTTTTTTAATTTATTTTTTATTAACTTTAATGGGGTGACACCAATAAATCAGGGTACATATGTACAATGAAAACATCTCCAGATTATCCCATCATTCAATTGTGCTGCATACCCATTACCCAAAGTCAAATTGTCCTCTGTCACCTTCTATCTGGTTTTCCCTGTGTCCCTCCCCTTCTCCCTATCCCACCCTCCCCTCCCTCCTCCCATCCCGTAACCACCACACTCTTGTCCGTGTCTCGTAGTCTCACTTTAATGTCCCACCTATGTATGAAATCATGCTGTTCTCAGTTTTTCTTTTTTTTCTGATTTACTTATTTCACTCCGTATAATGTTATCAAGGTACATCCATTTTGTTATAAATGATCCGATGTCATCATTTCTTATGGCTGAATATTGTTCCATAGTATATATATACCAAAGCTTTTTAATCCACTCGTCTTCTGACGGACACTTGGGCTGTTTCCAGCTCTTCGCTATTGTGAACAATGCTGCCACAAACATGGGGGCGCATTTCTTCTTTTCGAACAGTGCTATGGTGTTCTTAGGGTATATTCCTAAAAGTGGGATAGCTGGGTCAAAAGGCAGTTCGACTTTTAATTTTTTGAGGAATCTCCAAACTGTTTTCCACAGTGACTGCACCAGTCTGCATTCCCACCAGCAGTGCAGAAGGGTTCCCTTTTCTCCACATCCTCGCCAGCACTTGTTCTGTGATGTTTTGCTGATGAGTGCCATTCTGATTGGTGTGAGGTGATATCTCATTGTGGTTTTAATTTGCATTTCTCTAATAATTAGTGATGTTGAGCATTTTTTCATATGTCTTTTGGCCATCTGTATGTCTTCTTTGGTAAAATTTCTATTCATTTCTTTTGCCCATTTTTTGATTGGATTGTTTGTCTTCCTGGTGTTGAGTTTTATAAGTTCTTTATAAATTTTGGTTATTAACCCCTTATCAGACGTGCTGTCGAATATGTTCTCCCATTGTGTAGTTTGTCTTTGTATTCTGTTCTTATTGTCTTTAGCTGTGCAAAAGCTTTTTAGTTTGATGTAGTCCCATTTGTTTATCTTGCCTTTTATTTCATTTGCTCGTGGAGATAAATCGGCAAATAAATTGCTGCTACAGATGTCGGAGAGCTTGCTGCCTATGTTTTCTTCTAAGATGCTTATAGTTTCACGGCTTATGTTTAAGTCCTTTATCCATTATGAATTTGTTTTTGTGCATGGTGTAAGTTGATGGTCTAGTTTCATTTTTTTGCAGGTAGATGTCCAATTTTCCCAACACCATTTGTTAAAGAGGCTGTCTTTACTCCATTGTATGTTCTTTCCTCCTTTGTCAAATATCAGTTGTCCATAAAGCTGTGGGTTTATTTCTGGGTTTTCTGTTCTGTTTCATTGATCACTGTGCCTGTTCTTATGCCAGTACCAGGCAGTCTTGAGTATAATGGCCTTGTAGTAAACCTTGATATCAGGAAGAGTGATGCCTCCTGCTTTATTTTTTCCTTTTAAGATTGCTGAGGCTATTCGTGTTCTTTTTTGGTTCCATATAAATTTTTGGAATATGTTTTCTATATCTTTGAAGTATGTCATTGGTGTTTTAATTGGTATTGCATTGAATTTATAAATTGCTTTGGGTAATATAGACATTTTAATGATGTTTATTCTTCCTAGCCATGAGCACGGTATATGCTTCCACTTGTTTGTATCTTCCTTGATTTCTTTTACAATGTTTTATAATTTTCCGAATACAAGTCCTTAACCTCCTTGGTTAAATTTACTCCTAGGTATTTTATTTTTTTGGCTGCAATAGTGAAGGGGATTGATTCCTTAATTTCTTTTGCTGACAGTTCATTGTTTGTATATAGAAATGCCTCTGATTTCTGGGTATTAATTTTATATCCTGCCACCTTGCTGAATTCATTTATAAGGTCCAGTTGTTTTTTAACTGAGACTTTAGGGTTTTCTATGTACAATATCATATCATCTGCAAATAGTGACAGTTTTACTTCTTCTTTTCCAATTTGGATGCCTTTTATTTCTTCTTTTTGTCTGATTGCTGTAGCTAGGACTTCCAGAACTATGTTGAATAAAAGTGGTGAAAGTGGGCAACCCTGCCTGGTTCCTGATCTTAAGGGGATTGCTTTTAATTTTTGTCTATTTAGTATGATGTTTGCTGTGGGTTTGTCGTAGATGGCCTTTATCATGTTAAGGAATGTTCCTTGTATTCCCACTTTATTGAGAGTTTTAAGCATGAATGGGTGCTGGATTTTATCAAATGCCTTTTCTGCATCTATTGAAATTATCATGTGATTTTTGTCCTTCCTTTTGTTTATGTGATGAATCACATTGATTGATTTGCGAATATTGAACCAGCCTTGCCTCTCCAGAATAAATCCCACTTGGTCATGGTGTATGATTTTTTTCATATATTGCTGAATCCGGTTGGCTAATATTTTGTTCAGAATTTTAGCGTCTAAATTCATCAGGGATATAGGCCTATAATTTTCTTTCTTTGTGTTGTCTTTGCCCGGTTTGGGGATCAGAATTATGCTCACCTCATAAAAGGAGTTTGGAAGTCTGCCTTCCTCTTGAATTTTTTGAAATAGCTTGAGGAGTATAGGAGTTAGTTCTTCTTTGAATTTTTGATAGAATTCACTTGTGAAGCCATCAGGCTCAGGACTTTTCTTTTTTGGGAGTTTTTTGATAACTGTTTTGATCTCATCTGTTGTAATTGGTCTGTTTAGGTGCTCTGATTTTTCCAGATTGATTTTTGGAAGGTTATATGATTCAAGAAATTTGTCCATTTCACCTAGATTGTCTAATTTTTTGGCATAGAGTTCTTCATAGTATTTTCTTACAATGCTTTGTATCTCTGTTGTATTAGTTGTAATTTCTCCAGTGTCCTTTCTAATTTTATCTATTTGAGACCTCTCTCTTTTTTTCTTGATGAGTCTAGTTAAGGGTTCATCAATCTTGTTTACCTTTTCGAAGAACCAGCTTCTGGTTTCATTGATCCTCTGTATTGTTTCCTTAGCCTCTATGTCATTTATTTCTGCTCTGATCTTTATTATTTCCTTCCTTCTACTTGTCCTGCATTTTATTTGTTGTTGTTATTCAAGTTCTTTTAGCTGCAGGGTTAAGTTGCTTATATGTTCTTTTTCTAGCTTCTTATGATATGCCTGTAGTGCAATAAACTTCCCTCTCAGACCTGTTTTTGCTGTGTCCCATAGATTTTGAGTTGACGTATGCTCATTATCATTTGTTTCTAGAAACTTTTTTATTTCTTCTTTGATCTCAATGTTAATCCATTCATTATTTAATAACATGCTATTTAGTTTCCAAGTGTTTGAGTATTTTTCAGTTTTTGTTTTGTGGTTGATTTCTAGTTTCATGGCATTGTGATCAGAGAAAATGCTTGATATAATCTCAATCTTCTTAAATGTGTTGAGGCCTTTTTTGTGTCCTAACATGTGGTCTATCCTAGAAAACGTACCATGAGCACTTGAGAAGAATGTATATTCTAATGCTTTAGGGTGAAAAGTTCTGAATATATCTATTAAATCAAGTTGATCTAGTGTATCCTTTAAGTCTGCTGTTTCTTTATTGATTTTCTTTCTTGTGGATCTATCCAGTGTTGTTAGTGGGGTATTGAAATCCCCTACTATGATAGTATTACTGTTAATCTCACCCTTAATGTCCATCAAAGTCTGCTTTATGAATGTCGGGGCTCCTATATTTGGTGCGTAGATATTTATAATAGTTATATCTTCCTGTTGAATTGTTCCCTTTATCATTATGTAGTGTCCTTCTTTATCTCTTACTACAGTCTTTGTTTTAAAGTCCATTTTGTCAGATATAAGTACTGCTACCCCAGCTTTTTTTTCATTTCCATTTGCATGAAATATTTTTTTCCACCCTTTTACCTTCAGTTTATATGCATCTTTTCTTTTAAGGTGTGTCTCTTGTAGACAGCATATGTATGGGTCCTGTTTCTTTATCCATGCAGCTACCCTATGTCTTTTGATTGGATCATTTAGTCCATTTACATTTAAAGTTATTATTGATATGTAATTGTTTATTGACATTTTATTCTTTAAAGCTGTATTTTTTTTTTTTTTTTGCTATATTCTTTTCTCCCTTTGAACTGTTCACACTAGGCCCCTTAAAATCTCTTGCAGGATTGGTTTGGTTTTAATGAATTCCTTGAGGTTTTCTTTGTCTGGAAAGCTCTTTATTTCTCCCTCAATTTTAAACGTTAGCCTTGCTGGATAGAGTAGTCTTGGTTGTAGGTTCTTGTTCTGCATTACTTTGATTATATCTTGCCATTCCCTTCTGGCCTCAAGTGTTTCTGTTGAGAAGTTTGATGTCATCCTAATCGGGGCTCCTTTGTAGGTGAGAGTCTTTTTTTCTCTAGCAGCTTTTAAGATTTTTTCTTTATCTATTAGCTTTGGTATTTTAACTATGATATGTCTTGGTGTAGATCTTTTTGGGTTTCTCTTTAATGGGGTTCTGTGTGCCTCTTGGACATGTAGAATGTTTCCCAGCCTTAATTTAGGGAAGTTTTCGGCTATGATTTGATTGAACAAAGTTTCCATTTCCTGTCCTCTTTCCTCTTCTTCAGGTACCCCTATGATGCGAATGTTGTTTCTCTTCAGGTTGTCACAGAGCTCCCTTAGAGTTTCCTCACATTTTTGAATCTCTTTTCCTTTTTTTTCTCTGCTTCTGTAACTATTTTTATTGTGTCCTCTAACTCACTGATTCGATCCTCAGCGTGATTCATCCTGCTTTTAATTCCTTCCATTGTGGTCTTCAGTTCTGATACTGTATTTGTCATTTCTGTCTGGTTCTTTTTTATTATTTCAATTTCATTTTTTATACTTGTTATCTCTTTATTTAGGTGCTCATAGTGACTATCCATTGTTGCTCTAATTTCTTTGAACATCCTAACTATCATTATTCTAAAGTCTGCTTCTGGTAGTTTGGTTATATCTGGTTCATTCAGGACCTTCTCTGGGGATTTCTCTTGGTTGATTTGGTTTGCATTCCTCTGCCTGCCCATTTTATCTGAGTGTAAGCAAGTTGTGGCCACTGGAGTCCAGTATGTGTTGCCTTTGTGTTCTCTAGGTGTGGTCTGTCTGCAGGCTTGCCAACCCCTCTGTCGCTGCCTAGGGCGGTTGGGTGTGGGCGTTGCCAGTGCCGGCTCACTGCAGCTATTGCTGTGGTTTCTGCCTCTCCTTTGCGGGAGGGGCTGTCACTCAAGCCACTAGCGTTAGCACGCAGGGCAGAGGTGAGCACCTTTGCTCAGCTGCGGACCCGGACTTTTTCCGGAAGGCTTACGCCCAGCCCCCTCAGTCCGAGCCTGCTCGCCACCGTTTTGTGGGTTGGGCGGGGCTTTTGACGTGCTCTCAGCTGTGAGCCTTTGCCCGTCCAGAATTTAGCCCCGCCCTCGAGGCCAGGGCCCTCCTGCGCAGGGACTGAAACTGAACACCGGGGATTATTGGGCCGGTCGTGTTTGCTGGCATGAGCACCGCGGCTAGCTTCAGGTCGTTCCGGCTCCTACCCTGCCCCCACGCTCGGAGAAAGCTCGCGCACGTAGAGTGGTACTCCGCAGTTTCTCCGGCCGGGCGGGGAGAGCAGCGTGATCTCAGCAGGGAACTTCCCCTGGTCTCAGTGTCTCCCTCGCCCCCGACTTAGAAGCCCGCTTGCACCCGCAGATGGCACACCGAGGTTTCTCCTTCTGGGCGGGGTTGGCAGTGTGAGCTTCGGGCCCCTCGCCCGTCCCTGGTCTTAGCCCGGTGCCCGCGGTCAGGGCCGGCTAGCGCAGGGTCGCAGGGCTGATCTCTGCCTGTATTTTTCCCCACAAGTGGGGTCACAGGCGGCCCGCAGCTGCCGGACAGCTTTCGCGCATCACCTCCGCCCCTGCTAGGCTAACCCGAGCTCTCACTGTTCCGCCCACACCGACAGGACTGCGTTTCGGCGTCCTGTCCCGACCATAGGCTTCAGCAACCTCAGGGGGCTAGAAGTGCCCTAAGTCTCCACACTGTAGGCTTGGGAGCTCCCTCCCTCTAAGCAGCTCTGCTCTAATTGCCGCGGGAGAGCTTGTTTGGCTAGTGTCCTGTCTCCCTTTGCTGGTATTGCTAGTTCCAGGGGAAATATTCGTTTTCTTTTTTTTTTTTTTTTTAATTTTTTTATTTATTTATTCATTTTTAGAGAGGAAACACAGAGTGGGAGAAAGAGAGAAAGGGGGGAGGAGCTGGAAGCATCAACTCCCATATGTGCCTTGACCAGACCAGTGCAGGGTTTTGAACTGGCGACCTCAGTGTTCCCAGGTCGACGCTTTATCCACTGCGCCACCACAGGTCAGGCAATATTCGTTTTCGATTAGGGAAGTGACTTAGCCCATGGGTCGGGGTGGCAGTCCCTCAGAGTGTCCTCATGCCTTCAGTCCACTCTTTGTTCCCGCTGCTCTGTTCCTCTCCTCTGTCCCAGTTCCCCGGAGCCCCGGGTGCGTGGTTGTGAGAGAGGCTTTCTGAGCTGTCCCTTTAAAAAGATTTTTGGGTCTGAGAAGACTCTCTCTTTTTCCCAAATAGTATCCTCACTTGCTTCACAGCTCAATACTGTCCAATCGCCTCTTCTAGGGTCTGGGACTGCAGTCTGGGGCTTGGTTCCTGGGACCCAGGTCCCTCCCTCTCCGCCAAACTCTCCTCCCGCCACGCGGATCTCTCCGGGCTGCCGTTTGCTCCGGGGAGCTGCCGTTTGCTCCGGGGAGCTCTTCGCGTTTTCGCTATTCCTACCAGTCTCAATGTGGCTTCTGCAGTGTTCCTTGGTTGAAGAGTCCACTTAGTTTTGCTCAAAGTTGGTTTATCCAGATGATGGTTCTTAAAATTGAGTTATAATCCACTTTGGTTCTGGGAGTTGGAAGTTGGTACGTCTGCCTACTCCATCGCCATCTTCCCTCCTCTATTTATTTTTTAAGTCTTATATTAACTATTTAATTTTATGTAATGACAAGTACATTATTGACAATTTATTTATATTAAATTATTGTGGTAGTAATGATTGTTCATGATAATATATTTCTTGATCTTTGTTGTGGGTCTATTAAATGTTAGTAAAAAATAACATTGTTCAAATTTTTTCAATGTTCCCTTCCCAAATTAAGAAAACAAACATAAAAAGTCAGGAAATAATGATTTTATCTCAGCACACATTCAGATTCTATTGATTGGTGCATTTGAAAGTCTTTTTTTATTGATTTTAATTTATTGTGTTTACATAGATTCTAGCGTCACTCCAAATGCATCCCCCCTCCCACGTATTCCCCTCAACATCTCCCTTGTCTCCCTCCCCACAATGCCCTCGCCCTTTTCTTCAGGTTTATCTCATCCTATCATCCCTTTTCCCTCTGTCCTCTTTTCCTCTAGTCCCTTTGATTCCTCCTCTGTCTCAATTCCGTTCCTCAGTTCTCATTGTTCATTGGATTCCTCAAATGAGTAACGTCATATGATATTTTTCTTTCTCTGCCTGACTTATTACACTTAACATAATGGTTTACAAGTCCATCAAGGTTCTCGCAAAAGGTACGAGTTTCTTTTTTTCATGGCCCCATTGTATTTCATTGTATATATGTACGATCTCTTTCTAATCCACTCGTCCACTGATGAACACTTGGGCTGTTTCCAGATCTTTGCTATTGTGAACATTGCTGCCAAAAACATGGGGATACATTTCTTCTTTTGAATCAGTGTTATGGTGTTCTTGGGATATATTCCTAAAAGTGTGATGGATGGGTCAAAGGCAGCTTGATTATTAATTTTTTGAGAAACTTCCATACTGTTTTCCACAGTGGCTGCACCAGTCTGCATTCCCACCAGCAGTGCAGGAGGGTTCCCATTTCTCCACATCCTCGCCAGCACTTATTCTGTGTTGTTTTGTTGATGACCACCATTCTGACTGGTGTGAGGTGATATCTCATTGGGGTGTTGATTTGCATTTCTCTAGTGATTAGTGATGTTGAACATTTTTTTGTATGCGTCTTGGCCATCTGTGTGTCTACTTTGGAGAAGTGTCTATTCATTTCTTTGGCCCATTTTTTGATTGGATTGTTTATCTTCCTGGTGTTGAGTTTTAAAAGTTCTTTATAAATTTTGGTTATAAAGTCTTTATCAGACTTATTGTGGAATATGTTCTCCCATTGTGTGGTTTCTCTTTTTCTTCTGTTCATAATGTCTTTAGCTGCGCAAAGTTTTTCAGTTTGATGTAGTCCCATTTGTTCATCCTATCCTTTATTTCCCTTGACCGTGGAGATAAATCAGCAAATATATTGCTATGAGAGATGTCAGAGAGCTTACTGCCTATGTTTTCTTCTAACATGCTTATGGTTTCATGACTTACATTTAAGTCTTTTATTCATTTCGAGTTTATTTTTGTGAATGGAGTAAGTTCGTGGTTTAGTTTCAATTTTTGCAGGTAGCTGTCCAATTTTCCCAACACAATTTGTTAAAAAAGCTGTCTTTACTCCATTGTATGTTCTTACCTCCTTTGTCAAATATTATTTGTCCATAAAGGTGTGGGTTTATTTCTGGGTTCTCTGTTCTGTTCCATTGATCTATATGCCTGCTCTTATGCCAGTAGCAACCTGTTTTGAGTGCAATGACCTTGTAGTATAACTTAATAACAGGAAATGTGATACCTCCCACTTTATTCTTTTTCAAAATTGCTGAGGCTATTTGTGTTCCTTTTTGGTTCCATATAAATTTTTGGAATATGTGTTCTATATCTTTGAAGTATTTATTAGTATTTTAATTGGTATTGCATTGACTTTATAAATTGCTTTGGGTAATATAACCATTTTAATGATGTTTATACTTCCTATCCATGAACACGATATATGCTTTCACTTGTTTGTGTCTTCCTTGATTTCTTTTATCAATGTTTTATAATTTTCCGAGTACAAGTCTTCAATCTCCTTGGATAAATTTACTCCTAGGTACTTTATTTTTTGTTGAAATAGTGAAGGGAATTGTTCCCTTAATTTTTCTTTCTGACAGTTCATTGTTGGTATATAAAAATGCCTCTGATTTCTGAGTATTAATTTTATATTCTGCCACATTGCTGAATTCATCTATCAGGTTCAGTAGTTTTTTGACTAAAACATTCGTGTTTTCTATATACAGTATCATATCATCTGCAAATAATAATATTTTTACTTCTTCTTTTCCAATTTGGATGTCTTTCATTTCTTCTTCTTGTCTGATTGCTGTGGCTTGGACTTCCAGGACAATGTTGAATAAGAGTGATGAAAGGGGGCACTGCTGCCTTGTTCCTGATCTTAAGGGATTGCTTTTAATTTTTGTCCATTGAGTATGATGTTGGCTGTGGGTTTGTCATTGATGGCCTTTATCATGTTGAGATATGTTCCCTGTATTCCCACTTTGCTGAGAGTTTTGATCATAAATGGGTGCTGTATGTTATCAAATGCTTTTTCTGCATCTATTGAAATTATCATGTGTTTTTTCTCCTTCTGTTTGTTCATGTGATGAATCGCATTGATTGATTTGCAAATATTGTACCATGCTTGCCTCCCCAGAATAAATCCCACTTGATCATGATGTAAGATTTTTTTCATGTATTGCTGGATCAGGTTTGCAAATATTTTGTTGAGAATTTTAGCATCTAAATTCATCAGAAATATTGGCCTATAAATTTCTTTCTTTGTGTTGTCTTTGCCTGGTATTGGAATCAGAATTATGATCGCCTCATAAAAGGAGCTTGGAATTCTTCCTTCCTCTTGAATTTTTTGAAATAACTTGAGAAGAATAGGAGTTAGTTCTTTTTTGAATATTTGGTAAAATTCACCTGTGAAGACATCTGACCTAGGGCTTTTGTTTGTTGAAAGTTTTCTGATAACTGTTTTGAATTCATTTGTTGTAATCTGTTTGTTTAAGTTTTCTGATTCTTCCGGATTGATTTTTGAAAGATTATATGTTTCAAAAAATTTGTCCATTTTACCTAGATTGTCTAATTTTTTGGCATACAGTTCTTCATAGTATTTTCTTACAATCCTTCGTATTTCTGTTGTGACAGTTGTTATTCTACTCTCTCATTTCTAATTTTATTTGAGTCCTCTCTCTTTTTTTCTTGGTGAGTCTGGCTAAAGCAGTGGTTCTTAACCTTTTTTGAGGTACCGAACCCACCAGTTTCATATACGCATTCACCGAACCCTTCTTCAGTGATAAATAAAATATGATTTTTTTCCAAATTCAAGACATAGGTATATGTTTTCTTACTGGTGCACAAAATGAGCCGTGCATGAACATCACGTTGCTCAAAGGACAAAACCAACAAAGTGCATGAACTCACAACAAATTTCGGTATTACTTTATTTTGGCCTCCGCAGCAGAGGCTTCTCCTGAACCCCTGAGACTGACTCATCGAACCCCTAGGGTTCAGTAGAACCCAGGTTAAGAACCACTGGGCTAAAGGTTCATCGATCTTGTTTACTTTTTCCAAGAACCAGCTCTTGGTTTCATTGATCTTTTGTATTTTTTTTTAGCCTCTATGTCATTTATTTCTGCTCTGATCTTTATTATTTCCTTCCTTCTACTACCTCTGGGCTTTACTTGCTATTCTTTTTCTAGTTCTTTTAGGTGCAGGGTTAAGTTGTTTATTTGAGCTTTCTCTAGCTTCTTAATGTATGCCTGTAATGCTATAAACTTCCCTTTGAGGACTGCTTTTGCTGTATCCCATAAATTTTGAGTTGTTGTATGCTCATTATCATTTGTTTCTAGGAATTTTTTTTATTTCTTTTTTGATCTCATTGTTAACTCATTTGTTATTTAATAACATGTTATTTAGTTTCAAGTGTTTGAATATTTTTCAGTATTTTTGTTGTGGTTGATTTCTAGTTTTATGCCATTGTGATCAGAGAAAATGCTTGATATGATTTCAATCTTCTTAAATTTGTTGAGACTGCTTTTGTGCCCTAACATATGGTCTATCCTAGCTAATGTACCATGAGCACTTGAAAAGAATGTATATTCTGCTGCTTTAGGGTGAAAGGTTCTGAAGATATCTATTAAATTGAGTTGATCTAATGTGTCCTTTAAGTCTGCTGTTTCTTTGTTAATTTTCTTTCTTGAGGATCTATCTAGTGATGTTAGTGGGTATTGAAATTTTCTACTATTATACTAGTGCTATTAAACTCGCTTTTTTTTTTGTCCATTATAATTTGCTTTATATATTTATGTGCTCCTATATTAGGCACATATATTTTTATAATGGTTATATCTTCCTGTTGGATTGCTCTCTATCATTATGTAGTGACCTTCTTTATCTCTTACTATAGCTTTTATTTTAAAGTCTATTTTCTCAGATATAAGTATTGCTACCTTAGCTCTTTTTTCATTTCCGTTTTCATGAAATATTTTTTTCTAACTTTTACTTTTAGTCAATGTGTATCTTTTGTTTTGAGGTGTGTCTCTTGTAGACAGCATATGTATAGGTCCTGTTTTCTTATCCATGCAGCTACCCTATGTCTTTTGATTTGAGCGTTTAATCCATTTACATTTAATGTTATTATTTATATGTAGTTGTTTATTGCCATTTTATTCTTTAAAGCTACATTGCTCTTTTACTATATTCTTTTCCCCCTTTGTTCTGTTTATAACAGACCCCTTACCATTTCTTGCAGCATTGGTTTGGTTGTAATGAATTCTTTGAATTCTTATTTTTCTGGGAAGCTTTTTATTTCTCCTTCAATTTTATACAATAGCCTTGCTGGATAAAGATGTCTTGATTTTAGGCTCTTGTTCTGCATTACTTTGAATATTTCTTGCCATTCCCTTCTGGCCTCAAGTATTTCTGTTGAGAAGTCAGATGTCATCTTTATGGGGTGTCCTTTGTAGGTGATAGCCATTTTTTCTCTAGTAGCTTTTAATATTTTGTCTTTATCACTTAGCTTTGGTATTTTAATTATGATGTGTCTTAGTGTAGATTTGTTTGTGTTTCTCTTTAATGGAATTCTCTGTGCTTCTTGAACTTGTGTGACTTTTTCCTGCATCAATTTATGGAAGTTTTCAGCTTTGATTTCTTTGAACAAGGTCTCTATTCCTTGTTCTTTCTCTTCATCTTCAGGAATCCCTATGATGCGGATATTGTTTCTCTTTAGGTTGTCACAGAGCTCTCCTAGAATTTCCTCAGATTTTTTTGCCTTTTTTCTTTTTGTTGCTGTGCTTTTGTGTTTTCATTTATCTTGTCTTCTAAATCATTGATTCGATCCTCTGCTTCATCCTGCCTTTTAATTACTTCTAGTGTAGTCTTCATTTCTGATATTGTATTAGTCATTTCTGACTGGTTCTTCTTTATTATTTCAATGTGTTTTTTTTTTATGCTTGTTATCTCTTTATTTATGTGCTCATTGTGTCCCTCCAATGTTGCTCTAAGATATTTGAGCATTCTAATAATCATTATTTTAATGTCTGCATCTAGTCATTTGGTTATTTCTATCTCACTCAGTTAATTTTCTGTGGGTTTCTCTTGTTGATTCATTTAAATTGCACTTCTCTACCTTCCCATTTTGTCTGTCTATACACTCCTCGTTTGGGTGTGTTGTTTGTGAAGCTAGCTAAGTCTAGGGTTGGTATTGTCTGCCTCCAATTTTCAGTTGTGTTATTTTTAGGCCTTGCTGGGTTGGCATCAGCTGTTCTTTGTAATCTGCTTTGGGCTACTTATCTTCTATCACTTATTTTTGCTGTTTTTGTCTGAGTTTTCTATGTCTTAGCTGAGTCAGGTGTGAGGAGCCCTTCATTAAACTTCCACTTTAACAAGGGTTGTTAGATCCTGAACTGGTGCTTTCCATATCTGGCTGCTGAATGTGCCTGCACTGGACCTCCCTGGCCAGGGCCTGGCACAGATCAGTAGGAGTCACTGCCTATGACTGGCTCTTATAAACCTTTTGGGAGCTACAGGCAATCCAGATCTTGTGGTTGCCTCTGCTGGGTCTAGGTGCTGTTGTAAATATCAGCTGCTTTCCTAGGCTAGTTTTTATCTACTCTTGGCCTGGGGAAAGTTCCTTGAAAAGTTAAAGTTCCCCTGAGATCTTTCTGTTGCCTCTTATTGCTGGCTACCTATTGGGCTCAGTATTGTAATTCAGTGATTAGGTACAGTATTGGATGTGGCCTACTCCTTAGCCTCAGGTGTCATTCTATCCAGACTTTTTGTATATTATTTTTATTTTACTTTGTGTTTTTCTTCTTTTTCAGCACTTAGTAGGGTATAGTCACAGAGGTCCAGTGGGTGTGGCCCCTGTGCTCCCATTGTGTGATCTGTCCACCAGGCCACTGTTGCTGCCTGAGGCATTTGGGGTCAGGTGCTGCTGCCGCCGCCAGCCCACCTCTGCAGCCATTGATACCCCGGGAAGGCTTGAGTGTATCTGTACTTGCCTGTTTGGACTGCTTCCATGACCACCCCAGCTTCCACTGCTGCTAAAGGCTGGCTTGCACCATGGGCACTTTTTCTCAGGGCTTGAGCCTCTTCAGCACCTTTCCCAGCTTTTGCCCCGGCAGGTGGGCCCAAGCCCGCCCTCTCGGACCACTTCTGAGGCTCCCTCTGTCTCCGCTGCTGCAGAGGGCTGGTTCGTTACTGGGGGTCTGCACTTAGGCTCAGACCACAGGAAACACCATGAGGGGGGGCCCACATGCCCTGAACTACCCCCAGGTTGCTGGGTTTCCACTGTTGCTGAGGGTGTGCCCACACCACTGGCAGGTTTGCGCACTGGCTGGGACCCCTGCAGTGGCCACCACGACTTCTGCCCTCACTAATGAGGTCGCACATGCCAGCGTGTACCCCACCGCTGTTGCTCAGGCCTCCAACCCCTCCAAGGGCAGGTCCACTCAGCAAGCAGAACTGTGTGTGAACCCAGACATCTGCAGTGGCAGTGGCAGTTCCCACTCTGCAGCCGGCTTGCACATACTTGTTCAAACCACTCTGGCTTCCACAGTCACGCCCTGCTACCTCCAGCCTGCCTGTCCCCCCTTCCCCTTTTGAGCACTTAGCAGTGTGGGGCGTGGTGTAGTTTAGACCTCTGCACTCCCTATTTGTGTCCCTAATGTGCTGTCTGGCTCTAAGCGCCTTTGTTCTAACTAAGGCAGGAGAGCCTCCAGTGGGTGGGGTAATTTCTTCCCAAGAAAAATGTTCACTTTAGATTTGAGGAGTGACTCAGCCCAGGGGTTAGGGTGTCCATCCCTCAAAGTGTATCCCCCTGGGTCTCCAAGACCACTCTCTCCCCTGGCAACTCTAGTCCTCCCAGCAGTCTCAGCTCCTGGAGCTCCAGAAAAGTGGTTGTGAGTGAGGCTCTCCATGTGGTCCCTTTAATACAGAGCCTGGATCTGAGAGTTCTGCCTCCTTCTCTCAAAGAGTTTCTAAGCTCTTTTCTCACCAAATATAGTCCATACGCCCCTTCAAGGCTCCAGGGCTCTAGGCTGGCATTCCAGTTTTGGGGATGAGGATGCACAACTTGCTGGAAAATCCTCCTTATCAAGAGAGTCCCTCCAGGCTGCTGCTTGCTCCCAGGAGTGGGGCAGCCCTTTTCACGTCTCTGCCTTTCCTACCAGTCTCAGTGTGGGTTCTTTGGTGGTCCTTGGCTGTAGAATCCTCTTAGTTTAGTCCAAAGTTGGTTGTTCACAATGAGTATCCTCAGATTTAAGTTGTAATCCACGTTGGTTCTGGGAAGTGGGAGTTGGAGCATCCGTCTACTCTGGCAATCTTGGAGAGCTCAATGCATTCCTCTCTAAAGTTTTTAATCAAATAATTTTCTATCGCCTGACTGCTGGTGGTGCAGCGGGTAATGTATCAACCAGTAATGCTGAGATCGCTGGCCCTAAATGCAGGTTTATTAGGGCAGGATGTCTGCCTTGAGCTGGGATCATTCACACGGTCCTGAAGCTCATCAGCTTGAGCCCAAAAGTCGCTGTCATGAGAAGCCCAAGGTTGCTTGTTTGAGCAAGGGGACACTAGCTCATCCCATGAAGTCACAAAGGAGAAGCTATCCATGCACAGCTAAAGTGGAAGCAACTACAAGTTGATGTCTTTTTTTCTTTCCCTTCCTGACTCTCTCACTCTCTCAAAAAAACTTCATTTTCTATGTTCCTCAAATTTTTTTTATCAAGTACGTGCACTACATTAAAAATACTAAATGAGGGTTTAAATCAATTTTATTGAGATATAATTAACATATTATGAACAGCAAATACTTAAAATGTACAATGTTATGTTTTGCACATTTATAAATCTGTTAAACAATCACCACAATTAATATATTCATCACCTCAAAACATTTCCACACATATCAGTTATTCATTCTTTTTATTACCTGGTAGTTTTCCATTGTACAGCTATTGCATAATATTTTTATTCACTGCTGATGAACATTTAGGTTGTTTTCAATTTTTGACTATTACAAATAAAGTTGTTATGAACATTTGCATATAAGTTTTTATTAGAAATGGAATGTCGCCTGACCTGTGGTGGCGCAGTGGATAAAGCGTCGACCTGGGAACACTGAGGTCACCAGTTCAAAACCCTGCACTGGTTTGGTCAAGGCACATATGGGAGTTGATGCTTCTAGCTCCTCCCCCCTTTCTCTCTCTCTCTCTCTCTCTCTCTCTCTCTCTCCCTCTCTCTCTCTCTGTCTCCTCTCTAAAATGAATAAAGAAAAAATAAAAATAAAAAGATCCTTTAAAAAAAAAAGAAATGGAATGTCTCGGTCAGATGTCAGGTACATGTTTACTTTCTTAAAACCTACCATTTCCCAAAACAGTTGGGCCGTATTACATTTCCATCTGCAGTATGTAAGCTTCAGTTTCTTTCTATTGCTGCCAACTGTGGTTGGTGATTACCATATTTTTCACTCCATAAGACACACTTTCCCCCCCTAAAAGTGGAGGGGAAAATGCCTGTACGTCTTATGGAGCAAAAAATACAGCATTTTATTAAATATTTTAACACATCATTTGGTTCAGAATATTTTTTTTTCTTATTTTCCTCCTTAAAACTCTAGGAGTGTCTTATGGTCAGGTGTGTCTTATGGAGCGAAAAATATGGTAACTCGTGTCCATTTGACTGGATTAAAGGCTGTCCAGATTGCTGGTAAACATTATTTCTTGGTTTGTCTGTGAGGATGTCTCCAGGAGAGATTAGCATTTGATTCAGTAGTTTGCATATAAAGGACCCACCCTCACCAATGTGAGAGGGCATCATCTAACCCACTGAGTGTCGGGTTAGAGCAAAAAGGTAGAGGAAGAGTAACTTCTCTCTCTCTTTTCTTCAGCTGGGATGTCCATCTTCTCCTGCCATGTGATACTGGAGCTCATGTGTGCATGCGTGCGTGTGTGTGTGTGTAACTGGCCTACTGGTCGTATCTCTCTGGAGAACCCTGACTAATTTACCAATATACTTGCAATGGTCACTCATTAGTTTTAACCATTCTAATAGGTACACAATAACATTTTATTGTGGTTTAAGTTTACAGCTCTCCAATGACTACTAGTATTCAATATTTTTGTGTGTTTGTTATTTTGATATCTTCTTTGGTAAAGAGTATGTTCAAAATTCTGCACATTTTTAATTGAATGGTTTATTTCCTTATTGTTTAATTTTGAAAGTTCTTTATATTTTATTACTACAAGTCCTTTATCAGATACATGGTTTGCAAAGATTTTCTCTCAGAATCGGCTTTTTAAAAATTATTTTGGGCTGGCCAGTTGGCTTAGTGGATGGTTACTATTATTGAGTTTTAAAAGTTCTTTATATACTATGAATACATGTTCCTAATCAGATTCATCATGTCCAAAATATTTTTCCCAGTGTGTAACTTACTTTTTTATTCTCTTGAGAGTGTCTTTAGATAATGACAAGTTCTTAATTTTGACAAAAATTAATTTATTAATTTTCATTTCTTCTTTAATAAGATGATGCTGGTGGTGTCATAGTTGAGAAATCATTGTCAAACTTGAGGTCACAGAGATTTCCTCCCATGTTTCCTTCTAGAAGTTTTATAACTTTAAGATTTCAAATTAAAGTCATGGTCAATTTAGAGAAAGTGCTGAACCTCAGGCTGTTTCATGTATCTTAACCTCATACCCAAAGCAACATTTGAGATCAATTAACTTGAATGATAATTGATGTGGTGAACAGACTAAAATGTGCTCACTTGGAAGAATTAAAATACTTACTTTAAATTGCCTTAAACAATAAGAGGAATCTCTGGCTCATTAATTGCAAGTTCAAGGTAAAGGTGGGTTACAAAGTTGGTTTAGTTTCGCAGCCTAACGATGCCACCAATGCTCAGTTTCTCTGCTGTCAACTGTATCCTTGTTTGGGTCCTTCACAGGGTCACATGAAGGTTGCCTACACCTCCTCAAAGCTCCAAGGGAGAGGGACTCATGGCTGGCAGCCCTTTTCACATCTATCTGTCTAACTCTGAGTGGATAGCTGTACCCAGCAGAGCAAGTGTAATTACTGTGACTATGCCAGGTATGAGCCAGTTGTCTCACCTCTATTGAAAAAGGTCAACAGCTTCCCCCAAAGAACATGGATTGTGCAGACAAGGTGGAGATAGTGAAGTGTAAACTGAGGCAGCTTCTAGGAGAAGGAAAAATAGATTTTGAGGAAGCAGTCTCAGTGTCCAGTGCAGGGGGGTTAGAAGCAGAGGAAAGGACAGCTTGAGTGATGCCTTAGATGTGAAATAACTTTCTATAGAAATTACTATTGTTTTCAGATTTGTGATTATATACCTGGAAAACTCAAAAGAATCAAATGAAATAAAAACATTAAGAGCATCCAATAAAGGGCCTGACCAGGCGGTGGCACAGTGGATAGAGCATTGGACTGGGGCGCGGAGGACCCAGGTTTGAAACCCCAAGGTCACCAGCTTGAGCGTAAGCTCATCTGGTTTGAGCAAGGCTCACAAGCTTGACTCCAAGGTCACTGGCTTAGGCAAGGGGTCACTCAGTCTGCTATAGCCCCCCACCCCCCGCCAAGACACATATGCGAAAGCAGTCAATGAACAACTAAGATACCACAACAAAGAATTGATGCTTCTCATCTCTCTCCCTTTCTGTCTGTCTGTCTATCTCTGCCTCTCTCTGTCCCTGTCACACACACAAAAAAAATCTAATAAGGAAACTGGCAGCAAAATTAACATGCAACCATATCTTTTCTTATGTAAAAAGCCATCAATAGGAAATAAAATAAGTGTAAGAAAATACCTCATTTACACTGTAAATGGAAGGAAGAAATGCTTAAGAATGAATATAAAGAAGGAATATTAAGGCTTTATGTGAAGAACACTTTGAAATTCTACTGCAGTGCAATTTTCAGTAACTTGAATAAGTGTTATGGATAAGAAGATTCAATGTTATAACACTGCCAATTGTCTCTAATGAGTCTATAAATCTAATGCAAATTCAATAAAAATACTCCCCAGAGTGTCTAAGCTATACTACGCCCCACACTGCTGAGTGCTCGCCAAGGGAAGGGGGTAGGCAGGTAGGCTGGAGAATTTTTTTTTTGCAAGAGACAGAGAGACAGACAGACAAGAAAGGAGAGAAATGAAAAGCATTAACTCATAGTTGTAGCACTTTAGTTGTTCATTGATTGCTTCTCATATGTGCCTTGACCGGGGGCTATAGCAGAGCAAGTGACCCCTTGCTCAAGCCAATGACCTTAGGCTTCAAGCCAGTGACTTCTGAGCTCAAGCCAGTGATCATGGGGTCATATCTATGATTCCAGGCTCAAGCCTGCAACCTCTTGTTCAAGCTGGCAAGCCCATGCTCAAGTCAGCAACTTCGGTGTTTCAAACTGGGTCTTCAACATCCCAGATTGACATTCTATCCACTGTACCACCACCTGGTCAGGTCATATTTTGTGGGGTTTTTTGTTTTTGTTTTTTGAGAGTAAGGAATTAGACAAGTTCTTTCTAAAGTTTATGCAGAAAATAAGCATGTAAACATAGCCAGAAAAATAAAAATTAAGAGTTATAAGGAAGAGTTAATTTTGCCAGATATCACAAAGTATTATAATGGTAAAATTATAGTTTGTCTCTATCTATGACTAGGTGATAACAATAGAAGAGAAGAGAGAGCCAACAAATATTGAAAATATATATTGAAATTCAGGGTATAAAAGGGGTATATTTTGGCCTGACCTGTGGTGGCACAGTGGATAAAGAGTCGACCTGGAATGCTGAGGTCACTGGTTCAAAACCCTGGGTTTTCCCAGTAAAGGTACATATGGGAGTTGACTCTTCCTGCTCCTTCCCCTTCTCTCTCTGTCTTTTCTCTCTCTCTCTCTCTCTCTCTCTCACTCTCTCTCCTCTCTAAAATGAATAAAAATAAAATATTTTTTAAAAAGAGGGACTATATTTCACATCAGAAAAGAAAAATGAACTATTTGATAAATTATGTTCAGACAACTGGCTAGCAATACCTTACCAAAAAAATTAAATGTTGCCTGACCTGGCGGTGGCAGAGTGAATGGAGCGTCGGACTGGGATGTGGAGGACCCAGGTTCGAATGAAATTCTGAGATTGCCAGCTTGAGCATGGGCTCATCTGGTTTGAACAAGCTTGAACCTAAGGTCACTGGCTTGAGCAAGGGATTACTCTGTCTGCGCTAGTCCCCTGATCAAAGCACATATGAAAGAGCAATCAATGAACAACTAAGGTGCCACAATGAAGAATTGATGCTTCTCATCTCTCTCCCTTCCTGTCTGTCTGTCCCTATCTTTCCCTCTCTCTGTCTCTGTCACACATACAAAAAAATTTAAATGCTGATGAATCAGAGATGTAAGTGTAAAAGATAAAAAAACTGTCAGTGCCAGAAGGAAAAGCGACCTGTAGTATATTGTGAACATTTTTGGAGTAGGGAAGAAATTTTAAGCAAACCAAAACATAAGACCTGTGAGTCTTACCACATAAAAGCTACAATTAGCTATCTGGGGAGAAAATATCACAAAATCTTTTCACTTTGGAAAGATAAGCCAAGAAAAATTATTTAAAATACTTCAGAAATGGCTAATTTCCTAAATATGTAAAGAGTCTATCTACAAAGCACATGCACAGCAGATTGTAGGATGGAAAATGAGTCATAAACAATGATAATGTGAGTCATTCCCATATTTTATGTCAGGTCAGAAAATATCAGTGAGTTTGACAAAACATTATTTCAGAAGTACAAAGAGAACAGGCACTCACATGCAGAATTGATGAGGAGCAATTTGACAAATGTATGAAAATAACTACTATCCTTTGATTTGGCGATTCCCCCTTGAAGCAATTATTTTACAGGTATTCTTGTTTGTGTGTACAATGTCAACAAAATTCACTAAAAGGTACTTTAAAAAAAATAAGGACTTGATTCAAGCAAAGCAGGGATACAGCCTCCAGTGAAAATCAAAAGTATATTCCCACAAGACAAAAGAGAACACATCTTTAATGGAAGAAGTTCTTGCCCAGATTATCCATTCAGGGCTGTTGATGCAAATGACTACTTAGAGTCTGATTAGTTCAGACTGGCTGATGTAGGTGTCAGTGAGGGGTATGATCTGTGCAGTTCTGATTGGTCAAGGCAGGTCACAGCCTATTAGGTAAGTGGCAGTATGGTGATGGTAGGACAAGAAACTTACCCTCAGGGGTTGACTCAGATGGTGCAAACAGCCAGGGCACAGTGAAGAAGCTTGAAAGCTCAGTCTGGTGTTCCTCCCCAAATGCAGAGGGTGTGCCAGTTTTGAATTTAGGCCCAGTTAGGCAGAGGGAGTCCATCCTGGCAGATAAGTTCCTTCTTAGAGTTCACGACAAGAAGATTCATGGAAGCAGTATTTGTAAGGAAAAGATTGAAAACAATCTAAATGTTTCTCAAAAGGAAATCAGTTAAATAAACTATGATCCAGTCCTACAATGCAACCCTAATGCTACACAATAACTTTGAAATCTCACCCAATATATTTCCATTCTTGATATATATATCAAGAATATATATATTTGCTTTTCCTTTTTTTTTTTTCCCTCAGACCTTGGAGTATTAAAGTGCAGCCTAGAGGCACAGGTAAGTGAAAGATGCTCAGAGTGCCTCAGGGTTGGAGGGGCTGATACATCCTAGAACAGAAATCACTTTCCAGCTCTGATTTCTGGACCTTCTGAGGTTTAGAGTAAAGCCATAGATAATCTTGAAAGTTCAGAATTTTCTGAAATAGAAAAGAAAATTCTCAGAACTCCCAAAGGTGGATTTTCACATTTCAGGAACCAAAGTGTGGAGGGTAAACCACAGAGTGAAAGACAGCAACTCGACCAGAAGGCATGATGGAGAGGTGACAGCCCTCCAATGCCGGAGGAGCTGCCAGTGAGGCGGTGCAGGGCAGGAGAGGGTGGTTCTGTAAGATGAGTGTCCCAGGGGCAAGTCTGGCTCCTCTTACAGGGTACAGAGAGACAGGAGGGGGAATCAGGTAGACTTGTAGCTCTTGTGCTGCTTTTTCAAGTCACTTCTATGGAGGTGACAAGCCTTCAATATAATGTTGCACCTCACCTGGCTTAGGAGTCACAGAGACCAACCTACAAGGTAGGTAAACCTGAGGCTGTCCTCAGAACCCACAGATCCCAGGGTGGCACAGAGAAGGCACCCAGTAGACCCAAGGCACTATGGATGCACCAGGAGAACAGACCTGGGTGCAGAGAAATGCTTGAACTTAGGAGGAAAGGCTACAGAAGGCAGAATCTTGATTCTGAAGGCTTTGTCTCTGAGTGAAGTGATGGAGGGTGCCAGCACTTTGTCGGGCCCGCCATCTCAGTGGTGCCAGTACAGGTACATGGGACCAGCAGGTGATCGCACTGTAATGGATACTGCATGCACGCAGTCTTATAAGTAAAATTGTGTAAACCTGTATTTGCAATGGCTGCTTAGGAGGCGTAGGAAACATTCTGGTGGTTATACCTGGGAAAGGAGCTTATGGAATTGAGCATGCAGGGTCTGGGCAGGTTCAGAGCTGATATGGCCTTCCTCAAGGGGTGGGTCAGTGTTGTCTCCACTAGACAATGCACTTACTCAACTTAAGATTATTGCCTTTCTATCAGACTGGAAGCTCTGTAAAGATAAAGAATATGTCTTCCCCAGACAGCACTGGATCTAGGGCTTCCTGATCATGTCTGTCAAGACATTGATGATGATCTCACTGAGTCCTTCCCCTCTAGCCACTGACCACCTCTCCCAGACTGTAGCACACTTATGCTGGAGACGACAGTAAGTGTGAGCTAGACAGGAGCTGAACTCGGGCTGAAGAGTTGGCCCCAGAAGTGAACCTCACCAGCTTTGTAGAAAGGACAGTCCCAGTTTATACCCATTGTTCCAATGTGATGATCAATAGCATTCCCCTTTCCTCTGAAGTGTCCCAGTTTTGATGATATATTGTATGGTCACTATTTCTAAATAGCCTACAGGGTATCTCCTAAAGATCCTGGAAGGGACTCAGAGCTTCTCCATCTATGGTCTCCTAAATGTCTCAGTACTCATTCAACAAGCACTAAATCTGCATCTACTGGGGGAGGTGTGGGAATGCATCAGACACAATCCCTGGCCTTAAGGAGCTTCTAGTCCAAACAGGGAGGCAGACAATTATGCACAGAAGCATAAGGACATCACAGGTGGGGCTTGCTGTGTGTGCAAAGATGTTACAAGAGCTGGGGAGTTCCTATTCAGCTTCTTCCGGGACTTCCCCTCGGGTAAAAATAGAATAATTGCTACAATAAGAATAATAATAGCTACTCATTTGGGGGTGGGGGCTATAAAAAGGTAAGTACTTTCCTTGCAGAGTTTCTGGGCCAAGGTGGGGAAATGACTTTGTGCTCCTGGGAGAGCACAGTCTTGTGGGAATTGCATAGCTACAATCTTTGCCATTCTCAGACTGATGAGAGAAAATAACCAGGCCTGTTGCCAAGAGATAGATATAAATTCTTTACAAAACTCTGCAAGATAATGGTCCTCGTCCCCATTTTAGAGGTGAAAGAGTTGAGGTTTAGAGAGGTGATATAACTTACCAAGGTCATAGAGGAATTTAGGGATGTTGCTGGCATTCCAGCTCCAAATCCCACCATGGTGTGATGCACAGCAGAATTTGGTGACTGGGCTTAGGGGACGACTGTACCTTTCATCTACTTCCATTCAGAAAAACACTGGTTACTGCATGCCCTGTGAATGTTGTGGTTTTCACACCCGGTACATGTGGCAGCATACTCATCACACACGGGCCAGTGTTTCCTCTGAGGAACCAAGTACTACCCCAAAACACTCTATTTGGCAGCCCAAGCAAAGGCTGGGCTGCTAGCACCACCAGCAACTAGGTTCCACCCTAGCCGCTCTGCCATAAAACACAACATTAACAATGGACACAACATTTTAATGGGAGGTGAGGGGGCCGGTGGCAAGATGGCAATGGAGTAGGCGGACGAACCAACTTCTACCTCTCAGAACCAAAGTGGATTACAACTTAATTTTAAGAACCATCATCTGGAAAAACCAACTTTGGACTAAACTAAGAGGACTCTTTAACCAAAGAACAGTGAAGAAGCCACACTGAGACTGGTAGAAAAAGTAGAAACACAGAGAGGGCGGCCCAGCTCCTGAGAGCAAAAGGCAGCCCGGAGAGACTCGCGTGGTGGGAAGACTCGCATAGAGGAGAGAGAAGGTTCCTGGACCCCAGGAGCAAAGCCCTAGCCTATAGCCCCAGAGCCTAGAAGAGGCGTATGGACAGTATTTAGCTGCTAAAGAAGTCAGGATACTGTTTGTGAGAAAGAGACAGATTTCTCCAAATCAGGATTCTTCTTAAAGGGACCACGCAGAAAACCTCTTTCACAACCACTCACATGGGGCAATGGGGGATGGGAAGAGAGGAGAGGACTGGAGTAGCAGGAAGAGAGTGTAATCTAGGAGGCACAAGGGGAAACATTTTGAGGGACAGCCACCCTAACCCCTGGACAGTCACTCTCCAAATCTAAAGTGAATATTTTCCCTGGAACCAGCAATACCAGCAAAAGGAAGCAGGACATCAACCAAACAAGCTCTCCCACGGCACTCAGAGCAGAGTCCCCTAGAAGGAGGAAGTCTTCAGGAATACAGTATTGAGTGCTAGGGACTGAGCTACAGCGCCCCCACCCATATTGCTGAGGGCTTGCCAGAGGGTGGGTGGAGGCAGAACACAGAAGCACAGTCTGGTCGGCAGGGGTGGAAGTTGAACCAGCAACGACTGAGGCCTGGCATGAGCTCAGTCTCGCCAGGCAAGGGTGGAGGAGATGCACAAAATCGGTCCGGCCTGGCTACAGGTCTGCTTGCAATCCCCCCAGCAGGGAAAAGGCAAAAGCCACACAGCATCACCGGGCCTATGGAGCCGGGGCTTGTGGCCTAATGCACGAGCATAGCTCCACCTGTGGGGGCAGGGTGAAAGCTGAAGCCAGCTAAGGCTCATAGACCTGGGCATGTGAACACAGTCCCTACCATGGAGGAGAAGCAGGAAATGCAGTGACAGCCACAGCTGGCCAGCTAGCAACGCCCATACCCAAATGCCTGAGGCAGTGGCAGAGGGGGTGGCGGGCCTGCAGACAGACCAAACCTAGGGAACATAGAGGCAACTCAAGTGGCCAGACCCTTCTTATACACAGACAAAATGGGCAGGCAGAGAAATGCAACTCAAATGAATCAAGAGAAATCCCCAGAAAAGGACTTAAATGAGTCAGATATAACCAAATTACCAGATGCAGAGTTTAAAATAATGATTATTAGAATGTTCAAAGATCTTAGAATAACAATAGATGGTCATTACAAACACCAAAACAAAGAGATAGCAAGTATAAAAAACAACATTGAAATAATAATAAAAAAATTAGTCAGAAATGACAAATACAATATCAGAAATGAAGACCACAATGGAAGGAATTAAAAGCAGGATGGATGAAGCTGAGGATTGAATCAGCGAGTTAGAGGACAAGGCATGGAAGAAGAGCAGCAAAAAAAAGAAGAGACTCAAAAAGTCTGAGAAAACTCTAAGGGAGCTCTGTGACAACATGAAGAGAAATAACATTTGCATCATAGGGGTTCCTAAGAAGAGAAAGAACAAGGGATAGAAACTTTGTCCAATCATATCATAGCTGAAAACTTCCTTAAAATGATGCAGGAAAAAGTCACACAAGTACAAGAAGTACAGAGATCTCCATTAAAGAGAAACCCAAGAAATCCACACCAAGACACATCATAATTAAAATACCAAAGCTAAGTGATAAAGAGAAAATATTAAAAGCTGCTAGAGAAAAAAGGCCTATCACCTACAAAGAAGGCCCCATAAAGATGATATCTGACTTCTCAATAGAAACACTTGAGACCAGAAAGGAATGGCAAGATATATTCAAAGTAATGCAGAACAAGAGCCTACAATCAAGACATCTTTATCCAGCAAGGCTATTGTTTAAAATTGAAGAAGAAACAAAAAACTTCCCAGACAAAAATAAAACTCAAGGTATTCATTACAACCAAACCAATGCTGCAAGTAATGTTAAGGGGCCTGTTGTAAACAGATCAAAGGGGGAAAAGAATATAGCAAAAGAGGATTATGTCTTTAAAGAATAAAATGGCAATAAACAACTACATATCAATAATAACCTTAAATGTAAATGGATTAAATGATCCAATCAAAAGGCATAGGGTAGCTGCATAGATAAGTAAACATGACCCATACATATGCTGTCTACAAGAGACACACCTTTAAACAAAAGATGCACATAGACTGAAGGTAACAGGATGAAAAAAATATTTCATGCAAATGGAAATGAAAATAAAAAGCTGGGGTAGCAATACTTATGTCAGAAAAAATGCACTTTAAAACAAAGGCTATAGTAAGAGACAAAGAAGGTCAATACATAATGATAAAGGGAGCAATTCAACTGGAAGATATAGCCATTATAAATATATACACACCTAATATAGGAGCACCTAAATACATAAAGCAGACTTTGATGGATATAAAGGGCGAGATTAACAGCAATACTATAAAAGCAAAGGATTTCAATATCCCACTAACATCACTGCATAGATCCTCAAGAAAGAAAATTAACAAAGAAACAGCAGACTTAAAGGACACACTAGATCAACTTGATTTAATAGATATCTTCAGAACCTTTCAGCCTAAAGCAGCAGAACATACATTCTTTTCAAGTGCTCATGGTACATTCTCTAGGATAGACCACATGTTAGGGCACAAAAGCGGTCTCAACAAATTTAAGAAGATTGAAATTATAGCAAGCATTTTCTTTGATCACAATGGCATGAAACTAGAAATCAACCACAACAGAAAAACTGAAAAATACTCAAACACTTGGAAACTAAATAGCATGTTATTAAATAACGAATGGGTTAACAATGAGATCAAAGAAGAAATTTAAAAATTTCTAAAAACGAATGATAATGGGCATACAACAACTCAAAATTTATGGGACACAGCAAAAGTAGTACTGAGAGGGAAGTTCATAGCACTACAGTCACACGTTAAGAAGCTAGAAAAAGCTCAAATAAACAACTTAACCCTGCACCTAAAAGAACTAGAAAAAGAACAGCAAGTAAAGCCCAGAGGTAATAGTAGGAAGGAAATAATAAAGATCAGAGTGGAAATAAATGACATAGAGGCTAAAGAAACAATACAAAGAAAGAATCAATAAAACCAGGAGCTGGTTCTTTGAAAAGGTAAACAAGATCGATGAACATTTAGCCAGACTCACAAAGAAAAAAAGAAAGAGTACTCAAATAAATAAAATTAGAAATGAGAGTGAAGAAATAACAACTGACACAACAGAAATACAAAGGATTGTAAAAAAATACTATGAAGAATTGTATGTGAAAAAATTAAACAACCTAGATGAAATGGACTAATTCCTTGAAACAAATATTTTAAAAATCAATCTGGAAGAATCAGAAAACCTAAACAGACCAATTACAACAAATGAGATCCAAACAGTTATCAGAAAACTCCCAACAAACAAAAGCCCTGGACCCGATTGCTTCACAAGTGAATTCTATCAAATATTCAAAGAAGAACTAATTCCTATTTTTCTCAGCTATTTTAAAAATTCAAGAAAAAGAAAGAATTTCAAACTTCTTTTATGAGGCTAGCATAATTTGATTCCAAAATCAGGCGAAGAACACAATGAAAGAAAATTATAGTCCTATATTCCTGCTGAATTTAGATGGTATAATCCTCAACAAAATATTAGCAAACTGAATCCAGCAATACATGAAAAAATCCATACACCATGACCAAGTGGGATTTATTCTGGGGAGGCAAGTACAGTACAATATTCACAAATCATTCAATGTGATTTATCACCTAAACAAAAGGAAGGAGAAAAACCACATGATAATTTCAAGAGATGCAGAAAAATCATTTGATAACATACAGCACCCATTTATGATCAAAACTCTCAGCAAAGTGGGAATACAGGGAACATACCTCAACATGATAAAGGCCACCTATGACAAACCCACAGCCAACATTATACTCAATGGGCAAAAATTAAAAGCAATCCTCCTAAGATCAGGAACAAGGCAGGGGTGCCCCCTTTCACCACTCTTATTCAACATAGTCCTGGAAGTCCAAGCCACAGCAATCAGACAAGAAGAAAAAATGAAAGGCATCCAAATCAGAAAAGAAAAAAGTAAAAGTATCATTATTTGCAGATGATTTGATACTGTACATAGAAAACACTAAAGTCCTAGTCAAAAAACTACTGGCCCTGATAAAGTAATTCAGCAAGGTGGCAGGATATAAAATTAATACTTAGAAATCAGAGACATTTTTATACACCAACAATGAATTGTCAGAAAGAGAAATTAAGGAAACAATCCTCTTCACTATTGCAACAAAAAATAAAGTACCTAGGAGTAAATTTATCCAAGGAGATTAAAGACTTGTACTCGGAAAATTATAAAACACTGATAAAAGAAATCAAGGAAGACACAAACAAGTGGAAGCATATACCGTGCTCATAGTTAGAAATAATAAACATCATTAAAATGTCTATATTACCCAAAGCAATTTATAAATTCCATGCAATACCAATTAAAATACCAATGACATATTTCAAAGATATAGAACACATATTCCAAAAATTTATATGGAACCAAAAAAGAACACGAACAGCCTCAGCAATCTTGAAAAGAAAGAATAAAGCGGGAGGTGTCACACTTTCTGATATCAAGTCATGCTACAAGGCTATTGTACTCAAAACAGCTTGGTTCTGACATAAATACAGGTACATAGATCAATGGAACAGAAAAGAGAACCCAGATATAAACCCACACCTTTATGGAAAACTGATATTTGACAAAGGAGGTAAGAGCATACAATGAAGTAAAGACAGCCTCTTTAACAAATGGTGTTGGGAAAATTGGACATCTACCCGCAAAAAAATAAAACTAGACCACCAACTTACTGCATTCACAAAAATAAACTCAAAATGAATAAAAGACTTAAATGTAAGTCATGAAACCATAAGCATGTTAGAAGAAAACATAGGCAGTAAGCTCTCTGACATCTCTCGCATCAATATGTTTGCTGATTTATCTCCATGGTCAAGGGAAATAGAAGACAGAATAAACAAATGGGACTATTTCAAACTAAAAATCTTTTGCACAGCTAAAGACAATAAGGACAGAATAAAAAGACAAACCACATAATGGGAGAACATATTCGACAGCACGTCTGATAAGGGGTTAGTAACCAAAATTTATAAAGAACTTATAAAACTCAACACCAGGAAGACAAACAATCCAATCAAAAAATGGGCAAAAGAAATGAATAGACACGTCTCCAAAAAGGACATACAGATGGCCAATAGGCATATGAAAAAATGCTCAACATCACTAATCATTAGAGAATTGCAAATTAAAACCACAATGAGATATCACCTCACACCAGTCAGAATGGCGCTCATCAACAAAACAACACAGAATAAATGCTGGCGAGGATGTGGAGAAAAGAGAACCCTCCTGCACTGCTGGTGGGAATGCAGACTGGTGCAGCCACTGTGGAAAACAGTATGGAGATTCCTCAAAAAATTAAAAATCAAACTGCCTTTTGACTCTGCTATTCCACTTTTAGGAATATAGCCCAAGAACACCATAGCACTGTTTCAAAAAGAGAATGCACCCCCATGTTTATGGCAGCATTGTTCATAATAGCAAAGATCTGGAAATAGCCCAAGTGTCTGTCAGTGAATGAGTGGATTAGAAAGATATGGTACATATATACAATGGAATACCATGGGGCCATGAAAAAGAAAGAAACTTTACCTTTTGCGACAACATGGATGGACCTGTAAACTATTATGTTAAGTGAAATAAGCCAGGCAGAAAAAGAAAAATGCCATATGACCTCACTTATTTGAGGAATCCAATGAACAAAGTGATCTGAGAAACAGAAAAGAGACAGAGGAGGGATAAAAGGGACCAGAGGAAAAGAGGACAGAGGGAAAGGGGGTGATAGGATGGGATTTTCCTGAAGGGAAGGGGGGAGGTAGCTATGGGGAGGGGAGCAAGGGAGATGTTGAGGAAAATACGTGGAAGGGGGGATGCATTCAGGGCAACACTAGAATCTATGTAAACATAATAAATTAAAATCAATAAAATATTTTTTTAATGATGCTGGCTGGGGTTTCTTTTAGAATAAGAGCCTGAATTCCTCATCTTGTTAATTTTTAAATATTTAAAGATTGTCTGTGTTTCTCCTCGAGAGCTCAAACATCTTTTAGAACAAGTTAATAGCGAAGCGAGGTAGTTGGGGAAGGGTCTGCCTATGCACAGCGCCCTCCTCACATCTCTGACCAGTGTCCTTGAGGGACACCCATGACGTAATCGCCCTGGTCACTAATCAACATTCCTGTAGTGCTCTAGTCATACGTGCAAGAGTCAACAAACAGTAGTCCTCAGCATCTGCTCAGTTTGTGGTGTTAGGTACAGAGAAACCAACGACATCATTCTGCTTATCTTTTTAGACAGACAAGAATCCAGGCTATGAAAGAAGCAAGGTTATGTATAAGGGACAAGAAGGGATTATACAAGAGGGCAAATAAAAGCCATTTCCCTTTTTGGAAAAACTTTCTTTCCTCCAGAACACAGAGAATTGGGTTTTGACAATGGTCTCGGCAGAAACCTCAAGCCACAGATCAGTGGGAGACCAAGAATACAGTTTTGACCTCTTGGAAACGCAGAGTTCCTGTCTACATTGATCTAATAACACAACTGAATCTAACTTCTTCCCTTAAACTGTGAATACATGGCCCCAGGCCTAGAAGCTTCTACAAAGCCTAAGATGTTGAGCATTGACTGGACAGAGTATCCAGGTGTCTGACAGTGTCCTTATCTCAGCAGATGTCTTAGAGTCAGAAACAGTGTGATGTACCTTAGAATACTCAACAGGCCCTCAGTCTATATAGAAGCTGGATTACTTCCAGGTCAGGGCTCACTAATATGTGGTTTTCTCTTCTTCCTAGCTCATGGGGGATTTACTTCTCAGCTCCCTTGATTTAGTTGGAACCAGGAGATTAGTTCTGGCTAATGGCCCACTAGTACAAATTACATGTAGTTAAAAGTGGGGGTGATTGTTTCATTCTCTCTTGCTCTGCTACAGTGACTCATATAGCCATGTGTAAGTATAGTAGAGTTATAGAATAGAAAAGTATGAATTGGGCCCCTGCCAAATAGCTCAGTTGGTTAGAGCATTGTCCCGAATGGAGGAGGTTGCCAGTTTGATCCCTGGTCAGGGCACATACAGGAACAGATAGATGTTTCTGTCTGTATCTTTGTCTCCCTTCTCTCTTGCTAAAATCAATCAATAAATAAAAATTTTAAATGGTACTAAGAAAACAAAGGTATTAATCAGTCAGTTATCACATGGATAATGGCTATCCATCAGAATTCTATGAACAAAAAATAAACTATGGTTGGGATAAGGCACTGAGATTTCAGTAGGAATTTGTTACTGCAGCATAACCTGGCCTCCCCTGACTCTGAAACATGCCAGAATACTGATGGGGGGGATGCAGAAACTGGGAGAAGGGGGAGCCTGGGTAGAAAATGTTTTAGTTTGTTTCATAAGGCTCTGCTTTGCATTCAATGCTCTTTTGCACACTCTCCAAGCCCCCTCCTCCCTTCCTTTCAGTTTTCCAAAGATCTTCCATGACACTGACCTGCTGTTCTGTCACTTAGATGATGCAACTTGTTTGAAAATCTTGCTTCATAATCTATTGTGATTCAGAAAATATCAGGCCAAAAGGGGAAGAGTCAAAGACTACCCAGTTCAACAGTGGCATTGAACAGAGAGTATCTGAGACTTAGGAGGGGATGGAATTTTGCCCAAGATCACACAACTCCTGGGCAATAGGACTGATATTCATGTCTCCTGGTTCCTAGGCCTACACGTCCTCCTTCAACTCTTCCCATTGACCTGGGTGCTTGTCTCCCCTGACTGCTTGCTGATAAGCATATATTCTATATCTTTTGTGTTAAGAAAAAATAATTAAATTTTTGAAAATCAAAAGAAGTAAAGCATGTCCTTCACCGTTGTACTTGGGCATTGTTCAAGGAACCAACAGGTGGGTTAGTAATTCTCAGAGAGAATGTGTCCATGCTTCATACTGTTTTACTGGAGCCTAGAAACTGAAATTAGCTGAAGACTTTTGTTTGGCGATAGAAGATAACCTCATCGGTTATGCTTTTGTTGCCCTATGGGACATTAACCAATTTTAATCTTGCTCAATATTTTTTCTCTCTCTCTCAAAATCCCTTTCTTGATGGACTGTATCAAAGTTTCTCAAGTGCTCTTAGAACTAGTTTTACCATCTTATAGCTTTTCTCATTCAATAATTAATATGTTGAATAAAATCTGTGACCCATGTTCATTCTCTCTAAATTCTTTTTAAGTGAGAGGAGGGGAAATAGAGAGACAGACTCCCTCATGTGCCCCACCCAGGATCCTACCCAGCCTGGGGATGATCCTCAAATCAACTGAGCTATCCTTAGCACCCAGGGCCGGTGCTCAGACCAATTGAGCTACAGGCTGCAGGAGGAGAAGAGAAAGAAAAGGGGGAGAGGGAGAGAGAGAGAAGCAGATAGTCACTTTCCTTGTGTACCCCGACCGGGAATCAAATCCAGGATGCCAGGCTGATGCTCTATCCACTGAGCAAACCAGCCAGGGACTCATTCTATATTTGTAATGAAAATCATGATGTGATGGTAAGTTTTTCAAAATTATATTTTGACACTCAGAAGTGTTCTCTGTGTTTTAATTCTGTACCCCCCCCCGCACCTAGAATAGTGTCTCCTAGAACTAGGAGTTATAAATATCCACTCAGTGAATAGCTGAATTAAAGCCTGTCCATCAAGTTCACAGATCTGCATTCTATCAGGATCTTTACAGTTTTCATTCAAAGGAGAAGTTCTGAAGTAGGACTCTTAGGGACCAGGAGAATCTGGTAGGGCAAATGTTGGGGCCTTTGTGAGCCTTGCCTGAACTTCCTCATAGACATTAACCCCATCTTCACATGGAAACATGGTGCTTCTGTCCTGATGTCTCTCGGTAAATACATTCTAGCTCAGTGGGAGAAGCTGAGAGAGACCCATTTCCCTGAGCTCTCCTCAGACAGACCCGACCATGACCTGGATGTTCCCCACAAAGATCAGAGGGAGAGCCAGTCTATAATCCCACTCACTCATCCTTTCCTCTCCATTTTCCATCAGCCTATCTGGTCACATCTGATGAACTCACTGGCAGCCAGGAGTCAGGATAACTTACCCTGTCCCTCTCCTACCTGCTCTAATTATATCCCTTGTACCAAGAACTCCATCCTTCGGGGAACATGGCTTAGAATGGTGTTGTTCCCAAGGAAGTTCTAGGGGCTTCCTAATCAGTCTTTCCTTCCACTTACAGGCACAATCAGGTCCTTAAAATCTCAAGACAGGTTAGCTTTTCACCCTCCAATAAGGAGGAAGGTCTCCTGAATGCAGCTGAGTAGTTTTCTTCCAAAAGAGCAGTGTCCTTGCCTTGTCCAGAAACTTCACTTGAGCTGAAGAAAGCTCGTTCTGCCTGTCATGATTTGTCCTCACCAGCAGACGCTCGGTGTTTATCATTCAGCGCGAGGCTTGGGTGGGATTGAGTGGTTCAGAACTAATGCAGCTGATTTATATTCAGAATGGAGATTAAATTAACTCTGCAAAAGTCAAATCTCACATTGCTCGTGTTTGCTTTTTCTGAACAGTGCCGAGGACTTATGCTTTAGTACATCCAAATTCCTAATGGGCCAAATGCCCCAATTAGGGATGATTTTGTGAACATCTGTGGCTCCTCAGAGCTATTGCAAGCCTGATTCAGGAGAAGCCTCAATGCCCTTCAGCTGGTTATGGGCAAGTGACAGTGTAGGAAGCAGGGCTGCCCTGGGCTCAGAGGAACTTTTGCTGGGTTGGGTTCTCCATGCCCCTCCTCCAGTGAGACCTTGGGAACACAGCAGGTCTTCAGAGAAACTTGTATGCTACCAGTGCTTTTCAATAAAATTAATAATGGATAGAGATAGAGTGGGTGGTGCTCTAGATGGAACAGGACTGGCCCATGTGGGTCAGTTGATTGATAACATTGATGAGCTGGGAGGTTGGGTACTTAGGGTTATTATATCATTCTCTCTACTTTGAATATACTTGAAATTTTTATGGTTAAAATTTTTGTTGTTGTTGTTATTGTTGTTTTTAATAAGACTTTTTTTTTTTGTAGACTAGAGATCAGAGAGAGAAGAGGAAGAAGAAGGACCTGAAAGTCCATTGTTAGAGAAACCCCCAAAGCACAGACAGCCTCTTTCTTCCTGCTTCCCCGCTCACTGGGTTAACCACCTGTTGGAGGAGCCAGGTGTCTGCATCCAGGCTTTGCCGCTGCTGACAAGGGCACTCTGCTTGAATGGGAAGTTTCTGTGTGCTGTCACTCTTGGTTGCCTACCTAGCATTCACTCTACTCTTTGTCCTTGCTGGCAGAACCAATTGTGTTCTGCAACGTGCTTGGGGGAGGTGGGCTCATACCCTGGGATGGACCTTGCCAGTGATTGGTTTAGTAACTGCAATGAGAAGTCTTTGGGGTGGGGTTGCATTGCTGAGAAATATTGTTCTCTCTGATAAACAAGAGTTTTATTAGGAGAAACCTTCTTTCATTGGTGCTTTTGCATGCTACCACGTGTTTTCAAGGACCCCAGGCCTCTTTTTGTCTCTCTTCTCACCTCCTGTGGCGATCCTCCTCCATCACAACTCTCCAGCTTCTGGCACCCTCACTTCCCTAGGACATGCCAAGCACATTCCTACCTCAAGGCATTTGCATGTGCTGTTCCTCTTCACCTAGAGTATTCTTTCTCCAGATTTTCACTGGCTCCTTCTTTCATGTTCTTCAGTTTCTCTGCTCTCAGTGGAACTCTCCTTGCCACCATTTAAAAAACACCCTTCTCCTTTTCCTTCTCTTTATCTCCATTCTCCCCTTTTTATTGTTCTCTGCCACATGTGCCACCAACACACCATGTTGTTATCTTATTATTTTGCTCACTGTCTCTCCTTTACCCCTAGAACAGAAGCTCCTTAAGGGCAGGGTTTCTATCCGTTTTATTCACTACTGTGTCCCCAATACCAAGAAAAGTGCCTAAAACATAGTAGCACTATTAAATATTTGGTAAATGAAGGAGTGAACAGACACCATACTTTGAGCTTCATCAGCCATCTTGTGACCATGAGGGGAAGCGAAGTGAATCAGAGAAACAGACCTGCAGCCCCATCACCACTGAGCTGCTGAGTTATTAACTCTGCCTGCTGAATTATGATTATTGAGGTAATAATATCCTGATGGTTTAAGCCACCATTCATTGGGGAATATTTTTACCTGTGACTGAAAACATCCTAATTGATACACTTTTCAAAGCTGCTAGGGTGACAGCCAAAGGGGGCTCTGGGCACAGACTCTGCAGTAGAGGATGCAGGATGTGGGCTCTGGTGTGTCCACGGGGTCATGTGCAAGGAGTCATGCCAAGTGATCTCCAGCCGCCCCTGGTGTGCCCAGGGTTGCACCGTTATCACCCATGCAGTGGACATGATTATGCTCTCACCATAGACCCAAGATCCAGAGACTTCAGAAGAGTTTCATGCCTTGGTGTTCAAAAAGCAACCTGTCAACATGTTTTGTAAGTGAAGTAATAGGGGCTGGGTGTCTTTGGGGTGGATCGCCTTTGGACACACAGCTCCCATGCAAGACTGGGACAAGTAACCAAGAATCTTGCCTTCTCTGTTGGTTTTCTTTCTTCCCATGCACATTAGTTCCAGAACCCACTGCCGTTTGTGGGAGGGCTGAGAATTCTCACACAACCCCCTCCTTACAGTAAGGGGGAGTGAAATATCCACAGTCTGGCCATCTGAACCTGCCTAGAAAGGTAAAGCAAGTCAGTAGTGGGGACTCTGGGACAAGCACAGAAGAGGCTGGGACAGTAGGGCTCAGTCTGGTCTCCACAAAGTAACAAGACAAGTCTGTAAAAGTGTAAATCGTGTTATGTCACGTTCCCTCTCTAGATCTTCCATGGACTCTCATTGCTATGAAATGAAAAATTTGTATTCTTTAGCAGAACCTACAAATCCTTACCAGATCTGGACCTCAGACTCACCTCCCACCTCCCTAGCCCCATCTCACCAAGCTCCAGGCACAAGCCTCTCCCTGTTCCTGCCCCTGGGCCTTTGAGACCATTGTTCTCTCCTCCTGGGATGCCCTCACAGCTTTTTGCACAACTGACTTATTCTCAACCTCCAGGTCTCAGCTCCTGCATTTTCCACTTTAGAGAAATACTCTCGGACCTGCCTCCCTCCCTGAGGTGGCAATGTCCCCACTCCTCTGCAGGATCACCTGTTCATTCATTCATGCACTTTTCACAAGCTGTAATTGTCTTGGTTGCTTATTTGTTTATTTATTTAATTTCTTTTAACTAGACTGTCCCAGAGATGGGGACTGTCCTCTCTTCTTAGCTGCATCTACAGGACCTTGCTCGATGCCCAGCAGGGGATGGCGTTCAGTAACTGTGTTGAGTGAATAAATGCTTCTGTGCACATCACTCACAGTGCCAGGTGGCAAGGTCCCCACAGGACACTGTAATGGTCCTGGACAAATCAGAAGTGTCACAGCGCCCACAAAATAGGGATGTTCCAACTCAGTCCAAAGGGGACGCCACAAGCCAGCCAGCCCTCCTGGGAATGAAACCGCTCCCAGCCCTCACTCCAGGTTCTGCCCGATCTGATCACACATGCACTTTGTCTCTGGAAGTAAGGCCTGGCGTCCCTGCAGCCAGCTGGGTAGCCCAGCATAAACAGTGGGTAACCAGTGGGAAGTCGGACAGCAAGAAGCAGTGGCACTCTGGCAGCCCGTGTGCACCTTTCCTGTGCAGGTCCAGTTTGTGGGAACAGTCAGACGGACATTCTGCACATCGAGGGCATCTGGGGAATTCCAAGGATGGGGAAGTAGAAACTCTCACCTTGAAAAAGGAGAGCAGTTTGTAATATCAGAAAGATAACAACTTAGGTGATGCACCCTTCTCCTCATGCCCAGCCCAGGAAGGAAGTAGACTCAACGCGCACACACAATACACGCATGCACATACAACACACACAATGCACACATACATACACCTCCCCCCACACAAAAACACAGTTATTTCCACAAGAAAGACATATTTCCTTCTCTTCAAAATAATTTAATGTTTCAGGAAAAGTCATTCGGAGATCAGAAACTCCCTGGCCTGTCCTCTGACCATTGCGGAGTCAGAACTGCCCCACTGGGGGCTCCTCGGTTCTGCAGGCTGAAACTCTGTTTCCACTGGCCATCCCAGAGAAATAGTTAATGACGTGATGGCGATGTTTTCTCTGATAGCGGATTCTGAGTATTCCAGATGTCCACAAACATCCAGTTTCCCTTAATATGTTCCAATCTGTGTCTGTCATCCTTGTCTTAAATCTAGTTAGAATTTCAGCTGTCAGTTTATTTCCCAAAGTGGAAGCAGTAAACAGGACCTTGATGGCTCCATCAGCAAATGCTATTGTGGTAACAGGGTCTGTGAAGGGATAGGTAATGCGTGGGAGCTTAGGGCCTGGATCTTGGGTCTCTCTCATCAATAACTGGCAGAGACTCAGGGAAGTCACGACCCCAGGAGGTCTTGATTGCACGTGCACCACACAGGAAACAGTAATACTTGACTGCTTGAAAAGGGACCTCAGGGTTTCTCCTGTGCTGAATTATTTGCATAGGGTCGCATCTGACTCTTCCCCTGAGGAATCTGCCTGTGCATAAGAGGATGCTCTGAATCTTTCTGTGCATATTACAAAGTGTCAGGTTCAGTGTGGTCAGCCTCACTCTCCTAACTCTTGGAAAGATTGATACATGAAACTAGGGTCCTTGAATCCTTTTATAAAAAACATGGTTGGGTCACTTCATGAAGTGTATCCCCCTCCTTTCTTGAATACAAAATTAGGTTGCCTCATGCTTCAGGAGAGGGTGGTGTCCTTGTGTGCCTCTGGGGAAGGAGCCCCATTCATCTAGGAAATCCATGTTGATTCCTTTCCCGACGAAAGCTGAGTGAATATGTGATGCAGTTCTGGCTAAGGCAGCTAGAAGGAACCTCCATTGGGGGCAGAAAGAGGACTTCTGGAAAGGTTATGCTCATTCTTAACAAGGGAATTCCCTTCTGATCCCTGGATAGGAGAAGTCTCTTGGTGTAAGGTTGGGATGTCTGGGGCTGCGGATGCTACTTTGTCTGGCTAAGGATAGCAGGTGGAGAAACAGCCAGGTCCTGACGACATCACTGAGCTTCAGAATTACAAACTCTAAACTAACCCATTTACAGACTGTGTTACATGAAATAACAAGCACATAAATGTCCTCGTTGCTAAGCCATTTCCTGACGAATTTTCTTTTCCCTGCAGCTGAAAGCATCTTACTGTATTCATCAGGGTAAGCTAGATTATAAGACACTCACATCTCAACAGGTGATTCAACTTGATTTCTCACTTGGGCGGTGTACCCTTCCCCCAGGGTTGCAGGGAGCTCTACTCATCAGGGTCCTTGAAATGACACCTATTACTTCCCTGCACATTAAGGGCAGGTTATGTGAGTATGCCTTCCTCCAAAAGCTGCTGGCAAGTACGATCCTGCCACCTGCCCAGAGAGGGCAGAGGTGGGATGGTTTGGTGAACGACACTAATGTCCACATTGACTGATATAAAGTCTATGGCTTCAGACCAAGAATTTAATTTCTTTGAACTTGGTTTCTTCACTTGTAAAATTTAATTTCTTCAGATGTTCCCTCATTTTCTTACCTGTGTGAGGAGACAATAAGTAATGAATATGAAGATGTATAATGGTGCATGATGAAGCCTAATAGAGCGGGTAGCTAAGGAGGTATTTATACCTCCTCAGCCAAGCTCACAGGCTCAGTCCAGCCACTCTGCTCTAGCCATTGAACTCTCTCCATCCGGGCCACATGTCTGCAGCTAGACTACTTGGTAGTAAAGACGTTGGTTGTTTTCTGTTTTCAGGACAAAAACAAAGAATGTACATTTTGAAGGCAGAAATGGAGGATAGTAGGGGAAAGAGGGTGAGGTTGGGAATACCCCCCTCCCTCAGGAAAAAAGGAGTCTTTTTTCTATGGTATTTCTAGAGACTTTCAGCCAGATGGGACTGTCATAACAAGTACCACAGACTGGGTGGTTTAAACAACAGATACTTATTTCTTCCCAGTTCTGAGATTGGAAGTCCAAGATCAAGGTGTTGGCAAGATTGGTTTTTCCTGAAGCTGCTCTCTTCTGAATTCCCATCTTCTCCTGTGTCTTCCCATGCTCTTCATGTGTCTGTGTCCTGAACTCATCTTCTTACAAGGGCATATTAGATTTAGGGCCCAAACAAAGGACTTCATTTTAACTTTATTACCTCTTTAAATTTATTTATTTATTCATTTAATAGAGGAGAGAGAGAGAGAGAGAGAGAGAGAGAGAGAGAGAGAGAAAGGGGGGAGGAGCAGGCAGCATCAACTCCCATATGTGCCTTGACCAGACAAGTGCAATGTTTTGAACCAGCGACCTCAGCATTCCAGGTCGATGCTTTATCCACTGCGCCACCACAGGTCAGGTACTTTATTACCTCTTTAAAGGCCTTACCATCAAATACTACATCCTGAAATACTGGGATTGGAGCTTCCACATAAGAATTTTGAAGGGACACAATTCAGCCCACAACAATGGCCATTCCTTTCTGTGAGAAGTTGTCCATGGAAAAGATGCACACTTGTTTCCACTGTAAGTGAGAAAACAGGGAGAAGATGAAGAAGACGGAAGAAGAGAATAAGAAGGAGAGAGAAGAAAAAGGAAGAAGAGAAGAGGAAAAGAGAAGGAGGAAGCTTGAACACCTTCTGAGGCAGGCCTGGAAAAGCCCAGGAGGAGGGCATGCAGCTGCAGAGCTGTCTGGAGAGCAGCCAGTGCATGGCCATCACTCAGCTCTGACAACGTACTTACCTGGACATCAGGGCCAAATCTGTAGCTGACCACAGACACTAGAAGCAAGGAGAGCTAGCTCAAGCCACTTCTGGCTAGCGAATGCTGCCAAGTTGCTGTGTGCAGAGGGATTGGTGGTTTAAGGTCACCCAATGCTGCAGAATTTACTCACGGGTAGAGTTGTAGAAGATATTCATCATTAATTGCATAGGTTTAAATGCTTATGAGAGTTTACCTATCATTTTAACAGGAGTCTCTGCAGTAAGTTCCTCTTAAACAGAATTCTAATTTAGGGAACTCAGTAAGATATGACTCATTGCCAACATATTGAAATCTGAGTGAATTCTGCTCTTCACCCGGGCTCTTATAGCCCTGACCTATCACACAGGCAGAAGAGGGTGTAGAGAAAGAACCATACAAGTATAGAATATTATTATGATTTGACTCCAGGTAAATAATGACTGTACTGGTAGCATTTGCTCTTTAATCCCTGCTAGGGACTCAATTCCAAGACATGAGCAAGAGGCCAGTGAGCAGCCAAAGAAAGGAACTCAGGACAGTGCAGTGGGAGTGTCCATCATTGAGCTGTACTTGGGCACTGCTGACCAACGCACTAGGCAGACAAAGCCCAGGCATGAAAAAAGCAAAGTAAATTTTTTTTTAAGTTATTTTTAAAGTACTTGATTTTTAATCTTTTCTCCAAAAACAATTCAAGTAGTCACCAAGGAGTTAGGTGAATTTGTTGGACCTTCTGATAGTTCCTTTCCTGTTTAGTTTGTGGGGAGGGACATCTGGATCTCCACTGGGCCTTGCAGAAGGATACTCCTCTTAAAGGAGGCAGCTGAGTCGATACAAGTCTCATGAAGGAAACAATCAGAGGGGGTGATTCAGTCAAATCAGGTCACAAACATTCAATTGTGCAAAACATCCAGATGATGGAAGTGCAGGCCTCCGCTGCATGGTCCCAGCCTTTCAGTCCCTTTGAGTCCCAAAGGGCAGCCTCAGCCTGGCGCGGGCTCACCAAGTACTTTGTCCAACTGCAGGCACAAAGTGAGGGGGAAGCAATTTTTATTGTTATTGTCATCATTTATCCTTTAATTAAGGTCTCCTTTATTCATGTCAATATCCTGCCCCTTTCTCTCCCCAGTCCACCCCCTCCTACATTCCAAATCTCATCGTTGGGCTAGTTTCTCTAAGCGCTCCCAGCTCATATTTTAATTAAAATGAGTCACAAGCCTTGAATCTCTAATGAGCCCCTTTTCCAGACTTTATCAGAAATCGGTCACTGCACTCACTGTGGTGTCATTTATCAGCATGGTATTATTTTTTGAAATCAGCAGCCCTATTCTGAGATTTTTTTTAAATTGATATTCAGATGTGAAATTTTCCCTTTCTCACAGGTTGCATAGGCATTGTGGCAATATCATTGAAGATATCAACATGAAACAAGTACAAGATGCATCAGTGGAGACCACCTCGTCTTGAGACAATTCACCACTGATCCAGCATCATCGAAGACTGAGGGGCTCCAGACTGGGGCAGAGGGGGCCTTTCAGATGACTGAGACCTCTTCTTCTAGACAGCAAGACTTCTCTTGTTTTACTCCATCCATGTAAGTTTTCTAAAATGCCTCCTCCTCTTAAACAGGGGTCAGTGCTTTCTTGATGCCTCTGACTCATCATTGGGGTGGGTGGTCAGTCCAAGTTTGGTACAGGGCACCCTGCCATCCCATCCAGGGTGTGGACCTGCTCCAGAAAGTCACGGCTTCCACAAGTTGAACTTTCAGAACAGCCCAGAGGAGTGGGGGTGCCCGCAGGGAGACAGCTCGTTGCTGCATTGGCTTGTCCTACTATAGGAGTTACATGATCCCTGTACTCGGTTAATAACTCGAAGACAATTAGCAAGTTTATTTTTCATATATTCTTCCCATCCTCTCTTCTAAAGTTGTATTTTATTTACACTGGCAAAACATATAGCTATTATATGCTATACTGTCTCCCTCATCATATCGTTTATTTTCAATCCACAGAAAACATATATTTAATATCTACCACCAGTCCTTGCATTGGTGTCTTTCCAGTCAAGCAAATATTTTGGTGAGTTGAAGCTGTTTTCTAATACATCACTGAGAAACAGACCACCAGAACAACATTGTCTCTGTTCCCATGTGGTAAAAACAATTGGTTCTGGTCTTTTATTTTAAGATCAGTTTGGCTGAATGTAGAAATCCGATATAAAGTGTTGGTGCTGAAAGTCTGATGGCAATCTGATTTTCTTTCCCTTGGAGATGGCACTGTCTTTTTGTCTGGATTCTCAATGGATTATTTTTTCTTTAAAGTCCAGTCATTTACTAGACTCCATCTCAGTGTTGCTATGTCGCACCCATTTTCCTAGGTATGTGCTGAGTCCCTTCAGTATGTCTCAGGGTTTTTTGTTTCTTAATTCAAGACTGTTTTTTGGCCCTAGTTGGATAGCTTGATTGTTTAGAGCAAGGGTCCCCAAACTTTTTACACAGGGGGCCAGTTCACTGTCCCTCAGATCGTTGGAGGGCTGGACTATAAAAAAAAAGCTATGAACAAATTCCTATGCACACTGCACATATCTTATTTTAAAGTAAAAAAACAAAACGGGGACAAATACAATATTTAAAATAAAGAACAAGTCAATTTAAATCAACAAACTGACCAGTATTTCAATGGGAACTAGGGGTGCAGATGCATCCTGTGCTCCTCTCACTGACCACCAATGAAAGAGGTGCCCCTTCCGAAAGTGTGGCGGGGGCCGGATAAATGGCCTCAGGGGGCTGCATGCGGCCCGCAGGGCTGTAGTTTGGGGACCCCTGGTTTAGAGCCTCATCCCAAAGCCCATAGGTTGCTGGTTCAATCCCCAGTCAGGGCACATGCAGGAACATCTGATGTCCCTGTCTCTCTCTCTCAAATCAATAAGTAAAATATTTTTTAAAATGTTCTTTGATTTATAGATTATGTGTTCTGTTCAATTTGGTCTTTTTTCCATATCTTCACTATCATTTTTCTTAAATACTCTAAAAAATATCTTTCTTTTTCTTTTGATATTCTTATGTCCTACTTGTTTTAAGACCCTATCTATTGTCACGTGTCATTTGTCAGTTTTCATTTATAGCTTTTTCCCTCTTATTTCTAATTCTTTCCTGGGTGTTAATCTCACTTTTCAAGTCTTCCTTTTCTCCACAACCTCATTTCTAAACTTCCCTAATTCATTTTTTTTTCCTAATTCATTTTTATGTGGTCCTTTTTATCATTTTAAAAATTACTCAAGCTCCTCTGGAATAGTGTTGTTTCAGAAGGTGTGTAGACATGTTTTTTTAGCCTGCTTTTATTGTCTTTCTGTGGGGACATTATCCTGTTCCCAGTTTTTTTCTTATTATAATGACTTTCCATGTATTCTTTTGCAGTCCTTTCCTGTTGACCCCTCCAAGGGAAAGGGGCATTTCCTACCCTCAGAAGTGGGGGGGGGCAGCTCCTCACAGATCTAGCTTCCTTTTTCTGTTGCTCTTCTGAAGCAACCCAAAACGTCATGTCTATCTTGTGACATCTGCCTCCTCTACTTCCTTCCCCTTGAATCTCTTCTTTCCTGTATTTCTATAGTCTCCATCTTGCTCAATTTAATTTGAATTCCACCCTCAGCAATTTCTGTGCAGGGCAGGGCTCATTCCTGGAAACCATATTATACTTGGTTTTCATAAGCTTGCAAGGCCCACTCTGCTCCACAGTCTCGGGTGGCTGCGGCGTCTCTGTGTTCACCCATGAGATGGGTTCTGCAGAGCCCCTTTCCGTAGCAGCTGCCTTCTGCGAGGACTGTGGGCACATTGGGGTTCTGTCCTCGGGACTATCAGAGGCACCTCTCTTTCCTTTTGCTTCGATGCAGATAGCAAGCAAGACTTCAAGCTGTCAGTGACTTGTCACCACCCACTTATATTTTCGGGTTTGTGAGCATAGCTTTTTACTCAGTTCTGTTGTAGATATGTCCATATTTCAAAGCTACCCTGCCACAACCATCTTGCCAGAATTTATCCCAAGTTACTTTGAACATGGCTAGGTTGCTGGCTCTGAACAGTAAGCTCCCTGCAGACAGGGAGGGTGACTGATAATTCCTGTCTTGGAGCACACATACAGGCCGTGTCCGGATAGGCTTACATTTTTGTTGACAGAGTATAGAAGCAATACTTAGTCACTTATCTAAATTGGGAAGCTACAGACTAGCATCTAAGAAGAAAATTAATATAACCAGTTATACTTCTACCATAGAAATACCCACTCTTAACATCCTTGTGCTTTTTCTTCCAGTCCTTTATGGAAGCAAAATTTTTTAAATATGGATTTCAGTTGAGATCCTAGTGCACACTGAAATCCTTCTGTCACAACAACCAGAGACTCACTCAACTCACCTTAAGGAAGAGAGAGAGATTGTTGTTGTTTGTAAACTGAAAACAGAAACTTAATGGAGTGTTTCCAGCAATGGTGGCTGCTTGGGAAACTGGTGATCCTGTGGTCTCCCTTGGGCCAGAGGCGCTCCTCTCCCGCTTCCCGACGTCTCTCGTGCCTGCTCTAGTACAGTTTGGAGTGACTGGGGCTTATCCCTACATTGCAGCCTTTCAGTCTTAGCTCCTACTACTAATGCACTCATTTTGGGGGCATTTCTTAGTTCATATTCTTCAGGGAGGAAAACTGATGGTCTCAGATTACTTCTTCATATTTCAGAAGCTCTTATTAACAACCAATGGATGAAAGAAGAAATCATAAGGGAACTTAAAATATATCTTGAGACAGTAAATATTAAAATACAATAAACTAAAATTTATGAGGTACAGGGAAAGGAGTGCTGACAGGAAAAATATAGCTATAGACACTTACATTACAAAGAAGAAAGAAAAGCCCCGGCCAGATAGCTCAGTTGTTAGAGTGTTGTCCTGATATGCCAAGGTTGCCAGTTCGATCTCTGGTTAGAGCACACACACAAATCAAATAATTAATGCATAAATAAGTGAAACAACAAGTTGATGATTTTCTCTCTCTTTCTGTCTCTAAAATCAATCAATAAAAAATTTTTTTAAAGAACTAAAATTAACCACCTAACTTTGCACCAAGGGAAATAGAAAAAAAAAACCAAACCAAACCCAAAACTAAAGGAAAATAATAAAGATTACAGCAGAGATAAATTAAATAGAGAATACAAAAACAATAGAGAAAATGAACAAAACCAAGAGTTGGATCTTTGAAGAGATCAACAAAATCAACAAACCTTTATCTAGCTTGACTAAGAAAAGGAGAGAGGGCTCATCTCAACTGATGCAGGAAATGCATTTGGCAAAATATAATAGCCTTTCAGGATTAAAAAACACACACTCAACACACCAGGAATAGAAGAAACTATCTCAACATAATAAAGGCCATATATGAAAAGCCCATAACTCAATCATAAAAGACTGAAAGCTTTTCCTCTAAGATCAGTAATGAAACAAGGGTGACTGCTTTTGTCACTTCTATTTAACATAGTAATGAAAATCCACACCAGCTCAATTAGACAAGAAAATGAAAATAAGACATCCAAATAGAAGAGGAAGGAGAACTATTTCTGTTTGCAGTTGGCTTGATTTTATCAGTAGAAAATCCTAAAATAAAACTCCTAACAAAAAAATGTGTTAGAACTAATAAGTAAATTCAACAAAGTTGCAGATACAAAATTAACATGCAAAAATTAGATACATTTTATATTCTAACAATGAATAATCTGAAAAAATTTAAGAAAGCAACTTAATTTAAAATAGCATTAAAGAAGTAAAATACTTAGGAATAAACACAACAAAAGAGGTGAAAGATAGGTACACTGAAAACTATAAATATTTATCAAAGAAATTGAAGAAGACACAAATGGAAAACTATTCTGTGTTTTGTTTTGTTTCATTTTGTTTTCCAGTTCATTTCTTTTTTTATTTTTTATTTATGATTTTAATTTGTGTTTACATAGATTCAAGTGTCCCACTGAATATATCTCCCACAATCCCCTTATTCCCCCTCAGTTCCCACATGCCCCTTTCCCCCAATGCCTTTCCCCTTTCCCTCCAGGATTTGCCATCCTGTTCTCTATAGTGCTGTGTTATGTATATATAATTTTATTAATCTCTTTCCCTTCTCTGATCCCATCTTCTCTTCTACTTTCCCTCTGGTTCCTTTGATCCCGCCTCTGCTTCTATTCTGTTGCTCAGTTCAAATTGTTCATTGGATTCCTCAAATGAGTGAGGTCATATGATATTTTTCTTTCTCTGCCTGGCTTATTTCACTTAGCATAATAGTTTCCAGGTCCATCCATGTTGTCACGAAAAGTAAGATTTCCTTCTTCCTGATAGCTGCATAGTATTCCATTGTGTATATGAAAAATATTCTGTGTTTATAGAAGAATACTTAATATTGTTAAAATGTCCATACTACCTAAAACAATCTACAGATTCAATGCAATCCCAAAATAGCAATTTTTTTGCATAAACAGAAAAATCTATTTTAAAATTTATATGGTGTCCCAAGAAAATCCAAATAGCTAAAACAATCTTTAAAAAATATATGAAGTTGGAGGGAGCAAGATGGCGATGGAGTAGGCGGACGTACCAACTTCCAACTCCCAGAACCAAAGTGGATTACAACTCAATTTTAAGAACCATCACCTGGATAAACCAACTTTGAACAAAACTAAGTGGACTCTTCAACCAAGGAACACAGAAGAAGCCACATTGAGACTGGTAGGAATAGCGAAAACGCGAAGAGGGCTGCCCAGCTCCCCGGAGCAAACGGCAGCCCGGAGAGACCCGCGGGGCAGGAGGAGAGTTTGGCGGAGAGGGAGGGACCTGGGTCCCAGGAACCAAGCCCCAGCCTCCAGTCCTAGAGCCTAAAAGAGGCGTTTGGACAGTATTGAGCTGTGAAACAAGTGAGGGAGCTCCCAGGCCTACAGTGTGGAGTATTAGGTCCCTTCCTACTCTGCTGAGGGCTGCTTAAGGTTTTGGGGCGGCAGGATGCTGAAAGGCGGTTCTGTCGGCATGGGCAGAGGCCAAGCCGGTGGGAGATCGGTCTAGCCCAGAAGGTCAGAGGGGACCGCGAAAGCGGTCTGGAAGCTGCGGGCCCGCCTTTAATCCCACTTACGGGGACAAAGCGGGAGGCCAGGAAAGGGCAGGTCCTGCGCAAGCCGGCCCTGACCGCGGGGACCGGGCTAGGAGCAGGGACGGGCAGGGGCTCGTGGCTGAGCTGACGCTACCAGTCCCCCCCACCCGCCGGAGAAACCGCGGTTGGCCAGTATACATGCGCGAGCGGGCTCCGAGCGCGGGAACGGGGTGGACCCCAAGACAAGTGGAGGCTCGCAGCTGAGCCCACGCTACTATCCCCATCCGGCCGGAGAAACCCCGGATAGCATTCATACGTGCACGAGCGGGCTCCGAACGCGGGGGCGGGGTAGAGTCCGGGACGAGTGGAAGTACTCAGCTGAGCGGAAGCGAGCAAACACACCCGCCCCAATAAACCTTGGTTTCCGACCCTGCGCAGAAAGGCCCTGGCCTCGAGGGCGGGGCTAAAGCTCCTGACGGGCAAAAGCTTACAGCTGAGAGCACGTCAAAAGCCCTGCCTAACCCGCGGAACTGTAGCGAGCAGGCTCCGACTGCTGGTTCTGGGCGGAAGTCCGGAAATAGGCTGGGTCCGCAGCTGAGGAAAGGTGCTCACCTCTACCCTTGGTGCTAATCTTGTGGCTTCAGTCGCAGCCCCTCCCACGGAGGAGAGGCAGAAATCATAGCAAAAGCCACAGTGGGCCGGCGCTGGCAACGCTCATACCCAACCACCCTAGGCACCGGCAGAGGGGGTGGGGGGCCTGCAGATAGACCACGCCTAGAGAACACAAAGGCAACACCTACTGGACTTCAGTGGCCACAACTGGCTTATAAACAGAAAAAATGGGCAGGCAGAGGAATGCAAACCAAATGAATCAAGAGAAATCCCCAGAGAAGGACCTGAATGAACCAGATATAACCAAATTACCAGAAGCAGAATTTAGAATAATGATAGTTAGGATGTTCAAAGAAATTAGAGCAAAAATGGATAGTCATTATGAACACCTAAATAAAGAGATAACAAGTATAAAAAATGAAATTGAAAGAATAAAAAAGAATCAGACAGAAATGACAAATACAGTATCACAACTGAAGACCACAATGGAAGGAATTAAAAGCAGGATGAATCACACTGAAGATCGAATAAGCGAGTTAGAGGACACAATAAACAAAGGCACAGAAGCAGAGAAGAAAAAGGAAAAGAGACTTAAAAAATGTGAGGAAACTCTAAGGGAGCTCGGGGACAACATGAAGAGAAACAACATTCGCATCTTAGGGGTGCCTGAAGAAGAGGAGAGAGGACAGGAAATGGAAACTTTGTTCAATCAAATTATAGCAGAAAACTTTCCTAAATTAAGGCTGGGGAACACTCCACACATTCAAGAAGCACACAGAACTCCATTAAGGAGAAACCCAAAAAAATCTACACCAAGACACATCATAGTTAAAATACCAAAGCTAATGGATAAAAAAAAAAATTTTAAAAGCTGCTAGAGAAAAAAAGGCTATCACCTACAAAGGAGCCCCCATAAGGATGACATCGGACTTCTCAACAGAAACACTTGAGGCCAGAAGGGAATGGCAAGAAATAATCAAAGTAATGCAGAACAAGAACCTACAACCAAGACTACTTTATCCAGCAAGGCTAACGTTTAAAATTGAAGGAGAAATAAAGAGCTTCCCAGAAAAAGAAAGCCTGAAGGAATTCATAAAAACCAAACCAATTCTGCAAGAGATACTAAGGGGCCTCTTGTGAACAGTTTAAAGGGAGGAATGAATAGAGCAAAAGAAGAATACAGTTTTAAAGAATAAAATGGCAATAAACAACTACATATCAATAATAACCTTAAATGGAAATGGATTAAATGATCCAATCAAAAGACATAGGGTAGCTGCATGGATAAAGAAACAGGACCCATACATATGCTGTCTACAAGAGACACACCTTAAAACAAAAGATGCACATAGACTGAAGGTAAAAGGATGGAAAAAAATATTTCATGCAAATGGAAATGAAAAAAAAGCAGGGGTAGCAATACTTATATCAGACAACATGGACTTTAAAACAAAGGCTGTAGTAAGAGATAAAGAAGGACACTACATAATGATAAAGGGAACAATTCAACAGGAAGATATAACTATTATAAATATCTATGCACCAAATATAGGAGCCCTGACATACATAAAGCAGACTTTGATGGACATAAAGGGCGAGATTAACAGCAATACTATCATAGTAGGAGATTTCAATACCCCTCTAAAAACACTGGATAGATCCTCAAGAAAGAAAATTAATAAAGAAACAGCAGACTTAAAGGATACACTAGATCAACTTGATTTAATAGATATCTTCAGAACTTTTCACCCTAAAGCAGTAGAATATACATTCTTCTCAAGCGCTCATGGTACGTTTTCTAGGATAGACCACATGTTAGGACACAAAAATGGTCTCAATAAATTTAAGAAGATTGAAATCATATCAAGCATTTTCTTTGATCACAATGCCATGAAACTAGAAATTAACCACAAAACAAAAACTGAAAAATACTCAAACACTTGGAAACTAAATAGCTTGTTATTAAATAATGAATGGATTAACAATGAGATCAAAGAAGAAATAAAAAAGTTTCTAGAAACAAATGATAATGAGCATACATCAACTCAAAATTTATGGGACACAGCAAAAGCAGTTCTGAGACGGAAGTTTATTGCACTACAGGCATATCATAAGAAGCTAGAAAAAGCTCAAATAAGCAACCTGACCCTGCATCTAAAAGAACTAGAAAAACAACAACAAATAAAACCCAAGACAAGTAGAAGAAAGGAAATAATAAAGGTCAGAGCAGAAATAAATGACATAGAGGCTAAGGAAACAACACAGAGGATTAATGAAACAAGAAGCTGGTTCTTTGAAAAGGTAAACAAGATTGATGAGCCTTTAACTAGACTCACCAAGAAAAAAAGAGAGAGGACTCAAATAAATAAAATTAGAAAGGACAGTGGAGAAATAACAACTGACACAACAGAAATACAAAGCATTGTAAAAAAATACTATGAAGAACTATATGCCAAAACATTAGACAATCTTGGTGAAATGGACAAATTTCTTGAATCATATAACCTTCCAAAAATCAATCTGGAAGAATCAGAACACCTAAACAGACCAATTACAGCAAATGAGATCGAAACAGTTATCAAAACACTCCCAAAAAAGAAAAGTCCTGGGCCTGATGGCTTCACAAGTGAATTCTATCAAAAATTCAAAGAAGAACTAACTCCTATTCTCCTCAAGCTATTTCAAAAAATTCAAGAGGAAGGAAGACTTCCAAACTCCTTTTATGAGGCGAGCATAATTCTGATCCCAAAACCGGGCAAAGAAAACACAAAGAAAGAAAATTATAGGCCTATATCCCTGATGAATTTAGACGCTAAAATTCTCAACAAAATATTAGCCGACCGGATCCAGCAATATATGAAAAAAATCATACACCACGATCAAGTGGGATTTATTCTGGAGAGGCAAGGCTGGTTCAATATTCGCAAATCAATCAATGTGATTCATCACATAAACAAAAGGAAGGACACAAATCACATGATAATTTCAATAGATGCAGAAAAGACATTTGATAAAATCCAGCACCCATTCATGCTCAAAACTCTCAGTAAAGTGGGAATACAGGGATCATTCCTTAACATGATAAAGGCCATCTACGATAAACCAACAGCAAACATCATACTAAATGGACAAAAATTAAAAGCAATCCCCTTAAGATCAGGAACCAGGCAGGGTTGCCCACTTTCACCACTCTTATTCAACATAGTTCTGGAAGTCCTAGCTACAGCAATCAGACAAGAAGAAGAAATAAAAGGCATCCAAATTGGAAAAGAAGAAGTCAAACTGTCACTATTTGCAGATGATATGATATTGTATATTGAAAACCCTAAAGTCTCAGTCAAAAAACTACTGGACCTTATAAGTGATTTCAGCAAGGTGGCAGGATATAAAATTAATACTCAGAAATCAGAGGCATTTCTATACACCAACAATGAAATATCAGCAAAAGAAATTAAGGAAACAATCCCCTTCACTATTGCAGCCAAAAAAATAAAGTACCTAGGAGTAAATTTAACCAAGGAGGTTAAGGACTTGTACTCGGAAAATTATAGAACATTGATAAAAGAAATCAAGGAAGATACAAACAAGTGGAAGCACATACCGTGCTCATGGCTAGGAAGAATAAACATCATTAAAATGTCTTTATTACCCAAAGCAATTTATAAATTCAATGCAATACCAATTAAAATACCAATGACATACTTCAAAGATATAGAACACATATTCCAAAAATTCATATGGAACCAAAAAAGAACACGAATAGCCTCAGCAATCTTAAAAAGAAAAAATAAAGTAGGAGGTATCACTCTTCCTGATATCAAGGTTTACTACAAGGCCATTATACTCAAGACAGCCTGGTACTGGCATAAGAACAGGCACATAGATCAATGGAACAGAACAGAGAACCCAGAAATAAACCCACAGCTTTATGGACAACTGATATTTGACAAAGGAGGAAAGAACATACAATGGAGTAAAGACAGCCTCTTTAACAAATGGTGTTGGGAAAATTGGACATCTACCTGCAAAAAAATGAAACTAGACCATCAATTTACACCATTCACAAAAACAAACTCAAAATGGATAAAAGATTTAAATGTGAGCCATGAAACCATAAGCATCTTAGAAGAAAACATAGGCAGCAAGCTCTCCGACATCTGTAGCAGTGGTATATTTGCCGATTTATCTTCATGGGCAACTGAAATAAAAGGCAAGATAAACAAATGGGACTATATCAAACTAAAAGTTTTTGCACAGCTAAAGACAATAGGAACAGAATAAAAAGACAAACCACACAATGGGAGAACATATTCGACAGCACATCTGATAAGGGGTTAATAACTAAAATTTATAAAGAACTTATAAAACGCAACACCAGGAAGACAAACAACCCAATCAAAAAATGGGCAAAAGAAATGAATAGAAATTTCTCCAAAGAGGACATACAGATGGCCAATAGGCATATGAAAAAATGCTCAACATCACTAATCATTAGAGAAATTCAAATTAAAACCACAATGAGATATCACCTCACACCAGTCAGAATGGCACTTATCAGCAAAACAACACAGAATAAGTGCTGGCGAGGATGTGGAGAAAAGGGAACCCTTCTGCACTGCTAGTGGGAATGCAGACTGGTGCAGCCACTGTGGAAAACAGTTTGGAAATTCCTCAGAAAATTAAAAATCGAACTGCCTTTTGACCCAGCTATCCCACTTTTAGGAATATACCCTAAGAACACTATAGCACTGTTCAAAAAGAAGAAATGCGCCCCCATGTTTGTGGCAGCATTGTTCACAATAGCGAAGATCTGGAACCAGCCCAAGTGTCCGTCAGAAGACGAGTGGATTAAAAAGCTATGGTACATATATACTATGGAATACTACTCAGCCATAAGAAACGATGACATCGGATCATTTATAACAAAATGGATGTACCTTGATAACATTATACTGAGTGAAATAAGTAAATCAGAAAAAAAGAAAAACTGAGAACAGCACGATTACATACATAGGTGGGACATGAAAGTGAGAATATGAGACATGGACAAGAGAGTGGTGGTTATGGGATGGGGGGGAGGGAGGGAAGAGTGGGATAGGGAGGAGGGGAGGGACGCAGGGAAAACCAGATTGAAGGTGACAGAGGACAATTTGACTTTTGGTGATGGGTATACAACACAATTGAATGATAAGATAACCTGGAGATGTTTTCATTGTACATATGTACCCTGATTTATTGATGTCACCCCATTAGAATTAATAATAATAAAATATATATAAAAAAAATATATGAAGTTGGAGATCTCACACTTCCTGATTTTGAAACTTATGACAAAGCTACAATAATCAAAATAGTGTTGTACCAGCATAAAGACAGACCCTTCATCCCCCCCAAATCACAAAGGAATTGATCAGAAATCCCAGAAACAAACCCTTACATATACATTCAAATCATTTTCAATAAGGTGTCATGACTATTCAATGGGGGAAGGAGTCTTTGTTTTGAGAAAACTGGATCTCTACATGCAAAGGAATAAAGTTGAGCCCTGACCTAATACCATGTACAAGATTAACTCAAAATGGCTCAAAGACCTATCTGTAAAAGGTATAACTACAACTCTCAGAAGAAAATATAAAGGATAAGCTTTGTGACATTGAATTAATTTAACAATGATTTCTTGGATAGGACACCAAAAGCACAGACAGCAAAAGCAAAGATAAATTGTATGACATCAAAAGTAAAAACTTTTGTGGCATCAAGGAACACAATCCACTGAACAAAAAAGAAACCTACGCAATAGAAGGAAATATTTGCAAATCATATATCTGATACCAGGTTAATACCCAGAACAGAAAACACGCCTCAACAACAACAACAGCAAACTAAACTAACAACTTCATTTAAAAGTTGGTCAAAGGCCTGAGCAGTGGTGGCGCAGAGGATAATGCATCAACCCAGAAAGCTGAGGTCAGTCAGTTTGAAGCCCCAGTGTCACTGGCTCTGTGCATTGGCTTGTCAGCTTGGAGTCGCTGTCTTGAGAAGGGGGTAGTACACAAGATCCCAAAGCTCCCCAGCTTGAACCCAAAGGCTGCTTGACATGAAAAGCCCAAGGTCACTGGCTTGAGCAAGGGGACACTGGCTCGGCCCTGGTCAAGGCACATAGAGGAAGCTCAATGCACAACTAAACGTAAAGGCAGCTACAAGTTAGTGCTTCTTTCCCTCTCTCCTCCTTTTTCTCTCTGTCTCTTCTTCTCCCTCTCAATAAATAATAAATAATAAAGACAAAAATGGTCAAATAACTTGAGTAGACATTTCTTCAAAGGAGATATACAACTATCCCATAAGCACACAAAAGTAAATTCAACATCACTAATCGTTAGGGAGTTGTAAATCAAAACCACACATCAAGATGGCTACTATCAGCTCTGTGGCTCAATGATTTTAAGAAATATATTTAAATAAATCAGATTCTCTCAACTTTGCCATTATTGACATCTTGGATTAAAAATATCTCCAGACATTGTCATATGTCCCTTGGAATACCAAGTTACTCCCAAGCTGAGAACCACTGGATTCCATCACACAAAAATAAATGAAGAGCCTGCTTATCTCATAAAATGTGTGGGGAATTCATTCTAATAAAAGCTTTCTTCAAAGTGTTTTGGTTTACAGAATTCGTGGAGCTATTTTGCATTCAGCAGCACCAAGAGGTAAAGTTTGTCTTCAGAATTCTCTTACCCTCTCCTTTAGAATAGCTTTGTATTTTTCTCTCATAAATGATAAATTTACACACACACACGCACACACACACACCTTTCTTGTCATCTAATCCTAGGTATACAGTAGCTTCGCTTTCTACTGTCATTCAAACATGATTTCAAGAAAGAAACATTGAGAATTCAGATGGTATAGGAACAATGTGATAATTCAGATGGCACAAGAACAATATGATGTATGAAACTAAACTTGGACTCAAGCAACCCAGGTTCTAATCCTTACTTTGTCACAGCCAATCCTATAACCCTGGGCAAGTCAATTATTCTGGGCCATTGTCATTCCCTCTGCAAAAGTTGAATATTGAATCAGATGGGTTTTTTCTTTACTCATTCTCACTAATAGGTAAATGACTAATACAGTAAGCTTTCTTGGTTGCATATTTGTTGCAACAAGGTGGCTGCAACAAAGCAAAAATTACAACAAAGTAATTGCACATTTGCTGGAAATGATGCTTTCACTAAGCAAAACAAACAAACAACAAACAAAAACAAATCTAGCCTTGAATCCTAGACTGAGGATTCTACATTTGCATGAGATGAGAAAGCATAAAAGGTTCTAGAATGTACATTCAGTCATGGACTTTAAGGGCACCATAACTGCAAGGTATGTAAAAGAACACCATGTCCTCCTATCTCAGTTTATAAAAGGAGATCCTGGGGCCTAAAGAGGGGAGGTAACTTCTCTGCCTCTTATTGCAAAGGCCTTATCGGCACAGGGACTTACAGAAACAGAATGGTTTCTAGGAGGTTCTGCGCATTACTCAGTTTCGTGCACTCTCGGGGTCAATTAGCACACTCGCTCATGTCTCCTGCTCTTGGTAGCATGAAATAATTTATTTCCTGATGTATTTATACAAACAAGTTCACCGATAAACAAGACCTCTCTCTACTCAGCTAGTTAGTTGTTCATTTCAGAAACATCTCGGTTTTTAGTAAATGACAAGAAGGGTAGTGGAGTCTGTCCAAGTCAGATCAGCAGCATTCCCAGGTATCCCCAGGGATGAGATCTATGGAGCAGAGATAAACCAGCCCCCACTCCCAGCCCTCCAGAGTACCTCTCTATAATACAAAAAATATATATCAAGAACAGATAGATATTGAAAGATTAAAAAAAAAAAAAAACACCCTTCACTAGTGAAGACAAAACACCAAAAATTGCACAGGATATGAAACAGGGAAAGTTGAGTAAAAAATTATTAACTTGTAGCAGAAGGCAGAAACAGGCCTTGGCTACCAAGGGTAAGTTAAGTAAGTAAGGCACATTGTAGCAGCACGAAGGAAGCCCAGCCTGAGGGACCGAGAAGCCCTTTCCTCCTGCAACGCACCTCTAGCGCCCTCTACTGGCAAAGTTTAGCATCGTGCCAGATGGCAAAGGAGAAAGATTGCAAGTTTCAGTTCCAGCATCACAGGAGGGCTAAAGAGGATGGATTGGAAGACTGTGAGACAATAAACTAGTAAGTGACACATTCACAGTCAGGAGCACAACTACTGAGGTAGTCATTATACACACACACACATGTACCAAAATAACACAACACCCTTACGGGTGCCCAAGTAAAAACTATAAAATAAGCACCCATTTTCTTTAGTTCACAATCTCTTCTCAGGCACAATCCCCACCTGCCTGAAATTACCAGGGAAGGCACTCCACACTCCCTTGGTCCTCAGAAGTAACCCAAGGTCCAGCTTTTCCAGCTTTCTTACTCATCATTTTCTCTCAGATCTTCCATGAGGGCTGCTGCACTGGATGATCTCACCAATACTATGAAAGCTGGGGGAAAAAAGGTCCTGCTTGGGTCTTGGAAGCTCGGGGTATTAAAGAGGAAAGGTAATTTCGCTAGGAGGACCTCATGTTGGGTTGTCCCAGTCACTGTCCAGTTAATGCCTCTCCTCATTCTCTAAAGTCTCCTGGTTTAGGTGATGAATTACATAGACCTCCGAATGTAGCCAGCAGTCACTCCCCTGGGTTTACAAAAAGAAGCACTCTCCCACATCGATAAGCAGGAGCCATGGAGAGGACTGGACTTGGAGCAACTGTGACTTTGGTTGATGACTAAGCCTTTCTCTGGAATGGCCACCACATTGTGATGCTGGGACCATAGAGATAATGTATGCAGAGCATCAGGCACACCTGGCCTGAGGGATGTACCAGCCCCCACCCTAGAGCTCCAACGACTGTCTACCTCCTCATTTCCTATCACATCTTCTCAGTGTATCTTTCCGACTGGTACAACAGTGCATTTTATGATCGTGGCACACGATTCTTTTTCAGAACAATCGCTGCTAACAGGAGAGTTGAATGGGGCAAATCCCAGTTTGTTTGGAAAGGAGAATTGGCACGGTAAGTGCCCTTGACTTGCTAAGCAAGAAGATGTTAAACACTCTCCAGTTCATGTTTCTCTCCCCGCGAATTCCCTCTTCTTGAAGGCTACCAGGTGCTTAAAGCCACGAACCAGGAGCAAAGACCTCCTACTCTAGAACAGGTGAAAATTTTCTGTGGGAAAGAGCATTTGAAGGTTGCCACCTGGTGGCCAAATTGTAGAACACACTCCTTGGCCAATCTCATGACCAACCAGGTGGGCAGCTACCAAGGAAACTTTGTAAAAGAAACAACAGGCCAGGATACCTGGTGCGACACCTGGTGATGGCTGCTAATGGGGGCTGCTTGAGAACACGTGTCCGTAGAGTACATCCTTCAGGACACATTTGGACATATATTCAAAGACTGCTCTACCAGGTTTGCTGCCCTAGAATCAAGATAGGTTACTAGGGATTTTCAACCTCAGTCATATTGACATTTTGGGCAGATAATATTTTGTCATGGGGGGCGGGCTGTCCTGTGCATTGTAGGAAGTTTAGCAGCTTCCCTTTCCTCTCCCCCACTAGCCAAGGTTACCAAGCAACCCCTACCCAGTTCCCAGTTATGACAAACAAAAATGTCTCCAGATGTTGCCAAATGCCTTCGGGAAGAGAAGGAGGAAGTTGCCCACAGTTGAAAACCTCTACATAGCTAGTTAGCAAATGACAAGGCGGGCAGTGGAGTCTGTCCAAGTCAGATCAGCAGCTGTCCCCACGTATCCCCAAGGGTGGGATCTATGGAGAGAGATAAGCCAGCTCTCATTCCCAGCCCTCCAGAGTACCTCTCTATAAAGCTTTGCCCACTGCCCCTCTTTCCTTAGAACCACACCTAATGAAGAGAGCCATCTCATCTCCACCTTTGTCTCCCTCCGGTAGCAATCTAATTAAGCTCTTTCTACAATTAACCATTCGTAATTAAAAAGGAGCAAAGCCCACATGTCATTCTTCAACTTTATCCATTAAACAACAATGTCCAATTTTGAAATTCCTCTTCAGACAAGGAGAAATGGTACATGTGTGGGATAAGAATCCTCTAGATAGGTGAACATAAATTTAATTATGCAAGGAGAACAGGGGTTTAACTTCATTCTTCTTGAAATTGCTATAATTAAAACTCACTTAGGGGCAGTGCTGGCCAACATCATTATTCGACTGTCACCTTATTGAAGAGACAAACAATTCAGTACCTCTCACATGGATGCTGGCCTGAAGCCCTTGCGAAAGAAAAAGAGAAAGAAAAAAAGGGGGAGAGGTCATTTGGACCATCCTCTGTTTTTCAACAGTCTTCTAAAAAACACCATTTGTACAATTGCTTTCTCTTCATTTATAGCTCTTTGAAATGGATCTGTCCAAACGTCTAGGTCAAAGGTGGAAAGGGCTATTCAGATGTCTTTTCTAACAATAATCTGTTAAGTGATTTGATGGGTCAGGAGCTTTATATGCAGTATCTCATTTAATCTTTACTTTAGCCATAGGAAGTAGGTATTGTCTTTATTTACAGGTAAGAGAACCAAGGTTCAGTGAAGTTGAGAACCTACACAGTCACAGTGATATGAAATGGTAGGGCTGGGATTTAAACCAACCAGCCACTTCCAGTCTGCACTCATTACGTTATACTGACATTTCAAAGTAGTTTTCCAAATAGGTAGGTGATATTTGATGTTAGAGGATATCTTACTCCGCTTTTGATTGTGTGACAAACAAAACCCAGAATATTCTCAACTGTTCTTGCATGCATTGTGTTTGCAGGAAGGCCAAAGAGCTGATAGGTTTTATGTTGAACTCATGCTGGGGCTGGAGAGCTAGTGGCTTCTTGGGTAATTCAGGTGAAGCGCAAGGACGTGGGTTTTCAAGGGGGAGATTAGATCTGCACCTGAGCTCCGTCTTTAGTTTTATGATATTACCTAATATTATAATCCATTGGATGGGTGACTGCCCACCTTCGACCTCTGAGGACAGGTTGGTGGCAGATCAGAGGATGGCACCTGGGCTGCTCTTCCTCTGCAGAAACAGGCACCTGCCTCTGCCCTCCTAGTGGGGAATGCTTTTTCTTTCTTTCTTTCTTTTTCTTCCTTACTCTCTCTCTCTCTCTTTTAAGCAAGAGAGAGATAGGTGGACTGAAGTGATAGACTGGAAAGGAGAGAGATGAGAAGCATTAATTCATAGTTGCAGCACCTTAGTTGTTCATTAATTGCATTCTCATATGTGCCTTGACTGTGAAGTTCCAGCCAAGCCAGTGATTCATTGCTCAAACCAGCGACCTTAGGCTTCAAGCCAGCAACTTTGGGCTTCAAGCCAATAACCCTTGGGCTCAAGCTGGTAACCTTGGGGTTTTTAACTTGGATCCTCAATGTTCCAGGACGACGCTCTATCCACTGAACCGCCTGGTCAGGTAGGAATGCTGATTCTTTAGGATCAGCTTGGTTGGATTTATGGCAAAGCAACTGCTCTTGAAATGTGACTGAAACTAGGGGTTAACCTGGGCAGCTTGAGGAACCTCGGTGTGGTTTCCTGCACAAATGGAACAGCTATGATTTGGAAGAGGGCAGCAGGTGAGGCCAGTGAGCTTATACTAGGTTGGAGGATGAATGGTTTGTTGAGTTGTTCATTTATTCATTCATTCATTTATCAATTCATTCACTTAAAACCTACCTGCTTCCAAAAGGTACTTGAGATGAATTTAAAACATGTCTGATGTTGAAGGTTAAACAAAAGAGAATATAATGAAACCACTTTAGAAAACTAGAAGTTTTTAACAAATGTAAACATACACCTACCCTTCGGCCTAGCAATGTTATCCCTAGATCTTTACCCAAGAGAAATAAGTTTAGATATGTGCACAAAACACTTGACAAGCATATTTGTAGCATCTTTATCCAGAATAGCCCAAAATGGAAATGTCTTGTTTTTTTATCAAAGGAGAGTGAATACTAAAATAAAATAACTACAGTATATTTATACAATAAATTTTTATTCAGTAATAGAAGAGAATAAATTTTGGACTGATACAACAATGGTGATGAATCTCACAGAAATTGTGTGAGTGAAAGAAACCAGACACAAGAGTGTGAGTCCACTTATATGAGGGTCAGGAAGCATCAGAACTAATCTCTAGTGACAGCAGTCAGAGTAGCAATTGTCTCTGGATTGGGGGCAGCATGAAGAAGGTCAAGTGAAGAGGGCACAAAGGAACTTTCTGGGATGATGGAGATGTTGCGTATGTTTTTATAAATTTTTTAAAATTTATTTTTCAATTATAGATGTTGTATAGTTTGATTTGAGTATGAATTACACAGGTATACACATCTGTCAAAACTCATCAAACTGTACACTTGAGATCTCTGCTTCACGAAGAATAAGCCTAACACCAAGCAGAACCAGCAAAACAACAAAAAACCTCCGTAATTACTTTGAAGACAAAGATGCCATCTAGAGCCACAATGGCCGCCTTCAAACCTTGGCTCAGGCTTTACTAACAGAGCAACTTCAATCATAGTGGATGGTAAGCTCTCAACGCTGTTTAAAAAAAAATATTAACCAACCTGGCCAAATAGCTAGATTGATTAGAGCACCATTTTGAAGCACAGAAGTTGCTGGTTCGATCCCTGGTCAGGGCACATACAGGAACAGATTGATGTTCTCTCTCTCGTTTTCTCATTCTCTCACTTCCTATCTCTAAAATGAATAAAATAAACATTAAAGAAAAATAAAGAGAGCCTGACCAGGCAGTAACACAGTGGATGGAGAGTCAGATGGGGACTCAGAGGACCCAGGTTCGAAACCCCAAGGTTGCAGGCTTGAGCACAGGCTTATTCAGGTTGAGCCCAAGGTCACTGGCTTGAGCAAGGGGTCACTCTCTCTACTATAGACCCTGGTCAAGTTACATATGAGGAAGCAGTCAATGAACAACTAAGGAGCTGCAATGAAGAGTTGATGCTTCTCATCTCTCTCCCTTCTTGCCTGTCTGTCCCTCTCTCTTTCTCTGTCACTAAATAAATAAATAAACAAATAGAAAAAAATATTAACTATTCATAAAGCTGAACCTTTACCTGGAGACCACCGATGGCAGTCTCCAAGTTGGGGCACTATAATGCTGGGCACAGCATGCATTTGTGTTGGCAACCAATCAGACCCCTGAAGGAGGAGGTGATTCTTATGAAGCAAGGACAAAGTGAAACACTGAACCTCCTGATATCTACCCCCAACAGTGAACCATTAAATCCAACTCACCTTTAAGGAGAGGGGATTACCCAGAGTATGGCTCTCTGAAGTGCCCCCTACAGATGGGAAAGAATATCCAACATGGCTTCTTGGGATTTAACTGAAAACAAGACTAGGATTGAGTTTTCTCAGCCTTTTAAGGGCAATGATGCTTGTCAGTGTGGACCTCTGAACTAGAGCCAGAGGGGCCAGAGCTGGGTCATGAAAATGGAGGTAAGAGAAATTAACGAGCTTATAGAGAAGCTGTGATTTAGAGTCCAAGAAGGAGTGAAGGGGGCCTGAGAAGCAGAGAGAATTGAGGAATGGGAATCCAGGCTCAGGTAAGGGGACTACCCCCCTCCTCATCCCCCTGTACCCCCTTTTCCTCCAGCATCAATCCCATCCTTGCCTCCAGGTTTCTTGCACTAGGAGAAAGCTGCTGGTGTCTCTCTTCAAGGCCCTGGCAGTGGTTTCTACTCGGAACAGGAAGAAGAACAGAAGACCTTGGTCTGCACTGCTCTGAGTTGTTGCTGGGCAGCCCAACAAGATGGAAGCAACTCATTCTGAGACTTTGGAGCCAGGCCAGCCAGATTAGAAAGCACCTCCACTGCACATTTGCTGGGCGATCTTTAGGAAGGCTTTTGGCTTCTGTGTGCATAAATGCATCATCTACAAAATGGGGATAAAAGTCTGTCCTTCCTATGGTGTCAGTGTCTGAACTGGGTGGGACCTAGCACTTAGTAGGACTCTGCATACAGTAGTCACTGCATGCTCCCACCCACAGCTATGACGGTCCCACTGGGAGCTCCTGACCTCCTTATGTTCTGTCACCTGATGAGTTCAGTTAGCGCCATTTGGATGTCTTACTCCATTCAGCTAATGAGCCATGAGCCCCTGCTCAGTGCTAGAACCCACAAACATGGTGGGAAGTAGAATGGGCGTGGCCCTGTCCTTCTGGAGCCCACAGGCATCTTTGGAGCCATTGGGTTCTGCTGGGGTCACAGCAGCCTCTGCTGCCATTCAGGGACTTCTCAAGACAGACCCCTGGCACTCCCTCTGTCCTCCTTTGCCTGAAGGACACACTTGGGCAGAGCTGTGACACCCTGGGCCTGGGCTGAGGTGTTGGGTTGCTCACAGGCAGCACTTGGGTCCTGTGAGTTCTAGCTGAGAGCACCTCTGATAAAGGTGCTGGAAATAATTGCCTTATTATCTGATTACTCCTGGGTGTTGTCAACCACCCTGGCATCCTCCCCGACTTGTCTAGGACTCAGAGCCACAGTACACCCAGCAACCCAAGGGGAAAAGCCATACGTGTTTGATTTGGAAAAGCAGGTCCAGTTCCAAGGGCTCCTGTATGGGGACTTCGCCCTGATCACAGCTTTGAGAACAAGCAATGGTCCTTCCTAAGATAAGGCTGATGCAGCCACCATAGGCCATGGTAGTGATGGTATCTGGGGATCAGTAGTTCCTGGCAGAACGAGGAAGGAGGGGAAAAAGGGGAGTACAAGAGGAGGGGACGGTTTTAGTCCTGACATACCTCCACCACTGCTAAATACCAACAATTATGTCAACAATCATTCTTTATGGTAAGGCCGCTGATCCCTTGTCCAAAACTTGGGGACCCAGATGCATTTAGAAATTCAGAATTTGAATTTAGTGTTTTCGGAAGGTCATATGGTATAAATACAGTGTGGTACCTGACCTCCCCAAGGGGGTCTGAGCAGTACCCTGTAATCAAACACACACGTGGGCGAGTGTTCAAACTAAGCCACAGACACAAAGATGACAAATGATTCCACACCCACTCAGGAAGGGTTGACTGCTCAGCAAGTTGTGCAGAATCATGGTTTCCTAAGACCCTCTGAATTCATGATCACAAAGAAGGGATTGTGAAAAAGCGCTAATTATAGAAACAGTTATAAGGATAATAATATAGTCATTACAATTGTTTTCCAGATCTTGTTCAAGTGAATGAAAAAATACCTCTAGAAAACTGCATTTGTATTGTTCTAAAACATGCAGTTTAGGCAAAAATAGCATTTTGCTAGGTCTGGACCTGCCTGAACCCCATGCCACCCCCATACCAGGCCCCTGCAGAGGTGATTTCCCAGGGCAGCCTTTGTGAAGAGATGCCCAGAGCACTCCTGGAGTTCTCCTGCTTCGTGGAGTGCTTCTCCAGGCCGGGAAGGAGCATGGGTGGCCTTGGCGAGCCCTGCCCACCCAAGCTGAGCACCATCCTGGTGCTTCTGCCTGAGGCTTTGGGAAAAAATGTAATCTCCCTTCTTCCTCCAAGGTTTTGAAGGCTGTTCTTGTCTAGCTGAAGGTGATTCAGGAGCGTGTTCATGAAGAGAGTAGAGACATAGCCTCATGGAGGGGACAATAGGACAGGATTGGGTGCGGCGTCTTGAGGGGGCTTCTTGGCTCCAAGAGCAGGACCCACAAAGCAGCCAGTTGGATGGACAAACCACAGAAGGTCTTTCATTTATTCCTGATCTTAAATAAATAAAGGCAAAAGAGAGGCAGAGTTTGTGCTCTGGCCAGAGCCTCCAAGGACAGTTAGGGCTCTGGGGGTCTCAACTCTGGGGGACTGGTCTTGGGTCACGAGGAGACACCAGGGCAGGTGGGGGTGGTGCAAGTGTTTCTGAATTTCATGGAGACTGGTCCAGACACTGAAATTTAACTGCATCTCCAGAGAGCATCTGCACAATAAAGTTTAGGAACTTGTGGCAAAGGAGAAGGGGCATCTCTGAGATGCAGATGCAGGGATTTGAGGATGGGATTTGAGATCCAGCCCCTTCAGCCCAACGGGGATTCTCCACCATCGTCAGTCTTGGAGGACCAGGGCTTCCTTAGTGAACATTATGATTTAATGAGCACACACTATGCTCACACGATTATTATATTGTATCATCAACCTCTAAATAAGGTTGTGTCATTCCCATGTCATCTTTGCACTGAGAAAGGAATGAGCCAGTGGTGGTGCTGGGATTTGAACACTGGTCTTTGGAGTCTGAAAGCCTGTTGTCTACTGCTGTCTGTCTGTAATCTGGGACCACAGGAGCAGTGTGGGGTCCCCACAGTGCTTACACTGTATCAAGAGAACAAGGGAGATTATGGTGCAGCTGAGAGAATCCTAAGGACCTCTTTCTCCCTGAACTTTAACTCCTGTTTTTAAAAGTCAATCTGTTAATCCAAGTGACACTGCCAAGCATTGGTAGATAACTCACAACTTTAAGTCCTTCCCCATATTTCATAGTGTTGTGATATTCTCAATGAAAAAGCCAGATCTGTAGAGGACGGCCTTGTATCTCTATTTTATGAATTTGGGAATGGAGGGCTCACTGAGAAATGGGCTTCCCACAGCTGCAGGCCTGCCGGCCGGCCGGGCAGCAGGGACTGGAAGCCAGGCTCCTTCATGATTCAGCCCCTTCTTCTTTTTCACACTTTCCTCCCGGGTCCCCCAATGTAGCCTCTACCTGATTCGAGAGAGACTGCCTGCTTCAGGTTTTGAGAACATGAAGTTGTATGTTGACTTAACTGACTGATATCATCATAACTAATTGCACTTTAAGAGTTAGTTTCAGGAAGTTGACATCAAAGGGGACCATCTAGCAAAAGAGTAATCGTTTTGTGACTCCAAGGGCAAGGAAACCTCCCCAGGGGGATTGTGCCTTCATCAAACCAAATTCATTTCCACAGGTTTTTTTTTTTTTTAACAGAGATGGAGAGAGAGTCAAAGAGAGAGAGAGAGAGAGAGGGACAGACAGACAGGGATGAAGAGAGATGAGAAGCATCAATCATCAGTTTTTTGTTGTGGCATTTCAGTTATTCATTGATTGCTTTCTCACATGTGCCTTGACACCGTGAGGCTACAGCAGACTGAGTAACCCCTTGCTCAAGCCGGCGACCTTGGGTTCAAGCTGGTGAGCTTTTTGCTCAAACCAGATGAGCCTGCGCTCAAGCTGGCAACCTCAGGGTCTCGAACCTGGGTCCTCCACATCCCAGTGCGATGCTCTATCCACTACGCCACTGCCTGGTCAGGCCATTTCCAGTCTTACAAACAAAATCTTACTAGGAAAAATTAGTTCCTGTGAAATTTAGAATTCAAGTGCCTTCACCTATGTTTGTGTCTGTTAACTAGCTGAAAAACAATATTATATTAGTTCCAGGTATATGACATAGTTAGTAGACATTAATATAACTTAAAAAATGGTCATCTTGATCAGCCTAGTACTTATCCATAGTACTTACGGTGTCAGTACGACACCATACATAGTTATTGCAATATTATTGACTATATTCCTTATGCTGTATTTTCCAACTTTTTTTTCAATTGAATTTCTGTTCTAAACTATTGCCAGGCACAAATATTGGTTAAAATACATGCAATGGAGTAACTTCTGTGCATGTTCCCACTCATCAAATGCAGTTAAGCCCCAGCTGGGGACAGGGTACAAGTCACCCATCCAGCCTGCTGTGTAAGTTTATCCCACTGACTTCATTAACCTCCCAATACTGTGACTCCACACGTTCAGTGTCTGTTATTCTTGTTTTTTATCCACTTTACACATTGTAGCAGAGTTTTATTCTATTTGCAGATGCTAACTCTGAAGTTTTTTTATTCTCTTTTATTTTTGTTTTTAATGCTGGACCTATCCCACTATATTGGTTTTATAATTCATTCATGGGTTTGAAAATTACTGGCCTAAGAGTCCTCACCCACTGTCTTGTCTCCAGTTGCCACTATTTATGAGGTGAGTACTCCTGAATTTCTACTTTCAGTTTTTATCTCTCTCCTGAGTTTGGGACTCTAGTCCCCAACTGTCAACTGAAAGTCCCTACTGGGGGAATTCAGAGCGAACGTAACCCAAACAAAGTTCAATGCATTCTACCTTCTCCCTTGTGTTGCCCCATCTTCAGAGAGGATCATCCTTGACCCAGGTGGACCAGCCTGAAAACCTGTTACGTGTTTCTTTCTATTCCCTCCTCAACACTCATATCCATCAAGTCCTGTCCAATGTCCTTTCTAAATATATATTTCTTAAATCTACCTACTTCTTTTCAACACCACAACCACACCCTCTTCTCTACATTAGGCCCTCCTTGGCTCTGAGTTACCCCAGCAGTTGCTGGTAATGGGGGGCTCATTTCTCAACAACCAGAAACAAACAAACTGATCTTCTTACTTTCCAGCATGGCTCCTCTCCATCTCATCCCCCACACTGGAGAGGGGTCCTTCTAAAATGTGCACGTGATCAGTTTGCTCTTTAGCTGAAAGCTTTGCCTGAGACCCTCGTTCATTGTCTTACCTCAACTGCACATCAGCCTCTGCTTAGCCCCTAGTCATCCTTCACATCCCAGCTAAGATATTAGTTGCTATAGGGGTTCTGCCTCTACCTAGACAGCAAAGTCAGGTCACATCTGATCTGGACACTGCAGTGTGTATTCCTGTAGCACCATTTCTTTGCCTCCCCAACACGTTGCACCCTGTACTATAATTGCATTTTTCTTTCTCTCTATTCAACTAAAAGCCATATGAAGACAGAGACCATGTCTGTCTAGTTCTCCGTCATAGCACCAGTGCCCAGCCCAGTGCCTGGCAGCAAATATTTGCTGAATGAAAAAATGAATATTGGTATACAATTTATTTTTTACATTAAACACATCATTAAACATTCTGCTACTACATTATTTTAAATACACACACACACACACACACACACACATATATATATGTACATATATATATATATATATAATTTATTGATTCATTTTAGAGAGAGGAAGGAAGAGACATAAACATTGCTCTGCTCCTATATGCATCCTGACTAAGGATCAAACCGGAAACCTTTGTATCTTGGGACAATGCTCTAACCAACCAGGCTACCTGGCCAGGGAAAAGGATGTCTAATATATATTGCATGATGTACCATGACTTATTTAACTATTTGTCAGGCATTTTGGTAGTTATATTTTTTCTGATTATATATATTATTCAAGTGAGCATTTTTGCACACAGCTTTTAACAAATAATCTTATTTGTGGGGGGGAGCTAAAATTCTTGAAAATGGAATTGTTAGGTCAAATGTACACATGTTTTAGCAGGTTTTAACTTATCTTGTCAGACTGTCTTACAGGAAGTCTGGACTAATTTGCAGTATTACCAACTCTGTAACAGAGCATTCACTTTCCTCATCCTCAGCAACACTGGATTTCATTTATTCTTTAATTGCCCAACTTGAAAGGTAGAAATTCATAATTTCCTGTTGTTTCACATGGGATATTAGCATTAGCAGTTTCATGAAACTATTTATGGTCGTGGCCAGTGGTTAGACTGTCAGCCCAGTGTATGACATCCCAGGTTTGATTCCAGGTCAGGGCACACTGAAGAAACAACCATCTGCTTCTCTCCCCCTCCCTCACCCTCTCCTGCTCCCCCTTCTCTCCCTCTTCACCTCCCACAGCCAATGGCTTGATTGGGTCAAGTGTGGCCCAGGGCACTGAGGATAGCTCCATTGGTTGTCAACTGCAGGTACTAAAAATAGCTCAGTACTCAAACATCGGCCCAAGATGGGGTTGCCAGGGGGATCATTGGGGCACATGCGGGAGTCTGCCTCACTATCTCCCCTCTTCTCAACTAAAAATAAAGAAGGAATGAAAAAACCTAGTCATATATTATTCATTGTTTGAGAGGCTACAGGGATATACAAGATAATAACTTGTTTCTGGAGTGTGTGCTTGTTGGCCCTGCCATAGATGGTAGGGAAGAAGAATGCACTGAGAACCCACCACACTGTGACAAGTTCCATTGGCAGGGCTCTTCACAATAGCTTTGCAAGTGTGTGTTGCATCTTGTTTTCAGAAAGCTAACTAACAGAAGTTTAAATTCTGAATTAATAATTCTAAATAATTATAAATGTGAAAATATTCACTTTACAACTACATGCTAGCTATGGTGCTTTCAAAGTTCCATTTAATTCTCACAACAACCTCATTTTTTATATATGAAATTTTTAATTTACATATATACTTAAACACACACACACAACCATACGAATTTTGCTAAAGATGCCAAGGAAATTCAATGCGGAAAGGATTCAATAAATGTGCTGGGTTGACTGAAATTTCATAGTTAAAAATATATTCCTTGACCCTTATTTGATACTATATATAAGATTTAACTTATAATGACTCAGATCTAAATGTAATGTTAAAACTATAAAAATTATACTGGGGAGCAATTATTTTTTCATTTTTTGTTGCATAAGGTTTTAGAACTGTTTCTATATATCTCTGGATCGTCTATTCCAAATCTGAAATTGTTTTTTTGGTGCATGCTCTAGTTTTTATGCAATTTTAATTTCTTTTTGTTACAGTTAATGGCATGCATTGGTTTTTAAATTGGAGTTAAAGGGCAACGACTCTAAAATTGAACATAACCACAAGGCAGTTAGTTAACGTTTTACAAACATCACTTTTACATGATAGTAGTTGTTTTTAAATGTAAAAAATTATTATCTGATAGAAACACCCTCTTATTTTCTTTTAAGATTGAATTATGGCTTCTTCGAGTAGGTGTAATTGTAAGAATAGTCCTGACACCTTCTGTTATATATGTGGCTGTTACACACTTCAACATCAAAGGTGCAATATTTTATCATTTGTGACATGTGCATATATTGCCTATTTTCAAGTTCCCCATGGTGATCAAGACAAGAATTGGGCTCCTCGTATTGTGTGTCATAATTGTGAGGAAATTGCTTCATGACTGGACAAAAGGAAAACCCAAAGGAATGCCTTTGGGTATTCCCATGGTTTGGCGTGAACCTAAGACCACAGTAGTGACTGTTGTTTCTGTCTGATCCATACAAAGGGCATCGGCAAGAAAAAATAGCATATGATCGCATATCCTAATATTCCTTTAGCAATATGACTTATCCCACATTCTGAGACACTCTTGGTTCCAGTTTTCAATGGTTTTATTTCTTCTAAGGATGAAGGAAGTGAACATGGTGATCAAGTGTATTTTGATAAGATGCCTGAGGAAATGGTTGTAGAATCTGAAGGGTCTTCTTCTGATGCCAAGCAGTCATTAACTCCTCAGAAGTTTAGCCAACCAGAATTGAATGACTTAGTAAGAAATTTGGGCCTATCAAAGAAAGCAGCTGAGTTATAAGACTTCAGGCTTCAAGAAAAGAATGTACTTTACTGGTCAGCTAAAGTATCCCATTTCAGGAAGCATGCACAAATTTTTGTGGACCTTTTCTTCCAAAGACAAACACTTTGTTTACTGTCATGATATCAATAGTCTTCTCAGCCAGATAGGTGTTACAACTTACAGTCCAACAGAATGGTGGCTATTTCTTGACAGCTCTAAATGGAGTTTGAAATGTGTTCTCCTACACAATGGTAATGTTTATGCAGTGGTTCCAATTGGTTATTCAATTCATCTGCAAGAACATTATAATGACATAAAAATCGTCCTCGACTTTCTGAAGTATGAGGAGCATAACTGGATCATTTGTGTGGATCTTAAAATGGTCAATTTCCTGCTAGGACAACAGAGAGGTTTCACGAAGTATCCTTGCTTTCTGTGTTTGTGGGACAGCCGAGCTTGGGAGAAACACTGGACACAGAAGGAGTGGCCGAAATGTGAAGCTCTGGAAGTAGGGATGCACAATATTGTGAATGAACCTGTAGTTAATCGAGACAGGATCATTGTTCCCCCACTTCACATCAAACTTGGCTTAATGAAGCAGTTTGTTCAGGCTTTGAATAGAGAAAGTGAATGCTTTCAACATATTATTTCTGTTTTTCCTCCTTGTCTTTTGAGAAGATAAAAACAGGTGTATTCGATGGACCTCAAATTTGAACCCTGATACATGACGAAGAATTTTCCAGGAAGATGAATAAAGAGGAGAAAGCAGCATGGTAGTCTGTGGCAGTTACAAAGAACTTCCTTGGCAACAAAAAAGCAGAAAACTATGAACTTCTGGTTCAAAGGATGCTGTTGGTTTTCTGTGACATTGGATGTAACATGAGCATTAAGATTCACTTCTTAGCCTGGCCAGGAGGTGGCTCAGTGGATAGAGCATTGGACTAGGATGTGGAGGACCCAGGTTTGAGACCTCGAGGTCGCCAGCTTGAGCATGGGCTCATCTGACTTGAGCAAAAAGATCACCAGCTTGGACCCAAGGTCACTGGCTCAAGCAAGAGGATACTCGGTCTGCTGAAGGCCTGCAGTCAAGGCACATATGAGAATGCAATCAGTGAACAACTAAGGTGTCACAATGAAAAACTGATGATTGATGCTTCTCATCTCTCTCTGTTCCTGTCTGTCTGTCCCTATCTATCCCTCTCTCTGATTCTCTCTCTCTGTTTCTGTAAAGAAAAAAAAAGAAAGAAAGATTCACTTCCTGAACAGTCACCTTGATAAGTTTCCTGAAAATCTTGGAGCTGTTAGTGATAAGCAGACTACTGTTGGAGCATCAAATGAGATTGTCCTCAACACGTACACAAACGCAAGAGCTACAAATGCAATTTTTTGCCTGAATAGAATTTAAATAAGTTTTGGGCAAATTTTATGATTAAAAGAAGTGTTTTAATATGTTCTATTTCAAAATTGTAGACAAATTCTGATGCAATCATATCTTTTAGTGTATTAGTGTATTTACTGCATTATATAAATTATTATATTTTCACAAAGATGATGCCCAAGAAGACATTCTACTTCATTATGTTAAATTAAATGTTGAAAATTTTATAAGATGAAAACCTAAAATTTTGAATTGCAAGAAAACTGTACCTTACAGAAAAAAATAATGTCAGATTTGAGATCAGCACACTCGAATTAGGTAAGAACAAGTGTTTTTCTGGATGCAACAAAAATTTTGTTTCCCAGTATTATAAAAGGAAATATAAGGATAAACTTTGTGGTCTTGGGTTAGCCAAGGATTTCCTAGCTAAAATGCTAAAATTCACTAACTATGAAAGGAGATTAATAAATTGCACTGGATTAAAACAAAAATTTTGTGCTCTTCAAAAGACACTTAAGAAAATGAAAAAATAAGATTTGATTGTGTGTAAATTATACCTCAATGAAGCTGATTTAAAACGGAAGGAAAGAAGGGAGGGAGGGAAGGAGGGAGGGAGGGGATAGAGGGAGGGAAGAAGGAAGGAAGGAAGGAAGGAAGGAAGGAAGGAAGGAAGGAAGGAAGGAAGGAAGGAAAGAAGGAAGAAAGGGAAAAGAAAAAAAGAAAGAGATATCTATCATAATTCAGAAATTTGACTTGGGGTTTATATGAAAAAAGAATGTTCTGTGATGTTCAGCATAATCTTATTCATAATAGTCCCAAACTGGAAATATCACAAATGCCCATCGATAGCAAGGCAATAATCTGTGGCATCTCAGACAGCATGATATCACACGGCACTTGAAGAGAGCAAGCTACTGCTGACTGCAGTACTCCAGATGAGCCAGCCTCACAGGCACAGGACTGACATAAGGAACCCTACACCAGAAGGCACATTTGATAGAATCGCACTGATGGGAACTTGAGAAACAGGCAGAACTGACCTGTGGTGACTGAAGCCAGAAGTCACCAGTGTGGGATGTGATTACAAGGAACACAAGGGGGACTTACGGGGCTGGCAATGTTGAATTTCCATTGGCCTGATCTGGGTGGTGGTTGCACAGGTATGCACATATGTAAAAATTTTATTAGCTGAATATTCCAGATTTATACATTTTACTGACTTTGTTATGTCTCAGTAAAAAAAAATTGAAACATACCTTAAAAAATATATTAATATTAATAATTAATAATTATGCCTATTCATTCCAATTCTTTGATTTTAAACTGGACAGATGTACAGACAAGCTGAGCTGGGGTTTTCACCTGCTTTCTATGCAAATGAGTAAATGGGTAAGATATACAGCAGACGTGCTGAACTCCTTATGAGTGAAGACTTGTTTGAGAATTGTCCTGAAGGTGTGGAAAATTACTGTATGTGCAATCACATGTGTTCACATTGAATGTGCTAATTATAACCATTTCTTATCTGTTCATCAGATCAGGTTTCAAGTACTGCAGCCAAGGTCCCTGGAGCTGTGCAAAGACTTAATTGCTGTCTCTCAGTCTGAGGACCTATTAAAAAGTTCTTTCAGCAAATGCTTGAGCTACAGGAGTGGTGAGCTGTTCAATGTGCAATGCTTAGAGTGAGGGCCCTTCTGCTACTGTCAGGTCATCCTGATTCACTGGTGGAAGTGCAAGTTTACCATGATTGGGAGCTCTCTTCACAGTCTTTCTGGCCAAGGAAGTCTTTATGGAAAGCGTGTAGGCTCTGAGTCCCAGGTTCCCTAGAGCCTGGATGGGAGGAGAATTCAGAGCTCACAGAACTAATCACAGGCTCACTGGATAGAGGCATCGTGCTAGGCCAAACACATAACATGCATTATCTAATTTAATCCCCTCTGTGACCTTCTCTAGGAGCAATAGAAATGCTAACCATCCCTTTTTGAAGATGAAACAATTGTAACTCAGAAAAATTAAATGATTTGCCCAAAGTCACACAGCTAGGAAATGGCAGAGCTGGCACTTGAATCCAAACTTTCTGATAGGTGGGTTTCACACCAAGGGTTCAACTCACCCAAACACTAAGTCAAGCCCTTCCTGTAAACTTCTCTCCTTCATGCACAGCCCTAGCCCGTTCCCAAACAGACCCAGCACTTGGATGAAAACGAACTATCCATAGATGTATCATGGAGCAAGCAAGGGCATGGAGAACCTCCCTATAACAGGCCTAGTATGTGGGGAGCTGGGGTTCCCCCTTTCTTCTCTAGGGAAGCACTAGAATGTTTGTTTTGGTAGCTGGTTAATGAATCATGGCACTGTCCTCTCAGGGCCCATGTCAGAGGACCTGATAATAAAGACAACCAAAGTGCTCATCTATTAAGGACAACTGTCCAGGAGAAAGGCTTTGCTAAAATAGATTAATGATGGAGTCCAGCAGCTTAGAGCAACTGCTCTGGGTAAAAAATGGTGGCCCTTTTACTAGCTGTGCTACCTAGGGAAAGTCACTTAACCTCTTTGAACATCAGTTTCCTCAGTTGTAAAACAAAGATGTTAGAAGACATATCATATGTTCATAGACAGAAAGACTCAATATTTTGAATATGTTAGTTTTCCCCCAAACCAATCCGTGGATTAAGTGCAACCCCAATAAGTTCCCAGGAGGACTTCTGGCATAAAACTTGGACCAGATGATTTTTTTAAAATATGGCAACCCAAGGGTTAAAAATAGTGAAGACATACCTGAAAAAGAGTAGGTTGGAGGTAATTTGATATCAAGGCTTATTATAATGCTATAGAAATTCTATGACAAATAAAACTAGATGCCAGCACCAGACTTACTGTATATGGATTGTGACATGGTAGTGTGGCAGTACAGACAGCAGGGAAAGGGGCTATGGGGCTGGCACTACAGATATAATTAGATCCTTTCTTCTTCCATATATTCTGGACTTTGTGGAAATTCTGGATGTACTGAGGACTTACAGGTAAAAGGCATGACTAAAATTTTTCAAAAAAATACAGGAAGTATCTTCCTGACAGTGAGTATAAGAAATTTATTCCACAAAAGATAAAAGCCATGAACTATAAAGAGGAAAGATTAATAAACCTCACTAAATAAAAATTAAGAACTCTGTTCAGCAAAAGATACCAAAAAGAAAGTGAAAATATAGGCCAAAAGCCAGGAGAAAATATTTGCAGCATCTACAACTGGTAAAATATTAGTATCAGAGTATATAAAGAGTTCCTGCTGATGTGTAAGAACAACAGAACATAGCAAAAAATGAGCAAGAGCCATAAACAGGCATTTCTCAGAACAGAGGACACAATAAACAACCCATTAGAATTGAGGAAATGCAAAATAAGAACCCACTGAGGTGCCATTTTAGAAAAAATGCTAAGTTCTGGACAAGATGTGAATTAACAGAAACTATACCAACACCTTTCTTTCTGCTTTTCTTTTATTTATGTGTGTGTGTCTGTGTGTGTGTGTGTGTGAGAGAGAGAGAGAGAGAGAGAGAGAGAGACAGAGAGTCTGAGAGAGGGACAGATAGGGACAGGCAGGCACGAATGGAGAGAGGTGAGAAGCATCAATTCTTCATTGTGGCTCCTTTAGTTGTTCATTGACTGCTTTCTCATATGTGCCTTGACTGGGGGCTACAGCAGAGTGAGTGACCCCTTGCTCAAACCAGCGACCTTGAGTTTCAAGGCAGTGACCTTTGGGCTTCAAGCCAGCGACCTTTGGGCTCAAGCCAGAGACCATGGGGTCATGTCTATGATCCCACGCTCAAGTCAGCAACCTCATGCTCAAGCTGGTGAGCCCATACTCAAGCCGGTAACCTCAGGGTTTCGAACCTGGGTCCTCTGTGTCTCAGTCCAACACTCTATCCACTGCGCCACTGCCTGGTCAGGCCCAGCACCTTCCTGATGCATGTTTATTTGATAGAGTTTTTTGAAAAGCAATTTGGATACTTGTGGCTTAGCAATTCCTCCTCCTCCTCCTCCTCCTCCTCCTCCTCCTCCTCCTCCTCCTCCTCCTCCTCCTCCTCTTCTTCTTCTTCTCCTCCTTCTTCTTTTTTCAAAATTGGTTGGAGAGAGAGAGAGAAGCAGGGGGGAGGAGCAGGAAGCATCAACTCATAGTTGCTTCTCATATGTGCCTTTACTGGGCAAGCCCAGGGTTTTGTGCTGGTGACCTCAGCGTTCCAGGTTGACGCTTTACCCTCTGTGTCACCACAGGTCAGGTGTAATTCCACTTCTGAGTGTATATGCTAGAACAGGGCCAGCAAGTCACAGCTTGTGGCTGTTTTGTTTTGATTTTGCTAAATAAAATTGTTGTGGAACTCAGCCACATTCCTTTGCTTCCGTAATGCCAGTGACTGAGTGGAGCTGAGCACCTGTAACAGAGACCATAAGGCCCACAAAGCCTAAAGTATTCACCAAGTGGCTTTTTAAAAGTTTGCCACCCCATCTTTTCACAGCATCATTTTGTTTTTACCTACAACTTTTTCAAAAATATTTTTATTAATTTTTTATTACTTACTGATTTTAGAGAGGAAGGAAAGAGAGAAATATCAATTTGTTGTTTCACTTATTTATGCATTTATTGTTTTTTTATTTTAAATTTTCCATTAATTTGAGAGAGAGAGAATGAGAGAAGAAGAGGGGAAAGGGAGAGAGAGAAGCAGCAACTCATTGTTTCACTTAGGTGTGCACTGACGGGCTGCTTTTCATATGTGCCCTCACCAGGGATCAACCTGTAACCTTAGCATGCCAGGACTAAGCTCCATCTACTGAGTCACCTGGCAAGAGACCCATTGGTTGATTCTTGTATGTGCCCTGATGGGAGATAGAATCTGCAACCTTGGCATATCACAAGGACACTCTAACCCAGTGTTTTTCAACTGCCAGTGGTAGAATGTCTGCCAGAAATTTTGTGCTGGTTCACTAAAGAGTTAACCAACCTGATGTTGTATGAAGATCATCAACCCAATAACCTTAGTCGAATTTGATTAAGCTCAGGGTTATTTCTGCCTTAGTGATTCCTGAAATAATTCTATTTTCACTGGTTCCCAATTGTAAAAATGTTGAAAGCCACTGCTCTAACCAACTAAGCTATCTGACCAGAATAGACTTTATTTTTTAGAACAGTTTTATATTCACAGGAAAACTGAGAAAATAATACAGAGAGGTCCCATACACCCCCTTACCTAGTTTCTCCTACATCTTACATGAGCACAGCATAATTGTTATACATTTATACATGACTATGAACTAATAATGTCCATGCTTTTGTTACATTTCCCTCACTTTTATCTGTCTCCATCTGTTCCAGAATCCCATCCAGTATGCCTCATGACATTTTGTCTCTCGGCTGTGACAGTTTCTCAGACTTTGTCTGTGTTTGATGACCTTGACAGTTCTGAGGAGTCCTGGCCACATATTTTGCAGTCCCTCTATTGAAATTCATTTTATATATTTCTCATGGGTTATGGGCTTTTGGGAGGAAGACTAGAGAGGTAAAGAAAGTGCCATTTTCATCATTTTATCAATGGCACATGCTAACATGGTTTATCACTACTGATGTGGACTTTGATCACCTGACTGAGGGAGGGTGCCAGGTTTTGCTACTAAGTGATTGTCTCCCACAGCCCCTGACTTCGCATACTGCACTTTCTGTAAGGAAGGTACGATGCACAGCTCGTGTCTGTGGGCTAAGAATGCTTGGTCTTATTCCTTGAGGGTGAAGTATGTATATAAATTATTTAAAACTTCTCTGTAAGGGAAAGTTGCCTGTTCTCCCCATTTATTTAATTATTCCATCATTTATTTGTATTAGTATAAACTCATGAATATTTATTTTATACTTTGGGTTAAGATCCAATATTACTTTATTTTGTAGTTCAAATTATTCCAGCTTCACCCATGGGAGTTCTTTCAGTTGCTCCTTTGTCCCTGTGACACCTCCCCCGAACACACACACCTTGTAGGTTTTGACATTTTTGTGCACAATTTCTTCTCCAAGGAGCCCTGCTTCTTTATTAAGGAATGCTATTAGAGACCAAGATTTGTGTGAGTATGCTTACTGCTACTGAAATGTCATTGCTTCTAGACCTTTCAGTTGATAGAACAAGATACATATACCAATCTGTATGTATACACACATAAATAGTTCTATACTTAAACCATGTTTGTTCACATTAAACTAAACATAAGTTCATGCTGATGTCTCCAACTCTAATCCATTATTACATGGATCATTCTGGTTTACTCCCTTTGATCACCTGTAAATTCTCACTCCAACAGTGAGAAACCTGGCTCTCACTATCTGCCAGCCATTTCCTTGCTTGTTTCATTATACATGTGAAGCAGTATCAGAATTATTGATGATGTCTGCATGGGAAACAATGTTATTAACCAGAGTGCAGTGGTCCTGTGCTGTTAGTCTGATTTGTTTCCAGAGTTGCTTAGGTCAGCATCTTTCCCCTACCTCTGTCAGTGGGGCTGTTTCATCTATTTGTAATGCAGTTAGAGTCCCTTGTCACAGTCTGCGTTCCTTCATAGGATCCCAAACATCCTAAATGATCTTTCAGATTTCATAGATATTAAGGTTCACTCTTTATATTGTAAAGTTCTGTGGGATTTGGAAAATGCATAATGTCTTTTATCCATCCGCAAAGACTCACACTTTTTGGTAATAAACTAATAATAGTTCCATCACCTATTCAAGAATAGTTTTCCCCACCCTAAAAATTCCTTTCTGTTTCTTCTATTCATACCCACACACACACACACACACAAGCCTCTAGCACAGTGGTTCTTAACCTGGGTTCTATTGAACCCTAGGGGTTTGATGAGTTGGTCTCAGGGGTTCGGAGAAACCTCTGCCACGGAGGCCAGAATAAAGTAATACCGTAATTTGTTGTGAGTTCATGCACTTTGTTGGTTTTGTTCTTTGAGCAAGGTGATGTTCATGCACAGCTCATTTTGTGCACCAGTAAAAAAAACCATATACCTATGTCTTGAATTTGGAAAAAAAATCATATTTTATTTATCACTAAAGAAGGGTTTGGTGAATGTGCATATGAAACTGGTGGGTTCGGTACCTCAAAAAGGGTTAAGAACCACTGCTCTAGCAGCCTCCAATCTTTTCTTTGTCTTCTGGAGACATTTTTACATGTGTAGACCAAGAGATACAAATTAGAATGCTCACAGAAACAAAGAACTATAAACAACCCAGATGTCCAGTGACAGGAGGATAAATACATAAATTGAAGTATATTACAATGATCAAATCTTACACCATTGTGGATATGACTCAAGTCCAAACCTGTAAGAATTTGTATGTGTTTATTTGAGCCAAATGGTTGGCAATTTCCAGGAAGCAACGTCTCAATGGATTGAGAAAATGCTCCAGAAAATGGAGGTTCTACCACTTATTTTATACATTAGAATAAAAAGCAAAGATGTAAGGAGGTTACATGAAATTGATTGGTGATACATTAGGGAAGCAGGAGAGAGCAAAGCATGGGGGGATCTCTGGGATTGGATAAAAAGTATATACTGAAACTTCTTTTACTTCTTTTATATAAGAAGGCATAAGATAGTTAACAATTAACACTATAATAACAACAATGAAGGGGTTTGTTGGTTTTGCTCTGGTGGGATGCCTGGCCTGAGAGGGTAGAAAAAAAAAGATCTTTACATTTCAAAGGCATGTTTTCAGGTTCATTATTGTAGATGCTAGACAACAGACAGGCTTGATTAAGGTAAGCATTGACATTTGTTAGAGAAAAGTACCTACCTAGGACATAACCACCCACTATGAATTGCTCTTATTCAGAAAGTTTTAATTTCAAACCATCCTATGTGGTTACTTTAGGTCTCTGAGTTTGCAAGGCCACCAGAAAGGCCTCCCTTGAGCTTCTCAGGTTGAGCACGTGGCCCCTTTCTCATCCACAAATCTTAGAAAAGTAATAGCAAGTGAAAAAAACAAGTCCCATAAGACCATATAAAATCATTTTTTAAAACACCAAGCACAAATAAAATTAAACATTATATAATAACGACAATAGTTTTGAAAGCAAATAAATAAATAAATAAACATAGAATTTAGGATAGTGATTATTCTGGGCAGAGGCAGGAGAATGAACATGTAGATAGAAGCAAGCCAGCACTGATGCTCTAGTTTTGGGGGGCAGTTCTTAGGTGTTCATCAAAGTACTATGATTTTAAATTTAAAAGTGAGGAGGAATAAGAGAAGATATTATCAGGAAAAGGCATTCTTCTGTACATTTAGTATTTCTGATATGGCCCATCCACTGTGGGAACTACATACAGCAAGTGGCATAGCACGAGGGACCTGTGGATGGTGTAGTACCAAGGAATGGCCACACAGTGTCGCCAGAAGCCAGTATTTAGAAAGACGTTAACTAGGGCTCCCAGCATTTTCTCTGCCCCAGTTCCTATTTTGCAGAAAGGGAATTTTTCTGAAGCCCTGAGCTGGATTCATGCATGTTATTAACAAGAGAAGGAAACTAATGAGAAAGTCCTCAAAATAGTTTCAGAAGGGAAGGAAGTACTTAGATCAGCGCTATCTGATAGAAAAATAATGTGAGCCCTGAATTCGAGCTGACTATGTAACTTCAAATGTTTTAATAACCACGTTAAAAGAAAAGAAACCGATGAAACACATTTTAATAATAATATATTTTACTTAATCCAACATATACAAAATATTATGTCAACATTCAATCCACATACAAATGTTGATGAGATACTTCACATTCTTTTTGTTGTGCTAAGTCTTTGAAACTTGGTGTGTGTGTGTGTGTGTGTGTGTGTGTGTGTGTGTGTGTGTGTGGTGTTGCTGTTGTTATTTTCCTGAAGTGAGAAGCTGGGAGGCAGAGAGATAGAGAGACAGACTCCCCCATGTGCCTGACCAGGATACACCCAGCATGCCCACTAGGGGGTGATGCTCTGCCCATCTGGGGTGATGCTTCATTGCAACTGGACCCATTCTAGCACCGGAGGGGGAAGCCATGGAGCCATCCTCAGCACCAGGGCCAACTTTGCTCCAATGGAGCCTTGGCTGCAGGAGAGGAAGAGAGAGATAAAGAGAAAGGAAAGGGGGAGGGGTGGAGAAGCAGATGGGCACTTCTCCTGTATGTCCTGACCAGACATTGAACCCAGAACTTCCACACACCAGGCCGACACTCTACCACTGAGTCAACCAGCCAGGGCCTGGTGTGTGTTTTGCACTGACAGCCCAGCCACATTTCAAATACTGGGTGGCCACGTGGCCAGTGGAACCTTACCAGGCACAGCTGAGACAAAGTCACATGTGGCAGCTATGAGAAACAGTTTACAGATCAAAGTGAATTTATCCCAAGTGCAGGACAACTGACCAGATAGCACTGAGACAGCTTAGACTCGCCCACATTCTTTGCCACCCACCTGGTAATGCTTGATTTTCTACCATCAGCTTCTTGTAGGCTTCATATCCTTTAAATCCTAAATGTGACACATCTTGTCCTTTTTTAATTCACTCACCAGAGATGGGATCTGAGCTGGTGCCAAGATGTGGACCACCCTCCATGTGAGAGGGTACACGCCAAGAGGGAGGAAGAGCTTCTCTGGCCTACCAAAGGCCTGTCCTGACGAAGAAAGTTCACGACATGGTACCTCCTCCACCTTCCCACCCAGTGAGCTTCCCTGCCTCCTCACTGAGAATGCTCAGGACAGCCTAATTTGCAGCCCATCAAAGTAGCTTCCTCAAGAGTGCCAGAGGAAAGCCAGGCTCTCCCAGTCCTGTGTGCTCATTGCCCCACCCCTTGGACCTGCACACAGGGCTGGGCTGTCCCCTCAACATGGGCGGGAGCAGTTTCCATTGGACAGAAGTGGGACTGTCTCCATGTGCCTCCCACCCCCCCCCTACTACCTTTGGGAGGATTTCAGTTTGGTAGTTGCTACAGGCTTTTGACCCATTCTACTCTATGGAATCCTGTGGAGAGTGGTGTGTGTGTGTGGGGGGGGGGGTTGAACCCTGTCTCCCAGGCTACTTGGCTGTGGGACCTAATAACATGCTATTATCTGGAGGAAATGCTGAACATTTCAGCTTCCAGCGCCAAACGGCCCACAGTATGGAAACCTCTGAATTTCTGGAGAAACTCTTTTTCAAAGTCTGGCATTGTGTCCACAGCCCATAGAAGAGGAAAGGGGATTGCCACATCGAAACAGGAGCCTTCTTTCCTGAACAGCCTGCTCAGATCAGTGTTTTTTAAAAGAATTAACCAAAATTATTCAATAAGATGCATGGGCACCCACAGCTCATGGCAAATATAGCAGCCAGTGTAGAATCACAGATGCCACATAAAGATAGGGAATCCTGAGCATGGTGCCCGGAAGAACACCGACCGATTGAAGTTTGTGAGCTACCTTGTCAGGGAAGAGGGGCCGGCCTGAGCTCTGAGCCCTGAGCCCTCTGCATGGCCACACCCCTCCCCCTCCCTCCCCTGAACCCAGAGCCTGGCCCTAATCTCCTTCCTCAACCCCACCCCACACTCTTCACCACCAACCAAAAGAAACCAAAATGACAAAAATTTAAAAAAAGAACAAGTTTTGCTATGAAATTCTAGAGAAGGGAATGTCTTCTGGTGAACAATATCTTCATGAAATCAAAATGGCCAAGTGAACACCTGTTGTCACAAACTTATCTGCAATGTCTAGTATGTCTCACTTGGTGACTTGTCTGATTTGGAAACAAGTTCTTCATGATGCAGCAGTAATGTTGGGTGGAACTGAATTAAAAAACAATGACTAAAAAGCCTCGAAGTGTTAAAAAGTAGTCTCCACTTTGTTTTTCACATGCAGTGACTATTGGAGTGCAGACTTGACCCAGAAAGTGAGCCAAGAGGAGAGGGGACATTCTTGTTCCCCATCCCATTGTCCAGGAGATGTTACTATACAACCAACCTGGCATGTGAACTGTCTATGTGCCTTCGAGACTGCCTGTGAGGCGGCGGTGTCTCAGTGGGCAAATCCTATTTTTGAACTGGAATATTTGTAGACAACGAGGGTCACATTTGGAAACTGAGAGTCGTGCATACGGATTTCCCTTCTTATACCAAGTAGCAGCATGCAGGATGGTGTGGCAGAAAGGGCACCATAAGAGTGGGCAGTCTTGCCTGACCAGGCGGTGGTGCAGTGGATAGAGCATCAGACTGGGATGTGGAAGACCCAGGTTTGAGACCCCAAGCTTGATCACGGGCCCATATGGCTTGAGCAAAAGCTCGTCAGCTTGGACCCAAGGTCGCTGGCTCAAGCAAGAGGTTGCTCAGTCTGCTGAAGGCCCGCGGTCAAGGCACATATGAGAAAGCAATCAATGAACAACTAAGGTGTTGCAACGGCAACAAAAAACTGATGATTGATTTTTCTCATCTTTCTCCATTCCTGTCTGTCTGTCCCTATCTATTCCTCTCTCTGACTCTCTCTCTCTCTGTCCCTGTAAAAAAAAAAAAAAAGAGTAGGCAGTCTCTGCCTGCCACTAAGTGGTGTGTGAGTTTGCCTGTGTCATACACATCTTTGTTTCCCAACTAGAAAGCAGATGTGTACACTGGGCACTGTGGCACTCAAGCTTCTCATTATAAAGAAATTAAAAGCAGAGCCTATATTTACACAGGAAAGAACAAAGTGGAAAACTCCAGAATTCCTTTTAACTGTGTGTGTGTGTGTGTGTGTGTGTGTGTGTGTGTGTGTGTGAGAGAGAGAGAGAGAGAGAGAGAGAGAGAGAGAGAAAGAGAGAGAGAGCGTTTGTGTTGTCAGTGTCTGGCCCTTAAAAACTTCCTCAAAGTTTGACTGTGAAATCTCATGTGGCCTAGACCCCAAATTTAACATTGCCAGTGTTAATAATATTCATATTTGGGTGACTTAAAAAATGAATTACCTGGGGCCTTGGCCGGTTGGCTTAGCAGTAGAGTGTCGGCCTGGCGTGTGGAAGTCCCAGGTTTGATCCCCGGTCAGGGCACACAGAAGAAGCCCCCATCTGCTTCTCCACCTTTCCCCCTCTCCTTTCTCTCTATCTCTCTCTTCCCCTTCTGCAGCCAAGGCTCCACTGGAGCAAAGTTGACCCAGGTGCTGAGAATGGCTCCATGGCCTCTGCCTCAGGTGCTAGAGTGTCTCTGATTGCAAAGAAGCAATGCCCCAGATGGGCAGAACATTGCCCCCTGGTGGGCATGCCAGGTGGATCTCAGTCGGGTGCAGGCAGAGTCTGACTGCCTCTCCACTTCTAACTTCAGAAAAATACACACACAAGGAAAAGACCACCTCCGGCTAAATCTGTGATGGCGAACCTACCTATGACACGCATGTCCGTACTGACACGTGTAGCCATTTTCAATGACACGTGGCCGCATGCGGCCGCATAGCAGAGAAGTACAGGGCTGTATGCCCAGAAGGACGTTTCATCCTCGGCTCCTGCACAACCAGGTGCAGTAGCCGAGGATAAAAGATTTGCTGTAGTGTAGACACTCTGTGCCGGAGGTCTGTAAGCCAAAACAACAGAACTCCGGCACAGAGCGTCTAGTTCTGGGACTTCCGGTTAGGCCATTTTTCTCGAAGTGACACACCACCCGAGTTCTGCTCGTTTTTTTTTGCGAATTCTGACACACCAAGCTCAAAAGATTGCCCATCACTGGTCTAAATAATATGTTAAATGTTTTACTTTTAAACGTAAGGTGTTTTTGAGTTACTGAAGCCTAATGTAAACAAAACAAAGCATTTTGTTTTGTAAGCTTAATGAAGACAAGAATTTCTTCCTGTGAACACTAAAAAAAAGTCAGCTATTCTCTTCCCAAATGAGACGGTATGTCATCACACAGCAGTAAAAGCTGAATCTTGATCCAACTCAAGGATGACAAGAAAAGACAGCAGGAAGGACCTAAGTTTGTAACTACTCTCCCTGTCGCTATTAAATGGAATTAGGGCAAATCCAAGAGTGAGAGATATCAGTAAAGTATCTAGGCAACTCTACAAAATCTCTAAAAGGCCCAGCAATTTCTGGGGTGGAAATTCCCAAAAGCCTCAGCCAGCCGTGAGTCACTGTAACTTACTGCCTTTGGAGCCTGCACTGGTTTTGTCACACGTTAGCCCAACCCTCCATTCCAGCAGTGGTGGGGAAGCTCTCGGAAAGAGGATGGGGTGAGGTTTGGTGGGGATGATGGATCCCAGTGATGAAACTGCCTTATAAGGAAACACGAAGTCCTGGGGAAGGCATGGTGTTAATCAAAGTAGAAGAATGTTAAAGGGAATGTCCTAGACCCCTAGCTCTTCCCATCCTCCCATCAAGAGTTCAGAGAAAGGGTAGAGCAAGGGGTATGTGTTCCCTAAGAGTGCCTCTTTTTAAAGAATGGACCTTGACATGAGTGGATCCTGGAGCTTTTCAGAGCCAAGAAGGAAACAGAATCCAATGTGCAGAGATGGACACACTCCAGAAATTGCAAATTTCCAACTGTACAGGTGATGGGTTCAAGCCTCAGAGAGTGAAGTGACTTAAAAACTCCCAGGCAGGATTAAACTTGGTCTGCCTTTCTGGTGACAGGGGTAGGTATGGCTATGCAGAGGCATGACTTGGAGCTCCCATCTTACGTTTGACTGTTCGCATCTGGGGTTCAGCAGCAGAAAGGATGGGTGTTCCCCAGGATCTCAGAGACTAGCACATTCAGGCTCAGCACTAGGTTGTCTGAGATGTGCTTCCTGGCACATAATTACCACCATCAAGATTATTATTAGCATTAGGCATTTACATGACACTTAATATTTTCAAAGCATTGTACTGCCATTTAATTAGATTTTCCTTGCAACATTCCTGTCAAGTCCACACTTGATAGCTGGGAGACTGACAGGGGAAGAGATAAATGCTAAAGGTTGATGGGGAAGAGAGGGCAACACAGACTCTTGGCTTTCATTTCTCTGGTGACTCAGCCAAGATAACTTGTTCCATTCCTTGCAAATTCTGCACCCCAACCCTCAGAACCCCACTAGCAAAGTACCTGCAAGATCCAAGAATGGGGAGGGGGATCTCTGCTTTGATGTATTTTGCCTGAAGGTCCACACACCTTAAAAAAGAAAAAAAAAGCCAGTGTCAAGTTCAAGTTCACATTCAGTCAGAATTGCTGACATCTTCAGTCTTTTTTTCAAAACACTTCATTAAAGCTACCTATAAAATCCCAGGGTTGTGAGTCCCAAACCTAAGGCAGCTTCTGATAGGAAGGTTTTAGCACTTGACAAGTCCTAATTAGATCCATGAACTAACTTAGTGGAGTGGTGCAGGCCAGAGGCACTGCTCCTTGCTGGCAGCAGGGGTTTCTCCCTCACCCTGAGGGTCCTGGAAGGCTTTGTGAAGCCATGGGTCCTACCTCAGAAACAAAGGCTTTCTCACTGCAAGGCCTCTGTTCTGCTCCCCTGGTTAAAGGAGAAGGCTGCAGGAAGAGTAAGAAGAAGGAGGGAGCCTCGGCTGGAAGAGGGAGGGCAGGGAAAAGGGGGGACTGAAACCTCAGGCAGTTAGCTAGGGACCCACCACCCCAGCGCAAAGCCAGCCCTCTCCACCTGCCAGCGCTTTCCTAAAGCAGCTGAGAATGCCTCCTTTCAGACCCAAAGACCTTTCATTAGGCCTGGGTAGGGTGGAACCAACCCTCTGCGCAGCTCTGGTTGCAGATTTGGGGGCCAGTGGAGTTTCCTACTGGCCTGCAGCTGACCTGGGGTTAAGGTAGGGAAAGGGGGAACTTAGCCTCTTGGCAATGCTGGTCCTAGGTCCCTCTTTTCTTGGACAAAGGGCTCCCAGTCCTTTCCTCTCCATCCTCACTCGCATCCTCCTCGCGTGTGGTGACTGATGCAGTGAAGGGACCTCCTTGTGGAGCTGATCTCCTGTGCACCATTTGGAAATGCTATACCTCAGAGTTCTGACACAGGCCTCAAGAGACCAGGAGCCCTATCACCACGCCCTGACAGTTGAGGTGCATATCTGTAGAAGCCCGGGAATTTGTTGTCTCCGTGGGACCGAAGCTCCCTGCACATCTCAGTGGGGGAGCTCGCCTACTGCCCAGAAAAGCCTGGGTCTTGGCTGTCACCCTGGCACTGGTGGAAGCCAGCCACTGTGCTCGAAGACCTGGGCTCAAGGACCCTCCCCCCCCCCCCCCGCAGAGGAGCTGGGGACTGGGAATTGACTAGACCGAATTTTCTGCCTCCGCCCACAGCAGGTGCAGCCTACCCAGGCAGAATCCATTCTATGATAGCCTCTTCCTTGTTCACTGATCTTGGGAGCACGGAAAAGAAACAAGGATGACATCAGCAAGGTGTGGCCTAGGCTATGGAGCTTCCCTAGAGTGCATCCTTCTGGGTACCGGAAACCGAGGGCCATCTCTTCCAGCAGGCTGAGGTTTTGACACACCAGTCACATCTAGAATCAAACACTGCCAAACATAGCGCTCTCCCTGTCACACCCAGAGCCAGCCAAGAAGGGGGGAGCCCTGGGCTCCCCAGACAGACCCCAGATCTTGAAGCCACTGAGAGAACACAGCCAGGCTTGAGCAACTGGGAACAGGAAGGCCTAGTGGCTGCAGGGGGGGGGGGGGAGGATAATAACCCCAGTCCTCCCTGGAACCTGCGAGGGGACTTCTTCGATAGTCCCCTGAGCTGACTGGTCCCTGTCTGGCACCTCCAGAGCTAGGAACCGACTGAGGTCTTCATTTCCCACTTGTTAAGGGCATGGTCTTAGGCTAGTTTAAGACTTTCCATGCCTCAGCTTTCCTCTTTATAAGCTGGAGAGGATTATATTTCATTCCTCAATAGGCTATTGTAAAGATTAAAAGATCTAAACGAGAGGAAGAGGTCAAGAGCTCAGAGCCCCACCCAGACCAAGCACCTAATATATACTGGGTATCTATCTACTCCTCTTCATTCTTTCCTCAACTTTTGGAGGCAAGGGACTCCTTCCCAATCTCTCTCTCTCTCTCTCTCTCTCTCTCTCTCTCTTTCATGCCCTCCTTTCTCCTTTCTTTCCTACCTCTACTCTCTCTTCCTTCATCTCTCTATCTTTCTCCCAATCTCTTTTTCTTTTTAACTCTTCCTATGGCAGACTCATAAATAACATCCCAGCAAAATGTGAGAAATGTTTACAATAAATTCGTTTGTTTTTCTATGTCGGTCTCATCACTGAGACTGGTCTGAGCTGTGCAAGTTGGAGCTGGCATTCTGGGTTGGAACTGAAGACTTTGAGGCTGGCTCTGGATGGTTCCCCTGTCGTCAACTTTCGGAACCTTATCTGTCTCTGGCACCTTGATCTTGATTCCTGATATCTGGGTTCCATGACTGCCTGGGAAAGTTCAGGCAGGCAGCAGGATGGACACAGGATCCCTGTTGTTCTTCAGTCCCACCAGCTGACAGTGTTATGCTGCCACCTCGCTTTAGCCTACAGCTCCCTCCCGAGGCTCACTGTGGACCCCAATGTGCACCCCAAGCTAGGCTGAGGCCTGAAACTCCCTCCGGTTAATGTCCCCGGTTAACCTGGTTTAGTGGAGGGCAGCTGGCCCCAAGGCTGCTACGACATCCCGACCCCGCAGCGCTAAATTCAAAACTCCACGGCTCTGTCTGAGAGGCTGAGGAAGAGTCCGTGTCACAAACGGTGTAGTTCCATGGCATGCAGAACTGGTACCATCAAACCCCCACAGGCCACAAGTAGGACTAGACCTCGTGGGTACTGGCGAAAAATTAAGAGCCACACAGACAGCCCAGATATCAGAGCGAGACCACCAACTGACCTCTCAGGTTTCAGTTCCATTGCCGCTCACAAGGACAAGCGAGCAAACCTCTCGAACCTCGATTTTCCATCTCTAATGCGAACAAGGCCCTGAATGCCAAGGACACAGACTGTCAAGATACTGAAATTCACCAACTCCCAGAAGCCGGTGGTCTCAGAACAATTCCTGCAGGCAAAGATAGAAAGCTGAGAAAACCTCTTCCACTCCAAAAGCAAAGGGTCTTGGATTCAAAGTGACAGTTTTTCCGGGTGTCCCCAAACAGTTCCAATTTCTAGGAGAGGGGATGAGCGGCTTCCGCCCAGTCGCTGCAGGAGCAGGCAGAGGGGAGGATCCAGCCCTGCACCGCTACTCTGAAGCTGAGGACTAGCAGAACGGGCCTGACTGCTGCTCAGTCAAGCGCCAGCTGATCAGATCATCGGATCCGGGGCTCTCCAACCCGCAAGCCTAACTTGGGTCCACCTGTCCCACGATGGAGCTCCAGGCTTTTTGGAAAAGACCTGCTGCGCAGAACCGGGCTGCTCTGGAGTTGCGCAAACCTCCAACTCAGAAAACAAGTTAATCAATCTCCGGGGTAACTGGAGCAAAATACTGCCCCCTCCGACCCCCGGTTTCTGTGCTTTATTGGTTTCATGGAGAGTTCAGGGGAAAGGAGCTTGAGGTCTGAGCTATCCTACATTAGTCTCAACGCCAGTCTTTTTTGCTCTCAGGACACTATTTGTCAAAGAGCCGGTCAGGGGCCACCTCCGCTCAGGGAGTCTCAGAATGCCCCTGACTTCAGCCTTCTCTCCTCTCCAGCCCTGGTCCTCCTTCCGGGTATGACCACAATCCCAAGCCTGGGTATTTTCCTCTAAGCCTTCCACATGAGCACCTCTAATGTTCTCATTGACCCCATCATGCCTACCCTCCCCAGCCGTGTCCACACTGCAAGGCAAACGAAGTTTTGTTTGTCTGATTCTTTTTTCGAAGTTTAAGTAAATGAGCACTTGTTAGGATAATTCATTCAGGAAACATCCTGATCCCAGTCAAATGAAGTTCTCAGACAATTAGGAAAGCAGTACCATAATTGAAGTAGTTATGCATTAAATATGTCTGAGGGATTAGGATATGAATGACATATAAAGGGCTAGGATCCAATAAGGGCTAGAAATAAAAAGAAGTCAACACAGGTGTCTACATATATTACTCAGATTCAATGTTATACTGGGATCAATCTAACACAATCCCTTCGGTTTACAAACAGAAAACCAGCCCAGAAAGAACCAGGAGCCTGCCAAGGTCACACAGCACAAGCAGGCAGAGGGGGCAAAGGAACCCAGTTCCAGACTCCCAACACAACGCCAATCACACTGTGTCTCTGGTATTTTCTGCTAAGTCACAGAGCAAACAGCTCTTCATGAGTTTTTCCTTTCAGCTTTTGTCCTTATGAGGTGATGGTATCCCGAGAAGGGTCCCTGTCCCGGAATCACGTTGTGTCTCCCCTGTCAGGCGACAACTGTCAGGACAGAGGTGGAATATCTCCCACTCCAGGTCAAGACTTCAGACACAACCTCTCCCCCAGTTTCGCGGACCCGTCGAGCACCATGCACGTGCAGTTCTCAGATAAAACAGACAGGTGGCGCATTTCTCACAGGAAAAACGGCTGGAATTCGCCTGTGCCCCTAGGACTCTCTGCTCCTTATCCCAACCGCCCGCCTAGGGTCCCTCTCCCGAAAGAAAGGGGACAGGAAGGGGTACAGAGTGGGGAGTTCAAGCTGGATGCTACGTGGTTTGAAAAAAAGACACTAGAAACCCTGATTCTAGCTTCCTAACTCAGAGCGGTCTCACGCTCTTTTAAGGGGCCAACGCACGTTGGGTACAGAGAGCAGAGCTCTTCCGGCTTGACTGGAGAAAACACCGGGACCGACTGGGGTCACCCCTAGGGGCGTTACTCCCCTCAAAAATACGTCCACGCACCCGCTCATTCATGCGCAATAAGCTGCTACCTTCTGCTGCCATCAACCCCAGCCTCCATCCTTCCACGTATTTTTTTCTTTTTTATATTGGGAGTGGCAGAGAATAATGGCAAGATGCGGCTTTTTCAATTGCGATAATAATTGTCTGCGAGATGGGTTTCTTAATCTACTCATCCATTATTGACTTCCCCTCGCATATTTGGCTTTGTCGCTTTGATCACTAGACAATCGCACACTTGACTCCTTTGCATAACAATTGTAAGGCGGGCGTCCAAGCCAGCTAGCCTTTCACTGACCACCTTTAACTACCATTCAGGCCTAAAAAGTTCTGAAGGCGAGTAGGTGCAAACAGGAAGCTGCTAACCACTTGAGGGGTCAGGAACCATAAAGGACTGGAGTGGAAACCAACAGAATGTAGGGACAGTCTCCTCTCTTCTCCCGCTGCATTCCCAACCCTCAGAGATCTCGCCTCAGCTCCTCCCACCCCCAACACACAAGAAAGAATGTGAATGTTACATAGAGACGAATTGAATGGGGTTGGCAGCTGGGGAAGGGTACCACCATCCCCTGCGCTCTCACCTGAGACTTACGCCTAGTTTGGGGAGTCCTAAAACCAGTGAGACCCTGACCTAGTCACTTTCTCACTCTGGGTCTCGGCTCCCCTCATCTGTGCAGTGGGCTTTGGGTCTACATGCGCTCCCTTTGATCTTGACTTCCACTTGCTGTCCACCCTGCAGCAGGGCTTCAGGATCAGGATCGAATGAACCAGTGGGTCACTGTAGGAACAGAATACCAGGGGCTGTTTTTAATCAGGTTTAAACAACTGCTCCTTCTGTTCAACGATGGTGGTGGAGAAGTGAAGATGGGGGTGGGAGGTTAGCAGTTAGTTTGAGGTCGGAGCCCTCTGGTCGTTGTTATTTCACAAATCTCACTTCCAAAGTCTGGGGCAGAACTAATTGTTCTCTGGTTCCTAGCTCGGCACAAATGCATGCATGGAGTCTATATACACGGACTCTCACAGGGAAGCCCACTGTTGCAGAGCCTATGCACACACACATAATGTGCACACATGGGCACAGTGCAACACATGAGGAGTAGAGAGACACAAGAAATGCACAGAATCTGTATTTGTACACTTGGGCACACACATGCGTATGCACTCACCTGAAGCCTCTCATACAGTCACTTACAAACACGCACGCGCGCACAGCCACATGCCCATCCCATACGCAGGCTTTAGCAGGTGGACAAGGAAGGTGGCCCAGGAAGGCCTGGACATCGCAATGGCGACCACCCCACACTCTCTGGCGATCCCTTCTGAGGCAGAAGGTGGGGCAGGGTGGGGGAAGGAGCATGGATTCTCATCCCTAGCACCCGCACCACTCTGAGGTTTATGAGACTTCCCTTTCCCCACCGCTGTCCCCACTCCGGACTAAACTTTTCCCTCCCTCGCCTTCCCGCCAGCTCCTGCAGCGTCGACTGTGCCTGAACCCCGGAGCTTTTCCAGCATCCTCCACTAGAAGAGGGTCGGGAGGCTGAACCTCCACGGATGAAAGGGGGGCGCGGCCTGACTCGTGCTCTGGGCCTGTGGGGAGGGAGGTGGGAAGTCGCCCGCCAGGAGCCAGAGTGCGGAGAGCTGGGTGCACGGACTTCTGTTTGCTTTTCCCGGGTCAGTGGGAGAAGATCCTGGGGATAGCCCCCCATCCAAAGGAGTCCAGGGAAGAAGGACAATTACTCTGGGACAAGGAAAGCAAAAAGAGCACGGTTTTGGAGACAAAGGGGCATTCCTCTGAAAAAGGACTTGCTGTTGTGTTCTTTTACTCTTTTTCTCGAATCTTTTTTCTTTCTTTCTTTTTTTTTTTTTTGGTCCCCAACTTTGGAGTTGAGTCTAGACCTCCTCGGGAGCATGGAATGAGTAGAAGGAGGCAGCAAAACCGGGAAGCCTGCTGGCCCCTCCTCACTTGCTTTCACACAAGCGTACCCATGGGTGTATACAAGCTGGAGACCAGTCGGTGTGGACCCCAACTTCAGCCAGCCAGATCCAGGCGGGAGCCGCCACTGGACAGGTGGGGACAGGAGTGGGCAAGGGGCCCCCTCGACCTGAGGGCACCTGCCTCAGGGAACCTTCTGCAAAGAAGAAGGGGGCAAGAGAGGGCTGAAAGCAAAATAAAGGAGAGAAAAAAATTTGAGCATAGACGCTGAATTTACTCTAGGTTTGGAGTCTGGGTGTTGGGAGGAACAAACAGGAGGATTTTGGTTTTGCGCTTTGGGTGGGATGCAGTGTTAAGGAAAAAAGTGGGATAAAAGTGAACAAGTAATATTTAGAAAAGTGTGTGTGGTTGTCTGGCTTTTGGGAGCTGTGAGCTCTAACATCCTTAGCTCCAGGGGCCTGCCTGGCTGTGGGGTACAGCCCCAGAGCGGTCTGAGGGTACGGAGAAGCGCAAGCTTCGCTTCCTGCAATTTGAGCCCAGGGGCCCTGGGTTTCACTCCCTAGGTTCCCCCCCATCAACAGTCTTAACTAGGATCTTCAACTGGCCAGCAGCACAAGTCGGGTGTTTGCTCTGCGGCATCCCAGGCACCCAGCTTGACCAGCAGCAGGCAGTCTGTAGGGCTCCCAAAGAAAACCAAGGCCGGGAGTCCTTTCCAAATCTTGATCACCGATGCGATTTGCAGAAATCACTGAAATGTTTCCCCTATTTAAGAGGAGAACGGACTTAATTTTCTTAGCTTATCTGGACATTAGAGGGGAGGAAGAATGAAAGAAAAACCCAAACTGTTTCTAGGACAAAAGGTCTGTGCTGAGAACTCCCTCTCTCAGGGGAAAGAAAACCCATCTGAGAAGGCAGCATGGTGGGGGCAGAAATCCGGATGTCGCGCAATCCAAAAGGTGACAATCTCCACCAGCAAGCTTTTTGAGGAGCTTTCTAAGAACCTGGACATTTATTTATAGGTAAATTTCTTGCAAACAATAAAAGAAATTATCTTTGCCTCCCCCGTCCCAGCCCCAAGTCCTCTGGGCCATCTACAAACAAACTTACCCCCAATTTCAGAGTCAACAGAGCACTTTATTTTCCATGGTTTGCCCCCCATGTACCCCCGACTCACCAAAGCTTTCCTCTATGCTGCCTTCCCCAATCTCTCTCCAAACTCGAGCAGAATGCCTTAGGATCCCTAACCAATACTCAACGAATCCCCTGCACCCAGCCACCCCCCTACATTATTATAGCCTCCAAATGAAGACCAAAACCCTCAAGAGCTAATTGAATTAGTCTATTGAAAGCACTGTCAGGTATAATAACGTGGTTCGAGTGAGGCCCCACATTTCCCAAGGTCTATAGGCTTTGGGGACCTATGGTGTATACTCTGACCTTCCGCCTCATAATAATACCGCGGCACTTGTAGTAGAAATCTCCTCACATTCACTCCCAACAAAACCGCTGGTCACCCAGTCCCCGTAGGAAGGCTGCATGCTATTGTGTTGGGACAACTCATTCATGTCCCGAGCCACGAGGCCCCACCGCCATCTGATCTACACTCGAAATGCGATTACCACCGTGTATGTATGCAACACGCTCATACTCTCAGCACTTGGCGCACACGACTGAAGAGGCTGTATGTTTTTTTCACAATTCTCCTCACACCCATCCTCAGAAGAGAGGTGGAAGCAGGCAGGACCATGTCATTTGTCTCTGCCTAAATGAAACCTAAAATTCTGTGAAAATGCAGGCTGGTGGGAGATTTCTCTTTCCAGAGCAGGCTCCATACATCTGAGCAGCATACATAAAAACCCTTAGCAAACACATTTCTCTGTGCCCAACTGTGGGGCAGACTTGGGTGTACACACTAATGTCTACATATACTACCCTCCTGCCATGCACACAAACACACAAAAAGCATGTTTTTACAAACTTGTACTTCTCTGTAGTTCTCACATACACAAGCAAATAGACACAAATACAAGATCTGCCCCCACAGCCACAGGCCACTTTCCAAATTGGCAAGTGGCTTTTTCTAGACTGGGAAAGGGCAGAAACAAAGGAACAATTTCTCAGCCTTCACCTTGAGAAGTGTTCATCAGTCTTCTTACTATATGATCCCCAAATTTCTCTAGCACCCCTAACACACAAACACACTCTCCCTGTCTGTTTGGCTAAGTACCTTTTCCTTAGTGGAAGCCTCTGGTTAGCCACAGAGAATGGGGGAAGTCTGGGAATGGGAGATAGACAGAGTTGTGGTCCCTTCTTGTCTGCTTGCCCCACCCCACGCCCAATCTAGAAAACCCCTTTGGGCCCACTTTAGCCTTCAAATGAGGGGCTAACATAGGGTTGTTTCCTTCCTTCCTTCCTCCCTCCCTCCCTTCCTTTTTCTTTTCTTTCTCCCCCCCCCCCACTTTTGGCATTTAAAATAAAACAAAATCATTTTCTTCATTGTCATTCTCCACTTTTATGTGGGTTGGGTATGGAAGCAGAACTTAGGGGAGCAATCAATTTATTGCAGAGATATGGCTAAATCAGTGGCCTTAACTGCACAGCTCAGAACTTAAGGGCAATAGAAATGAGCACTGAGTGTCCCTAAACTCCCATACCTTTGCCCAAGACCAGAGTGCATTTTGAGAAAGGGGCTCCATTCCACGTAGATCTCCCCACCTTTCTGCCACCCCCACTTGAAAATCTATCAAATTGAAAGAAATTCCTTAATTTCCTATGGCAGAAACAGAACCAATAGAAGGACTGCCACAAATGTATTCACAAGTTCACACACATCGCTCCACACACACCCTTTACCCACAAACTTGTACACACAATTCCCCTGCTGGTACTTCCTCACCCGCCCCGCGCTCTCAGTCCTGGGTTCCCTCAGTCCAGTCAAGACCCATCACAAAGCCCTCTGGCCAGCATTTGCTCACTTTCAACAGTCACACAATTTCACTCTCCGGCTTGCCAGGACACCAACCCGTTAACACCGAGTTCTCAACAGTATGTTCATTTTCAGGTCGGAGAGAGGGCGTGGGCCCAGGTGGGGGGTCGTGGAGAGCGGGCAGAGCTGGGTGCAGAGCATCCTACGAAGGCCTGGTCTGGGAGAAGTGGGGGGGACAAGCCAGCACGCAGAGCGCCTCCTAATCCAGCTAGAGCTCATGGGCCGAGGGTGCATTTATCATCCCATTACTGTAACAAATCCGGGCTCCACTACATGAAAGGTAAAATGAATTACCGACGTTAAGCCGTCAATAAAGTCATTTCTGTAAATGGTGTCTCCAAAGGGCCGCCGCATTATTCAGCTGGCTTTATCAGCTGGCTGGAAATTACGTGGAGGGGCCGGGCGGCGCCGCGCGCAGGGCCGCTCACTTTGATTAAGCGTCTTGCCAGCGCGATGTGACAGAGCTTTTGACCAGGGTTTTATTCACAGGCCTGTGATGAACGCCAAGCTGATCAGGCGGAATGAAGAGTAATTAAAACCTATAAATTATCTTCCGCAGCCCTTCTCGAGGCGTCTCCTGCAGGCGAGATAAGGCGTCGAGACCCTATTTACCGCGCTGAAAGGGACCGTGGCGCACAAAAGCTACGCGGCTAAATAGGATATTGATAGTGTCCTAATTAGAATTTAATTAAGTACCCACGCTCGCTTGCGGGATAAAGATTTCAATTTTGCGAACTTAAATATAAATAAAATTCCACCCCCATTTCGTGGAGAATGGGTGGGGGCACTGAGAGATTTCGGGGAGCCCTTGGGTGCAGGCCTGAAGAGGACCCGGAGACTCCAAGGTGGGGGTGGGGAGCGGCTTAGGAGGGCTGAAGAGAGCAAGGTGGATCTGCTTAGCGCAGCGCTCGGAAAAGTGGCTCTCACTGTCCTCCCGCCGCGCGGGCAGGTTCAGGAGCTCCAGAGCCCTGGGTACCGAAGACTCTATGCTGACTGAAAACACAGTCAGCAATACGAACTCCCGCTCTACACCAGCCCCTCTGAGAAACTTCGGTTACTGCGCTGGTTCGGCTGGTTGTGGTTTTCTTTACCTCCGAACCCCTGTGACTTTTTCTGAGCAAGGGGGATTATTCTGCATGCTCCCACCAGACACTATCCCCAAAGAGATCTTTTTCTCTGCCGTCCTAGTTGAAGATGGAGGTCAGGGCGAGCAGGTTCTCAGGTGGCTCCAAGGTAACATCTCCGCGAAGGCCTCAGTTGCAATGTCTTTCTAGCCGTCACCCTCCAGTGCAGGTTTTAGCACAGTCACACAGTCGGACCCAGGCCCTCCCAAACGGCTCAGCAGACAAACCCCGCCGGTGCCCAGCTCCGTACTTCTTGCCACCCCAGTCTGGGCAATGGTAAAACAGAAAAAGAACCTAGCAGACTGCAGACGAATCTCCGTGAGCATGAGAGAGGCGAGAGCCCCCGCAATACCCCAAAGCTTGGGAAGAACATGCGGGGGGCTAGCGCCAGAGGCCTCCAGGGAGTCAGAATCAATCTCAGGAAAATCTGGGCAACCAGGGAAAACTCTCTGTCCACATCGTCAGCTGGCTAGGTCAAACACCTGGAGTGCAGTACTTTCATGTCTGATTTCACTTTGCAGGAAAATTTAAAACAGAGGTTGCCCTGAACCCAAAAGCCGGAGCCTTGGTCACATCCACACCCTAACTTGCTTGGCCCAGTGGCAGAGCCAGAATAACTCTTTGATGCAGGGACTGCTTCTTCTAAGGCAGCCAGGGAAGGAACAGGAGCCCGGCTCCACTGATGGTCGGGCTCTCTCGCGCCCTCTGGGCCTGGTTTAATGGCGCCAGGACAATTCACAGGGGTTGTTGAAGGTCCGGACAGGGAAGGGCATAGGTGCGGATACCCCGGAAAGGACACCCAGTGCAGCCGGCTGGTATGAACTGCAAACTTACAAACAGTTGTAGAGAGGCGCAACTGGCCTCTGGGGTTTGCTATTTGTGAAAAATAAACTGCTTCTCTTAAATAAAGTAACCAACTTTTGGTCGATTTCACATCTCCGACCCTCCTCGTTTTACCCCCTCCCCCCCGCGGACAGTGACAACTTTCTGCCTTCATAAAAAGAAAAAAACGAGAAAATACAAGGCTGAGTTCCTTAGGCATGGGGGTTCAGAAGAGCAAAGGCCCCAGTCTCCTGACCCTGCGCACACGCACCCATAACCCTGCATTTCTCCAACAAGTTGTTTATGGAGTTGCCTCTCTATTTGTCTACACTCCGAAATCCACCCCTCCTTGGTCTCTTTTGCCCCTTCCTAGGTCCTGGCCTGATAAAGGGGGAGAGGCTCGGGTGTGATTGGGGGAGGGCGGGCCGGACACACCCGGCGGGCGCCAAGTCTCCCCTTTCTGCCCGCGGCCACCGCCTCCGGATTATTTAACCGCAAAGTCCCGCGAGTGCCCATTGGGCCGAGGTCTGGGTGTCAGCGCGAGTCCTGTTTCACCATTGGCCCAGCACACGTGCGGCCTTGACTCACGTGCTTCCGGTTTGAAGGCAAAAAGTGTGCCTGGGTGATTTTTTTTCTAAGCGAGAGTTTGTGCAAAGATCCGAGCTGTCAGAGATTTGAAAAAAAAAAAAAAAAAAGGGGGCAGCCGGGCGCTGGCGGAGACGCGCTCTCCCTGCAAAAAAAGGAAAGGCGATTAAAGGCGCTGCCAGCCTCGCGCTCTGGGCACAGCTGAGCGTGACACTCGGGGAAGTCAAACCCCTCACTACTGCCTAGGAAGATGGCTAGACTTTAAAGACTATTTTTTCCCTTTAAGAAAAAAATATTCTTAGAGCTTTCTTCTTTTTTCTTGCTTTCTTTTTTCTTTTATTGTTTTTCCCCCTTTTTGGCCGAGGCTTACTCCCCATTTAAAACAAATAGTTTAATCTGGTTGCAGAAAGAAAAAGGAAAAAGCCGAGTGTCTCCATATCTGGATATCTACAAATTAGAGAGGGGTAGAGGCAGCGAGATCTATCTGCTCGATAAGAGCGAGCGATCCAGGCCAGGCGCCTAGGCTTTTCTTCCCCCCCCCCCCCTGCACCCGCCCCGTGCCTTCGCTGGGGCTTCGCCGGCCTCTTTCCTCCGCGCACCCCCACGGACCGCTGGCAAAGTGGGGTGGGGAGCGAGGCGGGGGGGCCGGGGGCCGGCGCGGCGGCCACGGCGGCGGGGCGGCCGAGCATGGAAGAACAGCAGTCGGAACCTAAAAGTCAACGAGACTTGGGCCTCAGCGCAGCGGCCGTGGCGGCGGCCCCGGGCAGCCTCAGCCTGAGCCTCAGTCCTGGCGCTAGCGGCAGCAGCGGCAGCGATGGAGACAGCGTGCCGGTGTCCCCGCAGCCCGCGCCCCCCTCGCCGCCCGCGGCGCCCTGCCTGCAGCCCCTGGCCCACCACCCGCACCTCCCCCCCCACCCCCCGCCCCCGCCGCCACCGCATCTCGCGGCGCCTGCTCACCAGCAGCAGCCCGCTGCCCAGCTGCACCGAACCACCAACTTTTTCATCGACAACATCCTGAGACCGGACTTCGGCTGCAAAAAAGAGCAGACGCTGCCGCAGCTCCTAGTGGCAGCGGCGGTCGGAGGAGGCCGGGTGGAGCGTGACAGAGGCCAGACCCGCGCAGGTAGAGACTCTGTCCACTCCCTGGGCACGCGGGCTCCAGGCGCAGCATCGCTCTTATGTGCCCCGGACGCAAACTGTGGCCCACCCGAAGGATCCCCGACAGTCGCCGCCGGAGGCGCGGGCGCGTCCAAAGCTGGGAACCCAGTAGCAGCTGCTGCGGCGGCTGCTGCAGCGGCCGTGGCAGCGGCGGCGGCGGCGGCGGCGGCAGCAGCAACTGCCAAGCCTTCGGACAGCGGCGGCTGTAGTGGAGGCGGCGTGGGCAGCCCAGGTGCGCAGGGTGCCAAGTATTCGGAGCACGGCAACCCAGCCATCCTGCTTATGGGCGCAGCTAACGGCGGACCGGTGGTCAAAACTGACTCGCAGCAGCCCCTCGTTTGGCCCGCCTGGGTCTACTGTACACGCTACTCGGATCGTCCATCCTCCGGTGAGTACTCAGCCCTGGGCTGCGCCTTGCCTTCCGGCCCCGCGGACGCCCCGAACTTTTAGACTTTTAGACGCCGTGCTGGGGAGAGCAAACCCGGCCTGGGCACTCTCTTCGATCATGCCTGCTTCCTCCTTCTTAGCTCCCAGTCACAACCGAGTATGCTCCCAGTTTTGCGCTCCTGACTTCTGTGGCCACCACCGTGAAGGCTGATGGCCCTGGAAACTTGAGTCTCCATCCTTCGGTTTTGAACCTGTGGGGTCGAGCCTGTGGGGTCTTCTTTGTGTTTTACCTTTATTATTACCAGGAAAGGTACAGTCATTCATTGCCTTTTCTTCCAGGAAAAGAGCAAGCGGGAAGGTGGACCTGATGATTAGGGTCTGCAATCCCGCCAGCCTGGTCCTGAAGAGGCCGAAATTCAGCAAGGCTTTGATCGGAGAATAATCTTCACCGTGGTGTTCTTATAGACAGAAAATACCATCGTGATAGTTTCTGTATAGCATTCATTTACATAGAGACAGAGTTGAGAAAGCACAGGAAGAGAGAAAAGCGCCTGATCGCTGTCCCTCTTCCTCAGGCCCGTAGCCGAAAGAGTCTGACCCGGGTAGGTAGAATCCAGGGAAAGGCGGCTGCCAAATAAGTGGGTGCCGAAAATCCCTGGTTCTTGGTTCTCTGGAGCAGACAGACAGACAGACAGACAGTGGGAGAGGAGATAAGACAGGCTCAGGCCAGAAAGCGGCCCGGGACAAGAGAGCTAGTGCGCGCAGTGTTCAGCGGCGGCTCACAAATCTTTCTCCTTCCTTAACTTCTTCCAACCAAACATCTGCCACTTAGCAGATTTCCACTAGCCATAGGCCCCTTTTTGACTTTCCTTTTGCCCGAAAGGAAAAGCCTCATATCCTTTGCGCTTGGAAAACCCGGGGCTGTGACCTCCAAGCCCCGGAGAGGAGGTTAAGACCTGTCTGCCTCTCTGGCCCGCAGGGCCCTTGTGACTTCAGGACACTGTGAACAGAGTGGCAGGGGCGCTGGCCGACTACGGGGTTCCAGGCACCGGGCCGGACAGAAGGCAGGGCAAAAGCGTAGCTTTGCGCTTCTTTACTCCGGCTGCAATCTAACGGCTCCGCGGATGCGGGCGGAGCGCGGATCGATGCGTGCTATCAGCCCTGCCATCTCGAGCCCCGTTATTGACACGTCGGGCTCCCTGAATCTCCGAAAAGCTGCTATGATTGACTTGCCTGATGGATAGAGTGATTGAGCTGTCAGGCCGCGAGGCTCGGGCTGGCCGCGAGGCTACGATTTTATTACAAGTGCCCATGCCTCTGCAGGCGCGCGCGTACACACACACACAACTTTTAACAATATCCAGTTCTCACAACGCAGTGGGGTCTTTCTGGGGTTGTGCACATTTCCTGGACCATCTCTGCCTGCTTAGCTAATTACTAATCTAACCCAAGGCCTTTCTGCTTCCCCAGCCAGCCTCTCAGTCCTCTCCCATCCTACTCAGAAGTGGGCCTTGTCTTTGTTCTTGGACTCTTTCCTTCTTAGGGGAATGGGGGGACAGGGTACTGGTCCTTTTCCTGCCTGCGTAGTGAAGGGAGATGAACCTCAATCCACTTGACTCTCTGTGGTTGGTCAGGCCTGGACTCTTTTGTCACAGGACAGCTGGTGACTCCAGGCGCTGGCCTGCACTAGGAGCCAGCTCCCGCTTGCCCCTTTGTCGCTAGATTTGGACATACCGATGAGGACCCTTTTTTCCAGATAGTTTTGGAGATTAACAGGCCTGACAGGGACTTAACTGAGCTCAGTAATCTACCATAACCTAGACAGGGCCCAGGAAGTAAATGCCAGAAGACTTGCTTATGGAGGCTGATGGACAGAGGTGCCTCTTTCACCCACCTCCTAGTTCTCCCTCCTTTCTCCTGGCTGGGTCCATGGTAGCTCTCTTCCCAGATTAGGTTTAGAAGGTGAGACTTCACCTTCCTGGGGAGGTGTCCTGTGGTCTCTTTTTAGATTCATTTTAGGGGCAAAGCACTGATTTTTGTCGAGATTTTCGCCATGTCTGTGTTCCTCTGCACCCTATTTTGCTCATAAAGGGGGGGGGGGAGAAGGATGTAGTCTTTTTGCAAATGACATAGGTGGGCAAATAAAGTAGGTCTGACTTGCTTTTGTTATTCAGAAGTTTTCACTCCTTAATGTTTGTTATTCAGAAGTTTTACAGCTTTTGTGTTCAAAAGAGAGAAAGGAGACCCTGCCTGTGCAGCTGGGTGGAGGAATGGTGGTGAGGGCCCTCTTGTTGGCACCATCCAAGGGGCATAGCAGAGAAGCCAGGGGCCATGTGGGTAAGGCCTGCAACTGGGTGAAGGCCTTCTTTCTTCCTTCAGAGAAAGTTGTCAATGTCTCTCTTGGACCCTAGAAAGGGCTTCTTTAGGCAAACAATACAAAAAGAAGAGGTAGAGAGAGCACACACTGAATACTTTGGAACTAGGTAAGCCTCTCACAGCCCCTTGCCTATTCCCTTGTTTTCTAGGGGAAGCAGCCTCAAGCAAATGGGGTCTTATTGTAGATGCCAGGGTATAGGTATGCTTCTCAAGGAGAAAGAAAGGCTGGCTATTCCCCCAGGTGAATCCTGCACTGGTGTCTTTAGGCTTTTTTTTTGTTGTTGTTGTTGTTCAAGACAGCAGGCCCCTGACCTCCAGCTTTGAGCTGAGTAGGATGGGGCTCCAAATATCTCTTCATCTTAGATTCAGTGATTTAAGCCTGTCAACACAACTCTCTTGTTATGAACTGGGGTGTGGGTTGCACATAAAACCTCAGCCAGTTTTCCTGCATGCCTCTCTGGCCCCGAAGAAGGGAATGCGGCGACCCCAGCAGCCAGGCGATAGATGCAGGGACTATCCGCCGGGAGGGAGCCCGGGGCGAAGCAGAGCCTCCTCTATCGCCCCGGAAGCGCGGAGCGTGATCCCTGCTCTGCTTTACAATTCTCACGGCTTCCTCTGCCCTCCCTCCTCCCCTCTGCCCTCGGTCCCCACCCCCACCGGGCCCTCTCTGCCGCTGCAGGTCCCCGAACCAGGAAGCTGAAGAAGAAGAAGAACGAGAAGGAGGACAAACGGCCGCGGACGGCGTTCACGGCCGAGCAGTTGCAGAGACTCAAGGCGGAGTTCCAGGCCAACCGCTACATCACGGAGCAGCGGCGGCAGACCCTGGCCCAGGAGCTCAGCCTCAACGAGTCCCAGATCAAGATCTGGTTCCAGAACAAGCGCGCCAAGATCAAGAAAGCTACAGGCATCAAGAACGGCCTGGCACTGCACCTCATGGCGCAGGGACTGTACAACCACTCCACCACTACGGTCCAGGACAAAGACGAGAGCGAGTAACCGCCGCCCGCTTGGGCCGCGCGGCCCGGCCGTCGCGCCCGCACGGGTTCGGGCGCCCGGGCTGCCGCCTTGCCAGCCCAGTTCTGGGGAGAAAGAATCAACGCAGAGGAGAGAGGGAGCAACAGGGAAAAGACAGAGAACGCTCCTGAGAATAGAGAGTCACGTTTGAATGCAACATTTTTTTAAAAGGGAGAGAGACTCGGACAGGTACTATCGAAAAATAAGATCTATTCTCTGTTCACAGCCTAAGGGACGAAACTGCGAACTCCTTAAAGCTCTACCTAGCCAAACTGCTTACGACCTTGTATATATTTAATTTCAGGTAAGGAAAAGAAATATGTGTAGCGATCTCTATTTGCTGGACTTTTTATTAATCTCCTTTATTAATATTGTTATAATTATTATTTTATCTCCCACCTCGCCTCGCTGACCCCAGCCCAGTTTCGTTTTCGTTGCCTCTTTCTTTTGAACGTTATTGCTTCTCCGGTGCCTCCCGCCCCGCATCGCTGGCCCTTGTTTCTCTGGGACTTTTCTTTGTGTGCGTGAGAGTGTGTTCCCTCGCGTGTCCGCCCTTCACCTCTCCCCTGCCTTCCAAGCCCCTTTCTGTCGCTCTGTCTGTTCTGCTCCCCTTTCGTTTTCTGGAGACTTGTTAAGAAATACGACCCCACAGACTGCGAGACTGAACCGCCGCTACAAGCCAAAGATTTTATTATGTTCAGAAACCTGTAGTCTGAAATAAAGTGTACACTGTGCTCACGAGCAGCTGGCGGCCCTCCTCTTTGCGGGCTGGGGAAGGGCGTCGGCGCGGACACACGGGGCCCAGCGATCCCCGCACAACGACTGTGCGGACACAGGGGAGGAGGGAATGAGGTGGTAGCCAGGTGCAGACCAGGTCTGGAGAGTCTGGCGGCATGCAACTTAATTTCCAGTTGCGTCCAAAGGATTCCCAAAGCCAGAATTCAAGCCTGACTTTGGAAGCACTGTCGGGCTGTAGAAGTGTGCCCTGCGCCGGGCCAGGACCTGCCCCGCTTCGGCCTCCCAACCTGCTTCTCGCTCCAAGCTGCACATTTCCTTGTTCTTTTTCTTCTTGTGTGGGCTTTGCTCGAGGTTTTGAGGTTTTTCTCTTCTACAAGCAGGCCTTACCAGTGCGGGGCAGAGGTGAGGGGCTGCCTCCAGTCCTGATCAGCCCACTAGTGCGAGGGGCGCTGGGCCCGCCTTTCGGCCTCCTGGATTGCACCGCTCCTCGTTTGAAGAAGAGATTCCGTTGGCGAGGGCAGCACACGTAGCAACCTCGTGGGGCTCAGCTTTACCGTCCGGCAAAGCCAGGAGAGAGGAAGTTGGGAGGAGGTTCGGAAGCTATGCAATGTGGCAGCTCCTGGGTCCCGCTGCTGCGAAGAGCACACTGGGTCCCGACCTCTGACGTGTGCACAAGCCTACCTCGACCCCACCTAAAACCTAAGGGGGTGGAAGAAAGAGGCGCTTTCAGAATTCTCAACAAAGTCTGGCTTGCTTCCTGACCGAGACTGACTCTGATACAAGCGCCCTAGAACCTTAGGTCCCAGAAAGAAATATCTAGATTTTTTTGCCTCTGACCCTAGGGTATATCCTTCCAGCTGCAAGCACTGGGATCCCTGAGTAAAAAGGGGAGGGCCCTCCTCAGGAGGTATCCTTTCACTTTTGTTCAGGATTTTTAAAAATAGTAAATTCTGCTCTCCCCCTTTACCCTTTTTTTCTGCAATATGTATGTGTGTACCTGTACATGCATGGTTAGCCATGTCGGTGTCTCTAAAAACTTGTGTGTGTATGTGATCATGTGCAGATATCAGTGCATGAGTACCTGCCTGGTTTTATGTATCTTTGCACACATATTGTGCAACTGGGTGTTCCTTTCTCTGTCATTAGAGGCACACTTGGATGTGCATTTACATTTTGTGTCCATGTGCTCATTTGTGTTTACACACAGGATGTCTGCAGTTGCGTGTATGGAAACTGTTTTGTGCTTTCCCTTTGGGTTTCTTTTGTGTTTTTTTGCAAGATTGATTTTGTGAGAAGTGAGAATGGCCTGTCATTCTGCCTTTTCTTTTTCTTGGTAAATTCCCCCTGATTGAGACTTATGTCCAAGGAAGTGACAGTGCTAGGCTCCAGGTCCAGGAAGCCCAAGGGTCCTCCAATTTCTTGCTCTGGGCTTTGAAGGCTAAGTGTTTGGTGGCCTGGAATTGAAGACCATATTTGACATTGCCATAATTTCTCACCTCTATTGCAGTCAATCTCTTCCTTCTATCCCTTAGGGTGTGTAGAGTAATCTCTGCACATAATAGTTGCTCAACCAATCCATTTGTGAAGAGTTCGGAGCAGTGTGATGGGCCTTCCCTGGGTTGGCTCAGGTGAGTTGTTTTCTGGTGGCTGGAAATACATCCTTTGTTTTCCCTGAAGGAGAAGGGGAGCCTGGAATCTTCAATTTCTTCAGGCCTTCAGGTTACAGGGTCTGAGACCTGGGGCCCAGGGTACTTTTTTCAGAATCCAGAACATTAGGAAGCCTCCGGGGGGTGCTCAGCTCTACAGAGAACTTTATTGTTTTGAGTGCCTGGAAACTGGGATACCTGCCCTATCCCTAGTATGGTCCCTTCGGATACAGAAGCTCCTCAAAACCACCAGACCCAGAGGCTGGGGCAGGGATCAAGGTAAGAAGCAACTTCAGGAGGCATCCTGTTGCTTAAGACCCCTCTGCACCTCTTCCAATAGATCAAAGCCAAGCCAAAAGCTCTTCGCCTGAACACTGGGGAAGAGGGAAGAGGTGGTTACCTCTTCCCGCCATTGTATTAGTAAAGTGTTGAAATGTGTCATTATTACATATTTTGATTTCTTACCCATTATCCTTTTTTCTTTCAATCACTATAGGCAAAGAGGATTTCATTCCTTGTCCAGTGGGGGAAACTGAAGCCCCCAGGACTTAAACGTTTAGTTCATGCCTCCTCTGTGGATGTGTGTCATTCTCTATGTCACCTTTTTTTTGTACAACTGCTTTTACCTTAGGAATCTGGCCAAGGCCCTAAAACTACTCTTCCAGAATGACTTTCCCATCTCCTCTATCTCCCTCATCCCATTTTTCCTTCTGTCTGATTGGGGCAGAGGACAACTCTAGTCAGACCTCTTTCTTGCACCCCCTCTAAAAAAGGAAAATGGTAATAACCATAAACAGGCATTGATAGCTCTGATTTATAGGGCTGGCTTAGTGAGCTGCCTGTATATTAAAGTCTGGGGCTGTGTCAAAATGAATGCCAGAGTGTGATATTTCAACTTCCTCATTTTCTATCTCCCCTTTTTAAAAAGGTTGGATTGAACCATAAACTTAAATTTTCCTCAGCCCAGGAGGAAATACACACTAGCTGAGTCTAAACAGTATCGATCCCTGGTTCTTTCTGAGGCCAAAGGTCTCTGTTTTTCTCCTGGAAACTCTCTTTTCATCAGTTGGGTCAGGAAGATGAGGCTGCAGATGTGAGTGAAGAAAGGAAGGGATATCTGGTTATGCAGGACTGCGTTGCGTTTCTGTGTCAGTTTACACGCATTCGGGTTGTATTGTGTGAGAGCATTTGCATAAAGGTGGTATTGAGCATTTTTATTTAGGATTGGGAGGCGGAAGTATGTATTTTGGGTGTGTGAATGTTTGGTGTCTGTGGGTATCTGTGTGTCCAGTTTTTTGGTCCCTTAGGCTGAGCTGCACAGGGCATAGAAAAAAAGTGACCTCCTAGTCTGCCCCCTACTTGGCGTGCATAGCCTAATTACTTGTGGCAGGGTTTCTAGACCCTCTGCTCCCAATACCCTCTGTAAAAAAAAGCCTGAGCCTCCTGGCAGAAATGAGCTTTAGCTGATTCCTAGAGGCCAAGGCCAAAGTCCAGGGTAGAGAGGCCCTGTCAAGAATTTTTGCTCTGGGTGAATGTGTCTGCTGTGGCTTCTCTGGGTGGCCATCAGTTCTTCTAACAGTCAACCTTGTTTTTGTTTTCTTTCTTTGTGTGTGTGGCGGGGGTGGGGAGCCATTTTAGGTTGACTATACAGAAAACCCACATTCTTTGTTTTCTACCATGCACAGACTTGGGAAGGGGGCAGGGAGGGACAGGGAAGTCCTGCTGTAGTCCTCCCCTGGTTTTGTTTCATTTCCAGGACCCATCTAATCTGATCTCACCATAGGTTAAATTGGAGATTGTGTTCTCACCATCTGGGGGAAGGGGCTGAGTATGGCTCCATCCCCCATTACCCCCCACAACAGACCTGGCTATAGCTCCTACTGTGAACTCAGGTGAGAGACTTATTCTTTATGTGGCAACTGTGGAAAGAGGCAGGGCTGGAGACTGCCAGCCCCTCACCCCCTAATGCTTTAGGCCAGTCATTAAATGCATTCCCATTGTTGGAGGGGGTCCTTGGGGATTCTTAAATGGAAAGGTTCCATTTTCCTGGGGTGGGGTAGGAGTGACCCTGAGAGGGAGAATGACTTATTCAAAAGTATACAGCAAGTGAGAGGAAAAATATCCAGATTTCGTGAGCCCCAAGCTCTCTCCAGTGTACCTCTCACTGGAGAGTGTTAGAGCACACACAGCCACACATCCCACAAACACACTTTTGTGCATCTAAATGCACGAACATAAACTCACCCAAGTGTATACATGTACACACATATAAAATATGTGCACATATAGATGGTCTGATGTGCAGCGTTAGTGTGTAAAGTTGTGTGCCCAGTAAGCACACATCCACTGCCTGTGCAGAAGTTTCTGGCACTTATTTATACATGGCCCAGTAATACACCTGTTGGTGTCCAAGACAAACCTACATGCCCCAGTTGTTGTACTTCATTCCTAGCCACTATGGAGGGACAGGACATGTTACCAGCGCCTAGTCTGCCCCTTGCTTCCCATAGATGCCACCAAGGAGAACTGGGCCTTGTGTGTGTGTTCAGTGGGTTCAGTGTGTGTGTGTGTGTGTGTGTGTGTGTGTGTGTGTGTTGGGGGGGGGGAGACTGGAGTCAGGGCAGCTCCTCCCATCTCCCCAGAGACAGCTTTATGTTTGTTGATGCTGGGCTCAGCACAGGTGCACCTCTGCAACCCTCTGCATCCTTCCAGTGTGTCCTGTGCCTTCCCAGGTGGATCTCCCAGGAGTGGGGCAGGCCCAAGAAACCAGCAGGCAAACTGTTGTTTTTTTAACTTAAAATTCAACATTTTATTCTTTTATTTTAATCTTTATTTAATTCATTGGGGAGACATTGGTTCACGAAGTCTAACAGGTTTCAAATGTAAAACTCAACAAAACATCATCTGCACACTGTATCCTGCGCCTTCATCCCAAGCAAAGTCTCCATTTCTTCCCCTTTGCTCACATCCACCTACCAGCCATCCCTCTTTTCCTCTGGCTGTTACCACACTACTGTTTGTGTTATAGACACAAACTTCTTAAATAGAGCTAAGTAAGTTATGGGCCTTTACAATTTGATCATTGAGTTTGTTTCTACATGCAGCCTTTTGCCACTGAAGGACCATTCTGGAGGTGGAGGGGGCCGCTCCATTCTGGATTTCTCCGCATTGATATGGGGGTGGGTGGTTTTGAGGATATTTGTAAGATTTCAAGCCACAGTCACTGAAGACTTTGGTTCTGCAGAAAATCAGAGGTTTAGTGTGGGTGCACAGGTACACACATTTTATCCTGAAGAAAGGATTCGAGCCAACCATTCCTGACTAGCTTTTGGGGACAGGAATGTGGAATTCAGAGGATAAGGTGCAGGTGCCATGTAAAGGAGCCTGCTGCTCCTCACCGCTGCGGTGGGGGCTGGGGGGTGGGACACATGTAAACACAAATGAGCTCTTAGGTACAAGTAGCCACCAGCAGAGTCCTTCCGGTCTCCACCACCACACAAGCACAGGACACAGGGGGGTGGGGGGGGGTGAGGGTGGGGGGTGGGCAGTGCTGCCAGGACTGGAGGCACCCCAGGCTCTGCAAACACAGCACCAGAAGAGAGACACCCAGGAATGTTGAAAATTCTGCCATAGCTGCTGCCAGAGTGGGCGAAGGTCCTGACAAAGACTAAGCAATTCTGGCAGAAAGATCCACAGTCCTGCCATCTGATAAAATGGACACAGTGGGAAGTTGGACCAATAAAGCTCTGCTGCTGTCTGTGATTCCTCTGGCGGGGGAGAAGCACCATTCATAGTCTCAACGTTGTCCAAGCTGAAGACAATGTAGATGCTGAAGGAAAGAAACGCCAGCCCTGTGCCACCTCAGCAGATCTCTGTTCTCCCCTATCCCCACTGTCAGCCCAATTGCAGGTCTTGCCCACAGGACAGAGTGGAGGCAATTCAGAAGATACTTCCAGAAGTTGAAAATTAATGATAAAATCACTATTTACTGAGGACCAACTGTGCACATTTACAAGCCATTTGGCTTAATTTACTTCACCGTACACACTGAGTTGGAATTTATCATCCCATTTTACAAAAAAGAAAAGTAAGGACCAGGGTCGTCTTGCTAAGGTCACATCAAACCACATTAAAGTTTATGTTGTCATTATGTATCATAAACACCAAGAAGATTCACCCAGTGTAGGATCAAGTCCCAGCTGCCATAAGGAGACTTCCCACGGAGTAGGGAATGGTGCTGCCTTGGGTTAAGAAGTAGGCTCCCTTTTCTAGAATCTCAGTAAGAGCAGTCTTTAGCCCCCAACCTCCATGCCCACCCTCTATTTCTCCCTCAATGCAGCCCCGATTTCCTGCTCGGGCACCCACTCCACCCAGGTCTTGGACTAGGTTCCCAACAGATTCCCCTCTTTCCCCCTGCTAAGGTGCCATCCTACTCCCCTAGCAGTTTCAGCCGGCACTCCTTCATCTCCCACTAGAGCCTAAGCTGGCTGAGCGGAAACCAGCCCTTCTCATCCGGGCATTGCGCACTTGGCCTCGCTTCAGGCGGGCTGTAGCTGCCCGCCCTCCCCGCCCCCTCCGCGGTCAGCAGAAGGCACTGCGCAGATGCACTTCTGGTCTGCCTAGCCTAGGCCTCGGGCACCACCGCCCTTGACCCCCTGTGTCGAGTGGGGGATGAAGATGGGAGTGCATCTGAGGCTAGCCTCATACCGGGAACCGCGAAGCCCCAGTTCTGTTCGGCCAGCGAGGGACGCGGGTCCTACTCATCATTCCGCGGGGAACCGAAGGGAAAGGAGGCCTTGGCTGCTTCCCAGCGCCAGACTTCGGGCAAGGGACAGGGACCCGCGCTCCGGTCTCAAGTCCCACTCCCAAGCGATTGTTTCTTGTACAGTTTCGAATTTGTTGTAGGCCGGGTTCGTTTTTCTTTGTGTCGTTTTGTAAGTGCTTCCTGGCCTCTGTGTTTCTCCTTGTTCTCTGCTCCGTGGTCGTCTAGTTTTGCTCCTGAGGCCGCCCTCCCAAAGCCAACCTCTCCGGGCACGCAGACTAGGCACCAGTGCTGGTGTGCACGGGCGTCCTGTCGGTTCGCTGCCCTCCATCTCCTCTCGTCGCCCTGCCCAGCTCCCAAGGTTTTCCCTGACCGCCTCACTCAGCATCTCGGAGGGAGGCCGGGAAGCCGTGGTGCTCCGACCTTCCGCTCTCCTCCGGCCGGCCGCCGGACCGGGGCGTGGTGACAGCGCTGACCTTGGTGGCGGACGCGCTGTCCACCTCGTTGTTCTGCGGTCACCCCCGTACCCGGTTAACTCGTGGCCACCTGGGGAGCGCCCTTCCCCTGGTGGTAATGTGCACCTGTTGACTTGAGGTCTTAGCAGCACAAACCCTGGTTCTGAGCGCCGGTCTTGCGGTCAAGCTGGAAGGAAGGAAGGGTGGGCCTCAAGTCTGTACAGACCGACTTCGTGTTGCTTCAACTTGCCCTGGACAATTAGACGAGGCGCGCTCGCCCGCACCCGCCACGGGGAGGCCAGAACTGCAGGGTCCCGCCGGCTCAGCGTCCTGCGCAGCCGTGACTGGCTGGTAGGCCCTGGCGTGAGAGGACCCCACCGCCTGCCTCTTTCGTGAGTGGCTGGGCCGCACCTGGCCCACGAAAGGCAGCCAACTGAATTTGCCCGGACTAGGTGAGCGCCTTAAGAAAGTCCCGCAGCGGGTTCCTTTTTTTGGGGGGGGGGGGAGAGGAGGAGAAACGGCAGAGGTTAAAGTAGCAGCCTTGCTTACTGTCGCCCTTTCCCAATAATGTGTCCACCTTCGGGGTGTAGATCTTTGCCCACCTCCCTGTCTCTTCTTTGCTGGAGCTGTTCGGCCAATTGGATCCCCTAGACACAGCGGTTTCCCGCTTGGTTCACTGCGTACTTGGAATTTCTTTCAAACTAGCGGCCCCAAATTGCTCTCCTCCAAGTCTTCTATGGATGGTGCCCACCCAGGTCCTGCGGAGTTTCCAGAGGGCATGGCCTGGCGCAGTGGGCCAGTGAGGCCGCGCCTGGCCGGGATGTGTCCTTCCATAATCCTTTGCTTTATTTCCCGCTCCTACTAACCCCCTGCAAATTGAGCTCTGGTCTTCACTCCAGGCCTCCAGACTTCGGGGGATCCGTCCAAATGCGGGTCCTCAGCAGGCAGAAGGGAGAGCTCGGTGGGGAATCGGGATGTAGATAACCCAGGGAGCCTGAGTGAACTCAGTTCCATGCTCATCAGGCCTGAAATTTCTCATCTATTCTCTAAAATTCCCTTACAGAGCCAATCTCATTGGTGATGCATAATGAGAAGTCTTGTGTCTGTTGGCTTGGAATAGAAGTGAGGGACCCGGGATGTTGGGTGAGTGTTGGGGAAGGAGAGACTTTGAGAGATACAGCCTCCCCATGCCACTTTCATTCAGTTAAAGTGAACAAAATTTCTTTTCTGGGATAGAACTGGTGAGGCCCTCCGACCGACCCACCGAGTAGAACTGGGGGTTCTGCAGGGTGGGAAAGGGAGGCATTTGGTATGCTGTGCACCCGTGTGCAAACTTTTGCCCCAAACAGAAGCGGTCTTCAAGTGAAAGTAACCAGAAATGCTTGGAGGCTGGGAAAGGCGCCACCACCTTTAATGTTTTGGAATGAAGTGTGAGACACCTGTCCTGGGAAGGACACACCCAAGTCCCCAATCATGACCTGATCAGGCCTGGGCCACTATTAGGACTGCTCACTTTCTTTTTTCCAGACAACATGTCTCTATCTAGCCCACCTTGAAGATTCTCCAGCCATTCAGGCACTCCACCCCAGGAGTGGGGTGTTGTTTGTACCACCTCACCTTAGGACAGCTGCCCCTGTTTGGACTTGGCTCCACAAGTCAAGCAATTCAACACGTGGAGAGGTGTGGCAGCCCTCTCCTGATTCCTGGGGTGGGGTAGAGACCTCCTTCTCACTAGACACCTTTAGAGTAATAGTATTGGTGATTGTTACTTTAAATTAAAAGTCCTTTTCCTCCATTCTGTCTAAGCCTCAACTTAGTTTCAGAGAATGAAGCATGAAAGCTCTTTTATGGAGATTACCAATGCTTCATTTATTCCCGCAAATGGCAAACACAGCCTCGGAAAAACCGAGCGAGCAAGCTCCTTGTCTGGATCCTCAGCCGTCTCCATGTTCACAAGCTCACTTGGCTGTGAGATGGCTTCAGGGAAAGCCCCTGCTGTGGGCTTACCTGGGGGAGGGAATGGAATGACTCCTTAGCTGGAGAGGTGACAGCAAGCACTGTGGGATAGGATAAAGGAGAGCTGAGAGATTTGGGACCAGGATGTATGTATGTGTATGTGTGTGTGTTGCCCACTGTTACCCTTGAGGGTCCCTGAGGTGTTGAGTTTACGTGTGCATGGGAGATACTGGTTATCCTCACTGCCACACCTCCCTTTCACCCCTTATTTGCAGTGGAATTTGGTGGAATTCGGGATGATTGCAGGAGAGAGCCAGAAGACCCACAAACCACTTGCTGACCTCCTTCATGGTCTCATTCCAATCCTACACCAGCTCTGGAGACCTTCTCAATGCTTGGCAAAGAGGTTGTGTTCACCTGGCCAGATCTCTGTCCACAGGTTTATTTTGGTACATATGTACATATAGCCCCCAGGGTGGGCAAGCTCCTCTGGAAAGAGTGGTTCATTGTGGAGGTGGATCTAGAGACTTTTTAACCTTTGGTGTACAAAACTCACGTAGTGATCTGACGGTTGTCTCCTCCATAATCAAGGATTCTTTGGTCATTTCACAAGGGGCACTTCGAAGGAAGTGAAATGGCCTCCAGGAGAAAAATGACAGAGGGTTCTTATTCTTTTGAGCTAGAGCAGGGAAGTTTGAAGAAAGGAAAACATTAGCTCCTAGAAGAATTCCCTGAGTTCAGCTTAAATTCCTTTGTGACACTATGTTATTAACTCCGACACAGTTGCTGTCTCCACATTCCGGTTATCTCACGGTGGGAGCCCCCCCAACACAAACGGTATTATGTTTTCGGAGGGGGGTGGATAACTAGGAAGGGCCACCAGCCCTTCTTCTCACCTTACTCAACTTACAAGTTGCAGGGCAAGGGAAAGTGCTGCTTTAGTTTTTAGAGGGGCTTGCTTTTCTTAAAAAGATACTGAACTGGAGTATGAGCGTTGGAGTTGCCCTCAGGTGTCAACATGGACTAGGCTGAAAATGATGCAGTTTCCCTAATTATAGAAGCTGATAACTTGTCTATAGCTTGCAAGGGAGTTGGGTCCATGTAGTTGCCCTTCCCACCTTTAATAAATAATGACTGTGTTTTTTTTTTTGTTGTTGTTGTTGTTTGTTTTTTTGTTTGTTTTTTTTTACAGAGACAGAGAGAGAGTCAGAAAGAGAGATAGACAGACAGGAATGGAGAGAGATGAGAAGCATCAATCGTCAGTTTTTTGTTGCCATTATGACTTCTCACATGTGCCCTGACCGCAGGCCTTCAGCAGACAGAGCAACCCCTTGCTGGAGCCAGAGACCTTGAACTCAAGCTAGTGAGCTTTTTGATCAAACCAGATGAGCCCGCGCTCAAGCTGGCGACCTCGTGGTCTCGAGCCTGGGTCCTTCCGCATCCCAGTTTGATGCTCTATCTACTGCACCACCGCCTGGTCAGGCAATGATGACTCTTTCACCACAAAGGTTCTTAGTGGCCAGGAGGGGCAGTCTAAATGATTTTTTGAGAGTGAGGTCACCTCGCAGATCCTTGGAGTTTCCGCTGATGCAGTAAGGGAAGGCGAGGCTAGTGGGGTGGGGAAGGGACCCAATGTGAAGTGTATGTGAACATACAACACTAAGTCTGGAAAGGAGGAAAGGCTGGCTGCTTGCATGAATGGTTGCCAACTTTCATTAATTACTCAGTCATTTTAATGTGAAAGCAAATGCCCAAATGCTCTAGTGCCCATTCTGGACTAATGGCCTGAAAAATTAGATGAGGGGGAATCCAAAGAGAGTTGAGGTGTTCAGAAGTATCAACCTTTCTTTTAAATCTAGAGGTGTTTTTTTTAATTCCCTTCCCCCTCTCAAAAAGTGTTTGAGGTGATGGTCAGTGATTTGAAAATTTAAAGGTAGGTAGTCCTTAGAGAACAGAGCCTGGATTCTAATGACAAACATCAGAGGGAAAAGCTTTTATTGTGTCCTAACTGATCAATTATTCAATCTTTCAACCTGACCTAAACCAAGTGCCTGTAAATTGGCTGCAGTGGGATAGACTCCCTGTGTTCCAGGTGCCCAGGTTGATGTAGTATAATCCAGATTTCCAAATTAGCCAGCTCACACTTGTATCTGGGTGTTTGGAATATTTTATATATAACAAGAGCCCATCTTTTAACTTCTGTAATGTCAGAGGCAACACCTGTAAGACTGGTTTTAGGTTGGTTAACTTAGCTGAACTTACGCTCTGTGAAATAGAAAAAAAGTCAGGTTTAGGTACACCTACCTTATTTATTATGTCAATAGTTTCAGGGAAAAAACTCTCTTAGTTTCACCACATAGAATCTGTTTAGGTTAGTATAATAAACCAAAGATTTACAGAATTTAGATATTCTGTTAACCTTTTCTTGATACTTTCTCTTTTCATCCCTGTCTTTGTTCTCAGGCTCTGTCAACATATGTACCTGCTCCTTTGATGAATTTTTTTCTGGGAAATGTGACTATACAAAATAGTTTCAAATAGCTTTCAAAAACATGGTCTTGGGTTTGGATGGGGACATTTAGAGCTGGAATTCAGGGTGACTACTTGCATTCTGGGTGTTATATAAAGTGGACAAAACTGGAGGGGCATCACTGAGATAACTTTAGGTCTGTTGTTAGGTTATCTGCTTTAGATTTATTACTAAGGAAGATACCTTCATCATATGCATCATATTTCTGTATGGGCAAAACATGGGCAGAAATTTGAAACATGCTACTGGGGTTATTTTATGTTTAATTGTTTGTGGTAGGTTCATCATTGTAGGTCTAACCCTTGAAGTTTACATTCTTAGAATTCTAATACTCTTGCTGCGATTCTTTTAGGCACACAGATTTTATAGGCAAACCAGTTTGAGTAACAATACCACTGTGAAATAGTTGGTTGAAGCCAAACAAACAGTAATGTGGTTATTAAAACTGTTTCCCTCACCTTTCCCAGACCAGACAGTGGATGCGGAGCAGGCCTATGACCTGTCTTCCTACAAAGTGTACCATGAGTGTCTGACTTTCCTCACTTTGACAGGTAAAGGACTGGCTGGGGGGAGTCATATTCTAGAACCCCTTCCAAAATCAAGTGAGTTTATCCCTCATGAACACCTTTCATAAAATCCAAGGATGCTGAATTTTAGGGGAGGAAATCAGAGCTGGCCTTTAACCGAACGGTGACTCATTTCTTACTGGTGCTCAATTTAGAATCTCAACCCCTAGGTTCTGGATGAATGTGTTTCCTTCGAGAGGTTACAGTATTTACCTAAAAAGGCTGCACTTGTACTACTTCAACCTAAAGGAAAGCCCATTTTTCTTATTAATTTCTACAGTTGAGGACATTATAAAAGAGATAGCTTTGTGTAATTTTCCTTGGAAACTTGTCAGCCTTTTTGTGGAGCTAGGAATATAATAACATGCACAGTGATGGAAAGCCAACAATCAAACAAAATCCCAGAACTGCTCAGGAATAAAAATAAAATAAAACCTCTGGGATTATCTGACTTAATTTCCTTGGCATTGGAACAAACAAGTCATCATAATCCTTACTACAGTTTTTCTGAGCTTATCTAGATTCCCATCTCTGACTTTCCACGAGGCAGATGCCAGAGTGAAAATGGAAGTTAGTGGCACTGCTTGACCATCCAGGCTGTTATTTACTGATTTCTCTATGTGGGAAGAGTGGAGGAATAGAAAAGGAGAAAACTTCAGGAAATTTTAATGTTAGATGTAAAGCTGATTTTTTTTTTAATGGAGCTTGCTGTTTAATAAATAAGACTGCACATGTCAGTCTGGGAAATATGACATTTATTGGAGTGGATAAAAGATTCATAACGAGTCAAATCACAGGTTGTATTGGGTGCAGTTTCATTTCATTTCTAGATTTATATTTGGGAGAAGGCAGGTCTCTTCTCTCAGGTATTCCAGGGTTCCAGAGAGGCCTCTCATAGTGGTGGGCCAAACTCCCTAATTTTGGGTCCCTTTTATTCTAGTCTTCAAAGTGCCTGTACTTACCTCACAGTTGAGGTGATAAGAAATGGAGGTGAATGGCTTTATGGGGAAAGGAATGGAGGAGTGCACTTGGGCTTTTGATGCTCAGTGTAGACTGTTTCCTTTGCATCACTCCCTGTGTCTGAATGGTGGGAACATTCTATCGGAAAGAGAATTATTTGTGCTCACAATTGTCAGTCCTGCCAGGAAAGTTATGGCTGCCATGTAAAAGGGGACTGCCTGTCTCCCTTTGTCCGAGGTTGGGAAAGCCTCCTGGTCAATAAATACATATTAATCATGTAAAAGGATTGACATGCAAATGAAGGGCACCATTGACAAGCCCTGGATGGTAGAGGAGAAACCCTTCTGCAGCTGTGGTACTGGCTGGAGGAAGCCAGGGCTGCACCAGGTTCTTGGCTGGGTGTTTTCAAGGGGGTTAAACACCCCTTTCCAATAATTATGTGAAAGTTAATTGAATGGGAGATGGCTTTAGGATCTTTTACTTGCATTCTTCTTAGCTTTGCCAAATCTTCAGTTCTTTTTTATTTTTTCCTTTATTAAATTTAAGTCTGGCAATAAGCAGGCCACCCTTTGGATCATGGTATCTCTCAGCCCAACCGTAAGTCTCCAAAAGTACTTTGTTCTTCTGATCCAAGAAAAGTTGAATTGAACAGAGAAATGGTTAAAAGATTAGCTGAGGTTTTTCTTTTTCATTTGTTTGTTTGTTTTTGAGGAATGTTTGATATTGCAGGAGTAATTATTAGTTGCCATTATGAACTATTGTTTATAAAACAGCATGTTGTATACTGTGATGGTTTTCTTTACAAAGCAAAGGCACTACAAAATAACCTTGGCATAGGGAAGACTAAGCTTTGACTTAGATTTTTCTATGTGTGTGATACAGTTGAGTTTTAGGATACATATGGCCACTGAGGAATATGATTTTGTGTCAGGATATAGAAAGAATATTCTTTGCTATAAAGACAGAACAAAATACATCAGTATATGTTCCCAGAAAGTCTTTGGGGTGAATATAGTTGCTTTATAGATTCTAAATCTTTAGAATATAAAGTATTTTAACTCCTCTGATAGACTAAGTTATTCTATATACTGGAATAGAAATGAACAAAATTATATAAACCAATGAAAGATCTAACTTTGTTCTTCCTTTAGGGGTGTGGGATGTTTACTAAGTGGACAGTTGGAATTTACACAATATAGGTTTAGTGTTATGCCTATAGGCACTTTGTTAGCTGAGATGCATGCATGCAGTCACTTTGGAATTAATCCTCAAAGCTTGTGATATTTCTGCTCAGGCCATAGGTGTCAAAATGGGCTAGAGTGTGGTAAAGAATGTGAATCTCCCCAGGTCAGACCTGGGTTTACCAGGAAAAAGTGTATTTGGGCCTGGGTGGCTGTCTTTCTTTTGTGGGCTGTGTCTAATCTCCTTTACCTCTCTGCAACTGAATAACAGATCCAGCCACACCAATAAGAGAAAACAAGTGGGAATATAAATGGTCTCCTTCTCCTGGTATAAAGCACTGATTATGAAGCCTTGTGAATTAAATGTATGAGGATGACAGGAAGACCTCGCCTTTTCTGTATTTTGGGGCTATATTAGCACTGACCAGTGACTTGCCAAAACACTTATGTTTTCCTTTTAAATAAATTCATGAGAATGTTTTTTGATGAAGGCTTGTTGGCTCTGAAAATTTATACCCAGTTCAAGATCAAGTACAAAATCTCCTCAATTCTCATTGTTGAAATCCTATACTTAATGCACTTCGCTAATGTTTATTTAGATTCTAGATGAAGCAAATATTACTTAGAATTCAAACTGAGCAAACATGTTTTCTTTTGAATAACTGTGGGTTGTTTTTGTTGTTGTTGTCATTTTTTTTGTGTGTGTGTGTAAAGAAGAAGGTAGCTATTGCCAGAGATAAATTATTTAACACGATTTTCCTGTATTGTGGAGAGGCAGGCTGAGCCTCATTTTTTGGATTATGATTTGTATTATGAAATGCTTATCAAATGTTTTCTAAAGATTAGTTTAATTTTAATTAAATAAACCTTTCTCAAGAGAAGGCTCTGAACTATTTCTTATACCCAGAGGCTAACATACTTGTTGTTTTTAATTATTTTCTGCTGTTACCCAAACTGCTTTGGGTGCTCCTGTCCAATTAAATCAAAGGCGCAGGTTCCTTATACACAATATGTTTAATATTTAATTTTAATTAAATTAATTAAATTGTTTATTTAATTTTATGTGCATTATTGTGCAAGTAATAATGCAAAATTCATGATAGTAGAAATTAGGGTGGAGAGGTGAATCAGAGAGTTTTCAAACAAGCTAATTACAGAGCTTCAAGGAAAGTTCTCCTTTCTATGGGAAACATCCTAACATAACCTGAACTTCCTCTGGGAGTGCCGGTGACTGGAGCCGCGGTATATTTGGATTTGTTGTCCTCTTTCATCCTCTCTGCAGCCTCGCAGTGTGCAGCTGCAGCAGCTGCTCGGCAGAGGAAAGGGTACATATGTGCGGGCGTGTAAATGCTGTTGTCACGGCTTATGCTCACGTGACATTTGCTACTTTGCTGAACAAGGAGCCACCAGAACAGGAATCCTGGGAAGAACCGTTTTCCTACAAAAGACACAGGCATAACTTCCAACAATGTCTTCCCACTCAGGAAAGACCCCTTCTAATGATTTTGAGTTGCCTATTCAGGCCAGCTCTTCAAGGAGCGGAGGCCGGTGGAGAGGCTCACTTTTTGATTGGAAGTGTTCCTTTGAGGGAGGGGGTACAGGGCCCAGGCTCAGCTTCCCTTATAGTTTGCATCTTCAGGGCCATCTTTTCAGGAGGGTTTCTGTCTGCACAGTGCTAGGCTTACCAGTCTTACACGGAGTGCTTAGTTTCCAAGAAATCTGTTTGAACAGATGTAGGCAGCAGACACCCAAACAAGGCCTCAGAATATGTTGCTTGCTCTGCCTTTCTCCGAGGTGTCTCTAAAACAAATTGTCGAGTATCAAGTTTGAGATACCTGAGTTGAAGGAGCCCTCAGAACACTGAGGCATTTTGTTATCTCTTTTCTCTTTTCCCCCTGACTTATGAATAATGCTATATCACCATGTGGCCTGATACTTGGGGCACCTGAGCCACATTTTCTAAACCTGACCTCACGAAGTGGCATAGTCCCTAAACTTCATTTCAGGGCCTCAGTGTACCATGTGTACTTACCATCACTCTATACATTTGTGTGTGTAAGGGGGATAGTTTTTTTCTTTGAACCTTCTGCTTATGGAGACTTGTTAACTGCACTTAGTAAAATATAACCTTTAATTTGATTAGTTCAGCTACTGAGGAAAAAAAAGAGAATCAAATAAATGAAATGAAGGAAGACAGAGAGAAAAAAGACCCAGAAACTTGTGTCCATAGTTGAGGCTGTTTTGTTCCTCACTAGCCACCTAACAGGAGAGCGGAGCTGATAAAAACACTCTCTCTTTGCTGTTGTCTTTCCCCCACTCACCCTTAAGACTGGTTTTGTTTCAGTAGATTAATATTATCGTAAAAGTAGCTGATGATGCAGTAAATTAAAAATCATGTTGTGGGATATTTTGCAAAAGCCTTTTTGCTTCTGTGGCACCTACCCAGTTGGGGTAAACATTAGTTTTAAACCAAAACCATTTGTCAAGAGGAACTTCCACTTCAAGTAAGAGTTCGGGAAATATTGAGATGCACAGTTAATCAGAATAGAAACAAAAAAGTAAAACAGTTAAAAAAAAAGTAAAAAAAGGACCCTGATTTTGGAGAGAGATTAGTGTTGGCTCAGTAGTCATAGAAAAAAATAACTTTATCACTCTCCATTTTTGTTGTACATCTATAAGCCTAGAATTTTTTTTTTTTAGTATAAAACGTAATAAGCCTGTGGAGCTGCAAGACGTGTGTGAGGACAGATGCGATTGAATTTGTGGGGCAGTGCTGTGTCACCATGTTTAGCATCAAATTATGAATTAAACAAGAAGAATGAATAACAAATTAAGATTCGCCTAAGCTTAGCTTTGTGCAGTGGGACAATGAAAATTTATTTGAATTCTATTCCTTGATGAGGTTATAGGTTTTCTCCCACCAGAAGGTACACATTAATACTGTGGAGACAATTTTTGGAAGTTCATTTTCAGGGCACATCTAAGAAACCTTTCCATGAAAATAGAAAACTTTGGTGCACATTTGGATTTTAGAAAATAAAAAAACCCTTACTATGTTAAACTTTTTCTTTGGAACTTCCAATGTAGGAGTAATTTGTTAAAAATATCAGACATATCAAAGCTGAGTTGTGTGTGTGTTTTGTTTCTGGTTTTTTTCATTGTTGTTTGTTTGTTTTTTGCTAATGTGTAAGAAAAGAACCGCTAAAGAGTGCTCCAACAGGTTAGGAAATGACAGACTTCTGACTGCTGGGCAGTTGGTAAAAAATCAAAACAAAGTGATACTTCATAAAGATGAATGCACTTTTTAAAATGCAGTTAACTGTTCCTTCTCTCCTAACTGGCACTGTGCAAGAATGTGTGAGAACCTCACTAACGCCTTCGCCACACGCTGGACTTGGGGTGGAGAAAGGAAAGGTTGCTGGAATGCTGACAAGGGAACCGACGAGTAGACTAGTTAGATATACTGAGAGTAATTTCTTGTATTGCTGCATGTGAGAAAAAAATTTTAAGCCTTTAATGTAACCCATGTGCATCATCATTCTGAGCTTATTAAACAGACTAAATAGAAAGATGGGTAAAATTGATGTAATAATATCACCAGGACAACTACCTAAGGTATTTTAGAATATTAAACAAAACAACCCAATATGAGTGATGGTTCTTCACTATATAAGTGTATGTTACACCTAAATGATGGCCCCTTATTTTTTAAAAAAATTTATTTTTCAATTACAGTTTACTTTCAAAATTATTTTGTATTAGTTTCGGGTGTAGACAATCATAAGTAATCCCTCTCCCCCTGATATTGCAAGTGCCCACCTGGCACCGTTCATAGTTATCACAATATTATTGACTATATTCCCTATGCTGTACTAACAATTTGTACCTCTTAATCCCCTCACCTTTTATACCCATTTCCTCAGCCCTCCTCTTTAATCAACCTTTTACCTTTGAAAGGTTTCTGATTTACAGAAAAGTAGTGAAGACTGTTGCCTTAGTTTTATGAACTGTTGCCAGTATTATTTACAAGCTTACCTCTTACCGAGTACATTCTCAAGAGGCAAAAGGCTTCCTTTGAGGTTGGGTAGGATGCACTTGTCCACTTTGCATAGCTTTATTAGGGCTTCTATCTCCCTTGAGGAGGAGGGAGAAACTTCACACACAAAATCAGTTTAGAAAATAAGATAACAGCCTGACCAGGTGGTGGCTCAGTGGATAGAGCGTTAGACTGGGATGCGGAAAACCCAGGTTCGAGACCCCAAGGTCTCCAGCTTGAATGCGGGGCCATCTGGCTTGAGCAAAAAAAGCTCACCAGCTTGGACCCAACGTCACTGGCTGCAGCAAGGGGTTGCTTGGTCTGCTGAAGGCCCGCAGTCAAGGCATGTGTGAGAAAGCAATCAATGAACAACTAAGGTGTTGCAACGGCAACAAAAAACTGATGATTGATACTTCTCGTCTCTCTCCATTCCTGTCTGTCTGTCCCTATCTATCCCTCTCTCTGACTCTCTCTCTGTCTCTGTAAAAAGAGAAAAAAGAAAAAAAAATAAGATAACAGTTTAATGTATTTAAATAGCATTTATTTTTATTTTATTTTATTTCATTTTTAAGTAGCCAGGCTTGGTCAAATAACCAGCTTTGCCTAGATTGTTTTCAGTAAGTGCCCCAGTGTTTTCTCACCTGTCTTCCTCCTGGCCTATTTGCTTCAGTAGACAGTCTGAGTTACCTTGCTGTATCTATCTTGATGTCACCTTTGAGATTATGACAAAAACTGGGCAAAACATGAAGACTGTCCCCTTTTCCCCTCCAAGTCCAGGCAGATTTTTACACCTCCATGACCTATCTGGTATTTCCACCTTAGTATTCTGTTCTGAGGTTTTGAGTAGTAAGTAGCTAATTTATTATATTAGGTTTTGTCTTAAGTGGGCTAATTTTCGAACCCTGGAGGCTGGGGATTGAGTGTGTAAGGGGAAACATTTCTTGGAAATCAATCAGCAAAATCCACTCTCAGAGGTCCTAAAAATTTTGGGTTGACTCTCTTCCCAGGTCCCCTCCCAACCTCTCCCTGCCTCCACCCCAATGTGCTAATCACATTCAGGCCAAAGGCAGGAACGGGCTACCTGGCTGCAGCCCAGAGGACATTTTATTTTATTTACAGATGAGCTGTTAGTCCCTGAAATATGGATTCATCTAGAAGCTGTGACACAAGGAAGGTTAGCCTGTTTTGGCAGCTCCAACCCAGAGCTGCAATAGTACTTACTTTAATTAGCTTTGTCATTCAGAACAGAGCTCACATACCAGGAGGTGGGGAGGAGAGGCTGCCCAGCCCCCTCCCAGCCTTTTCACTGAGGGGGCCCCTTCCACATGTGAGTAGCCCAGGGCCTGGCCGCAGAGTGGGTTCCACTCCAGGTGGTGGTGGGACCTTGCTGCTTTCTTTCACAAAATGGGGATCGGAAGATGTAATGACCTCATCATACCTGACCCCTTTGAAGCAATGACCTTGAAGGGATTTGCCCTTATTCCAACCATACCGCAACTGCTCAAAATCTTTAAGAGCGTCTATTCAGAATTACATTTATGAGTTAGTTTGCAGGTCACATATTCACAAACATGACCTTCACAAACATATAAAAAGAGTCTTGTTAATTTATATCTGAACCTCACTGTTGCTCAGAATAGCACTTTCCAGTCTGATCACTCACCTTATTCATCAGACTTAGCTCAGGACTTTTGATTCTTTCCCAAACTCACATTCTTCTTGAAGGAGGACACTTCTCCAGCCCCAAGGGCTTTCAAGAGGGTGACTCAGGCTGATATACTTCCAGAAGAGTAGTTCTTCTATGTTGCAAGCATTGCAGTGTAATTGAAGAAAACTTATGAGTTCCCAGTGTGTCCCTTTGGAAGGGGACAAAATACATTTGAATGTGAAAGTTCTGGGTTGGTGAACATTTCTGTCTAGAAACATTGTAACCAGCAGACTTGACTATCCCTCCACACCCAACTTCATCTCCTCCAGGTTGCTTGAGCTTTGTTCTCATGGGCATTTGAGTGGTGGGCATGCTGGGGAACCAGTGAATATTTGTTTGAATTTCAAACACAGTAGGACAAGCACCTCAGGAGTAAATTAAAGGTAGGGTTTTTAGGGCATGTTAAAATGTCTGGCCTGAGAGAACCTAGCAATAGCATGTCTTTTACCAAACCCTTTCTACTTGCATCTTTAAGATTTTCTCCCTACAATAGAGATGTGTACATAACAATGATGCATGCAATTTATTGGCCATGAAACATGGTCTGAGAGCATATTTCTGGTGACAGATGACTTAATCTGCACAAATATGTTTTTTTTGTTTCCATTCATATACGCACATATGTATGTATATGAATATATATAATGCATATATATTTTAAAGAGACTTAGGAAGAGTGTTGATTAAGATGGAGAGTACAATACATCTCGGGAATCTTGAGCATGTGGCATGTGTAAATTAAGAACTCCCAAAGCAATTTTAGGGGAGAGAATTTGACATTTGAGAGATAACTTTAACAGTCATCATGGGGAAAAAATCAGCATTCTTTAGGATGTCTTTAGATCTAAATTTCTGGTTAAGGGCTGTTTGACTTTGACTTACGTTTGGGGAACTCTGACCTACCCAGGACTTGACCAGGTCCTGTGGGAGGTGTGTTCTCTTTACAAAAATAGAGAGAGAATTCTCTAATGCCCAGTGCACCAGGGGAGAGGAGCCCAGGGTCACAGGGCGCTTAAGGAGAAGAGCTCAGAGTTGGGCAGGGTGTGTGGGTTGAGCAGGGTTCGAGGAGGCGGCAGGGATTCAGCTCAGGAAGAGTGCAGCATGGGGCAACTTCTCTGGCAGTCGTGTCCACGACTGCTGTGGGTCTAGCTGTTTCTTTCAGCAGAGAACACTGCAATGGGAGCAGGAGGCTGCTCCTGCCACCAGGTGCATGTCTTTGGGTAGGACTTTTGTCATCTCTGGGTGTGAGTCTATTATTTGCAAGATGAGAGGATTGGATTAGTTCAGCAGTCTCTTACTTGAGGTCCTTGAGAGAAATCTGAAGGAGAAGGGGCCTGCGGCAAGTCTCCATGTTTTCAGGGGATTGCTGGAAGTGCGTTTCCACTTCCATCTCCGAAGGCTGTCCTGGCCAACTAGATTTGACACGTCCCTGCTTTGGGCTGGAGGTAGAGTAGCACATGGTGTTCACAGACTCTGTTTTCTATTGACCGAAAGCTCTGACTGGCAGTTTCATGTGTCTTTGATTAATAAAAATGAGAAAATAAATTAATTACACTGGAGAACAATATTTCTTTTCATTTTCTGTTGCATGAGGTTTTAGAACTGTTTCTATATAATTCTGAATCTCTAATTCTAAATGTGAAATCTGTTTTTTAGTGCATGCTCTAGTTTTTATGCAATTTTAATTTCTTTTTGTTACAGTTAATGGCATACATTGGTTTTTAAATTGGAGTTAAAGGGCACCGACTCTTAAATTGAACATAATCACAAGGCAATTAATGTTTTGAAAACATAACTTTTACATAATTTTAGTTGTTTTTAAATGTAAAAAATTATCATCTGATAAAAACACCCTCTTATTTTGAGATTGAATCATGGCTTCTTCAAGTAGGTATAAATGTAAGAAAAGTCCTGACACCTTCTGTAATATATGTGGCTGTTATACACTTCAATGTCAAAGATGCCATATTTCATAATTTGTGACACGTGCATATATTGCCTATTTTCTTTTCTTTTTTTTATATTGCCTATTTTCAAGTTCCCCTTGTCAATCAAGACAAGAATTGGGCTCCTCATACTGTGTGTCATCATTGTGAGAAAATGCTTCATGACTGGACAAAAGGAAAACCCAAAGGAATGCCTTTGGGTATTCCCATGGTTTGGTGTGAACCTAAGGACCACAGTAGTGACTGTTGTTTCTGTCTGATCCATACAAAGGACATCGGCAAGAAAAAATGGCATATAATCACATATCCTAATATTCCTTTAGCAATATGACCTATCCCACACTCTGAGACACTCCCAGTACCAGTTTTCAATGGTTTTATTTCTTCTAAGGATGAAGAAAGTGAACATGGTGATTAAGTGTATTTTGATAAGATGCCTGAGGAAATGGTTGTAGAATCTGAAGGGTCTTCTTCTGATGCCAAGCAGTCATTAACTCCTCAGCAGGTTAGCCAACCCAAATTGAATGACTTAGTAAGAGATTTGGGCCTATCAAAGAAAGCAGCTGAGTTATTAGCCTCCAGGCTTGAAGAAAAGAATGTATTTCATTGGTCAGCTAAAGTATCCCATTTCATGAAGCGTGAACAAATTGTTGTAGACTTTTTGTCCCCGAAGACACTTTGTTTACTGTCATGATATCAGTAGTCTTCTCAGCTAGCTAGGTGTTACCACTTACAGTTCAACAGAATGGTGGCTATTTCTTGACAGCTCTAAACAGAGTCTGAAATGTGTTCTCCCACACAACGGCAATGTTTATGCAGTGGTTTCAATTGGCTATTCAATTCATCTGCAAGAAGATTATAATGACATAAAAATTGTCCTCGACTTTCTGAAGTATGAGGAGCATGACTGGATCAGTTGTGTGGATCTTAAAATGGTCAATTTCCTGCTAGGACAACAGAGAGGTTTCACGAAGTATCCTTGCTTTCTGTGTTTGTGGGACAGCCGAGCTCGGGAGAAACACTGGACACAGAAGGTGTGGCCAAAAAGTGAAGTTCTGGAAGTAGGGATGCACAATATTGTGAATGAACCTGTAGTTAATCGAGACAGGATCATTTTCTCCCTCTTCACATCAAACTTGGCTTAATGAAGCAGTTTGTTCAGGCTTTGAATAGAGAAAGTGAATGCTTTCAACATATCATTTCTGCTTTTCCTGCCTTGTCTTTCAAGAAGACAAAAGCAGGTGTATTCGATGGACCTCAAATTCAAACCCTCATACGTGATCAAGAATTTTCCAGGAAGATGAATAAGGAGGAGAAAGCAGCATGGCAGTCTTTTGTGGCAGTTACAAAGAACTTCCTTGGCAACATAAAGCAGAAAACTATGAACTTCTGGTTCAAAGGATGCTGTTGGCTTTGGTGGACAAGGCCCACTGGGGGTGAAGATGACAGAGACACAGGGACCCGAAGCAAGAGACCAGGTTTAGTGACGCAGATCCGCTTTATTCAGGAAATAAGCTAGCTTATATACACAGGTTCAGCCTATAGGGTGTTACAGCGTTTTCTTCAAAGCCAATGGCTGAAAAGGTCAGGGAGCTTCCTGGTTGGTGCTGAGTCACTTCCTTACAGTGGGCGAGCTCCCTGCAGGGTGTGCTGGGGAGGGTTTAACCTGCTGGAGCATTCTCACAGCATAGCATCAGCCACAGCTGCCAGGTAAATGCTCTGCACTCTACCAACAGGCTTTCCACGACATTGGATGTAACATGAGCTTTAAGATTCACTTCTTGAACAGTCACCTTGATAAGTTTCCCCAAAATCTTGGAGCTGTTAGTGATGAGCAGACTCTGCTGGAGCATCAAACAAGATTGTCCTCAACAAGTACACAAACACAAGAGCTACAAATGCAAATTTTTGCCTGAATAGAATTTAAATAAGTTTTATGCAAATTTTATGATTAAAATAACTGTTTTAATATGTTCCATTTCAAAATTGTAGACTAATTCTGATGCAATCATATTTTTTAGTGTATTAGTATATTTACTGCATTATATAAATGATTATATTTTCATAAAGATGATGCCAAAGAAGACATTCTACTTCATTATGTTAAACTAAAATGTTGAAAAATTTACAATAAGATAAAAACCTAAAGTCTTGAATTGCAAAACAACTGTAGCTTACATAAAAAAACTAATGTCAGATTTGAGATCAGCACATTCCAATTAGGTAAGAACAAGTGTTTTTTGTAGATGCAACAAAAGTTTTGTTCCCCAATGTTATTAATAAATATATCCAGGTTAATAACATTTATCAGATGTACGGCATATTGTTTGCCATTTAGTAAATGGTAGTCATCATTATTAATAATATTGTTGTGCTTTATCTAGTAGGCCGAATCTTCCAAATTGTGGACCATAGCAGAAACATTCAATCCTTCATAAGGAGATGATTGGGAACTCCACTGAGAGTAGTTTCCAAGTCTTTCCAGAAAATAATATGATCTTAGGTTCTGTTGGTGGCAGGCTCCTAGTACAGGTGGGCGTGGTAGTTCTTGGTGACTCTTGGGTACTGAACCTCAGGGAGCATGCTTTTACTTTGGCTAGAGCCTACCCCTTTCCCAAGCTGGCCCCAGCTGGCCAATGGACCAGCACTAATGGGCAGAGTCCTGGACTGCACCTTAAAAGTTCAGAAGTTTGGCTGCTTGCTTGTTCGCTGACTGTGGGAAGGGGATAGGGAGGGACATAAGACATAGAAGGAAGAGTTTTTTCTCCAGTGAGTTTCACATCTGGTTCTTATAGAAGTGATGCAATTCAGTATACAATTGCACAATTGTTGACTTAAAATTTTATGCCATGAATCGTGATAACTACCATTTGTTTACTGCTGCCTTTTTGCCCAACACTCTTCCAGGGTTCTTACATATATATTATCGCATTGACTCCTTATTATAGCCCTCTGAGTTGTATTAATATTTCCATTATATAATTTCAGACACTGATGCTCAGAAATGGCAAGTAACTTGCTCAAAATTACACAGCTAGAAAGTGGCAGAGCTGGAATTTAGATTCCATACTCTTTCCAAATGTAAAAGGTTTGTTATTATATGATGAAATACCCTACGGTTTGAAGAAGGCAAATATCAGAAAGCTTCTGCAGATTCACAGAGTGAAAGGTAATCCAGAAATGCTCCCAGGAAGTGGAGAGTTTTGTGTTGGCTCTTTAAGGAGAAAGAACATGCAGCAGAAGATAGATGAATAGGGTGCAGACTGAGCTGGTGGTGATGTGTGTAAAAGAGAGAGGCAAAATTTGGGATGCTGGTTCCAAGGTGATGATGGAAAGCTGAGCCCCTTGGAGGGTTAAACTGGGAGTGATGCCGCCATGGTCACTGCTTTGGGGACAGGTTACAGGCATTGGACAACTGTCTCTTTCTCATGCGTCTGGCTATCAGAGATCTCTTTGTCCATTGGTGGCAGGGGCTGCTTCAGCACTCTGTAGATAACAGATTACAGGAAAAACTGACAAAGGATTTACTTCTTCGCTTTCTCACCCTTCCCTTCCATCTTTCTTTTCTCTATTCCTCTTAATATTTGCTTTTTCAAACTCACATTTAAGCACTAATAACATTTAATTAAAAAAATCTCTCATTGTATATCTTACCCATCTATCATTAAACCATCACTTTTTACTTTTTTTTTTTTAATGAAAGAGAAAGAGACAGACAGACAGGAAGGGAGAGTGATGAGAAGCATCAGTTCTTCATTGCAGCATTGATTGCTTCATTGTTCATTGATTGCTTTCTCATATGTGGCTTGACTGGGGACTACAGCTGAGCCAGTGACCCCTTGCTCAATCCAGAGACCTTGGAATCAAGCCGGTGACCTTGGGCTTCAAGCCAGTGACCCTGTGCTCAAGCTGGATGAGCCCGTGCTCAAGCTGGCAACCTTGGGGTTTCAAACTTGGGTCTTCTGCATCCCAGGCCAATGCTCTATCCACTGTTCCACCGCCTGGCCAGGCATCATCTTTCACTTTTCTACAAACCCTTCCAGCTACTGTCTACTTGTTCATGACGCAGTGGTAAACATCAGCAGGTGCAACCTTAGGTCTTTTTTACTTCATTATACTTTTATATCAGAACATTTTTCTGCAGGCCTTTGTAGTCACAAAATCATAAATGGTTGCCTGCATCCCACTGAGCCAGGGACATTAGTGGACAACAGTGCCCACCATGGCTGCATTTCTAGTTGTTTCTTTCTGAGAAGCGTCATTTTAGCTGATGTTGTTGCTGAGGGATCTATGAGGTTGTCAGGACCTGGGGACTGTGGGAATAGAATACCAAGGAATCTGGGTTTCTGGCAGGTAGGATGGGACAAAAAAACAGCTGACAGAGTCCCTTTGGGTAGGTATGGCCTGTGAAAGTGAGCAGAGACCATGAGGGAGAGGTGGTACTGTCGAATTGTTGATATTTATTTCTTGAAACTACTCTCAGGGTTAAATGAGATTATGCTTGCAAGGGGTCTGCATTCAATAAACACTGGTTCCCTTACTGCCTTTTCCTTTTAGGCAGTCTTGAGCAAGCTTGGAGAGTCTGATGACAAAGACAACCATTTCTATATAAGGAGGCCTTAGCTATGGGCCCAGCTAGATGGTGGTCAACCAATTCGTCTGACAGATACATTTATGGAGCACCTGCTATGTTTCAGAATGTGGGCCTGAAGATGGGCAAGACCTCTGCTGTCATGGAGCCTACAGTGTAGTCTAGAGACAATCCATAAACAAGTGAACACAGAGAGAAGAATGTTCTGTAATGATAACTGCTACAAAGGCAAAATAGATATTATTTAAACTGGAAAGTCAGTGAAGGCAGCTGAATCTTATATGGAAGAGTCTGGAGGAATATTTGGTTAGAAAGTAGGGCCAGAGGCTTATCTCATAACATTTTTTTTCTTTCTTAAATTGAAAGTTTATTTCGTGGGGTCTTTGTGAGTGAGCTGTTTAGGATTTTGTGGGGTGAAGAAGATAATGAATCCTTTTGTCAGAGTCCATTCCTGGTGCCAGCACTGTGGAGGGGATAATTAATGCTTGAGCCAGATCTGTTGTACCTGTGAGGGATAGTGGCGGAGAGGGTGCTTTGTGCCAGGGCACAGGTTGTTAGGGTTGAATTTCTGGTGCAGGAAGCCAATGGAGGGCTGTGAGCAGGGCTGGCATGCCTTTATCTGATTCAGGATTTTAAAATATTTTAGATGAAATGGCAATTAGGAGCTGCAGCCTCTTGTATGGTCAGGCTTTTCTGTGACTGCTCTCTGTTCTGTGTGTTATTGGGAGGAATAGGATGCGAACTGATAGAAGGAGACCACCATTATGTGGTCAGCAAGAGGCTCAGAGACATGACTCAGAAGAGAAGATGCCACAGTTGTGGTGTTTTTTGACAGGAAAAAAAGTGAAAACATGAGCAGCAGTCCAAGAGACACCTGGGTAGAAGACAGTGATAGAGGTATGGGGAAGAGAAATGTTGTGACCTGACGCTGGAGGCCACTGGGCACTGGACACTTCCTTTTCCTGGGTGTGGTTCCCCCATTAGATGACCTATGTGTCTGTGGATCCATCAAGTCTCAGGGCGCATACCCTCTCCCAAGCTGGACATGAGCTTGTTTGGGTTCCCAAGGACTGGCCACTCTTGCTTCTCTCCAGGGTCCTCCTCAACCTTGCTGCTGCCCAGAAGAGCAGACTGCCCAGAAAGGGTGGCCAGGCTGGGTTAAGGCTGCAGAGAGCCCTGAGCAGTGCAGTGAGAGGCTGTGATCCTCTGTTATTCCATTGCTCTTTCTCATATCTAGTGTGTGTCCATCAGCCCGCATGGGTGCACGCATGGAGACATCCCCTGTCACATCAGCTTGCATAGCTTCTTGCCCCACACAGAACCTGTTCTGTGTGTCAACAGGCATGTGGGCCCAAGCCAACAGGCACTCACACCACTCAGGTGTCTGCACACATCTGTTGACTGCCAAATGAAACTCTCCATGTCTGTTCAATTGTCACCCAAAACAGGTCTCCTGGACCCTCCCTCTGAGGACCAGGCCTGAGTACAATGTACCATCTACCAGACTCAAAGTACAAATCCCATCGTTAAATTCCACTCTAATGTGCTATTGGTTTTGAAACTGGCTGATGAGCCATTACTAGGTCACAAAATCAATTTATTGGGTTGCAACAAACTTTCAAAAAAGTGCAATAGATAAACTTGAACGGAATAGGATAGGAATTATAAGTCTGTTTGTTTTATGTAATAAGAATGAGTATAATCTTGTCAACATTGTTTTTCAAATATATACTTGTGTGTACTTGTACGAGATGGCGGTGTAATTTTTTTATTATTATGATTCGCAATAAGAAAAGAAACCTGAAAACACCATTAAACCTTATTTCTTAGTCTAGCCCTGTGATGGGCAGTACATTCTTCCCATACTCTTTGGAAGTGCTGGCTGATAAGGAGCCTGGACCCAGGCAGACCAAGATACTGTGGCTTGGCAATGCCCTGACAAGGGTGGGTGGAGGGGCGAGGCTGGCAGCTAAGGCCTTGTCTGGTGGACTGGCCAAGGAGGCAGTTGAGAGATGTTTATGAACCAGAATCAATGGGACCAATGGAGGGGGTTGGGCTGGCAGGGGCTGAGACTCCTTCCAAGTTTGGGGTTTAAGGGACTGAGGCTGACACAGGAAGAAGGGCAAGACTTGTCCCATGTGAAGGCTGATAAATCCATTACATGTTGAATTTTGGGGGTTGGTGAGACTTTTATTTGGGTGTGGCCATGGTGGTCCTTGGTAGAGTCCATGGAAAATGTAAGCCAGATGGGAAGATCTGGGGTCTGTTTTATGGGCAGAAGTAAGAATGAGCTCAGAGAAGGTGTGGAGTCAAAGGCAGCAAGGCCCAGGGGAGAGCAAGGGAAAGTCAGAGGCAGAAAAACTGCAATAAGGGCCTCGGGTGGAAGACAGGGGACAGGGTCCAGGGGAGAAGCACAGCCTGCAGTGTCACATGTGGCTGAGTGAGGATCTAACTACGGAGACAGCCTCAAACAACTAGAGAGCTTGCTGGGGGCTGAACTTCATGCTGCTGGCTCAGTGGGTCAAGGAGCCTCAAAGACCCACAGAACTTTCCCCAAAGTGTCTCTGAAACTATCAGGAGCCAGGGAGGAAGACAGCAAGGTTCAGACTGGGTGATACAGGGGTTCTGAGGGGAGGTGAATTTGCACACTGTCCAGCTGGCAGCGGAAGCCCCTTCTCCGACCTTCTTTCCCCTGGGCTGCTGAGTGACACAGTCCCACAGACAGCTGAGAGGCCTCTAGAGACACAAGTTCTCGTTAGGTTGCCAGCAGCATCCCTCACTTTCCATGGGCTTCATTTTCTGACCTAAAAATGAATGGGATAACACTGGAAAAGGTGCTTGGATTGCTGCTTTCTCTGAAAGTCTTTGAGGCTACCTGAGAAATGGGCTTACTTCTTTCATTGGGGAACCTTTGAAGAACCACCAAGAACCACCAAAGCAAAGGTATTAAGATAATAGTAGCCAATAGTTAGTTTCAGAGAGAACCTCAGTGGCCTGTGTAAGCCAGGTAATTGCTGAATTCCCCATTTCTTTTCCAGAAGTGCCTTCTCCTCCTCTCTTTCAACTCCCAACCCCTTCACTAATTATGTTCTAAAAATTGTGAATTGGGGTTGGTAGAAATTGGAGAATAGGAGGGACAGAGAAGCAGAAACTTATCAATCTAGTGAATAATTGTTGGGTGCCAAGTGGACACAGGCTCTCCCTCTGTTAGGTGCTAGGGTTACCATGGAGACCAGGATGCAGTACAGGCCCTGAGGGCTCCCTGCTGCTGGTGAACAGCAGAAACATCCCTGCAGATTTTCAAATCCAGGTGGCATGAGTCCCATGCTAGACCTACCTACCTTAAAGCTCTGCAGGGGCACCCATGGTGTGTGTCTATTTAAAGAGCTTCATGGACGATTTTGTTGCACTCAAGAAGATGAGGACAACTGAGTGGAAAGAGAAGCAGCAGCCCCTGAGATGGAGCAGTGAATGCTGAAGGAAAGTGGGATAGGAAGTGCTTGGACAGAGCCTTGTCTGCCCAGCAAACACCTGTTCATCTCTCCCCATCCCCAACAAAGGCCCCCTGCTCTAGGAAGACAACCCCCATGCCTCTTCCCCTTTAGGCTACCTCTGCTCTTTGTAAATGCTTCTCTTATCACTCTGTATTTCACTTGTTTACATGCTTCCAGACTGTAAAAACTTCAGGACCTCTCTGTGTTTCTGCTCTTAACACAGTGCATGGCACACAGTAGGTGCTCAATCAATGTTAAATGAATGAATGAAAAAACAAACAAAAAACACAGAGCAGAAGACTGAAGGCCTGGGAGTTTGTTGGCATGATTGTAGTTAAGAACGACTTCCCAAAAGAGGTGCTGTTGATACTGAGTTTTGAAGGAGCTAGGAAGAAGGAACCACATGTACAAAGGCATGGAGGTTTTAAATGGATGGTCACGTGGTGCCCTAAAGGAGTCTGCACATATAGTGAACAGGTTGGAGGCACGCCTCATAGCAAATCCGCTCACAACCCAGAGAAAGTCCTTTGATAGGCCCCTCTCTTTTCACAGACACTAGGACCAGCTTCCCTCAGGAAGCTGGATGGGTTACTGGGAAGCCAGTTTTGGTTAATAATGGACTAATGCAAACAAAGGAGAGGCAACCACATAAAACCATGTCAGGGTGAGGGTGAGCACTTCTCAGATTTCACAAGAATCAGGCAAAAACCAATGAGTTAATTGATCAAGCTCTCACGGTGCGCAGTCCTGAGTTTGCACTGCTGTTAGCTACCTCAGAGTAGGTATTATTTTCTTCATCTTACTCAGCAACTCAGAGAGATGAAGAGACTTGCCCAAGGTCACGCAGCAAGTGAATGGCAGAACTAGAACTTGGGTGTGAGCCTTCCCAGGCGTACAGTGCAGTGGCTAACACAGTAGGAACCAAACTGCCTGGGCTTGAATCCTGATCTATTTTTTTCTAGGAATCTTAGACAAATTTTGTAGGCTCTCCGAGTCTCAATTTCTCTGTATTTGAAAAGTCCAGGCTGTCAGAGCCTCCCTGGCATGGCTGCTGTGAGGACTGAATGAGCAGCGCCTGGTGAGTGGTGGTGAGAACACCACTGCCTCTGTGGTGGCCATGCTCCTTCCTGAGCTTGGGGTCCCAGCACTGCCACACGGAGGCAACAAGGGCAAGGGACTCAGATGTGATGGTGCCAAGACTGACTCTCCAACACTGAAATTTTGGAATGGATTTTGAGGCTCAGGTTTTGAAACATAGCCAATGTCCCTGGGATAACTTGCTTGGAGACAGGGGGTGTGCCTTGGAACTTCCTGAGCACCAGTTTGCTCCATTTGACTGAGGCAGGTACAGGACCTGTAGCCTCCCTGTCTCATCTGGGATGGTGTCAGTCAGCCCCCATCGGAGGGTGTTTCTGGGGAGAACTATGGATAGAAAGCAGACTGGCTTGTTGTGGAGAGGGTGCTGGCCTACCTGCCCCAGCTGCAGAGAGGAGAGTGAGATAAGACAATGGAAGTGGCAAATGTTCCATAAGGTCTCAGCTGTAAAGCTCCTTTGACAGCATTTCTAAAGGGCCTGTATGTTGGGGCAGGCATCATGGCAAGGAGCAGCGGCCATTGGAGGGGCAGTTAGAGGCTGCCAGGGCATGGCTGGGGGCAGGTGGAGGCCAACCAGACAGGACTGCACTCCAGGCAGGGGGCCAGTGGCAGTTTCCATGCAAATGAGCCTGACAGAAGCGAGCAGTGTGCGTGTGCATGTGTGTGCATGTGTGTGTGTGTGTGTTTACAACCCAATGGCAGCCCGTTCCTGGAAGGGCCCATCCTGGAAGCCGAATGAATCTGTGGGGAGAAGAAAGCCAAGAGACAAAGGGCTGGAAGGAACAACGCCAGTGAAGATGGGCAAAGCTCTGAGTCCAGGCTTGGGGTCAGCTGCCCCGGAGACCCTGCACCTCGGGGCCTGCCGGAGCTGGGAGGGGCGGGGGTCTAGGCAGGCTCGGATGATTGTCTGGTCCAAGGCTCCTTTGAGTGGTTCCTCTGTGCCTCGGGAGAAGCAGGAGACAGCAGCCTGGTAGACAGTGGGGGTGATTAGCTAGAAAATGTATTTTGAAGTCATTGTGAAAGTCAAAGGGCCTCTAAATTTGGCCTAAACCATCCTAGCTGTGTGGCCACAATCATTATGTTTACCCAGCCAATTCAAAATAGTAATACTTTTCTGCTAGACCCTCCTTAGTATCCTTAGTTCCTGCTGACCTCTGGGCGGTGCTCAGATTATTGATGAAAATATTGGTGGAAAAGAGATTGGAATCACAGAGCATCCACTGTGGGGTGAAGAGCATCCCAGGTGCTGGAAACACCATGTAACAACGCAGAGAAGGGCCTCTGCTGCCCAGAGCAGGAGTATGTGCGAACCATGAATGCACAGCAATGATGAAGTTAACAATCGGCAACGCTGACAGCAACAGCTGATATTTGTGGACAGTTAGTATGTCCATGACACGGTTCTAGCGCTTTACAGATATGAAGTCATTTCTCTCCAGTAGAATATGAGAGGGGTGGAATTACTAGCGAGGAAAGAGAGGCACAAGGACATCGCATAATGTTCACTCACCAAGTCCCACAGATAGGCAAATCCTGTGGGATGGTAGGGTGAGACCCAGGTGTAGCTGGGAGAATGAAATTTAGAGAGGCCAAGGTAACAAGAATCACTTGCAAACAGGCAGAATTTCATGCTTTGCTGACCAGCACATGTATTACAAACAGGCTTTGGTGTGTAATGTGTAGATTCATGCTTGTATGGGAGCTGTTTCCCAAACCTAGGCCTTTTGACCTGAAGCATGGGCATTTCTGCTGGTCCTTAGTCCTGGGAGCTGTCAGACCCCCCCTGGACTTCTCTGAGTCCCCTAAACTGGCATTTTTGGGCATGCTCTGCCTGTTAGATATATATAGATTTCTCTCACCATTCAACTTTCTCACAAGTGCCCCCAGGCCAAAGGTGGAGCTGGACCTCAAGGTTCCTTGTAGAGACCTGGCGGTTGTGGTCAGCACAGTGCAGGCCTCAGCCCTGAAGTGACTCAACCCTCTCCACCCTCTCTCTGGACCCTAGGACAGTCTCCCTGACTTCATCAGTCACTTTTAAACTTTTGTGTCCACAGATCTCTTTGTTTGAGCGGCATCTTATTCCAAAGCTCAGCAAACAACCATGGCACTGAGCTGGATGAGGATGGACAGACCCCTGTGGTCTGGCGGTCAGCCTATCTGGACACTGTGCTGGCCATGCCTCGGGAGCACATGTAATCTCCAGAAATGAGATGCTTTCTGAGGTCCCATCAGCCCTAATACGGGGTGGCTGTTGTTGATCAGAGGGCACTTGCTCTGTAGAGAAGCTTGGGCACACAGCAGGACTGTCTTTGGGTCCCAGTCCACATCGGCTGAGGGTCTGTTCTAGGCAATAGGGGAGGCCGGAGGCAGAGTGAAAGGAGAAACACTGCTGTAACCCTCTGGTCTCTGTTCCTAGCAACAAGTACAGCTGGATGAACATTTGGGGGGACAGACTTGCATTTTAATATAATATTTTCTGGTTTCTAGCTGGGTGACCTCATACATGTCATTTCACTCATCTAAGCTTGTCCCTTCTTCCTCGTAGGGATGTTGGGAAAATAACACATGCAGAGCCCTTGGCCTGGTCCCTGCACGTGGCATGCACTTGGCACTATCTTGGATTTTTATTTTTTTGTGTTTTATTTTTTTTTTAAGATTTTATTTATTGATTTTACAGAGAGAAGGGGCAGGAAGCAAGAAGTATCAACTCATAGTTGCTTCACTTTAGTTGTTCATTGCTTGCTTTTTGCTTGTTGTACATGTCTTGATTGGTCAAGCCTGGGGTTCTGAACTGGTGACTTCAGCATTCCAGGTCAATGCTCTATCTGCTGCGCCACCACAGGTAGCTCTAGCTTATTTATGGCACAGCTCCACGAGGGGTGTTTGGGGTTCGGCTCTGGCAGGCATGTAGCATCTAGGCAGGAACCAGGCTTTGTTTCTGGAGAAATTGGGAGCTAAGCCAAAGCATTCTGGGCAATTCTTTCTTTCAGCTGCCCCTCTTCTCTCTGTTCCCTTTGCTGCCATGCACAGGACTGTACTGCTGTGAGATTCCCTGGTCCCATAGCTCATCTTCTCAAGGTCAGTCATTCTTTGGGACTTCCAAGGTGACATCAGCAAGTCTGTCACCCTGCATTCTTCTCCCAGGCCAGGCCAGTGAGCACTGGACTCTAGAACATGGCTATGCTTTCCTGGGTGCTCACATTGGGCACCTGGGGCACTTACTTCTCTGTCCCCATCATCTAGCCCCAGCTCAGGGCATTTAAAATAGTCAGTCTTAATAGGCATTTGGAAAGAATAGTCTTACCTGTTTCTAATGAAAAAGAGTGATCTGAAGGTAGCAATGTCTGGCCAGCTCAGGGGGTGTAAAGAAGGTTACCTTTTGCAAATATCCCAACACCCTTTAAATTATGCAAACATCTAAGTGACAGGTCTTTGCTGTGAGGCAATAGGAAGAGTTTTGCTGTTTTGGTTGAGAAAAGGGTGTTTGGACCTGATAATATGTCAGCTGAGGCTGTGGGTTAGGGCAAGAGGGAGACAGGGGATTCTTGTACCCAGAGCTGGGCATTCTTTGAGAGGCTGGAGATTAATTTTTTGACTAAAACAAGCCATTCTCAAAGCCAGGGAAGGAGTTCTTTTTCTCTCTGGTAGCCAGAGAATATGTAGGATGGATGCCAGGAAGAAAAAATAAGAATTTCCCAAGGGAGGACACAAACCAGCTGAAGGAGATCAGCATTTGTCCCGAAACCACAATGGCAGTGCAGAGGCCAGCGCAGTCTTACCATCTGGGGCCTTTGGAGCGTGGTACTCCACCCGACGCTCCAGGTCTATGCTGCATATGTTATTCAGGTAACTAAAAACAAACATGGGTGTCTCCCTACATGATTACACCTATTGTAGTGCAGATCTGAACAGTAACTCCAAAGGGGGCTTCAGTGACTAGCCATGTGGAAGGCCGGGTTTTGGCAGGGAAGGCTAAACTTAAGTGTTGTATTCGTGACCAGATTCTTGTCTGCTTTATCCTTTGAAGGCCAGAGAGTGCTGGGTGTGAATTCAGTACATTTGCCCAGTGGAGGTGGTAGCAGAGGCTTACTTAAAAGGTGGGGAATAGGCCTGACCAGGCGGTGGCACAGCGGATAGAGCATAGGACTGGGATGTGGAGGACCCAGGTTCGAGACCCCAAGGTTTCCATCTTTAGCGCGGGCTCATCGGGTTTGAGCAAGGCTCACCAGCTTGAGCCCAAGGTCGCTGGCTTGAGCAATGGATCACTTGGTCTGCTGTAGCCCCCCGGTCAATGCACATATGAGAAAGCAATCAATGAACAACTAAGCTGCAACAAAGAATTGATGTTTCTCATCTCTCTCCCTTCCTGTCTGTCCTCTCTGACTCTGTCTCTGTCACCAAAACAAACAAACAAACAAAAAACGGTGGTGAACAGGAATTTGTGGCTCAGGGCAGTCAAGACCTTGTGCCAAGGGAAGGTTCTCATATCTGCAGCCATCAGCAGTGCCAAATAGGAGAGTGGCAGCAGGACCAGTGCCTCGGGGAACCCTGGACCAGCAGGATGACTCAGAGAACTAAAGGACTCCAAAGCCAAACAGGTGTATATATAGCCTCTAGTCTAATTGCTCCTCCCACAGGCCGGGAAACCAAGGTCTGGAGCTATGGAATTATTGGTACTTTGAGTTTCAGCAGTCACGTTAAACATTTCTGATTCTTTAGAATAGTACTGATGACCTCAAAACACCAATATGTTTATTAAATAACTCACAGTTTGAGAGGGGGTTGAAATGATAATCTAAGCTATAACAAAAACGTGACTTAAGTAAAATAGAAAACTAAGACCATAAACAAAACAAAACGAAACACCAGAAAAAAATGTTTGCAACTCAGCCTACAGGGAAAGAGTACATTTCTTTAATATATAAAGAGTCATTGTAAATTAATAAGAACCAATAAGGCAACAGAAATTTGACAAAGGCTATCATTCACAGGATAGGAAATCCAAATAGTTCTGAAACACACGCAGAATTGCTCACCTTCCTTATAATAGCAGAAACACAAATTTAAAAGACCAGAGAATGTTTTTCACTTATCTGAATGACAATGATCAAAAACTTGCACATCACCCAGGGCTGCCAGACTGTGGCAGGTTTGTACAGTATAGGTGGAAGTATAGATGGATAAAATCAGTTTTATAATTTGGTAATAGTAATCAAGATGAAACATGCATATACCCTTTTACCTCCACGAATTCTTCCTACAAATGTTAGCACACCTGCAAAGTGACCATGTACAAGGATTTTCACTGAAGCACTAGGAGCAGCAAAGGAGTTAAGAGCCAGGTAATGAAGAAATTACTTAGAGGACTTATTAGACAAGTTATGGCATATCCATATACTATAATATTACATAGGCATTGAAAGGAATGAGACAGCTATTTGTATAGATATGGCATAATTCCATATATATAGATATGTGTGTGTGGTTGAGTGAAAAAAGTTATTGCAGAACATATGCTACCATTTGTGTAAATAGCGACAAATCTACACATATTGTGTGTGTGTATCTCTATAGGAGCATTTATATATGAAATGCTTATATGTGCATAGATTTTGTTTGGAACCATACACACACAAAATAGTGACAGTGATTGCCTCTGGAAGGAGAACTGTATAGCTGGGTGGACAGGGGTGGAGAAAGACTTGTCACTATTTGCTCTTGTCCCTTTTGAATTTTGTATTATGTGCTTATTTTCTTGGTTAAAGAAAAAGATAAACATTTAATTCAACTGCCTGATAGTGAGAGAGAAGGATCTGCCAGCCAATGTCAGCCCCTTGTGACAATCATGGCTCAGGTGACACTGGGCTTGCCGTGGCATGGCAGGAGCCTGAGAACGATTCTGTCTGGGGTAGGCTCAGCTGTGGGCCAGGGAAGACCTGGTGTGGGGAAGAGCTGGCTGGCTCAGAAGGTCTGAGGACCCTCAAATATATTGGGAACAAAACAGAGCTTCCTAATTGCCAGTGATCTTGAAAACAAATGGTCAGTTGGGTCAAATAACAGCCCCATTTCCAAGTGTTTATTTGTCTGATGACTGCCTCCCACCCCAGGAGGGAAAAATGTTTGAGGACAGGGGCAAGAGGGAACCCTTTTAGAGAGTCTGTGATGACCCATGTGGCCTGCTGAGTAATATTGAGCATGCACATCTGTGGACACTTATAAGGATGGTGGTGAAGTCGACTGGCTGTAGGTCCCGTGGGTATTACCAGCATTGCTATTTTCTTTAAGGTGAGGTCTACCTGGGAGCAGGTGATATAACTAAAAGAATATGGCATTTGGGGTCATACTGACCTGGGTTGGAGTGTGGACTCTGGACATATAAGAAGTATAGTGTTAACTTAATTCAACAAAGAGGCTATTAGCCTCAGGTGGCTCTAGTACTGTGGTGGCCTACATAAGCAAACCCAAATCTAGAACTGCAAGTGCCTCAAGGTCACAAAATCAAAGCCTAAGGACAGCCGGTCACAAACAGCCAACTAAGCCACAGATGATCAAACAGTTTTTTTTCTTTGCTTTAGCACCTTCACTATATAAATTCCCTTAGCTCCTGCCAGAGAATGTCCCTCACAATTTCTGGTTTGGCCTGACCCACTGGAATAGATTTTTGCTCAAATAAATTCTTAAAAAAATTTTACTATGCCTCAGTTTACTTTTCTGAGTTTGAGTTTTCATCAGCAAAATGGGGGTTCACCTAATCTACGTTGTGGAGCTCTCATTATGTCTGGGGTGAAGACAGAGTATGCAGAGTCCTTAGCTCATGCTGCCTGGTGTCACTAAGGTGACATTGTTGGATTATGACAAATGGATACATTAATTAATGAGCTCTAGGCAGGTGGCCTAGGTTTGAATTCTGGCTACACAAATTATAGGCTTTGGGACTTAGGGTAAGTTACTTAGCCCCTCTGTGTGACATAATCAGTACAATTGGTATAATAATAGTACCTAGCTCATGTAGGGTTGTGTTGAGGATATACATAAAATCTATGTTATGCTGTAGAGCACTTAGCTTTGACCCTGACTTGAAGTAAACAATCAAGAATATCAGCTATCATTCTTGTCATTCATATTATTCTGAAACATCTTGATAATATTTTGTTAATTATTGTTCTTTAAAATGTCTGGTTATCAGGCTGAACTTTTCTTTCCCTTTTTATGGACAGACTGTGGGTGGTTCTGGAATCAGCCTCTCCAGTGTAGGCAGCATATACTCTCCAGAGATATGGATTCAGGCAAATGAGCAAAAAAAGCACCCAATTAGACTCAGCATTGTTTCCCGGGAAACTGCATCCCATCAGGCAGTGCCCATGTGGTACCAGGTCAGGGAGAAGTCACGGAGGCCTTATTTCAAAGAAATAAAAACCCCGTTCAGCTCAGTGAGGACCATGAGCATCTGAAGAAAATGAAAATGAAACTCACAAGACCTCCATGCTGGGGAGAAGCAGTGCTGTGCCATGTGGGAACTGGTTTTTTTTCCTCAATCTGAGCACAAAGGAAGAGAAGGCCCTGCTTGAGAAGCTGTGGCAGTTTTGGCTCTCTTTCCAGGACAAAAACATTATGGAAATAAATAAATAAATAAATAAATAAATAAATAAATAAATAAATAAAGTAAGAAAGAAAGAGAGAGAAAAGGAAAGAAAGAAAAAGAAAAGAAAGAAAGAGAAAAAGAAAGAAAGAAAGAAGGAAAGAAAGAAAGGCGAGTGAAGGCAAAAACCTTGAGACAGAACAACTTGGACTGTAGGTGGCCGCGGAGGTTAGAGAGAAGTGCTTGAGGGGGGCTTGGCAGAGGCAGAGTTCTGAAGAGGTGGCCAGTGCACCGTGGGACCCATTACTGAAGTAAGGTCAGAGTGGAAATTGATTAGAGGAATTTAATAACAGCTATAACTTCTTGGCCTTGCCCCCAAATTAGACGCTACATCTCCACAAAACCAATGAGAAGAAATGTTTTGTGAGATGAGGGTAGTGGGATGGAAGAGGGATCAATGCAGGGCCAATATATTAATTTAAGTAATAAGCCAAAACAGCACATCCCACAGAAAGCCTCCTGCCTCCTTGACATTGCATTAGTAATATTTGATTAATAAGTTACTTAAAATGTGTTTCCTTCCGATGGCTGGACCAGGCTGACACACGGGGAGAAACCTGCTTCCCCCACTGCAGCACGCCCTTCCTGCCATGTTCCTCAGAGACTTCTAGCCAATCACCTTCACTCTGTTATGTTTGCAAGCATAGCATGTGGGTTTCTGAAACTGTTGTAACCCAGAATCTGAAAACTACCTGCTACACTCTATCAAAAGTAATTTAACCTGAAGCCACTTTTCACACCTCTGAGTCAACAGAAACAGTGAAGAAGTCTCAGCAGTCGCGATGCCCAGCCTGGACCCTTCCTGGCAACCCCTGATCATTCCAGAAGCACAGTGGAGTCTCAGAGCCCTTGGCACAAAGAGAGAAGAAATCAAAACAAGATTTAGGTCCAAGCCACTACTTAATTATGATTATTATTTTTTATTTCACCACCATTAAATTTCAACTCCTGGACAGCCAAAAGCACAAGGCCGCGCACCCTGGAATCTGAAACCTATTTTGTAAGTGCTCCCTCACAACCTCCCAAAGTTTAAATATTAATTTGCTTGTAATTGGTGGAAAAAAACAAAAGGCAATTAAAAAAACTGCTACAAAGCTGACTTTCTCTTTCCTCTGCTCTCCCCTCCCTTTTCATCCCCCCCCCCCCACCTAGAACTGGATGTATGTAAGACAATGGGACCCCGAGCTGTGTGGAATTCTAAACCTGGGCTTGCCTTAAAGCTACAATATGGATTTAATTTATATGCAAATGCAAGCAATAAAAAGGCAGACACTGTAGAAATTATAGGGTTCCCCCTCCTTTTCTTAGGAGATGTGCAAACCCTTACTCTCCTCTTCCAACTAAGACCTAATTATTATTGGTTCCTGCTACCTTCCCCCTCTCTTCTCCTGATGATTCTGAGTGTAAACTGGGCCATTTAAGAAAAGCAATAGAATATTGGAAATAAGAGAAGAAGCATCAGGATAATTTCACAGTCTGACTCCCTTTTCTCCCACTTTTTTTTTCTTTTCTTTTCTTTTCTTTTTTTTTTGGCTGCCAGGCCCTCCTGTTGGCCAGTAGAACGAAAAACTGATCAAAGCCATCCGGAAGCCTTAAGTAGGCCAAAATGGGGCTAAAGTATGCTAATTGAGGAGCTAAATATACTTTAATCCTGTTATAATACAAGGTAACTTTGAGGCAGGGAAGGGGCCTGGTGGCTTAGGCAGGGGATAGAGGGGGGGCCAGGGACCCCTGTGAACCCTGAATAGAAGTTGCTTCCTATTCTTTCTCTGGCTGGGGGCTTCTTCCTTAGATGCCCACAGCAGCCCCGCCTGTCCCATTTACTGAGTGTCAACAGTCGGATGAGCAAGACTTAGAAGCCCTTAGATCAGTACCCTGTGACCCTGCACAGTGAAGCCACACCATTCAGCCAAGCCTTCCAGCTGTTGCCTGAAGGATGAAGGTTTTGTTTTTTTTTTCAAAGTAGGGCATGGTTTAGGAGAACACTAGGCAACAGTTTTAAATTATGTCCTCACAACCACCCAGCTTGCTTTGCCAATCCTGGGGGTAGGAGGACCTATGCAAGGTCTGGCCGGGTCTAGCCTGGTGAGGAGTTAGGTGGACCGACCCACACATACTTTGGGTGGAACTGAGTGGCCTGGGAAAGGAAGCCAGTCTCTCTGCCCACCTTCAGAACGGCTTCCACCAGGTAGCTTCTTCTTTTAAAGAGGAAGGAGGACTCTGAAGCTGATTCGGTAACTCACTAAAAGAAGAGGTTGGGGTCAGCTGCTCTCCATCCCTCTCCCTGGGCTCTGGGCTTTGGGGGCTCACTCCAGAATGTCAGGAAAGCAGTTCCTGTGTCAGTTCTTCCTTCTGGAAAGCCAGTGTCACAGCCCTAAGGACCTCGGAGACTGATGTAATTTTACAGCCAGCCAACTGCCACTGGTGTCAAAAGATTAAAAACAAAGGTCGTATTGAAGCCTACCTCCCACTATGCAACTGGAAGTCTAAAGGGTGGAATGGGGGAGGGGCAAATGGCCCCAAATATCTCTCCATTAAGCACAAATTACATACTGGATATATGAAGTTGTAATGGTGTATTTTGAGTTCGACTTAGTTTCGTGAGAACGTGGTGCACTCTCCAAATGCTGAGTCTGAGACACATGGAAACAGAAAGGAATTCAATACCCACAGGATATGTTTTGTTTGAATTCAGGCATGGCTTTCTCTTCCTTTTCTTTTTTCTTCTTCTCTTGTTAACTCTTCATTCCTCTTACTTTTTTTCAATCTTCTCTGCACCTCGTCAAGCCCCACTTGATGCTTTAAACAGCAGGACCCTTCTAATAACAGTGTACTTGGGGCACTGGTTTTATGAAGTTGACAAGAATATGTATGAACAAGTAGGTCCTATAAACAAAAAATAAAGAGATCTTTTCTACTCCCTCCATTTTTCTGTTTCCTGGTCTGTAGATTGAAGGGGCCCTCCGAGATGGTTCCTAAGCTCCTTTCTAGGCTTTGACCTCTGCAGCAAGTGTACACATGGGTCTAGAAGGGCTGGGAACACAGTAAGTGCTGGATGTGTGCACAGAGCTGGTGCATGAACCATGTTACTCCAACAGTGCAGAGGAAGGGCCTTGAGGGGCTGTGTCAGTTAGTGTGAGAGAACCCACAGGCTTCAACTAAAGAGACTTAGAATTTGATCCTGGCTTTTCCACTTACTGGCATGTGATTTGAGGCAGATTCTTACCTCCTCCACACTTGAGTTATATAATCTGCAAAATGGGGGTAAGAGTATCAGTACCTCTAACTACTGCAAGACTTACTCAAAATGTTGCTACTCCTACAGTATCATATGAAAAGCCCCTTGTAGTGAGTGTAGTTTTTCAGCAAGAGGCAATGGTGCTGCTCAAACCTGGGCTCAGCATTGATGCTGAGGTCCCTGGTCCTGAGGTGCATCTAGGCGCTTTAGCATTCTTCTATCTCTAGTTCTACCTTTTCTCTCAGACACCTTCCTGGAGTCCCGGGATAAGGCCTCAATAAGCAAAATGAAAAATAAAAACTACCTGCAAATGCCCCATCTAGCCAATACTTTCTATTTCTTGCTTAAGTCGAACCCTGTCCCCTTCTAAACAATGAATTTTGAGGCCTGAGTCACCATTTCTGTTTTTGCTGCAACTCATAAAATGGTTTTAATTACCAAGTAAACAATAAAATTGAAAGAGAAAACAACTTCTAATTTTTGTTGAATTAAGTTGGGAACAATACCAGCATCATAATTGCTGATGACGTCAGTGACCTGGAGCTTCTGATACTGTCCTTGACCTTGTGCAAGTCTTCCCTGGATGGCAGCAACACAGGGTAGGGACCAGCCCAGAGATGCTAAGAGAAACGTAAAACAGAACTTGAGTACAGTGATCCAGACCCCAGCTGAAATCCAGGATTTATTTTGGTAACAGTTTTGCCAGGGGGAAAATATGCAATGATCTTTGTTTCCACCATAAACAAACAAAATATTATCCTGACTACAGTATGACCCATGAAGCCTTCTCCTTGACTTCCAGAACATGGTCGCAAATATATGAATAGTAACAGCTGATTACTGGACATGTCTTCCTCTTCCTTTATTTAAAGTCTTTATGTTCCACACATTCATTAACATTTTCCTGCATGTCTCATTATTAGCTCATCAAACATTTATTATTACTTCAAGATAGATAATTAAAATTTTATACAGTTATTTCTATGTATGACAATCCAATAGATTTCAAATATCTTCCTCCTCCCCCGCACTCATCTGCACCCTCATAATTGGGCCATAAAACTCATGAACTTCCAATTCAATGTGCAAAAAGCATAGGAACAAAATCTAAAATTCATTTTGAATGGGAGTTTGGCTTTCTGAATAATGACTCAGTTATTGTAACTGTTAAAGAATCAGAGAAAGTCTCATAGGACAACTCTTGTTCTTCATCAAATAAATAACTGGATTCCATTGATAACATTACAAGATAGACAAACAATGTACGTGAGTGATTTTTAAGACCAGAAGTGGATTTGTTAGAATTGAGTACTTCCAGACAGCAACTGCAATGAACTCAAAAAGATTAGCAAAGAATTGCTCTCTTTCCAGGATGCATATTACATTTAGGATTAGAGATCCTGATGTGGATTTTATATTACACATATTGCACAGAGCACAGAGGTATCAAATTCATCGCAATTAGGGTGAGATATTTTTTTCACTGGAATTTAAGAATGTAGGTTGGTTTTCGGCTACTTACAGCTCCGAAGAGAATTTCCGGGTGGGAGGAACATCCAGCCTTGACAAACCAGTGGCCTCTTGTTTTTCGTAAGCTGTTTCCCCACCTAGACCTGCGTGTGAGCAGAAAAATCTTCTGAGACCCAATCCGTGCAATTTCTTAAATGGCTTGAATTTGGCTTTGGAGCTACACATCTTATCCTTTAACTGAAAAATAATCAGTGCCAAACTCCAGGAAATTTAGACTACCTCACATTTCTTCTTTAACTATACAAGCCAGGGAGATGTTGATTTAGTCTGTCTAATTAATTAAACAGATCAATGCCATTTAATTTGGGGACAATATTAATGCTATCTTTCAATAGCTTATTGCCCCTGCCCTGATCTGGAGAAAAGACCCATCTCTTCTAAACTTTTAAAAACAGGTTTGAAAGGCATAACTTGGCAAACAACCATTTTCCCCACTTTGGGGCTTTTCACACATAGCAGCTTCAGGTTTCAGTGCTGGTCACCAAGAGAACACTTGCATGCACTTGTTTTTTTGGGCAGTGTCTGAGCAGATGGAGCAGGCGCAGCCCAGGGTTCTGAGCTGTGGAAGGAGCCAGGCAGTTAGTCTCTTCCTGTTGAGCCACTGTGTGTGGGTTACCTGGGTCCACCCTGGGGCAGTTGACCAATGTTGGGCTTGGAGGCCCACTCACTGACAGGAAACCTCCTCCTTTTCCTGGGCTTTCCGCTTGTTCTTAGTCAGCTGCAGCCACAGGGCTCAGCGATGAGAATGTATGAACATGGAAAATAGGCCTGGCGTGTAGGAAAACCATGGCCCTTGCCCTTAGGGAACTTTTATTCATTATTTTGTGTGGTGCTCCTACTTTGTTTAACAAATGAAACAGTGCACAATACAGGCAGTGTATAATTTGATCTCAAAGCGTCTGCTAGAGAGCATGATTTTAGGAGGTATATGGGGTTTTGGGGGCATTGATGGCTTCAGGGTGGGGAGCCTTTTGTGATAGAATGGTAGGGAGGCTTTGGAAAACACAGGGAATGCTTTACTTTAGGGTAGCCAGGAGCCTATTCACACTGTTATCAGATCCTTACTGGCCATCTACATGATAATCAGGGAAAGGTTCACTGATGAGGGGTTAATCTGCAGGGATCTGATTCTCACCAATGTGAACACTCTGAGACAGGGGGCACAATAGGATTTACTTTTCTAGCTCCCACACTGATAGCTTATGAGGTACTCACTCAAAAACCTAAACCTGTAACTGAACTAAAATCCCTATCTGTCTTCCTGCACATTCTTTGCAAAAGGCTATTGAATCCCCTCACCTCTTTTTTATTTTTACCCTGGGTGATTTTTAGTGCCTTTCTTTTTTGTTCTGTAGACTTAGAGTCTTTCCTTCAAGATGCTTAGTTAGCTCTTGGGTCTGCATCTTTCCTTACATTTCAATGCATGAGTATTTTGTGAGTGTTCTTTGGGGGTATGCTGAGGTGCTAGGCTTCTTTGGGGTGGGATGGAGTTAGGGACAAAGAAGCATTTGCCCTCAAAGGCTTTACATTTGCTTGGGAGGATAGGAACTAAACTTTGTTTGTCCCTAGTGAAGTCATTCTCACAATGACACTGTGAGATGGGCATCATATTGTCACCATTTTGGAGAGAGAAGATGTGAGTCCCAGAGTAGTTTTCAAGGTGCCAGTGTTACAGAGCTAGTGGCTAAGTGAACCAACTGCCTCTTTACAGTTTTGAAGCACACACAGAACACCCCAATTTCCATGTCTGTGGTTCCCCAGTGGCTGTGAGCAGTCACATTTGGTTCATCTGCTATACACCTGGCACAAACTGACTTTCAGTAAAGACATGCTGAATGGCTCTCCCATTGTGACTGGGGCTTGGAGAGCTGGTTCTGGAGGGTCATCTGTTACAAGGACAGACTGGCAAATTAAGGGACAATTTACCACCACCACAGTTTTCATTTTGTATTTTCTTTTAACTCTCTTCTTGCCACGGTGGTATTGACCAGTCAGTGAGAAATGCACTATGTTGCATGCCCAGACACAGCCTAACATTGAGCAAATCTGAGCTCACTCTCACCGCTAGCCCCGTTAAATTGGTTTGATCAGCCTGGTGGCCTGGAATGTCTGAAGTCTTGCAAAAGACACAGGCGCATTTGTTGGTGGGTCCTGCATCTAGTCCCAAATTCGACATGGCTCAGCAGTTGCTAGGCTGTCTCTGTCTGCTTCTAGCACTGTCTCTGTCCCACTGCCCAGCCCCTGCCATCCTTCCCATCGACTTCAGAGAGTACATATCTCTGGTTGACTCCTTTACACATCATTTAATTTAGAACAAAATCTTGATTTTACTAATGAAGTGAGAGTTCACATCTTGGAAAAGTCTTTAAAGGCATTGCACAAACATCAGGTGGGGGATGAGGGGAAGTCTGGATTAGGAAAAAGCAAGGTTGGTCTGGGCATGATATATCAAACATGTGACTTTGGAGAAGTCACTTAACCTCTCTTAAATTTATGTAATTATTTTTAGAAATGAAGGTTGTTAGTGGTTGTCATGAGTACTAAAGACATTAACAACCTATGCAGAGCACTTTGCACAAAGCTTTGGGTGGAGCACTTACAAAGGTAGCTGTTACTGTTTTCATTTCTGACTCGCACGTGAATCTAACATACTCCCTCTGTATCTCCCATGGCCAAGCACATTTCAGAGCCCTGATACTCTCAGAAGCTTGACATTCTCCAGCACTGTGATCAAGGTCTGAAACAGGCATCAGAGGACTGGAACAAGGCCAGGTCAGATTTTCAGTGAGTGAAAGTACCTGATCAGAAGGCAAGAGAGAGCAGTGGGGGCTGTGGCAAACTGGTGTGCCCATGCCTTGCCCCACACGGCAATTTGGCTTAACTTCAGTCATTGCCATCTATAAATGTGGGCCAAAGTCTCAGGTTTTTCAAAAGAAGCCACACTTTTATTTTGAAGTGTGAAATCAGTTGCTAACTGCTTAATATTTTTTGAAAATACAGTACAGGCTAATTCTCTGGGGGCCAAACCAAACATGTCTGTGGGCCAGAATCAGACCCCCATGTATGACCTCTGGCCCAGAAAGTCTGCTTTCTTCTGGACAGGCATAAGGTAGGGAGGAGCCGAGGAAGGCAGGAGCCTGGAGGAAACTTCTAGGCACTTCATTGTGTGTAAATCACTGTAAAGGTCTATGCCAGCTTCCAGAAGACTTTGTGAACAATTAAATGAGTTTCTAGCATGCCTGGCAGAAAACAAGAATTCAATGTTGTTAGTGTTAGATGTCCTATAGTGAGGATTTTCCTCAGACCACTTAGATTAGTGATAGGTTTGGGGGCCACCGCAATTTTATGTCTCCATATCAGATTAAATGTCATTTATATAATAATAAGATCATCATTACACTTTTAGATGCAATTCCCTCCTCTTGATATTTTTGCAATATTATTTGTTGTTGATATAATTATATGAGTGGAGGAAATGAAGTAAGTCTTAATCCTCACCAGAGCTTGAAGGAAATCAGAGGGATCACCCCATTACAGGGAGGTATAGATTCAAAGGGCTCAGAGCTGAACGAACCTTGAAAATACCATTGGGCCCGTGCTTCCCAAACAATGGTGCGTACACTGACAGGAAGAGTATGAACAGTTTATGTGTTCATAGTTATATATTTATTTTAATGTGTAGTGGACAAAAATAAAGATTTTATTAATCCCACGATTTTACACTATTGTTTAGGGGAAGACTTGTAAAAAAACAAGTCATTTAAGAAAGAAGTATAAGGTTAATTGCCTGACCAGGCATTGGTGCAGTAGACGGAACATCGGACTGGGAAGCAGAGGACCCAGGTTCGAAACCTTGAGGTCACCGGCTTGAGCTCGGGCTCATCTGGTTTGAGCACAACTCACCAGCTTGAACCCAAGGTCACTGGCTTGAGCAAGGGGTTATTCAGTCTGCTATAGACACCCCCCCATCAAGGCACATATGAGAAAGCAATCAATGAACAACTAAGGTGTCACAACGAAGAATTGATGCCTCTCATCTTTCTCCCTTCTTGTCTGTCTGTCTCTATCTGTTCCTCTCTCTGTCTCTCTGTCTCTGTCTCTCTCTCTCTGTCACACACACACACACACACACACACACACACACACAAAGTATAGGTTAATTAGAATATAGGGATCATAAGAAAATGGCTTTTGCTTGGCTGCAATGCCATGCAGATTCATGTGGTTGCCATTTTATTTACTTTACATTATTTTGATTAACATCTTGAGTGGAGAGCCAAACATCCTCTCTTCCACTGACTGGCAATGGATCTTTATCTGCAGTAGGAAATAAGTAAATAAAAACACTCATTTTGGGTGAGAATTGGTGTAAAAGTTGGTGTAAGTGACACTTAAGATTGGAAAAAAATTCTTTATATGTGCTTGATGCTTTTAGATGCTGTCTTTCCAAAGTTATAAAAGATTTTAAGACAAGCAGTAATAATTATTCCAATCTAAGTTTCTGTAGCATTGTTACATTTGATAATAAAACTTGCCTGTTTAATCTCAAAATAAAATAAATCCCACAACATAATTGCCAGAAATTTGTGAAATATAATTTTGTAGCTAAGGAAAAAAGAATTAACAATAACCTTACCAAAGCCACTAACCAAACTGGTAGCAAAGCTCTGACTTGAGCATAAGCTTTCTGACTTCCGGGCCAGCGGAACTGCAGGGAAGGGACCACATCTTCCCAGCATCTGCAATAACAGTGTTCATGCATTTATTTCTGCCACTGTTCTGTCTTTCTGCCATTCAGCAAATGTTTTCTGGGCAGCAGTGGCCAGGCATTGGGTGAGATAGAGCAGCAGTGGAAGAATTATGTTATTCTTCCTGTTGCCAAGGAGCCTTCAGTCTATTGGTGACACAAGGCACTCAAGTGAATCAGCAGTGATTACCATACCCTTGTGATAATGAAATGCTATCATCATTTCTATCATTATAATCCTTTATGTATAAGCCGTATGCATCTCTTTCTGTACTAGTGTCATGTTCAGGATAAAACACAGAATTTACAAACTAATGAGAATGAGCTCAAAATGAAATTGTGCTTTTAAATTTTCAAAGTTTTTATTTGTTGATAGGACCAAAAAAACTAAATTTAAAAAGAAATAAAATTAAAGACACCTAAATATTATAGAAAAAAAATGGATGTGATAAAATTGCATTAAGTAATAACTTTTAATTTTGAAAATTAAAATTTAATTTTATTTGTTAATTGGAAAAAAGTTATTTTGTCCTCACTCAAAATTATTTTCAGGGTCTTGTCGGTAGGCTCAGTGGATAGAGCGTTGGTCCCGTGTGCTGAAGTTCTGGGTTCAATCCCTGGTCAGGGCACGCATGAGAAGCAACCATCTGCTTCTCTTCCCTTTCCTGTCCCCCTTCTCTCCCTTTACCCCTCTCACAGCCAGTGCTTTGATTGAACCGAGCATCAGCCTCAGGCACTGAGGATAGCTAGTTTAATTTGAGCATCTGCCCCAGATGGGGGTGGCTGGGTGGATCCTGGTCTGGGTTCATGCAGAAATTTGTCTCTCAATCTCTCCTCTTCTCACTTAAAAAATATTACTTTTGGTTTCAGAGCAATGTATTTGAACTTTTTAAAAATTTGAACATGTTCCAATGCTGGTTTAACTCTTTGTAATAGACCATTGGATTCAAAGTTCTGGTTCCAAGTTCAGTTTTTTTTTTTAAATTTTTTCTTAGTTTTAATGGTTGTCAAAGCTGAAAAAAGAATCTTTACAAAGACATAGAATGGAAGAAATGCAATACTGGCTGTGCTTACTAAATCAAGATGCTCATTTAAAAAAAATCCCACCCAGCAATTATGCAAAGGTTTTTATTGAAATTCATCCAGTCAGCTAGTCAGTTTCCATCTTCCTTAATGTCAATTCTTGTAAACTAATCAAAAGTTATATTTTTAACAAATGGGTTCAAGATCCACTGAAGCTCTTCTTTTGGAAAAAATTTTAAATAGGTTAGAAATTGTTTCCAAGTTTTTAAAGTGTGCAAATATTAGAGCTTTTTTTTATAAAATAGAAAAGTGGTAGTACATATATTAACTTGGAGAACAAAATTACACAAGATGGAAACATTTCCAAACATCTGGACTCAAAGTACTTTTACTATACTATACGTTACTTCAGCAAAACAGCTATTTATTACTCATTGTTAAAATATTATTTTTACCCTGAAAGGATAGTTTTTAAAAGAATTTAGAATATTTTAGCTGTTAAATTATGACAGCCAGTTTCATCACAAAAAGTCAAGGAATTTTAGAGCACACACACACACATTTGTAAAGGAAAGATATATAGCTAGCCTTAAAATCAATTACCTGCTGACACAGTGGATAGAGCATCATCCTAGGAGACAGAGGACCCAGATTCGAAGCCCTGAGGTCACCATCTTGAGCGTGGGATCACAGACATGACCCCATGGTCGCTGACTTCAGTCCAAAGGTTGTTGGCTTGAAGCCCAAGTTTGCTAGCTTGAGCCCAAGGTTGCTGTCTTAAGCAGGGGGTCACTGGTTCAGCTGGAGCCCCCCCCCTGCCCCTGGACAAGGCACATATAAGAAAGCAATCAATGAACAATTAAGGTGCCACAACTATGAGTTGATGCTTCTCATCAGTCTCTCTTCCTGTCTTTCCCTGTCTGTCTGTCTCTCTCACTAAAACAAAACAAAACAAACCAAAATAAAAAAAAAACTTTGTAATGAGATAGTCTATAATTCTATTATGGTAAAAAAGATTGTTTATTCCACATCTCATTATAAAGTGTTTGTAAACATTTTACTACTTAAGATGATGGAATCCATAAATCCCATATAAACTGTGCATATCACAACATGCTAAAACAATCTAGTAACTGAGGAGCCACCATCATTCCCGTGATGTGTGAACAAGCTGCTGTATCCTCTTGAATTCCCCACATGCCTCGTGACACATGGAGTCTGGCTTAATAACTCAGTGGGGGCAATGTTGCTGAATCCTGAATTAGACATCTGTAAAGTTGGTGTTATTCTTTAGAAAGATAATAAATGGAATACAATATTCTTATTTTAATAGATTAGTAAAATTTCTTATTTTTTCTCCACATATGGTGTGTTGGAGGTGATGGAATTGGAGAATGGTGCAGAATGATATGCATTGCAGAATTATGTGGTGCAGACTTCAAGGAAAGTGGGCTGGAATGTCAGAAGGCTTCACTGAGGAGCTGTATTCTATTGCTGCTTCATTTTTTTCACTATCTGGTCCAAAATTAGACAGAAAATACCTTTCATTCCTGAACTAAAGGGTTGAGGATGCAAGACTCTCTAATTTCCACTTAGTCAACTTAAGTTCATCCATTCTTTCCAAGTCTGGGGAATAAATCAGGTCCTCCAGAGGACCTGGGTTATAGGTATAATCATCTTCCTGGGTTACATACCTCTTTAGCATTCACCACGCAAGACAGGTTTAGACTCATTGGTTCCTCAAAGTCCAAATTTAAGACAGTGAAACCCTAAATGTAGAGAGAAATATGGCTTCTCTGGCTGGTCTCACATCTGCCTTCTTAGTTCTAGTTTTCTCTCTGCAGCTCCTCTTCTTTCCTGAAAGATCAATGCAGGAATGGTCATCCATGAAGATGTCATTCATCTCCTTGAGCTCATAGAGCATTCACTAATTAATTCTATTTCAGTCCTGTACCTGGTTCTGTGCTAAATGCCGAACAGCCAATGGTGAATGAGATTGGCATAGTCTCTATTCCCCATGAGCTTACAGTCCAGTGAGGAAAGTACAAGTTAAACAAGGGGACACAAAAATCAGTATATGACTATAAATAGGATCAGTGCTACAAATGAAAAGTCTGGGTTCTGTGGTAGACAGTAACAGTGGTCATGAGATGGGTACTGAAGGTATCTTTGAGAGAGAAACCTCTATGGTGAGCTTTGAAGGATGAGTAGGAGTCACCTGAGGAGACAGTGGAAGGGGAAGAGCATTGCAGACAGAGGGAAAGCATGTGCATGATCCTGGAGTCAAAGAAAAGTTCTGCTCAGGCAAAGCCCCCAAAGTTGGTTAGTGTGGCTGAGCCATGAGGGTCCCGAGGAGGATGCAGAAGTGGGAAAGGGCTGGATCTCACCTGGCCTGGGGGCAGGGATAATGAGTTTGGACTTTATCCTAATAGAAATTCAAAACGACAAAATGTTCTAAACCCAAGGGGTGACATGCTCAGATTCCACATTAAGAAGATCACCTGGGCCCTGGCCCATTGGCTCAGTGGTGGAGTGTCACCCTGGTATGTGGATGTCCCTCTTCCCTTTCCCTCTCTCTCTCACTTCTCCTCCCACAGCTATGGCTTGACTGGCTCGAGGGCATTGGCCCTGGGTGCTGAAAATGGCTCCATAGAGCCTTCACCTCAGGTGCTAAAAATAGCTCGGTTGTGGGCATGGCCTAAGATGGGCAGAGCATCAGCCCCAGACGTGGGTTGCCAGGTGGACCCTGATTGGGGTGCATGCTAGAGTCTGTCTTTTTGTCTCCTCTCCTATCACTTGAAAAAGAAGAAGATAAAAAGATCACCCTGGCTGGGGGGACTGAAGGGAATAAGAGAAGAAAGTATAAAAGCTGACAAGAGGCTACTGAAAGCTATTGACAATGGTGACTTAGCATGAGATTGAGGAAGATACTAAAATAAGATAATTAATGTGGAAGAAAGAGACATTTGTAGAGCCCAGGCAGCCAATATCATGGTCAGAAATACTGGTGCACATACGGCAGCGAGGCCCAGTGCCTTACACATGGTGGCCTGAGGGAGCCGCCTCTCTTTCCTGCTGTACTAGCTTATTGCTAGCACTCCTTCCCATTTCAGTTCAGGGACATCATCTGGCATCTTGAAATCAGCTAAGGCGACTATATTTACATTATAGACATGCAAAAATGCTACAAATCAGGGTGTTCTTTTCTTAGTACAGTGAGTTGTTAAACATTTACCAGCACACCAGTGTTTAAGAACAACCCTTGTTTTATAGGCAAGTGGCTAGCAAGTGGCCACTCTTTTTTTGTTTTTTAATACAGAGACAGAGAGAGAGTCAGACAGAGGGATAGATAGGGACAGACAGACAGGAACAGAGAGAGATGAGAAGCATCAATCATCAGTTTTTCGTTGTGACACCTTAGTTGTTCATTGATTGCTTTCTCATATGTGACTTGACCGTGGGGCTATAGCAAACCAAGTAACCCCTTGCTTGAGCCAATGACCTTGGGTCCAAGCTGGTGAGCTTTGCTCAAACCAGATGAGCCCACGCTCAAGCTGGCGACCTCGGGATCTCGAACCTGGGTCCTCTGCATCCCAGTCCAACGCTCTATCCATTGCGCCACTGCCTGGTCAGGAGCAAGTGGCTACTCTTGAGGGATGGTGTGCTGTGGCTGAGGACCTGTGACAGATGGCTCCCCCGGCAATCAGTCTGTCCTTGGGCTGCCACCAGCCTGGGATGCGTGTGGCCAGTCAGCGAGTACCCATCTGAATACACTATGATTAAAATTGAACAAATATGAGTAAGCTGGTAATACCTGCCAGGGAGAGTGCTTGGCATGGGGCAGGAGGGGGTGGGACGGGGTCAAGATGAACTATGCCTTATCTTCTCTCCTTAAACTGGGAAGGATGAACCCCTTCACCAGGACTGAATGCCAGGCCCCCAAAGTAAGTGGGGCTTGGGCAGTGTCCTCTGGAGGTCTGAGAGAAGAATGATTCATTGCAGATGAGGAGATATAGCAATGTTCTCCCAGGGTGGGGAACCCCGGTGAGACTTGAAGAGCAGTAGGCTGTCAGTGGGAAGAGAAAGGCAGAAGAGAATTCTCGCTAGGGAGACAGCACAAGCCAAAGCCCAGGAGCATGAAAGCATGAGGTGTATTTAGGGACTGACAATGGAGTGCACATAGCAGTATCGAATGTGTGCATACCCGTGTGTGTGAGTGTGTGCGTGCACACACATGTGTGCACGTACACACACATGTGTGCATGTGTAGGCATGCCCTCGCACCTGATTACTTCCACCAAAACACTAATTTTGCTCCACTGTATGCATCTTTATGTGAACTATCTCCCAGAGGACATGGAGGATCCTGCTCAGGGGCTTAGCACTGGATTGTTGAATGAATAAAAGTGCCCAGCCCTGTACTCCTGATCCTGAGATTCTTTGATTTCTTCCTTCTCTGCTTGTTTTTCTATGTCCCTGACACCTGCCTTTTTGTTCTGCTTCTAGAGCCCTGATCTCACTCATGGACCCATCAGGCTGATTGGTCTTGAACTCTGCAAGAATGGAAGACAGACACAATGTATTCAGATTAATTGCCTCCATGTTGGCTGATGCCTAAACCACCCACACAGGTGATTTTTTAATCTCAGCTCAACCAGGGAGGAAGACATTCCTGTCTCTCCTCTGCAGCATTGACTCTTGACATACATCCAAGCCACTCTTGCCTTTACTTAATGTACCCCGTGATTTTTTCTTTTCTTTCTTTTTCTTTCCCTTTATCTCTCTCTCTCTCTTTCTTGTTCTTTCTTTCTATTTTCTTTCTTTCTTTCTTCCTTTCTTTATCTTTCTCCCTCTCTCACTCTCTCTCTTTTTTCTTTAATAACAAACTCCTTAGCAGGACTCCCAGAAGTCTCCATATACCTTTATATTTTATTTTAAAATTTTTTTTTATTAATTTTAATTTATTGTGTTAACATGAATTCAAGTGTCCCACTCAATATAATTCCCTCAACCCCACTCCGTGTCTCCCATTACCCCTCCCTTTACCCCCTCCCCCTAACTTTCTCTTCCCTTCCCTTTGGGGTTTGTTGTCCTGTTATCTCTATCTATGTGTTATGTATATATAATTTCACTAATTATATATACAGAGAAGGTGAAGGCACCTTCTCTGATCCCATTCCCTCATCCCCCTTCTCTCTGAAAGCTGTCCCTCTGCTCCCTGTGACCCCACCTCTGCTTCTTTTCCATTCCTCAGTTCACTTTGGTTCATTAGATTCCACATATAAGTGAGATCAAATGGTATTTTTCTTTCTCTGCCTGGCTTATTTCACTTAGAATAATAATCTCCAGGTCCATCTATGCCATTAAAAAAGGTAAGATTTCCTTCTTTTTGATGACTGTGTAGTATTCCATTGTGTATATGTACCACAGCTTTTTAATCGACCCGTACACTGACAGACACTTGGGCTGTTTCCAGATCTTGGCTATTGTAAACAATGCTGCAATAATCATGGGAATGCATGTCTTCTTCTGAATCAGTGATTTGGTATTCTTAGAAAATATTCCTCAAAGTGGGATAGCTAGGTAAAAGGCCGTTAAATTTTTATTTTTTTAGGAAACGCCATATTGTTTTCCACAGTGGTTGCACAAGTCAGCATTCCCACCAGCAGTGCAGGAGGGTTCCATTTTCCCCACACCCTTGCCAGCACTTATTGTGTGTTGATTTTTTTTTTAAAGGGACAGAGAGAGAGCCAGAGAGAGCGATAGATAGGGACAGACAGACAGGAATGGAGAGAGATGAGAAGCATCAATCATCAGTTTTTTGTTGTGGCATTTCAGTTGTTCATTGATTGCTTTCTCATATGTGCCTGACCGCGGGCCTTCAGCAGACTGAGTAACCTCTTGCTCGAGCCAGCAACCTTGGGTCCAAGCTGGCAAGCTTTTTACTCAAGACAGATAAGCCCATGTTCAAGCTGGTGACCTCGGGGTCTTGAACCTGGGTCCTCTGCATCCCAGTCTGACACTCTATTCACTGCACCACCGCCTGGTCAGGCTGTGTGTTGATTTGTTAATGAGCACTGTACTTACATGTGTGAGATGGTGTTTCATGTGGTTTTAATTTGCATTTCTCTGATGATTAGTGACTTTGAACACTTTTTCATATGCCTATAGGCCATCTGTATGTCCTCTTTGGAGAAGCATCAATTCAGTTCCTTTGCCCATTTTTTGATTGAATTGTTTACCTTCCTGATGTTGAATTTTAAAAGTTCTTTATAAATTTTGGTTAATAACCCCTTATCAGACTTATTGGCAAACATTTTCTCCCATTGTGTGGGTTGTCCTTTTATTTTGTTCATGGTTTCTTTAGCTCTGCAAAAGCTTTTTAGTTGATATAGTCCCATTTGTTTATTTTGTCTTTTATTTCACTTACCTGTGGATTTAAATTGGCAAAAATATTGGTATGAGAGATATTAGGAAGTTTACTGCCTATGTTTTCTTCCAAGATGTTTATGGATTCGGACTTACACTTAAGTCTTTTATCCATTTTGAGTTTATATTTGTGAATGTTGTAAATTGGTGGGGTAGTTTCATTTTTTTTTTTGCATATACCTGTCCAATTTTCCCAACACCATTTATTAAAGAGACTTTACTCCAGTGAATGTTCTTACATCCTTTCTGAAACATGAGTTGACCATAAAGGCATGGGCTTATTTTTAGGTTCTCTGTCCTGTTCCATTGGTCTGTATGCCTGTTCTTATGCCAGTACCAAGCTGTTTTGATTATTATGGCCTTAGAGTATAGCTTGATATCAGAAAATGTGATGCTCCTACTTTATTCTTCATTTTCAAGATTGCTGAGGCTATTCGTGTTCTTTTTTAGTTCCATATAAACTTTTGGAATATTTGTTCTATATCTTTGACATATGTCATTGGTATTTTAATAGGAATTGCATTGAATCTATAGATTGCTTGTGGTAATATAGACATTTTAATGATGTTTCTTCTTCCTATCCGTGAACATGGTATATGCTTCCACTTGTTTTTATCATCTTTGATTTTTTTCCCCAATGTCTTATAATTTTCTGAGTACAAATCTTTTACCTCCTTGGTTAAATTTACTTCTAGGTACTTTATTTATTTATTTTTTGCAATTCTGAAGGGGATTGTTTTCTTCATTTCTCTTTCAGACAGTTTATTGTTGGTTTATAAAAATGCCACTGATTTCTGAATATTAATTTTATATCCTGCCACATTGCCAAATTCATTTATCAGGTCTAGTAGCTTTCTGACTGAGACTTCAGGATTTTCTATGTACAGAATCATGTCATCAGCAAATAATGATAGTTTTACTTCTTATTTTCCACGTTGGATGCCTTTTATTTCTTCTTGTTGTCTGATTGCTGGAGCTAGAACTTCCAGAACTATGTTGAATAAGAGTGGTGAAAGGGGGCACCCCTGCTTTGTTCCGGATCTCAAGGGGTTGCTTTTAATTTTTGTCCATTGTGTATGTTGTTGGCCATCAGTTTGTCATAGATGGCCTTTATTATGTTAAGGTATGTTTCCTTTATTCTCACTTTGCTGAGAGTTTTGATCATAAACGAGTGCTGGATTTTATCAAATGCTTTTTCTGCATCTATTGTTATAATCATGTGATTTTTATCCTTCCTTTTGTTTATGTGATAAATAACATTGATTGATTTGGGAATCTTGTACCAGCCTTACCTCCCAGAATAAATCTCACTTGATCATAAGGTATGACTTTTTTACTCTATTGCTGGATCTGATTTGCTAATATTTTGTTGAAAATTTTAGCATCTATGTTCATCAAGGATATTGGTCTATAATTTTCTTTCTTTGTGTCTTTACTTGGTTTTGGAATGAAGATGATGCTTGCCTCATAAAAGGAGCTTGGAATTCTTCCCTCCCCTTGAATTTTTTGAAATAGATTGAGAAGGATAGGTGTTCGTTCTTTGTATATTTGGTAAAATTGACCTGTGAAGCTATCCAGTTCGGGACTTTTGTTTGTTGGGAGTTTTTTGATAGCTCTTTCAATTTCATTTGTTGTAATCTGTCTGTTTAGGTTTTGTGATTCTTCCAGATTGAGTCTTGGAAGATTGTATGTATTTATTCATTATGCCTAGGTTGTCCAATATTTTGGCCTATCTATTTTCATACAATACTTTGTATTTCTGCAGTGTCAGTTGTTACTTCTCCTTTTCATTTCTAATTATATTTATTTGAGTTTTCTCTTTTTTTTTCTTGATGAGTCTGGTTAGAAGTTTGACAATCTTGTTTACCTTTTCAAAGAACCAACTGTTGGTTTCATTGATCTTTTGTTTTTTTAACTTCTATCTCATTATTTCTGCTCTGATCTTTATTATGTCTTTCCTTCTACTTCATCTGAGCTTTATTTGTTGTTCTTTTTCTAGTTCTTTCAGATGCATGGTTAAGTTGTTTATTTGAGCTCTTTCTTGCTTCTTAAGGTATGCCTGTAATGCTATAAACTTCCCTCTCAGAACTGCTTTTGCAGTGTACCATAAATTTTGAGTTGTTGTATGTTCATTTTTATTTGTTTCAAGGAAATTTTTGATTTTTTCCTTGATCTCATTGTTAATCCACTCATTATTTAATAACATACTATTTAGCCTCCAAATGTTGGAATGTTTTTCAGTTTTTCTATTGTAGTTGATTTCTAGTTTCATGCCATTGTGATTAGAGAAAATTCTTCATATGATTTCAATCTTCTTAAGTTTATTGACACTTGTTTTTAATCCTAACATGTGGTCTATTCTAGAGAATGTACCATGAGCACTTGAAAAGAATGTATATTCTGTTGCTTTGGGGTGAAATATTCTGAAGATACACATTAAATCCAGTTGATCTAGTGTTTCCTTTAAGGTTGTGTTTCTTTGTTAATTTTCTGTCAGGAAGATCTATCCATTGATGTTAATGGGGTATTAAAATCCCCTACTATTATAGTATTGCTGTTGATCTCGCCCTTTCTGTGCATCAAAATCTGCTTTATATATTTAGGTGCTCCTATATTAGGTGCATAAATATTTACAATGGTTATATCCTCCTGTTGGTTTGTCCCTTTATCATTGTGTAGTGACCGTTTTATCCCTTATTATAGCCTTTGTTGTAAAGTCTATTTTGTCAAATATAAGTATTGCTACCCCAGCTTTCTTTTTCATTTTTATTTGTGTGAAATACTTTTTTCTATCCCTTCACTTTCAGTCTATGTGTATCTTTTGTTTTGAGGTGGGTTTTTTGTAGACAACATATGTATGGGTCTTGTTTTTTTATCCATGTAGCTACCCTATGTATTTTGATTGGAGCACTTAATCCATTTACATTTAAGGTTATTATTGATATGTATTTAATTATTGACATTTTATTCTTTAAATCTACAATCTTTTTTTAGATTTTTTTTCTTTACTATTTTACAGCAAGCCCCTTAACATTTCTTGCAGTGCTGATTTGGTTGTAATAAATTCCTTGAGTTTTTTTTTTTTTTTTTTCCTGGGAAGCATTTTATTTCTCCTTCAATTTTAAATAATAGCCTAGTTGGATAATGAAGATTTGCTTGCTTTGCATCACTTTGAATATTTCTTGCCAACCTTTTCTGGTCTCAAGTGTTTTTGCTGAGAAGTCCGATATCATCTTTATGGGGTTCCTCTGTAGGTAATTAAGTACTTTTGTCTTGCAGCTTTTAATATTCTTTCTTTGTCTCTTAACTTTGGCACTTTAATTATGATGTGTCTTGGTCTAGGCCTCCTTGGGTTCCTCTTTAGTGGGACTCTCTGTGTTTCTTGAACTTGTGTGACTTTTTTCTTCATCAATTTAGGGAAATTTTTAGCTATGATTTCTTCAAACATGTTCTCTATCCCTTGTTCATTCTCTTCTCCTTCAGGAACCCCTATGATGTGGATGTTGTTTCTCTTCATGTTGTCACAGAGCTCTCTTAGATTTTCCTCAGTATTTTAGAGTCTTTATTTATTTATTTATTTATTTGCTGCTCAGCTTTCATGCTTTTGTTTATCTTGTCCTCTAAATTGCTGATTCAATTCTCTGCTTTATCCAGCCTACTGTTTATTCCTTCTGGTGCAGTCTTCATTACTGATATTATATTTGTCATTTCTGACTGGATCTTTTTATGACTTCAATGTCCTTTTTAATGCTTGCTGTCTCTTTATTTAAGTGCTCATTATGTCCATCCATTGTTGCTCTAAGATCCTTGAGCATCTTAAAAGTCATTATTTTAAATTCTGCATCTGGTAGTTTGGTTAATTCCATCACATTCAGTGCTTTTTGTGGGGATTTCTCTTGTTGATTCATTTGGGTCGCATTTCTCTGCCCATTTTTGTCCGTGTATTAGGTAGCGCTGTCTGACTTTGAAATTATTTAGTATCTTTGTGAAGAAGATGGGCTCAGTGGTACTGAACTCCAGGCCACCTGTTTTCCTTGTTCTAGGAATGCTTCTTGAGGGTACTATTTTCACTCTTGTTGTATGTGAGTATTAGATGCAGTTGGTCCTTTCATGGGTATGGTTATCCCTTCAGGCTGGCTGGTTCTAAGAGTAATCCTTGATCATGTGTATTACACACTGTGCAATGTCTGTCCTTTTGGGTGTAATTATTCTCCACAGTGTCTGGTGTCTGCTATACTCCACCTTTGGGCATGCTGCTTGTGTAGGTAGCTGAGTCTAGGATTGGTGCTCTTTGCCACCCACTTCCAGTTGTGTTGGCTCTAGATCTTCTTGGGTTGGCATCAGCTGTTGTTTGTAACCCGTTGTGGGCTACTTGTCTGCAGCTACTGCACTTTTTGATGTTTGGGTCTGTGTATTATGTGCCTGGGTAAGGTGGGAGGGGCTAACCAGTGTATAAGGATCTACTTCCTCCTGCTTAGAGATGGCAGCAGCTCCATAAAAGCCCTAAGCTCTGCAAGATTTGTCTCCACTTTTTAGCTGTTCCTCATCCTTTTGCAGCTGCCTGGTCACTCCACAGTTTTTATAGTAAAACTGTAGTGTGGGCTCAGACTGGCCTCACTCAAGCATTCCCTCTACGGGTTTCACACTTGGTCAGTTAGGAAAGCTGTCGTTGTGAATAGAACATTAGTGTAACCTCCTACTTCACGGGTCTCTTGGTCAGGAGTTCAGTACAGGGAATGTGTCCCCTATGCCAGAGCTTAGTATCTCAGCCACTACTGGGTACTCAAATTGTATTTTTCCCCAACAAGGTGAGTAGCAGGTTCAGATTAAGTGGGGCCAACAGTCCCCTCTGTAGTAGTTCTTACAGCTGGTGAGATCCTGGTCTCTGGGAGAAAGACTGAGGAACTCCTCTCCTAGGGCTGACTGTGCCCATCCTGAATGTGGCTATGCCCCTTGACCAGATCCAACAATGGACTCACAGAAAACTACACATTAAATGTCCTTGCTCCAATCCTCTCTCCCTTCCCCCTGTGGAATCTAGCTCAGCAAGGCAGGATATTTAGCACCCAGTTTAGCTGACTGTGAAGCTTCACCCTATCCAATGCACATGAACCACTATGCCGGTGCTGATCACAGAGAGTGGATCTCACCTCAGCTGGGCCAGGTGTGGAGAGCCTTTCTTTAGGATACCACTCTAGTAAGGGTTGTTAGGTCCTCAACTGATGCTTTCCGCAGCTGGCCCCTGGATGTGCCAGCCCTAGGCCTCTCTTGCAGGAATTCTCTGCAGACCAGTGGGAGACACTGCCTGTGATAGGCCCTCAGCAACCTACTTGGAGCTACAATCAATTCAGAATTTTGTGGCTGCCTCTGCTGGGCCCAGGTGTACATGGAGATACCCAGCTGTATTCCTAGGCTGGCTTTTACCCACAGTCAGCCTGGGGGAAGGTTTGTATAAAAGGCCAAGTTTCTCTGAGTCCTGCCTCCTGAAGCCTCTGTCTGCTGGCTGCTTTTTGGGCTCAATCATTGAGAAAACCTGTGCTAGAGTCTAGCACATGCAGCAATTCAGGGATTAGGAAGGGTGGTGTGTGTGGCTCTGCCCCTCGGCCCCAAATGTCAGTCTGTCTAGACTTTTTTCACAGACCTTAGTAGGGTGTGACTCCAAAAGTCCAGTGGGTGTGGCTTCTGAGACCCAGAGGTGTGGTCTGACCACTCTCTGGACAGTTTCTCTTGAGTATCCTGTGAGGTAGAAGCACCAATCTTAGAGTAGAGAGTGAGATTGTGTGGGGAAAAGCTCTGGTCTCAATACCAGAAAACTGAGTCACTGACATGATCCCTGCTTCCTGGCCTCTCAGAACAACCCATCACTAAGACTGGGGTAGGAGAGACTCCTGAGGGCAGAGCTATTGCTTTTTCCCCAGGCTGATGCTGCACAGAAGGGATGCTCTGCCCAAGAAAGATGGTGACTGAGTACTGGAGAATGAGTCAGCACAGGATTCTGGTGGATGTCACTGACAGTGTCTCTCCCTGGGCCTCCAACTTTATATTCTTCTCACACAATTCCAGTCCTGTCTGCTCCCCTTCCACTGGAGTCCCGGGTAAGTGGCTGTGAATGAGATTTTTCTGCTTGGGCTCTTTAAGAGGGAGCCTGTGTCTTCGAGAGCTCAGTCTCTTTCTTGCAGACAGAAACCTTGCTCTTTGCACCACCAAATGCTGTCTGGGCACCTCTTCTAGGCTCTGGAGCTTTTGGCTAGGGCTCTGTACCTGGGGCTGAGCAACCATACCTCTCAGGGTAACCCTTCCCACAGTGAGAGTCCCTTCAGACCCTCAGCCACAGCTAGCTCTCGGGAGTGGTTAGCTCTTTCTGCATCTCCACCCGTCCTACCAGTCTTGGTGTGGCTTCTTCTGTGATCCTTGGTTATTGACTTTTCTTCATTTAGTTCCAAGTTGGTTTTTTAAGATGGTTGTTCTTAAATTAATTTGTAATCCAATTTGGTCCTGGGAGGTGGCAGTTGGAACATCCACCTACTCCGTCACCATCTTGGCATCCTCTCCATCAACCTTTATAACCTTTCTCTCATCCACCATGTGCTCAACCCACAGTTCACTATTTCCTAAAAGTGTTTTAGCTTTTTTATATCTCCTGGAATTTGCACATACTGTTCCTTTGCAGGGAATGTCCTTCTTTCTCTTCCCTGACACATCATTGTCCCCATGACCTGGTTTTTGTCATTACACCCTCCAGTTCCCAAGGAATTAGCTACCCACCATCAGAGTTCCCCTAGAACACTATACTTATGACCTGATTTTCTAAACTTTGCTTTAGTTGTTTGTCCATACTTTGCTTTCACTGGAGGTTATGATGATGTCATAACTTTTGAATGTTCTGTCTTTGCCTCTTCCACCCATCCAGCCTTTGGACATGTGTCTGAGCCATGGTAGGTCCTTCAGAAACACTTGTTGGAAGTGGACTTCTTTCCTAGTTCCATTTCAGCTTTCTAATGCCTTGTTTTTGACATGCAGCCTGTGGACAGTCAACACTGGCATCATTTACCTATCAGAACCTGAATTTAAGAAGACACTCTGGGATTTATATAAACTTAAAAGTTTGAGAAGTACTGGCCTAATATTCGAAGAGTTTCTTATGTCTGACCAAACTCTTTGCTGCTTTTAGCTAACAGCTGGGACAAAACACTTCTGGATGGGCCCTTTGTCTTTACAGAGGCTTGAGAATGTTTCATTGCACCTTTGCATGTCCTCAACCAGAATAAATGAGAACAGTTCTCTTAATGTGCCAACCAGCAGGTACTTCTCTTCTAATCAAGTCCATATGCTTTCTGTGACTCTTTCTGGAATGTAAAAATAACCCTTATACCAATTCCTCCTCCTAGTAGCCTTTTCTCTGTAGCCAAGTTAATTCTAAATAGAACATCTGGAAATTCTATTTTGTTGCCTAATTTAAACCAGACTAAAACCAATCTGCATAAAAGTTTATGAACTTTCTGGGGCTTCACACCTTATATTTTTCCAGTTGCAGAAGGCTGCAATTTGGGGCCAGGAATAGGAAGGATTTGGCCATCTCTTTCTCTAGGGTTAGGGGAGAGTGTTTGTGGCTTTGTGTATTGGGGTAGTGAGCCTGGCTGGTGTGTGGCAGGTGGGGTAGACAGAGAGAGAAGTGAGGGAAATGGATAGAGCTGTACTTTCTGGTGCAAAAGTAAATCTTCACATAGATTTAAGGGTCCTTTAACTTTAAGTTGAGGTGGTAGGTGGCCAAAGGGGGCTTGGGGGAGGAGGGGATGCCAGGTAAAGGAAGAAAAATGGACTGTCAGGCAATGGGAAAGGGGAACGAGAAATGAGGCATGCCTCACCAAGAATAGACTGAGAGGTGTATTTCAGCAGTTGCCCATTGGAGCCAATGGCTCAGAGCTTGGGGAGAGGCTAAAAGAGTTCTTGTCTTTGTTATTAGTCTGAGTGGGGACCCATGGATGAACTAATCCTGAATGGAGAGGCAGCCCACACATAAGGTCAGTTTGGACAGAGAGCAGGAAACAAAATCAACTAAATAGTTTTAGAAAGAGTCAACAAAATCCCAGCAGCTTTTTTTTTTTTTTTTTGCAGGGGTAGGTGGTGGGGTGGGAGTAGAAATTGACAAGCTGATTATAAAATTTATGTGAAATAATAAACCACCTACACTAGTCAGTGAAGTTAGCGGAGTCACAGAACCTAATTTCACGATGCTGTAAAGCTCCAGCGATGGAGGCAGTGTGGTACAAGTGATAGGATGGGCATATGGATGACCAAACAGGAATCAGGTGCTCAGACAGTGTTGGAAGGGCAGGTAGAACAGGGTCAGAATGGGCCTCCAGGAATGAGTCTCAGAATACCATACTGTGAGACCCATCCTCATGGGAGTGACTGCCTCTGAGGCCACCAAGAAGTTGCTGTGACCCAAGAATCAGCTGAAATTGTGAAGCTGCCTCCACCACTCCAAGTGTCTCATGATGCTCAAGAACCTGAGAAAGGGACTCAGGAATGCTGCTGCAGAAATTCTTTGCTCTGTGGTTTTCTTTGGCAGCAGAGAAAAATTGGGGGAAGAAAAGAAAAAAACACTCAAAGATGCCCCCATTTCATTCCTGACTTCCAGATCTTGACAAAACCCAGATTGCTTCGTATACTTTTATTGTATGTGATTCTGGAAAATGTGCTTTTCATCCTTCCATCCTCCACTATATAGGAATCACTCAAGAAATGGAGTAAAGGAGGCTGAGAAATGAACTCGTAGCACCTGCCACCTTTCATGACTCTAGAACTCTGGATGCTGAGGTGATGTGTCCATTGTTCAGAGCTCATCTTTTGATGTTTCTGACAGGCAGAGCTTGGCACTGGGTGTCGCAGCTGCCGGGAGGTGGAAGAGAAAGCTCCAATAAACGTATTAGGCCACATGCAGCAGGCTTTCTGCCAGGAGTTTGTATGGATTACCCTGCCAATCCTCATGACACCCTGACAAGAGAGGCATTGTCATTCCCCCATGCTATACATGGAGAAACTGAGGCTAGAACAGGTAGGTGACTAATGCAAGGTCATGTAGCTAGTAAGTGGCAAACTTGGAATTTGAACTTAGCTCATCTGACTTGAAAGCTTGTTCTTTTCTGTTTTACCATGCTGCCAGAAAATATACTCCCGGAAGACATTACAAAAAATGGAAAGAAAAGAATACCCAGCAAACATGGGTAAGACTTGTTATAATACCCTTTGATTGAGGGATGGGGAGGAGGCCACAGAAGTTCCTTTATGTCTTGCTTCCCACTGGGAGGTGTTTTCTGTTGTCTACCAGAGGGTCACTAAATCCTTCTAAAACTGCTGTATAGGTCCAGTTAGTATGTGGTCACTTGACTGTAATGGATTCAATTAACTTTTCAACATGGCAGGTGTAGTAGGTTAAATTGTGTCCCCCGAAAAGTTATGTTTAAGTTCTAAATCCTGGTACCGTGAATGAAATTATATTTGGAAATATAATTACATTTACAGATGTAATTAAGTAATGATCTTGAGATAAGAACATTCTGGAATAAAATGGGTCCTAAATCCAATGACCAGTATCCTTATAAGCAACAGAAAACGAGGAGTCACAGAGACTCAGGAAGATGGCCATGTGAAGATGGAAACAGAGGTTGAAGTGATGCTGCCACAAGCCAGGAAATGTCAGGAATCTCAAGAAGCTGGAAGAGGCAAGGATGGATTATCTCCCGGAGTCTTTGGAGGAAATGTGGCCCTTGAATGCAGACTCTGACCTCCAGGATTATCAGAAAATAAACTTCTGTTGTTTTAGTTGCCAGTTGTAGTAAGTTGCTAAGGCAACCTGAGGAAATGAATACAGAGATAAAGTAGAGGCCTCCTTGATGAAATAAACCTTCATTGAGCTTCAATTGGGTTCTCCTTCTAGCATATATAGCCAGTTTGAGGGTACCCTGACCTTTGGAGATTGAGCGCTTGTTTTTTCTTTTTCATGTTTTTCTCCCAAACTTTTAGAGAACTTTTTATGAAAACATTTTTTATTATATTTATTGGGATGACATTGGTTAATAAGATAGTATATATTTAAAGTGTACATTTCTATAATACACGATTTTCATATTGCATTATGTGCCAAACACTCCAAGTCGTATCATCTTCTATCACCATATATTTGGTCCCCTTTACCCTTTGCAACCTTCACCCACTTTTTATTGTTTTTCTTAAAAATATTTTTCCCTTTGTTAGTGTCTCTCTAAACCTCTTGTTAACCTAAGCCCTACACTTTCCAGAAACCATGAAGAAGAGTGGGAAAGCCTGGGTTTTGGAGACAGACAGCTGTGGGTTTAAGTTCTGACTCTGCTGTGAGACCTTGGGCAAGTTGCTTAATCTCTCCAGGCTTTATTTTCCTCCTCTGTAAAAATAGGGATAATATCAACACTCACCTCAGGGGGTGGGTGACTGATGTAATATGCCTAACACAATACAATGTTCAGCAAATAGCTCTTGTCATTCTTTTCCCCTTTCCTTCAAAATCAAAGTTAAGATCTTCTCCTAGGAAGGTTTCTCTGAGGACCGTTAGCCCCAGAGTCCTTTCCCTGCTGCCCTTTCTCCCTGTACCATCGAGCCAGCTTTGAGCATACAATGTGTGTGTTGCTTCCTCAGGTACAATGACCTCACTTATCCCCTTCCCCCAGTCCTGGGGGAGCTGTGGAGCGACCTCCAGCACCACCTCCTTTAACTTTCTTTAGTGGCTCAGTCAGCTTCTAGCACAGGGCTAGCCACACAGAAGGAGCCACGTGGAAGTGTTAACCTGAGTGGATGTCAAGGGGCCTCTGCCCAGCATCAGGACTGCTGTATCTTGACTCTCCAAGCCCCAACTTCTGAGCATCCATATAAAACCCCAACCTGGAAATAATCAAGTAGAAATGGGGTGCCCCAGGGAGAGGCGCATTACAGAAATGGGGAAAATAGCCTGTAAATGAAGTCAAAGCTCATTAGTTCTAACTTTTCTCTCTTGCAAACACAATAATTCTTTAAAAAAAAGGAAAACAAACCCTGTCACTTTTGCCCCATTTTTCAATGGCTTTTGCACAAGCTCACCGAAGAGGAGCCTCATTATGAAGACTTTATTAAGCTTGCAAAACAGACGAGGAAGTGCAGCAAGAAGCTCACAGGGCTAAACTTGCCAAAATAAATGAACAAAGCACATCCTGATGCCTGGGCCCTATGGGAGCAGAAGCCCAGGAGACCTGGGAGACTATTAGGATGCAACTTTATTAATTTTACTTGGGCTCCTGGCAGCCCGCGGCAGCTTCAGCAGCTCCTGGTCAGAGTGCTGATGCCAAGTTCACCTCCTCCTGGGTTCTGACTGGCCATTGGCTGTTCCCCTTGAACGTGGTTGCTGCTGAAGCCCACTTGTTGCTTTTGCTGCAAGGCCCTGGGATCTGAGGCTCTGTTCAGAGGCATCCTTTACTAAGATGAGCTTTTCACATACCTGTGCATGCATAGCCAAGGGTATACTGAGGAGAAGAGGATGCAGGGCAGGCAGAGCGAGAGAAGCCAGAAGGGATGGCTGTGTGTGTCCAGTTAAGATAGGCATATTACTGTCACACCTGACTGCTCTACCATTACCCCACCCTACTCCAAACTACCCCCATCTTTGGAAACAGGTAAACTGGGTATATTATTCTAGGGCCATGTTGTGCTATGGGGAGTCCTTGGGAACGTCACTTCACCTCTGAGACCCAGTGTTCTCACCTGTGAAATGGGGCTGATAGCACTGACCTTGTGGGGTGATCTTCACCTTGAGGATGTACTTGAACTCCAGCCCGGCTCTTGGTATGTAAGGGGTGCCTGCCTGTCACTCCTGCCTGCCTTCTCCTTTTCCTTGCTCATAGGGATGACAGAAGTGCTCTTCAAGGTGCTGCTCTGGGCAGGACTCTGTCAGCCTCGGCCTCTTGTGGCAGCCCAGCTGGTCTGAGTTTCTCCAGACCCTTTCCAGAACATTTTCTTGTTTCAGCCTGTGCTTCTCTGGGAACCCCAAGGTCCCAGTTGCCCTGATACATGCTAGCTAATGCCCTTCAGGGCCTGCCTTCTTTGTGGAAAGATGGCATTATGGAAAGGGGGCCTGAAGTACTTGAGGGTTCCAGGCCCTGAAAAGTTGCCTCCTGCATCTCTCTGGAGCCCTTGAATTTGGGCTGCAATGGGCCAAGGATAGTCTAGGGAAGGGCCCTCTCAGTCCAGGTGGGCAGAGCAGAGAGTTCTAGTAAAGGTGGCCAGCTCAATGGTAGAGAGGGGCTCCAGCCTCCACCTGCTGGCGCTCAACTCTCAGCTCCCATTCTTATGTTCTGAGAGACTTGAAGCAAGTTGCTTGATCTTTCTAAGCCTCAATTAGTCCTCCAGCAAAATGGAAATAGTGACATAGCAATTAAACCAGATAGAGTGCCCAGCACTCAATATAAGTTGTGTTTTTGTATTTGGTTAAAATTAGTTTTAGAGTTTATTTTTAATCAGGATGGACCTTGTTCAAGCTGGCTTTGAGGGCTGAGGGACAGTACACATGAATAAGCGAATCTCCAGGCAGTGCAGACTAGCAGAGAGATAGATGCTATAAGCTAACACAAATTGGGCAGGTGAGAGTAAAGAAATGTGAATAAGGTCCATGAGGGGAGTGTGATTCTGGGTTTGAAGATGGCTTGACAAAAGGGCAGCAGGTATGTTGGACCCATCTGGGTGGTTGCAGGCCTTGGAGGGAACCACCATTTGTACGCTTTTCATGATATCTCACTGCTATTGCACGATGCCCCAGCCTGTGGAAGACTCCAGTCTAGGCAGGAAGGGAGAGAGTAAGGCAGCGATGATGCTGGAATGCTATGGGGGTTAATACCTGGTTCCAGTTTGAGGTTCCTGAGAGAGGTCTCATTCTGCTGGAGACCTTGGTTTCCTCATTCACATGAAGAGGTTGAGTTCCATCCCTGCTCTGAAACTCTAGGTTCTGGGGTAATTAGTTCCAGGAAAAAAGTTCAGGGGGCAATCACAATCATGGAGCAGTGACCAGTGAAGAGGGCTGCAAGTAAGAATATCAGCAGCCAGGCTGGAAATGTGAGGGCTCAAGGTCCTTCAGGAGAACAGGCTGCACATGAGGCTTTAGGCTGATGGAAAGTCCTGGGCTGTAATCCAGGACTCTTTATTTCTCTTTATGACAGATTAGCTACCTTTAGTCATGTGATATGGCTTTGTCACTCAGGATTTTATAAAAATTATGTAACTCCTATTTGTTTTTTCCGGTGGTTATTTCACACCATGGTAAGTGGCATGTGAGATGTGTACTGGGATGTGTGAGAAGAACAAGACAGGACTGGGGGTGGCATTTCAAAGCAAGCAATTTGGAGATGGGGTGGGCAATTAAAGCTAGAAAAATCTACAGGTTAGTCTAAAAAGGAGAGGATGATTTCTCTTCAGGCTCTTAATAACTATAAATCCCACAACCATGGATTCCTGGGAGGAATCCTGAGACCCTGAACTCCTTCACCTCAAGGATGGCAAATCTATGACTCACTTTCCATAACTGCTATTTGCAGGCATCATTAATTGATTATGGCACTCTTTCCTAGTGAGCCAGGATGCAGCCTCAGAATCCCTTTCAATGTAGGACCCAGCAACCCGTTAGCCAGTTGGAGGGAACATGACTTCGCTGAACTAGTCCAATTTGCCTTATTTGTAGTTGGAGAAACTGAAGTTTGGAGAAGGCTTGCAAGCTGCCTCTAAGTCAGTTAATGATAATCTGTAAAATGAGAACTCTGTTCTCTATCTCTGAATCTTTGCTTTGTATACCAAACAATCCTCCTTTAGCTACATCACTTTGAATAAACATAGTCCAAAAAGATGCAATAGCTGTTCATCACCTGCCAGAATTTCACTTAGAATGATGTGCTCAAGATCTATCCATGCTGTCATAAATAATGGTATTTCATCTTTTTTATGGCTGAATAGTATTCCATTACACACACACACACACACACACACACACAGACACACACACACAGACACACACCAATCTTCTTTATCCAATCATTCATGGAAGGACACTTAGGCTGTTTTCATGTCTTGGTTACCACAAATAATGCTGCAATAAATATAGGGAAACATATATCTTTACAAATAAGTATTTTCAAAATTTCCAGGTAGATACCTAGAAGAAGGATTGCTGGGTTATGTAATCTCTTAAATTTTGAGGAACCACCATACTGTTTTCCATGGTGTCTGTACCAGTTTGCATTCCAACCAGCAGTGTATAGGGTTCCTTTATCTCTACATCCTCTCCAACTCTGGTTATTTTTTGTATTATTGATGTGAGGTACAAGGTGATATCTGATTGTGGTTTTGGCTTGCATTTCCCTTATAACTGGTAAAGTTGAGCATCTTTTTATGTATCTCATAGGAAAAGTGCACTTATATGTCTACATGGGAAAAGTGTCTGTTTAGGTTCTTAACCCATTTTGGGGGGAGATCTGTTTTTCAGTTGTACGAATTCTTTATATATTTTGGATATCATCCCTTATCAGAGTTATTTTTTGAAAATTTCTTCTATTAGTTAGTTGCCTTTTTCTTCTGTTGATGGTTTCTTTTGTTGTGCAGAAACATTTCAGTTTAATCGAGTCCCATTCATTTAATTTTGGTTTTACAAGTTCAAGGGGTAGAGTTCACAAAAGACTCTGAGACCAAGGTTTAAATAAGTTTAGCACCTATGTTTTCTTTTATTGTTTTTTTTTTTTATTGTTTCAGGTCTTATATTTAACACATTTTGGCTTGTCAAGTAACAGTCTTGTTTTATTCTTTTGCATATGATTTTCCAGTTTTCCCAACATCATTTATTGAACAGTTTCTCATTTTTCCACTGTATGTATTTGGCTCTTTTGTTGAAGATTAGTTGCCTATGTATGTGTGAGTTTATTTCTGATCCATTAGTCTGTATGTCTATTCTTCTGCCAATACCCTACTACTTTAATTATTTCAACTTTGTAGTATAATTTGAAGTCAGGGAGTGTAATACTTCTAGCTTTGTTCTTTTTTTCTGAGAACTGCTTTGACCAATCTTTGTATTCAGTGGTTTCATACAAATTTGATGGTTTTCGTTGTTGTTGTTGTTGTTCTATTTCTTCAAAAAATGCCATTGGGAGTTTGAAGGGGATTGCATCAAATCTTTATATTGCTTTAGGTAATATGGGCATTTATGTTGATTCTTCCAATCCATGAACATGAAATATCTTCTCATTTCTTTGTGTCTTCTTCAATGTCTTTCAACAGCGTTTTGTAGTTTTCAGTGTCTAGGTTCTTCACATCCTTTAAGTTTATTCCTAGGTATTTTATTCTTTTTGTTGTAATTTTAAATGGAATTGTCTTAATTTTTTTCTGCTATTTTATTGTTTGTATTTAGAAATGGAATAAATTTTTGTACATTGATTTTGTATCCTGCAACTTTACTCTATTTGTTTATTATTTCTAATAATTTTTTGGTGGAGTTCTTAGGGTTTTATGTATATAGAATCATGTTATCCACAAAAAGTGGCAATTTTACTTCTTCATTCCCAAGTTGGATGCCTGTTATTCTTTTCCCTTGCCTGATCACTCTGGCTAGGACTTCCAGTACTATGCACAACAATGGGGGTGAGAGGGGATATCCTAGTTCTTGATCTTAGAGGAAAATGTGCCACAAACATGCGCAGCTAGTAATTCCTGGTCCTGAGTGAGAACTATGCAGAATGAAGAAAATAGGCTTAAAGAGAAATAGAATGGGATCTGGAAGACTCTGCAAGCTGATGGCAAGACAGAGCGCAACAGTCCCCAGTTTGCTTTATTATATAGCCATATGCAAATAAAGAAGTCTTCAAAACAAAGTCACACATCTGAGGCAAAAACAGGAATTCTCTTAAGGCATAAACAGGAATCCATTTAAGGCATAAGCAGGAATCCTCTCACCATGCATAACTGAAATCACCCAACATCTGAACAAAGGGTGAGAGGAAGGGCATATAAATTGCTTCTAGCAACTTAAGCAAGCAAGTGAACTGGGGGGAAGGGATGAGTGGAAATACTAAGCTTCACAGCTAATATGGAGTTGGGGGGGGGGAGAACTTAGCCTTTTGCTAAGCCTTGAATTTACAGAGGCATTTTGCCACTTGCAGTCTCCCACAAAAAATGCTTTCAGTTTTTCACTACTGGGTATGATATTGGCTGAGATTTTGTCATATACGGCCTTTATTATGTTGAGGTACTTTCCTTTTCTACCCATTTTATCAAGTGTTTTAATTATAAATGGATGTTATACCTTGTAAAAGTGGGTTTTTTTGCATCTATTGACATAATTATAAAATTCTTATCCTTTCTTTTTTTCTTAGTGTGGGGTATCACGTTGATTTGTGTATGTTGAATCATCCTTGCAACAGGAAAGGATCTTTAAATGGACCTTTTGTCTAAAATATGTGTCCATGGGAAGTTGGAAAGATGCTGTGACTCAGCTCCTCTACAAGTGGCTGACCTCCAATGGGCTAATTGCATTTGGAAAACTGAGGATTCACCCTGGTCTTTCTTTCAACAAAGTACAGTTGCTGCTTTCAGGAACCCCAGCTCAGGCCAGTTCAGCCCAAATGAGCAGCCTCTTATCTAGTAGAGTGTTCCCTTGGGAAACTCATTTTAGCATTAATAGTAATGACACCACAAATTTTTCTTAAAATTCTGTTATTTTCTGTGGTCATATCTGATCCTAACTTTTACTAATTCTTGTTGGAAACCCATTTCACAGGTGAAAATACTGACTGCATCAGAGAATGTATGAGGTTGGTCTGGTTCACTCAGCAAGTTGGGGCCAGACAGAGGAGTAGGGTCTCAGGAATGCTAGAGCCACCTTTCCCCTCAAGCACCATCGCAGGGAGAAGCCTACACTAAGGCACAGTATAATTTTCTAACTGTGGTAGCTATTCCTTGAATAATTCCCATCTCACACAGATGTATAAAATGACATGAAAGACATGAAAGTTCAAAGTTGATTTGGTGCATCATTCTGCTTCAAGGTAGGTAGTCTTCACTTACTCTGTGCAAGACAGAAGTGTCTTTTTTATTCATTTTCATTTTAAAGAGTGTCAGTGAAAGAGAGTCCCTAACATTTGTGGGTCAACCAATTTAGCACTTAACAACCCTCATGGTCAGGAAATTAATCCTGACATTTAACCTAAATTCTCCTTGTTGACTATTTCCTCCTCCATTGGGGACTCAGTGCAGTGAGAGAACAGCTGCTCACCATTCTTTCTCTGCTTACCTGCTCACAGATGAAAATTGCCACAATGCTATTTTTTATCCTTTTCTGCAGGTCCAAGAGTAGTAATTCACTTGGGGGTTTTACCTTTCTTCATAGGACCTGTTCGTAAACTTATTCTAAATCTTTTCCGTATTTCTCACATCATTCTTAAATCAGGATAGTTCAAAGCAGTCTTAATTCAGTTGGTTTGTCTTATCCCAGAACATGTACACTATGTACTTCTCTCTACTTCTATGCAAGCCCCTCCATTAAAAACAGTCACACAGAGGACTTATATTATACTTGTGGTCCAGTGTAGTTCTCTGTTTATTTTCCTGCCCTTAATATGTATTGTGTGTGTGTGTCCTATTATTTCTTTATCCCAACTCTAGATCATATTTGTGTTTGAAAAGAATCTTGCATTTCCTTGTTATATATAATCTTGAAGATTTCAGCCATGTCTGCAATTGGTCCACTGATGTTAAACATTACAGCAGATCTCCCATATTTTCTCTTATACTTATAGATAACTTTAATGTGTATGTTCTTTTGGTTTCAAAATTTAAAAATAAAAATATTAATATTAACTATTTGGACTCTACCCAGTAGGTACAGATCTAAGTTCTTGTTCTCAAAGAGTAAAATTTTTTAACAACAGAAGATGTTTTCACATTACATTTCGAGAGTATAATTATGATAGAATATACTCAGGGGTGGACTGTGTGGTAACAGTACTAACAGTGAACATTTGCAGGGACCAACTGTGTATCAAGCATGTGCTAAACCCATTATGTAAATCATTCAAAACAGGTCATCAGCAAAATAAAAATTCCAAGGAAGGATACATTGGTGAGAGATAAAGAAGTTGGAGAGTGTTTTGGAAGGTGTAAGACTTGAGTTGGACCTAGACCTGGCCCAGGTTTCCAGGTTTCTGGTCTATACCTTTTCCAATACAGAGTCCTTGCTGGATTTGGGAAGGTTAACATTGTTTGAGACAAGAAAATTGATAGACATGCTTAGGTGGAGAAGTCTTGTTCATATTATAATGGTACGTTATTTAGCAGATGACCCTTGTCATTAAATTATGAGGGGCTGGTAGCAGAGGTGAATTTTGGGCAAGAGTAGTTTAAAAAGGGCATGACCAGATTTTACAAAATAATTTGCCATTGACAAGAAGGCAACAGGCAAGTGATTGTAGATAAAATTCTGTTCTCTCAAGAGCCCACATAGCTGGGTCTATATCCATCCATACATGTACTCCCAAACAACTTAAGAGTGAGAATGTCTGCATTTTTTTGCAAATTAGAAAATGATACTTGAAGGAATCAAATGTCAGGCCTTCAGATTCAGCCTCCAGCTCTGGGAGCAGAATTGGAGCAAAAGCCCTCCGACGAAGTCAGTAGGAAGATGAGGGCCTGTGTGGAGCTGGCATGGCTCCTGAAGCACTAACCTTCTACAGGAGAGAGATACTCAGACACACTTCCTCTTGTGACACAGACGGCTCTGCTGGGGCAGCAGCTCCCAGCAAGAACCTCATTCTGAAATGTTATCGATTTAAGCCACTTTTTCTGTACTAAGCACCCCAAAGAAGAGGGGTGACTCTCCCTCCACTAAACTGTGAACGATTAGATGAACTAGGCATGAAAATTAGCCACAAGAGGTATGGTGAGAGATGTGTAACCATCAGGGTTTTCTATGTGATAATATTCTTTCCATTTTTTCACCCCAGATGAAGGCAACTTTTCTCTCCTCTGAACAACCCCTACTTAATAAATATGTATAATGTGTCTGACGTTTTCTCTTCAGCTGCCATCTCCTAGAGGGCAGATTCATCTCCATGGCTATTTTAGCATTTCCCACAGTGCCTTGCACAATAAACACACCAAATTTTTTGACAGACGAGAGATTGAATGAATGAACATGTGAATGTTGGTACTACGAGTAAGGCTGTAAGTGTCAGAGAGGGGAAAGTTTAATTAATAATTTTATTTAGCTAATATTAATTGGGCACCTACTATGTGTTAGGCACTTTCCCAAGGGCTAGGGCTATAGCATTAAGCAAGATAAACCCAAACCCTTCCCTCAGAACATTGAATCCTATTGGAAGAGTTGAGCAGCCTTCATAGTAGAGCTGGCTGTGACTTGGCCTTTGAATGTGCAAACAATTTTGGTGGACCGAAAAGAGTGGCAAGGTCATTATAGGTGCAGGTGTGAGTAAAAACATGAAATAAACTATGTATATTTTCATGACATGAAAGTGTAAAATGTGTAAGAGTTGACCTCACTGGAGATTCTGTTGTTACTCCTTTAAGATACCTTGTTAAAAGAAGACCTTTGTGGGGTCTACTGCACTGATTCCAAAATAATGGGGTAGGTGAAAAAAGAAGTAAGTTAGCTAACATTTATTGGGCCAGACTCTGTTTCATTGACTCTGCACAGTGGCCATACATGTTGATTATTGCTACCTTTGTTTTGCAAAGAGGAAACATTTTCCCAGAAAGGATGCATAACTTGCACATGCTCATGTAGAAGGATTTGAACCCAGTTCTCTTTGACTCTCAAACCCATGCCTTTGACACTTTACTGCCACGGACCAGCATGACTAGTAATTGTCCAGGTTCTGAGTGAGAATGGTGCAGAATGAAGAAATGAACTCAAAGAGAAAAAGGAAGGTATCAGGATTCTGGGGTTAGGAGGTCTCTGCACTGCTGATGGATTGCAAGAGCAAAGCAAAGCCCCCAGTCTGTTTTATTATATAGCGCAGAGCCATATGAAAATAAGGAAATCTCTGATACAAAGTCACACATCACCAAGGCAACCCAAGAATTATCCCAAGTGCAGAAAACCCTCCACCCTGCATAACTGAAATCAACCAACATCAGGACAAACAAAGGGTGAGAGGAAGGGCATGTAAATTGCCTCTAGCAACTTAATCAAACAAGTGAGGTGTGTGTGTGTGGGGGGGGGGGGCGGCAAGTACATATACTCAGCTTCATGGCCAATATGGAGTTATGGGGAAGAGCTTAGCCTTTAGCATAAGACTTAAACTGTGAGGGCTTTGCCAGCTTGCAGTCTCCCACACTTTACCACTAAAGCAAATGTTCAAGTAAACAGACAAGTAAGTCAACTGCCTAAACGAGTCTTCTCTTGTGACTCTCTTGGCCCCTGGTAACTCCTTTCTGGGGTCCTCCCAGGATTTGAGTTCTGGCCATGCCATGTCGATGTTCTTCCTCAAGTTCTCTGCACCAGAGGACAGTGGCTGGAAGTTGGATGACTTTGTTCGAGGCTCCTGCCTATTCCCGAACGTCAGCTAGTATAGCAGGGAGGCCCAGGGGAACTCTTCCAGATTGGGCTGATGGTGCTACACCTGAGGACAGCCGCAGGGGAAATAGAATGGGAGAGTACTATTAATAAAGATGGGAAATAAGTCACCAGAACCACAGCGAAGTCAAGAGGACATTGGAAAAAATTCTGTTCAAGTTTCCTTAAAATGTTTGGATGACATCATGGGGCATTCCCATGGATGTCCTGGTGGCTAAACCCTATGCAACGTTTCTTGTCTTCCTATAACCCTTGAGTGCTCTCATTTTCCATTCTCTTTCCAGAGCTTTGACCTGATCCACCTCTTTAATTTCATTACCCATAAGACCGGCTGAAGTGTTATATATACACTGTCTCCCTAACCTCCTGGTTTTAGCATTGCTGGGTTTAAACTGCAGTCTCTTTTACAAATAGGAACTCTTATCATCTGGAGGGACTGCTCCCTGTTCTCCAGCCACACTCTAATTCCTAATCTCCCTCCATCCCCCGCAGATGAGTGGAGCCGAATGACTATGTTTTCTCTAGTAGAATGTGAGCATAAGTGATATGGCCAATTTCATTTAACCACTGAACATTCCACTCTTTTCTTCTGTTCCCATGGGCTGGAATGACAAGGATCAGGGAAGCCTTAGGGCCCACTTGTAAAAGATGGCAAAGCTTCTGTTCACCTGGACCCCCAAATGACTGCACATGGTAGAACTGCTCAAGAACATGGGGTTTGTTTCTATAAATTTGGTTGTGCTTGAGTCATTATATGGCTTTGGTGTGTCAGTTATGGCTGTTTTATCCACCCCGACTAAATTCATTTCCTATGGCTGCCATAACAGAGTGCCACAACCTGTGAATTATAACAACAGAAATTTGTTCTCTCACTGTTTGGAAGACTAGAATTCTGAAATCAAGAGGCTGATATGGTTGATTCCTGCCAAGAGCTCCATGGGGAGACTCTGTCCTATTCCTTTCTCCTGGATTCTGGTGGTGGCAGGCAAGCTTCGCCATTCCTTGGCTTAAAGATGCAGCATCCTGGTTTCTTCCCCCCTTTTTATTGGGTACTCTCCCTCTGTCTCTATTCCTTCACATGGCCTTCTCTTCTGTGTCTCTCTCCTCTTTTAATAAGGACACCAGACATATTTGAGCAAGGGCCCATCCTACTCTAGTATGACCTTATCTTAATTAAATTGGTTATATATGCAACCATCTTATTTCCAAATAAAGTTACATTCTTAGTTACTGAGGTTTAGAACTTCAACATATCTTTTTTTGAGGGAGGGCAACATTCAACTCATACAAGCAATTAATACAAGCAATAAAATATACAGAAAAATACCCCAAATAATATAAGTATGGTAGAGTCTTACAACACCTTAGCTTTGGCCACAGAGGCTGACTGACTCCCCATTTATCATGAGGTAGACTCTCAGAAGCTTTCTTCTGGACCTTTCCTGGAAAACAGGCCCAACCGGCCTTTGCTCTCTGAGATTCTGGGGTCAGGTAGTCGAGCCTGAATCCACAGGTAGATTTAAATGGCTTCATCAGTTAAATGTCCTGGGTCTTTCAATTTTCTTATCAGCAAAATGGGAATAATGATGAATATCTTATTTATTTTACAGCACTTCAAATAAGGATCAAATCAGTACATAGTACTAACAACTAGTGGTCCTAAGTGCTTTATAGTTTAGCACAAATGCATTTGTTTTCGGTTGGTATTATTTTGTTATTTGGCACTCAGATGTACAAAATTGTGTTGAACAGTTTATGGCAAGCCATGGCAAACAATTTTTGCATACATATTTCTTCTCATTTTATTTTATGTACATTTTGATTAGTTCTCATTTCTTACAACTCATCAGTGGCCCCAGGGAATTCTGCCACTAGAGCTTAGTGTTTCCTTCGAATGGGACTCACCCACTTTCTGTCTGCCCCTGGAATTCCCACAGTTTTAGTGTTACATGATGGGTCATCAGTCTCCTTCTGTCTTTTGTTTTGGGTTCAGAGAGGGATCTAGTCCCTCAAGCCAGTTCAATATGAGGTTCAACTGCTTATTACTGTCCCTGCTTATTACTTCAGTCCCTGCCCCTTCATATAGCTCCAAATAAATGAGGAAATTAAAGAGAAGAAAAAAATAGGTCTATTATTGTAAAATGAAATAAGGAGTAAAGTTGGTGTGCAGTGAAACTTACCATAAATCATGCATCATGTTCAGAGATTGCCTTGAGCTTCCTGGCAGCTAAAGCAAGAAGTACACAAAACAAATGTGATCAACCATGAGCATAAGCAGGTGGCTCCTTGAGACTGGTCCTGCTTTTCTGGCAAGGAGTCCTGAACTTTATACCTCTTGTGATCCTCCATGAAATTCATACATTAAATATAGCAGTGACTACATTGCATACATTTTAGAGCAGGCAGATTCCATTTTCACTTATTACCTTGTACTTCATTATTTTAAATGATGCATATAATGCTCATTACTGTATTTCATTAGGGAATTGCAAATTAAAACAACAATGAGATACCACTACACACCGATTAGAATAGTGTGTAGTAAGTAGTACCTCGTTACCAAACTTACAACACTATATGCTGGTAAGAATGTGGAACAATAAGAATTTTTATTCATCGTTGGTGGAAATACAAAATAGTATAGCTACCCTGTAAGACATTTTGGCAGTTTCTAACCAAACTAAACATATTCTTAGCATCTTATCTACCAATTGTGCACTTTGTATTTACCCAAATAAATTGAAAACCTACGTACATCCATCAAAAAATCTGCACAGAAATGTTTATAGTAGCTTCATTTATAATTGCCAAAACTTGGAAGCAACCATAGTGACCCCTAATAGAGGATTAGATAAATAAACTGTAGTATGTCCCTACAATGGAATATTACTTTGCTATAAAAAGAAATAAGCTTTTAAGCCCCCCCCCCCACCAAAAAAATAAATCATGGAGGATACTTAAATGAATATTGCTAAGAAAGAAACCAATCTGGAAGGCTACCTATTATGTGATTCCAACTATATAACATTCTGGAAAAGGCAAGACAAGGAAGGTGGTGAAAAGATTGATGGCTACAGGGCCTGTGGATGGGGGAGAGTTGAGGAGAGGAAGGGAGGGATCCACAGGTGGTATGCAGACAGTTTTTAAGGCAATGAAGCTATTTTTCTGTGTGATACTCTAATGGACATGCCATTATGTATTTTGTTCAAACTCAAAGAATGTTCAACACAGAGTGAACTCTAATGTAAACCATGAATTTAGTTAATAGTAAATGCATCAATATCGGCTTAACAAATGGCCACACTATTGCAATATGTTCACTAGGGGAACCTGGGGTTTGTGGAGGGGATATATGAGAAGTTGGTACTTTTAATTTTTTTCTGCAAACCTAAAACTGCTCGAAACAAGGTCCATTAATTAAAAACAAAATGATGCATGTGCTCCCAGGCACCCCAGGCAGTGCCACAGTCTCTTCACTCTTCGTCTCATAAATCAAGGTCCTTGCAGGCTTCCAGAGTCTGCCTGGCTTAACCTCCAGTGAAGCCCTCCGCCCCCCAGGAACGCAATCAGCCAAGGGGTATGTGTGCTGGGGGGGGGGCTGGCATAGAAGAAAGGTGCCAAGTCAACATACTAACTCAGAAGTATTGAAAAAGTGCCACGTTTAGAGACATCACTCAAGGCAAACCTTTCTTCCCTTGGGTAGGTTTTAATATGACTTCCATTTTGTAGCTCAGTAAACTGATGCTCAGAGACCAAGTCGCACAACACTAGATAGCAGCGGTAAGATTCAGCCTGGTCCACATGATCCGCCCGCATCATTACACTGATCTGCTTGGTTGGGTGGAGAGGCCGCCCCACCCGGCCCTCCCACACCCACACACCTCCTGTGGTCTGGCTCCCAAAGCCCCGCCCCGTGGTCAGCGTGCCTTCACCTGGCCCATCTCTTCCTGGGCCTTCCCTGCTCTTCTGTGCAAAGCCTCAAATTTGGGAGCTACGAGTTCACAGTTACTTAGCACCAGAAAAAAAAAATTCTCCCTGGATGTCTGTAAAAAAAAATAAAAGAGATATTCTACAGTGTACAGATAATATGTTGTGGAATTGTGCACCTGAACCCTGTGTAAATTTTAACCAGTGTCACCCCAATAAAATCAATAAAAAGGGAAAAAATGATCCAAAAGACCCATCTCCAAAAGTGTACACATAACAATGACAGATGTTTAACAGGCTTGTAGGACATTCCCATAAAGTTATAAACATATCTTTCAGTGGTTACTTAAGATAAACAGATACAAATCGCATATTTTTGGTACAAGAGATAACTTGCTGTTTGGAAGCCAAATAAAGATTCCTGAATGTGTGATGCACCTGAAAAAGATTAGAGATTGTACTGAGGATATTAAAGTTGGGCCAAATCTAACATGCTTTGGTTGGAGTTGTATATGTCTCAGCAAAAAATGGGTTCCATCTCCATACAGGAGACTTGGGACTAGCAGGGACCTGGGAGACATTTCTTCCCAGCCCTACCCTTTCCCCTGTTTGGTGTGAGGCCACAGTCGCTGGGACAGGCTGCTGTGCTCACTTCTACCCTTCTGGTTTCACTTAGCCGAACCCTGCAGAGCACTTCCGGTGAGCTGTGCACTGACCAGGTGCCAAGCACACAGACCTGAACTGGAGAGCACAGTCTGTTGAGAGGAGCAAATGTACAAACAGAGAATTTAATCAAAGGTGATCTTTATGGAAGCATCCTATGATGCTTAAGCCTACGGGCCCTGAGAGCCAGACAGCAGGGTTCAAATCCCAGCCCTGACATTTATTTGCTTTATATACTGGGACAAGTTAATTTACTTCCCTATGCTTCAGTTTTATCATCTATAAAATGGAAGTGATATAGTACCTGCATAGATAATGTAATTTTTTTTTGGTAAATAATTACCCAAAACATACTGGCTTAAAATAACCAATATTTCTAATGTCACAGTTTCTGTGGGGCAAGAATATGAGCATTGCTCACTGGTGCCTCTGACTCCAAGTTTCTCATGAGAATGCCCTCAAGGCACAGGCTGGGGCTGCAGTCTTCTCAGGGGAAGGGTTTACTTCCAAACTCACTCACAGGCTGTTGGTGGCTTCAGGTCCTTTGCTAGAGACATCAGGTCCTTGTCACATGGGCCTATAAGACTCCTTACAATGGCAGCTTATTTCTCTCAGAGTGAGGCAGAGAGAGAGGGAGCATTAGAGGACAGTCTTTTGGTCTTTCTGTTGCCTAATTTTGTATGTGGCATCCCATCACTTGTGCCATGTTCTCTTTGTTAGAAGCTACTCATGGCTCTGGCTGGTTGGTTCAGTGGTAAAGTGTCAACCCGGCATGTGGAAGTCCCAGATTTGATTCCTGGTCAGGGCACACAGAAGAAGCAACTATTTACTTATTCTCCTCTCCCTCTCACTCTTCTCTCTTTCTCTCTTCCTCTTTCCCTTCCACAGCCATGGGTTGATTGATTCGAGTGTATTGGCCCTGGGCATTGAGGATAACTCTGTGACGCTTCCACCTCAGGTGCTAAAAATAGCTATGTTGTGAGCATTGGCCCCTGATGAGGGTTACCAGGTGGATTTCCGTTGGGGTACATGTGGGAGTCTTTCACCCTATCTCCCCTCCTCTCACAAAAAAAAAAAAAAGAGAAGAAGAAGAAGGCAGTCACCAGGTACAGCCCATACTGAAAGGGAAGGGATTCCTCAGGGGCATGAATACAAGCAGGCAGGTATCAATGGGGCCACCTTCAAGGCCATCCTGAGGTACGACCCTACCTCAAAGGACTGTTGTGAGGACTAGCTGAGTTGCCACATGCAAGGTGTTTAGCACAGAATTCAGTTCTTCTGCCTGCAGTGGAAGATGTAAGCTGCTTAGCTCATTAGAATTCTTCCTCACCTCTAAACACTCAGGTACATGAGCACACACTCACATTTCTTACCCTCCTTTCTCTTGTCTTTCTGTCTGTCTCCCTGCACTAGTTTATAAGCCACATTGCCATAAGGGTATTTGCTTGTTGTCTCACACCTAGAAATAGTGCCTGGCACACAGCATTTTCTCTTATAAATAGTTCTTGGATTGATTAACAGGTTGGACTCTACCTCCATTGGGAAAGCAGTAGTGCAATGATGTGATTCCACTATAGCAATGGTGGTTTGATGGTCCTGTTTAACATTCTACTTCTTCTCTACAAGATACCCTGTCCTTTGTGTTAGACCATCTCCAGTACACCCAAACTCCCTGGCTGCTTCTCAGAGCTCATGACCACATTGGCTGACAGATTATTTTCTGCCATGTCTAATCAATTTTCTTCTACTGTAATAGAGCAGGGACATTGGCTTGGGATCAGAAAGCTGACCTGACTTGGCACACAGGGGAAGCATTCACCTTGTGAAGGATAGTTAGTTCTACCTTTGCTCCTGGGACCCTGTGCAGAGGCACAACTAACTCTGAGCATGGCCATTTGTTATCTACTATTGTGCTGGGAGAGGGAAAGAGAGGTGTTGGTTTGGGGGCAAGTACCTGAACTGCAACTGAGCCTGACATGAACTAAAAATTCTTCAACATGGCATGACCTCTCAAGCTTTAAAGTGATGCTGCTCATCTGGGAGAGTTTATTAAAATCATATTTTGATTTAGCAGTGTGGGATGTGGACTGAGATTCTGCCTTTCTTTCTTTTTTTTCAAAAAAGAGGCCAGAAGAGAGAGACAGGAACATGGAGCTGCTCTTGTACATGCCCTGACTGGGGAATGAAACTGGCAACTTTCATGCTCCAGCATGACACTCCAACCAACCAGGCTATCCAGTCAGGGCCTTTTAAAAATTTATTGAGACAGAGAGAGGAAGAGTGAGAGAAGAGAAGGGGAAGAGAGCATTAATTTGTTGTTGCACTCAGTCATGCAATCCCTTGTGTATTGCCCTGACCAGGGATCAAACCCACAACCTTGTCGATTTGGGACGATGCTCTGAACTGACTGAGCTAACAAGCCAGGGCCATATTCTGCCTCTCTCACAAGCTACCAGGTGGTGTGGTGGTGGCTAGTCAATGGGTCACATTTTGATTAGTGGGAAGGAACCAGGGAATCTGTTCTACAGTAGCTCTTCTGTGCAGATATCTGAAAGAGCCAGGGTTTCTACATCTTTTGTGTGGACTGCAGATGAGCAATTAAGGCACAAGCAAATAGATGAAACAAAGCAAAACCCAGTGATACAGAATCAAATGTAATTGAGGGCAGAGATGTGTGCGTGTGGGGAAAAATGGGAAGAGAAGGGATGAAGTATAATTGAATTGAGTCTGTAGGGTGGATCCACTCCTTCCATAAGGATGGGCAGCAGGGGCTTCAGGTTGCCTGGAAAGAGGTTAGGGTTCAGGTTGCAAAGTGTTTTGAATAACAGGCTAACGTGTTTAAATTTGGTGAGGGCCGGGATTGCCAAGCTCAAATGCTTGCAAGGGTTCTTATGAGACAATGAGAGAGGTGGGATCTGTAGTCAACCAGAGTAAGCATGTCTGTCTAAACAAGCAGGTCTCACTCAGCCCCAGCTGATTGTTGGCAAGTGGGACTGTAGCCAGATATGATTTTTCAAACAAAGTCACATATTTGGAGCTTTATGTAAAGTCTTTCCATTTTTAGAAGTTGTGAGTCCAAATAAAATTTATTTGCAAACATATCTGGCTTGAGAGCTTCCAACTCATGGCATCAGATGGAGGCATCCAGTGAAAGTCTAGGTCAGGAAGTTGCCTCCAAAAGGAAATTGGCCTCTTAGAGTGTCCACAGCAGCTGAGAACCCTGGTCAAGAGAGAGTTGCCTTTTCAAGTCTTTCTAACTAGTCATACATATGGGTGATGTTCCTCAGCGGAGATAATTACCGGCTCTAAACACAGAAGACAAATGAACCTTTACCATGTCCCCAAGACTGGCCACATTCTGCATTGTTAAAAGGCATCATGCAATTTGAAGGGGTGTAGTCAGGTAGAGTCAGGGGGATGTTTGTTTACATCTCAACCCTGTCATTTCTTAGTTTGTTGACCATTACAAAGTTAGCCAACTTTTTTTGCCTGAGTTTTTATTTGTAAAACAATCACATAATTGTACCTCTCTCACAGGATAGCTGAAAATCAAAGAAGAACATACAGTATAAGGAAACACTATAGTGCCTTGCATGGGCTAAGTGCTCAATTAATAATGTTTACTATTATTTGCATTATAATCATCATCATCATCATCATCATCATCATCATCATCATCATCATCAAGTTTGGGCAACAGAATATTAGCTTTGAAAGAGTCAGTCATTAGGGAGGATGTAAACACCTCACTTTATAGACGGGAAAATTGAGGCTCAGAGCAAGTGGGTGACTTGGCCAAGGTTCCATGGTGAGACAGGGTCAGCAAGATCCACCAGATCCCACCCTTTGAGCCACATGTGTCTCCCTAGCAATGACACAGGACCTGGCATGTGGTGTTTGTGGAATGAATGAATGAATGAACAAACCGGTAATTATGAAAGAATTAGCCTGTTCCTCTCATTTGTGCTTTTTCTTTGCAATGTTGCTTTCTTGGTTTATTCAAAAGTATGTGGAGATAAGAGGAGCGATATTAATGGGATTTATGGATTTAGAGATTAAGAAGTGGTAAAAAATTCAGGTAATGTTGGAGCTGGTTGTTATTGTCTCTTGAGCTAGCCAACCTCTCCTTTTCCTTCGCTTTCATCCTTCCTTCCCTCCTTCCTCCTGCCTGTCAGACTGCCAGCTATTCTTTTCTTTAATCTGTTTTCATTGAACTACCTACTATGTGCCAGTTTCTTCAGGCATTGTGCTAGGCTCTGGAGATTTGAGATTGAGAAAAACTGGCCTTACCCCTCCTTCAAAGAACTAGACTCTAGATCTCAGAGTCTTAGAAGGAAAAGCCCTAATAATCAAGTGACCTCACAAGTTGGGCCATGCCTTGATGGGCACTGTGGGGGCTGCTCTAAGGATATATGGGTATTGTAGGGAAAAGTAGAGATCTGAGTTGGCCAGCGGCTGTCAAGAAGGGCCTTCCTGCCTGACCTGTGTTGGCGCAGTGGATAAAGCGTCGACCTGGGAACACTGAGGTCGCCAGTTCAAAACCCTGCACTGGTCTGGTCAAGGCACATATGGGAGTTGATGCTTCCAGCTCCTCCTCCTCTCTTTCTCTCTCTCTTTCTCTCTCTGTCTCACTCTGTGTCTCCTCTCTAAAATGAATAAAATAAAATAAAAAAGACATTTGAAAAAAAGAAGGGCCTTCCTGAGGACATGGCATTGAAGCTGAGGGCTGAAGGCCAGCAGGACCTTGTGGGGTGAAGGCTGGGTTAGGGGGGTCATGCTCTAAGCAAATAGGAGAGCCAGCACAGGTGGGGTCAGAGAAGGTGTATGGGATGAGGCAAGGGCTCTGTCATGCATGGTCCAGAAGATTCTTATGAGCTTTTCAATCTTGATCCTGAATGCATGGAAAGACACTGCAGATTTGTGAGCAGATCTACATCGTGAAGAGATTGTTCTGGCTGCCCTCAGAGAAGGGACATCAAGAGGGCTGTGGAGGAAGCAGGGAGATCAGCACAGGAAGAGGTCAGAAGTGACTTGTCGTGTCGTGGAGCCTGAGAGTCATGTATCAAGAGAAATTTGGGAGGTGAAACTGTCAGGATATAGGCAGTTGTTAAATGGTTGTAAATACTTAGAGGATTTCCTCCATCAACTGAATAATCCCCAGGCTCAGCGAGGCAGCTGCTCAGCTTCCACAAAACAGGGCACATCAAGCCCCAAGCACGGTCCCTGGGAAGCCTCTGTCTGGATGCAAACACCAGTTTTCCACGAGTGCTGTCTTGCTAAGGATTGACTGAGTGCCCGTGGTGGGCCAGTGCTGGGGCAGGCACTGAGGGCGCCCTGAACTGCTCACGCTGACGGGACTAGGATGAGCTCTGAGGCTGCTTCCTTCTGCACCAGTAGCTGGATGCTGCTTCTACAATAACAAATATTTGGGGAAGAAACAGAGCAGATTGTATACTTCCAGATGTTTCCAAAGACCCCAGGTCTCTGTGTCCATAAAAAAATTTGTGTATCCTATGGATAAAGGAGGTTTCGTTGTCCTTCAGAAGTTTGTTTTGTAACATGTCAAATCACTATTGATGTGAAGTAAAACTGAGATTTCTTCTGCATGACACAAAACGTCTCTATACTAGTGGTGAGAAATTCAGATATTTTCAAACAGAAAAAGAACTATTTGGCAGTGTTGGGAAGTCATGCAACTTGTAGACTGGATTTTTTGGGTGTTAGCCAGATGGCAGGGTTTGGAGACCTCTGATTTAGCCCTGTTTGTACAGCCATTCTGGAAACCTGGAATGACAGCTTCTCTTTAGGCAGTCAATCAAGGTTGTTGAAATGATAAAAAATGCATTCCCGACCCCCCTTGCTTAACTGCAGGTATTTTGGCGTTTCTTGGCTGCATCACGTTGTCTAGCCCCACTGTGTCCTGGGAACCTGGCTGTCTGGGGAAGGAGGGCACTGACTACTTCCTCAAGTTCTGGGCTGAGACCTGGCACAACTATCCCCCATGCTGCTGCAGGCTCATCCACCCCACAGAGGCATGGAGGGGAAGAGGAGGCGCTGAAGAGGGGAAACGAGACAATCTCTTGAAGTGTTTCAAATACAAGTGTGCTCCCTTTTCTATCAAAGGAGGGCAGATCAGAGGTGAACTTGCCAGTGACTTGTCTGCCTGACCTTACCTATTTAAAAAATGCAGTTTGTGCTTCCAGCCACACTGGAAAGCATTTCCTATCCTTTCTACAGATCCTGGAAAAGTCATAAAGTTGCAAATGTTGTCTCAGACAACTGGGGAAGTGGTATATCCGTGCAGCACAAAGAGCTAAACTGTTTGCAAAACAGAACAAAAAAACATGGACACAACAAAAATATTTATGCGCAGATTTATAAGTGCTCATAAATGGTATTTTTAGAATACTTATCTTAATCTAGATCTATGTCCTTTTATGGAAAATAATTCTAATAATTCTAAATAAGTTAATAAAGATTCCATCACCCTAAGTAAGCTTTTTGATTCAAGGATTTCTTATGAGAGAGAAAATTTTCCTCTCAATTAGGACTGCCAGTATGTTGGTTCCCAGTGAAATTGGGAATTTTCCTCATCACTCCTGTTGTGTGTGGAAAAAATGAAAGAGGAACTCTTTTTACTCTGATTTGTTTTCTTGAGCTCATGTTAAAATATCTTCTTTCAGTGTCCATTTTACATCAACTCCTACAGTGCAGAAGCAAAACCAAGGGGACTTTCCTACCTGACATTCTTGCCTCTTACTGCGAAGCCACAACAATAAGGCCAGGAATACCTAGGTAGAAATCCCAGCCTCCAAAGCATTTGTATCATTTCCTATGATGAATAGCTTAGACAGACGCTCATCAAAATTATTTTATAATTTACCTTATTTGGCAAGACAAATGTATGACATGGCCCCAGAGTCTGCGATTTGTTCATTTGCAGGTATCCTTGCTCATGTGTGTCTGACCATGTTGCCAGCCCCCTCTTTTCTATGTCCACAGGGGTGGAGTGTGGGCTCCTTTGTCATGGCTTCTTGGCCTTCTCACTGCTAACTGGATTCTTTAACCTGGGCACTGTCTACCATGCCCATTCAACTGAGGATTGTTCACATGCTGAAAATTTCCATTCAAGAAAGCAATAGTGTTCTGGGAATTTGAGGACAGTGATGCTGGCAGTGTGCATTGCTGTTCTGATCTCTAAGCTAGGGGACATATGTGGTCAAATGGGCAGGAAGAAATAAGAAAGTCTTTTTTTTTTAATTGGATACTTGGACCAAAAGGTGAAATCACAAAAGACTGCAGCTTGGGAAGCCATTATCAATATGGGTTAAAGAATTCAGAAAGAGTCCTCAGTATAGCAATCTGATCAGCTACAATGACATCACTGCAGTTTTAGGGCTCAGCTAATGACATCAGGGAAAAGGGAAGGCTAATGCCAAACACATGAAATAGCGAACATGTGAACAGGGATTTACAAGCTTAACCCACCCCATGCCAGCTTCCGGTTTTCTGCTGTCTGTTTTTGTAATTTGGAAGAAAGACCAGCTGAAACCACCCAAAGGCCCAAGCCTCGCAGGATCACTGTATGTGGACCCCTTCTGAGCAGGAAGTGTGGCCCGGAGTGAGCAATTCCAGGGTGCAGATGCTGTTGCCCTCCCAGGTCTTAACCTTTCATAGTGGGACAGACAGCCAGGAAAGTAGGAAATTGAAACAAACTATGTTTAGCTGAATCTTACATACCGTAATCTCTTTACCATTTCAAGCGAGGCAGGAATGCTCAGGCTGGATCAGTTCTGGCACAAATCCATTCCAGAGGAGAGTGATTTACAATTTAGCACTGTTCTCGATTCTTCCCTGAGAGTAAAGTTAAATGACCCAAGAAGAACATCACTCTGCACCGGGACTAGCAAGCACAGTCTTCTAAAGGGTGGTCTGGAGCGTAGATTTTCACCAGTAGAAGCTCAAATGCAAGCATCACTCCCAAGTCCTGGTAAGGGTCAAGTCTTGTTCCTGTTTTAAGAGGTCGACAGTCTGGTGAGTTATGAGGTCTGAGGGAGAAGTGAGGCTTGGCCCAGGAGTCTTATGTTTGTTACCTTTTTACCCAGGAACCTTGAATCAATCCAGCCAGTGATATGTCGTGCGCGTCCCACTCTCCTTCGATGCCAAGCCCTGCTGGTGGCGGTGGGCCCAACAGAAAGACAGGTCGACCCTGGTGCGGTAAGTCTGATGTAAAGAGATGCTGATGGTGTTGGTAAGCCTAATGTAAAGAGATGTTGATGGTGTCGTAAGGCGGGTTGAATGGGTGGACCCAGGTGGAGAAAGAAATAGGGCAAAGGTTTGAAACTTCACTGGTGTTTGATGTAGAAGTGAGCCCTTAAAATAGTCTGAGTGGGTTAAAAAAAATAAAAATAAAAAAGGAACCTATTTGACAAGGCTTATAAATAGACGAGTAAGATGTTGAAATTATTTTAAGATAGATGCCTTTTTAAACTGTATTCAGAGCACCTTTTGGGGCACCGCATTGCACAGTTCCTCAAGCAGGAGGCATTTTATCTTCACAACATCTGGAACTGTCAGGAGGGTAGCACTGCAGATCTCAACAGATGCAGGCACTTCTACATGAAAATGCACCAACAAATCACCCTGAACTCTCAGAACAGCACCAGGGTCCCACAGGCAGCTCTGACAAGGACATGGTACTGGCAGGGAGGAAGCTCCCTCTCACCCCTACCCCTCCGCTTTTACTGCTGAATCAACTCTTTTAGGCAACTTTTCTGAATTCTCCACCAAGCGGCTAGCAAGTTTCTTTTCTAGGTTTGTAGGAGGTGATTGACAAGAAAGTTTTTTTATTTTCCTTTCTCCTTCCTTCCTCTGGGTAAAAATTTATCTGCCCCATAAATCTGTAGGTTTGACAGAGTTGAGTAAATTTGTGCTTTTGCTCAAGGGATTTTCAGGCTTACATACTTTGGGTTTTCAGCAGGCTGTTGAGGTTGGGGTGGGGACATGTGGGGGTGGAAACAGGAGCCCTTTGCTACACAAAAGAAGCCAATGTAGCCCCATGCTGACTTCTTACGTGGGCAAAGCCACGTGGCAAAGTCACACTTGACTGGGGTGCCTGGCTGAACTCTGAGCACTTAGCTGAGAAGTGTCTTCCATTCAATACCAAAACAAAGCTGATGATATTTTAATGCATCTTATCAGGAGCAAAGCGTCAAACGTCCTTTAAAAACCTGTGGCTCTTATCTTGCTTGCCCGAGGCGTGTGTGTGTGTGTGTGTGTGTGTGTGTGTGTGTGTGTGTGTGTCTGCATGTCAGAGCTCTATGGCAGAAACAGAAGCAGGGGAACCTGCAAGGGGCTGAGCTGGAACCTCACACCACTTTTCTATTAATTATGGGTATCTAACAAGTACTGCTGATACTAATGGTGGTTACAACAAATACTTAATTGGTTTTACTAAAGTGTTTTGGACTTTGTGGGAAAAATGGGTAAATGAAACTGGCTGCTGGGAGATTTGGGATTCATAAAAATCTCTTTGGTGGACACAAGGACAGAATCTCCCAGGGCAAAAAGAAAGCTGGTGTTATGATGAAATCTCCATCATCATTACTGTTTTGGGGCTGATTTCCTGCAAGCCAGCCAGCATCCTGGTCCTCAAATACATTCTTTAAGTTAATTTCTGGGCAAGTGGAGTTGTGGTCTATGGAACTTGAACAGTGGGTGAAGAAATGTGCCTGGGCATGGTTGGGGGGGTGGTGATGACTTCAGGGTCCAGTATTTAAACATCTGCCGCCTCCAGGAAGCCAGATTTAGCTGGGACACCTCTGTTTGGGCAGGAGGGGCGGGAAGCTCCTGGCTGCCCATTTTGCATAGAAGCACTTGGTTTCTTTTCTCCTCTGCTTTCTGGGGAAGAAACAGCGAATGAGAACAGCAACTGCACAACTCCTACCACCCTGTGGCAACTTCGTGCCATGACAGATACTCCTGAGACTGGGCTCCACTGCCATTCTTGTGAGAGACGTTGCCCAAGGCTCCTGGATGCCCCTTTTAATCCTGTAGTTCACAGTATGGGGACATCCTTAGGGAGCTTTGGAAGTCAACTTCAGCATGCATTTTCAGTGTTTAGAAAATCTCAGAATTACCAGTGCTGGGGCTCTCATTGGTAGAGTGCTGGCCAGGAGACGGAACCAGAACAAGCGCCATCCAGAGCCAAGAGTGACACCCTGAGTCCGAAGCTCACTGTGGAGCCGGGGGCTCAGAAAGGAGAGTGGTCTGCCCACTGAAGCTGACAAAAGTATTTGCAGGGTTCACATTTTCTCCCACAGCCTGTACATCTCCCAAATGTTTCTATTCCATAGCCTCCCTCCACCCCCAATTTTATATGTAGCAGATGGCCTTCAAACAAATCAAGGAGCAGAAGCTGCAAAAAACTTCAAGAAAAAAAAAGACAGTGAAACTCATATATTTCTTCAAACGCCAAGATGAACTACAGATGTTTGCTGAAGGGTAATGGTGCTGCCTACAACTTAAGACTTGACGTAAAAGAGGCATCCACTTGTGTTTAGCATTGGACAAGCTCGGTAGTTGTCAGGGTGTGATTTATGGGGGTTGTTGGTGAGATTTTATGTCACTGGGGACATGGCAATTAAAACACTGCCATTCTGCCTGCCAAGCGTCTTCCTCTGTGGACCCCAGTGTGGAGTACATGGTGCAAAAAACAAGGTGCCACGGCACAGCCAAGCGAGGGTGGACCCAGCTCTCCCCACCGCGGGTCTTCGGTTCTCCAGCCTTCTGACCAGTGTGCCCTCTCTCCCTCACCCCTCTGCAGGCTTCTTGGTCATTGGGAGTAAAGTCTGTTCATACCTGACACCTGCAGTCTGATGAATCTCAAATTAAACTTGACAGAGTTGCTAAAGGAGAAGCAGCTGTCTCCCTCGGAACTGGGCTGCCTGTAGGAAGCAGCTGCTCCTCAGACAAGGGCTTTAAAGGAGACAGAGAAGAGTCTCTGCGGAGCATCACTAACTGAATATAAAGTGTAAACTGGTTGGCCTGAAGAGGTTGTAACTAACACAATGGTAAGTATCTATCTGTATTTGGATTAAGAGCTTCTTTTTCAGGACTTGTAACTTGGTCATAAATAATTTATTACAAACTAAGAACTGAAAATCAGGACCTAGCTGGATGTCATCTCCCCTCTTTCTGCCTCCCAATGCTGATTTTTCACAACGCGAGGAGGGAGATGTTGGGTGCACACACCCACTCCCAAATACAAGATGACATACACCCCCAAGCAGACACAGACACCCACCACACCTACATATGCACAGGACCCTTCCCTGGCTTCTCAGGGGTGGCTCTGAGACCAGTGCTGCTGTCTCAGTAGAAGCCGCAGGAGGAAACCCCAGCAGGGCCTCTGGCCTCTGGTACAGAAATGTGGGGAGCCTTTGAAGTTACCACAACTCAGGTGGAAGCCCCTCAGAGCAGCCCCAAGAGGAAGTCATTCATTTTCAAACAAAGGGGGAAATTCCTCAGCACCCTGGTGTTTCCACTAAAACAAAACTCTGAGAAGTTATCCTCTGGAGGATCAATCAGGCACCAGCTGTTCTCCATCTCCACGAGGTTGTGAGGAGAAGAAACAGGCTGCCCACACTGCAGCATGAAAGGCATGAGCTAGACAGAAGGAAGCATTGTGAGACAGGTATGGACCTTGGCATGGGAACTGGAAGAACCGATGTGGGGTGTTCCCAGGTAGAGGAGGGACAACGTAGCTTTTTAAAGACCTGTTCTATGTCCATCTTGAAAATAGCGAGCCACTGCCCCTTCACTCTGCTGCTGAGTTAGCTGGTGAGCATGCCACATGCAGAGCTCACGGAATGAAAACAGGAGGGAACCTTGGCCCATCCTCTCTGCTTCCCCATTTTAGGCAGAGCTATGCCTCAGAGCTTCTGTGAAGAGGACAATCTTGCTAATTTTCAGAAAATAGATTTCTCCCTCCCTCCCTCCCTCTTTCTTTCTTTCTTTCTTTCTTTCTTTCTTTCTTTCTTTCTTTCTTTCTTTCTTTCTTTCCTTCCTTCCTTCCTTCCTTCCTTCCTTCCTTCCTTCCTTCCTTCCTTCCTTCCTTCCTTCCTTTTCTTTCTTTCTTTCTTTCTTTCTTTCTTTCTTTCTTTCTTTCTTTCTTTCTTTCTTTCTTTCTTTCTTTCTTTCTTTCCCTCCTTCCCTTTTTCCTTCCTTCCTTCCTTCCTTCCTCCCTCCCTCCCTCTCTCCCTCCCTCCCTCCTTCCCTCCCTTCTTCCCTTCTTCCCATCCTCCCTCCCTCCCTTTTCCTTTTCTCCTTTTCTCCTCCCTCCCTTCCTTCCTTCCTTCCTTCCTTCCTTCCTTCCTTCCTTCCTTCCTTCCTTCCTTTCCTTCTTCCACCATGCTAGCTCTTAACCCTTTTTATTTTTACTTGTGTAGAAATCCCTCCTCCTTTGAATCACACTTGAAGACAGAAAGTTCCTCTCATTTCTGAGTTGTAAGTTTGGGTCTTCACCTTCTCTTTTCCCTTTGCAGACTAGCCCACAAGCCCTGATGCTGGAGACACAAAGCTTTGCCCCAGTGTCCTGCCCACAGGCCCACAGAATGGAAGCTGAAAAAGGAGGACATGAATGCAGTTTGATTCATCCAGCACGATTTGGGAAGGTGACAATAGACAGGACAAATAACCATACAGTATCTCTCTGTTGGGGTGCATCTAGTAATTAGGTTCAAGTTTAGAGGGCTGAGTGGATCCTATTCACCAACTCTGTGCAGATAGAACAAATAATAATGGCCTAAAGAGCCTGCAAGGTAGCTAGCCATGGTGAAGGGACTCAGAGCTGGCACCCTTCCATGCAAATGATTAAGTCTGTGACACAGATTTGCTGAGTCCATGGTAAAAGCTACATTCAGATCCAATTGAGTGACCTTGGGCAAGACTCATCTTCTCTGAACCTCAGTTTCCTTATTTTCAAATCATAAGCCCTTACAGGATGGTTATGAGGATCAAATGAAGCTTTGTGCTCAGCACATAGTAGGTCCTCAATAAATGGTATGTTATCTACCATCTGAAGAGACGTTGGAGAAGACATGGATTAAGGCTTTTGGAAGGACATATATCCACATATATTGGGGTGATATATCATAGCCACCATAACAGGTCCTCAAATAGAAAGTGTATCTCAAATAGCACATTCCTCCCCAGGTATGTTTGCACAGCCTAATGGAAGACCAAGAATAACAGGAATATGCTTTAATCTCCATTCAGGCTGCCACCCTCAGCTCACATCCATTCCCTCCCCTTCCCTGTCCTGTGCTCCAGGACCACGGGCGGCTAACCTCCTAGGCTGCCGCCTCTGGCTTCTATCTGGATTTGACCACGTCCAGCATGGTTCCACCTCTCACCAGGTTCCAAGAAAACCATTTTTTTCTGGAGTGAATATAGTTTCCTGCTGTTGCTAATCTTTGTGGCTTTGATTTCACATGGTAGTTTTTAAAATACTATCCATATTTCTGTAAATGATCCCTTTATTAAATTCTCTTTGGACAATCATCTGAATGTGTTTTCTATTTACTGTTGGGAGACATAAACTGTACGACTGGACACATGTAGAATTAATCTAGGAAGACTTCCTGAAGGAAGGTGTGTCTTCTCCAGGGTTTTAAAGGTGAACCAGAAGTTTTTCAATAGAGATATAGAATAGAAAGCTGGTGTTCCCATTAAGGAGAGTGAAGTAAGTAAACATTTAGGAGTTGGATTCTGGGCGGCCTCTTCAGTGGGGATGGTGAGGCCCTGCTCAGCAGTACATCTCTGCAGAATCAGAAAGGGGGAAAATAGTAATACTAAAAATAGACAGCAGCTGTCATTTATTGTCTACTGTGTGACAAGCCTGCATAGGTATTTCCCATATGAGAAATGGAGGCTGAGAAGGGGTAAATAACTTGCCTGAGGTTGCATTATGCAGAGGAGTTAGGAGTTAGGATTTGTAAGTCCTGCTTGGTACCCAAGCAAGGCGCCCAACAGTCCCAGTCTGCACTAGACAAAGGATGTTCCCCAGAGGTGATTTTTAGTTAATGGCAGGAGCTAGTGGGTGGAAGGGGAGAGTTAGTGAAAGTAGACATTAATAGTCATCCTTATTTACATAAAGTTAGTTTTTTTGCCTTGAAAGACCCAGTAATGTTGATTGGTAAGAGTGAAAGCACGTGAGGGAGAAAGAAAGAATGAGAACAAGAACCAACAACTTGAGTCATTTTGTGCGGCAGCAGTGAGGTGGTGTATTCAGTTCACATGGCAAAGAACAATAGCATTTCCACTTGTCTTGGGAAGGTGATGTCATTTTTCCCTCAGATAGACTTACCATTACAATTCTTTTCTGGCTGCAGCTAGTAACAAATACAGGATGTGTTCTTGAAGAACAGGGAACCGTGCTTGGGTAGAGGGTCCAGGGAGAACAAGGTTGTGTCTGGATTCTGTGAGCATGTAAGGAGAGTTCAGCCCCCTGATGGGGCACAGGGATCTTTGGAGGTGTGAACATTGCTGCTTAAGAGATCTGTGGTGAACTCAAAATCAGGCAAGTGTGTGACAGATGGTGTTGCCTGTGAGACTCCAGGATCATCCCACACCCACCAGAATTTCTATGTGACAGCAAGGAAGGTACCACCTATGGAGTGCCTGCTACTTTGCTCCAGGTGTTGCATAGACATTCTTTAAATCAGGGGTTCCCAAACTATGGCCTGTGGGCCACATGCGGCCCCCTGAGGCCATTTATCCAGCCCCCGCTGCACTTCCGGAAGGGGCACCTCTTTCATTGGTGGTCAGTGAGAGGAGCACAGGATGCATCCGCACCCATAGTTCCAATTGAAATACTGGTCAGTTTGTTGATTTAAATTGACTTGTTCTTTATTTTAAATATTGTATTTGTTCCCGTTTTGTTTTTTTACTTTAAAATAAGATATGTGCAGTGTGCATAGGGATTTGTTCATAGTTTTTTTTTTTATAGTCCGGCCCTCCAACGACCTGAGGGACAGTGAACTGGCTCCCTGTGTAAAAAGTTTGGGGACCCCTGCTTTAAATGCTTAGAACTATCTTTCAGAGCAGGTATTATTAATCCTCTTTTCAAGATGAGGAAACTGAGGAGAGATAAATTAAAAGTTCTACAGGGATCTTTAGTGTGAAACTGGCAGGTCTGGGTCCCACAGTGACATTTCTTGGTGTTAAATCCTGAACTGGGCTATAGATGCATAGCATCTGTCTAGAGCTCTGGTGATGCTCAGTAAACATCCAGGGGGCCTGGTATATTCCAGTGGGTGGGGGTCCTAGCTTTGTCATTGAAGAGCTCAGATGGGTTTTTTATGTTCCCCACCACTCCCATGATAATTGTCTTCTGTTTCTCCAACCACAGTGCATTTGGACATGCTATGCCCTCTGCTGCAATGACCTTCCTTCATTTGACCATCTTGATTCCCTCTATCTATCATTCAAGACTCAGCTAAAGCACCACCTTCCTGGATGAGGCTTCCCACCCCCAATCTGGGTGGGGACTCCTCCCATCCCATATGGAGTATGACCCGCACTGATTTTTCTATAATCTTCTGGTAACTTGTCTGCCAACCCATCTACAACCCCAAAATGTGAACTATTCAACAAAAGTGAGTACCTATGATTTCTTTGATTGGTACAAGGGGGATGTGCGACACTGTTTGTTGAATGAATAAGTAACAGAGGCAGAGTGTCCTAACTATGATGGCGAACCTATGACATGCGTGTCAGCACTAACACGAGTAGCCATTTTCAATGACACACGGCCGCATACCAGAGAAATGTGGGGCCACATACCAAGAAGGACGTTTCATTCTCGGCTTCTGCACAGCGAGGTGCAGTAGCCGAGAATAAAACATTTGCTGTAGTGTAGACGCTCTGTGCCGGAAGTCTGTAGGCCAAAAAAACAACAGAACTCTGGCACAGAGCGTCTAGTTCTGGGACTTCTGGTTAGGCCGTTTTTCTCCAAATGACATACCACCCGAGTTATGCTCAGTATTTTGGCGAATTCTGACACACCACGGTCAAAAGATTGCCCATCACTGTCTTAGGATCTCTGGCTGGGGTGTATCGATCTCCATTACCTCTGTTGGGGGCTGGTGGGTCTTCCTCATCATCTTAAGTTTGCTTTGTGCTAGGTTCTTCCACATGTGCTCCTGGAATCATGCCTTGTGGACCCTCAGCAAAATGCTTCTCTATTTTAGTGTAGTTTTTATTCACCAGTTAGTGCCAGTACAGGTGCCCCCCTTGGTGTGCTCTTAATCAATGTTGGCAATTTTGGAAGAGAGGAATGAAGGAGTCACCATTATTTATACAAAAATGGCTGCCATCTTTAATTGGTATTCTGAGGTTTCATTAAAGAGACTTGTAAGCCCTGACTGGGTAGCTCAGTTGGTTGGGGTGGGTTTGATTTCCCGTCCAGGCACATACAAGAGTTGATGAGTGAATACATAGATAAGTAGAACAACAAATCAATATTTCTCTCTCTCTCTCTCTTTATCTTTCTCAATCTCTCTCTCTCTCTCTCTCTTTCTTGGCAATAAAAAATTTTTAAAAAGAAATCTGTAAGGTCAGGGAGAGTTCAGACACAAGCTTAGCTAGAGAAAGGATTTCCCCACAAGACCTGTCTGGAGAAGGATCCAAGCTCTATAAATACATGACTAACCAAATCCAAATAGAAGACTTGATTCACAAATTTCCATCCAGCCCAGAGTGGGAGATTCACTTTTTAGAGAGAACTTCCTGCCTTGGAACCGCTGAGTAGTTAGCAGCTCTGGTGCAGGGCAGGAGGAGTCAGAAGGCTCTGCCTCTCACCAGTCGGGCAGCACTAGGCACGAGCACAATCCTTCTGGCTTTGACATCTAAAATGGCAAATATAATGATGATGACGAGCTCTCTCCAGCCTTTCCTGCAGAGCTGCTACCTGGATTGAATGAGGTGCACATATACTTTCCAAATATAAATGAACGCATTCTCATTTTACTGGTTAAAATCAAAGCTGAAGAGCCAACCTGGACAGACAATTCTGTTTCAAAAGCTTCTAGTTTGCAATGTAAGCTAGGCCCCTCAAAAACACAATTTATAAAGCTACTCATGGCTCTTTCTGGACCATAGACCCCTTTCTTGTTCTGCTGCAGCCATACCTTGAAGGGTGTCTCAGGGATGGACCAGGCTCCAGACAGGGCTGTGTGACCCCTGAACCCCTGGCACACTGCAATCTCTACTCCAGTTACATGAGTTGTATTAGATGTTTTCTGGCCTCTGTATTATCATCAAGACTATTTCCTTGAGAAATTGAGTTTTTGCTTGGTCATGTTGGCAATGTAAATATGATATAATTGAACAATAGGCATTAATGGCTGGTAATTAAGGCATAACCTGTTACCTGGAAAGATCTCATCAAAAAAGCTCATTGTTGTTTAGCAAAAAGTGGTAGAATGGCCTTGCTTCTGATTATTCACCCTTGTCTGTGGGCTGTAGCCCCATTGTAGGGTCAGCTGCCTTCTGCAATATGAGTGATACCTAAAATAAAATACACATATCAATATATTCTTAGAATTCATTTATTGTACTTTCATCCCCTGAAAAAAAAACTGTGCTTTGTCAATAGGAAATGAATCCTTAATCTCTGGTGTGAAGGTCATGTGTTGGGGAGAAAGCCCTCTCCTGTGGCTGGCACAGGCCTGCCCGGCAGGTTTTATTATCTATGAAGCCCTGGGCTCCTGTTGCATCCATCCTCTTTTGGTTATTGAAAACTGTGCTCTCCTGCTAACACTCAGGAGCAATGTAATAAGTAACTTCCAATTAAAGTTTTCCATATGTGGCAAAATATTGTAATGAATGAATAAGTAAGACCGCATAATGGAAGCCTATTAGCCAAATGAATATACTCTTTTAAGTCAAATTTCTATACCACTTTTTTATTATCTCCCATCAGCAGAGAACGTGCAATTACCAATTTTATCTTATCTCAGGCTTATTATTAAAGAATGGTAAAGGAAACTTCATTTCAGGATCCATAATGTGATTTTTGATTAATAGGGGGCTCTTATGTGACAAGAATATTTCTCCTAGGCAAAGCCTGCCTTTGGATTCTGCCTGAGCTGGCTTGTAACTGGAAACTACATCTCAGGTGGCATGACTGCTCAACAATAGAACACGTATTTCAACACAGGGTCGGATTTTTAGGGTATTCTGAAGCATGAGAAGGGCAGGGAACAGTTAGCATTGGCTTTGCAGACACTGATTTTTATGTAGTTGGTTACAACCATGCTATTAACCATTACATTGATTTGGGTGCAAGGGGTAAGATGAGCACCCACAATTCACAGTCTTCAGTCATTCCTTCCAGCTTCTGTGGGAAGCCTTACCTGAAAGTTCCTCGGCCCATCCCCTCCAGACTGTAGTGGGAGCGTAGGCACACCACAGACCTCGGTGAGTGGAATGGCCCAAATTTCAGCACTCTCTCCCACCACCAACTGCACATGGAAATGATTTGAATTGGAATTCTAATCCTTCAAGCCAACTTTTCTCAGAGAGCTGTTCTGAGGAAGGTCATCTGGGAACTTGCCTTTGGCTCTGAGTGACCTGTGTTTATGCCAGTGACCAGGGAGCATTATCAGGGGACAAGGGGAGGGCTGTCCCAGTCAACCTGCAGCAGACCTCTTCTCATTGTTTGGCTGGGCTCCATTCCTCAGAGGTTGCTGTTTTTTTTGGCTCTGACTCTGCTCTAACCAGCTATATGACACTAAGCCAGCATCCTAACCCCGCTGAACCTTGGTTTCCTCAGCTGAAAACAGTGATTCCACCTCCTTAGGGACTTACCGTGAAGATTGAGGAGACAGTGTTTTAACACAGAGGTGCAACCATATTGAATGGAGCCAACACTGTTAACCTAATGGGTTGGGCCCCTGACATTGTTTAATTTATGTTGTGCCCTCTGTGTTCCTTGTCCCTCCATGAGGTGCTCTGTTGGTCATGATCTCCCATCCCCAGGGCCAATGTGGCCAGTGCAGGGACCCTACCCCCTACTTTGACCAGCTGCTGGGATAAGATCTAATTCTGTGGAGAAAATTTATTTTCTATCATTTGAAAGAATAGCTCAAATACCTAAAATAGCATATTGTCCTTTGGGCAGTTTTCCTTCTAGAAGTTTATCATAAAAGAAATAATTGAGCCAGCATGAAAGGCAAAGGTATATGAATAGTTGCAGCAGCACTGTTTATAAGAGCAAAGGATGGAATGACAATGGGGACTGCTGGCTCCATCATGTGGTGTGCCTGAACTATGAGGTCTTCTGCAGCCGATGAAAGATGAGATGGCAGAGGTTTACTAACATAGTGCAAAAATGGTGATGGCTCAGTAAGTGGACAATCAGGTTACAAAATAAAATATGTCATATAATTCCATTAAAAAAACCCTTAGGAATATGTACCAAAATATAAACATCAGTTATTTTAGAATAATAAAATTATATGTTATTATATTCTTTCTCTGTTTTCTATATTTTGGTTTTTTTAAATAATCAAAATATGGACTACATTCATAATTTTTAAAAAGTGAGAAAATGTTATTTTGTTATATTCTTCTTTATAATTGAACCTGTAGAACCCTAAGGGCCCATCAGCCAGCTGGGCTTGCTGCAGGCTCAGCAGGCCGCAGGGTTTCAGGGGTACTGAGGCCCTTTCTGAGCCCTCGCCCCTATGCCCTACCTCAGCACACTTTTCCCAGCCAACAGGCAGGTTCTCCATGGAAGAGAAACTCCTCGCACTAATGTTTTCAGTCTCTAGCCTCTGGTAGGACAACAGGGCACACAGGTCACCTGGTTGTCTAAGTCACTCATGTGATCAGAGGTAATTCAGGGCAGCAACAAGATAAGATTGGAGAAAGGAGACAGAAAAGGAAGAAGAGAGGTCTGGGAAGAGGTGGAGAAAGACAAGGAGAACCTCAGAGCCTGGGATGGGTGGGGCCCTGGGACAGCTGGTTTCTTTCCAGCTTTGTCCTACAAGTCAGTGCCTTCTTGTGACAGAAGGTGCCATGGGTGGAGAAAGTGTCACATAGAGGCTAGCTCATGAGCCTGGCTCTGAGCCCTGGGAGGCACCATTCATTGCCCACTGGCCCCTGTACCAGGGACGGAGTGCGTGGAGGAGGAAGAATAGATATGGCTGTCTCCATGGGGCTGTCGGGTTGGCCTCTTCCTCAGGAGCATTTCGTTTTTAAAGCAGAATGAAATACTGTGACTGGAAGGCTGCACATGCCAGCTCATAAAGATAAAGCCACCAAAGAGAGAGCATTTCTAGTCTCTGGGTATTGGGCCTTTCCATGAGCTTCATGGGCTGTGGTTTGGCCATCCAGGCTCTCTGACACCCTGCTGACATAGCACGCTGCCCTGCTCACCTGTCACCTGTGGGATGGAGCTTGACTCTTTGTGGTAACCTGACCCCAGCTGACCTTTCCAAGCTTGTTCCCATTCCAAGCAGACATTATCCCTCAGCTTCTTGAAATTGAGCTGGGTCCTCTCATAATGTTTTCTGGTAACATTGAGGCCTTTGGCACAACCATTCCCTTTGCCTGGAAGCCCCCCCTCTTCTGTACATGCGAAGCTCTTCTTCATCTTTTGAGAACCAGGTGGAATTTTCTACCAGGAAGCCTTCCCTGATTCACTTAATCTCATAGAAATTATTTCTATGTGTTTCTTTTTAAAATTTAAAATTTATTTATTGATTTTTTTTTTGAGAGAGAGATTTGTTGTTCCAATTATTTGTGCAATCATTGGTTGGTTCTTGTATGTGCCTGAATATGGGATTGAACCTGCAGACTTGATGTATCAGGATGACACTCTTAACTACCTTAGCTACCCAGCCAGGGCTTCTATGTCTTTCTTAAACACATAGGAAGTTAGCCATGTGGAGAAAGAGCTGCAGAAATAAATATATTGAGGCATTTTCTCTTTGAAAGTCCAGGCTGTGTACAAAATCTAAACATAAACCTCAGCACAACTAATTAGTGTATATATATAGTGTGTCCATAAAGTCATGGTGCACTTTTGACCCGTCACAGGTCAAAAGTGCACTATGACTTTACGGACACACTGTGTGTGTGTGTGTGTGTGTGTGTATTTGACAGAAACAGAAAGAGTCAAAGGGAGGGACATAAAGGGACAGACAGACAGGAAGGGAGAAAGATAAGAAGCATCAATTCACCAATTCTTCATTGCTGAACCTTAGTTGCTCATTGATTGCTTTCTCATATGTACTTTGACCTGGGGGCTACAGCAGAGCGAGTGACCCGTTGCTTAAGCCAGTGACCTTGGACTCAAATCAGCGACCTTGAAGTCATGTTTATGATCCAATGCTCAAGCCAGCGACCCTGCACTCAAGCTGGTGAGCCCATGCTCAAGCTGGATGAGCCCGTGCTCATGCCAATGACTTCAGGGTTTTAAACTTGGGTCCTCTGCATCCCAGTCCGATGCTCTATCCACGCTTCACCACCTGGTCAGGCCAACTAATTATTATCTACCATTGTTTTTTGTAATAATATTTGTATTGCATTTTCAAATTGGTAATATAGTAGCCTGGCTCAAAACATAATGTAAATATAAGCTAATCAAATATAATAATAGTTATTGGAAATTTTCCCTTCCACTATATGGCCAGACCTACCCCTCTAGCTTTCTCCCCCACAGATAAACAATGTTACTAGTTCCTGTGAATTCTCTAGATATATGTAGGCCAACACACATGCCATGTAGGGGTTTCCCCATTTTCAAACAGATGGGGCCATGCAACATGCCCTATACAGCAGTTTGCTTTTTTCATTCAACAAAATATTTTTGCAGATTGGTCAATAGCAGTCCATAAAGAGATTCTTTTTTTATTTTTTTATTTTTGTTTCTAGGATTTCTTTGACTCACATATCATACTTCCTTTCACTTGGCCTCTGTTGATGGGCATTTAGTTAGTTTCTAGTTATTTGCTCTGTAATAGTACTGCAATAAGTAATCGTCCATGTAGTCATTTCCCAGAACCACATGTGTGTGCTTCTATTTGTAGGATGAGTTTATAGTAGTGAAATTGCTGGGTTGAGAGCATGTACATTTAAATTTAGATATTTATTGGCACAATGTTCTTTATAAATTTATACTTTCCATACACACACACACATACACACACACACACACACAAACACACACACACACACAATTTCATATAATTTATACTTTCTACAGCAATATTTAAGGTAACCAGTTATTGTCCATTTTTTACCGTGCTATCTGAGCCACATATGTATCTGAATGCCAGAGTTTCTCCAAGGGGTGCCAGTTTATAAACTCAGTTCTAGTTTTTGCTGAAACGTGTAGTGGACAAGTGGTCGAATCTTATCATCCCCACTTTTAGGAAACCATGGAAGTCTACTCTTTGGCCTACTTTACCACCAGGGTGAATAATCTTGACTGCAGATAATGATTGGTTTAGGACTGGACATGTGAGCCAAGCTGAACCAATCAGAGACCTTTCCAGGATTCCTACTGAAACCATTACTAGATCGGTCACATTTATGTTATAATGATCATAGCCGTAGGGTTGACATGGCTCTTGGGGTCTCCAGGGACCAGTTTGGCACTACCTGCAGAAAGCCTCTCTGAAAAGAAATGAAATGTCAGCAAGGTTGAGTGGTGGGGCCATGTCCCCAGAACCTCTAGATCCAGAACCTCTGGATCCAGTACTGCCTGGAGCTAGCCACTCTGGATTTCCGGGTGATATAATCTAATACATTTACTTTGGGGCTTAAGTTCTGTCATTTGCAAATGGAAGAATCTTAACTAATAGAGTGCTTTACATGCAAGATTTTATTGAATTACAACAGCCTTTTAAGATGAGATTTTTTTTTATTGTAGAGATAAAGGACTTGACACTCAATACGTCTAGGAAAATTTCCAAAACTCACAAAAAAAAATAAGGGAGTTAGACACAAATTCAAGTTGTTTAGCTACAACACTTGTAATTTTAAGATTTCTTTATAGCACCAAGTTGTTTGGTCCCATGTATTCTTTTCTTTTTTCCTTTGGTTCCTGAGAGATGGGAGGGAGCAAACTAGGCAAAGGTTTGGAAGAAAAGATTTCTAGACAATAGCACAGAAAATCTAAAAGGTCCTGAGGCCATCTTCAACTTGGTTCATTGGGGAATGTAACAAGAAGACCAATATAAGGAGAAGGGAAAGAAGGGAAGCAACATCTAGAAGTCGGGTCAGATCATGTAGAGTCTCATGGGCTGTAGCAAGGATTCTCACAGATGATTGTGACATAAAAGGAAGTCACAGGCGAGTTTACTGTGCATTCTTTTTGCTACATTCACATTCTGACTCTGCTCACAATCATGTGTCTAAGCCATGCACTTGGAACTGCATCAAGGTACAGGTTCAAGGAGCCAGCCCAACTGCAGCTCATACTTGTCTGTGGGAGGCCAGCTGACAAGGTGCAGCAGAAGATTTGAGGGAGGGGCATTTGGAGATGCAACTGGAGCACTCTTCAATCTCCACTGAAGAGTCACCCTCAAACACAAAGTATGCTAAAAGGCTTTCTGTCTGCAAATCTGTGTCCTCTGCCATGTGTCTTAAAATAAAGTCTATAAATAGAAAAGTACAGTAATGCCAGTAGGAACAAGAGATGATTGCCAATGAAAAGATTGTTTGTTACTCATAGTTTCCAAGAGAAGAAGGCATACCACATCAGGGGTGCCACATGGAGGTCAGTCAGCAAGCAGAGAGATCAAGGGGAAATATGGGCAAGAATGTGCTTGTGGTTTCTGTGGGATGCAGTAGACGAGGCAGGGTCAGCAGGCTTAGTTCTGGCTGGCTTGAATTATCCCAGTGGGCTCTGGGGCACAGAGGCTGCCCCTAGTTTCCTGGTACCTGGCCCTGGGGTGACAAGATAGGTGGATAAAGGCCAGAGTGTGCAAGCCCTATGAGAACTTGAAAGGATTCTGAATTGGTTGGTTCCTATTTAAGAAGTGTGTCCTCAAGTGTGTGCTTTACTATTGCCTGACATTGGCTAACCCTAGGCATTCTCTCCAAAGATAGCAAGGCTCCAGATGACATCAGAATACAGAAAATAAAAGCCATGGTTAATACCCAATGTGACTAGGAGGTGGGGTGGTAGATGAGAATTTGGTCATGCAATTAATATAGTCCATAATAGTATTTACCATTTTGGTCCAGTCACAATGGGCAAATGAGCAGATATATGTGTAGCAGCATGATGTTTATAATAAAAAAGGAAAAAACTCTTAATATTCCACAATTACAAAATAGGTAAATAGTTGAACATTTATTCCACAAAATGCATCACCACATAGTAATCAACAGTGTTGAATTTAGAGGCATCATATTTGCTGATGTAAACACATGATCAGAATGTTATTGAGTGAAAAGAGATTTATAATCAGTATGTATGTGCAATTTTACTTTTGCTAAAAATACGTTGCTAAATGTTTACATATATTGCAAAATGTTTCTATCTGAAGGAAAGATGGGAAGGAAATGAAGGATTGGTGATCAAAACACATCTTTTTTTATCTGTATTTTTCATATTGTATTACATAATAGGTTTTTATTACTTTTATAATAAGTAACATAAGTTTACTAATAAAGAAATATAAGATATAGTAACTTTGTCTGCCTGTGACACTGTGGCGAGAGATCCCAGGTTAGGAAGCATTCACTTGCACAAATGTCACCTTGAAAAGAGTTCCACATGGGGAAGAAATAACAGTCCTATGAATACGCACATGTCCCATTTGTCTCCGGGACAACGTGGATTCTCAAAGCCCCTGTTCATGCTGTATTTAGGCCTGATACAGCATGAGCTTCTATCATGTTCTAATAATGACCAGAAAAACCACTATCCAAACCAAGGCTGAAAGTTTGTTTGATATTTGCGGGAGGTACAGGACAGTGAATCTGGTGCAAACTTTGTGGCTCCTTAGATTTAAAGCAGTGGTTCTTAACCTTTTTTGAGATACCGAACCCACCAGTTTCATATGCGCGTTCACTGAACCCTTCTTTAGTGATAAATAAAATATGATTTTTTCCCCCAAATTCAAGACAAAGGTATATATTTTTTTTACTGGTGCACAAAATGAGCCATGCATGAACATCCTTGCTCAAAGAACAAAACCAACAAAGTACATGAACTCACAACAAATTACGGTATTACTTTATTCTGGCCTCCGCGGCAGAGGCTTCTCTGAACCCCTGAGACCAACTCATTGAACCCCTAGGGTTCGATAGAACCCAGGTTAAGAACCACTGATTTAAAGTAAAAAAAGAGCAGTGAGGCTGTAGTCAGTGGTGGAAGAAATTTACCCTGATGCATCGGGTAGGACATGAAATTGCAAGTATTTTACCATATTTGACCGATAGAATGATAATTTCTATAAGCTGGACATACAGGCTTCTCTGAACTAGATGATGCCAGCAGTCAGAGAACATCTTTTGCAAAATATTTTGTCCGAAAGAAGTTCTGAGGCTCACAAACTATATGACAAATCCTGGAACAGGAGATTTCTAGGGCCCTTCATAGTTGATAATACTGTCTTTCCCTTCACCACTCTTTCTGACTCTCTCCCTGGGAGCCCAATCACCATTCATTCAGTCCAGAAAAGGGTCTTCTAATCCCAAATGGCCTTCCCAGAAGTGACTGAGGATCCTTCCCACCTGCCCAGTATCTGGAGCTCAACAAGCAGCTTCCTGACTTCAACTTCCACCCTTGCCTCAGTCTCCTCAGATCAAGTTGTTCATCTATATATATTCACTTAAATATCTGGACCAAACTCTTCTTTTTATAAACGATGGTCTGGCCATGCCTTTGGCTTAAAATATGTAGAATGCATATGTGATAGACTCTGCTCAAACATGGCCCTATAGAAAACCAATCCCATTTCAGTCATGCGGTGGCTACCTGACTGCTCCCAGGAAGAAGGGAGCAGACATGGACAGATTCTTTGTGATAGGGGTTGTTTAAGGACTGCTTCATAGTCATGAGCCAGGTGGAGCTCCATATACCACACCAACAACGTCCTCAGAGGCTGAGTGCTGGAGGGAGTTCCATACAAGGTGGAAGGATTTAGCAATCATCATCTTTACCATCCTCATCACCATCATCAGAGCTTCTGGAGGAGGGAAATTTGGGGCTGTCTGTGTCTTGAAGAAGGAAACGGACAAAGCTAGGGTATGAGCAAGGTATGAGGAGGCATGGGAAAGAAGGCCCCCAGGTAGAAACCGAGGTTATCCACGTTGTAACTTAGCACTACTGGTTTTTCTTTTTTTAAGATGTTTTATTTATTCAATTTAGGAGAGAGAGAGAGAGAGAGAGAGAGAGAGAGAGAAAGAAAGAGGAGAGGAACAGGAAGCATTACTCTTATATGTGCCCTGACCAGGCAAGCCTGGGGTTATGAACCAGCGACCTCAGCGTCCCAGGTCGACACTTTATCCATTGCGCCACCACAGGTCAGGCAGCACTACTGGTTTTTGAAGAAACTTCTGTAGTAGAACAAGTCCGAAGTCTGTGGAAGCAACACCTGCCACCAGATTGAATATGTAGGACCTACTGGAAGAGGAAATGAGTGGGGGAACGTGGAGGATGGGATGGCCTAGAGAACAAGTGAGACCAGGACAAAGGGGCTGAGGGGCCATCAAAGGGAGACTGTGTGTCTCAGAGATCAAAGATTGCTAGGAAGAAAGAGGAGAGGGACAATGCTAAGAGGAAGAGAGAGATGAGGTTGGAAAGAGGGAGACTTGGCTGTGCATTTTCCAAGGTGCTTGCAGAGGGAGGGGACTCCCTCCCACAGATGCTTCATGGGACTTCCCTGGCAGATCTTGCCTCCTCTTGGAAGGCTCTATGGGAAAAGCTCTGCTGTGATTAAGATCTTTTAATTAAGGAAGCTGTTTGCACAGGATGCAACAAGAGCCTGATGGAGAGTTTGCTCAAATTGGATTTTTCTATTTCTTTTTCTGGGTTAACTAGAAAAATAATAAGAAGAACTCGTCTTTGTATAAAAGAGAAGGATGTGTCATTTTGAAGGGTGCTGCAGAGCTACCTGTGAATGAATTTATCTACTCCTTCCTTCATTCAGTCCTGGTACATATTTCGTGTTCCTACTTCTGTAACTACTGAAAAATAAACACATGTTGGTGCTTACTCTGTGCCATGCGTGCTCTCCGGGTTCCAGGAACTCCCTCCTTCACTCCCCAGTCCCCAGGAGGCACCTACTAGCATGCTCTCTTTTCTGCAGATGGGAAAACCACAGGCCTCTTTGTAGGGAAAGTGCCCTTCCTCCCTGAGGGGGCAGAAGATCATGGAAGGGGAGGCAGGACATAAGTAATTTTGAGCTCCATTTCTTTTTTATCATTTATTTTCTCCTTTGTCTTCTAAAGTCCCAGACCATGTCCTTTCTGACTTCAAAGATCTGTCTGAAGCTCTCCCTTCCCTGCTCCAAATGTCCCTAAGGACATGCTGTAGAATGTTCTGAAGCCCTGTGCTGGCCGACTTCCTGGTCAAGAGCTGAGACAGGAGGAAAGGTGCTCAGGTTGGCCACCTGTCTGTCTGCTCCTTCCTTTAGGGCTGCTGCAGTCCTGGATTTAAAGACATGTGAGACAGTTTCTGGGTGCTGGGGATGGCCTTGAGTCAAAGCTCTTGCCTCCCTATAATACCCCTGGCACTGGCTTCACCCCCAGGACTAACATTTTTTTTTTTTGACTCTGAGTGGTACAGTGGCCTTGTTCCTTGTCCCAAGTTTCCAAAGTTACCTAGTAAAATCCAAGATTGGCTTGGAGGACAGCTCTTGAGCTCAGTACCCTTTGGCTGGGACTCCTCCTACCTGTCTGTACCCCTGTTGCCAGTTTCCTGACCTCTGCCTCTCTGTGGTCTAGGGTCAGAAGCCAGCCCTCTGTGTAGCCGAGCACTCCCTTCTTTGAGAAAACCCTCCTTCTACTGTTCTAGTGTTCCTGCTCAATTGACGGGTTTGGGTTCAGGTGACCATGGCTTTCACTCTGCTCCAGTGACCAAGGCTGTCCAGAGGACACCACCTTCTCGGCTCTGGTGATTGGGTCCTGAAGGGAATGTGACCCAAGCTGGCCAATCAGAATCACCAGGGCTTTCTGACAATCTTAGCAGGAACGATGATGGGGTCCTTTCCTCTAGGACCACAAGAGCCTGTAGTACTGCGGAGAACCTTTCTAGGACAAAACAAGGCCAAAACAAGGCCAGTTAAGCAGCTCTGAGAGGGATGGTGTGGTGGGACACAGATTCGACCCCCAGATCCCACTGAGCCTAAAGGGGGTATGCCCCTTGCACTTTTCAGCTTTGTGAGCCATACATTTTGTTTTGCTTTTCCTAAATGAGCCTAAATTTAATTTTTGACTCTTGCAACTTAAAGAGTCCTGCCTACTTACTTTTTTCCATGAAATGGTCTTCATTTCTCAAACCTAGCCCCAACTTTTAGCAGAAGACTCAGGGGAGAAGCTGTGACATGAGTCTGTAATTTGTTCTGGTGTCTACTTATGGAGTTTTATTTATTTTGCTTTCTGTTTGAAATGTTTTCGTTTTGCTTTGAATTGGAATGGTAGGTTGGCTGTGTGCAGACTTTTTATTTTTTATTATTTTTTTACTTTTTATTAAGAAACATTTTAAACATATATAAAATAAAATAACATCATAAACTCTTTGTCCATGGGTACTTAAAAGATTTCTATTGGCAGAGAATTTTTAAATTCACTTGAGAAATCTTCAGAGTCCTTGCTCTGTGATAGAGCTGTTCTAGGTGCTGGAGATATAGCCATGATGAGACCTGCCAGAGCTTGCATCCTAGGGGAGAACAGACCTAAGCAAGTTTACAAAGGCACGCATGCGAATTCCTGGCAGACAGCAATAAGTGCAGGGCAGGAGAGAAGTCAGGACCCTGATCAAATGGTGAGAGAAAGCCAAACAGTGAGAAGAGGTATCTCGGCTGAGACCCAGAAGAAGACAGGGAGTCGCTGTACGTGAGGACCTGGTAGGGAGGTCCTGGTAGATGGGCAGTGTCTGCAAAATCCCTGATATGAGAGAAAGCAGGTGGCAAGAGCAGAGTGGGAAGGTGTTGCTGTAAGTAGAAGGTGTACAATGTAGAAACCAACCAAGGTCCAGGATTAAGATTTTGGACCAAGGCTGCTATGTTTGGTTAAACAGGTTTTGCACTGCACAAATCTAAGGAGAGCCATTCATGCACACCAGGGTTTGCACACTTTCTGCAAAGAGGTAGACTATAAATATTTTAAGCTTTTGTGGGCCAGATGGTCTCTGTCACAACTACTCAATTCTGCCGTTGTAACACCAAACCCACCATAGGTAATATGTATATAAATGGACATAGCTGTTTTAAAAAAAATGTATGAACACTGAATTTGAATCACATAATAAAATTCAAATAATTAAGATGAATTTACTTTGACCTCCTCCCCCTCCATACACACAACCACTGAAAAATGTATCCTAGTTTGTGGCTGGATTTAGTCTGCAGGATGATGTAAACCATGTAGTAGCCTGGTCATTCGAATGTCCCTATGACCCTTTTTCACTATCTCTGTTTACACTGTTGTTCTCACCTGGAGGGGCTACTCTCTCCCATGCCTGCCATTCCCTGGGCAGCAGGTGCAAGCCAGGCATGGAAGTTAAAATGATGATTAAGAAAGATACCATACTCATTTGGAGGAAGTTCCCAACTTGTTCACCCCTCTAGGATTTGGCACAGTCCCTTCTGATGGTAAAATATCCTGGATCCCACTGCCCCATAGTGTTTTCTTCCTCCTCCATAATCTTGCAGTCCTTTCTGTCTGCTTGGCATTTATTCCCAATATGTCCTTGCTTGAGATACATAGCCGGTTATGAGTGTACGCTTCTCACCTTTTGGAGCTGTACTCCTGTCTTTGACTCTTCAGCTGTGACTACTGAGTACACTGCTGTGATGTACCTGCTGAATTAGTTTTGAAAGTGCTTGATCTTATCAGGAAGGGTTGGCCTCATGTGATGGGTGGGGTTTAGGGAGAAAGAGGAGAGGTGTGGGGAGTTAAGAGAAGGGTATGCCCTGGTACTGAGACTGGATTTCACTGGGATTAATTACTGCTAATTTTGCTGTCTCATTTGTCTGCTTTAAGTAGCTTTATATAATGTTTTACTGATGGAAGGTTGCTGTTTACAGAGATGAGTACCCAGATAATTTGCTCTGATTGCCGGCTTCTTCCTGGCTACACACTGTTGTCACCTCTCTGTGATGTCTGTTGGCTTTAATGCTTAGGTGTGGCTTTCTCATTCTGTAGTTATTGTTTGATCTAGGAAAAATACAAATAACCACTCTAGTCTAAGCCATCATTGTCTCTTGCTTGGATTATTGCAGTAGTTTACTAACTGGCTTTTTTTCTTTTGCTCAAAATGTACTTTCAATTCACGAGTCACTTGATCCTATTAACAAACATAGATCAGTTGAAGTAACATCTCTGCTCACCCCACCAGTGACTTCCTTTCCCAATTAGAATGAAAGTCCGTGTTCTTGTGATGACTCAAAGGACCCCACAGGAGGGATTCTCACAGTTTGTTGGGCCCTGGAGCCCTCTGGGAGAACAATGAAGCCTGTGGATCCTGTCTTAGGATGTCTTTAAGTGTACAAAATAAAAGCCACAGGATTTCAGAGAAAATACCCTGTCTTATCTGCTCAAGCTGTTATAACAAAATACAAAATTCCTGCTTAAACAACAGGAATTTATTTTCTCAGAGATTGCTGGAAGTCTGAGATCAAGGTGCCAGCATGTAAGGTTCTGGTGAAGCCTTTCTTCCTAAGTTCAGAGGGTGCCTTCTCTCTCTGTGGCCTCACATGGTTTCCCTTGGTGCATGGCCATGTGAGAGAGAGAAAACTCTCTTTTTCTTCTGATAAGGTACCAGTTCTTTCATGCTAGACCCATTCTAATGACCTGATTCCCACCCGAAGGCCCATCTCCATATCCTGTCATATCGTGATTGAGGCTTCAACATAAGAAGTTTAAGAGGACCAAACATTTAGTCCAGAACACCAATTATATTGAAACATATCAAACTAAAAAAAAATTAAGATAAATATACGTACTTCTTTATTAATGTAGTATATAATAAAAATAACTTTTAATATATCAACAAATTTAAGTTTATTTTTGAAAAGCATATAAGGTCAAGGTTATAGTGGCTTACCTTGAATATTAACACTCAACCATGGGGTGGTTTTCAGCAAGACAAATGAATGTTAGGTTAGATATGAAAATACAGCTACAATTCTTTTCCTAAACCAGTTTATGGACACATAGAACTCCCCATGGACCTGGCATGATATGATCTAACCCTCTGCTCCTAACCCCTCAGGCCTTGTCCTTCCCTTACTCATCCCCGCTGCTTTTCTCCAGCAACACTGGTCCTATGGCTCTTTCTTCACCACTCCAGGAACATTTCTGATACAGGTTGTCTCTATCTGGAATCTTCTTGCCAATATCTCTATGACTCACTTCCTCACTTCTCTCAGATCTTTCTTCAAATACCACTTTCATCGTTTGACTATTTCCCACAGACCCTGTCCTCCCCAACTTCCTACCCTGCTTTATTTTTATTTTTTATTTTTGAGAGAGAGAGAGAGAGAAACAGGAAGGGAGAGAGTGGGTGAGAAGGATCAGCTGGTAGTTACTTTCACTTTTGCATTGATTGATTCTGAGAGAGGGAGGAGGGAGAGTGAGAAGCACCAACTCCTGTTTGCTTTCATTTTAGTTGTTCCTAGATTGCTTCTTGTATGTGCCTTGATTGGAGCCAAGCCAGGGTCCCCTTGCTGAATCCAGCAATTTTGGACTCAAGCTGGTGAACTTTGGGGTTATAGAAGTGATTCTCAACTCAACACAGCAACCCTGTGCTGACAAGCCTACAATCAGAGCCAGTGAACTCAGGGTTTCGAAGTGGTGACCTCAGAATTCCGGGGGATACTTTATTCACTGTGTCACCACCAGTCAGTCAATTTTTTGTATTGCCAGCTCACTTACTTTATATATTTTTCTTAACCATTGCCTCTGTTCTCTGTGACCCCAAGATGAACATAAGATCCATGTAGGTGGAGGTTTATTGGTTTGGTCCCCTGCTGTATCCCAGTGCTTAAAACAGTGCTGAGCACAGAGCAGGCATTCAATGATTGATCAGATGAACAAACTCAAATTAATATTGGCCCAAACAAAACCAATCAGAGTCATACATTTGTCATTTATCTGCCTGATTTTGGTATATTAAATCCCATTTTATCATTGGTCCTCACTACTACATTAGAAATAAACTTGTAAGTACAAATAAAATCTTTACAAATCCAGTAAATCTGGGACAAACACCTGCTTAAAGGTAATGTAAATATTGAGACAAGATATGAGGGACAGGAGAGGTGAAGTGGGCCATTCCTGAGTCATGGTGTAGCTGTGTAACCCTGGGTGGGAACCTCACCTTTCTGCACCTCACTTCCTCATCTGTAAGAGGAAAGAGAGTATCTCTATTGATCTCAAAGGTCTGCATTGAGTTTTAATTGAGATAATTCATGAAAAGTACAAAATCAGACTTAAGAAATAAATGTCAGCTGCTCGCTGCACCTGTAATAAGTAAAAGAAGAAGAAAGAAAAGGCTTCCATGGAACTCTCTGCTCTGCAGAAGACCTTCATGTCCTGGGGAGAAGACATGGTTTTGCCAAAGAAGGCATACTGAGATGGAGTCAACCTCCCAGTCTCCACCTAACATGCTCCTGCAGCCTCGTCCAGTGGGTGGACTTTGTGAGCAGAGCCAGCCTGGCTCTGGCTGCCTGCGGATGCCTCTGGCTTTGAGAAAAGGGCCTGTAAATCAGAGCTGAAGGGATGGGATAGAGAAACTCAGGCCAGGCCAGGATTCAAAAGGCAGCAGGAAATGAATACATTTGTTGGAACACATGACAAAGGGGACTTGAAATGTCTGAAGAGTGAGTCATTAGGTACACTAAACTTTGAGCAGTCTCTGGCTACAGAGTGAAGGGGACTATTGTGAGATCAAGCTATGAACAGTATGGTATATATTCCAGCCAACAGAAATTATTTTCAGATTAACTTCTGTTTCAAATTACCCATTGCCCACTTCCCAATTATTAATGCATATGATTGGAAGTTGACTAATTATAATAAATGATGTATTATTATATTTCATCATTTGCTAGATTTATTAATCACCATCTACACCCAAAATACTGAGTTAGGTGCTGCAGGCAAACATCTGAATATGACACAGAATTTTAAGGATTCCAAAAATAATCTCATGTTATCCTCATACCATGAGGGAGGTAGAAGCAAACTTATTTTAATGATTGATTGGTTGGTTGATTGATTGATTAATTATGAAAAAAGTCCTTACTGAACACTACCACGTGTCAGGCACTGTGCTAAATGCTGGAGTGGATAATAAAACAAAGATCTGCCGACATTGAACTTGTGTTCTATAGGAGAGATGTGGAACACAGGGTAAGATATGAATGAATGAGTAAGCACAGAGGCATGTACTAAGCGTCAGGAATTGAGGGCACTGTGAAGAACAAAAGTCAAGATGGGGATGGTAGATAGAGAAATACTGGTGAACAGGAGGTGGCTCTGAACAGAGAGGCATAATGGAAGGAGAACATCACCTGGCACTTATGTGGGAGGAACGGTGTTTGGGACTCCTCTCTGAAGACTAAACCATGCAAAACTGAAATGATTTACCTAGGACCTCATAACCAGATGGTTGTTGAGCTGGGGCACTGTTCTGGCCTAAGAATTGTAACTGTATCACCAAGTTTAAAAACACTGCCCCTGCCTTCAAGGAAGCCTGAAGTCCAGTAGTCAAACAGCCTTGAGCAGGCTATTACCCAGAAAGAGCACATGCAGAACCCTTCCACAAAGTGCACATACACACACACCTTAGACAGGCAGGTGCACACAGGACTCCTGCCCAAAGCAAGGGAATGAGAAGAAGTGAAATTTTGAATGAATACCCTGTTCCCTTACAGTTCTTTTCTTAAAACGACATGTTTATTTTTGCTCTTTTTTTTTTCCTGAAGATTAGCCTATGAAAGTGCTTGCAGAGCTTCTTATCTTGAGGTGAGCTAATGTAAAACTCAGTGAAAAAAAATGTTTATCATCTTCAGATTCTTGTTTATTTAAAGACTGTAGCAGTTTTCAGTCACAGTGTCTTCAGAAATAGAACTGGAAACTTTAGTTTTTTGCCAACAATTTGCTCCTGTTTTGCCTTGCAAGTACATGAGCTGGACATGAGCGAGGAAGACTCTTCTAAGGAAGAAATACCTTCGGTTGCTCTCACTGCCCACTTCCGGCCCTCGGGCAGGGGCTCGGCACTAGTTCCAAAAAGGGCAGAGAGACCCTAAGGACAGGGAGAGAAACCAAAAATCCTTTCTATTGTTCTTTGTGCTTTTGAAAGGTGTATTTGATACTTGAGAACCATCCCCTCGCCCCTTAAGTTATTTTTGTTGTTTTTTTTAATCTTTTTGTACAGGGCATATATTGTTTTTATTGTTGAGATCTGATTATATTTTTAAATAAATTTCTTATATTTTAATTAGAAGCTCTATATTATATATTTATTTATTCATATTATTAAAAACTCTTCATAAACATCATAAACAGTTTTAAAAAAATTCTCCTCTATTTGAAAATACTACATGTTTATTGTGGAAACTTTGGAATACACAAAAAAAATATTTTCTGTGCCAGAGGAAATTGTCAACAGAGTGAAAAGGCAACCCTCAAAATAGGAGAAAATATTTGCAAATCATCTGTTTGATATGGAATTAATACCCAGAATATACTGAAGAACTCCTACAAAGCAGCAACAACCACAACAAAAAAACAAGTAACCTAATTTAAAAAATGGGCAAAGGACTTGAATAAGCTTTTCTCTAAAGAAGGTATGCAAATGTCCAATAAGTGCATGGAAAGATGCTCCCCATCACAAATTAGTGTGTGTGTGTGTGTGTGTGTGTGTGTGTGTGTGTGTGCAGTCGAGGGGGCTCCACGTCCTGGAGAGCCTATGCATGAGTGACATTCACACGTCCTGTCCTCAGTAGCCCTGATCAGCTCCATTCCATGTTTGGTCTTCCCCTTTTTCTGCCACTTTCTATTTTTCACAACTTTATTGTCTTTTGCAAAGACCCTTGCCTTCTCACAAGGACGTGCCTGAAAACAGCTCCAGTTTTGTTATTGCTAAAAGCTTCAGGCTTACTTTGCTGTAGGAGCTACATGTTCATCTTTCCAGTGCTCCAGGGTATCTATAAGCTCTCCTCCAACACCGTGTTTCAAATGAATAATGTTTTTAAATTATCCCTTTGTTACTGTACAACTTTTATATCCATATAAAGTAATTGGGAACATGAAGGTGTGGATGATCTTAGCCTTGGAATATAATGACACTAATTATTAAGGAAATGCAAACCGAAACTACAATGTGAAACTTCTTTACAATCATTACCATGGTTATTATCCAGAAAGGAAAAAAATAACAAGTGTTGGAGAGGGTGTGGAGAAATCGGAATCCTTGTGCATTGCTGGTGGGAATATAAAATCGCAGCTGCTATGGAAAACAGTACGGTGATTTCTCAAAAAATTAAACTTAAAAATACTACATGTTACAGCAATTCCACTTCTGAACATATACCCCAAAGAACTGAAAGCAAGGATTTGAATCAATATATGTACACTCATGTTCAGAGCAGCATTATTTATAAGAGCCAAAAGATGGAAATACCCCAAATGTCCATCAGCAGATGAATGGACAAATAAAATGTGGTATATACCTACAGTATTATTCAGCCTTACAACAAAAATGAAATTTTACTCTTAAAGAAAAATTTACTCAAACACTTATTTAGATAGTAAGGAGCTGTGGCATTTGTTGTCAAGACTGGGAATTGTGGAGAGAAAATAAGCTCAACTCCAAATACAATAAAGACAGCTCAGATTTACACACATCTAATAGGCAAAGTGAGGGGTTCAGTGGATTGGAAATTACTAAGAGGTGATGTCAAGGGTAGAGGGTCTTTTGCTAAACAGACTTAAACAGCATTCTTGCTAATGACAAGCCAGGTTGACCTGATATTGATTGTGGGGATTGTTGCTAAACTGATTTAACAGGATTCTATCTAAAATCAGGTGACATAAGCCCAGCATTTGTGGGAATCAAGGTTTAGGCCAAAATGAGAAGAAAGACCAGAAGAGCCTAACTAAAGTTTGGTCACAGAGAGTCTTTACAGTGACACTTATGACACCATGGATTAACCTTGAAGACTTTATGCAGAGTGAAACAAGCCAGACACAAAAGGACAAATATTGTGCAGTTCCACTTACATGAGGTCCCTAGAGTGGCCAGATTTATGGAGACCGAAAGTGGAATGGTGGTTACAGGGTCTGGGGGAGAGGGCAATGGTGAGTCAACATTTAATGGGGACAGAGTTTCAGTTGGGGAAGATGAGAAATTTCTGGAGATGGACGATGGTGACGGTTGCACAACAATGTGAACTGTACTTAACGACACAGAACTGTACACTTAAAAAGGTAAAAATGGTAAATTTTGTGCTGTATATACTTTACCATAATTTGAAAAAAATGAATGTGAATAAAAATAATGTCTTTCTGGTTTCTACAAATTATCTCTATTAACATTGTGATATTTTCCCTTCTCCCCATCTTTATCTATTTATATGAAGATCTAGCTAGCTTTGTTTTATACGTAAATATGTATGTATATAAATATGAGAAACTCAAACTAACTATCGGATTTTATATATTTAATAAGCATTATCACATTATTGATATATATCTATCAATAAAAAATCTTTTAAAACATTATTTTAAATTGTTTCTTTTTATTATGCAACTTCAAATGCTTTTACCTATAATCTATTATTCAACATTGATGTTATTTCTGTTTTCTCACTATTATAAGTAACTCTACGATGAACAACTTTATTAATAAGACTTGCCCCTGCATTTTGGATCAGTCACTTAGTTTAGCTTTCCCATCATGAAATTACTGAGTGTGAATATTTTTCAAGTCCTTAAGTCAAATTAGTAAGGTGCACCCTTTTAGTCATCATACCTCTTTTTCTTCCTCCCTTTCCTTTCCTTTCCTTTCCTTTCCTTTCCTTTCCTTTCCTTTCCTTTCCTTTCCTTTCCTTTCCTTTCCTTTCTTTCCTTTCCTTTCCTCCCCTCCCCTCCCCTCCCCTCCCCTCCCCTCCCCTCCCCTCCCCTCCCCTCCCCTCCCCTCCCCTTTCTTTTCTTCCTTCTTTCCTTCTTTCTGGCATGCAGAATTTTAGGTGGGTCCCAAGATCCCTGACTGGTGGTGTACACAACTTTTCCCAGTTACTCAACCAAAGTAGATTCTGCTGTGAAGAGATATTACAGATGTAATTAGCATCCACATTCACTGACCTTACAATAGGGAGATTATTTGGGTAAGCCTGAGACTGAATCACCTGACCCTTTAAGTCTAAGACTCCAGATCAGAGAGTGATGAGTCAGCAATTTGGAGCAGAAACGGAGATTTGACTTGAGAGGATGCCATTATTGGGCTGAAGAGGAAGGGGACACAGAGTAGAGTATGCAGGTGGCTTCTGGAGCTGAGAGTAGGCTCTGGCTGACCTTGGCCTGGAAGCGCAGACTGCAGCCCTAGAGGTAAGGGGAACTGAACTCTGTCAATCACCTGAATAAGCTCAGAAATTCTTCCAAAGCCACTGACACCTTGATTTTGGACTTGTGGTAGCACACCAGAAATTCTAGCCACACTATGCCAGCTTTCTGAGTCACAGAATTGTTAGCTAATTAAGGGAAGATATTTAAAACCAAACTATTTGTGGTAATTTGTTAAGAACAATAAAAAACTTATACAGGCATGTGTTTGTGTTTGTAAGGTGTGTGTGGGGGTGGTGGTGGTGGACACAGCTAGTTCTTTGAAGCTTAGATTTCACATGGTCTACTCTGATTTTATGGGTCAGTTATCCCTCTGCCACACTCTTTACAGAGACCTTTTATGCATATGTATTCATTTAATACCTCTGTTAAGTAAGAAAACTGAGGCACAGAGAGGTTAATGATTTTCCTATGCTAACCCAGCTAGTGAGCATTACAGATAATATTGGAACCCAGACCTGTGTATGCCAACACCCCTTCCCCCTTTCCTTCTGACCACATAGCTATCAGCAATTTTGAGTGACTTCACTGCTCAGCGACAATTTGGGCAATAGACTTTACTTATAAATCCAATGAGGACAGAATTAAAACCTGTAAATTAAGAAAAAAGAAAAAAAAAACAGAGTCTAAATACTAGCCCTTTTTAAGGTCCATGTTGTGTCTCCTCTCTACTTTCAGCATCCTGTGACTCCTGTTTATTTGAGAAACCTGCCTCTTTGGCTGAGCGTTTGCTCCTCTGCTCTGGGAGCAGTGCTCCTGCATGTGCCTGTGCGCGTTGTACGAGCCAGGCTAGAACCTGCTGGTGGATGACTGATGGAGAGTGAAATTTTATTGAAGAAATGTGTAGATAAGAGCAATGACCTCTTCTAGAATCCTTAAGACTGTCTCCCACACCCTCTCAGGAGGAACTGCCACCTTCCTTAACAAAAGCAAACCTGAACACATTCAATACATGCTCTCTAGCTTTTAACCTTAAGCTCTCCCTTTGGGGATCTTGAAGGCCTCAGAGAGCACTATCACCAAACACATGGTCCCAGCTGTGACTATTCCTTTTTTGCCATCCTTCATTACTTGTACAGACTGATTTGAATGTTCCAGCTCCTCTCATCTAGGCTAGGGGATATGAAGGGAAGGCTGGCTGGCTTGTTCCTGGTTTGGCCATTTTCCCTTAAATAATGTGGTATGGCAAAGGGCAATAGCCACAGACAGAAAAATGAGCTAGTTAATCTGGTTCATGGGACATGTCCCCTCTCTGCAACTTGTGACCAACTCTAGAAATGTGTGTCCACCATCCAGGAGTACACACAGGACAAGAAAGAGAGGCTGATTCCTAAGTCCTAAGTCCTGCTGACTTAGGGCCTGTTCTTATTGTCTGGTTTTCTGGCTGTGGAGCACTGCCTTTTCCTGTGGCCTGAGGACCCCCCCACCCCCACCCATGCACTGGTGTTCCCATACCACCGTTCCCATGTCAAGGACGCCATCCTGCAGAAAGGGAGAGGTTGTATCCTTACAGTCATCCCCAAGTCCAGTGGAGGGCTGTTATAGAGTGATGGAATTGTAGGAGAGTGGGCAGGTGACACAGAGAGCAGGGCAACTGAAGGCATTTCCTTGGGGCCCAAGATTGGTGAAGAACTGGATCCAGTGGGGCCTGTGTGAACTCAAAGTCTCAGCTAGGAAACCTGGGCCGGAGGCTCTGGAGCGGGCGGAAGAACACTATAGTCATAGCAGCACTCTGGGTGAGGCAGAGAAGGGAGCTGAAGGGGAGACTTGCAGGCAGAGGCAGAAGCGGAGTGGGTAGAGAGGGTCGGCCAAGTGGAGCTGGTGTGGAACCCCCCTTTTGTTTGTGGAGCATGTGTCCTATAGATACACATCCGAGCGAGGGAACCCTGGTGTGTGGAGCAGTTTGTCTAACATCTTGATCTACTTTCCTAAACTTTTTGGATGGAGAAAACCCCCCAAACCCTGTGCCAAGCCATTTCCCCCTCTATTTGTTAAACCCATCTGCAGTTCAAGGGAAATCAGATTCATGTGTTTTCAATTCATTTACACTTAACTTATTAAAATATTGCTTTGTAAGAGCTATTTGATGTCCAGGAAGCCATTTGTGTCTCTTAAATAAATCTTTAAAGTCCCTTTTTCTTAGAAACAGGAAATTGCCTTTTGCCAAATGCAAATTAACTTGCACCTCATAAAGTTCAAGTTGAGCTCAAAACATATACTGCATGAGGGCTGGGTGGGTTTCAAACTTGGCAAGCTATCTCAAGGTTTAATTTAAACCAAAAGACAGCAATGGGAGGCTCCAAGGACATTCCAGAGGATGGTATTATTGCCATCTGCCAGCAGAAAGTCAGTCATGCTCAGCTCCCCTCTCAATTGTTGGTGGTTGATTATCAATTCACTTCCCACCCCCTCAGCCCTCTGCCTCAACCAGATCAGGTTGACAATGTGGAGGTACAGGCATCCCCACAACAACCTTTGTCAAGAGAACTGGAGAATTTAGGGTAGGGTCTAAAGGGCTGAGGCTTCTGCTTCAGATTTTATCTGACTTTCTTCATTCTCTCTGAACACCAGAACCAAGGGACATCATCACCATGGTGCCTAGTCTTGTAGTCAGACACACGCTGTCCTTTTCTCACCTGTGTGGAGCTGTGAGCACATTTTTTCACATATGCAAAGGCCTCCTTCTCTGAAGTTTTCCAGACCCATGATCCTGTCTGTCTATGCTGTCAGAGTAGGGTAAGGCAGGCCGGGACTAGAAGGTTGAGTCAAACTGAAAGATGGTGACCTCAGAAAGTACAGCTGCCTCCATGGAAAGAACTGAAACCTGGTTGCAGAGGATCCCTTTCAGATAGAGAACTGGGTTCATGAACAAATCTGGAAGGACATCTGCAATAAGAGCTTCAGGTTCCCAAATATGCAGAAAGAAAAGGCAAAAGATCGATTTGGATCTTATTTTTTTCTCCAAATGAATGGCAATATGCTTGAGTTTTTTCAGGTTTCTAAATTCTGGGTGATAGCAAAGCATACATCTAGAACTTTTGGATATAATATATATATTACTACTGAAAAGATAGTTTTGACTAGGGATCTTAAAATAAATTTTATAATGTTAAAATAAACATTTAAACTTCCAGTATTTTTTTTAAGGGAAAGCAGTATTCTCTGGGTGGTGTGTGAAAGTTATGAACACACATTATTCAGATCTGTTGACAGGCTCTGATGCTGCCTTTTGGAATCTTTCATTGCTTCATGTAGAGACCACGTCGCTACCAGCCAGTGACTTCAATGTATGGCCACCAACACAGCCCATTTCAGCAAGACAACCATCCTATGAGCAAATTCATATTTTTGCATACTGCCACTTAAGTCTTAGACCCATTCAAGTTTTCCCATTGTCTCCATAACATGCTTTATGGCAAAACGACTCAGCACAGAACCAGGGTTGAATTTACTTGTCACTTTAGTCTTCAGTTTGCAATAGTACCTCAGTCTTTCCTTGACTTTCATTGCCTTGATACAGTCCTTTTTTTTAAAAAGACTTATAATCTGGGTTTGCTGAATATGTCTGTCTTGTTATACAACTTTGCAATAATATCATAGAAGTGATCTTGAGTAATTTTCGTTGTGTCCTATCTAATAATGCACAATTTTAATTTTTTCTATTACTGATGATGTTAACTTTGATTACTTGATTGAGATAACATTTGCCAAACTTCTCTAACTTACATTTTTTCTTTTTGGGGTTAATAAGTATTTTATGAAGAGGTACTTTGAGTGTACAGTATATGAATATTCAATATCTCATAAAAACTTTATGTATTTATTTATTTATAAAGTCATAGATTCTATTTTATTGAATAGGTTACCATTATGTATGCTATATAATATGTTGTATATGTATTATCTATCTATCTATCTATCTATCTATCTATCTATCTATCTATCTATCTATCATCTATCTGCTCAAATTATCCTAAATTTGTCCACTGAGAACACCTTCAAATTGCCTTCTGTGTCCTTTAGATATGACTCCATCAAGCTTTGAAAAATGCTACACTTTTGTGGCACAGAAAGATGTTCCAGGCTCATTTTATTCTTTTTTGCCCCACTCCAGAAATCCGCCATTTCTCTAAGGAGCAGAACCTCTTTTTCATTGAGAAGGTATCCAACAGTGGATGGCTAATTATACTCACTGTTATTGAGTTACTGCTCTCCTAGTCACAGCGGATAGAAGTTGAGAGTAGATGTACATTTACTTTTGCATCATTTTATAAATATCGCAAATAATGAGTTCACCTCTGATTACAATCCAGCACCTTCTCTGACGGTGAGAAATCTCACTCTTATTATTTTTTAAAAATTAACTATTTTTTAAATTTAAGATTTTAATTTATTGTGTTTACATAGATTCAAATGTCCCACCAAATATATCTCTCCCCCCATGTTCCCCTTGACCCCCTCCCAGCCCTCTCCCCCCAATGCCTTCCCCCCTTCCCTCCAGGATTTGCTGTCCTGTCTGTTCTCTGTTATGCTGTGTTATGTATATACAATTTTACTAATCACTTTCCCTTCTCTGATTCCATTTTACCTCACACTTTCCCTCTGTCCACTTTCCCTCTGGTCCCTTTGATCCCACCTCTGCCTCTGTTCAGTTTCACAGTTCACATTGTTCATTGGATTCCTCAAATGAGTGAGGTCATATTCTTTCTTTGCCTGGCTTATTTCACTTAGCATGATAGTTTCCAGGTTCATCCATTTTGTCGCAAAAGGCAAGAGTTTCTTCTTCCTCATGGCCGTGTAGTATTCCATTGTGTATATGTAATACAGCTTTTTAATCCACTCATCCACTGAAGGACACTTGAGCTGTTTCCAGATCTTGGCTATTGTATACAATGCTGCAGTAAACATGGGGGTACATTTCTTCTTTTGAATCAGTGATTTGGTATTCATAGGATATATTTCTAAAAGTGGGATAGCTGGGTAAAAAGCCAGTTAAATTTTTATTTTTTTTTAGGAAACGCCATATTGTTTTCCACAGTGGTTGCACAAGTCAGCATTCCCACCAGCAGTGCAGGAGGGTTCCCTTTTCTCCACAGCCTCACCAGCACTTGTTAAGTGCTGTTTTGTTAATGAGCGCCATTCTGACAGGTGTGAGGTGATATCTCATTGTGGTTTTAATTTGCATTTTTCTAATGATTAGTGATGTTGAGCATTTTTTATATGCCTATTGGCCATCTATATGTCCTCTTTGGAGAAGTGTGTATTCATTGCTTTTGCCCATTTCTTGATTGTATTATTTACCTTCTTGGTGTTGAGTTTTACAAGTTCTTTTTAAATTTTGGTTATTAACCCTTATCAGACATATTGGTGAATATATTCTCTCATTGTGTGGGTTTTCTTTTTATTTTGTTCATATTGTCATTAGCTGTGCAAAAGCATTTTAGTTTGATATAGTCCCATTTGTTCATCTTGTCCTTTATTTCACTTGCCTGTGGAGATAAATCACCAAATATATTGCTACGAGAGATGTTGGAGAGCTTACTGCCTGTGTTTTCTTCCAATATGCTTATGGTTTCACGACTTACATTTAAGTCTTTTATCTATTTTGAGTTTATTTTTCTGAATGGTGTAAGTTGGTGATCCAGTTTCATTATTTTTGCAAGTACCTGTTCAATTTTCCCAATAACATTTATTAAAAAGACTGTCTTAACTCCATTGTATGCTCTTGCTTCCTTTGTCAAATATCAATTGTCCATATAGGTGTGGGTTCTCTGTTCTGTTCCATTGATCTGTATGCCTGTTCTTATACCAGTACCAAGCTGTTTTGAGTATGATAGCCTTTTAGTATAACTTGATATCAAAAAGGGTGATACACCTCACTTTATTCTTCTTTTTCAGGATTGCCGAGGCTATTAGTGTTCTTTTTTGGTTCCATATAAATTTTTAGAATATTTGTTGTATATCTTTGAAGTATGTCATTGGTATTTTAATAGGAATTGCATTGAATTTATAAATTGCTTTGGGTAATATAGACATTTTAATGATATTTATTCTTCCTATCCATGAACATGGTATATGCTCCCGCTTGTTTGTATCTTCCATGATTTCTTTTATCAATGTTTTATAATTTTCCAAGTACAAGTCTTTAACATCTTTGCTTAAATTTACTAGTAGGTATTGTATTTTTTTTTCAATAGTGAAGGGGATTGTTTTCTTAAGTTCTCTTTCAGACAGTTCATTGTTGGTGTATAAAAATCCCACTGATTTCTGAGTATTGATTTTATATTCTGCCACCTTGATGAATTCATTTATCAGGTCCAGTAGTTTTTTGACTGAGACTTTAGGGTTTTCTATGTACAGTATCATATCATCAGCAAATAATGATAGTTTTACTTCTTCTTTTCCCATTTGGATGCTTTTTATCTCTTCTTTTTGTCTGATTGCTATGGCTAGGACCTTCAGAACTATGTTGAATAAGAGTGGTGCAAGGGGACACTCCTGCCTTGTTTCTGATCTCCAGGGGGTTGCTTTTCATTTTTGCCCATTGATTATGATGTTGGCTTTGTGTTTGTCATGAAAACACAAAGATTCAAGTGTCCCACCAAATATATTTCTCTCCCCCCATTATCATGTTTAGGTATGATACCTGTATCCCCACTTTGCTGAGAGTTTTGATTATAAATGGGTGTGGATTTTATCAAATGATTTTTCTGCATCTATTGATATAACCATGTAATTTTTAACCTTCCTTTTGTTTCTGTGATTAATCATATTGATTGATTTGCAAATATTGTACTAGCCTTGCCCCGCTGTAATAAATCCTACATAATCATGATGTATGATTTTTTTTCATGTATTGTTGGATCTGGTTTGCTAATATTTTGTTGAGGATTTTAGCATCTAAGTTCATCAAGGATATTGGTCTATAGTTTTCTTTCTTTGTAGTGTCTTTACCTGTTTTGGAATCAGTATTATGATTGCCTCATAAAAGGAGTTTGAAAGTCTTTCCTCCTCTTGCATTTTTTGAAATAGTTTGAGAAGAATAGGAGTTATTTCTTTTTTGAATATTTGATAAATATTTGTTTGTTGGGAATTTTTTGATAACTATTTCAATCTCATTTGATGAAATTGGTCTCTTTAGGTTTTCTGATTCTTCTATATTAATATTTGAAAGATTATATGTTTTGAGGAATTTGTCCATTTCTCCTAGGTTGTCTAATTTTATGGCATACAGTTCTTCACAGTATTTTCTTGCAATCCTTTTTATTTCTGCTGTGTCAGTTATTACTTCACCTCTCTCATTTCTAATTTTATTTATTTGAGTCCTCTCTCTTTTTTTCTTCATGAATCTGATTAAAGTTTCATCTATTTGTGCTCTGTCATTTATTTGTGCTCTGATCTTTATTATTTCCTTCCTTCTACTTCCTCTGGGTTTTGCTTGCTGTTGTTTTTCTAGTTCTTTTAGATGCAGGGTTAAATGGTTTATTTGTGCTTTTTCTAGCTTCTTAAGGTATGCCTTTAGTGCTATGAATTTCCCTCTCAGGACTGCTTTAGCTGTGTCCCATAAATTTGGAGTTGCTGTATGTTCGTTTTCATTTGTTTCAAGGAAATTTTTTATTTCTTCCCTGATCTCATTGTTAACCTATTTGTTATTTAATAACATGCTATTTAGTCTATAAGTGTTTGTTTTTCAGTTTTTCTACTGTAGTTGATTTCTAATTTCCTTTATTAATTTAGGAAAGTTTTCAGCTATGATTTCTTCACTCAGATTCTCTATCTTTTGGTCTTTCTGTTCTCCTTCAGAAACTCTTATGATGTGGATATTGTTTCTCTTCAAGTTGTCACTAAGCTGTCTTAGAGTTTTCTAAGACTTTTTGAGCTTCTTTTCTTTTTGTTTCTCTGCTTCCTTGCTTTTGTTTATCTTGTCCTCTAAATTCCTGATTCAATCCTCAGTTTCATTCATCCTGCTTTTAATTCCTTCTAATGTGGTCTTCATTTCTGGTAGTGTATTTGTCATCTGACTAGTTCTTTTTAATTATTTCAATGTCCTTTAGATGCTTGCTATCTCTTTATTTTGGTGCTCATTATATCCATCCATTGTTGCTCTAAGATCTTTGAGCATCCTAACAATCATTTTTTTAAACTTTGTGTCTGGTAATTTGGTTATTTTCATCTCATTCAGATGTTTTTCTGGGGATTTCTCTTGTTGATTCATTGGGTTACATTTCTTTGCCTTCCCATTTTGTCTGTGTATAAGAAGGGTGTGGAGCCTGACCTGTGGTGGCGCAGTGGATAAAGCGTCGATCTGGGAACACTGAGGTCACCAGTTCAAAACCCTGCACTGGTCTGGTCAAGGCACATATGGGAGTTGATGCTTCCAGCTCCTCCACCCTTTCTCTCTTTCTCTATCTCTCTCTCTCACTCTGTGTCTCCTCTCTAAAATGAATAAATAAAAAAAAATTAAAATATTAAAAAAAAAGAAGGGTGTGGCCAGAGAAGACCAATGGGTGCGGTCTCTGTGTTCCCTAGGTGTGGTCTGTCTGCAGGCCCATCAGCCCCTCTATCGCTGCCTCAGGCATTGGGGCACACAGTTGTCGGTGCTGGTCTGCCACTGCACTCACTACAGCTTCTGCCTCATCTCTGTAGGTGGGAGTGCACTCCTGTATCTAGGCTGAAAGCCTTGACCGCTCCCTGGCCTCTGCCCCACCCCTGCTGGTGGGACTGCGCTCATGCACTGAGGCTGCAAGCCTCAACCCCATGGACAGGGCTGTGCTTGCGCACCCAGCTGCAAGCTGCAAGTCTCAGCCATTTCCCAGACTTTTGCCTTGCTTCTGCAGGCCCACTGTGGGCGAACTGCTTTCACGTGCAGCTGCAGGCTGGACCACTTTCGCGTGCCCCATCCACAGCCGTGGCTGGACCCCATGGGCAGGACTGTGTTCGCACCTGGGCTGCTGATGTGGCTGACCCCCAGCTTCCACCCCCGTGGGCTGGACTGCACTCATGCTCCTGGGCCGCAGCTGTGGCCAATCTCCCGGCTTCTGCCCCCACTGATGAGACTGCGCTCCTGGGTCCCACTGCTGCCTGCCCTCTGACGAGCACTCAGCAGTGTGGGGGTGGCAATGTAGCTCAGACCTCAGCCCTCAATACTGTATCCTGATGGCTCCCTGCTTCTAAGTAATTCTTTGCTCTGACTGCAGCAGAGGAGCTTCTGTTTGGCGGGTGACCTGCTTCCCTTTGCTGATATTGCTGGTTGCAGGAAAAATATTCACTTTAGATTTGAGGAGTGACTCAGCCCAGTGGTTAGGGTGGCTGTCCCTCAAAGTGTTTCTCCCTGTGCTTTCTAGATTACACTCTCTTCCTGTTACTCCAGTTCTCTCGCTCTCCCCACCCCCTGCATCCCTGGGTAGGAAGTTTTCTACGCAGTCCCTTTAAGAAGAATCCTGGGTCTGAAAAATCTCTTTCTCGCAAACACTATCCTGGCTTGTTTTGCAGCTAAATACTGTTTATACACCACTTCTAGTCTCTGGGGCTGCAGCCTGGGGTATCAGTCCTGGGGCCCAGGACCTTCCCCTCTCCAGGAAACTCCCCTCCTGCCACACCATTCTCTCTGGGCTACCATTCACTCCCAGGAGCTGGGCAGCTCTCTATCATTTCCACTTTTCCTACCAGTCTCAGTGTGGCTTCTTCAGTGATCTTTGATTATAGATTCCTCGTGGTTTAGCCCAAAGTTGGTTTTTCCAGTTGATCTTAAAATTAAGTTGTAATCCACTTTGTTTCTGGGAGGTGAAAGTTGGAACGTCTACCTACTCCATCGCCATCTTGCTGCTAGTCAAAAATTTACTTTTTATTTGACCAATCCCTCTCTATATAACTAATTTCCTCTCACTGCTGTTTTCAGCCCCTGACATGAACATTCTCACATTTCCACTTGGGTTCTGTCACCTGCACTGTGTAGATGTCACATCAACCTCTCAGGCTCCATCACTTCTTGTGGAGACACCAAAGGCACCTGCTCTCCAGTCTGAAATATTTTTCTTCATACTGTTATGGCCTGTCTATCATAGACATTGTATTAATTTTGTTTTGCTTGTATCACGTTTGCAGCATCTTTAGTGACTTAAAACAATACAAATTTATTATCTTAAAGTTCCAGAGATAAGAAGTTTTAAAAAGTTTCTTCTGGAGATGCTAGGGGCAAATCAGTTTTCTTGTCTTTTCCAGCTTCTAGAGTCTGGACCTGTTCCTAGGCTTATAGTCTATTTCTCCTTGTTTGAAGGTAGCAGTGTAGCATTTTATCTTCTCCTGGATGTCTGCTCCTGTCCTCACATCCTCTCTCTCCATATCTGATCCACTTGCTTCCCTCTTACAAAGACCTTTGATATTACATTGGGCCCATCTGAATAATCCGTGATCATCTACCATTTTGTGATCCTTAACTTAATTGCATTGAAGTTCTTTTTTCATTTTTCCCCCCAAAGAAGTACCCTTTATATGATGAGGATTCTAGTACATTTGTCATTGTTTTTTTTTTTATCTACTTACCAATTCATTCAGTGATGTTTATGGATGATTAACTCTAAGCCAGACATTGTGTAGGGCATCAAGAGATTTGATGACTTAGACTCTGGCCCTGCCCTTCAAGGACCTTATAGGGCTTGGTCATGGGGAGCCATGGTTGAATGGTTGAAAGCCGGGTGCTACTGCACAGTTGGAGCTAACTTGAAACTTCTAACACATGGTTGATGATTCTTACATATTTGTTGAATGAAAAGGCACATTCCTAGCCCAAAGACCTAGGGTCAGAAGAAATATTGAAGCAAAGAGAAGTGAACCTGAGAATTAAGACTTCTATTTCAGAGAATCTCAAAGGTAGTTCCAATTATTTTAACTATACCCCTCACCATCTTAAAGAAAAAGACTTTGCCATTTTAAACAAACAAACAAACAAACTTAGAAAGTACAGACTACTCTAAAGAAGAAAACAAAAGCTCACTTATAATGCCAAGAACTAGAGAAGACCATGATTGGGGCCTCCTACACAAAAAATCTATTTGTTATCATGGAAAGATGATGAATTTTATTAGGTGTTTATTAAACACCTGGACTGGTTTGGTCCAACCACTGAGAGCCATTTGGAGCTCTTTGGGATGACACATGGAAAACATGGCACTGATGAGGCAACAGATATCTAATAAGCCTGACATGATTGGTTGTGCATAGGGGTCCCTGGGGGGCATGGGCTATATCTAGATTCTAGCTCTGAGTTTTCTTTTTTTCTTTCTTCTATTTATTTATTTATTTATTTATTTATTTATTTATTTATTTATTACAGGGACAGAGAGAGAGAGTCAGAGAGAGGGATAGATAGGAACAGACAGACAGAAACGGAGAGAGGTAAGAAGCATCAATCATTAGTTTTTCATTGCTGTCGCAACACCTTAGTTGTTCATTGATTGCTTTCTCACATGTGCCTTGACTGTGGGCCTTCAGCAGACCAAGCAACTCCTTGCTGGAGCCAGTGACCTTGGGTCCAAGCTGATGAGCTTTTTGCTCAAGCCAGATGGGCCCGTGCTCAAGCTGGCAAGCTCGGGGTCTTGAACCTGGGTCTTCTGCATCCCAGTCCGACACTCTACCCACTGCGCCACCACCTGGTCAAGCTCTAGCTCTGAGTTTTCTGTTCCTCCAGGGCTCATATCTCTACAGGAGCTGCTGGACAAGCTGGGTCATTGGTACTGATCACAAGGGCCTTTTGCTGGGACTCAGTCCTGCTCTTAGGACTGGCCTGGTCAGGCTTGATAAAGAGACAGGTGTCAGGGTGGTCCTAGTGTACCCTGTGTTTTCCCACCATCTTGCCTCTGGGATTTGTTCTGATAAAAAATAATCTGATATAATGGCAAGACTCTTTGCTTCTGGGTTTTCCACTATAGATCTTACCAGGAGAAGAATAACCTGGTGATCTCTTAAAGCCAGGATGACCCTTGCTAACTGGTCTCTTGGTTATGCCATGATAATGGCAATGGAAGAGAAGGGAAACTAATGCTTACCAACTGAGCACTCTCCTAGACAGTTCCTTTCACAGTACTTAATGTCACCCTTACAGCAGCCCTGTACAGTTGCTGTTATTATATCACAGACAGTAACACAGGCTTAGAGAGGTTGGAACTTACCTAAGGTAGCACAGCTAGTAGGTGGCAGAACCGGACATGAACACAGATCCCCTGACTCCTGTCCTATTCCATGTGAAACAGAAGCTGGGCCAGGGGAGGCTTCGGCGCCATGTGTTTGAGGTTTCCTGCACTTTCTCTAAGGGTGACATAAGACCTCTTTCTCTGGCATTTTGTTCACTGCTGCACCCCCACATTATCCCTCTAAGGTACTCAGACCCCTGATACATCATGTGCCTAGTGGCCAATGGAGGCAAGTTCAGATGCTCCTCCTGTTCTGTCCATTTTCATCTCAATGTCCTTGCTTCTTTTTGATGCCAGCTATGTCCTTGAACACTAAACCTGTCTGACCTCACTTGATGGTGGATACTTGGCTCTTTCTTAACTCTCAAAACTGGGCCACCTCAAATAAGAGGCCCTTCAAACATTTTAAAAAATACTATTTTGTTTTAGAATTAGGGTACATAAAATTGAGTACATTTTAAAAATTGGTAAATAAAAAAAAACCACAAAATTTGAGCAACTTGAAGCAAATAATATCACTATTTGGTATATCTTATGTCCCGTTTTCCTCTATGCTCATGTGCCTAGACATACAAATAAGGCATGTTTTTCTAAAACTCTGGGATTACACTCTGTCTCATTCTGCAACTTGCTCCTTTTACTTACTTCTCTTGTTGTGTATAGTTGATATTTTGGTGGACCACAGCTACCTCACAATTCTAGTCATGCTTCTGCAAAACACTGGGTTTTCCTGCGTTGAACCAAGGTGCTGAGCTGTCAAAATCCAATAATAATCCTTTTCAATTCAGTTTGTAGAAAATTAAATAAATAAGCATAATTTTCACCATTTTGATCTTCTGCCATACCTCTACTACCATTTCAGTATTTCTAGATAACTAAAAATGTATACTTAGTCATCCTCCATTTATGTGCCAGTATTTCACAAGGTTGTGCCAGGAGCCTCTTGAACACCAGAGAGCCATGCTAGTTTCCCACATTTGGGTTGCACTGGGGGTCTAGGATGCAGCTCTGACCTGACCGGCAGTTTTGACCTGATCTAGCCATTGGGGAATGTGTGCCAAGTGAGAGGACAGGGCATGGGTACAAGTACTGAACACAAAGGTTCACCCAGCTCTGCTGAGAAACAGCTCCAGAAATGTGGGCCACAGAGAAGTGGAGGGATTTCTCTCCCTGCAGAAGAGAAGTGAGTCCAGGATATAGACCAGCAGGGAACCCTGGGAGAGGTGAAAGTGCCTCAGCAGATCAGCTCATGAAGCCTCTGTAGGGTTCATTGAAGTTGCTATCTTGGAGGGATAATGGTGGAGGGCTGAACAGTGGACAGGAATAAAAGAAGAATGCAGAAACATTGGGACCTCATGAAACAATACTTGGAAGAGAGTGAGAACTTTGAGAGAAAGTTGGGGTTCTGCTATGATGCACTCTACCATGTGGTGACTCATTTATATCTATGTCTTATGGTGCATTGACACACTTAAATCGGGAACAGAAAACAAATTCAGGTTCGTGTAAGCAGAGAACTCTTAAGAGTTGCTGCATAGAGGGGCCCAAATAATGTCCCAGGACCTGGCTTTATTGTCCCCACATCTCAGTTCTCTTCTTGTCCATGTTGGCTCCATGTCCATTGGATGAGGCCCTCCCTTGACCTTAGAAATAATTATAGGAGCTTTAGACTTGACATCTTCTTGGCTTTGAGCCTATCAAAGGCACATGTGCCACTCTCCAGCTGTCCCCGAGCTTCTTCACTGAATCAATCACACCCACAGGAAGTGGGTTACATTGGTGGGCTTAGGTCTGGGCCATGCATTTCTTTCCTGGAAACAGGTGGGCCAACCCATCTGAAATGGTCAGGGAAAAATGAAGAAATCTTAAGTATGTGGAGGAAGAGTCAGTGCTAAGAAGCAAAACCCAGTGTCCTGTAGCATTAAATAAATATTTGTCAAGTGGAATGGTTGAGTGTCTCTGAGAAACTCCTAAGGAAGAGAACACTCAGAGAGGAGAAGGTGAGCCTTTTCCCATATATTGAGGCCTTTTCAAGGAAGGCAGCTCAGCTTACGCTAGTGGCTCGAGAGGGCAGAGTGACCCAGCATGTCCTGAGCCTCTGCTTATGGGAGTGGGAACCAGCATTCCCAGCTAAGATTCTACATCCCAATAGCAACCACCAATTCTATAAAATAATTTTGCATAATCATAATTTTTTCCACAATTAACTAAGATACACGTAAATAGGATAATGTTTAGTAATCGGGTTAGACAAAAAGAATTGTTTCCAGCTCCAAAGATTTACGAAAAACAGAAAAGAGTGACATCAGAGAAATGGCAGTGTGAGAAATATTCCTGATCTCTCCCCTTGAAATTTCAACAAATTCAACAACTAAATGCAGAGAAAAAACCCCAGGAGCATCTGAAATATATGCACACCAGATAAAAAGTATGATTGGATGAGAAGGCGGCTGAAGATAGAATCTGCTCATGGAAGAAAAAAACCGGAGAATGCTTTTATCTTTCCTCACTGATCTGAGGGAGGGAGGCACTTTTAGTGTGGGTTTTATTTTGGAGTTAGGAGAAGTGGAGAGACTGAGGAACAGAGAGGAAGGAGCTGAATTAAGGCAGGTGCGCAAACAAGAGCAACTCAGCCATTCCCAGTGTCTGCCTGCATTGCCGGGCTCCATCTGAGATTGTGGCCACTGGGCACGCACATAGTTTATGATGGGCTCCTGAGATTGGCAAGCAAATAGCCCGTGGAGATCAGCCCATGAGGCACTGAGGCGTGCTCAATCTGTGATCTGCATCTCACCCTTCCTGCTCCCAAAGCTCTTGGCTCTGAACGCACAGTCCCTACATTGCCCAGGACCGCGCTTTGAGTGGTATTGGAGGAAGGACCTGGCTGTGCATTGCTCCCCTTGCTGTGTGAACAGTGGTGGTAGAGAATCCCCCAAAGTTGAGTCTCCAGGCCATTGGATCCTGTGAGAGGCAGAATTGCTGGGCATTTGATCACCTGCTCTGTTGGGAAGTGGGGAGAGGCACCTGAAAACCTGAAACTGCCATTGCTAGAGCTGTGAAACAGTAAAGCCCTAACAATAAGCACTGCCTAGCAATGTGACTGTGGCCCTTCCTATGTTATTACAACAGTGAAACCTCAGCTTAGAACTCTGTTCAAGAACCCCATAGAGGCAAAACTGCCAGAAAAAGCATCAGCTGCTGGAAAAAAGGAAAAGTTACCTCTCAAAACTGGAAAATACATTTATTTTTGCTTTTTCTCATTTTTTCTTCTTTCTCTTTTTTCTATCTGAACTTTATTATCCATAGTTATTATGTCTTTTATTATTTTTGTTTGTGTGAGGGTTTCATTTCTGACACCTTCTCTTTTACTTATTTTTTCTCTCTTCTGTTTTCTTTTCTTTTTTTCCCCTGTTTTACTCTCATCTGAATGTCTTTTTTCATCAAATTATTATATTTTGGACTCACACTTTTTCTTGTGGCATTTTGCTTGTTTTAGACTTCATGTTTCTCTCATTTTTTATTTTCCCTCAGTTTCTGCTTCTTGTTCTCTGTAGGTTCTGTTCCACTTATCATTATTTATAGAATTTTTATTTTTTCACTGTATTTTTTCAATTCTTATTCTTTTAGTTTTCTCTTGTTAGTGGTATTCCACTCTCAAATGCCATCAAGAAAAAAGAAATAAAATATCATGGATACACAAGACAAAGATGTAGCTCAGATAGATGATGAAAAATCTCCAAAAAAAAATTTCAATTATATGGAAACCTTGGAGCTAAATGATAGAGAATTCAAAATTGAAGTTCTAAAAATACTCAGTGAGATATAAGAAAACACTGAAAAGCAATTTAGTGAGCTCAAAAAACAATTTAAAGAAACTAAAAGAGTACGTCACCAAGGAAATGGAAACTATAAAAAGAAACAAGCTGAGATGAAAAAATACACGAACTGAAAAATGAGGTAACAAGCTTAGCTAATAGAACGGATCAGATAAAAGAGAGAATTAGTGACATTGAAGACAGGCAACTAGAGATATTACAGAGAGAAGAAAGGAGAGACTCATGAATTTAAAAAATGAAAAAGCCCTATAAGAATTGTCTGACTCCATCAGAAAGAGCAACAACATAAGATATATATCTTATGATATAATGGATATATCAGAAGAAAAAGAAAGGGAAAAAGGAATGGAGATCATATTCAAACAAATAATCGATGAGTACTTCCTAAGCCTGTGAAAAGAGTTATAGCCTTGAATCCAAGAAGCAAACAGAACACAAAGTTACCTTAATTCAAACAGACCTACTCCAAAGCATATAGTAATAAAATTATTACAAATCAATGACAAAAGAAATCCTCAGGGCAGCTAAGGAAAAGAAGACTATAACATATAAAGAAAGGCCCATTAGTCTATCATGAGATTTCTCAGCAGAAACTCTACAAGCCAGAAGAGAGTAGACCCAAACATTTAAAGTACTAAAAGAGAGGAGCTACTAGCCAAGAATACTATATCCATCAAAGCTATCTTTCAAATCTGAAGGGGAAATAAAAACATTTATAGATATAAAGAAGATAAGAAAATTTATCACCAGAAAACCCCCACTTCAGGAAATACTAAAGGGGGTTATCTGACCAAATACAAAGAACAAAACAAAACAAAACTACAAGTAAAATCTCCAAGACCACAATAAAAACCAGAGTAACACTGGGAACAATTTATTATTTTCATTTTCTGTTGCATGATGTTTTAAAAAAATATTGTTTCTATATATTTCTCCATCACTGATTTCAAATCTGAAATCCATTTTTGGTATATGCTCTAGATTTTATGCAATATTAATTTCTTGTTGTAATTAATTATAGTTAATGGCATGCATTGGTTTTTAAATTGGAGTTAAAGGGCAACAACTCTTGAATTGAACATAACCACAAGGCAATTAATGTTTTACAAACATCACTTTTACATAATTGTAGTTGCTTTTAAATGTAAAAAATTATTATCTGATAAAAACACTCTCTTATTTTGTTTTAAGATTGAATCATGGCTTCTTCAAGTAGGTGTAAATGTAAGAATAGTCCTGACACCTTCTGTTATATATGTGGCTGTTACACACTTCAATGTCAAAGGCACAATATACCATCATTGGTGACATGTTCATATATTGCCTATTTTCAAGTTTACCTTGGTAATCAAGAGAAGAATTGGGCTCTTCATATTGTGTGTCATAGTTATGAAAAAATGCTTTGTGACTGGACAAAAGAAAGGAATGCCTTTTGGTATTCTCATGGTTTGGCATGAACCTAAGGACTACAGAAGTGACTGTTATTTCTGTCTGATCCATACAAAGGGCATCAGTAAGAAAAAACAGCATATGATCGCATATCCTAATATTCCTTCAGCAATACGACCTATCCCACACTCTGAGACACTCCCGGTTCCAGTTTCCAATGGTTTTATTTCTTCTAAAGATAAAGAAAATGAACATGATAATCAAGTGTATTTTGATAAGATGCGTGAGGAAATGCTTGTAGAATCTGAAGGGTCTTCCTCTGATGCCAAGCAGTCATTAACCCCTCAGCAGTTTAGCCAACTCGAATTGAATGACTTAGTAAGAGATTTGGGCCTATCAAAGAAAGCAGCTGAGTTATTAGCCTTCAGGCTTGAAGAAAAGAATGTACTTCACCGGTCAGCTAAAGTATCCCATCTCATGAACCATGAACAAATTTTTGTGGACTTTTTTCCGAACACAAACACTTTGTTTACTGTCATGATATCAGTAGTCTTCTCAGCCAGATAGGTGTTACCACTTACAGTCCAACAGAATGGCGGCTATTTCTTAACAGCTCTAAATGGAGTCTGAAATGTGTTCTCCTACACAACGGCAATGTTTATGCAGTGGTTCCAATTGGTTATTCAACTCATCTGTGAGAAGATTATAATGACATAAAAATTGTCCTCAACTTTCTGAAGTATGAGGAGCATAACTGGATCATTTGTGTGGATCTTAAAATGGTAAATTCTCTGCTAGGACAACAAAGAGGTTTCATGAAGTATCCTTGCTTTCTGTGTTTGTGGGACAGCCGAGCTCGGAAGAAACACTGGACACAGAAGGAGTGGCCAAAACGTGAAGCTCTGGAAGTAGGGATGCACAATATTGTGAATGAACCTGTAATTAATTGAGACAGAATTATTTTTCCCCCACTTCACATCAAACTTGGCTTAATGAAGCAGTTTGTTCAGGTTTTGAATAGAGAAAGTGAATACTTTCAACATATCATTTCTGCTTTTTCTGTCTTGTCTTTCAAGACCTCAAATTCAAACTCTCATACATGACGAAGAATTTGCCGGGAAGATGAATAAGGAGGAGAAAGCAGCATGACAGTCTTTTGTGACAGTTACAAAAAACTTCCTTGGCAACAAAAAGTCAGAAAACTATAAACTTCTGGTTCAAAGGATGCCGTTGGCTTTCCGTGACATTGGATGTAACATGATTGTTAAGATTCCCTTCCTGGGTGATGAAGAAGATGGCGATGGAGTAGGCGGATGTACCAACTTCCAACTCCCAGAATCAAAGTGGATTATAACTCAATTTTAAGAACCATCATCTGGATAAACCAACTTTGAACTAAACTAAGTCTACTCTTCAACCAAGGAACACTGCAGAAGCCACATTGAGACTGGTAGGAATAGCGAAAACGCAAAGAGGGCTGCCTAGCTCCCCAGAGCAAACGGCAGCCCGGAGAGACCCGTGTGGCGGGAGGAGAGTTTGGCGGAGAGGGAGGGACCTGGGTCCCAGGAACCAAGCCCCAGACTGCAGTCCCAGAGCCTAGAAGAGGCGTTTGGACAGTATTGAGCTGTGAAGCAAGTGAGGATACTGTTTGTGAAAAAGAGAAAGTTTTCTCAGACCCAAGAATCTTTTCAAAGGGACAGTGCAGAAACCCTCTCTCACAACCACGCACCTGGGGCTTTGGAGAAAGGGGACAGAGGAGAGGAACAGTGCAGCGGGAACAGAGAGTAGACTGAAGGCACGAAGACACTCTGAGGGACAGCCATCCTGACCCCTGGGCTAAGTCATTTCCGTAATCGAAAATAAATATTTCCCCTGGAACTAGCAATACCAGCAAAGGGAGACAAGACACTAGCCAAACAAGCTCTCCCGTGGCAATTAGAGCAGAGCTGCTTAGAGGGAGGGAGCTCCCAAACCTACAGTGTGGAGACTTAAGACACTGCTATCTCTCTGAGAGTTGCTGAAGGGATGTTGGCAGCAGGACGCTGAAAAGCGGTCCTGTCGGCGTGGGTGGAGGCACAACCGATGTGAGCTCAGTCTAGCCCAGCAGGGGCAGAGGGGATGCGTGAAAGCGGTCCGGCAGCTGCGGGCTGCCTGTGACCCCACTTGGGAGAAAAATACGGGCAGAGATCTGTTCTGTGACCCTGCGCAAGCCGGCCCTGACCACAAGGACGGGGCTAGAACCAGGGACGGGTGAGGGGCTCGCGGCTCAGCTCACACTGCCAACCCCGCCCAGAAGGAGAAACCGCGGTGGTTTGAAATCCTTTGTGCGCGCGAGCTGGATTTCGCGGCTGAGCTCACGCTACTAGCCCCGCCCGGCCAGAGAAACCCTGGTGGTTTGCAAAACTACGTGCGTGCAGCTGGCTTTCACGACTGAGCTCACACTACTAGCCCTGCCTGGCCAGAGAAATCCCGGCAGCTGGCCACCCTATGTGCGCGAACTGGCACCGAACGTGGGGGCGTGGTAAAGTCCTGATCGATCGGAAGCTAGCAACTGAGCTAACGCCAGCAAACATGCCCGGCCCAATAAACTGCAGTTTGTGACACTACGCAGGAGGGCCCCGGCCTCAAGGGTGGGGCTAAATTCTGGACGGGCAAAGGCTCACAGCTGAGAGCATGACAAAAGCCCCGCCCAACCCGCAAAACTGTGGCGAGCAGGATCTGACTGCGGGGGCTGGGCGTAAGCCTTCTGGAAAAAGGCTGGTTCCGCAGCTGAGCAAAGGTGCTCACCTCTGCCCTTGGTACTAAGGCTTGTGGCTTGAGTGACAGCCCCTCCCACGGAGGAGAGGTGGAAATCACAGCAACAGCCGCAGTAGGCTGTCACTGGCAATGCCCATACCCAACCATCCTAGGCAGCAGCAGAGGGGGTGGCAGGCCTGCAGACAGACCACACCTAGAGAAAACAAAGGGAACACCTACTGGACTCCAGTGCCCACAACTTGCCTATACACAGATAAAATGGGCAGGCAGAGGAATGCAAACCGAAGAATCAAGAGAAATCCCCAGAGAAGGACCTGAATAAACCAGATATAACCAAACTACCAGAAGCAGAATTTAGAATAATGATAGTTAGGATGTTCAAAGAAATTAGAGCAAAAATGGATAGTCACTATGAACACCTAAATAAAGAGATAACAAGTATAAAGAACGAAATTGAAATAATAAAAAAGAATCAGAAATGACAAATACAGTATCAGAACTGAAGACCACAATGGAAGGAGTTAAAAGCAGGATGAATCACGCTGAGGATCGAATCAGCAAGTTAGAAGACACAATAAACAAAGGCACAGAAGCAGAGAAGAAAAAGGAAAAGAGAATCAAAAAATGTGAGGAAACTCTAAAGGAGCTCTATGACAACATGAAGAGAAACAACATTTGCATCATAGGGGTGCCTGAAGAAGAGGAAAGAGGACAGGAAATGGAAACTTTGTTCAATCAAATCATAGCAGAAAACTTCCCTAAATTAAGGCTGGGAAACATTCCACATGTTCAAGAAGCACACAGAACTCCATTAAAGATAAACCCAAAAAGATCTACACCAAGACACATCATAGTTAAAATACCAAAGCTAATGGATAAAGAAAAAATCTTAAAAGCTGCTAGAGAAAAAAAGGCTATCACCTACAAAGAAGCCCCCATAAGGATGACATCGGACTTCTCAACAGAAACACTTGAGGACTTGAGGCCAGAAGGGAATGACAAGATATAATCAAAGTAATGCAGAACAAGAACCTACAGCAAAGACTACTCTATCCAGCAAGGCTAACATTTAAAATTGAAGGAGAAATAAAGAGCTTCCCAGACAAAGAAAGCCTAAAAAAATTCATTAAAACCAAACCAATTCTGCAAGAGATACTACGGGGCCTGTTGTGAACAGTTCAAAGAGAGGAAAGAATATAGCAAAAGAAGAATACAACTTTAAAGAATAAAGTGGCAATAAACAACTACATATCAATAATAACCTTAAATGTAAATGGATTAAATGATCCAATCAAATGACATAGGGTAGCTGCGTGGATAAAGAAACAGGACCCATACATATGCTGTCTACAAGAGACACACCTTAAAACAAAAGATGCACATAGACTGAAGGTAAAAAGATGGAAAAAAATATTTCATGCAAATGGAAATGAAAAAAAAGCCGGGGTAGCAGTACTTATAGCTGACAAAATAGACTTTAAAACAAAGGCTGTAGTAAGATATAAAGAAGGACACTACATAATGATAAAAGGAACAATTCAACAGGAAAATATAACTATTATAAATATCTACGCACCAAATATAGGAGCCCCGACATACATAAAGCAGACTTTGATGGACATAAAGGGCGAGATTAACAGCAATACTATCATAGTAGGGGATTTCAATACCCCACTAACAAGACTGGATGGATCCTCAAGAAAGAAAATCAATTAAGAAACAGCAGACTTAAAGGAGACACTAGATCAACTTGATTTAATAGATATCTTCAGAACTTTTCATCCTAAAGCAGTAGAATATACATTTTTCTCAAGCGCTCATGGTACGTTTTCTAGGATAGACCACATGTTAGGACAAAAAAATGGTCTCAATAAATTTAAGAAGATTGAAATCATATCAAGCATTTTCTCTGATCACAATGCCATGAAACTAGAAATTAACCACAAAAGAAAAACTGAAAAATACTCAAACACTTGGAAACTAAATAGCATGATATTAAATAATGAATGGATTAACAATGAGATCAAAGAAGAAATAAAAAAGTTTCTAGAAACAAATGATAATGAGCATACATCAACTCAAAATTTATGGGACACAGCAAAAGCAGTACTGAGAGGGAAGTTCATTGCACTACAGGCATATCATAAGAAGCTAGAAAAAGCTCAAATAAGCAACCTGACCCTGCAACTAAAAGAACTAGAAAACAAAAACAAATAAACCTAAGACAAGTAGAAGGAAGGAAATAATAAAGATCAGAGCAGAAATAAATGACATAGAGGCTAAGGAAACAATGCAGAGGATCAATGAAACAAGAAGCTGGTTCTTTGAAAAGGTAAACAAGATTGATGAAGCTTTAACTAGACTCACCTAGAAAAAAAGAGAGAGGACTCAAATAAATAAAATTAAAAAGACAGTGGAGATATAACAACTGATACAACAGAAATACAAAGCATTGTAAGAAAATACTGTGAAGAACTCTATGCCAAAAAATTAGACAATCTAGATAAAATGGACAAATTTTTTGAATCATATAACTTTCCAAAAATCAATCTGGAAGAATCAGAACACCTAAACAGACCAATTACAACAAATGAGATCGAAACAGTTATCAAAAAACTCCCAAAAAAGAAAAGTCCTGGGCCTGATGGCTTCACAAGTGAATTCTATCAAAAATTCAAAGAAGAACTAACTCCTATCCTCCTCAAGCTATTTCAAAAAATTCAAGAGGAAGGAAGACTTCCAAACTCCTTTTATGAGGCGAGCATAATTCTGATCCCAAAACCGGGCAAAGACAACACAAAGAAAGAAAATTATAGGCCTATATCCCTGATGAATTTAGACGCTAAAATTCTCAACAAAATATTAGCCAACCGGATCCAGCAATATATAAAAAAAATCATTCACCATGATCAAGTGAGATTTATTCTGGAGAGGCAAGGCTGGTTCAATATTCACAAATCAATCAATGTGATCCATCACATAAACAAAAGGAAGGACAAAAATCACATGAAAATTTCAATAGATGCAGAAAAGGCATTTGATAAAATCCAGCACCCATTCATGCTCAAAACTCTCAGTAAAGTGGGAATACAAGGAACATTCCTTAACATGATAAAGGCCATCTACGACAAACCCACAGCAAACATCATACTAAATGGACAAAGATTAAAAGCAATCCCCTTAAGGTCAGGAACCAGGCAGGGTTGCCCACTTTTACCACTCTTATTCAACATAGTTCTGGAAGTCCTAGCTATAGCAATCAGACAAGAAGAAGAAATAAAAGGCATCCAAATTGGAAAAGAAGAAGTAAAACTGTCACTATTTGCAGATGATATGATATTGTATATAGAAAACCCTAAAGTCTCAGTCAAAAAACTACTGGACCTGATATATGAATTCAGCAAGGTGGCAGCAAATAGAATTAATACACAGAAATCAGAGGCATTTCTGTATACAAACAATGAACTGTCAGCAAAAGAAATTAAGGAAACAATTCCCTTCACTATTGCAGCCAAAAAAAATAAAATACCTAGGAGTAAATTTAACCAAGGAGGTTAAGGACTTGTACTCAGAAAATTATAAAACATTGATAAAGGAAATCAAGGAAGATACAAACAAGTGGAAGCATATACCGTGCTCATGGCTAGGAAAAATAAACATCACTAAAATGTCTATATTACCCAAAGCAATTTATAAATTCAATGCAATACCAATTAAAATACCAATGACATACTTCAAAGATATAGAAAACATATTCCAAAAATTTATATGGAACCAAAAAAGAACACGAATAGCCTCAGCAATCCTAAAAAGAAAAAATAAAGCAGGAGGTATCACTCTTCTGAATATCAAGGTATACTACAAGGCCATTATACTCAAGGCAGCTTGGTACTGGCATAAGAACAGACACATTGATCAATGGAACAGAACAGAGAACCCAGAAATAAACCCGCCGCTTTATGGACAACTGATATTTGACAAAGGAGGAAAGAACATACAATGGAGTAAAGACAGCCTCTTTAACAAATGGTGTTGGGAAAATTGGACATCTACCTGCAAAGAAATGAAACTAGACCATCAACTTACACCATTCACAAAAACAAATTCAAAATGGATAAAAGACTTAAACATAAGCCGTGAAACTATAAGCATCTTAGAAGAAAACATAGGCAGCAAGCTTTCCAACATCTGTAGCAGCAATATATTTGCTGATTTATCTCCATCGGCAAATGAAATAAAAGGCAAGATAAACAAACGGGGCTATATCAAACTAAAAAGTTTTTGCACAGCTAAAGACAATAAGAACAGAATAAAAAGACAAACCACACAATGGAAGAACATATTCGACAGCACGTCGGATAAGGGGTTAATAACCAAAATTTATAAAGAACTTATAAAACTCAACACCAGGAAGACAAAAAATCCAATCAAAAAATCGGCAAAAGAAATGAATAGAAATTTCTCCAAAGAAGACATACAGATGGCCAAAAGACATATGAAATAATGCTCAACATCACTAATTATTAGAGAAATGCAAATTAAAACCACAATGAGGTGTCACCTCACACCAGTCAGAATGGCACTCATCAGCAAAACAACACAGTATAAGTGCTGGCGAGGATGTGGAGAAAAGGGAACCCTCCTGCACTGCTGCTGGGAATGCAGTCTGGTGCAGCCACTGTGGAAAACAGTATGGAGATTCCTCAAAAAATTAAAAATCGAACTGCCTTTTAACCCGGTTACCCCACTTTTAGGAATATACCCTAAGAACACCATAACACTGTTTGAAAAGAAGAAATGCACCCCCATGTTTGTGGCAGCATTGTTCACAATAGCGAAGATCTGGAAACAGCCAAGTGTCAGTCAGAAGACGAGTGGATTAAAAAGCTTTGGTACATATATACTATGGAATACTACTCGGCCATAAGAAATGATGACATCGGATCATTTACAACAAAATGGTGGTACCTTGATAACATTATACGAAGTGAAATAAGTAAATCAGAAAAAAAAACTGAGAACAGCATAAATTCATACATAGGTGGGACATAAAAGTGATACTATGAGACATGGACAAGAGTGTGGTGGTTACGGGGTGGGCAAAGGGAGGGGAGGGTGGGAAAGGGAGAAGGGTAGGGGCACAAGGAAAACCAGATAGAAGGTGACAGAGGACAATTTGACTTTGAGTGATGGGTATGCAACACAATTGAATGATAAGATAATCTGGAGATGTTTTCATTGTACATATGTAACCTGATTTATTGGTGTCACCACATTAAAGTTAATAAAAAAAAAAGTTAATAAAAAAAATAAAGATTCCCTTCCTGTACAGTCAACTTGTTAAGTTTCCTTAAAATCTTGGAGCTGTTAGTGCTGAGCAGGGAGAACACTTTCATCAAGATCTGAAGACAATGGGAGAGTGTTATCAGGGGCAATGGGACAGAAATATGATGGCAGACTACTGCTGGAGCATCAAATGAGATTGTCCTCAACAGGTACACAAACACAAGAGGTACAAAGGCAAATTTTTGCCTGAATAGAATTTAAATAAGTTTTGCGCAAATTTTATCATTCAGATAAGTGTTTTAATATGTTTATTTCGAAATTGTAGACAAATTTTGATGTAATCATATATTTTAGTGTATTAGTGTATTTACTGCATTATATAAATTATACTTCACAAAGATGATGCAAGAAGACATTCTACTTCATTATGTTAAACTAAATGTTGAAAATTTTACAATAAGATGAACACATATAATCTTGTATTGCAAAAGAACTGTAGCTTATAGAGAAAAACTAATGTCATATTTGAGATCAGCGCACTTGAATTAGGTAAGAACAAGTGTTTTTCTGGATGCAACAAAAAAATTTTTCCCAGTGTAATCTGTGACAACAATAACTAAAAGGGGAAGAATACAAACATTAGCAGTAAAGAGGAGTATGGAGTGCAGAAGCACTCATGAGATAATGGATTTTAATGAATGTGATAATTTTTCTTTTAATAACTTAATGGTAACCACCCCTGAAAATTCCATTACTGAAACACATAACTTGAAAAGAGAAGAAGCAAAGGAAAGAAGTATAGAATGCCACCAGTCAAAAGCAAATAACAGAAAAGCAAAAGAGAACCAAACAAAACACAGAGCTTTCAGAAAGCAATAGATGAAATGACAATAGGAAACCTTCAAGTGTAATTATATTAAATAAAACTGAACTGACCTCACCAATAAAGAGGCACAAAGTAGCATATTAGATCAAAAAGCAAAACCCAACTGTATGTTGCCTTCAAGAGATAAATCTAAGCTATAAGAATTAAAATAGATTCAATGTGAAAGGTTGGAAAATGATTCTCCAAGCAAATAACATCCAAAGAAAAGCCAGTGTAGTCATACTCATGTATGAGAAAGCTGACTACAAGACAACAAAGATAACCAGATACAAAGATGGTCATTTCATAAGGATTAAGGGGACATTGTATCAAGAAAACATAACACTTCTTAATATATATGCTTCAAATATATAAGACATCTACTAACTGATATAAAAACAGAAACTGACAAAAATACAATTATACTTGGATATCTCAATACACCACTGATGATTCTAGATCATTCATCCAAAAAGAAAGACAATAAAGAAATATTGGCCTTAAATGAAACACTAGAACAAATGAATATAATAGACATCTATAGGACATTTCATCCCCAAACCTCAGAGTATACATTTTTCTCTAGTGTATATAGAACATTCTCAAGAATAAACCATATGTTGGGCCACAAAACTAACATCAACAAATTCAGAAAGATTGAAATATACCAAGCATATTCTCTGACCATAAGGCTTTGAAACTAGATTTCAACTGCAAAGAAGAAGTAAACAAACTTACAAAAATGTGGAAATTAAACAACATACTTCTAAAAAATAATAGGTCAAAGAAGAAATAAAAGCAGAGATCAAAAGATAAATATAGATGAAAAAGACAACACAACATATCAGAATCTCTGGGGCAGCAAAAGCAGAAATAAGAGGGAAGTTTGTAACATTACAGGCTTATATCAAAAAACAAGAGAGAGCCCAAGTAAACAACTTAACTGCACATCTTAAGGAACTAGAAAAAGAAGAACAAAGGCAACCCAAACCAGCAGAAGAAAAAAAATAAATAAAAATAAGAACAGAAATAAATGAAATATGGAACAGAAAAACTGTAGGAAAAATTAATACAACAAAGAGCTGGTTCTTTAAAAAGATCAACAAAATTGACAAACCCCTGGCTAGACTCACTAAGGAAAAAAGAGAAAGGACTCATAAACAAAATACGAAACGAAAGAGGAGAAATTACCACAGATATCTTAGATATACAAAGGATCATTGTAGAATACTATGAAAAGCTACATGCCACCAAATTCAACAATCTAGAAAAAATGGGTAAATTTCTAAAACTATACAATCTTTCTAGACTGAATCAGGCGGAAATGAAAAGCCTAAATAGACCCATAAACAGGGAGGAAATAGAAACAAACATAAAAAATCTCTCCAAAATAAAATCTGGGGCCAGGAATCTACACTAGTGAATTCTTATTTATTTATTTATTATTTATTTATATTAGTTTTAATGGGGTGAGATTGATAAATCAGGGCACATATGTTCAGAGAAAATATTTCCAGGTTATTTTGACATTTGATAATATTGTGTACCCATCACCCAAAGCCAAATTGTCCTCCTTCACGTCACCTTCTATCTGGTTTTATTTGTGCCCCTCCCCTCTCCCGACCCTCTCCCTAATCTTCCCCTCCCCCCGGGTAGTCAGTACACTCTTGTCCATGTTTCTGAGTCTCATTTTTATGTCCCATCTGTGTATGGACTCATATAGTCCTTAGTTTTTTCTAATTTACTTACTTCACTCAGTATAATGTTATCAAGGTCCATCCATGTTGTTACAAATGATCCAATGTCATCATTTCTTATGGCTGAGTAGTATTCCATAGTATATATGTACCAAAGCTTTCTAATCTATTCGTCCTCTGACGGACACTTGGGCTGTTTCCAGATCTTCGCTATAGTGAACAATGCTGCCACAAACATGGGGGCGCATTTCTTCTTTTCGAACAGTGCTATGGTGTTCTTAGGGTATATGCCTAAAAGTGGGATAGCTGGGTCAAAAGGCAGTTTGATTTTTAATTTTTTGAGGAATCTCCATACTGTTTTTCGCAGTGGCTGCACCAGTCCGCATTCCCACCAGCAGTGCATAAGGGTTCCCTTTTCTCCACATCCTCGCCAGCACTTATTCTGTGTTGTTTTGCTGATGAGCGCCATTCTGATTGTTGTGAGGTGATAACTTATTGTGGTTTTAATTTGCATTTCTCTAATAATTAGTGATGTTGAGCATTTTTTTCATATGCCTATTGGCCATCTGTATGTCTTCTTTGGAGAAATTTCTATTCATTTCTTTTGCCCATTTTTTGATTGGATTGTTTGTCTTCCTGGTGTTGAGTTTTATAAGTTCTTTATAAATTTTGGTTATTAACCCCTTATCAGACGTATTGTGGAATATGATCTCCCATTGTGTGGTTTGTCTTTTTATTCTGTTCATAATGTCTTTAGCTGGGCAAAAACATTTTAGTTTGATATAGTCCCATTTGTTTATTCTGCCTTTTATTTCATTGGCCTGTGGAGATAAATCAGCAAATATACTGCTGCTACAGATGTCGGAGAGCTTACTGCCTATGTTTTCTTCTAGGATGCTTATGGTTTCATGGCTTACATTTAAGTCTTTTATCCATTTTGAGTTTGTTTTTGTGAATGGCGTAAGTTGGTGGTCTAGTTTCATTTTTTTTTGCAGGTAGATGTCCAATTTTCCCAACACCATTTGTTAAAGAGGCTGTCTTTACTCCATTGTATGTTCTTTCCTCCTTTGTCAAATATCAGTTGTTCATAAAGGTGTGAGTTTATTTCTGGGTTCTCTGTTCTGTTCCATTGATCTATGTACCTGTTCTTATGCCAGTACCAGGCCATCTTGAGTTCAATGGCCTTGTAGTATACCTTGATATCCTGAAGAGTGATATCTCGTGCTTTATATTTTCTTTTTAGGATTGCTGAGGCTATTCGTGTTCTTTTTTGGTTCCATATATATTTTTGGAATATGTGTTCTATATCTTTGAAGTATGCCATTGGTATTTTAATTGGTATTGCATGGAATTTATAAATTGCTTTGGGTAATATAGACATTTTAATGATGTTAATCCTTCCTAACCATGAGCATGGTATATGCTTCCACTTGTTTGTATCTTCCTTGATTTCTTTCATCAATGTTTTATAATTTTCTGAGTACAAGTCCTTAACCTCCTTGGTTAAGTTTACTCCTAGGTACTTTACTTTTTTGGTTGCAATAGTGAAGGGGATTGTTTCCCTAATTTCTTTTGCTGACAGTACATGGTTGGTATATAAAAATGTCTCTGATTTCTGAGTAATAATTTTATATCCTACTACCTCACTGAATTCATTTATTAGGTCCAGTATTTTTTTGACTCAGATTTTAGGGTTTCCTATATGTAATATCATATCATCTGCAAATAATGACAGTTTTACTTCTTATTTTCCAATTTGGATGCCTTTTATTTTTTTTTCTTGTCTGATTGCTGTGGCTAAGACTTCCAGAACTATGTTGAATAAGAGTGGTAAAAGAGGGCCCCCTTGCCTTGTTCCTGATCTTAAGGGGATTGCTTTTAATTTTTGCCCATTTAGTATGATGTTTGCTGTGAGTTTGTCACAGATGGCCTTTATCATGTTAAGGTATGTTCCCTGTATTCCCACTTTACTGAGAGTTTTGATCATGAATGGGTGTTGGATTTTATCAAATGCTGTTTCGGCATCTATTGAAATTATTATATGATTTTTGTCCTTTTTGTTTATGTGATGAATCATATTGGTTGATTTGCGAATATTGAACCAGGCTTGCCTCTCCAGAATAAATCCCACTTGATCATGGTGTATGATTTTTTTCATATATTGCTGGATCTGATTGGCTAATATTTTGTTGAGAATTTTAGCATCTAAATTCATCAGGAATGTTGGCCTATTACACTAGTCAATTCTACAAAACATTCAAAGAATATTTGGTTTTTGTTCTTCTCAAAGTTTTCCAAAAATTTGAATAAGAAACATTACTTCCAAACACATTTTATGAGGCCAGCTTGCCATATTTCCCCATGTATAAGATGCTCCCATGTATAAGACGCACCTTAATATTGGGGCCCGAAATTTGAAAAGGAAATGTACTACATAAAGTTATTGAACTCAAGTTTTATTCACCATAAAATTCATACAACTCCTCATCACTATCAAAACTCCCATCCATTAGCTTGTCTTCATCTGTGTCCGATAAGAAATCACTATCTTCAACAATGAGCACAAAAACAATACCCAAAAAGTGGGAAATGCAAGTAAAAACTCTACAACCACTGTATAAGACACACCTAGTTTATAGACCCCAATTTTTTCAAAAAAGGATGTACCTTATACATGAGGAAATAACGGTAACCCTTATATTAACACCTCGCAAGATCAATACAAAAAATAAAAATAAAACTTCAGCCTGACCTGTGGTGGCGCAGTGGATAAAGTGTCGACCTGGGAACACTGAGGTCGCCAGTTCAAAACCCTGCACTAGTCTGGTCAAGGCACATATGGGAGTTGATGCTTCCAGCTCCTCCCCCCTTTCTCTCTCTCTCTCTCTCTCTCTGTGTCTCCTCTCTAAAATGAATAAAATAAAAATAAATTAAATAAAAAAATAATAAAACTTCAGACTATTATCTCTAATAAATGTAGATGCAAAAATATTAAACAAAATAATAGCTAATCGAATATAACAACACATTAAAAATATAATACATCATGATCAAATAGGATTCATCCCAGAAGCACAAGGGTGGTTCAGCATACGTAAAACAATTAACGTAATATACCATATCAACAAAACAAACAAAAACATATGATCCTATCAATAGATACATAAAAATATTTGATAAAATACATCATTTTATGTTTAACCCTTTGAGTAGTACAAATGTTCATGTACATCTTTGTGCCTCCTAACTGTCCAGGGTGTGATCGATTTCTTTTAAAAATGTGTCAGGTGCCTGACCAGGTGGTGGCGTAGTGGATAGAGTGTTGGACTGGGATGCAGAAGACCCAGGTTCAAGACCCCGAGCTTGCCAGCTTGAGCGCAGGCCCATCTGGCTTGAGCAAAAAGCTCTCCAGCTTGGACCCAAGGTTGCTGGCTCCAGCAATGGGTTGCTCGGTCTGCTGAAGGCCCGTGGTCAAGGCACATGTGAGAAAGCAATCAATGAACAACTATGGTGTCGCAATGGCAACGAGAAACTAATGATTGATGCTTCTCACCTCTCTCTGTTCCTGTCTGTTTGTCCCTATCTATCCTTCTCTCTGACTCTCTCTCTGTTCCAGTAAAAAAAAAAAAATATGTGTCAGGTAACATTAAAAAAAGGCAAAGTATGTTCTTCTTGTTTCTATTAATTGGTTATCAAACAAACATAATTTTAAGTTAATAAAACTATAACTGGAATTAATTTCATTAAAAAAAATTCACTCCTGGGGGTCGGTGAACATGAAAATACTCACTACTCAAAGGGTTAAAATACTCGATGAAATAAATGGGTATAGAAGGAAAATACCTCAACACAATAGAGGCCATATATGACAAACCATCAACTAACATCATACTAAATGGTAAAAAACTGAAAACTATTTTTCTAAAATTGGGAACAAGACAAGGCTGCCCACTCTCTACTGCTATTTAACATAGTGCAGGAAGTTCTAACCAGAGCAACTGGACAAGAGAAAGAATAAAAGGCATTCATATCAGGAAAGAAGTAAAGATTTCACTTTTTGCAGATGACATGGTTCTGTACATAGAAAACGTTGGAGACTTGACAGAAAGACTATTAGAAACAATAAACCAATACAGTAAGGTCACAGGATACAAATTTAATATACAGAAACCTATTACTTTCATATATGCCAAAAATGAAACTTCAGGAAATGAACTAAAAAAAAAAAATCCCTTTTACAGTTGCAGCAACAACAATAACCACAGAATACCTAAGAATAAACATAACAAAGAATGTAAAGGACTCATATACTAAAAACTACATAGCATTATTTAAGGAAATAAAAGAAGATGCAATTGAATGGAAATATATCCCATGCTCTTGGATAGGAGAAATAAATATAGTTAAAATGGCCATATTACCCAAAGCAATCTACAAATTTAATGCAATTCCCATAAAAATTCCGATGTCATTTTTTAAAGAAATGGAACAAAAAATCATCAGGTTTTTATGGAACCATAAAAAGCCCTGAATAACCAAAGTAATCCTGAGAAGAAAAAAAAAACAAACAAAAATGAAGCTGAAGTTACTATAATACCTGACTTAAAATTATGCTACAGAGCCACGATAATCAAAACAGCATGGTATTGGCAGAAAAATAGACACACAGACCAATGGAACAGAATTGAGAGCCCAGAAATAAAACCACATATATTTGGGCAAATCATCTTTGATAAAGGAGCCAAAAACACACAATAGAAAAAAGAAAGCCCCTTCAATAAATGGTGCTGGGAAAATTGGAAAGCCACATGAAAAGGAATGAAACTTGACTATAGTTTGTCCCCTTGCATAAACATTAATTAAAAGTGGATCAAAGACCTAAATACAAGACCTGGAGCAATAAATTACATAGAAGAAAACATAGGTACTAAACTCATGGATCTTGGCCATAAAGAACATTTTATGAATTTGATTCCAAAGGCAAGGGAAGTGAAGGCAAAGATAAATGAATGGGACTATGTCAAACTAAGAAGCTTCTGCACAGCAAAAGAAACTGACAACAAAACAAATAGGCAGCCAACTAAATGGGAGATAACATTTGCAAACAAAAGCTCAGATAAGGGGTTAATGTCCAAAATATATAAAGAATCCACAAAACACAGCAACAAACAAACAATCCCATAAAAAAATGGGGAGAAGACATGAACAGACACTTTTCCCAAGAAGAAATATAAATGGCCAACAGATATATGAAAAGATGCTCATCTTCATTAGCTATTAGAGAAGTGCAAATCAAAACTAAGATGAGATACCACCTCACACCTGTTAGATTAGCTATTATCATCAACACAGGTAATAACAAGTGTTGGAAAGGCTGTGGAGAAAAAGGAACCCTCATTCACTGTTGGTAGGAATGTAAATTAGTAAAACCACTATAAAAGAAAGTATAATGGTTCCTCAAAAAATTAATAATAGAGCTACCATATGACCCAGCAATTCCTCTACTGGGTATCTACCCTCAAAACTCAAAAACATTGTTAAATTAAGGCACACACACCCCCATGTTTATTGCAGCATTATTCACAGTGGCCAAGACGTGGAAACAACCAAAAAGCCCTTCAATAGATGACTGGATAAAGAAGATGTGAGACATACATACTATGGAATACTACAGCCATAAGAAATGATGACATCGGATCATTTACAACAACATGAATGGACCTTGATAACATTATACTGAGTGAAATAAGTAAATTAAAAAAAGCTAAGTAATGTATGATTTTATATATAGGTGGGACACAAAATTGAAACTCATGGACATAAATAGGAGTGCAGTGGTTACCAGCGGGAGGGGGAAGGGTGGAGAGAGAGGAGGATAGGGGAGAGAGAGCAATATAAAGAGGAATGAATATAAGGTGACAGAGGATGGTTGGAATTTGGATGTTGGGTATACAACATAATCGACTGTCCAAATAATGTGCAGATGTTTGCCCAAAATCTATGTACTCTAGTTGACCAATGTTCCCTGTTAAATTTAATCTTCTAAATAAAAAATTTAAAAAAAAGAAAGGAAAAACAGAAAAAAAATCGGATTAGTCTCATGTGCATGCCTGTGCACTGGGGAAAAGGTTAGAGGTGAAGTTAAAGTTGTCATGGAGACCTGAAGTTGCTCTTTTTCCATCATCATTATAAACTGGTGCTGGTGTTTGAATGAGGGAGGAATTTGCCTTGAAGCTCTCACAGCAGATAAGTTTCACCAGGGCCACTCAGTGCAGCATGCTTGTGACAGAAACAGCTGGGACAGGGAAGGGAACATGGTTCTTCTTTCTGATTCTAATAGTCCAGCTGGCCTCCTCCTCATCTACTTCTTCTTCCTCCTCCTCCATTTTCTCCTGTTTCTTTAAAGCTTTCCCATGGGGCCCTGGAATATATCAAACACAGCCTCCCTACTGAGGGGGTAAATGAGACACAGTAACAGGTTTGATATTCGTCTTGTCTCCTATCAGTTAACCCTCCACATCCTCTCAGGGCACTCTCCCATGTGCATTCTCTCTCTCTCTCTCTCTCCCTTTCCTCAAATCGCCTATATTAAATTATTGTTGAAATATTTCAGACTCTCAGCATCAGGATCATATGACAGAATGCATGGCGATTTGCTTTTTAATCTTGCCCAAGAGGGATAAATGAAAATGACTTGCAGGATTTTGACACAATGATCAGACAGAAGATTCCTATCCCCCACCCCTTGAATAAATAGGAACTTGTCAAATGTCATTATCAAATCAAATAGCTCAGAATTCGTCTCAGTATTTTCTGTGAGGCCTAAAAGCAATAGAGTTATAACCACATTCTATGTTGTATTTGAATTATTGACGACTTCAGGATTAAGGATGTGTCTGTCTTCACAGCTGAAGGAGTTTGAGCCGGTTTATCTCCTAGAGCTAGAAGCTGGATCCCTCACTGAGCTTGGATGCTGACTACTTTGTTTGAACGTCTGGGCTTGGATTTTCTGGAGTGACCAGCTCTGAGGTTAAACTTTCTTCATTCAAAGAGATGGGGAGGAGGGACTAGGGAAGAATACCCTTTCCTTTCCTGGTTTCATTTGCATGGGAAAAAAAATTATTCTAATAAAGACTTCTGCCCATACTGAGCTATGTTCCTCTTTTAAATAAATAAATTGCTCCTGTCTTTAATTTTTTTTTCTAAAGGGGCTTTGACAGATCTCAGATGGGTGATGTTGGGCAGAAAAAATATATTATGCTCACTTTGTTAAAGATGGCGCTGCCCACATGGAAGTTCGTTGATATTAATGTGTGTTCTGGAACAGGTTGTGGGCAGGCCGGGTTGTTGTAGCCTAAGGCTTAGTTTTAAGAGTAAGCTCTTCCCTACACCCTTGACTGATTGGATGATGTAGGGTGGTGCAATCTCCTGAGGAATCCCATTATGCCTCAGATGGGTGGCTTTGTATCAGAGACTTTCTTGTCTGTAGATTGGATTAAGGGTTTGGATTTTCTATGCTATAAACTGGGGCAGTCCGGGAGCTTGCTCTCTCTCTCGGTTCCTGGGTTCCTGAGGTGAAGAGAGGAGAGCAGATTAAGGCCATGTGGAGGAGAAGTAGCCAAGATGGCAGAGTGCTGAGGAAGAAGCCAGTTTGTTAAGAGTTTGTGCAGGAGGAGATGGGAAACAGAGGTAAATAAGTCTGGTGAGCTAGAAACCTTTGATTCTAGGAAACTCGGATAAGTCAGTAGCTTTGTGAGCACTGAATGTGTGGGTTTTGGAGCCCAGTGTGTGTTTTTGCTTGCCCGCTGGGTGCAAGCTAGAATTAAAGCTGATGGCTCACCAGTTTTTGGCTCCTGTGTTTCATTACCGACTGTTCGAATCTAATGCGAACCTGCGTGGGTCAGGCGGCTGTGATAGTGGCCTTGACTACTAGCTTTACAGGTGACTTCACATTTAAAGATTTATTTGGGATTGTTTGGCTTTGAGTGACTTGGACATGAAGATAATGTTAAGTAAAAAGTCTAGTGTCTTGATTCTCAGTGAAGGACATCAGGATCACAGGTGCCCCGCCCACCCACTGTTTTATTGGCTCTGTTCTAATGAAGACAAATGCCAGGCAGCTCTGGTTTATCCAGCTACTCAAAGGTGTAACCGACTTCCCAATTTATTAACAATGGTGATTCATTATCATGACAATTGGGAAAAACTGATTACCTCTGAATTTCTGATGAGGTAATCCTTCCTCTCTCAAGCTCTGGTAATGAATCACCATCTCCCTCCCTCCTTTGACCTAATTTTCCAAATATTATACCAAGGTGTGCATCTCCTTATCTTACAGGAGTACTTTTCTTTCAAATCCACTGGAGAAGACAATTCCTTCAACTGGGAGGGGATATCCATGCATGTTTCAGGTCCAGAATTCACCAGAGTCCAATCTCTTGGATAATCATTGCATTGTGATGAGTCTGGGGGCAGCCATTTCAGTCCTGCTGGATGGGACTCTGGAGTTTATAACTGATGGAAATGGAGAAATCTAAAAAGACATCATGATTCTACTTCCTTTTGTTCAAAGACAACACCTAAACCTTAGTCTTAAAAGGTTGAGATTTCTTGTCATAATATTTTAAGCTTCATAATGTCTCAACCAAGAAGACTTGATGGCATCACAATTGTCAGTGGTGCTGTTGACTACCGTGGATTTCAGGATCAATGGTCAGTTATGACAGTTAATATTTGCAAACCACTGTTAACTACATTTTTTAAAATCTCAGGCACAAGAATCTGTCCCCACAGTGCTAAATGTGCCTTTAATTAACCATACTACTTTTCAGAAAAATGTAACAGTGGTGAAGGGTGAGGGGACACACCACCGTCCACTCTTTTCTAATCGCTTATTAACTAAGTATCTTCTAGATGGGAAAAGCACAGGTAGCTCTATCTGTTTTTATAACCCTGGTTTAAAAGACTCTCATATTTTTTCCTGCTGACAAAGGCACCTAGCTCTCAGCTAAAGTAGGGCCACACAGGCAAGAGGGCACATGTCCCAGACACATACATTAGGCAGTTTGATTTCCTTTAATACATATTTGCTGAATGTTTATTTTGTTAGGCACCTATGACAACCAAGGATAAATTGGGTACCTAGTTGATGCCTCCAGGAATTTTCTCTTTTATTTAAAAGATCAGTGTCAATGTGCTCCAGACTAGTGCATTTTTATTTGTCCAAGTTCTTAGTCTAACCAGCTTTCTCAGTTTGGAATTCCCCAAAAGCAGAGCCAGGGATAATGTCTAGGCTGGTTGTGGTTATTTAGCGAGCTCAAGTGATGAAGTTGGAGAAGTGAGCAAGGAAGGGACACACCCCAGGGAAGTGTGTGTTAGGGAGAGGGACTCAAGTCCACAAGGTAACCACTGCACAACCATGGGAACATGCCTCAAAGTTGACTCAGGGGACATTAGGGGACTGGGCATTTACTCACTTTATCCTATTCATTTTAGGTGGGACAGTAATCCCATACTATTGAGGGTTGTGCCTGAGTCAGTTAAGCAAACTCCATGGTTCCATAGAAAGCCCTTGGGAGTAGAGGAAGGAAGGTATGGACAGGAGAGCTGTGTACCACATCTTTGGGTGGCACAGGGGCTAGGAGCAACTCTACCTGGCTCAGATCAAAGGAGAGGAGTTATAGGTCAATGTCAGATGCTTATTTTCAAACTAGACAGGCAACATCCTAGACTGAGCCCCAAGGTGTCCAGCACAGAGGCTAATGGGAATGAGCTGCCCTGTACCCCTTGTCTGTTTTTCTAACAACAGACTCTTTCTCTTCCTTTTGGAAGAGAAAAAATAATAAACAAACCCTAGTCATGATACATGTGAATTGTGTTAAGTACTAAGAAGAAGTAAGCATTGCCTTTCTGACCTGTAAGAAGGCTTTTTGTGTTATGATCTTACCTGATAACTCAGGTTAGCCAATCAGAATCCTTTTTGGCTATTTACATGGGTATGTGAAGAGAGTCCATCGACTAAAGGTCATTTTCCCCCTTCTTTTCCAAGTGAGAAGAGGGGAGATAGATAGACTTCTGCATGTGCCCCAACCAGAATCCACCTGGCAACCCCCTTCTAGGGATGATGCTTGAAACAACTATGCTATTTTTAGAGACTGAGGCTGACACAGTTGGACCAACTGGGATATCCTCAGCACCTGGGGCTGATGCTTGAACAAATTGAGCCACTGGCAACAGGACATAAAGAGAGAGAGAAGGAAGAGAGAGAGGGGAAGAGAAACAGATGGTAGCTTCTCCTGGGTGCTCTACTGGGAATCAAACTTGGTATATCCATATGCCAGGCCAGTGCTCTATCCACTAAGCCACTGGCCAGCGCTTGGCCTTAGCTTTTAATTTGACTTATAATTTCCCTAACTCTTATTTAAAATCTTTTGCCACATTGTTGTATTATGTAAACATTTATGCTGCCTCCAATCCAGAGTAGAATAAACTGGGGTTATAGCTTTTAAGTAAAGAAAGAAATACAAGCCAATATCTCTGAGTCTGGAGGAAGCTGTGAATTTAGACTGCTGTGCCCTTTCTTGATTTTCCCCTTGATATGCCTGGGTGCTGGTATACCAGAATTACTTTTTTTGGGTGAGAGTGGGTGAGAAGGGCAGTCCCAGCAAGCCTGAAGAGGAGCCTGTGCTGTGCTGTGGGGTATGCACCAGGGAAGTACAGAGTCTGGTTATACACAGACACCCTGCTTACTTCTTCTTAGTACTTAACACAATTCACATGTATCATGACTAGTGGTTTGTTTATTATTTTTTTCCCTCTCCATCTTCCCCATTAGAATAAAAGCTCCTATGGGCAGGGATGCTGATGTCTGTTGTGTTAACCAGTGTATATCCATGATTGTGTACTTTGCTTGGTACTCTATTGTGCTTATCAAAGATGTGCCCTGTCAGTGGTGTGGACACTGATTTGATTGACAGCTAAATCTGAAAGCCTTAGCCTTAGGGAGTTTGTGGGCAGAAGAGGTCAGCTAAAGGAGAAAGAGAGGGATTCTTAGAAGAAGTAGCTTCTAACCTGGGATTGGAGCTAGTGGTCTGCTTCTTGCCAGGAGGGATGCTGGAGGTGCCCCTTGAAAACCATCTCCACTGCAGGAAAATCCAACTGTCCCAGAGAGATAATGGGTGAGAGCCCAGCAGGCTTATCTTCATGCTGGAGGCATAGCCATCTGGGTTCTGACACTATAGAGAGTGTCTTCCTTTCTTCTCTCCCACTCTCCCTCCTTTCCTTTCTCCCAGAAATGTCATGAGCACTTCAAACTCTGGACACTTTCCCTTCTGCATTAGTTTCCTGTTGCTGTATAACAAATTACCACAAGCTCAGTGACTTAAATCAATGCAAATTTATTATGTCACAATTTCTTCTGGGTTCTTACCTAGGCCTGAAATCAAGGTGTTAGTGGGAGCTGTGGTTCCGTCTAAGGCTTGGGTTTTCTTCCAAGGTCACTCATAGTTGATAGAATTTAATTTCCTGCCATTTTAGGACAAAACCCCTACTTTCTTCTTGGCCGACAACCAGGGGCTGTTCTTAGCTCTTCGAGACTGCCTGTGACCCCCTGCCATGTGGCCCTTTCCACAATGACACCATGTACTCTTTAAGGCCAGGAAGAGAATCTCTCCTCTTTGTGACCACTCAGACCTTTTTAAATTAAGGGCTCAACTGATTAAGTCAGAGCCGCCTAGGATAATCTTCCTATTGATTAATTCAAATTCAGCTGATTAAGAAACTTATTTACATCTGTACAATCTCTTCTGCTATACAATGCAACACAATTATAGGAGTGATATCTTATTATATTCACATATCCCACTTAAGGGGAAGGGATTACATAAGCCATGTCCATCAGTGGGCTGGACTCTTGGGACCCATCTTGCAATTCTGTCTACCTTTTCCTTAGAATGATTAATTTCCCTAGAATGATAAAATGGTATCTGCCTCTTAGGAAAGCAGATTCACAAGAAGAAGAGTTAGATTAAGGCCAAGGTTCTTAACTAGGCTGGTTTGGGTCCTGGGGGACAGTTGGCAATATCTGGAAACATTTTTGGTTGTCACAACTAGGAAGTAGGTGCTATTGGCATTCTAATGAATAGAGGTAAGGAATGCTGCTAAACATTCTACAGTGCACAAGACAGATCCACCCTGCCTTTACCCAGTTAAAAATTATTGAGCCCAAAATATCACTAGTGCTGAGGTTGAAAAACCCTGGCCTAAGGTATAAAGAAATGGAGCTGCTATGTTGGAATGGGTTCCATGCATGGGTTGTGATACAGGTCTTTATTTGGTCTGACATGGAACAGGTACAGGAAGTACCAGGATAAATATAGGGAAGTCAGAAATTCTGAAACCTGGACTCTTCCAGCATATCTGGGGTTTGAGACTAGAGGGCCTGCTGCATGGGGAAAATAGAAAGTTAGTTCTCTTAGAGGAAACAAATAATAACAGCTTACTATAATAAAATAGAAACATTAACTATCTTACAGTTTTCTCACAACTCTTTTCTAGATATTTCTTACTAGAGTTTTGGAATTAGAAGGGACATAAAAGGTTATCTATGGCTGGGGCTGCAAACTGCAGAGTAAAGAGGTAAAGGATAGAGGAAAGGAGTGAAGACCTAACCTGGGCTGTGGCCACCTGGAAAGCACCCACCCTGCCTGGGGAGGGCGCTTTTACTTCACTCTCTTGAACTGCAGGAACTGGGCTCAGGATTTGCATGTCTGATTCTTTAAATGAAGCTGGAGTGTCACATTTTAATTTAAAATTTCTTAGTTTTTAAATATTGGCAATGGATTTAATCATTATTATTATCATCACCATCACCACTACCACTACCACCACCACCACCACCACCACCATCATTGTCATCATCATTATCACTGTGCTGGCCAATACTCCGGGCTACCTCCAGCATTTTGGGCTGCATCGAACCCTGAGATCTCTCATGGCTTTGCAGCCTGATTCTAAACCAGCAAGATATTTGTTGTTGGTAACAAGAGGCACCCAGTTATAGGGCTTAAAGAAATTGGGAATTGATTTCAATATAAAAGATGGCCAAGGGTGGGTTGTCTAGGGCTGGCATGGTGGTCTCCTGAATTACTTCACCAAGCACCTTAGCTTTTTTTTTTTTCAGGAGAACTTGAAATTGTAGTCATTATTCAAGACCTAATGTTTATTTTACCAATATTCAAAATTTAACCAAGTCTCTGTTTCCATGCCTTTCCCATGTGCCCATGAAATTTTTGTTTCAATGCTCTACCATAGTGTAATTTGAAAAAAAAGTTATAAACAGCAATTAAACTCCACATGTAGGGTACCAATAGTGGTCACAGGACAACTGGAGCGAGGCAGCTTGAACATTATGACCACATGCATGTGCACCTAGGCACTGACCACTGCTCCATGACAGCTACCTGGTTGACATTGACAGAAAGATACACCTTGATTTTAGAGATGCTACATTATGGGAAAAAAAAGTCTTAGAATCAACAAAATTGTGTGAGTGTGTGTGTGTGTGTGTGTGTGTGTGTGTGTGTGTTTTAATGTGGGGTCAACTCTAAGAATGAAATCTACTCAGAAACCCTGGATGTTGGACCCCCATCCCTGCCACACATACCATCTTTTCCTGTGTTGATTTCTCTTCCTAGATTGTCTTTCAATTCTTTTCCAAGGAGCCCCATCCCACCCAGTTTCTGGTTTTATTTGGTTTCTTGGTATTTGAAATTTCCCGAAAGGCTCAAATCCCAACTTTTCCAATCAAAATCCTGTGACATTAGACTCCTTGCCTAAACTTGTTGAGGTTCATTTTCTGCATTTGCAAAAGGGTAATGATAGCACCTACTTTCTGGGGTTAGTCTGCAGATCAAATTAGCACAGTGTTTGACATAACAGTAGCAGAATAAATGTTAGCTTTCTTTTCCCTTAACAGAAGTCCTTCAACTAATTTATTTTCTGTTTTCTTTATTCATGGGAAAAAGCCCAACAATTTACAACATAGGGATTATGATCTCACTTATATGGGCTCCTCTGTCTTTTCCAAATCAAGGTTTCTTCTGCTAGCTCATTGGAGTCCAACATTTTAGCACTGTAAGTTTATTTTTTAACATTAAAGTATATCTCTAGTTACTATTCTCCCCTTAAAATGTTCTTTTCTCCCAGGTAAAATATAAAATTGTAAAATGTCACCAGGCACGTATTCTTTATGGTGATTGGTTATTCAGTCCTTTCTTAGGAGAAGATTTGAAGAGAGAGAAGACTCAGAGAATACAGAAAAATTGAAGGTGGAAGGAGGCTGAGGGAAAGAGGGGTAGCCATCTGGGAAGCTGAGAAAGTCACCTTCTTACCTGGTGACTTTCATTGTTAGCTATTGTCCATGGTGACAGACACAAATTTTTATTTCTTAATTCATTCAATCTCCCTTTACCCTCTTACTGTATTTCATTTCTCTTGCTAGCCTTAAGCGTACTTTCTGTTCTTTTTTCAGCCTCTTGAAATGACCAGTTTGTTCTTTATTTTTCAAATGCCATGCATTGACCTTTGAGAACAGCTTTGTTTGCATCCCATCTGCTTTGATATATATTATCTTTTCATTTTCATTATTCTCTAAACACTATGTAGTTATACTTTTTAATTTGTTTCTTTCTCTTTTACTTTTGTTTCTTCCTTTATTTGTTTGTTTCTTTGCTTTACTTTTATATCACTGTTGTCTCCCCCCATACCAAAGCTCTGAAAATATGACAGAATACAAAAAATAATAATAATAAAAAGAAAGGAAAAAAAAGCAGCATCCTGACCCTACCAAAGCCATATGACCTATATTAATGTCTCCAGACAATCAAAACAACCAAAGGCTGCCTATTAGATAAAATGAACAATCTGGGACCTTATATGTCTATCACTGAGCCAAAATGAGGACTCAACCAGCAGATACCAGTGGGTAGCCATAGTTCACCCTTATGGTCACCTGTAAGAAATACTTATTCTTCATTATCATTTTTATTTAACAAGCTAAATGCCTAGTGTGTTCCAGGCACTACATTAGGTTGTAAAAACAAACAAACAAACAAATAGCAGAAACACCCATTGCTCTGTAATCTGGTAGGAAATGAGCATTAAATAAGTCATTGCCCAGAAAATAACAAGCAAGCGAACATGTGAAAGGTAAATGCTAGTGGGAAGGCCTCCAGCCTGGCCAGAGATTGGAACAAATGACTCATTTTGGGGGGCGAGTGGGGGTGGGAGGGATGTGCTGGGGAGGTGGATGAGGCTTGAGCTGGGAAGGATGAAACTGCAGGGACTGAGTCTAGACGAAGAGGGTCAGTGACACCGGGCTAGTGAAGGTGAAGAGTGAGGGCCGTGGCCCCGGGGCTGGACTTGGGAACTGGAGAGGGAGAGACATGCACATTGGAGCTGGAGTGGCAGGCAGGGACAGGACCCATGGGTCCTGCAGGCATCATTCATGCTTTTGGTCTTCAGTCTAAAGCCATTGGATGGTTTTGATCAAGTCTGTTTTTTGAAGTAATTTCAGATCAGATCCATTTTTTAGAAAAACCTTCTCTAGCTGTTGTGTTGGGAACATATTGGAAGGCACAGTGTGGGTGGGTGGGAAAGTCAGTCAGAAGGCTCTGCAGGTCCAGGGGAGACGAGAGTGGCTTGGGCCAGGCTGGAGGTGGTGGGGATGTGAGAGTGGGATGGATCTGAGGGGCCTCTGTGAGGAAGAACCAATGGGACTTGATCGTTAGCTCGGGGAAGAGGAGGACCACGCAGGAGAGAAGGGGGCCCAGCTGACTTCTAGACTGCTGCCTGGTACCTCCTGGTATAGCAGGTGGATTGGACAGAGATGAGGACAGAGCTGCCATGCCTGCAACTGCCAGGTCCGGGGCCAGGACAGGGTCTGCGGAGGTGGGTTCTCTTAGTGGATACCTCTCTCCCTCTCTGTAGTCTAGCCTCTCCTTACTGTTGTGAATTGCAGTTCACTGGGATCTGATTAGATGTGTGTTTCTGAATTGGGGCTGAGTTTAGTTGAGGTAGCTGCATACCCACCCTGAACTACTCGCCTGCAAAGTCAAGTGGAACCAGATGTCTAACAAGCCCTTGGCACCAAAAGACTCATTTAAAACTGGATCAAGGGCCAGAGTAATTTTGGTGAGGTTTGGTGGTTTTGAAGTGTTGGCCACATGAGATGATGTTTAGAAAGCTTCTTGTCAAATGGCATTGAACTGCTTAAGAGAAAGGCTTTGCTCCCATTCTTATCTTTGTTATGACTGCAGCAGCAGCAGGGGAGCAGCAGGGCCCTAAGAGGCTGCATTCATGGAAACGTAATGCCCTGACTATGGGGAGGAGCAGCCCCTGCTGCAGGAGCTAGGGCAAGGTGTGAGTGGCTGCCACCAACGGATGCTGTGGAGGGCACTCCTGACATTGGCAGAGTCAGCTACACCAGGGTCTACCAACAGTGACATTTGTTGTCCTAGTGGGCATATTAACCATAGCTTTTCTTTTCTGTATTCTGATGCTTTGCAATCCAGGGTTTGGTTGACTTTAGAGGGACTGACTTTTCAGGATTAGCCAATTCTTAAAGATAATAACTCACCTGGTAGCACACTTTTAAAAATACAAACCATCAGATCCAGAATGCACACCCCAACCACCACCTTATCAGACTCTCACATTCCGGGACACTGTTCACCAACACTAACACCCAGACCCACGTGCCAGACACCAGGGATGTCCCCTTTGCCCCAGAGCACATCAATGATTCAGGAGATCCAGTCTGATGTGCCTGACGGTGACTCGCAGCTTTTTCCTGTGGAAATCACGGGGAAGGCTCTGGCTCTAAGTGCCTTTCACTCCTCTGCCTCCTAATTGGTTCTGCTGGTGCTCCACGGCCCAGACCTGGGAGGCCCTTCCTCTGGAAATAGTGGGGGACAAACTGTATTTTCAGGGGCATTCACTTTCTCATCTGTTGGCCTTAAGGTGTCTCAAATGTTCTGTTAGCGCATTGCATTTTAGAACGGGGAAACAGGGTTTCATAACAAATAAAAAAGGTTCACTTATAATTTTCCCTTGAGCCCCCGGTTACTTACAGATGTGGTATAGGAGAAGGTGACACTTGTTGGCTCTTCCAAATGAAAATAACCATTTGGAGTTGTGGCCATTTTTGATATGTCCCTCCTCTCAAGTCTGGGATGACTTGTGACAGGTTTGATCAATAGAATTGGGAGGAAGTGATGTTATTGACTTCAAGGAAGGGTAACAAAATGCCTTGCAATTGCCTTTGTCCTCTTGAGACGTTTGCTTGGGCGGAGGCCAGATAGCATGTAGCAAGTCTGAGGCAGCTGAGAAAGTTACTCCAGAGAGGCCAGATGGAAGCCATGCCCTTCTCAGATTGGTGATTCATAAAACCATGAGCAATCAACAATGGTTGTTTCAGACTACCAACTTTAGGGGTCATATGTTATTCAGCAATAGTAACTGAAACAATAGAGTGCATTTGTTTTGTACTTACCATATGCCAGGCATTATATTAAGCGCTTTATATACATTATTTTATTTGATACTATTAACAATACTATAAGCAAAGGATTATTATCCTCATTTTGTACATGATGAAGTTAAGGCTTAGAGAGGTCAAGCGTCTAAATGAAGGTCACACAGGTCTTGGTATGTAGTATGCCAAGACTGTGATTTAAACCCAGGGTTATCTGAGCTCTAAAAGATTTTGTGACTTTTGGGAAACAATACTGAAGACTCAGGTTTTTGTAAGGCAAACCTAGGAATGCTGCCACAGAAATGTTGCTATCTCCCAAGAATTATCTAGAAAGTTACAAATATTAGCTCTGCATTATTTACTTTTTATTTAATGCTTTGTTCTCTCCAACATGTATATCATAGGCACTATTTTAGCTCTTTAGTTTTAGAATATAAGAGAGGATATGAGGTTCAGGTCATCTGGATCTCAGTTTAAATGAGCTGACCCATGTCGTCTGCTGGGGAAATCTTCTAGAATAAGATTCTGGAGGGTGGAGATGCCTTTGGATTGTTCCCTGCTATGCTTCTAATATAAGGAACTTCACTGATGAGGGTACAGCATACCCACATCAACATGGTAAGTGTGGAAAGCACCTGGCACCACAGTGGATGCTCAATAAATATTTGTGAATGAATGAATCAGTGGATGGAAGGAGTTTTTAAATCTAGAAGTGTTTTCCTAATACAAAAAGATTTGCTTCAGGGTCTCATTTTGGGTAGAGGAACCCTCATAGGCCATTTAAATGTGCTATAGAGACAGCACCTTCGTTTCTATCTGCAGCCCTGCTGGGTCTGGGACAGAGGTCAATAGTTACCCAGAGCCTTGCAGCTGCCCCTGCTCCAGGACCCCCCTCCCTTGCTACCCAGAAGGAAACCCTTTATACAGCTGCTCATATTCCCCTTCCTCAGAGAGTGGGACATGGGGCTAGAATACTCCTGGCCTGGCAGAGGAACAGGGGACGATAGAACGGGTGCAGGTGAGGCAGGGGCAGTAGAGGGCACCTGTGTGCCCGTGGCAGGGGGAGGGGCATGTTTGATGCTGTACTTGTCAAGGTAGAGGGAGCATGGTGTTAGAGCAGCTTCTGAGGTAGGCTCCCAGCAGCGTGGACATAAAAGCTGGTGTGCCAGCCCACCAGCATCTCTCTAACAACTGACAGTACAGGGCCTTCATTTACAAGGCCTGGCTGGGCAACTAAGTGGATGCCAGTGATGGTAATAATGGCCACCCTGTACTGTGCTTATGCATATTGTGTTCCAAATACGTTGTTCCCGTGATAAAGGATTCTTATAACTTACCTGAAAAGTAGCTCTTACTGGCCCTCATTTTACAGCTAAGGAAACTAAAACTCATAGAGGTTAAGTCACTTATCTAAGGTCACACGGCGAATAGTGGTGGAGCTGGCATTTGGGTCTAAGTTTTCATTCATTCAGTCATTCAACCAGTGTTTATCAAGTCCTTAGTGCATATGCTCTGTGATGTAGCACTGGGAATACCCAGTGAACAAGGCAGATAAAGACCCTGCTGTTTTAGCCTAGTACAGAGAGAAACAACAAACTAGGAGGACACATCAGCAAATCAGTGGAGTATCTTGCAAGTTAGATGAGCCCTGTGAAGAAGATAAACGGGAATGAGCTGAAAGAGAGTGACTGGGGAGGGGCAAAGTGGACAAAAGACAAGTCCACCATTAAAACCTGTGGCCCTGGCTGGGTAGCTCAGTCATTTAGAGCATGATCCCGATATGCCAAGGCTGCAGCTTAATCCTTGGTCAGGGCACATACAAGAATCAACTAATGAATCCATAGGTGAGTGGAACAACAAATTATGTTTTGTTTTTTTTTCTCTCTCCCATCTTCTCTCTCTAACATCAATCAATCAATAAAAATAAATTACATTAAAAAACAAAACAAAACAAAGCCCTGTACTCTGTCTTCTCTGAAGGCTGAGTTATATCTGAATTGTGCACATGCAACTATAGCCTGGGTATGGGTTTGTCCCGGGCACATGGACCTCATCACTAGACAAAAGGAGGAGCAGATATTCTGGCAGATCAGATGTTGAAGTTAGAGTTGAAATCCTGATTCTGGTCCTAACTTTGCTGCTGATTTGCTGGGCAGCCTTTGACAGGGAACTCAGCCTCTCTGGGTCTCATCTCTGCAGCGGTGCCTGCTGTCTCCTAGTGAGGAGGGTGATGTGAGAAGAACTGCACTGCACCCCAAGGTGCCTGAGGATTCTGGGACATCCTTTTCCCTCGACTCTCTTTTGGATGAACCAGAATCTCTTTAGAACAAGCAGGGGAAACAGGCCACAGAGAGTGCATACCACTTGCTTTTCCCTTGTCCTGAGCCTCACTCTTTCCATTCTCCTGTCCTGGTGGCACTGGGGACGTGCTCTCTGATGCCATTGATAGCAGCTTCATATTAAGCTGACCTTTCATCACAGCAGGATTTAATGCACTTTCCATTCTTGGCACTTGGTGGCCTTGAAGATTCCCGTTCCCTCTTCCTCTGTCAGAAGCTTCCATACTCTCCTCTCTTTGTCCAATTCCTGCTCAAGAACTCTGAGTTATCCCTTTCAAGTGCATGTGCCCCTGCAAATCCATTTCCCTACTGGCACATTCTGCTTTGTTGGGAGCAACCTGTTGGTTTTTCCAAGATGGCAGTACATTGTCTCTGATGGCCCCCTACTTCCCCCATCCTTGAGTCCCCCCTTCCTCTGTAAGCTTGTGTGTGGTAAGAATTCCCCAGGTGGAAATTTCATATTTTTCTGCTGGGGTTGGTCTGTGCCTGCTGTGTGCCCAAAACCTTGTCCTTCTTGGCATTTCTTCCCCTTCTACTGACTTTTCCTTTGTTGTAAACTCCAGACAGACAGAGGGGTTTTCACACAGGAACAGCAGACCTCTGTGCTATGAATGACCTAGAAGCCCTGGTCCAGGAGCTTTGTGATGTGCATGTCTGTCTCTGTGTGCTCATGTGTGTATCTATAAAAAGGTAGATTAAGGATGGGTATAGATGATAAATAAATAGATGGATAGATAGAATTTATGCATGAATCTATGACTGTAAATAACACCTCACAGCTTTACAGAGAGAAGGAGCCTCTGTCACACGCCTCCCCTCTGTCCTGCTCTCCCTATCATCCATCTGAAATTTGTGCCTCAGTTTTCAAACAGCTAATGTGTTGAGGAGTGGTTCTTTAGACCGAGATTTTTCATTTAACCCATAAGTATACTTACTGAGCACACACTATGCTCCAGGAACTTCACACGGTTCTTGCAGGAGCCCTTTTGTTGGTGTTGGTGTAAGAGTTCATGTTTCAATGTGTGAGCAGGTAGAAACATGGAGCAAGGTATCAGAGCTTTGTAGGAAGAAGGGCTCACCCTGCCACTAGCCTCCTTGGCCCCGCAGACTTGTTCACTCTGCTGTTGCTGCATCTCCCATCTCCCAACAGGTGAATCACCACAGGGACCTCTCCCATGTCTGCCTCCCCAACTCAACTATCTGCTCACTGAGAGCAAGGATGTCTGCTGCCTGCAGTTAGCCCTGTACCTGACCTGTAACAAGTGCTTCGTAATCATTTGCAACCAGAATTTCTTCATCTCTGGGTAGAGAATAATTTTTGAAGTCCATGGCAAGAAAAATTCTTTAGGTGGCTTCTTTGGCCTCATGATAGGTAACAACCTGAACAGCAGGGAATTTGAAGACTTAAATCTAGTACTTAGAGATAAACAAGGCAGATTTAAGCATACATTTAAGTATCAACTTATTTAAATATTCTTTTTCTTTCAACACCCTATAAAAGTACAGTAAAGGAATTTAAAAGCAACAACTCATAAGAACAAAGAAAGAGGAGATGACAGCAGTTGAGAGATGTCAACGTGTTTTTTGAAGACAGGAAGCAGACAGATAAGTGGAACTAACTTAACAGAGGGGAGAGATCTAAAACCTAGCCTGCCAGGGTGGGTAGCAAGGGGGAGTAAGCCAACAAGGAGCTGCTGATCCCACAGCAGAATCCCAGAAATGCTTAGAAATTGGAGGCATTGATTACCTTTGAAGGTCAAGATTAGGGACTTTAAGCAATATGACAGTTTAAAAGTCTTTATAAAGAGCAGGTAGATCCCAAGATTTCCTCTCCTGGTCCGTGCGGTAGGTAAATAGCCCTGTCCTCCTGTAGCAGGATGATGGAAGTCAGCTCTGGATCAGAGAGTGAAAGAACCTCCCTGCTCAGGGACACCAGTGCAGTGACCTTCTTAAAAGTACGGGGCTGAGGGCAACTCTGTATTCTGAACAGTAAGACTCCATCCTTATGAGTTCCCCTGTGACTTGGCCCCTTCAGGTTTTGTGTTACTTTAGTAGGAGTTTGGGATTGCTATCTAAGGAAATGGACCAGTTAAGAGAAGACTTACAGAGAATGACATTTGGAGGATCCTAATAAAAAAGCTGGCTTCACTGTATGTTCACCTATAGTGAGAACTCTTGTCAATGTGCCCCATTCATGCACAAAGAGCTCCCAGTTGGTTTCCAACACCAGTCATGTAGACATGATCAGCTGAAAAGAACCACTAGATATTTAAGAGCAGCTTCTATTCTGAAAGCTGGACAAAGGAAAATGCAGAAACAGAGGAAAGATAAAAAATTAAAATAAGCAGAGTACTAAATAAGTTTTAGCCATAGAACAAGAACACTCATAGAGTAGTAAGGAACTCTTGGAAATTAAAAATACAAAGGTAATATTAAAAAGTTTAATAGGAAGTTTAAAAGATACATTGATCAAATGTCTATGATAGAAGAAAAACACAAAGAGATGGAAATTAGGTAAAAGATGCTAAAATTGTTTTTACAATACCAACCAGGGTGTCCAACATTTTATTCATAGGCTTCCAAAATTAAGGAAGGAAAAATATAGGAGAGGGAATTTTAAAAAAAGCAACAGTGTGCCCTTCGTGTGCACACGTAGGCACACACACATACATACACATACTCTCCATCACATACCATACCACACCACACACTCTACAACTTACACATGCCACATACTACACACACTCCATTCAAACACACACACACACACACACACACACACACACACACACACACACACACACACTACATCCACGCTCCAATCGAGAAATGTAAGTATTCCAAAGGTTGACCATCAGGATGGAATCCTAAAATTTTCCAGAGTAGAAGAACAAATTAAGAACAGGACACAGACAGTAAGTCATGTGGCAGAAAGGCCTGTGGTTATTCTCCAAGGTGCAGCCTCCTGGGACTTCCAACCTGTGTGGATGAATGAGAAAGGAAGTGATCTACTGACTTTCAGTAAAAAAAAAAAAAAACTGGCTAATTATAAATACTGTTTAATGGACTCACTTGGAAATTGTTCAGAGTGAAGATGCTGCAAGGAGTGCCAACAAGCCATTCAGTGGCTTTAGCCTGTCACATTGGGGCTGATCAGTGCCTCCAGGGGTATCCAGAGGACCAGAACCCTCACCTGCAGATGTAGTTACCACTTTGATTGGAAGAAAAATGTCTTTTCTGGGGAGGATGTGAATGGAAGGGTTTATGCCAGGCTTTGTGGCCCCATGATTCTGGTGCCCCTGTCACTATGAGAAGGCATAGTGAGCCTTGTCCTGACATAGCAGGTGAGAGCAGGTACGTTCACAGCAGCTGCCAAGCTGCCCCTTGCAGAGACAGCCTACACCTGCTGCTGCCTAAGCTGAGGGACCCCAAGGGGAGCAGGCAGGGATATTGCTGGGGAAGGCAGTCTTCACTAACCCAGAATTTATAGTCACTCCAGAGTTTTCCAACTCCCAGCCTTTGGGGCTATGCTGTCTGCATGCTAACTGTGTCACACCTCCTCCTTTCAGAAGACAATGAGACCCCCCACCCCCACCAGGCGGTGGATTTAGCAGTGACACAGTTTTGAATCCCAACATTACCTCTTGCCATGAGCACATTCTCTAACTTCTCTGAGCCTCGGTTTCTCCATGAGCAAGTTGCTGGGATGGAACAGCAATATTTCTAAGGCTTTTTTAAAATCCAGGCCTCTGTCAGCCCTGGGGATTTATGACAAACAAAATACAGGCCTTCTCCTCAAGGGTCTCCTAGGCTTGCAGCCCAGTTAATCAAGTGCATAGAAAATTATAGTCCTTACAATGTTGAGGGCCAGAGACGAGGAAAGTCTGTGGGAATGTGGGCCGCCAGGATAGGAGTTAGGGACAAAGCAGGCATGCCAAAGGTGGGGGATAATCCGATCTGAATCTTGGGGACAGGGGAGGATTGCCGGACTGCTGCAGGAGTTTCTCTGGCTTTCCAAGTCCAGTGTGATACGTCGTGAGCACCTTGCTTAGAGAGGTACAGTGTGCCATGCTGGTCAATGGGCATTCCTCAGCTGTGTGAGAGGTTTATTCTGCTGAGACACTAAAACTTACAGTTCTCTCTCTAGTTCTCTGGGCCTTTGTACATGCTATTCCCTTCCTCTGCAACGCCCGCCCTGCTAAGTTCACAATTACCTTCTACAATTCTGCTCTTGCAAACTGTTCTTTGGAAAGGTTCGTTTTGACCCCTCTCAGTCATCTGGCAGATGTGTTCTGAATGAATAAAGAAATAAATCAGTGTGTGGCATAGTGGCTTCTGGCACTTTGTATTTTTAAGCAGTCTTGCAAACTGCCACCTACATGCTCAACATCATCTTTACTCTATTGGTTAAAGCCCTCCAAAGTCATCCTTTCCTGGCCCTCACCACCCAGAGTGAGGTCTCAGCAAACTGAAAAGGTTGGTTCCCCAACTCCTTCCCCTCAGCTCTGCAAACATGTGCCCAAGAGAGCTGTACCAGCTGTGAGATCACTTGTTAGATCAGCAACTGTAAGGGACAGAAACATCTGTCGGTGCCTCTGTATCACTAATCATTGTCACAGTTTCATCCTGGCTGCTGACACCTGCAGCTGAGCCCAGAGTGCTGTGATCTGAGGCTGGCAATTGGTAAAATGCCACTTCAAGTGCACACCTGTCAGAGCAGTCAACATCGGCAGCATAGCCTGGCCTCAGGGCAGGCAAGCAAGTAGGCAGCTGACATGGGTGACAGTTGAAGAAACTGGGTCCAGCACAATGAACTGGGCATTCCACTGTCTGAGTTTTAAGTGATGCATGAGGCTATCTCCTGACACTATGTGTCCTTGTTGATGGCTTATACTCTAACAGAATGTGTAAAGTGACAAGGTTTAAAGATGTCATTGGAAGTGTAGTAACAACTGTTTTGTGGACAATCAGTAAATGAATAAAGAGGGTAAACATAGGAGAATCTGTTAATTAAAAGCAAATTTTAGTGAATCATATCTGACAAAAAATGGATAGCCTTCATATATAAAAAGCACGTATAAATCAATAAGAAAACATTAATCTACAATAGATACATGAGCTGACAGAATACATCATGGAAGAAGAACTATAAATAAGGAATAAACATATAAACCTATTCAGCTTCATGAATAATAAATATGCATATAGAAATATAAAATACCTTAATTTTTTATCCATCATACAGTCAAAATGCTATAAGATTAATTCCCAATTTTGGTGAGGATAGAATTAGATGGTTACGCATTCTTTTGGGAATTCAAACAAGCTTTACCTTTCTGGAAAACAATTTTGCCTTATATACCTAGAGACATAAAATTATTCCTAATTTTTGTGCTATAATCCCTCTTCTAGGAATGTCTGCCAAGAGAATAGAAACTGGGACAGAGATTTATATGTACAAAGATATTTATTGCAGTTATTTGGAAGCAACTCAAATGTCCAATCATAGTGGAATGGTTAAGTAAGCCATAATCTAGCAAGCCCAGTGCAACACCATGCAATTATCAAAACAGTGCTTTTGAAGAATTTTAAATAACATGGGAACATGATCATGATATCTTTTTAAGTAAAAGAAGCTGCACACAGAAAATACTATATGTACATCGTAAATTCAACTATGTCAATACTGCTTCCCATTAAATATTATCTATCATCCGAAAAAAAATATTGGAAATCATAAAAATACAGTGGTTATTGCTGGATCATTAGATTAGAGATAGTTTACATTTTCTTCCACACATTTTCTGAATTTTCCAGACTTCCTACAAATGACATATTTGTAATTTATCCAATTATTTATTTATTTTTGTGTGTGTGAGAGACAGAGAGAGACAGAGAAAGGGATAGATAGGGACAGACAGGACAGAAAGAGAGATGAGAAGCATCGATTCTTTGCTGCAGCACAATGGTTGTTCATTGATTGCTTTCTCATATGTGCCTTTGCCAGGAGACTATAGCCAAGCCAGTGATCCCTTGCTCAAGCCAGCGACCTTGGGCTCAAGCTGGTAAGCCTTGCTCAAATCAGATGAGCCCACGCTCAAGCTGGTGACCTCAGGGTTTTTTGGTGTTTTTTTTTTTTTTTTTTTACAGGGACAGAGAGAGAGTCAGAGAGAGGGATAGACAGGGATAGACAGGAACGAAGAGAGATGAGAAGCATCAGTCATCAGTTTTTTGTTGCGACACCTTAGTTGTTCATTTATTGCTTTCTCACATGTGCCTTGACTGCGGGCCTTCAGCAGACCGAGCAACCCTGTGCTCGTGGCAGGGACCTTGGGTCCAAGCTGGCAAGCTTTTGCTCAAGCCAGAGGGGCCTGCGGTCAAGCTGGTGACCCCCGGGTCTCGAACCTGGGTCCTCCGCGTCCTAGTCCGATGCTCTATCCACTGCACCACCGCCTGGTCAGGCGACCTCGGGGTTTTGAATCTGGGTCCTCCGCGTCCCAGTCCGACAATCTATCCACTGCGCCACCACCTGGTCAGGCCACTTGTTCATTATTAAACAGGTTTTTTTGAGTGTATCCTACGACCCCAGTACTGTTCTAGGCACCAACTTTAAAAACCTACAAACATTCTGCGTGTGGTTGCAGGTGTTGGAAGCAGACCCTCGGCATTTAATCCTGGTTCTGTTGCTCGGGTCTGCTCTCTCTAAGCTCATTGTCCTCAGAAATGAAATTAAGGCTGATCTATTTCAGCATGCTTGCGAATATTAAACAACACAATATATGAGAAGGGCTTGGCTTAGGGCCAGTGCACCTCATGGGAAAGCCACACACAGAGAGCTCCTCTGCCACCTTCCTGCCAATTCCATTCCCACCCAGACTGTATAGAAATACAGAGTGAAAGGAGGTCCTCTTCTTCATCAGTGCCCTTCTCTTGCCGCATAATCCTGCTCCTAACTCTGGAAGTGCCACAAGAAACAGTTTTGTCCATTTTCCCCCAAATGTATTCTCTGCCTCCATGTGTCTATGTGGATAGAAAGTGATGTAAACCCATGTAACAGATCTGATAGTGCCAGCTTGTCAAATAAGAAGGCAGAGGAAGGAGAGTAAGTAGAGTGACCACCCTCACCTAGGTGGTGCAAGCTGAAGGGAGGGAGACTCAGGTCCATCCAATTCCTATGTCCAAGCCTTCGGAACTGTCCTTTGTTTTCTGAGTCCAGCTTTGAATTGGGGTTTGTTCCTTGAGAAGAAAGTCACCCGAGGGAGAACCAGGACACTGGAAACTTGGGGTTCAAGTGTACAAACATCCAAGCCACCATAGTTTTGTTTCCTACTGCCACTTGAATCATACTCTGGGGGAGTAGCCCTCCGCCTTGCCCTTGAAGCCAACGTGGGCAGACTCATGATCTTTGTCTTCGACCTTAGTTGTCCTAGGTCACTGTGACCCAGCTGTGCTTGAGGCATTCAGCCTTCTCCTTCCTAGCTGGCCTGGTTCCAGCACAGTCTATGGAGCTCAGGGGGATAGGGCTGCTTCCTTCCTTCACATCTCCCTCTCCACCCACAAGAGCAGTGCAAGAAGGCTAAGAATTTTCTTACTTGCCCAAAGCCTGGTGACATCAGGGTGTCTGCACCTGGTGGATATCTATAGCTGCCTCTTGTTTGGGAGCACTGGTGGGAGTTCTGAGAGACTCTTTTGCTGGGCTCCTTGAAATGCCCCACACAGTGGACAGGGCTTTCTCAGGTGGCCAGTCCTTTTACTGGTGGGTTCCACTTGCCATATCAAGCTACTGTCTTGGGGAGGATTCATTTCAATGATACCAACATTCTTTTAAATCGAGATATGGCCTCTAAGTTTCATAAACCATTTCTTTTTGCCAAAGGAGTGAAGGGTAGCACATATCTACATGAGTCACTTACAAAGGGAATAGAGACACCATGATTGTTTTAGGGGTGTGTGTGTGCATGTATTTATATGCATGTGCACTGGGTCCCTGATTTAGAGATAAAAAATAATGAAAACTCGGAAAGATGGAGCATTTTGGAAACACTCTTGTAAAGTCAGAACACAAGCCTACATCTCTAACTCTTGTGGCCAGAGCTCTCTTTCTTAAGCAGCAACTCTGTCTATAAAAAGGGGATCTCAATTGATTATCTCAAAGGACCATTCAAGTATTTCAGCCCTCTGAGATTATGTTTGTGTCTGGCTCCAGAACAGACAATAGTTCTTCATCATAATACATAGATAGGACTTCAGATCGTCTACTCTGAGTGACCTTGTGTACCACGGCTCAGGCTCATGGATGGCCTCTGTTAATGTCAACACTGACTCCTGTTGATTGAGAGCCACCTTGGTGCCAAACCCAGAGCTTGGCACTTTGTGCCTGTTATCACTGAAAAACAATGGAGAGAAGAGTAGCAGACAAGAAACATTGGGGGATGTTTTAAGGCTTATTACGTCTTAAGACATGAATAGAAGAATTATTTTTAATTATTTAAAAAGTGAAAACCACTTAAATGTCCATCAACTGACGAATGAATAAACAAAAGGTGGTACATCCATACTATGGAATATTATTCAGCCATGAAAAGGGATGATGCACAATGTCAATGGGCCCTGAAAACATTAAGCTAAGTGAAAGAAGCACAAATGTAAGTATTATATTCCCTTTCTGTGTGCCAAATAGGTAGATATACATATAGAGAAAGTAAATGAATGGTGAAAGCCAGAGGCTGAAGGGAGAGGAGAGTAAGGCCTGAGAGCTAACAGGTTTCTCTTGGCGGTGGTGGACACGATTTAAAATTAAACCATGGGAATGGTAGCATGACTCTGTGAATATACTAAAAACTGTTTCACTGTACAGTTTAAGTGGGGTGGATTTTTTGGTTTGTGAGTTATCTCTCAATTTTATGTTACCTGAATTAAAAAAGCAAAAAGCAAGCAAGCAAACAAACAAAAAACCAAATGGCCAAGCCTTGAGGACTTTACCTGTCTTGTTTGCTGAGGGGCCTAGGAGTGCATTTGTAAGAAACAATCGGTGCATTCACTTTCAAATAGAATTACAATGTGTGCTTGTGATGTCAGAATCCTTTTCTTTTTAGTCTCTGTATTAGGACTAAGGTCCATAAACTCTTCCCTGGAAGTCCAATCTCCTATTGAAGATGGGAGAGTGAGTCATTTACTTTCAGTCAATTACAAATGTGAAGGGGGAACTCTCCAGGTAGCCTGGGGAGTAGGGTTGTTTGTTTTTCTAAGGTTCCTGCAGGTCCTGAAGAGCTGTGCCAGCCCTTTTGCAGCTGGGTGAGGCCTCTCTGCAGAGGGCCCACTGAGCTGGAATCCTCTGCAAATCATTCTGACAGCCAGGACCATGAAATCTAGCCAGACCCCCAAAAGGTGACCCTGGCAGCCCCAGCGCCCTCTGAAGCCCTCTAGGTAGGCTGGCTTCCATTTCTGGTCCAGCGTGGCTACTGAGGAATGCCAAAAATCTCCATGCCTGGCAGCCACAAGGCTACCAGGTGTTCTCAAGCCAGGGTGAAGGTTCAGGGCTGAGGAGTGTTTCTGCTCTTTCTCCCTGCTTCTCATGGAAGCCCTCCCCAAATCTCCTACCTCTGCCCTTCTCCTGTTTCTGCTCCGCTGCTGGCTTGAGATGGTGGACAAAGCCACCACTCTCTCTGTGGGCTGGGGGAACTGCCAGAGAGGCCCATCTTCTTGTGAGTATCATTTCTTAGGGAAATGGTTGGGCTAATTGGAGGCAGGTGTCCCCAGGTGCTAACATGCAGACTCCCACTGGAGAAGTGGGTGCAAAGTGAAACCACATGGGCTACTTACAAATAAGTGAGGTGTGAGCTGGCCAGCCCTTACCTTCTCCTTCCTTCTCCTGCCCCTGCCGCTCTTCTGCAGCCTGGAGGGGGAAACGTCCCTGACTCACACGTCCGGTGGTATGGATGTGGTTTACGCACATTGCTTTGCTAGGTGCAGAAGAGTGAAGGGCAAAACTCTTCTCTGAGTCCGCTCCCAGCCCGGGGCTTGAGGTTGGGGTGAGGTAGGGGAATGTGTTACAAGAGCAGCAATTGCAAGAAGAGGCAAGGACAGTGAGTGAAACTGATTCCTTTGAGAAGAGGCCTAAAGAACAGGGGCTGTTTTATTCAGGAAACTTCGAGGCGCTTTGCACACAGACTTTTGGAATCCATTTGACCAACGGATTTGAAATTTGGGGGCAAAATACACTCTAAGGCTTTCAAGCTGTAAAGTCGTCTGTGGGTGTCCAATTCTACTCTCCATTTCCTAGACAAAACACACACACACACACACACACACACACACACACAAAACAAACATACAAAAAACAAACACAAAACACATGGGCAGAGTCAAGATAAGAACCGATTGCCTTTGGGCCTCTGAAATCAGGGCTCAGGTTTTGACTGTGGGTTAAGTCTATGGGGTTCATAGACAGGTATGGAGTATGGTTACCGACATGCTGGCTCCGGTCTGGTAATTCCCCTGCCTTACAGTTTCCCTCTGTTGGCTCCTCACAAAGGCCTGGTGGGAAGATGAGGGGAACAGGGGAGGGTAGGATGTCTTCACAGCCCCTATAAATCACACCTAAAACACTTCTCCACCTGTTGTACCTTCTGATCCCCACAGTGATTTTATTAAAACGTGAACTGGGGTATCTGAGATGTTTTGATTCTAGAGAGAAGGCCACCGAGGGATTTGGGGCAGGTGATACTGGGACAAGGTCCTGAGTTCTGGCCAGTTCTGCTACCAGCTATCGTCAGACTTTGCTAAGCACTTAGCTGGGCTGGTGTTTAGCTCCATTTTCAGCCTTTGGAGGCTTCCTCTGCTCTGCAGAAGCTTTTCTGCTTTCATAGTCGCACTTGTCTCTCTCCCCTTTTATGGCCTGTGCTGTTGGCACCACACCCAGCAAGTCATTGCCTAGATGATGTCAAGAAGCTCGCCCCCATAATTTCTTCTGGAATTTTACAGTTGCAGGTCTTATGTTTAAGTCTTTAATCCACATTGAGTAGATGTTTGTGTGTTGCCTTAGATAAAGGTCCTATTTTAGCCTTTTGGATACCAATTTTCTTAGCACTCTTTGTTGAAAGACTGTCCTTGTCTTTGTCTCTGTATTCTTGACATCTTTGTTGAGGATCAGTTAACAATACACATAACAGTTTATTTCTGGGCTTTCTATTATGTTCTATTGATCTAAATGCCTGGCTTGTAACCTATGGAATGGGAGAAAATATTTGCAAATCATTTATCTGATAAGGGGTTAATAGTTTATATATAAATAAATATTCCTACAACTCAATAGCAAAATCACAAATAACTCGATTAAAATAATGGGCAAAGGACTTGAACAGACATTTCTCCAAAGAAGATATACATTCTATTAGGTCTATAAAGAGGTGCTCAATATCATTAATCATCAGGGAAATACAAATTAAACCACAATGAGATATTACTTCATATTTGTTAGGATGACTATTATAAAAAACAAAACAACTCAACAACAAAAGATAAGTCTTGGTGAAGAAGATGTGAAAAATGAAGAAGTTGGAACCCTTGGACATGGGAATTCTAATTCTAGCTGGTGGGAATGGGAAATTGCATAGCCACTATAGAAAATAGCATGAGGTTCCTCAAAAACATTAAAGACAGTACTACCGTGTGATCTGGAACCCCACTTTTGGGTATATATCCAAAGGATTTTAAACCAGCACCTTTAAGAAGTGTCTGCACTCCCATGTTCATTTCAATATTATTCACCATAGCCAAGATATGGGAACAACCCAAATGTCCATCAACAGATAAATGGGTAATGAAAATGTGGTATCTACATACAGTGGAACATTATTGAGACTTAAAAAATATATAAAATTCTGTTTACAGTGACAGTAGAATTAAGCAATAAAGGCCTCTACAGTATTTAATAATACTTAAGTACAATGAGCCTAGTTCATTATGCTTAGTGAAATTATCCAGCCACAGAAGGACACATCCTGCATGATTTCATGTGTGTGAGCTGTCTAAAGGAGTCAAGCAGAGAACAGAATGGTGGTTACCAAGGCTAGGGGCATGGGGGATGGGGAGCTGCTATCCAGTGAGTAGAAAGCTTCAGTTATGCACAGTGAATATGTTCTAGAGGTCTGGCAGACAGCATAGTGCTTGCAGTGTGGTGTTGTGCACTTGAAAATTTAGGAGGGGAGATCTCAAGTGTGTTCTTACCCCTTTCCCCCCCAAAACACAATAATACATAGAAAAACACAAGAAAACTTATGGAGGTGATGGATATGTTTATTACCTTGATTATGGTGATGCGATTATGAGTCTATATATGCATGTGTCCAAGTTCCTCAAATTGTATGCATTAAATGTGTGCTGGCTCTTTATATCAATTATACCTGACAAAGCTGTTCAAAAACAAAGAGGACAGACCTTAAAGCTTTCTGCTAGTCACTAATGGTGCCTGCTTACCACCATCTCCTCCCTCTTCCTGCTGGCCTGCCTCCTGCATAGACGCTGAGCAAGTCAGGTCCTCTCCTTCCAGCCTCGCTTTCAGTGAAGGGTGGGCAAAGCTGACCTGGTTCTGGCTCGGAACTAGTGAAGTCTGGAGCACTTGGGAAAAGCTGTTTCTTCTCAGTAAAAGAACGGAAGTTCCAGAGGAGAAGCTGCTTTTCCACCCACTGTCTTCCTTACTGCTTGGGACATAACAGAACAAGGATATGATTCCTGGAGCTGTAACAGCCATCTTGTGATCACGAGGTGAGACTGACTGACACAAGGGAGGTACACCTTAAATTTGCATAGCAGAAGGGGAGGGTGAACTAGATTCTTAGTGACATTATCAAGCTACTGATCTGACCCTGGCATCACAATCTCAGTAGTTCTTGTCCCCAAGATTATTAAATACTGTAGAGGCTTTTATTGTTTAAGCTATTTTAAGGCAAGTACATCACCTAGAGTCAAACATATCCTGATATATTAATATCTTAGAATTCCGTAGTATGTATATAATCCATTAACATATAATAACTAAAGTCCCTGTGGATAATTGTGTGTGTGTGTGTGTGTATGAAATAGTATCAAGTGTTTGTCATAAAACTATAGGCTCCTACTAATCCTGTGTATTAATTTAAGTTCCAAATTCCACTTCTAGGGAAAGTTTGGGGCCACAATGCTGAGTTCATCATTGGCTCCATGACACCTGAGCACCCCATCTCTGTGAATGGTGTTATAGACTATCCAGGTTTTTGCTCAAGTCCTGCCAGCTCTTTCTTCTCTACCCTATATCCAGTCCATCACCAGGCCCTGTCTGGTCTGCCTTTTTCTTTCTCTCCAGCTGGTCCCTTTCTGTTGGTTCTCACTGCCCTGACCTTGCTTAGGTAACCCCTCCTCCCAGGTGGATTAGGGTCCTGACCATGCAAGTGATTCCCCTGATTCCAGATTCTACCTAAGGGCCTACTCCCTCTCTGTAGCCATGGATATCTTTTGAAATACAATTATAATCCTGTTACTTCTTGCATAAAGTCTCTATGGCTTCCCTTGTTAGCAGAAGAAGTCCACATACCTGTACAGGACTGACAAAGCTTCCCCATCCTGGTTCCTATCCCCACCCCGGTCTCATCCCTCCAGATCCCCTCCTTGTGGTTTCCCACAGTCAAGTGGAACTGCTTCCTGTTCCCTGACTTTGCCCTGTGAGTTCATATTTCTTGACCTTTGCAAATTCTGTTTCTTCTGTTAGTATCACTCTTTGCCTTGCAGTCTCTTCAGTACAGGCATTCCTTCTTCCCGAAGGCCCCTGTCCTGGTCCTGGGTACCAGGTAGGTGACCTTGATCTAGCCTCCTGTCCTTACCCAAGTGGTGCATCATTGTCACCTGTGCCCTTCTACCTCACTGAACTGTGAGCTCCTGCAGGGCAGGGGCCATGTCTTTTTCACGTACATTTCTAGCATCATGGAAGGTTGGTTAAGTCTCTGATTCTAAGTAGCAAAACTGGATCTCAAGCTAGTTTAAGAAAAGAGAGGACTTTCAGAACCTTGAGGAGCATTGTCCAAAATCAAATGGAAATTAGAATGATCAAATTCAGCAGGTGGGAACAGAGATGCAAAAGGCTGCGGAGTAGCCAGCCAGGCATCTGCTGCCTGCAGTGGTCACTCTCTTTGTCCTTGTCTGTTTCTCATTCACTGTCATTGTTACTCCATTATATTTTTGTGCTTCCTCTACATGGTGGGAGACACCACCACGCTCAAAGTTCCAGGCTACTTGTGCAGAACGTTTGCCCTGGAGAAGAACTGGCTCTCACATCTCCTGCTGGCAAAGTCCCTGGGCAGGCTTTTCCTGGACTGGGTTAGGGTGGCATTCCTGCTGACACTGGATGTCTGCAGAAGGGGAAAGAATGGCCTCCCAAAGAGCGTAACTTCCCAGGCAGGTTGGTGGAAGGACCCGCAAATAGAACAAATGAATGTGTCCATTGCATCTTAGATGGTCACTTGGAGGAGTGGCCCAGCAGCCAGCATCGAGGGGACTCTGACCAACAGAACCATTTAGGAGAGGAGGGGCCACTCCCACTGAGGAAGGGCTGGCAGGGAATGGGGTGGTGAACCAAAGAGTGGACATTCTGTTCCCACCCTCCACCAGCATCCTCAGCCCCACTTCTGCCACCCTATGACTGGCTGCCTGTGAGCTTTGGGGACCCTCAGGGCAGGGGGAGCAGGGCCAAAACCTGGGAGCCAGGACCTCAGAGGATTCCCTCCAGGAAGAGCAGCGGTGTAGAGAGAAAGTGCTAATAGAAAATGAAGGTGAAATGGGAAAGACAGGCAGAGGGGAGGGGAATCAGAAAAAGTGGGGGACAGAAGAAAGGAAGAGATGGAGAAAAGTAAAAGGAAAGAATTGGAGAAAAAGAGAAAAGGGAGGGAGAGACCTTTGCTTGACTACTTGTCTATCCTCCCTGATCCCCTAATGGTGTGATTTGGAGGAAAGAACTGGGGAGGAGAAGTTGAGTAACAGCTGTAAGAGAGAATCTAGGGCACCAAAACATTTTTCTGCTCCAGCCTGAGCTCTTCCTTCATGGGAGAGATGAAGAAAGAAAGGAAGCAGTCTCTTAGACAGGGAGGTATGGACCAGAGCCACTCAGTGTGGCCTGCAGACTGAGGCCAGGTACCCCAAGCTGACTGCAGAAATGGAGGGCAAGTGTCTGGAAACAGAAAGCAATTCCACACCATCATGGCGTTCACACTCCGCAGTCTGTGGGCTCATCTATTGAATAGGGCATTGACCAGCTTGAGTATTGTTGAATTCTGTGTTAGCTCACTATCTGAACTCACTCAGGCTATTATAACAAAGTACTATACACTGAGTAGCTAATAAACAACAGAAATTTATTTATCACAATCATGGAAGCTAAGTCCAAGATCAAAGCATCAGAAGCTTTGGCATCTCACGAGAGCCCCTGCTTTCCTGGTCTTTAGACGGCTGTCTTCTCTCATTGTCCTCACTAGTGAAAGGGGCAAAAGAGTTTTCTGGGTCCTTTTTCACAAGAGCACCAATCCCATTCATGAAAGCTTCACCCTCATAACCTGATTAACTTCCAAAACTTTCAAATATCACCATCATTTTGGGCACTAGGATTTAACATGAATTGTGGGAAGACACGTTCAGTCTATAGCAGTTACTGAGTTACATACGGCATCAGCTGCGTGGCTGTCACACCTCCGAGGGGCATGTGGGCCATTATCAAAAGTGGTGAGAGGGTTTAGGGTCTGTAGGATGATCAGGGTCTGGGCTGAGTGTAGTTTGAAAAATCAAAATCAATGTACTTGACTAACGTGGGCCACACTCCTGCTATTCCACACGTGGCTGATGGTGAGCAGTGGCTGCCCCTCTTGATGGGGACACACTTCCTTCAATTGACCTCTGTTTCCACTGTGCTCAGGCCTGACCTGTTTCTGTAATTTACATGGTCAGCCTGGCCTCCATAGGTTTTTTGATATGCAAATTTAAGCCAATGCAGATTTAATCATCAAAAATTTAAACTGATGTTTATTATGTGCCAGGTTATCATCATTAAACAAATACATCATCATGATTATTATTATTTTTTGTGAACACACTGTACAGAGATGTGTTACAGAATTGGACACCCGAAACCTGTATCATTATGTCAACCAGTGTCATCCCAATACATTCAATAAAAAAAAAGACTTAAATGTTAGACTCAAAACTATAAACATCCTAGAAAAAATAAAAGCCATACAATCTTGAACATTTTTTAAATTTAATTTTATTGGGCATCTATATTATGTTATATAGAGGGTTAAAAAATATATATATATTTAAAAAGATTGTCTCTCTTGCAATCTCTTTTTTATTTTTTAGGTTTTTGATTAATATTTTTTTACATTTTTTTATTTAATTAATTGTGTTTACATAGATTATAGGGTCACCCCGAATGCATCCCCCCTCCCCCATATTCCCTCCAACATTTATCTTTTCCCTACCTACAGTGCCCTCCCCCCTTCCCTTCAGGTTTATCCCATCCTATCATCCCCTCTGTCCTCTTTTCCTCTGGTCCCTTTGATCCCTCCTCTGTCTCAATTCCATTCCTCAGTTCTCATTGTTCCTTGGATTTCTCAAATGAGTGAGGTTATATGATATTTTTCATTCTCTGCCTGGCTTATTTCACTCAATATAATAGTTTCCAGGTCCCTCCATATTGTTGCAAAAGGTAATATTTCCTTCTTTTTCATAGCCCCATAGTATTCCATTGTATATATGTACCACAGTTTTTAAATCCACTTGTGCACTGACAGACACTTGGGCTTTTTCCAGATCTTCATTATTGTGAACAATGCTGCAATAACATGGGGGTGCATTTCTTTTTTTCAGTCGTTGATATTGTGTCCTTGGGATATATTCCTATAAGTGGGATGGCTGGGTCAAAAAGCAGTTCAATTTCTAGGTTTTTGAGGAATTTCCATACTGGTTTCCTCAGTGGCTGCACCAGAGAACCCAGAAATAAACCCACATCTTTATGGACAATTGACATTTGACAAAGGAGGTAAGAGCATACAGTGGAGTAAAGACAGTTTCTTTAACAAATGGTGTTGGGAAAATTGAACAGCTACCTGCAAAAAACTGAAACTAGACCACCAACTTACACCATTCACAAAAACAAACTCAAAATGGATAAAGAACTTAAATATAAGTCGTGAAACCATAAGCATCCTAGAAGAAAACATAGGCAGTAAGGTCTCCAACATCTCTCGCAGCAATATATTTGGTGATTTATCTCCACGGGCAAATGAAATAAAAGACAGCATAAACAAATGGGACTATATCAAACTAAAAAGCTTTTGTGCAGCTAAAGACAATATGAACAGAGTAAAAAAGACAAACCACACAATGGGAAAACATATTTGACAACACATTTGATAAGGGGTTAATAACCAAAATTTATAAAGAACTTGTAAAACTCTACACCAGGAAGACAAACAATCCAATCAAAAAATGGGCACAAGAAATGAACTTCTACAAAGAGGATATACAGATGGCCAATAGACAGATGAAAAAATGTTCTACATCACTAATCATTAGAGAAATGCAAATTAAAACCACAATGAGATACCACCTTACATGAGTCAGAATGGCGCTCATCAACAAAACAACACACGATAAGTGCTGGCGAGGATGTGGAGAAAGGGGAACCCTCTCTTTCAATCTTGCAGAGAGCATTCAGCCTCATTGGAGGCAGACTGAAGGCACAGGATGTAGCAAGAGTCCCAAGCCAAGAACTTTTATGGTGTATGGGCATCGGAAACTTCAGAGAAAGGAGTAAGAAACAGTACATGTTATTTACACTTATATAGTACTACACCCTTTCAGAGCCTTTTTTGGACACAATGTTTGCTTTGGCAAACCCTGATGAGATAGGTAAGAATTAGTCCTTCTGCTTCACTAAGGAAAGTCATGAGACGAAGCAGTGACTTGGCCAGGTCTCTCGTTCAGAATGGAGTCCCAGCCAGGCCTCTGCGTTCCAATCTAGTGGTTTGCAGGCAAGGTCTGCAAAGGCAAGCCAGGTGTGTGGGGTGGATTCTATCACACGCAGGAGGGCTAGTGTAGTCTAGAGACTCTGAATGATGATTTCAATATGGAAGAATTATCTCGCCAAGAATAATTCATCAAAGAGTGAATCAGTTCAGAGATGGACGCACTCAAACTGTGTCATCACCTAAGGAATGAGTTCACATTTTTCAATGCAGGGCATGCCTTACAGTTTGAGAGAAGCCATTTGGCCTGGCCTATTTCCTGCATTGTGAGGTTGTAGGTGTTTTTGATGATTTGGGCTGGAGTCTTTGCTGGAGACATCTCAGGTTCCTAAACCACAGAGAAGTCTGCGTAGTGGATGCAATGTATGCTGAATACCTAAGAAGATACAGAAGGGTTTGGCAGTGAGCCAGAGTTCTAAGGCAGCCGTCTTCTCTCTCTGAGCCCCAGTTTTCCAACTTAATTTCTGGGAAGCCCACTTAGCCTCTCTGAGTTTTGCCTGGGAAATATCCACCAGGCTGCTTCCAAGATATTTCTTCTAACTTAGAGGCAGAAAAATCTAAGAGCTGAGTAGTCCAAATGTCAGAACATGAATGGAAAAGTGTAGAGAATGATCAATCCACTTAGTAAAAGAGGTCATCTCTTAGGTGCCTACTTATGTAACTACAGTCAGGTACTATGCTGGTAGATCTGTGAGTGTGTGTGTGTGATCCCAATTCAATTTCAAATAAATCCATTGAGAATGGTGTTATATCCCTATTTCATAGTCAAGGAAATGAAACTTCAGAAATGTTAAATATCTTGCCCAAGGATAGAATTGAATACACCAGGATTGAATACAAAGTTATCTAAATCCAAAACCCTTATTTGCTGCCCACCACTCTCCATATCATGCTGTGCACCCTGATTGACAATGGAGGTTCAAGGACATGTGTCCCTTGACCACAGCTGTCTTCCACCCAGGTGACACTTGGTTGAAAATAGGCATAAGTGACTGGCCAATAAACAGATGCACATTGCATGCAGCAACTTACAATAATTATATCGTAACATTGGTCCATTTTCACATCTGTAGCCCTTATGTTTGTGTTTGAAATGGCCGGTAGGATTGAAGATGAGCACGGAAAGGAAATAATTACAAGTTATCTGAATAAAATCTGCAACAAATTACCTATAAAACTATAACTATTCGAACAGGATGACATTTACTTTATTAGGCATGACTCCCTTTCTTTAGAGTTCGCCAAAAAGAAAGCGAAGTAATTACAATTCTTCTCTGATTGATTAAACATGACGTGTATGCTAATATGAAAGTAATTCTTGTCCTTTGTTACTCCATCATCTGGTTTACAGTAATTTGGAAGGTAGCAGATATAATCATTTCAGAACGGCTAGTCTGAACTTTTCTATACTAAAGCTAGAATTTTGGTGGGCAATATAATGTACAGATCATGTATCGTTGAAATCCACATTTGAAACCTTATATAATCTTTTTAACCAATGTCACCCCAATACATTAAATTTAAAAAATGAAAAAATAAAATCTTGGGGGTTCTTTCCTTCAATCAAAAATTAATATTTCCTCTGTTTCAACTTTCATATAGATCTGAAATAATGTTGCATCTATTAGAACCTTGTTTTTTTCTCTTGTACTTCAGAATATACATGTTGCCGTGAATCTAGGGAAAATAACCTGCTAAGATTTGCTCTAAAGTGAATATGTATCTAACGGTCTGTCAGATGGACTATTTCTCACCCTTTGAAAAAACAATGTTAGATATGATTTAGAAAAGAACACACAAAATCTAGAGAATCAATAAAATATTCTACTTGTCAAGTTTTAAGGAAGACTGTTCAATTTAATGCAGCAATTATTTGAAAATAATCACAAAATATTGATTGCAATATTAGTTTGTATTTTGAGGTTACAATTACTAATGTGGTAATTAATTATTTTTTAAACCTATATAAATGAAAGAATTATAAACAAAATATAATAATAACAACATACATATATAGTGGATACTGTGGGATAAGCATTATTTCAAATACCTTGCAGATATTAACTAGATTATTTCTTGCAATAACCCGTGAGAGAGATACTGTGATGAGCCCATTTTGCAGCTATGGAAGGGGAGGTACCAAGAAGTTAAGAAACTTCCCCAAGGTTAAACAGTAATGAAGTTCTAGATATGTATTTATCTTTAGATCTAGCTGCTGGAATAGTCTGTAGAAGAAAGTATTCAAATTCTTGGTTACAGGAGATAAAGAATAGATTCTCAATAAGAAAGTGGTGAAGCAGGTCTCATTCTGAAACCCTGGCTGTTCCTCAAACAGAGTAGTTTGTGAGCCTCTGGCCTCCTCCATCTTTAGTAGACCCTGTGATCCCACAGACACCTGTGGCAGAGAAGAACATAGGAATACAGACAGAGTAGGCTATGAAACTAGGGGCACAGCTGAAGATATTAGCCCATGGCCCTATATCTGCAAAGTGCCAGTAATGTGGGTGGCCCATTCAGTCTCAATACCCAGCCCTGGTCCCTGGGCTGCTCCCTCTTAGCTGAAGTTCTACTCCAACCCCATATTCTCTGACTTAGTGAATTCTCATTCACATGTTACCTTCTCTGGAGAGACAGTGTCCATGCTTCCAACATACCCTGAAGAAGACACAGCAAGGTCTGAGTCCTAGCCCTGGCATGTACTAGCCTCTGGGTGATTTTGACAACATTATTTCAAGGCTTTGTGCCTCAGTTTGTTCATCTGGAAAATGGGAATTTTCAGTGTGTTTGCAAGATCACATGATATAATGTATGTCTAGCCCTGGACATAGGGCAGGCATGGGAGGGCCAGTTCCTTCCTTCCATCTCTATCTTAAAAGTCACTTCTCTTTGGGACTCAGATTCTCAATGAAGAAAACAAAGAGTAGGCTATGTCCGGTGGCTCAGTGAATAGAGTGTTGGCCTGAAGTATAGATGTCCTGGGTTTCATTCCTGGTCAGGGCACATAGGAGAAGTGACCATTTGCTTCTCTCCCCCTTCTCTCTCTCTTTCCCTCCCACAGCCAGTAGCTAGATTGGTTCGAGCATGGCTCCGGGCAATGAGGATGGCTTGATTGGTCCAAGTGCATCATCCTCAGATGCTAAAAATAGCTTGGTACTCAAGCATTGGCCCCAGATCCGGTTACTGGGTGGATCCTGGTTGGTGTGCATGTGGGCATCTGTCTCATTATCTCCCTTCCTCTCACCTAGAAAAAAAAAGGACCAAGAGAGAAAGACAAGATTGTTGATATCTCTTTATTTATTAATAAAATATAAATTCAGTGTTTCAAAACTGTGATTACTAATAATCATGATACCTACAGGTCAGTTTGTATTTCTAAGACCCAAAGACCCAATTATGGTCATAGAAATGTTTTTTTTGCTAGATAGTTGGAAAAGTATTTTCTTGAGAGAGAGAGAAAGAGAAAGGAAGGGAGAGAGATGAAAAGCATTAACTTGTAGTTGTGTCACTTTAGTTGTTCATTGATTGCTTCTCATACCTTCCTTGTCCAGGAGTATCCAGCTGAGCCAGTGACCCCTTGCTCAAGCTAGTGACCTTGGGCTCAAGCTAGTGACCTTGGGCTCAAGCTAGCAACCATTGGACTCAAACCAGCAACCTTGGGGTCATGTCCATGATCCCATATTCAAGTTGGAGACCTCAGGACTTCAAATCTGGGTCCTGAGCTTCTCAGGTTGCTGCTCTATCCACTATACCACCACTGGTTGGGCTAAATAGTTGATTATTAACACACATACACTGAATGGGTCCATAGACAAAACAGACAAATTTATTATTCTCTTTTAGAACTTGCTGTTCAATAGGAAGAGAGACAGACAGGCAGCAAGTTTAGATGAACCCATTACCTACTAAAATAGAGGCCTATACTGAGTGCCCCCAGCACAGGAGGAACATCAGGATTCACTGAATCTCCTTCCCTGCAGTACCCGGAGGCTCACACTCAGCTGGGACCCTTATCACTACCCCTAACCACAGCATCTCCATCCCATAGTACCCTTATACTAGGAAGAATATACCCCTGTAGACTTCATTAGGACAACAAGCTGAGTGGGTTTAGAAAGATTTCCTCAAAGAGAATGAACACCTGGGTACTAAAGGTAATTAGTAGAAAATGAATGAAGTCCTCAAAGTTGGTGTTGTAGAATGATAACACATTTGGAGATGCCAGACAGCCAACAGCTCCATCACAGATTATAGCTGGACAAAGACCATGTTCTTGTTCTAGCAGGTCAGGCCAAATTGGCTTCCTGAAGCTAGCTCTGTGTGCCTGGTATGGCCAGCTCTCAGGGGATGCCCTCAGCTCCTCATTTCTCTGCTTTTCTTTTCTCCTTCTTCCTGTCTGAATTTTAACAATGTATACAATACTCAAGGCCCCCTGAAGAACTAAGGACTTCCTAGTCCATGCTTCCCACCTTTCTAAGCTACAAAATTACTGACTGACACAACTGTTGGTAAAGAAGGCTGAGGTAACAGTGTATGTGTGTTCAATTAATTATTTATTTAGCTATCTAGCAAGAAATATTTCTATGACCACAAAATTGAGTCTTTGAAATACAAACCGACCTGCAGGTATCTTAACTATTTCGTAGTCATGGATTTTGATACACTGAATACAACTCTGCTTGGTTTAAATCAGGGAGGTTAAGGAATTTGCCTAAATTAGGTCACAAAGTTGGAAGGATGGAGTTTGTACTATAGTCATTCATTAATTGAACAAATAGGAAGTATGAGTGACTATGTTTTAAGTACTGGGTGGGAGAGAGACAAAGATACTTTAGTGGTAATATGCTCATAGAGAAAATGGATATATGGTAAATATATGGACAAACACAGTTTTCAGCATTAGCAATAGCACAGAGGCAGGGAGTTTCAAGAGGACTGCCTGGAGGAGGTGTTGTGGAAGTTTAGTTGTAGAGAATAAACAGGAGTTTTTCAGGTGGTGTGGAAGGGCACCTTGGGTAGAGGGAAAGAAAACTGCAGGTGGCAAAGGTTGATGCCGTGTGGGGTGAACTGGGCCTGAAGATATGGGGAAGGTCAAATAGGGTGTGTGTGGACATACAAGGATGGAGCTTGGACAGAAAGAAAGACTCATCAGAGAGTTTTAAAACAACTCCTTCATCTTCTCCTTCATTAATACAACTACTTCCTTTTCAAGTGCTTCAGTTATCTGCTTCTGTGTAACCTACCATGCCAAAACTTAGTAGTAGAAAACAGCCATTCTTCCCTGCACACATCCTGATGCTGTGGTCAAGAATTCAGAAAGGACACAGTGGAGACAGCTTAGCTCTTTCCAATGACTGGGCTAGAGCTGCTGGGGCTGGATCAGGCACAGAAATGGTTTCTTCACTCCCGAGCCTGGCGTCAGGCCAGGGTGGTGGAAGGATACATCCACTGGGACTGCGGACAGAGTGCCCACCTGAGGCCCTCCAACATGTGGGTCTTTGAGTCACCAGAGTTCTTACCCTGAGGTTCCTGACTTTAACAGAGGTGGTCCAGAGAAAGAAGACACTGAGAGGCCTTTTCTGACTCAGCCTTGAACATCAGTGTCACTCCCGCCGGACCCCGCCATCTAGCCAGTCACAGGAGCAGCAGGGCGCAAGGGCTTTAGACGTGTCCCTGTGCAGGGGTGTCGAAGGATCTGTGGCCATGTTTTCAGTCTGCCATGCATAGTAAAACCTCTAAGTCCTGAGACCTAGTAACTTAATTCTGCTAAACTTACTAATTCAACTTCTTAATGGTATTTTTAAAAACCAATGATTCCCAACACTTTTGACCTCTAGTGAAACACATGAAGGAAAAGCTTGTGCTGTGGTGGGAGAGGGATCTCTGTCCACCAGCCATCCCTCTCCCCCTACAGGCATTTTCTAGGTCCCATTCTTGGAATTCTGGTTGAACTGAATAGAAATATATCCTATTTACTCTCTTAAAGAGTGGTTTTTCTTTAATACTCACATGGGGGCGAGGTGGTGCAAATCCAGGCATCCTGCGAAGCCCCAAGGAGAAGCCCAAGGTAGTATGCAGCAGGATTGTCCCATCAATTCATGCCACTGAGGCCAGGCCACATTCTGCCCACAGATGGGGCCAGTTCTGTTTATAGCATCAAAAAAGCCTAAACCAATTGCTTTCTATACCATGTGCTTTGCAATTAATTTTAAATTTCTGATTTTAGTTTTTAACTGCCTCTATCGTTGCAGTCTTTCTCCCTCTCCTCTCATTCAGTCTCCCTTTTCTCCACCCCTCTGCCAATGCAGCCATGTGACTATACAGAGATAAAATTCCCTGGGGACCAGACCTGAGGGTGACCAAGGGAGCTGTCTTAAGAATGGAGGTATGGCCAACCCAGCCAGGCCAGAAGGCCAGAGTGGGCAGAGAGTGAGATGCAGGCAGGGTGTCTCAGACCACAGCAGCCCCTCTCCCCTGCAGCTCCGTCAGGCCTGTCCTTTCCCTTTCATTTCTCAGGAGCTGGGGTTCGAGACTGCTCCTGGGAGTTCTGTCTCATTAGGCCCTGGGTAAGGGCCAGCCTGGATGTGGTGTTCTTTCTACACTAGGTCTCTTCTACCAGCCTGACCTGCTAGAAGAAAACTCATCGTGTTCATTAGGGTTCCAGCAGACAGCAAATGGCACCCTAAGATTGGGATCATTTGGGGGGTTTTAATTAAGGGACTGTTTGAAAGGCATAAGCAAGGGTAGGGAAGTCAAAAGCTAAAGGAATCCTCATGGGAACACGGAGGGAGAGGGCTGTTTGGCCCAGCAGGAGTTGTGATGACCTCTGTGGAGTCCCCAGAGTGGGGAAGGAACCTCAGGGAAATGGGTACCTCAGGCTTACTCTCTTCCTTTCACCTGCCCTTTGGCCTACCCAACCAGGAGCCCTGCACTGTGGAAGCTGGGCGCAGGGCAGCCCCGGTAGCACCGAGCAGTGTTGAATGTGGAGAGTGTGGACCTAGGGGGGAGGGTAAATGGAAAATACCCAGAGCCTTCCACCTTTGCTGGGTTAGGACACCCTGCCACTTAAGGACAGACATCCATTTATGGGTGGCATCCAGCCACATGGAAGTGAAAGGTAGCACAGGCGCTTGCCTTCTGGTTCCTGGCCTAGCGGGTGCCCCACAATTGCCCCACAGCTGCCTCCCCAAAACATTTCCGACACTCATCAGTCATAACAAGCCTCTTGCACCAACTTGCTCTCCCAAACACACAATTTCTTATTGCCAAGTGTAATTAACATGATACATTGACTTAGGGCAGAGCTAACAAGCACATATTAATTTTAAAAAGTCAGATCCTTTAGCTGGAAATGAGCTGCTGGTGAACAACTACCACAGGAGTTTAAAAGTGCAGGAAAGGGAGTGGGTAATTATGGGCTGGTACCCCCCACAGGTCTGTGTTTCTGCCCCCTGGAAACACCCTGACAGTGAGTGATTGACCCCACCCCTGGGGGGGCACTCAGGGTTGCTCCAGCCCTGTCTCCTTGATGCCCAGTCGCCCCCTCTTCAGGGAGCCTCTTGGTTCAGCCTGTCTCTCAATCTAGTTATCTGTGATCAGAATTTGTACCTGAGCTGTTCTTTTCCTAATTACTTCCTCTGACTTGGATATTTACACAACCCCTCCTGAAGAAACCATCCTTCTAGGCTATCAGTGGGCAGCCCTGGGTAAAGGAAGGGAAACATAACAAAGATGCTGAGAACCTTGTCTGCCTTTCATTCGGGGGGGGGGGGCCCTGACAGTTGGAATTTCCTTTAGAACTCTGGTTTCATGAGCCAAATGTTTCTGCAAACTTCCCTTATCTCCTTTCGGGACAGGGAGGGCAATTTCTCCATGCTCCTTGTGTACTAGGGTTAGGTACCAGAAAGACAACTCTTTCTCATCACTCCAGGTGTAGGGGTGACTATTTTGTTCTTCTGATCGAGGACCCCCTTCCCATGCAGCTGCCTTCTCTCTGTCTTGGAGAGCCCACAGGAGAGTCAGAATGGGTGAGTAACCCTGTTAGGCTGGATGCAGTGGGGAGGATTGGGTTCAAATTCCATTCTGTTACTTTTCAGCCCTTGGGAAGCTGGACAACTCACTCCATCTTGTAAAATGCTAACTTCCTACTTGGCATTTTGGAGGTAATGATCCCTGTCTCACAGGTAGCTGTGTGATTCAGTGCTCAGAGCACTCAACAGAGCTTCATGTGGCTCTGCTCCTCGGTGGCAGGTCCAGGGGAAGTGTGGGTTTCCTTCCTGACGCTCCCTGTATTCTCAAGCATGCCAGGAGCTGCTGGGGTGGCTGTAAAGTTTGTATTTCTTGGGGGATGCGAGAAAACCACCACATACCTCTGTTTAAAAGCTTATTTTGTGGTTTCCTTGGTTATTTATGGAACGCTGACTTCCTCTTCCCCATTGCTTTTCTCTTCACTTCACTCCCAATCCATGTTTTCCATCTCTCCTTACAGACCAGTCTCCCTAAAGGGTCTAGGATGTTTTCGAGGGGCCTTGTTTCAATGTCTGTGGTTTTGAGATGATCCTCTTTAGTTGATGGGGTCTCCTGGCTGAATTCCTTTGGGCTTTTCTCCACTGGAGCAAGTCCCCCTCCAGTGTAAGAAAAGCTCTCTCGACTGCCCTTCTCCCCTCACACTCACTCCCCAAACTGTTCTGTGCCTGGTGCCTGATGAGGCCCGATCTGATGACTGAGCCTTGCCACTTCCCAGCCCAGTGCCCTATTCTGGGTTTCTGGCTGAATTTCTTCTCCTTACCAAAGTTGACTCCCTCCCCACTTTCTTCAGCTTTCTGCTGCCTATCCTGGCTGCTCTGCTTCCTCTGCAGCACTCACAGCCCCTCCCCGTTTCATGCCTCCTAATGGAATTAGCTGCTTAACCAAGTCTTCCAAGGACTTTCAGGACCATTCCTCTCTCTGGCCCTCTACTAAGCCTTCCCTTCCTAAGCAAAATCAGTATGAAAGCTGGACTTGTCCAGAACACAATTCTCAGGTCTCTCAAGCAGAGGCTTGGACACATTTTTTCCCCAAACAAACCTCCTGGATTATTGACAGCCTTGTCCCTGCTGAAGCTGGAGGCTGACCTCCTTCAGAGCAGCCCCAGCAGGAGAGAGGAGGACCGAGGCTTCTCGGAGAATCCAATTAGGAATGCTGACATTCATTCCACTTTTCATTTCTGTGCTGGTCCTGCGGACACGTGGAATTCAAATATGACCAATAATTCTTTTAACTCTCTTGCTTTAATAGCTATCAGATGGGAATTTGGGTTTCTTTGTTAAATGAGACTGGACATCACCCAAAGAACTACTGTGTGTTGGCATTTCTATCCCAGACCCCTTCTCTTCAGGTCATCTTCTTGTCCCCATTCCTGACCCGGCTGAAGGGGTGTTCCTGGGGAAGGCAGGTCTCTGGGCTTGCTCCTACATCCTCTAGCTGCTTTGGTGACACGGAAGCTCATCCAGCTTAAGTCAAATTTGGACACAAGTTCTGATCAAGCCTTTGGTTTTTTCCTCCTTCCTTAGTGACACTGCATCTTAGTTGACCCAAATCTAATGAATTACTTAAAAAAAAAATAAAATTAGCAAAATATAAATTAAAGAAAAAGAAAAACGAGCAGCTGTCAGGCTGAACTCAGTGAATTGGGTTTCAGAGAGGCTTCTTTGCACACGAGTGTATCCTTCTTAGAACCATTCACCTACCTCCTCATCTCCTGGCTGAGGTGAGGGCAGCAGGTGGCAACCCCAAAGGGGGCCATCTGCCCCTTTCCTGGCATCCAATGGGCTGGAAACAGCCTAACTATGATGTTTCTCCCCACAACATCTGGGCAAAAGAAAGAGAACCTACCTCAAGAAGCATGTCCCTGAGGAAAACCATCACTACTTGGACTTCAGAAATGATCACATCAGTCTCTATGAGATGTGTGTGGGCTGGCCCTCTGGAAGCAGATGCTGGTGTTCGGGGTACAGGTAGAAAGAAGCAATAGAGAGGATTGGCAGGGGAGAGGCTGGATTACGAGGTAGGTCCAGTGAAGCCTCGGCCAAACTGGAGTTTGTCCATCAGGACTGTTTCCTGTGGGCTAAAATGGATACCCATATTTGGACTGGTCACCAGGTGTGATTGCCCCAGGAAGGATATGACTATTAATTTCCTCTGTGAAGTGGGATCTAAGCAGTACTCTTTTATGTCTGTCATGAAGACAGCTCAACCAACCTTTGAAATGCCCAGCTTGGGATTTGTACCAACATCAAGTAGTGTGCACAAGCCATCACACTGAATGCTGTCTCCAGATAGGGAACTCCACTGGGTTAGAGTTACCTGACAGCCTGGACAGTAGCTCTCCTTTTCTGTGTTCCCTGATGGGGAGACACTCCAACTCATGTTGGGACCTTCTGGCAGAGTGGTCAGTGAAGGTCTTATAAGGCACCCAGTGCTATCTGTTAACTAAGGCACCACTGAGGAGGGCCAACCAACTAATTCCAGCTTATAAACCTAGTGCCTGACTCTGGCTGGGTTTCTAGGCCTAGCACTGCCACCCACGGGGGCCATGCCAGGAAATGCCTGCTGGCCATTTTTGTTCCCCACTCCTAGTCCATGTCCCCTTTGTGTTTCCCATTTTGGTGTTCCCATCCATCTTTAGCATGAATTGATTTTTTTCATTTTGAAAGTTCAGCCATCTCTTCGGTGGGCTGGGGAATGGGACATGAACAACAGTTTGGAGAGGAAGCTGGAGAGAGTCTGGGGAGCAGATGGGGGCGCTGCTTCATACGCTCTGGCCCAGTCATGTCCTTCCTTTGAGGGGAAAATAAGAAAAATTATTTCACGTGGGCTTCTGTTTGCCAACATCACGGCCCACTGTGCCCAGGCTGAGCTCTGCAGGCTGGGGAACAGGATGGCGCTCCTGGGCCCGCCTCACAGCACTCATTCAGCAGGCACCACAGGCTCCTGTTTGTTCTGCCATCAGATTGCTCTGGGACACCTGGTAGGTCAGTTTTCATTTCTAGGCCTCAGTTTTTCTCATTTACTTTAATATTTAAACATGTATTTAATCAGGAAGGTGGGGGAGAGAGAGAGAGAGACAGGAACATCAATCCATTCCTTTATGTGCCCTGACCAGGAATCGAACTGGCAACATCTGCACTTCTGGCCGATGCTTTGACAAATGGAGCTATCCAGCCAGGGCTTCCCCATTTACTTTTATGGCAGTATATTAGTGTCTTGGTTCCAAAAACTGGGTGGCTTGGAATAACAGGAATTTATTTTCTTACTGTTCTGGAGGCCATGAGTCTGAGATGGAGATTAAGGTGTGAGCAGGTGGGTTCCCTCTAGGTCATAAGGGAGAAGTTGTTCTGTGTCTGTCTCCTTGTTCCTGGTGGCTCCAGGTGACCTTGGTATCCCTTGGCTTGTCACTGCACCGTCTAGATCTCTGTCTTCACCTTCTCATGTTGTTCTCTGTGTGTAGCCCTGTGCTTTGTTTCTTCCTTTTATGAGGATGCAAGTCAAATTAGATTAGGGCTCCTCCTAACAGCCTCATATTAACCTATTACCTCTGGAAAGACTCGATGTCCAAAAGAGGCCACATTCTGAGATGCTGGGGGGTTAGGACTATAACATATCTTTTTAAAGGGGATTTACAGTTTAACTCATCCCAGGTAGTTAACCTACCCAGTGTTTGGCCCTCCCAGTGCTCACACTCTGGGTTCCTTTTTGATTGAGGCACACAGAGGGGTTGTTGGGGTAGGGTGTTGAAATGTGCTCCAGGGGATGAGGGGTGTGAGCCATATGGCTCAGTCACCCAAGAACCTATAGACATCTCCCTAGGGTATTCATGCCTTCATTGACATGCCAGTTGGGGTCCACATGTTTGCCTTGCCTTCCTGTTCCTGTTTTTTTTTAATCTCTAGGTCATTAGAGGGATTTAATCAGCTGGTCTTGTGATTAAGAAATATTTTTGAGCTTTTCTCTCATATATAATTGCTCACAGAACCCTAAACCTATAAAGCAAATCAAATCCAAGCTTCTCTTTTGAAGGTCAAGGTGAAGGCACTTTGGAAACTGAGGAATAAGCTTAGGGAAATTCTGCGCGGGGAGAGATTCTCCTGAAATTAAACTCATGATCTTGATTAAGATAAAAGCCATTTGATGATTTACTTTTTATTGGTGGACATTGGTGACAACAGTTATGCAGTCATTTTGAACTTAAGCACCTGCCAAGTGATCAGTGTATTTATGTGATATTAAAGTCTTGGTTATCAGAGTTGTTATTTTATTAAATGAATTTATTGGGAATACATGGTTCACAAAACTGCACAGGTTTCAAGTGTACAACTCAATAAAACATCATCTACACACTGCACTGTGTGCATTCTTCCCCAAGCAAAGTCTCTTTCCATCCCCATTTCCACTCCCCTTTGCCCACCTCCACCTAGCCCCATCCCCTTTCCCTCTGGCCATCACCACACTATTGTCTGTGTCTATGTGTTATGTGTATATATGATTTTTGGGTGATCCCTTCAATTTTGTTTTACCTATCCTTTCCCCAATAGCTATCAATCTGTTTCATATCTCTACGCCTTCATTTCTATTTTGTTCATCACTTTATTTTATTCATTTGATTCCACATATAAGTGGAATCATATGGTACTTGTCTTTATCTGACTGGCTTATTTCACTTTGTATTAAAATCTCCAGGTCCATCCATGCTGTCATAAATTAAAAAAAAGAACATAACAGTAAAGATAAAGAACAGGACAAGATACAATCATTTCTATAACATATTGTGTTTGTGACTTAATGGCTTTGCTTTCTAGTGCTGAGGCATCTAAGTAATAATTTGACACTTAATAGTGTTTTATGCAACTGACATTTATTTGGTAGTTACTGAAAAAAATATATATACTGCTCACAAAAATTAGGGGATATTTTATAGCTTCATATTCATTTTGAAATATCCTCTAATTTTTGTGAGCAGTACACACACACACACACACACACACACGATCAACAGAGAGGATTGCATTGTATTTTTGAATTTTGTAGAATACACACACACACACACACTATATATATATATATGGAGAGAGAGAGAAAGAGATCTCAACTCAACAGCGCCTTACCTCCAACAGGGAGCACCTCTGACTGGTGGTCCACACCTCTCGACTTCAGTCCCAGAGCTTCCCTGTTGACCACATCTTGGAATTTTGTTCTCAGGCTCATGCTTACATGTGCAGAACCCAGCAGAGAAGCTACACTCTGTGAGGCAAACCTTTGACCTAAGGGAGATGGGATTCAATGGATACTTTTGTTCTCCTTTCCACCATCAGAGATGGCCTGGAGTGCATTTTACATGGCCTCTGGGGTTGCAGTTCTTTAGACAGAGCAAAGTCTTAGTTGGCTGCTTCATCTTGGCAATATACCCTCATATGGGGACCCCTCCTTTCCTGATTTAATTTCTGTACACTCACACTCCTGATCCATTTGATTGCATTCTCTTAGTGAAAGCAGAGTCCATAAGGCTTTTACCCAGGCTCATCTTTCTGGGAATTCAGGCTAGGAACTCAGGGAGAGAGAGCTGGGCTCTGTTGTCCCAAAATGGCTCCAGGTATGGGAGTCTGTCACCTTCATCCAGGTGTTCTGGCTAGGTGGTATAACTTTGTGTGAATTTTTCTGGCTTGAAAGGTGGGTAAGAAAGAGAACTTACTGACCAAAACACTGTAAAACTGTATTGATAATCTGTGGACTTTCTTTTTATATAACATGTAGAATTCTTTCCCTTCTTTTAGTGATGGTCTTGGGGGAAGCGGGATTCTTGGAGAAATAGGGGAAGGCTGCATTTTGTCAGGAGTCGAGGATTGGGGTGAATGTCAGAAGTCCTGGCTTTAGGGCTTGGTTCTTCCACTAATGAGCTATGTGACCCTGGTTTTGTCACTAAGTGGGAGTCAGCTTTCTTATTTGAATAATAGGCTTAGAAAAGATTATTTCTATGATCACTTCCAATTTTAAAATCTTATGATGGACTGTAATTCCCACTACTTTGACTGTATTTGCATGGAAGATGCTTTCGTTCCTAGCCAAAAGGTTAAGTCAACACCTCTGTGAGATTTTTCAATATGAAAGCTAAGAAAAATAAAAAAGGATTGGTCAAGGGCAAACTGTAGACATTAATAACCCCAAACTTTCAAGTCCAAGTATAGGTTTCTATCTCTTATAATTTAGTACATCACTGCTGAGGGCTGGTTTGGGGAAGGAAACTCCCAGACAGAGAAGTAAAACGGACTTTATCCTCCAATACACACATCTACCTCTTCCTGAATATTCCACCCTTGATTTGCCTTTGTGCAAGGAGAGAAAGTTCCCTGCATGAGAGGTCATGGCCATGACCACATTCAGCACAGTGATCACCCCTAAAGGGGGCTGGGGCAAGGGAAGACCCAACCTTCTTTTTCGGAACTCCCAGAGGCCAACTCAAATCACTTTTGGTCGTTGCCCAAACTGGAAAGAATATTTCCAGATTGTTATTAAGAATTTTATACAATCACATGCTCTCTCCTCTCTCAGATACAGACATCCACTCCCAAAGAGAAAAACTCATCTTGGAGTTTGGGTCATAAATTATATGAGGTATATTTCATTATAAAGCACATTTCTTTAGTCCTTTATGGATGTTCTCTCCATTTACCCCAGGGGGGTTGTAATGTACACTGACATCTTACTTTCTTCCAAGAAGCATTCCCTCACATTGTTTAGTATGTAGAGCCTAGCTGGGCAAACAAATTCTACACTGGAAAATGAAGGCAGTTGATGTACATTTAAGTGAGAATACAATCACAGATTCAAGCTTGGGCTCTGGGGAGAATCATTAGAAAAACCTGGTAAGTAAACAACGGTGAAAGAAATGTCTGATGGGGGCAGTGGACTATGTAAACAGTGCAAATGCATAATTGCTATGGCCTGGAAAAATAGAAAGCCAAGTGATTCCAAAGCCAGGGAGACAGGAATGAGTATCTTGTAACAAATCAGTCCTCTTTATGTCTGATTTTTAGTTTTGATACTTCACCAACTCCATCCATCCCACTTCTCAGCCCCTTATCCAATCTTTCCTAAGGCACTCAGATTTTCCCAAAGTGGAAAACTGTGAAAAGCTAAAAAACGTTGAGCGAATTAGAGGCAACATGGAGGCCTCTCAATTTTCCTCCATTAATAAAGCCAGCAGCAGCAACAGCGGGATCTTTAGCCCTCGGGTTTTTTTCTTTTTTTTTTTTTTTAATGTTTCAGTTTTACCTTGCAGAAGACCAGAATCCAAAGCTCATAAAATTGAACTCAGACGAGGAGCACTCCTGTCTTTGCAGTGCTACTAAACAACCTGCAAATTATTTAAATTAAACCAACCCGACTTCAACATCTGCACACAAAATGCTTAAATTCCAAGTGCAACTTTACTGGCATAAGAAAATAATAAGGGGAGTTCAATTTGTGTCAGCATGGCTCAGGAAAATAAGATATCATGTCTTGCTGTCTGCTTGATGTCAGCTTCTCAGATGCGAGCTCTAATGCCTCATCCTAGACTGTCCGCACCAGAGCCCGCCAAACAGGGAAGTTCAGCCAAAGTTCACCAAGCTACTACCAAATAGTCTCCCCCCCCCCCTTTTTTTCAATCATTAGAAACCTTCTGTTTTATATTGTGCACACATGATTGTATCTACCTCTTAAAACATACTGTATATAACTCTATTAGCTTCTCCTATTCTTTGGGAATGCTGTCACTTTTCTCTGATGAGTTTGCTTATGGCTTAGAGGTATTTAGCTTTTAAACTTGCACTATGTAGACCAGATTCTAGCTAAAACGCTTGGTCAGGATGCACAGCTAAAACCTGTAATATTCAAGATGACTTGAAAAATATTCTTTTGCAAAAAAATAAATAAAACAAAGTGAAAGCACCAAAAGGCAGACCTTAAGCAATTATTGTCCATGGTGGCTTTAGAAATATCTCTCAGCCCCCTCTGCTTCCTCACCCAAACCAGAGGCTTACCCAGGCGGGTCAGAAAACCTGCCCAGAGACTAGCACACAGCCCTCAGAAACATCCTTCCCTCCGACCTCGGTTCCAACTTTCCTATCAGCTGGGATATAAAGACGACCAACAGGGCAATTACACAGGCCATTTTTCTCGTTTTCGTTGTTTAGTCTTGATTTACTTTAAATGACTACAACTTTCATTCTTCCAGTGAAATTGTGCGCCCACACTTTTAATCACGCAAAACCAACATTTTAATGCTGCTAGATGATGTATCAATTTAGGGTCCTGGGATCGCCAGAGAGCTAGAATTTCACTCACCAGCACAAATGCAGGTTTAGTAGGTGTGTGAAGACAAAATAAGCACAGTGAAGTCTTTGATCTCCTGCGTGCATGTTCTATAAAAATGCCTTTCCTATAGTGTAACATGTCACATTTAATCTATGTTGCACCTTTAGCATCTTCCTTCCTACCATCACTTGTCCTTGCCAGAGACCCGAGGAGCAGGGCTCAAAGCAGCCTTGTGGAAGAACCATCTTCTTTGTTTCTATTTGGTGGTCGTGTTTGGGGCAGGGCAGGTGTGGAAAATCCCCACCAACAACAGGAAGAATAGCTCCATAGCCTCTAACCTTCAAACCCATTACTAGTCTACTATCTTCTTACTATTTCAAAGACAATGAAAATAACACCAAAATTCTCCTTTCAAGTAAGTTACATCTGATTATAATTATTGTAAAAAAGCTTCCTTTACATTTAGTGTTGATTCAGATAACTTTGGCAACCAATAACAGTGTGCTTTAATTAAGCAATTTGATAAACTATTACAAACAAATCCGGTCTGAATGCAAACATTATAAGAAAATGAATCCTGAAACAAAGCAATGTTAAAAACAGTAAACTTGTCATGCTCTGATCATTATTATCCTGATTTCTTTTCATCTTTCATATCATAAAATAATTCAGCTTAAATACTGCATTTAAAGGAACTTTTCTACTGATTCATATTTCACTTAATCTGGTATCAATTACTGGCCTAGATAGATTTGGAAAATTCAATGTCTGTGTAGATGAAATATTTTAATACCTTAGATAGTAGCTGGTTTCTGGATTCAGCTTGAAATGACATGGTCAGAAAAATTTAAAATATTTTTGCAAGATTCAAAGACAGGCAAGATTAAAAATTCCCAAATGTGTATCCTGGAATCCCTCCAAAAACATTCCATCTTTATTCATTATTGGATATTGTCTTGATTAAAATTCCTGTTGGTTTGTTCTATGGTTAAGTAGTAATCTTGTATCTTAGCATTTGGAATGTATTGGTATCATGTGACGTGCACAGAGCCCAAATGAATATAGAGAGATCTCTTTCACAAGTCAACAAGAAGGGTTTACAGCACTCAGATTTCAGCAGAGCTGTTGGGGTGGGGGACAGGGGGATTATCTGTTCAGCACTTTCTTTCCAAAAAGTGAGTCAGAAAGAGAGCTGTTCAAAGCGAAATGATTTTTCCTCTGGCAGTGACCTGAATCAAGGCAGATTTCTCTAGAGGAAATAAGATATTTTCTTTCTTTATCTTTTTGTTCTATTTCTAGCATTTGGCACCCTTTATTGCTAGTTTCACCCAGTAACATGTGAAAAATGTAATTGACAATGCAAAGCAGATGACTGGTCATCATCTTCTGAGTCACCATTTTGTTCTCTGTATTCTTGTAGATGCCTTTCAAAACTGGAGAACAATCCTGCTAGGAGCCACTGAGAAGAGAAATATATATAAAGAAAGAAAATGGACCTACTAATGCAACCTCACACATACTTTTGTGGCCTTTTCCGCACTGGTAACCTGTTTGGGACAGGGTGTTCCCAGGTGCTGCAGGCCGAGGCCCAATGCCTGAAGGAAATCTAAGGGAATGTGGAGGCCATGAGACTGGCAAACTTGGCTGGTCTTTTGTTCTGTTTTACACCATAGTGGCCACTTGGAAGTACGGTTGGTGGCAGAGAGGAATGGAGAGGACTGGCAAAGGGCTGGGCCCCTTGAGATGATGTGAGTAGTTACTACGTCTTGCATGCTTTTTTCTGTCAGAAAAAAGAGCCAGACTTTCAAAGATTAAACCCAACTTTTAGGCAAATTTGTCAGGCACACCAAGTCACCTCCAAATCCTTCCTAGCATCCAATCATGGGATTGCATAAGCATATGATCACAGTGACCAGAATTCTGGAGCTAACAGTCAACTGACTGCTTCAGAGGCTCCAAAGCATGGAGTGAGTGAATGCTCATACCTTTCTGTGCATCAGGGAGCAAGCCTCTGAGGCAGCTGGTCTTTGCTTTAGGGATAATGAGTAGACCAGGTTGCATTGGGTGAGGCTGACTCACAGTGTGAGTCTTAATTCAGGGTTTTATCTGTGAATAGTTTAATAAGCATCTCTTTCTGTAAAGACAGAAATACTGGCCCAAGTCAAGAAGCTGTCCAGTTCTTTGAACACAAGTGCCAAGAAGAAAAAGGTTTTGTTTGTTACATTTACCACCCTAAGACCAGTGCCTACAAGCATGGCTGCACATAAATATTTATCAAGAGTGGATGGTATCATCATATGAAGATTCCAAATAAAAAAAAAATTAATCAATGCAATGGTCAAATGGCTTTTGAGCACAATGAGCCTAGAACCACTCTCAATAATTTAATAAGCTAAATTTTAAGAAGACTGAATGGAGCAAGGAAAGGGAGAGGACTAACCATCTTGGCACTTTGCTTTAGGAAATTGCTCAAGTTTTTAATGAGTAGGTAATCTCCCATTTTCTGAATTAAGAAACTGAGGCTTGGAAAGGTTAAGTGCCTGAGTTCACACAGCTAATGGGTGAAGGGTGTGAGGCTCAGACTCAGGACTCCCGTGTTGGAGTGGTTTCAAAGGTCTAAGTCAGGGGTCCCCAAATTTTTTACACAGGGGGCCAGTTCACTCTCTCAGACCATTGGAGAGTCAGACTATAAAAAAAAAAAACTATGAGCCTGACCTGTGGTGGCGCAGTGGATAAAGCGTCGACCTGGGAACACTGAGGTCGCCAGTTCAAAACCCTGCACTGGTCTGGTCAAGGCACATATGGGAGTTGATGCTTCTAGCCCCTCCCCCCTTTCTCTCTCTCTCTCTCTCTCTCTTTCTCTCTCTCTCTCTCTCTTTCTCACTCTGTGTCTCCTCTCTAAAATGAATAAAATAAAATAAAAATTAAAAAAAAAAACTATGAACAAATCCCTATGCACACTGCACATATCTTATTTTAAAGTAAAAAAACAAAATGGGAACAAATACAATATTTAAAATAAAGACAAGTAAATTTAAATCAACAAACTGACCATTATTTCAATAGGGACTATGGGTGCGGATGCATCCTGTGCTCCTCTCACTGACCACCAATGAAAGAGGTGCCCCTTTCGGAAGTGTGGTGGGGGCCGGATAAGTGGCCTCAGTGGGCAGCATGCAGGGCCATAGTTTGGGGACCCCTGATCTAAGTTCTGTAGTATTGCCGGGTGAGAGACTCACTGTCCCAGCATCAAGGGATGGATGAAACTGCTTTCACTTTTTGCTGGAAAAAAGTCTTAAGTTTTTTTTCTTATGGGAAGTTTTTAGAATTTTGAGATTCAAAGAAGATTAAATAGGTGAAAATACTTTTTTAGACTATTTGGCTTGACACTAAAAAAAAATTGTTCTGATCCAAATCCAATATAAATATAATAGTTTATTCTAGTCAAGAGTTTACAGAAGCGAGACATAAATCAATATGCCTGCAACCCTGAGGGTAGTGGGTAGCATGTAGGAGAGAGAGATGGATGTTTGATTTGATCTCAGCCGCTCAGGCCTTCATTCCAGCTCTGCTGGTGAGCAGCTGTGTGATCTTGGATGAGTCACTTCCCCTCTAGGATGGCAGGTGTATCAATGGTCAAATAAGGGACTAATAACCCTTGCCTTAATTATCCCACAGATATTATTGGAATCAAGAGAGGTAATGGAATTAAAGTACTTTCAAAATGTACAGCATTCAATATACATCTGCTTACTAATTTAATTTAATTTGCCTCTTAGGTGATAGCCTATATTTTTCTCATTTAGATTATCATTTAGCTTTTTACTAAGTTCAGTGGACCTTTTTTCCCTTTGTCATTTGTGACTATTTTTCTAATTAAAAAATAAATTAGCTTCAGTCAAGATTTACTATTCTATCTAAGGCAGCAAGTCCAAGGACCTGAATTTACCTCAAAGGCCACAGAGAGTTGAGACGACGTTTTCCTCTATACATATGTTTCTGGGGTTGGCCCCAGATATGAAATATAATTATGGTGCTTTCTTGCCTGATATTAGACAAGTCTGAGGAGGCCTGGCGTGCATTCCTCGGGCTGACATGTAATTACGGTGTTGGTGATGATCAGCTACTTTATAAGGTCTTGGGCGGCTGGCATTCTGGTTTTTCTGTAATGTGCATACCCCACAAATTTAATTACCACTGTTTTGGTGCCTGACAAATATGCTTCACTTGTAAACCTTGTTTTTCTGTTCAGATAGGACTGGATGGTGTGTGTTTATATGTGTTGTAACCATCATACCCCAACATTCACAAAAACAGTCCCTCAAACTCAGATCGGCTTTTGGTTTAAAGGCCTGTGCATTTGATATTCTGTTTTTGGTTGGAAAACCATTTTTCAAGTGCTTCATTTCTCCACCCCCTTTCTTCTCCCTTTCTGCCTTTCTCTCAACTTTATAATGCTGTTTTCCTTTTGAAAGAGTAGGTAAGAGGGAACACGTGTGTGAAAGTCTTGGACGACTCCCATGTGCTGGGGGCCAGTGAGATTGAGGCCAAAGGCCAAATGACTTCAGCACCTGACAAGTGTGTGAATCTCATTATGGCTGTGGGGTCTGGGGAGCTTTCAAAAAAATCAATGGATCTGCAAGATACATGGTCAACATTTGGTGAGAAAACAGGTCTCCAATGATTTTGTTTCTCATCCATGGCACAGCATGGCCTTCCTGAAAATAATTTTTGTCTCCCAGCTGAGAAGTTCTCATCTATCCCAAATATTTAGGGATTCTCAGGGCTTGAAGAAATATTTAATGCTATCTTTCTAATCTCTTTATTTTATAAAGGAGTGGTGTGAGCTCAGGAAGGACAAGGAGAGTTTACTAGGGTGCCATAGCTGGCCTGGTTTCCTGACTCCTTGCTGGGTGCTCCACCCTTAACACCTTCTGTCATCATGCCCATTCACATATCCACTTATCCAGTGAGGACTGTGGCTCCCCCACTCTGTGCGTGGCACTCAGCAGCTTGGTTTGGGGCTTACAAAGAAGGCATTAAGCTGTAGTTTTAGCCTTCAAGGAATTTGTTAGCAAATTAGAGAGTTAAGTCTAAAATGACACAATAGCCTCATGGTAAACAGCAGCTTATAGGTTAGAGTTGATGTGAATGGGGCAATAGACCAGTGCTTAGGATATCAGAGTGCAGAAGCTGGGGAAGGCTGGACTCCTGAGAGGAACCTGGAGGTAGAATTTGAAGCAGACTTGGAAGGTTGGAAGTTTTGCGATTCTAGGAAGGAGGCAGGGCTGGTAAAAGGTTCAGAGCCCTAAGGAGCAGCTTGTGAGCAAGGGTTCAGAGAGGTCAACTTATCAGATGCAATCAGCACCACAGTGTCACAATGCAGACAGCCTTTGGTCCAAGCTAAGGTGTCTACTTCCTTATGCAGAGGAGAGAGCCCTATTGAGGTTCTGAGTAGGGCAATGAGGAGGAAAACATGAAGATAACTGGTTAGAAGAAAAATTGAGGGAGGTAAGATCAGAAATAGGAAATTAGTTGCAATATTTTGGGAAAAGCCCCAGCCTGAGGTGACACACTGAGCAGGAAGCTGGAGGATGCCACACAGCAGGGGTTAACTCTGTGGCTTAAGCCCTGAACTGTGCAGGGTCCACCTGAGTGACAGGAGACCTGCAATGCCAACTTGAATAACAATATCTTTGTCTTCCAAGGTCTTGGGCTTTGATTGTCCATATGGCTTTTTCATGAGTTTCAGTGGGAGCTATGGTTTGTCACCAGTTAGGGGTCAAAGCTAGAGGCAGGGAAAGAGGGACAGATACCCCATGAGACCAGGACACCACAGGCTAACAGTGAAGTGTCCATTGGCTGAGTGGAGTGATGGGTTTGCATCCTGACTTGGCCTCTTATTAATTCCAAACTGTGGCCAAGCCTCAGGGTTTCTGTCTGTACTTTATAGATATAATAATGCCTGCCCTAGCTACTTCACATGATGCTCTAAGAATCCAGTAAGAGTATAGTAAACTGTAAATAGACTATAATCATTGTCACATCATGACATTCTTGCTTCTGAGATGGTGGAGCATTTGACACAGGGAGAAACTACACAAGAGGGCAGACATATTTCCCTCTTAGAAAGTCACTGCTGCCTTGCCACTTAGAATATTCTTTGACAGTGTCTTTTTATTTTATTTTCATTTAAGAAGAAATAGAAATGGAACTCTCTTGAGGATTCTGTTCAAACTGATAGCTGTGAGCTGCCCTGAACCAGAACTGATCAGACCCTACCAGCAGAGCTTTCAAAACATAGGTGGCTCCACCTGAGGCTGAAAAATCAACAAAAGGAAGAGAGGGGTTAGATGCTTCTCTCTGAAATAAAAGGGGGGAAGATGGTTTTCAGACTATATTTTAAATATATTTTCTAAAGTCTGATGACAACTCTGTCTGAAGCCACTAGTAGCTTCTAAGGTTCCTTGTGCAGAACTTTCCTTGGAGATTGGCTTGATTGTAGACTTAGGCCCTAACTCCTTTCTAAACATAAAGAAGCCTGTTTAGCTAGAACTCTGTCCATTGCCTCTCTCAGAGGAAGAGATTTGTGCTGGAAGCTGTGGAAGGCTGAAAGGAGACAGAATGAGGGCACAGTGGTCAGGGGGTTTTCAGGCTAATGGGAGGGAAAGAGACATTGAAAACATAATTAGTGAGCACCACATGGTCTAGAGAGTGAAGGGCATGAATATGTATGTGGAAGGGGCATTTAATGAGTGCTTGTTGTGTGCCAGAACTTGTTTTTTACTTCAATTTTTATAGTGTCAAAGTTTAAGGTCCTTGGATATGTTTAGAAAATAAAGTGGAAATTCAGTGGAAGGTCCTCCTTTGCTGAGTGGCACAGACACAGCCCCAGAGAGCTCTTCCAGGCCACAGAACAGAAGATGGATTTGGGCAGAAGTTGAGGCTAGGAGCCGGAAAGGGGTGTGGTGAGGGGAACAGTTCTTATGCTAGGGCAGTGACAGTGGAGAAGTAGCCAATTAGGAAAATAGTTTGGCAGAAAAAGTGGAAAGAATTGGCCTTTGAGAAAACAATGCCTATAGTTTCTGCTCCCTGTAACCCCAGGTTCCAGCATTTCTGAGATGCTCAAGCCCATGGCCTTGAAATAATTACTGGTGAATTGTGTGGTTCACTGTATATGCCAGACAATTTTCTTATCCAGAGATGTGGACCAAAATTCAGCAATAAGATGTTTATGAAAGTGTTATTCTTAATTGCAAAATTATGTGCAAATAAGGGAAGGCTCTTAGGTAGAATGTTTGCAATTATAAAAACTCAATGTTTTCAATGAATACTTAAAAACATAGGAACTTCTAACATAATGTTAAGTGTAAATATAATAAAAATTACATATAAATAGTATGCTTTTCAGTCAGTTAAAAATATACACAGAATAGAAAGAAGGGAAGTAAAAATATCAGTACACTGATCATAGTTATCTTGAATTGTAAGGTCATACTCTTATTAATTTTCTTTCTTCTATATTTTAATATTTTTTCAATTTTATACTATTAAAAAGTAGAAGTTTTCAAATTAGAAGAGTAAACATTATTGTAGAACTAAAAAACAAAAACAAGAGGATGCCACTGACAGATTCAGAAGGTTGTTTTTAACTGGGTCTCAGAGGCCACATTCATAAGACTCCTGGGGCCACACCCTACTGAGGTCTGTGAAAAAAGTCTGGACAGACTGATACTTGTGGCCAAAGGGCAGAGTCACACCCACCATTTTCTAATTGCTGAATTGCCACAGGCTCTAGACTCTAGCAGTTTTATCAATAGCTGAGCCCAACAAGCAGCCAGCAGATGGGCTACATACAGGAGGTGAGACTCAGGGAAACTTGGCCATTTGAGCAGACTTTCCCCCAGGCCCAGAGTGGAAAAAAGCAAGCCTAGGTACACAGCTTGGTATTTTCATGTACACCTGGGCCCAGCAGAGGCAGCCGCAAACTCTAGATTGCTTGTAGCTTTAAGAAGGTTGCTGAGGGCCAGTCACGGGCAGTGTCTCCCACTGGTCTGCACAGGGCTCCTGCTAGGGAGGCCTGGGGCTGCAATCCAGGGGCCAGCTGCAGAAAGCATTGGTTCAGGACCTAACAACCCAGGTTAGAGTGGTATCCTAAGGAAAAGCTCCTCAAAGCAGGCCCAGCTGAAGTGAGTTTCACTCTCCGTGATCAGCATCATCACAGCAGCTCATGTGCATTGGGTAGGATGAAGCTTCACAGTCAGCCATCCAGGGCTCTGGATATTCTGTTCTGCTAGCCTAGATTCCACAGGGAGAAGGGAGAGAGGCTTGGAGCATGAACATTTAAAGTGTGGGTCCCTGTGAGTTTATTGTTGGATCTAGTCAAGGGGCTTAGCCACCTTCAAGAGGAGCACAGTCAGGAGAGGACACTCTCAGTCTTCCTCCCTGAGACCAGGGCCTCAACAGCTGAAAGAACGTCTGCAGAGGGGACTGTTGGCTACACTCAGTCTGAACCTATTGCTCACTTTGTTGGGGAGAAATAAAATTAGAGTATCCAGCAGTGGCTGAGGGATCAAGTTCTGGAGTAGAAGCCAAATTCCCCGTACTGAGCTTCTGACCAAGAGACTCCTGAAGTAGGGGGTCCCACAAATGCTTTATTCATAACCTCAGTTGCCCTAACCCACCAAGTGTGCAACCTGTAGAGGAGAAGGTTGGGTGAGGCCAATCTGAGCCCACACTACAGTATTACTACAGAAGACTCTGTGGGAAGATGAGGCAGCTGCAAGAAGAGGAGGAGAAGCTGAAAAGTGGAGACAAACCTTACAGAGCTTGGGGCTTTTATGGAGCTGTTGTCATTTCTAAGCAGGACGAAACTGATCCTTATACAAAGGTTGGCCCCTCTCATAGTACCCAGACACAGAAAACACAGACACAAATGGCAAAAAGTGCAGTAGCTACAGACTGGTAGCCCACAGCAGGTTACAAACAACAGCTGATGCCAACCCAAGAAGAACTAGAGCCAACACTACTGGTAGTGGATGGCAGACAGCATCAACCCTAGACTCAACTACCTACACAACCAGCACACCCAAAGGTGGAGTCTAGACATTGTACAGTGTGTAATACACATAATCAAAATTGACCTGAGAGCCAGCCAGCCTGAAAGAATAAATGTACCCACAAAAGGACAAACTGCATCTAATACTCACATGCAACAAGAGGGAAAATAGTACCCTCAAGAAGCATTCCTAAAACAAGGAAAAAAAGTAGACTAGATGACAGTACCACTGATACCATTTTCTTCATAGAGACCACACAAGAATTTCAAATTCAAACAGGGCTACCTAATACACAGACAAAATGGGAAGATAGAGAAATGTGACCCAAATGACAATAAGAAAAATCCCCACAAAAAGAACTGAATGAGATGGAAGTAACCAAAATATCAGATGCAAAGTTTAAAACAATGATTTTTAGGATGTCAAGGATCTCAGATTAACAATGCATGGACATAATGAGCACTTAAATAAAGAGATAGCAAGGAGCAAAAAGGACATTGAATTGGGGGGGTGGGAAGATGGCGATGGAGTAGGCGGACCAGACGTACCAACTTCCAACTCCCAGAACCAAAGTGGATTATAACTTAATTTTAAGAACCATCATTTGGATAAACCAACTTTGAACTAAACAAAGTGGACACTTCAACCAAGGAACACTGAAGAAGCCACATTGAGACTGGTAGAAAAAGCAAAAACGCGAAGAGGGCTGCCCAGCTCCCCGAAGCGAACGGCAGCCCAGAGAGACCCACATGGCGGGAGGAGAGTTTGGCAGAGAGGGAGGGACCTGGGTCCCAGGAACAAAACCCCAGCCTGCAGCCCCAGAGCCTAGAAGAGGCGTTTGGACAGTATTGAGCTGTGAAGCAAGTGAGGATACTGTTTGTGAAAAAGAGATAGTTTTCTCAGACACAAGATTCTTTTTAAAGGGACAGCGCAGAAAACCTCACTCACAACCACTCACCCAGGGCTCCGGGGAAGGGGGACAGAGAAGAGAACCAGAGCGGCGGGAAGAGAGTGTGGACTGAAGGCACAGTGAGAAACACTCTGAGGGACAGCCACCATAACCCCTGGGCTGAGTCACTTCCCTAATCAAAAACAAATATTTACCCTGAAACTAGCAATACCAGCAAAGGAAGACAGGACAGCAGCCAAACAAGCTCTCCCAAGGTACTTAGAGCAGAGCTGCTTAGATAACGGGAGCTTCCAGGACTACAGTATGGAGTGTTAGGGTCTGAGCTGCAGTGCACCCACCCACACTGCTGAGGGCTTGCTGGAGGGATGGTGGTGGTGGAACACTGAAATGCGGTTCTGTCGTTGGGGGCAGAGGCCCAGCCAGTGTGAGCTTGGTCTAGCCCAGCAGGGGTGGAGGGGATGTGTGAAAGCGGTCTGGCAGCTGCGGGCCTGTCTGTAGCCCCACCTGCAGAAGAAAAGCGGGAGGCCAGGAATGGGCAGAGATCTGCTCTGCATCCCTGTACCCTGCACGAGCCAGCCCTGACTGCAGGGGCGGGGCTAGGACCAGGGACAGGTGGAGGCTCGTGGCTGAGTGAATGCCAGCAGCCCTGCCAGGCATGAGAAACCGCGGTTTGCCATCCTGCGAGCATGAGTTGGCTCTGAACATGGGGGCAGGGCTAGAGCCCCGGATGAGTGGAGGCTCGCAGCTGAGCCAATGCCAGCAGCCCCGCCCAGCCCAATAAACCGTGGTTTGTGATCCTGTGCAGGTGTGCCCTGGCCTTGGTTGCAGGGCTAAAGCTCTGGACAGGTGGAGACTCACAGCTGAGTGCATGTCAGCAGACCCATCAGACCCGAGAAACTGTGGCGGGCAGGCTCTGACCAGGGGGGCTGAGTGGAAGCCCGGGAACAGGCTGGGTCTGCAGCAGAGCAAAGGTGTAGCAAAATATGTTCAGTTATGTACGCATATAAAACACACTGTTTTGCAGTTGTCAAGAATAATAATCTGAAACTGCCAAATGTCAATGTGCTCACCTCTACCCTTGATACTGAGGCTTGTGGCTTGAGTGCAGTGCACAACCAATAGTGGGGGCAAGGCGAAGGCCCAGGCAGACTGAGGCTTGTAGAGCTGGGCATCAGAACACAGCCCCTTCTGTGGAGGAGAGGTGGAAATCACAGCTACAGCCACAGTGGGCCGGCGCTGGCAACGCCCATACCCAACCACCCTAAGCAGCGGCAGAGGGGGTGGTGGGCCTGCAGACAGACCACATCTAGAGAACACAAAGACAATACCCATTGGACTCCAGTGGCCACAACCTTCTTATACACAGACAAAATGGGCAGGCAGAGGAATGCAACCCAAATGAATCAAGAGAAATCCCCAGAGAAGGACCTGAATGAACCAGATATAACCAAATTACCAAATCCAGAATTTAAAATAATGATAGTTAGGATGTTCAAAGAAATTAGAGCAACAGTAAATAGTCATTAGGAACACCTAAAAAAGGGGATAACAAATATAAAAAAGGAAATTGAAATAATAAAAAAGAACCAGATAGAAATGACAAATACAGTATCACAACTGAAGACCACAAGGAAGGAAGTAAAAGCAGGATGGATGAAGCTGAGGGTTGAATCAGCTACTTAGAGGACACAATAAACAAAGGCACAGAAGCAGAGCAGAAAAAAGAAAAGAGACTCAAAAAATGTGAGGAAACTATAAGGGAGCTCTGTGACAACATGAAGAGAAATAATATCTGCATCATAGGGGTTCCTGAAGAAGAAGAGAGAGAACAAGAAATAGAAACTTTGTTCAATCAAATCATAGCAGAAAACTTTCTTAAATTAAGGCTGGAAAACATTTCACACGTTCAAGAAGCACACGGAACTCCATTAAAGAGAAACCCAAAGAAATCTACACCAAGACACATCATATTTAAAATACCAAAGCTAAGGGATAAAGAGAAAATTTTAAAAGCTGCTAGAGAAAAAAAGGCTATCACCTACAAATGATCCCCCATAAGGATGACATCCAACTTCTCAACAGAAACACTTGAGGCCAGAAGGGAATGGCAAGATATATTCAAAGAATTGCAGAACAAGAATCTACAACCAAGACTACTCTATCCAGCAAGGCTAACGTTTAAAATTGAAGGAGAAATAAAGAGCTTCCCAGACAAAAAAAGCCTCAAGGAATTCACTAAAATCAAACCAATTCTGCAAGAGATACTAAGGGGCCTGTTGTGAACAGTTCAAAGGGAGGAAAGAATATAGCAAATGAAGAATACAGATTTAAAGAATAAAATGGCAATAAACAACTACACATCAATTATAACCTTAAATGTAAATGGATTAAATGATCCAATCAAAATACATAGGGTAGCTGTGTGGATAAAGGAACAGGACCCACACATGTGCCGTCTACAAGAGACACACCTTAAAACAAAAGATGCACATAGACTGAAGGTAAAAGGATGGAAAAAAATATTTCATGCAAATGGAAATGAAAAAAAAGCCGGGGTAACAATACTTATATTTGACAAAATGGACTTTAAAACAATGGCTGTATTAGAGATAAAGAAGGACACTACATAATGATAAAGGGAACAATTCAACAGGAAGATATAACTATTATAAATATCTACGCAGCAAATATAGGAGCCCCGACATACAAAGAGCAGACTTTGATGGATATAAAGGGCAAGATTAACAGCAATACTATCATAGTAGGGGATTTCAATACCCCTCTAACATCACTGGATAGATCCTCAAGAAAGAAAATTAATAAAGAAACAACAGACTTAAAGGATACATTAGATCAACTCTATTTAATAAATTTCTTCAGAACATTTTAACCTAAAGCAGTAGAATATACATTCTTCTCCAGCACTCATGGTACATTTTCTAGGATAGACCACATGTTAGGACACAAAAATGGTCTCAACAAATTGAAGAATATTGAAACTATATCAAGCATTTTCTCTGATCACAATGCCATGAAACTAGAAATTAACCACAAAAGAAAAACTGAAAAATACTCAAACACTTGGAAACTAAATAGCATGTTATTAAATAATGAATGGATTAACAATGATATCAAAGAAGAAGTAAAACAGTTTCTAGAAACCAATGACAATGAGCATACATCAACTCAAAATTTATGGGACTCAGCAAAAAGCAGTACTGAGAGGGAAGTTCATTGCACTACAGGCATATCATAAGAAGCTAGAAAAAGCTCAAATAAACAACTTGACCCTGCATCTAAAAGAACTAGAAAAACAACAGCAAATAAAGCCCAGGAGCAGTAGAAGAAAGGGAATAATAAAGATCAGAGGAAAAATAAATGACAGAGAGGCTAAGGAAACAATACAGAGGATCAATGAAACCAGGAGCTGGTTCTTTGAAAAGGTAAACAAGATTGATGAACCTTTAACTAGACTCACCAAGAAAAAAAGAGAGACGACCCAAATAAATAAAATTAGAAAGGACAGTGAAGAAATAACAAGTGACACAACAGAAATACAAAGTATTGTAAGAAAATACTATGAAGAATTCTATGCCAAAAAATTAGAAGACCTAGGTGGAATGGACAAATTTCTTGAATCATATAATCTTCCAAAAATCAATCTGGAAGAATCAGAACACCTAGACAGACCAATTACAACAAATGAGATCGAAAGAGTTATCAAAAACTCCCAAAAAGAAAAGTCCTGGACCTGATGGCTTCACAAGTGAATTCTACCAAAAATTCAAAGAAGAACTAACTCCTATCCTCCTCAAGCTATATCAAAAAGTTTAAGGGGAAGGAAGACCTCCAAACTTCTTTTATGAGATGAGCATAATTCTGATTCCAAAACGGGGCAAAGACAACACAAAGAAAGAATATTATAGGCCAATATCCCTGATGAATTTAGATGCTAAAATTCTCAACAAAATATTAGCCAACCGGATCCAGCAATATATGAAAAAAAATCATACAACATGATCAAGTGGGGTTTATTCTTGAGAGGCAAGGCTGGTTCAATATTCGCAAATCAATCAATGTGATTCATCACATGAACAAAGGGAAGGACAAAAATTACATGATAATTTTAATAGATGCAGATAAGGCATTTGATAAAATCCAGCACCCATTTATGCTCAAAACTCTCAGTAAAGTGGGAATACAGGGAACATTCCTTAACATGATAATGGCCATCTACGACAAACCCACAGCAAACATCATACTAAATGGGCAAAAGTTAAAACAATCCCCTTAAGATCAGGAACCAGGCAGGAGTGCTACCTTTCACCACTCTTATTCAACGTAGTTTTGGAAGTTCTAGCTACAGCAATCAGACAACAAGAAGAAATAAAAGGCATCCAAATTGGAAAAGAAGAAGTAAAACTGTCATTATTTGCAGATGATATGATATTGTATATAGAAAACCCTAAAGTCTCAGTCAAAAAACTACTGGACCTAATAAATGAATTCAGCAAGGTGGCAAGATATAAAATTAATACTCAGATATTAGAGGCATTTTTAAATACCAACCATGTACTGTCAGCAAAAGAAATTAAGGAAACAATCCCCTTCACTATTGCAACCAAAAAAAATAAAGTACCTAGGAGTAAATTTAACCAAGGAGGTTAAGGACTTGTACTCAGAAAATTATAAAGCATTGATAAAAGAAATCAAGGAAGATACAAACAAGTGGAAGCATACACCATGCTCATGGTTAGGAAGAATAAACATCATTAAAATGTCTATATTACCCAAAGCAATTTATAAATTCAATGCAATACCAATTAAAATACCAATGACATACTTCAAAGATATAGAACACATATTTCAAAAATTTATATGGAACCAAAATGAACACGAATAGCCTCAGCAATCTTAAAAAAAAAAAATAAAGCTGGAGGTTTCACTTTTCCAGATATTAAGGTTTACTACAAGGCCATTGTACTCAAGACAGTGTGGTACTGGCATAAGAACAGGCACATTGATCAATGGAACAGAACAGAGAAATCAGAAATAAACCCACACCTTTATGGACAACTGATATTTGACAAAGGAGGAAAGAACACACAATGGAGTAAAGACAGCCTTTTAAAAAACCGTGTTGGGAAAATTGGACATCTACCTGCAAGAAAAATGAAACTAGACCATCAACTTACACCATTCACAAAAACAAACTCAAAATGAATAAAAGACGTAAATATAAGCCATGAAACCATAAGTTTCTTAGAAGAAAACATAGGCAGCAAGCTCTCCGACATCTGTATCAGCAATATATTTGCCAATTTATCTCCACGGGCAAATGAAATAAAAGGGAAGATAAACAAATGGAACTATATCAAGCTAAAAAGTTTTTGCACAGCTAAAGACAATAAGAACAAAATAAAAACACAAACCACACATTGGGAGAACGTATTCAACAACATGTCGTGGCAGCATTGTTTTCAATAGCGAAGATCTGGAAACAGCCCAAGTATCCGTCAGAGGATGAGTGGATTAAAAAGCTTTGTTACAGATATACTATGGAATACTACTCAGCCATAAGAAATGATGACATCAGATCAATTACAACAAAATGGATTGACCTTGATAACATTATACGGAGTGAAATAAGTAAAACAGAAAAAACTGAGAACAGCATGATTTCATACATAGGTGGGACATAAAAGTGAGACTATGAGACATGGACAAGAATGTGATGGTTATCAGGTGAGGGAGGGGAGGAGATGGTGGGAGAGGGTGGAGAGAAGGGGCACAAAGAAAACCAGATAGAAGGTGACAGAGGACAATTTAACTTTGGGTGATGGATATGCAACATAATTGAATGATAAGATAACCTGGAGTTGTTTTCTTGGAACATATGTACCCTGATTTATTAATGTCACCCCATTAAAATTAATAAAAGAAAAAAAAAAAAACTAAAACAGAACAATCACTTTGAAATGACAAATGGCAGGGAACAGTTTATATAAACTTTGTCCTGTACTTACTGAATAAAGTTAATATTACTTATATCTAACTTAAAAAAAGGAGATTGAATTAATAAAAAAGAACTAATCAGAAATGACTAATAAATAGTAGGCTGGATGAAGTAGAGGATCGAATCAGTGATTTAGAGGACAAAATAAAAGAAGTCACAGAAGCAGAGCAGCAAATAGAAAAGGGGCTCAAAAAGTCTGAGGAAACTCTAAGGGAGCTCTGTGACAACATGAAGAGAAACAACATCTGCATCATAGTGGTTCCTGAAGGAGAAGAGAATGAAAAAGGAATAAAGAACCTGTTTGAAGAAATCATAGCTGAAAATTTCCCTAAACTGATGAAGAAAAAACATACAAGTTCAAGAAACACAGAAAGTTTTATTAAAGAGGAACCCAAGGAGGCCTACAGCAAGACACATTATAATTAAAGGTCAAAGTTAAGAGACAGAGAAAGAATGCTAAAAGCTACAAGAGAAAAGCAGTTAATTACCTACAGAGGAGCCCCCATAAGGATGATATCTGACTTCTCAATAGAAACACTAGAGGCCAGAAGGGATTGGCAAGAAATATTCAAAATGATGCAAATCAAGAACCTACAACCAAAATTTCTTTATCAAGCAAGACTATCATTTAAAATTGAAGGAGAAAATAAAAGCTTACCAGACTAAATAAACTCAAGGAATTTATTACAACCAAACCAGTACCACAAGAAATGTTAAGGGGCCTGCTGTAAAAAGAGCAAAGGAAAAAAAATCTAGAAAAAGAGGATTGTAGATATAAAATATAAAATGGCAATAAACAACTACATATCAATAATAACCTTAAATGTAAATGGATTAAATGCTCCAATCAAATGACATAGGATAGCTGTGTGGAATGGAAAACAGGACCTGTACATATGCTGTCTACAAGAGACTTACCTCAGGACAAAAGATACACATAGACTGAAAGTGAAGGGATGGAAAAAATTATTTCACGCAAATGGAAATGAAAAGAAAAGCTGGGGTAGCAATATTTATTATATCTGACAAAATCGACTTTAAGCAAAGGCTATAGTAAGGGATATAGAAAGTCACTACATAAATATAAAAGGAGCAATCCAAGAGGAGGATATAACCATTGTAAATATCTAAATGCCTAATATAGGAGCACCTAAATATATAAAGCAGATTCTGATGCACAGAAATGGCAAGATCAACAGCAATACTATAATAGTAGGGGATTTTAATACCCCGCTGACATCAAAGGATAGATCCTTCAGACAGAAAATTAACAAAGAAACAGTGGCCTTAAATGATGCACTAGATCAACTGGATTTATTAGATATCTTCAGAACCTTTCACCCAAAAGCAACAGAATATATATATTTTTTCAAGTGCTCATGCTACATTCTCTAGGATAGACCACATGTTAGGACACAGAACGAGTCTCAATAAATTTAAGAAGATTGAAATAATATCAAGCATCTTCTCTCATCACAATGGCATGAAACTAGAAATCAACTACATAGAAAAACTGAAAACCATTTAAACACTTGGAGGCAGGTTAAATAGCATGTTATTAACAAATGAGTTAACAAGGAGATCAAGGAAGAAATAAAAAATTTCCTTGAAATAAATGAAAATGAACATTCAACAACTCAAAATTTATGGGACACAGAAAAAACATTCCTGAGAGGGAAGTTCATAGCATTACAGGCATACCTTAAGAAGCAAGAAAAAGCTCAAATAAACAACTTAACCCTGCATCCATCTAAAAGAAATAGAAAAAAAACCACAACAAATAAAGCCCAGAGGAAGTATAAGGAAAAGAATAATAAAGCTCAGAGTGGAAATAAATGACATAGAAGCTAAAAATGCAATACAAACGATTAATGAAACCAAGAGCTGATTTTCTAAAAAGGTAAACAAGATTGATGATCCTTTAACCAGACTCATCAAGAAAAAAAGGGAGAAGACTCAAATAAATTAAATTAGAAATGAGAGTGGAGAAGTAACAACTGACACTGCAGAAATACAAAGGATTGTAAGAAAATACTATTCAGATTGGTATGCCAAAAAATTGGACAACCTAAGCAAAATGGATGAATTCCTAGAAACATATAATCTTCAGAAACTCAATCTGCAAGAATCAGAAAATCTGAACAGACAGATTACAATAAATGAAATTGAAACAGTTATCAAAAAACTCCCAACAAACAGAAGTCCTGGAGCAGATGGCTTCACAGGCAAATTTTACCAAATATTCAAAGAAAAACAAACACCTATCCTTCTCAAGCTATTTCAAAAAATTCAAGAGGAGGGAAGAATTCCAAGCTCCTTTTATGAGGAAAGCATTATCCTTATTCCAAAACTAGGTAAAGACACTACAAAAAAGAAAAAAAAATAAAGAAAAAGAAAACTATAGGGCACTATCCCTAATGAACTTAGATGCTAAAATTCTCAACAAAATATTAGCAAAGTGGATCCAGCAATACATGAAAAAACTTATACATCATTATCAAGTGGAATTTATTCTGGGGAAGCAAGGCTGGTACAATATTTGCAAAACAATCAATGTGATTCATAACATAAACAAAAGGAAAGAGAAAAATTACATGATAATATTAATAGATGCAGAAAAGACTTTTGATAAAATCCAGCACCCATTTATAATGAAAACTCTCAGCAAAGTGGAAAAACAGGTAACATACCTCAACATGATAAAAAAAAAAAAAAAAACAACAACCATGGCCAACATCATACTCACTGGGAGAAAATTAAAAGTAATCCCCTTAAGATCAGGAACAAGGCAGGGGTGCCACCTTTCACCACTCTTATTCAACGTAGTTCTGGAAGTCCTAGCCATACCAATCAGACAAGAAGAAGAAATAAAAGGCATCCAAATTGGAAAAGAAGAAGTAAAACTATCATTATTTGCTGATGACATGATACTGTACATAGAAAACCCTGAAGTCTCAGTCAAAAAACTACTAAACCTAATACATAAATTTGGCAAGGTGGCAGGATATAAAATTAATATTCAGAAATTAGTGGCATTTTTATACACCAACAATGAACTGTTTGAAAGAGAAATTAAGGAAACAATTCCTTTCACTATTGCAACAACAAAAATAAAGTACCAAGGAGTAAATTTAACCAAGGAGGTAAAGGACTTGTACTTGAAAAATTATAAAACATTGATAAAAGATATCAAGGAAGATACATACAAGTGGAAGCATATACCATGTTCCTGGATAGGAAGAATAAATATCATTAAAATGTCTATATTACCCAAAGCAGTCTATAGATTTAATGCAATTCCTATTAAAATACCAATGGCACATGTCAAAGATATAAAACAAATATTCTCAAAAATTTATATGGAACCAAAAAAGAACACAAATAGCCTTAGCAATCTTGAAAATGAAGAATAAAGTGGGAGGTATCACACTTTCCGATATCAAGTTATACTACAAGGCTATTATTGTACGGGCATAAGAACAGGCATACAGATCAATGGAACAGAACAGAGAACCCAGAAATAAACCCGCACCTTTACGGTCAATTGATATTTGACAAAAGAGGTAAGGGTATACAATGGAGTAAAGACAGTCTCTTCAATAAATGGCATTGGGAACATTGGACAGGTACATGCAAAAAAATGAAACTAGACCACTAACTTACACCATTTACAAAAATAAACTTCAAATGGATAAAATATTTAAATGTAAGTCATGAAACCATAATCTTCTTGGAAGAAAACATAGACAGTAAACTCTCTGATATCTCTCGTAGAAATATTTTGTTGATTTATCTCCATGGGCAAGTGAAATAAAGGACAGGATAAACAAATGGGACTATATCAAACTAAAAAGCTTTTTCACAGCAAAAGATACCATGAACAAAATAAAACGTCAACCCACACAATGGGAGAACATATTCGTCAACACGTCTGATTAGAGCTTAATAACCAAAATTCATAAAGGACTTTTAAAACTCAACACCAGGAAGGTAAACAATCCAATTAAAAAATGGGCAAAAGAACTGAATAGACATGTCTCCAAAGAGGACATACAGATGGCCAATAGACAGATGAAAAAATGTTCAACATCACTAATCATTAGAGAAATGCAGATTAAAACCACAATGAGATATCACCTCACACCTGTCAGAATGGTGCTCATTAACAAATCAACACACAATAAGTGCTGGCGAGGGTGTGGAGAAAAGGGCACCCTCCTGCCCTACTGGTGGAAATGCAGATTTGTGCAGCCACTGTGAGAACTGTATTGGGTTTCCTCAAAAAATTAAAAATGGAACTGCCTTTTGACCCAGCTATCCAGCTATCTCATTTTTAGGACTATATCTTAAGATATCAAATCACTGGTTCAAAAGAAGATATGCACTCTCATGTTTATTGCAGCATTGTTTACAAAATCCAACATCTGGAAACAGCCCAAGTGTCCGTCAGTGGACCAGTGGATTAAAAAGCAGTGGTACATATATACACAATGGAATACTACATGGCTGTGGAAAAGAAGGAAATCTTACCTTTTGTGACAGTATGGATGCACCTGGAGATTATTATGCTAAGTGAAATAAACCAGGCAGAGAAAGAAAAATATCATATGATCTCACATATATGTGGAATCTAATGAACAAAGTGAACTGAAGAATGGAACAGAGGCAGAGGCGGTATAACAGAGACCAGAGGGACAGCTGTCAGAGGGAAGTGATGAGAGGATGGGATCAGAGAAGGTGAAGGGATTAGTGAAACTATATACATACAACATAGAGATATAGATAACAGAACAGCAAATCTTAGAGGGAATGGGGGAGAGAGTTAGGGGGAGGGGGGCAAAGGGGGTACAAAAAGGGACATAGAGGTGAGAGAGTTATATTCAGTGGGATACTTGAATCCATGTAAACAAATAAATTAAAAATTAATAAATTTTTTTTAAAAAGAGGGTAAAAAAGAAGATTGTGTTCAAGTGTCAGCTCTGCTTTATGACTCAGGCAAATCACTTATCCTCTCTGGTCTACAGTTTTATCATCTATAAAGTGGGCATAGTAACATCTGTTTCCTAATTATAATGCTATTAAAAGGGATATGGAAGTGCTTTGTACTAGTAAGTTGCTTCAGGAATATATGAGATGCTGGTTATTGTTATGTACCTTCCACTCATGAGGACCCACAAGTGTCTGTCAGAGAGCTCTTTAGGAGGGTGTGGATACCTGGAAACCCACTCTGGAGGAGAGGAAGAGTTTTTCCCAGTTTGAAGCTATTTTGCCTGAATGGAGATTATGAATTCTAGCCAAAGATAACTCACTGTTTTGAAGAGAGAGTGAGTGAGGGCTCTCCAGAAATGTTAGGGAACATCAACGATATTGGGCAAAGAGAGCTTGAGTCCCAGTAAGCCTGTTGGGATTCTAATTCTTGTTCCCAGCCTATCTGTAAGACTGGGTTCTCTTACCAGTGCTGTGATTTCAGTCTTGAGTAACAGTGGCTCATACTGGGCTTTGATTTCCTGTCTGGTAAATAAAAGCTTGTTAGGGCAGGGCCTTATCCTTCTCTGTTTCTAGCACCTTTTCCCATATTCTGTGGGTCTTGTGTGAAATGATTCATTTCACCAGTTCTATACTAGTCATCATGAATGATTCAAGTGAAAGGGGTGAAGGCTATGAAAGGAACAAACCCATATAGGGGAGAGGGGTGAGCAAGCCAAGAGATAATGTTGTACCACAACCAACAATACATATATTGATCTTTGAGAAGTGTAAGTCCTTGTGTTTCATATTAAGGGTTCAGAAGCATGGGTCTGGGTCCTTGCCTAGTTGGGGAGACATGACAAAGACATATAACAGGGAGGGAGCATCCAGGAGAGTCTCAAAAACAAATGACAGCTGGGGTGATGAAGGGATGCCAGGTAGCTGGGTGAGGTCTCCCAAACTGGGAGCGAGCAGAAAGGACTGGAATAAAGATAGGCTTAGGATATAATAGGTAGACAGCATCCTCCAGTTTGGAAGCTTCTAGTTGAGTTATCTAGAAAAAACCACTTAACTCGAATGAGCCTCTCTCTCTCCAGTTGTGAAGAGAGGCTAATAAAATGTCATAAACTGTTGTGATGATTGAGTGAGGGAAAAGAGAGGATGTTCCAGACCTATATAGTAAGTGTTCAAAAATATTAATTTCCTTATCTTTCTCTTTTTTCTATCTTTCTTTCTTTTTATTTTTTTAAAACAAGGCAGATACTGTCCAACCCAGACCAATAATTGAAAACCAGTGGCCTCTGAGCCAGACCTGATTTGTAGATAGTGTTTTATTTGGATCACAGAATTCTGGCTTACACTATATTTTAATAACATCTGAATTAGTTGGCAACACTTGAAAATTAGGAGATTCATAGAACTGTTTAGATTTCTGACATCTCTTGAGAAATCAGATCTGGCTACAGCAGGCTGACTTTACCATTTGGCACATACTGGCTGGTGTTGAGTCGGGGTTGTGCCTGTGGGTGGGGCCGACCCCCCAGTTCTCCAGTTTCACAACTCCCTACTGAACCCCTATCCTGAGGCAAGTGTCAGCTGAAATCTACCATTGTGTTTGCACTGGTTTCTTTTTAATTCTTAAATTAAGAGTTGAGTGAAAATTCTTTATAGCAAAAAGAAATTTTGTAGTCAAAGAAGAAAAACAAATGACCAGAAACAAAAAAAGCATAAGTTTCAAAAACAAAATGAAAAAAGAACAAAAAGAAAGCATATTTCTTTAGAGAAGTGAAGAAAATTATTATGTGTTTAACCTTCAGACAAGTCATGACTGGATGAAAAGAGCATACTGGCTTTCTTTACGTGTTTATGGTACCTGCCTGGCCTTCGTAGATGGTGGAGTTTATTGCTTGTAGCCTGGGCCACCTGCCATTAACAGTATGTGCTTATGGAAACTATCAATCCCTCTCTGCAATTTCCTCCTGCCTTGAAGGTGAAATCCAGCCAGAACTGAAGGAGGCCACATATGCAACAAGGGTGGTTGACATGAAGTCCCGGCTGGTTACTAGACAAGACCTCGTGCAAATATGAATATATATCAATTTTCCATGAAGACATACATTTCTTGGTCTTGAAAACAGTTGACACTTCAAGAGCTTCCTGATTAATACCCTCAAGACCAAAGGTAACTCCAAGCAGATAAAATGATGGCGGAAACTGAAGGAAAACAATGGTTTAGAAATGGGATGTGAACCACATCTGCAATGTGAAATTCTTTAGTAGCCACATTGTGTAAACTTAAAAGAGAAAAGTAAATTTAACTTAAATAATGTATTTTATTTTACCTAATATATCCAAAATACTGTCATTTTAACATGTCAATATAAAATATAATTAAATGAGATATTTAACATTCTTTTTTTTCTGAATCAAGTCTTTGCAACGTGGTGTGCATTGTGCACGTATAGCCCACCCACTTGGAGCTGGCTCACTAGCCTTTGACAAGGCAGGTTTAGAAGATGTTTGGGCCATCAGCAACTCTAGAAGCTTTACTGGCTCCTTACTCTTCTTTTTAAGTAAAAGTTTTTTTTTTTTAATTTTAATTGATTTTTAGAGAGAGAGAGGAAGGTGAGGGGGGAGAGAGAGAAAAGAAAACATCAATTTGTTGTTCCACCCATTTATGCATTCATTGGTTGATTCATGTATGTATACTAACCAAGGATTGAACCTGAAACCTTGACATGTTGGGATGACGCTCTAACCAACTGGGCTACCTGGCTTCTTGGCTTTGTTGATAGCTGGCCCTGATCAGTCAGACCTTAGTCACGCGCTTCTTGGGTATTCTTTATCCTCTTCATCCTGTGCCTATATTTCATCCCAACTTTTGCAGTAAGCAAGCAGTTTGAAGGCACTTTACCCTCACAGAATTTTCCTTTCCTTGTAAACTCTGCTGGATGCAGGATGGTGTGGGGAACTGTAGCGGGTGCTCACTATGCTATTCTTGACCTAGTATACTCTTTTTTTCCAAATAGTGTTTGAGTTCTTCCAGAACAGAAAATTGAAAGAGCTGTGGTCTCTGTTCTGAGAGAGGGTATTGATTTTGGTTGTCCCAGTGACATCTATAAGGTTAAAAATAGAACTGAACCTTAGACTCTCAGTATCAATGAACCTTCACTCATTAATTAACAGGCTCATTAACAAACATACCGGCATATTTCTATGCACTAGGTATTTCAAAAATCACAAAAGTGCATTTATGACTCAATAATTACTCAATATAGAAAAAAAGTGCTGTTTAGCATGACAGGTGGCAAGTGAGATAGAGAAAGAGTAAGGGACATACATGGAGGAAAGGCCCATTTGTTTGGAGAGATAGGGAGGGCTTCACAGAGGAGGTGATGTTTCAGTGGGGTCCTTAGGAATGAATAGAAATTCTGCATGGCCAGCACATGTGGAACTCTAGAAGAGGGTCCCAAGTTGTAGTTAATGGCCAAAGAAGATGGACCAGCTTAGTCTTTCCATTGCGAGTTTAGAGGTAGGACTGTGGTCCTCTGATGGTGAGGCAACTATCAATAATTTAATATTCATTTAGTCTTTTGTTTTATTGTGATTTTATCAAGATGCTGTAATATGTGATGATATGCCTAGCTCTATGACCAATTTCAGAAGACTTCCACTTCTGGAAGCCTCACAGAAATTTAGACAACTTGACTTGTTTCTACACAAAGATTTCTTGGGTTCCATCTCTAAAAGTCATTTCTATCAAAGTTTCTTAAACAGATTTCTGAATAACCCTCAAAATTAAGCACCATTAAACTAACCAAAATGTACATGTGGATTTAAAATGTGTCAACATGTGTTTCGCATCTTTTGCTTGTGAAATTTATGGATCTTGCATGGCCTTTGGACAGACTCCATGTGTTTCACATATGGTTGGTACATTTCTTATTAGGAATGGATAAAGGGGGTCAGGAGAATCTGACTACTGTATTGATAAACATAAGGTTTGAGATGCACTGGTAAAAAATGGCTTACGAGACACCCACTTTAATGGGAAGAACTTTATCTTAAAATTTTATGGCTGGAAAGAATCTTGGAGGAAATCTGGTCCAACCCATTCATTTGCACTTAGGGAACTGAGATCTTGAGGGGTTAAGCGAATCACACCACATATCAGTGGCAAAATCAAGGATAAGAACTTATGCTGCCTGATTTCCAGATGTGTTTTTTTTCTTTTTCTATTTCCCACAGTGATTTATTTGCTCATGATTCTCATTAAAAGGACATTATTATTTTCCAGTTTAAAATGATTTCTGTATGACAATCCTAGAGAGTTTTCCAAATTGCAACTATGAAAACACAGGAAAAGATGGAAATTTGGGGGAGCAGAGTCATGCATTTGCAACTCCATGTGGTAGCCCCAAGGTGTAGCAAAATGCTTTGCATATAGTAGCTTCTTAATTAGTACTTGGGGAAGAAACAAACCACACAAACAGAAATGGTGGGAGTGCCTACAAAAATTATAAGACCTACAAAACTAAAATGAGAACCACAGTTGGGGGCTAGCATATGCTTTGACAATGAAACAAGGAAAGCTTGGTCTCCTGTCATCGTGTCTGTGTTCAGAGGTAATATTCAAAATACTCAGTGACCATGACCACACAGGCATTGACCATTAGTGTGCAGTCATCTGTGAATGATTAGAACAGGGGGCAACCAGTTAAATGCCAACCCTTTCTCTCTTTCCATTTTACTATTCTTTGATATGGCCCACCCAGTAATTCTTTTTCCCATGTCCCCTGAGAAAATGAAATTCCGATAAAACTTCATTAGAAGGTAGGAAATAAGGAAAATAGATATGGATATTATCACGTGGAAGATATAGTCTTAGTGACTGTAAAGTTCTGCAAGTTGGAAGAACCCTATATCATTGTATGCTGGAGTTTAGTTTGGGGATAATACTTCACTTTAGAGTCTCCATGAGCCAGGAAATTGAAGAAAGAAACTGAGACATGAGGGCTGTACTAGATGGGTCTTTGCTGCATATAGGAGTTCGAGATCCCTGCCTTCTAGATATATACCTGGGAAGAGGTTACACAAAACCCAAAGTGATCAGCAAGTGAAGTGAACTCTTTTGCATATGTCTAGCCTGTTGTTCCAGCACCATTTGTTGAAAAGCCTATACTTTTCTCTTTGAATGGCATCCTTGTCATAAATTATTTGATCATATATGTTTGTGTTTATTTCTGAATTCACAATTCTATTCCACTGGTCAACATGTCTTTCTTTATGCCAGTACCACATGGTTTTGACTTTCTTTTTCAGCTTTGTAGTAAGTTTGAAATAGAGAAATGTAAATCATCCAACTTTATTTTTCAATATTGTTTTTGACTGCTTGGGTTCCCTTGTAATTACACGTAAATTTGAGAATCAGCTTTTCCATTTCTGCAAAAAAAAAAAAATAACATTAAATTTTTGATAGACATGCATTGAATCTGCAGTTAACTTTAGAAAGTAGTCTCTTCATAACAATATTACATCTTCCAATCCATGAAATCAGGACGCATTTTTATCTATTTATGTCTTTGATTTCTTTCAGCAATGTTGTGTAGTTTTTCATGTACAAGTCGTCCTTTATTCAACTTATTCCTAGGTATTTTATTTCATCGGATGCTATTATAAATGAAATTATTGGCTTAATTTCCTTTTTGGATTGTTCATTGTTGTTGTATAGAAATACAACTGATTTTTGCAACCTTTTTGATTTTGTTAGCTCTAATTTATTTGTGTGTGTGTGTGTGTGTCTCTGTGTGTATGCATTCTTCAGGATTACATATATAATAGAATCTTGCCATTTGCAAATAGCAATAGCTTTGCAACTTTCTTTTCAATTTTCATGCTCTTACTAGGACTTCCAGGCCAATGTTGACTAGCAGTTGGGGAAAGTGAGTCTCCTTATCTTGTTCCTGATTTTAGAGAAAAAAATGTAGTCTTTCAACCAATGAGTATAATGTTAGTTCTGAGTTTTTGGTATATTTTATTATATTGAGGAAGTTCCCTTCTACTTCTTGTTTGTTAAATGTTTTTTTCCTTTGTTTAAATCCTGAAAGGGTCTTGAATTTTGTCAAATGATTTTTCTATATTTGCTGAAATAATCATTTGGTTTTTTTCTTCATTCTATTAACCTGGTATATTATAAATAATTTTCTTATGGTGGAACTTCCTTGATTTTCCTTGGAAAAGTATCACTTGTTCACGGTGCATTTCCCTGCTGACATATGATGTGAAGCAACCTTTTAAATACTCTTTGTCATCTCTATTTCTTCTTTGAGGTGGGGTGCCTGTTAAGGTCTTGGTCCATTTTTATATCAGGTTCTTTTTCTATTTTTGAGTTTTAAGAGTGCTTTCTTTATTTTGGATATAAATCTTTTATCAGGTGTGTCTTCTGTGAATGTATTATCTTAGACTGCGGCTTGTCTTCTCATTCTTTTAATACTGTGTTTTGTAGAGCCGTTTTCAGATTTAATGAAGCCAACTTATTAGTTATTTCTTTCATATATTGTGCCTTTGGTGTGATATCTAAAAAGTCATTGCAATACCCAAGATTATCTATTTTTTCTCCTATGCTGTATTCTAGAAGTTTTATAGTTTTGTGCTATACATTTAGGTCTGTGATCTGTTTTGAGTTAATTTTTTGTGAAGGGTGTAAGATCTGCATCCAGATTCATTGTTTTGTATGTTGATGTCCAAGCCTTTTCATTTTCATTCATTTCAAGATATTTTCTAATTTCTCTAGTCATTTATTTTGACCCATTAATTTTTTATGTGTTATTTATTTTCATGTACTTGTGGATTTTCCAATTTTTCTACTGTTTTTGATTTCTGGCTTCAACCCACTGTGGTCAGTGAAGGTACTTTTCATGATTTCAGTCTTCTAAAATTAAAAAAGCCTGATCTGTGGTAGCACAGTGTATAAAGCATCGACCTGGATCACTGAGGTCACCAGTTTGAAACCCTGGGCTTGCCTGGTCAAGGCACATATGGGAATTGATGCTTCAAGGCACATATAGGAGTTGATGCTTCCTGCTCCTCCCTCCTTTCTCTCTCTCTCTCTCTCTCTCTCTCTCTCTATATATATATATATATATATATATATATATATATAATAGATATATAGATAGATAGATATAGATATAGATATAGATATATAGATATATAGAGAGATATAGATATATAGATATATATCCTGGAGAGTGTTTCATGTGCACTTGATAGAAATGTTTTCTGTTGTTGTTGAATGAAGTGTGCAGTGTGTTAGGTCTAGTTGGTTTATAATGTTCAAGTCCACTATTTATTTATTGATCTTCTGTCTAGATAACCTATCCATTATTGAAAGTGGAGGATTAAGGTCTTCTAAAAAGAAGAGTTACAAACCAAAACTTTCACAATATTAGCTATTTTATTTATGTATGCATTGACCTTTATCAGAGATCTTTGTCTTCATATGACTTTGATTTATAGTCTGATATCTTTTTCATCTTGAAAACTCTTTTTAGCATTTCTTTTAGGGCAGGCCTACTAGTGATGAATTGCTTTATTTATCTGAAAATACCTTGATATTTTTTTGTTTTTTATTGTTTTATTTATTTTTGAAAATTGTGATATTACTGTCATAAAACATTGCATTTATTTCAGTTGTACAACATGATTTGATACTTGTATATTATGCAAATGATCATCACACAGTGTCTAGTTAACATCCATCACTACACATACCATATTTCCCCATGTATTAGATACTCCCATATAGTATAAGACGCATCTAAATTTTGGGGCCCAAAATTTGAAAAAAAAAGTGTATTATAAAAAGTTATTGAACTCAAGTTTTATTCATCATAAAGTTTATACAACTCCCTATCTGCATAAAAAAGTGGGAAATGCAAGTAAAAAATTTTTGAAAAAGATGTGTCTTATACATGGGGAAATACAGTAGTCACAAAATCTTTTTTTGTTTTTAAAAAAGATTTTATTTATTCATTTTAAGAGAGAGAGGATATATATCTATATATCTATATCTCTCTATATATCTATCTATATCTATATCTATCTATCTATCTATATATCTATATATCTATATGTATATCTATATATCTATATATATGTGTATATATAGATATATAGATATACATATATATATATATATAGAGAGAGAGAGAGAGAGAGAGAAAGATAGAGATAAAGGAGGAAGGAGCAGGAAGCATCAACTCCTATATGTGCCTTGAAGCATCAATTCCCATATGTGCCTTGACCAGGCAAGCCCAGGGTTTCAAACTGGTGACCTTAGTGATCCAGGTCGATGCTTTATACACTGTGCTACCACAGATCAGGCTTTTTAAAAATTTTATTTTATTTAGAAAATTAACTTTAATAGGGTGTCATTGATCAATAAGAGTACATAGGTTTCAGGTAAACATTTCTATAGCATTTGAACTGTTGATTATGTTGTATACCCATCACCCAAAGTCAAATCATTTTCTGTCACTATATATTTGTCCCTCTTTACTCCCCTTCCCATCACTGTCCTCCTCCATGAACCCCTCCCCCTGGTGACCACTTTACCTTTATCTATGTTCATGAGTCTCGGTTTGATATCCAGAGACAGATGTAAAGGCGGGCATGCCAGCCATGCGCCCTGGGCCCTGACTTTTGAAGGGCCCCACAAAACCCCAACTTTACACCTTTTTCTAATGACACCAAGTTTGGTTTCATATGTACAATTTTAACGTTAATAGTACATAATATTTTTTATTTATTTAAAAATATGGTTAACATGTATTTCTATTTTTTCTATCTTTCTCTCTTTTTTAAGGGGCCCAATATTTTCTTCTGTACCCAGGGCCTCAAACGACCTTAATCTCCCTAGTAAATGTACAAAATCTTTTTTCTTGTGATGAGAACTTCTAAGGTCTACTGTCTTAGCAAATATACAATCCAGCATTGTTAACTATAGCCAATATGCTTATAGATTTTATGCTTTATCTTAGAAGTATAGTTTTGCTGGATAAAAAATTCTTGGATGATAGATATTATCCCACCACCTTCTGGCTTCTTTGATATTCTGATGAGAAATTGGCTGTTATTCTCACTGAGGACCCTTGTGCAACAGGAGTAGTGTCTATCACTCCTTTCAATATTTTCTGATTTTCGACAGTTTATCATAATGTGTTTTGATGTGAATCTCTTTAAGTTTATCCTTCTTAGAGTTCATTGAGCTACTAAGATTTGTTTATTCATATCACTCAGCATGTGCCCCTCCTGTAGCAGTCATTTCTCTGTAAGGCAATGTTGCGTCCTTTCCCTTGTTATATACTCTTATCCTGTATCCTTGTTGTATACTATATACTACTAATCCTCATCTATTTAATCTTTATATCATCAACACATAATACATAATGCATAGCACATGGAAGATGTTCAAAAACATTCATTCAATTAATTAATAAATGAACGTTTTTGTTGTCCCTTAAACTCTCCTATACATTAGACTTTTCTTTAGATGTGACTTTAGCCAGACCATATACATGGTTTATGGATAAGCATGCAAACAACGGACTAATCTCCACCAAGACCATAAGGAAAAAAAGTCTCTATAACAATTACATATTATGAATGGGGGAGCAAAATCATATACTCTTGTGTATTATTTTCCTATATTATATATGAAAACTAAATACTGTATGAGGAACTTAATATAGAATTAGATATGATAAACTTAACATGACAAAGTATCTGGAATTTAAAATATTCCTGAGCAGATAACATGACTACATAATTAGTGAACAGAATTGAAGAGACTGAATATACCTACAAGTCAATGAAAGAAAAGAAATTAACACAAGAGCCAGATACCATTTTTCTCTTTTTAAGTGGAAAGAATAAAATAGTCTGTTCAAATTAAGCAAACTACTGATTAGATAAGTGCTCTTATACACCTGTAGTTGAAATAGAATTTAGCATAATTTTTCTTAAGTACAATTTCTTAGTGTGTATCATGAAACTAAAAAGAAATTTTTTTTTGTATTTTTCTGAAGTGAGAAGTGTCGAGGCAGAGAGATAGATGCCCAAATGCACTCAACTGGGATCTACCCAGAAAGCCTAGTAGGGGGTGATGCTCTGCCCATCTGGGGCATTGCTCCATTGCAATCAGAGCTATTCTAGTGCCCGAGGTAAAGGCCATGGAGCCATCCTCAGTGCTGAGCCAACTTTGCTCCAATGGAACCTTGGCTGCGGGAGGGGAAGAGAGATGTAGAGAGGAAGGAGAGAGGTAAGGGTGGAGAAGCAGACAGATGCTTCTCCTGTGTGCCCTGGCCTGGAATCGAACCCGGGACTTCCACATGCCAGACCGATGCTCTACCACTGAGCCAAACGGCCAGGGCCTCAACATTTTTTATATACTCAAGTAATTCCATTGTTTCTTGCTTCATGAAATAATGAGACAAAAAGGCTTATGGTCAAATATTTGTGGCATATATATAAAATAACATAAATACACAAATAACATCAGGGAAAGGGAAAGGTACAAATGCAGATAGAATATTATACATAAAATATAATTAAGTTGTTTTTATGAAAAAAGCAAGATACAAAATTGTATCTATAGAATGTTTTCAGTTCATACATGTGTATATATGTATAAAATCAATACATTATATATACACATATATACATAAGTGTTATATACAATAAGATTTTGAAAGGAAATATATCCAGTTGTTAACAACATTATTTTTGAATAATGGGATAATAAGCAAGTTTTATTCTTTTTTTTAATTTCTATTTCTTCTGTGTTTCCCAAAGATCCTAAATCAAAAGTAGGATGGTCATAGGAAATTGAATAAAACTCTGTGTACAATATCTCCTTGGAAACTCATAATAGTCATGATTTATTTTAAAAGCTGTAAGAATTCCTGCAGGCAAAACAAAGATAAACACAAATTTCTTTTACTTTGTTTCATTTTGTATTTTCCAAATTTCTTTACTTGCTCAGATAAAAATGGTTGTCAACAATTGTTCCTGTTGTGTATAAACACAGAGACCAAGTCTGTCTGCACACTTGAATCTGGGTTGGCCCCTAAGCTGGCCCTTGTGGGAAAGTGAGGCTGCATCAGCTCTGGGTCCAGCCCCCGGGGGCCTGGCGGCTTCTGCCTCTGCTCTCCGTGGCTATGCTGCAGGAAGTGGGGAGGTGGGGGCACTTGCTCGCAGGCAGTGTGGCTCCCACAGCCTTCTTCTTACCCCAATACCACCTCACCTCCTAAGGGGAGCCTGAGGAAGCAAAGACTGCAGCCAGGTGGCAAGGTACCAGGTGGTCTGAGGTTAAGAAAAGCCAGCAGGAAATTCTCTGGGTGGGAATGGCTTGTGGTTATTTGCTCATCTGGGAGGCAAGGTAACCCCCCTCCATTCCTTCTTCAGTACGCTCAGCTATATGCACAGACTTGCATGCTGGGGGCTTCTGGGAATCCAAGGAAAGGGCTGCAATCTGGGCTGGGTCTAGTTCAGGGTTCAATGGGGAGAAAGAACGAGAGGCAGGAGGTGGGTGTGAACGATAGTTCAGTGGAAGCAGGAAATTGAAGCAGACATTACCACAGAAAAGTAAGTTTCCCCAGCATTGCAAGTCCCTGGATAGGTTGGGAGTAGGAAACACTGAGGTTTTTTGTTTGTTTGTTTGTTTGTTTTTTTACCTACATGGGCTGGGGGTATTGAATCATTTTAATTTTAATACAGTGAAGTAAGACTGTTTCCCTCAATTCGAAGAATCTTAGGGATTCCTGATTCCCAGAGATTGCAAATGCTTGGATTGTACATTAAGGTTAATTCTGACCGTGTTCCCAATCAGTTGAAACTAGGGATCTAAAGTGAGTCAGAAGGTTTTTGTGTTGTTGAGTAGGTGGCTATGGGTTCCAGGACTGGGGTAAAGGAAGGACCCTGTTACAGAAAGCCCTGTCTGCTTTGTGAAGAATGCCATCTTTACTCCACGGGCCTCTGGGGCCTAGAGTCCTCATAGAACCTGAAATCTGCTGCTGCAGTTGTCCCAAGCCCAAGGGATCTGTGTTTTCTGAATAAACAATAAACAAAACCCTGTCAGATTCTCTTAGGTGGAGACCTAAAGAACTTCCTCTGCTCTTGTGTCCCTGCTTTTGGATAAATGTCAGGTCTAGCTGTTGCAGCCTTGCCCCACCTCCCCTTTGAATGGTGCACTACAATTTACAAACTGCTTTACTTTATTTAATCGTCATGGTGGCCCTCTGATGCAGGCTGAAAGATATTCTCATTTTTGTTCTACAGGTGGAAGGATGAAGGCTTAGAGAGAAAGGACACAGCTGCAGTGTGCTAAGGTTAGCAGGTAAGCTCAGCTAAAAGTGAGCTTTCTTGTTTCCAGGCTATGTCTTTTAGTTTATGGATCCCAGTTCAGTTCCCGCTGGGGAACTTTAAGCTTTTCTAGGGCAGGATATGTGCCTTCTGTGCCATGAGGATCACCCAGGAAGTCCTTTGGGTCTGCATACAGCAGGTGCCAGCCTGCTCTTCACTGAATCTCTGCCTTTCCAGAATCTAGTCTCTCAGTGCCAGGTGCTCACTCTGACGTGACCCCAAATTTGAATCCAACATTTACTGGGGATACAAGTAGAACATCTTACACTTCATCATCGGCAGAAGTTGATTTAATGGCAGGCACACTGGGCGTGTGCCTTGGGCCCTGACTTTTGAAGGGCCCCGCAAAACCCCACTTTTACACATTTTTTCTAATGTAAGGGGCCCAATATTTTCTTCTGCTCCTGGGGCTCCAACTGACCTTAATCTGACTCTGATCATCGGTGTTCCCCTCACTCAGCTGAGCCTTTCTGTTAAAGAGGGTCCAAAGAGAAAGGGAAAAGAAGACTGTGGCTAGATCATCAGTTGTTGGGCACCTGCTATATGCCATGCTCCGTTCTCAGTCCAGGGGCTCAGGAAAAGACGATTCAGAGATGACCTCTTTCCCCCTGGAACTCGTGGTCTAGAGGGGCTGGGACACATATGGCACAAGTCATTTTAAATCCTTAGGATGATAGTATGACAGGATGGTAAAGGAGAAGACAGTACAGAGAGACCAAGCAGCCCGGAGACCTGGCTTCCTTGGGGACCCCAGGAGGCTGCCCAGAGGATGTGGTTTCCAAGCTAGAACCTGAAGGATGACCAGTAGCTTGGAGTGAGGAGCAAGTGGAGGGTCAGGAGGCAGGAGAGGCCTTGGGTAAATTCAAAGAACTAAATGCATCTGGAGCAAGGTGAAGTGTAGCATGAGTGTTGTGGGGAGAAAAAATGGAGCACATTACCAGATGAGGTGAAGGGGTTGTAAGGACCAGGCAAGGAAGGTTTCATCCTCAGGGCAATGGGATAAGATTATTGAAGGAGTTTAAATGTGGAGTAGCAGGCTCCAATTTTTACTTGAAAAAGGTCTTTCTTCAGAGAGGAAGCCTCATGGCGTGGGTGCGCAGGCAGCACTGGGAGCAGAGCAGTGAGCAGGCCGTTGCTGTGGGCCATGGGGAGATGCCGGCAGGCTAGACCAAGTTGTTGGCCATGCAGATGGAGAGAAGTTGGCTGATTTAAGAGATGCATCAGAGGCAGCATGACTTGGAGCAGCAGATGGTGTCAAGGGTAATGCCCAGGCTTCTGGTCTGGGTGCAGGAGAATTGTGATGTCACTCCTGACATGGGGGAGAACGGAGGCAGAGCAGTGTGTGTGGGTGTTTAGGTTGGACCATGTCTACTTGGAGATGCCTGTAGGATGTCTAAGGAGCTGGGGACCGGGATGGGGATATTTATTTGGGAATTTGAACACTGTGGTAGAGGCTGTGGTTACGTAGGGAGAAAGTGAGGGGTGAGAGATAAGAAAGGCTAGAACTGTGGCTTGAGAGTGTGCCTGCCAGACATCTGAGCAAAAGCTGCTGGAGAAGCAAGAAGAAGACTAGAGACAGGGGTCCCTGCCACTCGAGGAGGGATGTTCTGAGAGAAAAGGAGTGGATAAATGTGCCAAGGTTCTTAGATAGCAAGTATGATGGACCTGGAGGTCACAGCAGAGGAAGCATGGAGAGATTGTCTGGGTTTGCCAAGAAATGGAAGGTGAGGAAGTGGAGTTTATGGACAGAGTCAGGTTCAAGTTGAAGTTTGATTTTGCAAAGGTGATTTTTCTGAGTTCCAGTGTTTTCACCTGAAAAATGACAGGGCTGAGCTATTAGGTTTAAAGGATATTTTCTAATTCCAGCAAAGCGGCATTATACCAATGAGCAGCATCTAACTACAAGAGCTTTTTAATGACACGAGCTTCCACTGGCTCCTCAGGGCTGTCAAACTTGGTGTGACAGGCCAACTGGGAAATTTCCTGCTCAGCACCACACTTCCTCTGCTTCCTCTGCTTGATTTCAGGTCATTGCCCCTAGCGACATACCTCTCTAGACTGTCTCAAATATTTTGATTTCTGTACCTCTGGAACACTTATATGGTGACATAACATTTTCCATTGTTTCTTATCTGATTCTTTTGCTTCATCTTGTTTTCTACTATAACCTTGATATGTACGTAGATATAAAAGCCAGTCCAAGTGTGTGTGTGTGTGTGTGTGTGTGTGTGTGTGTGTGTGTGTGTGTGCGAGAGAGAGAGAGAAAGAGAGAAAGAGAGAGTGGTGATGACGACAGTGGTGCCCTGGCGTTCAGCTACAAGCATAGGTAGTCCCTAGAATCTGATGGACTTTTGAAGGCTAGCTTTAAGGCCAGGCCACTTAGAAAAAATTCTGAAAAGGAGTAAAAGAAAGTTTTATGATTGAACGTCAGTTTTAGACAATGCCCCCTCCCAGTGCTGTCTAACAGTAAGCTGTTTATTGGTGTCAGGCATTCAGAGATAGGTGTTACCACTAAGATAATCCCCTTTTTGCATTGTGTATAATGGGGTAAACTGGGTCCCAGACATTTCAGCAATTACATAGCTAACTACAGGCAATATAAGACTTTTGCATGGGGTTCAGAGTATCTCCTCACAGCACAACAAAGCCACATACTATGTTCTAGACACTGGGCTATGGATAATCTTGGCTTTCATTGGGGAGCCAAAATAAAATTTATAGGATAATCTAGGGTTACATTTATATTTATTATCTACACATCAAAAGTATTGTGGGGAAGGGAAAGAAACATGCTGTGGGCATTGAAGTCTTGAATTTTCAAATGGGTAGAGAGAGTGAGGAAAGGGGCAGGGAGAGCCTGAGGAGAGAGGCTGGAAATGAGTGGAAGGGGGTGAATGGCTGTAAAGGTTTCATTGAATTAGACACAATATATGAGGAGAAACCAAGGGGAGATGGATGGACCGTAAGTGTAGGTTTAGGTTAGAGGGAGATCTGATATGGCAGGCAAACCAAAAGATATTATAGAAATATGGTACAATTACCAATTTTCTACAAATACATATATAAACAAAATTGTAACCTGAGGGGTTCATGGTTTTTTCCCTCTCACTCTTGGTGAGAGAATTGAACTCAGCGACCATCCACTGGGTGGGGTGGAAGAGATGGGACCCAGTGTGGTCAGGGTGGTGTAACCATATGGCCCTGAATGAAAGTTCTCCTGAGAATGACTAGAGGTCCCCAGGGCTTAGGGACTACATACTTAAATCCCTGTAAGGAGTTGGGAAAGATGAATAAAATTGTGATTACAGTTTGGTATCACATTGAACTGTGTTCCTAATTTGAATTAGGTTGCATTGTATACCTATCCCTTTCTTAGCATCTTTAATTTGTTCCTCAAACTCTATCTCTAAAAGAAAATCTGTTGAATCAAGGAAATGTTTTCATTATTTTAGTAGGAAAAATTGTGGTACATTTCATCCCAACAATTTTCACTAGTACAAAAGATATATCAACTGAACAATAAAAATAAGCTTATATACATGATAACAACAGTTTGAAAGTAAATAAATGCACTTTTCTCATAAATAAAGTGAAGAACTGCTACACTTTCCAAAGGAAGAATAAAGGACTCAACAGCAGGTGGCGCTGGGGGAGGTAGAGGAGTCATCCTTTAGAAAATAATTGTTTCTTTCTCTGTACCATTTCTCTAGACATTTTATAAAATTTGGGGAACTTTTGGTTATTTTGCACTCAAGATGGATGTAAAAAGAAGTCATGGCACCTTTAACCAAAATAAAGGCTAATTATATACTAAAGCACATGGGAATAACACATTCATAACAGACTAAAAAGGCATAAAATATGCTAGCTCTTTGTCTCTCTTTCTGAGTGTGCACAGAGCAGATCGCTTTGGGTTTATTTGAACAGGAATTCAGGTTTTCCCCAGTGATATTCTTTAGCTAGAAACTGTGGTGGCAAGTAAATTAGTGAGGGAATCTTTGCCTGAAACCATGATGTTGAAATTTCACCTCATATTTATTTGGAGTGTTGTGAGGTGAAAAACTTGTTGTAATGAATAAAAAAGAGGTATTGTCTGAGAAATTGTATGTGTTTTGAAGAGCCTTTAAGGTGCTAAGTCATTAGCAGGCACATTAGAAAACAAGTAAACTGGGGTCTCTCTCATTTTCAAGTTTTTGCCTATCATGTTTCCCCGGCTCAGGACAGCTTCTTCCTTACAGCCCCTGGGCCTTTTTATTTTGGCCTGATATACTTTTTAGGAGTAGTTTAGTTGTCAGATTCCATGGGGAACCTTCTGTGATCTGCCCTCAGTGTCTTTGGCTTCCTCTGTTCTAGTGCTTTCTCTTCAGTACTCCTAAAATCACCATGCTTCCACCTACAACACTTAGAAAACTGCTGTGCACTGTCATGTTTCTGATATGCTTTCTTCATTTGGCTGTACATTTCATGTGAGTGGGCACCTGGCTATATTCGGTGTTAATAGTGCAGTCACAGTGACTGGCGTATTTGAGACATCCAATCAATGTGGATTAGTGAATGTACAACATCAGTCAGGAAAGAATTGAGAAGTCAAATTTCAGGATGTGAAAAGTGTATTAGTCCACTGTTGATGCACTAAGAAACAACTCCAGTATCTCAGTGGCTTATAACAGCAAACATTCATTTCTTATTCTCATGAATGCAGGTTGTAGATAGACAGGATATGATCTAAGCTGTGTGCAAATGGCAATTGCCTCTACATGTTTTCTCATTTGGGATACTTTTCTCAAGACAGTAAAAAGAAGTAGTATTAGCAAGCAAAAAATATGATTAAAGTTAAAGCTTCTGCTTAGAACTGCATGGGGAAGTGTATTCGGAGGACAGGGGGACACTGCACAGGTCACATCTTGTAATTCCACAGAGGAAGTGTACACCTTTTAACAAATAGTGCTGTAAGGATTGGACATTTATAAAGAGAACCAAACAAACAAACAAAAATTTCAACCTCTGTCTCTGTCATACAAAGAAATAAACTTGAAATTAATCATAGACCTAACTATAAAAGTTAAAATTATGAAACTTCTAGAATAAAATATGGGAGAAAATTTTTGCAACCTTGGAAGAAAATATGTACAATGCTTGGATCTAGAATATGTAAGGAACTTTTATTAACTCAATATTGAAGTGCCCAACAACTCAATAAAGATAGGCATAAAAAAAAACATAACATGGCAAATAAGCACCTGAACAAGTGGTCAACTTTGTTCATCATTAAAAAAATGCAAATTAAAATCATTACAAGGTGCCACCACTAGAATTGCTAAAATTTAAAAGACTGATAATAACCTAATTCTGGTAGAGGTGAGGAAAAACGGACTCTTATATAGTGCTAGTGGGAGTGTAAAATGCTACATCACTTTGGAAAACGTTTTTCATTTCTTATAAAGTTAAGCATTCACTTAGCCCAGCAATGCCATTCCTAGGTATTTACCCAAGGGAAATAAAAGCATATATTCACATTAAAACTTATGCAAACCTGGTCATGGTCGCTTTGTTATAATAGTTTCACACATCAAAATGCCTGTAAATAATATAATGGATGAGCAAAATAGAGTACATCTATACAATGGGATACTGCTCTTAAATAAAACGAAAACAGACCACTGGTAAATACAACAATGTGGAGGAATCTCGAACATGTTTTATTGTGCAAAAAAAGCCAGACAGAATAAAGCACATGCCCCATGAGTCCATTTATATGAGGTTCTAGAACAGAACAAAACAACTTTAGGATAGAAATATGATTAGTGTTCATCTGGCACAGGGAAGTAAATTGATTAGGAGGGGCATGCGGAGATGATGAAATGGTCTATGCCTTGATTGGGGTGGTGGTTAAAGAGATATTTATATTTGTCAAAACTCATTAAACTACAGCCAAATGGGCACACTCATCTTATTGTTTCCAACTTATACCTAAAAAGTGTGTTAAAATAAGAATAGTGTCCATACATGAAAACTGAAGATAAGTGCCTGCTGATTTTTCAGTGCAACATCAGATATGTATCTCTCATAGATTCAGCATCTAAACTCACAACACAAGGAAAGGCTGGGCTCTGCTGGAGGGCTGAGTCTAGTGCTCCTGGCCCACGTGAGTCCAAAGTTAAAAGCTGTTCTGTTCATTACCATTTTTTTATTATTGTTTTGGAAAATAGATGCTGCCATATTGGACCTTGAAGATAAAGACTCACTCTCCAGGGATAGTAAGTGGTGAATAAAAGGAGCCTGAGTCTCTTGGGGTTCCATGCAGCATAGATGCCTGCCTACCTTTGCACTTCTATATTACAGAAGTGAGATGAGAAATAACCTGCCTTGATTAAGTTGCTATGGAATCTCTTTTATGACTTAACCTAAACTCAACAGGTACAACTAATCAAAATTGCCCAAACAAAAATCAAACCATAATTTAGCCTTCAATTAAACCTTTATTGAGCACTATCTATGTATTAGATATGATGTTTCTATAAATGCTTTCTGTTGACTGGTATTCAATTCAAGAAGTATATATAGTATCATGGCACCATTAATGAATCCTCAATGTTAAGTAACTAGTTGACTGTAGTTATGAGACAAAGCACTTTCGAAGTTACATGTCTAATGTAGAAAGCCTCAATTTATTCTAGATGCAAAAAGAGCACTGGGTCTAACGCAAACATATTGTTTAGAATTCAGAAATCTATCTTTGCTGTCTGAAGAATACTATGAAATTTAAGAAGAACTTGAAAGGAATATGTTAGTGAGGATGTTGTCATGTGTTGAAAGCTCCACTGGGAGTGAAAAAACTTACAAATATTTCCAACATTATGATAGATCTCTGTACTGGATTTTATAGTGTCTCCCAAAAATGCATGCCTTCCCGGAACTTCAGAATGTGACCTTATTTGGAAATAAGGTCTTTACAGGTTTTTGTAATTAGTTAGGATGAAGTCATACTAGATTAGGGTGGGCCTTAGATCCAATGAGTGGTGTCTTTATATGGAGAGACACAGAAATTCAGATACACACGAGGAGAAGGCCATGTGACAAAAGAAGCAGAGACTAGAGTGATGTAGCGACAAGCCAAGGAACACCAGGATTGCTGGCAACCCCCAGGAGCTGGAAGACGCAAGGATGGATTCTTCCCTAGAACCTTCAGGAGAAGCATTGCCCTGCTGACACCTTGGTGTTGGATTTCTAGCCTCTAAAACTATAAGACCATAAATTTCTGTTTAAAGACACCTAATTTGTGATCATTGATAATGGCGCCCTAGGAAGCTAAACCAGTCTCCAATATTTCAAGTCACCTCTTCTTTGTTTCTGTGGCATTTCTCACCCACTTTGTCTCACTTTGGATTTTCACATGTTCACACCCAATTCCTAGAATCAGGCATTATGTTAAATTCTGTTTTATTAAAATCTCCATTGCACGCTGATGCATACAAATTACTGTAGAACTCTATCTTTTGCCAAATAAATCTATAACCTGAATCTTCTGGTTTTATCAAAGTCTGCTGAACTTATCCTATCTTCTGGCTTAGTGAACCTGGTTTGAAGCCTCTTCTCTCTGTCAGTATGAGGTCAGAGGAATGGCATCTTCTGGAACTTGTGTTCAAGATGACATCAGCACCTTATGCTGCTTTGCTTTGTGTCTTGCTCTGTTGAACTGACATGTCCCAGACAAGCCAATCTATTAGGCTTCATGCAACTCTAGCTAACAACATTGCCATGTAAATTCCTTTAGCTTAGTGGAACTATAGTAGAAATAAAGACATCTAAATAGATCCTGAAAAAGTTCTCAGAACACCATATCACAGTATCAAGATGCTTTAGAAGGCCACTGGCCATCATATAAACATAGGCTGTCCTATTCTCAACTAAGTGGAATAAACTTAAAACTTTAAAAAGTGTGTGTGTGTGTGTGTGTGTGTGTGTGTGTGTGTGTGTGTGTGTATGTACAGCTAGAAATTATGCTGCTAACTCTGAAAGCAAGGAAGCTCTGGGCCACTTGCACTTGGAGTGCTCCCATTTGTGAATCAGGACATACATCTCCATGGACTATAGGAGAAAGCTGCTGCAGTCTGTGGAATGTTTCCAGATGTTAAAATAATCGATGATATTCCAAAGGAAAACATCAGCTGGTACATTTGGTTTCAACATTGTTGTTTTATTTTTTGTGATGGTGGCCTTTCCGTTCTCTAGGACACCATGTTTACCTTTAAAGGTGTGAGCTCCCAACACTTCATCCCCTGGATATGTTTCTTTTTAACAAACTAAAACAGACATAACTAAGGCACAGTTTCAGGTTGATATGACAAATGTGAAACTGAAGAATATTGAAAGCCCTTCAAAAACCAATTTGGTAAAAAACAGTGCTATATAATGAAACCAAAGACACAGATCGGAATTTAAAAAGAAATCCTAGTGTGAAGATAAAAGGACATGAAAGATAATAAATGTGGAAATGATACACCATCTAATGGTATCTTGTCAAGGAAGAAAGATAATATGATAACTTACAGAGTATCCCCACACCTCTATAGGTACTTGACCTATAGTTTGCAGGGAAACAATTTTTTTGTTTCATCTGGCTCATATTAAAAATAGGAAAAACAAAACCAGCATTTTTTCCCTACTCTCACACAGATGATGGAAAAATCCATGCAATTTTTAACTGTCTGAAGTTCTTTAAAGCAATATAAGACAGAAAGAATTATTAAATCACTTTTCCATTTCATATAATGAAAAACTGTACTACCATGGTGGGGCTAGGGCTATCAATTTTGGAGCAAGTGGGAGCTCCAATTGGTCTTGTGGGCAATCAATCACCTGGTAGTCCTGGGTCCATACCTCTGAAGTCATCTTACTGTAGGAAAAAAGAAATTTTGAAAATAACCAAGCTAAAGTCAAACTGCTCATTAGCATTTATATAATTTTATTTTTGACACTTACTTAGTACATAATGTACATACATGACACACATGTGGGTGTTTGGGGGCCTATCTGTATTCATTCACCCATCTGTTATTTCATTTATTAATTTGTTCAAAAAATATTTAGCAAGTGACCACTGTAGGTATTGGGATCCAAGCTCTCCCTGTGTTCTCATGGTCCATTGAGACAGAAAATAAGCAAATAAATGACTACTGTGTAACCAGAGAAATCATGCCATTGATAGTTGAGATTAATATGTTTATTTGACCATTTTTATGTACTTGAGCAAAATTCAGAACTGTTAGAAGGGCAATTGGAATTTGTCTCACTTCTGTTTATTTAAAATTGGAGTGAGTAATAACTCTTCTAATTTTTATTTACTTCTACATTTGGACTTGCTTCTAACACAAAGGATATTTGATATAGCTTATAGAAATACAAATGGTACCACATTCTCAATACTTGAGTGAATCGGGTTAAGAGAGGTCATCTGTTCTCGGGAAGAGAATGTGGTTAGAAAGAAGTATTGAAAGGAACGGGTATGTGAGCCATGTTGCTTCTTTTGGAATCAGTCTCTAGGGCAGTGGTTCTTAACCTGGGTTCTATCAAACCCTAGGGGTTCGATGAGTCAGTCTTAGGGGTTTGGAGAAGCCTCTGCCGCAGAGGCCAGAATAAAGTAATACCGTAATTTGTTGTGAGTTCATGCACTTTCTTGGTTTTGTTCTTTGAGCAAGGTGATGTTCATGCACGGCTCATTTTGTGCAACAGAAAAAAAACATATACCTATGTCTTGAATTTGGAAAAAAGGAATTATATTTTATTTATCACTAAAGAAGGGTTCGGTGAAAGCGCATATGAAAATGGTGGATTCGGTACTTCAACATTATTCGGAGTGAAATAAGTAAATCAGAAAAAAACTGAGAACAGCATGATTTCATACATAGGTGGGACATAAAAGTGAGACTATGAGACATGGACAAGGGTGTGGTGGTTACGGGGTAGGGTGAGGGAGGAGAGGGTGGGATAAGGAGGAGGGGAGGGGCACAGGGAAAACCAGATAGAAGGTGACAGAGGACAATTTAACTTTGGGTGATGGGTATGCAACATAATTGAATGATAAGATAACATGGAGATGTTTTCTCTGAACATAAGTACCCTGATTTATTAATGTCACCCCATTAAAATTAAAAAAAAAAGGTTAAGAACCACTGCTCTAGTGGTAGAAAGCACTGCCTACTGACCAGGCCCCTCTTCTCCAGGATCTCATATCCAGATGAAAAGACTAGACAGAAACCTAAAACTACCTAACCATATACAAGTTGCTTTTATGATGCCTCAGTTTTCCCACATGTTAAATGAAGGTAACAAACTAAAAGCCTCATGGACAATTCATTGGTAACAAAGAACAGTGTCTGGCATGTTACAAGGCTATGAAAGTGTTAATTCCCATTGATAGTGCTACCCAAGCGTCACTCATAAGATCTGAACATGCTTGTGATGGACAACCAGGAAAACACAACCTAGACTCCTACTGGGTCTCCCTTTGCACATGCTCTGCTGCTCTGCATGCCTTCCATTGAAATTTCAGCTCCCCAGAACAGAAGTGCTTTTCCTCTTGTCTTATTCCAAGCTGCTGGAATTTGTGCTTATACCGCCAAACTCGCTGTTCCCCGATCTTATCATGTCAAAACAGTAATTAGAAAAAGGTTGCTGACTGGTTATACTTCTAGTGGGACAGAGAGAAAGTCGATTTGAGTTCATCTAGAGGGAACGTTGACAAGAGCAAACTGAGGAGGTGAAATCAAAGAGGTTTGGGAGGTCAGTTTAGATGAGACAAAGGTCTGTTTGTTGCATGTGGTGTGGCAACATGAATTCAGGGGACAGCAGGCTGGAGGACTTGACTTCTTAGGTCTCCCTTTCAGGCTCTCTGACTGAGGTTCCCTTCATATCTAGGTAGATGGCACTAGGAACGTTTTTCTTGGTGGACCTGTGGAGTTTCCCTTTCCTGGATCGCCTGATACAAAGCGACAGATAAACACTGTGTTAAAAAACATTTGCTATTTAAGGAGCCAGGAGTCATTTCTATGTTCTCAGTTGCAGAGTGGTGGTGGAATGTACTGTGGACAGACATTTTTGGCAAAGAGAAGCTCCTATTTCTTTAGGGAAAATGCTTTTTGGGCTGTTAGGTGGTGACAGGGTTTACTACCTGAGCTTTTTCCAGAATAGTGGAGTGAAGGTGATAAAATGCAAATTGTTCTGTGTGTAGAAGTAAAGAGGAACCTGCTTGAGCAGACTGACTGCTCGCTGAATCTGAGGAGACTTTAGTGTTTCCCTCACGGGCCAGGTATCTCGCATTTGTGATTCTTGAACTAGCATAAAAAATGGGGAGAAAAGATGTGTAGTTAAGCACGTAGCCCCATCCTGTGGAGGTGTGGATGGGCCCGGAAGGGAGAGATAGTGCAAGGACCCCTCGTGGAGGGAGGGACAGAAGCTTTAGAAATGGGGCTGCAATGTCTTTTCTTAACCCCAGCCTTCAGGACAGGATGGTGACCTTGACAACTGAGGTGGACATTTGAGGACTCAAAGGTGTGAGAACCATATGATGCTGGCTGGGGGCCAGCTCCTTTGTTTGGTTATGAAGGAGAAGGGCATCTCGTGTTGAAAACTTGGTATACACTTGGGCACATGTGGCTCAGCCACTGCTAAGGGTGTCTCAGTCATCCAGGTCTTTGGGTAGAGAGGAGAGAGGGTGCTGTAGGCTGTGTCAGAGTTCAGCCGAGAGACAGGTGCTGTGTCCACGGAAGGAGCATGAGAACCAACTGAGCTTCAGCGTGGTGAAGGAACCCCGCAGAGCCTCCAGGCAGAGTCACATGTGAGAGTTGTTAACACAGAGGCTGCTTTCCAAGGTAGGGTACTAGGGACGTGTCTGAGGAACACAACCGTCTTTCTTTTCTCTCTCTCTGTTTTTATTAAGTGAGAGTCGGGGAGGCAAAGATACACTCCCACATGCACTCCCACCAGGATCCAGCCGGCAAGCCCCTACCAGGGGATGCTCTGTCTGGCTGGACCGCAGCTCCATTGCTCAATAGCAAGCTATTTTAGTGCGTGAAGCTAAGTGCATGTAGCTATTTTCAGCACCTGGGGCCAACTTTGCTTAAACTATTCTAGCCATGGCTGTGGGAGGGGAAGAATGAGAGAAAGAGAGATGGAAGGGAGGGGTGGAGAAGCAGTTGGTAGCTTCTCCTGTGTGCCCTGACCATAAATTGAACTCGGGACTTTCGTAAGCCAGGCAGATGCTCTACTGCTGAGCCAACTGGCCAGAGCCAACACTGTCTTTCTGAAAAAAGGACATATAGCTCATTGTACCCTTTTTTTTAAGAGAGTTAATATCCTAAGGGGCTCTCAGGAAAGTACAAAGGAGGCTCCTTCTTAGAGGAATACTTACATTGAAAACTGCCAGCTGTTGGTCAATTTAAAGCATTTGGTTTATTTTTTTCAGCACACTGAGCATATGCTGTGGGGTAGGTACATGCCAGGCACTAGGAGTGCAGAGGCGGCAAGCTGATGTCATCATCCTGAAGGAGCTGCATGCTAGTGGGGAGAAAGCCACAGCAGAATCTGAGCCTGACCCACAGCTTCACACTGTGCCAGGAGGAAGCCTAGGTAGGATGGGGCACAGCTAAGGTAGGGGTGCTGGGGGTCAGGGGAGGCTTGCTGAGTTTTTGAGGAGGGGTGTAGCCTAGGTCAGGTGTAGGGACAGGGAAGGAACGTTGGGGGAGGAGGAGGAGCTCCCAGCAAAATCAATCTCTGTGCAAAAGGAAGAAGGGAGGGGACCTGGCTTGTCACCAATGGGAGCCATGTTTTTTTTCTTTCTTTCTTTTTTGGAGATGTGTTTATTCAGTATTTTTGCCTACTTTTCAATTGGATTATTTACTTTCCTGGTGTTGAGTTTTAGAAGTTCTTTATAAATTTTGGTTACTAACCCCTTCTCAGACTTGTTGGTGAATATGTTCTCTCATTGTGTGGGTTGTCTTTTTATTTTGTTAATGGTGTTTTTTGCTGTGCAAATACTTTTAATTTGATATAGTCTCATTTGTTCATTCTGTCCTTTATTTCTCTTGCCCATGGAGATATATTGGCAAAAATATTGCTATGAGAGATATTGGTGAGTTTACTGCCTATGTTTGCTACCAAGATGTTTATGGTTTCATATTTACATTTAAGTCTTTTATACATTTTGAGTTTACTTTTCTGAATGGTGTAAGTTGGTGGTCTAGCTTTATTTTTTTGCATGTACCTGTCCAATTTTCCCAACACCACTTATTAAAGAGACTGTTTTTACTCCATTGTATACTCTTACCTCCTTTGTCAAATTTCAATTGACCATAAAAGCGTGGGTTTATTTCTGGGTTCTTTGTTCAGTTCCATTGATCTGTATGCCAGTACCAAGCTGTTTAGAGTACAATGGCCTTGTAGTATAACTTGATATCAGGAAGTGTGATACCTCCCATTTTATTCTTCATTTTCAAGATTGCTAAGGCTATTTGGGTTCTTTTTTGGTTCCATATAACTTTTTGGAATATTTGTTCTATATCTTTAAAGTATGCCATTGGTATTTTAATAGGAATTGCATTGAATCTATAGATTGCTTTGGGTAATATAGACATTTTAATGATGTCTATTCTTTCTATCTATGAACATTGTATATGCTTCCATTGTTTGTATATTCCTTGATTTCTATTTTTCAATGTCTTATAATTTTCCAAACACAAGTCTTTTACCTCCTTGGTTATATTTATTCCTAGGTACTTTATTGTTTTGGTTGCAATAATGAAGGGGATTATTTCCTTAATTTCTCTTTCAGACAGTTATATTGTTGGTGTATAAAATGCCACTAATTTTTGAATATTAATGTTATATCCTGCTACCTTGCCAAATTCATTTATCAGGTCTAGCAGTTTCTTGACTGAGATGTTAGGATTTTCTATGTACAGTATCATGCCATCAGCAAATAATGACAGTTTTACTTCTTTTCCAAGTTGGATGCCTTTTATTTTTTCTCTCTGTTTGATTGCTGTGACTAGGACGTCCAGAACTATGTTGGATAAGAGTAGTGAAAGGGCACATCCCTCCTTGACCCTGATCTTAAGGGGATTGCTTTTGTTTTTTGCCCATTAAGTATGATTTTGGCTGTTGGTTTGTCATAGATGGCCTTTGTTATGTTGTGGTATGTTCCCTGTATTCCCACTTTGCTGAGAGTTTTTGTCATAAATGGGGGCTAGATTTTATCAGATGCTTTTTATGCATCTATTGTTATGATCATGTAATTTTTATCCTTCCTTTTATTTGTCTGATGAATCACAATTACTGATTTGTGAATATTGTACCAACCTTGCTTCCTTGGAATAAATCCCACTTCATCATGGTGTATGATCTTTTTGATGTATTGCTGGATCCGGTTTGCTAATATTTTGTTGAAAAATTTAGCATCTATGTTCATCATGGATATTGGCCTATAGTTTACTTTCTTTGTAGTGTCTTTACCTGGTTTTGAAATGGGGATAATGCTTGGAAGTCTTCCCTCCTCTTGAAATTTTGAAATAGCTTGAGAAGGATAGGTGGTAATTCTTCTTTGAATGTTTGGTAAAATTTGCCTGTGAAGCCATCCAGTCCAGGACTTTTGTGTGCTGGGAGGTTTTTGATAACTACTTTTATTTATTTTGTTGTAATAGATATGTTTAGGTTTTCTGATTCTTCCCAATTGAGTTTTGGAAGATTGTATGTTTCTAGGAATTTATCCATTTTCCCCAGGTTGTCCAATTTTTTGGCATATAGATCTTCAGAGTATATTCTTACAATCTTTTGTATTTCTGTGGCATCAGTTGTTACTTCTCTACTTTCATTTCTAATTTTACTTTTTTTGAGTCCTCTCTTTTTTTACTTGACAAGTCTGGTTAAAAGTTCATCAATCTTGTTTACCTTTTCAAAGAACCAGCTCTTGGTTTCATTCATCTTTTGTATTGTTTTTTTAGTTTCAATGTCATTTACTTCTGCTCTTTTACTTCCTAGGAATTTTATTTGTTCTTGTTCTAGTTCTTTTAGGTGCAGGGTTAAGTTGTTTATTTAAGCTTCTTTTTGCTTCTTAAGTTATGCCTGTAATGCTATGAACTTGCCTCTCAGGGCTGCTTTTGCTGTGTCTCATAGATTTTGAGTTGTATGTTTATTTTCATTTGTTTCAATAAAAATTTTGATTTCTTTCTTGATCTCATTGTTCACTTATTCATTATTCAATGATATGCTATTTAGCTTCCAAGTGTTTGAATGTTTTTCAGTTTTTCTATTGTAGTTGATTTCTAGTTTCATGCCATTGTGATCAAAGGAGATGCTTAATATGATTTTAATCTTCTTAAATTTATTGAGACTTGTAACTTAGTGTGTGGTCTCTCCTCGAGAATGTACCATGAGCATTTGAAAAGAATGTATATTCTGCTACTTTGGGGTAAAATGTTCTGAAGATATCAATTTAAATCCGTTGATCTAATGTGTCATTTAAGCCTGCTGTTTCTTTGTTAATTTTTGGCCTGAAGTATCTATCCATTGATGTTAGTGGAGTATTAAAATCCCCTACTATTATAGTATTGCTGTCAATCTTGCCCTTTATGTCCATCAAAACCTGCTTTATATATTTAGGTGCTCCTATATTAGGTGCAAAAATATTTACAATGGTTATATCCTCTTGTTGGAATGTTTCCTTTATCTTTATCCCTTACTATTTAGCCTTTGTTTTAAAGGCTTATTTGTCAGATATAAGTATTGCTACTTGAGCTGTACTTTCATTTTCATTTGCATGAAATACTTTTTTTCCCTCCTTTCACTTTCAGACTATATGTATCTTTTGATCTGATGTGAGTCTCTTATAGACAGTATATGTATGGGTCCTGTTTTCTTATCCACACAGCTATTCTATGTCTTTTGATTGGAGCATTTAATTCATTTACAATTAATTTTGTTATTGATATGTACATATTTATTGCCATTTTATTCTTTAAATCTACAATTCTCTTTTTCTCAATTTTCATTTTTCCTTTGCTCTTTTTACAGCGGGCCCCTTAACATTTCTTGAAGTACTGGTGTGGTTCTAATAAATTTCTTGAGTCGTTTTTTGACTGAAAATCTTTTTACTTCTCCAATTTTAAATGATAACCTTGCTGGATAAAGTAGTCTTGTTTGTAAGTTCTTGTTTTGCATCATGTTAAATATTTCTCGCCAACCCCTTTGGGCCTCAAATGTTTATATTGAGAAGTCAGATGTCATTCTTATGGGAGCTCTTCTGTAGGTAATTAACTGCTTTTCTCTTGTAGCTTTTTGTATTCTTTCTTTGTCTCTTAACTTTAGCATTTTACCTATGATATCTCTTGGTACAGGCCTCCTTGGGTTCCTCTTTAATGAGACTCTCTGTGCTTCTTGAACTTGTGTGACCTTTTCCTTCATCAGTTTAGAGAATTTTTCAGCTATGATTTCTTCAAACAGGTTCTCTATTCCTTGTTCATTCTCTTTTCCTTCAGGAATACCTATGAAGCAGATGTTGTTTCTCCTCATGTTGTCACAGAGGTCTCTTAGAATTTCCTCAGTCTTTTTGAGCCTCTTTTTATTTTTCTACTCTGCTTCAGTGCTTTCATTTATCTTGTCCTCTAAATTGCTGATTCGGTCCTCTGCTTCATCCAGCCTGCTGTTGATTCCTTCTAGTCCATTCTTCATTTCTGATATTATATTTGTTATTTCTGACTGGTGCTTTTTTGTGATTTCTATGTCCTTTTTGATGCTTGCTATCTCTTTATTTAGGTACTCGTTATGACCATCCATTGTTGCTCTAAGATCCTTGAACATCCTAAATATCATTATTTTAAACACTGTGTCTGGTAGTTTGTTTATTTCCATTGTATTTAGTTCTTTTACTGGGGATTTATCTTGTTGATTCATTTGGGTCATATTTCTTTCTCTGCCTATTTTGTGTGTGTATTAAGTAGCGCTGTCTGACTTTGCTATTTGTTGTGGTGTTTTTATGAGAAAGATGGGGTCAATTGTACTGACCTCCAGGCCACCTGATTTTCTCGACCTAGGAATGCTTTCTGAGGGTTGTATTTTCTCTTTTGTTGTATGTGAGTATTGAATCCAGTTGGTGTTTTCATGGGTGTGGTTATCTTTTTAGTTTGACTGACTATAAAGGTCAACATTGATCATGTGTATTACACTTTGCAGTGTCTGTCCTGTTGGGTGTATTTGATGTCCACAATGTCTGGTGTCTGCTAGACTCCTCCTTTGTGCATGCTACTTGTGTAGTTAGCTGAGTCTAGCTTTGGTGTTGTCTGCCACCCACTACTGGTTGTGTTGGGTCTAGATCTTCTTGAGTTGGCATCAGCTGTTGTTTGTAATCTGCAATGGGCTACTTGTCTGGAGCTACTTCTCTGTTCTTTGTTTGTGTCTGTGTATTCTGTTCCTGGGCAGTGTGGGAGGTGCCAGCCTGTGTATAGGATCAGTTTTCTCCTGCTTAGAGATGACAGCAGCTCTGTAAAAGCCCTAGGCTCCATGAGATTTGCCTCCACTTTTTAGCTGCTCCACCTCTCCTTGCAGCTGCCTGGTCTTCTGACAGAGTCTTCTGTAGAAAGACTATAGTGTGGACTCAGACTGGCCTCACCCAACCAACCCCTATACAGGTTGCAGACTTATTGGGTTAGGGCAACTGAGGTTGGGAATAGTGTTAGTGGGCCCCCCTACTTCAGGGTTCTTGTGGGGCAGCTGTGTTAGGCTTACTTGCCACTGTACCAGCTGCAGGCACTTTGCTTGATTAGTGAGTGAGCATGTGGCAGAGGCACGTGTGCATAGCCTATATAAGGCTATGGGTGCTTGAGTTTGAGGGGTTTGGGGGTTGTGGATATATGGATTTCCTGGCCACCACTGTGTGGGGCCATTTTGCTGTTTGTTTGTTGAGAGGTGGTTTCCCTTGCCTGTGTGCTTGTCCTCCATTGTGAGACTTTATTAAAAAAAAGTCCCAATGCTTTTCCAGCTCCACAGTTTTTCTAGTGTCTGCCCGAATCCATTGTGGACCTGCCCAGACTTGGCCACTGGCATTACATTTGGCATAGTGGGCAGAATGCAGAGCAGATAGGTATAGAGCCTCTGACATCCTTGAAGGGTGGGGTAAAGGAGTGGTTGCTGTTCTCCAGAGTATGGTTCCTCGTGGCTATCCTTTGGGGAGCTGTAGGCTTGGTGTTTTTTGCAATCCTACAGGAAGAAACTAAGAGCTCTGTGTGAGAAGCTGAGTGAGGTAAAAAGCTCCAGAATGAGCTGCATACTGAGTGGCAGTAATGGCTTGAACTGGAGCAAGTGCTAGAGAAGAAAGCAGAACAGGTTTGTGAGTTGCAGTTTGCCCTGGAGGTTGAACATTGGCAGCAGCAAGTGTTGGAGGAACAACAGCAGGTTCAGTTTCAGGCTGAGAGCTGGCAGCCACAGGAGTCGAAGATGGAGCTGTGCCAGCAGAGTGGCTCTGAGTTGACCAGAGCAGGTGTTTCCAGCTCCTCTTCTAAGGATGAGGAGGCTCAAGCTGAAGCTGCCATTCTCACACTCAGTGCTTGGCCACTGGTCATCCAGAAGGTAAAAACCCAGCAGCAAAGAGTACCTACTGAGCCCCTGGTAGGCTTCCTGTGATTGTGGGGCATAGGGGTGGATGGCATCATGCTCTCTGGAGCAGAAGTGGAGAGGTTGGCCCCTGTTGCCACGTGCTCCTACTTGGAGCAGCATCTTTAGAGCTGCCATGATGTCAGGGATGAGAGGGGAGGCCAGAGACCCCATGTGAAATTGGCAATCCACTGGTCCCCTTCTAATGTGCAGCAGGTGTTGGCATTAGAAGGTAATAGATTTTTGTTTTTGTTGTTGTTGTTTTTACAACAGTAGCAGCTAAGACAACTGCTAAGGCAACACGGGCCTTGAATGTGTTTGACCCCGTCAGGCCCTGTGAGCTTGTTGAGGGGTTTGGATGGGGTTTGTTGCAACAGACAGCACACAGTATAAAGGTGTGAGGTTCATTAATAAAGAATTGTATGGCTAGGCTAGTTGCTTGTAATGGACCTTTACCTTGGTGATTTGCACAGACAGCTGGACTATCATGGACTGACTCTTGGACTGTGACCAGAGGGGGGCACCAGCTCCCTTGTTGGATGGACATGCCACCATTGAACAGTATGAGAGATCTTGATGAGGGGGGACAGCTCTGGTGGACAGTCTTCTGCACTGGGAAGCTGCTCTCATCCAGTTGCAGAGACATATCAAGGACATTTTTGGTTTTAACAGACATGGCCCTGTATAGTCCTGTATAGTACAGGCCCTACACTTACAATGAATGGGTGGCCTTATTAGCATCGTGGGGTGGAGAGGTAGAGGTGGGCCTCTATTAACTCCCTGGGGAGAGTGCTCAGGGAGACATTGTGAAGGGTACTTTTGTAGTTGTCATTGTTTTTAAATTTTTATTTAATTATTTGTGTTTACATAGATTCTAGGGTCACCCCAAGTGTATTCCCCCTCCACCATATTCCCCTCTGTAGCTGTCATTTTTGGAATGTATGTAATGTACCTATTCTGAGGGGAGCAACCCTAAAGGGGTGGAATGTGAGGCAGCTGTGTTAGGCTTGCTCACTGGTGTACCAGCTGCAAAGCACTTTGCTTGTTTAGTGTGTGAGCACATGGCAGAGGCACGTGTGCATAGTCTATATAAGACTATGGGTGCTTGTGCTTGAGGGAGATTGGGGATTGCGGATGTATGGATTGCCTGCCCACTGCTGTGAGGGGCCATTTTGCTGTTTGCTTGCCTAAGAGGCAGTTTCCCTCCTGCGTGCTTGTCTGCCATTGTGAGACTTTATTAAACAAAACAGCCCAACGCTTTTCCAGCACCACAGTTTTTCCACTGTCTGTTCAAATCCAATGTGGACCTGCTTGGCAACCCTGTCCAATGCATATGAGCCACTGTGCCAGTGCTGATCACAGAAAGCAGAACTCGCCTCATCTGGGCCAGATGTGAGGAGCCTTTCCTCAGGATACTACTCTAGCAAGGGTTGTTGGGTCCTGAACCAGTGTTCTCCTCAGCTGTCCAGTGTATGTGTCAGCCCTGGGCCTCCCTGAAAGGAACCCAGTACAGGCAATTGGGAGACACTGCCCGTGACTGGCCCTTAGCAACCTTCTTGGAACTACAAGCAATTCAGAGTTTTTGGCTGCTTCTGCTGGGCCCAGGTGCACATGGAAATACCAATATCAAGCTGTACACCTGGGCTGGCTTTTACCTACACTGAGCCTATAGGAAGGTCCACTTTAAAGGCCAAGGTTCCCTGAGTCCCACCTCCTGCAGCCTCTGTCTGCTGGCTGCTTGTTGGGCTTGGCCACTGAAAAAAACCTGTAGTAAAGTCTAGAGCCTGTAGCAATTCAGGGATTAGGAAGGGTGGTGGGTGTGGCTGGTCCCCAGGTGTCAGTCTGTCTAGACTTTTTTCACAGACATCAGTAGGGTGTTATCCCAGGAGTTTGGTGGGTGTGGCCTCTGAGACCCAGAGATGTGGCCTGCTGCCAATCCAGACAGTTTCTACTGAGTTTTCCATGAGACAAAAGCACCAGTCATAGACTCAGGAGCATGCAAGGGAATTCCCCAACCTCAATACCAGAAGACTGAGTCACTGACATGCATCTTGCTTCCTGGCTTCTTGTAACAACCTGATCTCCATGAGGTAGGGCAGGAGAGAGTCCCAAGGGTGGGGCCATTGCTTTTCCTCAGGCTGATGCTGCTCAGAGGGGACTGCTCTACCTAAGAAAGATGATGACAGCAGTATTAGAGAATGACCCAGCACAGCAGTTCTGGTGGCTGTCCCCCACCATGTCTCTCCCTGGATCACCACCTTCATACTTTCCTCATGCAATTCTAGTCATCTCAGCCCTACCTCCACTGGAGCCCCACGTAAGTGACTGTGAATGAGATTTTCTGTACTAGCCCTTTAAGATGGAGCCTGCATCTCTGAGAGCTCCCATACCTTTCTTGTAGACAGAAATCTCGACTCTTCATTGTCAAATGCTGTGTGGGTGCCTCTTCTAGCCTCTGGGGCTCTAGACTGGGGTACCAGCTTGGGGATGAGGACCTTCCCCTTTCAGGGAAAACCTCCCCACAGTGGGAGTCCCTCTGGACCCTTAGCCAACACTTGCTCCTAGGAGCGGGCAGCCCTTTCTGCATCTCCACCCTTCCTACCAGTCTCAGTGTGGCTTCTTCTGTGATCCTTGGTTATAGACTCCTCTTTGTTTAGTCCAAAGTTGGTTTTTCAAGACAATTGTTCTTAAGTTGTAAACCAATTTGATCCTGGGAGGTGGCAGTTGGAAAGTCCAGCTACTTTGTCACCATCTTGGAATTCTCAGAAGCCATTTCTAATCCTGACTTTCATGGGCTCCCTAGCAACAACTGGGCTCTCTAGGGGACACCTTACCTCATCCTGATCATGTAAGAAACACACTGCCCCTTGCCACCTCCATTTTGGCACACACAGCTCACAGGGACAGATGGAATGGAAAGGCATGGCTGCATTGGCGTGAGCTGGCCCTGCACACTGCAAACATCCAGGCCCACACATGGCAGTCAGCAGCACAGGGATTTCTTCTGTGCTTATTGTCCTGAGGTCCTGAGGATAGAGTACTCTGTGACAACTGTGTGGGCTTCACACCTGCCTGCAGCCTTGCCATCACTGCCCTAAACATGTGTCCTCAGGGCCCTAGAGTGCCTGCAACACAGTCTGAGCAAAGTACCTCTGCTCTGCCTCTGCTTGCAGACAATGATAATAATTTCAAGGAGGAGATTTCACAGCTCTCTGTATTGAGTTACATGTCTGTTTTGGGTTATTTTTTCTGCTTCCTAATATAACACACATTTGCTATTGAGTAAATATTGATCCTGTTGCAGTCAGCATTAGTGGTGAGGGCTGCCAAAAAATAAACAGCAAGGTAATGAGGTCTGCTTTCTGGGTTGAGAGTGAGCACAGTGGTGGCCCTGTTAGGGCAGAGGCCATGTCCACACTACAGACAATTCAATCAACACTTTCATAATGACGAGGTTCATTTAGGCTTCTTGTGAATGTACAAATCTTGCCTGGATAACAGCATTTTTTGAACAGCTCGAACGAGTCTAAAATTTAGATGTAGTTCATATGTATCAGAAAGGAGAAATGCACTCCCCCCTACATTGTTCTGGTTGTTTGTTTGTTTGTTTGTTTGTTTCTTTCTTTCTTTCTTTTGGTGGAGTAAGTTCTAGCTGAAAGTTGAATTACACTTTGCTAATTTGGTGATGTCATAAATTCCTCATGAATTAAAATGCCACTAATGTCAAAGTGATAGTGATTTTGACCAAGGATGAGCTCTAGATACATGAAGAAGAATTCACTAACCAAATTTATAGTGTAGTCAGGTTTATAAGGGTTATGAGACTGATGTTTTCAAATTAATTCTTCAAGTAATATAGTCGTTACAAACATGTTATTTTCCAGAATCATGGGGTCAAGGGTCATTATGTGTGACTATTCCCATTTTACCCCCTTCTACAATATCTCCCTTCCAAATATCCCTCCATTTAATCTTGGACCCTTTGGGGCAGAGAGGTCGCTACTTTACAAGGGGCTGTTCAGTGAGCTCCAACAGAAAGTACTTCCTGGGCAGAGATGAATTTATTTTATTTATTTTTTTTACTTTTTAGCCATGGATCAAAACAAGTCTAATTATTCTTCTAGGTATTCATAGACATAAATATTTGTGTGCTTTTATCTGCACTTAGAATCTAGGTTCTCAAAATCTGAAGGGAAAAGCCTTCCAATTTTACTATTACATCCTGTTTTCCTTCTTTCACTTCAACCTGATGCCTAAATTGTTGTTTTCATATTCTATTTAATATCTATCTAGCATGTGACTTCAAGCAGTATTAAAGAACTCACAACCAAATGGTGTTTCATCAAAATTTTCTTTAATTTAGACATGCCTCTAATGCAGATGGATCTTTCTCCTGAGTTTATCAGAATTAGTGAGATGGGATATGATCGGTGATTTGAAAGGGGGAGATACAATCAATTCCAGGATGTCCTGTGGTGCTGTGTTACACAGGATTGTACCTCCTGGAAGACTCTCTGGAGGAAGGTGGTGTCTAAATACATGAGTAAATTAAAAAGTCTATAATAAGGCAGATGGACCTAGCCATCAGACCCTTGTTAGTCCTTAAAGGCAGGACAAACTCTCCTATTGTTGCTCTGGACTCCCCATCCCATCCTAACCTCTTTCTCATTTGCTTGACAAATTAGATTTCACTAGATCTCTGTTTCCATGTCCTAGAGTTTTGTCAACTCTGAGGTCCTGGTGCTGAGAGATAGCTCAACCATTTCCCAATCCCCAGCATATCCTGTTGTCTTAGTTAGGATCTCCCTGTTTCAGCCCTGTACCCTCAAACCAACTAGGCTGTGTCAGAGCCTTGGTCCCCTGTTCATGAAGGAATTATTTCTGTCATACATATCTCTTCCCACACTATGTCCCCAAAGCTAATCTATTAGACTGCTTTACATGCCTCCTACAGAATCCAGTCTGCTAGGAAGTCTACAGTTACTATTACCACATTACTCAGCAGGGAAAAAAGAAGTTCATGTCTATTGTGAAAGAAACCTTGATGGGAGGTGGTATAAAGTCACTTGAGGTGACTAAAGAAACGGGCAATGCCATGTGCTTATGCAGCCTGCTTTTCCTTCTGGGGACATCACAGACTCCATTTTCTTGGTGAGTAATAAGGACCAAGCTTCCAACAAAATTGTTTCCTATTCAAGAAGTTTCAGGAACTAGTGAGTAGATGAAGAAATATGAGGTGACTCAAGTGAATTCCACAGAGGTGGCACATAAGGAAAGAGGTGACAAGTAGGGCTTGTTGCTAGATTGAACCAGAGGAGCAGATTAAGGCAGTTCAAGTCAGCTTCGAGAAGGAAGACAGAGTCTGGCTGGCATTGGAGGAAGGGAGTGTCGGGGATGAGGCTGGTCAGGCTTTGTCTGGCTCAGGAAGAAAGGGCCAAGTGTCAAGTTTGAGGGACCAAGGATGAATATGGTAAATTAGTAATTAGGATGGTTACTTCAAGGATCAATAACAAGAATAAAGTTTAGTGTGAGAATGGGAAAAGAATGAACCTTTAGAGCCAAGTTTGTGAATATGCTGCTGCTGTTGTTTTGTGTAGTATCTGCTGAAGGGTGCCTACAGAGTGCGGTGGAGCTGGACTGAGGGTACCAAGGGACTCAGCAGGTTCCTCAGCAATTTCTAAGCATCATGGGTAAATGGTAAGGAAATACATCTCACTGTTTTCCAATTGGAGTAAGATATGAATTGGTAATTGAAATAATCTTTACTACTTGTGTCTACTATCTAGGACAATGGGGGGCAGTTCATATTTCTGGATCAATATTTCTTTTTTATTTTTTTATTAATTTTATTGGGGTGACATTGATAAATCAGAGTACATATGTTCAGAGAAAATATTTCCAGGTTATTTTGACATTTGATTATATTGCATACCCATCACCCAAAGTCAATTGTCCTCTGTCACCTTCTATCTGGTTTTATTTGTGCCCCTACCTTCCCCCTCCCCCCTCCCTCACCTCCCCCACCCCCGGGTAGCCAGCACACTCTTGTCCATGTCTCTGAGTCTCATTTTTATGTCCCATCTATGTATGGACTCATATAGTCCTTAGTTTTTTCTGATTTACTTACTTCACTCAGTATAATGTTATCAAGCTCCATCCATGTTGTTACAAATGATCCAATGTCACCATTTCTTATGGCTGAGTAGTATTCCGTAGTATATATGTACCAAAGCTTTTTAATCCACTTATCCTCTGACGGAAACTTGGGCTGTTTCCAGATCTTCGCTATTGTGAACAATGCTGCCACGAACATGGGGGCGCATTTCTTCTTTTCAAACAGTGCTATGGTATTCATAGGGTATATTCCTATAAGTGGGATAGCTGGGTCAAAAGGCAGTTCGATTTTTAATTTTTTGAGGAATCTCTATACTGTTTTCTGCAGTGGCTGCACCAGTCTGCATTCCCACCAGCAGTGCAGGAGGATTCCCTTTTCTCCACATCCTCGCCAGCACTTGTTCTGTGTTGTTTTGCAGATGAGCGCCATTCTGACTGGTGTGAGGTGATATCTCATTGTGGTTTTAATTTGCATTCCTCTAATGATTAGTGATGTTGAGCATTTTTTCATATGCCTATTGGCCATCTGTATGTCCTCTCGGGAGAAATTTCTATTCATTTTTTTGCCCATTTTTTGATTGGATTGTTTGTCTTCCTGGTGTTGAGTTTTATAAGTTCTTTACGAATTTTGGTTATTAACCCCTTATCAGACGTATTGTCGAATATGTTCCCCCATTGTGTGGTTTGTCTTTTTATTCTGTTCTTATTGTCGTTAGCTGTGCAAAAACATTTTAGTTTGATATAGTCCCATTTGTTTCACTGCCTTTTATTTCATGTGCCTGTGGAGATAATTCGGAAAATATATTGCTGTGACAGATGTCGGAGAGCTTGCTGCCTATGTTTTCTTCTAAGATGCTTATGGTTTCATGGCTTACATTTAAGTATTTTACCCATTTTGAGTTTGTTTTTGTGAATAGTGTAAGTTGAAGGTCTAGTTTCATTTTTTTTGCAGGTAGATGTCCAATTTTCCCAACACCATTTGTTAAAGAGGCTGTCTTTACTCCATTGTATGCTCTTTCCTCCTTTGTCAAATATCAGTTGTCCATAAAGGTGTGGGTTTATTTCTGGGTTCTCTGTTCTGTTTCATTGATCTATGTGCCTGCTCTTATGCCAGTACCAGGCTGTCTTAAGTACGATTGCCTTGTAGTATAACTTGATATCCAGATCAGTGTTACCTCCTGCTTTATTTTTTCTTTTTAAGATTGCTGAGGCTATTCGTGTTCTTTTTTGGTTCCATATAAATTTTTGGAATATGTGTTCTATATCTTTGAAGTATGTCATTGGTATTTTAATTGGTATTGCATTGAATTTATAACTTGCTTTGGGTAATATAGCCACTTTAATGATGTTTATTCTTTCTAACCATGAGCATGGTATATGCATCCACTTTTTTGTATCTTCCTTGATTTCTTTTATCAAGGTTTTATAATTTTCCAAATACAAGTCTTTAACCTACTTGGTTAAATTTACTCCTAGGTACATTATTTTTTTTTGTTGCAATAGTAAAGGGGATTGTTTCCTTAATTTCTCTTTATGGCAGTTTATTGTTGGTATATAAAAATGCCTCAAATTTCTGAGTATTAATTTTATATCCTGCCACCTTGCTGAATTCATTTATCAGGTCCAATAGTTTTTTCACTGAGACTTTAGGGTTTTCTGTATACAATATCATATCATCTACAAATAATGATAGTTTTACTCCCTCTTTTCCAATTTGGATGCCTTTTATTTCTTCTTCTTGTCTTATTGCTGTAGCTAAGACTTCCAGAAATATGTTGAATAAGAGTGGTGAGAGGGGGCACCCATGCCTGATCCTGATCTTAAGGGTGTTGCTTTGAACTTTTTCCCATTGAATATGATGTTGACTGTGGGTTTGTCATAGATGGCCTTTATCATGTTAAGGTATGTTCCCTGTTTTTCCACTTTGCTGAGAGTTTTGATCATGAATGAGTGCTGGATTTTATCAAATGCTTCTTTTGCATCTATTGATTATCATGTGATTTTTGTCCTTCCTTTTGTTTATGTATTAAATCACATAGATTGATTTGCGAATATTGTACCAGCCTTGCCTCCCCAGAATAAATCCCTCTTGATCACGATGTATGATATTCTGTTCACATATTGCTGGATCCAGTTGGCTAATATTTTGTTGAGAATTTCAGCATCTAAATTCATCATAATTTTTTTTCTTTGTGTTGTCTTTGCCTGGTTTTTTTAAAATTTATTTTTTACAGGGATAGAAAGAGAGTCAGAGAGAGAGATAGATAGGGACAGACAAACAAGAATGGAGAGAGATAAGATGCATCAATCATTGGTTTTTCATTCCTGTCGCAACACCTTAGTTGTTCATTGATTGTTTTCTCAAATGTGCCTTGACCGTGGGCCTTCAGCAGACTGAGTAACCCCTTGCTGGAGCCAGCGACATTGGGTCCAAGCTGGTGAACTTTTTTCCTCAAGCCAGATGGTCCCACGCTCAGGCTGGTGAGCTCGGGTCTTGAATCTGAGTCTTCCTCATCCCAGTCCTATGCTCTATCCACTGCGCCACTGCCTGGTCAGGCCTTTGCCTGGTTTTGGGATCAGAATTATGCTCACATCATAAAAGGAGTTTGGAAGTCTTCCTCTTGAATTTTTTGAAATAGCTTGAGAAGGATAGAAGTTAGTTCTTCTTTGAATTTTTGGTAGAATTCACTTGTGAAGCCATCAGGCCAAGGACTTTTTTTTGTTGGGAGTTTTTTGATAACTGTTTTGATCTCATTAGTTGTAATTGGTCTGTTTAGGTGTTCCGATTCTTCCAGATTGATTTTTGTAAGATTATATATTTTAAGAAATTTATCCATTTCACCTAGGTTGTGTAGTTTTTTGGCATAGAGTTCTTCATAGTATTTTCTTACAATACTTTGTATTTCTGTTGTGTCAGTTGTTATTTCTCCACTCTCATTTCTAATTTTATTTATTTGAGTCCTCTCTCTCTTTTTCTTGGTGAGTCTAGTTAATGGTTCATTGATCTTGTTTACCTTTTCAAAGAACCAGCTCCTGGTTTCATTGATCCTCTGTATTGTTTCTTTAGCCTCTATGTAATTTATTTCCGTTCTGATCTTTATTAATTCCTTCCTTCTACTACTCTTGGGCTTTACTTGCTCTTGTTTTTCTAGTTCTTTTAGATACCGGGTCAAGTTGCTTATTTGAGCTTTTTATAGCTTCTTATGGTATGCCTGTAGTGTTATGAACTTCTCTCTCAGTACTGCTTTTGCTGTGTCCCATAACTTTTGAGTTGATGTATGCTCATTATCATTCATTTCTAGGAACTATTTTATTTCTTCTTTGATCTCATTGTTAATCCATTCATCATTTAATAACATGCTATTTAGTTTCCAAGTGTTTGAGTATTTTTCATTTTTTCTTTTGTGGTTAATTTCTAGTTTCATGCCCTTGTGGTCAGAGAAAATGCTTGATATGATTTCAATCTTCTTAAATTTGTTGAGACCACTTTTGTGTGTGAACATGTGTTCTATCCTAGAGAATGTATCATGAGCGGTTGAAAAGAATGTATATTCTGCTGCTTTAGGGTGAAAAGTTCTGAAGATATCTATTAAATTGAGTTGATCTAGTATATATTTTAAGTGTGCTGTTTCTTTGTTAATTTTCTTTCTTGAGGATCTATCCAATGATGTTAGTGGGGTATTGAAATCCCCTACTATTATAGTACTGCTGTTAATCTCACCCTTTATATCCATCAAAGTCTGCTTTTTGTATGTCGCTGCTCCTATCTTCAGTGTTTAGATATTTATAATAGTTATATCTTCCTGTTGAATTGTTCCCTTTATCATTATGTAGTGTTCTTTTTTTATCTTCTACTACAGCCTTTGTTTTAAAGTCCATTTTGTCAGATATAAGTATTGCTACCCCGACTTTTTTTTCATTTCTATTTGCATGAAATATTTTTTTCCATCCTTTTAGCTTCGGTCTATGTGCATCTTTTGTTTTAAGGTGTGTCTCTTGTAGATAGCATATGTATGGGTCCTGTTTCTTTATCCATGCAGCTACCTTATGTCTTTTGATTGGATCATTTAATCCATTTACATTTAAAGTTATTATTGATATGTAAGTTGTTTATTGCCATTTTATTCATTAACGTTGTATTCCTCTTTTGCTATATTCTTTCCTCCCTTTGATCTGTTCACAACAGGCCCCTTACCATCTCTTGCAGAATTGGTTTGGTTTTAATGAATTCCTTGTGGGGATTTTTTCTGAGAAACTCTTTATTTCTCCTTCAATTTTAAATGTTAGCCTTGCTGCATAGAGTAGTCTTGCTTGTAGTTTCTTGTTCTGCATTACTTTGAATATATCTTGCCATTTTCTTCTGGCCTCAAGTGTTTCTATTGAGAAGTCAGATGTTATCCTTATGGGGGCTCCTTTGTAGGTGATAGCCTTATTTTCTCTAAGAGCTTTAAAAATTTTCTCTTTATCACTTAGCTTTAGTATTTTAACTATGATGTGTCTTGGTGTAGATTTCTTTGGGTTTCTCTTTAATGGAGTTCTCTGTACCTCTTTTACGTGTGAAACATTTTCCAGCCTTTATTTAGGGAAGTTGATTTGATTGAACAAAGTTTCTATTTCTTGTTCTTTCTCCTCTTGTTCAGGAACCCCTATGATGCGGATGTTATTTCTCTTCATGTTGTCACAGAGCTCCCTTAGAGTTTCCTCACAGTTTTTGAGTCTCTTTTCTTTTTTCTGCTCTGTTTCTGTGCCTTCGTTTATTTTGTCCTTTATCTTGCTGATTTGATCCTCAGCTTCATCCATCCTGCTTTTAATTCTTTCCATTGTGATCTTCAATTCTGATATTGTATTTGTCATTTCCTTCCAATTCTTTTTTATTATTTTAATTTCCTTTTTTATACTTGCTATCTCTTTATTTAGGTGTTTGTAATGACCATCCATTGTTGCTCTAAGCTCTTTGAACATCCTAACAATCATTATTTTATACTCTGCATCTGGTAATTTGGTTATTTCTTTTTTATTCAGGTCCTTCTCTGGGATTTCTCTTGATTCATTTGGGTTGCTTTTCTCTGCCTGCCCATTTTGTCTGTGTATAAGAAGGTTTTGGTCACTGGAGTCCAATGGGTGTGGCCTCTGTGTTTCCTAGGTGTGGTCTGTCTGCAGGCCCACCACCCCCTCTGCTGCTGCCTAGGATGGTTGTGTTTGGGTGTTGTTGGCGCCAGCCTGCTGCAGCTGTTGTTGTGGTTTCTGCCTTGCCTCTGCAGGAGGGGCTGTGCTCTCGTGCCCAGCTCTACAAGCCTCAGCCAGTCTCGGCCTTCGCCCCTCTTCCACAGGTAGGATTGCACACCACACTTGGACCACAAACCTGGTCACCATGTGCAGGGGTGAGCACCTTTCCTCAGTTGCGGGTCCCTGTCAGCCATCTCCTCTGGCCGGGAGGGGCTGCTGGTGTACGCTCCTCTGAGAGTCCAAGCTTTCGCCCTGCTTTTGCTAGCAAAGCCGGTTCATGCAGGGTTCAAGCCTCAGAGGCCTCAAGCCTTGGAGGCTGGGTGAGGCTGCGTGCCCACTCGCCCCTGCCCAGTGGCAGATCTTGCCCATTCCGGGCTCCTGCTTTTGCTCTACAGGTGGGGTCGCAGGCAGGCCTGCAGCTGCCGGATCACTTTCACGCATCTCCTTCACCCCCACTGGGCTAGACCAAGCTCACGCTGGCTGGCTTGGCCTCTGCCCCCTCTGACGGAACCGTGCTTCCGTGTCCCGCTGCCACCCGCCCTCCAGCAAACCCTCAGCAGTGTGGGTAGGGGCACTGCAGCTCAGACCCTAACACTCCATACTGTAGTCCTGAAAGTTCCCTCCTTCTAAGTGACTGTGCTCTGATTGCTGCAGGAGAGTCTGTTTGGCTGGTGTCCTGCTTCCCCTTGCTGGTTCCAGGGGAAATATTGTTTCAGATTTGTGAAGTGATTCAACCGAGGATTTAAGGTGGCTGTCCCTCAAAGCTTTTCTCCTTGTGCCTTCCAGTCCACACTCTCTTCCCACTGCTCCAGTCCTCTCCTCTGTCCCCATTCCCTGGAGTCCCAGGTGAGTGGTTGTGAGAGAGGTTTTCTGTGCCGTCCCTTTCAGAAGAATCCTGGGTCTGAGACAGCTGTATCTTTCTCACAAACAGTATCCTAACCTGTTTCACAGTTAAATACTGTCCATATTCCTCTTCTAGACTCTGGGGCTGTAGGCTGGAGCTTTGTTCCTGGCACCCAGATTCCTCCCTCTCTGCTAGCCTCTCTTCCCACCTCACAAGTCTCTCCGGGCTGCCTTTCACTCTGGGGAGCTGGTCAGCCCTTTCCACGTTTTCGCTTTTCCTACCAGTCTCAATGTGGCTTCTTTAGTATTCCTTGGTTGAAGAGTTCTCTTAGTTTAGTTCAACATTGGTTTATCCAGATGATGGTTCTTAATATTAAGTTATAATCCACTTTGGTTCTGGGAGTTGGATGTTGGTACGTCTGCCTACTCCATCACCATCTTGCCCCCTATGTCTCTGATTTTTAAAAATTCTATAATGCCAAAATGTTAATTAACAGGGGTTTTGAGTCATAAGATCATTTTTCACTATTTGGAAAGAGATCGTTTCTGGAGTATCAAAGTGTGGGGCAATTTAGTCCAGAATAAGCAAGAATAATATCTTTCTGAAGTAATTTCTGGATCAATATTTCTTTATAAATATTTTGTTCAATTTATAAAAGCAGATTTAAAGATTAAATTTAAATCTCCTATTGGCTGTGGCATTTATGTAAGAGAGAGAGTTGGTTGACTGGAAGTGACAAACTTCACGCCAAATGGGGTCGAGAAGAGAATCTGTGTGTGTTGAACACCAAGAAGTCCCTGACCACTTGTGCAGAGGATTTTCTTCAACTCTTTGAAGAAGGAATGCAGTTCAGGCTTCAGTCTTGGCCTGAGCAGGAGCAGGTGTGGGCCAATAGCCCATGGCTCTGAGGGCCCTGCAGCTCCACACTTTCTATGGAAACCACCTTGGCATCTCTTCACTTAGGAACATTAGCAAACAATGGAATGGGGCAAGTCTCTTTCCGGCACATGTGGTCAGAGTGGAGGCCGTGAGGACCTTTGCTGACATGAGTACAGCTCGACATTTGCATCCTGGACTATTTTGTTGCCAATATTCCTTCATGCCCATCATCTAATTTTATCTTAAAAACAATCCTGAAAAGCATGTTGTTTCCAAGGTGTTATATTCATTGTACAGAAGAAGAAATGAAGGTTCCTAGAATTTAAGAAACCTGCATGGGCTGATATATACAAAATTAACAAAAATAGGGGCAACATAAGTCTCATACATTTTAATTCCTAGTAATACATATCGTTATAAATTTACTATGGATAAAATCTATCCATTATATTTATAGAGCAATTTAGACGGCACATATTGCCTTTATGCCTCTTCCTTAAATAATGGCTAGTTATCTGCTAACAAAAATTAGGGGATCAGGGAACGTGCAGATACTTCAGTACTGTCAGCCTATTGCATAGTCTATTTTCACCAATGAAATAAAAGTTGCTTTTGCATCTCATTTGCATAATTGAACAACTTTCTTTGACTTGTTTGCTTTTCTGGTGTTCTGGTTTAATTAAACAAATCAAATGCTTTTATTGCTTCTTATTTATTTTGAAATATTTCCTAATTTTTGTGAGCAGTATATATTTATATATGGATACCCTACCTTGTTTTAGAAAGGTTTTCACATGACTGTAAAAATAAAATACAGGCATTTCTTGGAGAGATTGGGGTTCAGTTCCAGACCTTCACAACAAAGCAATTATTGCAATAAAATGAGTCACATAAATTTTTGGTACCAATACATATAAATGTTTACATTAATCTATAGTAGTGGTTCTTAACCTTTTTTGAGGTACCGAACCCACCAGTTTCATATGCGCATTCACCGAACCCTTCTTTAGTGATAAATAAAATATGGTTTTTTTTCCAAATTTAAGACATAGGTATATGTCTTTTTACTGGTGCACAAAATGAGCCATGCATGAACATCACCTTGCTCAAAGAACAAAACCAACAAAGTGCATGAACTCACAACAAATTATGGTATTACTTTATTCTGGCCTCCGCGGCAGAGGCTTCTCTGAACCCCTGAGACCGACTCATCGAACCCCTAGGGTTCGATAGAATCCAGGTTAAGAACCACTGATCTATAGTCTATTAAGTGTGGAATAGCGTTATGTTTAAAAATGAACATACCTTAATTAAAAAATATGTAAAAGTGAAATGGTACCGGGGGAGAGGGTTATTGTGGGGGAGGGAATTGGGACAATGGGAATACAGAGGAACAAATATATGGTGACAAAAAATGATTTGACTTTGGGTGATGGGCACACAACACAATCAACAGTTCAAATGCTATAGAAATATTTATCTGAAACCTATGTAATCTTATTGGTCAATGTCACCCCATTACATTTAATTTTATAAATAAAATAAAAAATACTTCATTGCTAAAAAATGCTATCATTTGAGCCAGTTGGGAAAATGGCATTGGTAGACTTGCTAGACACAGGGCTGCCACAAACCTTCAGTTTCTACACAAATGGTAGTATCTGTGAAGCACAAGGAAGCAAAGCACAATAAACAAGGCATGCCTCACGATAGTACCTTCAAAGATAAAAATAGAATAAGAAGCTGAATGTAAAACTTATGAATGGAAGATGTTCAGCTCAATAAATGGTTGTCATGGAGCCGATAGTGATTGTGATGGTGGTAGAGGTGTTGTCATTTCAGGGTGTTGAGAAAGAGGTAAAGATGGTGAGGTGGTGTTGTTGTTGGTGGTGGTGGTACAGGTATTGATACTGGTGATAGAGATTGTTGGGGGGCCTTATTAACAGTGAGGTAACCACAGCAACAGGAAACGAGGGATCAGGAAAATTACAGTCTAGCCAGAGTTAAAGATAATAGACTGGAGGTGAAAATTTTAAAAATCGAGTTAGAATAAAAAGGAATTAGGAAATTTTATTCTATCTTCTATCATCACTGAGGCGTAAAGTAGGGAGGGTCTCATCAGTCCTGGCCAATGGGAACCGCTGTAATAGTTATAATGTTCATTTAGATATATTGGTATTACAAGCATCTTAAATGCAGATCTAATCTAATTTTTGTAGCAATTCATAAACTAGGCTTCTATTACTATTCACATTTAGATAAAGAAGTAGAGGCACAGAGAGGTTTCAGTAACTTGCCCAGTATTGTATTGACAGAAAGTGATAGAGCCAGGATTCTGTCTACAGCTCAGATTCTTAACCACAGAGCTTTGGGAACTTGAGAAAGTGAGTTCTTGTGCATACACAAGGCTAACCAGCATCCAAGGGGGAAGGTAAAAGGAAAGATTGTACTTTTGAGTTAAGAAGACTTGGTTTCAAGTATGGAGGTTAAGAAGCCACAGAAGGGTGGGTCTGCATCCACCATTCAGCTTATACTTTTTTTTTTTTAGGTGAGAGAGGTTGAGCTGGTGAGGCAGAGGCAGACTCCTGCATGCCCCCCAAACGAGATCCATCCGGCAACCCCATCTGGGGCCGATGCTCAAGTATCAAGCTATCCTCAGGGCCTGAGGCTGATGCTAGGACCAACTGAGCCATCCTCAGTGCCTGGAACCACACTTAAACCAATAGAGCAATGGGGTGAAAGGGAGAAAGGGCGAGGAAGGGGAGAGGGAGAGGGGAAAAAGCAGATGGTCGCTTCTCCTGTGTGCCCTGACTGGGAATCATACCCAGGACATTCATACACTGGGCCAATGCTCTATCCACTGAGCCACTGGCCAGGGCCATAAAATTCTGATCTTAAGTGCACAAAAAACAAAACAAAACAAAACAAAAAAACCAGTTCCTCATCTGTGGACCATTTCTGGATGCTTGCTCTAAGCTGTCTGATTGTTTCTGTAAGTGCAGGGCTGTTGGTATGTGGGTTTAGATATCTGTAACAAGTGATCTCAGGAAAAGTGTTAGTTGCTTTTCATTTTCACACATTGAGCAACTGAGTGTTTTTTAAAAGAAGTTTTGATGTTGATGTCTGTGGTCTGAGCTTTCATTTGCTACCCACATTACTGGCCAGCCACTCTTGGGCCGTGTTGGGGGCATCTTCGTGTGATTTTGTGGCTCTGCCCTGTTTGGCTGCAGACACTTCCTCCGCCTCATTTGAGCAGGCTCTGCAGCGGTCATGATTCACTGGCTTTCATGCATGCTTTAATCATTAGCTCCCCATCCCCGACTCTGCCACTACCAATATGGACTCAAGGTTTATTTTTGTATTTTTTGGTCTTTTGCTTTCATTAGAGAACTCTTTTAATTTTTTTTTCTCTAAAGGAAGGGTGAAAGAGCAGCCACCACTCTCCTACATGCTGCTCTATGCCCTTCCAAGAGGCTTGACACCCGGCACCAGTGCAGCTGCAGGCCTGCGACCCATTGAAGAGGGGCTTCAAGAAGGATGATCAACATTGGCTGAAGTTTAAACAGTATAATAAGCCTAATCTTCTACCTCACGAAGCACCAGAATAAAACCATTTTATCTCATACAATGTCCCATAAACTGTCACTGGAGCATACCATGGGAGAGAGAACTTAGATGCATCAATAATCAATAATTTCAGAGAAATAAAGTGCCCTGACACTTATTGTAGAGCCCAGGAAAGTATGTTGCCCTTTAAAAAATTTTGCACCGTTCCCCTTCCCCCTGTAATATAGGTAAAGTCATAGACTCTTTAGGCAATAATAGGAGTGGGAAGATGTTTGGACTTAGCAGCTACCTCAGTGAGGATTTTTTTTTTTTTTTGCCAGTGTTAATAGGAATGTCAAGATTGAGGAATTCTTATTACACTGGGGTAGAAAACTTTTGTTGTATCCACAAAAATACTTGTTTTTACCTAATTCGAGTGTGCTGATCACAAATCTGACAATAGTTTTTCTCTGTAAGCTACAGTATTTTTGCAATTTAAGATTTTAGGTTTTCATCTTATTGTAAAATTTTCAACATTTAGTTTAACATAATGAAGCAGAATGTCTTCTTGAGCATCATCATTGTGAAAATATAACAATTTATATAATTCAGTAAATACACTAATAAAGTAAAAGATATGATTGCATCAGAATTTGTCTACAATTTCAAAATAGAACATATTAAAATACTTATCTGAATGATAAAATTTGCACAAAACTTATTTAAATTCAGGCAAAATTTTGCATTTGTAGCTCTTGCGTTTGTGTACTTGTTGAGGACAATCTCATTTGATGCTCCAGCAGTAGTCTGCCATCATATTTCTGTCCCATTGCCCCTGATAACACTCTTCCATCTTCTTCAGATATTGATGAAAGCGTTCTCCCTGCTCATCACTAACAGCTCCAAAATTTTTGGGAAACTTATCAAGGTGACTGTTCAGGAAGGGAATCTTAACACTCATGTTACATCCAATGTTGCGGAAAGCCAACAGCATCCTTTGATCCAGAAGTTCATAGTTTTCTGCTTTTTTGTTGCCAAGGAAGTTCTTTGTAACTGCCTCAAAAGACTGCCATGCTGCTTTCTCCTCCTTATTCACCTTCCTGGCAAATTCTTCATCACGTATGAGGGTTTGAATTGGAGGTCCATTGAATATACCTGCTTTTATCTTCTCGAAAGACAAGGCAGGAAAAGCAGAAATAATATGTTGAAAGCATTCACTTTCTCTATTCAAAACCTGAACAAACTGCTTCATTAAGCCAAGTTGGATGTGAAGTGGGGAAAAAATGACCCTGTCTCGATTAACTACAGGTTCATTCACAATATTGTGCATCCCTACTTCCAGAGCTTCACATTTCGGCCACTCCTTCTGTGTCCAGTGTTTCTCCCGAGCTCGGCTGTCCCACAAACACAAAAAGCAAGGATACTTCGTGAAACCTCTCTGTTGTCCTAGCAGGAAATTGACCATTTTAAGATCCACACAAATGATCCAGTTATGCTCCTCATACTTCAGAAAGTCGAGGACAATTTTTATGTCATTATAATCGTCTCACAGATGAATTGAAAAACCAATTGGAACCACTGCATAAACATTGCCATTGTGTAGGAGAACACATTTCAGACTCTGTTTTGACCTGTCAAGATATAGCCACCATTCTGTTGGACTGTAAGTGGTAACACCTAGCGCAGGGGTCCCCAAACTATGGCCCGTGGGCCGCATGCAGCCCCCTGTGGCCATTTTTCCACCTCCGCCGCACTTCCGGAAGGGGCACCTCTTTCATTGGTGATCAGTGAGAGGAGCATAGGATGCATCCACACCCATAGTTCCCATTGAAATACTGGTCAGTTTGTTTATTTAAATTTACTTGTTCTTTATTTTAAATATTGTATTTGTTCCCGTTTTGTATTTTTACTTTAAAATAAGATATGTGTAGTGTGCATAGAGATTTGTTCATAGTTTTTTTTTATAGTCCGGCCCTCCAATAGTCTGAGGGACAGTGAACTGGCCCCCTGTGTAAAAAGTTTGGGGACCCCTGACCTAGCTGGCTGAGAGGACTACTGATATCATGACAGTAAACAAAGTGTTTGTCTTTGGAAGAAAAAGTCCACAAAAATTTGTTCATAGTTGATGAAATGGGATACTTTAGCTGACTGGTGAAGTAAATTCTTTTCTTGAAGCTTGGAGGCTAATAACTCAGCTGCTTTCTTTGATAGGCCCAAATCTCTTACTAAGTCATTCAATTCAGGTTGGCTAAACTGCTGAGGAGTTAATGACTGCTTGGCATCAGATGAAGACCCTTCGAATTTTACAACCATTTCCTCAGGTATCTTATCAAAATACACTTGATCACCATGTTCACTTTCTTAGTCCTTAGAAGAAATAAACCCATTGAATACTGGAACCAGGAGTGTCTCAGAGTGTGGAATAGGTCGTATTGCTGAAGGAATATTAGGATATTCGATCATATGCCGTTTTTTCTTGCTGATGCCCTTTGTATGAATCTCACAGAAACAACAGTCACTGCTGTGGTCCTTAGGTTCACACCAAACCATGGGAATACCAAAAGGCATTTCTTTGCATTTTCCTTTTGTCCAATCATGAAGCATTTACTCACAACTATGACAGACAACATGAGCCCAATTCTTGTCTTGATCGCCAAGGGGAACTTGAAAATAGGCAATATATGCACGTGACACAAATGATGAAATATTGCGTCTTTGACGTTAAAGTGTGTAACAGCCACATATATAACAGAAGGTGTCAGGACTATTCTTACACTTACGCCTATTCAAAGAAGCCATGATTCAATCTTAAAACAAAATAAGAGGGTGTTTTTTATCAGATAATAATTTTTTACATTTAAAAACAACTACTATTATGTAAAAGTGATGTTTGTAAAACATTAATTGCCTTGTGGTTATGTTAAATCCAAGAGTTGTTGTCATTAACTCCAATTTAAAAACCAATGCATGCCATTAACTATAACAAAAGGAAATTAAAATTGCATAAAAACTAGAGTATGCCCCAAAAAACGGATATCAGATTTGGAACTAGTGATACAGGAATATATAGAAAAAGTTCTAAAATCTCATGCAACAGCAAATGAAAAAAATTGTTCTCCAGTGTATTAATAAAATCTTAAAATTGTTAAGTTACTAATAAAGTTTGTATGTGGTAGAACTTGTACTATAACCTCAAATCTAAGCTTTCCAGGGGAAAATAGCATTAGCAGAATGCTAACAGAAGATTCCTAAAGCAAACATAGGCAGTACTTATCAGAACCAGTTACAGACTGTTGTTGCTGGCTTGGGAGTCTGTGGATGAGAAGTGAGACACCCACTGCCCCAAATAAGGTCCAACATGATGGTAAGGGTACTAATGTTAACAAGAACTAGCTAATTTTTACACCTGCCCAATTTAATACGTCAGTTAAATTTTTCAACACCATTGAATAAAATTACATGACTTTATAGCAGTTGCAAAAATTAGAAGGACTCCTATCAGAATTTAATAATCACTTAGCTTCCACTCTTACTGTGTATAGATTGTAGGCACAGTGTTCTAAGGAGGAAATTGACTGGAGGCTGTTCATTGACTTGTGCTCAGATTTAAATTATAGAAAAACAACAGTAGGTATATGAAAAAGCATATTTACAGAAAGTGTTTATGTGCAAATGGGTCTTGTTCAAGTTCAGAGCAATGTTTAATTCAGAATGAGCCAAGCAATAAAGCAAAATTTAAGATGCTTTCATGGAATTCAAAAATAGTGAGCTAAAAACACTTCAGTTAAATTAAAAAGCAATTTTATTGAGTTTAATGGTGAGTAGAAAGAATTAAATCAATAAAACCCCACTTGCCATTAAGTTCAAAAACAGTGAAAGCATTTTATTAACTGTGTTGTTTTAAATTCAACAATGTATTTCCCTCAATTTGCAAAGCTTTTTTTTTTTGCCTCTGAGTGCAGGCTTTAAAAATTGCTGGTGTATGTAAACACACATGCATATAATCTAAACCACAAGTAAAACTGATCTTGGCAGGCCATTTAACTACTCTGCTCAGTTTCATCACATAGGAATCAAAGAAATCCGTATGTACTTCATATGCATTGCATTTCTGGGGATGTTACGTGTCCCCAACCAGTGAGTTGTGCCTGCACTTACCAATGGCTTTCCATTTAATCATTTATGTCTATCACACGTAAGTGAAAGTAAATTCCCCATAAGGTAAATAGTAAGTTAAATCAGAAATCACTGTTTTTGTGGGTTGAAGATGGTTGAAGAATAACAATTTCATGTAGTTCAACCTAATAACATTGTGTTAGGTATTCTCAAGGTAAAAACTCGGCTGACAAAGGAATAATGGAGGGAACCAAGGAAGGCGGCTCCGAGGCAGTGCCATCTTGGCTGCACCTAAATGATGAGTTGGAGTGGGCCAGGTGCAGCATGGGAAAGAGCACGTGTGAGTGACTGGAGTAGGATGTGGGTGACCGAACATCTCAGTGGAGTCTAGGAGGTTGTGGGGAAGGTGTATTTTGTTTCTTGGCTTTGTATCTGGATGCCATCACTGTGTAGCTCCATGGGACTGATGCCCATATGAGATGATCTGGCCAGCTTGACTGTCCCCTCTGCTCCTGAGCTGCATGGTGTTGCCCACAGGGCTGAGCAATACTGTCTTCAGGTAAATGGTCCCCTGTTACTCTGACAGGTTCCTACTCAGAGCCTTAGGACCTCACCTAAAAATGAGGGAGTGCTGGTCAGCTTAGGCAGCTCCATCAGTGGGAGCTTTGTACCTTGCCAGAAACTTTCCCCTAATAGAGCATTGTTGAAATATATCAACATTTTTTTTATTGAGTACTTACTATGTGTCAGGTACCAAGATATGTGCTTTATTTAAATATTATATTACTCAGTTATAGTTAAATGTTATAGGCATTATTATTACCCCATTTTATAGGTATGGAAGCTAAGGCTAAAAGAATCTGAGTGCTTTGCTCAAGGTCAAAGAGTAGGGAGGTGGTAGGGTTAGGCAATCTGAACCCAGAGTCTCTGCCCTTAACCTGTCTATACTGTTCTTCCCATTCCACCCCATGCCATTACTGAGCATGCTACATGATTTCTGCTTTGGTTTTCTTCAAGAAATGTTAAGTCAAACCATGACCCTCTGAGTGAGAGGTTGAGCATGCCACAATTAATGAAGGTTTGCTTTTTGCACTTATTTATAAAAGAAGCTGATTCTTACCCAAGAACTTGGACAGTGAAAGCTATATAGGTCCTAGCAGATTGGAGAGAGCAAGCTCAGCTTGTGATACTTGGTGGACACCCCACTAATTCAGGGATCTGTATGTGTCCTCCTGGGTGACATGGTAAAGAACAGTCCAGGGAGACCAAGAGGCAAGCAGGAGCCCTCATTGCAGTTAAGACCTTCTAGCTCCACACTCCACTATGGATCCCCACCTAGTCTCTGCAGGGCATCAGGAGGAGTGTTTGTCCTCCTTGGTTCAGGCTGACAAGGCGGGAGGTCATTGCAACTATAGCACCAAGGACAGAAAAGAAGGGATTCCTAGTTCTCTTCCTCCATTGAGGGCTATTCCTTTTGGTGCCAACCCACTGTCCTATGTTTTGGGGCTAACGCTTTTCCTTGCCCCATTACAAGTGACTGAACATATTTTACACTATCATGGGCAGAGTTCACAGGTTACGTTATCTCAGCTTCCTGGAGGCTGTCAAGCAGGAAGAGATGTCCATGAAACCACTGATGCCAGCACAAAGAGGCATCCCCTGCAGCTGCAATGGCCTTCCTGGGTGACTGGGGGGCCTGTGGCAGGCAGCAGGACTAAGGCACATCCTGCAGAGGCAATTTTGAATGGGAGCCCTCTTGGGCTCTCTAACAAATGTATCGATTTCAGAGCCCTGCATAGAATTGGGGCTGAGAAGGGGAGGCCTGCAACACTGTGAAATGGGATAAAGCCTGTTTGGTTCAGGGCGTTCATGTGTGACACCTGCCTATCTGTTACAACAATGCTGTTACACAACTGTCTGGGAATTCCTCGGCATCCTCATGTGTATGATGGTGCCAACCTACCCGAAAGTGGGTGAGCACTGGGAGAGGTATCAGACTGGCTTTTGCAGAACTCCCACATCCACCCAATGATATTCTGGCAGAAACAATAAGCACAAAGCTAGATTGCTGATTTCAGTGAAGCAGTGGCCGAACATCTCTAAGATCTAGATCACTGGGGATATTCTTCTGCCTCTATCACCCTCACAGAAAAACTAAGTAAGTTTCAAATCTCAAGAAAAGATCTCAGATTTCCCTGGAAACTTCCTTCAGTGTTTAAAACTTGTGGGAAAACAACTCAAATGCTTATTAACAGATGACTGGATACAGAATCTACAGAGTCCCTATAATGGACTATTACTCCGCAGTAAGAAAAAGAGACTGTAGATAGATGAACCAATGTGGATGAATTGTGCTAAGTAAAAAGATCTAGGCTCAAAATATTACATGTATATGACCTACTGGAAAAGGCAGCTATTAGGAAGAATAACCCCCATTGCAAGTAGTTTACAATCCCAGGGGGTTTCTCAGTCTCAACAGGGGATGAGGGTGAAATAGCATTGTAAAGAGTTTAAGTTTACACTTCATTTGGAGAAGCTTCACTTTTATCTGCTTTATACATTGTTGTGTTAAAAAACAAAACAAAACTTGTCCTGTGCTTGAAAAAATACATTGCCTATGTTCAGCCTGATGGAACAACATCTAGATTGACAACAAGGAGATAGAAGCCTTCTCCACTCTGCATCCAGCCCAACTAACCTGGGAACTCCTGAGGTGAAGGAATCTGATTAATTTAGCAATCTCTTTCTGTTTGAAAAATGCACACATGCCAGGAACTTCCAATTTTGTATATAGTTGCAGGGAGAATCGTAGACTCCGTGAAACTCCATCCCCAGAGGCCAGGGGTCTCCATTTCAGTGCTTCTGCCTTGGGGAGTAGGAACCATGTATGTTCTTCCTTAATACAATCTCATAGTGAAATCACATTAGTCACTGATTGTTGCATAACAAGCCACCCCAACACTTAATGACTTAACACAGTAACAATTTATTATTTATCTCAATTCTCTGGGTTGGTTGGTCTCAATCAGGTAGCTTTTTGTTCCACGTGGTATTGGCTAGAGTTCCTCATATGACTGCATTAATCTGGGCACTCATCTGGGTGCTCTGCTTGAATGAGAATGTTCCACATGACCTCAGCCACATGTCTGAGGCCTTGGTGTTGATCTGCTAGAGCACCTGAGCTCTCTTCCATTTGGACTGTCTTTTTCTCCAGGTGGACCCTCATTAGTCAGTAATTAAGCCTGATGGTTGACTTGTAAGAAAGAGAAACTGGCAGCTGATAAGCCTCTTAAAGGCTAGGCCCAGAATTGGCAGTGTCACCTTCACCACATTTGACTGGTCAAAGCAAGTCATAAAGCAACTCCAGGTTCAGGGGGGAGAGCATATAGACTATTTCTTTATTGGTGGAGAACTGTACACATAGAGGGAAGGCTGGATTACTAATGGCCATCTTTAAAGACAACCTAACACACTAGGTTCTTGCAAAGTGTGAGAAGACCCATCAGTGTAAAGGGTAACCCCACTGTATCAGCTGGAGCAACGAGCTCCTGGAGCAGAACTTGAGCATTTGCTTTCTGCTTTTCAAAAATTTCTTTACTTTTAATTAATTAATTAATTAATTAATTAATTAATTTTAGAGACAGAGCAAGGGAGAGAGGGAAAAATCTATTTGTTGTTCCACACATTAATGCACCCTTTGGTTGACTCTTTAATGTGCCCTAATTGGAAATCAAACCTACAAGCTTGATGTATTGAGATGATGTTCTAACCCATTGAGCTACTGGGCCAGGGCCAAAAACTTATATTCTAATGACTTTCTTCTCTTGTGTTACTATGAAGGTCATCAGGAGGTAGGTGGTGTGCCTTGTTCCTCAAAGTTTATATTCTTCTCACTCCAGCCTCATTCCTCTGCCAATGTCACAATGCCACATCACCTGTAAACTCCACTGCTCATTTTGAACTTTGTTATATAGTGTATGTTACATTTTTCTCTTCCCAGAAATACACATCTGCTTTCTCTAGACAAATTGTAAGTTCCCCAAGGAAAGGAACCACAATTTCTATTTCAGGAAACTGGTATAGTTCTAAGTGGGAACAACCTGTTACAAAAGAGCAAGTGTTCAAAGGCACCAGACCTTTTCTGACATCCCCTGTCCCCCACAGATAAGGAGGCTAGGCTTTGGCTTCCATGGACACCTGAGGTGAGATAAGCTATCTTACTGTCTACCAAGTTGAATTATGTTTTTATCATCCTTATCTGTTCCTTTTGGTTTCATAAGAAAGCCATTCCCATTGGCTGGGATAGGATATGATAAAAACAAGGTCCCCCAGCCAGTGCTTCTGTGATGCACTGACCCCACCCTCATATGACACTGCAGAGTCTACAGAATCTATTCAAATGTTGTACTCCACCTGAAAAGCCATTTTCATTGTTTCTTCAAATTTCTGTTCCTTGGCTAGAACACTTTCTTATTTCTCATTTCCTTGCCCCAACTCAGCCCATTTTTCCAAAACCCATCTCATGTAGCAGATAGTAGGCTCACTATCCTCCCAAATCTGTAAATTCTCAGGATCATGGTGTCACAGAGCTTGAGAACTAGAAAGCTTTTTTTAACTTCTAGTATAGCCACTTCAAACCCTCCAAGTATGGGGGTCAAGGAGGGCCTCAGCTGCATAAGGATAATGAGTGGGTCCTATAAGTGAAGCTCTGTACTTGCCACTAACATTACAACACAAAGTCTCCCTTACATTCAGTTTTAATTTTGACCTCCCATGTAAAGCATTATGTAGTGAAAAAAAAAAAATTTAAATGGGAAATAAAAATCAAAAAGCCACAGAAATAATCTAACTTCTTTTTATAAATAACAAAATCCAATCTGGAGACCTAGAGTGCACTGCCCACCATTGGATAAGTAGCCAATGGTACCTCAGAACCGGGACTCCCCATCTTGGCTGACCAACATCTCCCATTTCTAGATCAATCTGGATGAAGACAGAATCCAGGCAGGCCTAAGAATGAGAATAAAGGTCTTGATATTGCTTTGTTTTGCTTGAAGAAGTCTTTTTATTTGACGGAGATCCTGCCTCTGCTTTGTAGAGTGTTCTGTGTTGCAGGAGCAGGATTATTGCAGGATTATTATGTGCTGCGGGACTGTCTCTAGAGCCTGCTGGGAGCTTATTTTGCTAACTCAGCTGTTTCTCTGCTTGCCCTGCCTGAATAATGTCAGCTGTGATGTTGTTTCACTCAAGAATCCCCCCTCTTGCTGTTCACTGCCTTAGAGTTTCTTTTGGTCCAGCTAGCAATGTCTTCATCTAAACCCTTTTCTCCTGTTCTCTCCATTCTTGATATCCTGGAGGCTGATGGTGTTTGTCAGGTCTGTCTTTAACTCTGGGGGAAAAACTGGTGGAGCCATCTGTGGTTTTTGGAGAGCATCCCTGCCTGTAATTATTTTTCCCGGAGTCATCCTTGATGAAAGGAAGGCCTGTTGTATTATTACCAGTTGTTGCCTGGGCTTTTCCATCATGGAGTGTGTCTTGTGTGGCAACAATAGCATGATGGGTCTCAGAAAAACAATAGTTGTCTGTCTGTTCTTCACAGGCAATCGAATGAAGAATTTTGTTCCCGGGATGATGCTTGGTTTGATCCCTCCCATCATTTGACTGCAGAGTTCCCCACAATGGGAGTAAAATTTTCATCTTGTGAGCATACCTCATCTCACAAGTCAGGGAGCTGTCAGAAGCTGGGCACACATGGAAAATGGGCACTTTCTTCCCATAAGCAGGAAATCTGCGGCCCAGAATAATGGGCAAAGATGAATTCATCATAAACTCTCTAAAGGTTTAGTAATTTGGGCTAATTATTGTGAAGAACAGTGAGAATTATGAAAAGACTAAGTTATATTAAATTGAAATCAACCATTAGAAGAGTTTGATGTTAACAGAGCACTGGACAGAGAGCTAAAATCCCAAGTTTTAACTCAAACTTCGCCATTAACTTACTGGGTGATTTTAAGCATCATTCTTTCTTTCATTGTGCCTAAATTTCCTCACTTATAAAAAGTGGAAGTTTTAAATAAATTCTCTGCAAGGACGCTCCCACACCCCATATTGTACCATGTGGAATATTTGGTTAGTACCTACCCTGGGCAGGGCAGCACTGTGGGCCCTGCAGCGGACTGACAGAGTGCAGCAGAGCCAGTGTCACTGTTGGGTTTGGGAGACCCACCTGCCACTGCCTACAGTTCAGGCATAAACAGTTATGCACCAGGCTAACAGGTCATTGCCAACAGGAATGGGCTTGATTTAAATAAAAATAAATAATCAGAACATTAATTGCTGAAATGCAAATGCTTGTTTATAAAGTGCTTAGGTTTCTCATTAGAAGGTTGAGCAATCCTCTGCAATTGCTGTTGTCCTTTTGAGCCATTTAGCTCATGTTTTTTCTGCAAGGCTGATATTATCGCTGTTTATGATGTATGTTTTGCCTCTTCTAATAAATATGAGGCATCCTTAAAAAGAAATCATATATAAACCATAAAAATTTATATTAAAAAATACAGAAAGCAGTTATTAGTGGCAGAAATAGGCTTTCCAAATCCTGGGATGAGTCTGTTTCTGCCCCTGATTTCCAGGTGAACTGTACTTCTCTCACTCTCAAAGCACAAAGGTGGCCCTGAAGAACACAGAGTCCAGGCCACATGAGTCAGGGACTTGTGCAAGGCTCAGTGAGAAGCGGATTTCTTCTGTTACAAACAAGTGGGAAGATAGACACGTGGACAAATTCTTAGGATGCAATCAATGTACTTGGTGTACATTTCTCAGTGACCTCCAAATTACTTTGACTGTGTATGTCCATCAGAAAAATATTTGGGATATGTACTACTACAAGGTGTATATTCATTGATATATAAATTATATCTATAAACTACTGTACTAAGATATGTATACATAATGAAACATACACAAAAAATTAAAATGTTAGAGATAAAAATAAATAGCTGTAACATTTTTCTTCCCTGTTTCTAATGATGTGGCTTTATTTAGAAGGAATGTTAAGTAGAACAACTGTTGTTTACATGTTAATAAGTGACTGAATGCTTATAAAGTGATTCAAAAAATGTCTTTACTTGCAATTGCGCTTACTCTTATAAATTATTTAGCAAAGATATTTTTTAAAATAAACTATTTTTGGGGTGGGGGACAACTTTAGATTTATAGCAAACTGCAAACATGGTACAAACAGTTAACATACACTGTTCACCCAGCTTCCCTTAATGCTAACATCTAGCAAATGTGTTTTCTTATAGTCTCTTAGCACCTTGAGTACCTCTTGGGAAGTCTGCACCCAAGAGCTCTTTGGGTATCATTAATTTTTTCTATAGTCTATTTTTCCAAGTAAACAATGAACTGAAGTATACAATACATGCAGCAAAATGTGCAAGTCTTAAGTCCCTGTGGCAGAGTAAATCCCTGGGAGTGCACTTCCAGAAGACAGGGAAAGCTTCACGGGGCTCTTTGTTCCCCTTAGACAGTGGTCCCCAGGAGCCCTGAAGGCAAGGCACCAGCCTTCTCATTCACAGCTGGACCTTCAGAAAAAAAGTCCAGCACAGAAAAGGCACTTCATAAATACTTAACTGACTGAGTAACTGACTGAGAAAACAAAATTTTCTCCAAGTCTCTTAGAAAGTAGAAAAGGGCTATAAATAATTTTTTCCTATTACATGTTTAAATAAAAAAACAGGGCTTTTTTTTTAGTTGCAGAAAAGAAGTGGAAACCAATAAAATGTTGCCATACATGTAGGGAATTGCAAGTTAGCTGGCACTGTAGTTCTGACTTCCTCTAGAACTCCGGTTTGGAGTTCTGCGTAATTGGGTGTCCAGCAGAGGCTCCTGGCTGGCCCGCCTCTTCATCGGGCTTAGGTGCCCACATGACTAGCATATGTTTTTTCTGTCAGGGCTTAGATTACACGTGGAAGACTTTCCTGGCTCTCACTAGCCTCTCTCTCTTCTGAACTCACCACAGAACCTTTCATCTGCATTGAGTGTTCTGTAATGACATTGTCTTCCACCTCCCCATGGGACTGGTTGTTTAGTGAGAGAGGCTGTGCTGAGTGACCTCATTTTGTGTGTACGATTCTTGCATGATCAACTAGACAATGAGCTCCTTGGGTACAGGCGAGGTCTTCTCATCTCCTCTTTCTTGAGATGTCATGGCATAGTGGTACAGGTATTGATCAACTTATGACCTATGAAACTTATGACCATTCGACTTTACTACCACAATCACTAGCCACGACTGCTCCGTGTCTGGAGCAGTTTTTGTATGCACCTGTATTTTGTAATTTTGTATGTTTTGCAAATATTAAACCAGTTGTACTGGTAATGCTGTGTTTTACTTAAACCTGACAAATGTAAAAATAAGAAACAAAATGGTGTAGAGATGATACAAATGGCATAAAATGAACAAAGAAGATTATAATATATAACAATAATGAAAGAAAATTATGATAAAATATGACTTAAAGATTTTTATAACATCATTTCACAGTACTGTACATATAGCCTACTCAACTTACTACCAAATCGTGTTTCGACCAGTCTGTTGGAACCAACTGTGATCGTAAGTCGAGCACTAGCTGTATAAAATTAAGGTGCTGGAGGTCTGGGTCACCATACAGCTCTTATCCAGGGAGATGCTATAGTGAGGCATCATTTGCTGGTCATTCAACAACTCTCAACACATAGACTTTGAACCTCTATTGCCTGCAAGGCACTGAGTTGTGTGTGACTGTGTGTGTGTGTGTGTTGGGGTGGTCAGGGGGGCTGCTCTGTAAGTCAACATGTGAGCAGAGACCTGAATGAATGAAGGTATGAACCACAGAGAAGTCTGTGAAAGAGCAGTCAGAGTAGAAGAACAGCCTGTGCAAACACCCTCGGGTGAGAAAGCTGGTGCTGGACCATTAACACCTTCCTGAGATTTGCACATTCAGAATTGTTTCAGTCAACTTGCCAGGGGACTTCAGAGTCCTTCATCTCTTTGCACTTTGGAGTCTTTGCCACCCCATTAGGTGAGTCAATTGGACCAGATTTCCAAGCTAACATTTTTGTGACTTTATGGAAAAACTATTATGTATGGAAAAAACACATTTTCTCTCTCCTAGTTGAGACGGGCCCTCTTCTGTCACATACTTCATTTCCCCACTCCCACCCCAACCCACATATACTACAAACATATACAAACACATTCGCACACACTCCAGTTATCTTTAGAGTGGTGCTAAGCAACCTTTTGTGAGTATGTATAGCGCAGTTGTGGGTTCATGGTTATGCATGGTCAATTGCTCATGTGGTCCAGGTAGAATAAGGCCAGTGTCACTGTTCACTTGCCTCCAACACACCTACTGAGCGTCCTGAGGTCTCTAAGTTAGAAATTCCTAATGTGGTCACCTCCCATGGTGTTATTCCTTAAGAATGCCTCTTTCCAAGATTGCCTGAGCATCAGCTAGACAGAGACACCTGGTAGAGTGGCTCTTACTTCATTGTCCTCCCCCCCTCCCCCCCAGTGTTCTAGAAGCCACCAAGTATCTCAGATTTTTCAAATGCCACATTTTGCATCACTATTCTCAGGTATGACGTTTTTAATTTGGAATTCTCTGTTCATTTGGATTGAAATAGAAAATGTGGTTTTGATTTCTTTACACTCAGGTCATGAAATGATAATTTAGCAGTCCGTAGGCAAACAAGAGGACCTTATCCCTTTTTCCCCTGAAAATGTTTGGGAGCTTCTGTTTCCCAACACAGGGGCTTGCCCTTCACTGACTCTGCACTGACTCACATCCCACAAGGCATGGTCCCAAAGGGACTGGGAAGCCTTGGCTGGCAGGGACTTTTGGAGTGATGTCTTGGCACACATGTCCTGCCTCCCTGGATCAATCTATAAGACTAATCTTGGGACAAGAGTAAAGGGCAACCAAAGATGGCAGCCATTTTTTTTATGTTTCCTAGAACTACTGGGGTATCTATTATCTTGCATATAGTGGGGTGTATTCAAATGTCTGTTTTCCAGGATGTCTGAAGCTAAATTACTGTTCTCTTCTTTATGCAGCTCTATTGAACTAGCGTCACATCCTCAAACTCCCAAAAGAAACAGGCTATTCCCCAACTAAACCAAGCCTACCCAATGTCTTCCCTCCATTTTGATCTCAGGGTAGACGAGTCCAATATTCTCTCCATTTGACTCTTGATATTGTATCTCTCTAACAACTTTGGAGCTCTTTCTCAGGTCAAATTTTCTCTTCTTTTAAGATAGTAATTCTTAACCATTCAGGGGCCCTGGATTCCCTAGGCCAGTGTTTTTCAACTCCCAATCTGCCAGAAATTTTGTATTGGCCCATGAAAGAGTTAACCACCCTGATGTTATATAAATATTATAGGAGTCTATAATCATTGGGTCATAATTTTCATACAGTGTGAGGGTGGTGAACTCTTCCGTAGACCAGCATGAAATTTTTGGTGGACTGGTACCGGTCTGCAGACTAACAGCTAGAAAACACTGCCCTAGACCATCTCTTTCATAAAATTGCCCCCATATAAAATTTTACAATTTTATGAGGTATGTGGATTTATCAAATCTTATTTGTGGACCTTGAATTCTATATTAAACACCCCTACATTTTGCTTTTTATTTCTTTATCTGTTTATAGACCCCAGTCAGGCCACAGAAAAAAATAGTCATGTGTGGGTTCCTTATTGCCTACCTTTCCACAGCTGGTGCTGTCCAGTCATACTGAAGCTTTAATAAATTACAACCCACTGGGGGGATTAAAACAAAACACATTTATTACCTTTTTATGGTTCTGGGGTTAGAAGTCTTAAAACCAAGGTGTTATAGGGCTGTGTTTCATTTTGGATGCCTTAGGGAGAATCTGTTTTGTTGCCTGTTTTTCAGCTTTGAGGAGTCATCTGCATTCTTTGGCTCATGGCCCCTTCCTCCATCTTCAAAGGCAGCAGCATAACATTTCAAATTTCTCCTTCACCCTCTGCTTCCCTGGTTACATCTCCTTCTCGACTTACTCTCCTGCCTCTATTTCCTTTCAAAGGATGCTTGTGGACATTGGGCTCACTGAGATAATGTAGGATAATCTCCATCTTAAGATCCTTAATTAATCACATGTGCAAAATCACTTTTATCATGTAAGATAAAAAATTCACAGGGACTACAATGTGGATTTCTTTGAGGAACATTGTTTTATCTACCACACTATCTTTAAGTCTTACTTGCCTGGAACTCTTTCCAGACCCCTCAGTATTCAGAACAAGGGAGGCTGACCTACTCTCTCCTATACCCAGGACCCATTTTCTAAGTATATCAGTAGGTGAGGCCAGCATTCGATCAGTAAGATGCCCACTCATGATGAGCAGCATGCATTTCCTCTCAGAAGCTATGCACTCAGTGGGGTGGGGGAAAGGGAAGAAATTGGTCATTTTGTACTTACCTTCTATCAGAACTCTTATTGATGAGAACCATTGCTTGGGGCCCCATCCAGGGAAAGAAGCTGGAGGGAGAAAGCTGTTATAATTCAACAATTCTTTCCCACAGCAACTCTGTTTTCCTTTGCATTATTTTTATGTTCTTTTTTCTACCTAATTCAGTGGTGCCAGGACCAGGGCTGTAACTGTGGGTGCCAGAAACAGAGATGATCCCTAACAATAAACTGTAAGTATAACTAAACCTTTCTAGCAGAATCATGGCTTAATGGGGTGGATTGTGATTCACTCCATCTGACAAAGTTAGTGTTGAATGAAGCTCTATTGCTTAGTGGATGAGATCGTCCACTAGTTGAGTCTATGTAACTCTATTTATGGAGAGTGAGCTGAGTGGGAATTACTTGCTAGTCTGGTAGTGAAGCTGGCAATCTAGACCAATGTAGTAGCCAAGCCCACGCAAAGGTGGAAAAGTGTGGGTAAAATCAATGGCAAGTGGAGAGAAGGAGGAATGGTAACCAAGGGAAATGAGTGAACAAATACGGCTTATGCAATAAGGGGAACCTGTTATTACAACAGCACCTCAATAGAAGCTATAAAGAAAAGATAGTATCTTCTTTTAGCTCACTTCAGATTTCCTGAAAGGGTTAAGGCAGGCCATGCCAAGAGCACTCCTAATTTTGGAATTTGGTGAGGCTGAATGAAAGTCTACATACCTGAGTGGCATTGCTCTTGAAAACATTTTGTTCTTATGATATGGTAAACAATTGATAGGCCAATTGCTAATGACTGAGAAAGACTTTAATAATGCACCAGTATCTTTTGACTGATTTTCCAGTTACATTTATTGCCATACTGTGATACAGTATTAAACACTGTTGTTGTTATTAAGATTCAATACACTATGTGAACAAGTCTTATGATAATACTGATATTGATTGATAATCAAATGTACTGGCAGCCTGAGTTCAATCTTCCTCAGGATATAATACTGATAGAAGATGACTAGCCCAAGGAAAAGCTGGATTTAGCACTTCATCAGCTAATTCCAATGACAAATAGTTCTGCACAAGTTCTCTGTAAGGTACAAATAGTGGTAAAACAAGAAAGCAAATTAGTACAAAACTATAAAATGTTTGCAACAGTTTTATAGAATAAATGAGTTGTTGCTTTAGATACATCCCTACTTCATACTGGCTCCTCCAAATGTTAGACATATTCATACTGAAAATATGGATGTATCTTTGATATAAATGCTATATATACCAAATGTAGATGCTTAGACAAATATGATTATTTTACTGTAAGAGAGTCTTGGTCAAAGGTCAAGAGAGGCCTCTTCCCCAAAAGAGATCTGTTCTTTGCCCTCAGCATCTGGGAGGTGTTCTCTAAGCCCTTGGCATATCTGAACAAACTGTGATTTATAATGGGGGCTTTGGATTATGTGGTATCCAGTTGATCTCTGGAAGTGTTGGAAACTAAAGTCAGCATGCAGTTCATCACATTATCAACTATATTTACTTGATCAAGCCCCAACAAAAACTCTGAACACCGAGGCTCAGTAGGACTTCCCTGGTTGGCAGTTATTTAGTGTGTTATGACATATCATCATCAGAAGAAGTTATGAATGTCCTTGGGTCCACTGGCAGAGGATAACTGAAAACTCACATGTAAAACTCTCCTGGACTCTGCCCATGCACTCCTCCTCCCTTAGTTGATGGTAATCTGTATTCTTGCATTATAACTAACCATAACTATGAATGAAACACCTTTCAGTGAGTTCTGTGAGTACTGTTAGTGAAATACTGAAACCAAGGGTAGTCTTGGAGAGCCCAGAACTTGTGACTGGTGTTAAAAATGTTAAGGTCTTGGGGACTCCTTCACTTGTAGGTACACTCCAATCTCCCCTACCCCCCCGAAACTGACCTATTCTGAATGCCATTGCTCAGACTCTGCTCTCAGCCAAGGCTAGCGTCATGGGTGATGGAAGACCTCTTGTCTGAGGTCAGCTACTGAAATTTTACAAAGGCTTTGGTGACTCCAACCTAAAAGAGAGATTGAAGGTAGGGCAATTTGGCTACGCTTGGTGATTTGACTTCATTTCGCCATGAATGATGCAGCATCCTGGGGATTTATTTGATGATAGGTGGACAGTTGCCAATTTGAACAAAGACAGGCTGGACCCAAGCATGCTATTAATAGAACAAAACATTATCCAAGTTTCTCATTTCACTTGGTTAGCTTTTAAAACACATTTGCACATTAAATAGGGCAAATTGGCTTGCTCAGATACTTGTAGACAATGCTAAATGTGCCCTGACAGTAAAAATGGTAGCAGCTATCATCTGAATGGACTCACCGTGTGCTAGTCACTGAACACAGGGCTCCCTCATCTAAGCCTTCAGCAATCCTGTTAGGGTGCCTTTCTCAGCCTTCTTTCCTAGGAGAAGAATGGAGTCAGGGGGAGCTTCAGTAACTTGCTCAGATGCCAGTTTCAGAGCTGGCGCCCTTAGTCACTCTGTCTCTGTTCTTCATTACATTGTGCTACCTTGTCTCTTATGTTTCAGTTGGAGAGATGACACTTAACCAGAACAGAGAGAGGATACCAGGTGTTGATAGGTACTTAACCTCTCTGCATTAAAATGAAGAAAACAAATACTTATTAATTGACTGACGTGAGAAAGCATAGTTTCTACCCCCAAGGGGAGGGAGGTCAAGCTGGGGTGGGGATAGTGGGAAAGTTTAATCCCTTCTAATCTTAGGAAAGATTATTAACTCTATTTCACACGTGATGTAACATTAACTTCAGGTTACAAACCCCTGCTCTAACTCAAGGTATGTTATAAGCTGAATTGTGTCCCCTAAGACTCATTTGTGGAAGACCTTTCTCCCAGTCACCTTAGAATGTGACTGTATTTGGAGGTTGGGTCTTAAAGAGATTAAGTTAAGGTTAAATGAGGTTATTAGAGTGGACCCTAATTCAACATGATATGTCCTTGTCAGAAGAGGAAATCTGGACACAGACACAGAAAGAGGGAAGACCATGATGGTACAGGGAGAAGACAGCCATGACAAGCTAAGGAGAGAGGCCTCTGAAGAAACCAACCTTCCTGCCTCCCCCAAAACTTGCTATTAGATGTCCAGCCTCCAGAACTATGAGGAAATAAATTTCTGTTGTTTAAGCCTCCTGGTTTGTGGTACTTTGTTATGTAGCACTAGCAAAAAAATGAAAGGTCCAATGAAGGTTCATCCCCAGGTGTGACAAAGACATGAGAAAGCCTTGGCCGGCCCTGTCTCTGTTCCATGGAAAAGATCAGCCAGTGATGTGAGAGGCCCCCAACAGGAGCCAGATGAGTGATGTGTGCAATGATTCCAGGTGATAGAAGGAAATAGTGAGCACGGGTGAGGGTAGGAAAGTCCTCCTGAATGCGGGGAGTTCTGAGCTGGCTAGATAAAATTAAAAAAGACACAGATGGGCAGAGGGGAAGGAGGAGGCTATTCCAGGCTACAGAGCAGTGGACTGTGCTGGATCCCAGAACCGCCATTCCCTTTGTCTGGATGGACATTGGGCCAGCCAAGTGCACATGTGGACACAGCACTGAGAAATGTTGGCTCCTGACTGAGCATCAGGAGATGGTCTGTAAATTAAGGGTTGCTTTTATAGACAACTTCTTCCCCTGAAGTCCCAGAATATGACCAAGAACAAAGAAGGTTGCATTTTCTTATATTTATTGAGGTCCAGAGTGAGAGAAGGAGGGACCAGGATGCACTAGCAGAGGAAGGACAGTTAACCCTGGAATCCCGGCTCATGGAGAAAGAAAGCTGACAACAGGGTTGAATACAGAGCATGGGAACAAGTGAGGGGAGGGGTTCCAACCAAGCCTGACACACAATGTATCAAATATAATAAGTCCTGGGAGGCCAATCAAATCCCCTGTCACCCCAACCCCACACTATGCCAAATAGTAAAAGCAGATGTTTTGCACACTGGTAACAACTCAGAAGTCTTTCTTGTGATTGGCAAGAGAAGGGGGTGGCTGCTGAGAAGGGGGGAGAAAGAGAATTTTGGGAATGGTCCAAATACTAGTGCACCAGAAACCTTACCCTCCAACAATAGAAAAAGAGGGATTCAGCTTAGCTTGGGCAAGGAGAGATCTATTGTAACATGGAAGGAATTCAAATGTGATAGAACAAAGAGACATTTCAAATTGCTGTGATTTATCCAGCCCCATTGCCTGACCCATTTCTTTCAAATACCAAGCTGACAGGGCCAATTGCAATGCTTCATGGTAGGGAGGGTGGGGCAAAAGAAGTCCCCCTGTATGCCTTTGGAAATTTAGTCTCTCCATGCTTCATTCTGAGCCTTTGGCCTTCCTCTCTGTGGCAGAAAACCCTGCCCCACTGCAACTTCCAGTACATTCCTGGCGGGAGTCATCACCAGGGGTAGCACAAGCTCTCCTAAGTTTCCATGGAACTGCCTTCAGCCTAAGGGCAGCATTCACAGAGAGGCCCACATCCATTCCATCCTGAGACCTTGCAGGGCTATAGATGCTGACACGTGTGCACTGTTCAAGGTCTTGGAGGTACAAGAGAGTGTAGGGCTCTGCAAAGAGCTAGAATGGGTGTCTGATGGTTTGAGTCTAAGCTTCAGGCAATTCAGTAATCCTCTTTGCTTTGTTTTCCTGATTTTAACAATGGGAAGGACATTAATATGAGTTCTAGTCCCTTTTTATTTTCTTTTAGGTATAACATACCAAAAGCTACCTTTCTAGTATATACAGCTTGAAGAATTTGGAGAGAAATTTTAAAACCATCATCACAATCTGTTACATAAACATATTCATCACCTTCTTTCCTTATTATGTTATTATCATTTTTATTCTGTGATAAGAACATTCATCGTTAAGATCTAGTCTCTTCACATATTTTAAGCATACAATTGAGTAGGACTATTATTAACTACAGGTATTATGTAGTAGATCTCTAGTACTTATTCATCTTGCATAACTGAAACTTTGCATCCTTTGCTAAGGTCTCCCCTGTTTCCTCCTCCCCCAGTCCATGGTAACTCTCTGTTTCTGTGAGTGTACTATTTCATATTCCTCATAGGCTTGGTATCAAAGCAGTATTTGTCCTTCTGTATTTGGCTTATCTCATTTAGCGTGTCTCTAAATTCACCCATGGTGTTGTAAATGGCAAGATTTTTTTCTTTTTTAGTTATTTTAATTTTTTTTTGGTTAGCATTAACATTATGCCTTTTTACATCTGCTCACTTTTAATCTATATGTTCTTTTATTGAAACTGGGCTTGCCTGTTGAATCTTCTATTTAGTCTGATGACTGTTTTTCAGTTGAAGTCTTTAGAACATTTAGTCATTTAATATATGAATAGCATTGGCTATAAATTTACCCTCTTGTTCTTTGGTTTTCATTTGTCCCATTGGCTTTTCTTCCACATTTCTTCTTTTACAGCATTTTTTATCGAGTTTTAAAAAATAATTCTATTTTTTTCTTTATTTCAGAATACATTTTATTTATCTTTTCCTTTCTCTTAAATTTATTGGGGTGGCACTGGTTAACAAAATTATATAGATTTCAGGTGCACAATTATTTTTTTTTCCTTTTTACTCTGAATAATATTCTATTATTTGTCCATAGCACATTTTCTTTATCCATTCATCTGTTAATGGACACTTACATTGCTTCCACGTCTTAGCTAGTATGAATAATACCGCAATGTACACATTATATCTGCAGGAGTGCAGATATCTCTTCGAGGTCCTAATTTCATTTTTTTGAATATATCTTCAGAAGTGACATTGCTAGGTCCAGAGGTAGATTTAATGGCAGGCACATCAGGTGCATGCCCTGGGCCCTGACTTCTGAAGGACCCCGCAAAACCCCATCTTTACATTTCTTTCTAATGACACCAAGTTTGCTTTCATATGTGCAATTTTAGCATTAATAGTACCTAATAATTTTTATTTATTTATGATTAATGTGTATTTTTGTTTTTCGTCTCTCTCTTTCTTTTGTATCTTTCTGAAGTGAGAAGCAGGGAGGGAAAAAGACAGACTCTCGCATATGCCCAACTGGAATCCACCAGCAAGCCCACTAGGAGGCGATGCTCTGCCCATCTGGGGCATTGGTCCATTGCAACCAGAGCCATTCTAGTGCCTGAGGCAGACACCATGGAGTCATCCTCAGAGCCTGGGCCAACTTTTCTCTAATGGAGCCTTGGCTGTGGGAGGAGAAGAGAGAGATAGAGAGAAAAGGGGGAAGGGTGGAGAAGCACATGGGTGCTTTTCTTGTGTGCCTTGGCCAGGAGTCAAACCCAGACATCCACACGCCAGGCTGATGCTCTACCACTGAACCAACCAGCCAGGGCCTCTCTCTCTCTCTCTCTCTCTCTCTCTCTCTTTTAAGGGGCTAATATTTTTTTCTGTGCCCGGGGCCTTAACCAACCTTAATCCACCCCTGGCTGGGTCATATGGTTGTTGTACTCTAATTTCTTTTTCAGGAGCTTCCAGACTGTTTTCTATAATGGCTGCACCAATTTATATTCTCACCAACAATGTACTAGAGTTCTTTTTTCTCACTAACATTTGTTATCTTTTGATTTTTTTATAATAACTATCCTAACAGATGTGTGGTAAGAGCTCATTGAGGTTTTGATTTGCACTTCCCTGACAGTTATTGATGGCAAGCACCTTTTCATATATTTGCTGCTCATTTGTATGTCTTCTCTGGAGAAATGTCTTCTTAATTCCTTTGCAGAGTTCAGTGTACTTTAAAGGGTTGCTCATTCACTCATTCCGCCCACACATACTATGGTGTTTGCTGGGGTACAGCAGGAAGCACCATAGCATCCCTGTCACATAAGTTTATCTCTAGGGGTGTGAGCTGTGGGTAAAACTATGATGAGTGAACAAATGTATCGCTTGGTTAAGATGAGGACAGAACAAGGTTGTGATACTAGAAGGTCTCTGAGCAGATTTGGGGCATAATTGTGCAAGTGGATGGTGCTATTCTGTCATCATGAAAGAGCAATTTGAGGAGGAAACATTCTGAGTCCTGATGGGAAGAAATGAACTTGACCACTTTCTAATGGTGAGGAAGGACAGGCATGAACAAGATAATTATACCAGGTTTGTTATGGAATCTATTGTGATGGCATTTTATTGAAACAGTCTGAAGGTATGCAAGGCAGTTCAGCTTCAAGGGCATTGTTACTATTCATGCTCCACTCAGGCTCCCATGCAGGTGTATGATACCAAGTCTGGCATTGAGAGCTGGCTCAAATCTCAAGCTTGTCATTCTTATTGATTAGAAGGGAAGGGACACATTTTGGTTGTCTTCCAAGCTAATACAAAACAATAATTTAGACTTTAATATAGTTTCACCGAATCCTCACCTTAACCCAATGAGATAGATATTAGTATACCACTTTATGCATGAGCAATATTCAATAATTTGTCTAGAAGTATGCAGTTACTTAGTGGTAGAATTGATATGTGAATTCTAAAGCCCTTGAGTGCTCCTCTTAATAAAATCCTCCCTGATATGAAGTAATGAGACTTAGAATTGAACAATGGTCCAAGGGACATGTGTTTGGCCTTAGTTTAAATCCTTATTGTCACTCTCTTATACCTACTTCCTAACTGTTCATTCAACCACCAGTCTCTATTTTATTTACCACACATCCTTAACACAAATGTCAGAGCTACTGATCTAGAAAAGGAATCTGGTCCATTACTTTACTTTGAAAAAATTGCTATTGACTGTGTTGTCCTCATAAAGTGAACATTTCTCAAGGAAAGCCTGTTCCTTTAAGCCTCCTCACCTTTCCTGCTGATGTTTCCTACTTATGGGCTGCCTTCTCCCTTTCCTTTTCTGGGCTAACTCCACTTGTACTTTAAGATCCATTGCAAGTGTTTTCTTTCCAAGCAAAAGTCTTCTCAGTGTCACCAAGTTTAGTTATTGTTTTGTATATGTGTGTGTGTGGTTCTCTAATGCTTCATTTATAATTTCATGACATATTTGTCATGGAATAGCATATTCATTTGTATACTCATTTTTCATACTAGACTATAACTCCTTTGGGCAAGAATCTTATTTTATTCCAAGGTTTTGTTGTGAGAAAACAATAGCCACAATAACATCAATATCAATAATATTCCTTATAATTGTTGGAGTTTTGATGGAAAACCAACAAAACAGCAGCTGCATATGATTTTGATAGAGTACATAATAACATTAAAAGAATGTTTTAGGAACTTTCAACATGGATATATTTTCCATTTGACTGCTCATCAGGATGGGTGTGCTCTGTGTGGTAACTGTAGCTGAAAGTGTGCCAGTCCATAGAAAGAGATACCTTTTGAAATCCAAAGTTGAAATAGCTGCTCTTAGACATCAGAGATTTCCATAGATGTGTTTAACTAATAGATGTTTATACAAAACAATGAAAAAGTTTGGTTATCAGGAGGCATATTGAAATTTAAACATACCCCTCAGGAATCAGGCTTTTGGTTGAAAACCCCACTTTCTTACTGGGTACCTCCCTTTCAAAAGATTCCTCCCTGGGAGCCCCTCTGTGCACAAGGTCTGACCCGGCTCCTGCCCAGGAGTGTCCTGGGACATGTTTATGTGGTACAAGCAAAGGAAAAGCAGAGAAACGCATTCCTGTCTGTTGCTCAGAATATAAATCTGTCACAGGAGCCCTCCAAAGACAATTTGGCCAAGGAGTAATGAAGTGAGGGAATCTGTAGGTGACTAGGGATGACACAGTAAACTCCAAATAATTCAATATGATTAGGGAATTAGCAAGGACGGAGGCACGGTGGTGAGAAGAGACGCGTAAATTTCCTCCGGCCTAAATGAGCTGTGGGGCCAGCCCATGCAGGGGAGGGAAGCAGCCATTCTGGGAAGCAGGCTCAGGTTTTCAAGGCAATTCATCTCTAGACAAATCCAAGGGGTTGGCCTTTGAAGATGAAGTCAGCATTGACAAAGACAGGAATCGACAGGATCACAGAGCTCTGTCTTCAGACTGACTGGGCAGGCTGGTGAGGCTGCCTCCCAGAGACTGTGCAGGTAGAGGGGAAGGGGTCTCCTGGGGCTGCAGTTTGACTCCAGGCACCACACCGGGAGTGAATCCAGGAACTCCCTTCCCACCTCAGACACAACAACCTTTCCATAATAGGGCTTATTTCTTCTTGGAACCAAATCACCAAAAATATCATTGGTCATATTTATAATGTTAATAATGATGCTTCAAAGACATTTTTTTAGACTAGTGTTTCATACATAATTATCTCATTTGAACTTCACAGCAACCCAGTAAATAGGTAGGAAGATATAGTAGGCACTGACTCTAAAACTTTCCTAAATTGTATTTTTATTTTCTTTCTGAAATATATCCCATGTTCATCAAATAAACTTCAGAAAACACAGGTGTGTGTTAAGAAAAAAATTTTCAATGACTTGTTACACCCTCATAAAGCTATGAATACTTTCATTTTGTATACAGTTTTAAATTCCTATCCCTGGTCTGTTGGCTCAGTGATAGAGGGCCGACCTGGTGTATGGAAGTCCCAGGTTCTATTCCTGTCAGGGCACACAGAAGAGGTGACCATCTGCTTCTCTACCCCACCCACTCCTCTTTTCCTTCTCTCCCCCTCCCTCTCTCTCTTCCTCACTCGCTGCCATGGCTCAACTAATTCAAGCACATCAGACAAGGCACTGAGGATGGCTCTGTGGAGCCTCCACCTCAGGCACTAAAAATAGCTTGGTTGTGAGCATGACCACAGACAGGCAGAGCATTGGCTCCAGGTGGGGGCTGCCAGGTGGATCCTGGTCAGGGAGCATGTAGGAATATGTCTCTACCTCCTTCCTCTCATTAAAAACAAACAAACAAACAAAATAACAGCACCACCACCACCCCAAAAAAATAAAAACCAATGCCTTGCCAACATTTCTTCTGGAGAAACTAATGGCAGAAGAAAGGGAGCCTGTATCTCTTGGGAATGTGCGGTATGGGGTACATAAAATTTCACTGAAGTCTCTAAACCTAAGAAGAATCTCAACCCAACCTAGACCAAATGGAAATCTAGATTTCTCTTTCACCTCTAAGATGCCCTTACCACCTACCCAAATGCTCAGGCCTTAACCCTAGGAGTAGCCTTCATTACTCTCTTTCCCTCATACTCCACTTCTTTTTTTTCCTTTTTTCTTTTTTTTTACAGAGACAGAGAGAGAGAGTCAGAGAGAGGGTTAGATGGGAACAGACAGACAGGAACGAAGAGAGATGAGAAGCATCAATCATCAGTTTTTTGTTGCTTTTGCGACACCTTAGTTGTTCATTGGTTGCTTTCTCATATGTGCCTTGACCGCGGGCCTTCAGCAGACTGAGTAACCCCTTGCTGGAGCCAGCGACCTTAGGTTTAAGCTGGTGAGCTTTTGCTTGAACCAGATGAGCCTGCGCTCAAGCTGGCAACCTCGGGGTCTTGAACCTGGGTCCTTCCGCAACCCAGTCCAATGCTCTATCCATTGCACCACCGCCTGGTCAGGCTCCACTTCTAATCCATTAGTAAGAATGGTCAGTTCTCATCCAAAATATATCCTGGACCTGACCACCTTACTTCTCACTGTCTCTAGGACCATAACCTTAATCTAAGCCACCATATTAGTTTACTACAGCTGCCATAACAAAGCACCACAGACTGGGTGGCTTAAGCAACAAAAATGTATATTGCCTTACAGTTCTGTAGGCTAAAAGTCTGAGATCAAGGTATTGATAGAGTGGGTTTCTTCTGAGGCCTTTCTCCTTGTCATGCAGATAGCTCTCTTTTCCCATGTCTTTACATGGTCTTCTTTCTGTACATATCTATGTTCTGATCTCCTTTTCTCTCAAGGACACCAGTCACATTGGATTATGATCTGCTCTAATGACCTCATTTAACCTTAATTGCCTCTTTAAAGATCCTATCTCCAAATATGGTCACATTCTGCAGTTAGAGCTTTATAATATGGATTTTGATGGAACACAACTTCCTCCATAATAGCTAACATGATTCTTTAAAAAGCTGGCACACATCTTCTGAATATCCACTACAGGGGTGCGGAGGTCAAAGAACATTGCTGTGCTCTCCACAGCACCCATGTCAATGGCACCAATGACAATGACAAGATCCTGTTGTAACTCTGTGCTATGCTTGGGGTTACGGACACTGTGGAGCTTGGAAACAGAAATCTAATTGCTTTACAGTCTTCTGTTCTGTAGGCAAAATAGCACCATTTCCTTTAACTTTTCTTCAAAATCACATCAGCATAATTTCCTCAAATAGACCCCATGGCCATCTTCAGTGCCCATGCTATCTAACCACACCACTGGGTATACCCACCCTCAGAGACACAGAGCCAACTGCAGCCCCACCAATTCTAACCAAACGTGCCAAAAGGAATTCCTAAGATTGGTTGAATGCTTAAATCTCTAGGCAGTCCTTCAAGACTTTGCCACTGATTATGTTTGCAGACCAATCAGCAAAATGCAGAACGAGATTATCTTGTTGGTGGTTTGGATGAGGAAAAGCACATTCTTTACTGTGTAGATGAAAGTTGAGAAAACAGTGGAGTAGGGTGCTTCCCATCAGAATTCTCTGGATCCTGTAATTAGGGATACCTGGGACTTTGGAAATGTTAGACATAAATGAACAAATGCAAGCATTTTATGAAGTGACGGGGGCAGCATCTTACATTTTTCTAGTTATTTAACAAAACATATAGCAAAATAATCAAGGTGGTTGCCCTTTTATGTTACTAGAGCAACTGTTGATAAAAACAGGCTGTCTGTGACAAGACAAGTTGCTAGTGTTTTGTTTTCAAGGATCAAGGTAGAAGCGACCTAACTTAGACTCCTGATCAGAACAACCAAGACTCTCATTTTGAAATACCATGAGACTCTCTTCCAAAGGTAAAGCGTATTGGTTCCCCTCTGTCTGGGAATTTGACTTAAAAAAGGCTGTTGAAAAAGTGTCTGCACCCTTGAGATTGTCCTTAATAAAAAGATCTCAAATAAACAAGCAAACAAATAAAATACTGAAAACCATCTATTTGAATCAAAGGCATATGCACATGCATATATTTATTGTACAGGGTGGGGCAAAAGTAAGTTTATAGTAGTGAGTATGCAAAATAACAGAGTTCATTCTTGCATTATTATTTATTAATTACTGTATTATTTTCCATATGAACAACTGTAAACCTACTTCTACCAAACCCTATACTTGATCCTATTTGTCCTGTATTCTACTTGTATTCATTAGTACATGTGTGCGCCTGTATTCACACATACATGCCTGCATGAATCTACATATAAGATATAAAATGTATTAGCCTGTGGAAGGAGGGTGTATGGAAGGCAGCCTTAGCAGACCAGTGAAGCTGGCAGGGTTGATTCTTTGCCAAGCCCTCAACTCACTCTCTATGTTCTGTCTCTACTCTCCAACACCCAACCAGGTAGGAAGTAGACTAACAATAACTATGAGCCTCTTTGGGGTTTCCATGGGAACATGATTTTCTTGTGTCTTTACATTTGCCATGTACATGTAAGAAAACTGAAATGAGATGAGTAATCAGAAATTTTATAGGTTGGGATTTAAGCATAGAAATGTGTGTGCCCAGGACTGGGTAAGGCAGTGCAGTATATATACTCACAGCTAGGGGAGAGGTGGAAGCTCTCCAGGCCACAGCCTCCTTGGCACAGGGACCGTGCTTTCCTCTGCTCCTCTCTACTGTCCTCTTGGCATCCTTCCGAGGTGTTGTCACATTACAGCTAAGGAAGCTCCAGCGCAGACAGGCTAGAGTCTTGCTAAAGCTACACAACTAATAAATGTCTGGAAAGTTGGGACTGGAACCCAGGCCTGTCTGTACCCCCTGTCCCACTGGGAATGATGGGGCAGAGGAGGTGGAAGGAACTGGAAAGCTTGCTTGGGAGGAAGGATCATGAGGCTCTCAGGTGACATGAAAAGTACAGGCCTCCTCCCTAAGTCTAAGACAGAAGTAGAACCAAGAGTAGACTCAGATTCAGCTCTCAAAACTTAACCCTGCTCTATGTCAGTACTGATGTCAAGCTCTGGGCTATCAGGAAAAAAATCACTGTCCTTGAACTGCTGTGAGAAGATAGACAGGTGGTCGTGTGCTCCTCAATTCTCATACAAGCCCTGCAAGGGAATGAGCCTGATTCTTGTGCCTGGGCTTTCCAGGAACACATGGGATAGATGATATTCTTGAAGCCACACTTCACCAAACAAGTAGGCTCTTGATAAATAGAGAGAGAAAGGAGGGACATTCTAGGGGGCAGGAACAGTAGGAGCAAGGCACTGAAGCAGGAGATGGGACAGGATACGTAGAAAGACTGAGTGATTGGGCCTGATTAGCAAGTAGGTTCTCCTCAGAGAAATGCCAGCCCTGAACCTGAACATCTAGCCTGAAGTTGAACTTTGGAGGAGCTTTGAACACCAAGCTTCCTTAAGTAAGAGGTGTATTGTTTTAGGCAAACTTGAAAAAGGAACACCTAGATCTATATAAAGATATTCACTGTTGACTGCAGCTCTTTAAGATGTTGTGGATAAGGTGATTGTTGTTGAAGTTCAAGATTTGTTACTAGGAAACAATTCCAACCTTCTTCCCACTCATGTTACTCTCTGAGACAGCCCCAGTTACTGCACTTTCAAACACGAGCCTGAGATTAGAAGTGTCCCAAAAGGATCTGAAAGAATCTCAGACCATTGAGGATTGTCAGCTGAGTGAGGTGACAACTGGGCCAGAATGGGAAGGAGAATTTTGGGTATCAAATGCCACAGGAATGCCCTGTGAATCCCAGCCCATGTGGCATTAGCCAGATGTGAGGGGAGCAAGGGGAATGATACTCTAATGCAGTGGTTCTTAACCTTTTTTGAGGTACCAAACCCACCAGTTTCATATGCGCATTCACCAAACCCTTCTTTAGTGGTAAATAAAATATGATTTTTCCCCCAAATTCAAGACATAGGTATATGTTTTTTTACTGGTACACAAAATAAGCTGTGCATAAATATCACCTTGCTCAAAGAACAAAACCAACAAAGTGCATGAACTCACAACAAATTACGGTATTACTTTATTCTGGCCTCCGTGGCAGAGGCTTCTCCGAACCTCTGAGACCAACTCATCAAACCCCTAGGGTTCGATAGAACCCAGGTTAAGAACCACTGCTCTAATGTGTTCCTTTTGATGACTTTCTTATCCTGCATATTTATGGAGAAACAAGCACTAACATGTTTTGGCATCTTTTCAAATATTTGACTCGATTGCAAAAAGAATTGAAACAAAACTCTTAATTGCTTCGTTAACTTCTTCAGTCAGAAAAGAATTAAAGTTGTTAGAATTATTATTATTTTTTACCATCACCCTCCAACCCAACTCTAGTGTTTTTCAAATAGTTGAAGAAAGACAATTGCTGGTCTTTAAATTGAAGTGCATGGAAGACTGTCTTAGGAGAAACAGCATTTAAGAGGTGAAAGATTACTATATATTTAAGTGTTTGAGCCCATCCATCTTTGAGGGCAGGAGTCTTTAATCAGGACCAATGATTAGAGGGATAATGTCAAGATAAAATCATATGCATTCTAGTATTTAAAAAAATTATCTGCCTTAAATCACTAATGGTAGCTTAAATTATTAGCACAGAGATCATTCTCAAGGTCTAATAGGCTATTGCTGGTTCCTCTCTTGGCAGGCCTTGGGCACGGGGTTCACCTTTATAATTTCACCTTCTGCTTGGAGTCAGTCTGTGTCTCCACAGGTACATCGTTTTGAAAGTAATCCACTAAACTCGCCCTTAGAAGTGGCTGTTACCAAGCGATTCTGTGTTGGTTGTTTTCAAGATAACCAGTGGGTTGACTGGAGTCAGAAGGTGCAGTGACAATATAATTCCCTTTTGGAAATTCTTATTTGCTGGGACATTGCTCATATATTTGCATACTTTACATGTTAGTGTCTGTGAGCCCCTGCTGCTTACAAAGTGCTTCCTCATTCTTGCATTCATTAGTTCAATGAACATTTGTTGAGAGCTGATAATGTAGCAGAGGTCCCCAAACTATGGCCCACGGGCCAAATTGCAGCCACCTGAGGCTATCTATCTGACCCCCGCCACACTTCTGGAAGGGGCACCTCTTTCATTGGTGGTCAGTGTATGGAGTACGGTATGTGGCGACTCTCCAACGGTCTGAGGGACAGAGAACTGGCCCCTTGTGTAAAAGTTTGGGGACCCCTGAAGAGGATCTCTACTAGAGGCTGGGATACATACCCAAATGAGAGACACAATGCCTTCCTAATGAAGCTTCCGGTGCAAGCATTTATTCATCCATCCTTCGTTCCTACATCCCATAAATGTTTACTGGGTATCTATTATGAATGCTTTTGACCCTGGTGCTGGGTCTTTCAGGAGAGCAAACTGGAAAGCGATTGCATTGCTGCATTCTGGAAGGAGATGATGAAGATGGATTATATAACATGTCAGGTGTTGATGAGAACTATGAGAAAAAGATTAAACTGGGGACACAGGATTTTTTAATCCAAGGATGACATTCCTTATTACTTTTTGGTGAGATTAGCAGCCCCATTCTAGGAACATGAATAGCAAGGCGCAGGACACCCACACAGTGCCTGGTCCTGTAGGAGCTGCACTGGGGGGAGCAGCCCCTGTGCTCCCCCGTCTTAGCTCTCCACATGGCACACACCTCCCACTGCACTCTGCTTCTTGCTAGTTGGCATTGTGCCAAAGGGGGGAGATATGTCTATTAAACTAGTTTTAGTTTAAAAACTATCTCAAACCTTCAGTAATTTCCCCAGACCTTGACATTATTTCCAAGGGTTTTGTTTATTTGTTTTTCGAGGAAGGGTGACTTAAAAGTGTCACTTCTGCTCTTGATTTCAGTGTTCTTTCCTCTCCTCCAGAAGGGAAACAGCAATATAAATAAAGCTTCAAAGAACCAAAATTGATTAATTGGGAATGACCTTAGAGTTGTTTGATCTGCATCAGAGGCCTGGGCCTGTCACTCTGTCTGTGTGACCCATTTCTCTCCTTCCCTCCTTTCTGTCCTTTTCCAGACTCTCCCATTTCTCTAAGTCAAAGTAGCAATGCCCCTGCCCACCTCCCAGGGTTGAGGTGATGATCACACAAAAATACCTACAAGAGTCCTTCATGAACACACTCCTTGGGTGAATGCCCATCAGGAAGAAAATAGTCATCGGGTTTAGTGGTAAGAGTGCACACTCTGGACTTTGGGGGTCTGGGAGGGACCTGGCTGAAGTACTGACTGTCCCAAGCCTGTTTGCTCCAGTCTCTGTGGAGCTGGGAAGAGTGGACAGCCTCCTGGCTGGGAGATGGGTACAGCAATGCCTGCATTGTGAGACAGAGGCTGGATGAGGTGGCGAGCTCTGTGCCAGCCCATGTTTTCTGAACGTCAAGCATTTACAGCATTTACAAGCACCTTCACAGCATTGGCCTAATCAGCACTTGAAACAGTTTCATTTACACTTGTATTTTAGCCATCTCTAAACAATAAGGGCCATGAAATCAAAGGTTTTAGTTTGTGCATGCTTAATATGCATTAGAATTACTATATAACCATAAAAATACATAAGTTTTGAAATTCTCTTGAGTACCCCTAGTGAGGGGCCATGAGACAGTTGTCCAGTGAGCACATCAGAAGTCTCTTTCCCAGCCCTTCTTTCATGGGCTTCACTGTGCAGTACACACTTTTATGGGGCTTTCAAGTCTTACACTGTCTTTTCCATAGATGTCATTTCACTTGCTCCTTCTAATATTCACAGCTGAGCATAAGGCTGAAATTATTGGTTCTACTTTGTGACCAAAAACCAAAAAAAAGACAAAGGAAATACTTTTCCCAGAGTCATGCTGCCTGTTTGGGTGGGAGCCAGGAGGAGAACCCAGGGCTCTATCATCCCAACCTGAAGTGCCTTCCTCCATTGCCTGGGCTTTCCTCACTCATCTCAGGACCTGGGGCCACCCACCCACTGCTGATTCCTCCCCTCTAGACCTGGCCAAGGCCTTGGAAAGCTGTCTGGACCCTTATAGCTCAGTTGTAAATACTGGGGAGGGCTCTCTTATCTCAGAGTCACTTCTCACTCACCCAGCTGCCAGCAGCCTAAATAGCCATCAATTTGCAGATTGCAAATCAGTGCTAAACGGGAGATACGGGAGATACGTGAGCCTAAACTGGAGCCCAGACGGCATCACCCCTGCCTGGAGCCCTGCAGAGAGAACTTTAGGGCTAAGCCAAGTCAAGAGCCACCTTGATTAGAGGGATGCTCTGGGCCCAGACACATTGCCTTGCTTCTTATGAAGAAAGGCCACAGGGAAGGAGCCAGAGGCTGCAGATGCAGGCCGCCAAGCCCCAGTCTGAGTCACAATGAGGGAGAGGAGAGGGGAAGCCCAGTCCTACCCTTGATGGTTTGCCCTCCTGAACACATGGACCCTGCATCCAGAGAATCCTGCAAAGGTGGATGCAGACATCAGTGCCAAAGATTTGAAGCTGCTTGAGATTCATTCTCCAGCAGGGGGTTCCTGTTTGCCCCTGCTCTGCCAAACAACTCTCAACCACCAAATCAACTGGGAAACGCCACCTCCTTGCTGGGGCCGGAAAAGGCTGATTACAAACTAATTAAAAGCAAGTTTTTCTATTTATCCTGGAATTGGCTAAAATACAAAACAAAGCCTATAAAGACTTCCATGATAAGACCCCTGCCCTGACCCTCCCAGCTGCCACCTGGAATATTTCTGCCACCCCAGCTTCATGGTCTCCCAGACAGGCTGATGTTGTCAGCGGCTGGTCTCCGTACCTTTTTTCTTATTCAAACCTCATTGCTACTCACCTCTTAAGACCCCACCCCTTCACCTGTTCATTGATTCAGTCAGCCCAAACATAAACAGAGAGATGAAAGAAAGCTCTGGGGTCAGCTGGCCAGAAGAGGACAGCACCTGTGACTATTCTCTGGTGCCCTAGCAGGGCCAGCTCTCAGAGAGACCAGCATAACCGGGCCTGAAGTCACACTGAATGCCCTCTCTCCCCTGGCAGCTGTCACTTGTGTCCACTTGATCCCACAGTTAGCCTTGGGATCTGCTCTCTCTTTCTGGCTTACCCAGCTGAATCCTGCTGAGTGTTTAAGGTCCAACCTTTCCAGGAGGCCCCCATATTACCAGGCTTACTTGGTGCTGACAATTACTGTAAAATGCCTGTTTATACCCTGCCCTTATTAGCTTTTTCATACATTCCTGTTTTTCTTTCCAAATAGACTCTGAGTTCCCCAATGGGCCCTCATCTTCTGCTCTCTTTGTTTACCGCCCTCATCCCATGCTCTGACTCCCAGCATCCAGCCCCAAGAGGTCCAGAGGGCAGGATCAACCATGTCTTCTAGATGGTCTACTCACTCTCGGGGGAGGGGGGCGTCCCATTTGTTAATACACATGCCTCAGTGCCCATATTTTGTCAAAGGAAGAGATGCCATTCAGCAACAACATTTTTAAGCCATTTAAAATGATTCAAGTTATTCCCATAGCATCCAGGAATATTTCCCTCAGGATCTCAAAAGTACTACAATGGTAAATACAAATAATGATTTTCCTTCATTCGTTTCTCCAATGCCCTTGTCCTGTTCAATGGCTCTTCCTTGAAGATCGACTGAAGGGGACACCGAGGGGTTAATTTTAGCTAGGTTGAGAAAGGAAGAGGCCAGGCACAGCATGAACTGGGTGGAAGATATGAGAATTCTAGAACTGGGGCATTGTGGGTGGGTGGAAGGAGGTGCCAGGTGGATTTCAGAGAGGTAGGTCTCCTTTTTCATTGACACCTGTATCACGACCACAGACAATTCTGGATGGCTAGACAACTTAAAATCCTTTCTTATCTTACATGGCTCTTCCATTCTTGTCAGCAATTACTGCTGATGGCAGAGCATGCATGTGTCTTGGCAAAATGGAGCCTCCTGAAGGGGTGAGGGTTTTGAGTTGCATGCCCCAATACGACTTTGATGGACTCAGACACATTTCTCAAGCTTGGTGAACCTTTGCCCAGGCTGGAAATCTTCCCTGGGCAGCAGAAAACATCTGAGACCTCCAGGCACCCAATGGGGTGGTTTGGCTTTACTCATCTCCAGATCTCAGTGGATAGACCCAAAAAGAGTATGTGGGAGGCAGAGCTGGGGTTCTGTCACCAAGGCCATAAGTATAACTATGAGCACCTTAATTTAGAGAATGAGAACCCAGTTTACAGCCTTGTTGGGCAGAGGCGGATTTAATGGCGGGCACACCAGGCACGCGCCCTGAGCCCCGACTTCTGAAGGGCCCGCAAAACCCCAAATTTACACTTTTTTCTAATGTAAGGCATCCAATATTTTCTTCTGTGCCCTGGGCTTCAACCAACCCTAATCTGCTTCTTTTGTTGGGGCTAGGTTGTGCCCAGCACAAGCATCCCTGCGCTGAGGAGACAGACAGGAGTGGGCCTGAGCAGTACCACTGGGATGGGTCGGCCCTGGACAGATGGGTGTGGGCCTGTGCGGTACCACTGGAATGGGTCGGTACTGGGCTGCGTCTTTAAAAGATGTCACAAAGTGTCTGTAATTAAGTGGCCTTGGAAGAGAGATCTGGAAGAAAGAGCATAATGGAATTAACTTAGGGGTCAGAACTGCAGGAACCTATGCCCGAGTCAGGGTGAGGCAGGGCAGTCTGATCGTTAGCAGCATCAAGGCTGGGCACGTACTCTTGCCACTGTGTTTTGTGTGCCTGGAGCAGCACAGTGATGAATGTGGGCTCCAACAGACCCAGCTGTGGGATGGGCTCGGGCACCTGACTCCACACCCAGGACCTAGCCTACACCTCACCTATATGGCCACAAAGAATGATATGTGTGATCTCTGAGTTAAAGAGTGAGTGTCAGAGAAGCACTGCCTCTGTCCTAGACTAGGATGCCCTGTTAAGCCTCTCGGGGGCCTAATTAGAGACATGTGATAGAATGATTCCCTATCCCAGTCTTTGGGTCCAGATGCCTCAGAAGATTTGTGCCAACGGAACCCTCTTTACAGGCCAAGAATGCAGCTGTTGTTCAGTATGTGTTATGTGTCAGGGCACCGTGCCATTTTTTGGGTTCCAAATGTCACTATAAACATAGTCTTACATCCTAATGAATGAGAGAGAGAGAGAGAGAGAGAGAGAGAGAGAGACCTCTATGTATTTGGGCTTTGAACTTACATGTGTACAAGGTTCTGAAGTGATGCAGAGTATGTTTCAAGGATGGGCAGAGAGGAGCAACTAATGTCTATGCAGGGTTTTGAAGGATGAACAGCAGTTCTCCCAGCAGTTAGGGGAAAGAATATATAACAAAATGAAACAATAGCTTATGCAAAAGTACAGAGGCACTAAGTTCCCTAGTGTGTTTAGGGGATTGGAGGTCAAGTGACAAAGCACTCCTTCTGTGGTGAGGATTTTGGACTCAAACCTGCAGGTGATAGGGAGCCAGTGTTATTCAGGATGTTTACACAGTCCTGCAGATAACAAGAATAGCTTGAAACAAGGGAGCATTCCTAAGAACACTGAGAGACCAGAAGTGATCTGGGTCAGCAGCCAGGAAGGGCCAACTTCTTGCCTACCTTGCCAATTAATGATCAAGACAGTTATTTCTCCTCTAGGTCTTTCCTGCCACATCAGTTGAATCTGGTCTCAAATATACTTGTAGGGATTTTGTAAGGAGGGCGTCAATGAAAGATAATGGAAAACATATATACTACAAATGCTAGATGAAGCCATTCCCCTATAATTCTGGAGGACTTAAGAAGGATAGCAAACCTATGGGCTCCAAGTGCCCACCCTGCCACCAGGAAGGTTTAGGCCCACAGCTTCTCAACATGTGTCGTGGGAAATGGAGAGCTCCATCAGCTGTTTGTGGATGTGCCAAATTGCTTCGGCTTGGGTGTCAGACTGTCTGGTGCCCTCCCCAGTTGGGAAAAGGATTTGTTGGGGCTTTGAGTCTGAGTGGTAACTTCTCCCTTCCCAGAGCTCACCTTCCAACAAGGCTCCAAGGAGTCACAACAGATCTTAGCTTGGAAACCAGATCCACCTGTCCTGGACTGGCTCACCTCTGGGAGGCTCCGATGACGGTGACAGGCAAACTGGTCATTGATAGACAGGTCCCCAGGCCAGCTTGGGATGCCTTCTTGGGGTAAATTGGCAGTGCTTTCTGCTTTGGGGAGTGCGTGGGAATGTGCTGTTCTTGTATAAACAGGCAGGCATGCATAAACTGGGGCGGGGGGAAAGGGGACTCAGAAGTAAGTGCCCAGAATACAGTGGAAAATGCCAAGGGCCTCAAAGAAGAACAGGCCCTGCTTCTTTGGTATGCCAGACTTGCACCATCCAGAAGTTGTCTTCTAGTAGCAATTGTATTCAGCTTTAGACAGGTTTTGCAGACTCAGTTTGGTCACCAACATGCTGTGTGACCACAGGGCACTCAACTTTCTTTCTCAAGATCTTGGTCTCCTCATCTGTAAAATGAGACTAGATAATTCCAGATATTTCTGGCACCAACAGCGTGGTGAAAGAGAAAGAGCTTGGGCACTGAAATGGGTGGATGGGAGTGAAGTCAGCTCTGTGGCCACCTCACTGTGTGGTCTGGAGGAAGCTCTAACACAGAGCCTGGCATTGTGAAGCTTCCCTGTAACAGTAAGCATGAATATTCTTTCCTTAGGCATAGCCATGTTTCTGTGCATCCAGAGCAATATGCAACACAAGCACATCTTTGGGACAGCTTCAGGTCAACACACTACAAGGAACACAAGTATTAGGATGTGCTGAGCTTGCAGGTCAGTTTTACCTTCGGAAAGAGCCAGGGGCCTCTTAACTGGCCCCTGCCCAGTCCCATAACAGGTCACTGAATTCAGCCATGATTTCTCCTGGCAAGCAGGAGCTGTCCCTGAGGCCCTAAGGCAGGGGCCGGTGGGCTGGCGTCAACCCACTTGGGACCAGGGAGCAAGCCACTCAGATCCTGTTTTGAAATAAGACTGACAATGATTCAGAGAGCCTATGGCTGAAAGCATCAGCCCAGAGGCTCCTGGGTGGGGCTCAGGAGAACCTTCTGTCCCTGGGTGGTGGGGACACCCTTGGATCCAACACAATAGATTTCTGGTGGATCCTTTCAAGTCAGGAGCCCAAGCGTCCCCAAGGAGTAGCTGTCATGACGAGGCATGTGCCCGGCTCCAGATCTGGGCTTTATTTAAAACAGATAAGGCAAACAGTGGTCGTCCTTTTGGACACGGACTCTGCTTACTTTCTTCTATATTCTCTGGGCTGCTCTGATATTAGGAATCCTGGAGAAGAAATAGTACCAAACAGAAGAAACAACAATACCAATATCTGGCAACAGTAGAGCAATGCAGGCACACATTCCCATAACGACACACACTGTAACTGCTAACAGCAGTGTGCAGAAAGGGTTTGCCATAAGACCTAAATGTGCGTCATAATGTTGAATAACAACTGAAATGTGCACCTGGCTGCAAATAAGCAAACTATAGGCTTAGGAACGTCAATCCTGAAGGAAATACCACTTCACTCCAGGTGGTCCTGACTGGCTCTCTACTTTGATGCATTTTCAAATGTTCTACAGGGTGCAGGTAGCATTTTAAAATGAAAAGTATATATATATATATTTTTTTTTTCCCCAAGCAAATTTTCCTTCCCTCATATTGAGCAAGCAAGCTAAGGGCTTTCTCTGCAAGTTTAAACCATGCAGCAGCTTGGTCATTTCACATGGTGGCAGGGAGGTTCTGAACCATGCAAATGCAGAAGAGCCAGGGGACAAAGATCTCACATCCACCAGGAAACCCTGAGTGGCACACACATGCCTTTCTTTCTTGGCACCTCCGTGGCCAGCACAGATATCAACCACGGAAACAAAAATAATAAAAGCACACACATTAAGAAAACAAATTAAAGCTGACCAGGTGGTGGCGCAGTGGATAGAGCATCGGACTGGGATGCGGAAGGACCCAGGTTCGAGACCCCAAGGTCGCCAGCTTGAGCATGGGCTCATCTGGTTTGAGCAAAAGCTCACCAAGGTCGCTGGCTCCAGCAAGGGGTTGTTCGGTCTGCTGAAGGCCCGCGGTCAAGGCACATGTGAGAAAGCAATCAATGAACAAGTAAGGTGTCGCAACGGCAACGAAAAACTGATGATTGATGCTTCTCATATCTCTTCATTCCTGTCTGTCCCCATCTATCCCTCTCTCTGACTCTCTCTCTGTCTCTGTAAAATACAAACAAACAAAAACAACAACTAAAAACAAATTAACATGACATGTTGCTTTTTACAAACCTACAGAGTTTTAAAAATATTCTTTCAAAGAGATTCTAGTCCTACAGAAAGAGTCCTTTTGACGGGTAGTACATTTATTCCCATGCTGCTATGATGGCACAGGAAAGTCTCCATCTCCTCTTTGGAACTGTCCTGGGATCCAGGGTGCAGGCTCGCGGATGTGGTCAGTGCTGCCAACTCCACCTTTGCAGATGGATTGTGATTTTCCAAGAGCAGTTTGAAAACTCTGTCCTGAAACTGGGCAATTGCTTTGGGAAACATTTTTTGGGTGAAAGTACAATGTGAGTGGAAAGACCAGAGACTGAAATGAACTTGACCGGCTATAAAGATGCTGCCAACAAGGCAAGAACCGAAATCCCCCGGGGTTGCTGCTTCAGAATACCATATTTCCCCATGTATGAGATGCTCCCATGTATAAGATGCACCTTAACTTTGGGACCTGAAATTTAGAAAACAAGGTATTACATAAAGTTATTGAACTCAGGTTTTATTCATCATAAAATTCATACAACTCCTCATCACTGTCAAAACTTCCATCCGTTAGCTCGTCCTCATCTGTGTCTGATGATGAGTCACTGTATTCATGTATTGCCTTGTCCTTAGTTCCATCTATGGCATTTGAAATGCCACACTTCTACAACCACTGTATAAGACGCATCTAATTTTTAAACCCCAAATTTTTCGGAAAAGGGTGCATCTTATAGATGGGGAAATATGGTAACTGCACTGCTTCCGCGGGGGACCCTTCTGGGGACCAACTCATTATCATGTATTATTTTGAATATGTTTGTAGAAAAAAAATTAAACCTTTAAATATTGATGGTGAGCTTATCCCCATGCAAGTTCAAAGCAGAAAATAGGGAAAAGGCAGTTCAGCATGGTCCTGCCTTCAGGGAGCTCACTACATCTGTTTCTGCCATTTCATCTTGCACCCGTTGATTTTTCGGTCCACTCATTTTAATACTGGTGTCCAGAGGAGGCACAGGAAATGGCCCATGCCCAGCACATCAACATTTTTATAATGAGCGGGGAAGGGACCCGAGGGCAAAAGGTCAACTTTTGGACAAGAGGAAGATGAATCTCTTCTCTCTGTCCCTCTGCTGCCTGAATCACCTGAAGCAGACAGACCTGGACTTTGTTACAGGTAAATAATTACAGTTGTATCTGCCATAAATATCTTGCTGAAGGGGCCATTGCAAAAATTGAGATTGTATCTCCGAGCAACTGTCAAATGGCCAGAATAAATTCAGAGGGCTTGAAATACTGATGTACATTTTCTGTCATACATATCTCTCAGTCTAGACTTTCAGGCTGCATCTTGACAGAACACCTAGGATGGCTGAGAAATTAAGGAGTCAGGAACAAAAAAATTACATAGTGTTGGTGTTCTGTGGTTTGTGTCTTCTTTATCTGTGGTCTCGGCAAACAGGAAGTCCATGTGACTTGGGGGGCTTGGGCAGAGATGTTAAAGGCACCGATCCCCAGGAATTTTAAAAAAACCAAGGAGGTAATAAATCTCAGACCAAAATGGAAAGCCTGAAGAGGTCAGTGAGCTACAGCCAACCTAATATCTGTACTTCTCAGGGCCGCAATAAATCTGACACTACTACTTCTTGGCTCAGCTGGCTCCTGTGCAGCCGGCAGATCAAAGCCTCTCCCAGTATCATTGGCAATCACCTGTTTCTCATTGGGCCTGGTAGATGAGGCAGGCGGGATGGGGGTGAGGGGTATGGTAAGGATGTCTCCTCCTTCTCAGCACCATCTGGGGGCCATATTGAAACACCCTGCAGCCTGGGGTTTAGGAAAAGGGTTTTGGGGGGAACTGGCAGGCACTGCCCCAAACTGGAAGAAGTAAAGGAACAGCTGTGAAAAGGAGTCACTATGAAGCCGATGAGTTTCTGTCTGGGGACGCTGTCTTGTTGGCGTCAGAAGGGAGAAAGGGAGGCAGGAGGGCTGTTCCTCGGGCTTTGTGAATTTGATCGGAAGAGGTCTCCTACTTGTCGTTTCCAATGTGGCTGGACCTTTGTCTCACACATTTCCCCCAAATTATTATTTTTTTTCAAAAATACCTATCAATTGCCCATTTACTATCTAATTACTTGTGCCCCAAACTATGCCAGCCAGACATCTTACTCGCCTTATCACTACTGTCCTAACAACCCTGCAAAAGAGATATTAATTAGTATTCTCTTCCTTCAGATAGGGAAACTGAGGCTCAGGGTGATTAAACATGTTGGTGAGGGTCATGCAACTAGTGGGTTGTAGAGTCAGGATTTGAATCAAAACTTCTGAGACTAAAATTTCCATGCAGTTATCATCCTGCCTCAATAAATCTACTGTGATCAGAGCACCACTAAATCCTGCAAAAGATGTAAAAATAAACCAGGAGAGTATCCTCATTTAAAAAAAATAATAGTCTGAAAGTTGAGATCTGACATATTTATAAATAATAGTAATACAAAATAGAGTGTGATAAATGCCTTGAGAGAGGTACCCATAAAAGATAAAAGACTTGGGAGGAGGCAGTCATTGTTTCTGGGTAATGTGGGCACTTACTGGGTTCTGGGGCATCAGGTGGATTTAGGCCTCAAGCTCTAAAGGGAAAGGAAATTGTGGCAGAGATAATGGCTGCTCAGAGGTGCTGGCCAACAAAGCATGGAGTACATTTGGGAGACTTCAGGTAGCTGAGTTTGGAAATAAAACCACCTTAAGAAGAGTATTGGGGCACGTACTTGGAAAAGCCTGTAGTTTAAGTATGTGGATGTCCTCCAATGCTGGATAAAAGAGTTTGGACGACTTATTTTTTCCTGTAACCAACAGAAAATTATTGGAGATTTTTGAGCATGATTTTAAAAGGTGTGTGTGTGTGTGTGTCTGTGTGTGTGTGTCTTTGTGTGTGTGTCAGTGTGGAGGATAAATGGGAGAATAGAGAAAGGAGGCTGAGAAACAAGACAGGAGGCTATAATCTGGCTTCTGTGGATCCCGACCTTGAAGACTGTTTGAATTCTAGACATTGTTTGGCTTTGTTGTTGGGGGAAGATCAATTTCCTAGTGTCCATCAATGAATGTGTGAAGTCCTAAGCCTCTTGCATCGGTTACTTTGAATCATTCTCTAGAGCTGAGCAGGCGGCCCAGTGACAACTAGGATGTAGAAAGTGAGACGTTGCTCTTGGTTTTCTCCAGCACTTCTTCCAGGGTACAGGTCCTGTTGTTTCCAAAACAACACCAACTCATCCTCCTTGAGGACATAGAATTTCTCTCCCATAAGTGGTTGATGCTTTGGAGAGAAAAGCATAGATTCTGTGGAAAACAGACAGGGCTGGAGTCAGGAGCTCAGATTCCAGGTTCTATGCTTAGCTCTAAACTTCTGTTTAACTTTGGACAAAGTACCTTACACTTTAGATTCACTTTCTTCATCTCTCAAACATGGAGAAAAGAATTGCTGGTGTACCCAAGGCTGGGCTGGATTATATACTGCAGGATACACAGCATATTCACTTTCAGACTGGGTCCTAAAAGCTTCACATTGCTTTGAAGATGTTTCACAGACTCCCCACAGATAAGCACACTCTGACCACATCCCCTTTATCAATTGTATCAATACCTATTGGGCTTCTGCTGCACATAAGTAATAAAATCATTAATGACTATTTAAACTACCAGTGATGTACAAGGAGATTCAACCAGAAATCAGGAGATTTAAAAAAATCCCAGGAGCTACCTAAAGAGTTGTGAGATCTTCTGCAAGCCATTTATCCTCACCTTGAGCCTCTGCTTCTTCATCTGTTATAGGCTTGGTTTTGAATAGATGATCAGTGTCTCTTTCAGTGATGAGGCTATATTTCTCCATTACATGGGGATCATAGGAATATAAATAAAATGCATCGTGACAGTGCTTTAACCAATACTTAGAAAGCAAAGCCCTGTGTCACATCTGCTGTGCAGACTGGGATACAGAAAGTCAGGCCTTGGGACCATCAAGACAGGCACAAACCCAAACCAAAAAGCATGCCATTTGCTTACACCTGAGCCCTCACTCACAGCTTACCAGTTCTTAGTTTATACACAATGATGATATGCTTAGTTCTTTGGTAGTGTAGCCTACAGCAGAAAGCCCTGTAGCAGGAAAGGGACAGCTAGAGACAGGTACTTACGAAGTAGCACAGAGTAACAGCCTGATACCAAGTTGCTACCAGAAATGAAAAAGCTGAGAGCCATTAAGGAGCTGGAACAAGAATTCAAAAGCACTTGAAGACAGGAAGTATTAACCATAGGGGCAAATATTTTTACACAATCTAGTTCTATCTATCTTCCTCCATGGCAGCAGTTAAGATCATGTGAAATCTAGGAGAATCCAAGATAGTTAAGAAATTGGCTTCTGAGTTAGAGTTGATGAATTAGCAAAGGAACAGAGCAAGGAATATGCCAGATACAGCCCATCTGTCAAATCTGAGGTCTGAGGGTAAAACTGACTTAATAAAAACAGGAAGTGAAAGACACACACAGAGCCGATGGGTGTCATATTAATAAGATTGTTCAAGTGGTTCAATTAGACACACTAATTGATGTTCTAGTAATGAACCCGAGTTATTATGATAAAAATATATTATGATGCATAGCACTGCTGAAGGAAGCATGGACATGCATAACCTGGGACACTTTCTGACAAACAGATGGAATTTGGGAAAGGTGGGTTTGGAAGATTAAGCTTTGGTTCTTGAAGGGTTAAGTCTGAGTTATCTGGACATCTTCTCTGAGTTTCCCCAAGTTTCAAGCCCTCCCATGACCCATCTCCTTCCTCTAGGGCCCACGGGATCCCAGCCCGTGGGCCCTAGAGGTGTATGAAGGCAGGGTGTTCCCGGTGGGCCTTGGTGGACCCATGCTCAGAATGACCAGGCTACCTGTGGGAAAATTCAGTGCTGTCAGGCACTCTGTCCATTCCTGTTTTGTGCTGCCTTGGGAAGTTACACAGAGAGGAAGCATTACTGAAAACCCCAGCTTCCTTGTGCCAGACAGTAGTCCTTGCTCCCCTCCCTACCATCTCACCACTTGGATTTGGTGGCCGGGATGGTGGTGGGTTGGTGGGGATGAGCAGGACACTGGGCCTGGGAGCGTTCATGAAGCCCACGGCAACTTCAGGTTGGATTCCTCTTCCCCATGGTTCTCCTTTCCTCAGCCCCATGCCTGTGAGAACAGAAAGGCATCCAGACCTTGTAGAGGAGAAAGCCCCGAAACCCTGTCACAGACGCAGCATCAGCGTCCGGCGCCCTGTATGCAGTGGGAAGGGAACAGTTTGGCCGATGTTGCTGCGTTAGCACGCAGGGTTAAATGTGATCAAAGTCTAAATCTGAGGTCTGCCTCACCCCTTATTCCTCCAGACCCCTGGGAGAGCAGGACGCTTGCCACAGGGCAAAGGGGAAGGAAACTAAAATGTGTCCAGCTCTGTGCTAAGCCCTTTACCTGCATTTGTTCTGAGTCTTGATGATGGCACTCTGAGGGAAGGCATTGCTAGACCCATTTCATAGACAGTGGAACTGAACCTCTGAACGGTCAAGCAGGCTTCAGGAGGTAACAGGTGAGGGTTTCAAATCAGATGTGTCCATTGCTGCCCAATTCTCTGCTTCCTTTGCTTTGCGGGCTGCCAAGCGGATGGAGGGTGAGTCTTGCTGAATAAAAGACTTCTCTCCAAGATGCTTGAGAAACAAACCCCATCCCGAACCAGCAGTCACAGTGTCTCCTGTGAACTTGTTAGAGATGCAAATTCTTGGGACCCATTCCAGATCTAGCCAATCAGAAACCCTGGGGGTAAGTTCAGCAATTTGTGTTTTAATGAGCCTCCTGGCTCATCCTGATTGCAGCTAAAGTTTCAGAATTACTGCTCTAAGGCTTTGCCACTCAGATTGTGGTCCCAGGATCAGCAGCAAGGCATCACTATGGAACTTGAGAGAAATGCAGAATCTCATTGTGGTTGAATGGCTCAGTAGATAAAGCATTGACTCAGTATGCCAGAGGTTGTGGGTCAACTCCCACATCAGGGCACATATGAGAAGCAGTCAATGAGTACATAATTAAATGGAACAATTAAGTGAAACAACAATTTGATGCTTTTCTTTCTCCTTTCACCCCCACTCTCTTCCTTACTCTCTCTCCTTCCTTCTCTCTCTCTTTCACAAGTCAATGAAAAAGTTAAAAAATTTTTTTTAAGAAATGCAGAATCTCAGGCTCCCTCCTGGACCACAAAATCCAAGTCTGAATTTCAACAGGATTTCAGAGATTTGAGGACATGTCAATGTGGGAGAAGTACCTGGCTGGCTCTGTTGGTTAAAACTATTGCTGGATTCATACTCTAGTCTGTGAGCTCAATGGTTATCAGTGTCCTGGGAAGCCCCAGGAATGGACTGGCACCATCCCAGATGGGGCACACATATAGGAGTCGGAAGGAAGATTGGGCTGGACTCTGTCAGGCCAGGCCAGTCCACTGTTCTGATGCTTTGCTTATTGGAAGCTAGAGCCCCTGGAAGGTCTTTGGAAGAGATGGCATTCCCCGAAGGACAAGGATGTAAAAGCTTTCTTTGTTACTGGACTGATGAATACGTACTAGCTGCTGGACTGTCTGAGAAGGATTCTCTATGTCTGGGCTCAGCGGTAATGAGTGCTGGGATCAATTAGTGATGTCTGTCACAGATGAGGGATGGGGCAGTGGTGGTACACATGGGGTACTGATGTCTGAGGGTAGAGGGTGGAGGAGGTGGAGAGCGGGAGCAGATCAGGACACTTAAGAAGTTTGGCAAACACTTAATTCCAGATACATTTTTCTCTTTGTAAAGTTTTCAGACAAATTCTCCTAGACTTTGTTAAAACCTAACTACCTGATTTTGAATGTTGCATATGGTTACATAGGCAAATGTAACTTTTAAAAGATAAAAATGAATAAGGTAAAAAAAAAATGCCAACCATACACAAAGGATACCACCCCTCCTCTCCTGACAATCACTCTCAACAGTTTCTGGGGTGTTCTTCTAGATATTTTTTATATAAACACACACTCACACACAAATCCTTCACTTAACAATTTATTTGAAATTTGGCTCACTCTAATCATTATTTTCTAAGGTCACTTATTATTTCCTTATTTGGATGTACCATAATTTATCAGCTAGTCTTTCATTAATGGACATTTTGATTGTTTCTTCTTTTTTTTTTTATGATTTTAATTTGTGTTTACATAGATTCAAGTGTCCCACCGAAAATATATACCCCACCCTCTTATTCCCCCTCAGCCCCCCCATATCCTCTCCTCCCCATTGCCTTTCCCCCTTCCCTCCAGGATTTGCTGTCCTGCTCTCTATTACGCTGTGTTATGTATATACAATTTCACTAATCTCTTTCCCTTCTCTGATCCCATCTTCTCTTCTACTTTCCCTCTGACCACTTTCCCTCTGGTCCCTTTGATCCAGTCTCTGTCTCTGTTCCACTCCTCAGTTCACAGTGTTTATTAAATTCCTCAAATAAGTAAGGTTATATGGTATTTTTCTTTCTCTGCCTGGCATTTTTCACTTAGCATAATAGTTTCCAGGTCCACCCATGTTGTCGCGAAAGGTAAGATTTCCTTCTTTTTCATGGCCCCATTGTATTCCATTGTGTATATGTACCACTGCTTTTTAATCCACTCGTCCACTGAAGGACACTTGGGCTATTTCCAGATCTTGGCTATTGTAAACAGTGAATGCTGCAGTAAACATGGGGGTGTATGTCTTCTTTTGAATCAGTGATTTGGTATTCATAGGATATATTCCTAAAACTGGAATAGCTGGGTCAAAGGGCAGTTCCAGTTTTAATTTTTTGAGGAATCTCCATACTGTTTTCCACAGTGGCTGCACCAGTTTGCATTCCCACCAGCAGTGCAGGAGGGTTCCCTTTTTCCACATCCTCGCCAGCACTTATTATGTGTTGTTTTGTTAATGAGTGCCATTCTGACAGGTGTGAGGTGGTATCTCATTGTGGTTTTAATTTGCATTTCTCTAATGATTAGTGAGGTTGAACATTTTTTCATATGCCTATTGGCCATCTGTATGTCCTCTTTGGAGAAGTGTCTATTCTTTTCTTTTGCCCATTTTTTGATTGGATTGTTTACCTTCTTGGTGTTGAGTTTTATAACTTCTTTATAAATTTTGGTTATCAACCCCTTATCAGATATATTGGTGAATATATTCTCCCATTGTGTGGGTTGTCTTTTTATTTTGTTAATGGTGTCTTTTGCTGTGCAAAGGCTTTTTAGTTTGATATAGTCCCATTTGTTCATCCAGACCTTTATTTCACTTGCCCGTGGAGGTAAGTCAGCAAAAATATTGCTACGAGAGATGTCAGTGAGCTTACTGCCTATGTTTTCTTCTAAGATGCTTATGGTTTCACAACTTACAATTAAGTCTTTTATCCATTTTGAGTTTATTTTTCTGAATAGAGTAAGTTGGTAATCCAGTTTCATTTTATTTGCAAGTACCTGTCCAATTTTCCCAACAGCATTTGTTAAAGAGACTGTCTTTACTCCATTGTATGTTCTTACTTCCTTTGTCAAATATCAATTATCCATATAGGTGTGGGTTCATTTATGGGTTCTCTGTTCTGTTCCATAGATCTGTATGCCTGTTCTTAGGCCAGTACCAAGATGTTTTGAGTACAATGGGCTTGTAGTATAACTTGATATCAGGAAGTGTGATACCCCCCACTTTATTCTTTTTTTTTTTTTTCAGGATTGCTGAGACTATTCGTGTTCTTTTTTGATTCTATATAAATTTTTGGAATATTTGTTCTATATTTTTGAAGTATGTCATTGTTATTTTAATAGGAACTGCATTGAATTTATAGATTGCTTTGGGTAATATAGACATTTTATTATTATTATTATTTTAATTAATTTTAATGGGGTGACATTAATAAATCAGGGTACATATGTTCAAAGAAAACTTCTCCAGGTTATCTTGTCATTCAATTATGTTGCATACCCATCACCCAAAGTCAAATTGTCACCTTCTATCTGGTTTTCTCTGTGCCCCTCCCCTTCCTCTCTCTCCCCTCTCTTCCCTTCCCCCAATTTATAAATTGCTTTGGGTAATATAGACATTTTAATAATGTTTATTCTTCCTATTCATAAATATGATATACGCTTTTATTTGTTTGTATCTTCGTTGATTTCCTTTAACAATGTTTTATAATTTTCCAAGTACCAGTCTTTAACCTCTTTGCTTAAATTTACTCCTAGGTACCTTATTATTTTTTGGTGCAGTAGTGAAGGGGATTGTTTTCTTAATTTCTCTTTTAGATGGTTTACTGTTGGTGCATAAAAATGCCACTAATTTCTGAATATTAATTTTATATCCTGCCACCTTGCTGAATTTATTTATCCAGTCCAGTAGTTTTGTGACTGAAACTTTAGGGTTTGCTATGTACAGTATCATATCATCAGCAAATAATGATAGTTTTACGTCTTCTTTTCCAATTTGGATGCCTTTTATCCATTCTTCTTCTCTGATTGCTGTGGCTAGGACTTCCAGAACTATGTTGAATAAGAGTGGTGAAAGGGGCTTCCCTGCCTTGTTCCTAATCTTAAGGGGATATCTTTTCATTTTTGCCCATTGATTATGATGTTGACTTTGGGTTTGTCATAGATGGCCTTTATCATGTTGAGGTATGATCCCTGTATCCCCACTTTGCTGAGAGTTTTGATCATAAATGAGTGCTGGATTTTATCAAATGATTTTTCTGCATCTATTGATATTATCATGTGATTTTTATTATTTCTTTTTTTTATGGGTTGAATCACATTGATTGATGTGTGGATATTGTACCAGTCTTGTGTCTCTGGAATCAATTTCACCTGATCATAATGTATAATTTTTTTCATTTATTGCTGGATTCGGTTTGCTAATATTTTGTTGAGAATTTTAGCATCTAAGTTCATCAGGGATATTGGTCTATAGTTTTCTTTCTTTGTAGTAAATTTGCCTGGTTTTGGATTCAGTATTATGCTTGCCTTATAAAAGAAGTTTGGAAGTCTTCCCTCCTCTTGAATTTTTTGAAATAGCTTGAGAAGGATAGGAGTTAATTCTTCTTTGAATACTTGGTAAAATTCACTAGTGAAGCCATCTAGCCCAGAACTTTTGTTTGTTGGTAGTTTTTTGATAACTGTTACAATCTTATTTGATGAAATCAGTCTGTTTAGGTTTTCTGATTCTTCTATATTGATTTTTGAAAGATTATATATTTCGAGGAACTTGTCCATTTCTCCTAGGTTGTCTAATTTTATGGCATACTGTTCTTTATATTATTTTCTTACAATCCTTTGCATTTCTGCTGTGTCAGTTGTTACTTCTCCTCTCTCATTTCTAATTTTATTTATTTGAGTCCTCTCTCTTTTTTTTTTTCTTGGTGAGTCTGGTTAAAGGTTCATCAGTTTTGTTTACCTTTTCAAAGAACCAGCTCTTGGTTTCACTGATCCTCTGTATTTTTCTTTTAACTTCTATGTCATTTATTTCCGCTCTGATCTTTATTCCTTCCTTCTACCTTCTCTGGGTTTTACTTGCTGTTCTTTTTCTAGTTCTTTTAGATGCAGGGTTAAACGGTTTATTTGAGCTTTTTCTAGCTTGGTGCAAGGGAATATGCATTTTAAATTGAGATGATTAAGGCCCAACTGTCTTCCCAAAAGACTGTGTCAATTCCCACTGTCACCTAATATACCAACTAGCATTTTTAAGAACATCTTTTCATTTTGAATTAGTCACACAGTTACACAGAAGTTGCAAGTATGTTATTATACAAAGAACCTTTTTCTTGACTTGTGTGAGAATAAGTTACAGACCCAATACCTGGTTGCCTCTGAATGCTTTTGTAGGTGGCACATGATCTTTATTTGTCCAGTTGCTGTTGAAGTTCACTTCGGTCATTCAACTAAAGCGAAAGCTGTTAGCTCCTTCACTTTAAAGTGAATCTTGTTCTCTTTATAGTTAATTGGTACTTCATCAGGAGGAAATTTGAAACTGTGTAAACTCTCTATTCCTCATCAGATTTTCAACATACTCATTTATTGATATTTCCTGCCATGATTTCTATTTTGCTCAGTAAGTTATCGTTCATTAGAATGATTACTAATTTTGTTACTCAAGTTGCCCTGATTTTGCCAATGGATGCCCTTTAAAACTGACTCTGTGTGCTTTCGACACATCTACCTCACTTTTTAACTTCCTAGGTTTCTGGCACCATGAGACATTCCCACCTCATCTTGTGCTTTCCTGGTGTCAGTCCTGAATTCAGCTGCTCTTCAAGGAGCCCTGAGGTTTTTCTTTGCTTTTACTCACATACACATACACACACAAACACATGTACACAATGTTCATGTGCATACACATGTGCACACACATGTGCACATGCACACATGCACATCACGAATGTGCACACACATTCACACGTGCACACTCGTGGACACTTGTACCTGTTTCCATCTATATTTATTTCTATATCGGTATTTATTGAAAATGATGAATGCACAAGAGGCAGTCTGACTTTTTCTCTTTCTGTAGTTTTAACCCTCCTTTCTAACAATAAGAACCTTAGATACTACTATCCTAAAAATATTTATTTGTCAGTCCAAACTTCTTGTACATAACCAATCTCCCCTCTTGTCCACTACCCTACCCTCACATGGATGCCTCCAAATCTGTTCAGGCTTTGAAACCTGTGCTCTACCACCCACGTGGCGCTGTGCTATCACCCCTAACCCCATTATCTTGGGCTGTAATTCTTCATGCAGAGCCACACTGCCCCATAGGGATGCCCTCATCCTGCCAGGCTCTGGCTCCAACTCTGAGTCATGGAGGCTTTCCCCACTCTGGGCCTCTGCACAGATACCTATCTTGTTCTGTCTCACCTAAAATGCCCAGAGGGAAGGGAAAAAAGGAGGAAGAAGAAGAGAAAGAGACCAACTAGCATTTTTATAGTTTAGTGAACTCCTTTGAATAAAATGTTCCTTCATTATTTTCTACTGTTGAACTTGATGACCTACTATCATGAGGACCTTTCTGATACAAGCAACCTCAAAATGTTTTCCTGAAAAAAAAGAGATGCATAATGTTGGGTTCTATACTTGAGTAAGATTGTATGAAAGGGCAGGTTTCTGAGGCTGTGAGTAGGGCTCGAATTTATTCTTGGAACTTCTGTTTCGAGAAAATTTGACAAACAGACATCAAGATGGTTTTAAATATGAAAAATAAATTTTAGGAAAAATGGCTGCAATAGGAAGTGGAAAGGAAGAGAATGGAGGATCTGTCATGCTCTGATGTTGACCTGGCCTTGAATAAAGGAAAGGAGGAAGGAAGGAAGGAAGGAAGGAAGGAAGGAAGGAAGGAAGGAAGGAAGGAAGGAAGGAAGGAGGGAGGGAGGGAGGGAGGGAGGGAGGGAGGGAGGGAGGAAGTGCGGGTAGAAGTATTTCAGACAGCAGTGTGGACTCAGAGGAGTCTCATGTCATCTAAAAGGGGTCCTACCTCATTATGCCTGCCTTGCTCAGTTATTGGCTAGGGGAAACCATGGGAAGAGTGGTCTCATCACAAGGACAGTAATGAATTTCAAAATGCAGCAGCTAGGCTATGGGTTAATTAAGCTTCTTAAAGCGAAAGACAAGAGAGGATCCTTCTAAAGCCTGCTGCATGAGCAGAGGGGCAAAAAAGCTTACCCTTCCAGAAGGATAAGACTAAATCATATTCTGTTATCAAACAGAGAGACCAGTGCTCAAAGAGATGTAACCAGTCTCCATGAACAGAGACACAAAGAAAGTGAAGAAAGATTAGCAAAAAGGAAGAAAGGTAAAGTCTTGTAATGAGTATCCAATGCAGTTGGCTTTGCATGTTTAGACTAAGTGGAGATTTCTATCCATGTGTCCCTTTGACTGGAACATTGAAAACCAGACACTTGCAAAGCCAGATTAACCTTTCACAGGATCACTGCACCAAACACTTCCAACTCTTGACTCTTGGATTTTTGATCCCCGATTTCATCTATATTTTAACTCCCCATAATTGCCTGGGCCTCCCTCTTGGCTGGCAAAACATTCCCATTTCTTTCTTGGGTTTAGCAGCCTTGGCACCTTCACAGCGGTGGACTTTCAACTAGGCATGCTTCCTTGAGCCCAGTGGCTCCCAGAGCTGCATGTGGGGATCATTTCTCTCCAATGTTTTCTCAGCAGGGCTCACTGACCAAGCCAACCCACTGACTTTTCTCCCCAGTGTAACTGGCAAGTCAGAGAGCATGAGGGCAGGGTGTTGGCCAGGGATCATGGGTATCACAGGCCACACTGGAAGAGAGTAGAAAAATCCATATTCCTATGCCTCCTGGCTTACTTTGACTATACACTTTATATTTTGACATTGCCCACATTCTTCCTGTTATACCTCTAATATTAGGAAACAACTTTGGTTCTTATTTTTGAATAGCAATTGTGCATTGCTTTGGGTTTTACAGCAATGCTGAGAAGTACATGATGGTGATGGCATTCCATAGGCGAGAAAGTGAAATGGTCAGAGAAAATCAAGTGATGCCGATCACACAACTAGACTAAATGGAGGCACAGCTGGGTCAATGTTTAGTTGAAGGTTCTTTCCACAACAAGCTATTCTCCTGTCTGTTGTGCACCCCACATCTTCAGGCTTCTTTCTCAGCTCTTCGGAGAGCCTGCTCTATTAATTCTGAACCCCCCCTACACACAGCAGCTTCTGCAACCTTAAGAAATAACTTGCTCTACTGAATCATGGCTTTACCTACAAGATATAATTTTATTTTCCTGCCTCTGCTTTTATTATCTTGGTTTTGTCACTTGATCTCACTTTTTTCCAGGGGTTCCAAAGGATTTACAATGAATGATAAGAATGAAATTATAAGCACCAAAAAATAGAGAATAATTAAATGTCAGTCATGGCCATGATAGAGTGAATGGAATTCTGTATCTCACTATTTGGGGATCTGACTATGATGATACTCATTAACTGTTTCTTTCTTTTTTTATTCTTAAGGCTGTGAGTTTGGCTGGGCGTTCAGCTATATGCAGTGTATCATGCTTACCTGGCCTCCCCACCCACCCATGTATTCCCTCCACCCCTGGGAAAGATTAGCATCTTTGGGAGCGAGATTTTTTAAATGAGATTGTTTAATGCATCAAAGAATAAATATTAATACCTAAAGTGCATTCATATACTGATTGTTTTTTGATGATGAGAATAAGAAATATTTTTATATTAAATTAAGAGGCTACTGGATTATGCATGCCGTGCTAATGGGCCAGCTCTGTTCCTCTTTGCGCACAGTGATACTTGGAGTCTCATTTTCAAACTCGATACCTCTGGAAATTGACTGGCACAGTCTTTGTGTACATGGGCATTTGGCACTAGGAGAAATGATAGTGGCTGAATGAGCATGTTGAGTCTACTCTGGGGTCCACATTTTATTCAGGTGCAGGTACACTATATTTTCCATTGGTCTGTTCTGGGGTCCTGGGCCCTTAAAGGGACATGAGAAATACAGCCAGAAAGGGTTGAATCTACAAAGCTAGTCATTGGAAGGGCAGCTAAAGGAACCCAGGATGTTTAGCATGAAGAAGCAAAGGCTAGAACAGATAAGAGAGTTGTCTTCGAGTACCTAAAGAAGGAACAATTCTGTCCGGGAGGCTGACACTTGATCTGTGTTGTCCCTGAACATAAACTAGAATGTAAAGATAGAAGAGTTCTGGTTCCACAAAATCATTATATTTTACATTTCACAGTGCCTAACTACTTAAAATGTCCTATTAAAAAATTGTCATATTCAGACAGATAAAGGTAGTTTTCTAAGCTCACGTAAACTACTAAACCATGTTAAACCCAGTTCCTCTAATAAGAATCTATTGGCTTACTCTGTGGTTTAATGATGTTGGCTTTCTACATCAATTGGGTCATCCCCTGTGGTAGTTAGTGAGCTCTTGTGGAGGGGTTGAGTGAACCATAGAACGACTATCAAGGTAATAAGAACATGATTTTCATACTCTTGTCTCTCCACTTCTCTTTCTCCCCTCCTGTGCATTGCCACCCCTCTCGACTCCCTGGAACACATCTTTCATATAGCCACTCTCTGGATCTTGGCTTCTGCAGGTGGGACAAAATCTGTTTTGATTGACCACTAACTCTTTCATGAGCAATCGATAAGCACACTAGTTCTCCCACAGCCATTAGCTTCTACAAAGCGCTCACTATTAGAGAAAAACCCATGGAATGAGTTTGTAACAATTGAATTTCAGACACCATGCAGCTTGGAATATGAGATACTCTTGGCAGGAGAAGAGAGCTATGGAGACCTCTCCAGTGAACCTGGAATCACAGAAATCAGGCAACCTCACACTCTCTGTACCAAAGCCCAGGCCTGCTAATAGCAGCTCCACCTGAGCACCTTCACCCTCTCTCTTTCTCACCAGGCTCCATCATCCTTCCCTCTGAGATGAGCCCAAATATACCCAGCTAAGCCTCAAGCTTTCTTATAAAGATTACAAGACTGCCTTAGCAGAACTGTGTATGAATAGTGTCTCAGGATGTGTGACAGGGAACCCAAGAAGAAAAATGATTAAAGAGAATATTCATTAAAATGCTAAAGGTGAGGGAACTTGGAAGGTCTGAGATAAAACAAACCTATGACACCCCATTTTCAATGGCATCTGAAAAAGGCCCTGTTCTCATGTAAAAACTCTTCTATAACTTGAAGTCCCTTTGTCTCTGAAGGAACCACCACCACTAAACTGCTCACCTGGCTTTCACTACTCATGCTCCGGGCACAGGGGCTCCTGATGCAAAGGAGCTCAGGAGCCATATTGCATTTCCTCCCACGCCCTGGCGTGAACACCAAGGCAATGGCGGGAATTTTCAGAAGCAGCCAGCAACGAGAAAATAGTTAATGGGACCACTAACAAGAAAGCAAACCTTGTACAGAAAATCTCTCTGCTTTACTTTCCCCGTATCAATATTGCTCTGAAAGTCAATTTGTCACTGTGCAGTCAGAAAGCTCACCCGGTCTCCTTTAATGTTTCATGCTAGGTTTGCCCAACAAGAGTAATAAAAATAATGACACCATTATTCCTCTTCTCTCTTTGTTTTCAGTGCTTCACTTGCAGATTTGAATAATGAATTATACTCACATTATCTGTACTCTCTTGCTCCTGACTTCCTCTACTGGCTGAAAGTGAAGCTATTATCTGATTGTCAGAGACAGAGGTGCCTCTCCTCCTGCCATCAGTGATCCTGTGATGTAAATGCACCATGCGCTGAAATTACCAAGAGTATAATTTCAAGCTATGTAAGAGAAAATTACCAGCCAGAGTGGAAATAGGTCTGGAACCTAGTGAAATACTAAATATTTCATTAGTAATCCTTTTGGAACAAAAATAAGTAGACAACAGAATTAGTTGTGAGTTGGGCATAAAAGTCTAATTAATGTTATTGTATTCAGCTGATTGACTTCAGCGCTATTAAGTCATTATTTTATTGTCCAGATCCCTGCCTCATTCAAGCTAAAGAAGCCATTTCATCAGAAAAACTGTGTTCTTCCTTTTTTTTTTTTTTTAACTTCTGCCACTTCTAAGGAGACCCACTTGTGTGTCTGCACTTGGTTTCTCACACAGTTGGGTTTGCATCCTCGATGCAAACTTTCAGAGCAATATTGATATGGGGAAAGTAAAGAAGACAGATTTTCTGTACAACGTTTGCTTTCTTATTAGTGGTCCCATTAACTATTTTCTCGTTGCTAGGTGCTTCTGAAAATTCCCGCCATTGCCTTGGTGCCCACGCCAGGGCATTGGGAGGAAATGCAATATGGCTCCTGAGCTCCTTTGCATCTTCCTTTTAGAAGATACAAAGTTCACATCTAGCTTATAGAACCAAATGAAAGTGAATAACCCTGGGAACACTTGTACCCATGTCTGAAAGGCCCTGAAGAAGTCATGCTGTCTATCCCTTTGTGCTGACAAGCAGGTGTCCTGTCTACTCCTCACTGACTTCCTCACCTTCCTTATCTTTATCTCCTTCTGCCTCTTGCATATTCCATAATGGAATGGGTCCATATACCATTCCATAATTCATTATCTACAAAGCAAAATAAAATAAATCTTTTTTTCTCACAAAAGCTTATGCAAATACATATTTGAACTTATTTGTGGTGACTATCTTTTCTATCTTTCCACAGGTGTCATTTAGCAAAGAAAAATGTTGCAGACAAACCTAAGTATCCAAAGAGAGGTTTTTGTGTGTGTGTTTTTTTTTAATATATGTGCCTGGGCTTGGTACATAGTGACCATTGACTATATGACATCTCTATAAATTTGAAAAAGGCTCTCTTCCTCTATACCTTTGCAAACTTCCACTGAGTTTGATTTCAGTGCTACTTGGACCCTTGGCCAGGCACCTGAATAATTAGAATGGACTCTTTTGTCAGAGCTAGTTCTCAACAGAGATGTAAAGTGGGCAAAATCTGTCTCTATAGATTTCCATCTTAGCCATTCTGTTTCATCCTCTTCAAGGGATGCTTACCTGATTTAGAACTCATTCTTCAATCAGTAGCTAAGAAGGACTCAAAGCGGTCTCTTTTCAGGGGACCTTGAAATTCTATTCTTTATTATTATTATTATTATTCAGTGAGAGGAGGGGAGGCAGAGAGACAGACTCTCACATGAACCCCAACCAAGATCCACCTGGCAAGCCCATTAAGAAGCAATGCTCTGCCCATCTGGGGCATTGCTTCATTGCTTAGCAACCAAGCTCTTCTTAGCTCTTGAGGCAGAGGCCATGGGACCATTCTCAGTGCCCAGGACCAACTCACTCCAATTGAGACATGGCTGTAGGATGGGAAGAGAGAAAGAGAGAGAGAGAGAGAAAAGTGAGAGGGGGAGGGGTGGAAAAGCAGATAGTTGCTTTTCCTCTGTGCCTTGACCAGGAATCAAACCTGGGACATCCACATGCTAGGCTGATGTTCCACCACTGAACCAACTGGCCAGGGCCTGAAATTTTATTCTAATAGAGGTTCTTTAAAGAACAAGAACAATTTTAGATGTAAAGAACTACATTTTAAAGGAACAATATCAGGTACTCCAAAGACAATAAAGGTTATTATTCTGATATGTTAATGATTGATTTTCTGTTGGATGCTGGTGAAGGGCAATGGAATGGTCAAGTTTCTTTCCCCTCCAGGTTCTGGAGACCAGTTAGCCAACTTTCTCTTTTTAGGTGTCATGACCATTCTCAAAATGGTGGGAGCCAGACCAAGGTGTGGGGCCAGATATGAAAATCACTAGGGGTGGGATGTGAGTGGTCTAGTGAAAACTTAATATGAGATGATTTTGGTTTCTGCAAAGAATAAGGGGAAGAGCAAGATGGCGATGGAGTAGGCGGACATACCAACTTCCAACTCCCAGAACCAAAGTGGATTATAATTCAATTTTAAGAACCATCATCTGGATAAACCAACTTTGAACTAAACTAAGTGGACTCTTCAACCAAGAAACACAGAAGAAGCCACATTGAGACTGGTAGGAATAGCGAAAACATGAAGAGAGCTGCCCAGCTCCCCAGAGCGAACAGCAGCCCTGAGAGACCCATGTGGCGGGAGGAGAGTTTGGCAGAGAGGGAGGGACCTGGGTCCCAGGAACAAAGCCCCAGCCTGCAGTCCCAGAGCCTAGAAGAGGTGTTTGGACAGTATTGACTGTGAAACAAGTGAGGATACTGTTTGTGAGAAAGAGACAGTTTTCTCAGACCCAAGATTATTAAAGGGGGAGCACAGAAAACCTCTCTCACAGCCACTCACCCAGGGCTCCGGGTAACGGGGTCAAAGAAGAGGACCAGAGCAACAGGAAGAGAGATAAACTGGAAGCCACAGGGAGAAACACTCTGAGGAACAGCCACCCTAACCCCTGGGCTAAGTCACTTCCCTAATCAAAAACGAGTATTTTCCCTGGAACTAGCAATACTAGCAAAGGGAGACAGCAGCCAAACAAGCTCTCCCGCGGCACTTAGAGCAGAGCTGCTTAGATGGAGAGAGCTTCAGGTCTACAGTATGGAGTGTTAGGGTCTGAGCTGCGGGGCCCCTTCTCACTCTGCTGAGGGTTACTGGAGGGACGGTGGCAGCGGGATGCTGAAATGCAGTTCTGTCAGCAAGGGCAGAGGCCCAGCCGGTGTGAGCTCGGTCTAGCCCAGCAGGGATAGAGGGAAGGCATGAAAGTGGTCCAGCAGCTGCAGGCCCGCCTGTAGCCCCACCTGCGAGGGAAATGAGGGAGGCCAAGAACGGGCAGAGATCTGCTCTGTGACCCTGCACAAGCCGGCCTTAACCACGGGGACGGGGCTAGGACCAGAGACAGGTGGAGGCTCGCAGCTGAGCTCACATCAGTAGCCCGAGAAACCGCGGTTTGCCATCCTGAGTGCACAAGTTGGCTCTGAATGTGGGGGCGGGGCTAGAGCTCGGGAGAGCGGAAGCTCACAGCTGAGCGCACGGAGGCAGCCACACCCAGCCCAAGAAACTGCAGTTTGCTATCCTGCGCAGGAGGGCCCTGGCCTCAAGGGCAGGGCTAAAGCTCCAGATGGGAAAAGGCTCACAGCTGAGATCACGTCAGCAGCCCCGTCCAACCCAAGAAACTGTGGCGAGCAGGCTCTGACCGCGAGGGCTGGGCGGAAGTACGGAAACAGGCTGGGTCCGCAGCTGAGCAAAGGTGCTCACCTCTACCCTTGGTGCTGAGGCTTGTGGCTTGAGTGACAACCCCTCCCATGAAGAAGAGGGAGAAATCACAGCAACAGACGCAGTGGGCAGGTGCTGGCAATGCCCATACCTAACCCCCCTAGGCAATGGCAAAGGGGGTGGCAGGCCTGCAGACAGACCACACCTAGAGAACACAAAGGCAACACCTACTGGAATACAGTGGCCACAACCTTCTTATACACAGACAAAATGGGCAGGCAGAGAAATGCAAACCAAATGAATCAAGAGAAATCCCCAGAGAAGGACCTGAATGAACCAGATATAACCAAATTACCAGATGCAGAATTTAGAATAATGATAGTTAGGATGTTCAAAGAAATTAGAGCAACAATAGATAGTCACTATGAACACCTAAATAAAGAGATAACAAGTATAAAAAATGAAATTGAAATAATAAAAAAGAATCAGACAGAAATGACAAATACAGTATCAGAACTGAAGACCACAATGGAAGGAATTAAAAGCAGGATAAATAACGCTGAGGATTGAATCAGCGAGTTAGAGGACACAATAAACAAAGACACAGAAGCAGAGCAGAATAAAGAAGAGACTCAAAAAATGTAAGGAAACTCTAAGGGAGCTCTGTGCCAACATGAAGAGAAATAACATTCGCATCATAGGGGTTCCTGAAGAAGAGGAGAGAGAAGAAGAAATAGAAACTTTGCTCAATCAAATCATAGCAGAAAACTTCCCTAAATTAAGTCTGGGAAACATTCCACACGTTCAAGAAGCACACAGAACTCCATTAAAGAGAAAACCAAAAAATCTACACCAAGACATATCAGAGTTAAAATACCAAATCTAAGGGATAAAGAGAAAAATTTTAAAAGCTGCTAGAGAAAAAAAGGATATCACCTACAAAGGAGCCCCCATAAGGATGACATCTGACTTTTCAACAGAAACACTTGAGGCCAGAAAGGAATGGCAAGATATATTCAAAGTAATGCAGAAGAAGAACCTACAACCAATACTACTTTATACAGCAAGGCTAATGTTTAAAATTGAAGGAGAAATAAAGAGCTTCCCAGACAAATAAAGTCTCAAGGAATTCATTAAAATCAAACCAATTCTGCAAGAGATACTATGGGGCCTGTTGTGAACAGTTCAAAGGGAGAAAAGAATATAGCAAAAGAAGAATACAGCTTTAAAGAATAAAATGGCAATAAACAACTACATATCAATATTAACCTTAAATGTAAATGGATTAAATGATCCAATCAAAAGACATAGGGTAACTGAGTGGATAAAGAAACAGGACCCATACATATGCTGTCTACAAGAGACACATCTTTAAACAAAAGATGCACATAGACTGAATATAAAAGGATGAAAAAAAATATAGCATGCAAATGACTGTAGTAAGAGATAAAGAAGGACATTACATAATGATAAAGAGAACAACTCAACAGGAAGATATAACTATTATAAATATCTACACACCTAAGATAGGAGCTGCCACATACAAAAAGCAGATTTTGATGGATATAAAGGGCGAGATTAACAGCAATACTATCACAGTAGAGGATTTCAATACCCTACTAACATCACTAGATAGATCCACAAGAATGAAAATTAATAAAGAAACAGCAGACTTAAAGGATACACTAGATTAACTTGATTTAATAGATATCTTCAGAACTATTTACCCTGAATCCGTAGAATATAGATTCTTCTCAAGCGCTCATGGTACATTTTCTAGGATAGACCACATGCTAGGACACAAAAATGGTCTCAATAAATTTAAGAAGATTGAAATCATATCAAGCATTTTCTCTTATCACATGGCATGAAACTAGAAATTAACCACAAAAGAAAAACTGAAAAATACTCAAACACTTGGAAACTAAATAGCATGATATTAAATAATGAATGGATTAACAATGAGATCAAAGAAGAAATAAAAAAGTTTCTAGAAACAAATGATAATGAGCATACATCAACTCAAAATTTATGAGACACAGCAAAAGCAGTACTGAGAGGAAAGTTCATTGCACTACAGACATACTAAAAGAAGCTAGAAAAAGCTCAAATAAGCAACTTGACCCTGCATCTAAAAGAACTAGAAAAACAACAGCAAATAAAGCCCAAGACCAGTAGAAGAAAGAAAATAATAAAGATCAGAGCAGAAATAAATGACATAGAGGTTAAGGAAACAATACAGAGGATCAATGAAGCCAGGAGCTGGTTCTTTGAAAAGGTAAACAAGATTGATGAAGCTTTAACTAGACTCACCAAGAAAAAAAGGGAGAGGACCTAAATAAATAAAATTCCAAATGACAGTGGAGAAATATCAAGTGACACAACAGAAATACAAAGCATTGTAAGAAAATACTATGAAGAACTCTATGCCAAAAAATTAGACAACCTAGGTGAAATGGACAAATTTCTTGAATCATATAATCGTCCAAAAATCAATCTGGAAGAATCAGAACACCTAAACAGACCAATTACAACAAATGAGATCAAAACAGTTATCAAAAAACTCCCAAAAAAGAAAAGTCCTGGGCCTGATGGCTTCACAAGTGAATTCTACCAAAAATTCAAAGAAGAAATAACTCCTATCTTCCTCAAGCTATTTCAAAAAATTCAAGAGGAAGGAAGACTTCAGAACTTTTTTTATGAGGTGATCATAAATCTGATCCCAAAACCAGGCAAAGACAACTCAAAGAAAAAAAATTATAGTTCAATATCCCTGATGAATTTAGACGCTAAAATTCTCAACAAAATACTAGCCAACCGGATCCAGCAATATATGAAAAAAATCATACACCATGATCAAGTGGGATTTATTCTGGAGAGGCAAGGCTGGTTCAATATTGCAAATCAATCAATGCGATTCATCACATAAACAAAAGGAAGGACAAAAATCGTATGATAATTTCAATAGATGCAGAAAAAGCATTTGATAAAATCCAGCACCCATTCATGCTCAAAACTCTCAGTAAAGTGGGAATAGAGGGAACATTCCTTAACATGATAAAGGCCATCTACTACAAACCCACAGCAAACATCATACTAAATGGGCAAAAATTAAAAGCAATCTCCTTAAGATCAGGAACCAGGCAGGGATGCCCCCTTTCACCACTCTTATTCAACATAGTTCTGGAAGTCCTAGCCACAGCAATCAGACAAGAAGAAGAAATAAGAGGCATCCAAATATGAAAAGAAGAAGTAAAACTGTCATTATATGCAGATGATATGTTATTGTATATAGAAAACTCTAAAGTCTCAGTCAAAAAACTACTGGACCTTATAAATGAATTCAGCAAGGTGGCAGGATATAAAATTAATACTCAGAAATCAGAGGTATATCTATATACCAACAATGAACTGTCAGCTAAAGAAATTAAGGAAACAATCTTCTTCACTATTGCAGCCAAAAAAATAAAGTACCTAGGAGTAAATTTAACCAAGGAGGTTAAGGACTTGTACTCGGAAAATTATAAAGCATTGATAAAAGAAATCATGGAAGATACAAACAAGTGGAAGCATATACCGTGCTCATAGCTAGGAAGAATAAACATCATTAAAATGTCTATATTACCCAAAGCAATTTATAAATTTAATGCAATACCTATTAAAATACCAATGACATACTTCAAAGACATAGAAAAGATATTCCAAAAATTTATATGGTACCAAAAAAGAACACGAATAGCCTCAGCAATCTTAAAAAGAAAAAATAAAGCAGGAGGTATCACTCTTCCTGATATCAATGTCTACTACAAGGCCATTATACTCAAGACAGCTTGGTACTGACATAAGAACAGACACATTGATCAATGGAACGGAACAGGGAACCCAGAAATAAACCCACAGCTTTATGGACAACTGGTATTTGACAAAGGAGAAAGAACATACAATGGAGTAAAGACAGCCTCTTCAACAAATGGTGTTGGGAAAATTGGACATCTACCTGCAAAAAAATGAAACTAGACCATCAACTTACACCATTCACAAAAACAAACTCAAAATGGATAAAAGACTTAAATGTAAGCCGTGAAACCATAAGCATCTTAGAAGAAAACATAGGCAGCAAGATCTCTGACATCTGTAGCAGCAATATATTTGGCAATTTATCTCCACGGGCAAATGAAATAAAAGGCGAGATGAACAAATGGGACTATATCAAACTAAAAAGTTTTTGCACAGCTAAAGACAATAAAAATAGAAAGAAAAGACAAACCACACAATGGGACAACATATTCGATAGCACGTCTGATAAGGGGTTAAACCCAAAATTTATAAAGAACTTAAAAACCTCAACACCAGGAAGACAAACAATCCAATCAAAAAATGGAAAAGAAGCAGAAGAAAAAAGTGAAGTAGAAAGAGGTTCCATGGTAGCTTGAAATAAGGGGAAAGTTTTATTTTCTTATATTTTTAAAACTAGTAGCTCTATATTTGCTGAATAAATCTGATGGAAAAGAAACTGTATCAGTAATTTGGGAAGAAATTAGGCAAGAATGGGTGAATGAGTGGCCTAGTTCTGCTTTCCTAGTAATGTCAGTTTCCTAAAGACGAGGATGAGTAATGTGGTTGGTGCAAGGATTCTTCCATGGGCCTTATGGTAGACATCGCAGTAAGCTGGGATGGGGAAAGGAGAAACTGGTTTGGATGTGAGTATTTTCCTGGAGATGACAGATATTTATGACTCTTGAAAGCAGTGGATTTGTTCCAAGAAAAACCACATTGCTATGCTGAGTATTAGGGTACTTCTAGCTAAGATAGATGCTTTGCAGCAAGCTTCCTTGAAAACCTGCTGGGTCATAGACCAGTAATATGTGAACTCAGTAAAAAAGAGCCTTCTAAGGAGGCCACAGTTTCATATCTATAGGGTCACTCATCTCAGAGGGCCATAGCACTGTTTCATAGCCCAACCTGAGGTCTTGCCTCTTATCCATGCATGAGTCCTTGTGGCACCGGAATTGATGAACTGAGTGAGTAATAGAATGTCCACACAGCTGCCACACATTTGGTAGGCATAAAGTGCTTTTATTACACACCAATTTTTACACCTGTGGGCTGTTCCAAGCACCCATTGCTTGTGCAGGGCATTCACAGTCCATGTAGGAAAAGTCCTGAGTTTAAAGAAATCACCATTTGATAGTGCAGCTGGAGTAGAAACCAATAGTGAACAAAGTGAGCTCAGAGCTTCATGAAAGCAGAGAAGAGGGCCTCTATTGTATTTCTGGAGGCAGTTAGAGATTCTATCTCAGTTTGGAGGCAATGAGTGTTGAGTTCCTTTTAAAATATGATACTTTGAGTCCCCAGGCATCATTCATCTTGATGGATCAGTATAGATAATAAGAGAGCCCAAGATAGAGGGGGAAGATGAACACAATCTTGGTCTTACTCTGTTTCACTTGGGAATCTCCATCAGCTCCACATAAGTACAATAACTTTAAGACCACAATACACATCCAAGATGGTATGTGGTCTAGTAAATGCTGGGATTGGCTCTCTCAACTTCCATTTCTTCTCTCATTTTATTTAGAAAAGTTGGAAAGTTGCAACCTATATTGTCCAGAGCTCTAGATGCTAAGATTCTGGGCATATACAGATTATGTATGTATATAAAGCCTTTAGGGGAAATTTGGAATACACAGCAGTGGCCATTTTGGATGGACGGAAATGTGAACTGTGGTGGTCACAGCAGTGCTAGGGCCCTGAGAGTCAGATGCAGTGGCAGCAATAGAGCACCAGCTTCCTGACCCCTAGACCACAGTCAGCATGGTATGACCTTGGAATCAGTAGTTTAGTGGGGGTTCCTGACATCTGTTCCTCCAGCCCTTCCAAGTGTTTTGCAAAAAACTACTTCATGTTTTAAATCTTTTCTACCCAAAATACTTGGAGAGATTTCTGTTTCCTGCATTAAATCCTGACAGATGTGCACAACCAGCTTTCCCCTTGATCAAGATGTCCCAAACCACCTCCCTTTGAATCTATACTGGTTTTCACTTCTCTGAACCTTGGTCCTCTTCTTTGACTATAACTCAAGCTGATCCCTTAGACTCATCTATTTCTAATTTTCCAAGGTGTTACACGGGCTACTGATGCCCCATTCCATACTCCCTGGTCCTCCCGAATTCACTAGTGGCTGCCCTAGGGAGTTCCCAGCATGTGACAGCTGAGTTCAGGAACAGCCGCCAGGATGAGGGAGTTAACACCACTAGGAAGCAACCTCAACCAATGATGTGTTGAAATCAGTGGGAAAATACACCCTCACCTTTGCTCCATCTTCCTCTAGAATGTTTCCAAGACTGCACAGTTCTCTGAGAGCCCTCAGCAAGACTGAGCTCCTTCTACCCGTCATGGATACCAGCTTTCTGGTCCCTCTTTTACACCCCACAGTTCCTTACTTGTACTTTCTACAATAACTTTTCAAATAACCACCGATAACCAAATTCTTCTCTTGGGGTTTGCTTTTTGGAGGAATCCACATTGAGCTGACAGTAGGTAGGCCAGTTTGTGTCCTGGGTGTTCTGTGCATCTCTCACGGGACTGCCTGGTGTTCTCCCAGCTTTAGCCTGAAACTCCTATAGCCTGAGGGACTTATTAGTCTGGGACAAACCAGGGTGGTTGGACACCCTAGAATAGGCTGGCAAATGGGAACAAGTCATGCTATATTTTATGGTCCATTTTATAGAAACCTATGATCATTTGAGTCAGATGGAGTTCTAGAAAAGTCTTGATAGCTTAGAAGACAAAATTTAAATGCTAAAACTGGGCTGTTGATTGGATTTATAATGAAATGCATTAAATTTCTGCCTTAATTTTGGTTTCCACCTCTAACAAGCCATAGCGAGGATAGCAGGCAGTTGAATTGGGGTACCTACATTATGTAGGCCTTGATGGCACTGTTTCCCTTAGCGTAGGCTTGGCAGCAAGTTTGCAGAACCTCGAGACACAGCTGAAATTCATCTCCTGTCACCTTCTGACTTCCTTCACTTCCCAAAGGAGGACTTGTGAGCACCTAGTGGGCTTCTGACTCTATTCCAGCCGTGGTGACAAACAGACGTGAAGGGCATAGTCTGTTCGGGAGGACAGACTATGCCCTTCCAATCACTCCTGGGCTCAGCCAACTAAACCCCAGTATCTGTTGAGCACTTAGTAAGTGCCGCTACTCTGCTCTGTTCCAGGGCTACAAGTGGCCAAGCCAGAGGTCAGTATTTTGGAGAACATGGAGATTAATCAAACAATGTTGCAGGTAACAGATGGAACCTGTGATAAGTGCTACAGGGGAACATGACTGGAAGCTCTGAGAATATGAAACAGGCACTGTACATGGACCCAGGGTTAGAGAAGTCTGTTCTAAGAAAGCAACAGTACAGCTGGGATAAGAAAGGGGAAAGAAAACCAGCAAGGGTCTAGGGAGAGAAGGCGGGAAATGGAGAATGTTCCAAGCCCCGAGAGGCCAGGGCTTTTCATAATGGGGACCTAAGTGGAGATGAATGCCCCTCATATGTAGAAGCAAAGGTGAGTTGAAAAAGTGGCTACAGAGGTGGTGGGGCCAGATAGGTCCTTGGAAATTGTTTAGAACCTGTGGCTGTGTCCTTAGAGCTATAGCGCAAAGGACAGACCCCAACACAGTGAGGTGTATTTTCCCACTGTGTTGCTGACAAGATAGCAGGAGCCCGGAAAAGAGAGATCAGGCCAGAGACATGTGCTGCCCTTCCCAGGATGGGCTGGGCCGGGAAGTGCACTGGCCTGAGGAACCCGCTGAAACCCATTTCAGAGCTGGATTGGACCCAGTACACTCACAGGACTGGACATTCTCTGAGGAGCTATCCCACAGATGAGCAGGTATGGAGGGAGCTGTGGAGCCTGGTCAGTCTCAGCTTTCCCTCTTCGGCTTTAGAATAGGTTGTTTCAGCTCTCTGATTTTTGTGAAACATATAGGAGCACTTTGTGAACCACAAAGGCGTCACAATACCAGGTATCATTACTAATAAAATAAAGCTGAGTCTGGCAGTGGGGGCAATGCTGCTGACCCCCAGGCCGTGTCCTTTCATCACCCCGCTCCTTCCACATGCTGCCTGACAACTCCATCGGGACCCCCACTCTGCATCTGTACAAAATGTGAAGCAGACAGAAACTCTTGTTTAACATCTAAAATCATGAACCATACTTAACTGGTTTCCAGGGCAGGCCTGGTCCTCTGTTCCTAACCAGAGCCAGCACTTCTCCCAAAGCGTCAGCCCACTCCTCTAATTGTAGAGAAGGGCTCTGTTGGTCCATGAAACCAACGATTCACTACTTTTTAAGAAATGCAATTGCAATGCTGCTTGGATCTTTTAAAGACTCTGCTGACAGGGGCAGAATTACTCAGCAGAGTCCTTGGGTAAGGTCCCCACCCTATGTATAAGGAAAGGCCACTGTTTAAAAGCAAAGAGGAACCCTGGGTTTTGGAGGTAAAAGAAGAGATCCTACAACTGGAGCAATCTGGAAGGGGTGGGGTTACTTGCTTCAGTTCTGAGCTGGCTGGGGGAAGAGTTGGGTTAGAATAAATTAGGAAAATAAGTATTTAAATCCACTAAGTGTCTATGCTCTCTACATGTGCCTCCCTCCCAAATATGTAACAAGTGACTGCAAAGACAGAAAATGGAGGGACTTGGGAACTAAGAGCTTTGTAGGCAATCGAACTTGTGGTCAAACCCCAGTCACACCACTTGAAGGCTGCGCTGACCTGAGAGCAATTTCATGGCGATAATCACTGGTATCTCGTGAAATAATTGTGAAAATTAAAGTTGACAAATCAATTTGCACATAATAGATACTCATCAGTGTGTCATTGAAAGCAGATCTGTGCTTATAATCTTAGTTTTAGACCAACACTTGCCTAGGCTAACTAGTTTAGTTAAATGCTAATGTGTGTTTAGCCACACCCCAGACAGTTACATTTTCCTTTGAACGTTGTTGACTAAGCAGCCTCATAAGAGACTAATGTTGCCATCAGCAGTCCTGATTAAGAAGGTGTGGGCAAGGAGGTTTCTGGCATTCCTGCCACAGCCAAGCGACCCAGGCAGGTGGACATGTTACCCACGAGCAGTGTCTCGTCTAATGCATGCGCCAGACACCAGCACACAGGGTCTCATCACTGAAACCTCTGTGCCCTGTCTTCTTCAGAACCTGTAAGTCCACAAATCACTACACTTTGCCACTCACTGGCACGTGCCCATGTGTGCTGGAGAAAGTTTTCCACAAAACACAATGCCAGCTTGAAATGTTGGTCTGCGCTGACTGGAGCACATTTGAATTTCATAGAAGGCAGTCTCAGACCAGGCTGGGGCCCAGGATGGTAAAATTTATGAAGGCACACTCTGAATTAATCAGCAAATATATACTAATTCATGCTGACCTTTTTGCAAGCTTAGGCCTTTTTATCACTCACTGTAGGTTTAACATTGGTCTACTGAGTGTTATTACAAAGGGCTCGAAGGTGGGCCATAATTATATAATGCAAATGACTTTCGCTGTTTTGTTTGAGCTTATTCCCTCAGATGTTTCCTTCTTTTATCACACTCTTCACACATCTGTGTCCCCACAATGGCTCTGCAAGCTCCTCCTCTCCCGGTCCCCAAGTTGCTGGTGCTGTGTGTCCTGACTGTCACACAGACATGGCCTGCTGTGAAGATGTGGCAGGCGCGATGCATGCCTCTGACACAGGTTATGTTGACAGCTGGTCGGAACAGGTGTACACTGATTCTACCATCAAACAGCAACACACATTTGGCTCCCTCCCAACGCACAGGCATGAAAAACCTGTTCTCTTCACATTTCTTTGGAAATTGATTGACTATTCTTTGACATGGCACACTGTGACTGTTTGCAAGTTCTCTGGTCCTTCACCAGCTCAGATGTGTTCCAGAGAAGTCTCAGAGAAGACCTCGTGTGACACCATGGATTATGAATCTGCCTTTTTTGTATGGGAAAGAGGGGAGTGGAGGCTTACCCCTACTTTCCGCCCCCCTCTGAGACCCAGAAGACATGCCGTTACATATTTTTGGAGTTAAGACAGCAGGGAGATGGTTGCTGAAGGAAAACAAGAGCCGAAGAGAGAAGAATATTTGGATTCTGAAGGAGTTTAAAATGGAGCGCCACTCTCCAAGACCAAGTGCGCCATGCCCCAGACCTGAGTGAACTGTGAAGCCATGTCAGTGCTTGAACCCAAGTTACAGAGTTCATCCCTAGTAAGCTGCTGAAGGCTGGAGTTTTGTCTCAGTGAATCATAACATAAAAAACAATCTTATGATAAAACATCTTGGTTGAATTTTTTTTAAGTTCCTGTTTCGGAAAGCAATGTTGTGACCAACTGAATGCTCCAACAGTTTTGTGAGTGGGTGCCGCCTGGTTTGAACTCTGTGGGAGCTCTCACCCAGTCACAGACAGAGGTTGCTTTTATTTTGTTAAAGATAGGACAAGAAAAACGAACTCTTGTTACCCAGCAGGAAAGGGGTCTGTGGCATAGCTAATGCACTTGTGGGCCTAGGAATGAGAAAATCAAAAGCTGCAACACTTGATTTTCTCCCTTCCAGGAACTCCTGAGTTTCTTGGAAAACAAAGGTAGACAGGGAGCCAGAGCTGTCTTCCCCCCATTTCCCTTCCTTTTCCAAGACCCCCACCAGCAGGTCCTATCTGGGAATACTTGCCCTATTAGAATTCCCTCTCTTTTTTCCTTGTATGTTGACTGCTATTTTAATTCCTAAATTTATTTCTTTCATGCCTTTTGGTGGAGGAACAAAGAGCTCCAAAACCAAGATGGCTGTAGCATGGGAACAGATGGACAGTCAAATGAGTGTTTTGTGAAACTGAGTTTTAATCTCGAACCTCCCTGAAACCTAGAGGTCAAAGCAGAAATCCATGGGCTCATTTTTGGGGTCTGTTTGGACTGTATCATATCAACATCAAATACATTTTAGGGCTCTGTGCTCAGAAACTGCCATTGTTATTCTGAATTGATGATGCTTTATTAGCACTTCACTGACTCATTTTATACAAAGTAGAATCTAATAAACTCATCTGAAAAATAACCTTAATGTATTCAACTGCTAATGCCTCAACAGACTAATATATTTGTATGCAACAGAATTCTAAACCCAGAGGAGAATTCTAAGATGGGTTTATGCATTGAGTGCTTCTCATAAACCTTATTTGAACATTTGATTCCAGTTTACATTTTATTAGAAAAGCCCTCATTTTTTTACCCAGAATGAAGAAGCAGAGGGGAGGAGAAGTACATTCCTGCCACTTCAATTTTGTGTCCAAATAACTTACAAGACAGACACAAAATGGACAAGACCATGACTACCCCAAAGACAATTACAAAAAAAATACTTAATTAGAATGCAACGCAGGTTATTTTAAGCCATACAAAAGAGTTTCATACATAATAGAGTGGCTGTTTCATGCAGCTCATATGATAAAATTCTCACCAGTCTTAAAATGACAGATGTAATATTACCTTTAATAAGTGTCTACCGATGCATGCAAATTGAATTAGATAGTGGGAGTACAAATTTGTCCGATAATTAAGATAAAATTTTATGTCAGCTTAAACCCTGGTGTATATTAGTAACTCTGTGCATTTTTTTTCTCCGTTCCCTACCAATTATATTTTAGTGTGGCCTCTTGATTACTGGAGTAGTCAGGTCAAGGGGCAGAAAATACAGCTCCCCAAAAGTATTATTATATATGGGAGCAAAACATGTCCCTGATTACTAAATACTAAGTACAGTTTACATGACTTTGAATAAGTTCCACACTATGTGTTAACTTAGTGTTTCTGGGGTTTCAGTGAGGTGCTACTGTGCCCTGAAGGCTAATGCTGAGCTAATGTTATTTAAGAGAAATAAACGTATATGGAATTTGGAAACCCGAGTTTTCAACTGATTCGGCAGTGCTTTGTATCAATCCTGCAAGTAAACTGGGTGTTCTATGTAATATTTTGCTTAGAGAAAGAATCCCAGGAGGCCAATAGAGCGCACATGCGTAGGCCCACGTGCACACATGCACCCCTCGAGCCCACAGATGTGGATCTTAAAGGGGGAATGCCCTGCATGGCATTCAACCTCGCTTTAATACTCTCCACTGCTGCAATTGTGGTCCCCCGGGGGAGGCAAATATCCCGAGCATTATTAAAAGTGGGATTAGCCAATCTAATACTGAAGATTTGGGAACCAGCCAAGAGGAGTCATAAGCAGGAGGGCAAGACAAAGAAGACTTATCAGGACCCAGACCACCAGGTTTGCATCCCTGAGCTCGTGCCTGGATTTGTATGATTGACAACACCTGACAGGTGACTGTCACTTAACTGAACAATGAGTGCCCTCAGATGCAGGTGTCAGTGGGGTCTGTCTGTCATACTATCCACCCATGAAAGGGAACCCTGGGAGGACGTATTCTCTGACAACCTGCTACACTGGGGAGGGCACTGCTCTCTAATTCAACCCTCACAGCGATCTTTTGAGGCTTTTGCTATAATGATCATTTCTCCCCATCATGGTGCAAAGGGGTTAAATGGCATGCTCAATATTAAGAGGGAGATGAGTGGCAGGGCCAGGATGTAGAAACTACCCCTTTTGCTCCAAAGACAACTCTTCAAGAAATTATATCAGTATTCAAGCTTGGTTCTGTCCCTTATTAGTCATGTCTATTTCCAGACCAAGATCCAGTCTCAAGGGTCTAAGACATTAGACAATGTGGCAAACTGGTCCCCCCTTAGATCCATCCAGCCACTACCATGAATAAGGTAGCATTTGCCAGCCTGAACCAATAACCTGCCTGGTGGTTCTAGGCACTTGAATCTGCCATCCCTATACACATCACCTGTCCTTCCTCTGCTCTGAAATATATTTTTGTGTTTTATGCTAATCAGACATTGTTTATATGACTCTTCAAGAATTTAAAGAGTACACATTTCTCACTGCAGCACAGATGGAAAACTTCTCACAAACAATGTTTTGGAACATCCCTATAGGTAGTGAGTGCTAGCTGCTCACCCCACCCTCACTATATTCTCCCCTTTTTCCTTAGTCACAAAAATTCTGATTCTTAACCATACAGCTATGTACTAAGTAAAAAAAAAACCCTGTATTTCTCAGTTTCTCTGGTTTCTCAATGTAGCCACATTAGGCTTTGGCCAAACAGATGTGACCAGTGTTGTTTGGCACTATTCTAGTGCCTCTGTAGAGGTTGGGGAGGTCTTGATTTGACCTCTTTTCCCATTGGCAGGGGTCATCAAGAGTACCTGTGGGATGGAGTACTTGCAGGAATTTAAGATCATGAGGTGATTTTAAAGTTTAAATTGCTTCCATTTTTAGCCGACCAATCTTCCCACTAAGACAACTAAAAAAGCTAAGGGTCTTTCTTTCTTTCTTTCTTTCTTTTTAACAAAATATCTAGTTGAAGGTCTTTGAGTTATTAAGATGATAAACATTTAAGAGGCTAAAGAGCAGAAGTAGAAAGGATGTTTTGTTATCTGTTAAGTCCAAGGATAAAGATACTGGAATTCTAAAACCTTTCAGAGCCTCTGCATCCCTTGATATCTTTGGCCTTGCTACTGGATTCTTCCCTAGGTCAAGGGTGGGAGCACAAAAGTTCCATCCCTAAGCAGGGTGACCTAGTTGCACTGAGAAAGGTTATGAGAGCCAGGGATGCACTCAGTAAACTTCACCTCCCACACAGAAGCCATGACACTCACCATTTCTATTTTCTGCAAAGCTCTCCCACTGCATCCAGGTAAGCACATGGTCATGAGATTCTTAAAGAAGGGAAATCAGGTGAGCCTCAAGTTCACTGCCTATTTCCCCACTGAGCATTTGTTAATTCCAATGTAGTGATTTATAAACTGAAAAATAGCAGAAAAAGTTGGCTGGGATGCTGAGAACTGAAGAGGCTTCTAGCAGTTTTCCAAGGCAGAGAAACATGGCAAACATTGGAATGCAAGCACATCAAGCAGAAGCAGCCATGGCCAACACTCCAGGCTTCACTTGGGACCCCCACAGTACCCTGCCCTAGAAGTGGTGGTGAAATAGTTTAGACTTTATAAAAAAATGGAAGTACACTTCAAATCTGCTCACTCCTAATTGGAATAAAGTCAACTGCCTCTACATGACTGCTTGCTGGAAAGAAAAACAAATCCTCTTTGAAGGACGATATCATCATTCTGAACCTAAAAGTGTTCCATAATTTTAATCTATAATATAATATTTCATAAAAATTTACCAGGCACACTAGAAGACAAAGGCTATATATATGACTAAAACCAAGAGAAAATAGAGTCAGTAGAAATGCACCCACAAATAAAACTGATATTTGAGTTAGACAAGAGTTTTTTTAAATGTAATTAATATGCTAAAAGAATTAAATAATAAGATAGGAATCTTTTATCAGAGAATTGAAAAATATAAAGAAGTTTTCAATGGAAATTTGAGAACCAACAAATAAAATAATTGAAATGAAAAACTCAGCAGAAAGTTTGAACAGCCATTTAAATATAACTGTAAGAAAAGTGGTGAACCACAATATAGGTCAAGAGAAAATATTTAGATTGATACTACTGAGGAAAAACAGTAAGAAAAGTATAGAAAACAGCATAAGAAACACATAGAAAATGATAAAAATTTGTCTAACACACATATAGTTTCTGTTCCAAAAAGAGCAGAGAGAATGAAACAGAAGAACTGTCTGAAAAGATCCAGTACAGGAGTGGAAGCAGCACACTGAAGATAGCAGGGAAAGATGAAGCTTTTGGAGTCTTTGATGGCACTCTTAACACCATCACACTGCCGCTGGCATGCATAAATCCAAGTTTCGTTTTCATAATCAGGAAAAAAACCTCCTTTTTTATTTAACCACTATTTTTTCAAGCCTTTCTTACTCATAAATCAAATCTCAACTGAAACAACCTTTGTGTTAATAAAGATATATCAATGTTAATGCTAGTGAAAGCGTATTCACCTATGTCTTGTATTTTTTAAATGTAAAGGAATTTCAGAAGGCAGAATAACAAACTTTATTCTGTATGACTAAATGCAAATCAGAGTTAGAGGGAAACATTTTTTTTGTTTCCCTCTAACTCTGTTCATTGTAAATCCTTCCTCCCTTCTTTCCTTCCTTCCTTTCTTCCTTCCTTCTTTCTTTCCTTCCTTGAATTTTTGTTTTATAAAAGAATATTCCAGCCAAACTGATAACATATGCAAGATTCAAATGCTCCAGAGAATAACAGTTTTTTATATATATATATATATATTTTATTATTATTAATTCTAATGGGGTGACAAAAATAAATCAGGGTACATATGTACAATGAAAACATCTCCAGGTTATCTTATCATTCAATTGTGTTGCATACCCATCACCAAAAGTCAAATTGTCCTCTGTCACCTTCAATCTGGTTTGCCCTGTGTCCCTCCCCTCCTCCCTATCCCACTCTTCCCTCCCTCCCCCCATCCCAAAACCACCACTCTCTTGTCCATGTCTCATATTCTCACTTTTATGTCCCACCTATGTATGAAATCATGCTGTTCTCAGTTTTTCTTATTTTCTGATTTACTTATTTCACTCCGTATAATGTTATCAAGGTACATCCATTTTGTTATAAATGATCCGATGTCATCGTTTCTTATGGCTGAGTAGTATTCCATAGTATATATGGACCATAGCTTTTTAATCCACTCGTCTTCTGACGGACACTTGGGCTGGTTCCAGATCTTCGCTATTGTGAACAATGCTGACACGAACATGGGGGCGCATTTCTTCTTTTCGAACAGTGCTATGGTGTTCACAGGGTATATTCCTAAAAGTGGGATAGCTGGGTCAAAAGGCAGTTCGATTTTTAATTTTCTGAGGAATCTCCATACTGTTTTCCACAGTGGCTGCACCAGTCTGCATTCCCACCAGCAGTGCAGAAGGGTTCCCTTTTCTCCACATCCTCGCCAGCACTTATTCTGTGTTGTTTTGCTGATAAGTGCCATTCTACTGGTGTGAGGTGATATCTCATTGTGGTTTTAATTTGCATTTCTCTAGTGATTAGTGATGTTGAGCATTTTTTCATATGCCTATTGGCCATCTGTATGTCCTCTTTGGAGAAATTTCTATTCATTTCTTTTGCCCATTTTTTGATTGGGTTGTTTGTCTTCCTGGTGTTGAGTTTTATAAGTTCTTTATAAATTTTAGTTATTAACCCCTTATCAGATGTGCTGTCGAATATGTTCTCCCATTGTGTGGTTTGTCTTTTTATTCTGTTCCTATTGTCTTTATCTGTGCAAAAACTTTTTAGTTTGATATAGTCCCATTTGTTTATCTTGCCTTTTATTTCAGTTGCCCGTGGAGATAAATCGGCAAATATACTGCTGCTACAGATGTCGGAGAGCTTGCTGCCTATGTTTTCTTCTAAGATGCTTATGGTTTCATGGCTTACATTTAAGACTTTTATCCATTTTGAGTTTGTTTTTGTGAATGGTGTAAGTTGATGGTCTAGTTTCATTTCTTTGCAGGTAGATGTCCAATTTTCCCAACACCATTTGTTAATGAGGCTGTCTTTACTCCATTGTATGTTCTTTCCTCCTTTGTCAAATATCAGTTGTCCATAAAGCTGTGGGTTTATTTCTGGGTCCTCTGTTCTGTTCCATTGATCTATGTGCCTGTTCTTATGCCAGTACCAGGCTGTCTTGAGTATAATGGCCTTATAGTAAACCTTGATATCTGGAAGAGTGATACCTCCTGCTTTATTTTTTCTTTTTAAGATTGCTGAGGCTATTCGTGTTCTTTTTTGGTTCCATATAAATTTTTGGAATATGTGTTCTATATCTTTGAAGTATGTCATTGGTATTTTAATTGGTATTGCATTGAATTTATAAATTGCTTTGGGTAATATAGACATTTTAATGATGTTTATTCTTCCTAGCCATGAGCACGGTATGTGCTTCCACTTGTTTGTATCTTCCTTGATTTCTTTTATCAATGTTCTATAATTTTTGGAGTACAAGTCCTTAACCTCCTTGGTTAAATTTACTCCTAGGTACTTTATTTTTTTGGCTGCAATAGTGAAGGGGATTGTTTCTTTAATTTCTTTTGCTGATATTTCATTGTTGGTGTATAGAAATGCCTCTGTTTTCTGAGTATTAATTTTATATCCTGCTACCTTGCTGAATTCATTTATAAGGTCCAGTAGTTTTTTGACTGAGACTTTAGGATTTTCAATATACAATATCATATCATCTGCAAATACTGACAGTTTGACTTCTTGTTTTCCAATTTGGATGCCTTTTATTTCTTCTTCTTGTATGATTGCTGTAGCTAGGACTTCCAGAACTATGTTGAATAAGAGTGGTGAAAGTGGGCAACCCTGCCTGGTTCCTGATCTTAAGGGGATTGCTTTTAATCATTGTCCATTTAGTATGATGTTTGCTGTGGGTTTGTCATAGATGGCCTTTATCATGTTAAGGAATGATCCCTGTATTCCCACTTTACTGAGAGTTTTGAGCATGAATGGGTGCTGGATTTTATCAAATGCCTTTTCTGCATCTATTGAAATTATCATGTGATTTTTGTCCTTCCTTTTGTTTATGTGATGAATCACATTGATTGATTTGCGAATATTGAACCAGCCTTGCCTCTCCAGAATAAATCCCACTTGATCGTAGTGTATGATTTTTTTCATATATTGCTGGATCCGGTTGGCTAATATTTTGTTGAGAATTTTAGCGTCTAAATTCATCAGGGATATAGGCCTATAATTTTCTTTCTTTGTGTTGTCTTTGCCCGGTTTTGGGATCAGAATTATGCTCGCCTCATAAAAGGAGTTTGGAAGTTTTTCTTCCTCTTGAATTTTTTGAAATAGCTTGAGAAGGATAGGAGTTAGTTCTTCTTTGAATTTTTGATAGAATTCACTTGTGAAGCCATCAGGCCCAGGACTTTTCTTTTTTGGGAGTTTTTTGATAACTGTTTCGATCTCATTTGTTGTAATTGGTCTGTTTAGGTGTTCTGATTCTTCCAGATTGATTTTTGGTAGGTTATATGATTCAAGAAATTTGTCCATCTCACCAAGATTGTCTAATTTTTTGGCATATAGTTCTTCATAGTATTTTCTTACAATGCTTTGTATTTCTGTTGTGTCCGTTGTTATTTCTCCACTGTCCTTTCTAATTTTATTTATTTGAGTCCTCTCTCTTTTTTTCTTGGTGAGTCTAGTTAAAGCTTCATCAATCTTGTTTACCTTTTCAAAGAACCAGCTTCTTGTTTCATTGATCCTCTGTATTGTTTCCTTAGCCTCTATGTCATTTATTTCTGCTCTGACCTTTATTATTTCCTTTCTTCTACTTGTCTTGGGTTTTATTTGTTGTTGTTTTTCTAGTTCTTTTAAATGCAGGGTCAGGTTGCTTATTTGAGCTTTTTCTAGCTTCTTATGATATGCCTGTAGTGCAATAAACTTTCCTCTCAGAACTGCTTTTGCTGTGTCCCATAAATTTTGAGTTGATGTATGCTCATTATCATTTGTTTCTAGAAACTTTTTTATTTCTTCTTTGATCTCATTGTTAATCCATTCATTATTTAATAACATGCTATTTAGTTTCCAAGTGTTTGAGTATTTTTCAGTTTTTGTTTTGTGGTTAATTTCTAGTTTCATGGCATTGTGATCAGAGAAAATGCTTGATATGATTTCAATCTTCTTAAATTTATTGAGACCATTTTTGTGTCCTAACATGTGGTCTATTTTAGAAAACGTACCATGAACGCTTGAGAAGAATGTATATTCTACTGCTTTAGGGTGAAAAGTTCTGAAGATATCTATTAAATCAAGTTGATCTAGTGTCTCCTTTAAGTCTGCTGTTTCTTTATTAATTTTCTTTCTCGAGGATTTATCCAGTGTTGTTAGAGGTGTATTGAAATCCCCTACTATGATAGTATTACTGTTAATCTCGCCCTTTATATCCATCAAAGTCTGCTTTATGTATGTCGGGGCTCTTATATTTGGTGCATAGATATTTACAATAGTTATATCTTCCTGTTGAATTGTTCCCTTTATCATTATGTAGTGTCCTCCTTTATCTCTTACTACAGCCTTTGTTTTAAAGTCCATTTTGTCTGATATAAGTATTGCTACCCCTGCTTTTTTTTCATTTCCATTTGCATGAAATATTTTTTTCCATCCTTTTACCTTTAGTCTATGTGCATCTTTTGTTTTAAGGTGTGTCTCTTGTAGACAGCATATGTATGGGTCCTGTTTCTTTATCCATGTAGTTACCCTATGTCTTTTGATTGGATCATTTAATCCATTTACATTTAAGGTTATTATTGATATGTAGTTGTTTATTGCCATTTTATTCTTTAAAGCTGTATTCTTCTTCTGCTCTATTCATTCCTCCCTTTAAACTGTTCACAAGAGGCCCCTTAGTATCTCTTGCAGAGTTGGTTTGGTTTTTATGAATTTCTTGAGGCTTTCTTTTTCTGGGAAGCTCTTTATTTCTCCTTCAATTTTAAACGTTAGCCTTGCTGGATAAAGTAGTCTTGGTTGTAGGTTCTTGTTCTGCATTACTTTGATTATATCTTGCCATTCCCTTCTGGCCTCAAGTGTTTCTGTTGAGAAGTCCGATGTCAACCTTATGGGGGCTCCTTTGTAGGTGAGAGTCTTTTTTTCTCTAGCAGCTTTTAAAATTTTTTCTTTATTCATTAGCTTTGGTATTTTAACTATGATGTGTCTTGGTGTAGATCTTTTTGGGTTTCTCTTTAATGGAGTTCTGTGTGCTTCTTGAATGTGTGGAGTGTTTCCCAGCCTTAATTTAGGAAAGTTTTCTGCTATGATTTGATTGAACAAAGTTTCCATTTCCTGTCCTCTCTCCTCTTCTTCAGGCACCCCTATGATGCGAATGTTGTTTCTCTTCATGTTGTCACAAAGCTCCCTTAGAGTTTCCTCACATTTTTTAAGTCTCTTTTCCTTTTTCTTCTCTGCTTCTGTGCCTTTGTTTATTGTGTCCTCTAATTTGCTTATTCGATCCTCAGCGTCATCCATCCTGCTTTTAATTCCTTCTATTGTGGTCTTCAGTTCTGATACTGTATTTTTCATTTCTGTCTGATTCTTTTTTATTATTTCAATTTCGTTTTTTATACTTGTTATCTCTTTATTTATGTGTTCATAATGACTATCCATTGTTGCTCTAATTTCTTTGAACATCCTAACTATCATTATTCTAAATTCTGCTTCTGGTAATTTGGTTATATCTGGTTCATCCAGGTCCTTCTCTGTGGATTTCTCTTGATTCATTTGTTTTGCATTCCTCTGCCTGCCCATTTTTTCTGTGTATAAGCAAGTTGTGGCCACTGGAGTCCAGTAGGTGTTGCCTTTGTGTTCTCTAGGTGTGGCCTGTTGCAGGCCCCCCAAGCCCTCTGCCGGTGCCTGGGGTGGTTGGGTATGAGCGTTGCCAGAGCTGGCCCACTGTGGCTTTTGCTGTGATTTCTGCCTCTCCTCCGTGGGAGGGGCTGTCACTGAAGCCACAAGACTTAGTACCAAGGGTAGAGGTGAGCACCTTTGCTCAGCTGCGGACCCAGCCTATTCCGGATTTCTGCCCAGAACCAGCATTCGGAACCTGCTCGCTAGAGTTCCACGGGTTAGGCGGGGCTTTTGACGTGCTCTCAGCTGTAAGTTTTTGCCCGTCCGGAGATTTAGCCCCGCCCTCGAGGCCAGGGCCCTTCTGCGCAGGGTCGGAAACCAAGGTTTATTGGGCCGGGCGTGTTTGCTGGCTTCTGCTCAGCTGCGTACTTCCGCTCGTCCCGGACTCTCCCGCGCCCCCGCGTTCGGAGCCCGCTCGTGCATGTACGGTTTCTCCGGCCGGGCGGGGATAGTAGTGTGAACTCAGCTGCGAGGTTCCACTGTCTCGGGGTCTACCCCGTTCCTGCGCTCGGAGCCCGCTCGCGCACGTATACTGTCCAACCGCGGTTTCTCCGGCCCGGGGGGTGGGGGGCTGGTAGCGTCAGCTCAGCCACGAGTCCCTGCCCGTCCCTGGTCCTAGCCCGGTCCCTGCGGTCAGGGCCAGCTTGCACAGGGCCTGCCCGTTCCTGGCCTCCCACTTTGTCCCTGTAAGTGGGATTAAAGGCGGGCCCGCAGCTTCCGGACCGCTTTCACGCGTCCCCTCTGACCCTCTGGGCTAGACGGATCTCCCACCGGCTTGGACTCTGCCCACGCTGACAGAACCGCGTTTCAGTGTCCTGCCGCCCACCATGCCCTTAAGCAGCCCTCAGCAGAGTAGGATGGGACCTAATACTCCACACTGTAGGCCTGGGAGCTCCCTCACTTGTTTCACAGCTCAAAACTGTCCAAACGCCTCTTCTAGGCTCTAGGACTGCAGGCTGGGGCTTGGTTCCTGGGACCCAGGTCCCTCCCTCTCCGCCAAACTTTCCTCCCGCCCCGCGGGTCTCTCCGGGCTGCCGTCTTCGCGTTTTCGCTATTTCTACCAGTCTCAATGTGGCTTCTTCTGTGTTCCTTGGTTGAAGAGTTCACTTAGTTTAGTTCATAGTTGGTTTATCCAGATGATGGTTCTTTAAATTGAGTTATAATCCACTTTGCTTCTGGGAGTTGGAAGTTGGTACGTCCGCCTACTCCGTCGCCATCTTGCTTCCCCCGAGAATAAGAGTTTTGCAGTTTCTTTTATGCATTTAAAATTAAGGAAGGAATTTAAGGAAAATTATATAAAAGTGGGACAAAGCAAGGTAGGGATTGGATCAGAGGATAGTTAACAAAATTATGTGCTCTCTTGATAGTTAATATCCACTTTAAGAGGTATTACTTCTGGTATTTCAAGGGTGTTAACCTAGGTGCACAAGAACAAAGGACAGGGCTGGCTTACAATCTTTCACTAAAGAATTTATATGCCTCGGTGTGACTACATGGCCTGTGAGTTACAAATTTATGATCAGATCATCCCATAAAGTTACTTTCCATAGAACCATTCCCTCATTTTTGATCCCTTTTGGTAATAAATTAATCCAAAAGATATATTGATGACCAATCCTTTGACCAGACAGTGTGGCCTCACAGGGCTAAAAAGGCTCATTTGTAGAAAGTTTTAGTATCTATGTTGTCTTGTTGACCATTGGGGATGGGGCAATACTGTATGTAACATGGAACCAGAGTTGAAGCCAAATTATTTTCCAGGAAGGATAGACAGGTATGTGGAAGGCAATGAAGTCTAATGACCATTATTGTGAAAAAAAACACTCTGGATGATTTTTATCTTATGAACTATCATGACCTGAGTTTTACCTTTTGGCTCATTTTTCTTGTATTTGGCATCAATAGTATAACGTTTGTATAAGTAATGAAAAAAGTGTTAACAGTTATTTTATACATTTTTAGTAATCCTATACAGTTAAACTATATAGAAAAGCCCAAAGAACAAGTATAACTATTATTATGACTATTATCATTAGCAGATAGGTAAAAATAATCAAACAAGTGGGTTCTAAGTTCAATATCAACCTATGCATATCCAGGCCTTGTTGATATCTAGTGATAGCTGTCTACCTCTGATGTCAGCAGCTTCTTGTCCTTGAGGGGTCTTTAACATTCATAGACAGGGGTAGATGTCCATCTGTGGTTAGGTGCCTGCTAAAGTATCTTCCAACGAGGTTGGGGAGTGTCTTTTATTTGCTGTCCTGAAGTTTGACTTTTTTGTTTTATTTGACAAATTTTTCTGAGTAACGACTCTGTATCAGGCACTGTTCCAGATAATAGAAATGCAAAGTCAAATAAGACAATTTAAAGTCTGGTGGGGCAAATTAGTGGAGTCTAAGTTAAGGGTCACAACAGTTCAAGTCAGGTTCAAGTGAATGAAGTGCTAGGAAGTCCTGAGGACTAGGTGAGGTGGAGAACACAAATCCTTCGTATGGAGCACAGCTCACCTGGCTCCCCCGATTGATGCCTTTGGGGAGGCAGTCCCAGTGTTGCCAAATCTTTGATTTTTGCAAAGAAACTGGAAATACAGATATTTAAGTGAATCGTCCAAATGCATTCAACGCTATACAGGAAAGGCTAGATTAGATCAAAGGGGGCGCTAAAGCAAGGGTTCCAATGTTCTAACCCTTAGAACCTGGGGATGTTACCTTATTTGGAGAAAGTGTCTGGGCCAGACATAAGTAGGTTGAGGATCTCAAAATGAGATCATCCCAGATTACCCTGGTGCATCCTAAATCTAATGACCTGTGTCATTTTAAGAGACAGTAGAGAAAAAAACATATGGAGATAGAGGCAGAGATTAGAGTGACACAGCTAAGGAGGACAAGAAAGGCTGACAGCCACAAGAAGGTGGAAGAGGCGTGGAAGGATCCCCCTGAGAGACTTTCAAGGGAACACAGCCTGGCCAACTCCATGATTTCAGGCTTCTGGCCTCCAGAACTGTGAGATCAATTTTTCTTGTTGAAAGCCATTCAGCCACCCAGTTTGTGGTAATTTGTTATGGCAGCCCTAAGAAGCTAATATACATAAATGCATAGTCAAGGCAAGCAAAGTGCCCCGGAAGCACAGCGAGGGTTCTCTAACCCTCTGGACAGAGATTAGGGGAGAGAGAGTCAGGGAAGGATTTCTGAAAGAATTTACACCTGGGAGAAGTAGCAATTGTTAGGCAAGGCTGGAGAGCATGTATATGAGGTAGAAGGGGAGGGAAGGTTAAGTATATTCTAGCTAGGGATAATGATATGAATTGTTCAACAGTGAGGGTTATTTCATGAGAAAGTCAGATTCTTAATACATCTAAGCAAGTGTTCAATGTATACAGTCTATAACTGTTGGGGATTTTAAAAGTCAGTTTATGGTAAGCATGACTCTCACTACTAGATGATATTTGCAATGCCTTCTGAACTTGAGATTCTAATAACCCTTGTCTTTTCCCATTTTATTATATTTCATATGTTGGCAGGGCTGACTGCCAATGGCAGGCTTGCAAGTTGCAAGGATTGCTGGAAGCCAGGCTGAGTGTCCAGAGGCTAAATCTCTGCTGCTCCCAGTCACTCCATCCTAGGGTGGAGGTGTTGTACCTGCCAGAAAGTGAGTGACAGAATACCCTCAACCTGGGCATTCTACTCTATCTCTTGAGCAGGGAAGCACAGACTTGTCTTCTTTCTAAAAGAGCATTTGGATGAGTAAAGACCATAAAATTAGATGACGAGAAGATACCACTTGCAAACCAGAAATATCAGGAACCAGAAATGAATGTACCTCAATTTGAAAAAGATGAATGGTAAAGAAAGAGGGAAACACTAGTAAAACACATTCTAGGGGCTGCTTTGAGCTAGATTCCTTGTTCGACTTGACAGAAATAATAAGTGGAGGTGACAAGTGACAGGGCATAAATTCCTTGATAACTGCTTTCTCTCTCTCCTTACACTGTTCCTTCCAGTCTCAGCCAGGGGAATGTGTACTCCCCAGGGTGCCAAGAGAGATACTTTCTTCAAGAGAAAAGTCATAAATCAAACCATGCCAAGTCTGCCTAGACCAAGAGTTCCCAAGATTTCTGGTCAATATATTACTTTAAAAATTATCGAGGATCTCAAATAGCTTTTGTATATGAGTTATACGTATCAATATTTACCCTATTAAAAATAAAACCAGGGAATTTTGAAATGCAGGAATATAGAAGCACACATGACAATGTGCTGTCATACATGCCTCTGGAAAACTTGAGTGTAAACTCATGAGAGAATTAGAGTGTATTGCTATAATGTCGTATTAATAATATTATGAGGATAGTTTTCATTTGAGTGGGTCTTGGGTCTCCTGGAAGTGCCTACACTACACTTTGATGACCACTATCTTTAACTTAACTTTCTCAAATATTCACAGAAAAAGCATTTCCAATGTGTATAAAAAGAATAGATTATTTAATAAATGATATAAGAACAGCCTGGCTTTCCTTACAAAAAAAATTAAAAAAAAATTAATTCGGCCTTCTCTTTATTTAAATTAAAATTCATGGGGTTATAGATATACACATAAAACTATAAAAGTTTATGATTATTTGATCTAGGTAACTATAAAGCTTGCTATATGCTATACTTTGGTGTAAGGCCTTTACAAGTAAGACACCCACCCCAAAAATCATAGAAGGAAAAGGAGTGATGATGTGGCCAGGTGAAAGGTTAAGTGTCTGAGTGGCGATGTCACTAAATATTTGCAACATATTTAATATGTCAAGGTTAATTTATCAAATATATAATGTCTCTTTCTTCCTTCCTTCCTTCCTTTCTTCCTTCCTTCCTTCCTTCCTTCCTTCCTTCCTTCCTTCCTTCCTTCCTTCCTTCCTTTCTTTTTTATTCAGTGAAAGGAGGAGAGGCAGACAGACAGACTCCTGCATGCACCCTGACTGAGTTCTACCTGACAAGCCCACCAGGAGACGATACTCTGCTCATCTTGGGTGTTCTTCCATTGCTCACAACCAAGCTCTTGTTAGCACCTAACGTGGAGGCCATGGAGCCGTCCTCAGTGTCCAGGGTCAACTTGCTCCAATAAAGCCATAGCTGCAGGAGGGGAAGAGAGAGAGAGAAAAGTGAGAGAAATAGGGGTGGAGAAGCAGATGGGCACTTCTCCTGTGTGCCTTGACTGGGAATCAAACCAGGGATATCCACATGCCGGGCCAACAGTCTACGACTAAGCCAACTGGCCAGGGCCATAATAATCTTTGCTAAGGAAAAGGAAAACAAATAATTCAGTAGAAAATAATCAGAAAATTAAAAAAATAGTAATATACAATATGCATAGAAAAATTAACTCATTCTAAAAAGTATTTTTAATGCAATTTAAGACAATGATAGTACATTTTATATTTACCAAATTGTGAAAAATGCAATTTTAACTGATAACATGTAATACTAGTGAGAGTGTGGTAAATGGACACTAACATATTTTACTGGTGAAAGTGTAAATTAGAGCATAGTTTGCATATAAATTTGCTTTATTACAATTTTATATATGCAGAGTGCTGAGGATGCCAGTTTAATTCCTGGTCAGGGCACATGCAGGAGAAGTTTGATGTTCCTGTCTCAATAAATAAATAAATAAATAAATAAACAAGAAAACAAATAAATAAATAAACCAACCTTAATAGCCAGCAGCATGTCATATAAGAATGTGTTCTACAGAAATGACAATAAAATAATAAAGATTCAAACACAAAAGATGTTTCCTACAGTATTGTTTGAAGTAACAACAACAACAAAAAAGGACACAAAATGGGACAGATTATAAATGTGTATGAATAAGGAAATAAATAAATACATTATATAGTATTGATTCAATTGCAAACAACACAGGCATGAAGAAGAAAGATACAGAACAAACCTATCATATATAGTTAAACTTCAAAGCAATTTCTAGAGCAGGGGTTGGGAACCTTTTTGGCTGAGAGAGCCATGCCACATATTCTAAAATGTAATTCTGTGAGAGCCATACAATATGTTTAACACTAAATACAAGTAAATGCATGCATTTTATGTAAGACCAACACTTTTAAAGTACAATAAGTCTATGAATTCATTTTAATAACTTTGTTATGCTGTTGCTAACCAATGATGAATGAAGTACTTCTTACCATTAATGTGACTTCTGGTGCAGCATGGTTCTGCTAATGGCTTTGTAGTCTGGTTGATACATGGTAAGGTTAAGCTTCATGCAGGCATTGAAACTTCCATCCATTAAACATGATCGTAGGTTGGTCTTAACGTTCTTTAGATGTGAGAAAGACTGCTCATGTGCATATGTAGAGCCAAACATTGTCAGTACAGCAATACACACATGCAGCAGTGTGTGGTATGTGATGGGAAGCACATTCCAAGTTTTGACAATCAGCTGGTCCACGGGGTGAAGTTTTTTCATTTCTCATTTCTCCGCACTTATGTTTGCTCACCAACTCTGCTTGCTGTTGTGCAAGTCTTTCCAAATCTTCATTCAGTGACATGAAGTTATTCACCCACATGTCTGAGGACTTCAGGTCAGCAGCTTGTAGCTCAAAGTCTCTGACGGAGACACCGGGGATGTAACTCAGGTCGGCGCTGTTCACTGCACACTCATGTGGATGGGTGATGAACTTAAAAAGATGGGTGCACTCACAAAATTCTCTAAAGCGCACTTTGAATGACTGCAGGAGATTAGATGGGGAGCCCGCTAGTTGCAGGAGATCAAGATGTTGAGGAGAGTCACTTGCTGGGCATGCATCTTTAAACTCTCCCAGTTTTTCAAAGTGTAGTAAATGACCTGTTTCAATGTCAGCAATGAAGAGTTTCAGCTTGTTTTCAAATGCAAACACTGCTTGTGGGGGATAAGACTGTATTTCCAACACCTTGTATTTTCACATTGAGCTGGTTCAGATGCTCAGTCATGTCCACAAGATCGTAGAACTTCAGGAGCCACTCTGTGTTAGCTAACTCAGGATGCTCGACATTTTTCATTTTAAGAAAAGTTTGGATTTTGCTCACCCACCAAGCTGCTCACCACATATCTGAGCACAAAGCGCATCCTGATGTAGGATGCAATGAAAACTTAGGATGGATCTCTTTTCATGTTCATGAAGGAGGGCTACGAATCCTCTGTTTTTCCCCACCAGGCACGGAGCACCATCAGTACACACCGAAATAAATTTATCCATCGGTAGATATTTTTTTTAGTGAACTCAGTGAAAGATTTGAATAAATCCTTCTCTCTTGTCTCTTTCATAGGCAAAACAGCAAGACTTTCCTCATGCAGTGTTTCATCGACAGCATACCTTGCAATCACGCTGAACTGGGATAAATGGCTTATGTCTGTTGACTCATCCAAAGCGAGAGAAAAGGGTGGCGCTGCATTTATGTCCTTCACTTGTGTTGCCTCAATTTGATTTGGCGTCATGATGGTACGATCATGAACAGTTCTTGCTGACAGAGGCATGTCTTTTATTTGTTTGATTATCTTGTCTTTATCCAAAATGTCATCAAGAGGTTCATTGGCAACATCAAGCATGAATGCTTTGGCATACTCTCCATCTGTGAATGCCTTTTTGTTTCTCACAATTGCTAAAGCACCAGCAAAGCTAGCTAAATTACAGTCACCTTGTTAGGTCCAAACACGAAGTTGCTGCTGACTAGCTTGTACTCTGCACAGTAGCTCTTTTTAAAAATTTATTTATTTATTTATTTATTTATTTATTTATTTATTTATTTTTTAACGGGAACAGGGAGAGTCAGAAAAAGGAATAGATAGGGACAGACAGACAGGAACGGAGAGAGGTGAGAAGCATCAATCATTAGTTTTTCCGTTGCCATTGCGACACCTAAATTGTTCATTGATTGCTTTCTCATATGTGCCTTGACCGCAGGCCTTCAGCAGACCGAGCAACCCCTTGCTGGAGCCAGCGACTTTGGGTCCAAGCTGACGAGCTTTTTGCTCAAGCCAGATGGGCCCATGCTCAAGCTGGCGACCTCGGGGTCTCAAACCTGGGTCTTCTGCATCCCAGTCTGACGTTCTATCCACTGTGCCACTGCCTGGTCAGGCTGCACAGTAGCTCTTGACATGCTTTCTTCCTGCTGTCCCCAGATGGATATTTTGATGCAAATGTAGTATGGTGTGTGTCAAAGTGCCACTCTAGATTTGACCGTTTCATTGATGCAATTTTATCATTGCATATTAGACGCACTGCAGAACCTGCTCTCTCCACAAAGGCAAATTCCTCTGTCCATTCCTGCTGAAAAGTAAGATACTCCTCATCTTTTTTTCTTTTAGCCATCTTCTTGGTCAAAAGGGTTTCTGCAATTAGCTAGCTGACTACTTGATTAAAAAGAGGGATGTCTACTTCCTGACCTCACAATGACCCATGTACATAATGCATTATCCAATAAAAATTTGGTGTTGTCCCGGAGGACAGCAGTGATTGGCTCCAGCCACCTACAACCATGAACATGAGCGGTAGGAAATGAATGGATTGTAATACATGCAAATATTTTATATTTTTAACGTTATTATTATTTTTAATTAAAGATTTGTCTGCGAGCCAGATGCAGCCATCAAAAGAGCCACATGTGGCTCCCGAGCCATAGGTTTCCAACCCCTTTTCTAGAGTGATGAGTGCTACACCATGCTATGTTTTTAAAGAAAAGGAAGTATGTATGTAAATACATTTGTAGAAGCATGGGAAACAATTGAAAAGATACATAGCAAACTCTCAACAGTTATTAGTTTTAAGAAGTGGAATGAGGACTAAAAAGGAATTTATTTGTTAACACAAATAACTTAAAAAGGTGTGGATTATGAGAGATTATTTTCTGTATGCCTTCTTAAAAAGGTGTGGGATTATGAGAGATCATTCTTTTCTGTAGCATATTTTTATGGCAAAATTAGAGTTAATTTTTAATAATAAAATTTAATATCTAAGAAGTAATTCCTTTGAGCTCTCTCCTGGGCTCACTCTCCCCTGCTGTAAGGGAAATCTGATGGAAATGAGATGCCCGTTGCCTTAAAGCTAGCTGCGTCTCCAAATGACCAAAGGGTCAGAATTCAACCATGTAGCTAAGGACATTTGACACTCTGGACTGCTAACCAATATGGTGCACTCAGAGAACCTCATCATGTAAGTGCAACAAAGCCATGCACCTTCTGAAGATACCTAGGCCCCCAGTCAGCTCTCCATTTTCTGATCACGTTCATTCCACACACTCATTCATTCCTTCATCTGTTCACTCATTATTGACTTTACCCATGCTGACCCAAATATGGTGCTCGGGGTGCGAGACAGAGAAAGAAAAGTAAAGTCCATGCCCTCAAGGAGGAGACAGTCATGTGGGACCTGTGTGCACTCAGACATTTCAGAGCTAAACAGAAGACAATCCAGCATACAGTGAGTGCCCAGAACAAGGCAGGCATTATTCTTGTTACTCACTGGTACAGTGACTGCACTGTGAATGCTTCCAAAGCAAACACTCTTTCCGTTTCTTTGTCCTCTAGCATCTACTAACAGGGAGAGGCAGCTAGGTGAGGAAGCTGCTACAATATTTCCCCATGTATAAGACGAACCTTAATTTTGGGACCCGAAATTTGAAAAAAAAAGTATTACATAAAGTTATTGAACTCAAGTTTTATTCTTCATAAAATTCATACAATTCCTCATCACTGTCAAAACTCCCATCCATTAGCTTGTCTTCTTCTGTGTCTGATGATGAATCACTGTCTCATATACTGACTCGTCCTCAGTTCCATCTATGGCACTTGGAACACCGCAACCACTGTATAAAATGCACCCAGTTTTTAGACTCCAAATTTTTCGAAAGAATGTGTATTTTATACACAGGGAAATATGGTATGTGGGTAGTACATAGTGAAAGGTGAGCATCATGCCACATGCTCATGTTTCCCCAGATCCAACTCTCCCCACAAAGCATTTTATACTGGAGCTCTCCGCTCAGTGCTTCCCAGAAAAGTATTTTTTTTCCTCCTTCTCCTCTTCCTTTTCCTTCTCCTTCTCCTCCTCCTCCTCCTTCTCCTCCTCCTCTTTCTCCTCCTCCTTTTCCTCCTGACCCTCCCCTCTCTTTCTCTTCTTTCTCCTCCTCCTCTTCCTTCTTTTAATATTTTTCTTCTCCTCCTCTTCTTCCTTCTTTTAATCTTCTTCTTCTTCTTCTTCTTCTTCTTCTTCTTCTTCTTCTTCTTCTTCTTCTTCTTCTTCTTCTTCTTCTTATTCCTCTTTCTCTCTCCTCTCTCTCTCTCTCTAGCTGTTCTCAGGATTTGAGATCTGGAAGGAGTTTGACTTGAGAGTTCTAATAGTCTAACCCTCTCCATTTACAGAGCTGGGAATGGAGGCAGAAGATGACCATGACCTAGTCAAACCCTCACAGTTCATCCTGGACAGACGGCAGGACAGGGAACTGAGGTACAGCTGGAGTGAAGACAGGTATGTCATGCTCTCTGATTCCATGCAGAATGGGGTGAATGAGGGATCCTGACTGCAGAACAAGCCAGGCAGCAGCAAAGTGGGGGTCTGTTGTTCTAGAAGTAAGTTCTAATAATTTGAGACAGTAACTATATAACTGAAAAAGGGGGGTTTAAAAGGGCACTGTGAGTCTTTAGGATCTCTAAGAAAAGGTATTATTTCATTTTTTTAAAGAAAATATTCTCTGCAGTTTTGGGTTGTCAAGAGAGCTTTCCCAAACCAAGGCTGTGGTTGGTTGGGGTCCTCAATGCCATGGCATGCTTAACACCTACAGGCCACCAACCAGAAATATTTCCAGGGACAGTCAGACATGTGCCTCCACCTTGCAGCCTGTGCAGCACAAAGGAGGTGTGGGGCCAGCAGCTGGTAGGCAAGAGCTTGTCCCAGGAAGGCACAGGTGCCACCCAGCTCTGCAATTTGATGCAGTCACAGTTTTCACTCGGCTCCACTCTTATAGTTTGTAAGATGAGGAATGTGGGCTGGATGATCCCAACATCCCCTGCTCTATAATCTGTGAATCTGACCAGGTGAGGCAGGTGTGGAGGAGAAGGAGGTGAGAAGATAGTCTTAGTGCACAGCTCTCTCACACTTCTTCTCACCCCACTGAGCCGGGGTTCTAAGTGAAAGTTTACCACACCAGTGGCTAACTTGACTGCCTGGAGCCCACCGTTCTATACTCTCCCAAATCTTCCCCATGAACACAAACTTCTGGTCTTTCTTTATTTTTATTTTTTAAGTGAGAGGAGGGGATATAGAGAGGCAGACTCCTGCATGTGCCCCAACCAGGATCCACCCAGTAACCCCCATCTGGGGCTGATGCTGGAATCAACTGAGCTATTTTTAGCACCTGAGGCTGACACACTTGGACCAACCAAGATGTCCTTAGCACCTGGAGCCATTGCTCAAACCCACAAATTGAGCCACTGGCTGCGGGAAAAGAAGAGAGAGAGAAGAAGGAGAAAGAGGGGAGGAGAAGCAGATGGTCACTTCTCATGTGTGCACTGACTGGAAATTGAACCTGTGACGTCTGCACACCAGACCAACACTCTATCCACTGAGCCACTGTGCAGGGCCTGGTCTTTCTTTCTGAAAACCTTTTCTGGGAATTATCTCATCTAAAGTGAAGAGCTCCTTCTGCCCCATGGGCTCGGAGTTGAGTCTCTGCACAGAATAACAGAGGCATGTTTGCTCACAGCCTGGCTCTCAGAGTCTTCCCATGACTGCTGTTGTTCCCTGGGTGAACAGGCCAGCCATCATACCTGTTGCTGTCAAGCATCAAAATTGAAAGTAGGCTTAGGCTGCCATGTGTTCCTTTGTAGCAGACCACCTTGCTCTTAGGCTTTGAATCCCGCCAGTCCCTGTGCCCCTGGGCAGCTTGTCCTGAAAAAACAGGAGACGCAGTAAGAGGCTCATAAGGTAATTTTAGTCAAGTCAGGGTAGCTTATGATTTTTAAATGTTGAACAGAGAAAGGAATTAAAAGCCATCAAAACCCACAGAGAATAAGAGCAGCTCCCTTTGATACAAACTAAGTGTCCATCAACAGATGAATGGGTAAAGAAAATGTGATTTATATATTACATTTTGTACATCACACACAGGATATTATTCACCAATAAAAAATAAAATCTTGCCATCTGTGACAACATGGATGGACCTAGAAGATATTATGCTAAGTGAAACAAGTCAAATCGAGAAAGACAAATACAATATTATCTCACTTATATGTTAAACCTTCAAAAAAACCCAAAATCAAAACAAACAAACAAACCTAATTTATGGATACAGAGAACAGATTGGTGGTTAACAGAGGTGAGGGGGAGCAGTAAGTAAAATGGGTGAAGAAGGCCAAAAAGTACAAATTTCCAGTTTCAAAATAGGTCTTGGGGATGTAACATACAGCATGATGATTATAGTTGATACTATATTGCATATTTAGAGTTGCTAAGAGAGTAGATCTTAAAAGTTTTTATCACAAGAAAAAAATCATAAGTATATATGGTCACAGATGTTAACTAGACTTATTGTGGTGATTATTTTGAATTTAAAAGTATCAAATTATTGTATTGTACACCTGAAACTAATATAATGTTGTATGTCAGGGGTCGGGAACCTATGGCTCAAGAGCCACATGTGGCTCTTTTGATGGCTGCATCTGGCTCGCAGACAAATCTTTAATAAAAAAAAATAATAACGTTAAAAATATAATACATTCACATGTATTACAATCCATTCATTTCCTACCGCTCATGTTCATGGTTGTAGGTGGCTGGAGCCAATCACTGCTGTCCTCCGGGACAACACCAAATTTTTATTGGATAATGCATTATGTACATGGGTCATTGTGAGGTCAGGAAGAAGACATCCCTCTTTTTAATCAAGTAGTCAGCTAGCTAATTGCAGAAACCCTTTTGACCAAGAAGATGGCTAAAAGAAAAAAAGATGAGGAGTATCTTACTTTTCAGCAGGAATGGACAGAGGAATTTGCCTTTGTGGAGAGAGCAGGTTCTGCAGTGTGTCTAATATGCAATGATAAAATTGCATCAATGAAACGGTGAAATCTAAAGTGGCACTTTGACACACACCATACTACATTTGCATCAAAATATCCATCTGGGGACAGCAGGAAGAAAGCATGTCAAGAGCTACTGTGCAGAGTACAAGCTAGTCAGCAGCAACTCTGTGTTTGGACCCAACAAGGTGACTGGAATTTGGCTAGCTTTGCTGGTGCTTTAGCAATTGTGAGAAACAAAAAGGCATTCACAGATGGAGAGTATGCCAAAACATTCATGCTTGATGTTGCCAATGAACCTCTTGATGACATTTTGGATAAAGACAAGATAATCAAACAAATAAAAGACATGCCTCTGTCAGCAAGAACTGTTCATGATCGTACCATCATGACGGCAAATCAAATTGAGGCAACACAAGTGAAGGACATAAATGCAGCACCATTCTTTTCTCTCACTTTGGATGAGTCAACAGACATAAGCCATTTATCCCAGTTCAGCGTGTTTGCAAGGTATGCTGTCGGTGACACACTACATGAAGAAAGTCTTGCTGTTTTGCCTATAAAAGAGACAACAAGAGAGGAAGATTTATTCAAATCTTTCAATGAGTTCGCTAAAGAAAATATCTACCGATGAATAAACTTATTTCGGTGTGTACTGATGGTGCTCCGTGCCTGGTGGGGAAAAACAGAGGATTTGTAGTGCTTCTTCGTGAACATGAAAAGAGACCCATTCTAAGTTTTCACTGCATCCTACATCAGGAGGCGCTTTGTGCTCAGATGTGTGGTGAGCAGCTTGGTGAGGTGATGTCGCTGGTCATTCGGGTGGTCAACTTTATTGTTGCCTGAGCTATAAATGATCACCAGTTTAAAACACTGCTGGATGAAGTTGGGAATAATTATCCTGGTCTGCTTCTGCACAGCAATGTGCGTTGGTTGTCAAGACAGAAGGTGCTCAGCCATTTTGCGGCTTGTCTGAGCAAAATCCAAACTTTTCTTGAAATGAAAAACGTCGAGCATCCTGAGTTAGCTAACACAGAGTGGCTCCTGAAGTTCTACTATCTTGTGGACATGACTGAGCATCTGAACCAGCTCAATGTGAAAATGCAAGGCATTGGAAATACAGTCTTACCCCTTCAACAAGCAGTGTTTGCATCTGAAAACAAGCTGGAACTCTTCATTGCTGACATTGAAACAGGTTGTTTACTACACTTTGAAAAACTGGGAGAGTTTAAAGATGCATGCTCAGCAAGTGACCCTGCTCAACAGCTAGATCTCCACAGCTAGGGGACTCCATATCTAATCTCCTACAGTCATTCAAAGCATGCTTTGGAGAATTTTGTGAGGCACCGATCTTTTTAAGTTTATCACCCATCCACATGAGTGTGCAGTGAACAGTGCCGACCTGAGTTACATCCCCGGTGTCTCCGTCAGAGATTTTGAGCTACAAGCTGCTGATCTGAAGGTCTCAGACATGTGGATGAATAAGTTCAAGTCACTGAATAAAGATTTGGAAAGACTTGCACAACAGCAAGCAGAGTTGGCAAGCAAATAGAAATGGGGAGAAATGAAAAAACACCAACCAGCAGACCAGCTGATTGTCAAAACTTGGTATGCACTTCCCATCATATACCACACACTGCAGCATTTGAGTATTGCTGTACTGACAGTGTTTGGCTGTACGTATGCACGTGAGCAGTCTTTCTTACATCTAAAGAATGTTAAGACCAACCTATGATCACGATTAACGGATGGAAGTCTCAATGCCTGCATGAAGCTTAACCTCACCACGTATCAACCAGACTACAAAGCCATCAGCAAAACTATGCAGCACCAGAAGTCACACTAATGGTAAGAAGTACTTTATTCATCATTGATTAGCAACAGCATAACAATGCTATTAAAAAGAATTCATAGACTTATTGTACTTTAAAAGTGTTGGTCTTACATAAAATGCATGCATTTACTTGTATTTAGTGTTAAACATAATGTATGGCTCTCACAGAATTACATTTTAAAATATGTGGCGTTCATGGCTCTCTCAGCCAAAAAGGTTCCCAACCCCTGTTGTATGTTAACTATACCTCAATTAAAAAATATATTTTGAAAGTAAATTAATTGTTTAAAAAATGGTTTTCTTTGAAATGCCCATTCAGTCTTTCTAATGAGCTCCAACAGACGGCCTTAGTGCTGGTCTGTAGCACTTCCCTAATAAAGCTAAGATTCCTTTTCAGCAAAGAGATAGTGAACTCAGAGCCTTCCGAAGGAAATGTGTAATTCTGATGCTTGGTTTTTATTTGATAAACTTTTAGTTACAATCCCTTTATGGTAAATGAGACTGGTCTCCATTTAAGTGCAAGGTACACATTTTAAAACTTTATTTTAAATAAATTCACATAAAGTAAAAAAGAAATTGATTTAGGTAAAGATTATTTCAGGTGGGGCTTGGATAAGGTGACCAGATATTAAAATTGGTAAAGCGGGACACTATTGCCTGGGGGAAGGGGAGTTCTTGGTTAAAAATTTGGTCTATATGAAGCAAAAAAAAATTTTCATAGAATGCAAAAATAGTATTGAAATATATTTTTAAACTTCAATGTAAGTACAATTTACAAATATAATACATTAAAAATTTATATATTGTATTATTTTATTTTTGGCATATTTCTCATTTGAGTGAATTTATTTTAGTAGATTGCAGTCGTTGTTTAAAAGGTCATGAAATTTTTCACAAAAGTGTGTTAAATTATATTTCACACATAAAATGGCTTTCAAAGTCTCAACACTTAATTGTGATTTTTCTGATGTCCACACTTTATTTACTGTAGAAAAAACGTGTTCAGTCACAGCATTAGTTCCTGGTAAAGACAGCGTGTATTCCACAATTTTTAGCGCATTATTGTATGGAACATGGTTTGATTCAAAATGATGAAATATTTGTAACCATTTGTTCTCTATTGTGATTTTTGCTGATGCCCAAGATTTAACCTTTTCCTCATCAATCTATGTTTTTTAATAATGATACCTCATTAAAAAGATCATTTTTGGAAATATTACTATATGGGAAATTTTGAGTGAGTCAGAGGGATCGGGTTACAGGGTCCCCGAAACCGATGCCAGAGCTGCATGAGGGGGTGGGAGCAGGCAGGGCAGCGCCACCAGCGTGCTCGCACACGAGCGGTCGTGCACACTCACCGCCTGAACTCTTCCTTGCAGCGGCTGCACTCCCTGCGTCTAGTTCCGCTGCCTGCTGGAGACCGAGCAGCTTGTGCCTCCTGGAGCCGGGAACCGCATGCCGGCATCAAGGACGCGGGCCTATGGGTAGTTAGGGGACTTGACAGCCACCGCCCCAGCAGGTGCGCCCCCCCCCCCAAGTTCTTTGTTTTGGGGCTCCACCCGGGGCAGCTAGCTCTTGTGGCAGTGCGGGTGCTTTCAGGTGGAGGCGGGGTCTCCCCGCCAAAAAGCATATATTCCCTTTCGTTTCTCCCGCCGTTCCGCCTTTTTGTGCATTCTTTCCAAAAATCGGGACTTTTTTAAAACGCCACGGGACATGGGACAAATTGTTAAAAATCAGGACTGTCCTGCCAAAAGCGGGACGTCTGGTACCTTAGGCTTGGATGAAGATGGAATTTGGGAAAGCCCATCAGAGAGAGGGTGGGAACTAGCCAAAGGCAATAACCCCTGCCCACAGCCCTCCAGGTTCCCATTTTATCTTGGCCCCCATTCTCTCTTCCCCTGCTTTCCAATTTCCTGACTTCATCTCCCAGCCATCAATGTTTGTGTTGGGCCCTTGCCCTGCTTGGGTGGTCTCTGGTTCAACAATCTCATCTACCTTCTTCAAGAGGTACTTCTTCATATAGTGCCCCAGAATCAGCTGTGGAGTAAGATTGGTAGAAAGAGACCCCCATAGCACCAGATCCAGCCACATAGAATACCCCCTAACCCTTATTCCTGCAGTCTCTTTGTCAAGGCAGACCACCACTCTAAGAAGAGAAGTTAGTTTTGATGGAGCCAACTTCCCAACATCCATGGCAGACCCATCTAACCAACCAAGGTTCTTCAGAGATCATAGGGTGTCAGTTACATCCATTAAAACTTATATAAAAATATTATGGACTTGTTTTGTGAAGATTCTTGGATGAATGTGAGAAAATTCCATCTTGAAAATTCAGAAGTTGCTCACGGTCAGAGTTCTTGAGTTTTCACTTGGGCCATGCCTTGGGCTCATTCTTGTTGTGAGCTTCAGTTCTGGTGCCTGACCCTCCCTCTCCTGGCGCCCCCTACCAGGTTTGTCTCTACTATTTCCATCTGCCATTCAAAGCACTCATTACACAAAACCAATCCTGTCAGGGAGTCAGCTGGAATAAATGAGGGAGCTCAGTTAATATGACCTAAGGGAATGAGTAGATTCCATGGTAGGCGTCAGTCGCAAGTACTGCTCTATGCTTTTGTGGAGGATAGAAAGTTCCAGGGATTATTTGGGACAGCAAGGCAGGCTGACCAGGCACAGTTAAATTTTTTATTTTTAGTCTGATCAAATAATTCCACAAGGAAACAGTAAAAATTTGAAGGTTTGAGCTGATGGCCCCAAAAGAAATCATTTCTTTATTACATTACTAGTTAATATTTTCTTTCCATGTGCAGTGTGCCTACGTAAGCAAAATTATCATTTGCACTGCTTTTCAAGAAAGAAAAAGATTTAATATCAGACATTCTAACTCATACCCTATTCAAATTGAAGTAAATTAAACTGGATATTCAGATCAAAGTCTACGAAAGTTTTTAATTATGTGTATGTATACATTTCTTCCTTATGCAAACCTATGTATTTAATGCTTTGCAACCATTTTTTTTGTTCAGAAAGATACTTTGAACATCTTTTCAATTTATTAGTTACCCATTTTTTATACTTTGGTTTTAGTTTTTCTATTGGAATATTTGCTCCTTATCTACCCTTTGTCCTCTGTACAAGGTATGGCAAAAGTAGGTTTATGATTGTTCATATGAATAATAATCCAGTAATGACTAATAACAGGATAAGCTCTGTGTTTCACAGACGCACAACTGTAAACCTACTTTTGCTCCACCCGGTATGTGCTTTTAGTTTCTGGTTTCTTTTTAATTTACCATATTGTCATTATTAGTATGTAATTAAATCTTTTGCTTTTATTGTTTTATAGTTTCTCTTTTGGGTGTCATATTTAGAAAGGCTTTTCCTCTCTCAAAATTCTATAAATTTTTACATGTATGTTTCTTCATCACTTTGTGGCTTTATATTTTCCATGTATATTTTTGAGGAAGTCAAATTTTTATAAGGTATACATTAGGAATGTCATAATATCTCCAAAATATTTGTCATTTTAAATAATATTGATTATCAAATAGTTAATCTCTTCCTTATTGTTTAAAATACCATCTTATGTACTAAATTCTTGGATTTGTGCTTGCTTCTAGACTTTCTTTTCCATGGTTTTGCTTGTCTATTCTGGTGCTTCTGCCACACTGTTTTGGTTATGATAGGTTTGCAATGCATTTCAGAATCTGCTGGAACAAGAAGTCTTCTGTCACACTTAGTGTAAAGCCAGTAGCCGCAGTCAGGATCACAGCAGCCTGACCCACGCAGGTTCGCATTGGATTCGAACAGTTGGTAATGAAACACAGGAGCCACGAACTGGTGAGCCATCCACTTTAATTCTAGCTTGCACCTGGCAGGCAAGCAAAAACACACACTGGGCTCCAAAACCCACACATTCAGTGCTCACAAAGCTACTGACTTATCCGAGTTTCCTAGCATCAAAGCTTTCCAGCTCACCAGACTTATTCACCTCTGTTTCCCATCTCCTCCTGCACAAACTCTTAACAAACTGGCTTCTTCCTCAGCACTCCGCCATCTTGGCTGCCTCCTCTCCTCCACGTGGCCTTACTCTGCCCTCCTTTCTAATACCTCAGGAACCAAGAGAGAGCGAGCTCCCGGACTGCCCCAGTTTATAGCCTAGAAAATCCAAACCTTTAATCCAATTATACATACAAGGAAGTCTCTGATACAAAGCCACCCATCTGAGGCATAATGGAATTCCTCAGGAGAGTGCACCACCTTACATCATCCAATAAATCAAGGGTGTGGAGAAGCTTACTCTTAAACTAAGCCTTAGGCTATAACAACCCGGCCTGCCCACATTACAACTTTTCCCCCACAGCCATCACAAGCATAAGGGCAAATAATATCACCTGGGTGACTGGCTTCCATGAGGGCAGCGCCATCTTTAACAAAGTGAGCATATTATATTTTATTTGCCGAACACTTAGGTTACAGGATTTCCCTGTATAGTTTTACTTGTTTATTCTCCCATGTGAACTACAGTGATTCTGTGAAGTTCACATACACACAGGGACACATACCATAAAGACTGGTGTGGAATTGCAGTACATTTGTAGGTTAATTTGGAATAAACTGCCATCTTAACAATATTGACTCTTTCCAACCAACAACCTAATAAGGTATTTATTCATGTGTTTTAAAAACATTTTTCAGCATCAGCAACTTGGACCATATTATTTAAAATGCCTCATGGAGTGTGAAAACCCTGCTAACGATCCATGGATAAGGAGCACTAAATTTACTTACATGCCCAGAACACTGTCTTTAAATATGTACTTGAAATTCAGAAGTTGGAAGTACTGAGGTAGGAAGCAACATTGTTGTTCACCCTAAACAACAGAAGGGCATCAATCTTGCCAAATATTCCAGGAAAGCCACTTACTTTTCTTGTCTTTTAATTTGGGGTATCAAAGTTATGGAAAAAAAAATGATGATATTAACTCTGTTTTCCCTTTTCCCTCTCACATACATGTCATCCACCTTCCAAAAAAGTCCTCTGCAGTCACATTAGGCAGTGGTGGAGAAGAACAAAGGTGACAGCATTCTCAATGAGAATCCTCAGTAATTCTCTGACAAGCCCCTGGGTGTCTGTCTTGGATCCCAGACCAGCGTGTACTATTATGCACTCTATAATGTCATGTGACATGTCCCCGCAGCTGCTGGAATAAGAGTACTGTACTTATGATAAGGACACAGGACTCCCCTGAAGAGTCCCTTGCTCTTGCCGAAGTCAACTGCGAGTTTCTCACATTTGAGGGTGGGCATGAATGGCTGCTCCGAATTAACCCACACGGCTGCTTGGGGCTCTACATGACTATTTAATTTTCCACCAGATACAGGAGCCAGGCTGCACCTCCAATTGAGTGTATGCCGACAAAATGGCCAACTGTGATCCTTAATTTGTCAATAATGATTTTAGGCCATGACCCTTAATAGGACCCTGTCACTGGTGAGGTGATTTATGCCTCCTGCGATGACATCAGTACCAATAGTGCTGATAAAAGAACACTTATATTGGAGCAAACAGGATGATGAATGGAATCCGGGTCTCCTTAGTCATCTCATTACTGCCTCTCCTTCACTACTGAGCTAATGTAGCGAGTCATCACGCGCCTGGGGAGCAGTTTGGAAGCTGCATTCAATAGGGAGAGTGCGTGAAATGTACTGTAGCCCTGGGTCAGGAGTGGCCAAGGGTACATTTTAAGTCTGTGTGTACAAGAAGAGGCAATCGTGCTGAAAATTGCCATGCTTCTGCACCAATCATCACTGCACTGTGCCCCTTTTTCATTGGACGGCAGAGTTTTCTCTCTTCACGTTTTTCAAAATGTGACTTTTTAAAATCAATGTCTTTTATCTTCACAAACTTGAGGGACTTCCTCTTGATTATGATCATTCTTCTCTCCCTCACCCCATTGCAGATATGGCGGGTTCTCCCTGCAGAGAAACAGACTCTCAGCTCTGCAAGAATGGTGCAAAGAGGCCCCCTCCTGACACACTGGGCACAGGGATTAGCAGTCAGGAGGATAGTCTTTCTTTAGGGTTCTAGCTCTGTGTGACCTTGGACAAGTCACTTGACCTCTCTGGACCTTACTAAATCCATTATTGAAAAAGGGAGGTTCTAAGTGTATTTTCAAGTTCTTCCTACGCCAAAGCATAAGCCTTTTGAAAGGTACATGCTATCCTCTTAACCCCCACTTTCCCTGAAAATATCAATTCTGAGCAATTTGAATGACATATAACAAGGAGGAGGCATGCCTCCCCAAGGACTCTTCACAAGATGTCTATGTCACCCATAATGTGGCCGGCCCTCGAGTGCAGTGATTCTGGTGTTCAGGGGGAAATAGATGCAGTTTTATTAGCATGATTTTATTCCCCTCACCAGCTGCACTCTTTTCTCTATAAAAGGTAATTACTTCCAATGGTAACAAGCTAATTGATTGCTAATTAAATCAATTGGCACACTCGCCCCTGTCAGAAAGTGACAGATTAGCAGGTCATGTGATGGCGTGTTAGTAATGAAAAGTGGACATGGTCTGGGGGTGATTGACACATGAGATGAAAAGCGATTTGGGATCTCCAAGGTGGTCAGAGAGAGGGCAGGGAAAACATGATTGATTCAATGGTGACTGTCAGAGAGGAAATGAGAATTGAATGGAATTCAGTGTCTGCCTGAACCCTCACCACATGATGCTCTACGTTTTTTCACATGTAAATAAGGGAGATGGAGACTTCTTGCAAATGAAATGTCAAAATAGAAAGGACATAAAAGGGAGGGGTGCTAAAAGTGAAAGTATATGAGCCTTAAATAAACAGTTTTTCTCTTTTTTATTTATAAACTTGCAAAAGTATAAAAACGATAAATATTGTTCATAATTTGCCCGCAAATCTTAGCAACTTGGCTGCCTGTGTGCTTATTATCTTTGCCTTTTAGAAGGTGCTTATCAGCTGTCATTATCAGGGAAGGGAGGTACTCATTGTCTGTGTTTGCCTGATGAGGGCAATGAATTCCAGACACAGGAAAAGTGCAAAATGACTCTGCAATGTCATAAACACGTTTCAGAGTAAGTCGTGTAGTCCCGCTACTCACATTTTAATTGCCCATTGCTTTGTCAAACAGGCTGTGTTCTGAAGTCAGTTTTGAGGTTCCCAGCAGCCCTGCGCAGGACAGAGTGAGAAACCACCCCCATTGTGCTGTGGTCTGAGGTCAATAGAGCTTCCCTATCTTTATACCCTAAGCTCTCTCCTTTGACATGTTCCTGAAGTCCGAAATTCTAACCTGAACCCCTTAGCACTTTGCGTTGTGAAGCCTCCTGAATCCCCTCAGTAGGATGGAGAAGTACAGACCTGGGGGTAAAGTTGGCTCCACTTGCATTTACTGGCTGTGTGCCCTCAAGGAGTCCTCTGACTATCTGAGCCTGTTTCCCATATGTGAAGTGGGTAGAATACTGCTCACTCCCCAGGTTGTGGTGAGAACTAGCTGAGGCAATTTGGGCAAAAGACCCACAAAAAGAGCACTTGAGAAATAGGAGGAAATCACAGGAACACAACTGCTGGTTATGCCAGAAGCCTCCACAGAGACCCTGGGGCAGCCTGTGGAGTAAAAACCAGGCTCCGGACCCAGAAGGAGGAGGGCTGAACAGAAATTCTAAGGTTTTCTTTGGGAAAGTCACCTAATTCCTAACATCTCCAGCTTCATTGTTTGGAAATGAAGTAAAGATACCTACGTTACATCTGGGGTTATTTCAAGGATTAAATAATTTAATGCACATGGAGTTTTTGACACAGATGTTAATTAGTTCCTTCTCCTGCACATTAAGACTTTTAAAAATTGCCCCTGTAGTTGGTTCTTAAAAGGCTGTTGTTTCCTGGGAAGCAGAGCAGGCTGCATGAGTGCAGGAGACCCAGGAAGGGTCTGGCTCTTTTTGTTTTCAGCAGGTGTCTGTACTGTGCACTTGAAACCATTTTAAATACTTCTGAACACTCTAGTCATGATTTCAGTATTCACTGGGTGGGGTGGTCTTATAATAATATATCAGCCTTATTGCAGGATCTCCATGTGTCCCCATCAGTCCAACTCCAGATCCATCTTGTTCCATGGTGACCCCCATGACCTGGCTCCACAGCTTTGCTGGTAACATGGAGTTCTTACACATGAGGATGTTGAGAAGCTCTTAGTTCCCTCCCACAAGGGATAATCTCTGTCACATTCTCAGCAAGCCTACAGTTCTCCTGGAAGTCATGTAAAATCAATCTCTTCTGAGGCCATATCTCTTCCCTTTCTCAGAGCATATCTGTCCCTGTATTATAACCTCCCTGAAACAGAATCCCATGTCCCCTCCCTCAGGAGCATGTGCACACACAGGCACAGAGCCATGCACACCCTGCTCTGGTTCTGCTCAGAAGAACCCTGCTGCTCCCCAAAGGGGAGTAATCTCATGGCAGGGAAAGAGCCTGTCAGTCTCTAGGAATGGGTCATAATGTCTTAAACTTCTGAGTGACTCAGGGACTCTCAGAAGTCAAAGACACACATTCCCATGTTGCCCATGAGTGCTGGGCTCAGTGCTGTCAACGTTGGCTGCACGTGGGAATCACCTGGGAAGTCTAAAAAAAGTTGGAGGCCTCGGTATTATCCCTGAGATCCTAATTTAAGGGTCTGGGGTGCAGCATGAGCACTGGAACTTTTACAGTCCCGGTGACTTTATGACAGTCACTGTTGAGCATAATGGCTTGGTTTTGACTTTGTTGGACAAGTGTGAGGAAGGGAGCACATGGGGAAGGGTTTTCTGCCACACCAAGTGCTCTCAGCCTGCACCTGATCTTTCAAAGTGCTCTCATCTCGAGCCACAATCTAGAATTGGGCACCACAGTGCCAGGATTGGGCTGCAAACACACCTGGGAGAGAAAAGGAGGTTATTTGTAGTGGGCACCCTGTGTACTTTTCTGGAGGGCACCCTCATGAGAGTGAGAGGCAAGCTCAGGCCATTGGCTTGCTATGGGGAAGAGTTGTATAGAGGGTAAGAGCCTCTGGAAAGTGCTGAGGCCCAGGCCTTGCTGCAGAGCATGGGGCAGTGTCTAGGGTGTGGAACGGGTCTCCTCATTCTCTTGTTCTACCACCCCCAAAGTCACACACCCCACAGATACCAGGACAGAGCACACACCCTTCCTCGTGGGTCCATCTACATTGTAGCGTGTAAGCCATTGTAGGGACGGTCCTCTGGTGTGCTCCAGATATCCAGAAGTGGGTGTGGCTCGCATTTCAATAATTTAAGGCTGTGGTAACTTCTGCAGGTGACATATCATGTTTTCAAAAGCAAGAGATTTTTTTAGTGAAGGTCGTCATTTTCTCAGGAAGCACAGAAAGCTTTCTGATTTGAGCTCCCCTCCTAACTTGACAGAAAAAAGTCAAGCAGCAGCTGGAAGCAGATTATTTTCTCCCAGTCCAGGGAGAAACTCACCATCTTTTAACACCATCTGCTGGTGTGCCTGCAAAAGCTGTCCTTTCACCCAGGCTTCTGTTCGGTCACAGAACTATTGTTCTTCCAGACCTAATTATTCTTCCTGGCAGATGGAGCAAACTAAGTAATCAAAGACCATGTGAGACAATGGTTAAGGGTACAAACTATGGAGCCACATTTCTGGGGTTCAAAACCTGGCTCTAGCATTGTGATAGTGAATGTTCCTTAAGGTCTTTGTACAGATTTCTTCATTTGTAAAGTGTAGATTGTTACATGTATATACCCCAAGGTGTGGTGAGAATTAAATAAGCTAATATATTAAGAGTGTAAATTATTACTATAAGAACTTTAGAAACATCAGGCAGAGGACACTTAGAGAAAGGACTTTAAATATAGAAGACCTTCTCTTATTCTAAGTGATTCGAGGCAAGTTTACTTAAAAAAAAAAAGAAAATGAAAGCTTACTTAAAATTAACATTTTCTATTGTTGTTAAAGTCTGAATAGTTTTTTTACTTAATTATTTATTTCATTCAAGAATCAACCAGTTTCAGCCTGAACCACATGGTAAATGAATAATACAGAGGAGAAGACAGACCACCTTGATGGAAGAAGGCTATGATATGCCCCAAGATAATTTTCCAGTTAAGTTTGAATACGGGGCTCATCAGTTGCTATAAAGGTGAAGATAATCATTGCAGTGATACTACCTGCATTGTGCCAAATGCTCCGCTTAACCCTTTAACACCCCACAAGATCAGTGTTGTCAGACACAGATCAGAGAGAGGCTCAGAGAGATTATCACTTGCCCCCAATCCCATGGTTAGAAAGTATTGGTGGTGAGATTATCTAAACTCAGTGAAAAGTTGAAAGTTACCATGTTAAATATTATCTGTAGTTCCTTACAACATCATTTTATGCTTGTGATAGTCATAAAATCAACTGTATCAGTCAGAACTCAGGGAAACAGAACCAGCAGAACCAGTAGGATGTATATAAAGATTTGTCACAAGGAATTGGCTTAAATGATTGAGAGGGCTTATAAGACAGGACTGAAGCTCACAGGGCAGGCCATGAGGAAGGGCAAGCTGGTCCTCTGGGGCATGAGCTGAAGTTACAAGCCACAAGTAGAATTTCTTCTTCCTTAGGAAAACCTCAGTCCCACTCTTAAGTCTTTCAACTGATTAAATTATGTTGGACCCAAATTATCTGAGATTTCCTTAAAGTTAACTGATAATGGACTTTAATTACATCTAAAAATATCTTCACAGCAACACCTAGATTAGTGTTTCATTGAAAAGCTAGGAATGATAGCCTAGACAAATTGACACATAAAACTGATCATCACATATCACCCCTTGTCAATTTGGCACCCGTAAAGATTTTCTTAAACCTTGCTTATCCTCCAAAATAAAGGCAATAATAAACTCATACTTAAATCTAATATAATAACTTTTCTGCATAAGATCCAAAACACACTAACTTTTTCCTGAAAAGAGAATTAAAAATCCTTGGTTAACATTCAATCTTCTCTTTGAGATCTTGTCCTTATGACATAGGACTGGAAAGTTGATATCCCACTGAGGTAGGGTAGCGAGGGTATACTTCTGGCTTTGCCAACAAAAGCAAACTGTTTTTGGTGGATTTTGCTAACAGGTTTTAAGAACAGAGTACTAGCCAGATAAATAGCTACATGCAAAGTACCAGGGGATGGGTTAATCTGACCAAGTGATGAGGCTATATCAAGAATGGCAGTTAAAACTGTAGTAGCTGTCAGATTAAGTTCATGAGAATCCATTGCTATTCTCCAAGATTCATGTTTTCTGCACAGGCTAAAGGAGTGGTGGATGTAAATGTGGCGAAATGACCACCCCTGCATCTTTTAGGCCATTGAAGGGAGTGGTCATCCCCACAATTCCTCCAAGAATGCGGTATTGCTTTAATATTTTTTGTATGTAGAAGCAGTTCTAGAGGCTTCTATTTTTTTTTCTTATTATGAAAGCCACATGTCAGAGAACCAACCTAGAGATTCTTCTGGTTAGTTGAGGTTCCTAATTTATTTATTTTTATAAGTACTCCAAACCTGGGGAACTAACCACAGGATAGATTCAGGGACCTACTGGACCTACACTAAGAATGACCTGAGATAAATCTCTATTTATGACCTGACATTTAGGGTCTAATTCTGACCGGTGGACCACAGTGACAATTTGAGTCTACAGGAATTAGTGTCAGTCAGAGCCTGTGTCCTTTTGTCTATAAAAGGTTTGGTTATTTTTCTTTTCCCAGCATACACTCATCCTGGTATGTGGCCAGAAGTCCCTCTGGGGTAGCCTGGGAGAAAGGTTAACAGTACACATTTTTGGTAATATACTTGGATCTTTCTTCAAGGGGTCTACTCCTCCCCTTTATTCAGAGGTTCTGGGTGTGAAAGCTGGTTCAAGTCTGGGAATGGATTGAGGTGCTATGAATCTCTGGCGAGATTATTTGAGTAAGGCTTCTGCTTCCAGAGAACTCTTCTGTTTATACTAATCAAGTAAAAAAGTTATGGACAGCCTATCGATTTCTTTTCAAGGGACATTAAGACCAATACCACAGATCTCTACAAGTAAGACTAATCTAATGGCTACTTAGACCATTGACCATTGCAGTAACCACGCCCACCTTGATTTTGGTATTTAAGTGCTCCCAATTGGTCTCTGCCACTCTGGGACTCAGCATCCCAATTCAATGGAAGCAATTCTCAGCACATTTCTGCCTTACAGAGAAGAGCAACCACAGAGGTCGCTCTTCATGGATGCTGGGATCCCCTACCCTCTTTACTTTGTATAGTCATGGTGAAAGGTGTATCTGAAAGGTGAACCTTTCTACTCTGCCGTCCCAGCCTCCTTACACCTGCCTCTGCAGTCCGCCTCTCCAGCACACCAAGGCTGTGCTGGTACTTCATCCATTAAATGTAGGCCGCTTTGGGTCCATGTTTCAACCAGCCAAATTCATTTTTAGAGTCTTTAAACTGAGACATATATAGAACCACCATAATGATAATAACTAACAAACAAAAATGTTCCAAGACTCCATCACACTTACTATTAGAGTAGGCATCCTCCCAAACGTATTGTGTGTTTTGAGGGGGTTAATTATTTGTTTTCACCTTTTGCTCTCCCTTCTGTTTCCTCCTGAACTCTCAATCATCTTCCCTGCTATGGCTTTTTCCTTTTGCTCTATCCCAGTCAGTTCAAATATGGAACATAGCTCCTCTTTCTGTTTCCCCAAATACTCTCTGCATGCACCAAGGTTAAGGGAATGGAGGAAGGTTATTTCACAACTCAAACTGGACCTTTTGTTTTAATGGTTAAGGTCCTCAGGCTTTCTTGTCTTGGGACCTGCTTCCTGGAGTTTCTCATCTCAGGTGGCAGGCTTTTCCCCCAGTGGCAGGCCTTCTCTACCCTGGTCTCCTTCCGGCTTGCACCTCATACCATCCTCCTTTTCTTCCTTAGTTCCAGGCACCCTGACTGGTATGTTTTAATAGAGGAAAATAAAACTGCACAATTTACTTGTTAATTGTCTTATTTCAGGCTACAGTCAATCATTGTTTGATGATCATCTTTAGCATAGAATGGCCCTTGTGCCTGTGCCTGGGACTTCCCAAAGTAGTGCCTTTGTTAGTTATACTTAGATGGGGTCTACTACCAATTACACCTCTCACCTCACCTTTATGAGGTGGATGCAGTTGGACAATACATTCACCTGGCTTTCCATTTTAAATTTGGTTATTTGCCCCATTTTTCCCTCCACCAAAGCTAGTTGATACTCTACAATTTTGGATCTGTGTCTGGGTTCACATGAGAGATAAAGTTAGCCAAAAGTTCAAAGTGAGAATGGTATAAGAGCATTATTAAGAGGATACATTAGATGGGGCATAAAGGCTGCACCAACAAGCAAGGCCATGGCCAGGAGATTATAACAGTCTGCAGGGAAGGTGGAAGGCTTGCAGGTCAAACATGAGTGAGAACTTCTGAAAAGGAGATGCAGATTGGTGGCATTATGTCAGCTTATACATGAACTCTTCCACAGCCAGGAGCTGAAGTGGGTATCCTGTTAGTTAGGTGCCCACACCTTCCAGGACATGAGGTAGGAAAAGATTAAAAACTAAATGGGTTGAACTATTTATTTGCCAGCACAGCTCCCTTTCTCTGCTCTCTTATGGTACTCTCTATTATTCTTACAAGTTATAGCTTCTTGTCTTGGTCCATATGACAATTCCCAAAGCCTTTGTCTCTTGGACTCTCTCTCTGACTAGCCTCATTATTTCTGTGGTTCCCACATGATAACAGAGGAAGGTCAGACACTTCAGCCCAACTATAATTCACTAGTGAGTCCTTGACTAGTGAGGCCTCGGCTTTTAGAATTAAGAAGGTGGAAGAATAAATTAAATGTTCGGTTTTTATCTCTCTCTCTCGCCCTTACTTTGAGCTTCATGTGATCTTAAACATGAAATGCCTAAGCTTGCTAGCATCTTTTAGTCACCCCAAGGCCATAGGTCCTTTCTGGGCCTCCTTTATCTGTTTCCTTGGTGTGTTGTTTCTGGTCCACTGTCTTGCATGGCTGCATTCTCTCACCCATCATGCTATGCTTTCTGTCATTATGTTTCTTGACCTAAGCCACGTCTTTTAACTTCAAGAAGAGTGACCAAGTGTCAAATTCGGCCTTTCCCAAGTCTTATTTACAGAAAGCCTATCAATCCCCTGAAGTGTTTGGCAATTCTGTCTTTGGGCCAAATACAGAAGGCAGCTGCAGATGTTGCTATGGAGAGACAGTTTGCGGAAGACACCTCCTGCCAAGCTTGCACACCTAGGCCCAGCCAGACCACCAAGACTTCTGGCTTCTGGTCCAGACCTCAGCCATCCCCCATGATAGCCATGTGGAATTGCATCCAGATACCTTAGGAGACCGTCTGGCAACCTGTTCACCCAGCATGAGGTGATTTCCTTTCTTGGCCTTGGAGCCAGCCAGAGCTGGAGGGAAGAATGCCTGACAGAATTAAGGACTAACGGCCTGCCGGCATCTTCACAGTCTTCAGGAGAACACCCTTTCCTTGAGCTTTTTAGATAAAATTTTATGTTTTTAAGTTTAGCTTCTGCTCTAACAGAGGAAGGTCAGACACTTCAGCCCAACTATAATCTACTAGTGAGTCCTTGACTGACTGGCTTGTTTATTTATGCCTCTGGCTTTTAGAATAAAGAAGGTGGGCCATGGGTCTGTCATCTAACTCCCTGAAACTCATTCTCACAGTACTCTGGGGGATATGTATGTGGTTTTTATCTGGTCAGCATCTAGTGCCCTTTTCTTTTGAGAAAAGCACCTCAAAATTCTTTTGCCCATTCCTAGCTAAGAAATCCAGTGAGAACTTTGACTCCATGGAGGGAGAACATAATCCATGATGGGGCAGCCAGCACTCAGCAATTCTTCCAGACACAAAGATTGGTTCAGGGGGAGCATGTGACCCACACCTAACCAATCAGTGTGCTTCCATTGCCTTGATCACAGTTTTATTTTAGTTTGGAACACTCAACTCAAATTATTCTAATTTGAATTCATCTTGCTGCTTATGATATAGCAACTGGGGGAAAATGCTCAGTTTTTAACTGGAATTGCACCTGGGAAGAAATAAGACTAGAGCTATTGGTACCACTTGCCACTACGTGGAGCCTGAAGATAAATCTAATGTGATTAAAGATGAGAGAGTAACTGAGTGAGTACTCATGACCTCACTTATAACATCACTTCAATCCTGGGATCAAAAGTTATCCAGAAATTATTTTTACCTTTGGATATTTTCCTGTTATATATGAGAAATACTTATATATTTTTTCTTACATAAGCATGTCGATTCTGATTTGAAGAGTTCTAACACACCTCCTATGTCACTTTATTGTGACCTTGATGTGTCAAGTCTTATTTGAAACTAGCTAATAAAATTTTCTTTGTGATCCAGTACAATATTTTGGCAGCTGAATTTAGGCAAGAAAGTGAAATTGCAAGGTCCAAGGATATGCCAAATTCACTTTCAGTAGTTATTTCAAAAGAGTACCTATTCAAGTGTTTTGCCCATTTATATTTGGGTTATTTGTATTTTGTAATTGATTAATAGGAGTTCTGTGTATAACTTTGTTATCAGTTCCTCATCAGATGTGTGTTATGTAAATGTCTTCTCTGTAGCTTCCCTTTTACTGCCTTAATGGTACCTTTTGACAAAGTTTTTAATTTTAACGAAGTCCAATTTACCAGTATTTTATTTTATATGTACAGTTTAGGATATCTCTACCTATCCCAGCCAGAGTTATGAAGATAGTCTTCTAGAAATGTTATTGTTTTGGTTTTCACATTTAGGTCTACAATCAATCTGGACTTGATTTGTGTGGGTATTGTTCTGGAGGTGAAGTTCAATTTATTTTCCATAGGGAAAGCAAATTAATCAAGCATCACACATTGAAAGGGTTTTTTTTCCCCACAGCATTTCAGTATCATGTATGATACTGGATGTGTGAGTCTCATATTGAAATTTCTATTCTGCTCCAATGGTTTATTTGTCAATATTTGTATCAATTGTGCACTGTTTTAATTGCTACTCCTGTCTAGAAAGTTTTGATATCTGTCAGTATAAGTCCTTCAATTCTGTCTGTTTTCTATTACTCTGTCTTGCTATACTTGGTCTTTAGATTTTCCTTATACATTTGAAAATGGTTATCCATGTCCACAAAAAGTTTGCTGGAAATTTTATTTAGATTTTCCTTGAATCAAGATTAGTTTTTCAATCCATAAGCATTTACTGAGGTCTTCTCAGATTTCTCTCGGTACTGTCATATAGTTTTTGTGTAGCGGTCTCATATAATTTGGTTTAGGTGATGTGGGTCTGTGTAGGTTGGCTTGTGTAAAATAAACTGCACAGGTTCTTGACAAGTTCTATTCCTCTACTGAACATTTAATTTTCTCCTGATGTGAATTTAGTTTTAGGCAAATTACCTCAATCCAGTCAATGCTGGTATATTTCTATTTTCTCCTAATTCCTGAATCTTAATTGAAACTCTGGTATGTTCAACAAGGCCCCTCCTCTTCAGGTGGCTTGGAGTTTTGTCTCCTTAGCACTATAACTTTATAAAAATCTCTGTTTAGTTTTTAGCTTTTCAGTACCAGCTTGGCTTATAAACATGTGACTTCTATGTTGACAAATGACTTCAGAAGAAATTGTAAACAAAACGTCAAGCTCAATGTATTAGTTTAGCTCAAGATTCTGTAACAAAGTTCCGCAAGCTGGGTTGCTTAACCAGCAGAAATTTATAATCTCACAGCTCTGGAGACTAGAAGTCTGAGATGAAGGTATTGGCAGGGACATGTGCTCTCTGAAGGTGTTGGGGAAGGATATGTTCTAGGCTTCTCTCCTAGCTTCTGATAGTTTATTTGGTTTGTGGAAGCACATTTCCAGTCTTTACATGGTGTTTTCCCTGTGTCTAAATGTCTCCCTTTTTATAAATACATGGATGTAATCTACTCCAGTATAAACTCATCTCAGCTAATTACATCTGCAAATACCCTATTTTCAAACAAGGTTACATTATGAGATATGGGGGTTAGTTCTTCAACATATGAATTGGTTGGGGCATATTTCAACTTATAACACTCCACTCAAAGCACTTCTATTCCCTTCTGTGCCTTTGTCCCTCAATTCCTGGCTTCCCTATTGCTCTCCCATGTCTTTAGATAGTTCCCCTCCCCAATATATTGTTTTCATAATTGATTTTAGCAAGAGAATTAATCTGGTACTAGCTAATTCAGCATAATTGAAAGCATGTCCGACTAATGCAATTTTTAACAGGGTATGTGGTTTTTTATTTGAAAACTGAAGGAGAGTGATGCAATGTTCATATCAGGCATGTGAGGCATAGTGGTTGGCAAAGAGACAGCTGGGGATTTCCTGGCTAGGAGTAAAAGCTATTGAGGCAAAGCAAGGGGATTCAGAAAAAAATCTATACAGCAATCCTGAGCTAGCCCACATATTTTGGGAGTCTATGCAAGATGAAATCACTCTGTGGTTTCATCATAATTTTTCTGGGAATTGATTTAAACCCAGGCTATGTGTGTTCTTAGGGGAACTGATAAGCTTCTTATAATTAGCAATCAACTACCCATATTTATTGCCCAATACTTCAGACCTAACCCTTGATTGTTAAGCTTCCCACCTGATACAGCTTGCTATAGAAGCTGGGTCTTTGCCACCCTCCTGTTACTCTCAGGTTTGATTTCTCTCATCCTGGACTCAGCATAACAGATTTCCTCTCATATGTTTTTTAATCCTGTGCCTCCTAACAGTTCTGTCGAATGTCCCCATCTTATTCCTTTAGTCTGAGGGTTCATGATTTGAGATTCTACCTATGCCTTTCCCCCCCTCTTAAATGTGATCTAGATTCTATCTACAGCTACATTGCAGTTGGATGACTCAAATTGACATCCAAACCCACATCCCTGTCTTACTGTGACCCTCTGAAGTCATTGCTCCCTCTCCCCCTTGGCTCACCTCAGGTCCACAAGCTCCTAGATTAACTCACAGAATTGAGAGATTTAAACCTCATTGCCATTAGCTCTGGAGAAGTCAATAAATATTATTCTTTCTTTGAGTTGATCTCTTTCTTTTTCATAACCATCTTGTGAAACTGAGATTTAGGAGATCTTAAGTGTCACGAAGCAATTAATTTTACCCAGCTCCCACAGTGTGTAAGACAACTTGCTAAATGTTCTTTGATCATTCACCTAGTCATTTAATAACTATTGATTGGGTGCCCAGGCTTTGGGGAGATATGATCATGCAAAAAATACATTATGTTGGGAGCTCCGAGCCTTGGGCCACAGCCGCTGCCCAGAGGGTCTGCGGGGGCTGCCATGGCCAGACCCGATGGCGGGCGCCTCTTCGGGATCGTGACCTTGGAAACGGGAGCGGGACCAGTGCGCCGTCCTAGCTCAGTTGCGAGCCCATCCTGGTGGAGATCCACAGCCGACGGGCAGGAGCTACCCCTGGAAGCAAGATGGCGATGGAGTAGGTGGACGTACCAACTTCCAACTCCCAGAACCAAAGTGCATTATAACTCAATTTTAAGAACCATCATCTGGATAAACCAACTTTGAACTAAACTAAGTGGACTCTTCAACCAAGGAACACTGCAGAAGCCACATTGAGACTGGTAAGAATAGCAAAAATGCGAAGAGGGCTGCCCAGCTCCCCGGAGCAAACAGCAGCCCAGAGAGACCCGCGTGGCAGGAGGAGAGTTTGGCGGAGAGGGAGGGACCTGGGTCCCAGGAACCAAGCCCCAGACTGCAGTCCCAGAGCCTAGAAGAGGCGTATGGACAGTATTGAGCTGTGAAGCAAGTGAGGATACTGTTTGTGAAAAAGAGAGTTTTCTCAGACCCAAGAATCTTTTCAAAGGGACAGCGCAGAAACCCCCTCTCACAACCACACACCTGGGACTCCGGGGAACGGGGACAGAGGAAAGGAACAGAGTAGCGGGAACAGAGAGTGGACTGAAGGCACAAGGACACTCTGAGGGACAGCCATCCTGACCCCTGGGCTAAGTCATTTCCCTAATTGAAAATGAATATTTCCCCTGGAACTAGCAATACCAGCAAAGGGAGACAAGACAATAGCCAAACAAGCTCTCCCGCGGCAATTAGAGCAGAGCTGCTTAGAGGGAGGGAGCTCCCAAACCTACAGTGTGGAGACTTAAGACACTGCTATCTCTCTGAGGGTTGCTGAAGGGACGTTGGCGGCAGAACGCTGAAAAGCGGTCCTGTCGGCATGGGTGGAGGCACAACCGCTGTGAGCTCAGTCTAGCCCAGCAGCGGCGGAGGGGACGTGCGAAAGCGGTCCGGCAGCTGCGGGCTGCCTGTGACCCCACTTGTGGGGAAAAATACGGGCAGAGATCGACTCTGCGACCCTGCGCAAGCTGGCCCTGATCACGGGGACGGGGCTAGGACCAGGGACGGGCGAGGGGCTCGCGGCTGAGCTCACGCTGCCAACCCCGCCCGGACGGAGAAACCGCGGTGGCTTGAAATCCTTTGTGCGCGCGAGTGGCTTTCGCGGCTGAGCTCATGCTCTAGCCCCGCCTGGCCAGAGAAACCCCGGTGGTTTGAAATTGTGCAAGAGTGCGCGCGAGCTGGCTTTCACGGCTGAGCTCACGCTACTAGCCCCGCCCGGCCAGAGAAAACCTGGTGGTTTGCAAAACTACGTGGACGCAGCTGGCTTTCGCGGCTGAGCTCACGCTACTAGCCCCACCTGGCCAGAGAAATCCCAGCAGCTGGCCACACTACGTGCGCGAGCTGGCGCCGAACGTGGGGGCGTGGTAGAGTCCTGATGGATCGGAAGCTAGCAGCTGAGCTAACGCCAGCAAACACGCCAGGCCCAATAAACCGCAGTTTGCGACCCTACGCAGGAGGGCCCCGGCCTCGAGGGTGGGGCTAAATTCTGGACGGGCAAAGGCTCACAGCTGAGAGCACGTCAAAGGCCCTACCCAATCCACAAAACTGTGGCGAGCAAGCTCTGACTGAGGGGGCTGGGTGTAAGCCTTCCGGAAAAAGGCTGGTTCTGCAGCTGAGCAAAGGTGCTCACCTCTGCCCTTGGTACTAAGGCTTGTGGCTTGAGTGACAGCCCCTTCCGCAAAGGAGAGGTGGAAATAACAGCAACAGCCACAGTAGGCTGTCGCTGGCAATGCCCATACCCAACCACCCTAGGCAGCAGCAGAGGGGGTGGCAGGCCTGCAGACAGAACACAACTAGAGAACACAAAGGGAACACCTACTGGACTCCAGTGCCCACAACTTGCCTATACACGGATAAAATGGGCAGGCAGAGGAATGCAAACCAAATGAATCAAGAGAAATCCCCAGAGAAGGACCTGAATGAACCAGATATAACCAAACTACCAGAAGCAGAATTTAGAATAATGATAGTTAGGATGTTCAAAGAAATTAGAGCAACAATGGATAGTCACTATGAACACCTAAATAAAGAGATAACAAGTATAAAGAACAAAATTGAAATAATAAAAAAGAATCAGACAGAAATGACAAATACAGTATCATAACTAAAGACCACAATAAAAGAAATTAAAAGCAGGATGAATCACGCTGAGGATCGAATCAGCGAGTTAGAAGACACAATGAACAAAGGCACAGAAGCAGAGAAGAAAAAGGAAAAGAGACTTAAAAAATGTGAGGAAACTCTAAGGGAGCTTTGTGACAACATGAAGAGAAACAACATTCGCATCATAGGGGTGCCTGAAGAAGAGGAGAGAGGACAGGAAATGGAAACTTTGTTCAATCAAATCATAGCAAAAAACTTCCCTAAATTAAGGCGGGGAAACATTCCACACGTTCAAGAAGCACACAGAACTCCATTAAAGAGAAACCCAAAAAGATCTACACCAAGACACATCATAATTAAAATACCAAAGCTAATGGATAAAGAAAAAATCTTAAAAGCTACTAGAGAAAAAAAGGCTATCACCTACAAATGATCCCCCATAAGGATGACATCAGACTTCTCAACAGAAACACTTGAGGCCAGAAGGGAATGGCAAGATATAATCAAAGTAATGCAGAACAAGAACCTACAACCAAGACTATTCTATGCAGCAAGGTTAACGTTTAAAATTGAAGAAGATATAAAGAGCTTCACAGAAAAAGAAAGCCTGAAGGAATTCATTAAAACCAAACCAAGTCTGCAAGCGATACTACGGGGCCTGTTGTGAACAGTTCAAAGAGAGGAAAGAATATAGCAAAAGAAGAATACAGATTTAAAGAATAAAATGGCAATAAACAACTACATATCAATAATCACATTAAATGTAAATGGATTAAATGATCCAATCAAAAGACATAGGGTAGCTGCATGGATAAAGAAACAGGACTCATACATATGCTGTCTACAAGAGACACACCTTAAAACAAAAGTTGCACATAGACTGAAGGTAAAAAGATGGAAAAAAATATTTCATGCAAATGGAAATGAAAAAAAAGCCGGGGTAGCAGTACTTATAGGTGACAAAATGGAGTTTAAAACAAAGACTGTAGTAAGAGATAAAGAAGGACACTACATAATGATAAAGGGAACAATTCAACAGGAAGATATAACTATTATAAATATCTACGCACCAAATATAGGAGCCCCGACATACATAAAGCAGACTTTGATGGGCATAAAGGGCGATATTAACAGCAATACTATCATAGTAGGGGATTTCAATACCCCTCTAACAACACTGGATATATCCTCGAGAAAGAAAATTAATAAAGAAACAGCAGACTTAAAGGAGACACTAGATCAACTTGATTTAATAGATATCTTCAGAACTTTTCATCCTAAAGCAGTAAAATATACATTCTTCTCAAGCGCTCATGGTACGTTTTCTAGGATAGATCACATGTTAGGACACAAAAATGGTCTCAATAAATTTAAGAAGATTGAAATCATATCAAGCAATTTCTCTGATCACAATGCCATGAAACTAGAAATTAACCACAATAGAAAAACTGTAAAATACTCAAACACTTGGAAACTAAATAGCATGATATTAAATAATGAATGGATTAACAATGATATCAAAGAAGAAATAAAAAAGTTTCTAGAAACAAATGATAATGAGCATACATCAACTCAAAATTTATGAGACACAGCAAAAGCAGTACCGAGAGGAAAGTTCATTGCACTACAGGTTTATTATAGGAAGCTAGAAAAAGCTCAAATAAGCAACCTGACCCTGCAGCTAAAAGAACTAGAAAAACAACAACAAATAAAACCCAGGACAAGTAGAAGGAAGGAAATAATAAAGATCAGAGCAGAAATAAATGACATAGAGGCTAAAGAAACAATACAGAGGATCAATGAAACCAGAAGCTGGTTCTTTGAAAAGGTAAACAAGATTGATCAACCTTTAACTAGATCACCAAGAAAAAAGAAAGAGGTTTCAAAAAAATAAAATTAAAAAGACAGTGGAGAAATAACAACTGATACAACAGAAATACAAAGCATTGTAAGAAAATACTATGAAGAACTTTATGCCAAAAAATTAGACAATCTAGATGAAATGGACAAATGTCTTGAATCATATAAACTGTAAAAAATCAATCTGGAAGAATCAGAACACCTAAACAGACCAATTACAACAAATGAGATCGAAACAGTTATCAAAAAACTCCCCCCAAAAAAAAGTCCTGGGCCTGATGGCTTCACAAGTGAATTCTATCAAAAATTCAAAGAAGAACTAACTCCTATCCTCCTCAAGCTATTTCAAAAAATTCAAGAGGAAGGAAGACTTCCAAACTCCTTTTATGAGGCGAGCATAATTCTGATCCCAAAACCGGGCAAAGACAACACAAAGAAAGAAAATTATAGGCCTATATCCCTGATGAATTTAGACGCTACAATTCTCAACAAAATATTAGCCAACCGAATTCAGCAATATATGAAAAACATCATATACCATGATCAAGTGGGATTTATTCTGGAGAGGCAAGGCTGGTTCAATATTTGCAAATCAATCAATGTGATTCATCACATAAACAAAAGGACGAACAAAAATCACATGATAATTTCAATAGATGCAGAAAAGGCATTTGATAAAATACAGCACCCATTCATGCTCAAAACTCTCAGTAAAGTGGCAATACAGGGATATTCCTTAACACGATAAAGGCCATCTATGATAAACCCACAGCAAACATCATACTAAATGGACAAAAATTAAAAGCAATCCCCTTAAGATCAGGAACCAGGCAGGGATGCCCCCTTTCACCACTCTTATTCAACATAGTTCTGGAAGTCCTAGCGACAACAATCAGACAACAAGAAGAAATAAAAGGCATCCAAATTGGAAAAGAAGAAGTAAAACTGTCACTATTTGCAGATGATATGATATTGTATATAGAAAACCCTAAAGTCTCAGTCAAAAAAGTACTGGACCTGATAAATGAATTCAGCAAGGTGGCAGGATATAAAATTAATACTCAGTAATAAGAGGCATTTCTATATACCAACAATGAACTGTCAGCAAAAGAAATTAAGGAAACAATCCCCTTCACTATTGCAGCCAAAAAAATAAAGTACCTAGGAGTAAATTTAACCAAGGAGGTTAAGTACTTGTACTCCAAAAATTATAGAACATTGATAAAAGAAATCAAGGAATATACAAACAAGTGGAAGCATATACTGTGCTCATGGCTAGAAAGAATAAACATCATTAAAATGTCTATATTACCCAAAGCAATTTATAAATTCAATGCAATACCAATTAAAATACCAATGACATACTTCAAAGATATAGAACACATATTCCAAAAATTTATATGGAACCAAAAAAGAACACGAATAGCCTCAGCAATCTTAAAAAGAAAAAATAAAGCAGGAGGTATCACTCTTCCAGATATCAAGGTTTACTATAAGGCCATTATACTAAAGACAGCCTGGTACTGGCATAAGAACAAGCACATAGATCAATGGAACAGAACAGAGGACTCAGAAATAAACCCACAGCTTTATGGACAACTGATATTTGACAAAGGAGGAAAGAACATACAATGGAGTAAAGACAGCCTCATTAACAAATGGTGTTGGGAAAATTGGACATCTACCTGCAAAGAAATGAAACTAGACCATCAACTTACACCATTCACAAAAACAAACTCAAAATGGATAAAAGACTTAAATGTAAGCCGTGAAACCATAAGCATCTTAGAAGAAAACATAGGCAGCAAGCTCTCCGACATCTGTAGCAGCAGTATATTTGCCGATTTATCTCCACGGGCAACTGAAATAAAAGGCAAGATAAACAAATGGGACTATATCAAACTAAAAAGTTTTTGCACAGCTAAAGACAATACGAACAGAATAAAAAGACAAACCACACAATGGGAGAACATATTCGACAGCACATCTGATAAGGTGTTAATAACTAAAATTTATAAAGAACTTATAAAACTCAACACCAGGAAGACAAACAACCCAATCAAAAAATGGGCAAAAGAAATGAATAGAAATTTCTCCAAAGAGGACATACAGATGGCCAATAGGCATATGAAAAAATGCTCAACATCATTAATCATTAGAGAAATGCAAATTAAAACCACAATGAGATATCACCTCACACCAGTCAGAATGGCACTCGTCAGCAAAACAACCCAGAATAAGTGCTGGCGAGGATGTGGAGAAAAGAGAACCCTTCTGCACTGCTGGTGGGAATGCAGACTGGTGCAGCCACTGTGGAAAACAGTTTGGAGATTCCTCAGAAAATTAAAAATCGAACTGCCTTTTGACCCAGCTATCCCACTTATAGGAATATACCCTAAGAACACCATAGCACTGTTCGAAAAGAAGAAATGCGACCCCATGTTCGTGGCAGCATTGTTCACAATAGCGAAGATCTGGAACCAGCCCAAGTGTCCGTCAGAGGACAAGTGGATTAAAAAGCTTTGGTACATTTTTACCATGGAATACTACTCAGCCATAAGAAATGATGACATCAGATCATTTATAACAAAATGGATGTACCTTGATAACATTATACGGAGTGAAATAAGTAAATCAGAAAAAAAGAAAAACTGAGAACAGCATGATTTCATACATAGGTGGGACATAAAAGTGAGAATATGAGACATGGACAAGAGAGTGATGGTTATGGGATGGGGGTGGGAGGGAAGAATGGGATAGGGAGGATGGGAGGGACACAGGGAAAACCAGATAGAAGGTTACAGAGGACAATTTGACTTTTGGTGACGGGTATGCAACACAATTGAATGATAAGATAACTTGGAGATGTTTTCATTGTACATATGTACCCTGATTTATTGGTGTCACCCCGTTAGAATTAATAATAATAAAATATATATATAAAATTTTTTTTTTTAAAATACATTATGTTTCTACCTTATGGAGCTCATAGTCCAGTTGAAGAGAAAGGCATTAGCCAAATAATCCCAGAAATATAAACATGCAACTGGGATAAGTAGAAGGAAGGAGAGGAAAATAGTGTTCTGTTTCCATTTAAGCTAAACTCCAAAGTTTTCTTTCAATCCATTCAGGACTTTTTAAACCTCAGCACAGGCTTAGCACCAAAATAAGCATAGTGCAATGGTTCTCAATTCCCTTAGTATATTAGAATCACAGGATGTTTAGAAAAAACCCAAGATCCCACCTAAGACTGATAAATTAGATCATTTGGGAATAGGCTCTGGCATGTAGTATTTTAAAAAACAAATATCTCCAGGGATTGTAATGTCCACTAGAAAAATCTCAGATGTCTTAGCTTTATGGTTTATCACCGTTTGACGTATCTGGTCTTCTGATTTTTGCCTGGTCTCTTGTTTTCAGTAATAGGCTCTTGCTTTGTTCCCTTTGTTTGAAAGCAGACCACTAATCTCAGGTCCAGCAACTGGGTCCCTGGTTCATATACTCATACCTTGGCAATATGAAGTTCAAGTAAATGACCCAGCAATTCTATTTCCAGGAATATATCAAAAGAAACTTGAAACAGAATTTCAAAAGAACATATGCATCTCTATAGTCATTGCAGTGTTATTTATAATAGCCAAGATTTGGAAGCAGCCTAAGTGCCCATCAGTAGATTAGTGGTTAAAAAAGCTGTGGTACATTTATACAGTGGAATACTACTCAGCCATACAAAAGACGGATATCTTACCTTTTGCAACAACGTGGATGGACCTGGAGAATATTATGCTGAGTGAAATAAGCCAGTCAGAGAAAGACACAATTACTATGTGATTGTTTTTATATGTGGAACAAGCAAAACAGAAATAGACTTATAGATACGGAGAACAGACTGACAGCTGTCAGAAGGGCTGGATGGTTGGGGCCGCATAAAAATGGTGAAGGGGTCAAGCATACACACATAGTAAAAACCTCAGGCACAAATAGTATGGGAATTACAAGAGGGAAAAGGGACAGGGGAGAAAGAGGATCATAGGGGGATTAATAGTAATGGAAGGAGGTGATTTGGGATGGTGAACAGACAACACATTATACAGATGATATATTATAGAATTATACACCTGAAACCCACATAATTTTAGTAACCAATGTCACCCCAAGAAATTCAATAAAAAACAAAAAAACAAAACTTTTTCTTAAAAAAATATTCTTGTGTGGAACTTGTAAGAAAACCACCTATTCAGAACAATGGCTTTTCCAGTTACTAAAATTCAAAAGGATTTTTTTTCTCCTGTATTTGTAAAAAAGAAGATAGCTGTGGATTAGAAAGTAAACTCCAGAGTTGGACTGTGTATTCAAATCCAGCTCTACCACTCAAGCTGTGTGACTTTGGGACATTTATGTAACTATTTTGGGCCTCAGCTTTCTCATCTACAAAATGTGGATAATTGTAGAATCTATCTCATAGGGTCGTTATGAGACTTACATGAGTTAATATGTACAAATCCCTTGGAATGGTACCTGGCACATAGTGGTACACAAGTACTTGTTAATTTTTTTAAAAATTATCCTCTTTATTGGTAGCAAACAATGTTCTCAACAACATTTCAATAATATGTATCACTTCAACTTTTATTCAGCTGGTTTGTATGTATGCATGAGTGTGTATAGGTGCACACATATATTTTGGTAATATCTCTTTATTTACATTCATGGCTTACACCCAAAACCCAGGATATGAAAACAATTGTCTGGAGAGTCATTTCTCTGATTTTGATTGACTCAGGTACAAATGAAAGACATCCAGTGTAATCTATTTCTAGCAATGCTCTCTGGCATCTCTTCAGACTCTCTTGGAAGCTGGGGTAGGGTGAGGATTGTATATAAGGATGTAGATGAGGTTCTTACTCCTTCATCCACTTCAGTTTGAAGAGTTCTGCATCTATCTTTCATGCTTGAGCAAACATTTCCACAGCTATAAAATATTTAAATACAAATGACCCAGAAGATTTGATTCTGTGTACCCTTTTGGCAATTGTCTACAGGTGTTTTTTTCATCACCAGAGTCTTAATGAGTTTTGGATGAAAGAAAGTTCAAAGTTGTTTTTGCAAGAACCTGGAGTGAACCTTTTCCAGATGAAGTGAAAGGAAACACACTTTGATAATCAACTAGGCAGGTTGGATTAAAGCTCTCTCATGAAAATTACAAAGCTTAATAACTGTGTTCAGGCTCCCTCTCATCACATGGGAGCTGAAGAAGAACCTACAGGCCAGGCCAGCACAATCCCCCCAATTCTTTGGTGCTGACTATAAAGCATCAGATTCATGCTTGTACAAGGCTTCCATATTCCTGCCTCTGAGGGACACAGTGAGTCTAACCTGGAAATGTTTACTCTGGATGTTGCCACAACTCCACCATTTGCCCCATGAAAACCACAACAATACACCCTGCATATATCTAATTTTGAGCAGTATTGACTCCATCCTAAGACTATAAAATAACAGCCATTCAGGTAAAAGCATATACAAACACATTAAACATATACATTGACTGTAAGACATGCTCTAATTTCTCAAATATGTACAATTTTTGAAATTGCATCTTAAAATCAAAGAAAGTATGGTATCTGCAAATTTTTACCCTTAGGTATATATTGAATTAGTGGTTATAAACAACTTAGTGTTGGAGAATGTTGGCTGAATATGATGTTTTGAGTTTTGAAATAAGTAACCTTTACCATTAGACAACATTATCTGGCTGAAGTCATCCTGGAGGAATACATAGGATCAAATGATCATTGTAGAAAAAAATATTTATCTTTCTAAATTTATTGGTAAATATCCAGTTTATTCAGTAGTCAGTTCTAATCAATGTGATCACTATTAAAATAAAATGTGTTAAGATTCTGTAAGGGGAAAATTTGGCTTTTCTTTTCATTTTTCATATAATTTTTAAATTTTATTTCATTGGTGGGGATTTTCAGAACAATGTTAAACAATAGCATTCAGTAGAAGTTACCTTCATCTTTCTTTAATTTTGATAGAAATATGTTTATTGATTAATCATTAAATATAACTCTGCTGATTATTTAACTTTTTATTTATCATTTTGCAGAAATATTTATCTATCTCTAGCTCACTAGGAGATTTAAAAAGTAGGAATGGAAGCAAAATTTAACCCAACTCTCTTTTTACATCTGTAGAGAAAACAATATTTTTCTTATTTATCATGTTAGCGCCATGTAATATTAAATATCTGAATATTAAATGACCTAGAATTTAAAATTATAAAAGGGAAGATCAAAACCTAGCATTGTTTTGTAAAGTAAATTATTTGCTTTGACAATTACCTATGACAAATGTCTAAACCCAGGCAACCAGTCTCTATGAGCCAGCACATGGTTAGTGTCTCAGGGACCAGAGACAAATTATAATAATGCCAGCCTAGGTAGGACACCATTAGGAGGTCAGATCTGTCAGAAGAAATCAATGTAGGAGATGAACCTTGCTTGGATATGTTTCGTGCCATTGCCCACTCTGATGTCCAGGCCTTGCTTCCTGGTGCAAAGATCAGGAATGCCAGATCCTGTCATTTGTACTTCACTTAGCACTGACCTCTCTCCCCAGTCATCTTCATCCACTGCTGAATTAATGATGAGACTTGGAGAGGATGTGGAGATAAGGATTCCTCTTTATGAAGGCACTGACTTGAGCCAAGAGAGCAGATTGCAGACAAATCCAATAATCCTCTGGCAGAAAACAGACATGTGTACATATTTGCAGACATGTTCTCAGAGATGACACACATACTCACATACTTATACCCTTCCCTCACATTAGATATGTTGAGTACACTGAGGGCTTAATACAGGCTTGTTTCACAAATGCATGAGTCAGTATATGAACCCAGTTGTCCAGGTATGTCCTCATACTTATCCATGTACACATATTAATGTCCACTCATAGATACATAGGGAAGTGGTTAGATACACAGCTCTACAAACACATGCCAAGCTGTAATATGTACCTTCTAAAAGACTCTGCTGCAGGATGCTTTTAACCTCAAGATTGAAAGTCTCAATACAAACTGCCTTAAACACAGATTTATTGCCACAAATAATAGGAAGTCCAGAAACAGAGTTCCAGGGCTGACTGATCTAGGCTGTCATCAAGGACTGAACTTTGAACTTCATGCTGACCCTCCCTCCACCATTTAGAGAATCATCTTCACCCTGAGCCTAGTTCCCCTTATGGGTACAGTATGGACCCCAGGAGCAATCAGGGCTACACATTTCCTAGTTCATAATCAGGAGAAGAATCTACTAGCATTTCTCAAGAGTCAGGAAAACTTTCCAAAAAGTCAACAATAAACTTTCTACATATCGAACTTGCTCCTGCATAAGCATAGTTAGGGCAGTGCCTTTCCCTGAATCAAGGGATGGGGTTGTACTTATACAAGCCTGTTTTATCTCCTGTGCCAGGGCTCATCATGATGGAAGAGATGTTGGGAAATTAAGCACCAGAATCCCAGCAGCCTCAATGCTATCTGCACCAAATAAGTGAGGCCCCACTACTAGCCTCCCAGATGGCAGTAGACAGTTAGGATGCAGGGTAGAGATTTGTAGGCAAAGCCCTGTCTGAATCTCCTGAAATCATACCATTGAGGCAGTTGCCCTTCATAAACACAGGAAGGCAACATCAGCTTGTCTGACTAGACTTCATTATTTCTTTTTTTTTTTAAGAATTTTATTTTAAATTTCTTCTTATTTATTTATTTTAGAGAGGAGACACAGAGTGAGAGAGAGAGAGAGAGAGAGAGAGAGAGAGAGAGAAAGGGGGGAGGAGCTAGAAGCATCAACTCCCATATGTGCCTTGACCAGACCAGTGCAGGGTTTTGAACTGGTGACCTCAGTGTTCCCAGGTCGATGCTTTATCCACTGCGCCACCACAGGTCAGGCAAGACTTCATTATTTCTTTCACTCCTGGCACCTATGCTTGGTAGCTGTGCAGCTAGATCAGAGTTCCACATGTGCAGTGAGTAAGAAGTTCAAGGCTACACCTTGCATTTTTCCCTTCTCCATGCTGCACCTCCTGCTCCAGGTGAAAGAAAAATAAATAAAAACAATGGTTTTTGTACTGATTTGTATTAGTCCCTTGCTATTAACTCAACAAGAAAGCAGGGTAGTTTCTGGGCCAAGAAGCTAGTGGGTATCTGTGTGTCTGTGTGATTGTGTCTGGGGTATGTGTCTGTCTGATTGTATGTATGAGAGCATGTGTTTGTGTGAATCTGTGTAAATGTATGTGTGTGTGTTTATGGTTGTGTAAGTTATATATGCATATGCTTTTCAATATTATTTGACTCTCCTGGGTCCCTTGAATTTCAATATAAATTTTAAGTTCAGATTGCCAATTATGTATAAGAATCATCAGGAATTTTGATAAAGATCGCTTTGAATCTCAACACCACTTTAGAAAGTATTGCCGTCTTAATCATATTAAGTCTTTTGATCCATGAACATGGAATGTCTTTCCATTTATTTAGGTCTTCTTTAGTCCCTTTCACCCATGTTTTGTAGTTTTCAGAGTATAAGTATTGTATTTCCTTTGATAAAGTTATTTTCTAAGTGCTTTCTTGTCTTTAATGTTATTATAAATAGAATTTTATTGATTGCTAGTTGTTTCTGTATAAAATTAGAGTTGATGTTTGTATATTTATCTTGTATTCTCAACATTGCTGAACTTGATCTTGGTCGTTTTGTTGTAAGATTTAGGACAAATTTAAATTTAAAAAGACCACAGCAATTCCTGTATATGGTGCAATTGCTCTATTCAAGTTCTTGATGATCCTCAAGCTTGCTAAGTAAGTATTTTTTAAATTTACTGATGAGGGAACTAATTTTTAGAAAAGTTAGATAACTTATATAAGATCATAAGGTCAAGACAGATTTTCTGTTTATTTCTGTGGTGCAGCAAACCAGTGTGACTCGTAATTGTCCAGGTCCTGAGGGAGAATGGGGGGAGATTAAGAAATAAACATTGAAAGAAAAAGGATGGGATTCGAAGGTGTAAAGCCAGTAGCCAGGGTCAGGATCACAGCCACCTGACTCATGCAGGTTCGCATTAGATTCGTACAGTCGGTAATGAAACAATGGAGCCAAAAACTGGTGAGCCATCAGCTTTAATTCCAGCTTGCACCCGGTGGGCAAGCAAAAACACACACTGGGCTTTGAAACTTACTCATTCAGTGCTCACAAAGCTACTGACTTATCTGAGTTTCCTAGAATCAAAGGTTTCTAGCTCACCAGACTTATTCATCTCTGTTTCCCATCTCCTCCTGCACAAACTGGCTTCTCACTCAGCACTCCACCATCTTGGCTGCTTCTCCTGGCCTCCACGTGGTCCCAATCAGCTCTCCTCTCTAATACCTCACGAACCAAGAGCGAGCAAGCTACTGGTCTATCCCACTCCATAATTTAGAAATCCAAACCCTCAATCCAATCCACAAACAAGAAAGTCTCTGATACAAAGCCACCCATCTGAGGCACAATGGGATTCCTCAGGAGAGTGCACCACCCCACATCATCCAATCAGCCAAGTGTGTGGGGAAAAGCCCACTCCCAAAACCAAGCCTCAGGCTTCAACGACCCAGCCTGCTTACATTACAGCCATTCCCCCACAGCCTTCCCAAGCATAAGGGCAAATAATATCACCTGGGTGATAAGCTTCCATATGGACAGCGCAATCTTCAACAAACTGAGCATAATATATTTTATCTGCCTAACAGGAGGCTTCCTGTAAACTGATGGCATAAAGGAACAAAAGGACCCAAATCCCTAGCCAGCTTTATTATATAGTGCAGAGAACAAATCAGTTTGTAAAACAAGGAAGTTTCTGATACAAAGTCACATTTCTAAGGTATAAATGGGAATCCTCATAATAGTGCATCACCCCCCAAGATGCAACAGCCAAGGGTGTGGGAAAGAGCATAGTCTTAAAAGGGTGTGGGGAAGAGCTTAGTCTTAAACTAAGCTCTAGGCTATAAGGACTTTGTCAGTTTACAGTCTGTCTTTAACATTGTGGGGCATGTGAGAGATGAAAGCTCACCACCTTTTCTTATACCACATCAATTCTTAGACTTGTGTGTGTGTGCTCACATGTGTGTGTGCACATATAGACAGGTTTATATTTTTGTCAGACTTGTGCTACCAGGAAGATTTTCTCTGGTTCACTCCCAGAAGTTAGTGCTGATATACTTCTTAAATATGTTTTCAAATGAAATGTATGACTTTAAAGTAAATTTCAATTCTCTTTACCACCATGCACAAGTGAAGAAGAACCAAAGAGAGGAGGTGATTAACCAAGGTTACATAGAAAATAGTGGCAGAAGAACTGTACTGATCATTTCAATCTTCTTTTGGGTTGGAAGTCCAATCTGTAGCATTTTTTATTTCTGGATATAAAGATTATAATATTAGAGATAAAGTTGTAAAGAAAAATGTATAGTCGAGCAGCTGAATTCCCCAGACAAGGCTAAGAAGGACTCACAACCATCTGTTTGAAAGGATAAGACTCCATTCATATATTCATTCATTAAACAAATATTTACTGAATGCCTATTATGATATTTCAATCCAGATCATGAGCTAGGTTAGGCGGTAGAGAGAAAAAGATATAACCCTTATTATCTACAAGCTTACAGCGCCCTGGGGGATGCAAACAAGTCAACAATTTCTGTAATATATGATATGCTCTGAAAACTATAAAAAATGTCAGTCACTCATCCAGCATAGAGATAAGAGAATGATTTTTGGGACAGAATGTATCTAAGCTGAGTTTATTTATTTATTTTTTTACAGGACAGAGAGAGAGAGAGTCAGAGAGAGGGATAGATAGGAATGGACAGATAGGAACAGAGAGAGATGGGAAGCATCAATCATCAGTTTTTTGTTGCGACACCTTAGTTGTTCATTGATTGCTTTCTCATAAGTACCTTGACCGCGGGCCTTCAGCAGACCGAGTAACCCCTTGCTCGAGCCAGTGACCTTGGGTCCAAGCTGGTGAGCTTTTTGCTTAAGCCAGATGAACCCACGCTTAAGTTGGCCACCTTGGGGTCTCGAACCTGGGTCCTCTGCATCCCAGTCCAAGGCTTTATCCACTGCGCCACCGCCTGGTCAGGCTAAGCTGAGTTTAGAAGTATAAAATAAAACAAAAATGTGTAAGTAGGAGTGAGAAGTGAGAAATAAGGTAAAAGTCACAGCAGACAAGCAGAGTTTGAGAAAACATGGCACGCTGGGGAACCTAAAGGCACTCTGCAAGGTGGAGCAGAAGCTGAAGGGCAGTGTATGACTGAGTGGTATGCACGCACTGGGCGCCGGGCATGGACCGCGCTCTCCATTAATACTCACTGAGTGAATGAATGAGTTATGGAGGTAACTCTGAAGATGACACAGTGTCAGATCAGGAAGGATCTTGGATAACCCCACAGCAAGTTTGGATTTTATGCTAAAGATAACAAGGCCATAAAGAATTTTTATTTGGAAAGTGCTCTCATCAGATGTGCCTCTAAAATTGCATTATAGAGTTTGAAGATGGGCAAACTTGTCAATGGTGAGGAGGTTAAGAAATGCAGGTGAGAAGTAAGGAATGTGGAGGAAGAAGTGGGGTGGAGAAGATGCTGGCTGAAGAGAGAAAGGAGGTATTCAGTACTTGGTATCTGGGCTGCACAGGGCATGGGGTGGGGAGAGAGCAAAAGGAGTAGAAGGATCCAAGGTTTCTGCACCTGTTTTTATCTACACCAAAAGAGGAGAAATGGAGCTGGGTGAGGAGATGAGGTACAGTCAGGAAGAAAGCAGAGGTGGCAACTGAGGTAAAGATGTCATTTTCCCCCCTGCTTCATTTTCTCCCTTTAAACATCCCACCTTCTCTCATGCTCTCTTTTCTTTCTATATCAATTTTATAGGAAACAAGCTGGAAAGGAGCTAATATTGAACAATTCATATATTCTTTATAGTTCTCCATCTCATTTATAAATGAAGGGGCCATGTGATCATTGAAATTTCTTACAAATTGGAAATTCTCTGTTCCGTGATGTATTTTTATCAAAGTCTACTCAATATGTGTGGACTTTTTGAGCAGATGGAATTATTTGGAGACTGGATGTCAGGAATCCTGGCTCAGCCCAAAGAGCTGGGGAAAGTCAATTCATATCTCTGAGCCTTAGTCTAAGCTAAAATCGGAATGAAGGTGGTGGACTGAGTAACGGAGAGAAGCCTTTCAACTTGCTTTATCCTACCCCAAGGGAGTGGCTTAGAGAAGGGCTCTTCTTTTGCCCCCATCACTCATTCTTGCTCCATTCATAACCTACATGTTATTGATTGTTCTCTTTGGCCTGGATGATTTCTTAGTATTCACTCAACTTCCTGAGGAGGGCTCATCTTTGCCATTCAATTTAAGCTGTTCAGGAAATTCAAGTGTCATTCACTTTGGCATTAAGAGAGAACTAACTAACTGCAGATACATCTGCTCCCACTGTGGGATCCAAGGTCAGTCTCTGATATTTCAGTTATGTGAAGTCTGCTCCAGAACTGCAATCAAACACACAATTTAAATATTTATGTCAGTGATCACTGGACTCTTCCTATTGGATGAATATAAACAGTGCTCCCCAAATGTAAAGGGTAATAAAAATTCCTTTTCATTATAATGAATGCCATTGTCTCAGACAAAAGGGAAATCTTCAATAGCCCATCTGTAATACTTCAGCTTTTACTTGAAGATGGAAATCAAATACAGGCATTTGGGGGGAATATACAGAATTGAAATTTTAGATCAAACTAATGTATATCTTTCTTTTTTACTGTGTATGTTGATCAAGAATAGAATGATATTTTTTAATTGGTGATGGATTATAAAACTATTACTGACTTGAAAAACTTAAACTATTTGGACAAATGATAAATCTCTAGTGGTCTAATATTTTGTTCATTATTTGCTTTTTAACCTTTTCTCAGTTTTGGAGACACTTGCAGATATATCAGCATGAAAAAGTGGGGAAAATATGACAGAGAGAGACATGAAACCACATTGTCCAAATCAAGCAGCTGACTTAAGAAGAAGGTGAAGACCTTGCTAACCTGGGTCTCCACTTATTCCATGAACAGGAGATAAACATGGGTCATATAGAATATAATTGCTGCAGGCAGGATTCTAAATATTTTTCTTCAAAAAAATATTATTTAGCCTGACCAGGCAGTGACACAGTGGATAAAGCATTGGACTGGGACATGGAATACCCAGGTTCAAAACTCCAAGGTCCCCGGCTTGTGCACTGATTCACCAGCTTGAGCGCAGGGTCACTGGCTTGAGTGTGGGATCATAGACATGACCCCATGGTCTCTGGCTTGAGGTCACTGGCTTGAGCAAGAGGTCACTTGCTCTGCTCTAGCCCCCCAGTCTAGGCACATATGAGAAAGCAATCAATGAACAAGCAATCAATGAACAACTAAGATGCCACAACAAAGAATTGATGCTTCTCATCTCTCTCCCTTCCTGTTTGTCTGTCCCTATCTGTCCCTCTCTCTGACTCTCTCTGTCTCTGTCAAAATATATATATATATATATATATATATATATATATATATATATATATATATATATATATATATATATATATAATGTAAAGGAGGGGATAAATGGTGACAGAAGGATGTTTGACTTGGGCTGACAATACAATATACAGATATACAGAGGTGCATTAGAAAATTGTACCCTGAAACTTATATAATTTTATTAACCAATGTCATACCAATAGAGTCAATAGAAAAAAATAACAAATATTAGAGTATTTTTTTAAACTTCCTATTTTAGATATACAAAATAATTTTTTTTAAAAGGGAAAAAAATGTTTACAGTGCAGTGTTGCTTAGCAGCAAATATTCTTCATCTTCTCTCATGACCTCCAGTCTAGGAGAGCTCTCATCCTAGCTTTGCCTACTGTGTGTTTTTGCACCTCTCAGGGAAACTTTTGGCTTTACTTTCCTTTTTGCCTACTATGACCAGGTACTTTATATCTACTATCTCATTAAGCTAATGCTGTTTCTACTTCCTTTTCTTTCCCCAGGTAGTGAATAAAGTTGGGATACACAATCCAATAATTATGTTTGAATCTCGAGTCCACCACTTTTTAATTTCTGTGGAAGTTACATAATATGTGCCTGAACCTCAGTTTCCCCAAGAGTGTATAGGTAACAGTGTTCTTTGCTTGAGCCTAATCTATTTTTACTCTATGAGCCAAAATAATTAGGGTGTGTCTGGAAGGAGCCAGTAGTTGAAGGAGAAGATTCTGATTCAGTAGCCTTCGACCAGACAGACCTATGGAGGGCAGCTTGGCAGATAGCACAGGCGTACATTTCTTTCTCTTTCTTACTTGTATTCTTTCTTTATCTAGAAAAGTGCTAGCTTTGCCAAAAGTTGAGCAGAGAGATAAGCACTGTCATATGAGAAATTTAATGAACCAGCACATTTTTTCAGTTAGCTATAGCAAATATTTTTGGCTGTTTAACCAACATCCATTCCTTCAAAATACTACCCTATTTTATCATTGGTTGTCTATGTAACCATATGGTTCAGGGAAGATAGAATCCGTCCTCTAAATGTGAATGCTGATTGATCTCAGCCAATTATATAACATTATATTTCTTGCATCTGATTCATTTGAGCATGTATAGGAGAGATAATTCAGGTCAATGGGTTATAAGGAGATATCTACTAGGGATTTCTCCTCATAATAATGAGAAGATAAAGAATGGAGTAAACATGATAAATATGACTGAACAGACAGATGTAGAAAACTCAGGTCTATGAAGCTATCACTATATTGCTTAATCAACTAATTTTATGGAATAATACACATTCTTTATTGTTTAAGGCACTTGATTTAGAATTTCCTGTTATGTACAGCTGAATGTACCCTAGTTTACACAGAAGGCTTGTATCTAGTCACTTCCTTTAGCCCTCTCCTGTAGGAATGAAGAAGAGATGGTTCACTTTCCTTTTAAGCTCCTAAGAAATCTCTGTTACTGGCCAGTTGTTATTGGGAAACTGCAGAGGTTGGTGAGGTGAAATGTAAAGTAAGTGATTCACAGATGACTATCCTAGAGATATACCTATGAGTTTCTTTCAGTAAAATTAGAATACCATCATTAATATCATGATTAGCACAATCCTAAAGTGAATTTAAACTTTTATCCATAAACGATTTCTTAAAGTGTGGTCAATTAAAGGTTCTATTTTTATGGACAACATTTTATTTTTTTCAATAATTAATAATAATTACTACAATTTATTAAAAGCTCCTAAGTATTATTTGTATATTATCTCATTAAAAAAGAAAACCCACACAATGGGAGAACCATATGGTTCAGGGAAGATAGAATGGGAGAATATTCACCAATACATCTGATAAGGGGTTAATAATCAAAATTTATAAAGAACTTCTAAAACTCAACACCAGGAAGGTAAACAATCCAATTAAAAAATGGGCAAAAGAACTGGATAGACATTTCTACAAAGAGGACATACAAATAGCCAATAGGCATATGAAAAAATGTTCAATGTCACTAATCATCAAAGAAATGCAAATTAAAACCACAATGAGATATCACCTCACACCTGTGAGAATGGCGCTCATTAACAAATCAGCACACAGTAAGTGCTGGTGAGAGTATGGAGAAAAGGGAACCCTCCTGCAGTGCTGGTGGAAATGCAGACTTGTGCAGTCACCATGGAAAACAGTATGGCGTTTCCTCAAAAAATTAAAAATGGAACTGCCTTTTGACCCAGCTATCCCACTTTTAGGAATATATCCTAAGAATATGAAATCACTGATTCAAAAGAAGATATGCACCCCCATGTTTATTGCAGCATTCTTTACAATAGCTAAAATCTGGAAACAGCCCAAGTGTACATCAGCAGAGGAGTGGATTAAAAAGCAGTGGTACAGCCTGACCAGGCGGGTGCGCAGTGGATAGAGCATTGGACTGGGATGCGGAAGACCCAGGTTCGAGACTCCGAGGTTGCTAGCTTGAGTGCAGGCCCATCTGGCTTGAGCAAAAGCTCACCAGCTTAGACCCAAGGTCGCTGGCTCCAGCAAGGGTTTGCTCGCTCTGCTGAAGGCCTGCGTTCAAGGCACATGTGAGAAAGCAATCAATGAACAACTAAGGTGTTGCAATGGCAACGAAAAACTAATGATTGATGCTTCTCACCTCTCTCCATTCCTTTCTGTCTGTTCCTATCTATCCCTCTCTCTGACTCTCTCTCTGCCCCTGTAAAAAAAAAAATTAAATAAAAAAAAAGCAGTGGTACATATACACAGTGGAATACTACACGGCTGTGAAAAAGAAGGAAATCTTACCTTTTGCAACAGCATGGATGGACCTGGAGATTATTATGATAAGTGAAATAAGCCATGCAGAAAAAGAAAAATATCATATAATCTCACATATATGTGGAATCTAATGAACTAAATGAACTGAGGAATGGAATAGAGGCAGAGATGGAGTCACAGGGAGCAGAATGGTAGCTGTCAGAGGAAAGGTGGATGAGGGTATGGGATCAGAGAAGGTGAAGGGATTAGTGAAATTATATACACATAACACATAGATATAGATAACAGAATAGCATATCCTAGAGGGAAAAAGAAAGGGAGTTAGGGGAAGGGGGATGTAAAGCCAGTATCCAAGGCCACCATCACAGCTGTCTGGCCAGTGCAGGTTCGCATTAGATTTGGACAGCTGGTAATGAAACAACGGAGCCAAGAACTGGTGAGCCATCAGCTTTAATTCTAGCTTGCACCCGGCGGGCAAGCAAAAACACACACTGGGCTCCAAAACCCACTCATTCAGTGCTCACAAAGCTACTGACTTATCCGAGTTTCCTAGCATCAAAGGTTTCTAGCTCACCAGACTTATTCACCTCTGTTTCCCATCTCCTTCTCCAGCACAAGCTCTGCTCAAACTGGCTTCTTCCTCAGCACTCCACCATCTTGGCTGCTTCTCCTCTCCTCCACGTGGCCTTAATATGCTCTCCTCTCTAATGCTAACCTCAGGAACCAAGAGAGCAAGCTCCTGGTCTGCCCCACTTTATAGTGTAGAAATCCAAACCTTTAATCCAATATACAAACAAGAAAGTCTCTGATACAAAGTCACTTATCTGAGGCATAATGGGAAGATTCCTCATGAGAGTGCACCACCCCACATTATCCAATCAGTCAAGGGTGTGGGGAAAAGCTTACTCTTAAAACTTGCACATGGGCAAGGCCATCTTTAACAAAGTGAGCATAATACATTTTATCTGTCCAACAGGGGGCAAAGGTGGTGTAATGGGGAACATGGGGTGGAGGGTGAGGGTGTTATATTGAGTGGGACACTTGAATCCATGTTAACACAATAAATTAAAATTAATAAAAATTATAAAAAACTCATTGCAACTCTGTGAGGTAGTTATTATGATTACTATTATTATGCATAATTTAAAAACAAGGGAACAGACACACAGGTGGAAAAACTATCTCAGGTTCTTATGGCTAGTAAGTAGCAGAGCCAGGTTTGCAGCCAGGCTGCCAGGCTTTAGAGCCACACTATACTTGCTGACTCAGTCAAGAGACCTTTATTTACTGAGTGTTTACCATAAGTTCCTGGTCAAAGACTATAAATATTAATTCAGTTAATCTCACTACAACCATTATGATGTTAAGAACTGAGAAGGGCCTGAGATTTAATCCTAGTTGCAAGCAAACAAGTTAGCCTACCACTTTTTTTTTTTTTTTTTTTTTTTTTTTGATGCTGGCAGAAGATGCTAGATTCCTGATTTAGAGACAAAGAACAATTTGTTACTCACAGGAATAGAAGCAGTGAGAACATCAGCATTTTGTGCCACTTCTCACAGAGCATTACATAGAAGACCAGATGATACCTGGACACACAGTGAGTTGAGTGACAAAAGATAAACCCTGAGTTTAAGACCAGAATATTTTACAAGGGGGAGTAAATATGCCTACCTTTTGCTATAAGGAAGCCATGGTCTCTATTGTCTAAGGCTGTATAAACATCTTTTGAAAAGCAAGTCTAAAACAAAGAGCAGCCTTGCTCACCTGATATGGAGGAACTAAAGAGACAAACAGAGAACCATCTCCCCAAACAGGTACTATTATTAGCTTTATTGTATTTATTTTTCTTTTTTTAATCACTAATCATTAGAGAAATGCAAATTAAAACCACAATGAGATATCACCTCACACCAGTCAGAATGGCGCTCATCAGCAAAACAACACAGAATAAGTGCTGGCGAGGATGTGGAGAAAAGGGAACCCTCCTACACTGCTGGTGGGAATGCAGACTGGTGCAGCCACTGTGGAAAACAGTATGGAGATTCCTCAAAAAATTAAAAATCAAACTGCCTTTTGACCCAGCTATCCCACTTATAGGAATATACCCTAAGAACACCATAGCACTGTTTGAAAAGAAGAAATGCACCCCCATGTTCGTGGCAGCTTTGTTCACAATAGCGAAGATCTGGAAACAGCCCAAGTGTCCGTCAGAGGACGAGTGGATTAAAAAGCTTTGGTACATATATACTATGGAATACTACTCAGCCATAAGAAATGATGACATCGGATCATTTACAACAAAATGGATGGACCTTGATAACATTATACGGAGTGAAATAAGTAAATCAGAAAAAAACTGAGAACAGCATGATTTCATACATAGGTGAGACATAACAGTGAGACTATGAGACATGTACAAGAGAGTGGTGGTTACGGAGTAGGGGGAGGGAGGAGAGGGTGGAATAGAGAGGAGGGGAGGGGCACAGGGAAAACCAGACAGAAGTTGACAGAGGACAATTTGACTTTGGGTGAGGGGTATGCAACATAATTGCATGATAAGATAACCTGGAGATGTTTTCGTTGTACATATGTACCCTGATTTATTGGTGTCACCCCATTAAAATTAATATAAACAAAAAATAAATAATTTTAAAATAATTTTTATTTTTCAATTCCAGTTGACATACATTACATTAGTTTCAGATGTATACCCTAATGATAAGACATTACATAACTTACTAAGTGTTCATTTTGATAGATCTCATAACCATCTGACACCAAAAATAGTTATTATAATATGATAGACTATCTTTTGTATGCTTTGCTTTACATCCTATGACTACTCTGTACCAACCAATGTGCACTGCTTAATCTTTCCATCTTTTTCACCCATTCCCAAACCGGTCTCCAATCTGGCAACTCAAAATGTTCTCTGTATCTGAGTTGGTTTCTGTTCTACTTGTCTATTTTATTTTTAGATTCAATTGCTGATAGAAATGTATTTATTGACATTTTATTGTTCATATTTTTTATCTTTTCTAGTTCTTAAAGAAGACCTCTTAACATTTCATATAATACCAGTCTGGGAAGGTCTTTATTTGTTCTTAGATTCAAAATTATAGCTTTGCTGAGTAGAGCAATCTTGGTTGTAGGTCCTTGCTTTTCACCACTTTGAATATTTCCTGCCACTCCCTTCTGGCCAGCAAAGTATATGTAAAGAAATTATCTGACTGTCTTATGGGAGCTTCCTTGTAGGTAACTAACTGTTTTTCTCTTGCTGCTTTTAAGATGTAAAAGTTTACATTTTAATCATGATGTGTCTTGGTATGGGCCTCTTTAGTTTCATCTCACTTGAGACTCTGCACTTCCTGGACTTGTAGGTCTATTTCCTTCACCAAACTAAGGAAATATTATGTCATTTTTCTTTTCAAATTTCTTGCTCTCTCTTCTTCTTCTTCCAGCACCACTATGATGAAATGTTTATACACTTGAAATTGTTCAGAGGCCCCTTATGTTATCCTTTTTATTTAATCTTTTTTTTTTTTCTCTTCTGATCGGGTGTTTTTTGCTTTCTTACATTACAAATCACTGATTTGATTCTTGGCTTTATCTACTCTTTTGTTGATTTCCTGTAAATTATTCTTTATTGCAGTTAGTTTATCCTTCATTTCTGACTGGTTCTTTTTTATGCTGTTGAGTATCTCACTAAGTTCCTTGAGCATCCTTATAACTAGTGTTTTAAACTCTGCATCTAGAAGATTGCTTATGTCCATTTTATTTAGTTCTTTTTATGGAGTTTTGTTCTGTTCTTTCATTTGTAACACATTTCTTTTTCTTTTTATTTGGCAGTTTCCTTGTGCTTCTTTCCAAGTACTTTGGTAAAGCTGCTAGGTTTCCCAGGCTTGGTAGCATGACCTAACATTAGTAGGTGCTTTGAAAGGTCCAGTGTAGGTGTGCCCCCATTTCATGTGTGCTATATACACCCTCCTCTTGTAGTTGAAACTTGGTTGCTATTGGCATATCAATGGGAGAAATTTACCCTCAGGCCAAATGGTGGCAAGGACTAGCTATGACCAACTATCCACCTCTTACCACTGTGGAGGATCTGCTATGCAGGGACACCCTCCACATGCAGGACTTACTTTAGGGAGGCTCTGGTACCCACTGAGTCTGCCCCTTGAGTGTATTGCTTGTGGAGGTGGTTGGGTGGTGATGCTTCAACATTGTCTGAAGCTTTCCATTGAGTGTTCTATCTCTGGAGCCTCCCAATAGGTACAGGCCTAAGACAACCTGGGACTACCTTGCATGAGATACAAAGAGATCAGCATATGGCTACTACTTCTGCTGGGCTAGGGAGTGCCCAGGCGAGACCAAGCTTCCAACCACTACCTGCTGCCAGTAGTGCCAGGTCTGGAGCCACTTAGCAAGAAGTATAGGGCACACTGAGTCCAGATGCTGTTTCTGTGAAGATTTTAGGAAAATGTGAAGTATTGATAAGGTAGCTCAAAAGTTAAATTTTTAGCTGGAGTAAGAGTAGCTTTATACCTGAATGGGCCTATGTGACTTAACCAGATCTGCTAGTTGTCCACTTTCTGTATGCTTGCAGACTCCTGGGGCAAAAAAGTGGACAACTTGCAGATCTAGCTTAGTCATGTAGGCTCATTCAGGTATCCCAGCTCCTGGAACAAAGCCGATACTGGCATTAACCATTAAGGACCACTGACCATAAACAATGCCACCATTACTCAAGCTAAAATTTTACCTCTTGAGTTACCCCTATCAAAAGGATGCAAGTATTGTGTTTACCTATGCTGTCATCTTGACCGGAAGTATCTAGATTATTATTATTTTTTGAATGAGAAGACTGAGGCCAAGATTATGTAACTTGCTCAAAGCCACATGTTCAGGTTTGAGTCTATACTCTGCCTCTTCTTTGCTATATGATCTTGCTTAATTTGTATGACCTGCCTACTCTTCCCCTTTCTATCTTTACTACAATGTTTTCTTCCCCTTCCCACTCTATCTCTTATGTCAATCTGTGTGACTTCTTACCTGGACCACTATACCAGTCTCTAACTGCCTTAATCTTACTTCCCTTAAATCTTTCAGCCAGGGTCTCCTTTCTAAAATGCAAACCTGATCATATGAAATTTCCATCCTTAAAATTAAATGACTTTCCCCCTATAGTGCTCATCATGGTATGTCAGATCCTTATGCATTTGACCCCTATCTGCCTTTCTTATGGTCACTCTTGCAGAATTCATCTCTTTCAAGCTTCCATGTGCTTGCACTTATGGGTTTTGTTGGGAAAGTCTTTTCTCTCCCCGTGCATCTGGAAACTGCTATCACATTCATAAAGAATCTTACATATAGCATCTCCTCAGTGTGGCTTTGTCAGAACCCCTCCTTCTCATCAGACAGATTAACACTTCTTTATTTCTCTTTCCTTCTACTGCCTTTAATTTCATGTCCTTTTTACTCTTTTCCCAGCCTTTTCTTGTGTCGCATCAAATCAGGTCTCATAATCTCAACCTGCCAGCAACAAACATGCATAATCCCCAGGATCACATGTGCTTTTCACTGCTCTTTGCAGAGTCATTGTCCTCCACTTTATAAGTCTGGCTTGGCCTTTCTTAAAATTAAGTGATGATTTGACCCCTTCAAAAAAAATGCAGAGATGAGTGGTTGCCAGGGGCACACTAGAAGTGATGATTAACTGGGACAAGCTTAGGGGAAATTTCTGGGTTTATGTAAATAGTTTGTATATTGATTATGGTGCTGGGAAAACCTCAGGTCACTGAAATATAAGCTGAAGTTGTTGGGTGGAATGTCTAAGGAAATCTCCTTAAAAAGAAAGTAGACACAGCTACAATATAACACTTTGCCTCATCTCTTTTTATTTCTGCCTGGATATTTGATGCAGTAGTGAAGGTAGAGTAGCCATCTTATCACCATGAGGCAACAAGCACATGGAAATCGATGGCAGAGCAGAAAACAGGAGTCTGGGTCATACTGATGGCATCATGGAGCATCTTTAGATGGCTTACCTCCAATGGTACATTTGTGCTTGAATTGTTTAAGCCACTATTTTTGAGATTCCAGTCACTTGAAGTTTGGCACAGTTCTGGACTGACATAGCCAAAGCTTTGTGACTACACTAGTAAAATTCAGAGAATCAATGAATTTTTTCAGTCAGTGTAGGTAAACCAATGGACTTGAAATTCTGACTGAAAGCCATGAAACTCATCTGCTGTCCTCACTCCTTCTGTAATTGACAGAATTTTACTTCCTAAACATCTAAATACTTGCTTTAAGTTCTCTTTTCCCCCTGTTAGTATGGCTGCATCTTCCTTGGTCTCGGGCTGCTGCTCAGAGGGAAATCTCACCCTCCCCAGTTCTAGAAGGTAGAACAGGTTCTACTGTAATCAGCTCAGGCCAGCCCAGTGAGTTCCTTTGTTCTTTGTTTATATATAAAAATCTGCCAACTGGAACCAAAGTAAATCAATAGAGGCTAAACCTCTTTTCAAATTTCTGAGGACCCATCAAGAAGTTTGAAAACGAGGATTAAAAATATTCTATTAGGAGTCTTCATGGAGGCTGAGAGGGGTATTGGTGCTGCCTTGGGCATAGGAGCCAAGAAAAGCGTGTTCTTCATTAAGCCTGGCCCTGTCTGCTCCACCAAGTTCACCTGCAGGTCCTGGCTCAGTCCCAGGCATGGCAGGAGCAAGGGCTGGGGTCAAGCTGAGTTGGGTGCACTCCACTTTCATCCCTGGTCCAAAGACCCACAATTTGCACACACTTCAGTTGAGGTTTATTCTGTGGAAAGCTGTTTCCAAATTTCCTTCAAATTAGCAAAAAGCCCAGTGCCTTAACCTTTCCCTGATGATTCTGTGAGCAGAGCCTCTTCCCTCTCTCACATCCTTGAGGCCACTTCAGTCCATTTCTCCTGGCAGCACTGAGCCCCATTTCCAAACTGGCAATTCACTAAGGCCGGGAACACTGAGCGGCCAAATTCATATCCCATCTTCACAGGTTCCTGGGCTGGTGGAGTGCTCCCAGAGGCCAATCCCAGACCACACAGGCAGCTGCTTGGGAAGCACATCAGTAAAGAGTTAGTCAGACTGGGAGAGGGAAGGTTGACATTTTGTGTTTTGACTCTAATCTGCAGATGAGTCTGATGCAGAGCCAGATTTAAGAAGCACATTTCTAGGGAACACAGGATCTTCTAGTCTGGCCACATCACTCCAGTCACTGCTCCCTGAAGTTCTATTCTTGCCTGCCTTTGTCAGGCTGTTCTCTTGCCCCATCTTTGTTTAAATCCAACTATCTCTTCAGTTCCTAGAGCCAAATTCAGTCCTAACCATCTTCACAAAGCCCTGTGTGGCAACCCTGGTTTTCAATGAATCCCCTTTCTCTGGTCTGTTTTATGTTGGGTCCTCTCCTTATTTGTGGTGACTCCACAGAACCATGGGGATTTATCTTGTCATGAGTATGTTTTACCTCATTTATCAAACTGTGAGCCCTTAAAGACTATCTATCTGTCATATACTTTCTGGTCTTATAGTGCCTCAGACGATGTGTGACCCAGGCATGGGTCTGATATCGTTACTGCAGTTGTTCAAACTATGGGTGTAAGATATTTTTCCCTGTCAAGGTAGAAGGAAGGGGCCGTAGCCACAAAGGAATAGTAAATCCTTTATTTAGTACAGAGCATCTCCCGGACAATGTTCCCTGTCCCCGGGGATAGAGGCCAGGGAAATCACATGGGATGATTCATGTGGGAAATATTTAAAGGGTCTGTAGGATGGGTGAGCTAATATGACGTGGCAAAATCTCACTGGCTGGCAGACAGTCACTCTTTTCCCAAGGGCTCCTGGGAAGTTTCTTTTGGTGCGCATGAGTGTGGGCGGCTCTAGCCAAAGTTCCCAGGTTTGGATTCCTCACGTGACCTTCCCCCATTGCTGACCACCTTACATTCCAACCTTTTGTGTTAATTAGGGGTGTCGCTTATTCATCTGGCTACTTCCTGCTGGCTAGGGACATTGTGGTGAGGGGGAGATTGGAAGGTGGTAACTTTGAGGGGAGTCGCGAGGAACATCTTTTCCAACTGCCAGCAATCCTGCATGGGCGCAAGCTTGAGGTGAGAGACATGGTTAGAAATGAAGTTAGCATTGATTATGGGGAAGTCCTCGGTAATGAGGAAGATGTTGTTAGCTGGATAGTGGCTTTGAGACTTTGTAGACTGTTCCAACCTAGGAGGGGTACAGGGTATGATGGCATAACTAAGAAGGAGTGTGAAAAGGGGATTCTGTCCAAACTGCATGTCAGGGGTGGCATGCAAAGAGGAAAAGAAGGGGTCCTATCCACTCCTATAACTGAGACCTGTGAGGGAACTAGAAGTCTAGAATGTGCTGGCAAAACAGAGAAGGCAGCTCCCTTGTCCACAAGAAATGAGATGGACTTACCTGTTCCTACAGCATTACCCTGCATTCAGCATGGGTGAGGATGATGGGGGTCTCCGAGTCCAGGGCGTGTCAGTCCTAGGAGTTCAAGCGATGGGCCTGCCTGGCGGATTGGCCTCCCATTTTGGGTGGCTTGTCCTCCACATAGAGGCACTGAGGAAAAGCCTGTTGCCCAAAGGGGCAATCACTCTGCCAGTGACTGAGCTGCTTGCAGTCAGGGCAGGGCTCAGTGGGCAGCTGCAGGCAGGGACACTTTTGGGCACAGTGACTCTGTTTGCTACACTTAAAGCAAGCTGCTGGTGGGATTCCTTTTTGTGGCTTGGACTTGGGTTGGGTACTTCCTGTGCCTTGGTCCCTTTGCTCTGCCAGCCTCAGGGCTGCCACAAGAGCCTGGGTTTGGAGAGTTAACTTCTGCTGCTTGCAGGCCTGGTAATCAGCCTTGGCCTGTTCTACTAGCTTCGATTATTAAAAACTTTAAATGTCATGTTCACAGGTCTCAGATAAGGGTTTGGGGGTTGAGAATAAGGGGAGGTGGGATCCCGGGGAGTCTGGCACCCAGATACAGCCAGAAACACTGTAGCCAGAGGCAGGACAGGGCCAGAACTTTCTGCAAGAAGATTGGGGTTGGGTGTCCTGCAAACCGGTGTAAGGGCCAATGGCAGGCTGAGAATGGCCTGATGGAGGAGAGGCTTAAGAACAAAGTGGAGAAGGAAGGGGCCCCTGGCCAGCAGCAGAGGAGAAAGAGAGACTGGTATTTGCAGGTGAATGAGAAACAGGATCCTGCGAAGGAAGGGGAGGGGACTCTTGGAGGGAAGAGACCCATGCGGAAGAGGTCTGCAAAGGGACCAGAGAGGGTCCCAAGAGAGAGGCGCCCCCAGGGGTCAAGCAGGAGGGGGAGAGAGCTGGGAGTCCATGGAGAAGGAAAGACTAGGAGAGGAGGTTTTAGGAGAGGTTTCTCTGGCCAAAAAAGGGCCTGCGCGTAGAACAGGTAGCACAGAGATTAGGATGGGAGCACGAATAACTAGAAGCCCTGAATGTAAGGGATCTCCAACCACTTTCAAATTCTTTTGGCAATAGTTAAATTGGTGAGGGTGTTAAAACTGAAAGTCCCTTCAGGAGGCTACCTGGTTTGATTATCCAGTGGGTTCTGTGGCCTGGCCACAGTGGAGAAGAACAGTTTCTTCTTCTTTAGGGAGGGAGAAATTTTGGATAAGGCAACTGCCGGAGTGTTTTTGGATCAGGTTTAGATTTCTGTGCCCCATGGCCACCCTCAGTCCTCAGAGTGGTCAAAGTCGAGAATTGACATCCTAAAACTCAAGCTCTTGCCACCGATGGATAAGTAAAGTGGATGTGCTCGGGGCATCTCCACGGGCACACACACACTCAGAACAGAAAAAGGAGGTCCCTGATGCAGCTGCAATTTCAGACAGGGATTCTCAGCGAAAAGAACTGAGGGGAGGCTGGAGGTGGGGAACTTACAGGACCATGCGTCAAAGTGGGTGAAAGGTCAGAGATCCTGGTTCTTTCTCAGAGGGGAAGGGAAGGGGAGCAGTCCTTGCAGACCTCTGACTCCTCCCAGATTTTCGGCACCAAAATGTAAGGTATTTTTCACTGCCAAAGAAGAAGGAAGGGGCCTTAGCCACAAAGTGTGGAATAGTAAAGCCTTTATTTAGTACAGAGCACCTCCCAGACAATGTTCCCTGTCCCTAGGGACAGAGGCCAGGGAAGTCACATGGGATGATTCGCGAGGGGAATATTTAAAGGGTCTGTAGGATGGGTGAGCTAATATGACGTGGCAAAATCTCACTGACTGGCAGATGGTCGCACTTTTCCCAAGGACTCCTGGGAAGTTTCTTTTGGCGCACATGAGTGTGGGCAGTTCTAGCCAAAGTTCCCGGGTCTGGGTTCCTCATGTAATATTCACCTATTGCTGACCACCTTACAATAGGGTCAGATTTCTAAGTCTTCTGGGACTTGGTTGTCTCATTTGCATGTAGAAAAACTTAGCACAGAACCAGGCTTTTAGCAATTGTTGATTAAGTGGTGGGTATTGTGTTGATAGAGTTGGTTATTTTTTTAAATTCTTTTTATCCCCTTCACTCTTTGGACAAAATTTCAGCTGTTGGTGTGAAAATAATGTAAATGTGTAACCCACCTAGGCAGGCATGTGCAGTTGTCATGAACTACACACCATGCAACTCCATTCCATTTGAAAATGAAACACAGTCACACCATGGACATGCATTTAGCACACAGTATATGCCTAGCACTTAAGAAGCTATTTCTCTTTAGGTACCATACAAACAGGAGGACTATTCTGATACTAAGTGAACAATGTGGAGACCTTTATAGCTTCTTTAAAAAGACAATCATATCCATGGTAAATTGAGATAAGCATGTTAAATGGAGATAAATTATGCCTATATCATGCAAATATAAACATATCTAAAAAGCAGCTAAACAGAGAGCAAACATAAAGAGGTCGGTCCTACAGATCTTTGCTACATACAGTGTGATTTGTAAACCAGCAGATTTGGCAAGACCTGGGAGCTTGTCAACAATACAGAATCCCACCTAGCATCTACTGAATCATAATTTGCATTTTAACAAACTCTGCAGGTGATTCGTGTGCACGTTAGAGTTTGAAAAGCTGCTACTATAGAGAACCTTTTAAAAACAACAGCAAAAAGAAGAAGAGGGCTGACATACCTTTCGGCCCCTTTCATAAGCTTTAACTGATGTCATGCCCTACTTGGTAGCACTTTCCTCCACTCTGAGAGGAGGGGTTCCTGTATATCTTGACCTGTTTCACCAGAATCCTTAATAAAAGTGGAATCAGTCATTATTCACATATTCCTGCTCCTCAATATCTTTGGACACTATGCTTGATTTTGGTAATAGTTTCTAAGAGATGAGATTATGACCATGTGAGGTCCATTACCATTGTTATCTCCCAGTGGTAGTGGAAGTGGATAGACTTGCAATTCGTTTATTCATCAGCGATTTTACTGAGTATCCAGGCATTGGGAGATGCCCTGAAGACAGCCCTTGCTATACTTGACAAGAAAGGCAGATATCAGAAGCAGATCATTACCTTCCAACATGCAAACAAAATAATGTGGGGCAAAGAGGAAAAGGTGACTTTTAACTATACAGTAAAGTTGCTGACAAAGGCCACCCTTTTCTTTCCTGCTTGGTAGAAAAGGAAACCTAGAAGGCAGCAGCTGAAATAAAAGGACACCCATGAAGGACTTTTGTGAATCTGACTCACAAGATTCCCTCTCCTCTGTGTGCAACCTTTCTTCCCAGATGGACACAACTGCTTCAACATCTTTATCAACTCTTAATTTCAGGGGCCAAAAGTGATGTCCTTAAATTTATTTCCTCCTAAACTGAGATCAATAGCTTGCCTTGAGTTTATTCTTCCCACAATTTCTCTACTTAGTTTTTTTCTAAATATGTCACAGCATCTCTACTACAATTATATCAGAAACAAAGAAATACACCTTATCAGTGATTTCTGCTAATCTGGCAATACCGTGTGAGAGATAGTTTGATTAGGCTATTTTCATTACTAAAAACACTATACTACAATAAATTAATTCAATGTCTCACACTTATCTATTAGACACATTACTATAGGAGTATAAAAATGTTAATTATCATTCCTCTGATTATTTGTTGCGGCTGATAATTACAATGAATATATTTTATATCAGTAATAACCTTCTGTCTACATTTACAACATGTCATATCTTGGGGGCTTGTCAGGTTTTTTCCCCAAGCCTTTCTTTTATTAAGACACAGACCTCAGGAGTACATAACCTTTATGTTGAAGGCTGACTTCCTTCTTTTATATAAAGAGAAAATATTATAGATTAATTAATCCAGGGTGATTATAATTTAATCACTCTTCCTCTGGCTTCACAAGGGATTCAACTTTTATTCAGTTGCTCATTCATATTATTAGGAGGAATAAATGCGGTCATAAAATATCTGTGTGCTATGAATTTTCAGAACAACTAACTGAAAACCTGGCAGGGACTGTGTGCCAGCTGAGCACTCACTTGAGTCCCATACTGTGTGGCCTCAGCTTCAAATACAAGCTAATGACTCTCAAGTGAAGACATGTAACCAATACAGGAGAGTTTGGCATATAAACCCAACTGAATTTGGGATAAACTACATAAAAATATTTCAGTCCCACAAAATTTACCAAGCACCTACTATATACTGGCACTGTGTTAAATTCTGAGAAACTATTTACTAATTGCTTGATGTTGGAACAATTATTTAATGTTTGTGCCTTGGTTTCCTCATCTGTAAAATGAAATAATAATAGAACCTCTTTCACTGGGAAGGGAGGACTAAGTGAGTTAATAATAAATGTTGAAGTCCCTGGCAAGTATTCAATAAATCTAAGCTGTTATTATTACTATTATTTTTAGGATATCTTTTCCCTTGACAGGAGGGAGGCAGCAGATGTGTAATTAGTAAGTAACACAATTAATTATTCAGACAGAGTGCTTAAAGACTATTGAAAGGCACCCAGTTTGCCTGGGTTGTGGTAGGTAAGAGAAGGCTTTCAAAAAAAGGAGACCTTTAGAGATTACTCACAGAATGAATATGCTGCTATTGGTAAAGGCCCACCATGGAGGGGGGGTAATAGAGGACAGGTGGATGCCATTCAGAGAAGAGGAAGAGCTGTCCATAAAGGATGAGAAGCTTGTCAGCCACTGAGGGGATAGAGGGAACTGGATAGGTCAGCAAGGACCAAGTTATCTGGAGACAAACCTGGTGGGTCGGCAGCTTGGGCTTCGTGCTGAAGGCTCTGAGGAGTCAGATGGTATTAGAGGATTTTCAGTAAGGAAGTTCCAAACCAGATTAGTATTGCAGGATTGTGCTGCAGCAGCCTGCAGAATGGGAGAGATGGTGGCTGAGAGTTTGTGGACAGAGAGTTGATGGCGGGATCCAGGCAGGGGCTGTGAGGTCTGAGCTAAGGCAGGGAAATGTGGGCTTGTGATGAAATTGTACAGAGGCATAACCAACTTCACCATTGGTCCAAGGATGCCTTCTCAGAGGAGGGGAGGCTTTTGAATTTGGTTTTAGACAATGGCTATATTATTGGCTGAGTAAATATGAAGGACAAGAGGGGGAGGATCACAGGTAGAAGGTACAAGGTGAAGATAACAACAAGCTACATTTGTTATGTGCCCACTGCATGCCAGGTGCTGCACAAAACATCTCATCTTTATTACCTCATTAAATCCTCACAGAAGCTTGATGAAGAAAATGCCATTATGGTCCTCATTTAACAGAGAAGGAAACCGAGGGTCTGGTTGTTACATATCAGGGCCAAAGAGCAAGTAAGTGGTAGCTGTGACTTCTGGAACATCCTCCTTGTTTTTTATTGTCCATGAAATGAGTGCTATGATTCCTGTGACTCTGCAGGGTTTCATTTTATCTCTAAAGTGGGAAACACCAAACCGTCAAACAGGGTGGCTGCATGATGGAGAGTTTGTTGGAAAAACCACTGGGCTTTTGAGCAGCTGTGGTTATATCTCATATAAAGTTTAAAATTTAACTATCGTAGGACATGGCTACTCCTCTGAGCTGAGGGTTTATTCTCTTTGAACAAGGAGAAGGCCCTCAAGGGCCTGCTGCCTCTATAGACTGCAGCGGTCACCATAGCACAGTGGTTTCTCAGTCAGCAAGATCAACGGTGCTGATTGATATGCTATATGTGTTTGGGTGGGAGGGATAGAGTGGGACATGAGGTGGCGGGCTCTCTGAATCATGGTGAGCAAGATCTGTGACAAGATCTGGAGGGTGCAAGAAATGCTCCAACCAAGAAAACCCTTGGGACACCCAGGCTCAGGGCACTGAGGAGAAAGATAGGGGAAGGCAATGTCCAAGTTCCTGCTCTCTCTGACCTCAGTTTTTTCCCATGTCCAGTGGGGTAACTCTCACAGGACTGTGATGAGGGCTAGTGAGAATGTTGATCAACCAGTACAGTGACAGGCTGGGGACTCCACTTCATGTTGGTTCTTGTCTTGGAGAAGGCTTCAAGAAACCAAGAGATACCAAGATCAACAGTGAAAATTTGCGCTGGGCAGTGAGCCCTCCCGGAGATCAGGGGTCAGGGGACTGTGACTTTGAGCCCCTGACAAGGGAGTGGCCTCCAACAGGAATTGCAACAGGAGTTTGGGGGACACTTTGAAAGACAGGATAAACAGATTAATTAGTTTAAAGAGCACCCTTAATGATGAGTTCTCAATCCTGGTTGCCTATGACCATTGCCCAAGGAGCTTCTAATCATAGTGACGTCCAGGCTGCACCCCCATGATTCAGATTCTTTGCTCTCTAGTGGGCCCAGGCATGAGTATATTTTAAAATCTTCCCAGCGTATTCTAATATGTCACCAGAATCAAAACCACAAATTTAGGCAGAAAACAAGGCCAGCTGTTTAGGCCCCTCCAGACATTGGTGTGAGCTCCTGGGTGCATCCCCAAAGCACAGGCACATTAACAGGCAGCCTTGTAAGAATAGCAACACCACCTGCAGAGCCAGGAGGTTCCTCGGAGACTCAGTTAGGCTTCCTCTGCCTCCACAGAGGACGGGGCAATAGGGATCTTGTCATGGGGGCCAGCTACAAAGCATGGAAAGAGTTCTTCCAGTTTTGCCATGACCTGCCCAACTCAGAAAGGAAGGAAGTGAATGAGAAAACCTGTGGCTGTGTGGCTGTCCATTCAGTTCAGCTCTTCATGCCTGTTCAGTGGGACGTGGTACCGCTCTTGAGCAGAAGAGATGGCTGCAAAACTGAGGAGGTGAGCTGCGCCCATAGCCCAAGATACTCACGGTGCAGGGCAGGTCTTGATTAGCTTGGCCAGGTCCGTCTATTTAATCAACTCTCAATTCTGCAAGAGAGGACTTTCCTGTTTATGGATTATATGTAGCCAACTTTTATTTTTATTTCTAGCCTGTTTTTTTCCACTGTTCCACACCCTTCCAGGTCTTCCTCCCCATGGCCTGGATGGCACAGAGACTCTTAAAACTGTCCTCTGAGCAAACTGTATATCAAACCAGCTCTTAGTGCTTAGCTTGGTACTCATGCCATAGGCACTCAATGTCTGTTGACACCAGGTTATGTTGTGCAGCTCAGAGCATGAAGGGATTATTTTTGGATTGCCTTCTTTTCTCCACTGTGGTGATGAGCAAAAGTTGACTGTGATACTTCCTAGACTGAATAACTGTCCCTTCTACAAACGCCTCCAAGTCCAGGAATCAAGAACAGAAATTTTCTCTTTATTGACAAAATGTTATCTTTCTATAATCTCTTGTTAGTTCAGTTGTATTTCAGACCAGAAACGTGATTTAGCAGACTTTCCACAGTGGCCCAGCCAGCACTTTATATAAACCATCAAGGCACTATGTATGTTAATTGTTATGTCTCTATTCCATGTTTTGAAATGTTTAGACAGAAAAAACAAACACAAGTCTTTTTAAGAGAGGAGATGTCTGAGTTCAATGCCAAAATGACTTCAGAAACTATTATATGTTAATGAAAACTTACATAATTTTTGATTAAAATAAATGAGGGTAAAGTAACCTAGAGGACACAGAAGCCAACTCCTAATTTTCAAAAGGTTATTAGTGGAGTTTGATATATACTCTGGGAGTTAGTCTGTAAACTATTATTTATTGTAAGAAACTACGTCTGAATTTGAAGAGGGAAGGCCACATGGAGGAAAGTTCTCTCCTAGAAAAAAAAAATGACAGAATTTTTAGATCCTTAGGATGGGCAAATTGTAACCAAATATTAGATTAGATTTTAGGGTCATTACTATTAACGACAATGTAAAGGCTTTTATAATTTTGCCTTTGTACTCTTATTATAACTTAATTAGCATTCTTTTTAAGCTGTTCCATAAAGCACAAAGCATCTAGGAAATGTGCCACTGTTCCTTCAGCTGCATCTTCTCCCAGGCTTGGGGTCTTCATCTGTTTCTTTGCAGGTGCTAACCCTTTTTTGTTTGTTGGTTGGTCTGTTTGTTTGTTTGTTTCATTGTCAATTAGCAGTTGTAGTTAGTAGCAGTGTTTCTGGTATAGTATGTTTAAATTGTGTGTCATTTCTCTTTATCCTATTATGGTTAACCTAGACATGTTTGTATAAATCTTCTGTTTATTATATGTAGTTTGGATTAATTCTTTTACTTAACTCCCCTTCTCTGTCATATTTTAGAGCTGCATTTTGAAGGCAGAGTATTGCTATCTATTACTTCTTTGTGACCCAATAATGCAGAGATGGAGCAAGACAGAACTCAGTGGCAGTGATGTACAGACAGCCTTGACTAGAAGGTCTGGGAAGCTTTGGCATGACAACTTCTGCTTGTCCCAGACAATCTCCTTTTTCTTGCCTTAGCTCCCATGTAAACCATGTCAAGTTTCTGTCACATGGATGATCCTCACTCAGTGTTTGGTGGCTTTTGGTGAGCTTTTGGCAGGTGTTAACAAAGCAGTTTTAGCTTGTTTTATGGGTACTGAGTCTTGGTAAACCTGTGCTAACTACTACTCCCTCCCTCAACTCAACAGCAGATGAAAAGTCTAGGAAATCTTTAAAGCTCAGGGTAAGAGCCATAGTTCTCATTGGGAGTTGACCATTAGTCCTGGTGTTCAAGTGAGCAAAGGTAGTCTTCCCAGGAAACCAGAGACAAGGTAAGCAGTGAATAATTGTAATTAATAATTTGGTGAGTATTCAATTTTAATTTAGCTGTTGGCAGTTATTTAAAATTCTCTAAATTATTAAGTTTGTTATTCTAAAGTAAGAATTATAGTTTAATTAATATTTATGCCTTCATTTTTATGAATAAATATATTTTATTGGGAAAGCACATGTTTTCATAGTTTTTAATCTCACTTTCAGTTGCCTGAAGTAAATCTAATCATTTGCTTATGAAACTAAAATTAGCCAGCACCTTGTGGAAACTACCTGAATTACAAGCATATTATAAGCAAACTCTGAAGGCTAGTTCTCAGTTTGGGCTACACCATAGAATCACCTCGAAAGATTGTAAAAAGAACTGTTACCTGGATCCCACTTTGGATTTTATTTGTCTGAGGTGATTGATTATCCTTTGCATCTAATTGCTTATCCACTGGTAGTTTTGGAAAATTACACATTATTTATAAAGTGGAGCCCACCCGCCTCCTCTACTGGATTGGCATCCCTCCCTGCGACATCCTCTCCAACCTTCTACACCCCTCAGTCCTACAGGCTCTCGCTCTCTAACTAGGTTTATCCAAAATAGTCAAATTCAGAGTCCTTTTCTCAACCAAAACCCCCTCATTCTCTTTCAATTCATGAGTCTTATGAGGAGTCTCTGAACTTTAAATGAGAACACCAAAAAAAAATATATGACTACACATGTATGGTCAATTAATTTATGACCAAGGAGCTAAGAATATACAATGGAAAAAGGTCAGTCTCCTCAATAAATGTTACTAGGAAAATGGACAGCCACATGTAAAAGGATAAAACTGAACCACTATCTTATACAAAAATTAACCGCCATACTTAAAAAGTAACTCAAAATGGATTGAAGACCTAAACATAAGACCTCACATCATACAGCTCCCAGAAGAATACATAGGTGGTAAGCTCATTGATATTGATCTTGGCAGTAATATTTTTGAATCAGATATCAAAAGCAAAGGTAACAAAAGCAAAAAATAACAAGTGAGACTATATCAAATAAGAAAGCTTCTGTGCAGTAAAGGAAGTCACCAACAGAATGAAAAAGCAACCTACTGAATGGAAGAAAATATTTGAAAATTATATATCTGAAATAAGGTTAGTATTTAAAACATATAAAGAATTCATACAACTTAATAATAACAACAACAAAACCCCCATAAAAATCTATTAAAAAATGGGCAGAAGATCTGAATAGACATTTTTTTCCAAAGGATACATACAGGTGGCTATATGAAACTTCATAACTGTTAGAATGGCTATCATTAAAAAGACAAGAAATAGCAAGTGTTGGTGAGGATGTGGAGAAAAGTAAACATTGGTGCATTGTTGGTAGGAATATAAGTTAGTATAACCAATATGAAATACTATATGGAGATTCCTCAAAAAATTACAAATAGCACTACCACATGATCCAGCAATTTATTTGAAGAAAACAAAAGCACCAATGTAAAAAGATAAATGCACCACACCTGTGTTCATTATAATGTGATTATATATCCTCTATATATACATACACATACACAATGAATATTATTCAGCCATAAAAAAAAAAGAAAATTTTGCCATTAGCAAAGTGCAACAACATGGCTGGATTTCAAGGGCATTATTTTAAGTGAAACAAGTCAATCAGAGACAAACAAATACTGTATGATCTCTCTTAGGTGTGAAATATTAAAATAAAAAAAATTTAAAAATCCAAATGCATAACTAAAGACAATAGATTGGCAGTTGCCAGAGGTGAGAGTAGGGTGAAAAAAATGAGTAAAAAGTATATTGAACGTTTAAAAAATAAATATCAAAAAATAAAGTATGCTGCAAAACAACAAAAAAGGTACCACTTCTTTGTTTTACCCAGCACTTTCCTAGGTTATCAGCAGATTCTTTCCAAAGCGTTTAAAACCATGATACAAAAACTGTTTCTTTGGGTAAAAAATGCTTTTCTAGATCTTTTCACTATAAGGCTCTCATCCATGTTCATAGCCTGTTGTCCTTCCTGTCATGTGCCGATCACAATGCAAGGCCCATGGAATTACCAGGGAAGCATCTAGCATCTTCTTTTTCCTCTCCCTTGCAGGCCTTTCTCTGTCAAATATTTTCATTTGTGATTACTATTTTCACAGTGAGTGGAGAAGTCATAAAACATATCTAAGCCAGGAAAACTTTATAAAAATTGCTTTACACCCAAGAACGTAGGAACATAGTCACCTCTGATTTGAGAAAAATGACTGCTTCATTCAGCATCACTATCATTGGTCATCAGTTAATTGGGACCTGAGTTTTATAGCTTGTAGGACTTGTCACTCAACATGTTCTGCCTCTGTGTGCTTTCCCAAATAGCTGCTCTGGGTTTGTGAATGAAGAGCAGCCAGGGATGAGAACCTACTAGTATAGCCTCTCTCTTCCTCAGTGTTGTTGCTGTTCCCTAAGAGGAACTCACACCTCATCTTTCTCATTCATCCTTCCTTAAGCTGTTCTCAGGATCAAAGGCACTGTGCAGAGCAGGCCGCCATCTTCTAAACTTGTCCATTTCATCTTTCTTATCTTCCTGTTGCCTGAGTATCAACTCCAGCACTGGCTTCCACTACAGACAACATAGGCACATGCCCAGAAAGCAGCAAACCAGAGCACCAAAGGAATGAGAAAAATGCCATTAATGGTAGAATTAAATTTTTCGAAGTCTGCAAAAGAATCAGGAAAATCAGAACTGTATTGCATATTTTATCCTTATCTTATGAGTTTGTATTTTTTCCAACTGTTTATGTGGCACCATAGCATGCTTTAGTTTTGCCATTGAATGGTATGATACTGCCTATCATAGTACTTACTGATACACATTCCGAGAAAGGAGAGATAAAAAGGAGCACGTGTTACCTGAAAAAGACCCCTGAGAGGACATAGTTTTGACCATGGCCTTGAGGGATGGGTTGAGTTTAGACAGAACCATAAGAAACAAATTTAAGTCTACCTTCCAGCCACTTTGCTTTCTTTTACTCCAAACACAGCTGGAGCAAAATGTGAGGGTCTTACCATTCAGACTTGATCAGCTGGCAGCATCACTGCTGCCCTGTGAAGTCCCTGAAGTTTGTGTCATCTTTCTCAAATTCAGATAAACACTGGCCCCTCTGAACTCCATTCAGAAGAATTTCCCAGCTAATAACAGAGACCTTATGAAGTCAAAGCAGCAAATTTGATAATGCATGGGTTGCTTTCAAATTATTAATAACAGTGACAATGCTAATAATGTTCTTATGGGGAAAAAAGGAAGAAAAAGATGCTTCTTAACTTTGGTCTTCTAATCTGTCATGTGAAGACTTTCTGTTACACATTCCATGAAAGATAATTTTCCCTGTTCTATTTCCCCCTTCCTTGCATCCCAGATACACATGTCAAGATGAGGGGCATGGTGGCTAGTGGCCCTGGGCCTTGTGGATCTTTCAAACATTGCCTGAAAGCCATGGAAGCCTGGATGGTGGGGGAGCTTGGAGAAATAAAACGGTTGCTACAGCATGAACACATTAACCATGCTGAAACAGAGGGGACTGAGCCCCCATGCTGATGCTGAAGGGTCATCAGCCCATTCAGTGGTCATTCTGGGTCAAACCACCACCTACCCAGCCTAGCAGCCTCGAACTGAAGCGTAGGCAGATGGCAGAAGGCAACTCTTTAGCACTCCCTCCCCAAACTAACCAAGCTGCAGCCTTCACATTCTACACTCCTCCTGCTACCTGCTCTTTTCCTAATAGTCTAGACTTCAGGTCTTTTAGTTGAAAATTTTCAGGGCCTGTGTCAAAGATGACAAAGGGAACGAAGCCCAGGTAACTTGAGAGGTGAGGTAGCATAGCTGGACAAAGTTGCAGAGGTGGAGAACTAATTCTTATAAATCATCAGTGAACTGTGTTACCATCCCTGAGAACACTTAGCAGGTCTTCTGAAGGGAAGTACAAAGAAGTCAAAGCTCTAATGGTAGCAATCTCAACCCAGTGGATGTCCAGTGAGAAAGATGTTTTAGATAAATCCTTTCTAGCCTGTTATAAAGTTCCCTTGAGGTATCTGGTTCCTGATACAATTGATCCAAGTTGAAAGCATCTGGAGGTATCTGAAGCCCCCAGCAGGTAGGATGGAGGTTTTAGAGTCCTCCTTCCTCTGTAGATGAATTTTAGGAGACAGCTTAAGGTTGTGGTCAAAAGCATAGCGTGTAAGACCAGCTCCTCTGGGCTCAGTCACAGCTCTGTCTAGCCAGCCCTGCAGCCTTGGCAAATCTGCTTAACCACAGTGTAGCTCCATTTTCTCAGCTGTAAAGGAGGGATGCAACCAGCAGCACTTTGGTCCTTTAGTCATTTAGAAAATAAAAGATTCATATGTTTAGTATAGTGCCTGGTTTACAATTAAGGTTATGAGCTATTATTATGATTATTGTTATTGATATTGGGTTGTGTTTCTTTTATGGTTGATGACACATTCTCATTCTTGCTTTTCCACCTCCACCTGCCTGTCTCTTTTCTCCTAACCCTTCCTGTCTTCTGTGCATAGTAAACAAATAGTGATTCATCTGTTTGAGCAATGCTTTATGGGTTGCTAGTGCTTTTGTATACATAATCTCATTTAGTTTTTAGTAGAGGTGTTCATACTTTCCACATATGAAAATAAGTCAAATAGCTCCAAGAATACTAAATGGACTTACCTAAGTTCACTGTGCCAACATGTGGCAAAGGAACCAGATCTGCCTTCATACATTTATTTATTTATACATTCATTCATTTATATGTTCTCCATGACTTACCTTTTTTGAGCACCTGATCTATGCTAAATACTGGACAAATTATTGGTGATATATGTGTAAGATACTCCTTCCTGTCCAGTAGGGATTTAGGGGTAATAAAAACAGTGTGACGGTGTAAGTAGAATGGAACAGAGGTTACCCTAGAAGACATACAGAAACTAAGGAGGAGGTTGGAAGAGGTTTCAAAGAGATGAGACCCACCAGTTGAGTCTGGGAAAACAAGAGAGAGACAGTCATCAAACATAGAAGGGAGGAAAGGAACCCCACTTCTCACATCTCTAACCTCTTCTGCTCCTCCAACATACACTATTCTGTTAGGTTGGCAAAATCCTTGAGTTCAAAAAGCAAACAAACAAGACTGCTGGTGTTTTCTGCATGCCTCCAATGTGCCCAGAGTATTGAGGCTCAGTTCACAAGGAACTCACCATCTAACTCGGGTCCAAACCTGAGCCAGGCAGACAATGAGAAAACAAGGATACTCAGGATAAGAACAGGGGCCATGTGCAAGGTGAGGCTTATGAGTACAAACAGTCCCAGGTGATATCCAAAATTGCCCACAGGGGATCAACCTGCAGAGGGTGTCCCTGACTTGTATCAGCCCTCATGATGTTACATTAGCTTTATTTTACACAACACATACACAAAAGATCCTTTAATCTGTTGCCTGGTTTATTTTAACTGAAAACCCTTAAGAGTAGACTCTGTAGAGAATTGGGAAACTGTGGCAGAAAGGAGCAAATAATTTGCCTGAGGTAACTGAATTAGTTATCAATGTCTGTACAATAGATTACCCCAAATCTTAGTGACTTAAAACTCAAAAATTACTGGAATCTCTCACAGTCTCTGTGGACCAGAAATTCATTTGGGGCATGGCAGAAATGGCCTGTCGTGCTCTACAGTGTCCGGGGCTTCAGCTGGAATATTCAAAGTCTTGTAAATATTCATCTACAAGCCAGCTCACTCATATGTCTGCAGGCGAATTCTTCAGATTACTGGGGCTATTGGTCAGCATACTTATGTGTGGCTCCTTCAAGGTCTGGGCTTTCTTACAACATGGCTGCTGGACTCCAAGAGTAAGTGTCTAGAGATAGAAAGACCCAAATAGAAGCCATGCCCTTTATGATTTCACCTTCAAGGCCATGAAGAAACATGTATCTGCCACATTGTACTCATTGAAACAATTACCAACATCCATTCAGGTTCAAGAGAAGAAAACATAGACCCCGTTTCTCAAAGATCAATGTCAATTTCTCATTAAAGAAGAACAGATAAGAGGAATATTATATTTGACATTTTTGCAAAAGCATGTTATTCACTTCCCACATTTTGGAAACACATTGTCAAATGGCAAATTTTCTAGATATGGCTACAACAACAACAATGCCAGCTTCCCCACTCAAGGAAGATATGCTTGTCTGTGGATGTGTGAGTACCCAAAGGTATATGCTACAGGCTCCAGGGCTGTGTGATCTACCACAGTGCGGAGAAGGTAGCCATCCCTGAGCTTTGTCTTCTTTTGACTTTCTTGTCTCTGTAATCCTGGCCAGAACTTTCGGAGGAATACCCATGACAGAACCTCAAGCTGACAAAGATCAGAAGAATGAGTACTAGTTTATTCACCTAAATATATTTGCCTTCCTCACTTAGTGTTTCTTTACCTTAATCTTGTTTCCAGTTTTGTCTGCATTTCTATGCTGCCTATCACCTTTTAGACCCCTATGCAATATGAATTATTCATTTGATTTGGGGCAGGTGCACCCATTTCCTCCCAGGACCCTGGGGACAGGCATAGAAAATTAATTCACGAGGTCTATAGCTAAAGTCATTTGAAATGTCCACACATAAAAGAAATAAACTGAAGATATGGGACTTGAGAAAGCTCTAAAGTGTTGAGAATAGTCATCAGCAATTCTTCATTGCTCAGTAGAGATTTTTAAAAAATGGGTACTGATTACCACATGAAAGGATTATGTTAGCTATCAAAAAAGGCTTCTCAGTCCTAGAGGGGACAAGGCCCCATAATAGTGACTGAGGGCATCACAGAAGCTCTTCCTTGGAAACGTAAGACAACGACATAGAACTTCCAAGACAGAGGTGGATGGACCTGTTGACTTATCAGGGTTTTCCTCATCCTGCTCCAAGACTAATGGGTTGGGACTCTGACTCTAAAGTTGGGGATTTCATACCACTGGGCATTATATGAGCCTGAAGGGCAAGCATTATAGATGGACATTGATTTTAGCACCAATTTTGGGTCAGACCTCACCACTCTGGATTTCCCAAGACATATTTGGTTATGATGTGCCTGCTGTCATCAGAAATGTCATTCATGCACCATCATTAGCATTTTGAAATCTGGCTTCAAAATGTTCTCTAGCATTCTTGACCCTGCAAATGTGTCCTCAAACATTGGAAACTTTGCCTGACCAGGCGGTGGCGCAGTGGACAGAGCGTTGAAATGGGATGCAGAACACCCAGGTTCAAGACCCCGAGCTCGCCAGCTTGAGTGCAGGCCCATCTGGCTTGAGCAAAAGCTTGCCAGCTTGGACCCAAGGTCGCTGGCTCCAGCAAGGGGTTGCTCAGTCTGCTGAAGGCCCGCGGTCAAGGTACATGTGAAAAAGCAATCAATGAACAACTATGGTATCGCAACAGCAATGAAAAACTAATGATTGATACTTCTCACCTCTTTCCGTTCCTGTCTGTCTGTCCCTATCTATCTCTCTCTCCCTGACTCTCTCTCTCTGTGTCCCTGCAAAAAAACAACAACAAAACATTGGAAATTTCTGACAAGGAAGGGTTGTTGTTGAGTGCAAGAGTAAAATAAATATAGACTAGTAAAACTGAGTAAAGAGAGGACGTAATTTTCTGATGGTTTCTATTGAGTTTTAAGAGTTCCTCTGAGTTTCCTGAGGGTCCCTGGGTGTCGGGGAGGGCAGCAAGTGACAGGGCTCCTTCACCAACTAAAGTAACTTCTGTTTATCTGTTTTACACACTGAACTAAGGGTCCTCATTGAAAAGGACAAACAATAATCCAACACCCTTTACATATAGAAGACCAAGGTGAATGTTGAAAGAGGGCCATTTCTTAATCACAGAATATTAAATGGATTTTACACAAAGAGAATGGTCTAGAAATTCAAAACCTCAATCAGTCACATTTCCTTCTAGAAGAGTCACCTTTACACTAACTGTTTCAACTGCAAATCATGCAGTTTTTCCCATGACTCAAAAGCCATTGTTTGTTGGGGAACTATGGAAGCAGAAGGTTTACAAGGTACTAACCTGTCTTTCCGGAATCACCTTGGTAGGACAGCTCTTTTTCACATTTTCTTTTTTTACATTCATTTTTGTTGTTTCAGTAATTGCTCTACCTGGACCCTAGGAACAGTTAGGCACCTGGCTGAATTGATTTCTTTTTTTTTCACACTTCGATTTGAAAAAAGTCTTACACCATAAACACATCTATCCTGAGTCTTTTCTCCATCGCCATTTTATTTGGGAACTGTTTGGCCTTAGTAATCTCTACTGATTGATAAGTGTGAATTACAAAAAAGCCATGTAACTACAACACCAAGTGGTTATGGCTATTTATGGCATAAAATTTAGCAAATGTATCTGCTGTTAGAAATATTTGACATAAATTTTTCAGAAAAAATAATGTCTTAATACTGAGGGTTGATTATTTTGGTTGTTAAAATTTTTTTATGATTATCCCCTAGATGGTAACTGAAATGATTATTAGTTATTGCTATTATCCTGATTATTGATGTATTTTTGTGGTGATGTTGAGATTGGGCACTCAACATAATTGAATTTTTCAGGTAAAATTAATAAGTATCTGTCACGACTAAATTCCTTATTTTTATAATATCATTTTCATAATATTATTTAATTTAAACTTCATAATCAACCCCATTCTTTTTTAAAAAAAATATTGAATTTATTGGGATGACATTGGTGAACAAAACTATATAGGTTTCAAGCATACAATTCTATAATACTTACTTGTATTGTGTGTTCACCACCCCAAGTCAGGTCTACTTCCATCACCATTTACCACCCTTTACCCTCTTCTACTTCCCCCACTCCCTTTTCCCTCTTGTAATCAACCTTATTCTTCAATAGTGGAAGAAACTGAGGGCTCACTGTATGCAGGCACATGTTCTATAAATCACAGTTAAGACTTAGACCTGGCTTTGTCTGACTTCCAGCTCCGTGTTCTTTTTCACCCAACTATACTGGTTATCTTTCTACACATTGCCTTAGAAGTCCCTTTGGTTAGAAATCTGTATCTTTTTTCATTTGAAAGCAGATTCAGGACATTCTTTAAGCTTTTCTTGGTAACACTGAGGTATTATTATGAATTTCAAGTTGCCATAATAATACAAGTATTTGTATCCACTAAGCATCTCTCTATACCACATACAGGCTAAGCACTTTCCATATGTCAGACCTACACAAGATCCCTACAAAGTAGATATCATTTTATCAACTTTATGGCTTACAGAATTTGGAGGTAAATTATCCATAAGAGACAGAGCTGAGGAATAAACCGGGTCTCTCTGACCCCAGAGTCTTTGCGTCCACAACGCCTTACAGTTTTATGGCAATAATAACACACAAGGACAATATGAAGGGATGTCATGTGTGTATTTAAATTATATAGGATGAACTGTATGGGTTCAAGAGACAGAAAAGGGAATTAATTAAAATCATGGTGGCAATTTGTCTGCTTTCAAATTAATGCGCATCCCTGTGAGACAACTAGGATCTGCTGTTACCTCCACCTTGTCACTTCCTTTCCACCTGTCACAGTTCCTTTAAGTGTAGAGAATGACTCTAATGTTAGAAGATGTGTGTCTTCATAGAAATGGACTTCTAGCTCCAAGCTGCTAATGGTCAACTGCTCCAAAACTGGGGGGAGGGGAGCTGCGTTGTGCCTGCATGATAGTACCTTAGTCATTATGTGGAACCATCCTCAAGGATCTAACCTCCATAAGGGAAAAATATTTTACTATTTTGTTCACTTTTCTAACCTCTGTGCCTACTGCATAGCAAACCCTCAATAATTATTTGTTGATATATGTTTATACCAAATGCAAGGTAATAAAAATAATTTTTTTGAAGTTGTTTAAAACTTTTAAAGAGAAGAATTTGTGAGAAAGTTCATATCTACATTAAATGATCCTAAATTAGATGTATTTAATTTAAATACATCTTTTTATTTTGAGTAGCTTCTCTGTCCTTTTCCTCCCTGTGAACTCTCACTTTTAGTTTGAGAAGATAAATTGCCATGCATGTGATGATTAGGTACAAAGTAAGAATGGATAGATTCCACAGAAGAACAATTGAGTTCTAATGTGTGAGCACTAGGACATCTATATTAACCACTCAATACTTTTTGTTGCCTCTTGGGTCCTCAGCTGCATTTCTGATCACTGGTTATAGGGCAAGTAACTTTGAGTTAAAGATATTTTATTATAATTACTGTGACTGTTGCCATTATAACTACAAGAAGCTTCTTAAATCTTGTTAAATCATAGCCTTTAATAGAATATTGGTTTTCAAAAAACAAAAGGCTTTGTTACTCAGTTAACTTATTTATAGAGATCCCCATTGCAAAAATACCCAAAGTTGTAATGGTGCTCCCTGATTTTGTGATAGGTTATATGAACATATTACTGGTAGCATGCAATTATTGATTCATTTACTTATCAAATATTAATTCAACACCTACTCAGTACTAGGTACTCTTTTAGGGTCTAAAAGATTGCGAAACAAGCTCCTGTCTTTGTGGAATTTAAATGGACTCAGAGTTTCCTATTTAGACCGCAGTTTAAGAATTCAATCACACCTATCACCACATGTGACCTTCAGAAAAACTCTGACAACTAAGCAGGGCAGTTCTCGATTTACCCATCTCAAAAATGAAGAGATTTGCCTGGATATCCCCCTTTTTCTCTGGCAGGATCCAGAGAGGACTGGACTTAGTGAACTTTGTCAGGAGAGAGGAGACAAAAGGGGCTGAGTGTGTGAGGGAGTGCACACAGGTGTGCACACCTGAACGACTACATGGCATTGAAGCCTGAGGTCCCTGAGTCAAACCCAAATGTGGAGCCCACCTGTTTGAAATTGTCTCCATTCTTGCTTCCTTGCCATCTTCTTTCTGGCTTCTCATTACTGCAGAAACAGGTAGCGAATCCCAAGACAGGCACAGCTGGGCTTGGGGGCCTCCCTCAGCTCCGATGCTCATGTGGGGTGAACCTGTGAGCATGTCCTATTGGGAGGGTCTGTCCCCATGTGCCTAGCCTTCCATGAGAGCAGAGCAATGCCACATCTGCCTGCAAGAAAGAATGTGTTTGTCACAAACAGGCATTACACATCTGCAGAGACTCACCAAAAAAGCACTTACTGCAAGACAGAAATTACATGTGCTTCTTATTCAGAGGCACCAAGTGTCTGTGTGGCCCCCGCGGTGGGAACGTGTGTCCTAAGGATCTGGAATAGCAGCAGGCCATCGTGACTCCAGCCCCCACAACCTCCTCCCAGGAGTGCACCGTAAGGACTCTCCCTAGTAGAGAGAGGGACAGAGTGTCCTGGCCTCAGGATGTCTCTAGGGGCAGATGGAAATGGAGAAGCTAAAGACACTGAGAGAAACCCCATGGATGCCAGCGATCCTCCCTTGCTTAGGCAAATAACCCTTTTATTCCTGCATCCTGCCCTCACCCAGGCCATCTTATATTTTCTCCAGGGAATGTTCCAAAATATCCACATGCTAAAAAAAATCATATTTTATTTTTATGGCTCCTCATTATCTCAACTCTTAAATGGGAGCAAATCTGCCACTTGCTTGGGAGGCTGCTAGGGTGACAAAGGTGGAGTGAGGAAGAGCCCGACACAGCCTGAGCTGCATCTCCATAGCGCGGCTGATCATCCAGCCTTCTGGTGTGTGAACAGGGAGGGCCCAGGCAGAGTTTGTTCTGCACTGACCTCCCTGGATTTAAGTTTTCTCACCTGAAAAAGGGTGAGGACACTGCTCACACCTAGTACCCAGCACTGTACTATGGGTTGAATTAATCTGATACCTTGCTACCTGGCACTGGGACTGGCACATGGAAGTACCCAAACAGTTAAAGCTGAAGCTGGTGATGTTCACACGATTTCAGATTTTTGGATTTATCCCCAGACCATGAGGACTATAGATAAGATAGATTTGTATATAGCACATTAGACACAGAAAAGGGCTATCATTTCCATTATTTAACTAGATTATTAAAATTTTTACTGATAAAGGGTATTTATTTTTTGTTATAATCCCTTCTCTTAGCAATCAAAATATTTTTCTGGAAATAGTCAATCATGTATTAACTTAAATACAAAAGATATTACACTCAGTTTTTCCTTCTGTAATACAGAGGAAGGAGTCACTGATATCAGATATGAAGGTGAAAAAACCAAGGGCTGAAGACGATTGAGAACATCACAGGGACAGGGCTGACTGGCCCTGAACTTGCCCACTCCCTAGCTCATGGTAGAGGATGTACCACTTCCTGGCCCATAGTAGAGGATGCAACACTTCCTGGCCCATAATAGAGGATGCACCACTTCCTGGCCCATAGTAGAGGATGTACTACTCCCTGGCCCATAGTAGAGGATGCACCACTTCCTTGCTTCCCTTTCACCACCAGCTGCTGCCTGGATCAGTCTGATAGATTTTCTTAGTTGCAAAAACAGAAAAACAGAGAAACAAACAAGAATTAGTTCATCTAATCTGAAGTCATGTCTTTTACCTATCAAGCACGTTGTCAAGGTAGTGAGTACCAGAACTGTTGTGGTGAAACTGACTTTGTGATGAGAGCAGCCATGTTCTTGCTAACTAAAACCTGGGGACAAGCTGCTACCAAAGGGGACCCTTGAACACAGGTTATAACAGCCCTGTACTTCAGTCTTTAAGAAAGAACACTCAGGGAAGAGACATTCAATCAGTTGAAGGATGAACAGAGAACAGGAAGAATGGATGAAGTTGATGTTTGGTTGAAACAGTTTGGGGTTTGCTCTTTGGGTCTAGAAATCAGGACTGGCTAATGATATTCGTATTTAAAAGAGCTGGGTCTTCAAGAGCAGGTCCCTTGGGAAGGCTGAAGGTCTGTATTACTGCAAACTGCCTTGAAAGCCTATCTTTTCAGCTGTCTTTTAGACCTCATTGGCTGTAATTTGTTGAAAAGGGGCAGGGGAGGAAACACCCAATACCATCTGCTTCATTGTTTCACGGGAAAATATATGCAATTAAAGCTGGACAAGCATTATTTGCCAGTCTGAAGCTTTTGGATGTTCCTCCACAACTATTTGACCTGAATATATTAAATATTGTAATGTTTTGTTACATGTCCCAGGACAAAAATAAAAAAAAAAGGCTATCACTTATTAGCTTTCTGTGCGTGGATCCTTGTGCAGTTGAGTAGATAACGCAAAAAATAGTGGGGAAATCCAAAGGTAAAGGTTAAACTCTGTTTTATTATGTTTACAGGATTTAAAGGGTAAGTCAGGAAGTGCTTACATAACATCAAGTGAAAGTGGTGGATTAGTAACCAAAGCGGGACTTGAAAGCGGCCTTAATCCTACGAATCCCCAGGGGTGAAAGGTCAACCTCTAACACCAGGTTGTGTAAAGATGGAGGAGGCACAAGCTTCTGTTTCTTCATGGCCTTGCTAATCCACTGAGGAAATGAGCAGTCCCCTCCCAGGGAAGCCACCTGTGAATTCAGCCAAGAAGGGCATTATTAAAGTCTGAAGGGCCCAGTGCTGGGGGTTGGGAGTGGAAGCTGCAGACAGACACAGCCCCCAGCTGCAGGGTTTGAAGGTGGGGCTTCCACAACCTCTGAAGAGTCAACCCTGCAGGCCCCCTGCCAAAGCTGTGGAGTGGACCACTGCTTCCCCTGACAGGCTCTTGTCATCCTGAAAAGTGGGCTAGCAGACCAATGACAATCACACACACACACACCTGCCCCAAGTCGAATGGGTAACTCGGTGAGGGGTAAGTTGACATAGTAAAGGAGCCAGCTGCCAAGAACATGGGCCCCAGAGAAATATTAACAAATCAGTCTTCCTCATTTGTTCTCTTGCATGCTTGCTCTCTCTCACTCATCAAAAATGGAAAGAAAAAACACCTTTCTTATTCATGAATACAAGTTTTAAATAGATCCTCTAAAATTATAGTCAGTCTTATCCCCCAGGATTGTAAGTACTTTTGGAAGCAATTGCCTGTTATATATGGAAGTGTGTTTATTTAGCTACCTGTCCCTATGACTGCCTACCTATATATTCATCTACCTGTCTCACCATGTAGGGATTGGATGACTGCTAACAAATCCTAAGACACAAAAATAAATCTGAAGGCAATGTGACATATGGACATAAACACTTTCTATGAAAGGCCTAACGTTAAGGTACAGATTCTTTTCTTCCCCTCTGTCTCTCTTGGTCAACATTTCAGGCCAAGAAAACTAGAGTCAATTTCCCGATCTCAAGCCCCTGGCTTTGCCCTAGGAAGCATCTTTCCCCAAATTCCCTTTAAGCCAGAGTGTGTTACATGGAACATTTCAAGTCCACGACTTGGTAAACGTCTTTCTTCCATGCGTGGACAAATTGGGATTTGGGATACAATCAATTTATGGAATAAATTTCCAACACATTTCAGCACAAAGCTAAAAAAGCTTTCGGAGTAGCTGTTCCATATTTATTCTGAGCTGGCCTTTATTAAATCACTGGTGAAAAATACGGAGATTTGTCTCAGCTGTAGTTTCATCATCTTAAAACAGCGGAGGCATTTATCTTATGAAATTGCAGAAGTCGAGTGCCATGCAGACCGATGGCTCAGAGGTGCTGCTGGCATTAGTATCTGATTGTCTCGCCTAAGGTGTTTATGACGCACACAGCTGTTAATAGCCTGTGCTGTTCATTTTTTACAGAATTTGTGGTTTAAGCACTATGCTTAGAATATCTAAAATATTTCTTTTCTTTTAAAAAATGGTATCAAACTGTTTAATGTGAAATGTGAAAAGTGCTTAGTTGCATATATTTGATTCTCAGCCACCGTTTTTGGTGTGTTTTTTTTTTTTTCCTTCCAGAGCCCTCAACTCTTTCCTTGGTGCCTAAGACCCTGGCTTATTCCCCAACTCTGTTCTTCATTAAATCAAAACTGATAACCTAACTCTATATGGAAAATGAGGGAGGGAAAGCTGAAAAATAGACCAAATATAAGATTCAGGTGCATGAGGATGGGGCCCAAGCCTGCATGGTACCTCGGGGGGACACTGAAGATAGCAGCCTATTAAAACACCCAGTATATAAAAGTCTCCCCCAAACCACACTTGATTCTTACAATGGTGTGTGTTCTCAAAGGTCAAATTGTGCCTCTTGATACAATCATTTGGTATAGTCGGATTTGATGCTGCAATGGATCCCCCCACACAACTCGCAATACCCCTCAACCCTACTATAGTGGGGAAAATAAAGAAGAGTGCAGGCAGAGGTGGATTAAGGTCGGTTAAGACCCTGAGTACAGAAGAAAATATTGGGCCCCTTAAAAAAGAGAGAGAGAGACAGGGAAAATAAAAATACATGTTAACCACATTTTTAAATAAATAAAATAATTATGTATTATTAATGTTAAAATTGCACATATGAAACCAAATTTGGTGTCATTAGAAAAAACTGTAAAGTTGGGGTTTTGTGGGGTCCTTCAGAAGTCGAGGCCCAGGGTGCATGCCTGGTGCCCAACAGTTAAATCTGCCTCTGGGATTAGGTCTTTAAAAACTGAAAGTCAAAATAAGAGCAACATTTAAACTGGAAATTCCACTCACTAAGGAGCTTGTTTGGGAGTAAACTCAACTGAAGGAGCTGAAAAAAGGAACTGGTTATGATGAATGGTAGCAAGTTCAAAAGCCAAGGGGCAGTGTTTTTTATATAAGAAAAAACAATACCTAAGTTCTGGCCCCCAAACTCACTCTTAGAGAGATTGGGGCACCCAAAAAGGAAGTTGTGTCCAGCGTATTTACAGAGCAGAAGTCGTGAGAGACCTCAGGACACTGTCCAGCAGAGCCAACTGGGAGGTCCTCAGCAGCCTGCCAGAGAGGAGCAGAGAAGACTGTGTGCATGGGGACATGAAGGAGGAGTTACTTCTCCCTTCAGCAACCTTTCAAACCTCCTTCCTCATCTCCAAACTCGGAGTCTGATGTCGAAATGAGGCAAGCCTGAACAGAGAGAAATTTCCTTACTTTCATTTTGCATAAAAACAATCAAAGGGATTGAAAAGAAGATGGCTTTGTCCTATTAAATTCCCAGTTTGAGGCAAACTTTGGGAAAGTGGGAGCAGAAAATTATATTTTAGATCAAAGGGCCTTATACTCACATTTTGAGGTTGTCATAAATATGAGGAATATATGAGACAGAATTGATATGCAGAATTCAAGAAAACGAGATCAAGCAAATACAATCCCATATCTAACAGATGAACCACACATTCTGTTCAAAACCATGCAGGTAGATGCTGACAGAGTCGAGGCTTTAGAACAGCTCATTTTCCAGGGCTGAAACCCACATGTAATTTCTCTCTCTCATAAAGGAAGAAATCAGGGAAAATTAGAGGACAGCTATGTTGTCCTGAGCCCCGTGGGGGCAGAGGAGCACTCATGCTCAAGTGCCAGCTCTGCCCCTTGCTGGCTGAGTACTTTACCTTGCTGTGGCTCTGCCTGGACATTGGGGGTGACGATGGTCTCTCTCAGGTTGCTGTGGGAGATGGACAAGGATGCTGTATGGAAAGCATTTAACACAGCGTGGAGCACAAAGTAAGCATTTGTTATCAATTAGCATTGGTGGTAAGTACTGACAATCCTTCACTACCTCATTCTCCTGTTATGAGTAACATTCTTCTGGTTAAACAGGTAGTGGAGGAACAACCCCTTTCTGTGTCCCAGGACTGTTCTGAAAACTTTGCCTGTTTGGCCTCACTTAACCTTCACACAACCCTCTGGCACATGCCCACTGTTGAATTCATTGCAAGCAAGGCTGTGGCTTTCTGGGGTACTCTAGGGGAGCAATGTACTTACATCTCCAGGCTTGGGGTCTAGTCCAGAGCCCCAGGTTCTAGTCCCAACTTTGTCACCAACAAGGAGTGACACTGGCAAGTTATTTGAGCACCTTAACTTTAATTTTTTCATCAGGTAAATAGAAGACAGAAAATGTATGTTTTGTAATATTCTTTTGAAATCTGGACAGTTATTGTGAAGAGCCTTGAAAAAGTCAAGTGTTTTTATTTTTTCTTCAGTGAAGTCATGGCTCAGATCTCAGGCTTAGGTGTCTTATTGTTGAAAAAGTGTTGTTCTAATGTGTTGGGGGGGAGGGGTGTCCTTGCAAACTAGTTTGCTAGAAAAGAAAGCTAAAAAGAAAAAAAATGCTTAGAAGAATCTTGCTTGCCAAATTCGATTTCACCATGTGTGGCCCCAGTTATATCAAGAAGTGTCAAGAGAATTTCAAAGTCAAATTAATTCATTCACATTTTAAAGTGAGTAGAAAAAAGTAATTTTTCTTTGTAAGATGAAACAAAACAAATACATATCTAGTTCTTTTTTTATCTAAGTGGTATCTGCATTGTTGTTGAAGTCTTATTTTTACTCTTTCAACATGTTGTTCACTTAAGCTATTAAAAAAATAGGATTGTTATGTTTATAATGACTTAGGAAGAAAATTATATTCGAGATTCTTTATAGTTCCTAAAGTATGTCATCCTCTTCTACACCACACCCTAATAGTGAGGATAATAATTTACTCATAAAGATGGATAGCTGGAATTTGTATAGAAGTTACTCAGCTATTGCATGAGAATTAAAATAAAATTATCTTCTCACCAAAGGAGGAAGTGATCGCCCCAGGCTAAAGCTGAGGAAAGGTTCAGAAAAATCTGGGTTCTAAGGGTCTTCGTTTCTCAACAAAATTAGTAACTTCCTTCCACATTAAATGAATTATAGTCAACTTTACCTATTTTCAAAACACAGCTCTACCAAAACAGATCTAAAAATAGAAATTTCCTCTCAAAATTGACCTATTTTTACTAGTGTTGGCTTTTGTCATTGTCAGAACCATTTTTTTCAAAGCCCTCATTGCAGCTGTCCAGACGGCAAACTGCTCAGGGATGGTGTCTGTTAGCGGCAACAGCCTCCCCTCAGCTGGACAACTGAAACATTAGTCAGAGAGGAGAGACAAGAGAGGGAAAATGTGTGTGTGTGTGTGTGTGTGTGTGTAAGAGAGAGACAGAGAGTGAGAAAGAAGGAACCCACAAATAGTCTCTCTTGTCCTTTCTTTCTCTCAGTCCATTTCAGAGAGAGGGTATGTTTTTCATAGAATATCCTGCTCTCGCAGAGTCTAACACAGCTTTGAACTTGCCAGCACACACTGGGGGTCTATCCTATTCTATTACCCTCCAGTCTGGCCATCTGTCCGTGGGCTCCCACCCCAACCACGTTCTGATCTAGTGTGTGTGTGTGTGTGTGTGTGTGTGTGTATGTAATGATATATACATAGGTAATAACAATACTGTACTCAAGTTAAATGATATACACAAAGGTTCACACATGCACACTTCATATTACATATGCAAAATATGTTCAATATCTTCTGAATTATCAAAGTTAAGAAAGGGAAGCAATACTTGTGCATATTATACTAGAGCTCGTGAATATTAACTCCAATAGTCATTGTTTATTTCCAGAAAAAACTTACATGAATGTACACATATTATACAATTTAAATTTACAATTTTATTGACTTTCCATTATAAAAATTATTTATGGTCATAGAAGTTTTAAGAAATCCATAAAAATAAAGAGAAGAGAAAAAAATCATTGTAGATCTATAATTTAAGAATACTACTACTAACAGTCTGGTGTATTTATTTGGTCCTAGTCTTGACATACAGTTTTAATTGTTATAATTGTAGGGTCTACAAATTTCTATTTTTGTATTTTTCAGTAAAACAGAAGCCTTCCATTTTCTGAGGTTTTGTTAAACCTAATTTTAAGTGCCTATGAAAAAAGTCTCATAACCACTTTCTTATTGTTGAATCTATAATTTATTCCCAATATTTTTTCATCAAAGCTTTAGCTAATCTATCTTTTTCTATCATTTGTTGGTTTCTGAGTCTATCTGCCTCAAACACTTTTCTTTTCCCGAGTAACCCACACTATTTCTCTCGTCCTCCCCAGGATAATTTTCATATTTCATTCATTTAACACATGTTGTTTTTCAGCAGTCCCCATGATACTTGGCCAAGCACGAAGCATGTAGAAGTAGATTTTAAAAAACAAAAAAACAAAAACAGGACATGAAATGTGATGGATGAGAGACATGTGGGCATAGAAGAATCACACTCACTAACGTGTATAAAGCACTTCCTCTTGGCCACACACTCATTAGGTCTTCTGCTGCCACAAGACTTGCATTCTGCTGGAGACCACTCACAACTTTCCTGAGGATGGCCTCGGTGCTTCCAGAGCACTGTGCTCTGCTGACCTCTCATTAGGTCCAATCAGACTGCTGGTCCCTGGGGTCAGAGAGCATTCTAATATGTTTATGCTAATACTCTCTATAGCACTTAGCATGAAGCTTTGCTGACTGAGCACTTAGTGCACAACAAGTGTGAACAGAACCTTATTCCCTTAATAGGGATCCTCCTCTCCTACTTACTATGTGGTCTCCAGCTTAATATTTGTTCCTCACATTGATTGAGCACCTATTACATTCCAGGCACTGTGCTGAGCCTTGTGGGAAAAGCAAAGCATTATTTAACAGTATCTCTGCCCTAATCTCTCATCTAGGAGGGGAAATAAACCATTTTCAATGGTAATTATACTATGGAAGTCTGTCAAGCAATAAGATAATAACATAACAGATACCACTAATTAAGTGTTTCTCATGTTCTTTCAAAGTGCAACGTACCTTACACAGCTCCTTTTCTGGTTGCAGAGCTGAAACCCAGGGTGCTCAGAAACAGTCCTGGAAAACAGGGTGTCAGGGAACACAGAGAGAAGAGCCACTTGAAATTGGAGGAAATTGGAGAAGATTTCACAGGGTAAATGCTACCTGAACTTAGAGACTTCCAATATTTTGGAAACCTTGAAATAGAAGGAAAGAGCATTTCAGGTAGGAGAAACCTATGGGAAAAGGCCTGAAGTCAGAAATCTAATAGGTCTTTCAGAAATGGTGACCAATATGATATGAACAAATGCATCTGTGGATAATAGTGAACGGCAGGTTTGGAGGACTGGGTAGGGACCAGCCAGGGACATTTGAGTACCTACTATAAACCAGAGACTTTCCCTGCCTTATCTCATTTTGGTCCCTAACACCACTATGAGGTCAGTATTATTACCTCCATTTTAAGGGTAAAAAAACTGAGACCGTTAATAACTGGCCACCTCTAAGAACAAATACCCTTCTACAGGCTGCACAGCAGTGGGGTAAGAGTAGAGGTCTGAGTCTATATCCTTCTGCTGGTAACTGTGAGACTACAGGGCCATTACTTCCTTGTGCCTCAGTGTCCTCATCTGTGAAATGGCCATTATAGTGGCCCAGTCCACATATGGATGCTATGAAGACTAAATGAGGGTGTGGTCAAGAGGGAAGTACTTGATACATGTTAGTGAGTGTGACTCTTCCTGTGCCCACACTGCCCCTCTCCTGTCTCCCCATCCATCACATCTCATGTCCTGTGAAAGGTCCTTTTCTTGACTATAACAGGTCCATCTCTTCCCTTCCCTGTCTGCTCCTGGTACTCACTGCCAGGGGCAAGCACTTTGACTGTGCAAACATTCTACTGTTTGCTCTATTGACTTATCTTTGGTTGCACCTAATATTTGGATCTTTTCTCCCTTCAACTTTTTTGACTTTTATAAAACAGCAACAAGTCAATTATTCCTTTTGCACCCCATAACATACTACTAGTCCAGCCCAGATTACACTGGAGACAAGCACAGATTCATACTTCTCTATGAACATGCATTTCCCAAGGTGTTTGGTTCAGGGAGAGCCCAGAAGATGCACGGTGGAAAGTCACTTTCATCATATCTCCAGTCAGGTCTCAAGTTTTAAAATGGTCCCTGGGTGGGCTGGTGGGCAGGAAGCTGATGGGTATTGCTGGCCCTGTTGGGAAAGGTAGGAGGGGGTTCGAGTCAGAGCTCCTGGGGAAGACAGTGCCAACACAGTGCTCTTCCCAGCGAGCCACAGAGACAGGTGATGACAAAGCAGGTTTCTGCCCTGAGCAGCAGAGCTGGCACCAGGTGGCTGACACCAGGCGGAGAGAGGTGGAGACAGCCTCACATGGAGGCAGACTGCTTGTCTCTGAAGTGAGCCTTCTGCCAGCAAGGCCTCCATCAGCTACAGGCCGCACTGGGCCCACCTCCAACTGCAGGCATGTCCAGCCTCAGTTTTGGGGACCCCCTCTTCACTGTGGCTTATTGCATTTCTCTCTTCTATCTCTTCTTTGCTTACCAGAGGTTTGCATTCTTCATGTTTGAGTGTGTGTTTATTTTAGTTTATTTATTTATTCTATTTTTATGTTTTTAAAATTTGTTTTCTGATTTTATTTTATTGTCTTCTACTTTTTGTCATTGAGGTGTGTTATATGCATGCATATTTTTTTTCATTTTGTTATTTTAGATTCCTTCAATTGGGTTTTTGTTATTAACAACACTTGGGAAGAAAAAAAATGTATTTGTATAGTACTAATATGTGCCAGATTTCAAGTAGCACTTTGTATAGACTAATTTCATTCTCATAACAACTATATAATGTAAATACCATTGTCATTCTTACTTCCCAGATGAGTAAACTGAAGTCCAGGGTGGTAACATCACAAAGTCATGCAACCAGCAAATGGCAGAGTCTGAATTTGAATCCCAGGAACTCTTCTCTAGAGTTTGCACTTAAATCATTGCTTATGACTCCATCCCATAATAGTAATAGCAAACATCACTTGTGGGTTTACTGTTTGCCTGACCCTTTATTACGTGCTTTAACTCTGTTGCTTAATTTAATCCTAAAGTAGAAAATGTTATTATCTCAGTTTCCAGATCAGCAAACTGAGACTAGAAAGGTAAATCCTCCTTCTGCCTCCAACCCTTCTCAGTGGCAAACTCAGGCTGGGCAAGCACTCATGTGGGCTCCAGGGGCCACACCCATAACCATCCTGCAGGCTGTCTTCAAGGCTTTTAAAATAGCACAGACTTTAAAACTCTGGATGTACTTGGAGCCTCTTAAAGGAGAATTGTAAAGTTCCAAAGGAAAAATAAAAAAACTAGCTACTTCTCTCTAACATGAATAATAATAAGATCTTGCCACTCCAGTCTGGTGAGAGAACCTATATAAAAACTGAAGTCTGCCTGCACTCGTATGAGGCTGGGGCTGGCGGCACACCTGAATAGAGAGACCTTTGGTTTCCAGGTCCTTGGCTCACTGCAGACTTGAAATTTCACGCACCAGGTCTGATTGAACTTGAATGTCTCTTTTCCATTTGGAGATCTGTGCCCGGAGACCTCCAGGTCATAGACATGTGTCTTGTAAATCAAATGATGAATAAATAAGGACTGTCAAACACCAGGTTTACCTGAGGAGAACTTCCAGGAACCTTTCAGCTGCTAAGACAGTGGTTATCCTTAGGTTGGGTAGATAACAGATAACTTGACTGGATCCAGAGAATGTAGCCCACCGAAGGATATCATTGCTAAGTCATGTCAAAAGTCGGAGTGTCCCATAGAGAGGTGACCCAACAGTAGCCTTCCTGTCCCCTTCCCCATGCAACAGACAGAAAGGAACACCATCACTGAAAGGGAAATGAAAAGCCGAGGACAGACACTAGTTCATCAAGCCTGCCGCAGAGTGAGGGGGCAGGTGTTCTTCCCACATCACAGTTGAAGGTTCTAAGGCTTGGAAAAATAAAGAGGCTCATCAGCCAGCTAGAGGCAGCACTTGTATTTAAACCAACTTTCAAGTTCGGTGCTACCTTGCTGTGTGGCAAGCTGGTGGCATGGAGCTTACCCAGGGGAGACAGGCAAGGAGGAGGCCGGTGCTGCTCAAGCACAGGGGGTTCCTGACCAGTGCTGGAGGCTAAAGAAAGGGCGTCTGGGAACCTGGCAGGTGTAAGAGCTGAAAGCTGAGACTGGGACCAATTAATCCAACAACACTGATTCTCCATTAGCACTAGGACCTGAGCTAGAGGCCAGGCAGGTGAGGGGATGGTTCAGAAGTGTGGAAGAAAAGCTGAAGAAATGAGGCTCTGATCTGTGCTGGCAGAAGGTGCTTTGGGACAAGGAGCATCATGAGCTCAGTGACACCAGGTGTCATAGAACCTGGACTCTATGCTGAGAGAGCACTGACTGCTATCATCACATTGGGTCTTAATAAGATGCACCACTCTCGCCTGACCTGTGGTGGCGCAGTGGATAAAGCATAGACTAGGTATGCTGAAGTTGCTGATTTAAAACCCTGAGCTCGCCAGACATGTATGACAAGCAAGGAGCTGATCCTTCTGCTTCTCACCCTATCCCCGCCTTTCTCTCTTTTTCCTCTTTCTAAAATCAATAAAGAAATTCTTAAAAAAAAAAAAGTACCACTCTTTTTTAAATAGAAATTATTTTTTAGAAAAACAAATAAATAAAAACCCTAACCTTTCATCCTACTTCTCCAATAACACCAGCTGGCATAAAGGACAAATGAAGATGCTATATGTGCCTGCTTAGGAAATTCAAAGCACAGAGAAAGGCAAAAAATAAAAGTTAATCTGCCCTTTTTTCTGATTCTTAGTTCTCAACAGTCACACTATTAACAGTTTTGTTTCTTACAAAATAAAAGTGTGCATTTACCAATATTCAAACATCGTGGATATATTCTCTCTCTCTCTCTCTCTCTCTCTCTATATATATATATATATATATACACACACACACACACACACACACACACACACACACACATATATTTGTATATATGTATACATAACATTTTTCATAACTATTTTATAATTTTATATATTTGTTTTGCATATTATATGTATATAAAATATGTGTTTTCACAAGACACCACTCATCTCCATTTGCTGTTTTTACTTCAAGAACATTTCTTTGAAGATCTTTCCCATCGGCATTCAGCAGCTCATCTGTCATTTTTTTCACTGATTGCATATTTGTTTATTATATGGATAGATCACAAATGCTTTAACTAGTCCTCTTTTGATAGGCACTTTCCTCTTCCAAATTACAAACAATACTGTATGAATAAATTTTTACATCTATTTTTTGCAAATGTATTAAAAATATGCATATATTTAAAGGGTAAATTCCTGTAAGTGACCTTAGTAGTTAGTCTAAGAGGGTAAGCGTGCATTTTCTAGTACTGTAGATATTACTAGATTGTCTTCTAGAAAGATTATCCCTACTTAGATGCCCACCAATGACGTGCAAACCTGATTATCCCATGCAGTCGCCAGCTCCAGACATTGTCAAATCCTTTATTTTTTGTTTCATCATTTGATTTACAACTTATAAAAACTGCTATTAATTTTATTACATTATAAGAGAAATTGTTATTCTTTTTCTACTGGCCGCCTATTTACAAACCTCATACATTTTTTGCATTGGCTTCTCACTCGTTTTTCTTTATTGATTTTTATGAACTGTTTGTTAATTTCAAAAATTAGCTCTTTGTAAAATGTGTAACAGTTTTTTTCTCAGTTTTTTTTTTTTTTTTTTTGGTCTTTTTCTCTTTCTTTTGCTTACAGACACAAAACTTTTAAATCATCAACATCACCATTATATTCTTTTATGGTTTCTGAATTATGGTTCTACTTTATAAAAGCTTCTCATGCTTTTTGTTTTCTGAAAGTAAAAACTGTATTTTTACATGTTTATATCTTTGGTCCAACTGTAATATCTTTTGTTAAAAAGAGTTATCCAGTTTATTGTTTTCCAATCAATTCTCACAAAACCATTGAAAAAAAATCTCTCTTTTCCCATCTGACTTTAAAATGCAACTTTATTGTCTATTTAGTACCAATATAGATTTCTATTTTCTCCATTCTATTCCACTGATATTATCTTCAGGTCCAAAGTCTATTATTTATTGGAACTGCATAATACATTTTAATATCTAGTAAAAGTAATCTCATCTCATTATTCTTCTTTTTCAGAAATATTTGTTTATTTTTCAGATAAATTTCTCTTAAAATTGTCATTCTTTAAAAATCTTGGTATTTTAATTAAGATTGCAGATTAGAGATTAATATTTTAAAAATTCATTATTTTCTAAGTTTACACTTTCTAAGAACTCAGTGCATCTTTTATTTAACTATTTTTGTGAGTCTTAAAGTTTTCTTCATTAAATACCTATATATGTTAAATTAGGTCTACTCATAGATATTTTATCCTTGGTTGATGTTATTACTGGAACTTTTATTCTATTATATTTTATAACTGATTCTTGCTTCTCCATAGGAAAGATGTTGATTTTTGTACATTCATTTATTAACCAACACTCTATTAAATTTTTCTCCTGTGTTGAATTTTTTTTCTAATGGTTTTAAACTATCTTAGGGTTTTTTTGGTCCATAATTATATTGTCTGAGAAAAACAAATTTGGCAACTTTTTAAAAGTATTTATATCTCAGATTTCCTTTTTTTCAATTGTAATTGTAAAATATTAAATAATAATTGTGAAACAACCAGACTTGTTTCAAATATTTCTATTTGTCATTACTAAGTATGATTCTAATTTTTGGTTTAAGACAAACACCCACACACAAGGATTTATCTAACACTGTTTTCTAGGACTTTTTTGTTCTCATAATTAAGAATAAATGTTAATTTACATATTTTAGTATATTAGGACATATTTCTGCTTTCACTAACTTTTTAAAAAGTTTTATAATAAAATATTTACTTGGTCAAATTATTTTTCAATACATGTTCATATTATCCAAATTTTTATGTCTTACAAAATATTTCTGATGTATTACATTAGTAGGTATTTGGAATTTAAACTCCCTTTCGCACTTCAGGGTCCAATCTTAATTGGTTGAAGCATAGTACTGTTTTTGTAGTCCCGAACACTTTTCTATGTGTTAACATTGTATTGATTCACATTTTATATATATTCGAATTTATAAATGAGATTCATGTATAGTTTGTGTTCATGCATGTATGAGTCTTTAGGTGAGTGAGTATGTGTGGGTTATCTTGTCAATATCCAGGTTAGTTTTTATTACTTGCTTGCTTATCTTCACCTTTACTAGCCTTTGAAGCCCTTAAGGGGAAAAGCTATGTCTGATTCACGCTTGACTCTTCCACACCACAAGCAATGCTTAGCATTCAGAGAACTCCATATTTGTTTATAGAGTTGAATAGGTGGTAGATTTGCCAGGTTAAATAATATTTTAGTATACTCTGTTCCAAGTGTTGTATGGGGCATGGAGACACTAAACAATTATTTGTTATTATCTAAATTTAGGTTTAACTGGGTGTCTTATACTTTCTTTTCGCTAAATCTGACAACTCTAGATTTTGGAATAAAGAATGAAAGAATGTGATAAATAGCACACAATAAAATGTTAGTGATTGATGGCACAATCGCACTGATTTCTCAGAGGTTCTCTGAAGAGGGAGGTGACAGGAGTTTCCCAGGCCTAGGAGCCTCTGGAGACAAGGATGGGGATCTGTTTGTGGGCATTTTAACCAGTATCTTTGGGTATGTGTTCTAGGTCTGTCTCACAGATTGAGTGTTTACCTGACATTGGAATATTACTAGAATAAAAGTGAAAAAAAAAAAAGGCAGACCATGCTGGATTTATAGCAATGACTAATTCAATAAAATCGAAAACAAGTAAATGGGCATGTTTAGTGTATGAAAGTAGTAATTTTATTTTTTAATTTCTTTCCCCTTTGGCACTTGGCTGAGACACCCAGAATAAAGTTTCTAGGCCTTGTCACACTCGGGGAAAACAACAGCAGACCAACAAAGACTTAAGTGTGGCTGTGTAGACATCAAGTCATCCTCAATTAAATCAGGAGAAAACCATTTGCTACGAGAACCTGGTGGAGGCCAATGCTGGTAGCTGCCCTCCCCACACAAGCCCCACCCTGGGGAGATGTGAGGCTGCAAGTCCATGTGGCCCCCACCCATTTGCTGATGGGTCAGTCAGAGAGAGGAGGGGGTGCATTTAGCCAGGACATGGGCCGCCAGCTGATGTTGAAGGGGATTTTCCAAACAAAAACAGATTATGGAACATTGGGGATGGAAAAGAAGCAGAGATGCAGAAGCTTCCTGTTGACTGGGGGCATTTGGATAGGATAATTCCTCAATCTCATTTGCTTCGTCTGTTATCCAGAAAAATCCATATTTCTTAGCCCTTTAAAATATGTCCCCTCCCTACCTCTCAGAGTCATCCCTGAGCATGACCACCTTGTCGAGCACCCTATACCCACAATGAAATCTCACTTCCCAAGAGGCACCGTGTTCCACCTTTTGACCCTCAAGTATGCTTTTGGTTTTTCTTGCAGGTCTTTCCAAGCTATTATTGGGTCAATAATGATCCTCTCTTCAGAAAGCTGTCCCTGACTCCCTCCAGATCCAGTGACACAAGAGTGCCTCTATACTCCTACAGAAGACTAGTTGTGCCCATAATCCAGCCCTTAGCTAGCATTTTGCATTGCAATTACTTACCTTTTTCCTCAAAATTTATTTTTTTTACATTTGTATTTATTCATTTTAAGGAGGAGAGAAAAAAAGAGAGAGAGAACAGGGTGTGAAGCAGAAGCATTAATTCCCATATGTGCCTTGACCAAGTAAGCCCTGGTTTTCAAACTGGCGACCTTAGCATTCCAAGTTGACGCTTTATCCAGTGTGCCACCATAGGTCAGGCATGCACTGTAAGTACTTGGATGTCTATTTCTTTAACTACTCTATGAGCTTGTGAAAGTCAAGTAGCATGCCCTAGTTGTGGTATAACCCTGGACATAATCCCTGGCACAATGGGACCACAATATATAATAAATTTTAGAAGTTCAATGAATAATGGCCTAGGCTTTCCCCAAAAGACAAAAAAGGAAGTATGTTCAGTGAATGAGGCATAAATCTAAGCTAATGAGCATTGTGAAATGGTACACATTTTACTGCATGTTTCTTTGGCCAGTTGTGAATATTTAAAGCAGTATTCACAGTGTTGTCTACCATGTGAGATGTAAAGTCAGAGAAGCACCTATGACTTTGAGCACATTGTAATCTACAGCCCCATAGGGTGTACTTCAACATAAATCAACTAAGATTAAAATTAAGGTATCTATTTTTAAAACGTTATTTATTTATTTATTTATTTATTGGTACAGGGACAGAGAGAGAGAGAGTCAGAGAGAGGTATAGATAGGGACATACAGACAGGAACAGAGAGAAATGAGAAGCATCAATTATTAGTTTTTCGTTGCCGTTGCGACACCATAGTTTTTCATTGATTACTTTCTCACACGTGCCTTGACCCTGGGCCTTCAGCAGACCGAGCCACCCCTTGCTGGAGCCAGCGACCTTGGGTCCAAGCTGGCGAGCTTTTGCTCAAGCCAGATGGGCCCGCGCTCAAGCTGGGGACCTCGGGGTCTCGAACCTGGGTCTTCCACATCCCATTCCGGCGCTTTATCCACTACGCCACCACCTGTTCAGGCAAGGTATCTATTTTTAAACACTTCTAAGGCACTACATCAACCTCATTACCGGTGAACAGGAGTCAGTGACACAGCTAGATATTTTCAAAGGAAGAATAGTGTATTGGCAAGGAAATCAATTCAGGTTTGAATTCAGGCTCTACTGCTCACAAAATGTGTGACTTTGGGCAAGTGAGGAAAACTTACTGAAACTCAGTTTCCTAATATACAAAATTAAAATAGTAATAAAATTTTGTGTTGCAAAATTTATATTAAAAGATATTTAAGTAATAAGAAGGGTACACAACTAAAAATTCATCTATTAAGAGTCATTACGCTAGACAACAATAATCATATGATAGAACTTCTAGGTATATTTGAAAAGAGTTTTCAAACATCACACAAAATTAATAAAATAAAAAAGAAAAGATGAGGTCACATGAAATTATATCTACGAAGCACTTAAAACAGTACTGACTGAATACTAATAGCTCAAGAAATGGCAGCAAATATCATGCTACATGATGCCCAATGTCAGGATATTTCATGTTACATGAATAAAAATATTAAAATATTTACATTTTCTTTTTTTTCCTGGTAGCTTGCTTTTTAAACCATGAGACACAGTATGTGCTTATGGGCCACATTTTTCATGAGAGAGGAGGGTTGTTCTTATTTACCACTCCCTTTGGCTCTTCTAAATTGCTGAGAACAAATGAATCAATCAATAAATATTATTTTACTTTCTTTTACAATTCTATAATAATCATATGTATATTGCATTGTGTGTCAAGTCTCCTTCTGTCACCATATATTTGATCCCCTTTACCTTTGGCTATTACTCCACTCCTCTTCCCTCTAGTAACCACCATACTGTTCTCTGTGAACTTTTGTTTGTTTTTCTTGTTTGTTCACTTATTGTTTTTAGTTCTATAACCCACTTATGAATGAAATCACATGATTCTTGACTCTTTCCATCTGACTTATTTTGCTTAGTATGATATTCTCAAGATTTATCCTTATTGTTTCAAATGGCAATATTTTATTTTTTCTTATAGCTAAGTAGTATCCCATTGTTTATATGTACCTCATCATCTTTATCCAATGCTCTATCAAAGGACATTTTTATTGTTTCCATGTGTTGGCCAACATGGATAATACTGCAAAGAACATAAGGGTGCAAACATTTTTGTGAATAAATGTTTTCAAATTTTTGGATAGATACACAAAAGAAGGATTGCTGGGTCGTATGGTAGTTCTATTCTTATTTTTTTGTGGAACAACCATACTGTCTTCCATAGTGGTTGTACCAGTTTACATTCCCACCAACAGTGGATGAGTGGTTTATTTCTCCACAAGCTCTCCAACACTTGTTATTACTTGTCTTGTTGATAATAGACATTCTAATAAGTATGAGGTGGTACCTTATTGTAGTTTGGTTTGAATTTCCTTAATAGCTAGTGAGGTTGAGCATTTTTAAATGTATCTGTTGGTCATCTTTATGACTTCTTGAAAGAAATGTCTGTTGGTTAGGTCCTTTTTAAATTGGGTTGTTTGTTTGCTGTTGAGTTGTATGAGTTATTCATATGTTTTGAATATTAATCCCTTGTTGGAGCTGTTTTTTGCAAATACCATAGGCTATTTGGTTGGCTGCCTTTTAGTTTTATTGGTGGCTTCTTTTTCTGTGCAGAGTTTTTAAATTTGATATAGTCCCATTAATTTGTCTTGCCTTTATGTCTTGTACTTTTGAGGTCAAATTCATAAAATCCTCTTTAAAACCAAGGTCTGTAAGTTTGGTACCTATGTTTTCTTCTATGAAATTTACTGTTTCATGTCTTGTATTTAGGTCTTTGATCCATTTTGAGTTAATTTTTGTACATGGGGACAAACTATAGTCTAGTTTTATTCTTTTACATATGACTTTCCAATTTTCCAAGCATCATTTGCTGAAGAGGTTTTCTTTTCTTCACTGTATGTTTTATACCCCTTTGTCAAAGATTATTTGCCCATAAACATGTAGGTTTATTTCTGGGATTTCCATTTCATTCCATTGGTCTGTGCATTTGTTTTTTTTTTTTTAAGCTTATTTTTATTCTGATTCTGAAAGATCAGTTGCATTTTGGAGTAGTCAACCCAGAATTGTCTCCATCTCTGTATTTTAAGAAACTTTGGAAGATACCTTTTTATACAGAACCAGTATCCATAAAGTGTGCATAGAATTTCAGAAATATTCTCATGTTCATGCCAGGGTCAGGCAGCGGGGGGACAAGATGGAGGAGCCAAACCTCCCAGCCACCCTGCTGCTGTGATCCCAGAGCCTAGATACCCACATCTGCAAAGGGCCATCTCCATGCACATATCTGTACACATCAGATGCTGCAATCAGGACTCCAGATAGAAATGTTTCTCTGAAGAACTGTAATATATCCTCAACATTTCATTTTAGAATCCTTCTCCTCCTCAACCTAGATGTTTTTTCTTCTGTCTGGCACAAATGAGAGGTGCACTCTCATCATCTCCTGGAAACCCAAGGCTTTTCTATGTGTCTTATAAATACCTCCTCTGGGCATCTTCCTCTGATGTTTGCTCCTGTTTCATTCAAACCCAAGTGTCCATCAGAGGACGAGTGGATTAAAAAGCTTTGGTACATATATACTATGGAATACTACTCAGCCATAAGAAATGATGACATCGGGTCATTTACAACAAAATGGATGGACCTTGATAACATTATATGGAGTGAAATAAGTAAATCAGAAAAAAACTGAAAAAAAATCAAGATTAAACTCATCTCTTCTAATAACTGATAGCTATTAGACTTTTTAAAAAGAAAATACAGAGGATGTTTGACTATAACAAAAACATTTTGTGTGGGGTTTTTTTGCAAAAGAAAGTAATGATGGACATTTCTTACTAGTCAAGGAAGAGATGTTGTGGAGATACTTTGGGAAAGTGACATGACAGTTTTCTAAATGGATGCTGCCCAGGAGCTGTCTGCCAATGCGCTAAGGAGACACACGTCCATCACTGTGTTATGCTCAGTAAATACATAAAAGATGACTGATCCAAAGACAGATATAAAAATTCAAGATACCTAAAAATTTTTACCAATTGGCAAAAGATAAGAAGAAATTAAACTTATTTGAGGATGGCGTTTTATTTGTTAATGAAAAAGGTGAGAGAGATCTGATCCAATGCTCAGTATGCAGTATGTCTGAGATGTTCACCATCATCAGCTGAAGGTACATGGGGGCTTCATTTAAGCTCCTTTCTTTTGTTCAAAAAAATCTGTGCAGAGTTCCATTAATTACCAACTTTTTGTGGAGTTAAAAACTACATTCTGAAAAAGTGACTGATCCTGGCCTGCTTGGGTGACACTGAGGATTTTGAGGACACAAAGGTCACATTGCAGGGTGTTGTTCTACTGGATCCAAACGAAGATTATATATACTAGGTATTTTAAAAAAACATGGCTTAAAAATCTTAGGTTCTATTTTTGGAGGAAATTATATTGTACTGTTATGCTTTGAACATGATGACTATCTCTCAACTCAAATACACAGGTAAGAAGATAAAATACTACAAAAATTAAAAAGACATGCTCAGAAAACAAGATGAATATCTCCATAGAACAATACTAAGACAGAAATACAAATGAAGAAGCAGATGTGAAGCAGGGGACCTGCTGGAGCCCAGATCTAGAAGTCAATGGTGGGGAGGAATTCAAATCCTGTAGCTAACAGTCTGAAAATGTTACCACCATCACCCCCATTATGCATACACATTCACATGAAGAAGGATAGCAGAGATATGCTCACTGGTTGGAACTAGAAAAATGAGTCAGTTCATCCTTGCCCCTAAAAAAAAGCTGAAGAGCAAGTTTACAATCAAGACTTCAGAGCAGTATCCTGCTGGCTTCTTATTCCCATGGGAATGAGAACCCCAGATCACAAACATGACACAGTCCCGATTTAGGGGTTCTTAGGAGAGGAAACTACACAACCAATAGGAAAAGCACAAGAGGAAAGAAAGCAAAAGAAAAAAAAAATCTTACTTTAGATGAACTTGCAAACCAAAATCCCAATAGACATGAGGAAAAATAATGATAAAACTGGCAGGTAAAATAAATCAAATTATACTTTTCTTTTACCCCAAATAAAATGAAAATAAGAGAGAAATCTGCAATGACTTTAAAATATAATTATGGTTCACTGCAACAACTTAAAAATCAAATAAATTGCAAAAATCTGTGTTTTTAAAGACTAGAGAGTTGTAGAAACTAAGAATTATATGAACTAAAATTTCAGAAAAGAGAGAGTTCTCCTGATGTGTACATTCAGTTGTTGTTCCCCCCTCCTCTGGGCTCATTTGCCAATTTTTAATCTGCTTGCGAATTCCACCCAGTGGACACAAGGGGCTGCATTGGAGGAAAGAGAAATGAGCAGCGTTTGGAGTGTGCCTAGAGCTGGCATGACAATTTGGAAACCTCAGGAGCCATTGACGTATAACTGGCTTTCCCCATGGTTTATTTTTAAAATTTTAGGTAAGATTATCAAGTGATTTCACCTGGTAATTTAGAGAGGGAAAAGAGGAGGGAGGGGTGAGGAGAAAAGAGGTAGAAAAAGGGAAGGGAGGAGAAGGGGGAGAGAAAAAGAAGTCCTTATGAAACAATAGTAGTGTTTTATTAAAAGTTGGGCACAACACAAAGATGCCAACCATCATCTACATTACACAGTATATTATTGATGGGGGGAAGTTAAAAATGGATTAGCAGCTCTAATGTTTTTTTACAGATTTATTGGAGAATAAGTGACAAGTAATAAACTGCATATATTAAAAATGTACAATTTGTTAGGTTTGGACATATGCTGACATTCAGGAAACCATCACCACAATAAAAATAATAAATGTATTCATCACTCCCAAATGTTTCCTCATATCTTTTTTTAATCATTCTTTATTTTTTCCCCCAGGTCTAACACCCAGCCCCACATAACCACTGACTTAATTTCTGCCACTATAGATTATATTGCAGTTTCTAGAATTTTATATAAATAAAATCATACAGCATATATTCTTTTTTGTCTAAATTCTTTCAGTCAGCAAAACCATATTTTTAATATTCACTCACATTTTTCCATGAATCAAAAGTTTATTTCTTATAAGTAAAACAGGAAAAAACTGAGAACTGCATGATTTCATACATACGTGGGTCATAAAAGCAAGACTATGAGACATAGACAAGAGTGTAGTGGTTACAGGGTGGGGGTGGGGGATGGGAAGAGAGGGAGGGAGAGGGGGAAGGGGAGGGGCACAAAGAAAACCAGATAGAAGGTGACAGAGGACAATTTGACTTTGGGTGATGGGTATGCAACATAATTGAATGTTAAGATAACCTGGAGATGTTTTCTTTGAACATATGTACCCTGATTTTTTTAATGTCACCCCATTAAAATTAATAAAAATTTTAAAAAAATAATAATTTTCAATGGAAAAACATTTTTGAAAAATACAATCCAAAAGTTCCTCTTATTGATGTATCTCTGTAAATTGACCAATAAAATATTCTACCACTCTAAAAAAAAAAGTTTATTTCTTTTTATGATTGAGTAGTATTCAATAATATAGCTGTATCTCAATTTATTTATTTGCCAATTTTTGATAGACATTTGGGTTATATCTAGATTTAGCCTATTGCAGCAAAAGCTGCTATGATCTGTATCTAAAATATAACTTTAATCAAAATTTCTGTAAGTTTAGTCTTTACAGACTAAACAAGTTAGCAAGTTGATTCAAAAATTTATATGAAAATGCAAATAACCTAAAAGAGTCAAAACAAGATTTAAAAAAAGCAAAGTTGGTGGGCTTAACTAAATGGTTTCAAAATTAATTATAAAACTACAGTAACTAAGAAAATGTGGCTTTTACAAAAACATACGCATGTAGATCAATGGAACAGAACTTTAAGTTCAAAAATAGGTCTCACATTTGTAGTCAACTTCTCAACAAAGTGCCCAGGCAAGGTAATGGGAGAAAAGATAATCTTTTCAGTGAATGGTGCTGTAAGAATTAAATAGACATGCAATATACATATATATAAAATCTTCAAGAAGAAAACAAGAGAATAACCTTGATGACCTTGAGTTTGCAAAAATTTCTTAACTACAACACAAAATATGAATAATACTAGAAAAATATTAATGCATAGGACTTCATCAATTTAAGAGGTTTTTTTCTCTTCAAAAGACATAAGAAAATAAAAAGACAAGCCACAGACTTGAGAAAAATAGTTGTTAAACATCCCTTTAGCAAAGGACTTTTATCTTACATATGTAAAAAACTTTCACAAGTTAATTTTTAAAATACAGACAACTAAATTTTAAAAACTGGGCAAAAGATGTGAATACACATTTCACCCAAAAAATATTTAGATGACAAGTAAGTACATGCAAAGTACTTATTTTCATGTACCTCATGAAAGGCATTAGGGAACCTCATAAAGCATTAGGGAAATGTAAGTTAAAGTACATACAATAAAATACTATACACTCACTAGAATGTCTAAAATTTAAATAATCTGAACAAATCAAGTGTTGGCAAGAATGTCAAACAAGTGGAATGTCTATTCTACTAGAGAGAATTGGTGGAAAATTATGCAACCCTTTGAAAAATGGATTGGCAGTTTCTTAGAAAGTGCAATTTACCATATGACTAGTCCTCACACTCTTTACTTAAGATAAATGAAAACTTTTGTCACACCAAATATTTGGGTTTTCTTAAAGAATTATTTTTCAATTACACTTGACATTTAATATTCAATTAGTTTCAGGTGTACAACACAGTGGTTAGACATTTATATAACTTACGAAGTGATTCCACCTGATAAGTCTAGTACCCAGCTGGCACCATATATAGTTATTACGATATTATTGACTATATTCCCTATGCTGTACTTTATATCTCCTCAAACATACTATTTTGTAACCACCAATTTGTATTTTTTAATTCCTTCACCTTTTTCATGCAGTCCTCCAACCCCTTCCCATCTGGTCATTGTAAGTTTGTTGAACTAAATATTTGCACATAAATAATCACAAGTTTTATTTGCAATAGTGAAACAACTAAGAACTTGACAGTAATAAATTAGTCTTTACACTTGTACAAAAACCAATGGCATTTCTCTATAAAAATAACTAGAAAATATTATGGAAATTGATAATATTGTTAACAAAAATATAAATTATATAAAAATAAATCTAACAAGATTTTTTCAATACACTTAATGGAGAAAAATTATAAAATATTATTAAGGTAATAAAAAGTAATCTGAATAGAGATAAAGACCTTCTTAAACTATTTAAAAGTTCTAAAAGATGACAGTCCTACCCAAATTAGCCTATAAATTCAACATAATTCTATTCAAATGCCAACAAAAATTTTGTGGAGTTTTAAAATAATATGCTAAAAATCATTTAAAGAAATTAAGGCCCAAGAGTAGCCACGTAAATTTGAAAAAAAAGAGGAAAAATTTACCCTTCTATAATATTAAAAGTCATTATAGGTAATTAAAATAGTATGGTATTACTACAAAGATAAACAAATAAGACAATAGTAGAAAGAAATCTCAGAAAGAGACCTGTGCATTGATAATAACTTTTAAAGAGATAGAAGTAGTACAGTAAATTAGAGAGAAACCGAGGGACTATTTGATATATAAATTGGGAATAATGGGGAAAATTATTGCAATTCCTACCTCTTCAGATACTGAGAAAAATATTTGTTATGTATATAACTAATGCATGCTTTGACATAAAAATGCTTAATCTACAGAATATATGAAAAAATTATACAAATTAATAATAATATGCAACTTAATAAAAAAACAGAAAAAGTCATTTTATATATAAGGAAGTCTGATTGATCAATATATGTCAGATAGATGTTCTATTTCATTAATAATAATGAACATAATTGTTTGAACAATTTCACATCAGATTAGCAAAAATTGTAAGTTTTGCAATACCAGTGTTGCTAAGCAAGCATACTGGGACTTGGAACTCCCCTACACCACTGCTGGGAGGTAAACTGGTATAAGCTTTTGGGGGAGTAATTTGCCAACATCAAGTAAAGCTGAAGGCACCCACAATCTATGACCAAGGGCATGACTCATAGACTGAGAAAAAGTGTAAATATCAGATCTTTCTGTGGGAATCAGATTGGCTTGTACTTAAATCTTTTTCCAAAAGCATTTCTCAATAAATATATACACAGAGAGGAAGAAAGGACCATAGATAGTAATGAAGGGAGAAAGGGAATTTTTAAAACAAAGAGAACTAACTGCTAGTCTCAACAGTTGGTGTCAAAATCAATTTTGTATAATACAACTAGAATAATTTAAAACTGTTGGGGGATTGTTTTTCTTTTTTATTTTTTTACTTATACTTTTTATCATACTCAGAAAACATATTAATTTGTAAAATCGTAGTTTCAGATGTGTGTATGTGTCCATGTACTGATTTGTAATGTAAAATATATTTATTTCTAAGCACTGAAGACAAAAAGCATTTAGAAAACAATATATAAGATGCCACTGTGGGTCATTTGCTTATAGAAAAAATGGTGGTTGCCAGCAAACCTGTCTTCCTTTACAGAGCAGTGACCATCCACACCTGCTCTGCTCTCATCCACCGAGATGAGTGAACAGTGATGAACAAAGAGACAAGCTAGAAAAGGTCACGTGGTCACCTGAGTGTGGCCTCACAGCACTGGAAAGTGAACAGGCAGATGTCCTACTGATGTCAGTGTGGCAAGAAAACTATTTTGGAAGATGGTGAACTTGGAACCCATCTGCACCTAGGAAATAAGCATTGTGCATAATTTACTCCTTGGTGTCACCAGTCCACTATGCTCTTGTAGCAAAGAGAGGTTGCACATTATAACAACAGCAATGACATTTTTTAATTGTGCAGCATTTCCATGAAGGCAAAAATGAACCAAAGAGAAGACATTCCCCTTCCTTATTCCCAGCCCAAGGTATATCTAAGCTGGGAATATTGTACATGGTTCAGTTCTTGTCATCTAGAAGAGGTGGGATATAAATGAGAGGGGTTATAATAATCAATGAGATTGAGACACAGTCACTTGAAGTCTGATTAAAGTGCATAGACCTTTTAACTCTCAAGATAAAGGCAAAGGAGAGATTAAATTGGCATTGATAAAATCTAGAAGGGCTTAACCACTCACTCCCTGACTTCTGGAGTCACAGTACTTCCCACCAATATCACAGGGAACAATATGTGCTAAAGAAACAGAATCTTACTTAAAAGATGAAACAGAAATTCACTACTTCAAAGAGGGTCTGGAACAGTCCATGAGTGATAACTCTATCCCTAGTTACCGTAATAAGGAGAACAAAAGCTATTTAAGACACATCCCTAAAGATATACTCTTTCCTTTGATGGTCTTCTTTGGGGTTAAAAAAAAAGTCCTGACTTGGTGAATCTTGTTATTTAACCTTACAAGATGTTTCTAAGGCCCTTAATAGGATAAAATATCTCCTAATTTTTGTGAGCAGTATATCTAACAAGAGAACTATTCAGCCCAAGGACCTCAATCCACTGAACATTCAAACCCATTATTTTTCTCGAAGTTCTGGATGAGTGGTGGCCTCATTCTTACTCCCTCTGGCTCCAGCAGCACTGAGGGCCCTTCTCACTGCTCTCCCTCCCCTTTCCGCAACAAAGTCCCAAAGCCCTACGGAGACCAGATGTGAAAAGGGATGAGACACAGATGCAAACATAAATCCTCCCGTCCGTTACAGTGATTACTTGGCCATGCACACCTCCACCCATGTCAAATGCACAGTTCACTCAGAAAAATCAAGGGCACATATTGCTGACATTGCCCAGGCTCCAGAAATGGATCAGGGATAAGCAGTAATACACTTGGGATGCCCACTCAGGTGGTGTGGTTGAAGGGATGGAGTTGGTTTGTTTGTGTGACCTTATGGGAATTAATTTTAATTACAGTCAAAATCTGAACAGAGGGCAACAAGAGGAGGTAAGGGTGGGAAATAAAGTAAGGTAATAACAGTGACCTGGAGTCAGGGAGACATGAGATCATCGACGGATTCTATCATAACTGCATCACTTGAAGTCAGTTACTTGACCTCTTTAGACCTCACTTTTCTCTTTCTGTTAAAAGACAGAGTGGGAAGATTCTTATTAGTGCAAGACTCCATGAGTCGGTCTGTGCCCGCCATCAGAAAACAACACTTTGAAATGTTGCAGTGCCAAAGCCAGTGTGTGTTGTGTTCCCACCCTGGTCAACGTTTCCCTGGACTGGAGACATGCCATCCAGAACGCTATTGATGCTTCTTGCAGGTGCTGTCAGTGCTCCTGTCTCAGGGTGTTAGGCCTGATACTTTGTTTGCTTCTCCTGGTCCTTATTCCTCAGTCCCCACTCTCAGGGTGATTAGCAGCTCTTCCCAGGGACCTCCCAGAAAGCAACAATGACTGTCCCAAGACCATGGTTCTCAGAGCACAAAGCGATCTGCCCTGTCTCTCACTTCATCCCTGATTCGCCCGATGCTGAGTTTGGAGCAAAACTTTCCTTAGAAGAAACCAATGAAGCAAGGGATTGCCAAGCAACCCAAGCCTTCACATTTCATCTCAACAGCAAAAAAATTAATCTTTGCATTTTACAGGATAAACTCAATTGGTGTCAAATAACTTTCTCCATACTAGTCTGGCAAAATTGTTTCCAGAATTCTGTACCAAGAAAATTAGGTTTTTAGTTCTAAAAAAGACATAGTTAGAATTAGTGCTATGATTAACATAACCTTTTTATTTTCTTTCCTCTGATTAGTACAAATGCCACCAAACAGCCCGTCAACAATAGAAGAATTACACAATCAAGATTTAATGATGATGATGGCAATGATGAGGTAATTTATTGAGCAATTACCATGTACTCTTCTAAGCTCTTTTCATGTACCAACTTATCTGTCCTCTCCCCAGCCTTAGGAAATAGCTTCTACTATTACCCTTGTTTCATAAATGAGTCAAATTTGAGGCTCAGATAGGTTAAGCAACTTGCTTAAGATAACATAGCTAGTAAGTGGTAAAGCTATGCTTCTAACACACAGTGGCACAAGGAAGTTTCTGCGCCTCTGGTGCGTTTATTTCTTTCTAGCATGTACCTAGTTATCAAATACTTATTGAGCTATCTCCTGTGTGCCAGCACTCACCTCATAAAGCATTTTGCCTGACAGGGGAGACACAAATCAAGTAAACAATACCACAAAGCAGTAATTGAAGTAAATGACAATTATGGCTGTACAGAAGCTCAGAGTGAATCTCTGCCACACGGTCAGGGAGGGCTCCCAAGAAAAGGACTGACAAGCTGAGAGTTGAAGAACAAAAAAGAGGGAAAGAAACATACCCCACATCAAGGAACAGCACGTTCGGGACAAAGGCCCTGGGTCAGGAATGAACTCAACTTTTGAAAAACTAAATGGACAAAACGATGGGGTAGGGTAAAGTAAGATGAAAAAAGGGCAAAACAGGAGACCAACTAGAACTCTGTAAGCCAAAATCAGTTTGGTCCTTTCTCCGAAGATCCCTGGGAGGGCTCTCGGTTACTCTTTACCTGCCCCTCCAAACCTACTCTCCACTCCTTCACCCTGCCCCAGACCCCCAGGCTGAGCTGGGCTGTCCCTGTTGATCATATCAGTGTGCTCTGGTACCCAGTGGGCTCAGCCGTGGGAAGTCCATACAGAGGACCAGAGGATAAGCATGGTATGGGGTTAGGGGATCCGTATCCTGCTCCCCTTGTGCAGGTTGTGGCAGCTGTATTCTTCCACATAAAGTTGTCTGGATGGTTAGGCAGCACTGTCCTTCAGCCATGGCAGAGCCTCTCAATCTTCTGTTCATTGTCACACCCATTAAGAAATATTCGAAGACATTTTATTTTTCTTATCACCTACCAGTGAAATCTGTTTTATACTGCATATATGCGTTAATGTCCTTTATGTATATCTGTGCTTTCTATTTAAAAAGAGAAATTTTTTTCACTCCACACCCTCAATTAATTATTCTCCCCCTTGGAAGTGATGTCACTCCCATTGAGAATACCTGAGTTCCAGCTGCTCCAGCCGACTGGTGGTAACGACGCCCACTGTTGCTATCCTGAGGGTGCACTGTAACTCTTTGCTGACTTCTCTTATCCCTCTCCCCACTTTGGTAAATAACTCCTGTATTGAACTTCTCATTTACCATTTCAGTGAGTCATTTTTCCCTCCCAGAATGTTGACTGGTACAGTAGCCATTAAACATCTCTGAGGAGGAGAACAGCAGTATCAGTTTGCATGTTAAAAGTTAGGATTGGGGGGGAAGCAAGATGGCGACAGAGTAGGCGGATGTACCAACTTCCAACTCCCAGAACCAAAGTGGATTATAACTCAATTTTAAGAACCATCATCTGGATAAACCAACTTTGAACTAAACTAAGTTGACTCTTCAACCAAGAAACACAAAAGAAGCCACATTGAGACTGGTAGGAATAGCGAAAACGCGAAGAGGGCTGCCCAGCTCCCCGGAGCAAACGGCAGCCCAGAGAGATCCGCATGGCGGAAGGAAAGTTTGGCGGAGAGGGAGAGACCTGGGTCCCAGGAACCAAGCCCCAGCCTGCAGTCCCAGAGCCTAGAAGAGGCGTTTGGACAGTTTTGAGCTGTGAAACAAGTGAGGGAGCTCCCAGGCCTACAGTGTGGAGTATTAGGTCCCTTCCTACTCTGCTGAGGGTTGCTGAAGGGTTTGGGGCGGCAGGACGCTGAAACGCAGTTCTGTTGGTGTGGGCAGAGGCCAAGCCGGTGTGAGCTTGGTCTAGCCCAGCAGGGTAGGAGGGGACGTGCAAAAGCGCTCCGGAAGCTGCGGGCCCGCCTGTAATGCCACCTACGGGGACAAAGCGGGAGGCCAGGAACGGGCAGAAATCTGCTCTGCGACCCTGCGCAAGCCGGCCCTGACCGAGGGGACCGGGCTAGGACCAGGGACGGGCGGGGCCTCGCGGCGGAGGTCACGCTACTAGCCCCGCATGGCTGGAGAAACCGCGGTTTGTCATTATACGTGTGCAGCGGGTTCTGAGAGCAGGAATGGGGTAGACCCCGAGACAAGTGGAAACTCACAGCTGAGCCAATGCTACTATCCCCGCCCGGCCAGAAAAACCGCGGATTGCCATCCTACGTGAACGAGCGGGCTCCGAACGCGGGGGCGGGGTAGAGTCCGGGACAAGCGGGAGTACGCAGCTGAGTGGAAGCCAACAAACACACCCGGCCCAATAAACCTGGGTTTGTGACCCTGTGGAGAAGGGCCCTGGCCTCGAGGGCAGGGCTAAAGCTCCAGACAGGCAAAGGCTCACAGCTGAGAGCACGCCAAAAGTCCTGCCCAACCCGCGAAACTGTAGCAAGCAGGCTCTGATTGCAGGTTCTGGACAGAAGTCCGGAAAGAGGCTGGGTCCACAGCTGAGCAAAGGTGCTCACCTCTACCCTTGGTGCTGAGGCTTGTGGCTTGAGTGACAGCCCCTCCAGCAGAGAATAGGCAGAAATCACAGCAAAAGCCACAGTGGGCCGGCGCTGGAAACGCCCATACCCAACCACCCTAGGCAGCGGCAGAGGGGGTGGGGGGCCTGCAGACAAACCACACCTAGAGAACACAAAGGCAACACCTACTGGACTCCAGTGGCCACAACTTGCTTATACACAGAAAAAATGGGCAGGCAGAAGAATGCAAACCAAATGAATCAAGAGAAATCCCCAGAGAAGGACCTGAATGAACCAGATATAACCAAATTACCAGAAGCAGAATTTAGAATAATGATAGTTAGGATGTTCAAAGAAATTAGAGCAACAATGGATAGTCATTATAAACACCTAAATAAAGAGAAAACAAGTATAAAAAACAAAATTGAAATAATAAAAAAGAATCAGACAGAAATGACAAATACACTATCAGAACTGAAGACCACAATGGAAGGAATTAAAAGCAGGATGAATCACGCTGAGGATCGAATCAGCGAGTTAGAGGACACAATAAACAAGGGCACAGAAGCAGAGAAGAAAAAGAAAAACAGACTCAAAAAATGTGAGAAAACTCTAAGGGAGCTTTGTGACAACATGACGAGAAACAACATTCGCATCATAGGGGTGCCTGAAGAAGAGGAGAGAGGACAGGATATGAATACTTTGTTCAATCAAATCATAGCAGAAAACTTTCCTAAATTAAGGCTGGGAAACACTCCACACTTCAAGAAGTATAAAAAACTCCATTAAAGAGAAACCCAAAAAGATCTACACCAAGACACATCATAGTTAAAATACCAAAGCTAATGGATAAAGAAAAAATTTTAAAAGCTGCTAGGGAAAAAAAGGCTATCACCTACAAAGGAGCCCCCATAAGGATGACATCTGACTTCTCAACAGAAACACTTGAGGCCAGAAGGGAATGGCAAGAAATAATCAAAGTAATGGAGAACAAGAACCTACAACCAAGACTACTTTATCCAGCAAGGATAATGTTTAAAATTAAAGGAAAAATAAAGAGCTTCACAGAAAAAGAAAGCCTGAAGGAATTCATAAAAACCAAACCAATTCTGCAATAGATACTAAGGGGCCTCTTGTAAACAGTTTAAAGGGAGAAAAGAATAGAACAAAAGAAGAATACAGCTTTAAAGAATAAAATGGCAATAAACAACTACATATCAATAATAACCTTAAATGTAAATGGATTAAATGATCCAATCAAAAGACATAGGGTAGCTACATGGATAAAGAAACAGGACCCATACATATGCTGTCTACAAGAGACACACATGAAAACAAAAGATGCACATAGACTGAAGGTAAAAGGATGGAAAAAAATATTTCATGCAAATGGAAATGAAAAAAAAGCAGGGGTAGCAATACTTATATCAGACAAAATGGACTTTAAAACAAAGGCTGTAGTAAGAGATAAAGAAGGACACTACATAATGATAAAGGGAACAATTCAACAGGAAGATATAACTATTATAAATATCTATGCACCAAATATAGGAGCCCCGACATACATAAAGCAGACTTTGAAGGATATAAAGGGCGAGATTAACAGCAATACTATCATAGTAGGGGATTTCAATACCCCACTAACAACACTGGATAGATCCTCAAGAAAGAAAATTTATAAAGAAACAGCTGACTTAAAGGAGACACTAGATCAACTTGATTTAATAGATATCTTCAGAACTTTTCACCCTAAGGCAGCACAATATACATTATTCTCAAGAGCTCATGGTACGTTTTCTAGGATAGACCACATGTTAGGACACAAAAATGGTCTCAATAAATTTAAGAAGATTGAAATCATATCAAGCATTTTCTCTGATCACAATGCCATGAAACTAGAAATTAATCACAAAACAAAAACTGAAAAATACTCAAATACTTGGAAACTAAATAGCATGTTATTAAATAATGAATGGATTAACAATGATATCAAAGAAGAAATAAAAAAGTTTCTAGAAACAAATGATAATGAGCATACATCAACTCAAAATTTATGGGACACAGCAAAAGCAGTACTGAGAGGGAAGTTCATTGCACTACAGGCATAACATAAGAAGCCAGAAAAAGCTCAAATAAGCAACCTGACCCAGCATCTAAAAGAACTAGAAAAACAACAACAAATAAAACGCAAGACAAATAGAAGGAAGGAAATAATAAAGATCAGAGCAGAAATAAATGACATAGAGGCTAAGGAAACAATACAGAGGATCAATGAAACCAGAAGCTTATTCTTTGAAAAGGTAAACAAGATTCATGAACCTTTAACTAGACTCACCAAGAAAAAAAGAGAGAGGACTCAAATATATAAAATTAGAAAGGACAGTGGAGAAATAACAACTGACACAACTGAAACACAAAGCATTGTAAGAAAATACTATGAAGAACTATATGCCAAAAAATTAGACAATCTTGGTGAAATGAAAAAATTTCTTGAATCATAAAACCTTCCAAAAATCAATCTGAAAGAATCAAAACAACTAAACAGACCAATTACAACAAATGAGATCGAAACAGTTATCAAAAAACTCCCCCCTCCAAAAAAAGTCCTGGGCCTGATGGCTTCACAAGTGAATTCTATCAAAAATTCAAAGAACTAACTCCTATCCTCCTCAAGCTATTTCAAAATATTCAAGAGGAAGGAAGACTTCCAAACTCCTTTTATGAGGCGAGCATAATTCTGATCCCCAAACCGGGCAAAGACAACACAAAGAAAGAAAATTATAGGCCTATATCCCTGATGAATTTAGACGCTAAAATTCTCAACAAAATATTAGCCGACTGGATCCAGCAATATATGAAAAAAATCATACACCACGATCAAGTGGGATTTATTCTGGAGAGGCAAGGCTGGTTCAATATTCGCAAATCAATCAATGTGATTCATCACATAAACAAAAGGAAGGACACAAATCACATGATAATTTCAATAGATGCAGAAAAGGCATTGGATAAAATCCAGCACCCATTCATGCTCAAAACTCTCAGGAAAGTGGGAATACAGGCATCATTTCCTACCATGATAAAGGCCATCTACGATAAACCGACAGCAAATATCATACTAAATGGACAAAAATTAAAAGCAATCCCCTTACGATCAGGAACTTGGTAGGGATGCCCCCTTTCACCAATCTTATTCAACATAGTTCTGGAAGTTCTAGCTACAGCAATCAGACAAGAAGAATAAATAAAAGGCATCCAAATTGGAAAAGAAGAAGTAAAACTGTCACTATTTGCAGATGATATGATATTGTATATTGAAAACCCTAAAGTCTCAGTCAAAAAACTACTGGACCTTATAAATGAATTCAGCAAGGTGGCAGGATATAAAATTAATACTCAGAAATCAGAGGCATTTCTATATACCAACAACGAAGTATCAGCAAAAGAAATTAAGGAAACAATCCCCTTCACTATTGCAGCCAAAAAAAATAAAGTACCTATGAGTAAATTTAACCAAGGAGGTTAAGGACTTGTACTCAGAAAATTATAAAACATTGATAAAAGAAATCAAGGAAGATACAAACAAATGAAGATACAAACAAACATATACCGTGCTCATGGTTAGGAAGAATAAACATCATTAAAATGTCTATATTACCCAAAGCAATTTATAAATTTAATGCAATACCAATTAAAATACCAATGACATACTTCAAAGATATAGAAAACATATTCCAAAAATTTATATGGAACCAAAAAAGAACACGAATAGCCTCAGCAATCTTAAAAAGAAAAAATAAAGCAGCAGGTATCACTCTTCCAGATATCAATGGCCTTTACTATAAGGCCATTATACTCAAGACAGCCTGGTACTGGCATAAGAACAGGCACATAGAGCAATGGAACAAAACAGAGGACCCAGAAATAAACCCACAGCTTTATGGACAACTGATATTTGACAAAGGAGGAAAGAACATACAATGGAGTAAAGACAGCCTCTTTAACAAATGGTGTTGGGAAAATTGGACATCTACCTGCAAAAATATGAAACTAGACCATCCACTTACACCTTTCACAAAAACAAACTCAAAATGGATAAAAGACTTAAATGTAAGCCATGAAACCATAAGCATCTTAGAAGAAAACATAGGCAGCAAGCTCTCCGACATCTGTAGCAGCAGTATATTTGCCGATTTATCTCCACGGGCAAATGAAATAAAAGGCAAGATAAACAAATGGGACTATATCAAACTAAAAAGTTTTTGCACAGCTAAAGACAGTAAGAACAGAATACAAAGACAAACCACACAATGGGAGAACATATTCGACAGCACATCTGATAAGGGGTTATTAACTAAAATTTATAAAGAACTTATAAAACTCAACACCAGAAAGACAAACAACCCAATTAAAAAATGGGCAAAAGAAATGAATAGAAATTTCTCCAAAGAGGATATTTAGATGGCCAATAGGCATATGAAAAAATGCTCAACATCACTAATCATTAGAGAAATGCAAATTAAAACCACAATGAGATATCACCTCACACCAGTCAGAATGGCACTCATCAGCAAAACAATACAGAATAAGTGCTGGCGAGGATGTGGAGAAAAGGGAACCCTTCTGCACTGCTGGTGGGATTGCAGACTGGTGCAGCCACTGTGAAAAACAGTTTGGAGATTCCTCAGAAAATTAAAAATCGAACTGCCTTTTGACCCAGCTATCCCACTTATAGGAATATACCCTAAGAACACCATAGCACTGTCTGAAAAGAAGAAATGCGCCCTCATGTTCGTGGCAGCATTGTTCACAATAGCGAAGATCTGGAACCAGCCCAAGTGTCTGTCAGAAGACGAGTGGATTAAAAAGCTATGGTACACATATACTATGGAATACTACTCAGCCATAAGAAATGATGACATCGGATCATTTATAACAAAATGGATGTACCTTGATAACATTATACTGAGTGAAATAAGTAAATCAGAAAAAAAAAAACCTGAGAACAGCATGATTTCATACATAGGTGGGACATAAAAGTGAGAATATGAGACATGGACAAGAGAGTGGTGGTTATGGGGTGGGGGGAGGGAGGGAAGGGTGGGATAGGGAGGAGGGGAGGGACACAGGGAAAACCAGATAGAAGGTGACAGAGTACAATTTGACTTTTGGTGATGGGTATGCAACACAATTGAATAATAAGATAACCTGGAGATGTTTTCATTGTACATATGTACCCTGATTTATTGGTGTCACCCCATTAGAATTAATAATAATAAAATATATATACATATAAAAAAAGTTAGGATTGTGTGAAGAATGCATTGAAATGGGCTAGGAGTAGGTGACCATTTCCAAGACCATTAACATGGTGACAATGGCAGGTAATAGTATTTTAGTTATTGGGGTAGCTTTTTAAAATTGCATCCAAACGATTTGGGTCACTACCTTAAATTGAAATCCCTGTGTCAATACCATCACTAATGACCATTTGAAGGAAAATCATTATGAAAGAATCTGCCAATTTAGATTATTATATAAGTGTTTTAAACCTTACAAGGAGGCCAGAGAAAGAAGCAGATGAAGTTTTCTCAACATTTTGAGAGTTTTATTCAAAAAGGGACAGGTTTAATTAAGCTTGATTTTGTCTAGATACAGAGTCATAAACCAAATGGGTTCTCAATCCCTTCTGGACTCAAAGTCAGTCATAGTAGGATCCACAATTTGCTGAATGTTCCTATTACTCTACTAGGCACTTTAAATATAGAATCTCTCTAATCACTTCAATAGTATTGCAAGATGTGTCATGTCTCAACTTCAGAGATAAGTAAACCAAGATTCAAATTTTAGGTAACATTCCTAAAGTGAACCATAAAGTGTATAGATCAGGGGTGCTCAATACGTTAATCGCGATCTACTGGTTGATCGCGAAGGAAGTGTGGGTAGATCGCATGACATTAAAAAGACATTTGTCTTTTGATTGGCATACAGGGCAGCCAATCTGACGTCTGAACTTTTGACACCCTACGCATGCGTGTTAAACCACGCTAACTTGTTCAGTTACATTGCTGCGTAGTTAGCCTTCAATTTATTTAAACTAAATACAACAAAGGGTATAAAAATGAGTGTCCTATCTGGTCCAAGTAAGAAGCCTAAAACCTACCACTTTGATACAGAATGGGAGGGAATTTTTTTCACTATGTCATATTCTAAGTGCGTTTGCCTCATCTGTCTGTGTGCCATTGCTATTCCAAAGAAGGGAAATGTGGAGTGACTTTTTTGGACTGTTCATAAAAACTATGACATTGACTTTCTTCTGAAAAGACAGCTGAGAAGGAGAAAGGTGAAAGAAGAATACACAATATTAAATATTAATAATAGTAACTTAAACAATGATAATATAGAAGAAATAAATTTAGGTTTTGAATTTTTATTGTAGGTAGATCATTTTGACTTGGTCATCTTATAAGTAGCTCGCAAGCTGAAAAAGTGTGGGCACCCCTGGTATAGATGGTGCATTTCATCATTTAAAAGTTAACATTTCTTCCACCAAATAATACTAAACTCAACATGATCCTGTCTATAAAAAAAAAAAAACATAATTGGCAAATAAATTTCCTTCCTTATTCCAACTCCATCAGATTGGAAGTGTCTGTCTGCAGCACTGCATTGAGAACTCTGAGATGGACCAGGAAAGGGGGATGTTAATATAATCGATTAATGATGTCTGTTACAGATAGGAGAATGGGAAATGGGGGCATGTATGTTATTTATCTTTCATCCTCCACAGACTTCTTCTCAAAGAGATATAAAAGTCAATTAACTCCCACCTCATGCTCATCCCCTACCCCCTACAGGCTGTAAGTCACACTGACTGTTATCAGGGTGCTAAGTCTACCTGGAAGTATAATGCTATATTTTCAAATAGGATTTTTATGTCTATCAATCTGTAACTTGAGCCAATAAACCCATAGGAATCATGTGTGGGAACAATTCTCTTTTGTTACCTGTCATGCACTCAGCATGCTGACATCTCCAAGCCTCAAGGAGCTAATTTCACATTATATCACTGGGCTGAGGAGATGTGACCTAAATTCTCTGACATGTTTTCTGCCATCCTGCCCTACATAGCTTCTAAAGTCTTTTATGAAATAAAGATTAGAGAAACAAACACTCATAGGCACTGCCACCCAGCAAGCACAGTAACATTCTAGAGGATGGCAATAGTTTTTCTGGCAGAAAGATAAGAAACCACCCATAAAATAGAACAGAACCTTGAGCTCCTTTAGTAGAGACAGCACTTGAGTGTGGACATGACCAACATTTTATCTAAGCTAAATGAAATGATCTATGAGCAGATCTAGTAAGTCATGAAACATTCTCTGATATGTTATATGTTCATTTACTTATCTATCAGGGTGTAATGAAGGTGAAGTAATACAAGGCAGAGTGCCCATTACAAATTGCAACTGAACCAAGAGATCATCCACACACAGGAAGAAAGCAAAAGAAAGTATAAGAGCAATAATAACCACACCCTCATCCTGGCCAGTTACAACAGTCAGAGTAAATGGTTACTGGGGGCTCCACAGAGGGAGCAAGGCTGCTCTGAGCTCTCAGAATGGGCAGGTGTTGAGTTTGTTATTACTCCAAAATGCCTCCTAAGTCTCAGAATGGGTCAACCAGACACACTGTGGTCAATTCGTTCCCAAAACATCAGGGCTCAGACTAACTTAACAATACAATGAGTATAGCACAGTACCCACCTCAGAGGCTGATATAAATGATGAAAAGATATAGTGCATACAACTGGATGAACATTCAATAAACATTAGCTATTATGACTATCATTTCTGGAATAATATTTGAGACAGATGGTATTCACAATAATGATTATTCTACTTTTAATGATATCCTCAAACATTGGAAAATCAGATTGTGAAATGCCCTGTCTTCAAACCACATTTTATTGCTTCTTCCTCACAGTGGCTCCATGTGGAGAAACATTACTATCCCCATTCTACAGATGAGAACGTAAAGCTCAGTCTGGGACTTCAGTCTGGGTCTCGGCCTGTTAACAACAGCTCAATGGAAAGGCAGGGTATCATTAACTTAGGCAGCCCTGGCCCCGGCTTCTGGATGGTCATTTCCTCACCTCACAGCCTTTGGATTTACCAGGATAGTGAGCAGATTTAGAATTGTAAATAGCCCATTGTGGTCTTCAGGATCATTCCTGACTTCTCCCAGTCTTACTCTGTGGTCAAGAGCAGTGGGCCAGACTGCTGGAGCTCAAATTCTATCTCTGCCCTTTAATAACCATGTGAGTTTGAGCAAGTAACTGGATTCTCAATGTCTTAGTTTCCTCACCTCTAGAGAGAAGAGTAACAGTAATCATGAGAGCCACCACGTCTCGGCGTGTTGAGAGGGGGAGGAGGTGTTCAGGTGTGACCACTTTCTGGGTTGGGGTGATTCCTCTCTGTGCTAGTCACATATTTTCCTCTGCTATGCCCTTTCTGACCACCAATTTCCATTTCTTCATGACCATTTCAACTTTAGCATACTCACCAGCACTTTGGACTCATACAAGTGGTGTTTGTGGTGCCCTGTCCCTTTCCCACCATGGTCATCTCCCTTTCCTCTCAGAGAGGTGGAAAGTCTGGAACAACCATAACAACAAGCATACAATGGCTTCTCCAGCCTCCTAGTTGCATTCTTTACCTTTTCCGTTTATTTTACAACCTTCGAGATCTTTGATTTTTAGTTCCTGCTCTAAACCCTCTGACATCATTGTCTTCCTGCTTGCCCCTTCCCCACCCCCACAGTAGTTTTCCTTTCCTCCTGGATGGATTGTGACACTCTTTGTCTGCTTCCAACTCTCTTGCTTCTTACTTTGTCTCTCCAAGGTGTGGGCACTGGGGACACGGGCGGGTTGGCAGTGGAGGCTATCTGCGCAGGGGTTTAGGGGTGTCACAATTTCTCACATCCACACAGCTGTGAGCACCTGGGATGTGTAGAGAGACAGGCTGTGCAAGTATAGGGTCAGTTCCGTCTTTATTTAAAATTTTGGTAATGTGCTCATCACAAAATATTTTGCATTATTTTTTAATATTTTAAAATCTTATATTTAAATATCACTTATCTGGATAATTGGGGGGCGCCTTCTTAAATTTTGCACCTGGGGAACTTGGCGTCATATTTGCCACCCAAGTCCTCCTGTATACTAGCCTTGTAAACACAGGCAAGTAATTCATCTCTGGGTTTCAGTTTTCAATCTATAAAATGGGTAGCATGCACTATCCCTCCTTGGGGCTAAAAGAAGGAACACATCCGGAAACTTAGCACAATGTCCAGAGCATTGTCAGCACCCCAGAAATGTGATTGTTATCATGTGAAGAAGGAGTACGTACACAGCCGTGTCCTGCCTCCTGTTGAGATTATCTTCAGAAGACTCTGTTGAGAAGATCTTCAGAAGCTCCTTCCCCTCCCTCCAGCAACCTCCCCTCCAGATGCCTCACCCCAGGAATCACTGCATCCACCCAGAACATATTGACAGAACTGAAACTCTCCAAATGAAATGTCTTAAGGCTTTCACATTAACTAAAATTGCCACACGGTGATGCATATGGCAGGGCCAATATGCATCTTTGGTTCTTTGGTAAAGAACCAAAGAAAAGATGCTATTACGTTAAACATTCCACATTTTAATTTATATCTTAGAAAAAAATCACCTAAAACCAGTGTGTTGAAAATTCACTGAAAGTAAAAAGGTAATAGCAATGACAGCCAGAGGGTGGTCCTAAAAAGACCCTAAGAAAGACCTTACAATGCAGGCATGGCAGGTGGGGGGAAGAGGGGCTGCAGTAAGGCATGGGAAGTGAATCCCAGAGCATCTGTCGTGTTGTCTCGGGAAAAGTAAAAGCAGTCTGACTGTCAACTTTCAATGTAACTCGCCATCATGGAGGACCCCTCACCTACCAGTCAGCTAAAACTGTTTCCACTATTGTTTCCCACAATTTTCTCCACTGGAAAGGAAGTTTAATCCAGATGTTTCTGATTCATTTACACCTAGCTTGTCACAATGCTATACTGAGAGAGCTTCTGAAGAGTCAGAGAAATCCCTATCTTTCTTTCATTTTCTTGTTCTACTCCTAAATTCCCACCCCCCTCACTGTGTGAACCTGGACTTCTCCTTTGGTCAGCCATAAATTACCTCCCCTCCAAAGGCTGCAGTTGAATTCCCTGCTCCCAGCCCAGGATATTTCTATGGGTTTGCAATTTGGCAAACACAGATTCTTTCATCTCTATAAAGTGAAAATCCAAACATATCTTTTGTAGAAACCCCACACCTATTGACTCCCCTCCTGCTTGTTACCCCATACCCTGCTACAGCCATCAGACTGATATAAAATAAAACAGATGTGCTCAGAAAGACGCCATGCTCCCTGGGCCATTACTACCCCGCCACCCCAGCACGCACGGCCCACTGTGACTTCTGCCTTGCAGGTGAGCATACTCTGGCACTCGGCTTCTCCACTGCTGGTTCTGGCTGGAGGTCCACAGGCCACACATTGCTTAGCTGGGATCACAGGGTCAAATGGCAGCCACTAAAAGTTGGGGAAAAATTCAGCCCCAAAGCTCTCAGAGTAATTGGGATAGATGAGTCAAGGATAGAGACATGAAACACACTGAGATGGACATTTTAAAGCTTGCAACTTGTGGCAGCCAGAGCTCATTTACTCAGCTAATGTCTTATTTAAAACTAGTTGAGTATGTGTGTGTTTTATTGGTTTTTAATTCTGTTATCAAAGACCCATTAACATATCATACACATACCTTTCCAGAAATAAATTATCAGTATCATGGTTTGACCATTAAACTGAGAAAAACAAGTCATTTGTAAATCCAATACAATTCATAAGTTCCCAGTTATAAAGTAATCCCCGATACCCACTCCAAAGCCCCAAGGACAGCTCCGCACAAAAGTTTTTGGTGACCTGGTGATGAAAGATATATTATTGAAATCCAGGAAACCTTGGGAAAGAAAATGTATAGCAAAACTATCTAAATTGAAATGAAATGCAGATTGCTTGGCTGCCATCAGACATATCTTTCTTCCTTCCTTCCTCTTTTTCCCCCCAAAACAATTTCACATAAATGTCTTAAGGCTTAGGACACACAATTAAAAGATTTATATGTAGACTAAAAGCAAAACAATTGCATGGGTTTCAGAGTCTGTGGCATTTTTAAGATGGATTGGAGAGGCTTGTGGAGGACTCAGACTGACATATGACCCATTCCCACTGCCCCACCAGCCGGTCGTTCTCTGAGTGCCACTCTCAGGACTCATTTTCCCAAGCTGTCTAAGCCTGTCCTGCTCTCCCATATGACTAGAATTACTAGAATGTCCACCATGTACATTGGTTGGTGAAAGCTACCTTGTCCTGAGTGACATTTTTCATTAAGTAACACCATTTCAGGCATGTTTAGAGAAAGAAACCCTATGGGAAAGTCAGATAGCTTAAGAAGACAAAAGAGGCTCTGTCTGGCACAATGATACAGTTATTGTAGAATTTCACACTTGCAGCTCAACTCTCAAGTCCTTTTGCAAGCCAGACTTATGATCACAGTCTGACTGTCCCTCTTCCAACTCAAACAGGAAGGTCTCCAGATTCAAGAAAGATTTCATTCACAATCTCAGAACTTTGCCTGTGAAAGAGACACAAATTTATGTCTAATGGCCACCAGAGAAGATGATATTATTCATTAGAAATACCAAGCCAGCCACAAAATAAGTAATTACTCTCATAATTCCTTTTTCTCATCTGCCACAATAAGAATTTCAAATATTTAGCAGTTTCTCTCTAGCCATTCTTTCCCTTGACACCACCTCCATTATCAACAGCTCCCCAGAATTTAGGGATGAAAGCCCAGTGTGCAGAGTATTCCTTGTGAAAGGAGATGTTATTAACAGAGAAATGGACACTGACTCGTTCAATGTCTGCAGAAAGAAAAGTCGGATGTGATTCAGTGGCCATATTTTCAGAACACTTTGTCAATGACAGTTGAAAACATATGTTTTTTATAAATTTCTCATTCCAAAACAAAGACTGACAGTAAAGCCCAGGGCTTTGATATTTATATAAATTGTTAAGTGGTTCACTGGGGAAAGTACATTTCAATTAACGTGTCAGTGCTCATCATGTGGGCTTCAAGAAAAGGCATTCTGATTAAGCTGGCTGTTTAGCAATACATCAAAAGTTGGAGCTTACCTTCGAGCTGTTCTCTTCAAGGCCAGTGGCGTCACCTGATGCTAGTCTGATTTCTCTGAGTTTTCATTTAAAATTCAATTAGGTACTCAGTATCCCATTTTAAACTGCATGAATTAAAGAAGCCACTTCATTTTAGTTCGATAGACATTAACTAAGCAACTCTTAGGTAGCAGGCCTCCAGCTAAGTGATATAAGAAAGAGCCATTAGTAAGTTCTGTCTTCTCAAAGGCTATGATCTGGAATGATTCTTGGTGTAAATGATATCAGTTTCCAAATTTAAATAAAAATCTATTTCTGGTTATTAGTTCTTATGGAGGAAGAAGAAATGAGCTATGGTCAAAATCAAATGAAAATAAACTTTGCCTTTGCTGGTGGCTTTATACAATTATACATTTCCCAATTAAATATTTTTTTTTCTCAGAACCTCTTCTCATTCATTATTTTAGGCTGAGATTATGCTCTCTACGTAACCTGTAGATAAACCAACAACTCATCACTCAAAAGTCATGCAGTTAGCTGTGTTTCCCCCTCTCCTTTTATGTACTCTGCTGCTGCCCTTAGGACAACATTATAAGTTAGGTTTTCAGTTAGACTTTTTTTGTGATGTGTCATTCTCTGCATCTCATTAGTTCATACAGACATCCTAAAGATTGATGGTACAATTTTGTGCAATTCAATCTAGGAGAACATGCCAAGTTCTGCCAGTCTGAAGAGTCCAGGAAAGACAAGGACACCAAATTTGTTCTCCTTATCTTCCCAATTTAGTAGCCATTTGTCACCGTCAATTAGTCAAGTGTGAAATAATTACCTATGACTTGAGTTAGGGAACAAAGTCTGAATGGCAGCAAAAAAAGGAGCAATCATTTCATGTGGGAAATGTGAGGTAAGTAGGTGGTATGGTTAGAAGACAAGGGGCAAGTCTACATCCAAAATATATCTGACTCATGTCTGAAATTCTGCCATAATGACTCATCCCTTTGGGTTAAAACATCGTTTTCTTTCTGGAGTTGTTTTTAAAATATCCACAGTCCAAGAAAGGATAAAAAATTAAGTCCCTGATTCAACCAACATGTTTATTGAACCTTTTTCGTAAATCAAGTTCGACACTTCAAAAATATAGTAAGATATCATTATTGCCTACAAGAAGCTCACCATCTAGCTCTACATAAGAAGTTTCATTCTTTAGAAGATACTCCCTTGATATCTCACCACGATAATTACTGCTCTCCTCTCTCCAGTTTCTTAATCAAATTTGTTAAAAGTAAAGTTTATTTTCACTAACTCTTCCCATGCCTTCCATTTATTCCCTACTTCCAGGCTCCTGCCCCCACAGCGCTATAAATAAGGTCATCAAGAACTTCCTCTTAACCAGATTCAAACATCAAAGATTGTCTTTTCTTCTGTTCAAATTTAATGTAACTTTTCTAGAAAGGTTGACTTTTTGAAACACTTCTTTCTTAAAATACTATTCTCTTAATTATTTATACTAACTTCTATACCTTTACCTTCCTTTTAAATGTTGGTAAACTTTAGGGTTCAGTCCTTTGGTCTCTTGCCTTTTCTTTAACCAGTGATTCTCAACCAGGGACAGTTGTGTCCTTCAGGGACATTTTGCAATTTCTGGAGACATTTTTGAGCATCACAACTAGATAGGGGAGATGCTACTGGCACTGAATATAGGTCATGGATACTGCTAAACTTCATACAATGCATTGGAAACTCCCTCAAACAAACAAACAAATATAAAAAGGTCCCATTCAAAACGTCAATAGTGTCAAACCCAAGAAATCCTGCTCTATATTATCCCTGGGTAAGATCACTCAAACAGCTGGCTTTCACTACTAACTGCTATGCAGATATTAACAGAATCTGTTTTATTTAACAAGATGGAAAGAACAGAAACCCAGTTACATGTCCAATGGACCATAGTCATCTGTACCTGTGGATCTCACAGCACCTGGAAGTGAATAAAAGCCACACTAAGCTTATCTTTTTCTTTCACAAAACATCTCATGGATAATGATATCATCCAGTGTCCTAGATTTAAACTTTAAGAGTAACCTCCATTTTCCCCTTTCCTACCACCATGTCTTTCTGATTCTACTGCCTAAAGAAATCTCAAAGCCATCATATCCGTATCACCTCCATGACCACTGCCTTAATTCAGACCCTCTTCTTTATCACTTACACCCAAAATAAACTTAGAGCTGACCTTCTATCTATAGACTTACACTCCTGCAGATCATTATTTATTTTTTTTTATTTTTAACTTTTTTTTAAGTAAGAGGAGGAGAGATAGAGTGACAGACTCCCACCTGTGCCCCAACTAAGATCTACCCAGAAACCCCAGTCTTGGGGTAATGATCAAATCAACTGAGCTATTTTTGGTGCCTGAGTCCGAACCTCAGACCAACCTAGCTATCCTCAGTGCTCAGGGCTGTGCTCAACCAATCAAGTCACTGGCTGCAGGAGGGGAAGAGAGAGAGTAGAGGGAAGAGGAGGGAAAGAGAAGCAAATGGCTATTTTTTATATATGTCCTGACCTGGAATCCAACCTGGGATGTCTGCGCACCAAGCCAACACTTTATCTACTGAGCAACTGGCCAAGGCCTAATTTTTTATTTTTCAATTACAGTTGACATACAATATTATATTAGTTTCAGGTATATATTCCAGAGATCAGACATTTTAAATAACTTATCAAGTGATCATTCTGATAAATCTCAAAACCATCTGACATCACACATACTTATTAGAATATTATTGACTATTTTCCCTATGCTGTAGTTACATCTCCATAAGTATTCTATAACAACTAATTTATACTTCCTAATCTTTTCACCTTTTTTATTTATTCCACTAACCCCCCTTTCCATCTGGAACCATCAAAATGTTCTCTGTATCTATGAGTCTGTTTCATTCTGCTTGTTTATTTTGTTTTTTAGATAAAAGTATATTTAATCTTAGTATTTATTGCCACTGATTGTTCATATTATACATATATTTTTTAATTTTATTTTTTTCCGTTTACTTCTTAAAGAAAACCATTTAGCGCTACATGTAATACTGCTTTGGTGGTGATTAACTCTTTTAGCTTTTTCTTATCTGGGAAGCTCTTTATATGTTTTTTGATTCTCAGTGATAGTTCTGGGCAGAGTAATCTTGGTTGTAGGTCCTTGCTTTTCATTACTTTGAATGTTTCTTGTCACTACCTTCTGGCCTGCACAGTTTCTGTTGAGAAATCAGCTGACAGTCTTATGAGAGCTCCCTTGAGGGTAACTAAATGCTTTTCTCTTGCTGCTTCTAAGATTCTTTCTTTGTCTTTAGCCTTTGGCATTTTAATTATGATGTGTTTTGGTGTGAGCCTTTTTGGGTTCATCTTGTTTGGGACTCTGCACTTCCTGGACTTTTATGTCTAGTTTCTTCACCAGCTTGTAAAAGTTTTCTGTCATTATTTTTTAAAATAGGTTTTCAATTTCTTGCTCTCTCTTTCCTCCTTCCAGCACCCCCATGATGTGATTTCTGTACATTTGAAGTTGTTGCACAGGCTCTTTACACTATATTAAATTTTTATTTCTCTTTTCTTTTTGCTGTTTTGATTGGGTACTTTTTTCTTCCTTATATTCCAGATCATTATTTTGATTCTTGGATTCATCTACTCTACTGTTGATTCCCTATAAATTATTCTTTACTTCAGTCAGTATATTCACTTCTGACTAGTTATTATTTATGGTTTCCATGTCCTTTTTTATGCTGTTAAAGTTTTCTGTAAGTACATGTACTCTTCCCTAAGCTCATTGAGCAGTTTTATAACCAGTGTTTTGAACTCTGGTCTAATAGATTGCTTGTCTCCATTTTTTTTAGTTCTATTTCTAGACTTTGGTTCTGTTCTTTCATTTGGGACATGTTTCCTTGTCTTCTTATTTTGGCAGTATCTCTCTGCTTGTTTTTATATATTAGGTAGAGCTGCTGCATTTCCCACACTTGATAGAGTGGCCTAATGCTACATTTTTGCCCAAGTCCACAGAGCTGGTAAGTAATGAAGATGAGAAGTAAAGCCAGGTAGGCTAGCCCTAGAACTTGCCCTCTTAGTTATTCTGTTCTGCTGTGTACTTTTTCAACAAATAAGTGATCACATTTTTTTTCCCTCAAAGTCTATAATTCCTAAAAAAAATCTTCTGAATCTTTCCTGAAATTCTTTTAAAAGGAAAAAGGAAAGGAACCCACAGAGGATACTGGCTTAGCTTCACATGTTCCTTGGCTATTTTCACTATGTTGTAGCTTGAATAATAGGAGTATGTCCTGAGTGACACATTCTCCCAGAATGTAAAATTGTGATCCTAGAGGGCTCTGAACTGTGAAAGTTGACAGGAGCTGCAGAGGCAGATGCAGGCTCCCTAGGAATCTAGGCACTAGAGTCAAGGTTTACAGTAAGTGATGAATACCAACCAGTGTTCTGAGATAGGCATAAGCTCTTGTGAAATTCATACTCCAGTGTCTTAAAATGCTTCATGCATAGAATGCATATTTTTCTAATTTTATAATTATTTTTAAAACATATGGACCAAGGGCTTACATGCTTCCTCTGTTTTCCACAATAGCTATTAAAAAAGGGGATTGACACAGTTTGACGTGGTGAAATTTTCTCACTATACTTTCCATCCTCACTCTTTTTTCCCAGATCAAGAGGGTATTATGGAAGGGTGAGAGATGGAGATAAGCTCTTGTGTATGGCTACCTTGACTGTACATGAGCCTGTCCATCATGGCAGAGACCAGATGAGGTTTTTAGAGAACAGATGTTAACATATCCCACCAGAGGTTTCCTGTGAATGGAGCCTGGCTGACTCTCTGGGGCAGCAGCCTGTGTTGATTCTGAGTCTAATACTAACCTAACCTTTCTCTACCTAGAAGAGTTTTGTCCTACTTCTAGAATCCTCTTTCTGCTTCTGCTGAAATGCTTCCCATAGCTGTCATGCCTGGGCCTCTTGGTGCTAAGATATCTGTCTCTGCTCTCTTCAGTCCCACCTGATTGTTGGCAATTTCTTTTAGAGCCACCAGATGTTAAGTAAGTTCATTTCTTGTCAGAAATCTCCAAGTTGTGACAGAAGCACAAGAGAGAAAGACAGAGACTTCTTTACTTAATTTTTAAATCGCCTTAAAAGAAGTATTGCCTGTTTGTGAAATAATCTTTCATGTATTAAAGAGACCAATTACCTGAAGGGAGAGAGGCAGGAGCAAAGATATGAACAAGTGAGGTCAGAGGCCTCAGAGTTCAATGGTTCATATGTCAGAGGGAATGAAGGGCTGAAGATGTAAAAATATAAGAAACTTTCTTCATAAAATAGATCTTAATTCATTTGTGGGTTCGGTAAAGAGAGCATTTCTCTCTAGCATGTGTCAGCATACCATTAAGGTGGCTTCTTTTGTTTTCCAAGATTATCTTTGCTTTTGGAACCTTCTCAGATTATACCTGCCCCAGTACCACTAACCTCAGGGAAGAGGGGGAACACTATTTGTTAACACTCTCCTCCTTAGTAGGATTACGACCCTTCCCATGACACTTTGTGCAGAACTGAAGTTAACTTCATAAGTGGTAGGATCTAAATGAAACAATCCATTCAGAACTCAGACTATGACTCACAAGATGGAACTTCTTCACTTTCATTTAGCTTACAGCCAACTACCGGTGTCTCCTTCTGTTTCTCCAGCCTGTCTCCTACAGTGGGTGCACCCTGATGATTATTTACCCTCCCACTTCAACAGCATTACCAGGAGCATTTATCAAGATGTATCTCCTGCTCAGGGTTTAGACTCAATATGGAGGAAGGGCTCAGAGATGATGAAGTTGCCTTCTTCTGCTTCCCTCTCCATTCCACTCTTTTCCCAGAATATTGACTCCAGAAATGAACATCTATTGTGAGGAGACCTGCCAATTTCTAATATAAAACCGATCACAGTATTATAAGAAATACCCAAAGAGCAAGGGTGATAGTTTTGTTTAGGATTATAGTGTATTTGTATTTTCACAGGGAATCAGAGATATTACAATTTCCTGACTGCCAATGTAGAATTTTTTTTACCTAGACTCTAAGTTTGGTTCCTCCATTAACTTTGTACATTGGCAAGTCTTTTCACCTCTCAGAATTAAAATTTCTTCTTCAGTAAGATGTGTGAGTTGGATTAGATCTTCCAGAAATCTCTCTGCAAGACCTCCATTCTCTGAGTGAAATTGCAGAGACAACTAGCATTTATCACTGTATATATAAAGAGGTACTAGATTTGCTTCTTTTTGTCTAGAAGATTATAGTAGTAGAGGGTTATGGTCAATGTATAGAAAACTTTATAATAATAATAATAATAAAATCTATGTTAAGTGAAAATGAGCCAGAAAAGAAAAGGAGACTATGGGACCCTAGGCCAAAAGAAGTGGATTCTGGAAGATGAAAATACTAAAAGGAAGAGTAATGTTAGCATTGGTCTCTTTTTGGACTATTTTTTTTCTGAGTATACCAATATGTCTTAATTACTTATGCCATTTTTTAATTGATGTAGCTTTTTATTAAGTTTTGGTATCTAGCAGCATAAAAACGACATCTTTATTGTTCTTCTCCAAGAGTGTCTTGATTGTTATTGACCCTTTCTATTCCCATACACATTCTCATATCAGCTTGTCAATTTCCATTTTTAAAAGCAATGGATGTTTTCCTGACCAGGTGGTGGTACAGTGGAGAGAGCATAGAACTGGGATGCAGAAGACCCACGTTAGAAATCCCAAGGTCGCCGGCTTGAGCGTGGGCCCATTTAGTTTGAGCACAGCTCACCAGCTTGAACCCAAGGTCACTGGCTTGAGCAAGGGGTCACTCAGTCTTCTGTAGACCCCCAGTCAAGGCACATATGAGAAAACAATCAGTAAGTAACTAAGGTGCCACAACAAAAAATTGATGCTTCTCATCTCTCTCCCTTCCTGTCTATCTGTTCCTATCTGTCTCTTTCTCTGTCTCTGTCATACACACACAAAAAAGCAATGGATGTTTTTATTTAGATTACCTTGAATCTTTTGATCAATTTAGGACTTCTTTACAATATTGAATCTTTCAATCTATGAAACATGACCTATCCTTCTAGGTTTTTAAGTCTTCTCCAAATTCTTCTCAAATTATTGTAGTTTTGCTGTACAGGTATTTTGCACCATTTGTTTGATTTATTTCTAGGTATTCTGTAGGTTTCTATATCACAGTATACTATTCTATACTATTAGTTAAGTTACTTTTTTAAAACTTCATTCTCTTGTTGGTTGTTGATAACAACAACAATATGCATATTAAATGCAAATAATTTTAAAATAGTACTCTTAATCATTGGGGATTACATGAAGTTGGTTTTTTTTTCTGACCAGAATCCCTAGTGCATGTTAACCATTAATTCATATTCTACTCGAAATTTTTGAGGTGGAAAGGATGTTAGAGATCACTTAGTCTCACTTCAGTAGTAGAGTTCCTTATCCTGCCCTTTCCTGTGAGGAAGATTGGATTCTTAATTCCTCCCAGGCAGTTTTATGCATTTCCTTTTGAAAGGAAAAAAATACCAAAATTTACTCTGTAATTTTGGATTCAGAATTCTTAGAGATCCAGATGAATCTCCTGTCCAAGAGGAAATGCCTCTAATGAAATTGTACCAATTTCCAGATTAACTTCAACAACAGTTCCCAGAAGGTTAGTGCTCAAAGTTCAATGACATGTATCAAATTTTTAAACAGTAATGCATTTTTACCTTATTCCAACCAAGAGACTTCACAGGAATGTGCATTTTCCAAGGGATTGTCCCATTTTTTGTCTTTTAAATGAGGAGAGAAAGAAAGGATCATTATTTATAGATTTGATTTTCAAAACCACTGAGACTCAAATGCCGACCATCTCACCTTTTAAATGTACCTAACAGCATAAGACATTATGTACAAGCTATATACTACACTCTTAGAAAATACAAGGAGCAAATTTTCAGAGAAAGCATGCATTTGAAATGTCAACAGACCCACTATAGTCATTAAAGGCCATTGAACGTAAAGCTGAGGTTCCCTTAAAAGAACATCTTGTTTTCCGTTTGTTCATTCTCTTATTTATTTATTTATTTATTTATTTATTTATTTATTTATTTATTCTCACTCTTGCCATTTTATCTGCTGCTGATGGTTCATCTCTTAATTTAAAAAAAAGTAATTGAAACACAATTGATAAACCACTAGCTTTGGGTTTCCCTCCCCTGCCTTTTTATTGAATCTATTGGAGTAACATTGGTTGATAAAGTTATATAGGTTTCAGGTGTACAATTCTATAATATATCATCTGTATGTTGTATTGTGTGTTCACCACCCCAAGTCAAGTCTCTTTCATCACCATTATCTCCCCTTTACCCTCCTCTACTTCCCTCATCCTCCTTTTATTCTCCTGTTTATTCTTTAATAAAGTATTTACTAAGCATCTACTGCAAAATCACTATTTGATGTTCTATAAGCACACAAAAAATAAGCAACATGGTCCCTGCACTGAAGGAGCTCACACAGTCTAAAACATGGGCTAAAACAAGCAAAAATGTTTATAGCTATAACATAGAGACCTCTTCCTAGTTGCTAAAGCTACTTAGCTTTTGGACACTTATTGAAGTAAAAGGTGTCAATTCTTTTGCTGTACACAACATTGGAATAGGTAGGGCTACTTCTTATTGCATGATTCTTCTTTGCATGAAAGTTTTCTTTTCCTTAAAGGCACCATTTACAAAAAAGAGTTGAGAGAAAAGGTATATTTTGGTGGTGATGGGAGTCACGTGCTTGGGTGACCGAGACAGTGGAAATGCAGTAGACAGTGGATGTGGGCCTCCAAATGAGGGCCCCACAAATAGCAAAGGACAAAAAATGTAGCTCTGATGGCTGTGCAAATTATGGTAGTAAATAAAGTCGGGAGGCCAGATGAGCCCTCAGATGGCGAGAATATAAACTAAAAGTGCCGGGGCCGATCCTGGAGCTTTGGGAAATACCATGTCTTGCATAAAGGTTGCAGCCATGGAGAAGCCCTGATTGTGTTGAAATCACATGCAGAGCCCTGAAGTCATTAACATGAGGCTAACTAACTGCACTTGTGCCTGGAACAGACAAAGCATGGTACAAAGCCCATTATGCACCACTGACTCCAGGCTGGGTGTTTATCAGAAGACTAGACATGAATTCCAAATTATTTAATTTGACCTTTTGTGTTTAAAAGCCCTGTGTCAAAGGTTGACTATTCATTTTCATTCAGTGTAAAGCAAAGCCCCCACTATAAGGTCCTATCCTTCTATTTTTCACTCCTAAGTAACTCTGTCCTCCTGTTTCTCCAGGGAATCACCAGGTAAATTGACAAAGCACAATAACCCAAACTGCCTGAGTCAAGTTTTGGTTTCTGTTCTTTCTTCAATTATAAGTAGCTGTCTCAGGGGGGCCTGGGGCTCAGAAGACAGATAGAATTTATCTAACTGCTGCCAGAATGTAATTAAAATGAGTCCAAGAAGAAAATAGCCTTCCCAAATATTCCCAGTATGGGACAAGGGGTGAGTGGAAGGGTGCTCGCTAGAGCGGCCATGAGGGGTAAAGGCTTGTGAGGACGTTTCTGCTAACAGCCTATCAGGGACTTTATAAAAGTAGCTAATATTACTGACTATATCTTCTGTCCTTTCTTGAAAAGTAAGTTTCTCCCAAATTGACTTTATCTGATATATATTTAGCTCAAATTGTGCAGGATTTTGCAATTTGCAGACAGATTGGTATTAAGGCATAGTTGTGGCAAAATTCTTTGTAGACAGACTTAGTAAATGACATCTATGAAGACTTCCCAGCTGCTTTGTGACTGAGCCAGGGCTTCAGTTCAGGCTGATACCTTTTCCAATGCTCTGCCACTTGACCCAGAAACTAGAAGCCTTTGACATAGCACAGTCAAATTGTTGGTAGGAGAGTGGCTGAGAGGTCATTTATTGTTTACCTAAGCTATTGTGGTTCAGGGAGAGAGGGTAAAAATTAGCAAACTAGGAAGAGAAGCAAAAGGGAGGAGTCATGCCTAAATGGGTGAACAGTCACTAAGGAGGGACCTAGGAGAGTGTGGTGTTAAATCCTGAACATTTGTGCTTTCCACCGTGTTACAGAATTTGTATAGTCCTGCAGCAGGAAGCCAGGTGATAGACTCCTCCTCTTAGTTCACAGAGGAATTTATTAAGCCAGAGCTGCTAGGAAAGGAAGAGTTGAAAATAATATTTTCCCACCTCATTCTGTCTCACATTGGAGGCCACCCAAATGGGGAGGAGGAAAGGGAAAGGATGTCTTGATGGCTTACAAGAAAAAAAAAAAGAGATCAGACTGTCCAACAAAATCAAACCTGCCTTCTAGACTGAGGATTGCCCAGACAAGATAATATGGGACTCAGAAAAGGTTAATTCCCCTCATCCACCCACAAAGTGTAGGGAATGAGAATGTGTTTTGGAGCCCTTCTGAAAGTTTGCTCCTAGACTTGTGTGATTGGGGCACATATATTCCTACAGACCAAGAGGGCTGCCCATGGATGCCCTGGCCACACATTCCTTCCATGATGCACAGGATGACCTGGCACTAGGAGAACCTAATGAGAAGAGTGGGAAAGTAGAGGGAAGGCAATTGGGATCAGCAGGGATTTTAATTTAGAGTAATTCTGATTTAGGGGAAAATTTATATTTATAAATATTGTGTCTTTTTTTTTTTCTTCCATGAAGCATGAAGCAATTACTTGCCCGAAAGGTGAGGTTTTTCTTTGGGGCGGGGGGGTGGGGGGTTGTTTGTTTGTTTTTTAATTAGGTAATACCAGCAAGGCAGAGACAGACTCCCACATGCGCTCCAACCAGGATCCACCCAGCAAGCCCACTAGGGGGCAATGCTCTGCCCATCTGGGACCCTTGCTTCGTTGCAACCAGAGCCATTTTTTAGCGCCTTAGGGAGAGGCCATGGAGGCATCTCCAGCACCCAGGGACAGTTCATGCCAATGGAGCCATGGCTGCAGGAGGGGAAGAGAGAGAAAAGTGAGAGGGGGAGGAGTGGAGAAGCAGATGGATGCTTCTCCTGTGTGCCCTCTCTAGAAATTAAATTTGAGACATCCACATGCCAGGCCGACACTCTACCACTGAGCCAAGAGTCTAGGGTCTCTTCTGTTTTTAAGAAGAGACACTTCCCAATTGAAGTTGATTTTTAGAGGGAAATGTTTGTACTTATATATGATCCATATTTTTGACTGCTGATTGCAAGTTTAAAAAATAGTGATTGATTGTTAATATATTTGGAACTGGTCCACAAGAGAAACTATTAAAATTAACTTTGAAATAAAGAAAAAGAAACAGTGGAGGAACATGCAGAAAGTAAAGTAAGCTTGCTAACTGTCTTATAAATATTAACTGATAGTACAGTATTTGCTAGGGTAGAAAGATAGAGGGAATCAGACATCACTAGTATATTTCAATACTGTTTATAATAATAAATGAATAATATCTAATAAAGAGGATATTAAAGGTTTTATATAAAGACAGGCATTAAAAATAATGAGTAAAACAAAAAAAAATATGAACCTTCTCAAATAGCAAGAGAAATATCAAAAAGAGAGTGCAGAAAAAGACAGACCATATCGTATAATACACCCACACAATAAACACACATAATGCAAACCAAGAAGCATTGTTTTGAAAGTACACTTAAATATTGAACACTTAAATCCAGGGGCCCATACAATGTCAAGAATCTCTTTTTTTTCATCACTTGGTCCAGCTTTCTACAGTGTGTCCGTAAAGTCATGGTGCACTTTTGACCTGTTACCATGCAAAAGTGCACCATGACCTGACAGACACACTGTATTTTGATTTGATTCTCAGGCACGTACTTTCCAAGAGGTGACAAAGATGACCACAAAACCTTGGCTTGCATTGAACTGATGACAGTTAGGGATTGAGACTCTGCCCTCTAATACCTGTGTCAGTCTCCACAAAGAACTCTGATAGATCATTTACTTATGTACCCACCTCAGTTCAATCCCTGGACAGGAGGTACTCCCGTTGTTCAACCTGGGGAGTTGAATCTCAAAAATAAGGAGGTAAATCCACATGATTGAAGGCCTCACTAGCATCATATAAACTGGAAGAGAAAGCTCTTAAAAACAAAACAAGTCATAAGAGAGAAAAAGTTGGGCAAACAAAAATAAGAGGTTTCTGCCTCATTTATAATGAATGCAGTGTGGTGACTATTATAATAAACAGGAGGCAAGGGTAGAGCATAGAAAAGAGTGATCATGGATATTTTAGAGAGGTCTAAGGAAAACTTTAACATAGAAGATCATGAAGAGGATTTTGAAGGATAAATATATGTTCTCTAGTTACAGCAATGGTAGGACATTATCAGTGGCAGAAACAGCATGTTTCAGTTCACCAACAATGAAGAGAATGATATGCAGCCTTGCTGGAGAGAGAGGAGAGGTTGGGGAACTAGTAAAATGTGAGGATAGAAATGTATGTGGGATTAGACCACAAAAATCTTATAAGTTATTCTGCTAGTCTTTTCTCTCTTGGCTTTCAGTTATCTCTCCACCCTTCCTCTGCTCTGCAGGGAACTACAGAGTAAGATCTCTTGCCTTCTGGATTTTAGAGAAGTTTAAACAGTGGAAGGCATAGGTGGGAAATGAGAGGTTTGCACAATGGCTAAATTTTTGAAAACTAATTAAAATGTTGATCCTTGGGCATTCTCTATGATAAGGTTTCCTTAATGGGCTCTGGTCCTTCTAGCTTTAGAATATCTCAGGGAAGACAGGTTTCTCTTCCACACCTAAGAACTCAGCCATGCCTGTTCCAGTTATCTATGTAACAAACTAATCCAAAATCTACTTTATCATTTCTCATGATTTTGTGGATTATAGATTCAATATTCAAGCAGACCTTAGCTGGACACTCCTACTTTCATTTCATTTATGGAGGTCACTGGTGGCATTTGGCTAAAATTCATAAGCTGGGTCTGGTCAATCCAAGATGACTACATTCACATGCTAGCACCTTGGAGGAGATGACTACACAACTGGGTTTCTAGCTCATTCTCATTGTAGTTTCTGTATAGTCATCTTACATGGTGGCTTAGGATGCCAGATGTACATGGTAGAAGCTACATGTACATGTATGATCTATGCACAAAGCACATGCCTGTTCTACTCCATCGGTAAAAGCTTTCACAATCCCACCCACTTCAAGGGGAGTTGACATAAACTTTCAATTCTTGAAAAAAGAAGTGTCAAAGAACTTGAGGCCAGATTTTAAAACCACCACATTCTCTTTAGACACAAATCTTCTATCTAAGTCTAGTCCTAAAAATAGCTTAAACACTTATGCCAAACTTACCATTTAAGGGGTACTGTGAGTTTGGCAAAATCTAGTTAGATAATGTTACACAGTTTTCTTTGCTCCTTATGATTCTCTGATCTTTTAAAAGGCTAATATGCACTGGGAACTTCCAAGAGTAGATGATAGTATATGTCATTTTGTGAAGTATTTTGGCATTGGTATGTTCTAGGACTAGTCTTTATAAAACATCTTGAAAAGGCTATTGTAGACAATAATTGAAAACAAAGAGAAAAGAAACAGACATCATCTCTTACATTCTAGAATTTTTATGGGGACAGAAGCAAGAATAAAATGTGAAAGAATAAAGCAGACATGGTTTTCTCAGATGACCTAAGTAAATAGGAGGCACTTAAAGCTGAGTGGGCAACAGGAGTGTTACCATGGGTTAAAGAAGCGAGCTCATGGACGTCCCAGATAATATGGATGTAAAATAAGTATCTTCTTCAAGAAATATTAGTCATAAACTACCCAGAATCTTTTATAGGTTTTTTATTCTTTCTGAGCATCTTAATTAAAATTTAAAATGACTGACAAACTCAGATTCCTTGGGAGTTGAAGAACACCCACAGCAGTATATGGAATGAGCAATGGCTTACAATCCTTGCTGAGGGCAAAGGAACTGCAGGAAACAGTAAGATGCTAATTATTTATTATAGGGTTATGGAAGAGGCCAAAATACAGGTCTTCTTTCATTTTGGGGATTTGGGTTTGCAAGTTACAAGACAAAGGAGAAATAACTTTGAAATTACAGGAAATTAGACAGGAAATTTTGGTTTGGGTCAAAAGCCATGATGTCCTTTGGTGAACTCCATTTGATGAACTTCAACAATAACTGAAGGGGGCAGGGGAGTCTATTAAGCTGTTTCAAGACCTGGATATAGCACAAGGAAAGATATATGGCTTCATATTACCTTCAGCATATTGAGGTGCCATTCACAAACAAGAAGATCTATGGTATTCATTATTCACAACTTACTTCCATACAGATTGGGCACAGTACCCCTAAAAGATCTTACCATCTAGTCAAAACTCAAAACACAAAGATCTAAGGGTCTGGTTTTGATTTGGCAACTGGATGAGGCTGCAGGAAGCTGTCCTGACACAGAAAGGACGTCTCAGGTCTTATGGTGTCTTGATGAGGACAGGCGTGGAGGATGAGGAAAGAGCTGGGCCAGGTGAGGTTGGCAGACAGCATGGTGAGAGGCGCAGACTGTCAGTCCCTATCTCTCTTGATCCTCCTGAAGTAGACACTTCTGTATTGCTGCTCCTATTCAAATGACGAGGTAAAGGGAAGCAGAAATGCTGGGACAAGAGACCCATTAGCACTTGCAAAGCCTTTGTTTCACATATTTCTCTTTGCTAAAGAAAGTGACCTCTATGAACCCTCTTCACCATTTGTCCACTTCTCCACCTCTTCCTAATCAGGTTCTAAGGGATCACAGGCAAGCACTTCCCAAATGGGGGACAGTGCCTCCTCCGGACTTTGGCAGGAAGGCCGTAGAAGGTGTGCAGGCAAGGAGCTGGCTTGCACAGTGAGAAAGTTCATCCTTTTATATACTCTTTAACCTGATTATATCTAGGGGTTGCTAGCACTTCTGATTTGCACATTCCACAGGATCTTATTAACATTGTTTTGTATACATTGTATTTCCTTTTATAGTTACTTTCTTTATATTGTAAATAACTCTGATTTTTTTAAATTTAGAGTAATGATATAATGTTTTCTTATAAAATAAATTTAAGTTTGAAAAAGAGAATTAATTTAAAAATAAAATGCTTAGTGAAGTTCAGGTGGCATGCTCATACAGCCATGCATTGCTTAACTTCAGGGATATGTTTTGAGAAATACACTGTTAGGCAATTTGCTGTGCAAACCTCACATTGCACACATGCAGACCTAACAGGTATAACCTACTACACAAATAGGTGATATAGTCTAGCCCAGCAATTTCCAAACAAGGTGCAGTGGCAGGCTCACAGGTGTGCTGCAAGAATATTTAAAACATGCAATACCTAACTGTTTAGTCAGGGTACTGACCTATTTTTGATTATCAGATGAAACAAAATGACAACAGCCAACACAACAATTGCCATCCAGTGTGCATGAATCAAAATTATGCTTTTTTTGTGGGTGTGTCAAATCAGCTAAAATATATTCTTCGTGTGCCGTAGAAATTTAGCAATTAGTTAATGTGTGCTGTGGAGTGAGAAAGGTTGAAAATCACTGGTCTAGCCTATTGTACCTGGGCTACTACCTGTACAGCATGTGACTATACTGAATACTATAGTCAACTCTGACACAATGACAAGTATTTGCATATCTAAACATATTTAAACACAGAAAAAGTACAGTAAAAATCTGGTATGAAAGGTTTAGAAAATGGTACACCTGTGTCAGGCACTTACCATGCTGGAGCCTGCAGGACAGGATGTTGCTCTGGGCAAGTCAGGGAGTGAGTGGGGAGTAAATGTGAAGGCCGGGGATATTATTGTACACGACTGTAAGCTTGACACAAAATCCCTCAAACACTCCACCTATTGTCCTTCAACAGCATTAAGAATAGAACATTGAAGTTATCAATGCTGCTCTGTGAACATGCACATGGGCTGGACTGATTGGAAATAGTGAGAAGGAACTAGTTAGGGAAGGTGTAGATAAACACAATAGTAACAGTTGAGAGAGAGTGAAAGGGGGCCTGAAGATCAGTAAGAATAAGAAATCAAGACAGAGAGATAAGGGAGCACAGAGGATTGGCATGGCCACATGATTTTGGCTATCACATGGTGGAGCAGGTGTTAGACAAAGGAATTTTGTGGGGTACGTAAAAACAAAAAGAGGATGTTTAATGTAGAAAGTGTAGAGCTGAAGGCTCAGTACTGTTGTTATTACAACCTGAAACTATTTCCAGAGTACAGGGACAGGCTGGCTTCACACTATCACAGAAGGCAGCAGTACTTAATATTTGTTAAGTTAGCCCCTGTGCACTTGTGACCTTGTCCAGGACCTTAGGTCTTCAATAAAGAATCTATAGCAGTGTACTCTGAAGACTATCAGGCTAGATCAGGAAGGGCTGTAGTGCCCTCTGACTACGTAGCATGGAGAGACCTGGCTCCCCTGTGTTAAAACAGGTCAGTGGCTGACTGGAATGTAATCTGTGTATTCACAACTGAGGTGCTGTTGAGTAAGAGAATCTACTGCCAAGTCTGACAAGTACTGCTTCCATCAGAGAAAAAGAATTTCTCCTAAATCACATATCTTTCCATTTCTTACAGGAAACTCTACTCCATTATACTCATACAGGGCCACCACTGGATATGCAGCCCATTGTTTACTGAAACACCACTTAGAGGTGCATGGCTGTAACAAAAATCAAGAATACAGAAAGCAAGAAATTGAAATTCTAAAGTGGTGTGACCTCAAAGTTAATGTATAAGGCAACCAGAGCCCTCATGATCACCTAAATATATTTTTATTTTGCCATTCACACATTTGTTTGTTTTTTCTTTTTGCTTGTTTATTTGTTTTAATATAGACAGGTTAAATACTATGCTACATGGAGTGTTAGATCTCGAGCCTCCTGCCCCCCTGTCTGAGATCTTTGGTTGCTCAGAGACCTATCTACCACTCCTTGCGTAGGAAATAAAGGACTGAAAAGAAAGTGGCTGTATTTCTATGTAAAATGGCAAATGCATGTGAGAATGCCCTCAGCTGCAAGTAACAGAATAGCCTACCAAAGAAGCCTAAACAATATGGGCTTATTGTTTTACCACCTAACAAAGCTTGAAGCAAGGTTTCTGATACAGAGAGAGGCAACTACGACTCAAATCAGCTAATGATTCTTAGAAACACTCTGAGTAGGATCTTAGAGTGAGAGATCATCTATGGCATCCTAGGCTTTAAAGTCAAATAAAGTAGAAGTAAACATGTATTTCTCCTTCATGTCCCAGTGATATCATCCACTGAGGCTCAAGGCAAGGGAGTAATAGCCAGCATTGACAGGATTTGGGGTGCTTCAAGGAATTGGAGTGCATAGCTGATATTGAGAGAATCTGCCAGCTGGCAGTCCAAGAATGTGACTTGGACAGCAGGCAGTGGGGCAGGAGGTAACACAGAACACAGAAGCAGGGACAGGGCCAGCTGACAGTGTAGAACTTGAGGCATGCATTCAGGTAATCAAAATAGACACATGACCAGAAAATCAAGGCCCAAGTTCCTGGGACAAAGGCATATAAGCAGGTTGGATCTCAAAACCTAGACCAGACCTATAAAGTGCCTGTCTGTCTGTCTGACTAGCCTCATTTTGAACTTTTTATTGAAGTATAACATGCACAAATTAAAGGTCATAAATTGTACATGTACAGCTTAATGAATTTTCCCAAACTGAACACACCCATGTAGCCAACATCGAGATCAGGGAACAGAATATTGTCAGCACTGTAGCAGCCCCACACAACAGCCTTCCAGTGATGAACCCTCCAAAGCTTTGTACCTTCTGTAAACACAGTCAGACAGGGTACTTGCTTGTGTCTGATTTCTCTAACCGAATCTTCCATTTGTAAGACTCCACCATAATTGTTGTGTATGGTTGCAATTCATTTATTCTCATAGCTGAATAATTTTCCAGTGCAAATGTACTATAACTCATTCATTAATTCTTCTGTTGGTAACCATTTGGGTAACTTTCAGATTGGGGATATTACCAATGCTGCTGTTAGAAACATTTATTGATAGGTCTATAGTTTTGAGGTATAAATGTATGTCTTCTTGTGAAGTCTACACCTAGGAGGAGAATGAATGGCTAGTTCATATGATCCAGTTTCATCTACATTATTCTCACCCTTACTAATGCTGTTTCCCTCTTTTGTGTCTTCCCACACAGGACATTTTCCTTCCCTGGTACACTTTCCCCTACCCCCACTTGTCACTGAGATCAATTATGAAATGTCATTCCTTGGATAATCCTTTATGACCTCCTGCTCTCCCCACTGGGCTTCCATTGTGCTACAACTAGCACAGCCCCTGTGTAGTACTCACCTCATGCCAGCTTCTTGTGGACTCTAAGCTCTATGGAAAGAATGCATGGAAGTTCTGTTGGGGCCCTAGGACCTATCATGGTAGGTGGCATAATAGTGGGTACTGAATAATTATTGACTGGGTTAGTGAGTGGTGCCCAAGGCCAGAACACATTTAACCAACCAAGGCTGCATCTGATGGGACAGCACCCTGCTGATTGATGCCAAACTTCATGTAGATTAGTTAGTTCCTCAAATTCCACTGACAATGAACAGGTTTATTTCCAGAGCCTAAGAAGAGCTGTGTCAGCAAGCAGGAGTCAAGCAGGTTTTTCAGAAGGACTGTGAAGGGAGGAGCACCCTGGGCCTGGGATAGTGGAGTTACAAATAGCCTTGTACACCGAGGTGAGCTTGGTTTTCTCTAAGGAAGGTGGTCTTCCACCCTCTTCCTCCAACTTCTTTTTCTAGGACATTTCCCTTTCTTCTTCATAATCTTTCTCTGGACTGTGATAGTCAGAGAACCCAACACACCTGCAAGTATTAGCAGTCCTGATCTCCCGGATCATGGACAGCTTCCATTTTTTCCTGGCGTGAAGACACTAATCCATAAAGACATATTATTAACGTCTGGCAGCTCTTTCATGTGTGCAAGAACCAAAATGCAACTTCAGAAATGCCTTTTCAGTATTATAACCTAACTATATTTTTAATACATGTTAGTGATTGGTATAAACAGCAACCATAGTAAAATCACAGTATAGAAATGTTAAATAAAATGTTTTTATTAGCATGTTATATGTCCTGAGATATTCATAGCAATCAGTTTTTGATCATGAGACATGCCCAAAGCACAAGGCCACTGACAGCACCAGAATGCTCCAGAAAAGAAGAAGTGAAGGGTAGTAACTATTTGTCTGACACACTCTTCTTGCTAACCCCAAAGCCTCAACATGTGGGCAGAACAAGGTGCTGGGTGGGGTCTAAGTGTTTAAGGAGCAAGAATGCTGGGGGGCATGAAGCATCCTTGTCATCTCTTTCCAACAGTGGTTTCCTTACCGTGGAAGAATAACTGCTCTAGACACTGTAACTGTGAAGAAAGAATTGGCGTCATGAAGGATGATGAAACCACAGTCAGAATAAGTCAGTGGTAAGTAATGCTTCTCTATTTTTGTAAGAAAATATAGGTATTAGGCTAAGAAATTAAATAATGCATGTATTTAGAATCCATTATATATGTACAATATTTATTTAAGTGCTAGAAGTTTATTTTTAAGTTAAACATCAATTCACCAAAGAAAATGGAGAAGATAAAGAAGAATTTTAACTTTGAAGAATAAAGAAAGATTCAGGACAGACTGACAAGGATGTGGTTTTGTGTTTCCAGCTCAGGAAATCAGTGTTGATGGATTTATTGGTTCTTATGAAAAGTAGAATACAGGAGACAAACTTTTTCTTCTTTTCCATCTTTAAGAGTATATATCCACCTCCCAGTGAACCTGATAACCATAATTTGACTATCTACTGGCTCCTAACCTTCCACTTAAACTAAACAAGTAAAAAGATGATCATGTATAAGCCATTTTACTGTAACTCAGTGTGTGTGTGTGTGTGTGTGTGTGTGTGTGTGTGTGTGTGTGTGTGTGTATGACAGAGACAGAGAGAGGTACAGATAAGACAGAGAGGAAGGGAGAGAGAAAAGAAGCATCAATTTGTTGTGGCACCTTGGTTGTTCATTAATTGCTTTCTAATATGTGCCTTGATTGGGGGCTCCAAAAGAGAAAATAACCCTTTGCTCAATCCAGCAACCTTAGGCTTCAAGCCAGCAACCTTTCGGCTCAAGCCAAAGGGGGTCATGTCTTTGATCCCACACTCAAGCCAGCAACCCTGTACTTGAGCTGGTGAACTCACACTCAAACTGACGACCTTGAAATTTCGAACTGGATCCTCTGCATCCTAGTTTGATGCACTATCCACTGTGCCACCACCTATGACTTTTCTGAGTCACATGTATGGTTTTTAAGTCAGGTATTGTGACTTTTTCTGAGTCACATGTATGGTTTTTAAGTTCATGTACAAGGTTCTCTTGTTTCCACATGTCCCTCATAAGTTCAGCAAAAAATTTTTAAAAAGGTGAAGAAATTAAGCAAAACCAAAAACAAACAAAAACTTCATAGACATAGACAACAGTATGGTGATTACAAAAGGGAAAGGATGGCCCTGGCAGGTGGACTCAGTGGTTGAGCATTAGCCTAGTGTGTGGATGTCCCAGGTTTGATTTCTGATCAGGGCACAGAGGAGAAGTGACCATCTGCTTCTCCACCCCTCCTCCTCCTCCTCCTCCTCCTTCCTCTTCTTCTTCTTCTTCTTCTTCTTCTTCTTCTTCTTCTTCTTCTTCTCTCTTTCTCTCTCTCTCTCTCTCTCTTCCTTTCCCACAGTCATGGCTCTATTGGTTCAAGTGCATTGGCCCTGGACTCTGAGGATGGCTCCATGGAGCCTCTACATCAGGCACTAAAAATAACTTGGTTGCGAGCATGGCCACAAATGGGTAGAACATCGGTCCCAGATAGGGTTTGCTGGTGGATCCCAGTCAGGGCACATGTAGGAGTATGTCTCTCTATCTCTCCTCATTTAAGAAGAAAAAGGGACAAATTAATCAACATTGGAAAGTATACAACAATAAATGAGTAATTGAACAAGTAACTGAATGGTTGAAGGAGTGAATGAAGAATGATATATGCCATTTGAAGCAAGAGGAGCTCAAGGATCCAAATCTTACATAAAGAATGTGATTTTGCTATGAATAGTCTCTTTCCAAATTCCTTTTTGTTTGTTAACTTGTTTGTAAAATCAAGTTGTGGGTCCTTTCTGGCTGGAAATGTGGTAGTAGGGGAAGTGCACAGGTACATACCTAAAACTATACCTCAGAAGAGGATAGCCAGGCCTAGAATAATGTCTAATATGCTTTCTGTAACCCTGGCCAGGTAGCTCAGTTGGTTAGAGCATTGTCCCACTATGCCAAGGTTGTGGGTTTGACCCCCGGTTAGGGAACATACAAGAATCAACCAATGAATGCATAAATAAGTGGAACAACAAACTGATGTCTCTCTCTTGACCTTCTAAACACACTCTCTCCCTCTAAATCAATAAAAATAAATGAATAAGTATAAAAACAAAATGCCTTATGTCTTCCACAGGACCAGGCTAGGATGCATTAAAGTATTAAAATATAAAAACAATAAAACATTTTCAACCTGAATGGAAGTAGAAACACAATTTACTGGGTTCCAGAGCTAAGCTAGTATGAATCAATAGTTCCTTATTCGTCGTTCCTAAAACCTGAAAAACTCTAAAAATCAAGTTTTACTATATGAATGGAAGTAGAAACACAATTTACTGGGTTCCAGAGCTAAGCTAGTATGAATCAATAGTTCCTTATTCATTGTTCCCAAAACCTGAAAAACTCTAAAAATCAAATTTTACTATATAAAGCTCATTTGGTGACATGAGACTATCTTTAGTCATACTGACCCCACTTAGTGGAAAATAGTCAAATGTTTTGCTGCAGAAATGTAATATGCTTGAGTGTGGGTGCTGAAGATCTTGTTGCTCAGGGATTATTTATTATAAAATACATGGACAGTATTATTTTTATAAAAATTTAATGTTGATTTCTGAAAAACACCAAAAATTTCAGACCATGGACTAAGTATGCTTTTGCCCTATATCCAGAAATCAAAAATCAAAGTCTAGTGGATGCCTGGAGTGAAGCGGTTCTAAACAGAACAGATGGAAACCCAGGGCCCTCTCCAGAGGTTGATGCCAGGAGAGAGAGCAGGACACAGGAGCCCCAGACCAGAGTGCTTCCCTCCTGAGGATGGATATGGGCACATGCAAACATTTCCCCAGGACACTGACAGAAATGGTTTTCCATACACTGGTTTCCAGGTGACCATCATGGCCAAGATGCACATGGCTGCACACCTTCCTCACCACGACTGTACTTACTCACCTTCAAATGTTGGCTTATTATTAATCATGCTGAGAATATGATGCATGTGCACTGTGTCTTAGGTGTCTATGCCCTTTGTGCCCAGTGCATGGCTTGGCATAGAATAAACTCAATAAATCTTTTTTTTTCTTATTTTTTAAATTTCTTTTTATTTATTCATTTTAGAGAGGAGACACAGAGTGAGAGAGAGAAAGAGAGAAAGGGGGGAGGAGCTGGAAGCATCAACTCCCATATGTGCCTTGACCAGACCAGTGCAGGGTTTTGAACTGGCGACCTCAGTGTTCCCAGGTCGACGCTTTATCCACTGCGCCACCACAGGTCAGGCTCAATAAACCTTTAATGAACGTGTACAGTAAGTTTCTCTTCATAATGTGTTTTTATATTCATTATCTTATTCAATCTCCAAAATGACCCTGTGAGTCAAGCAAGTGAAATGAGTCCTGGGGGACTTAAGGTCCTTACCCAAGAGCATAGCAAGCAAACAGTTCTACTGGGACTTGCATAAGAGTTGTCTGGTTACAAAGGCTTATCCTATTTGGCATCATGTGCTTACAGAGACCAATCTCTCGGAATCAAAGGTGGTCTGGTAAAAGTTCTTGGCCAGGGGAAAAGCCTGGGAATAAGAGAAGAAGCCGATAAACTATTAGCAGGGTTCTCATGAACTTTAACTAGGGTCATCAAGAGATAAGGCCCTTACCTGTGTCTGGGCTCTTGGGAGGTTAATCTGGTGAGAAGTCCAGGCCTTCCAGGGGGAGAAAGAGGTGCCATGAATTCATAGATGGAGGCCACAGAGAAGACAAACCCTGTTCCAGGGCACCCCAGATCCCAGATGACTGCACCTCTCAGCTGCCTGTGTGTAGACCTGGCCTTGATACCAGTGAAGGGTTAAAAACTTATGAAGTTTAATGGAGAAAGCAGGGACTACTTGACAGGGAGACAGGTGAGACTGTGGGACTATCACCAGCTTTAAGTAATGAGCAGCTAGCTCAGCTTTCTGCAAGAACCCCATAAACACCTTGTGCAGATAAACCTGCCCATGAGGACACCTCCTTCCTCTGTGATAACAAGTCTATGAAGGAAGTACTGATTCTGTATGAAGTCATCCCCACTAACTTCCAAGGAAAGGATGATTCAGTCTGGGTCCCCATCCTTCTCCACAAACTCTGCCTGACTTCCGGAGAAGAGGTGCTGGTTCAAAGGGAGTAAAACGGCACTGTGGTGGGCAGGGTGGGCCTGTGCCCGTGGATCTTGCACATTCATCAGAACTAAGCAAGGTCCCAGAAGCCGCCCTCCCCTGACATCTGCACCGGGGAAGAGAACAGGCATTCCACACTCAGTATGTCTGCTTATCAGTGACAAACTCCTTTCTATCTCCAACCACTCTAAAATGAACTGTGGGAACTCCAGGCCAGGCCTCTATTTCCTTGGTGGTTGCACCTGAGAAACTAGATGAGGCCTTGGCCTCAGTCGTCCCTTTATTCCTAGCCAGGCCCAGCCATCCATCAGGAGACACTTCATGGGATGCGCTTATTTCTCCCCCACTTCATGATTTATTCTCCTGTCTTTTTATCCTGAACTCTGGGTCATGCTTGCCTCCTGGTGCCGTGCTTGTCACAGGGCATGTACTCCTGGCTGGTGAGTCTTGGGAGTTAGTGAGTGTCAAAATCACCTACTCCCCTGGGAAGTTGATTAAAAGCACAGTCCTTTTCTATTGGGTCTATTCTAGACTCACTAAATTAGGACATTGGGACCTGCATTTTGACAAACCCCCAATGAATTCTGATGGAGATGCACAGAACATTCTTTGGGGAACATCTGTGTAGACTTTTAGGAATCAGGCCTAAGTTCAAACACTATGCCCATTGGGTGACCTTGAGGGAATTAATTATTGTAAGTCCAAAGCTTCTTGTGTGAAAAGAGGTTAATTATATTTACATGGCGGGATTGTGTAGTTAAAGAGAATACTTGTATGATGTGGCCAGCAGAGAGTTCGGAATACACAGCAACTATACCAACTCTGGATTGTGGGACAGTTTGTCCAGCCCAGTGACCTTCCTCGGTCTCTTCTCTTTGCAGTGGATCCTAAGTGCTGAATTGTGCTTCCAGGTTTAAACTCAGTGAGCAGAGCTGTACATCTGTAGGAGGCAGAGTAATGCCTGCTCTTAAAAGTCCATGTCCTAATCCACAGAACTAAAGAAATGGAGGGCATAGATGGAATTAAAATCACTAATTTTCTGACCTTACAATGGGGAAATTATTCTGGATTTTCCAGATGTACCCAATGTAATCACTAGGGTCCTTAAAAATGGAAGAAGGAGACAAAAGAGGCCACAGAGTGATGCAATGGACTCCACCTGCTGTTGCCCGTCTTGACAATGGAGGAAGGTGGCCAGGAGCCAGGGAATGCAGGAGCTTCTAGAAGCCAGAAAAGACCAGAAAACCAATTCTCCCTAAAGCCTCCAGGAAAGAGTACAGCTCAGCTGACACCTGGATTTTAGCCCAGTGAGGCCCACGTCAAATTTCTGACCCACAGAATGGTAAGATAGTAAATCCTTGTTGTTCTAAACCACTAAGTTTGTGGCAATTTGTTGCAGCAGCCCCAGCTAGCTAATGTAATACCAAAAACTGGGCTGCCAAGTCCTGGAAATGTCACTCAGTCCCACAGTTAGGGGACTTTATGACTTTGTGGTGGTATGAGTATTTCTGCCAACTTTGGGACCCACACAACTTCAGTCAAAAACACTAATGGAGTCTCTAGAGGAATTTTTATCCCACCTGGTGAAAATAATATTAATAATCATAATGGCTAAGATGTATTGAGTGCTTCCTATGTGCTGAGTGCTTTATAACTCATCTAATTATCAAAGCCATCTATGCAACGTGTTCTATTATCAAAGTTTACATGGGGACCAGGCTGGGAGAGGTACTGTGCCCAAGGTCACAAAAATTAGAGCCTGAATTTGTGAAACCAGGTTTACTGTTGCCACAGCTCAAGCCTCTGACTGCATCATTAAATAGTGTCCTTCTGCCTTATGGTCAATGGAGGAGCTAGTGTGTCCTCACTAAATCTCAGATTGAGCCAAATGTTAAGCTAGAAAGCATGCCTCCCTCTGGTCAGGTTGCCCGCGACCTCCAAAGGTTTGTGATCAAGTCTGATGGGACAGTGCTTTGGAGCCATGCTCTTGCCATGGCTGGTGGCATTAGCAAGAGAGAAGAGTTTAGAAAACCAACCTTAGATTCTATAGCCAGGCATAAGAGAAGTCATGTCTATCCCAAGTGTTCTGGAAAAGGTGAGGGGCCATTAAGGTTGGGACCTACACTCTTCTTCCTTATCAGCCACTGACATAAACTGCATGACCTTGAGCAAGACACCTGCCCTCTTTCCATCTTACCTAAAAATGGGACCAATTGCCCCAACATTCCCCCATCCCATCTGGCATACTGTGGAAATCCAGTGAGCTCATGCTGGTGAGTGTGCTCTGGGAACAACTGTAGCACACCCTTACAGAAGCTAATGATGGCTATTATTAAATTTTTATAACTTGAGGTGAATGTGGTTCATTATTGCTATGATTAATAATTATTATACTAAACCACACCAGAGAAGAAAATGTTCCCTCACTGCCTTCTTCAGCAGAATCTGTTGTGTAAGCATTTCTTTGGGGGGGGGGGGGATTAACAAAGTAGTAATGTTCTGGCCGATCATTGTGAAGAATGTTCTTTTTTCATTTTTAAAGAGAGAAAATTTGAAAAGATGACACCTTGAACATTAGGTTAAAATCTGCTTCTGCACAAAAAAGAATTTCTTAAGTGAAAATGCCCTTTGCAAATGGCTTTTCATCAGGGACAGGGAAGCGAGGTTCCAGTGGCTGCCATGGTGACTCAAGCTGGAAAGGCAGCCCAGGCACACGCTGATCAAGGTAAAAGACACCCAGGGAGCACCCCACAGAAAGGGGGCTCATCACTGTCCAGAGGGCTTGGGGCTATTGACAACTGTCCCAGCATCACCAGGGGCCCCTGAGGTCTATTACAAAGAGACTCTAAGGATGTTCTTCTACACAGAGACAGAGATGCTCCCGACCAGGTACAGGCCAGGCTTCCCTGGAGACCCCTCCCCTCAGCTTTGCCACACCATTAATTCAGAACTGGGGGCATGGGCATCTGCTTCTCATAGGTAAATACCCGGAAGAGTTAACACATCAGCTCACAGTGGTCCTCAGAGCCCCAGGAAAAATTATGGGACCAGATTCATGTTCATTATTCCTTCCTTTATTCATTCCTTCTCTTCTTTTTTACCTCCTTCCTTTCCTTACCTTCCTTTTGTCAGCTACATTTGATGAAAACCTGTTATAATACCAGACACTACACATAGATGAGTCAAGTATCATTCTCACTTTCAAGAAATACTAAAACTAGCATGGAGACTGGCATTCAGACAGCCGATCATTTAGTGGCTTTGTTGTTGTCACAGTATTAGGGGCTGAGTGCAGTGCAAACAGAGGAGGCAGCAGCACTGAGCCAGCTAGGTTGGGTGGTGGTCTTCAACTACCTGTGGAGCAATGTGTGAAACCAGGAGTAGGCAACACACAAGCCCTGGTCAGACTCTTTGGATTTGAGTCTCAGGTTTGCTTACACACTCACTTGCTAGTGAGCTTGGGCCTCAGTGACCCATCAGCAACACGAGGCTTAGGCCCATGACGTAACACTATTGTGAAGGGCCTCATGCACTGCCTTGCACAGCATAGCAACACCAGATAGCACCCAGATGGTGACACCCTGAGTTAAGGCAGACCCCAAATAATGCAGACTTGCAAACCATGTGACTGTGAATTCACTCCCTGCAGTTTTACAGGTTTGCCCGAGTCATGTCACAAACCTTGCCATCAACAATCCCATTCTGGATTGGATTGGATTTGACTGGATTCTTCTCTCTCACTGTCACCACTAGAAATGACAGTAATAATAATAGAATAGCAGTGATACTGTTCCCAGGTCACATCTCCCTTAATTATTATGAACTGATATTTGCAGGCAGGTGTCTTCTACTTCTCTGAACCTGGACAAACACTTACAGTAAATACGAGACCTTGGATATTCAAGAACCTTCTAAACGTTCTTAACGAACATGTGAGTACTTTCCACCACGTTTTCCTTGGAAAGTGATTAGTGAGTCATTGATAGAGTTCACATTTAATTCAAAATTTAAGAGCTAGCGATGATTGTAAAAATGGTAATGCTAATTCTAATGTTGGTGAACGTGCAGAGAAATGAGAATGCTTGTGGGAGTAGGTTTGGTACAAACTCTCTAGAGAGCAATTTGGCAGTGCATGTCAAAAGCCTTACCAATGTTTTTGTCCTAAATTTAACAATTTAAATTTTTATTTAAATTTTATAAGTTACACTACTTGTAAAAATTTATTCTAATTATTGTGCATGAGCACACAGAGTTGTCTTCAAGTATGCTTCTTGCATGATTCTTTGTAATGGAAAAAGCTTGGAAACAACATAAATGTACAATATTAAAATATCATTAAATGCATTAAAATATAATAAAAATATAGGATGTATTTGTGACTATTAAAAGTTACCTTTTAGAGGAGTGTGTAATAACACAAAAGGTATTTATGTTATATTAGAAGGTGAAAGATAATGAAGTCCCCTTTTATCCACAGGGAATATGTTCCAAGACCCTCAATTGTTACCTGAGTTCAAGGACAGTTCCAAAACTTATTTATACATACTATATTAAGTTCTTTTTCTATAAATACATAACAATAATAGTTTAATTTGAAAAATTAAGCACAGTAAGAGATCAGCAACAATGATTAATAATAAAGTAGAATAATTCTAACAGTATGCTATAATAAAATTATGTAAATGTGCTCTCTCTCTCTCTCTCTCTGATAACCAATCTGATAATTGAGACAGCTACTAAGTGCCTAATAGTGGGACTGTGTACTATGTGAGTATGGGGGGGGAGCGGTGGGGGGAGTAGCACGAAATGTCATCACGCTAGTCAGAACAGAGCACAATTTAAAAGTTAGGAATTGTTTGTTTCTGAAATTTTCCATTTAATATTTTTGGATGCTGGTTAACCATGGGTAAAAAAGACATAGAAAGTAAAATCATGGATAATGGGTAGCTACTGTAGTTTCTGTGTTCTAATTTGATTTTATAAATTGGAAAAAAAATTAAAGGCACTAGACATACCTAATTTAAAATGTGAGCAACTGTTATCTCCAAATTGTGGTTTACCAATAATTTGTGTGTGTATATTCCTAAACATTCCAAATTTTCCACAATCAATGTTTTTGGAGAATTAAAAAAGAAAAACAGAAAGTTTAAAAGCTAAAGCTTAAAATTCAGGTTTGAATTCAAATAATTAGTTTGCTATGTGTTCTACGATGAACTAGTTAATCATTCTGAGCTTCATTTTTTACATCTATAAAAAGTAAATAATGCTTAGCCACAGGTTTGCAAGAAGTTACATTAGATCATACATATAAATAGCTGTGCCAACATTATGAACTCAATAAATTTATGTTCCTCTTGCTTTCTTCTTCATGAGTTCAGTAGCAAGGCAGATGGTAAATGCTTAGTGTACTCTAGCGTGGTCTGAAGATGTCTACTGGGTACACTGGCTTGGGGACCTCTTGGGAGGTGCAAGGTCAGCTATGCCTGTGTCCTGCCTGGGGCCATCTGGCACAAGCTACATAGTGATGTACAGAGGGCTGTTACTTATGGTGGGCTTGGAGGTACCCAGGAGAGGCCAAGCTGTGAACCAAGGCTGGCTGCCACTAATGCCAAGCCTGGAGCTACTTAGCAAGAGGTATGGGGTATGAAGAGGTCAGATGCTGCTTTTATGAGAGATTTTTAGTTAATCCTAAGCCTGAGCAAAGACAACCTGTGTCTACGAAGAAGCCACTGAAAATGGCTTGGGTGAGCCTGCAAGTTGAGGGGTAGGGGGTCTTGGGGAATCACTCAGACAAGACAAACAGCATGGAAATTCAGATACGGTGACCACCTGCTTGTTCTGTGGAGGAAGGTGTCTCAGAAAAGGAACAATGGCTTCTGCCAGCACTTTTGTCTGAGAAAAAAAATGCCCTCCCCTGGTTTTTGCCCTAATGTCCAATATTTCAGCTCTTCCCCATATGTCCTTAATTTCTTTCCAGCTGCTGCCCCATTGCTGGAGCTCAGAGATAGTGAGTTCAAGTAAGTCAGTGTGCGGGCCCTTTAAAAGGAGCTGCCTGGGACTCTAGCAGCCTTCTATCTGTCTCACTCAGGCACAGTCCTTTCTGGTTTTTACAGCCAGAAGTTATGGAAACTTCTCTTCCTGGCCCTGGACCTCTGGGCTGGGGAGCCTGGTGTGGAACTGAGACCACTCACTCCTCCAGCAGAACCTTGCAGCCAAAATATCCCTCCTGATTTTAAGCCACAGTTTACATGTGGTGTGTCGGACCACCATTTCACATCTCTACCCCTCCAACCAGTCTCAATGTGGCTTTTTCTTTAATTCTTTAATTATAGAACTTCCATTCAGCCAGGTTACAGGTGGCTCTGATAAATGGTTGCTTCATAGTTTAGTTGTAATTATGATGAGGTTCTGGGAGGATGCGAGTGCCATGTATACCTTTGCTGCCACCTCCATGAGTGACATACTCAAGGGGCTGACTCACTGAACACCAATGTCCTTCTGAAGCAAGTCCTGCTCCTCTGCTATAGTTACAGCCAGTCCTCAAAGCTGATCAGCCTGGATGTCAATCCCTCCCAGTGACACCAACAGCAAACACAGCTTAACTACAATAGGACAGTACACACAGCCCACACAGGGGCACACTTAGAGCATCCAGGTTAGGTGACTGGGCAGACTGTGTGACTGGGTCCTACAGGAAACCTACTACATAAGACCAGTTGACTAAGTTTGGGAGGCACAACAGCTCTACCTAATACATAGAAAGAAATGCAGGGAAGCAGCCAAAAAGCAGAGACAAAGAAACATGTCCCAAATGAAAAAAAAAACAAGAGAAATCTCCAGAGAAAAAACTAGACAAATTGGAGCAAACAATCTATTATATACAGAGTTCAAAGCAAATGTTATAAAGATACTCAAGAAACTTAGTAAAAACTTTAACAACAACAAAAAATAATAAACATAAAAAAGATATAGAAATTATAAAAAAGAACCAGTCGAGTGACGTCAGAGAAATGGCACCATGAGGAATGCTCCCAATATCTCCCCTTGAAATTTCAACAAATTCAACAACTAAAGACAGAAAAAATCTCAGGAGCACCTGAAATATATACACAACAGACAAAGGTATGATTGGGCAAAATGGTGGCTGAATATATAATCCACTCTGATGGAAATAAGATGGAAAACAGAGTTTTTTTGCTTTCCTCATTGATCTGAGGAAGGGACACTTTTGTCCAGAACCAAGCGAAGCTGAGAGTCTGGGGCAGAAAGAAGAAGTTGGATTAGGGTGGATGATCAAGCAGAGGAGAGAGCATGCCAGCTCAGCCTGAGATTGCGGAAGCGGGGCAAGCATGGGCAGCAGGTTCCGACAAAGGTTGCTGGTGCAAGATGCTCACAGGAGCTGGTACTGGTGACAGCAGCTTTGTGTGCTCCTGGGTCCACGATCATGGCAGTGCACATACGCTTATGGGCTGGAGGGCTTAACTTGAGATTATCAGCAATGGACATCTGCCTGGGCTGTAGCCAGCATCTTTGTGTATCCTAGTCTCCCTGACCAACAGCATGGGAAGTGTGCAAGGACCAAGATCCCTAGGCCTGGATCTGATCAGGAGGGTGCCTCCACCAGCCCACACAGGTTTCAAAGCACATTCCTGCATTCCGGTTCTGATTGAGATCAGAGGCACTGTGCGTCTAAGTGGGCGGGAGAGCAGCACTATGGAAGTCATGGAGCTGAGCGCACACGTGGCTTGCTACGGGCTACCAAACAGTGCACAAGGGAGAAGCACAAGGGAGATTAGATTCACGGATTGCTGAGGCATACTAGACATGCCTGGGGCCCTTAGAAAAGTGCCAGATCTACAGTCAGCACCCATCCCTACCTGCTCTCACTGTTGGCTCTGGTTGGCACAACCTTACCCAGAACTGTGCTTTGATCGGTACTGGAGGAAGGACTTGATTGCTCTTAGAGCCTCTTGCTCTGCAAGCAGTGGCTGGGGCAAATCTCACATCTAAGTCCCCAGACTGCTAGCCCAGGTGGGAGAGATGTGGGGAGAGGCACCTGGAAAACTGAGACTCCTATTTTCAGAGCCCCAAAGCCCTAACAAGCCCCACCTACCAATGAGACTGAGGCCAAGCCTATGTCATTGCCACAGCAACACAATAGCAAACCTCTGCTCAAGAGCCCCTCAGGGGCAAAACATGTAGTACAGTGCCACCTGCCAATAAAAAAAAGAAAGAAGCTACCTCTCAAAACCAGGAAAAAATTACATTTTTTATAACTTTTATCCCACTTTTGTCATTTTATCTTCTTTCCTTTTTATTCTTTCCTTTTCCTTTCGAACTTCATTATTCATAGTTGTTACATTTTTTATTCTTGATTTTTTATAAAGGTTTCATTTCAAAAACCTTAACATTTTTTTCTTTTTTCTTTTTCTTTTTCTCTCATTCAATCATCATTTATCAACAAATTATTTTATTTTGAATTCATATTTTTGTGGCATTTTGCATGTTTTTTTACTTTATTTTTTATCTCTTTGTCATTGTCCCACAGTTCTTGTTCCCTGTTCTCTGTAATTTTTGTTCCACTTATCATTATAACATTTTCATTTTTCACTATATCTTTTCAATTTTTATTTTATTATTTATTATCTCTTATTAGCTGTATTAATAATACAACTCTTAAATGCCATTAAGAAAAAATAAATCAAATATTATGGATACAAAAGACAGAGATGTAGCTCAAATAGATGAGGCAAAATCTCTAGAAAAAAATTTCAATTGCTTGGAAACCTTGGAGTTAAATGACAGAGAATTAAAAATTGAAGTCCTAAAAATACTCAGGAAAATACAAGAAAGCACAGAAAGACAATTTGGAGACATCAAAAGAAAATTCAATGAACAAAAAGAATGCTTCACCAAGGAAACTGAAACTATAAAAAGGATCCAAACAGACATGGAAAACTCAATACATGAACTGAAAAATGAGGTGACAAGCTTAGCTAATAGAACAAGCCAGATAGAGGAGAGAATTAGTGACATAGAAGATAGGCAACTGGAAATATTATAAAGAGAAAAGGAGAGAGACTTACAAATTTAAAAAAAAAAATGAAAAATCCCTATAGGAACTGTCTGACTCCATCAGAAAGAGCAACATAAAAATAATGATTATATCAAAGGAGAAGAGAGAGAAAATGGAATGCAGAACATATTCACACAATAATCGATGAGAACTTCCCTAGCCAGTGGAAAGAATTAGAGCCTTAAATCCAAGAAGCAAACAGAACACAAAGTTACCTTAACCCAAACAGACCTATTCCAAGGCACATAATAATAAAATTATCACAAGCTAATGAAAAAAAAAATCCTCAAGGCATCCAGGGTAAAGAAGAATACAACACATAAAGGAAAGCCCATTAGGCTATCATTAGATTTCTCAGCAGAAACTCTACAAGCCAGAAGAGAGTGGACCCCAATATTTAAAGTACTGAAAGAGAGGAATTTCCAGCCAAGAATATTATATCCATTAAAGCTATCATTCAAATATGAAGGGAAAATAAAAACATTCACAGATATAGAAAAGATGAGGGAATTTATTACCAGAAAACCCCCACTTCAGGAAATACTAAAGGTGGTTATCCAACCAGATACAAAGAATAAAACAAAGCAAAATCACAACTGAAATCTCCAACAAGATCACAATAAAAACAAGATTAATCAGTGACAATAAAAACAAAAAAAGGGGAGAGGACAAAGATTAACAGTAACAAAGAAGAATGGAGGGTAGAAGCACTCATGAGATAATATACTACAATGAATATAATATATATCCTTTTAATTACCTAATGGTATCACCACTGAAAAGAACACTACAGAAACACATGGCTTAAAAAAAGAAGAAACAGAGGAAAGAAGTATGGAATACAACCAAACAAAAAGAAATGACAGAAAAACAAAAAAGAAGAACCAAACAAGACACAGAGCTATCAGAAAGCAATATATAAAATGGCAATAAGAAACCCTCAAGTGTCAATAATTACTCTAAATGTAAATGGATTGGACTCACCAATAAAGACACAGAATAGCAAAGTTGATCAAAAAAGAAAATCCAACTGTACGCTGCCTTCAAGAAACACATTTAAGTGAAAAGGATAAAAATAAATTTAAAGTGAAAAGTTGGAAAACAATTCTCCAAAAAAATAACATCCAAAGAAAAGCAAGTGTAGCCATACTCAAATCTAACAAAGCTGATTACAAGACAGCAAAGGTAATCAGATACAAAATGGTCAATTCATAATGATAAAAGGGGCATTGAATCAAGAAGACATAACACGGTGGTTCTTAACCTTTTTTGAGGTACCAAACTCACCAGTTTCATATGCACATTCACTGAACCCTTCTTTAGTGATAAATAAAATATGATTTTTTCCCCAAATTCAAGACATAGGTATATGTTTTTATACTGGTGCACAAAATGAGCCATGCATGAACATTACCTTGCTCAAAGAATAAAACCAACAAAGTGCATAAACTCATAACAAATTATGGTATTACTTTATTCTGGCCTCAATGGCAGAGGCTTCTCTGAACCCCTGAGACTGACTCATCAAACCCCTAGGGTTCGATAAAACCCAGGTTAAGAACCACTGACATAACACTTTTTAATATATATGCACCAAACCAAGGAGCACCAAAGTATATAAGATGTGTACTAACTGATCTAAAAATAAAAACTGACAAAAATACCATCATACGTGGAGATCTCAATACACCATTGAGGGCTCTAAACCATGCATTCAAACAGAAAAACAATAAAGAAATATTGGCCTTAAACAAAACACTAGAACAATTGGATATGATAGACTTCTATAGGACATTTCATCCCAAAATGCCAGAGTATACATTTTTCTCCAGTGCATGTGAAACATTCTCAAGAATTGACCATATGTTAGGCCACAAAACTAACATCAACAAATACAGAAAGATTAAAATTATACCAAGCATATTTTCTGACCATAAAGCTTTGAAACTAGAATTTATCTGCAAAAAAGAAGTAAACAAACCCACAAAAATGTGAAAATTAAAATAAAAGCAGAGATCAAAAGATACATACAGACCAACAAAAATGACAATACAACATATTATAATCTCTGGGATGCAGAAAAAGCAATAATAGGGAAGTTCATATCATTACAGGTTTATATAAGCAAACAAGAGAGAGCCCAAGTAAACAACTTAACATCACATCTTAAGGAACTAAAAAAAGGAGAACAAAGGCAACCTAAAAACAGCAGAAGAAAGGAAATAATAAAAACAGAGCAGAATAAATGAAAGAGAAAACAGAAAAACTATAGAAAAAAAGAATAAAACAAGGATTTGGTTCTTTGAAAAGATCGACAAAATAGACAAACCCTTGGCAAGACTCACTAAGGAAAAAAGAGAAAGGAATCATATAAACAAAATCTAAAATGAAAGAGGAGAAATCAGCATAGATATCATAGATATACAAAGAATTATTGTAAAATGCTATGAAAAACTATATGCCACCAAATTTAGCAATCTGGAAGAAATGGATTAATTCCTAGAACAATACAATCTTCCTAGACTGAGTCACGAAGAAATAACCTAAACAGACCCACAAGCAGGGAGAAAATAGAAAAAACTATCAATAACCTCCCAAAAAATAAAAGTCCAGGGCCAGACGTCTATACTAACAAATTCTATTGAACATTCAAAGAAGACTTGGTTCCTATTCTACTCAAAGTCCTCCAAAATATTGAAGAAGAAGCTATACTTCCAAACACATTTTATGAGGCCAACATAACCCTCATTCCAAAACCTGGCAAGAACAACACAAAAAAAGAAAACTATAGACCAATATTTCTAGTGAATACAGATGCTAAAATACTAAACAAAATACTAACAAATCAAATACAATAACACATTAAAAAATAATTCATAATGATCAAGGGGGATTTATCCCAGAATCACAAGGATGGTTCAACATACGTAAAACAGTTTACATAATACACCATATCAACAAAACAAAGGACAAAAACCATATGATCATATCAATAGATGCAGAAAAGGCATTCAATAAAATACAATATCATTTTTTGTTTAAAACACTCAACAAAATGTGTATAGAAGGAAAATATCTCAACATAATAAAAGCCATTTATGACAAACCATCAGCTAACATCATTGAACGGCAAAAAACTGAAGACTTTTACTCTAAAATCAGGAACAAGACAAGGTTGCTCACTCTCTCCACTCTTATTCAATGTAGTGCTGGAAGTTCTAGCCTAAGCAATCAGACAAGAGAAAGAAATAAAATGCATTCATATTGGGAAAGAAGAAGTAAAGGTTTCACTTTTTGCAGATGATATGATCCTGTATATCGAAAACCCCAAGAACTCCACAAAAAGACTATTAGAAACAATAAACCAATACAGTAAGGTTGCAGGATACAAAATTAATATATAGAAGTCTATTGCCTTCCTATATGCCAACAATGAAACATCAGAAAATGAACTCCAAAAAATAATCCCTTTTACAGTTGCAACCAAAAAAAAATCAAATACCTAGGAATAAACATAACAAAGCATGTAAAAGACCTATATAATGAAACCTACAAAGCATTGTTAAGGGAAATTGAAAAAGATACAATGAAATGAAAAAATATTTCTTGTTCTTGGATAGGAAGAATAAATATAGTCAAAATGACCATATTACCCAAAGTAATATACAAATTTAATAATTTAATGCAATTCCCATCAAAATTCCAATGTTATATTTCAAAGAAATGGAACAAAACATCATCAGGTTTATATGGAACTATAAAAAACCCCAAATAGCCGAAGTATTCCTAAAGAAAAAGAATGAAGTTGCAGGCATTACAATACCTCTCTTCAAATTATATTTAGAGCCATGATAATCAAAACAGCATGGTATTGGCAGAAAAATAGACACTCAGACCAATGGAACAGAATAGAGAGCCCAGAAATAAAATCACATATATATGGTCAAATCATCTTTGATAAAGAAGCCAAAAACACACAATGGAGAAAAGAAAGCCTCTTCAATAAATGGTGCTGGGAAAACTGGAGAGCCACGTGCAAAAAATGAAACTCAACTACAGTTTCATTCAAAATGGATCAAAGGCCCAAATATAAGTCCTGAAATAATAAGTTACATAGAAGAAAACATAGGTACTAAACTCATTTGACCATAAAGAACATTTATGAATTTGACTCCAAAGGCAAGGGAAGTGAAGGCAAAGATAAATGAATGGGATTACATCAGACTAAGAAGTTTTTGCATAGCAAAAGAAACTGATAACAAAACAAACATACAGCCAACTAAATGAGAGATGATATTTTCAAACAACAGCTCAAATAAGGGCCTAATATCCAAAATATACAAAAAACTCATAAAACTCAACAACAAACAAGAGAACAATCCAATAATAAAATGGTAGGAGGACATAACAGACACTTCTCCCAGGAAGAAATACAAAAGTCCAATAAATATATAAAAAGATGCTCATCTTCACTAGCTATTAGAGAAATGCAAATCAAAACTACAATGAGATACCTCCTCACACCTGTTAGATTAGTTATTATCAACAAGACAGGTAATAACAAGTATTGGAGAGGCTGTGGAGAAAAAGGAACCCTCATTCACTGTTGGTTAGAATGTAAATCAGTATAAACATTATGAAAGAAAATGTGGTGGTTCTTCAAAAAATTAAGAAGAGAACTACCATATGACCCAGCAATCTCTCTACTAGGTATATAATTCCAAAACTCAAAGAGATTGGTACGTAAAGATACATGCAGCCCCATGTTCGTTGCAGCATTGCTCACAGTGGCCAAGACAGGGAAAGAACCAAAAAGCCCTTCAATAGAAAATTGGATAAAGGAGATGTGGTAAGTGTATACTATAGAATACTACTCAGCCATAAGAATGATGACATGGGATCATTTACGACAACATGCATGAACCTTGATAACATTATACTGAGTGAAATACATAAATCAGAAAAAACTAAGAACTTTATAATTTCATACATAGGTGGGACACAAAATTGAGAGTCATGGACATGAACAAGAGTGTGGTAGTTACCAGGAGGAGGGGAAGGAAGAAGTGGGAGGGGGTGAGGGGAGAAGAGGCACATAAAGAAAACTAAATAAAAGGTGACAGAGGACAATTTGACTTTGGGTGATGGGTATACAACATAATCAAATGTCAAAATGATCTGGAGATGTTCTCTCTGAATCTATGTTCTCTCATTGATCAACATCATGCCATTAAAATTAATTGTCTAAATAAAATTAAAAATGAAAACAACCAGTCAGAAATGAAGGATACACTAATTGAAATGAAGAATAATTTACAGGGTATCAATAATAGAATCACCAAGCTGAGAATCAAATCAGCAATCTGAAATCTAAGGAAGCAAAAAATACCCATTCAAACCAGCAAAAAGAAAAAAGAAAATGAAGATAGTATAAGGACCTTGTGAGACAACTTCAAGTATACCAACATTCATTTCATGGGCATGTTGCAAAGAGAAGAGAGAGAGCAGGAAATTGAAAAACTATTTCAAAAAGTAATAACAGAGACTGATCAGGTAGTGGTGCAGTGGATAGAGCATCAGCCTGGGATAGTGAGGATCCAGGTTCGAGACCCCACAGTCGCTGCCTTGAGCACAAGCTCATCCAGCTTAAGCATGACCTCACCAGCTTGAGTGTGAGGTCACTGGCTCAAGCCCAGGGTCACTAGCTTACAGCCCAAGGTTACTGGCTTGAGCCTAAGGTCACTGGTTTGTGCAAGGGATCACTGGCTCAGCTAGAGCTCCCCCATCAAGGCACATATGAGAAAGCAATCAATGAACAACTTAGGTGCCACAACTATAAGTTAATGCTTCTCATCTCTCTCTCTCTTCCTGTCTATCTGATGCTGTCTGCCCCTCTCTCTCTCTCTCTCACTAAAAAAAAAAGTAATGATAGAAATCATCTGTAACCTGGTGAAGAAAATAAAATAAACATATAAGTCCAGGAAGCACAGAAAGTCCCAAACAAGATGAACCCAAAGAGGCCCACATCATAAAACATCATAATTAAAATTCAAAAGTTTATAAACAAAGGGAGAATCTTAAAAGCATCAAGAAAAAGCAGTTAGTTACCTACAAAAGAGCTCCCATAAGACTGTCAGCTGATTTCTCAACAGAAACTTTGCAGGCCAGAACAAAATAACAAGAAATATCCAAAGTGATGAATAACAACGACCTACAACCAAGATTACTCTACCCAGCAAAGCTATCATTTAGAATCAAAGAATATGTGAAAAGCTCCCCAGACAATAAAAAGCTAAAGGAATTCATGATCACCAAACCAGTATTATATAAAATGTTAAAGGCTGCTCTTTAAAAATAAGAAGAAATAAAGGTAAAAAATATGAACAATAAAATGGCAATACATATTCATGAACAACTGAATCTAAAAAAAAAATAAATAAATGAACAAGCAGAACAAAAACAGACTCGTAGATACAGAGAACAATTTGGTTTCCAGATGGGAAAGGCCTTGAGAAAATGAGTGAAAATGGTGAAGGGATTAAGAAATACAAATTGGAAAGAAAAGACATCCATATTGGAAAAGGTATAATAAAATTGTCATTCTTTGCTGACAACATCATACTGTACATAGAAAACCCTAAAGTCTCAGCCAAAAGACTACCTGACCTTATAAATGAATTCAGCAAAGCGGCAGGATATAAAATTAATAACCAGAAATCAGTGGCATTTTTATACACCAATAATGAACTTTCATAACAAGAAATTAAGAAAACAATTCCATTTACAATTTCAACAACAACAAAATTAAGTGCCTAGGGATAGATTTAAACAAGGAGGTAAAACACTGTACTTAAAAAATTCTAAGACATTGAAAAAATAAATCCAGGAAGATAACAAGCTAGTGAAAGCATATACCGTGTTCATGGATAGGAAGATTTAACATCATTAAAATGTCCATACTACCTAAAGCACTCTATAGACTCAATGCAATCACTGTTAAATACCAATGGCATATTTCACAGATCTATAACTAATATTCCAAAAAGTTATAGAGAACCACAAAAGAACCTGAATATCTTCAGCAATCTTGAAAGTGAAAAACAAAGTGGTAGGTATCACACTTCCTGATATCAAGCTATACTACAAGTTCATTATAATCAAAACAGTCTGGTACATATGATATGATAGGCATACATATCAATGGAACATAACAGAGAACCCATAAATAAACCCACGCTTAGTGGTAGAAGGGGCACAGGAAGGGAAATGGGAATGAAGAGAAACTTTACATGGAGTATGCAGGCATGATGGGGGGGTGGGTAGAGGGTGTTATATTGAGTGGTACACTTGAAACCATGTCAATAAAATAAATTTTTTTAAAAGGAGTACAAATTGGTTGCTACAGAATAGTTATGGGGATATAAGGTACAGCATAGGGAATATAGTCAATAATATTCTAATTATGTATGGTGTCAAATTGGTATGAGACTTATCAGGATGATCACTTAGTAAGTCATATAATGTCTAATCACTGGACTGGACATCTGAAATTCATATAATGCTGTGTCAACTATAATTGAAAAAAATTAAGTGATTTAAAGAATGCTTAAGGTAAAGAGGGACAAATGTATGGTGACAGAAAAATGATTTGACTTTGGGTGATGGGCACACAACGCAATAACAAAAATGCTTAATGTAGAAGGTAGGAACAGTCCTAGATAATATCTAAATGCTGAGTCCTCATCCTTAGTAATTCTTCAGAAACTTTTTTACTACTGTACTTGTTATCCATATAACCAATTACTCCAGGATTTAGTGGCTTAAGATAGCAATCAGCATTTATTATCACCTACAGTTTCTGCAGGTCAGGAATTTGAGACTAGCTTAGCTGCATGGTTCTGGCTTAGAGATTTCTCATGAGACTGCAGTCAAAATATAAGCCAGGGCTACACACTCGGAAGGTTTGAGGATCTCATTCCAAGATGGCTCACATATGTGGTTGGCAAATCAGTATTGGCTGTTGGTAGGAAATCCCAGTTCCTAGCTATGTAGACCCCTTCATAGTTTTGCTTGACTGTCCTCATGGCATGGCAGTCGGATATTCCCTCAAAGTGAGTGACCTGAGAGCACTGAGGAAGCTGCAATGCTTTTTATAACATAACCCTTTCATTTGCACAGTGGTCTATTGGTTTACAGGTGAGCTCTATTCAATGTGGCAAGGGATTCCACTGGGATATGGACACCAGGAGACAAGAGTCTTAAGGATCATCTTTGAGGCTGGATATCCCAATTATTCTTATAGTCCATCTGCCTGAAATATCCTTCCCCTGATATCAGCACTGCTCACACCCGTGGTTCATCCAGGTGTCTGCGCAAGAGTCAGTCACCTTACTCGAAAGGCTTTCTTTGAACTCTCTGCTAAAATGGCACCCCTCCCACCATTCTATCACCCCACTTGCCCTGTTTCACTTTTCTTTATAGTATATATTACAAAGTATATATATAGTATATATTACTTGTTTATAATCTGTTCCTTGCCACCACCACCGGAAGTAGACTGTTAGCATCATGAAAGGCCTGCATGTTCCTGACTGATCCCCAGGAGGGGCTCAGTAAATAAATGAATAAAGTATGACATCACCTGACACTTTCAATACTTTTATTAAGCTGCTATTTTTATCACCTATAAACAAATCAATATTTCTCACACTGGTGCCACCACCCTAGTTATAAATCCTTCTGAAAATGCTGGATTTGGTTTTATACTTTTGCTTTACAGCCCTCCTCACCCAGCCTTATCTGCCTGCTCTGTTCCTCCTAGCACTTTGCCTACTTAGTACGGACCCCACTATCGAGCCTTCCCTCCTCCCAGGCCACTTCATTGTCCTTCTCTGACACCTTCACTGCTCACATGGCCTTATTCTGGTCCTAGCCATCTAAAGGCCTACAGAAATGTGTGCATCTGGCCTATGATAAGCCAAGTAGGTAAATAAACAATGTCTCTTCTTTGATGATACATTTTTCCAGGCTAATTTTCAAAACCTCGCACTTCTCAAAGGTAGAGTATCGTACTTTATTTATTAAGTGGATAGTTATGGTTTTCAATAGGGGCTGTTCTCACATCAAAGTAAAGAAGTGGAGCAAACGCTGGCTTCCTAGTACATGAATCACTGACATATTCTCTAGGAGTATACTTTGTGATGAGTCCTAGCCCAGATGAATGAGTGTGAGCATTCTAATAATGTCCTAGTAAGGTCATGGAACACTGTATTTAAATACCACTCCCCAAGTGGAGTTTCTCTACAACTGAGCTGACCAATTGCTTGTCCCAGCCCTCCAGGAGGTTTAGGGAGGCTCTCTTTAGAAGGTGTACAAAACTGATACTGCAGTAAGAAAACAGTAAGTTCCACCAGCCCTTTCTGACCACAATGCTTTGTAGGACTCAGGCAAGCTGGCCAGGAGGGTTGGGCAGACTCAGTAATGCAATGAGAAAGCTATGAAGGGTAAGCATTGTATTCTTTTAAAGAGTGGGAAAATCTCCCAGACATACAAGAAGAAGGTAGACATAAAGCATAAATAAACATAGCGTTAGTGCCAACCTGCCCAGGAGGGTCATCAGGAGGAATGTCCTTTCAGTTGGCACCTATGTGGAATAAAAATTGCTATGGCCTTGGAGACAAGAGCTGTAACCTTCCATGAAGTCTTCCTTGTCTCAGAACCTTAGTTTCTTCACTGCAACTGGAAAATGTGATTACCTTATTCTCTTCCTCCTCAAATGTTCTCATGGATTTGGATACTGCCTGGGTGATGATATCCAAATGAGGTGTCAGGTTGTACTTGTTAGTTTTAGAACTATAAGTTGAAAATAATAACACTATAATAGGTTTAAAGAGACATATTATATATTTTGCTTGTTTACATTAACAAAGGAAGCAAGAGGAAACATCCAAATCTTAGTGAGAGCCTGTCAAATACAGTCAGTCATTTATGATATCAGAGTTGTAATTCTAATTATAGCCCTTTACCTCACCTGGCTATGAATAGGTGTTTGGCTCACCTCTGTATATAGCCCTCATTGTACCTTGTGCAGTGCTTGGCATAAGATAGAAGTTTAGAAGAGTACTTCGAGTTAAAATCTACTTTGAAACACTATTTACTATCAGACAACCCACTGCATTTCATATGGGTCAAAAATATCTTTACTAGTATAAGTTTAGTCTCAATCATGAGGTGAGCTAGGTGAATAAAGATGGAAAGGATCCTGTATGCCCAGAAATGTCAGGAGAAATGATTCATTGAGATTACCTATCTTTCCTAAGGTACCTCACCAGTAAATAGTAAAACAAAATAAAAAACAGTTCTGTTAGACTACAAAACCTATGTTTTTTTTACTACATAAAAGGGATTACTCTTCCATCATCATAGACAGTTCAATGTTCTAAGTGCAAATAAAGTGTAGAGAGCAATTTGAAGATGTTCAGTGCTTGAATGACTCTATAAAAATGTTCTCCATTAAAATGTAGAAGGGCATTTGGCAATACCAAAGTGATTGTGGGGGACAGAGCCTTAGAATCCCAAAGAACTTTCTTGGCTGTCCCTAATGTGAATAAAATCGACTAGCGATCTCTCCTACACACATGTCCAACTCTTTCTCCAGTCTCTTTGGTGACACAGAGAGGGAGACCAAATGGACAGCCTCCTCAATGGTTACTCATCATGAACGATGTGAGTACAATGACCTGTGCACTCCTTGTTGCTTTCTCTGCATGGCTGTGAGGCTATTGGTGGGAAGCATTGGAACATGATTAACCAAGCTAACTGTGCTCAGCAAGCAGGTGGCACTGAGGTATGAGGACCCTAAAACCACACAATCCTGGTTAGCACTGAAATTTTACCTTAAAAATGGTTTCCAGCATTTTTAAAAGTCATAGTAACCTTTTTCAAATAAAATTTTAATGGAACCTCAACCTATAAAAGAGCTACTAGTAGATCTGATTGAAACCTGAGTGGGGAATCTGTGGCTCTGCCTCCTCAGTTGCTCCTTCCCTCTGAGGCAGGCTCAAGGAATTCTCTTGAAAATCTTGGGCTTCCCTGAACACAGCATAAAAACAAACCCTGGCCCAAAAGATACAATTCTAAAATTACTTTTTTTCCACATCAAGATGTAATCTCCTTTTGATTATCATTATAAAATTAGAGATACACTATTCTTTGGCAAACAAATTTTATGCAAACATTAATATGCAAAACATCATACTGAAGAGTAGTCTAAACTTTTCAACATATTGAAAGAGGACAATGTGAAATATTTCTGGAAACTTTTTTAACTTACTGCAAAGTGCCTGGAGATATTTTTCTAGTGACCAACAATCTAAAGGTCTAAGGGAGGCACAAAAATCTCCTTTTGGCTAAAATACACAAGACAGAAGAGTGCCTTAGCATCTAACCATCTCTCTGCCCAATGATCAACAGGAGGACAGCAGAGAAGGCCATCACATAGAGTGTTAACAGAATTAATCAGACTCCAATTTTCTTCAGGTTTTTTGCTTTCTGGGCTGAGAAATTTGAAGGCTTTGGCTGAATCAGATATACCTTGAGATTTTTCCAGGAACACAATTTTCCTGGGGAAATAGGTTAATCAAAGGAGAAGTTAACTATGTTTTATTTCTTCAAAATCTACTGTCTAATTTTATGTGAACTGTCTGATTTCTTTCAGACCTTAAGAGCACATGATGCAGTGACATTGCATTGCTTGGAGAGGTCAGAGAAACAGCATTTGTGAATAAATCGAAATATCAATGTCCTGATGCATTTACACGTGGATGGCACTTTGATAGATGTCAAAGCCCTTTCATAGATTATTTTAATAATTAGTAATAAATACCTACCATTTATTAAATGTTATTTCTAATCCTCATCGTGAAAGGTAAGTTAGATATTATCTCTCAGTTTCTTGTTCTGAGCCAGAACAAGATTAGATGACTTGTTCATAAATGGCAGACTTTGATTTCTAATTCAGGACTTTACCATCTCAGCCCTGAGCCTGACTGCCTCTTCAGGCTGCTTTTCAAACCTCAGTCCATCCCCCCACGTGATGCAACCTTATAAAGTTGCCTCTGGCGCTGTGGGTCTGGATCTAGCCAAGATACATTCTCTTTCAATAAGAGTCTGAAGAAGTGTGTTGATCTTCAGGACTCAGAGTTGGCAGCAGGCATGATCCCTGTATAAGGATGAGGAAACTATTAACTTTAAGCTTTGGGAGTGATGGGGAGGGAAGGTGGTCAGCATAAGCTTTGTTCAATTTTAGGTATTTATTCCATGGACAATGTTAAGAATGGATTAGACAGGAAAGGCACTGGAATCAGAGAAACCAGTAATGAGAAAGGTACTGCGGTAGCCCATATACTTTGATTTCTGTGATTAAGGCAGAGGAAGTGGTGTTCAGATAAAGGCAGATTCTGGAAACAGGTGGGTGTGGGTAGGAGCAGTAGATGAAAGGTACACTTTGGCTCAGTGAGCTCCCACCTAGAGACAGACATGAAATAAGAAAATGGTTCATGACAACATAAGGTAATAAGGGCTTCCAAGACATCAGCAAGAGCAGGGAAGCCCAGAGGAAGGTCTGCTGAGTTGTTCAAAGGCTGAGAGGAAACACTCAAGGAATGTGCTCCATCGAGGCAATGCTTGAGCAGAGTGTTAAAATAAAATGGAAGGGACTGACCAGGAAAAAGGGTGGGAGAGGTGGGGTCAGACAGCATGTGCTCACAGGGAGCCCCAAGAGGCTGTGATGAAGACCCTGAGGCAGGGGAGGTGAAGATGGGAAGCAGGACAAGGCCTAGAGCACAGGATGTGCATGAGGAAGCTGGTCTTTTATGCTAAAGGCAACAGGGAGGAACTGAACCTTCTGTAATATTTCACAGAGGTGGGAATCTAAGGCCTAAAATGGCTTAGCAGCCTGTCCAAATTGGCTGGTGTCAATGCTGATGGAAACATTGGTCCACACTCTTCTAGCATCAGCTGGTTAGAAATGCAGACTCTCAGGCCCATACCCACAGAAACAGAAACTGATATGAACCAGATCCCCGAGTGATTCAGAGCTATTCTAAAATATGTGCACTTTCCAGAACGCTGGGCCTCTGCCTGCTGTCAACTATCTGCCTATCTGGGCTTCCTGCAAGAGTGGTGGGAAGGGATGTGGTCTCACTTAGGGGTAGCTGTGTCTATACCCTCTGCTGCAAGCTCTGCCCCCCCACACCAAACAATTATCAGCTCCTGAGCAGGTGGACCCCGAGCCCCTCAGATTGGCACACTGGTGGTACAATACACATTTGATTAATCACTGTTTCCAGAGGTGCCTCATCAATCATCACCTCTCAGCACGTGGGAGAAAGGGGTCGTGGTAGATGAGCACTGTGGCTGAGAAGGACCGAGGCTCGTGGTCTCTGATAAGATGGGCTCGTGGAGTTGGGACGAAGAAGGTGGAGACTAAGGAACATTAGGCATTCACCCTGGCTGCTCTGATTGGTAATTAAGTGACTCGTCTACTGGCGGACAGTCCTGCATGTTCCCCCAGGCATCTGTTAGTTCTTGGAAAACCACTACTGACAAAATGAGGTTTGCCCTTGGTACACAGATAATGAGACTGAGCTTGACAGGTGTGGCGCGATTAGAAAATTTCTACATGAAGCTCATTCTGCTAGCCACTCCACAGTAAACAGACTCATTAGGACTTGCAGGTCCCTGGAGGCAAAGCATGTTTGACATTATTAATTGGCTTTTCTGTATAAGGAGTCAAATAGATGAAAAGGTTTATCAAGCTGAAATAATTAATTTTGCCTGAATTCGCTGACAGTTCATTTCTCCTGTAAAAGACCATTTTAAGGTCCTCTTTTTTTTTCAAATTTCAAAGTTCAAAAGACATAATAGTGGCAAAAGTGAAGCTTTTTAGTAAATTATAATTAAAGGGAATTTAATTAACTTAGACCTGGGGAAGAGGAAAAAATGGAATTGCTATCTGTGTCTATACAGAGGTCTAGATGGGTGAACATATCATGACTTAATAATGCATTAATATTAATCTAATCAAAGTATAATAAAAGAGATAATTATATGTTTAAAAATTACCAGGCTCCAATAGTGGGATTTTTAAATACTTAATAGTTACTCGGCTTCTCGTTAGCAAAGTTATAATTGTAGTTCTCAGATTCTGCTTATTTAAAGATAGAGGCTTACAGGTAAGAAGTTAATTGAATAAATCATTATAAGAACCCATGTTGAAACTATGATAAACTACAAAGTTTGCATTCCCTAGCTGCAGACAAGTTTTCTTCCTTTTTTTCCCTCTGTCTTTCTGTATCTCTAAAAATAAATTATTTCCAGCATTCCTTCATATGTCCTCCTGAATGCTCACACGCCTACTTTTTGCCCCACAAAGTCAAAATACAATTCACATGAGATTTTACAAAGTTTTCTCTTATCTTACAAAATTTATCCCTTTCATCTTCAACAAGGCATTTTGTAGTTCTACTGCCAGACTTCCTGGCCTAAGACAATGGATGATGAAGAGAACAGTATTTCTCTTCTTGCTGAGGTTGAGTGCTTGATAAAAAGAATGGTGATCTCTCCAAGGGGTCATAAAACAATGGGATTTTGATTTCCATTGAGGCCAATGTTTCTGTCCATTTTATTGATAAAAGACTGAGAGTTTGTAGAAATGTCTTAAAGAATATAGCTCTTTTGCAGCAAAGAAGCATCTTGCCACATAAACCAACATATTAATTTTGTACTTGAAAGATTATCCAATATTTCCCAAATCTCTCTGACCCTGATAAAATAAAATGTCTGGTGGGGGAGGAGGACTGGGTAGAGGAGTTCGGGAGAGTGGTTCTTGCACCCAGTAGTATGTCTTGGACCAGTTCCTCAAGGACTTCACCTCCTTCCAGCACATGCTCAGCTCAGGCAGCATGAACACCCTCAGCCAACCTCTCCCCCACCCCATGATGACTGGCTCCCCAAAACCTATGACAACAATGGTTCTTTCCAGCTTTTTACTGATGTTTTTCTTTTTCTTTCTTTCTTTTTTTTTTTTTTTTTTACAAGGACAGAGAGAGGGATAGATAGGGACAGACAGAGAGGAATGGAGAGAGATGAGAAGCATCAATCATCAGTTTTTCATTGCGACACCTTAGTTGTTCATTGATTGCTTTCTCATATGTGCCTTGACTGCGGGCCTTCAGCAGACTGAGCTACCCCTTGCTGGAGCCAGTGACCTTGGGTCCAAGATGACAAGCTTTTGCTCAAGCCAGATGGGCCCACACTCAAGCTGGCGAGCTCGGGGTCTCGAACCTGGGTCTTCCACATCCCAGTCCGCCGCTCTATCCACTGCGCCACCGCCTGGTCAGGCCTACTGATGTTTTTCTAATTCAGAAATACCTGTTGGCTTTGTCCATTAAACAGCTATGGCAGTTGCCCATTAAATAGGGAGTCATCCTGTTTATTCCCCATCCTTACTTGGAGGCAAGAGCTTAGTTACAGGAGAATCATGATTATCATTCCTTCAAGAAGGGTTATGAAAAGGTGACTTTATTCAAGAGAAAATCAACACAGAAAAATGCACTATCTATTGCATTATTCTGGAAAATTTAAGGTCACTTCTGCCCTTTGCCAAAACACCCTTCCGTATACTCTTCTGAATGAGGGAGGAGATAAGTGCAGGACATATTGTGGCCATCCCCTTCCTCAGAACAAGTATGTGAGGTTGTCCCGATAGGAAAGACAAAAGAAAACGAGTCAGAGAGATAGAAAGTTACCTAAGGTCACACACTTTGGCAGCAGAGTTTGTGGTCCATGAAATTTTCATTTAAATAAAAGAGTACCCCAAAAAGTAACAGATATCAAATTCCCAAATTATAAACACCTGTAACATTTACCAGAGAGTTAACATTTAGGGAGAAATGTCATAACCCAAACAGCAAATATCTACTTTCTTGCATAAAGGAATACTAAAAAAAAAAAAAATAGTATTAAAAAAAATCCTGGGAAACTTGAGACCTTCCATCTCCACACTTACAAACACATGTATTGCTCATCAAATTCCCCATTCCTGCTTCCTTATATTAGTTTCTTAACTAAGCATATATTAATGTCATGGGGCCATTATGATTAAATAAAGGGAAAGGCGCGCCAGGCAGGGAGAGGGGAGGAGGTTTTAAGTGTCAAGATTCAGGGCTGGAACTGTCATCACTCAGCAGCATGTTTTCCTCTCAAGTCGATACATTGTTCCATTTCAAACACGTAAAAGAAAACACAAATTGATTTATTTACAATTCCAAACTACTTATCAAATGGTAATGATCACTGCCTGGTAAAACATAGGCTAAAACTATGCCACACGATACTTAGTCATTCTGCTGATGGAACTAATAGTTCTTCCCTATTCCTCTCGTTCTCTTGTTCTACTCTCTGTGTTCCCCTATCTCTGTAATGCTGCCTAATAAGACTCAGCAACCCGAAAGGCATCCTGTTGGTGTGGTCAGTTTCGAAGACTCCAGAGAAAACCCACATCTACTCAGCATCTCCCTTTCATTCATTAACCCACCAGGGGTCAAGACTAATTAGATCAGCCTGCTCATTTTGAGCTGATAATTGATTTAAATAGGTTGCTCATTTAAAATAGAAGAAAAGCCCACTAAACATTTGGTGCTTGGATTTTTTTTCTTCCCCTGCAACTTTCAATTGCTTGTGCAATGTAGCATAAAATGTAGAGGTCTCCCTTTTCTTTTCTCTTGCTTTTTTAAAAGGGGCCATAAAATTAATTACAATAAGTAGGCAATGGGAAGGGGCAGGGGGTTAACTGATGGCTCTAACGAGCAGCCCAGCTTTGGGAAAGCTGGCCCACTCACGCTGTCTGTTGGCTGCACAGGGGCTGTGGCTTCGGAGAGGAGCAAGGCTTAAAAAGGTCCTTAGTACTGATTCTGTCTTCATGGCAACCGAAGTTGCTCTGCTAAGCTTTGAACAAAAGGAGTCTTCCTTTCCAAATTTGGGGCTGTTCTGGAATTGTTTCCTTACAATGAAGCAAGAAAAGACTTTCAAGAATTTTTTCCATGATATCCCCTGCCCACCCTGCCCCTGGTTTTTACATGATTTGTAAGCAAGTGAGAAAGTTAAGGGAAGACTTGGCCCCCATTCTGTTTCTGAAGACCTTCCCCTTCTCAAAGGGTCTTTCATGACCTGTCCTGCACCACATTGATTTATTTCGAGTGCAGATCAAAAAAGTTTAGACTAGGCTTCTCTTTGGAAACTAAATCGTCCTGCTAGTTTATACTGTTCAGCTGACTGTATCCCTTTGACACAATGAAAAGAGCTTTTGTCTGCAGCCTGGAGGGCAAGAGGTGGAAGGCACACTTGTAATTCGCTCTGTAAAATTTTTGTGCAGTGTTTCCTTTTGCTGGAGGTGGGGTGCAAGGCCTGGTAAAGGGTGCCAGGAACATGGCAAAATCTTTAAAGGTAAGTATTGGAAATAGAAAAGTCCCCCACACCCAAAACTGCATGGGCAGTATATCTCAGATCTTCCTAAGTTCCAACTCGGCAAAGCAACATGATTCACAGGAGAAGCACAGGCTTCCGAGTTAGGTAGACACACCTGGATTTCTACACTTATTCAGTCATCTCAAAGTTCTGTGTGAGTCACTCACGCTCTAAAACTCAGTCTCTTTACCTGTAGGATGGAGATACTGAAGTCTATTTTGGAGTCACATCATAAAGGCTGGAGATAGTGCCAGAGGCTAGCACAGAGGCGAGCTCTAATAAGAATGCAGAAAATAGTATCTATAATGCAAAACCGGCTTCCTAGTAACCATAAAGGGCTACTTATCTCTGTTGTTGTCTGAGGCTGGGCAGTTAGGGAGAAAGCAAGCAGGGGATTGCACACAGGGCTGGCTTGAGGGGTGTGCAACCTGTGCGGTGGCACAGTGGCACACTGAGGACATTGCGCTTACTCTCTTGAAATTCCTAATTTTTGAATAGGTAGCCCTGCATTTTCATTTTGCACTGGTCCCACCAAGTTTGTGGCTCACCCTGATGACACATTCCCCTCTGAGAGTGCTAGAAGGGCCATTCTTGGTATCTCAAAGAGCTTTCATACACGAGATCACGTCTGTGGTGGTGGCACAATGCTTTCACATTTATAAATCACATTCATTCTGCCTCTTCTACAAATGAGAACCAGAGGTGTAGCCTCCCAGTTCCTGTGGGCCCAGGGTCTGTCAGGAAAAACTATTCAAGAGCACATGCTAGTGGCCAAAGGTCAGAATGGCACTTCTGCAGTCCCATCCAGTCCACGGAGACAGCACAATCTTTTAAGTAGATGACGAAGGCTGGAACCAGGAGATGACAACTGCCCAGAGCATCTCTTTGTTAATTCAGCATTCAGGTGGCAGACTATTTTCACCATTAATGACATACAAATTTAAGCCCAGGTAATTTTTTTCAAAGCAACCATTTATGAAATATATTGAGAAAACACTGCCAATTTTCAGTCCAAATGACAGAGACACTGAAAGTAAATAAGATGAATATTTATGGGATACCTGATTGCTTAAATGAGTTCCCTAATGTATGAATAACTGAGCATGTGTATGCTAATTAGCTTGGAAAAGCCAGTAGGTTACTCCTTTTATTTAAGTTGGCCTCATTTTATTTCATTTTTTAGGACTATTGCAATTCTCAGTTATTTCATATGCTTCAGTAAAGTTTAACATCATTGAGAGAATTTTTAATAGACATCATAATTTTTAATTTCAATAACCATATAAGCCAAGATAGAATAAGTAAAGATGGTTCTTAGGATATAGTTATTTGGATTTCCCCAACAGAAATTATCATTCTTCAGTGCCTACTACTGGCTAGACTCTTATATAAGTCTCCTTATAGTAGGTTTAATCCTTACAGTAACCTGATGAGGTTAAAAACAGTGATTTCCATATTTTAGGTAAGGAAACTGAGACACAGTTAAATGAGCTGCTCATGGTCATATGCCTTTAAGTATCGGAACCCAGATTTGCATTTGACCTGCTTAAAAGTTGCAAGCCTTTCATAGAGACGAAACCCAATATTTTACCTGGCATAGCATGTTTGGAAAACATAGTCCCTTCTTATCATGTTGCAAAAATGGTTCACCAGAATGTCAACCTAACATCTATTATTATCCTTCTCAAATGATTACAGTCAAGCCCAGTCAATGTGACTATTTTTTTTAAAAGTGTATACTTTTAAAATAGATTTTACTTTTTATACCAGTTTTAGGTTAGCAAAAGAAAACAAAACTGCAGAGCCTGACCAGGCGGTGGCGCAGTGGATAGAGCGTTGAACTGGGACGCGGAGAACCCAGGTTTGAGACCCCGAGGTCGTGGCTTGAGCACGGGTCCATATGGCTTGAGCAAAAGCTCTCCAGCTTGGACCCAAGGTCGCTGCCTTGAGCAAGGGGTTGCTCAGTCTGCTGAAGGCCCATGGTCAAGGCACATATGAGAAAGCAATCAATGAACAACTAAGGTGTTACAACGGCAAAGAAAAACTGATGATTGATGCTTCTCATCTCTCTTCGTTGCTGTCTGTCTGTCCCTATCTATATCTCTCTCTGACTCTCTCTCTGTCCCTGTAAACAAACAAACAAACAAAAACCAAAACTGCAGAGTTCTCATATGCTGCCCAACATTTCCTTGCCCAGTGTCTCCTATTTGTAACATGTTGCATTCCTCTGGTAATTTTGTTATAATTGGTGAAGCACTATTGATACATTATTATTAAGTAAAACCCAGAGTTTAGAGTTCAGTTTTTGCCTTCACCAGTATTTCATGTCATCAGTGTTTTGGATTTTAGCTGTTCTAATAGGTAGTAGTATCTCAATATTGTTTTAATCAACCATTTATTTGTGTTCAAATAAAAGTAAGCAGTGGTCTCCAAAGCAGAATGTGTACTTGCATTCTGTGAACAAGATGATCCAGAGAGAAAATGGCAACCACTATTTTTATTCATTCACTAAATAACTTTCTATTCTTTGTTTGTATTCCTCATATAGAATATATACTTACTATAGAAATTGTACATATTTTAAAATAAAAATAGTTATCTTGTTAAGATTCACATCCCCAATTCTTTTTAAATTGACAGAAGTGTTCCATGAAAAGCAAACCCCTTACCACAGAGAACCCCAACCCCAGATCCATAGGGACATCAAAGACAGAGACCTAATATTTCTTACAAAAAGTTAAGCTTAATTTGTATTAAGTATCAAAATTAATATTTAAAAAGTCCAAATTATATTTAATATGAAGTTTATCCATGCTATTTTGAACTCGGTATACCTAGTAGTGTGACATATTAGGTATTTCTCATAGTAGTAGTTGTCTGAATTCATCTGTAGAAAGAATACATATAGGTATTTTTTTACAATGTAGTGAGTGGACCCTGGCTTATTTGCTCAGTAGTGCAGTGTCGGCACAGCTTGTGGATGTCCCAGGTTTGCTTCCTGGTCAGGGCATATAGGAGAAGCAATAATTTGCTTTTCCACCCCTCCCCCTTCCCTCTCTGGCCCTGGGTGCTGAAGCATTGGCACCTCAGGCACTAAAAATAGCTTGGTTGCAAGCAACCCCAGATGGGCAGAACATCGGCCCCAGACAGAGTTGCCGGGTGGATCCCAGTGGGGGTGCATGCGGGAGTCTATCTCTCTAAATCCCCTCTTCTCAATTGAAGGGGGAAAAAAGAATATAGTGAGTGGTCTTAGGTTTTCAAAACACTGTCACCTATTCACCTATGCCATTTTACTTCACATATTAACACAATAACTATGCTGTGTTAGACTTCATTTACACATGGCTGTGAGGACCAGTGTTGAGTTGACAACTCTTATAAAGTTGGTTTTAATATTATCCTCATTTTAAAAAGTTGGTTCTGTTGTTTCCTCATTCAGATGAGGAAACTGAAACTTTGGGAATTTAAATAACCTGTCAAATGCCCCTTTACTTCATAAATGGCAGAACCATTATTCACACCCAGGTTCAGATCTCAGAGCTTGAGCTCTTCCCCATTACTTTCTTCTATTTAAAGACATCTATCTGCTTTATGAGGACACCTGTGTCTACATGAACTGGAAAAATACCTGCTCATTTTACTAATAAAAAAACCTAATGGTGGACAGTTGCATCTATGTTATGTAGATGTTTGTTTTAAAATGCAAATATATGCTTTTGCCCCAAAGCAATATGTCTGCAGAGCAGATGCTGGCAAAAAGTCTAACTGCTACATATTCTTTGTATTTGTTGGAGAATACTAAGTATTATCTGTTCAGGCAAACTAGTTCTGAACTAAGAAGATCATGTGTATAAAAACATCACTTTTTACTTTACAGAGGCAGGTGAGAAACTTGTCAAAAAACACCAAAGAACAAATTGATATAACCAATAGAGGAAGAAATGTAACTTTGGAAATCATTAAAGGGCCTGGTCCTTTAAAACACAATACAGGGGGGAAAAAAACAAAACATTATCTTCAGTGTGATGGTTGGAAGTCCAGAATACTATAAGAACAAAAATCAAAAATCTTAGGTAGGATTTTTCCTTCTTTCTTCCTCACTTTTTTTCCTCCTTCTTCCCCTCCCTTCTTTCTAAAATAAAAAAAGTTAGTAAGGATTACATAAATAAAATAACCAATTCTAGAACCATTGTTTAAGAATAATAGCTCTGAAGAAAGTCAAGGAGAAAGGTACTTTCATAAATACTGGAGAACCTTTTCCTGCTGAGCTATGTAGTTGATAGCTGGGCTAGTCAGCATTTTACATTTGGTACTCTAGAAAACTCACTGAAGCATGGTGATAGTGTGATTAGTATAGCTCCTTAAAATTTGGTATTTTCTAGTATTCACTCCTTTGGGTAGTCTCTTTAAAGGCCTGCTGTTGTGACCAACAGAATATGGGGTAAGTGATGGATTGATTCCCTGGGCTAGTTCACAAGCAGGCATTGAAGCTCCTGCCTGACTCTTGGATATTTTGCTTTGAGAGAAATTGGTCACCATGCTGTTAGAAGACTCAAAAGTGCTGTGTACAGACCTTAATGCTAAGGAACTGAGGCCTTCTATCAATAACCAATACCAGCTTGTCAGCCACAGGAGTGAGCCACCTTGGAAGTGCAGCCTCCAGCTTCAGTCCAACCTTCCAGTGACTGCAGCCACAGCTGACATCTGACTGTAACCTCACAAGAAATCCCAAGTCAGAACAATCCAATTACATTGTTCCTGAATTTCTAACCCACCAAAATGTAAAGATTATATTTTTTAAGTGAGACAAAGGGAAATAGTGAGAGAGACTCCTGCATGAACCCCGACCGGGATCCACCCAGCAACCCTTGTCTGGGGTCGGTGTTCTAATCAACTGAACTATAGAAATAATAATTATCATTGTTTTAAACATTAGGGTGGTTTTTTTTATGCAGCAGTACATAACTACTTCTCTTGGTCAGAAATACAGAAATTAGGTCAGAAATACAAAGATTTGAGTCTATTACTGAGCTAAAGAAACCCAGGTTACTTAACAGAAGTTAACAGAGCGGTTTGGTGGGAGACATACCGTGTGTGAAACTGACTATAGAGCCAAAAAGTTAAGTCAAGGATGTCTTGAAGACTGTAGAAGTCTAAAACCTCTGGTCAAAAATCACTGTCAGCCTGCCCTTAATACTCGAAAAATAGCAGAACTAAAAAATGACTAAATTAACAGGAAGCAAAATGGAAAAGTTTTGTTTTTAAATACTCCTTGGAAATGGTAGGTTATCAGGTTAGTGAAAAGAGATCAAGAGAAAAAAAGAAAGGTAAGAACAGAACATTACTAGCAGCATTTTAGTTTTAGCAATCAGGCATTTCTCCAAGTCTTTGTCCTTTAGACAAAAGAATAATAATAAAGCCATTCAATTACTCCATAGAATAAAAACTTCTACAGTAGAGAGGAAGTATGGCTAATTAAGAATGCCAGAATGCAATAGATGCATGGGTGGGGCATGGGATACAAATTGTGATATTATTGCTTTCCTCTGAGGGAGGGAAGGATCCCAAAGATGGTTTATAACAACATAAGAGCACCAAGACCTAAAGCAACACTTGATAAACACTTTCTCTTAGTTGTGACCAGAAGGAATGTTAAACACATGTCCAAATAATGATAGATACAACAACAATAATAATAGTATTAACTAATGTTTATTTAATACTTACTATGTGGAAAAGCCTGGTTCCAATTTTATTACAATCATAAACTCGTGTTATTAATTTAATTAATAACCTAAACTTCTGTCAGTTTGCTGTTATAGCTTTTTTCCTTTGAGATCTGATCACATATCAATATCTAAGAATACCCCTTTTATTAGAGAAGAGAACTCCTCTAATCACCACTGTTCACAGGCCTACTGCGTGCAAGAATTGTGCTTTACATTGTACAGAACAGCATCCCCACATGCCGTGTGGAAGCTGTGCAGATACAGGGATGGACACAACTCCACCTATTAATGTAGCTCATCCTCCTAAAAACCTATGTCACAATTGTTATTTTCATTTCACAGAATAGTAAACCTTGACTCAGAAAAGTAAAATCACTTAACATGGCCTAATAGCTTAAAAATGGCAGAAATAGAATTTAATAACCAGGATTTTGTACCCCAAAATGTAAGCCCTTTTCTCTCTAGCATGTAAATTAAACAAGAAAAAGACATGATATGAAACAGTCTTTTTTTACACAGAGTCTATTTTCTGAGGTCAGCTACATAGATGAAAATTCCTTGTAGTCTAAATTTCTTATGAAATTACATTACCTAGTTGTCTCAGATAAATAATATGGCAGTGCTGCATAATCATTTTCCCTCATACCACTCAAAACATTAGTGAGTTAAAACAGTAACAACCATTTTTGTTAGCTTGCGATTCTGCAGTCTGGTCAGGACTCTGGGAAGGCTAATATGTGGTGTCATCAGACTTGGCTGGAGAGACTTGGAGCTCTGTATATCCTGTCTCTCCGTGTGGTCTATCACAGCTCAGGACCTAACCTAAGATTCTTAACATAATGGCTGAATTAGAGATTGAAAGATATAAGATTTTGTTAGGTCGTGGGTTGGTAGTTCAAAGCCTCATTTTTATTATATTGGTTCAAGCAAGTTACAAGGCCAACACTGGTCAAGGGAAAGGAAAGCATACTTTATCTCTAGATGGAAGGATGAATATGTATGTATGAGAACTTCTTTTGGCCATCTTTGAAACCTGATCTCACATAGTCTATTCTCTGACAGCAGTCTTTTAGGTTTCTTCCACATGTAAAATACTTCTTCTTCAGAAGTCTTATTCCATTAAGGCAAGAGCTCAAATTCAAGTCTCATTTGCATCAGGTCTGGATGCATATAGCTCCTTGGTGTAACACTCTCGATAAGGAGATCTGTAAACTAAAAAGATGTTATTTGCCCTCCAATGTCCAACATACAATGGTAAAACATGGACTAGATCATTAGAGAAATGCAAATTAAAACCACAATGAGATATCACCTCACACCAGTCAGAATGGCACTCATCAGCAAAACAACACAGAATAAGTGTTGGCGAGGATGTGGAGAAAAGGGAACCCTTCTGCACTGCTGGTGGGAATGCAGACTGGTGCAGCCACTGTGGAAAACAGTTTGGAGATTCCTCAGAAAATTAAAAATCGAACTGCCTTTTGACCCAGCTATCCCACTTATAGGAATATACCCTAAGAACACCATAGCACTGTCTGAAAAGAAGAAATGCGCCCCCATGTTCATGGCAGCATTGTTCACAATAGTGAAGATCTGGAAACAGCCCAAGTGTCCTTCAGAGGATGAGTGGATTAAAGAGCTTTGGTACATATATACTATGGAATACTACTCAGCCATAAGAAATGATGACATCGGATCATTTATAACAAAATGGATGTACCTTGATAACATTATACAGAGTGAAATAAGTAAATCAGAAAAAAAGAAAAACTGAGAACAGCATGATTTCATACATAGGTGGGACATAAAAGTGAGAATATGAGACATGGACAAGAGAGTGGTGGTTACGGGATGGGGGGAGGGAGGGAAGAGTGGGTTAGGGAGGAGGGGAGGGACACAGGGAAAACCAGATGGAAGGTGACAGAGGACAATTTGACTTTTGGTGACGGGTATGCAACACAATTGAATGATAAGATAACCTGGAGATGTTTTCATTGCACATATGTACCCTGATTTATTGGTGTCACCCATCAGAATTAATAATAATAAAATATATATATAAAAAACATGGATTAGATAACTACAAGATGCTGTCATTCAAAATGGGGGAAATTGAGTGATGTCAGAAAAAAATGGCAAATAGGAAGTTTCAAACCCTTTTGCTCCCATAGAAATATTTTTAAAAGTCCATAAGCTGATGGCTAAACTTTATAGGAACTCTGGAAAAGAATATAAAGTCTACAGTAACCAAAAAAATAACCAATAAAGAAAAATCCGCATACAAAACAAAGAGAAATTTTGTGTCATTTTTACTCAACTGTTTCCACCTCTTCTCTGCAAGGTGTGATCTTGGTCAGAAAGAGATATTTGCATTAAGTCTCAGTTTACTCCCCTGATCTGGAATGAGCAGACTCAATCACACTTGCAACGTTCTAACTTGTCTAAGGGCTTCCTGAAGAACTACTCTCTGTTGTGCCTAACTCAGATCTTAGGCAGAGAAGTGTGATCAGAATGACAAAAGCTTTTCCTCTAACACAAAACCATACAAAACAGGGATAACTGTTTTCACACCACTTTTATTTAACATAGTGTTAGAAGTTATAACCAGAACAATTAGGCCAGAAAAGAAAAAAACAAAAGGCATCCAAATTGAGAAAGGGGGGTAAAATAGTCTCCATTTGCAGATGTTATGATCTTATGTATAGAAAGCCCAAAGATTGCTTGACCTGTGGTGGCGCAGTGGATAAAGCATCAATTTGCAACACTGAGGTTGCCAGTTGAAAACCCTGTTTTTGCCTGGTCAAGGCACATATAAAGTTGATGCTTCCTGTTCCTCCCTCCTTCTTTCTGTCTCTCCCCCCTTTCTAAAATGAATAAATAAAGTCTTTAAAAAATGATCTCTTAAATAAAAAAAGAAAGTCCAAAGATTGCACCCAAAAAGGTTAATAAATAAATTCATCAAAGTTGCAGGATAAAAAATTAATACACAAAAAATAAGTTGTAATGATGGCCAACAAGCATATGCAAAAATGCTCAACATTATTAATCATTAGAGAAATGCAAATTAGAACCACAATGAAATATCACCTCACACCAGTCAGAATGGCGCTCATCAGCAAAATAGCACAGAATAAGTGCTGGCGAGGATGTGGAGAAAAGGGAACCCTCCTGCACTGCTGGTGGGAATGCAGACTGGTGCAGCCACTGTGGTAAACAGTATGGAGATTCCTCAAAAAATTAAAAATTGAACTGCCCTTTGACCCAGCTATCCCACTCTTAGGAATATACCCTAAGAACACCATAGCACTGTTTGAAAAGAAGAAATGGGCACCCATGTTCGTGACAGCATTGTTCACAATAGTGAAGATCTGGAAACAGCCCAAGTGTCCTTCAGAGGATGAGTGGATTAAAAAGCTTTGGTACATATATACTATGGAATACTACTCAGCCATAAGAAATGATGACATCGGATTATTTGTATCAACATGGATGGACCTTGATAACATTATACTGAGTAAAGTAAGTAAATCAGAAAAACTAAGAATAAATGATTCCATACATAGATGGTACATAAAAATGAGACTCAGAGACATGAACAAGAGTGTGCTGGCTATGGGGGGGGAAGAGAGAAGGGGGAGGGGGAGGGGAGGGGCACAAATAAAACCAGATAAAAGGTGACAGAAGACAATTTGACTTTGGGTGATGGGTATGCATTATAATCAAATGTCAAGATAACCTGCAGATGTTTTCTCTGAACATATGTACCCTGATTTATCAATGTCACCCCATTAAAATTAAAATTAATAAAAAGTAAGTTGTGTTTCTATACACTAATTAATGAACGATGAAAAAATTAAGAAACCAATTTCATTTACAATAGCATAAAATTCTTAGTGAGTAACTAAGACAATAAGAGAACTCAACAATGAAGAATATAAAACATTGCTGGGCCTGACCTGTGGTAGTGCAGTGGATAAAGCGTCGACCTGGAATGCTGAGGTTGCCAGTTCAAAACCCTGCACTTGTCTGGTGAAGGCACATATGGGAGTTGATGCTTCCTGCTCCTCCCCTCCTTTCTCTCTCTCTCTCGCTCTCTCTCTCTCTCTTCTCTAAAATGAAAAAATAAATAAATAGATTAAAAAAAAAAACATTGCTGGAAAAAATTAAAGAAGACCTGAATAAATAAAAAGACACAAAAGAAAAGAAAGAAAAAAAATGAAATAAGCAAAGAGAGAAAGAAAGAAAGAAGAAGAAAGAAAGAAAGAAAGAAAGAAAGAAAGAAAGAAAGAAAGAAAGAAAGAAAGAAAGAAAGAAAGAACGGGAGAGAGGGAGGAAGGGGAGAAGGAGAGCAGAGGCAGGGAGGGAGGGAAAAAGGGAGGGAGGGAGGGAAAGAAGGAGAAAAGGAGAGAGGGAGAAAGGAAAGAAAAAGAAAAAAAATGGGAAAACAGAAAACATGCATTGCTGGTAGAAAGGCGAAATGGTATAGTCATTGTAGAAAACTCTATGGTAATTTCTCAAATAATTAAACATAAACTTATCATATGATCTAGAAATTCTACTTCCATGTATATATTTAAAAGAATTGTAAAGTAGAGAATAAAACAGATTTTTATATGCCAATGTTCATACCAGCATTATTCACATTCACCAAAAGGTGGAAACAATGAATAAATGTATAAATAAAATGTGATATGTGCATACAATGGAATACTATTCAGCTTCAAAAAGGAATGAAATTCTATTACATGCTACAACATAAATAAACCTTGAAAATGTTATGCTAAATGAAACAAGCCAGACACAAAAGGACAAATGCTGTATGATCCCATTTACATGAGGTCCTAGAGCAGTCACATTCATAGATTTACATGCGGTTATCAGGGTCTGGGGAGAGGAGAAAATGGGGAATTTTTGTTTGATGGGTACAGAGTTTAGTTTGAAATGATGAGATAGTTGTGGAGATGAATAATGTAAATGTACTTAATTGCAATGAAATGTACACTTAAAATGGCTAAATGGTCAATTTTGTGTTGTAGATATTTTACTATTATACACATGAAAGGCATGTAACATTAACTAGTCCTTAGTAATTTTGAAATCAGATGTTCACATATTGTTAGTTCTCCAATTTACAGGAGTACCAGTTCTGCCTCTGGGGTTGGGTTCTCTAATTCTTCTGGGCTCCTGGTTGCACTCTTACAAGAAATGGAATATCTGCATTAGGGTAGCTCTTACAACCTACTTGTAGAAAATTGGTGGTCCAGAGTCTTCTTTTTACTATGAGCTGCTCTGTCCCTTTTAGTTCAAGTTGGTAGTATTTTCACTAAAACAATCCTCTTACAAATTCTTTGGGCTTTCTACAAATTTTACTGGCTTTATTCTATGCCTCAAAGTGATATCCATGATGCATTCTGAGACAAATCTCTGCTGAGAGACACTGCCTTAAGTTGTTGGAGCTTTTTTGTTTAGCTGAAAGTGTCTACAAGTAACACTTTAAATCTTTATGAGGTCTAAACAGAGTATTTTATTTTAATTTTTGTGTTTTTTAATTGACTCTTGATTTAATTTTACAGCTACATTTTTACTGGAAGTAGTCTAGATTTGTTCTTTTCCATTAAGTCATTTCTCACTTTGAAAATATTATGCCAGCTGAAAAAAATGTCCTGAGTTCTCTGTATTTCTTTTAAATTACTCTTAAAAACTAAACAGTTTACAATTTAACTCAATTTTCTCTTGCAACACTTTATTATATGTTTCTAAAAGAAGCTAGTTGGTATTTTTAAACAATCTGCCTGAAAATATTCTTAGCTAGATAAGCAAGTTTACCTGGTAATGTTATTTTTCCAAGTTACCCCAGGTGGCAGTCTTGTTCATAATTCTGCTGCTATATAATATTGTTCCCTTTATTCCCAACCTTTGATAGCAATGCCCACATTGCATGTTCACCATTTTTCTGCCTTCATGAAGAGTCTTTTCACTGCTTTTTTAAAAATCATTTTCTCGTTGCTCGTACAGCCTCTTCTTGGTAGTGTACTCCAAAGCCACTATCAAGTGAACTCTTGGTAGTGTATCTGATATTTTTGTGATAGAGTACCAACCCCTTTTAGTTATCTATTGTTTAAAAAGCACCCTGAAAAACTTGGTTTCTTAACAACAATAATTTATTACCATTCGCCATTCTGTGGGTTGGCTGGGCTCAGCTGGTTGGTTCTGCTGCATGTGGTGTTAGCTGACATTACTCATGCACTGCATTGAACTTGAATGTTACCTGTCTAATGAACTTGGGCTGGTATATACAAAGAGGCCTCTCTCATAGGTCTGACATTTGGTGCTGACAATCACTGGGGTGCCTCATTCCTCCTTTATATGGCTTCTCTTCACCTGTAGTTTAGACTAGCTTCTATATGGAATGGTGTTGAAGTTCCAAAGAGTAAAAGTTAAAGCTACCAGCTCTCCTAAAAACTAGGTCAGCACTTTTACTATGTTTTTTTCCATCAAAGCTATTCACAAGGTCAGTTCAGTTGAAGTGAAAGGGTACAACACAATCTAATGGAAACTATACCTTAACTAATTACAGGTTGCACCTTTATTCATATATAACTATAACAATGTTTTTTTAACACTTAGTGCTATTTATTTTATAAGTTCAGTGAAAGAGATTATTTAGACATATTTCCCCCAGATTTTTATCAACTATTATTATAACACATATAGAAAAAAGTGAAATACTGTAGTTAAGACATTTGCAAAATGTCTTCATATTCCGAGGCTGACTTGTGTTTATCCACACAATATCACCCTCTATGCCATCAAGTGCCCTGATGAGGCACCATTTCTTAAAGAGTATTCCACTTTTACAGTGGGAATTTTCTTCTGAGCTACTAACATGCATTCTTCAAGTTTTATGTTGATATTTTCTTGATTAAATAAGAGGCAGCTTGAAACAGTTACATCAGCCCCTGTTGCTTTGATTTTCTTTTTGAAACTCCACAATTTCTCTTGCCTTGGGCTGCACTGTGGCCTTTTTGCACATATCTCTGGGACAGAATTCTTTCTTTCCTTCTTTCCTTCTTCTTTCTTTCCTTCCTTCCTTTCTTCCTTTCTTCCTTCCTTCCTTCCTTCCTTCCTTCCTTCCTTCCTTCCTTCCTTCCTTCCTTCCTTCCTTCCTTCCTTCTTTCATAGTAAATTTATTACAGCTGGGAACAGTGAAACAAAGGAAGCACTTAGGGTAGAAGAGGCAACAGGAGAGAGCCTAGGCTGGCTGCTTTGGCTCTCTAGAAATGTTATAAGAAGTGGGCCACATTGGGCTGTGTAAACTCACTGAGAAGTGAAAGTCACAGTGACAGAAGTGAGCCAAGACAGGGCTGATTTTAGCTTACTGGAAAGTCAGAAAAGAGAGGACTCAGAGACAGGTTCTGGGGTAAGCCCAGGACAAGCTGTCACTGCCTGCTGCTCCCCTGATGGCAGGTTTTGTGAAGTAAGAGAGAAGAAAGTAAAGTTGCATGCCTAAAGGAGAAAGGTGTGGGTATCCTCTAGAGAGAGTGCACACTCAGGACAGACTTTTTCAGTTTCATGCACTTGTAGGTCCCCTCCTTTCTGAGACCCCATAAAATACTGGTTCTTTATTTTGCGAGACGTGGAATTGTGGCCACTTGCCAGTGATGAGTAGTTGTTGTTTTTGTCCCATTACTTTGTTTCCATACCTTCTGCCTGCACTATAATTTTCTGTACCAATGTCAAATTAACACGTAATCTTTTAAAATATATTGAAATGACAATGAAGCCCAATAAATGTAGTGCCAACAATGCATGTAAATCAATCAAAGTGATGATAGTGATAACTAAGGTCAGGCTTGTACAGTTAAAGTCAAATAATATCTTGAATGTTACCTGTCTAATGATGTCAAATGTCATAGATTGTAATGTACATCTCAATTTCAGAGATGATTAAATAGAAAAAAAATGTATATGGCACTTACTGAGTTTTTTCTGGGTATCCAGTGATGAGCTAGGGGTTGTCTGATAGATATATTTATAAGTTCAAAACATAGTGCTTGTCTCAAGAGATTTAACATAAAGAGTTACCTAGATGAAATAGATAACCATGGCAAGTAGCACAGAATAAATTTTCAATTAAATATCAGAATAAGTAAGTGCTATAGAAGTGGCAGGGCATATCTGAGTGTGAAGGGATGTGAATGCCAGAGGCCATTCATAGTCTCTCAGCCTTATGTTACCTCTTTATACATTTTCCCTATTTTGTAAATTCTGGTATTTTTCTTATTAATATAAATAAAGAAAGTGTTACTATATTCAAAATATTAATACTTTGTGAGTTACAAATTTTTTGATTACTGTATTTTCATTTGTGGTATGTTTTAAAATTTTATTTAGAAGTCTTTGATAATAGAAAAGTATGCAACTATAGCATAGTAAAATTTTATTCATGTTTTCCTCTATGATATAATTTTTTTCTTATTTTAGAAATGCTTTACTGCTGAATATTCTTAAATATTTTCTAAAAGATTTTCATTTTAGCTTTTCACATTTAGGTTTTTAATATATCTGGTTTTAATATAGTTGGTTTATTATATGGTGTGAGGTAGGGATTTAGAGAGTACAGTTAGGTGCATTAAATTCTGACTTCTTGAAAAATAGAAACCTCCCTTGAGAACATACAATAATATTAAAATTTTATTATATATACTGAAATAGAAATGAACTATAGTCTAATCTGAAATTTCTTAACCCTTTGATGTTAGTAATAGGTTAATTAAATTATGGATCATTCTCTAAAAGGAAAAAAATGTACAAACACATTAAAAATATAACATTTCAAGAGTTTACAGACTTTGAAATGAAGCTTATCTATAGGCCTCTTCCATCTCAATTTAGAGTGGGAAAGTTGAGGGGACAGTGGCATATTACCCAAAACTAGTAGATTCTCTGTCAGACCAGATGGACAATCCAGGTCTCCATGGCTCTACTCTGTGCCACTCCTCATGTATACTTTCAGCTGAGATTAATATAGAACAGAGAAACACCACAGATTTATGATCACATGATCAAAATAATCAAAGAATTGATGCCAAATGATCCAAAATGGTAGCATGAGTTAATTACTGATCTAAATCTTACTGTTAATTGTAGATGACAAATGGAACTGATTTAAGAAAATTGACTTAATATTTTTACTAGGTTCTGTTCCCATTTTACCAGAAAGCTTCCAGTGGTAAGTTATTTCTAGATTGATTTATGGCTTTGGCACCTATAAATAATTAGTATAATAGACCTACTTTGTTTGTTCTGTGCAAATTACCTAGGTGAGCATATGAAAGATAAGTTTGGACTGGTATCAAATGTAATTCAGGACAAGCCAAGAAAGATTAGGGTGCTTTGTGATTGATTGAGCCAAGAAGTTGAAAGTCAGCAACTAGACAGATTGATGTGTTCAGCAGGATATTTTTGAATCAAGAGCTGTCACACATAATATAGAAAACTCAGTTAATAAATTAACCAGGAAAAGAATGTTCTGATTTTGATGGAATAAATTGATAGAAACTTTATCCTGGATATTAGAGAAATTTTGGATTAAGGATATTTTCCCTTTGAAGTTGCTAAAGATATAATAATACTTAAAGGCTCTGGAAATGAACCAAGTAGGTCAGTGATTAAGAACTGATGCTTATGACAGATCTCCTGGTGGCTTTGGTGATATCAACCCAGGTATTTCTCTAGCTTCATCATGCTAGGGAAAAAGGTCAAAATTACTCAGCTCTTGGTTTATCCCAAACTACCAAATCAACAAAGCTCTAGTTCCCATCTGAGCTGGGTGGATATGAGGCTGTACTCTGAGAAGGATCTTCCCGTCCGACCTCTGAAATAGTTTCCGATTGTTCCAGTTAATTTGGGTCACTGAAAGAATGAAGCTTCATCTCTAGGGAAGTGGTTTTGTGGACTTGACAACCTGTTTCTCGGAGCCATTCATAGGCTTACTCTTGGGCAGACAGCCTCTACATCTTCTAAAAGACTGAGGGGCTTAAATGTCTTCCCTTCCATGGGAATAAGTTGTATTGCACCATTTTTGTGGTTGTTTGCCTCATTTTAATTTTGTTATTTCAAGCATTTTTCCCCATCAGGGCGTGACTCTCAGTCTTCCTCACTTTCCCTTTCATAGTAGTCTCTCTCCTCTGGCCCTCCTCCTTGCACTTTTCTCCTCACTTCCCAGAACTCTCGCCATTACTTGCTTTCACCAGCACCACTCAGTAGTCCTCTTGTTCCGTAGCTTCACAGGACAATTCTAGGCAAGGCCTGTTTTTCACTTTGAGACCTTTTTTGGACATGGTAATTAATAGTAGTGCTAAGAGGAGAAGCCGTGGAAGAAGTGGAGGCGGTATGGTAATCATGTAGTGGTCTTTACTTTCATGGGTGTGCAGCAGGCGTAACCTCATGTTTTTCCAAAAACTGTCAACACATTTTCCCATTGTTATTCTTTTGATCTTCCCAAAAATGACTCTCACAAACCTCTAAAGGTTTAGCCATCAATTAATGAACTAATATTTATTGAGAACAAATTCAGTGTCTGTGGAGCTCAGAGAAATACAACCTGGGGCCCCCAACCTGAAAGCACTCATAAAGAGTTCATTTAAAAGCCAGTGGACTTCAACAGCCAAAGAGGTGAGCAGACTTCCATGCTATAAAATTTAAGAGAAAGTAGGGGCAATGCTCTGGGGCAGTCAGAGGAGGCTTCTAGCAGGTGGAACAGTTCTGCTAGGCATTGAAGATGGTACTAGGCATTCTTGATAAGAAAGATACAGTGAGGAAAGGCACAGAAATGGGGAAAAGGGCCAGGGAAAATGGATAAGATAGACCAAAGATCCAGATCCCTCATTAGTGGAAATTTAAATATATATATATATATATATATATATATATATATATATATATATGATATGAAATTAGTTATTTACTAATAAAGTCACAATTATACACACACACACACACACACACACACACACTGAAAGAATATATATATTCAGTCAACAATTTAGATGTGTAGTAAATGTCATTATTTGGGACTCAATGATTTTTTAACTCAATGACTCAGATATTTATTTGTTGAAAAATTATACACCACTTTACATTCTCTTCCTAGTATCCTCATTGAACTAGTGTTGGAACCTCACAGTACAAACCCTGTGTCTTTTAACTTTCTTCTACTCTGTATCTCTTTAGCTATTGTGTTTTATATTAAGTGATTTCTCAGCTCTGGCTTCAAATTCAGTAATTCTTTGTGTGTGTCAAATATATATAGTATACTGTTTACAATATCCACAGTCTTTCTAAATTTCAATTACATTATTTTTCATTTCTAGAATTTCACTTTTTTTTCTATTATTTGGCTCTCTTTTTTTCATGGCATTCCTATTATCCCATTACAGATTTAACCCTTTATTTTTTAAAAACTTTTAAACATAATAATTTTAAAGTCCTGTCATCTTCCTTGATTGCTTATCATTTGGGGCTATGATTGTCTTTCACCATTGTTCGTACTGCAAGTAGTTTATTGTATTTCCCCATGTACTGTGTTGTTCTCATCCATCAGTTCATCAACAGGAGTTACCTGATGGGAGTGGAAATGAGTCATGTGTTGCTGGAGTTATGCTGACAGACCTGTGGGTGGTTTTATTGTTGTTTAGCCCAAAGGTTTAAAGATTTACCACTTTTTGACCAGTTTTAATGTTTATTTGTTAGTTCAAGGGCCTTCAAAATATTCAGTCATGTTGAGAATTAGGACCCCATGTTTCTAAATTATTAATGTATGCTTGAGACTTGAAGTTTTTCTGATGTTTTCTAGCTTTCCTACTTGCACAGGGCATCAATCTTAATTCTATCCCTGCATGGTTCCTATTTTCAGTCACCATTATTGGTGTGACTTTAAAAAAACATGTATTTATTATCTCATAAATCTGTGGTTTGACTGGTCTTAACCTGGTGGTTCTTCTGTTCAAGGTAGTTTCAGCTGGGCTTCAGGTATCTGTGGACTTGAGTAATTGGTACATCCAAATGGACTCTTTCACATATCTGATGCTTTTGTGGTATCATCTGGAAGACTGGGCTCAGCTGTGTAGTTCTTTGGCTCAATGTGGTATTAGCAAAGGCTAAAGTTATCTGGAATTTTTACTGGGTTGAAACATCCTAGAAGAATTGCTTAACTGGCTGGACATCAGTGCTGGCTTTCAGCAAGGAGTAGAGCTAGGATGTTGACCAGAGTGTCTCAGTTTTTTTCCATGTGGCCTTGCCACGTGGCTTGGGCTTCTCACATGTGGCATCTGGGTTCTAAGAAGGGAAGTTATAAGAGGCAAGGGTAGAAGCTGCAGGACCCTTAAATCCCAGCCCCAAAAGATACATTATTGCTACTTTCTGTTGATCAAAATAGTTGACAGGGCAAACCCAAATTTTAAGCTATAGGAAACAGAATCGACCTCTCTATTGAAAAAGAACTCGTCATCTTTAATCTACTGCAGTTGTTGCAGCAAGGACTTTCACTATAGCTTCTTAAAGATGTCTGTTTCTCATTCTTATAATGATAGGTCCAACGATAGGCTATCCAGGACTTAATGGCAGCTTTATAGTGTTGCCAGCAACCCAGACTTCTGATTACATAGTGATTGCAAAAACTCCAGCCATCACATCCAAGTTTCAGGCAGAAATAAAGGGATAAAGCAAACAGATAAAATGAACCTACCAGCTAAGTTGGTCTCTTTGTAGAGCTTTTCTGAATCTTCCTGTTGCTGCTGCTTAGGCCTCATTGACTTCCCAATTTGCACTGGAAAATAAAAGAGCGATATCACAACCACAGCATACCTCATGTCAGAGGCAGATCTGAGTTAAATTAAGTAAGTCAGTGGGACCCCAAACAAATCTTATTCAGACTCCTTGCTTTCTGTCTACCACCCTCTTGCTTGCACTTTGCAAAGACTCTAACTGAGGCACTGTGAGAGTGTCTGTGGCAAGTTAATGTTTGTATTCTATTGTGTGGGGCAGTTATACAGAGCATCATCTTAATAACAAGGAGCATGCATTAACCTGCAGGCCACTGACACAATGGTTGGAGGGTACTATTTAAAGAAGGGTTTCAGTGCTCCTTGTTAATAAAGTTCCATTTGTAAGCCTAATTACATCCTTGCTTAATAATAGAGTTGACTTTTGTGCCATTTCCTCTTCAGTTTAAACTGGGTATGTTTTTATAGGTAGATTTGAGAAGTTAGAGGAGTCCCTGTTCAGGGGCCCTGCCTTAATACCATATCCTTCTAAGTTCAATGGCTACAGAGGATCAAGAATCCCTCTGAATGGAAAAACTCATTCACACTGAAAACAGCTTTATCTTCTAGCCTCCTTGTAGAAATGTGTCCTCATAAAGGGGACACTTGTCAAAGCCATGCTTGACTCTCCATAAGATGACATTGTAATATTGTAGGTACCATACCTAATTATGAGGCAGAGGGCTTTGCAGGGGCCCTTCCCACATTATGTGTAGACAAAACCTGTATGCAAAACCAGGCGCAGGCTGTACGACACAGTAACAGGGGGACATATTGAACAAGAGTGCTGCATGGCTGCTCATTCTGCATTTGTATGACACAGCAAATGACAACCCACGGACCAGCCTAACTTTGTAAAGTTTTATTGGAACATAGTAACACTCACTAGTTCATGTGTGTCTATGGTGGCTTTTGTGCTATAATGGCAGAGTTGAGTAGTTGCAACAGAGACTATGTGGCCACAAAGTCTAAAATTATTTACTAATGACTATCTAAACTATTTATTATGTACACATTGCTCTTCTATGCTGTGCAAGGCAGAACCAGGTCTCTCCAAGGCTGTGGTGCTGTTATGCAATTTTGCCCTCCAAAGAGCATTTGGCAATGTCTGGTTGAAACAATTGTGTGCATGTTGGTGGGGTTCTACTCACATCTAGTGGGTAGTGGTCAGAAAGTTAAACATCTTATGATGTATATACAGGCCAGCCCCCCACAATAAAGAATTGTTCAATTAAAAATGTTAATAATGCCAAAGTTGAGAAACTCTGCTCTATAAGACAAATGTTCTATAAGATTGTTACTGTTTTTCATTTACTTATTCAACAAATAATCATTGAATGTGTACTATGTATCAGGCACATACTGAGTTATGTGTGTGTATATTATATATACATATATATATAGAGAGAGAATATATTTTATATATAAATATATATATTGTATGTGTATATAAACAGTAATAATATCAACAGTGTCAACTTTACGATCTGTTGTGTGGTTAAATATACATACAGGAGTATTGATATTATTACTTATTATTATTGACACTGTTGACTTTATTATTGTCCCCATTTTATGGATAAGAAATCTAACATCCAAGGAAGTTAATTTGCCTAAAATCATCTAATTAGTTGTGAAAGGGGGTTGTAACGAGATGCCTGACCAGTGCACTGTCTTTGACACACATGGTTATCAATGGGAAAGTGCTGAGTTCCGCATTCCGATTGTGGCTAGTACAGCCTGTGAAAGGCAGACGTCCCTCCCCTGAGGGAGGCCACGAAAACCCGAGGCAGGAGGGCGCTGAAAGGGCCTGCAACAGCGCGGGCAGTGAACATGCTCGCTCCAATTATTTAATTTCAATCCTTCCTGTGACTGACACAGACATCTGGAAACCACCTCATCCAGCCATGTGCTAAAATTCTGAGTGCTGAAAAAAAAAAAAAGTGTCATTTCTCTACCGAAACGTGAAAGAATTTTACCCATTAGTTCGGCCCTGCAGAAAATGTGGCCTCTTCCCCCATGGCAGAGCCGGTCTTTAAGGCCAGCCCTGGAGTGAGGATAAGACTGCTTTTCCAAGGGCCCTGCCCATGTCTGTACAGCCAGCTTCCTCCCGCAGAGCTGCTGAACCCAGAGGGGATCGGGGAGTGACAGAATGTCAGCCAGCAAGGCTCCCGGCCTAACCCCGTGCCTGCCCAACCTGCTCCAACACTCCTGCCAGCACTCCAACTGTCAAGAAGGCTTCCACAGGGCAGGAGACCACAGTTTCCCATTTTTAAGGCGTAAAGACACGTAGCAGCTGGAAAGGGCTCCAGCTGCGCTCAATCGGATGGGAACTTCACAGAGCAGCAGCAGACAGGAGAAATAATCGAGGAGCTCAATATCTACCTAATATCTCAGGTAAAAAGAAAAGAAAAGAGAACATAAAAGCAGAAAATCATCGAGAGCCTGACCTGTGGTGGCGCAGTGGATAAGCTTCAACCTGAAATGCTGAGGTCACATGTTCGAAATCCTGGGCTTGCCAGGTCAAGGCACATATGGGAGTTGATGCTTCCTGCTCCTCTCCCCTTCTCTCTTTCTCTCTCTCTCTCTAAAAATGAATAAATAACACCTTTAAGAAAAAGAAAATCAGTGAAAGAATAGAAAATAAGTTTTCCAGAACTAAAGAAAGATATTGAGTCAAAATTGACTGCACACTGGAAGACAAAGTAGCAATGCCTTCAGTGTTCTGAGGGAAAGTGATATAGAAACTGGAATTCTATACCCAGAAAAACTATCAATAAAAAGTGAAAATAGGTATGCTCTCTTTATGGAAAAAAAAATGCAAACAAAAAGCACCCTTGAGGCTGTATTTCAGTACATGAAAAAGAATCTTAGAAACAAGAAACAAGAAGTCATGGGCTCTAAGAAACCAGGAGACTACTACAAAGTGCAATTAAAGCAATAACAGCTTGACATTAAGTTAGAACTAGCAGTTGGAGAATTCCAAGGAAAGTTTCTTTAAAAAATACATTTTATTCAACAAATTTAAGTAGAACCTAAAAATCCAAGTATCATGCTAATATGGTATAGCTTCACAGCTTCTTTTCCCAAAAAGGAAAAAAAAAATACAAATATAAACCCCAGTTTAAAAAAAATAAAAAAATCATTAAGCAAAAGCAAATCACACTAAATAATTAACATTAATTTAAGCAATTTAAGGCATATTTTTAAAAAAGAGGTTCCCATTGACCTGACACTTAGAACATTGTCTTATAAGCAGCACAAATTTGAGGATATAACATTACATTTTTTTCTCCACGGATTCTCATCACACTGTTTAGTTTGGTAGTAAACAATATTTATAATCATGATATACATTTATTTTTAATATTTGGAATAAAACTATGAAAAATGCACATAATATAATTATAATTACAAAACAGGATATAAATGCAAAACCTTGGTAATATTAAAATATACTTTTGTTGATGGAGGGTAGGAAGTAGAGCAGAAGGATAAAAAATGGAAAGTAATATAGAGATAGCAGTTTATTTCTAAATAATGATGAATAAAGAAGTAGTGTCTAAAACAAAACCAAAAGTAGAGGCCTTGGTATGTTAATTAACACTTTAAAGATCAATACAACCAAACATAACAATTTAACCAACAAACTTAGAGGAGACACAGAAAGGAAGGTAATGTTAGTATGTGCCGATGATTTTAATTCTTCATGTTCCCAGTGAGGGAGTCTATAAATCAAAAACTACTGGTCTATTGTTTAGAATTATGGTGGAAACCAATGGAAAAATCAAAAGCATCTAGGAAATGAGAGCAGGGTTAAGAAAGGCCATTATTATCTCAAGTATTAATTTTTGTCCTATGCCAATTATCTTTTTGCTAGGTGTATTATTTCTATGATGTATAAAACATAGAGTGACAACAAAGTAAGAATACAGCTCCTAAGAAGTAAATTTGGAGACATTCTGGTTTAGTGCAAAGTGTTGGGCTGCCTATAATAGCTTTCATTCACATATTTAAAGTTCAATATATATTTAGCTAAAATTGTTATAATAACTTTATAACAAACAAGATAAAACTAAAATCATGCTGGGCTAAGCCCAAGAACTCAAGTAGGTCCAATGACACAGCTAGCAATAAAACCAACATTTGCAAAATAGTATAAGAGGTTTTGTATTCATCCTATAACTGGGTTAAGAAACACTGGCAAACAAGAAATTATAACCCCGGAGTTAGATCCAGATGACGTACCTTAAGTACATAATGTGTATCAGACTAAGCATTCCTCTTTGTTGCTATCAACAGCAGGCACCTCAGTGTAAGTAACCTTCAACTGTTCACTTCCAACTGATCAGCTAACGTCCAGATTTATATAATAGGCATTTAATGTCCTTTATCATCTGACAGCAATCACCTCCTCCAAACTCATCTCTTACGACTTCTTTTGTGAGCTGGAGGTAAAACTAAACTAAAGCAGCTGCATCCAGAGTCATGGGCAATAAAAAAGCAGAAGTGAGACTTTTTAACATTCTCTAGTCCTCAGACTATGTTTTTAAAATACCACTTTCCTCTAAAAGAAATCATAATTTCTTGGAGAAATGGCTGATTCCAGGTTTAGGGCAGATTATGTAAAAAGTGAGGTAGGCACAGTTTGTTATAATATATTTATTTTCTTAAGAGAATAAATCTTGCTCCCTAATAACATTGAAATAACTTAATTGTTAAATAACTTAATTGATAAATAAATTATTTATTCTATGATATCCATTAAATAGTTTTCAAAATTATGACACCAGCACTAGTTCTTATAATAAAATACTGAGCAGAGTCAAGTTGATTTGTTCTTAAAATATGTACTCTATGTAGGTAGAACTGTGTCAAACAATCCTTGGGATAATTCTTTTCCTTAGTTTTGTGTACAACTTGATTAATATGTTTTACTTTATTTTCAACTTGAATGTTTACCTTTTCTTAATTTGATTAAGCCATTTACAAAATTCAAAAGTAAAACTATACAAAAAGATACATTCAGAGTAGTCTAGTCCCCTTCTTGTTCCCTCCACATCTCTCCTCTACCCTATCCCAACGATAAATTTATGTTGTTCTTGTTGCTTTCTGTTTATCCTTTCTATGTTTTTTAAAATTATTTTTATTGACCCTATTGGAGTGCCATTAGTTAATAAAATTATATAGGTTTCAAGTGTACAATTCTATAATACACCATCTATATATTGTATTGTGTGTTCACCACCCCAAGACAAGTCTCCTTTCTAACCATTTATCCCCCCTTTTCCTTCTCCTACTACCTCTCCCCACCCCTTTTTCCCTCTGGTAATCACCATACCGTTACCTCTGTCTATGAGTTGTTGTGGGTTTTTTTGCTTAATCTCTTCACCTTTTTTCAAGCCCCCTCCCCTCTAATAGCCATCAGTATGTTCTCTGTATCTTTGAGTCTGTTTCTATTTTGTTCATCAATTTATTTTGTTCATTAGATTCCATATAAAGTGTGATCATATGGTATTTGTCTTTCTCTGGCTGACTTATTTCACTTAGCATAATACTCTCTAGGTTCATCCATGATGTCCCAGAAGGTATGATTTCCTTCTTTTTTATGGACAAGTAGTATTACATTGTGTAAATGTATCACAGCTTTTTTATCCACTCATCTACTGATATACATTTGGGCTACTTCCAAATCTTGGCTATTGAAATAACACTGCAATGAACACAGGGGTGTGTATATTTTTTCAAATTAGTGTTTCAGGTTTCTTCAACTATATTCCCAGAAGTAAAATCATTGGTCAGTTTTTATTTTTTAATTATTATTGAGAAGTGGGGAGGCAGAGAGACAGACTCCCGTATGCACCCTGACTGAGATTCATCTGGCAACCCCCCTACCGAGTCCGAGCAATGCTCTGCCCATTCTGGGGTCATTGCTTTGTTGCTCAGCAACTGAGCTATTTTAACACCTGAGGCAAGGCCATGGAGCAATCCTCAGTGCCCAGGGCCAACTTACTCTACCCGAGCCATGGCTGCAGGAGAGGACAGTACTTCTTATTAAATAGCTAGAATAGCTACTATCCCACACTTTGTTTGTTTTATTCACTTACCTAATAATATACCGTGGAAGTCAACAATACAAAGAGACTTTGAGTAATTACTCTCAGAGTCTTTTCTAAAATAACATCAATTTAATTTTTTAAATGCATATATATATTTTTTAAATGCATATATATAAATGCATATATTGTCCAGGCCCTTTTTAGTTGTATCCTTAGGGCACATAAGGTTCTCGTGGAGTCATTTTTTCTTAAGCCACAGATGAGAACCAGCCACTTTATTCCATATGGTCCATGCATTACAGGCCAAGCTGATCTCAGTCTCTGTATCCATGCTCACACCATTCTCCAAGCTTGGGATGTGATCTTTCTTATTCATTTACCCTACATTTGAAACAAAACCAAATTCAAATCCTAACTCCTCATGAAAATTTACCTAGACTTCCTTCCAGTAAAGGACCTGTGCCATTGCATCCTCAGTGTCTAACATGATGGCCAGTACATAGAAAAAAAAAGTGTTGAAGATAATGTAAAGGTAATGTAGAAAGGAGATAGGTTTGGGAGTTTGCTGAGTACTTTGTTCAAATACTTAATCATTTTATAACTGCATTGGTTATCTCTTGCTTAGTTAACAAATTGCCCACAAATAGAGCAAATTAAAATGACACATATTTATTATCTCAATGTATTTTGTTGGTCAGAAACCTGGCATAGTTCAGCTGAATGCCTTTGGTTCAGAGTATTTCACAGGCTACAATCAAGGTATTGGCTGGGGCTGTTTTCTCACAGTAAGGCTCAGCTGAGGAATCCAATTTTCACTAACGTGGTCGTGGGCTGATTTCAGTTGTTAGACTGAGTCCTCAATTTTTTTGAGCTATTAGCAGGAGGCTTTCCTCAGCTCCTTGTCATATGGGCTTGTCTACAGAGCATCTCTCAACATGGCAGTTGTTTCATCAGAGTGAGCAAACAAGAAGGAAACAGAAATGCCAGAGAGAGAGAGAGAGTGAAAGAAGATATAAAATATAAGCTGCCTACCACAGAAACATTTTAACCTTAAGCAAATTACCCCAGCTCTCTTCCTTCACTTGCTGTGCAAGAATAATAATAGCAATGTTGAAGTATTTTTTGAAAAACTAAAAATAATACATATAAACCACATTAAATATGGTAATCATTACAACAGTGTTAACTGTCTGACCAGCCCCACTATCCGATCCTGTCTGCCCAATCTGTACTCTTGTGCTGCTTCTACTCCTTAGAACTTAAATATCTTCACTTCTTTCCCTCCTCAATATCTAGTTAGCAGCGTGCCTCAAGTAACAGTGTGATAGGAAAATATCTAAGATAAATGTGTTTTTTTGCATCTTGGACTTGTGAGTTAAGTTTTATTAAATGGAATAATTATTCTCATGACTTCCTATTTGAATCCAGTATTTTCAGAGAAAGGCAAACCAAATTCACCAGTATCCTAAAATAGTTTAAGTTATAAAAACAATAATAGTCTTTTTTTAAAAAAAAATAAACTTAGGTAGAAAACTGATCCATTATAAACCTGCTAGAAACTTATGTTTTTGCAAGATTTTTTATTGTATTTCATGATTATGAGATATTATAAAAGGTTTGCTACAGGTTTCTTTATTATTTTTTCTTTTTATGGCAATAACATTTATTGTAAAGTCTCTGTGGTTTACCCTTGTTAGAGCCAGGCGAAACTCTCAAAAAGCACACATCTAAAAGAAGGAAGTCTTCTAGCCAAAATTTAAGGAAATTCCCACCACCTGTGTTCTGAAACATTTCGGTTGTGAAACATATAGGAAGCTATCTCTATTCCACTCCTTTTTCTCAATCTTCTATGAGTCAGAGTGAATCAGAGTATTGACTCGAGGAGTTATGATGGTCCACTCTCATGACCTTTCCAAACCCCAGTTTCCCATCCATAGAAAGGGCCTCATGATCCTATTCTCATAACCTGCCCTGTCACTCCGTCTCCCTTGCAGGACATGCAGGGCCTGGGCAATGATCTAGGCCCACCAGGAGGCATCCCTACAGACCCAGCAGTGGAACAAAGATGCTGTGTCCCTTTTAACTGGTCAGAGAGATTGATTTTGAGAAAAAATTAACTCAAGGTAGTAAGTTAGAGATTAACAGACAAAATTGAATTCCTAATCCTTGGAGATCGGGGGGGGGGGGGGAAAGGAAATGTACAGATGCAAAACCCACATGAAAGACAACAAGGAACAACAACAAAAAAAAAACCCAACAATGAAGGAAAGTTTATTTTAGAAAACCAAAGTGGCTTAGAGCTGAAGAAGAACTGAGCAGTGATTTTCTCCCATTTCTTTGGCTCCATGGGGGCCCGCTGAAACATTTAAAAGGGAAATCCTTGAAACAGACATCTACCACCTGTGGCTATTGGAAAGCTATCCATCAGTTAGATACCACTGGGTGGAAAAAAAAATGCTTTAGAAGGAAACATCTTGACTAAGACCAAAGTGCAAAATTATTTCATCTTGCTCTGCATTTTTGGAAACAATTGACTTTAAACTTCCATAACTTTGTGCTTCAAAGTCCCCATCACAGCTGTTGGAGAAATTCTTTGTGTTCTCCGCTCTGACACTGAGAGGTTTGCAGCCATGAATGGACACAAAAAGATGTCAATCATATCCAGTAATGAAAAGCTCATTTCTCATTCCCTATTGTGAAGGCAATGCCTTTGTGTGAGCCTGTGATCAAGCTCATTTACCTTCATATACAGAATATCTATTTTATATTAAAAGTTTAGACTATAGTCACCCCAGATCATACCTAATGTATTAGAATTGTATTGCCATTATCCTCTATTAAATCTGTGACAACGTTATAATATCTATGTCAGAAATAATGAAGAGATTAATGTGGAGTAAGAGAACCTGGTGTCACCTCCTTCTGCTTTTCAACATCAAATATTATTGGCACTAAAAACCAGTCTCTGTTAGCCAGTGAGAATGGGGATTTTGACAATGGGGAATCCATTGAGAGATGTGAGGGGAATTTTCCAAGCCATGTAGACAGCTGCTGAAGTGATAATTGAATAAAAGTGAAAGTCCTTCCTTTTTCTGCTGTTCTAGAAAGATCTATATTTATTCCTTTAACTTCACAGAACATATGCTCCTCAGGGGGTGGTGATATATGCTGAGGAGTGCTTATTTGAAGTGGTTCTTCCTCCACAGCTGGATTTATGAATGGTTACGATAAAGACGCTCGAAGAAAAAGAAAGGCGGCACTCCACATGCTGGTCCCAGATTGTGAAGCTCCACCCCCTCAATTTAAGGGGGTAGAAATTGTGTCCCCACATTTCTACTTTCCCTCCCATTTGGTGGGCTTAGATAGGAGAACAGAGAGACTGAATCAATTCATCTATCCACTCAACAGATAAATGCTGAGAAGTGGATAATCGTTCCTTACTTTATAAAGCACTATAAATTTTATATATTTGATGACATTTCATCCTCATTACCAGATAAGAAGAGCAAATGCTATTACTCCCATTTTACAGATGAAGAAACTAAGTCTTAGAATGACTGGTGTATATTTAAGTAGCTGTCACAGGGTAGATTAGGTGTATAAACTCATGCTTTGGAGTTTGAGCTTCACTTCACAGTCAGTCAGGGCCATTGATGGATTTCAAGTAAAAGTAGCAGAGTGGAGTTCTACTTCAAAGGCTCCCTCTGGTTGTAGAATGGAGAATGAGTCTCAGGGAAGAAAGACAGGAAGCATGAAGACTGGAAGCTGCTGTGGTTACCCAGGCAAATAGAGATTGTGGCCTGAACTAGTCAAAGAGAATCAATCCTTGCAGATATATGTAGGCAGTGCTTAGTAACTAGTGGCATGTTGCAAATTGGAGGATGAGAAAGCAGGAGCCATTGATGGTGTCTTGGGTCTATCATTTGAACAACTGGATGAATGACAATGTCATTTTCTGAGATGAGAAACATGGAAAGAGAAACAGCTTAAAAGAGAAAAGGGAATGTTTTAAGCTCTACTGTGCATCATTTGAAGAAGCAGGTAGAAATCATTGGTCAGAGGTGGATACATGATCATGGAGCTCAGAGAAAGCATCCTGATTAGGTTAAGATTTGAAGGCACTAAATGTTCTGGGAGCAGAGCTCCTAGTCCTTGATGGTCAACCTTTTTATAAAAACCGCCCCCTAGGTGCATGGAGCAGGAGAATTTCTAGGGAGTGACAGAGGAGAGAGTCGGACTGCATGAAGTGGGGAGGAAATGGGATGATGATATAGAGTAGACAAGATTCTGAGAAAAGGTGTGACTGTAAAGAAAAAAGAAAAAGATAGACCTGTAGGAGGAGGGAGCATGGGGTTCCAGGGCAGTTGTATTTTAAAAACAAAAACGTTTGCTTAAATGTTGATAAGAAGGAAACAATTGAGAGGGAGAGATTAAAGGCACATACAAGACTGTCAGTAACAAGAAAAAGGATCTAGAAAAGAGTCTAGAAAGCCAGTCAAGAAATTAGAGAGATGTTGAATTATGGACTACCTCCACCCCAGAAGTTGCCAACTTATTGTCCTTTTTACCTGCAGCCAATGGTGAGCACTGGCTTGAGTGGAGTCAAGGAAAAGACAGTTCTTGGCATTGACTTTGTTAAGGAAAAGTCCCCATTGCAGTTACACCAGCCATGTGGCAAGTTATAAGACATGTGGAGAAGAAAAAGTGCCATCCTTTGTGAATATGTTAAGTTTATTTCTGAGTCTGTTCAGGCTCTTACAACAAAATACCATAAACTGGATGGCTTTTAAACAACAGAAATGTATTTCTCACAGTTTTAGAGGCTGGGAGTTCAAGATTAAGATGCCTGCAGATGCAGTGTCTGGTGAGAGCTCACTTCCTGGTTCATAGATGACTGTATTCTTTTTTTACTTTTTAATTTTTTTAATTTAATTATTTGTGTTTACATAGATTCTAGGGTCACCCCAAGTGCATCCCTCCTCTCCCATATTCCCCTCAACATCTCCCTTGCCCCCTTCCTACAGCACCCTCTCCCCTTCACTTCAGGCTTATCTCATCCTATCATCCCTTTTCCCTCTTTCCTCTTTTCCTCCAGTCCCTTTGATCCCTCCTCTGTCTCAATTCCGTTCCTCAGTTCTCATTGTTCCTTGGATTTCTCAAATGAGTGAGGTCATATGATATTTTTCTTTCTCTGCCTGGCTTATTTCACTCAACATAATAGTTTCCAAGTCCCTCCACATTGTTGCAAAAGGTAATATTTCCTTCTTTTTCATAGCCCCATAGTATTCCATTGTATATATGTACCACAGTATCTTAATCCACTCGTCCACTGAAGGACACTTGGGTTGTTTCCATATCTTTGCTATTGTGAACAATGCTGCCATAAACATGGGGATCAGAAATCAGAGGCATTTTTATACATGAACAATGAAATGTCAGAAAGAGAAATTAAGGAAACAATCCCCTTCACTATTTCAACAACAACAACAAAAAAGTAACTAGGAATAAATTTAACCAAGAAGGTTAAAGACTTGTACTCAGAAATATTATAAAACATTGATAAAAGAAATCAAGGAAGATACAAACAAGATGACTGTCTTCTTTCCATGTCAGTGCAGGGCAGAGGGCAAGGCAGCTCTCTAGGGTCTCTTTTATAAGGCACTGATCTCATTCATAAATGCTCTCCCCTCATTACCTAATCACCCCCCAAAGGCCCTACATCCAAATACCATCAAATTGGGGATTCCATTCCAATGTTATGGATTTGGCTAGTGCAGGGAGGCATAAATATTCAGTCTAAAACAGTTTGCAAGGAGACCTTAGAACTTGTTAACGATGGAGGCAAGTCATTTTTGTGTTCCAAGTTTAAAGGTTTCTAGACAACACCAATCTTTCAGTAGCATTAGTTTAGTTTCCCAGAAGTCTAACTATTATAATTTATTATTCTTTTTTAAAATTAACTTTAATGGGGGGACAACAATAAATCAGGGTACATATATACAATGAAAACATCTCCAGATTATCTTATCATTCAATTGTGTTGCATACCCATTACCCAAAGTCAAATTGTCCTCTGTCACCTTCTATCTGTTTTCCCTGTGCCCCTCCCCTTCTCCCTATTCCACCCTCCCCTCCCTTCCCCCACCCCGTAACCACCACACTCTTGTCCATGTCTCATACTCTCACTTTTATCTCCCACCTATGTATGAAATCATGCTTTTCTCAGTTTTTTTTTTTCTGATTTACTTATTTCACTCTGTATAATGTTATCAAGGAACATCCATTTTGTTGTAAATGATCCGATGTCATCATTTCTTATGGCTGAGTAGAGTTGCATAGTATATATGTACCAAAGCTTTTTAATCCACTCATCTTCTGACGGACACTTGGGCTGTTTCCAGATCTTCGCTATTGTGAACAATGTTGTCACGAACATGGGGGCGCATTTCTTCTTTTGGAACAGTGTTATGGTGTTCTTAGGGTATATTCCTAAAAGTGGGATAGCCGGGTCAAAAGGCAGTTTGACTTATAATTTTTTGAGGAATCTCCAAACTGTTTTCCACAGTGGCTGCACCAGTCTGCATTCCCACCAGCAGTGCAGAAGGGTTCCCTTTTCTCCACATCCTCGCCAGCACTTATTCTGTGTTGTTTTGCTGATGAGTGCCATTCTGACTGGTGTGACGTGATATCTCATTATGGTTTTAATTTGCATTTCTCTAATGATTAGTGATGTTGAGCATTTTTTCATATGTCTTACAGCCATCTGTATGTCTTCATTGGAGAAATTTCTATTCATTTCTTTTGCCCATTTTTTGATTGGATTGTTGGACTTCCTGGTATTGAGTTTTATAAGTTCTTTATAAATTTTGGTTATTAACCCCTTATCAGACGTGCTATCGAATATGTTCTCCCAATGTGTGGTTTGTCTTTTTATTCTGTTCTTATTGTCTTTAGCTGTGCAAAAACTTTTTAGTTTGATATAGCCCCGTTTGTTTATCTTGCCTTTTATTTCATTTGCCCTGGAGATAAATCGGCAAATATATTGCTGCTACAGATGTCGGAAAGCTTGCTGACTATGTTTTCTTCTAAGATGCTTATAGTTTCACGGCTTATGTTTAAGTCTTTTATCCATTTTGAATTTGTTTTTGTGAATGGTATAAGTTGATGGTCTAGTTTCATTTTTTTACAGGTAGATGTCCAATTTTCCCAGCACCATTTGTTAAAGAGGCTGTCTTTACTCCATTGTATGTTCTTTCCTCCTTTGTCAAATATCAGTTGTCCATAAAGCTGTGGGTTTATTTCTGGGTCCTCTGTTCTGTTCCTTTGATCAATGTGCCTGCTCTTATGCCAGTACCAGGCTGTCTTGAGTATAATGGCCTTGTAGTAAACCTTGATATCTGGAAGAGTGGTACCTCCTGCTTTATTTTTTCTTTTTAAGATTGCTGAGGCTATTCATGTTCTTTTTTGGTTCCATATAAATTTTTGGAATATGTGTTCTATATCTTTGAAGTATGTCATTGGTATTTTAATTGGTATTGCATTGAATTTATAAATTGCTTTGGGTAATATAGACATTTTAATGATGTTTATTTTTCCTAGCCATGAGCACGGTATATGCTTCCACTCGTTTGTATCTTCCTTGATTTCTTTTATTAATGTTCTATAATTATCCGAGTACAAATCCTTAACCTCCTTGGTTAAATTTACTCCTAGGTATTTTATTTTTTTGGCTGCAATAGTGAAAGGGATTGTTTCCTTCATTTCTTTTGCTGACAGTTCATTGTTTGTATATAGAAATGCCTCTGATTTCTGAGTATTAATTTTATATCCTGCCACCTTGCTGAATTCATTTATAAGGTCCATTTATAAGGGAGTTTTATGACTGAGACTTTAGGGTTTTCAATATACAATATCATATCATCTGCAAATAGTGACAGTTTTACTTTTTCTTTTCCAATTTGGATGCCTTTTATTTCTTCTTCTTGTCTGATTGCTATAGCTAGGACTTCCAGAACTATGTTGAATAGGTGTGGTGAAAGTGGGCAACCCTGCCTGGTTCCTAATCTTAAGGGGATTGCTTTTAATTTTTGTCCATTTAGTATGATGTTTGCTGTGGGTTTGTCGTAGATGGCCTTTATCATGTTAAGGAATGTTCCTTGTATTCCCACTTTACTGAGAGTTTTGAGCATGAATGGATACTGGATTTTATCAAATGCCTTTTCTGCATCTATTGAAATTATCATGTGAGTTTTGTCCTTCCTTTTGTTTATGTGATGAATCACATTGATTGATTTGCAAATATTGAACCAGCCTTACCTCTCCAGAATAAATCCCACTTGATCATGGTGTATGATTTTTTTCATATATTGCTGGATCCGGTTGGCTAATACTTTGTTGAGAATTTTAGCATCTAAATTTATCAGGGATATAGGCCTATAATTTTCTTTCTTTGTATTGTCTTTGCCCGGTCTTGGGATCAGAATTATGCTCGCCTCATAAAGGGAGTTTGGAAGTCTTCCTTCCTCTTCAATTTTTTGAAATAGCTTGAGGAGGATAGGAGTTAGTTTTTCTTTGAATTTTTGATAGAATTCACTTGTGAAGCCATCCGGCCCAGGACTTTTCTTTTTGAGAAGTTTTTTGATAACTGTTTTGATCTCATCTGTTGTAATTGGTCTGTTTAGGTATTCTGACTCTTCCAGATTGATTTTTGGAAGTTTATATGATTCAAGAAATTTGTCCATTTCACCTAGATTGTCTAATTTTTTGGCATAGAGTTCTTCATAGTATTTTCTTACACTGCTTTGTATTTCTGTTATATCAGTTGTTGTTTCTTACTGTTCTTTCTAATTTTATTTATTTGAGACCTCTCTCTTTTTTTCTTGATGAGTCGAGTTAAAGTTTTATCAATCTTGTTTACCTTTTCAAAGAACCAGCTCCTGGTTTCATTGATCTTCTGTATTGTTTCCTTAGCCTCTATGTCATTTATTTCTTCTCTGATCTTTATTAATTCCTTCCTTCTACTTGTCCTGGGTTTTATTTGTTGTTGTTTTTTCGTTCTTTTGGCTGAAGGGTCAGGTGACTTATCTGAGCTTTTTCTAGCTTCTTATGATATGCCTGTAGTGCAATGAACTTCCCTCTCAGTACTGCTTTTGCTAAGTTCCATAAATTTTGAGTTGATGTATGCTCATTATCATTTGTTTCTAGAAACCTTTTTATTTCTTCTTTGATCTCATTGTTAATCCATTCATTATTTAATATCATGCTATTTAGTTTTCAAGTGTTTGAGTATTTTTCAGTTTTTCTTTTGTGATTAATTTCTAGTTTCACGGCATTGTGATCAGAGAAAATGCTTGATATGATTTCAATCTTCTTAAATTTATTGAGACCATTTTTGTGTCCTAACATGTGGTCTATCCTAGAAAACGTACCATGAGCTCTTGAGAAGAATGTATATTCTACCGCTTTAGGCTGAAAAGTTCTGAAGATATCTATTAAATCGAGTTGATCTAGTGTATCCTTTAAGTCTGCTGTTTCTTTATTAATTTTCTTTCTTGAGGATCTTTCCAGTGTTTTTAGTGGGGTATTGAAATCCCCTACTATGATAGTATTGCTGTTAATCTCGCCCTTTATATCCATCAATGTCTGCTTTATGAATGTCAGGGCTCCTATATTTGGTGCATAGATATTTATAATAGTTATATCTTTCTGTTGAATTGTTCCCTTTATCATTATGTAGTGTCCTTCTTTATCTCTTACTACAGCCTTTGTTTTAAAGTCCATTTTGTCAGATATAGATACTGCTACCCTGGCTTTTTTTTCATTTTCATTTGCATGAAATATTTTTTTACATCCTTTTACCTTCAGTTTATGTTCATCTTTTGTTTTAAGGTGTGTCTTTTGTAGACAGCATATGTATGGGTCCTGTTTCTTTATCCATGCAGCTACCCTATGTCTTTTGATTGGATCATTTAATCCATTTACATTTATGGTTATTATTTATATGTAGTTGTTTATTGCCATTTTGTTCTTTAAAGCTGTATTTTTTCTTTTTTTGCTATATTCTTTCCTCCCTTTTAACTGTTCACAACAAGCCCCTTGGTTTGGTTTTAATGAATTCTTTGAGGTTTTCTTTGTCTGGAAAGCTCTTTATTTCTCCTTCAGTTTTAAACATTAGCCTTGCTGGTAGAGTAGTCTTGATTTTAGGTTCTTGTTCTGCATTACTTTGAATATATCTTGCTATTCCCTTCTGGCCTCAAGTGTTTCTGTTGAGAAGTCCGATGTCATCTTTATGGGGGCTCCTTTGTAGGTATTAGCCTTTTTTTCTCTAGCAGCTTTTAAGATTTTTTCTTTATCCATTAGCTTTGGTATTTTAACTATGATGTGTCTTGGTGTAGATCTTCTGGGGTTTCTCTTTAATGAAGTTCTGTGTGCTTCTTGAATGTGTGGAATGTTTCCCAGCCTTAATTTAGGGAAGTTTTTTGCTATGATTTGATTGAACACAGTTTCTATTTCCTGTCCTCTTTCCTCTTCTTCAGGCACCCCTAAGATGTGAATGTTGTTTCTCTTCATGTTGTCACAGAGCTCCCTTAGAGTTTCCTCACATTTTTTGAGTCTCTTTTCCTTTTTCTTCTTTGCTTCTATGCCCTTGTTTATTGTGTCCTCTAACTCGTTGATTCGATCCTCAGCATGATTCATCCTGCTTTTAATTCCTTCCATTGTGGTCTTCAGTTCTGATACTGTATTTGTCATTTCTGTCTGATTCTTTTTTATTATTTCAACTTCGTTCTTTATACTTGTTATCTCTTTATTTAGGTGTTCATAGTGACTATCCATTGTTGCTCTAATTTCTTTGAACATCCTAACTATCATTATTCTAAATTCTGCTTCTGGTAGTTTGGTTATATCTGGTTTATTCAGGTCCTTCTCTGGGGATTTCTCTTGATTCATTTGGTTTGCATTCCTCTGCCTGCCCATTTTATCTGTGTATAAGAAAGTTGTGGCCACTTGAGTCCAGTTGGTGTTGCCTTTGTGTTCTTTAGGTGTCGTCTGTCTGCAGGCCTGCCACCCCCTCTACCACTGCCTAGGGCGGTTGGGTATGGCCGTTGCCAGCGCCGGCTCACTGCGGCTGTTGCTGTGATTACCACCTCTCCTCCGCGGGAGGGGCTGTCACTCAAGCCACTAGCCTCAGCAGCAAGGGTAGAGGTGAGCACCTTTGATCAGCTGTGGACCTAGCCTGTTTCTGGAAGGCTTACACCCAGACCCCGCAGTCAGAGCCTGTTTGCCAGTTTCACGGGTTGGACGGGGCTTTTGATGTGCTCTCAGCTGTGAGCCTTTGCCCGTCCAGAATTTAGCCCCGCCCTCGAGGCCAGGGCCCTCCTGCGCAGTGTAGCAAACCGCGGTTTATTGGGCCAAGCGTGTTTGCTGGCATGAGCTCAGCTGCTAGCTTCCGATTGTTCCGGACTCTTCCCCGCCCCCATGTTCGGAGCCAGCTCCTGCATGTAGGATGGCAATCCGGGGTTTCTCCGGCCGGGCAGGGCTAGCAGCATGAGCTCAGCCGCGAACGTCCGCTGGTCTCGCGGTCTCCCTCGCCCCCACGTTAGGAGCCCGCTCGTGCACACAGGATGGCACACCGCAGTTTCTCTGTCCGGGCGGGGTTGGCAACATGAGCTCAGCCGTGAACCCCTCACCCGTCTCTGGTCTTAGCCCCGTCCCCGCGATCAGAGCCAGCTTGGGCTTGCTCAGGGTCGCAGAGCAGATCTCTGCCCGTTTTTTTTTCCGCAGGTGGGATTACAGGTGGGCCCGCAGCTAAGGGCCCGCTTTCGTGCATCCCCTTTGCCACTGCTGGGCTAGACCGATCTCACACCGGTTGTGCCTCCACCCACACCGACAGGACCGCGTTTCAGCGTCCTGCTGCCACCATACCCTTCAGCAACCCTCAGGGAGATGGAAGTGCCATAAGTCTCCACACTGTAGACCTGGGAGCTCCCTCCCTCTAAGCAGCTCTGCTCTAATTGCCGCGGGAGAGCTTGTTTGGCTAGTGTCCTGTCTCCCTTTGCTGGTATTGCTAGTTCCAGGGGAAATATTCATTTTCAATTAGGGAAATGACTTAGCCCAGGGGTCAGGGTGGCTGTCCCTCAGAGTGTTCCCGTGCCTTCAGTCCACTCTCTGTTTCCGCTGCTCTGTTCCTCTCCTCTGTCCCAGTTCCCCGGAGCCCTGGGTGCATGGTTGTGAGAGAGGTTTTCTGCACTGTCCCTTTAAGAAGAATCCTGGGTCTGAGAAAACTATCTCTTTTTCACAAACAGTATCCTCACTTGCTTCACAGCTCAATACTGTCCAAACGCCTCTTCTAGGCTCTGGGACTGCAAGCTGGGGCTTGGTTCCTGGGACCCAGGTCCCTCCCTGTCCGCCAAACTCTCCTCCCGCCATGTGGGTCTCTCCAGGCTGCCGTTTGCTCTGGGGAGCTGGGCAGCCCTCTTCGCGTTTTCGCTATTCCTACCAGTCTCAATGTGGCTTCTGCAGTATTCCTTGGTTGAAGAGTCCACTTAGTTTAGCTCAAAGTTGGTTTATCCAGATGATGGTTCTTAAAATTGAGTTATAATCCACTTTGGTTCTGGGAGTTGGAAGTTGGTACGTCCGCCTACTTCATCGCCATCTTCCGTCCTTTATAATTTATTATTCTTAACAAATAAATGTATGGAATGGAGGACAGAAAGACTATTTAAGAATATCAATCATCTGATCACTCACCCACCTTTCTAATGTTTAAGCAAACATATTTCCCCATTTTTCTTACGTGCCATATCTATGCACACTGGTCCAGCATCTTCAAGAGATCCATCTGTCAGTCAGTGAAGACCACGACATCTAAAAAACTCCTTAATTCTCCACTCTGGTGCTTTCTAAAGCTTTTTCAAGTTCCCATATATCTTACATCATCTCACTGCTTTGGTGTTTCTCTGTGCATTTGCACATGCTTTTGCTGTGTGGCCTCTCCGCTCAGCTTAGATTCATTATGTGGCCACCCCAGCCACCAGTCTGCCACCTTGTATACTCATACTCCACTCCTGGGACCCCTAATTCCTTTCTTATCCAGGAAAAGAATTCAGATAATATTTAATCCCCTCCCTAATGCTTTTAATTACTCTCCCCATCTGCCAGAATGGCGGTGGCGCAGTGGATAGAGCATTGAACTGGGACGCGGAGAACCCAGGTTTGAGACCCCAAGGTCGTGGCTTGAGCACGGGTCCATATGGCTTGAGCAAAAGCTCTCCAGCTTGGACCCAAGGTCGCTGCCTTGAGCAAGGGGTTGCTCAGTCTGCTGAAGGCCCATGGTCAAGGCACATATGAGAAAGCAATCAATGAACAACTAAGGTGTCACAACGGCAAAGAAAAACTGATGATTGATGCTTCTCATCTCTCTTCGTTGCTGTCTGTCTGTCCCTATCTATATCTCTCTCTGACTCTCTCTCTGTCCCTGTAAACAAACAAACAAACAAAAACCAAAACTGCAGAGTTCTCATATGCTGCCCAACATTTCCTTGCCCAGTGTCTCCTATTAGTAACATGTTGCATTCCTCTGGTAATTTTGTTATAATTGGTGAAGCACTATTGATACATTATTATTAAGTAAAACCCAGAGTTTAGAGTTCAGTTTTTGCCTTCACCAGTATTTCATGTCATCAGTGTTTTGGATTTTAGCTGTTCTAATAGGTAGTAGTATCTCAATATTGTTTTAATCAACCATTTATTTGTGTTCAAATAAAAGTAAGCAGTGGTCTCCAAAGCAGAATGTATACTTGCATTTTGTCCAAGACATGGATTCCATAAGGACCACTTGATATTATATTAAGACATCCTTAATTTAACAGACAGCCTGCAGTCCTTCTGAGAGAGCAAAAAGAAGAGAGATGAGCAGCCTCTGACCATCAGAAGTTGGCATGGCCTCAACTAAACATTATTATTTCTCATCCCAGACATAAAGAACTCACAGAATAGCAAGTTCAGACAAGGCTATTCTGATATCATAGTTAAATGATACCCAAAAAGTCACTTTATAATTCTATGGAGGCAAGGGACCAAACAGGGTCACAGTGCCACACACAGCAAACATCTCATCCTTGGGTCAGAATGAGTGACTGTTACTTCTCTACCAATCATAGCTTTATTCTCTATCTAATCTCTCCTCCTCAAAGGTCAGACTCATTGAGATATTCAATTATAGAATAGCCTTCACTTTGTGACAGCATCTCAAATCACTCAACTAAAGCCCAAGTTTTATCGTGCGTTCCTTCAAACACAGTCTTCACGATGCTCCATGGTCCCCTTGGGACTAGGCTCTGGCTCACTACAAAGAATAATAAATCCAACTTTCTTAACTACAGGTTTGTTCTTGGTGGTCTTTTTGCTGAAGGGCATTGACACTAATATGAAATGGTCTTCCCTGTGTGCCTGGCACTGAACCAGGCCATGTGGGTACAGGTACAGATAACACAGACACTTGCTAAAGCCTTACACCAATTCTATGTGATGTATTCTGTTATCTTCACAATGCAGAGGAAGAAACTGAGACCTGATGTCCTATGACTAAGAGGTCGTGGAGTTAGGATTAATTTACCAATCTGCCTGCTTCCAAAGCTCTTATCCTTCCCTTAATTTGGAGCACCATCATTCAATTGTTTCTTGTCATTGGAAACAATACCATAACAAGAGCAGACTTCTCCCACCATCTTCAGGAGCAGCAAAGAAGAAACCAACCAGGGATGTCCGGTAAAACAAAGAGATAAGAATATATTGGGTAGCATATGATGGCAAAACTAGGTAAACACATTAGAGGCCAAGAGACAAGGTTCTGGAGCCAGATTGCCTCCAAAGCAATAAGGATTTGAGACTAAAACAAAGCTCCTCTATTTCAGGTAATTTACAATATCTCAGGTAATAAAAACAGAAAACAAAGAGAGTAAATGAATTGGCTTAAGATGAGCTAATCTGAGGAACAAAGATATACTAGAAGCTGCAAATACTCTGAGCAATAAGCAGAGCAGGGGAATGGGTGCTCTCAGAGTTATGAGAGTAAATGAAAAGATGAGATACAGAAAGAACAAAAACAGCAAGGAAAACAGCCATTGCTCTCATCAGGTTATTCCTCTAGCTCCTCCTGGGGAAGGACAGAAACCAGACCCCGGGCACATTTTCAGCCTAATGGTGTACTGCAGCAGTCACCTTCTGCTGGCAACAGACCATCCATGTGAGCCTCACTGGCCTTCTTGCCTCTTGGGGTTGAAGATCTTGCCTTCTGAGTTTGTTTCCTCTTAGAAAATAGGCTCTGTCCACTCCCCTTAGCAGAGACACAGAGCAAGAAAGAACCTTGAAAGCTTATTGCATCTCACATTGCTCTTGAAAATCACATTTTTATGAGTGTAAATGAATCAGAAACATATGGATAAAATTTCCTGACTTGATGTGAGTGGCCTCATACTCCAACCAGTGCCCTCAGAGAGGATGCTTGGAATGTCAGTGTTGGTGCCAGAATCCCAAGTGGAAAGGTAAGGAGAGAAGCCCTCCCCACCCCCACCAGACCCCCTCACCACAGATTCCTGCAGCACAGCCTCCACGTGGACCTCACCAGACTCGCAAGAGATTTCCCTGTGCCAGACCACTTCCCATTCCCTAACGTGCTTGTTCTCTTTCAATAACAATACTTATTGTGGACACACACACACACACACACACACACACACACACACACTTTCACTCCCCCATAAAACCCTGTAAAATAACAATATCTGTTTCAATTTAAATGATGAAATCTCTACAGAAAGAGTAACTTCTTAAGATATAAAGATGAATGCTAGCACTAGGATAATTGAACAATCACAGAAAAATTTAGTCATATGATTATGGCATAAAAATTCATGGATATGAATGGAGATCATGTATCCAACTACTGTTTAAAACCCTAAGAAGGGACACTAATCTCCCAAGTTTTTGAGTGGAAACATAGCCAGGTTGTGCTGTACCTCTCACTTATGAATTAAGAACTCAAAAGTCAAGACAACTAGGATGGAAAGGTGCATAAATGCCTCTTTGGCAACACAACCTCTGAAATCTGTACAGATATATGAGGAAGCCAGCCAGCATGGTGCTGATACCAGCTGCACAGGGGCTGAACCTCACCTTGCCATCAGACAAGTCATTCAGCACCTCTCAGTAGTTTTCTTATGTTATATAACATTCCCTAAACATAAAAGTTCAATAAAGAATAGCTGCCATCAGAATGAAAAGTTTCTCATTTACATTTTAAAACTGAACCTTAAAAAACACAAAAAAACTGAACCTTCAGAATCATCCAGATTTTGAGCTGACTTATTGACACATTTCTTAAGCTCAGGTAGAGGAGCAATTTGTCCCAGATACTGGTTCAATTTTTTATTCTCTGTCCCCCAAGCCCACATCCTTCATTTTGCCCCTAAACTGGGCAATTCAAAGCAGTGACGCCTAACCGTCTGACCACTTTCAAATGCTCACTCTGGAGTTCCTCACTGCACCCATCTAAATTGGGTCAGCTCTTCAGCACCTTGCTTTTTGTATGCACTTTGCTTCAGCTGCCTGTGAAAATGCCACCCTAAGTATGCCATTCTGGCTGGGATCAAGCCCTGCATCTCTTATTTCTCAAAAAGCAATAAAATTGAAAGATTTTCCCCAGTAACTTGACAATTCTTGTCATGCCAACAGGGTATACCATACTCAGGCTGACCCTGCCTCAGTTTCCCCATGCTAATTTTTGTTTGCTTACCAAGTAAAATCCAAATTCCTTGTCCCACTATAGTCTCACCCCTGCCTTCCTCGTCCTCCCCCTCCCAAGGTCCTTTCAGCTCCAGCCCGACAGACTTACATATCTTTCTCCATCCCCACCCAGCTCAGACCTAGCTCTGTGCCTTTCCTAGGGTTTTTTTTTTCTCTATCTCTATCCTCTGCAGGATGTTTGAGTAAATCGCAGTCCTTATTGAAGGTCTCAACCTCTCCCAGTCCCATCTTCTCTCCCTCCAATACAGGGAGCCTTCCCAGATGGTTGCAGCCCATGCAGCCTTCCTTTCCTCTAGCTACACATCCACTTCCAATGCCTCTGTGTGGCCGAGTGTGTTGGAACTCAACGATTTTTCCAGGGCACACCTATTTCCCCCTCTGGATGTAAGCCCCTTGAGGGCAAGAACTGTGTCTTATTGTACAAGTTCTGCAATGAGAAATTAGTCAATATTTTGTTTTCCTAAAGACAGACTGGAGCAGTCAGAATTTAACATGAAATATAATTTTGTTAATGAAAAAGTTATTTAGAACCGGTTTGACGAGATGGCAGCTGAGTAGGCAGACGCACAGACTTCCAGCTCACACCAGCAAACTGGATTACAAATTAATTTAGGAACAATCAGCATGAAAAAACCAACTTTGGACTAAAACAATAGGTCTCAAAAATCAAGGAGATAAGAAGAATTCACACCGATCCTAGTAGTGAGTTCAGAGGCATGGTATGGGATCTCCTCCTTCTAGAAGTGGAGAGGGGGTGAGGCTGAGAGCCCAGAGGCGCTCTCACTACAAGGAGAAACCCTGAGAGACAGGGGCTTTCAGTCTCAGAACTGGAGACCCAGCCTAAAAATCCAGGGACTGGAGGACATTTATGGAAAAGAGCAAAGATGTGTGTGTGGGAAGTAGCAGGGGTGCCTTAAAGGGACAGAACAGAAAATATCACTCACAACCACTTGCCTGGGGCCCTGGGAACAGAGGTGTGCTGAGAGGACAGGCTTGTCTTTCAAAAGAAAAGTAGGAAGACCAAGACAGATGGTGACGGGCAGAAGAATGCCTGGGATTAATCCAGTGCAGAGGTGGCCATAGCTTGGGAAGGGATTGATTCTTCCACACACATAGCACAAGCCTAAAGTGGTTCCAGGTGACCCATCTCCAGAAAGTTCTCTAGCTCCAATCAGCACAAAAAGACACAGCTAAAAGCAGGAAGTGGGATGGAGGGGCAGTAACTCAGGTCTCCAGGGAGATCTGAGATACACCTCCCCCTACTGAAGCTGAGAAAGCATCCCACCCCCGGAAAGCAGCTAGCTGGCTTTGGGGAGAACACACCTTCAGAGTCTCAAAGGTTACAACCATCATATTCCTGAATACAGTTTCAAATAAGTCCCCTGCTGAGATCATTAAAATGATTACCACTGAGTTAAGAAAATGAACAAATCAAGACTTCAAAGCACCTCTAGTAGGTAAGGAGACCACAACTGGAAGAAGCCTACAAGCCATACAGAGATAATGGGAAGGCAGAGAAGCATAAGTCATATGCTTCAACAAGACAAATCCTCAGAAAAAGTCCTGGATGAATCATAAGAAATCAAATAACTGAATCCAGAGTATAAAATAATGATTGTTAGGATGCTTAAGGATCTCAAAGCTACAATGAATGAACTTAATGAACACTTCAATAAAGTAATTGATTGTAAGCATCAAAAAGGACATGGAACTCATAAGAACCAGATAGAAATGATAAACACAATATCAGAAATGAAGACTACATTAGAAGGAATTAAAAGCAGGATGGAGGAAGCAGAGGATTGAATCAGCAACTAAGAGGACAAGATAAGTGAAAGCACAGAAGTAACATAGCGAAAAGAAAAGAGAATCAAAAAGTCTGAGAAAACTCTAAGAGGGCTCTGTGCCAACTAGAAGAGAAACAATATCTGCATAATAGGGGTTCCTGAAAGAAAAGAGAAAGAGCAAGGATTAGAGAGCCTGTTTGAAGAAATTATAGCCAAAAATTTCCCTAAATTGATGCAGGAAAGAGTCACACAGGTTCAAGATGTAGAGAGAACCCCTTTAAAAAGAACCCAAAGAGACCCACACCAAGACGTATCATAATCAAAACACCAAAGCTAAGAGATAAAGATACTAAAAGCTGTCAGAGAGAAACAGTCCATCACCTACAAAGAAACCGCCATAAGATGACATCCAACTTCTCAACAGAAACACTTGAGGCCAGAAGGGAATGGCAAGAAATATTCAAAGTGATTCAGAACAAGAACCTACAACCAAGATATCTTTATCCAGCAAGACTATTGTTTAAAATTGAAGGAGAAATAATAAGCTTCCCAGAAAAAAAAAAAACAAAAACAAACTCAAGGAATTCATCACAACCAAACCAATGCTGCAAGAAATGTTAAAGGGCATGCTGTAGACAGAAAAAAGCAGAGGGAATATATATATATATATATATATATATATATATATATATATATATATATATATATATATATATATATATATAAAGAGAGGAAGGTAGATTTAAAGAAAAAATGGCAATAAACAACTACATATCAATAATTACCTTAAATGTAAATGGACTAAATGCTCCAATCAAAAGACATAGGGTAGCTGTGTAGATTAGAAAACAAGACCCATAAATATGCTGTCTACAGGAGACCCACCTCAAAACAAAAGATACACATAGACTGAAAGTAAAAGGTTGAAAAAATATTTCATGCAAATGGAAATGAAAAAAAAATAATACATAGTATCAATGAAACCAAGAGCTGGTTCTCTGAAAAAGTAAACAAGATTGATGAACCCTAAGCCAGGCTCACCAAGAAAAAGAGAGAAAAGCCTGACCTGTGGTGGCGCAGTGGATAAAGCGTCAACTTGGGAACACTGAGGTCGCCAGTTCAAAACCCTGCACTGGTCTGGTCAAGGCACATATGGGAGTTGATGGTTACAGCTCATCCCTCCTTTCTCTCTTTCTCTATCTCTCTCTCTCACTCTGTGTCTCCTCTCTAAAATGAATAAATAAATAAATAAAAAGAAAAGAAAAAGAGAAAACAGACTCAAATAAATAAAATTAGAAGTGAGGGTGAAGAAGTAACAATGGACACAGCAGAAATACAAAAAATTGTAAGAAAATACTATGAAGAACTATATGCCAAAAAATTAGACAACCTAGGTGAAATGGATAAATTCCTTGAAACATATAATCTTTCAAAAATCAATCTGGAAGAATCAGAAAACCTAAAAGACCAATTACAACAAATGAGATCAAAACAGTTATCAAAAAACTCCCTTTTATGTCCCACCTATGTATGAAATTATGCTGTTCTCAGTTTTTCTTTTTTTCTGATTTACTTATTTCACTCCATATAATGTTATCAAGGTACATCCATTTTGTTATGAATGATCCAATGTCATCATTTCTTATGGCTGAGTAGTATTCCATAGTATATATGTACCATAGCTTTTTAATCTACTCGTCTTCTGACGGACACTTGGGCTGGTTCCAGATCTTCGCTATTGTGAACAATGCTGCCACGAACATGGGAATAGAAGACATGGACAAGAGAGTGGTGGTTACAGGAGGGGGGGAGGGAGAAAAGAGTGGGATAGGGAGGAGGGGAGGGACACAGGGAAAACCAGATAGAAGGTGACAGAGGACAATTTGACTTTTGGTGACGGGTATGCAACACAATTGAATGATAAGATAACCTGGAGATGTTTTCATTGTACATATGTACCCTGATTTATTGGTGTCACCCCATTAGAATTAATAATAATAAAATATATATTAAAAAAAAACCTCCCAACAAACAAAAGCCCTGGGCCAGATGGCTTCACATGTGAATTCTACCAAACATTCAAAGAATAACTAACTCCTATCCTTCTCAAGCTATTTCAAAAATTCAAGAGTGAAAACTTCCAAGCTTCTTTTATGAGACAAGCATAATTCTGATTCTAAAACCAGGTAAAGAAAACACAAAGAAAAAAACTATAAGCCAATATGCCTAAGAATTTAGATGCTAAAATTCTCAACTTGAGAAAAGTTGTACATCATGATCAAGTGGGATTTATTCTGGGGAGGCAAGGCTGGTACAATATTCACAAATCAATCAATGTGATTCATCACATAAACAAAAGGAAGGACAAAACCCACATGATAATATCAATAGATGCAGAAAAAGCACTTGATGAAATCCCGCACCTATTTATGATCAAAACTCTCAGCAAATGGAAATACAGAGAACATACCTCAACATGATAAAGGCCATCTATGACAGGCCCAAAGCCAACATCATATTCAATGGGCAAAAGTTAAAAGCAATCCCCTTAAGATCAGGAACAAAGCAGGGGTGCCCCATTTCACGACTCTTATTCATTATACTAGTTCTGGAAGTCCTAGCCACAGCAATCAGACAAGAAGAAGAAGAAATAAAAAAACATTCAAATTGGAAAAGAAGAAGTAAAATTATCATTATTTGCTGATTATATGATACTGGACTTAGAAAACCCTAAAGTCACAGTAAAAAAAACTACTGGACCTAATAAATGAATTAATCAAGGTGACAGAATATATAAAATTAATACTCAGAAATCAGAGGCATTTTTATACAACAACAATGATCTGTCTGAAAGAGAAATTAGGAAACAATCCCCTTCACTATTGCAACAACAACAACAACAACAAAAAGTACCTAGGAGTAAATTTAACCAAGGAAGTTAAAGAATTGTGCTCAGAAAATTATAAAATATTGATAAAATAAATCAAGGAAGATATAAACAAGTGGAAGCATATACTATGTTCATGGTTAGGAAGAACAAACATCATTAAAATGTTCATATTACCCAAAGCAATTTATAAATTCAATGCAATTCCTATTAAAATACCAATGACATACTTCAAAGATATAAAAAAAATATTCCAAAAATTTATATGGAACCTAAAAAGAACACGAATACCTTCAGCAATCTTGAAAAAGAAGAATAAAGTGGTGATATCACACTTCCAGATGTAAAGTTATACTGCAAGGCCATTGTACTCAAAACAGCTTGGTACTGGCATAAGAACAGGCATAGATCAATGGAACAGAACAGAGAACCCAGAAATAAACCTGCACCTTTATGGACAATTCATATTTGACAAGGGTGGAAATAGCATACAGTGGAGTAAAGATAGTTAGTCTCTTTAACAAACGGTGTTGGGAAAATTGGAGAGCTACCTGCCAAAAAATAAAACTAGACCACCAACTTACACCATTCACAAAAATAAACTCAAAATAGATAAAAAACTTAAATGTAAGTCATGAAACCATAAGCATCTTAAAGGAAAACATAGGCGATAAGCTCTGTGACATCACTCGCAGCAATATATTTGCTGATTTATCTTCACACTCAAGGGAAATAAAGGACAGAATAAACAAATAGGACTATATCAAACTGAAAAGCTTTTGTACAGCTAAAGACAATATGAACAAAATAAAAAGGCAAACCACACAATGAGAGAATACATTTGACAATATGTCTAATAGGGGTTAATAACCAAAATTTATAAAGAACTTGTGAAACTCAACACCAGGAAGATAAACAATCCAATCAAAAAATGGGCAAAAGAAATAAATAGACAATTCTCCAAAGAGGACATACAAATGGCCAATAGGCACATGAAAAAATGCTCAACATCACTAATCATTAGAGAAATGCAAATTAGAACCACAATGAGATATCACCTCACACCAGTCAGAATGGCGCTCATTAACAAAACAACATATTATAAGTGCTGACGAGGATGTGGAGAAAAGGGAACCCTCCTGCACTGCTGGTGGGAATGCAGACTGGTGCAGCCACTGTGGAAAACAGTGTGGAAATTTCTCAAAAAATTAATAATCAAACTGCCTTTTGATCCAGCCATCCCACTTTTAGGAATATATCCCAAGAACACCATATCAATGATTCAAAAGGAGAGATGCACCCCATGTTTATTGCAGCATTGTTTACAATAGCCAAGAACTGGAAACAGCCCAAGTGTCCAACAGTGGACAAGTGGATTAAAAAGCAGTGGTACATATACACAATGGAATACTATGGGGCCATGAAAAAGAAGGAAATATTACTTTTTGCGACAACATGGCATGGATGAACCTGGAGTCTATTATGTTAAGTGAAATAAACCAGACAGAGAAAGAGAAATATTATATGACCTCACTCATCTGAGGAATCCGATGAACAATATGAACTGAGGAGCAGAATAGAGACAGAGGCGGGATCAAAGGATCCAGAGGGAAAGCAGACAGAGGGAAAGGGGATGATAGGGTGATAGAATGAGATGAGAACAGAAAAGCAAATCGTGGAGGGATGGGGGGAGGGTGTTACAGAGAGGGGGGAAGGAAGGATGTACTGGGGAAGAGGGGGAGGCGAGGATGTATTTGAGGGTACACTAGAATCTATGTAAACACAATAAATTAAAATAAATTTTATGTTATTAAAAAAAGTCATTTACTTATAATATATAAGTAAATATATAATCTGTTCTTTAGTCCTTACCATTTTATTCTTGAGAAACAGCTTGGCCCTTAAGATCCCTGTCAGTGGGAAAAAAACCCTGCAACTCTCCCAGCTCTGACTGCGGAGGAAAAATTGAATGAACACACCATGTCCACTGAGAAGCATCAGCAAATGTCACATCAGAGAAATGTCTCTTCTTGGCATCTACTCTCCCTGCCAGACTGTGGTCCCAGGTCATGTTGCAAAATTGCTCAGACCCAAGAGGCTCAGGGATGACAGGTTGGTCCAGGAAGGAAGAATGTGGAGTGAAACCCTGGCACGGAGAAGAGGGAGGGCTCTGAGTAGGGACAACCTAGGTGAAGCCCCAGTGTATTGTTCATTACCTCCTGCATCCCTGTCACATCGTGGTTTCAAGCCCAGTCCACCCCCTGTTAGGGATGAGCAAAAAGCATTTAAAGTTGAAAATACAAATGTACAGCAATTATTATTTTAGAACTTGACCTAAAGCGAGTCATTTAATCTCTCTTGTAGCTCAGTTTACCTATGGTGATTATAATTGTGACTACCTCATAGGGTAGTTGTGAAAGTTTTTAAAAAATGTGGCATATCCATATGATGAAATATTATTCAACCATCAGTATAAAAGAATAAAGCGTTGATCCAACCCAGAACATGAATGAAACTTGAATACATATGCTCAATGAAGGAAGCCAGATCCAAAGACCACACATATTGCATAATTCCATTTACATGAAATGCTCAAAAGTGACCAACTCCATGGAGACAAAAAATAAAAGTAAAAACTGATTAGTGGCTGTCAGAGGCTAGGAAGAGAGAGGAATGAGAAGGGACTGCTAATGGGTATAGGCTTACTTTTAGGAGAGATGCAAATATGGTGGGATTAGCCCATGCTGATACAACCTTGTGAAAAACTGAATCATATGCTTTTAAAAGGTGAATTTTATAGTATGCAAATTATATCTCATTTTTAAGTCTAAAAAACAGTATAAATAATTTTCTTGGTATACATTTTGGCAGGTATAAATGCTAAGTAAATTCTGGTGTGATTGGGATAAGAATTATTGGAAAAAATAAAATAACAAAAAGAAACTTTAGAGTTGAGATTAAAGCCTGGTTCTTCCTTCCACTCACTAGCTGTGCTGGGCAGGTTATTACAACCCTCTTGGATTCAGCTTCTACGAAGATTATTTGGGAGTGAAAATACATATCTTGTTGTGTTAGGTAACATATACAAAGCTCTTTTACATGGCGCACGGCGTGATATAGGTGCTCAAAAAAAAAACATGGTTCTATTCGTCTTATTTCCTATTAAATCTCATCCCAGTAGTAAATCTCAGAACACAGTTGGAGCTGGCCAGGAGTTGGGGTTCTGTCCCTGAACTAATAAAAACACAGTAGGGGGTGCCAGGCAGGGTCATGCAAAGTACCTCCACAGAGAACCCCCAAACAGAAGAATCAGGAAGGCTAGTGAGAATTGTAGTCAAGAAGGCAACACAAGTCCACAATTTGAGGCTCAGCAGAGTCTGAGACTCTGGGTCTGGCCACAGAGTAAGTCAAAGGGTCAAGGACCAAGCACACAACATCTGGGAGCTGAGACAAACTGCCCCAAGTAAAGGCCATGAAAAACCAATGGTGTTAGGGTCCAAGGCCAGGCCAGGACTGTTTATTTAAAAGACACTAAACTACATAGGTTGGACCTAAGAGTTGATATCTGTTATCCTCAACTAGTCAGTAAATCATTCGCGCTGTCATAGAAGCCTATGAAAAGGGAAGAATGGAGAGCGGGTGGGGGAGGGGAGTGTGGGTCCTAGGGAACTGGACGTGATTAATCATCCCCACCGTTCCCTGGACAATGCTGCTCCGTGTGCAGCAGTTGGGGGTGGGAAACCCTTTCTTGAAAATTCTTCGTCTCCTTATCCCGCAGTCCAACAATCCTGCCAAAATGTTGCCACAGGATAAATTTAAGGACAAAATGCTGTGATTTGTTAGATATAAAATTTCTGAGATAGGATGTTTTTTGCTCAAGAGTTGAAATTGTTGCACTGACAAATGTTGGTGTCCACTGCTGTAGGCTGTCTAGGAGTTGGGGAAAGAGGGAGAATCTGACCCCTTGAAGAAACTTCTCCTATCTGTCTCTTAATCTATTCCAATGATCAAAACTAAGAGGGCCACAACACTTAAACTTTTCTTCCTTATTGTTGCCCATCTATGTGTGAATGCATTACCAAGGCCAGATGCTAGACAGTAAAGGACCTGCAAGATACATAAAGGCAGACTATTTTATTATACTCCATAAAGAAGGTACCTGGTCAGAATAATAAACGGCTCCAAGCACCTTCATGGCAAACAGTGGGGTTGTTGCCATTTTTCCTCCTTCGCTCTTCCACAAAGATAGATCCATTTCCTTAAAGGCCATTAAATTGCAAGGCAGAGGCAGGCACATATGTTTTTGTTTAGGGACTATTTTTCCAGTGATGTCCAGGATATTTCTCGGAGACCTGGCCAACACAACTTTACTAGTAGAGTTGGGGCTCACAGCAGCAGACATTGTGCTTTTTAATAATTTCTCCTTTTAAGAAAGCATAGTGCACCTCGAGACAGAGGCTGAGCTCCAGAGCCCACCACGAATGCAACTATAACAAAGAGCCTTGAAAGCCTTTGGCTGCTGGAACCATGATGCTGAGGTTCTTATTGGATGGGCTCCATTGCCTGATTTGCACATTCATTTGCTCCCTGACACTCATACCCACTTCTACAAATTTAGCTTTATATATACACATGTGCACATATATGCACATATCCAATGTGCATATATATCTCACTCACTTACACATGTATGTGCCCATACCTTTGCACACACAAGTTTAAAAATATATCACATACACACATACACATTGCTCATGTGTGCTGGTTTACTCATAAAAACCCATAGATGTCCATGTCATGTGTATGCATGCACACACACCCTTCATGCATCTGGACCTGTAGGTCCTCATAGCCACAGGAGGGGTTAGATGACAATTTGATGGTGACCAAATTCTAGCCATATTTGTGCTCTTCCATACAACTGCACCCCACTATAGGAGTGATATTTTTAAGGAGACATAATAAAAACAATTACAGCATTTACTTCACCACAAGAAGTTTATAAATCATTGTGCCTTATTCTTCAACAAAAGCAAGAAGCAAAGCATTGTTCAGAACATACCCGAAATGTGACCAGGTGTTAATGTTGGACAGATCTTTGAGCAGAAACATCAAGGTGCCGATATTAATGCAAGCCAGTAAATAAATCAAGGCTGATTTGCCCACCAGCAACTTCTGAAATTATTTTTTTTTGAGATGACAAATCTCTGACCGTGATGTTCTCATCTGTCAACCCACACACATTTCTTAGGGTTTGAGATGGGCAGTGGGAGGTGGGAAATCTGTAGGATGGAGCAGGAGGAATTGTTCCCACAGAGACAGACTTCCTGTGTTCTTTCTGGCTTGGGGATATTATTTTTGTTAATGGCATTTTTAAGGGTCCAAACAGGCCATTTGCTTACACCAAATGCAAGGGAAAGTAACAGTATCTTTTCTGTTGTCATTTCCCAGTTTGGCAAAACCACATCTTCAATGTAAAGCAGAACTTTTGGAGGCAGTTTCTCTGAGACACCAAACCAGATTTACAGACAACCGGATAAATTCTTTAATGGGCTCTATATTTGTTCCAAATAGTTGGCAATGGGATTTACAATATTTTAGACTCAACCCTAACAAGCATTGACTCTTCCTTCCCTCCTTGTCCTACAGGAGATTTCCCACCATCCGCTGCCCATCTCAAGCTCTAATAAACAAACCTGTTTCTTACTTAATGCCTTCAGCCTCAGAGAGACAGGAAGTGAATTGTTCTTGCGCTGGCGTTGCATTCATAGTCATTCTCTCATTGCCACAGTGGTGTGTTAGAAAAATTGGAAAGCCAGCCAGTTGACCAGAGAAAGGGGGATGGGGGTAAATTGGACCAAAATTTTGACTCTGTGAAGTCAGTGCCCAGGGTGCTGCCTGGAATTCCAAAGTGGGAGGGAAATTCTCAGTTGCTTTCATATGGAAATTGTCCTGGAAGCTGACTTTGTCTGTGGGTGGAACTGAAGTCAAGACCAAGTTCAGTGAATCTAACACACCATTCAATCAGCCATTGAAACCCAAAAGAAGAGAAAGCAAGAAAGGGAGGGCAAAGGGTCAGAGAGGCTCCCTTTTCATTTGGACTTGGTTATGGAGGTGGTGGTAAGGAGGAATTAAACAATGGAAGAAACTTCAAGGCAAAATTTCATCTATCCAGAAGATGATGTGTTTATCGGGCTTTAAGTGAAAGAAGAGGAGAGAAGAAGGAAACAGCAGAAAGTACACAAATAAGCAAACAAGGCAAGAAGAAGAAAGAAGAAAGAAAGAAAGAAAGAAAGAAAGAAGGAAGGAAGGAAGGAAGGAAGGAAGGAAGGAAGGAAGGAAGGAAGGAAGGAAGGAAGGAAGGGATGAAGGCAGGGAGGGAGGGAGGGAGAGAAGGAGGGAGGAAAGGAAGCAGGAAAGAATGCAGGAAAGAAGGAAGAGAGAAAGAAAAAAAAGAGGGAAAAAGTAATAATCACTCAAAGCAATGGTTCTGAAATTGGTGAAGTAAATGCAAATACATAATATGATGGGTATAACATAAAGAAGGAACTTGAATTTGTTATACTCTGCCAAGATCTTACCCCACACACAGACACTTGCCACTTTAGATAAAGTCTTTCAAAAGTGGAAAGGATTACTTCTGGACTTGTTTTTAGTTTGTTTTGTTTTTTATTGCATCTTCAAAGGAAAGTTAAAGCAACATCTACTCTCTGCAAAAGTAAGCTAATATATATAGTTTCTTCCTAGATACTTTTAGGGAGACTAGTTTCCTGTCTTTGTCCTTGATTTATTATTGCCTTTATTTGTTCTCCCCTATTTGGTTCATTTTATTCTTATTTTAAAAGAACAGCTCCAAAAGACCCTTCTATTTTCATGGAAATTGCTCAATAGTAACAATTTCAGATAGCTTCCAGAAGAATAATCATCAGGCAGGCTGTTTCACCCAAGATGCTTTGCAGCATTTCACATAACAATTTACTAATTAATGACAAATTAAATGGAATTGGGTAAGAAGAATCAGAGGTTACAGTACTGGTGTATATTGTGTGTAAAAAGGTATGCAAATATCTTCAGCCAATTTGTGGTTCATCAGTAGGAAATAATAGCTATTTTACTTGAAAATTTCAAATGCAGGAGGGCTGCTGCAAAGAAGCAGAATTTGGAGATTATTCATTATTTTAATTTTAACAGTTTCGTAGATTAGACACTGTTCCTTCATTTTAGAGGCACAATAAATTTAGTTCTTTTGTTTTAACAACTCTAAAATCGTGAAAATTCAGCTATACTTTGTTGTTTATGTTAATGCATATTAGAAAGCAAGAAGCAATGTTTGGACATTGGCAGTAAAAGTTTTTATCTTTTAGAGCAGAAGAAAGGCACTGACTCCATTCTTCTAAAGCAGGCATTGGCAAACTACAGTCTGCAGACCAAATCCAGTTTACTTGTTTTTGTAAATAAAGTTTCATTGGAACACATCCACACTCATCCATCTAAATATTGTCTATGCTGGCTTCCACATAATTATGGCAGAGTTACAACAGAGATCTTGTGGCCCAAACTTAAAATATTAATAATAGAGCCCTTTACAGGAAAATTTTCCAGTGCTTGTCCTACAGGTTAGAGCTGGAGAAAGAACACTTATCATAAAGAGAGAATAAAGGTTTTAACTCAGAAAAATACTAAAATGATTTTAATGTGTCCTACCAATACTTAAAGCCCAACAAATGCTCATTATCAATCCAGCTGTTGTAAAATTTGCCAATTGTTCTTTATTGCCCAATGAATGTATAATGGTGTGTTCTCTGTAGCCAGTTCTTCTGTTACCCAGTGAGCAGGAGACACGTCAGGGAAGCTCTGGTCATTCCTGATAAGAACTGGTTTTATGAAGAGTGAAATGTGTCTGCCCTTTGTGGAAGTTCCAGGAGAACACAAGTTTTCTCACCAAATAAGATGATTGATTGCTTTTGGCTATATGTCAATTTATTTTTATTGCTTCTAATTTTGAGAGTGAGATAAAATATCTGTACCTGTCGTTATTTTTTAAAATTTTTACTCTTTTCAAAATAATAAAGTCTAAAAGATGTTTGGGGTTGTGAAAATTTCTTACTACATTTTACATGTCCCACCCTGTGGTATAGGGTGCTACAACTACACATTATTAATTCAACTCCTGAACATTCCATTTGTGTTGATGGGGGCAGAGAAAAAGCTCAATACAATATACTCCTTGCATGCCCATAACTTGTTACCACCCAAAAGTATTTATCACACCTGGCCAAGTATCAGCGTAACATGACAAAGCATAAGGAAACTTGAATAATCATTATTTTTCCCCATCGGTAGATCACGTGTCTGAATCCGACTTGACTGATGGCCCCAGCACAATCTCAGCCTCAGCAAAGTCTCAGCCCCTTTCCCCCTGGAGGTTACAATCTCTAAAATACATGTGTACAGCGTAACTCTGGTGGTTTAGAATAGCCCCAGACTAGGAGTTTGAAGCCTGCAGACATTGTGAGCATAATGTGACCTAACTACTCCATGTTAGAAGACGAAATTGGATTAGTTTAAGATATTTAAATTTGGTACCTATGTTATCTCTCTATCATCATTTCAACAAATGGTACTAAGTACCTACCATGCCCCAGGTAGGCATGGCCTTGCTCGCACCTTGGGAAGTCTGCCATTATATGACCATATTGCAAGAAGGGTAAAAAAGGATGATTAAAAACAAATACACACATATAACGACAAGTACCATGGAAAGACAGTAACTGGGGGTAGTGGGAGAGGGAGTTCTACTTTATGCAGGGAAGGCCTCTCCAAGGAAGGTGCATTAAAGGTAAATTTTGAAAGACAAGTCAGATGTTGGGGTTGGGTGGGGAAGTATTTCAAATAGACTCTGCAGCATGAATAAAGGGGCTAAAACTAGAAAGAGTTTTGCACACTAGAGTAATTGAAGTAAGATTTGCACCCATGGCAGACATTACTAATCAATCACAGCCCTCTTTATGTGTTGTTGAAAATAGACAAAGCCTCAGAATTCTCAACACAGCATTCCAGGAAGCCACTACTAATCAACCGCAAAATGATAAAAACTATTTATCATCTCTGGACCCCAGCCCTGAAATTTTCTTATTCTATAATTCTCATTGTACTCATTATTTGAATACTAACTCTTGATCTGAATATTTCTCCATGTACCTGATTTCTTCTAACCTTACTAAACTCCTGAAAATAATGAGCCTTCTTTCTAGTCTCTTTCTATTTGATTCCTCCTACGAACAAAGCCAATTTCCACACCAATATTCCAAAGGCTCTTAAAATTCCCTTCCCCCAGTGTATTATTCGTTATCTTTTGTTGTGTAACCAACACATCAAAACCTAGTGCCTTAAAACAACAATTTACTTTCTAAAGGTTCTGTGTGTTGACAGTTGGTCAGTTTTCACTCCCACAGAGAAGTTCAGATGCAGACTGAGTTCATCTGAGTTTTAAAGGATGAGTAGAATGTGGGTGTTGGGGCTCAACCTAGTAAAGAAAGTATGTGACAAAGAAAAACACAATGTGACTTTAGATAAAAATAACTGGCTCAACCTGGTTGAATGGGTCCATCCCTAAATTCAGCCTCTCTCCATCGGTTTAGGAAATAAAATAGGGAACCAGGCTGAAGCCAATTACGCAGGAATTTTGAATGTCTGGAGAAGGAGACTGGGCTTTTTCTAATAGTCTATTGAGAAACATGAAGGAGAGAATGACAAAATGAAAAACAGAGCAAGATTTGAAGGATTAGTTCAGTGGCCATGTCAGGACAGCTACACTAGCAAGGGACCAGAGGGAGGAGAACCAGTTGAAGGAGGGGTGGAGTATAGATGTAAAGTGTATTTGATAACTTGATAATGTCTTTCCAACTAATGCTTATCTCTTTTGATTGAGGAGTTGGATGGTTTAGAAATAAGTCCACAGATTCTTTGACATCTCCTAGGAAAAGACATGGTCCACTCCCTTGGATATGAGTCTGCTTCATTGTTTAACCTCTGATCAACAAAATACAGCAAAAATTACTGTAGGGCTTTCTAGGCTAGTTCATAAGAGGCAATGAAGCTTTCACTTGGTTCTCTTTCCCTTCAAAAGTTTGCCCTTGGAACCTGGCACCCAGACCATGAGGTCAAGCAGCCCCTCATGAAGGTCATGTATCCCAGCCCTGGCCTCAGCCCCTGCTGAGGTCCCAGTTAACAGCAAGCATCAGATTATCCTCTCTGGAGTGCAAATGAGAGATGACCTCAGTCCCAGCCTCTATCGCCTGGCTGCTGACCAGTAGAACAGAGATGAGCCATCCTCACTGAGCCTTTCCCAAATTGCTGGTTCATGAACAGAATACACATTGATATTTTAAGCCAAGAAGTTTTGAGGTATTTTGTTTCAGAGTACTGGATAACTGGAACCAGATGTTTTAGGCGCTGGCTAGGCCTCTCACACACACTTATTCTCACATTTGTTCAGAAGGTCAGTTATCCAGAAACAAAAGCATTTTATTTGTGGAACATTTCCTATCACATCACCCTCTCCATTTCCTTTATGGCATTTATCACAATATCCAATTATAGTTTTTATTTACTTGTTTTCTTCACCACCCCTTCCCTCCTCCTAGAATTGCAACTTCCTGAGACCTTGTTCTTATCTTTTTTGCTCAGTGCCTGGAACATGGTGAGCACATTACAAGTATGTGTGGGATAATAAAAACTTGAACATATTTGATTTTGTTACACTGGGGCCACTTACAGAAGGCATGTGCCAAACTTTTAAGTAAAGAAAAAATATGCAACTTAAGATTTAAGTCAAAAACAATAATTTGAATTGATCTTTTTCTCTTATGAATTGGTAACAGGCAGCCTGTGACCCATTGTTGCTACACACACCTCACCCAGCTCACAGATAGAGAATCACTCCGGATGCATCCTCTGAGAATCAACATACAACATCTCATCAGATCCTCAACATCTCCATGTGGCAGATATTACCATCCCCAATTAAGGGATAAGAAAATCTAAGCTTAGAATGACTCACTAGCTTTTTCAAGATACACAAGTATGCATTAAAGAAGTCAGGGTACAACTTGACCAGGCGGTGGCACAGTGGATAGAGCATCGGACTGGGATGCGGAGGACCCCAGTTCGAGACCCCAAGCTCGCCAGCTTGAGCGTGCGCCCATCTGGCTTGAGCGAAGGCTCGCCAGCTTGGACCCAAGGTCCCTGGCTCCAGCAAGGGGTTTCTTTGGTCTGCTGAAGGCCCGCAGTCAAGGCACATGTGAGAAAGCAATCAATGAACAACTAAGGTGTCGCAATGGCAACGAAAAACTAATGATTGATGCTTCTTACCTCTCTCCATTCCTGTCTGTCTGTCCCTATCTGTCCCTCTCTCTGACTCTCTCTCTGTCCCTGTTAAAAAAAATAAAATAAATAAATAAATAAAGAAGTCAGGGTACAAACTCAGGTGTGACTTCATAGTTGCATCATGTGGGACTAGCTAGGTTCAAGTGGACCAAGAGAAGACTGAAGGGATTTTTCTCTGTGTGTGAGCGCAATTCATTGATATGTTTATGTATGCATAGGCAATTCTTAAGTGTAGGCAGAGACAGGGGTAAGAATATAATACTGTCCTTTCTTGCATCCTTTTATTAGTCATTTAACAAACCCTCACCAAACACATGCTGGTATCTACATTGCAGAGGTCAAAGACTAGCAAAACAAAGCTGCTGCTGCTGTTGTCCTCAAGGAGAGCCTTTTCCAGCAACTACAAGGCCATGCGGTAAATGTACACCAGACAGCTAGAGAGAACTAAGGGATGCAGAGAAGCCAGTCTGTTCAAAGGCTTAGCAATCAATCTCATCTTCTCCGCCCTAGCCTCTCCTGCACGGACTCTCTTGTCTCTCCATTTTCACCCATTTTTCCCTCAGATGACTTCTCAGCTAGCATGGGCCAAGAACAAGGCCGCACAAAGAAGGCCACTTGGGCAAAAGCCAGTTTCTAGACCTCAAAGGGTTCCTGAATCCCTCACAGGCAACATCACCCTGCTCTGCAGGCCCTGGGCCACCTGGGCTGGGCCAGCTGCCCTGTGAACACACTTGTCCTCAGTTGTAGCCAACTTGGAACCCACCGATGAGATGGCCCCAAATCAATTGTAATTGGGTCCCATTACAGAATAAAATGTTTTTGTTATAACGCTGTCTCTATAAAAAGGTACTGTAATATTTAAAATGTAAGTATTGATCCTTCTGTGAAGACCATAAACCCTTGCAGGCTTGAGAACCTGTCCACAGAGGTCAGGCTGGCTGCACAGGGACTGTGAGGAATGCACCACCCTAGGACTCCTGTGTCCTGGAGGAGAGGAGGTGGCTACCGGCTGTACCTGGTGGTGCTCTCCTATCCAAGCGGAGATGCGGTGATCCCCAGAGCCGACACAGGAGAACTCGGAGAGAAACTGGTTAAAATACCGGAATCAAAATATGGAACTAAACCACCCGCTACGTTTTATTAGGCCTCATTCTGAACCAATACAAGACCCGGGGTCCACAACTTCTCCCGTTTGAAAGGGAATACTTCTTTCATCCTAAAAGGGAACCAGGCTGCTTAAATAAAACAGATGTTCCGGGTGAGTGCCATTATGCACAGCCTTCCCTCCACACACCCTTGCTCCTTCCCTCCCCTCCCCAGCCCCTCTCCCTGAACCTCTCCCCCGGGAGAAGGGAGCCTTCCCGGTGTCCCTGAACTCAAGTCCGGGGGGGGGGGGGTGGAAAATCCGAAGGCTTGGAATTTCTCAGTCCTCAGCCCACAGAAGTTTTCTGTTTATCGGGTAGGAAGCGCGGGGAAGGCGAGCCAGGTCGCACAGAGGATTTGGAGAGACAGTGGCGACGGCGTGCAAAGGCAGAAATTTTCATTTCCTGTGTTACGGGGTGCAAATAATATCAGCATGAAAAACCTGGCAGTGAGATCGGAGATAGCAGGGGTTTTTTTTACATTGATAAGTATTTGTTCATTTCCTGAACAAATATATATATATATATATATATATATATATATATATATATGGAGAGAGAGAGAAATCTTTTTCAGAAATTAAACGCCCCGGCGGCTTGTTGGAGCATGTTTGTGGCGCTGCGCACAGGGCTGGCTCCGGGGTCCTACCGCGTAATCACAGCATCAGTCATTATCTTCGCGTCGCGCGCGCGCGCGGGCGGCGGGCGGGTCGCGCGTGGCCACTGCTCTCCCACTTTTTGTGTCACTTATTTTCTCGGCGGGGCCCGATTTGCATTTTAATGGAAGTAGTTTATAGACTTCTCCGCTGCCTTCGGACTGCCACAAGTGGCATCATTAAATAAGCTAAGCCGGATTAATGCTGATAGTAAAGTCAGATAATACAATAACAGAGGCCTCCGTTCCATTTGCATTAGGTGAGGGGCGCGTGGCTGCCTGGTGCCTGGTGATAATTTGTAAGCGCGATATGTTGTACTTGAGAGGATAAGATTAAATTTAGTGGGTTTAACTGTCATCCCAGTAAGTCAATTACTTCATCTTTTCAGCCTTTGAATTTCTTTTATAAATAAAATAAATGGAATATTGAGCTGCTCCGCGGCCATTTCGAGCTCCCATGAAGAAGAATTACACAGGCTGGGCCAAAAAAATAAAAGGCTTCGGATTCAGCTCCATAAACAAAATATAAACTCCATTCAGGTGCCAGCGTGGTAGCAGCCTCAAAATATTGTCCATCTCTCATATCACAAGCATGACAGATTCCACTGTGACTTTAGTTTCTCCATAATAGGAAATATTTATGTTGTGCCTGGGTCTTTTCTATTGCTATCCCTCCCATTGTAGGAGTCAAATACTGCCACACAGAGCTTTGTGCCTCTCCTCTCTGTCCCTCCCCTGCTTCTGTTGCCCGGTGCTAAATGTTTAGTGTTGGGGGTGTACATGAAGAAAGCCTCATGACCCAGCTGAGAGAAAGGAGATGCATGGGATTTGCAACAGGGATCAGATAAACAGAAGGGGCTATTTCTCTCACTCCCTCTTCCTCTCCCCCACCCCAGGTTGTTGCCACTGTCGATAACATCTCTGGATGGAAAGTTCAGCTATCTAGCATCATCAAGTGGCATCTTGATACAAGAATGTCAACATCTTTATTTATTCTAAAAGAGGAGGAAAACCCAGTGAAGGAAAGAAAATAGAGTGGTTAAACCCTCGAAGGTGGCAGTTGCCAGAACAGGTCATAGAAGACCCCCGCTCTGCTGTCTTCTCTAATATATATATATTAAAGTAGGTTATCTGGCCTGACCAGGCAGTGGCTCAGTAAATAGAGTGTCGGACTGGGACGCTGAGGACCCAGGTTCGAAACCCTGAGGTTGCCAGCTTGAGCACGGGCTCATCTGGTTTGAGCAAGACTCATCAGCTTGAGCCCAAGGTTGCTGGCTCACTACACCTGCTATAGCCCCCCGCCCCCCCCCCCACCTGCTGCCAGTCAAAGCACATATGAGAAAGCAATCAATGAACCACTAAGGTGCCACAATGAAGAATTGATGCTTCTCATCTCTCTTCCTTCCTGTCTGTCTGTCCCTATCTGTCTCTCTCTGTTCTGTCACAAAAACAAACAAACAAATAAATAAATAAAATAAAAAGTAAGTTATCTCTGTGAATGATGTCCTTAATTGTGGATGGATAGATGGATGAGTGAGAGAAAGATTAAGACAAAAGACATAATCTTTGTCAAAACCCTGTAAAACTTGTGACTACAAAAGCACATCACAAGCTTTAAGTGACTCTACCCAGGCAAAAATCAGGGTTTCAGCCCCACAGATTTGACTGTGCATATCCTGTATCCTGACCTATTCTCAGTGCTACAGAGCAAAGGAAAGGCATCAAAGCTTGTCCTTGGGAGGATTAGTCACATGTACTTTGGATAGACACAGGGAAATGTGCAATCAGCTTTTAATAAACAAATTCACAGTGAAGAACAGGTAAGAACAAGGGGCTAAGTGGCTCTTGAGTTCCCGAGTCCCTTGTTCCACTCTCTGCTCCTACTCCTCATCCACACAGATACTCTCCTCAGATCATCTCTCAACAAAATGTGCATTGGCACAGGCTACTCCTTCTTTTTGGAATGGCTTCTTCTTCTTTTTCCACTCAGCCAAACCATAGGCTTTATCAAGTCTCCTGCCTTGCATTTCTTCTTCTCTGGGCCTTATTTGGCTCATGCTAACAGAGGAAGACTCTTTCTCCCAGCCATCCTTGATAACAGACCGTGTGTATGGTTCTGCATATGTTTATTGACATGCTGACTCCTTACTGAGAGATAGGGCACTGTGTCTCCCTCATCTGTTCAATTCTTTATTCTTTCACCCACTAAGTACTCAGAGTAGAGCCGACAATGTGCTGAGACAAAGGACACAAAGATAAACAAGATAACTTTTGCCCTCAAAGAACTGATGCGGGAGTTAAAACAGACTTAGAAATCAATTCTAATACAAAGTGTGGTTATCTACTTCTCTGGTGCTTAGCATGAACGTTCATGTACGTACGTCCTCATGCCTTCTGACCATCCAGAGTATGATCAATTTATTTTAAAAATGTGTAAGGTGACATTAAAAAAAGGAAAATGTATGTTCTTCTTGTTTCCATAAATTAGTTATTAAACAAACATGATTTTAAGTTAATAAAACTGTACCTAGAATTAATTTCAGTTTTTGAAAAACAAACAAACAAACAAACAAAAAAAACAACTCACTCCCAGGATCAGTGAGCTTGAAAAAAACTCACTACTCAAAGGGTTAAGTGAGTGAAATTTCAGTGAGATGAGAGGCTTTGACCTGGGAGGTTCTGTTACCACATCTTTCCCTGCCCCCATGCTGGTCTCTAACCCTCAGTATCTTCACTGTTACTGCCATGTATTTTAGTAAAAGAACTAGAGTAACCTCTCCTGAAGCAGCCATGAGCCTTAGAAGATAAGAACTAAAACCACCTCAGATAAAATGGAATTACCCATGTGCTTTCTAAGAGTTCTCTGTTGATCCAAGTCCAAATGCAATATTCACCCAAACAGGAATTTTCCTAAAACACATCAGTTCACACTGTGAATGCCTATTGGCCATCTGTATGTCGTCTTTTGAGAAGTGTCTATTCCCGTGGTTCTTAACCTCTTTTGAGGTACTGAACCCACCAGTTTCATATGCGCATTCACCGAACCCTTCTTTAGTGATAAATAAAATATAATTTTTTTTTCTAAATTCAAGACATAGGTATATGTTTTTTTACTGGTGCACAAATTAAGCAGTCCATGAACATCCCCTTGCTCAAAGAACAAAACCAACAAAGTGCATGAAATCACAACAAATTACAGTATTACTTTATTCTGACCTCCGCAGCAGAGGCTTCTCCAAACCCCTGAGACAGACTCATCGAACCCCTAGGGTTTGATAGGACCCAGTTTAAGAACCACTGCTTTAGAGAAATATAAAAGTGAATCATATTCTATCTTTCATCAGCTCAAACTTCTGTATCAGTTGGGTGGTGTGGAGCAGTAGAACAGTACCAGTACATGGTCAGTCACAGGAGTTGTAAATAAAACTAACCTTCCTCTTGTATTCTGATGTATGCCTTTAGTTGACTGTCAAAAATCTGCAAGTAAACTATTACTAATAACAATAATGACTTTATTTTTAATATGTCATGTATTTTTTAAAATGTTAAAGTTCAAGCTCTGGCCAGTTAGCTCAGTCAGTTAGAGCATCTTCCCAAAACACCAAGATTGTGGGTTCAATCCCTAGTCAAGGCACATACAGGAAATGACCAATGAATTCGCAAGTAAGAGGAACAGTAAGTGAATGAATGCTTCCCTTTCTCTCTCTCCCTTCTTTTCTCTAAAATCAATCAATTTAAAAAATGTCAAATTGCTTTATATATCATTTATCTACTTTGTTAAGTGCCAATTATACCTCCCCCCATTCTCTAACCCTAGAAAGACTGACAGGGATTCCAACTGAGAAGTTTTTGCCAGGACAAAACACAAGATGTGTATGTGTGTGTATGTACGTGTGTGTGCATCTTTCTCTGACTTGATTCCAAAACCAATGATATAAATGACTTTTAGATTGCTCCTTGTTTTGTATTATTCATGCCTGTGCCCTTCACATGCAAATAATCAAGAGTTCACTGCACTGTGATTAATTATATGGCCAGGGTTGAGAGCCAAAAGTCACCAAGAGCTCGGAGTTTAAGGCATAAATCCTGTTTACTCTTTAAGAAGAACTAAGATCTTTTTTTTACTAATTATTTAACTTTTACCTGGTGTTGATTGAGTTTCCAATCTGTACCAGCCATGCAACTGGACAGTTTTATACACATCCTCTTATTCAATATCCTCACAACAACCTTAAGTGGGGGGGTACTATTTTTATCCCCATTTTAGAGCTGAGAAAACAGAGGATAAGAGAAATTAAGTGTTTATTCCAAGGTCACACGGCTAGTAGGGGCTAAAACCAGTAAATCTTGTATAAACTGTATTAATGTATTATCAGTAACTTTGATTTATTGTCTAAGAATCACAGATATTAAACACATATTTCTGCTTTAGCTTAATTATGCCAATAATCTACTTCTAATATCTTCTCTTTAAGATATAACCCAAAACATTTTGCAAGATTCCCTGTAAACTTTTCCTGAATCCATGGACAATCCCATAAAACAAATTCTGAGCTTTCAGAACCATGCTCAAGCCATAAGCCTTAGAGGTCAGACTGAGTGAAGCTAGTGGCCAATAGCAAGGTGGTGATAACGCACCACATTGTAAGTTCCCTTTTACACATATACTGCTCACAAAAATTAGGGGATATATTATTGCTTCCTATTCATTTTGAAATATTCCCTCAGTTTTGTGAGCAGTCTACCTTTCCCTACCAGTACAGAGAAAGACTGGGCAATTGCAGGTGTGTCATATATGCCAAGGTGCTGTGCACATACAGCCTCATTAATCATGGCAATCTTGGAATGTTAACCCAGCTCTGCTTCGCTTCACAGTTCATAGTCTTCCCGGCCCTCTTGGGAGTTCAATTTTTAAACTATAAAACTGCATTATTAGCACTGCAATGTCAGAGAATATGATAAAATTTCACCTTGCATCTATGTGATATAACACATTTTGGGTCTGATTTCAGCTCTTTGCATGTGACTTATTCTCTATCTTAGTCAAAACAAAAAAATAACCTCTGCATTATTTCTTCTGGGCCATTGTTCACTGTTTATATTCATCTCTGTTTTATTTTGGGGGGGGTCTTAATCCTGTCTCTGTTGCTACTATTTTCATTTGTGGTCTTAAACTGTCCCATTATTCCTGTTTTCAAGCAAAGCACATCCAGTTACTCTAGAAGTTTTCTCCTAAATGATCTGTGATGACCAATTCCTATGTCTCACTTTCAGCTTACAAGTTTGCCTATATTGGCCTGACCAGGCAGTGGCGCAGTGAATAGAGCATCGGACTGGGATGCGGAAGACCCAGGTTCGAGACCCCAAGCTCACCAGCTTGAGTGCGGGCCCATCTGGCTTGAGCAAAAGCTTGCCAGCTTGGACCCAAGGTCGCTGGCTCCAGCAAGGGGTTGCTCAGTCTGCTGAAGGCCCGCGGTCAAGGCACATGTGAGAAAGCAATCAATGAACAACTAAGCTGTTGCGACGGCAACGAAAAACTAATGATTGATGCTTCTCACCTCTCTCCGTTCCTGTCTATCCAAAAAGTTTGCCTATATTGTATATCTATTCTATATTCCTCCCATTACAACTTTCTTTCCACTTTAAAATTTTATTTTCCTATAACAAATGGGAAATTCTTGGCCAGAATATCCTATACTATACAGTCCTTCATGGATTTAAAAAAGCTCAATTATAGAACTATGTTTTACTAATTTATTTTTACATTTTAACCCAAAAAAAATGCGCCAAAGGAAAACAGACTTCAAATAGAATTCATCATTTCAGAGCACAGTTCCATAACCAATTTGACTTCCAGTTGTTTTATTATTCCAATTAATCTCTTTAAACCTCTCTAAAGAGTTGGCATTTACATTTTTCATTTTCGTCGTTACAAACGTTCCTCTAATAATAATATTTCCTAATGCCTAAACTATTTCTGGGTTTGATCCTACGATATGCAGAAGCAGTAATCAGCAAACTGAGCCTGAGTGTTCTTATAGATATCAGTGTCCCATTTTCTCTAAAATTAGCAATGTCACGCAAGCTTTCAGATACTGTAATTACAACCGCAACAGAGCAGAAAAGCTCCCTACAGCCTCCCTGGCTCCATCAGCTCCGGAATGAGCCCACCCTATCCGGAAATTCAAGTGTTACTTTCTCCCTTTCACCTCCAGCTTTCAAAATTACTCTTTTCTGCTCAAGTCCTTACTCTAAACTATGCAAGTTTTGTTTTCAAACTTGTCATAAACTTTTCCCTGAATGCACATGTTGGCATCTAGACCCACCTAAGGTTCCTGTCTGAGGTTGCAGGTCACAAGATCCTCAGTTCTTAAATACATCGGCTGGAAAAAGGCCTGACCAAGTCCTCTGAGAGGAAGAAGGGACAGCTGTCTGCACAAACAATATGAGGAAGGCAGAAAAACACCTTTGTCCTCTGACATCTGGCTCATTACTTCTTCCCAGCCAGGACCAATAGCTTGTTTCTTGAGTTGAAGGCACTGGAGCCAGGCAGAAGTTTTGTCCCTCTGCTTCCCAAAGCTTTAACCCAGTATGCACTGGGACAAATGTGCTGCCTGCCCCCACCCTGCCCGGTTGAGGCTCCTCCTCTCATCCCTCCATCCCCTTCTTGTCAGGGAGCAGCCCTGGGCAGCCAACAAGAACTCTTTTCCCATACTCAGTTTCTGCTCCCATTACTTCTCCTTTGATGAGGGCAGTACAGGGTGACTTCCTTTAGGTCCTCTCCCTCCCTCAAGAATGGAAACTCCATGACAACATAGGGTAGATGAGAGCTGACCCTGAGTCTTGTTCAACACTGTACCCTGGCCTCCAGCCCAAAGCCTATTTTGAAACATCACACGCACTCAAAAAGTGTTTGTTGAATAAATAAATGAGCTCTGTAACTGCAAACAGTACCTAGTACCTACCTCATGAAGTTCTGAAGGAATTCCTGTTTAAGAATTAAATTTTAAAATCTGCTTAATGTGAACTTGTTTCCACCTCCTTAAATTAATGGTGCCTCTGAGCAGAAAACACATACCCCACAGTGATAAGGTCAGAGTGAAAGAAAAAAGAGGTTTTTACAAAAGTTATCAAAGTAAGCCCATGTGGTGATTACAAAATGTCCACACATTGCTTTATATTGTATCTTTTGGAGGCAGAGACTACTCCCCCTCCCCATGAGTAACCTGAACTTAGTGACTGAATCCTAACAAATAAAATAAAGCAGAAGTGACTATCTTTAACTTTGGAGATTAAGTCATGCACAATACTAGTGCTTCCTGCTTGCTGTCTTGGGTAACTTACCCTAAGACACCAGCTGTCACATCATGGGACACACTCACAGGTGAGGAGCTGAGGCCTCCAACCAACAGCCAGAGAGGAACTAACTTTTCCTGCAAACAACCACGTGAGTGAGCTTGCCAGTCTGATTCCCCCAGCCTCCCAAGAAAATTATCCAGACATGGCAGCTCAGGCTGATCTCTGGCCTAAGCCAGAGACACTCAGCTAAATTGCTTCCAAATTCCTGGCCCACAGACTGAGATGACAAGTATTTGTGTTAAGCCACTAAATTTTGGGATTTGTAATGCAGAAATAGATAGCCAGTATAGCCTCGTAAAACCACATGCCAAGAGGTCTGTTCCACACTCTGGAGCTCACAACCCCTTCCCTTTCTCTGGTAGGTTAAGCCCTCAGTCTGCTGATATCAGGCCTGGTCAGGGAAGCACTCTTCATCCCTCTTCCTCTTGCAGAGTGGCGTATTTGCCCTGTCATTCCAGATATTTCCTGATTTCTGAATTTCCTAATAGCTTCAGGTGTTATTATTATGGTATCTTTAGACCTCTGTCTGTGTTTTGACCTCCACAGTAAACCCTTGACATATATCAAAACATCTACAGACCAAATAGGGTCCCTAGCATTTTCATTTGACTTGCATTTTCTTTTTCTTTTTAAGAATCAAGGTATGATTTGAAAAACGAAAGCACACTTCCAATTTAACATGATGGACTGACCCATATGTATTTAGCTTCTCTCGCACCCACAAGAAACAATCACAGAAGAAAGTATTAAAAAGCTTTTAGGTCACCAACAGTGAAAGACCTAAAGAGAAGACAGCAGCAGATGAGAGATTTTGCTAGATGTTATAGGCAGATTGAAAAGTCATAACTAATTTGAGTAGAGGAAGCTCAATTTGGGAACTGATAAAGGGTTACACTTACTAACACTGACCCAATCTTCCCTGAACACCCTGGAAAGGCTCTGAGAGTCTGAAGATGAAACCGCATAGTGAAGACATTAAGTATAAGGCTAAACACAAGTCGACTGATTGGATAGTTGTCTATGGGAGAGCTGGAGGTCCTGCCTCCAAACACCTGAGCAGCTGGTTGACTGACCTTTTCTCCTGCCTGGCCCCTTGGCCAGAGGCTGTGGCTTTTTCACTGGAAAACTGAATCTGAGACTTCAGACTGAAGGACACAGCACAGTTTGGCAGGAGACACTGGAATGTATGGCTAAACATAAGGACTTCAGTGGGAATCTGTTCATTGATGGAAATAATCTCAATACTTCTTCCCTGCCTCATTGTAAAAATTTCTATAGCTTCACTTATAATTACAAAGTGGGAGGTTTGAGGATAATTCTTGAAGCAAATGAATGGTCTCATGGAAATGTCACATTAATAAGGTGATATTAGCAGTTTCCCCTCAGTGAAAATGGTGACACACCACTTAACAGCCCTGCAGAGAAACCCCTCAATTAATGTCTCAACTAATACACGGAGCTCCACAATAGCTTTCAGCACCCCACTCTTGAACATGAACTGCCAGAGAAGCCTCATCAGTAACTTGAGGAAATCACCAACAGAAATGTTAGAGACCAAAGCCAACAAACCAACCAACAAACAAAACAAAAACAGAAGAAAGGAAACCCAGAGAAAATAGACCACAAGAATCAGAAGTAAACTTTCAAATATATACTCAATAGTCTAAAACAAGAAAAGATATTCTATTAGTTTTCTACCACAAGAAATAACCACCAATTGTGTGGCTTATAATACAGAAATACTTTATCTCAGCATTCAGGGGCCAGAAGTCTGAAGTCAAGGTGTCAACAGGGTTGGTTCTCCTGACAGCCATGAAAAGGAACATGGCCTGGGCCTGCCCCCAACTCCTGGTGGTTATACACAAGCCTGGGTAGCTCTTGGTTTGTAGCAGCACCACTTCAGTCTTTGCCTCTATAGAAATACAACCTTCTTGGTGTGTCTCTCCCTGTCTTCACAATGCCTTCTTATAAAGACACCAGTCACCTCGATTTGAGGCTCATTATAATCCAGTGTCTCTTTAACTTAGCTAATTACAACTGCAAAAAGAAGCCATTTATAAATAAGCTCATACCCTGTGACTCCAGGCCTGAATTTGGTGGAGACACTATTCAACCCAGTGAAGACATTGTTAACAGAAATAGCAAGAATATCAAAGGAACAATCAGAGAATAAGAAAGTATGCCAGGAGATGAGACCTAAGCTGGCCAAAGTAAATGATTCAATAAAATATATATTAGTCAGGGCTCACAGAGGGAAACAGAACTACTCTGAATATTATGGAAAGAAAAATTATAATAAGAATTTAGACTTTACAGCTTGTGGAAGGAGCTGGATACGTAAAATCTTGGAGGGAAATGGGGGTACCCAGGAAGAGCCCCTAACCAACCCTCCTGTAGCACTAATGCAGGTGGACAAAGCAGAGACTTCAGACACACTGGGCTTCCGGACTGGATTCTTGAGGGGTTGCTGGGTGGAAGTTCATAGAGGCTGTGGTTTCTGCAAGAATGAGTTTTTATCCAAGCATCTGATGGTGGGCTGGAGTCACCGTCAGACAGCATAGCCAACATGGAGTGGGAACAGAGGGGAGAAGATTGTGTGAAGTGGGGAAGGAGACAGATTGGGACCTGCTGGTACCTCTCTCTCATCTCACCATATCACCTATAACCATGAGCTCCAGCACATGGTGGCTGCTGCTTCGTGTCTGCCTCTCACATTTCACACAAGCATCACATTGGCTAGAACTCCAAGCCACAAAAGAAGGTGATTTAGGAAAATGTAGTTCCAGGGTAGCCGAGTTGCCATAGTAGAAAATCAACAATGTGGTACCATTCATGGCAGAGGGTTAACCAAACTGGCACAGGATAGAAATCAGCGTAGAAATAGAGAAATTGTGTAGAAAGTAAGACAAAAAGATACAGTGAAAATCTAAGGAAGTTTAAGATTTAGTCTAAGAGGTTCAATATTCAAATGGTAGAAATTCTTAAAAAAGAGAATAAATTAACTAGAGAAAAGAAAATTATTAAGAAAACATCCAAGAAAGGAAGATAGCTGATCTCCATATTGAAAGGGCTTATCTGGCAAGGACCAAAGCTCATAACTGAAACTTCTAAACACTGTGGGCAAAGATAATAGACCAAAGCTTATAGAAAAATGAAATACCAGATTATATGGTAAAGACTGGAAAACAGAAATGATAACCATTGAATATTAAAAACAATGACACAATGCCTTCGATATTATGAAGAAAATTTTTTTGACTTTTCAAACAGGAATTCCTTACTTAGTTAAAATAATCAAGTGTGTAGATAGAATAAAGGCATTTTTATACAAGTGAAGATGAAAAATTTCCTCCTCATGCTTCATTTCGGGGATAACTACTGGAGTCTTTATTTCAGAACAAAATAAGGAATAAATCAAGAAAGTATACAAAACTATAATAATTTAAAGTCACAAAGGGAAGTCTCAGGGTGACAGTTAGGTAGCAGGCCTAGGGAGTAATTCATTCAAATTGAGAGCAGGAGAACAGATGGCTCTTGAAGGGAAAGGTAGAATCAACACATTGATGGGTGTGTGAGAGAGCATTTTGGGGAAAATCCCAATAAAAGTACCCCCTCCCTCGGCCATCAAAAAAGGAAATTTAACTGCAAGACAAAAATTAATTCCAAAAGAGATTAAAAAATAAGTTGTTTGAAAAAGAAATTGTAATCATATTAAACTAGCTAGCCACTAGTTTTTAAACCTTGATAATGATATAAATTTTGACTACTGATTTAACCAAAAATTATGACATAATAGTATTTAGATGATTGAGATGATATAAAGAGGAAATGGGAGAGAGCTCATGTAACTGCCATAATGGGAAGCTAGAGGTTGCTAGATAATGCTAAAAGTTGATAAATTAAGCAATAGGTTAAATACCAACACAGCTAATAAAGTTATTGGTAGTAGAGAACAGGAAGCCAGCACAGTACTGGGTTTCATCATAAATAGGAGAGTTTTTTAAACATACATAATATTAACCTAACAAAACATGTAATGGAAAATTTATGTAAACATTCAAGTTTCTGATTTGTCTTTGAGAATCAGAAGAACTGGCACAGTGTGCCCTTAAGTTTGCCCCAAAGCCCATCACCTCCACATGTGTGCCCAACTGCTGTCCATGCTCTTAGTGGTCGACTTTGGGTCCTGCTCAACCTAAAGTATGAGGACACATCTATAATACTACTCAAGGAAGAGGGGAAAAAATATCTAAAAGAATGGTGCAGCTTCAACAAAGAAGTTCAGGCAGGACAGATAACAAGGAAGTCCTGGAGCACTTTCAAGAAAGGGAAGGATCACTGATGGAGGCTGGAAAAAAAAACCAAAACAGCTGAATTGCAAAAGAGACCCAAAGCTGAGTACATCTGAGTAGGAAAGCAATGTCTGCACAGAGGGGAAGAATGGAGAGAAAAACACAGGAGCTAAGTGTGGGTCAGATCTAAAAAGACTAGCACTAGGCCTGGAAAAGAGCTCAAGTTTGGCGAAGCAAAGGGGCCCAGATGCAGGGTGTGGTCCTGAAGACTGCACAGTGTCCGCTCTTGTTGGCTGTTGTGCCATGGCATAAATCAGGTAACCTGCTCAACAGTCAGCTAAACAATGGGCGATTATAGGATGACCTTGAAAACTTCAGTGAAAAGCTCCCCATGCTATGCTTGCTTAGGTAAATGACCAGATTTTGTTTTATTTAATCTTGGTTTATAAAGCACATTTCTCTCCACTCAGAGGTAGAAAGCAAGGATTTGAGTAACATCCCAGATGTCTAAAGCATGTGTGGCATCTACCAGCCTTGAGAGTTGCCTGGAAAGGGGGCATTGGGTGGGCCTTGTGAACCAGATGTCCTGGGATCCTGAGCTCTCTGGGAGCCAGGCTCTGCTTTAAAGCATCTTCTCCTTCGAAAGTGATGCAGAGCCATCATTTTCTTCTCTTGGCAGCAGCACAAACCTTTCACTTAGATCTGATGGACTGTGTGAAAACGGGAGTATGCAGGCCATTTATTCCCAGCCTGTCAGCCCAGAGAGCGGTGGTTCCCTCAGGAACCATCAGCAGGGAAGTCATATGTTCAGTTCATCAAATGGTACCAAGTCACCAGTTATGATCCCTTCTGACAGTGGTTGCATGTTTCTTCTTTGAGACCAACTGGTGTATTCTTCTCTGTGCCTTGGCATAACCAGATGCAATAGGTTGATACCACTGTGTGACACATGGAGAGACTGGGCCTAGTGATCTACACAATATCCTGCTCTGGTGTTACATTAGGAGAGGAACCGACCAAGCTGCAAGGAAGATGGCTCTCAACAGGTCTGAGAGCAATGCAGGGAAATCAGCATGCCCTGCGTACCTGGCATGCTGAGCGAGTGCTTTTATAGAGTCTGGGGGAAAGACACCACTCAGAAAATGTTGTAATCCATATTTTTTCCAGATGTTGAGGGTGATCTGGCTCCAACATCTGCTATCCAATACATATTTACGATGCTTTATGGCACTTTTGTTTACAAGTCAGATCTTCTTCAGTGGCTGGCTAGTCCCATGGGCCAAGGTCATGTCTTCTCCTGAGCATGTGGTAAGTAAAAGTTTGTAGAATAAATGGGCCATGCTTACTAATTGATTTCTTAAGTGTAGCAAAGGTCTGAGTGTCTGGTGTGTGTGTGGAGAGCTGAATTGGGGGAAAACACTCAGTGTGCATGCCCATCTAGAAAACTCTGGGATATTGGGATAGAACTCCAGGGTCATCCTCCTCTATTCTACCCTTGGCTTCCTGGAAGAAATAATAGAGAATTCGGAGATGTATAATTTGATTTCAAGACTTTAAAATTAAGGAGGGAGCAATAGAAGGAGGAAAAACATTTGAGCACCTAATAAATACCAGTCACCAGTCACAATAAGGCTCTATTGTCCCTATAAAGTTCTTTCTGTTTACAGATAAGGGAAATGAGGCCGAGAGAATAACTCTACTAAGTGAAGGGGGCAAAAGTGGTGCTCAGCACGGGCCTCTTCTTCCAATAGCAAGTTCATTCTTAGCCTCTTCCTTATTCAATCACAAGTTGGGGCCACCATAATGAGAGGCTTAGAGCAAGAATATTAATGCTAAGTAGGGGAACCATCTGTTTTTCTATATTGGTGTGTAACATACTTGGAAAACTTGGAAGAGGAAATAAAAAAGCGTTTAGATATCCTATAAAGACATTGGTTGGGGCACCGTAAGTCAAGAACAATTGGATTTATCACCCAAACTCTCTAACTTTTAAACCCGTGACTATGATTCAAATTTGTACCTCAGGACAATTATAAATTTCTCCATGTCATCACCTTCCAGGTCACCTGCTTCCCTCATTAATAATTCAAATAGTTAACATTATATCTGGAACCTTCAAGAGCTTATATCAGAAGGCTACACACCAGGAGTTCGTGGGATAGGTCCATTCACTGATATATTTTATTTGGCCAACATAGTATTTGAAAACATTGGCTTGGCTGCCAACACTAAGGGTTTCCCATAAATAATCTGGATTTCTGGCTTCTTTTGAACACTTGAATGATCTAGTCCTAAAGCTTGGCACCAATCAGCTGGAGGAATGAGATGGTAGCTACCCGTTTAGGTGAGTCACACACACCTTTGAGATCCATGCTTCTCACCATTCCCTACTGTATTTTGGTCAGCCTTCTTTCATTTAGCTGGCTTGCCTGGCATTGTGGGCTTTTAAGATTTTGACACTGATCTAAGCAGTTTATCTAGAGTTTTCTTGGCTATGATACACACCCCTAATTGCATTCATCTCTGTCCTGGGCTCTTTTCTGTTTCTATATTTTTTCCCTTGTAGATTAGCACATTTAATCCCATGGATTTCAATACTTTTTTATGTTTCTGATTTATAAATTTATACTCAAGCCTAAAGTTCCACTCTGAACTCTAGACTCATATATACAACTACCTATTTAGTGGGTCTATTTGTTGGTCTCATAGGCATTTCATCCCTAGCATGCTAAAGCAGAACTCCTCATTCCCTTCTGCCATAAAAAAACGCAGAACCACCAGTCTTTCACACTTCAATAAGGGACATTCACACTCCTCCAGTTGTTCAAGCCAACAACCTGCCATATTCTATTATTCTTTCTTCTTTAACCTTCACCTATACTCTATCCTGTCAGGTCTGTCTCTGGATTGTAACTCAGACCTGCCTGCTTCTCTCTACACCCACCACCTTTAATGTTCCTGCCACCATTATCTCTCACCATTATTCAGAATAGACTCCTAACACACTGCTACTCCAGGTCTGGTCTATAACCAGCTGTATATGTGTCATTGAAAACTTGTTAGAAAGTTGAAAATTAAGAATATTTACTCCGTGCATTCTGAAAAATAATCTGAATTTTAACAAGATTTCTCAGGTGAGAAATCTCTAAACTAACAGTGCTAACTCCCCTCACCCACCCACCCACCAATGTCAATCCATCCAATAAAGTGATCCTTTAAAATAAAAGTTATATAAATTCACCTCCATGTTTTTAAAAATACTTTATTGATATTTGGTTACACTGAAATAATGTCCTTATTCTTTACTATGGCCAGTAAGGTCCTGGATGTCATGGTTTTTGCTATTTCTTCAGTATCATCCTATTCTACTCTCACTCTCTTGTCTGCTGCTATAGCGTGAATATCTGATAGGTGATAAGCATCTCATGCAGCCAGCCAGAATGCACCATTTCTCCCAAATGAGCTTTTCTTCCACCTCAGTAAATGGCACCACCACTTATCCTGTTGTCCACACCAACATGTCTTCATTCTCTGTACCAAACCTAACAGTAAATCCTGCTTATTCCATCTTTGAAATGTGTCATGAATTCTGGCACTCCTCCTAACTTCCACTGCTCCCACCTTGGTCCAAGTCTCTCTGACCTTTCACTAAGACTGCCACAATAAGTATATAACTCATCCTGTTTCCATGTTGCCTTTCTACAATCTTTCCCCCACTTAGTATCTGGAGTTTTGTTATTAATCTGACTGAGTCCCTTCCTTACTTATAACCCTCCATGGTTCCCCATCGCACTCAAATTGAAATCAAACCTCTGCCTATAAGTTGCTAGTAAGCTATAACATCTGGCCTCCTCCTTCTTGATCTCATTTCCTACCACCTTTCCTTCCCACATCAGGTTCTGGTCCTATGGCTTCTCACCATTCCTTACATAAGCCAAGTTCATTCCCACCCAGAATCTCTGCACTTGCTATACTCTCTGCTTGGGTGCTCTTTCCCTGTAGCTCCAAGTAGTTCACTACTTTTGGATGTCTGTTTTAAATCATCTCCTCAAAGAGGGCTTCCCTTCCACTTTTTAAAAAATAAGACCAATTCCTTATCACTACATTTTTTACCTAGGTTTATTTGTTTTCATAATAATTATTTTCTATTCGCTTCTTTGTTGTCTGTCTTACTCTATGGATGAATGCTACCTAGGGGCAGGGACTATTACATCCCAGCACATAGATAGGACTGCCAGATTTAGGAAATAAAAATACAGGATGCCCAGTTAGATTTGAACTTCATATAATCAGCAAGTAATTTTTTAGTGTAAGTATGCTCCATGAAATATAGATATAGATATAGATAGATAGATATAGATATAGATAGATAGATAGAGAGATAGATATAGATATATTAGATTAACACAGTATTTTAAAATGTTAGCTTGGTTGTCAATAGTTCAGAGATAATTGAAAGTATGAATATTTTTATTGTTTATCCAAAATTTGAATTTGTCTGGTTATTCTAACATAGAACATGGCCTGAATTTTAACATTCAACACAATTCTGTGAAATGCATGACTACAGAAATAAATTAATAATGAAAACCTTCAACTTTTTAAATTGTTTGAGATTGTCAGAAATTACCTTTCAATCTCTGAAGGAAAAAAAAAGATGTCTCTTTGCATATTGAGGACCAGGATGATGCCCTAGCTAGTGTCCAGGACCAGGAATCATCTTTGAGAGACCTGTTTCCTATATAACTATGTTTCTTTCTTCACAACATTAACTGGTTAAATAAGTTCTGATACTCTGATTTGAAATTGCAAGCATTGATGATATTTGAAAGTAAGTAAAAAAATACAGAATCACACAGTAAGAGCATCTATTTGCAATAGTGATAAAGCACTTTGACATATATTTTTTCATTTGAGCATCTAACATCCCTGGAGGGAGGTAGAGCAAGGCTGCTTAGACTCATTTTACATATGGAGAAATTGAGAGTTCAAGACACTAAATGATTTGTGAAGGTTACACAACTTGGAACTGATAAAGCTGAACTTTGAAACTAGATTTTCTAACTCCAATGCCCAAATACTTTCCAGCGTATTACATTCCCCCCATAAATATGAATTTCAAGTACACTCAGCAAACAGAGACGCTCAGTCGAGCTCCAGAGTAATCACATGTGTAAACAGACGTCCAGTCTACATGTCTGGTAATGACCCTTTCTCACTACGGACAGTAGTCAACCCATGGTCTTTGGCTATGAGAGCTCAGGAATTAAGAGGGTCATCTCTTTAAATATTTTGTATTATGTATCTTTTCAGTGTAACAAACAATCATTTTAATGTTCAATCAATTTCAAAGACATTTATTTCAAACAGTTGGCTCTGCAATGAACCATGAAACTTTAGGCAGAATCTAAATTTGGGCTTCAAAATCTGTTTTCAAGTATTAATTTTGAGTGGAAACAATTTTGGTTGAATTTGGGGATTATAAATATTCCCCAGGAGTTTTTCAGCTCTTGGCTGCCTGTCTCAAAGTTTCGCTCTGGTTTCAACCTAGGGGATTTTGAGATTGGAAATAGACAGCTTTAGCATGTGGTTACTCCAAACGCCTATAAGCGTCTTTAAAACATGATCTAGAAATGTTGATATTATAAATGACCATTTTCCAAAATAAGGTTGGAAAAACTTGAAAGTGGAGTTAGATGCCAGAAAGTTTTCGAAGGAGGATTTTCATTCAGCGAGATCTGGTTACCTATTTCACAACAAAGAATAAAGAAAAATCTTAGGGCTGCAATTCATACACTTTTGGACCTAAAACAATGGTCTCAGTGGGGACGCTGGATTTATAACTCTTTGAAGGCACTAACTTTACCTAACCGTGCAGGAGCCATGAATAATTTTAGACAGGCAGGCAATGGAAAGAATTCCTGAGATATTAAGGGGCACCAAAAGTCACTTAGAGTGGGGTGGTATTTCATTTAGAATAAATAATACAAGAAAAGCCATGCCTACAAAATGCTTTGGTAATATTATTCTAAAAACACATTATTTAAGGAAAAATCAAAGTATATAGTTAAGTCAGTTATGACCCTCTAAGCCAAGGGTTCAAATCTAAATCCATCAGCATGAAAATATTATCATTAAAAACCGCAATTGTTGCACTTCCCTCTAGAGTGCCCTGTACTTTGAAGACCAGGATGTGCACAGACACTCGACCACCATCTGTAAGGAAATTACTTATTACTATTGTGAGTTGCCCATAATTTCATGGTTATTGTGACCTACTCTTACAGTGTTTCCCTCCTAGTGCTTGCAAGAGCCTTGCCACTGGATGAAGGGAGGTCATTCCCTCCCTGTGACTTGTAAGAAAGGTCATTCCAGAAGTCCAATGCTCAGGATAGAAAGAATGGAAAAGGCAGGCCCTTCGGTTTAGGTCCTGGTAGCTGAGGCTAAAATGGAAGGGTTTTTTAGTATCAGGGGAGCCAGAATTGGTAGGAGAGAGATTAGAACCCAGGAAGCTGAAACCATCGAGCAGTACAAATGGAGAGAGTGAGAGTGGATACAGGAGAGAGAGCCAAAGCATCAGAAATTGGCAGGAAGATAATGGAGTCAAGTGTAAGTACAAGGGCATAATCAGTATAAATTATTGACTCTACAGTTGATCTTTGCATTTAGAGTAAAATAGAGGTACTTAGATCAAGTTCCCTGGGAAACAGACACTGAAAAGACAATTTGCATGCAGGAAGCTTACAGGGAGCAAGAGAAGCGGAGTTGGGCAGAGGGAGGGGTTGAACAGTCCCAAGGGATGCTTCAGCCCATCCCTGAGAAGCTCTGCAGCTCAGATGACCTTCAGAGACCTTCCCTGAGGCATGTGGAGTCCCCATCGATGGAGGTGCTACCCCACGAGGTGCTGTCACCTTGAATACTGACAGTGCTCCCAGCAGCTGAAGAAACGAGTGCCTCTCTGCTAACCCGGGGTCGGGGTGGCCCACTGCAGCATGGGGACTTCACTCTGGTCCCCGTCTGGTTGAGCATCAGTGGCATACATATGTGGATGATCTGTCTGGTTCAAGGAACAGGGCAAGGTAGACATCCTTAGCTGAAATGGGAAATTCCACCAAGACACTGACCCTTCATGTACGTACCTTCGAGGGCATGAATAGTCTCCGGTGTTATCTTTTGGAATTCCTAAACCATTTTTCCTCTAAACTGCCTCAGCTAAGTATAAAAAACCTAAAACCAATTATGAATTATTTTATTCCAATTAAAATTACTTATTATTGTCCAAAGTAGAAGAGAATAAATAGTAAAATAATGAATTGCCTGGCCTGTGATGGCGCAATGGATCAGGCATCAACCTGGAATGCTGAGGTTGCTGGTCTGAGACTCCTGATTAGCCCAGTCAAGACACATATGAGAAGCAACTGTGAGTTGGTACATCCTGTTCCTCCTTCTCTCTACCTTTCTCTCTCTCTTCTCTCTAAATCAATATATAAATAATAATAATAATAATAATAATAATAAATCAGAACTTTTTCTAATATCTTCACTTCAGATGCAAACTCCAGGAAGTTACCAGTTGACAACCAGCTTCTAAAGGAACTATGCATCAGAAGTTCCACTTATTTATGGGAATGCAAATTAGTTACATATTCTCATGGCAACAGAGGCCTTAACTAAGCAACACACTTTGTTCAAAGCAAATAACGGTATTTCTTTTTAAGTTTTGACAACAAAAATGTAATTCTGTTTAAAATTGTAAATGCTGTTTTCCCCGTTTCTGATTAATCTCTTTTACCATGTACTTTCCTGTTTTATTTACCCAGCATATATCTCCTACTAACATACTATATTGTTTACTTCTTTATTGTGCTTTGTTTCTCTAGAATTATAAGCTGCATGAGGTAGAGATTTGTGTCCATTTGTTCACTGACATATACCAAGTGCCAAGAACATTGCCCGACACACGGTTGACAGTTAATATTTACCAAATACAAATATGAACTCTTTGCAATTGTTCATCCTGCATAGGATGCCATTGTTCTATCTTCCACCAGACATGTATCTGCTCTTCCAATTTCATTGGCTCTGAAAAATACATTTTGTCTCATTTTCTCCAGCTCATCTTCATTTCAGAGGAGTACAGGAATTCAGTCCTAAAGCCTACATATTAGCACGGCCTGGCACAGCTCTGATGAGCCCAGACCATCCATCAAAATTCTGTCCTTTCACTGCCATCGTCTTCCGACACTAAGCTTGTACACCCTCCACCACATCAGGGTCTGAAAGCAAGGCATAGTCTCCTTCTGGGCCTAAAGAAGAGAGATTGATGTCTTCTATATATGCTGTCTCCTCAGACTTCAGGCTCCCATTGTTATGACTATATCTCTAATGTCCCCATGTTTTATCTGTCAAAGCTACCAGATCTTTTTGCTCTAGCCAGAAAACCATACTGAGTAGAAGACGCTCCTTTGCTACATCCTAAACCTAAGTGTGAAATCTACCCAGATAGCCCTCATCAAATGTCTTCACTTGGGACAACCAACACTTCAGAGGAAGAAAGTCAATAGATCTTCAAACCAACTGGTAAACCATTAAAGAGAGCACCTATTAGCCATTGCAAGCCATGGGTAATTCTGCCACTCTTTTTTTTTTAAGGAGTGATGTTTAACAATGACGGGGAGCAGCAAGGTTTCACTTCTAAACAATATACATGGAAAACCATAAAAGAATTCTAGATGGCAGTAGTTTCTATGAAACAATTATTTATTAAACAATAAATGACACTCTCCTTCCTTCCTTCCTTCCTTCCTTCCTTCCTTCCTTTCTCTTCCTTCCTCCCTCCCTTCCTTCCTTCCTTTCTTTCTTCATCCTTATCTCCAAGAGTAAAAAAATAGACACTCTTTTACACTTGTGACGAATGCTGCCTTGTTGAGGTGAAAGCTAATAGATTTGTCAATTGCACCTTGTGTTCATATATGTGTGTGAGTGTATACTAAGCTGTTTAGAAGTAGGGAGAGGCAGGGGAGGCTGCTTTTCATAAGAATTTTTGTCTTTTCTTGACTTGGCAGGTCAATCTAATCAAAGTAGAACCCTTAGCATTTGTAAGGAGACTAATACTTGAGGCATAATCTAAAGCAAAACTGGTGTACTGGTATTTAAAGGCATGGAAAACAATTCAAGAACTTGCAATTATACTGGGGTTTACAATTTTACCACAAAAGATAAACATTTGTTTAAGTCAACCAGTTTGCTTAGTGTGGAGGTATGCATATGGAAAATGTTGACAATGCAAACAAGGCCAAGAGGTGTGAAATTTAAGCACATTATCACTCACTGTCAGATGCTAATGACTCTCGTCAAGGTAGAAGAGATTGGATTAAATGCAAAAATGATTATCCTTGGCAATAGAAGTACAAGTGAGATCTTAGCCAATTATTTGGGCTCTTGTTTTTTCTGACAATACTCCTCATTAACTCTTGGCTCTGGTGCACATGTAAGGATGGAGATTCATGTGCCCCTCTAGATGACTGCAGCTGGAGCCATACTTCCATCCAGAGCATACATATTTACCAACACACATGAAAACAAACAACATGGGAAAGTGACACAGCATGTATGCTTCCTGGCCCTATGGAAATACACGAATTGGAACACTGACCATGTGGTAGAATAAGAGTAACTACTTTATGAAAGATTTCCTAGAAATCACTCACATATAAAATCGTATCATATTTGACCAACAGAGACAGAGAGGGGGAACTTCACTGCCATTGATACAAACTCACACTTTTTTAAAAGAAAAAAAGGTGTAAAAAAAAAGATTAAGCTAATTTAGTATTTAACATCTATGGAATTTGTTCACATAAGGAGTACAATAAAATTGACTGTACTGCCATCTTTATTGGCATAAAGGTTACATTCATAAGCTCTGCTTGTTTTAATAGGTTTATTGTACAGTTGTAGACATGTGCTATTGCACTGGGATGGATCTGCTTTGAATATTTTTATAATTGTGGGTAGTCTAAAAGTCATTTTCTGTTAGATTGCACAAATCCATTACATTAGGAAGGATACATTATTGTAACAGGATTAATGTGCAACACATAAACATAATCAGTAATATTCTGTTTGATAAATTATCTCATTTGAATCAGAATGTAAAGAGATTTCAGGATAGTTTCTCCTTTATTTGCATAATTGTATTACAGACAGGCAAATTGCATTATATTCTTCATTAACAATAGATGGCTTGTATAACTATTGTATTTTTGAAGGCACTGCTCTTAGATTCATCCTGCAATTTGTCATTTTCTGACATTGCTGGAGAGCTTAGTTGGAAGAGAATAGAACCTAAAAAAGATTACTTGATTTTCGCTGAGTCCGGTAATATCTTGGCATCCGATTGTGCTGTGGTTATGCTATTGTTTGTTTTAACAAATTGCAACCCTGTGGTAAAGAACTTCTTTTGAAAACCTTTTAATTTGAGGACAATTCAGCCCTTATAGATTTTCACAGTGAAATGTCAGCTCTTCTAACAAACTCCACATATAAAAAAACGTGAATTAAAATTAAATTAGAACCATACGATTGATTTTATGTTTTTCTATGGCAAATGCTCTCTCCCTGATGGAAGTTCCCCAGCCCAGACAAAATGTACAAAGTTGCCCCGATACTCTGGATGTTCTTTGGGGACTCCAGGTGTTTATAGTCACTCAGTGGCGATTATCACGGCTCCCTTTCTAATGCTCCGCTAATGACAGCTGTCAGCAGCCCTTAAAAAAGCACAGTGCAGCCACATGCAGCATTTCAGTGGGAATAGAGCCCTAGGCTTTCAGGGCCTGAAAGGAATGCCCTTTCCATGAGACCCTCTTCAGTGGGGGCCCTGCCCTCCTCATGTCCCACTGCCAGCTGAAAGGAGACGTTGTGGGCAGACAGCATGTGAACCACATTCCTGGCTCAGCTCCACACCTGGCTAGGGACCTGTCCCTCAGCAGAAGCAACAAGCAGGTGTTGAATAATCCCTTAATAATCTCCATTTGCTTTTTGTGTGCTTAGCACCTGACAATTTCCAAAGCACTGGAATCCTTATTGTATTTGCATCTCATACAGCCTCTTGACACAGGTAGAACCAAATAACCCCCATTTAAGAAATAAGGGTTGCCTGGGGAGGGGTGGGGGCGCAGGGAGGAACAAGGGGGAGGTATTACAAAGGCTGCTTCCTTATTGCCCTCACCATCCCCCCTTGCTCCACTGGGAGCTGTGGTCTGCCCTCAGGGCTTCTCTTGCCTCATTCCCACCCCTGACCCTGCATTGGACCCCTCATAGGTCACCTTTGTCCCTCAGTGCTCACATTGCAGTTACTGTTTGCTGGCCATCCTTCTAGACCAGTAGACAAGCTTGGGCCATCTCTGCAGTTCCAGGACTGCCCCCAGGCCTGGTTCAGAGCAGGTGCCAGCCAGTGCATGCTGACCAAAAATATGCAGTGATTAGTGCGCCGGCGTTTCAGCGCCTTGTGGGGAGAGCAGAGCTTGCACACCACGGTGCACATTTGCGGTCCGATGGACAAGCCTAGGAAGGAGAGCAGCCTTCAGAAGCAGGAAAAGTCAAGGAAGCAGGTTCTTTCTAGAGCCTCAGAGGGAAGGAGCATGACCCCACTGACTGACACCTTGATTTTGGCCCACTGAAACACATTGCAGCTTTCCAGTCTTGGGTACTGTGAGAGAATAAACATGTGCTGCTTGAAGCCATCGAGTCTGTGGTAATTTGGTACACTAGCAATAGGAAGCTAAGCAATGTTTTAATATATTGCACCCCACACAATCAGTCCTGGCTCCTCCTGCACCATGCTGTGCTCATACCCACCTCTCACCGGAACACCACCTGCCTTCTAGCCTCTCTTTTGCACACAAACACACACACACACACACACACGGACAGTTCTGTGTCACCTTTGGTATGTTTGTGTATAGCTATATGTCCCTGCATAACAAGCAAGTTCTTAAAATGCTGTTTTTCAGTATCACCCCCAATAAATTCAAGAAAAAAGAAAAAAGGGCTATTTTTCTGGAGTCCATAGAAGAGCTGATGTGTCTCCTTCAGAGCCTGTGCAGCCCAAACTAAGGCCAGCTGGTCAGAAACGGGCTGGCTCACTGCACCACCAGCAGAAAGGCACACCTCCAAGTGTATGGCTGAGGCTCTCTGGTGAGCTGGGAGTGCAGCGGTGACCAAAGTCATTTCTGCACAGAATGTGAGCTGGGCTCAGCAGCCAATAGAAAAGGAGGAGGTTATCTTATACTAGCACTAGTCCTATATAGTACCCAAGTAGGAGAAGTCATGTGGCAACCTCCAGAAAACTCAAGGTTTCCAATTTTATTATCTGCCAACCTCTCATGGTACCTGCAATGCCACTATTCATTCATTCATGCAACAAATCGGTATCTGGCACCTTCTAGGTATTAGGCATCAGACTAGGAATTTGGAAGAATAGGAAAGTAAATTGAAGTCTACTAAAAGTCCAGAGGCTAGGAGGGGAGATATGTACGTAAGCAGAAATAGTAATGCATGCATCACATACACACAAATACACATATGTACATGAAATGGGCTAAGTGTTTTAGGGGAAAGTATACATGACAGTGGAGCACAAAGTGAAGGGAAGCTGCTTCTGACCACAGAGAAGAGGACATGTAGTCAGATGTGAGAAGACAACAGTGCTTTTGAGGTAAAGAACAGAGATGCCTGTACAAAGGCACGAGGGGAAAAGGGCACAGCTGTGTTAGGGAAACACCATGTAGTTCCACATGGCATAGGAATAGGAGGCCTCAGAGAAAGAATGGAACCTGGTGTTAAGGGTTCAGTTCCCAGCCGTGCTGTTTACTGCTGGTATAATAATCTCAGGCAACTTTCTTAATCTTTCTGTGTTTCAGTTTCCTCATCGACTAAATAAACATAATATTGTCTCTTACATGCTGCTGTGAGACTCATCTGAGTTAATAAATATAAAGGGCTTACTCAGCCCAGTACCTGAGTAGATGTGGTCATTAGATGTTGGTTATTCTTTTTTTAAAGGGCCCTAAACATTGTCAAAAAAGAAATGACAATTACTAATCTAGAGCTCTATTACAGAGCAGATGCTCTATTGGATTCTTAATAAAAGACATCTCATATCATCTTCATTTTGACTACGGGAGTCTGGTGTCACTTTTCTTAGTTTTTAAGTGAGGTGAGGAAGTTAAAATTAAGACCAAGGGACTTGTCGAAGGTCACACAGACATTGTATGAAAAATACGTCTCTGTGCTCACACCCATCATGCTCCGCAGAACTTCATCCAATGTGTAGGCACTGTGGGGGCAAAGGCGGTTTCCAAGAAGGAAAACAAAGTACCAGGTTTGTCTTTGAGAAAAGAAGAACCTAAAATGCAATCTGAGAATAAAAATGAAAATATTCAAATCTACTCATAAAAAAACAAGATGTTATTTAAAAAGAAATAAGTTTACCCACTACTGGGGAAAGTAGGCTGCAACAGCAGTTTCATACATGACTCGTGGATAAACGAACCAGTATGACCCTTTTGGAAAAACGGTTGTGTGTTACATTCCAAAACCCTTTAAATATCCAGATGTTTTAAATATGTAATGTGACTGCTGAGACTTGACCCTTAGAAGAAAACTCAAACTTTGGGAAAGCTTTATGTATGAAGTTGTTTATAAAGTAATAGTAAGAGTAATAATAGTAACAGCAATAAAGTGAAAACATCTATGCCACAAGTGCTTTTGAAATCATCTTAAGAAAATAATCATGAATGAAAACATTGGTTGATGCAACACCATCTGAGCCATATGAAAATATGAACGAGCCAGAAGGTCAGAAGGAAATACATCAAAACGTAACAGAGGTAGTCATTCTTGAGTAGTCAGATATTTTTCTTCTTACTTTTCAGTGTTTTTTATTATTATTCCACATCATAAACATATTACCTTTATAATTAGAATGGATAACTTTACATCAAAACTGAGAAAACTTTCCTAACAGATGTTTACTTATCTGGCTGAAGAGAATAACTTCCAGAGATTTTTTTTTAATACAAGCTTATGCAGAATCTCAATATACAAACCAGCAATGAAGGCACCTTAGTTTGGTGGCCAGTTCATGCCCTCTTGGGGAAGTCCCAGGTGTCTGTTTCTTTCTTTGGGGGTGTTGGGTAGTAATGTGGGTCATAGCCACTGCATGAGCACACTCTGGGGGACAGACAAGGACATGTTGCAGAAACTATGGAGCTAAGGCCCAGCACAAGAACTCTAGCATTTCCTCAAACATGCAGGCACCTCCTGAAATCTTGGGCATTCATGCTACCAGCGCTGTTCCCCCATTGCTGATTCCTAAGAGTAAGATGCTGAATGTACCCCTAATGATTTAAGACCATTGACTGCAGCCCATGGATAACAGGCATCTATCTGACAGCATGCTCCTTGTCCTAACCCTGGCCATTGAGTGCTAACTGTTAGGAGATTCTACAACATCCTGAGATTCACATCAGTGGGGCTTTTGAAAAAAACCTTAATTTTATCTGTTGGGTTTTTTTTCCCTCTCTTCCTTGACCAGTTGAATCGTACCCCATTCCTCTCTCTTAATGTGAGAGAAATATTTTTACTGCAGGACGCTGCTTAACTAAGGAACAAAATAAGATTGCCTGGTGCTTTTGCAAGCATCGGCTTTCCTCATATAAAATAGTAAGACTAATTTAAAAGAGAATTAGTTCAGATAAGTCTTCCTTCAGCATTAGTGTTTCCGTAGCAAGCCACACATGAGGCATCCTCAACCTTGTGAATTTTCTATCCATTCTGGGAGTTACACATTTTAACCCAAGTAAATATATTTGGCTCAGTATCAAGTGAGGAAAAACATCATTTAAGCTGTTTCTTTTTCCTTCCTTTTTTCTTTCTGCAGAGCAAATGAACTTCAGACAGAAAAGGGGCACCAGCTGAATGCAAAACCTCCAATTCCCTATACTTTAGATGAATTTTATTTTAAGGACCTCAAATAATTAAACATAAATGGAAGTATTAACTTTGAGAGAAGTAGAAAGTTCAAGTCTTTGGCCTCTGCTCGGTCTGGGTTTTGCAGAGCCTGTATCTGACACAAGGGACAGACCTAAGTCTGCCATGTCTGTCTATTTTGCTCCTACCCAAAAGGCAGCCCTAAAGCCAGTCTGTCTTTCCCTGCCAAGGCTTACAGTGGCTTCATGCCAATGGGCTCAGAGCAAACCTATCCTCAGGACAGGAGAAACAAGTCAAAAATCACATCTTTCTTGGGGAGCCCAGTCAAGTGAAACGACTTGTAGGACTGCTTGCAAATTTCCTTCCTCTCACACCTTTGATTCCTTTCTTACTGCTCTAACCACCACAGGAATGACTCGGAACACCACCACTCCATCATGGCACTCCTTCCTACAAAAACCTTTGGGGGTCCCACTACTTAGAAGATCAGTTTAGACTTCTTAGCTTGGTATGTGAGTCTCTAGTTGATAATAAACCTTAAAAGTATAATAAAAATAGTTGGCACTTGCTGAAATGTCGCCCCCATGCCAGACACTTCATGAATATTGTCTGTGTAACATTATCATTTTCCTGCCACCACAAGAGGAGTGTTTGACAGTCTGTATTTTGCAAAGAGAAAACAAATCTAATGTGGTAAATAGTCTGACCTCTGATAAGTGTTGGGGGTCAGGGTTCAAGCCCAGGCTACTTCGATTCCAGAATCTTCCCTCTTAACCTCTGGCTATGCCTTTGGAAGCTTGCAAAGGGGCAGCTGAGACAAGGGGAGAGGCAGGAGAGGAGGAGCAGGAATCAGGATATGCCTTTCTTTTCCATCATTGCTGAGCAAGAACAGTGCTAGGGAAATGTAGTCTTTCATTTTACCATGCAACGAGCATAATTAGGAAACAATGAGGAATGACAACTAATAATGAACCTCTTTACTCCCTATTAAAATTTAACGACTGTATTTTTGCCATTATTGCCCAGAGCAAGAGTGTAGGTTGTGTGTTTACAAAGCCAAGTCTAAAACCAGGTGGCCCGACTTCACAGGGGCTCTGCGCAGTCCTGCCGGGACCTGCCAAGAACGAACCACTTCGTAGGTGGTTTCCGTCTGCCCTCACGGCGCGGCGGCATTCAGCAAAATAAGCTGGACTAGCAAGATGGGGTCAGACTGAGGAGAGTTCCCTGTAATAAACAACTGAGAAGTACTGTAATTCCACCACCGCAAGGACAGGCGTTGGTGACAAGCGATAACTGGGTTCAAATACAGACTGAGTCAGCTGCTTGCTGTGTGATCTTGGGCAAGCTCATGAGCCTCTCTGAGTGAGTTTCATCATCTGTGAGAGAGAAGGAAATGATTCCAGGGCACTGTTGGGAGCTGGAAATGATGTAAGAGACACAGGCTGTCAGATTCTCCCCAGAGAGGCAACTATCATGTGTGGCCCAAAACCTTTAGCGCACTCGCTATGCATTCTACTTGTTCTCCTGGTGTAAAACTGACCTCGTCAGCGATTCTCCCAAACTCCGTTTCCCCAGCTTCCGCTGAAATGATTTTATTTCACCACGCAGATGCCCCTGTACAAGGCTTTCACTGGAGCCAAGTCACAGGATGGGAGAAGCAGAGCCTGAATCACCTGATTTTCTGGCGCTGAGTGCGGCAATGTGGTGGCAGTACAGACGACAGCTGAGGAAATTCCGGCAGCTTAAGCAGGCGGTTCTGCAGGGCAGGTGGGGCGCTCCTCCAGAAAGCCCCCTAGCCCTTGGTGCTTCTGTGCATTTTCTCTACCCTTAAATATATCACTGCCTGGCCAGAGTGGACTGTGTTGTCTGCCATTTAGAGACCTGGCCCACAGAGAGGGTGACATGATTTCCCCAAGTACATCAATGTCTCTCCAGACGTCCCGCTTTTGGTGAGACAGTCCCAATTTTTAACAATTTGTCCCGCAGCGTTTTTAAAAAAAGTCCCGATTTAAATATATATATTACAATACTATTTTTGCATTCTACAAAAATTTTTTTTTGCTCCATATAGACCAAATTTTTAATCAAGAACCACACCCCCCCACCCCCCCACCCCCCCCCACCCCGTCAATGGTGTCCTGCTTTACCAATTTTAAAATCTGGTCACCTTACTCTTGATGGTGGCAGTGGATCAAGTGATTAAGCTGCTGCTACCACTAATCCAGGTTGGAGGGAGAAGGGCCCAGACCAGGGAAATTCAACGAGTCCTGCTAAGGAGTCCTCCTCCCACATATGTGTCCCTTGAGTCTCCTCTCTTCTCTCTAACCCACTGTGAGCACCCTAGACTGTGTGTGGCTCATGGTCTCTCACCAAGACCACCACAGTAGCCCCTAGCTGATGTGCCTGCCTCCAGGGTCACATCCTCACCTGCAGCAAGAACACCTCATGAAGTGACAGTCATCTCATGACACTGCTGAAAAGTCTCTGTAGCTTCCTTTTTTAGCACAGTCAGGGTTCCTTACCGTGGCCAACAAGTACACTGTGCAGCCCCCTTATCCCATCACCCTCACGACCCCTCTGCACAGCACCCCTGACCCACATCCAGCCTGTTCTGACCTCACCTTCCCTTACTCACAACCTTCAAAGACACCCAGCCAGCACGACTGCCTTCCCACTCCACACCTTCTCATACCCTGTTAACTCCCATTTGCCTCCTCAGGATGCTGTCTGTCCTCAGGCGAGGCTGGGTTTGCTGTGGCACTAGGACACCCTCCCTTAGGGCCCCCAGTGTTCTGCAGAGGAGGTGCTCCTTTAGGGTCTGTACACTACAGATTTCCACTCCCTCCCTTCCCATAGTTTGCTTCCAGCACCCCTGAGTCGGGACGGGAACCCAGACTCACGTTAGCACAAGTAATAAGAGTCATACTTCAGAACTAATTGGGTCGGGACCAGATGGGCATTCTCCACACTCACATGGGTCCATCTATCAAAAGGAATTAGGGACATGGTACTCCTTGGGCACAGCAAGGCCACAAGGTAGAAGGAGCTTGGGTCCCTGATGTTAATGTTGAGGGCATTATATTTACATTGAATATATAGAAAATGAGCCAAGAATAAGCTTCTATTATATTAAAGGACTGAGATTTTCAGTAGCTAGTTTTAACCTAAGTAATGGCCCTACTGGAGTCCAGAGGAAGAGCACTGGATCTGTCCTACTCACTGTCACATCCCCAGCACTTAGCACACTTCCTGACACAATAAGAATTCATTGCATGAATGACAGGGAAAAAACTGGACACGCCAAGCAAACAGATAGCAAATAGAAGGGTACAGGTATGGGAAAAAGCAAACCAGTACAAATACCAGGGAGTTGAAGACCAACAATACCTGAGAGGAGGGGGGCATCTTTTAGTGGTACCCACCAAATATTCTGAGAGGAGGAGACCTTTTGGTATCTAGAAATATAGGACTAGAGAGGAGACAATTTTCTCTCTCTGTCTCTCTTTTTTTTTTCTGTGAACATGAGCCTCACATCCAAGTGGAGTTCAGTGGAGTTCCTGGCATAGTCTTCCCAAGAGAGAAAAACAGTGCACATATTTTTCCCTCCATCATAAATACCTGAGTGACTTGATGGCTCAATTGAAAGCACTGAGGTGTGGGGACAATTTGCTCTTTCAGGGCCTGTGTATACATATGCTTATGTGTATATTTATAGTATGCATAAGTATGTGTAAAATGAAGTTTGGCTCAGTAAAGCTAAACTTATCTCAAATATACAATGTGGGCACATTTCCTGGAAGAAAAAAAATCCTTCTCAGAGCTATAAATTTTATAGCTGGAAGAGACCTTAAAAACTATCCAATTTAAACCTCTCATTTTACAGTTGGGGAAACTGAGGTCAGAACAATCAAGAAACTTGTTCCAGGTCCAACAGCTTGTTACAGAGCTGGGCTGGTGTCCAGACCTTCACTCCAGAGCCCTTGAAGTTTTTATTTATAAGTTAAGGAAGATTAAAAATATAAGACCAGTATTCATTTACCAACTGGCCAAGGTATTATTGTTTAAGGGATGCCTTGCCAGTGACCTCAAGACCTGGCCATCTAAAAGGCCCATCCCTAATGGTCAGCAGGATGTCCAGCAGCCATAGAAGCCTTATGTCCTGACCTTGGGCTCACATCCCAAGCTCCTTTGCCTTACTTTGTTTCCCCAAGTCCATCTAAATGTAGTATAACCCCACTGGAAAACCACATGTAAAATAATTATAGTTCTTATTTCATGAGCATTGGAGTGTGTTCCAGAAACTGTGTTAAGCACCTTACCTAAGTCTTTCCACCTATTTCCTAATCACAACACTGTGAAGTAAGTATGTTTTGCTCTGTTGTACAGGTGAGAATGCCAAGGCTTAGAGTGGCTGAGTAACTTATACAAGTCACAAAGGTGGGCTTTGAATTCAGACCCACCAGATGCCTGGGCCCATATACCCACCTTGCTATAGCAACACTTCTGTTCCGACAGAATTAAAAACAAAGTGAGATTTAAAGGGTAGACACCAGAATCCCCCAGGAGACACTAGGACTAGAAGGTGTCGTCTTTGGTGAGATGTCCCATTTGGTGCTGCTAACCCAGAGACCTTGCATCTGCACTTCCCTCCCCAGGTGGTGGGTGGGCTCCAAAAGCTGGCTCTCCTTCCTTCCCCAAACCAAGCAGGGCTCTATACTGTTCCCCAGTGCACCCAGCCCAGGCTAGCCACAAAGCCCATGTTCCTGTGTGAAATGCTGAGATTGGGAATTTTTACACGAAGTACTAACTCAGCACTTCCCAGCCCTAGAAACCATCTGTGCCGTCCGCCCAGGCCCCTCTGTTCCACTTGAAAACATGCAGGACTCAATTTAGTTTCTTACAGCAGAATGCACAGCACTGTACTCAGGGAGGTGCATATCCAGTGCTGCCTGGAAAGAAAACTGTCTAATCTACCTGTCAACAAGGAAGCACTTGCCTCATTCTGCCATGATTTGGTCCCTACAGCAGAGTGCTTTACCTTCTCCAGCATCACAAGTCTACTCCTGAAAACAGAGTCCCTGGCCAATGTTTCTTCTTTTGTGGACTCCCCTCATACCCAGCACCTTTGGGTAAGGTCAGCATCCTCACTACCAACTGACCAAATTGTTTTGGTTTCCCAGATTTTTGATATGATGCTTGCATCTGCCAGGACTGGGATTTTGGCAGACTTCCAAATAGCTTTCAGAGATCATTAGGTTGCAAAAATATCATTTGGCCTGTAAACTGCTCATACAGCTTGTTACATTTCCCACAATCCTCTCTACCACCCCTCCTCCACCTTCTCTCACCCCTCCTTCCTTCATTAGACTCAATGACACTAGCATCAACCTGAAGAATGAATCTTTTTTCTGCATGAGGTATGCAGAGTTCACACACATACACAATGATTTCCAGACCAATGCAGACAGACATAGGTCGTATTCATTTACTGAAAGGTTGATATCTGACATTCGGTGACCTTCCCACATTTCATGTTTCAGACAGGGAAGAGACTGAAGGAGTACAGGATGTTTTTAACTATAGTCAAGTTCTTCTGGATATCATAGCTTGTGTGTTTCACTGTGAGAACATGTTGGAATTCTCAGAAGGTTGTCCGGAAAAATGAATGAGGGACCAGCAGCACAAGTCAGTGTCATGTAAAGATGAGCTTCTGCAGCCAGGGTCCTCCTGCATTGCAAGCGGGCTCTGGGTGTGTGACTTGTCCAGAAAAACATGTAAAGAAAGGAGACCAAACACACTCTCTCCATGCTCCGTGTCTTACAAAAGGCAGCCTCACAAAGCAGTGAAAAACAATTAAGCAATTCTTCTAGGGAAGGATAAATGGCCAGCTACCACTAGCTTTTTAATGTGGACCCAGGTCTCAAAGCTCCTATGAACCTGAATGCCCATGAGGACAGAGAGCAGTGTATGGTCACTCAAACCTTATTGAGCATAGCTCAGCCTACGAAGGCAATCATGGGAGAGTCTAAGGCAGTGGTTCTTAACCTTTTTTGAGGTACCGAACTCACCAGTTTCATATGCGCATTCACCGAACCCTTCTTTAGTGATAAATAAAATATGATTTCTTTTTCCAAATTTAAGACATAGGTATATGTTTTTTTACTGATGCACAAAATGAGCCGTGCATGAATGAACATCACCTTGCTCAAAGAACAAAACCAACAAAGTGCATGAACTCACAACAAATTACGGTATTACTTTATTCTGGCCTCTGCAGCAGAAGCTTCTCTGAACCCCTGAGACCGACTCATTGAACCCCTAGGGTTCAATAGAACCCGGGTTAAGAACCACTTCTCTAAGGGAAGGTAAATTATGCATGTCAAAGAAAAAAATTAAAAAACAGACACCCCTTACATTGTAAATGCCATATTATTTTGGTGCCTAATCAACACTTTGAAGCATTAGCATTGTTTTAATCATTCTCTTATTGGAGAACAAATGTTGCATGTATAATTACACTGCTGCATTGTACTGTACAAATAACCATGTAATGACATCGTTGGAATTTCTTGGTTCTTCATGGTAATGCCAAGTATAATTACCATGTAATCTGCTGAGAGCAAACAAGGTTGTAATTATTCTGTAATTCAATCTAATTATGGGGCAACTGGATTGTTATTTATGTTCAGGAGGAAAATATACATGCAAGCATAATAAAAAAATGCATTGTCACAAAATGTAGATAAAACAAGTCAAGGGGTTTGGAGATAGCCCTCAGAACTGCTACCATCACTACCATCTGCTGAGATGATGAAGTGCACACTCATTGGTCAATCTAGATGTGGGACCCTTCGCTTTCAGTGCTGACTATAGATTGGCGAGGGAAGGACTGATTATAAGGGCAAGTCAGAAGAAGGCATAGACAAGACAGATGTTGGTAGAGTATCTGAAGGTAAGCACCTGTGCAATGGGACTTGGAGAATGAAGAGAGTCCAGCTCTAACAAAACATCTCACCCACCAGCCTCTCCTGTTCTTCTGACACATACTTAGGAGAGCAACGCACAGCTTTCTGTGAACACAGCATGTTCCCACAGGATTCAGACCAATTACTCAACCTTATTGTTGCTCCTACTGTGGGCCTTTTATGGTGGATGAAAGACTGGGTCCAAGCAGGAAAGACAGAGAAGAGAACGCACAGACATGGGAGCAGGCATTGGCAACAAGTGCTCTGGGTGTGGGTGCTATGGCAGTTTAGGGGGCTGCTGTAACAAAGCACCACAGTCTGGGTGGCCTGGAACATTAGTGACATATATTCCCACCATTCTGGAAGCTAGAAGTCCAAACTCAAAGTCTTAGCAGAGCCACACTTCCCAAAAAAGCTTCTAGGGAAGACATCCTCCTTGTCTCTCTCTTTCTCCTGGTGTTGAGCAGCAATTTTTGGTTTCCTTAGCTTGCTGCTGCATAACTCCAATTACTGCCTGTCTCCATTTGTCATTTTCCCTGTGTCTCTGTATCTTTATATGGCATTCTTTTTGTAACAACACCATTCATTGTATTAAGGGCCAAACCTACTCGAGTATAACTTCATCTTAACTAATTACATCTACAAATCTACTTCCAATAATGTCACATTCTAAAGTATTGGGAGTTGAAATGTCAACTGTCCTTTTTTGCAAGGACACAATTCCACTCTATCACCTTTTATTTATACATACACTTGTTACACATTTATCTGTTGTCTACTGTGTGCCTGGTGTGTGATATTGCTCAACTTTTCTTTTTTAAAAAATTTTTATTAATTTTATTTTGTTAACATGGATTCATATGCTTTATCCACTGTAGCACCAACAGGTACGACCTGCAAAAGCTTTTTAGTTTGATATAGTCTCACTTGTTTATCTTCTTTTATTTCACCTGCCCATAAAGATAAATTGGCAAAAATATTGCTACGAGAGATATTGGAGCCTTTATTGCCTATGTTTTCTTCCAAGATGTTTATGGTTTCACATTTACATTTAAGTTTTTTTATCTATTTTCAGTTTGTTTTTGTGAATGGTATAAGTTGGTGGTCTAGTTTTATTTTTTTGCATGTACCTGTCCAATTTTCCCAACACCATTTATTAAAGAGACTGTCTTTTCTCCATTGTATACTCTAACCACCTTTGTCAAATATAAATTGACCTTAAAGGCGTGGGTTTATTTCTGGGTTTTCTGTTCTGTTCCATTGATCTGTATGCCTGTTCATATGCCAGTACCAAGCTATTTTGATCACAATGGCCCTGTAATATAACTTGATATCAGAAAGCATGACACCTCCCACTTTATTCTACAATTTCAAGATTGCTGAGGTTATTCAAGTTCTTTTTTGGTTCTATATAAATTTTTGAAATATTTGTTCCATATCTTTAAAGTATGCCATTGGTATTTTAATTGGTATTGCATTGAATTTATAAATTGCTTTGGATAGTATAAACATTTTAATGATATCTATTTCTTCTATCCATGAACACGGTATATGCTTCCAATTGTTTGTATCTTTCTTGATTTCTTTTTTCAGTGTCTTATAATTTTCTGAGTTCAGGTCTTTTACCTCCTTGGTTAAATTTGTTCCTAGGTACTTTATTGTTTTGTTTTTGTAATAGTGAAGGGGACTGTTTCCTTAATTCTCTTTCAGACATTTTATTGTTAGTGTATAAAAATGCCACAAATTTCTGAATATTAATTTTATATCCTGCCACCTTGCTGAATTCATTTATCAGGTCCAGTAGTTTTTTGACTGTGACTTTAGGGTTTTCTGTATACAGTATCATATCATCTACTAATAATGATAGTTTTACTTCTCTTCCAATTTGGATGCCTTTTATTTCTTCTTCTTGTCTGATTGCTGTGGCTACAACTTCCAGACTATGTTGAATAAGAGTGGTGAGAGGGGGCATCCTTGCCTTGTTCCTGATCTTAAGGAAATTGATTTTAATTTCTGCCCATTGAGTATGATGTTGGCTGTGGGTTTGTCATAGATGGCCTTTATCATGTTAAGGAATGTTCCTTGTATTCCCACTTTACTGACAGTTTTGATCATAAATGGGTGCTGGATTTTATCAAATGATTTTTCTGCATCTATTGAAATTATCATGTGGTTTTTGTCCGTCTTTTTCTTTATGTGATGAATCACATTGATTGATTTGCGAATATTATACCAGCCTTGCCTCTCGAGAATAAATCCCACTTGATCATGATGTATGATTTTTCTCATGTATTGCTGGATCCGGTTGGCTAATATTTTGTTGAGAATTTTAGCATCTAAATTCATCCGGGATATTGGTCTATAATTTTCTTTCTTTGTGTTGTCTTTGCCTGGTTTTGGAATGAGGATAATGCTTGCCTCATAAAAGGAGCTTAGAAGTCTTTCCTCCTCTTGAATTTTTTGAAATAGCTTGGAAAGGATAAGAGTTAGTTCTTCTTTGAGTATTTGGTAGAATTCACCTGTGAAGCCATCTGACCCTGAGTTTTTTGTTTGTTGGAAGTTTTTTGCTAACTGTATTGATCTCATTTGCTGTAATCCGTCTGTTTAGGTTTTCTGATTCTTATAGATTGATTTTTGAAAGATTATATGTTTCAAGTAATTTGTCCATTTCACGTAGGTTGTCTAATTTTTTAGCATACAGTTCTTCATAGTATTTTCTTACAATCTTTTGTATTTGTGTTGTGTCAGTTGTTATTTCTTCACTCTCATTTCTAATTTTATTTATTTGAGTCCTCTCTCTTTTTTTCTTGGTGAGTCTGGTTAAAGGTTCATGGATCTTGTTTACCTTCTCAAAGAACCAGCTCTTGATTTCATTGATTCTCTGTATTGTTCCTTTAGCCTCTATGTCATTTATTTCTGCTCTGATCTTTATTATTTACTTCCTTCTACTTCCTCTGGGTTTCACTTGCTGTTCTTTTTCTAGTTCTTTTAGACGCAGGGTTAAGTGGTTTAGTTGAGCTTTTTCTAGCCTCTTGAAGTGTGCCTGTAATGCTATGAACATTCCTCTCAGGACTGCATTTGTTGTGTCCCACCGATTTTGAGTTGTATGCTCATATTCAATTGTTTCAAAAAAATTTTTATATTTTTTCTTTGATCTCATTGTTAACCCATTCATTATTTAATAACATGCTATTTAGTTACCAAGTGTTTGAGTATTCTTCAGTTTTTCTGTTGTGGTCGATTTCTAGTTTCATGCCATTGTGATCAGAGAAGATGCTTGATATGATTTCAATCTTATTAAATTTATTGAGACTCTTTTTGTGTCCTAACAAGCGTCTATCCTAGAGAATGTACCATGAGCGCTTGAAAACAATGTATATTCTGCTGCTCTAGGATGAAATGTTCTGAAGATATCAATTAAATTCAGTTGATCTAATGTGTCCTTTAAGTCTGCTGTTTCTTTGTTAATTTTCTTTCTTGAGGATCTACCTAGTGTTGTTAGTGGGGTATTGAAACCCCCTATTATTATAGTATTGCTGTTGATCTCACCCTTTATATCCATCCAAGTCGGCTTTATATATTTAGATGCTCCTATATTTAGTGCATGAATATTTATAATGTTTATATCTTTCTGTTGGATTGCTCCTTTTATCATAATGTAGTGACCTTCTTTATCCCTTACTGTAGCCTTTGTTTTAAGTCTGTTTTGTCAGATATAAGTATTGCTATCTTTTTTTCATTTCCATTTGCATGAAATATTTTTTCCAACCTTTAACTTTCAGTCTATGTGTATCTTTTATTTTAAGGTGTGTCTCTTGTAGACAGCATATGTATGGGTTCTGTTTTCTTATTCACGCAGCTACCCTATGTCTTTTGATTGGATCATTTAATCTATTTACATTTACGGTTATTATTGATATGTAGTTGTTTGTTGCCATTTTATTCTTTAAATATACATCCCTCTTTTACTATATTTTTCTCCCTTTGTTCTGTTTACAACAAGCTCCTTAACATTTCTTGCAGCATTGGTTTGGTTGTAATGAATTACTTGAGTATTTTTATATCTGAAGCTCTTTATTTCTCTTTCAATTTTAAATGATAGCCTTGCTGGATAATGAAGTCTTGGTTATAGGCTCTTGTTCTGCATCACTTTGAATATTTCTTGCCATTCCCTTCTGCTGAGAAAATAGATGTCATCCTTATGAAGACTCCTTTGTAGATGATTGACTTTTTTTCTCTTGCAGCTAATTATGATGTTTCTTGGCATAGGTTTCTTTGGATTTCTCTTTAATGAAATTCTCTGTGCTTCTGAATTTGCATGACTTTTTCCTGCATCAATTTAAGGAAGTTTTCAGTTATGATTTCTTCAAACAGGCTCCCTACCCCTTGTTTTTTCTCCTCTTATTCAGGAACCCCTATTATGCAGATATTCTTTCTCTTTATGTTGTCACAGAGCTTTCTTAGAGTTTCCTCAGACTTTTTCAGCCTCTTTTCTTTTTGCTGCTCCACTTCCAAGCTTTTGTTTATCTTATCTTCTAAATTGCTGATTTGATCCTCTGCTTCATCTAGCCTGCTTTTAATTGCTTCTAGTGTAGTCTTCATTTCTGATATTGTATTTGTCATTTCAGGCTGGTTCTTCTTTATTATTTCAATGTTCTTTTTGATGCTTGTTATCTCTTTATTTAGGTGCTCGTCATGTGCATCCATTCTTGCTCTAAGATCTTTGAGTATTCTAATTATCATTATTTTAAACTCTGCATCTAGTAGTTTGGTTATTTCCATCTTAGTCAGTTCTTTTTCTGGAGATTTCTCTTGTTGATTTATTTGGATTGCATTTTTCTTACTTCCCATTTTGTCTGTGTATACACTCCTCATTTGGGAGTATTGTTTGTGAAGCTAGCTAAGTCTAGGGTTGGTATTGTCTGCCTCCAATGTTCAGTTGTGTTATTTCTAGGTCTTCTTGGTTTCGCATCAGCTGTTGTTTGAAATCTGCTGTGGGCTACTTATCTGCTATCACTGTAATTTTTACTGTTTGTGTTGGCATTTTCTATGTTTTAGCTGGACCAGGTGTGAGGAGCCCTTCCTTAAGCTTCCACTCTAACAAGGGTTGTTAGGTCCTGAACTGGTGCTTTTCCTATCTGGCCACTGAATATGCTTTCCGTGGACCTCCCTGGTGCAGGATCAGTGAGGGATCACTGCCTATGACTGGCTCTATCAACCTTTTTGGTGCTACAGGCAATCCAGATCTTGTGGCTGCCTCTGCTGAACCCAGGTGCCATCGTAAATATCAACTGCACTACTAGGCTTGCTTTTATCTACTCTTATTCAAGGGGAAGTTTCTTTAAAAGTTCAAGTTCCCCTGAGAGCTGCTTTCTGTTGCCACTTGTTGCTGGCTACTTGTTTGGCTCAGTACTGTGATTTAGTGATTAGGTATGGTATTGGATGTGGCTTACTCCTTAGCCTCAGGTGTCATTCTATCCAGACTTATTTTATTTTATTTTTGTTGTTGTTTTTCAGCACTCAGTAGGGTTTAGTCTCAGGGGTCCAGTGGATGTGGCCCCTATGCTCCCATTGTGTGGTCTGTCCACTGGCCTGCTACCACTGTTGCTGCCTGGGCGTTTGGGCTCAGGTGCTGTGGGTGCCAGCCCACCTCCAGTGCCGCCACCACTGCAGCCTATGCTTCCCCGGGTGGGTTCATGCACGCCCATTTGTACCACTTCCAAGGCTTCCCCAGCCTCAGTTGCTGCTAAGAGCAGGTCTCTGCCCTATGGGCATGTTTGCGCAGGGTCTTGGTCTCCGCAGTGTCTGCTGTGGCTTCCGCCTCCACAGGTGGGTCAGGCGCACACCCACTCAGACTACTTCTGGGGCTACCTTGAGGGCTAGTCCATGTCCCTGGGGGGTTTGAGTATTGGCTCAGACCTCTTCAGCAGCCTCCTCGGTTCCCACTGCCATGGGTGACCCACACACGCCTGCTTAGACCACCCTTGAGATCATGCAGCTTCCAATGCCGCTGAAGGTTCACCCGCACTAGGGGCGGCTTTGTGCACAGCCCAGACCTCTGCAGCGGCTGCCGTTGCTTCCGCCCTCACTAGCGGGCTCGCGTGTACTCTTGTGGACCCCCTCCACTGTCCCTCGGGTCTCCGCCTCCGCCAAGGGCAGGGCCACATTGCAGGCAGGACTGTGTGCAAGCCTGGACCACTGCAGTGGCTGCCACAGTTTCCGCCACCACTGGCCGCCTCGCACATGCTCACTTGGACCACCCTGACCTCCATAGCTGCACCCTGCCACCTCCAGCCCTCCAGCTCCCAGTGAGCACTCAGCAGCTCAGGACCTCTGCACTTTCTATTTGTGTCCTTAATGTGCTGCCCTGCCTCTAAGTGCCTCTTTGTTCTAACTGGGGCAGGAGAGTCTCCGGTGGATGGAGTAATTTCTTCTCTTTGCTAGTGATGCTGTTCCCAGGAAAAATGTTTACTTTAGATTTGGGGAGTGACTCAGCCCAGGGGTCAGGGTCTCCATTCCTCAAAGTGTCTCCCCTTGTTCCTCCAAGACCACTCTCTCCCCCGACAGCTCCAGTCCTCCCAGTGCTCCTACTCCTGGAGCTCCAGGAAAGTGATTGTGAGTAAGGCTCTCCGTGCAGTCCCTTTAATACAGAGCCTGGGTCTGTGAGTTCTGCCTCCTTCTCTCAAACAGTATCTAGGCTCTTTTCTCAGCCAAATATAGTCCATAATCCCCTTCCAGGCTTCAGGGCTCTAGGCTGGGATTCTGGTTTTGGGACTGAGGACCCACAACTCACCAGGCAACCTTCCCTATCACGAGAGTCCCTCCAGGCCACCGCTCACTCTCGGGAGCAGGGCAGCCCTTTCTGCCTCTCTGACTTTTCTACCAGTCTCAGTGTGGCTTCTTTGGTGGTCCTCAGCTGTAGAATCCTCTTAGTTTAGTCCAAAATTGGTCTTTCAAGATGAGTGTTCTTAGAATTAAGTTGTAATCCACCTTGGTTCTGGGAAGTGGGAGTTGGAGCATCCACTTACTCTGTGAGCATCTTGTCTCTTCCTCAACTTTTCTTAAATGAACATTTACTCTATGTGTGACTTGCATTATCTCATTGAAGTGTCTCACAAGTCTATAACGTTGGTACTATTGAGATCTTCATTTTACGTGTGTGGAGGGTGACACTAGAACAGGTCAGTTGACTCAAGGTTGAGCTGGAATCTGTATCCAGGCAGTCAGATCCCAGGACCCGTACTCTGGGCCCCAGGCACAGCCTTGCCAAGGCCCTCATGGAACTGGGCCTATAGACACAGGAGCCAGGGTCCTGAAGGGAGCCCTGGCCAAGGTCAAGCAAGAGACTCAGGAGAAAACATTGCACTGCGGATGAGGAGGCTTCTGGACATCAAGAACCCAGGAAGAGAGTCAAAATTAGAAGATGGAGAGAATGTGTAAGTGTTAAGATGAAGGGTCAAGGATAGGCATAGTATCATCATCATGAGAGCACTCACCAGGTCTCACCAAATGCTTCCAGGATCATTCTAGGGTTACTTCTAAGGTCGATGGTTTTCTGCATCTTACCAGGTACCTTTCTGGAGGGGCTCAGCTCTTTCTTGGCCCTCCATGGATGCATTGTCCAACTGCAGCCCCCTCCTTATGACATCCTCTCTGCACTTAAAATGTTCATGCATCTGCACTTAAATGACCCAGGGGAAGGTCCACCCATCCCACTGCCACTCCTTCCTCCCTTCAAGGCATTCTGTGAGCCATATGGCCCCCCGGTTTCGGGAACTTGCTTCCTTTCTTAAGGTATTGAAAGCTTTCGGAGGAAGATATAGTTATACAATCTTAAAACAGGTTGTAAATTCTTTATTTGGGGACTAATCTCATCAGGCTGGTTGACCCTCATGTCGACTACTTTTCTAGCTTGACATTCTCACTTAACTTCAGTTAATCCTCACTGCTCAGAAGTTAAACCCTTTGAGAACAAGATGAAAAGTGGTTTTGTGAGGTGATATTTAAAGATCTACAAACAATAACACGTCTTTGCCTCCACTGCTGCAATTTCTATTTCTGGAAAGGGTTCAAAAACCTGTTTGTGTGAATGGATGTGAAGAACTTCTTATGGCTGATCTTGCGGGGTGATACTTTTGATGAATAACGTAGAAGTGTTTATACTGTACTTTAAAGCAGAAGACACATGGTGTGAGTGTGCATGTTTATCAAATATGGCACAGCGAAGGACGGACCAGGGCTAGCACGGGGATTCCAAAGACTATGGAAATGCCAAAAGAGTGTCCCTAATTGTAAAATGTCGGGGCATGGGGGGAGGATGCAAAGAATCCTTCATAGGTGTTTCTCAAGAAAATCCAACCCATATTATTGACTCTTCTATTCTAGGCTATTGACTCATTGGAACTGTACTGTGAGATTTGATAAGAAACATGTCCCCTCCCCTCATTCTCTCCACACTCACAACAATCCATCATGGTGTCACTGGCTCTATTTTACAGAAAAAGAAACTGAGGTTCAGAGAGAGAGGTTAAGCAGTTACCAAAAGTCACATATTTATTAAGCAGTAGAGGCTAAAATACAAACCCATGTGTGATTCCCAAGGATGGGGTCTTTCACCATGAGCTTGAAGACACATACCTATAGAGCAGAGACAAATACTATATGCCTCATGGCTGGAGTAACTGTCTTGCTTTTGGTCACCAGGTGGCCTGTGTTTATATTTCATCAGAGTTTAGGTCAGAATTCTTCACTTCTAGGAAAGCTTCTTAGACTGCATAAATTGAAAGAAGAGACTGAGATATTAAAAATATTAAAACTCATACAAATCCCACAGATTATTTTGTTCATGGTTTTCAACTATTTTTTGAGGAGTCATAGAGGTTCTACTTAAGAGCCACTGGGGGAAGTGTCTCTGAATGAGTGAAGGGTACCCAAGAGATAGGGGTCCAGAACCCCACACAATGCAATAACACTCAATGGTTACTTATTACCTCTCTGCACTTAAAATGTTCATGCTTCTTACATAAAATTTCATGGAAAAAGAATCCCTATATAGCTAGAACAAAAATAATCATCATGAATATATACTAAAGTTTGAAATGCAACATTGGGTAAGTTCCTTAGTCAAGGTCACAAGGCTAGACAGTAGCAAAACTATAACTGAAACCCAGGCGTCTGAGTTCCAAACCAATATTCTAGTTAATAATCCAATTTTTCTCCCTGACTCTTAGATCCAACCAGATCTTGACACTTCCTAACATAAATAGACATATGTATAGGTATATTGGTATAATGATGTAAAAAAACACATAGATCATGGAGTTGTACATATTTAACTAACTGTTATAAAGTAATCTGCAAATTCATTAGAAGTTTGAACTACATCATTTCTAGAGCTAGGATCTTCACTGCCCATGAACTCCCTAGCTGAACCAGAACAGGAACCATCTCTTATGAACCTTTACATTCTCAGTGCCTAGCAGGATGTCAGGCACATAGTAGATTCTCAACAAATGTTTAGAGAATGAGTAAGCAACTCTGACAACCAGTTTTCATGTTTCTGCTTAAATAAAATCAATGACAATGAACTTATTACCTGTGAAACACCCATGCTTTCCTTGGGTAGTTCCAGATATTATGTTGAAACAAAATATATACACACACACACACCCGTATATTTAACACCAGTCGAACCTGGTCTCTCCCTTTTGACCTAAGCTGAATTTATTTCTACTGAAAATCTCAGCATATATTTTTAAAAAGATATGAGGAAACTTTCACACTGAATTTCCTCTCTCTCTCTCTTTCTTGTACTTCCAGCCTCCAGAAGTGTGAGAAATCAATTTCCGTTATTGAAATCACCCAGTCTGTAGTATTTGTCATCACAGCCCTAGAAAACAAGTACAGCAATCATTGTGAGTTTGCAGAGGGGTCATCCTTGACTCTCCCACCTCACCTGCTAGATGGAGCCATGGTATTTCGCATGTGATAGAAAGCACACTGCAGTCAGGGTCAGGAGATGCAGCAAGAGGGCCCTAGAGCCTGATATAACCCATCACCTTCTTGTCTTTAGCCTTCTGAACCCTGAATGTCTCCATCTATTTGGTCCCAAAGTCCTTGCTTTCTCTCCTCCCTCCCTATCTCCCTACCTCTGGGCATGAAAAATTAGATTTTAAGATGATGTGCCTACACTTTGTGTCTTGAACTGGGCTAGCTTCCTGGATGGCATCATCACAGAGTCCTGGTTCCAACATCTGTTGCAGGCACTAGACTTGCTCAGCCTCCCACCAGCTTGGCGGTGAAGTCGCCATTCTGCTTGGGTTCCCACTATCCAACAATACTGAAGCTGCCATCGAAGAGGAGAAAGTTGAGAGGAAAGGACCAGATGGGCTCTTTACTGCCCCCCTTGACAAGTAGTGTGCCCTCTTCTCCAAAAGACAGATCTATGGCAAACTGTTGTTCCTATGTACAGCCATGTGTTTCCGAACCAGACAGGAGAAAATGCAATGCAATAATCATAGCCCTGCCTTATGCCTGAAAAATGAGGCAAGCTTGCCCTGTGCCGCTGAGTTTAAAAGGATTAGAGGGTTCTGAAGTTCCTGTCCTCTGAGCTAAACTCTCCACAAATGACAGTTTTAACACAGAAGAGTAGAAAGCAGTAATGAGAGAGGAAAACAATGGGTTGCCTCTTATTTTTCTTGATCTGAATTGCTTTTAGGCCCTCATGCTGAGGTTACTCTTTTGTTTTTTGAGCCTTCAGGTTTGAATGAAGCTCTTTCTTGCATTTCCCAAGGGACCAGAGAGAAAAGAATGAAGCAGATATCAATGGCAGGGTTGATAATCCTATAACCATTGACTTGAAGAGGTGACCAACAGGGCCTAAATCTGGCTAATCTGCTGTGTCAATGCATATTGTTAGCAGTCCTTAATTGATGGATTATTGACAGAGGGAGCAGGGGTGAGTGCTGATAGTCTGTAGAGTAAGGGTCTATTTAGGGAAAATGAATCTGCAAATGATAGGGTGGAATGTAATGGTTCCTCCAAAGCCCTTATCTGCATTAGGTCAGGTCAGGAGAACGAGCCTCAAAATGATCTCAAGCCCTGGATTCCTACTACTCAGTTGGTCCAGTCTTTTCAAGGCTGAGCACCTTCCCACTTCTCCCAGGTCCATCTTCAGGCCTCTAACCCTGGCTCTTCTCATGTGTACAGCCTACATAGTGACTGTCGGTCTTTTGTATTTTAAATTCTAGCATAATTGGGAGAGGTGGCTGGGGGAAAGAAAGGGATGGTGGAGGGAGAATCTAACCACTGGTATTATAATTACTATTTTTTTTTAATAAATCTCAGGAACCATTCCTCAGTACAGGGCCAGGAGCAGGTGAACAATTACAGGTGGATTTTCCTTTTGGCCTGCACTTGTTGCGGTTTCCCTGGAGGGGAAGCAGATTCAGAGGAAAGAAACACAGGAAGAAACCCACTTAGGGTGGATAGGAGGGAATACATCTCAGAGCGCCTCTGGCCACCCATCTCCGATGGAAAGTGCAAAGAGGAAAGGCTGATGGGGGACCAGGGGAGAGCAAATCCCGAGTGATTCTTTTGTAAAGACCCACAGCCCAGCTTTCACTTAACTCTTTGCTTGGGTTTCTTTTATGTTGTTTAAATACTCACGTCTTCCTCTTTCATTCCTAAACTGCACATCGGCAGAGATCTGACCCTTCTTCTGAGTCTCTCAGAGCCCAGTTTAGCAGGGATGTGAATCCACGGGAGCTGTTATTATTCTAGGTCCGGGAATCCCCAGAGAAGGTTCTTTATCCTCTAACTAGATGGATCATCACACTGAGCTGGAGTGAAACATATACAATCTTGAAAGCTGTGTCCCCCACCATGCTGAGTTCCAGGGAGGCAAGAAAGCAGAGGAGCCAAACCAAGGCAGGCAGTTAGTGGGGGAGCTCCTCCCCACAGCAGGTAGAGCAGGCCTGGGGTCAGCAGTGGGACAAAGGAGGCAGCATTGCCCATAGAGCCAAGGTTCCCAGAAAGACCCGTTCATTCACAGCCAGCAGGGAAGGACCACACAACCAGCAGAGGGTCCCTGCACTACAACAGCAGCACAGATCACAAAAATCTTGCTTGCTGGGGATGTCACACTGGGTCTCTTTTCCTATAGAGTCAGCAGGTCCTGCCTCTCTGTGAGTAGTGTAAAGGGAATGGCAGGCAAACTAATTGCACCAAGGATAACTGCATTTAAGAGATCTCGGTCCTTGAATAAGAATGTGCCCTTCTTTCAATCATCTGGCTGCCCGGGAAGCCAGACTAGAATTAGAGACCAGGCATCATCTGGTCTGATAGGAACGAATTGAGAGGCAGGGTTTGTGTCCTGAAGTACATCAAGGTGTTCAGGCATTCAGGGGTTGGGGCATCCCAATAATTAAGTTACATTAACCCTTTTAAAGTATGTGGCTAAAATCAACTTCCATTTGAAAAGACTTTGGGACCTAAAGTCAACCTACTATATGGCCTATCTTCACATCAGCCAGTTTTACAGTGAGACACTGATGCTCTAACTACTCAGAAAGGGCGGTGTGGTGGTAGAATGGGCCTTGTTAGAGAGTGATACTTACTTGGAGTGACCAGCTGTAGGTATCTGAGGCATGTCAGCTTTCAAGGAGGGCTTTGCTGAGCAATGTAACACTCTTCAGATTGCTAGTGAGGAACCAGCATGCCAGCCTTTGTTCTTATGACGGCCATGGGCATCAGCAGTAATTTCCCAGTTCAGGGTAAACGTACTCTGAGAGGTGGACATTGAGAACCAACTATTTTATAATTTAGGAAAAGGCATTTCAACTCACTAGACTCCAGTTTCCTCTATAGCAGTGGTTCTTAACCTGGGTTCTATCGAATCATAAGGGTTCGATGAGTCGGTCTCAGGGGTTTGGAGAAGCCTCTGCCGCGGAGGCCAGAATAAAGTAATACCGTAATTTGTTGTGAGTTCATGCACTTTGTTGGTTTTATTCTTTGAGCAAGGTGATGTTCATGCACGGCTCATTTTGTGCACCAGTAAAAAAACATATATACCTATGTCTTGAATTTGGAAAAAGAAATCATATTTTATTTATCACTAAAGAAGGGTTCGGTGAATGAGCATATGAAACTGCTCTATAGTAAATGAAGAAACAGACTATAGTCACAGGATTGTCAATGAGATATTATATCAACGGTTAATAAGTCCTAGAGTGTTTTACAAATAGTAAGGAAATTTCTCACTCTGCCACCTTGGGACTCTAGCAAATACATTTTGGAAAAGGGAAGAACAATCAAGGGCCCATAAGGCAGGTGCCACTATGATTTGTCCTTTGCAGTGTCCTTAGTGGTACTGAAACAGTGCTCAGTGAAATTATTGTTGAGCAAACAAATAAATTCAGCAGAAGCAGAAATTGGATCCCAGTATGTGAATCATCTTCCTGTTTGCTCCCTTGGGTGCCAAATGTTTTTCTTTTCCTTTCCCTGAGCCATTCAAGCCAGTCAGTCCCTGCAGATTTGCCTGCTACCAGTCTTTCTGGAAACTGCCACTAAGCAAATGGTGTCTTTAAACATGACCGTTTTCCTGAAGATCATGGCACTTTCAGGAGACAGGAGACCAGCTCAGAGGGGTGGTCTTGGCAGGAACAAATACAGCTCTCTTCCATGAAAGTTTGATGACCAGTTTCCCTGCCTAAACTGTGTGCTTACCAAGTGCCAGCTTTGCCTTCCGTTCTTGTCTACTGTACCAACCTCGAAAAGAACCCATCTCAGTCTCACAACTCGCATCCTAGAAACAGGCAGGCAAACTTACAAGGAAGAGAGCCTAGCAACCCCACTGCCACACACCAGAGGCCGGCCAGCTGCCCTCAGCTCGGAGCTGCATGTGAAGGCTGGAGCTCCACCCCAACACTGCGTCAGGCAAACCAGGAGGAGCCTGGGTACTAGTTCTGTTCTGGCTGCTCTGAAAACCTGTATGTTTTAAGATGGACACATCCTTATTCAGGACATGAAAAATTCTCAAAATCAGTTATCAAGTAGCCAGGTGGTGGCACTTAGGCACAAAAGTTTAGCAAAGAACAACTAAGGAAAAACCAATATTTCACTGAAACTAAATGGAAGTCCCGGGATTGAGGCATACTCAACATGGAACCCAAAGATAAAGTTTAAGAAATTAGGAATATTCATGATTAGAAGGGGTTGGAGGATGGGAATCAAGGGAGAGAGGGGCTGAATTTGTTCCTGGGATGGGGACTGGATGAAGTGCACTTCCCCTCAGGTGCAAGGCAGTCAGTCAAGCTGATTCCACAAGGTCACTGAAATACTCCCGCTGTAAAGCAAGAGGTAAGGTTCGTGGTTCTGGCCCGTTCTTCTTCTTTTTTTTTTTTTTTTTAGAAAATAATATTTAATGGAGTGACTTTGATCAGTAAGAGTACATAAGTTTCAGATAAACATTTCTATAACATTTGAATGGTTGATTATTTAGCCATTTGTATGTCTTCTTGGTAGACGTCTCTTTTCAGGTCCTTTCCCCATTTTATAATTGAATCATTTGCTTGTTTATTGCTGAGCTTTGTGAGTTCTTTATATATTTTAGATATTAATCCCTTTTCAGAGCTGTTGTTTGTGAATATCTTCTCCCATTTGGTTGGCTAGCTTTTTGTTTTGTTGTTGGTTTCTTTTTCTGTGAAGAAGTTTTTTAGTTTGATATAGTCCCATTCATTTATTGTTGCCTTTATTATCCTTGCTTTAGGATCAAATTCATACCGGCCTATTCTATAATCAATTATCCACCTGACCTTGAGCACATCTTCTTATGTAAAAAATTAAGAGAAAAAAATCAGGTGAATACTGTAATCCCTTAAACTTTTATTATCCATGCTGGAGTCAGTCAAATAATGAGATTACTTATCACATGGTGGGAAAGAAGGACACTAATGTCTACCTGGAAACTAATATTTGCTAAGCATTATGCTAGGGTTTTTATGACATTGACTCATGTAACTCTGTCAGAATTCCAATAGGTTGGTACCATTAATGAATAACATTACCAAGTCTCAGATAAGTCAAGCAATTTGTCTAAGGCAACAAGATGCAGATGGTAGAGACAAAGATTGAGACCCTGTTTACAAAACCCTTTATTTCTCCCTGGCACTGTGCTCCCTCACAAAACACCTGAAGAATATCACTGTCACCTCTCTGTAGCCACGCCATGCCATTCCTCAGTAGAAAGCACTCTGCTAGTCAACACAACTTACATGCAAGCACTGAGCAAGACACATAAAGGATACCCACACATGTAATCCTGTCACCCTCCAGCTTGGCTGACAGGTTGGTGGTAAGTGACTTCTCCTGCAAGTTGCTGCTAGGAAAAGAGTGAGAAGTCACTCTGAATTTCTCACGTTCCAGTTTTCATTCTTAAAGGGACTACCTTCAGCCAGAAAACCTCAGGGGCTTCTCACTGCACCGTTAGAATATCTGTGGCGTGACCCTAACCTCACTTTTCACCCTCTCTCCTCTTTTATCCCTCTATGTTCAGTTCAGCTGGGGCTTGGGTGTGGGTAGAACAAAAATTTTTCCATGTCAGTATGTTGAAGTCCAATGCAAAACTAATTCAATATCCAACCATTTATCTTCCATCTCCAATTCCAGACCATTGTCCTAAGAACGATGTGAAGGGCGTGCTACCCCCACTGCCCAACTTCAAATTGAGTTCACACTCAGCTAACTTTTATATTGTTAGGAATGCTTCTGCTGCACGTCTTTCAGCTTCCACACAAGAACAGTTCTAATTTAGAGCTCAAACAGAGAGAGGGAGTTGGAATTGCAGGAATGCCAACGAGTTCCTGGGATAATGGCTGTGTGGTGGCTGAGTAGTTGCAGATGTGAGTATTTCGGTGCAAGCAGCAGTGCTGGGATGGGAAGGCCCCAGAGCCCTGGCATTCCACAGGGGGGAACTTAAACACAATTGGGACACAGAGTTTCTTTCTGATGCTACCCTTCAGTGTCAAAGCCACTACCTGATGTGCAATATGGTGGCTCTAATAAATCTATTCAGTCTCATCTTCATAATCATGGTATCCCTAAGGTAGAAAATTAATTGGATAAAGTTAAATATCCCCATTCATGTCAACAAAATTGGTTTTTTCTAGGAATTAAAGGATTAACTTGGTGGTAAGTCCCTAAAGAGGTTAAAATACTTTATTATTCATTTAAAAACACAAAGATCGGGCCGTTATTTTTCTTCTGTCAATGCTACTCATTTCCTTAAAGTGTAGCATGGAGAAGAGCCATTAATGACAATTTCACAAGCTCTTGACGCTCTTTGGAACCCCTGTCTCTCCTGCTTACAAACTCTTTCTGGGGAAAATAGCCTGAAATTTATTGAATCAGACTTTTATGGCCTATTCTCAGAGTCAAATGACCAGTGGGCAGAGATGAGATTTCAGTAAAGTCACTGAAGCTGTAAAATGTGGCATTTCATATTGATGTTCTCCCAGCTTCTGCAAAAGAGCATAATTTTCCATCATCAACTGAGAAGATATTTCCAGTTTGGGTCAGAGGATAGAGAAAGCTGGGTTAGACTGTGCCACCAGAGGGGCAGTTAGTTCTCAAATTAACACCAACACACCCCAATAAAAAATGAGAGATTTCAGCTCTGTCCTTTATGGTTTCAAAATTTTGAGTTGGAGAAATCCCTAAATCCTATACCAACCTTGTGCTCCTGGGGAAATTTAGGCACAGACCCATGATGTGTCTTGTTCTAGGTCACTCAACTACAAATGGTAAGGTGGCACTGGACACCCTGTTTCTTGACCCTGAAGCCTCTATCTTCCCCTATGAAGTACTTTCCAAGCTTCTGCATCCTTCTCCAGGCAGCTTGCTTGATGACTGAGGGCCCATACTTTAAAGACGATGGTTGGAGTTGGGATTCACATTGAGACCAGAGCACATGGACAAGGTCACTGAGCCACATGTAACCATCCATGACTTTAGCCTGATGAGGTCCAGGCTCTGAGCTAACTGGAGAAACTGTTCATCAGGCCTTGAAAGCTTGGCCCCACCTTCATTCAAATCCATCCTGGGGGCTCCCGGTCTTCTGGACTGGAAACATAAAGGCAAAGCAATTAATTCACATATCATCAGGACAGTTGTATACAACTCTATGCTAGGGAGGGAATAATGAGTCAAACATCAAGTTGCGGGTGTTAAAATATTAATGTCAAGGGGCAAGATGGTGATGGAGTAAGCAGACATACCAACTTTCAACTCCCATAACCAATGTGGATTATAATTTAATTTTAAGAACATCATCTGGATAAACCAACGTTGAAATGGACTGAGAGGACTCTTCAACCGGGCAACACTGAAGAAGTAACATTGAGACGGGTAGGAAAAATGAAAACGCAGAGAGGGCTGCCCAGCTCCCCAGAGCAAAAGGCAGCCCGGAGAGACTCATGTGGTGGGAAGAGAGGCCAGTGGAAGGATAGGAACCTGGATCCCAGGAACAAAGCCCCAGCCTACAGCCCCAGGGCCTATAAGAGGCATATGGAAAGTATTTAGCTGTGAAACAGATTAGGATACTGTTTGTGAGAAAGAGACAGTTGTCTCAGACCCTGGATTCTTCTTAAAGGGACAGCACAGAAAACCTCTATCACAACCACTCACCCGGGACTCCAGGAGACAGGGAGAGAGGAAAGGATTGGAGCAGTGGAAAGAGACTGCGGTCTGGAAGGCACAGGGAGAAAAGCTTTGATGACAACTACCCTAAACCCTGGGCTGAGTCAATCCACAAATCTGAAACAATATTTCCCCTGGAACCAGCAAGGGGAAGCAGGACACCAGCCAAAAAGACTCCCCTGTGGCAATTAGAGCACAGTCGCTTAGAAGGAAGAAGCTTTCAGGACTACAGCATGGAGTGTTAGGGTCTGAGCTGCAGTGCCCCCTCCCACACTGCTGAGAGCTTGCTGGAGAGCAGGTGGCAGCGGGACACAGAAGCACGATTCCGTCGGCGGGGGCAGAGGCCAAGCCGGCTGGCGTGAGCTTGGTCTAGCCCCAGGGGATGAAGGGGACACGTGAAAGTGGTCTGGCGGCTGGAGGCCCGCCTGTGACCCCAACTGTGGGGAAAAGCGGGAGCCGGGAATGGGCAGAGATCCACAGTTGTGTAGGGGCGAGTGGGCCCACAGCCTCACCTGGCCTCCAAGGCTTGAAGCTGTGCACGAACCGGTTTTCCCCTAGGAGGTGGGGTGGAAGACCAGGCTCGTAGTGTGCATGCACCAGCAGCCCAGCTGAGGAGCTGAGGTTGGTGGGGATGGAGAGGAAGCTCAGCATGCGGCTGAATGTGTAGCAGCAGCCCATTCCAGCTGAGGAGCTAAGGTTGGGGAAGGCGGGGCAGAAGCCTGGCTTGCAGTTGAGCGTGCACCAGAAGCCCCTCCAGCCAGAAGAACAGGCTGACAGGGACCCGCAGCTGAGCAAAAGTACTCACCCTTACCCTTGGTGCCCAGGCTTGTGGCCCCAGTGTGGTGCGCAATCCCACCCATGGGAGAAGGGAAAATGCCAAGACCGGCTGAGACTTATAGAGCCTGGCACGAGAACATAAGCCCCCCTCCATGGAGGCAAGGCAGAGACCGCACGAGCTGGTGCCAGCAACACCCACACTCAACAGTGCTAGGCAGCAGCAGAGGGGTGGCAGGCTTGAAGACAGACCACACCTAGGGAACACAGAGGCAACACCCATTGGACTCCAGTGGCCAAACCCTTCTTACACACAGACAAAATGGGCAGGTAGAGAAATGTAACCCAAATGAATCAAGAGAAATTCCCAGAAAAGGAACTGAATGAATCATATATAACCAAACTACCTGATGCACAGTTTAAAATAATTATAGTTAGGATGTCAAAGAGCTTAGAGCAACAATGGATAGTCATTACAAACACCTAAATAAAGAGATAGCAAGTATAAAAAAGGAAATTGAAATAATAAAAAAGAATCAGACAGAAATGACAAATATAATATCAGAACTGAAGACCACAATGGAAGGAATTAAAAGCAGGATGGATGAAGCTGAGGATCGAATCACTGAGTTAGAGGACAAAATAAACAAAGGTAGAGAAGTAGCAGGAAAAAAAAAGAGACTCGAAGGGAGCTCTAAGGGAAACTCTAAGGGAGCTCTGTGACAACATAAAGAGAAATAACATCTGCATCATAGGGGTTCCTGAATAAGAGGAGAAAGAACAAGAAATAGAAACTTTTTTCAATCAAATCATAGCTGAAAACTTCCCTCATGAAGACTGGAAAACGTTTCACATGTAAAAGAAGCACAGAGAACTCCATTAAAGAGAAACCCAAAGAAATCTACACCAAGACACATCGTAGTTAAAATACCAAAGATAAGGGATAAAAAGAAAATTTTAAAAGCTTCTAGAGAAAAAAAAGGCTATCACCTACAAAGAAGCCCCCATAAGGATGACATCTGACTTCTCAACAGAAACACTTGAGGACAGAAGGGAATAGCAAGATATATTCAAAGTAATGTAGAACAAGAACCTACAACCAAGGCTATTCTATCCAGCAAGACTAACGTTTAAAATTGAAGGAGAAATAAAGAGCTTCCCAGACCAAAAAAGCCTCAAGGAATTCATTAAAACCAAACCAATTCTGCAAGAGATTCTAAGAGGCCTCTTGTGAACAGTTTAAAGGGGGAAAAGAATATAGCAAAAGAAGAATACAGCTTTAAAGAATAAAATGGCAATAAACAATTTCATAACAACAATAACCTTAAATGTAAATGGATTAAATGATCCAATCAAAAGACATAGGGTTGCTGCGTGGATAAAGAAACAGGACCCGTAAATATGCTGTCTACAAGAGACACACCTTAAAACAAAAGATGCACATAGAATGAAGGTAAAAGAATGGAAAAAAATATTCCATGCAAATGAAAATGAAAAATAAGCTGGGGTAGCAATACTTATATCTGACAAAATGGATTTTAAAACAAAGGCTGTAGTAAGAGATAAAGAAGGACACTACATAATGATAAAGGAAACAATTCAACACGAAGATATAACCATTATAAATATAAACGCACTGAATATAGGAGCCCCGACATACATAAAGCAGACTTTGATGGATATAAAGGGTGAGATTAACAGCAATACTCTAATAGTAGGGGATTTCAATACTCAAACATTTAGAAACTAAATAGCATGTTATTGAATAAAAAATGGATTAACAATGAGATCAAAATAGAAATAAAAAAGTTTCTAAAACCGAATGATAATGATCATATATCAACTCAAAATTTATGGGACACAGCAAAAGCAGTACTGAGAGGGAAGTTCATAGCACTACAGACATACCAGAAGAAGCTAGAAAAAGCTCAAATAAGTAACTTGACCCTGCATCTAAAAGAACTAGAAAAAAAACAGCAAATAAAGTTCAGGACTAGTAGAAGGAAGAAAATAATAAAGATCAGAGCTTAAATAAATGACATAGAGGCTAAGGAAACAATACAGAGGATCAATGAAACCAGAAGCTGGTTCTTTGAAAAGGTAAACAAGATCGATGAACCAAATAAAAAGAGAGAGGACACAAATAAATAAAATTTGAAATGAGAGTGAAGAAATAACAACTGACACAAAAGAAATACAAAGTATTGTAAAAACTACTATGAAGAACTCTGTGCCAAAAAATTAGACAACCTAGGTGAAATGGACAAATTTCTTGAATCATATAATTTTCCAAAATCAATCTGGAAGAATCAGAACACCTAAACAGACCAATTACAACAAATGAGATCGAAACAGTTATCAAAATACTACCAACAAAGAAAAGTCCTGGGTCTGATGGCTTCACAGGTGAATTCTACCAAAAATTCAAAGAAGAACTAACACCTATCATCCTCAAGCTATTTTAAAAAATTGAAGAGGAAGAAAGACTTCCAAACTCCTTTTATGAGGTGAACATAATTCTGATCCCGAAACCAGGCTAAGACAACCAAAAAAGAAAATTATAGCCAATATCCCTGATGAATTTAGATGCTAAAATTCTCAACAAAATATTACCCAACTGGATCCAGCAATATATGAAAAAAATCATACACCATGATCAAGTGGGATTTATTCCGGAGAGGCAAGGCTGGTTCAATATTCCCAAATCAATCAATGTGATTCCTCACATAAACAAAAAAAAGGACAAAAATCACATGATAATTTCAATAGATGCAGAAAAAGTATTTGATAAAATCCAGCACCCATTCATTATCAAAACTCTCAGTAAAGTGAGAATACAGGGAACATTCCTTAACATAATAAAGGCCATCTATGACAAACCCACAGCAAACATCATACTAAATGGGCAAAAATTAAAAGCAACCCTCTTAAGATCAGGAACCAGGCAGGAGTGCTCCCATTCACCACTCTTATTCAACATAGTTCTGGAAGTCTTAGCCACAGCAATCAGACAAGAAGAAGAAATAAAAGGCATCCAAATTGGAAAAGAAGTAAAACTGTCATTATTTGCAGATGATATAATATTGTATATAAAAAACCCTAAAGTCTCAGTCAAAAAACTACTGGACCTGATAAATGAATTCAGCAAGGTGGCAGGATGTAAAATTAATACTCAGAAATCAGAGGCATTTTTACATACCAACAATAAACTGTCATAAAGAGAAATTAAGGAAACAATCCTCTTCACTATTGCAACCAAAAAAATAAAGTACCTAGGAGTAAATTTAATCAAGGAGGTTAAGGACTTGTACTTGGAAAATTATAAGACATTGATAAAAGAAATCAAGAAAGATACAAACAAGTGGAAGCATATACCATGCTCATGGTTAGGAAGAATAAACATCATTAAAATGTCTATATTACCCAAAAAAATTTATAAATTCAATGCAATACCAATTAAAATACCAATGACATACTTCAAAGATATAGAACACATATTCCAAAACTTTATATGGTAACAAAAAAGAACATTAATAGCGTCAGAATCTTAAAAAAATAAAGAAAGCAGGAGGTATCACTCTTCCAGATATCAAGGTATACTACAAGGCCATTGTACTCAAGACAGCCTGGTACTGGCATAAGAACAGGCACATAGATCAATGGAACAGAACAGAGAACACAGAAATAAACCCACACCTTTATAGACAACTGATATTTGACAACGGAGGATAGAGTATACAATGGAGTAAAGACAGCCTCTTTAACAAATGGTGTTGGGAAAATTGGACATCTACCTGCAAAAAAATGAAACTAGACCATCAACTTACACCATTTACAAAAACAAACTCAAAATGGATAAAAGTCTTAAATGTAAGCCATGAAACCATAAGCATCTTAGAAGAAAACATAGGCAGTAAGCTCTCCGACATCTCTCACAGCAATATATTTGCTGATTTATCTCCACGGGCAAGTGAAATAAAAGTCAGGATAAACAAATGGGACTATATCAAACTAAAAGGTTTTTTCACAGGTAAAGACAATAAGAATGGAATAAAAAGACAAACCACACAATGGGAGAACATATTCACCAATATGTGTGATAAGGGGTTAATACCAAAGTTTATAAAGAACTTATAAAACTCAACACCAGGAAGACAAATAATCCAATCAAAAAATGGGCAAAAGAAATGAATAGACATTTCTCCAAAGAGGACTTACAGATGGCCAATAGGCATATGAGAAAATGCTCAACATCACTAGTCATTAGAGAAATGCAAATTAGAACCACAATGAGATATCACTTCACACTAGTCAGAATGGCACTCATCAGCAAAACAACACAGAATAAGTGTTTTGTGAGGATGTGGAGAAAAGGTAACCCTCCTGCACTGCTGGTGGGAATGCAGACTGGTGCAGGCACTGTGGAAAACAGTATATAGGTTTCTCAAAAAATTAAAAATGGCACTGCCATTTGACCCAGCTATCCCACTTTTAGGAATATACCCTAAGAACAAACACCATAGCACTTTTCGAAAAGAAGAAATCGCCCCCATGTTTGTGGCAGCATTGTTGACAATAGCAAAGATCTGGAAACAGCCCAAGTGTCCGTCAGAGGACAAGTTGATTAAAAAGCTTTGGTATATATATACTATGGAATACTACGCAGCCATAAGAAATGATGACATCGGATCATTTACAACAAAATGGATGGATCTTGATAACATTATACAGAGTTAAATAAGTAAAACAGAAAAAAACTGAGAACAGCATGATTTCATACATAGGTGGGACATAAAAACGAGACTATGAGACATGGACAAGAGTGTGGTGGTTATGGCGTGTGGGGAGGGTGGAAAGGGATGGAGCGGGAGGATGGGAGGGGCACAAAGAAAACCAGATAGAAGGTGACCGAGGATAATTTGACTTTGGGTGATGGGTATGCAACATAATTGAATGACAAGGTAACCTGGAGATGTTTTCTTTGAACATATGTACCTGATTTATTAATGTCACCCCATTAATCTTAATAAAAATTAAAAAAGATATTAATATCAAGTAACTATAGTATAACAATGCAGAGTGAAGCAAGATAAAGAAACATCAGAGGTAATGTATAAAATACCATCAGGTTCAAAAGAAGGAAGTCTCTTGAACTTGGGGAGTCCAGAAATGATCTATGCGTGAGGAAATGTCATCTGAGAGTCTTGAAGGAAGTATACACTTCCAGAAATGTAGGTAAGGCAAGCACACTCGGTCTAAAAGAAAACACAAATATAAAAGAAGAAAGCAGGGAATATTGTTTAAAATGTAGTAAATGATAATTTTCTTCAAGACCAACTGATGTATCTTCCTCTCAACCAGGAAGCCCTCCTTGATTGTTCAAGGCTACCTAAATACCCACCCCTAAGTGTTCCCCCAGCACCCTAGACACACTCTCACCATAGCACGCAGCCAAAACACAGTGTCACATACCTGCCACAGTGCAATGAGGTAGCGGTGGTGGTGCCAGGGTGTGTGGTGTTGGTGGTGGCAGGAAAGTTGTAAGGAAGGAAGGGATAGCTTTGCCACCCAGATTTCTGTTCTTTGGTTGGCAAGAATGGAGAGGACAGGCTTTCTAACATTTACTTCTTAGAGAGATAGTCCATAAAATACCTACTGCCTGTAGAGTGATGAAATTTTTTAAAATTTTTCAGATGCAATAACAAGGAGAAAGAAGTGTTATTTCTGGATTGTCACTAAGGCACACAAGCATAAAAGTGGTGACTCAGGGAGACATAGGAAATCAAACTCACAACTAAAATATTGGAAATGAGCCATCATTACAAAATCTGAGTTTTTGATGTTGCCCATATTCACACACACACATACACACACACACACATCCACTCACATACCCTATAAATTATTTTTCAATGAACATTCAATTATTTTAGCACAATAAGGAATATTTCAATTAGCTACTACTGTGTTTTTTACCATCTTTTTTAAATGCTGCATATTTCTTATTTGCCTCCAATAGAGCAAACTTTTAAAAATCTGCAGAAGGACCCTGAGAATCAGTGGGCAGGGCTGCAGAGACCTGAAGGCTGGGAATGGTGAGTATTTCTATGTCCACTTCTGCAGGTTCTTTTACACTGTTTATATGTACAGGCTATGAGATGTTCAGTCTTATGGAGCACACGTGGTCTTCAGGGTGTTCTCAACCTAACACTAGAGACTTGGCTCTTGCCCTCAAAAACTGACATAAATTAGATTGAGAAGTCAGCCAACACACGTGTGTGCACATGCCTACCAAATACACACACATATGCAACATAAACCACTAACATACTAATACACTACATAGAGATAGACACAACATACATCGCATACACACACATCACACACATACACACCACACATATATTCCCCCCTCAATACACACACACAGCTGCCCCAGCCATCTCACCACCAAACAACAACAACACCAAGGCAGAAATATTACCACAGAAGTCTGGAATCTGCCATTATGGAATTGGGAGAATCGAAGGGAAAGCAGGACAAAACAGCAGCTGAAAGAGAAGTCTGCTAGACAGAGTCATCGCTTCACAATGTACTATCTGAAGAACTGTAAGCAAACTGCTCAAACCACTCTACTCTCAGTTTCCACATCTGCAAAATAGAAGGAATAATAACAAAGAGTAATAAAACTTAGTGGACTTTCCTAAAAATTGAAAAAGAAATTATACTGCACAGTATTATATATACAATATCTGTACTGGCATGTAGTATATACATAGTATGTATATACAGTATAATATGTAGTATAAATACAGCATATAATACACTATTATATATATTTATATATTATTAATGCATTGTCATAATGCATGAGATTGTTATACTAATTTAGTGCTGAATGTAAAGAGGATACCTGTATACTGAAACTGGAAGGAGAGCAGAGATAAGCAGTTTTCTGACCAGCAGCAGCAGGAAACTGAGCAGCATCTCTGGGGCCCGGGATTGGAAGGACGGGGCACTGATCTCTAATATCTGCAGGAGCAGTGACAAGCCACCTGGCAAGAAGGCAAGGGCTCAAATGCTATGTGCCTAAACAGGAGGGTCAGACAGGATGATAGGAGACAGGCAGTATCCTATGACATCTGTTGAGCAGGAAAAGAAAGTCAACGCTCACTGATTCAGAGGGGACTTCCATGGAAGCCAAGCATTACTGACCAGGGGTTCTTGGAAACCAAAGCAGATCAATTTATCAGGTAGTATTTTAAAAACTCAGTAGTTATTATGTTACCAATAACATCAACTTGCATTTTGACGTAGCCCTTTTTTACTTCCATGGTATAATTGCACAATATGGTCTTCCTTTTCTCCTCCCCTCAACCCAGTAAAGCTGCAGTCTTAGTTCTCTTCCTGCTTTATGAAGATGAGAAACTTGCCAGAAAGGACTTGTCTAAAGTCACCAATGCAGTCTGAGGCACTCATTGTGACCTTCATACTTTGGTGGTCTTCTTACAGGGCTGTATTATTTTGGACAGCATCCAGCCTTTCTCCAGACCAGTGGTTCTTAACCTTTTTTTGAGGTACTGAACCCACCAGTTTCATAAGCACATTCACCAAACCTTTCTTTAGTGATAAATAAAATATGATTTTTTTTCCAAATTCAAGACATAGGTATATGTTTTTTTACTGGTGCACTAAATGAGCCGTGCATGAACATCACCTTGCTCAAAGAACAAAACCAACAAAGTGCATGAACTCACAACAAATTACGGTATTACTTTATTCTGGCCTCCGCGGCAGAGGCTTCTCCGAACCCCTGAGACTGACTCATCGAACCCCTAGGGTTCAATAGAACCCAGGTTAAGAACCAGTGCTCTAGGCCACTTTGAATGATCCAGAGGGCCCAAGTTCATCTCCTTTATTCCTTTTATATCTTTCAAGGTCCTTCCCCTCCTAGGTCCTCTCTTTGACACACACCCTAGCACCTCTAGGAGCTTTATCTAGCAGGTGCTCAATGTGTCCTCACGGAATGATGAACCAAATGGCCTTCATTCTCGGTGCACCTGCTTCACCATTTACAATTCCCAGTGGCCCTCAGGACTGACATCACGTCCCAGTGGTTTTCCCTGAGTGTGGGATGGATTCTGGGGACCAATGTTCTGACACACGGAATATGATGGAGCTGCTGACCAAATTGGGGTCAAACTGGGGGATGGCCATGCACTGGACCAGTCCTACTGCAAACAAGCTGCTGGTAGGGAAAAAATGTGTCAGCTCTAGACACAGTAAATGGAGCCACTATTCTCCAACCTCCCAAGTTATTCTATAAGTTTGGGAAGGGTGTGTTTGTCTGACTTCTTTACAAGCTGAGAGACCTTCTTGGCACAGTGGCTCAGCTCCTGGACTAAGGAGAGGGAAGACAGCAGGTTGACCAAGGGTGCACTCCTCTGGAGCAAGCTCTGAGTTGACAACAATGTATGTCAGAAACAAAGAGATCTTTGTGGTGTGGAGACTAAATGACCCCTAAACCAAAGGCTCTCTGGAGATTAATGAAATTTAAAAGAATATGCCTATCAGCCAGCTGACTAGCCTTTCTTCTCAGTATCTGGGCTCAATTCCTGTTATAAGTCTGAATATCTGAATTAGCTGAACATTATATTACCTTGGAATGTTGCAGAAAGCCTGTGCTGAAATAAGACGTAATGTTACTCCCTTAGATTTAATAGAGGGTCAGTAGGAGAAACATTTGAGGAGCGTTTCTCTGCCTTTGTAAACTGCAGCAAAAGACAGAGTCCACTGTGCTACCTGGTATCCTCATGCAGCCCTGACATAACACTTCCTTCTACATAGGCCGGGAAGGGCTGCCCCCCTACCACCATTCATATTCTTTCTCTCTTTAGATAGTACTGACTGGGTAACCGAGTGTACCTCCTGTTTCTTTCTTCTTTTTGCCTTGGTTTCTATTAAATCGGGCACTGATGTCAAAGCTCAGCTGCAACAACTGATTCAGTTCCTGTTGCTGCTGAAATCTATTGCTCTCAACTTTCTTTTTATCCTCTTTTATCTTTTAATTGTAATTTTATGATGGCTACTTTTGTGGGTTGCTCAAATTCTTCCCTCCTCTGGTTAAGAAAAGAAAAAAAACTAACAGGTGATTTATAGAGAGAGATAGGTGAATGCTAGGTAGGTAGGTAAGTAGAGCAAGCTAGCTTTGGTTGAATGGAGGGAAGAGTGGGGTGGGTTGATAGACTGACCTGAGTTTCATCATATCATCTATACAATTGGCCCAAAACAGATTTAGAAATCCAGAGTCAGTCCCATTATTGGCACAAGATTTTCATTCCATCTAATTTAACAACAACAACAAATAATATATATATATATATATAAACATCTATAAACTGAACACAAATTTTTTCCAGGATACAGTTTATGTTTTATTTTTATTTATATCCAGCACAAGGCTGCCATATAGTAAGTAGATGCTCACAACTATTTGAGGCAACTTGAATTTAATTAAAACCAAAAATATACTCTACCAAGTGCAACACACAATGCCCATAGCCCACCACATCCTGGAATAGATATAAATCACAAACCTGAATAGATCACAATGGCCATATAATCAATACACCCCACCTAGACCATTCAAGCTGATCACCTCAGACCTTGCGCATTCCTTCTGCAGGCCCTCCTTGTGCAATTTACCCATCCACAATGCCCTCCCCCACTCACATCCATTTAACTGGCTCCTACCAACCTTGGAGACTTAAGTCAAGTCTTCCCACAATAAAACTAATTTCTAATACCAGCCAGCCAATATTGATTTCCATTTTCCTGATCATCCACTTCACACAAGGCTTCTTAGAAGCCTCCTAACACCTATGACTCATCTCCCAAATGTCCCACAGGTACCTTGATTTCAACCTGTCTAAGTGGAAACCTTCTCCCACAACCATGTCCTCTGAGTTGTGGAGAGTGTGTGCAGGTCCTCTGGTACAGCTACCTGTGATAGGATCCTGGCTGCACCACTGTCAGTACTAATCACGAGTCAGGCTTAGTCAAAGAAGCAGAACCACTGGGGAATATATACTCACATGAGAGATATGTGTGTGTATATCTATGTATCCATATATGTATCTGTATGTATCCCTGTATATTTATATAAGGAAGATTTGGCCTTACACACGGAAGTAAAAGAGCTGCTCTCTCTCAGGTGTATCTTTGCATCTGGAGCTGGAGCATGAAGCCAGCATGGCAGTCAATCAGGAAAGGAAAATGGAAACTAAGAACCATCTGAAACCCATAGGTACAAGCCCCAGCCCAACAGATGGACTAAAACCCTTGGCAGTTATATTCTTCCTCCAACCCTAGTATATGGGTGTCCTACAGAAGCCAGAGTTTTTATAAGAGACTTAAGTACCCTGCAGGCCTAAGAGTCAAGAAACCTGGGAGGAGCAAGATGGCAACGGAGTAGGCAGACGTACCAACTTCCAACTCCCAGAACCAAAGTGGATTATAACTCAATTTTAAAACCATCATCAGGATAAACCAACTTTGAACAAAACTAAGTGGACTCTTCAACCAAGGAACACAGAAGAAGCCACATTGAGACTGGTAGGAATAGCAAAACTGCGAAGAGGGCTGCCCAGCTCCCCGGAGCAAACAGCAGCCCGGAGAGACCCGCGTGGCGGGAGGAGAGTTTGACGGAGAGGGAGGGACCTGGGTCCCAGGAACCAAGCCCCAGCCTGCAGTCCCAGAGCCTTGAAGAGGCGTTTGGACAGTTTTGAGCTGTGAAACAAGTGATGGAGCTCCCAGGCCTACAGTGTGGAGTATTAGGTTCCTTCCTACTCTGCTGAGGGTTGCTGAAGGGTTTCTTGGCGGCAGGATGCTGAAACGCGGTTCTGTCGGCGTGGGTGGAGGCCAAGCCGGTGTGAGCTCTGTCTAGCCCAGCAGGGTCAGAGCGGACGCGCGAAAGCACTCCGGAAGCTGTGGGCCTACCTGTAATCCCACCTATGGGGACAAAGCGGGAGGCCAGGAATGGGCAGAAATCTGCTCTTGCGACCCTGCGCAGGCTGGCCCTGACCGTGGGGACGAGGCTAGGACCAGGGACGGGCGCAGGGTAGCGGCTGAACTCACGCTACCAGCCCCGCCCGGCCGGAGAAACCGAGGTTTGCCATTCTGCGTGCGCGGGCGGGCTCCGAGCGCGGGAGCGGGGTAGAATCCTGGAGGAGCGGAAGTCAGCAAACACGCTCAGCCCAATAAACCTTGGTTTGTGACCCTGTGCAAAAGGGCCCTGGCCTCGAGGGCGGGGCTAAAGCTCCCGATGGGCAAAGGCTAACAGCTGAGAGCACGTCAAAAGCCCCGCCCAACCCGCAAAACTGTGGCAAGCAGGCTTTGACTGCGGGTTCTGGGCGGAAGTCCGGAAACAGGCTGGGTACGCAGCTGAGCAAAGGTGCTCACCTCTACCCTTGGTGCTGAGGCTTGTGGCTTGAGTGACAGCCCCTCCCGCGGAGGAGAGGCAGAAATCACAGCAAAAGCCACAGTGGGCCGGCGCTGGAAACGCCCATACCCAACCACCCTAGGCAGCGGCAGAGGGGGTGGGGGGCCTGCAGACAGACCATACCTAGAGAACACAAAGGCAACACCTACTGGACTCCAGTTGCCACAACTTGCTTATACACAGACAAAATGGGCAGGCAGAGGAATGCAAACCAAATGAATCAAGAGAAATCCCCAGAGAAGGACCTGAATGAACCAGATATAACCAAATTACCAGAAGCAGAATTTAGAATAATGATAGTTAGGATGTTCAAAGAAATTAGAACAACAATGGATAGTCATTATGAACACCTAAATAAAGAGATAACAAGTATAAAAAACAAAATTGAAATAATAAAAAAGAATCAGACAGAAAAGACAAATACAGTATCAGAAGTGAAGAACCCAATGGAAGGAATTAAAAGCAGGATGAATCACACTGAGGATCAAATAAGCGAGTTAGAGGACACAATGAACAAAGGCACAGAAGCAGAGAAGAAAAAGGAAAAGAGACTCAAAAAATGTGAGGAAACTCTAAGGGAGCTCTATGACAACCTGAAGAGAAACAACATTCGCATCATAGGGGTGCCTGAAGAAGAGGAGAGAGGACCGGAAATGGAAACTTTGTTCAATCAAATCATAGCAAAAAACTTCCCTAAATTAAGGCTGGGAAACCCTCCACATGTTCAAGAAGCACACAGAACTCCATTAAAGAGAAACCCAAAAAGATCTACACCAAGACACATCATAGTTAAAATACCAAAGCTAATGGATAAAGAAAAATTTTAAAAGCTGCTAGGGAAAAAAAGGCTATAACCTACAAAGGAGCCCCCATAAGGATGACATCTGACTTCTTAACAGAAACACTTGAGGACAGAAGGGAATGGCAAGATATAATCAAAGTAATGCAGAACAAGAACCTACAACCAAGACTACGTTATCCAGCAAGGATAATGTTTAAAATTGAAGGAGAAATTAAGAGCTTCCCAGAAAAAAAAAGCCTGAAGGAATTCATAAAAACAAAACCAATTCTGCAAGAGATAATAAGGGGCCTCTTGTAAACAGTTTAAAGGGAGGAAAGAATAGAGCAAAAGAAGAATACAGCTTTAAAGAATAAAATGGCAATAAACAACTACATATCAATAATAACCTTAAATGTAAATGGATTAAATGATCCAATCAAAAGACATAGGGTAGCTGCGTGGATAAAGAAACAGGACCCATACATATGCTGTCTACAAAAGACACACCTTAAAACAAAAGATGCACATAAACTGAAGGTAAAAGGATGGAAAAAATATTTCACGCAAATGGAAATGAAAAAAAAGCAGGGGTAGCAATACTTATATCTGACAAAATGGACTTTAAAACAAAGGCTGTAGTAAGAGATAAAATGGACAATACATAATGATAAAGGGAACAATTCAACAGAAAGATATAACTATTATAAATATCTATGCACCAAATATAGAAGCCCCGACATACATAAAGCAGACTTTGATGGATATAAAGGGCAAGATTAACAGCAATACTATCATAGTAGGGGATTTCAATACCCTCTAACAACACTGGATAAATCCTCAAGAAAGAAAATCAATAAAGAAACCGCAAACTTAAAGGACACACTAGATCAACTTGATTTAATAGATATCTTCAGAACTTTTCATCCTAAAGTAGTAGAATATACATTCTTCTCAAGCACTCATGGTACGTTTTCTAGGATAGACCACATGTTAGGACACAAAAATGGTCTCAATAAATTTAAGAAGATTGAAATCATATCAAGCATTTTCTCTGATCACAATGCCATGAAACTAGAAATTAACCACAAAAGAAAAACTGAAAAATACTTAAACACTTGGAAACTAAATAGCATGTTATTAAATAATGAATGGATTAACAATGAGATCAAAGAAGAAATAAAAAAGTTTCTAGAAACAAATGATAATGAGCATACATCAACTCAAAATTTATGGGACACAGCAAAACCGGTACTGAGAGGGAATTTTATTGCACTACAGGCATATCATAAGAAGCTAGAAAAAGCTCAAATAAGCAACCTGACCCTGCATTTAAAAGAACTAGAAAAACAACAACAAATAAAACCCAAGACAAGTAGAAGGAAGGAAATAATAAAGATCAGAGCAGAAATAAATGACATAGAGGCTAAGGAAACAATACAGAGGATCAATGAAACCAGTAGCTGGTTCTTTGAAAAGGTAAACAAGATTGATCAACCTTTAACTAGACTCACCAAGAAAAAAAAAGAGAGAGGACTCAAATAAATAAAATTAGAAAGGACAGTGGAGAAACAGCAACTGACACAACAGAAATACAAAGCATTGTAAGAAAATACTATGAAGAACTATATGCCAAAAAATTAGACAATCTTGGTGAAATGGACAAATTTCTTGAATCATATAACCTTCCAAAAATCAATCTGGAAGAATCAGAACACCTAAACAGACCAGTTACAACAAATGAGATCAAAACAGTTATCAAAAGACTCCCAAAAAAGAAAAGTCCTGGGTGTGGTGGCTTCAAGTGAATTCTACCAAAAAATTCAAAGAAGAACTAACTCCTATCCTCCTCAAGCTATTTCAAAAAATTCAAGAGGAAGAAAGACTTCCAAACTCCTTTTATGAGGCGAGCATTATTCTGATCCCAAAACCGGGCAAAGACAACACAAAGAAAGAAAATTATAGGCCTATATCCCTGACGAATTTAGACACTAAAATTCTCAACAAAATATTAGCCAACCGGATCCAGCAATATATGAAAAAAATCATACACCATGATCAAGTAGGATTTATTCTGGAGAGGCAAGGCTGGTTCAATATTCGCAAATCAATCAATGTGATTCATCACATAAACAAAAGGAAGGACAAAAATCACATGATAATTTCAATAGATGCAGAAAAGGCATTTGATAAAATCCAGCACCCATTCATGCTCAAACTCTCAGTAAATTGGGAATACAGGGGTTATTCCTTAACATGATAAAGGCCATCTACGACAAACCGACAGCAAACATCATACTAAATGAACAAAAATTAAAACCAATCCCTTTAAGATCAGGAACCAGGCAGGGATGCCCCCTTTCACCACTCCTATTCAACATAGTTCTGGAAGTCCTAGCTACAGCAATCAGAAAAGAAGAAGAAATAAAAGGCATTCAAATTGGAAAAGAAGAAGTAAAACTGTCACTATTTGCAGCAGATGATATGATATTGTATATTGAAAACCCTAAAGTCTCAGTCAAAGAACTACTGGACCTTATAAATGAATTCAGCAAGGTGGCAGGATATAAAATTAATACTCAGAAATCAGAGGCATTTCTACATACCAACAATGAACTCTCAGCAAAAGAAATTAAGGAAACAATCCCCTTCACTATTGCAGCCAAAAAAATTAAGTACCTAGGAGTAAATTTAACCAAGGAGGTTAAGGACTTGTACTCGGAAAATTATAAAACATTGATAAAAGAAATCAAGGAAGATACAAACAAGTGGAAGCATATACCGTGCTCATGGCTAGGAAGAATAAACATCATTAAAATGTCTATATTACCCAAAACAATTTATAAATTCAATGCAATACCAATTAAAATACCAATGACATACTTCAAAGATATAGAACACATATTCCAAAAATTTATATGGAACCAAAAAAGAACACGAATAACCTCAGCAATCTTAAAAAGAAAAAATAAAGCAGGAGGTATCACTCTTCCAGATATCAAGGTTTACTATAAGGCCATTATACTCAAGACAGCCTGGTACTGGTATAAGAACAGGCATATAGATCAATGGAACAGAACAGAGGACCCAGAAATAAACCCACAGCTTTATGGACAACTGATATTTGACAAAGGAGGAAAGAACATACAATGGAGAAAAGACAGCCTCTTTAACAAATGGTGTGGGGAAAATTGGACATCTACCTGCAAAAAAAATGAAACTAGACCATCAACTTACACCATTCACAAAAACAAACTCAAATTGGATAAAAGACTTAAATGTAAGCCGTGAAACCATATGCATCTTAGAAGAAAACATAGGCAGCAAGCTCTCCGACATCTGTAGCAGCAGTATATTTGCCGATTTATCTCCACGGGCAAATGAAATAAAAAGCAAGATAAACAAATGGGACTATATCAAACAAAAAAGTTTTTGCACAGCTAAAGACAATAAGAACAGAATAAAAAGACAAACCACACAATGGGAGAACATATTCGACAGCACATCTGATAAGGGGTTAATAACTAAAATTTATAAAGAACTTATAAAACTCAACACCAGGAAGACAAACAATCCAATCAAAAAAAGGGCAAAAGAAATGAATAGAAATTTCTCCATAGAGGACATACAGATGGCCAATAGGCATATGGAAAAATGCTCAACATCACTAATCATTAGAGAAATGCAAATTAAAACCACAATGAGATATCACCTCACACCAGTCAGAATGGCACTCATCAGCAAAACAACACAGAATAAGTGCTGGTGAGGATGTGGAGAAAAGGGAACCCTTCTGCACTGCTGGTGGGAATGCAGACTGATGAAGCCACTGTGGAAAACAGTTTGGAGATTTCTCAGAAAATTAAAAATCTAACTGCCTTTTGACCCAGCTATCCCACTTATAGGAATATATCCTAAGAACACCATAGCACTGTTCGAAAAGAAGAAATGCGCCCCCATGTTCGTGGCAGCATTGTTCACAATAGCGAAGATCTGGAACCAGCCCAAGTGTCCGTCAGAAAAAAAAAAAAAAGCTTTGGTACATATATACTATGGAATACTACTCAGCCATAAGAAATGATGACATCGGATCATTTATAACAAAATGGATGGACCTTGATAACATTATACGGAGTGAAAAAAGTAAATCAGAAAAAAAGAAAAACTGAGAACAGCATAATTTCATACATTGGTGGGACATAAAAGTGAGAATATGAGACATGGACAAGAGAGTGGTGGTCACGGGAGGGGGGGCGGGAGGAAAGAGTGGGATAGGGAGGAGGGGAGGGACACAGGGAAAACCAGATAGAAGGTGACAGAGGACAATTTGACTTTGGGTGACGGGTATGCAACACAATTGAATGATAAGACAACCTGGAGATGTTTTCATTGTACATATGTACCCTGATTTATTGGTGTCACCCCATTAGAATTAATAATAATTATATATATATATATATATATATATATATATATATATATATATATATATATATATAAAAGAAACCTGAAGAAGGATTCAGAGGAAAGTGAAGTAGCTGCAGGATGTTTATTCTAACAACTGCTTTACAACAATGCAGTGAACCAGCAGGTCAGTGACATGTGTGAGCCACAGAGGACCCTTCCAGTGAGTAAGTCTCTCCCAAGAATCTCTCTTGTGGCACATCCTTAACACAGAATATAGAAGAAAGGGAATTTTGAGAAACTCCCCTAGCCTAACCAAGTTGACACTTTTCAGAAAAACTCTAACCATGTATAATTTTCATGGTCTTAAACAAGCAACTTCACTTTTGAAGCCTCTGTTTTCCCATCTGTAAAATGGCAATAGCATAGTAAAGCACCCTCATGGGAATTAAATATACTTACTGAGTTCTTAGCACAGAGCGTGTCACAGAGTTAGTGCTCAATAAATGTTATCTGTTATGATGAATCGGGCCTCTCCTATTATTCTCCTAGCTTAACTGGTGGCCTTAAAATTCACCCCTTCACTCAAACTATGGCTTAAATCCTAGTGGTAGACACATTGGCTGGGAAGTCATGAAGACATTCTGCCTTTGCCAGGCAGCTTTTGAGGAGGCAGGTCTATTTCCAAGATTCTTATAAGCTGGGCATTCACCTGTCATTCCATGCATGGCCAACCCCACCTCACTCCCACCCCTGACAGCAGCATCTCATTCTTCTCCCCAGCTCCCTGGACCACAGGCTCAGGCAAGTGGCCTCCAGGGACCCTGGAAAAACACTGGGGACTGAGCTTCTCTCCAGGCACACGGTGCTGGTTCTGGTTGGGACAGGCAGCCCAGGAAGCCTGACCTGAAGCAGACAGACTGCTTCTGGGCTATAGCCAGAGCACAAAGACCCTAGGCTTTCTCTTTCCATTTGGAAAGATAGCTTTTTGAGGCCCCAAAAAAAGAAGCTTAAGTTACAATAAAACCTTCTAGCTGTGCAGGCACAAAAGCTCTGGTCTGTCCACCGGTCCCTGGTTCCCCAGGAAGTCTCCGGTTCCTTCCTGGCAAAGGAGGCACAGGTTTGCAGGTAGCCAAGTTCCTTTCATTCAGGCCATATTCAAAATGAAAATCGAGAATTACATGTTTTCTCTACCTCCTAGAGTAACAAGATTTCTTTTTCTTTTGGTTAACATTGCTTATATAAAAGTGGAGACTTTGTTCATAGTTCCTGCTAGGACAATGGTAAAAACTCAAGAAGCCAAAACAAACAAATAAACAAACGAACAAAAGGTAACCATGTAGGCTAGGAGTCAACCTTTAACTAGATTGCTCCTCAGCTTCATAAATCCAGTCAATTACAAGGTCCTGCCAGTGATCCTCTGGATTAGGTCTCAAGTCAGTCTTTCTCCTTTTGTCTTGGCCATCTGTCACTGCTCTGGTTTAGAGCCCATGGAAACCACCTAACTTCAATCTTGTTTCTCTAATCATTCGCCTATGTGGAATCACACTGATCTAGTGACCTATGCCCCTGCCCCCTGACCCCCAGAAAAGGAAAGAAAAGAAAAGGAGCCTGACCTGAGGTGGCGCAGTGGATAAAACAATGACCTGAAACACTGAGGTCACCGGTTCGAAACCCTGGGCTCGCCTGGTCAAGGCACATATGGAGTTGATGCTTCCTGCTCCTCCCTCTTCTCTCTCTCTTCTCTCTAAAATGAATAAAGTTTTAAAAATAAATAAATAAATTTTTTAAAAAGAAAAGAAAGGGAAAGAACAGGTAAGTTAACACATCACTGACTAGTTCTCCCGTTTATAACAGTTGCCTCTGGTGCTTTCAAGGCCATGTTCCTGATATATTCGAGAGACTCTCCATGACCTAGACCTGTCCTTGACTGGCCTCGATGCACGGATATAAATCATGACTCATTGTTCATGTCACAATCTCAGTATTGGTCCATGTGTGACCTTTTTCTGTTTTTATGTATGCATCTTTAATAATAACTCACACTCATACAAGAACTGACACTGACAACACCATGCCTATATGCTCCTCAGCCTCACATCCCCAACCACAGGTGACTATCCATAAAGCCACATAAATAACAGGATTCGCGATGTCTGCTAAGGCTCCCTTCCTGCCCACTCTACTCCCATTCCAAGTTCTGAAGAACAGCCAGCCAGAGGGAAAGTTTGGAACTGCAGAAGACACATACACACTCACACACACACACACACACACACGCACATTCTTACACCAAGAACAGCTGCCTCAAACTAGGAAAAAGAGGTAAAAATCCCTGATGCTTTAGTCTTTGAATAAATTGGCTTTATTCAGTTGGGCAATGTAGACCAGCGGTGTCAACCCTCAGTCAGATGATCCACTCTTCCTCCATGAGGCAGAGCAAGGCCAAGGCTATTAGTGCAGTGCAGGGGGCTTGACCAGGAGGAGTGGTCTCTGAAAGAAGCTCAATTGATAAACTTGAGGAGGATAAATTCTCTGACATATCCTGCAAGCTTATGTGTCAATATACCTTTTGGGGAGGGAGGGACAGTACGAATTTTTCACCAGATTCTTGAAAGGATTCATCATCCAAAAACATTTTAGAGGCTCCCTCCATGGACACATGAGAAACTGGAAAGGCAGCTGTCCCCTGACATGCCCAGGAGTGAGGGGTAGAGGATGAAAGGTTGGGGAGCCCAGCTCTGCCTCTCAACTTCACAGAGGAGTGGCTGACCACCATGTTCTGTGTGGTGTACACAGTTCCCCGAAAAGAGAACCAGCCAATGGCAACCTCCATTGTCCCCTCAGCTGGATGTCACAGCAGAGACCAACTTGCTCAATTGTCTGTAGTGGCCATGGGAAGCTGAACTTCAACTTCCGACCTAACTAAAGAGAGGATGTGTCTCCTCTCCAGGACAATACAGCCTGGAAGTATTTTCCAGCTCAGGTACTTTGGTTTCAGACCCTCTGTATTCCTAATTACTCACATTTTGCCATACAGCAACTCTTGTGCTGTTGGTTTTTATGACTGAGAGCTCTTCTACTGTATTTCATTATTGGTACCTGAATTTCTTTGGAGAAGAAGTTGTCTACAACTGTTTGTCCCTTGCCCCAAGGTGCCTAGCACATCAAAGCTGCTGACTATATGTTTGCTGAGTGATTAAATGGCTTTCTGGCTAGAGTTTTCATGCCTTCCTCTTCCCACAACACATTGGTGACAATGCAGAACACATTCAGTGGACCACACCACTGTGTTCTTCCATCAGTATCTTATATAACTGGACAAAACCTTCTCAGTCCTCCTCTCTCCTCCCATACCCTGTGCTTCTTTTATTCACAACACAATCACACCTTCAGGGGACAGAAGGGTAGAGCTGAACAGGTAAGAAGAAGGTGTGTTGTGAACACAGGGGTGAAGAGAGGTGGGGGTTACTGAGGAAAGGGTGAAGCAACAGTAATAGTTACGGAGAGGAACAGTTCTCAAAGGGGAAAAGTAGGGGATGATTCCTACACTAAGCAGTGTCTCAATGGCAACCCTAAACAAGGCTTTCTTGGGACTTTGAATGCTCAGCGTACTGGGCCTTTTGCCCTATGCTGTTGATAAAATTCAGTCCTTGCCTTGTGGAGCTTGCTCTCTTGGCTCGTAGAGTCTCAGACACATGTTCCAGATTATGAGGTTAACAAGAGACAAGCCAGACTCAGGTCCTGGGTCTCTTAATTCCTGACCCTGCTTCTTTTCAGCAACAACCACTGTAGAACATGATTTAAAACCTAAGCACTCATCACCCACCGCCACAGCCCCAGGATCCACATCACCTGGGCAGGTGTATGCCCCAAAGCTTGTAAGCTCCACCATTATCTCAAGTCCTTTGGTGGGCATTTTAGTTGTCAACCCAGCATTTCAAAAAGATAGGCCATAGTACCTGAGAGAGTTCCTTCCTGGATGAGCTCAGGTTCCTGTGATACCCAGGATCCTCTGCTCAATGTCCTGTCCCCACAGGACATCAACCATAAAGCAATGTCATGAATACTTCTCTGTTCAGTTTGGCCTGTCAGGTTGAGGCTACACTGACTGACAAGTATGTTCAGACCACATGTCCTTCCCTCTGTTGCACTGATGTGTGCAGAGCTGAATGGTGCCCACTCTGGGTGGTGCCAGCATGGAACTGAAACCCACAGAGCTGTAGCAAGCATAGCACACAAGCATCAGACCAGGTTCCCAGGCAGACTCAGGCAGCAGGGGCCCAATGCCCTGACGAAACACTCGTCCTGAGTCTCACTGTGCAATTTATAATGTAAAAGGGTCTCAATCAGATCAGTAGACCATTATCTATTCTTTTAGTACCAGAACACTTTCTAAAAGAAAAAAATATATCAAGAAGAATAAACAAGCCAAGCAAATAAAACATAGCTCCTCTTTTTGAAAAGGGCCGTGGGCTGTGAGGGGGTCTGAAATTCTACCTTGCTGAGCCAGATCAGATCATTCATGAGGCAGTTCCATGGAACCCCTAGGGCCCCAGAGAACAGAGCCAAAAGAACACTGGCATCCCTGGCACTCCTTTCCTCCTCGACATTCTAAAGTCTGATTGTAAAACCCCTATTGTTGATTAAGTCTTGATTCTCACTTGGCTGTTATTAACATATTACCCATCTTTTTAATTCCAATAACAGAAATGAAGAGCCACTTGTTCAGAAATAATAGAGGACATCTGCACTTATTTCTTCCCTGAGGGATTTTAATCCAGAGGTGCTCAGTTACAACCTATCTTATGATATCCAGCACGGGTCACATCACTGTCTTACCCAAACATGACTTTGTCCTGGTGAGCATCTCCATTGCCCTCTGTGGGTAATGGTTGGATTTCCTGCACATCACCAGCCTTAAACATAAGCTTCCCACACTCTTTTAGCATGTAGGACAGGTGCTCATCGGGCATTCTTCTCTGGTAGTAGTCATATGCTTCACTGTAGCTTCCATACTTGGCTCCCAAACGTCCCAGTCATATTCTACACGTGTAGTTCTGTGGTCACTAATCTCTCTTACTACCTGTCCAAAAGATAAATTCTTTGCTTAAGTTTGTCAAGTATTGTCTATTTTAATAATGAGATGAGCTTGCTAAAACTAGTAATTTTTACTCTAATAAGTACAATAATGCTATAGATGGAATAGTGTGCATCTCCCCAAATTTGTATGTTGAAACCCTACCCTGAGAAGTGATGGTATTAAGAGGTGGGGCTTTTGGGAAATAATTAGGATTAAATGAGATCATGAGGATAAGACCCCTACAAGAGTCTCCTCTCTGCTCTCTGCCATGTAAGGACATAGCATGAGGTCAGTGGTCTGTACCCAGAAGGGGACTCTCACCATAATCCCACCATGCCAACACCCTGATCTTGGACTTCAACCTCCAAAACCATGCAGAGTAAATGTCTGTTGCTTATAAGCAACCTCAATTATGGAACTTTGTTATAGCAGCCCTAACTGACTAAGACAAGTATCAAAACAAAATTTGATGGCCCTGACCAGTTTGCTCAGTGGATAGAGTATTGGCTTGGCGTGTTGATGTCCTGGGTTCAATCCTCGGTGAGAGCACACATGATAAGCTACCATCTGCTTCTCTTCTCCTCCTTCTCCTGGTTATCTCTTTCCCTCTTGCAGAAAGTGAGTGGCTTGATTGGTTCGAGCATTGGCCCCAAATGGGGTAGCTAGGTGGATCCTAGTTGGGGTGCATGTGGGAATCTGTCTATCTCCCCTCCTCTCACTTAAAAAATTTTTAAATAAAAAATAAAATAAAATAATTTCCATGCTGACCGTGAAAACACAAACACCTATAAGAGGCAGGAGGGTTCGAAAAAACAAAAAAATACAAAACAAAACCAATGTCTGGTCTCTGTGCCTGTACATTCAATGAGTAGATTGGGGTGGGCCCTGATATTTATATGTTTAACAACCTCCCCAGATGAGTATAATGCAAATCAGCATAGTTTAATAGCAGCACCTCCTTCAGGGAGCCTTTCTGACCTCTTTCTCACCCTCTTCCTGAGCCCAAAACTAGATTGTCCTCCTTTTCCCTGGTTCCAAAATATGTAGCTTCTATCTCAGGACAAATCACATTGTACTGTAATTATGTCTAACTATCCTCCTCTTCCCCCAAGGAAAACTAGAAGTTCCTTTGAAATAAAAAAGAGCCTTTCATCTCTGTATCCTCAGTGCCTTAAGTTTTACCTTTAAACTGCTAAGTCCCTTCATTCAAAAAGTTTGCAACATAGAAATTAAGATCTAAAAATTGTTTAAATAACAGTACAATCTCAAAGGGCATTCTATCATACAAGTACCACATGTTGCAAATAATATGGAATTAATTGCCAATAAAAAAATAACAGGTGTATAAGCTAACATCTACGGGGAGCATAAAAATCCCAAAGACAGATGGCTAGAAAATAAGAGAGTCTGAATTGGAACCCAAGTGTCTGACCCAAAGCTAGTGCTCTTGACCACCACTTCTGAGAACCTGCCTAGTAAGCAGGGTCAGTGTCGTGGGAGATTAGTGCCGAATGTTGAGGCATGTGGGGTCTGGGAAAGCACAAGCAGGAAAGCCTTGAACGGGATTGGAAAGATGACTTGGACAGAACCGGAGGAGTGGGGTAAAGAATTGGGCCCTTGCAAAGGAGCCAGACCTTGACCCTGGCTCCCAAGAGGTAATTTCTAAACTCTTAGAACTTATTTATTTATTTTTCTTATATTTAATTTAATGTCAAATTGCATTAAAAATAATATTTGTCCTGACTTGTGGTGGCGCAGTGGATAAAGCGTCAACCTGGAATGCTGAGGTCATCAGTTCAAAACCCCAGGTTTGCTCGGTCAAAGCACATATGGGAGTTGATGCTTCCTTCCTCCCCCATTCTCTCTCTTTCTTGTCTTTAAAATGAATAAATCAAGTCTTTAAAAATGTTTTAAAACAAGATAACATTTGATTTGTGAGCTTAAACAAAGAAGGAATACCTAGATCCTTTCTAAACTACTGTTTGGATTCTTTCTAAAACTTACCAGTCCCAAGCAGATCTAGTTCCACAAGACATCATATTCTCTAAGGATCCATGGGTTTATAATGCCCTAAGGGCTTCTAGTCTACCGCTGCCTGTCCATGTTTTCTTTGCTTTACCCATCCTCGTTTCTGCATAGCCCAGCCTTTCTCTCAGGAATGTAACTCCCTTCCAGTCTCAGTTTCTCTCTTCTACTCAAATTTGCTTAATGTTCTCTCTTTTCCCACAAGAACTCTAATAGGTTGCAATCCCATGATTTTCTGTGTTCTTCCTTTCACCAAAGTGCCTTTAATCCTGTCCTTAATCAGCGTATTCTGTAATTGTGCTGGTTCCCAACTGGCTGACTCATGAAAGTCCAACCATTAGGACTGCCATTCCTCCTCACCTCCCCAGTGTGCACCCATGTGGGCTGGCCATCACCTGACAGTGAGTCTCCAGGGTTGGGTGAAGAAGGGAACAGTCAGTGGGAGGCACTTTCCCAAGTCTGAGGTTGTCACCATTATTATTAGTATACTATACTGTAAAAGTTAGCCTCCATGGTTCCCATCCCTCATCCAGGACCTTCATCAGGTATCTTAGATGAACTTCTTGAGCAATAGGAGTGTCTTTGTTATTTTTGGTAGACCCCTGGAACCACAGCTGATAGTTTATGCTAGCAAGGTGACCCAGAGTGAGCCCCTCCAACTACATCATATCAGATGAATCACCAGGAAAAGGGAAACTGGAGATTAAATGCAACCAATGGTCAATTAATCAATCAATTATGACTCTAACAAAGCTAAAAACAAAACTCTAGACACAGGCTTGGGTAAGCTTCCCAGGTGGTTGATATTCATGCATATTGCCACACATTGATTATGGGAGGGTAATGGGTCCTGGAGACATGGAAAGTCTCCTAATCTCTACTAATTCTGATTTGTACTTTTCCCTTTAATGTAACCATGCATATAAGTTTCTGTGACTTCTATGAGACTGTCTAATGAATCAAATACAAGATGGTTTTGGGAAATCCCTGAATTTGCAGTTGGTGTCAGAAAGAATGGTGTTCTTATGTGGACTCTTCCCTTTACATTTGTATTTGCAATTAAGGTCAGAAGTCTTGGGTAGACTTGGCAGTACATTGTGCTGGTTCCCAACTGGCTGACTCATGGAAGTCCATGAGTCCAGCACAAAGTCTTGGGAGGACTGTGTCTTTGGCCAATTCCAGGTAGAAGGCATAAGGAAAAAACCACCCAGGTTTTCCACAAGTAAGGTGACTTCTTAAGAGCAAGTGCAGCTACTACCCTCCACCAACTTACAATCAAGGCAAAAAAGCCCAAGGCATATCCACTAACATCACTGAAATCATCTCTATTAAAATTCAGTGTGGGCTGTGTGTCCCTGAGCACGGGGTTACAGGTGCACTCCATAAATGTGTTTCCTTACGCTCCCTTCAGGCTCAAGTCGTATGGTAAAGCTATTATTAGCAGAGGGAGGGTCTGGAAAGGCAACCAGTCAATCAAGAATCATCATTTAGAAATGATTCCTGGTATAAGGCTAGGGTGGAAGTTGCAAACTGGCAGCTAGCTCTCTGGATCATTTTTTAAAGTGTTCTTATCACTTAGAGATACCTACTAAAGTCTTACAGATGGAATATGATGTCTAGGATTTGCTTCAGGGCAGGATGGGAAGTGGGTGGCAACACATGTGATTCAACATAGGTGCATTTAACTGCTGGCCATGAGGACATGGAGCTCCATTATGTAATTTTATTTAGTGTGTGTATGTTCAGAATGTTCCATAAGAAAAAGCTGAACACTTTGTACTTAGTAATTGTGCAAGAGTTAGCATAATATGTCTGAAGTGCTATCCTTAGAAAGAAAGGTCTGCTTACAAGATTGGCCCTTGGCTGGAGTCTGGAAAATTGGCTAATAAACAGTTCTTAATGTGAAGAGAGAACATTCCCTTAATGAGAATGAGAAGAACAGTTCACCATGCCTACACTGGGAGACAAGACGGTGATGCTGGGTATTACCTTTCCCACACGGGTCAGGAACTCTAGTACATGTGCCGTAGAATGACCAGTCCCAGTAAAATCCTAAGGTGCTGAGTCCCTAATGGGCTTCCCTGCACAGAGGGATGGCACCCTTGCCACTTCTTTTTGTTGCTGGCAAAGGGAGGGAAAGTGGGTGCTGTGTGAACCCTGGTGGGAGGGAGAGCAGGAGGAAGCCTGGGCATCAACCCCTCAAGCTCTGCCCTCACACTCGGTCTGCATCTGGTATAACCTCACTGTCCTAAAACTAAGCCACGAGTATGACTATATGCTCAGTTCTGTGAGTCCTCCTAATAACTCTCCAAATGTGGGGGTGGCTCCCACACAGCAGTACCCCAACACAGTAACTATAGTTTTAAAATAAAAATTTCCATAAAAATACAGATTTTCAGTTTTTCTTAGGAAAGCAAATAATCTGACAGACCTGGATGTTTACCTGGAGGTGAGCCTGGCCTCTCTAGTTCAGCAGCTCCCACCCAGACTGCTTCAGTGGTTTCCATTTTTTGCCTGGCCCCTACAAGTGATGGAGGTTTACGCCCATGAGCAGAAGGAGGGAGTTTAGACAGGAGCCTCGGAAACACAGCTTCCTGACCCTGGCCAGGTAGGTCAGTTGATTAGAGCATCATCTTGATACACCAAGATTGTGGGTTTGATCCCCAGTCAGGGCACATACAAGAATTAATGAATGCATAAATAAGAGCAATAACAAATCCAAGACACTCTCACTCTCTTTCAAAACATCAATTTTTTAAAAAGCGCACAGCTTCCCGAGGTATGTGCATTAAGAAAAATGGACTCACTGTCTATTATGGGTCCTGCATGCCTGTCAAGTTCAGCAGACTCGGCAAATACTTACAAAGAACTTAGAGCTGACTAGGCTTGTGCTAATTAATATTAATAACAGTAATACTTACCTTTTACCTGCTCCATCCCAGGCTTTACCTGCATCGTTCCTAATCCTGACAATACCTGCAAGGCCACTCTTATGATCGCCATGTCTGAGATCATTTGTTCTGTGACCATCAGTTAAGAAAATGCAGGCAAAGTAGCAGGCCGTGAAAACACAGGCCAAATAAGACAAAACTCCTGCTTCTGTGGCCTTACGTTAAATATCAAAAAAGACAAATAGCAAATTAGCCAACAAATGAATAAACAGTATATGTGTCAGGCAATGGTAACTGCTATGAAGTAAAATTAAGCTAGCTATCTTCTTCTCTTTCCCTTCCTCCCCTCCGCCCCCCCCCCCCAGGCACTGAGGATAGCTCAGATGATTTTAGCACTGGCCCCAGATTGGGGTTGCTGGGCCCAGTGGATTCCAGTCCAGGAGCATGCCGGAGTCTGTCTATTTCTCATCTTCTCACTAAAAAAAAAAACAAACAGGGCTCAGCAAGATGGCGATGGAGTAGGCAGTCGGACCAACTTCCAACTCCCAGAACCAAAGTGGATTATAACTTAATTTTAAGAATCATCATCTGGATAAACCAACTTTGAACTAAACTAAGTGGACTCCAGCCAAGGAACACTGCAGAAGCCACATTGAGACTGGTAGGAAAAATGAAAACGCGGGAAGGACTTCCCAGCTCCCCGGAGGGAACGGCAGTCCGGAGAGACCCGCGTGGTGGGAGGAGAGCTTAGCGGAGAGGGAGGGACCTGGGTCCCAGGAACAAAGCCCCACCCTGCAGCCCCAGAGCCTAGAAGATACCTTTGGACAGTATTGGGCTGTGAAACAAGTGAGGATACTGTTTGTGAGAAAGAGACAGTTTTCTCAGACCCAGGATTCTTCTTAAAGGGACAGTGCAGAAAACCTCTCTCACAACCACTCACCCGGGACTCCAGGAGACAGGGAGAGAGGAAAGGATTGGAGCAGTGGAAAGAGACTGCGGTCTGGAAGGCACAGGGAGAAACACTCTGAGGGACAGCCACCCTAACCCATGGGCTGAGGCACTTCCCTAATCAAATATGAATATTTTCCCCTGAACCTAGCAAAACCAGCAAAGGGAGACAGGACACCAGCCAAACAAGCTCTTTCACAGCACTTACAGCAGAGTTGCTTAGACGGAGGGAGCTTCCAGGACTATAGTATGGAGTGTGAGGGTCTGAACTTCAGTGCCCCTACCCACACTGCTGAGGGCTTGCTGGAGGGATGGAAGTAGCAGGACTCTGAAACACGGTTATGTCCGCGGGGGCAGAGGCCCAGCTGGTGTGAGCTCGGTATAGCCCAGCAGGAGTAGGGGGGGATGCGCGAAAGCAGTCGGTCCAGCAGCTGCGGGACCGCCTGCAGCTCCACATCCGGGAATAAAGTGGGAGGTCAGGAACAGGCAGAGATCTGCTCTGTGACACTGCGCAAGCCGGCCCTAACCGTGGGGGTGGGGCTAAAGCCCGGGACAGGCGAAGGCTCACAGCTGAGCGCAAGCCAGCAGCCCCGTCCATCCAACCAGAGAAACTGGGGTGAGCAGGTTCTGACCACGGGGGCTAGCGGAAGCCTGAGAAAAGGCTGGGTCTGCAGCTGACCAAAGGTGCTCAACACTACCCTTAGTGCTAAGGCTTGTGGCTTGAGTGCAGTGCACAACCCCACCTTTGGGGGCGAGGCGAAGGCCCAGACAAGCTGAGGATTGCAGAGCTAGGCACCAGAACACAGCCCCTTCCACGGAGGAGAGGCGGAAATCAAAGCAACAGCCACAGTAAGCCAGTGATGGCAACGCCCATACCCAACCGCCCTAGGCAGTGGCAGAGGGCCTGGCGGGCTGGCAGAAAGACCACACCTAGGGAACACAGAGGAAATACCCATTGGACTCCAGTGGCCACACCCTTCTTATACACAGACAAAATGGGCAGGCAGAGAAATGCAACCCAAATAAATCAAGAGAAATCCCCAGAGAAGGACGTGAAAGAACCAGATATAACCAAATTACCAGATGCAGAGTTTAAAATAATGATAGTTAGGATGTTCAAAGAGCTCAGAGCAACAATAGATAGTCATTACAAACACCTAAATAAAGAGATAGCAAGTAAAAAAAGGAAATTGAAATAATAAAAAAGAATCAGACAGAAATGACAAATACAGTATCAAAACTGAAGACCACAATGGAAGGAATTAAAAGCAGGATGGACGAAGGTGAGGATCGAATCACTGAGTTAGAGGACAAAATATACAAAGGTAGAGAAGCAGAACAGAAAAAAGAAAAGAGACTCAAAAACTGTGAGGAAACTCTAAGGAAGCTCTGTGACAAGATGAAGAGAAATAACATCCACATCATAGGGCTTTCTGAACAAGAGGAGAAAGAACAAGAAATAGAAACTTTGTTCAATCAAATCATAGCTGAAAACTTCCCTAAATTAAGATTGGAAAACGTCTCACACGTTCAAGAAGCACAGAGAACTCCATTAATGAGAAACATAAAGAAATCTATAACAAGACATATCATAGTTAAAATACCAAAGCTAAGGGATAAAGAGAAAAATTTAAAAGCTGCTAGAAAAAATAAGGCTATCACCTACAAAGGAGCCCCCATAAGAATGACATCTGACTTCTCAACAGAACCACTTGAGGCCAGAAGGAAATGGTAAGATATATTCAAAGTAATGCAGAAAAAGAACCTACAACCAAGACTACGCTATCCAGCAAGGCTAACATTTAAAATTGAAGGAGAAATAAAGAGCTTCCCAGACAAAAAGCCCTCAAGAAATTCATTAAAAACCAACCAATTCTGCAAGAGATGCTAAGGGGCCTATTGTGAAAAATTCAAAGGGAGGAAAGAATATAGCAAAAGAAGAATACAGCTTTAAAGAATAAAATGGCAATAAACAACTACATATCAATAACAACCTTAAATGTAAATGGATTAAATGATCCAATCGAAAGACATAGGGTAGCTGCGTGGATAAAGAAACAGGACCCATACATATGCTGTCTACAAGTGACACACCTTAAAACAAAAGATGCACGTAGACTGAAGGTAAAAGGATAAAAAAAAATATTTCACGCAAACGGGAATGAAAGAAAAGCCGGGATATAAATACTTATATCTGACAAAATGGACTTTAAAACAAAGGCTGTAGTAAAGATAAAAAAGGATACTACAAAATGATAAAGGGAACAATTCAACAGGAAGATATAACTATTATAACTATCTACGCACCAAACATAGGAACCCGACATACATAAAGCAGACTTTGATGGATATAAAGGGTGAGATTAACAGCAATACTATAATAGTAGGGGATTTCAATACCCCACTAACATCACTGGATAGATCCTCAAGAAAGAAAATTAATAAAGAAACAACAGACTTAAAGGATACACTAGATAAACTTGATAGAACTTTTCACCCTAAAGCAGTAGAATATACATTCTTTTCAAGTACTCATGGTACATTCTCTAGGATAGACCACATTTTAGGATACAAAAATGGTCTCAACAAATTTAAGAAGATTGAAATCATATCAAGCATTTTCTCTTATCACAATGCCATGAAACTAGAAATTAACCACAAAAGAAAAACTGAAAAATACTCAAACACTTGGAAACTAAATAGCATGTTATTAAATAATGAATGGATTAACAATGAGATCAAAGAAGAAATAAAAAAGTTTCTAGAAACAAATGATAATGAGCATACATCAACTCAAAATTTATGGGACACAGCAAAAGCAATACTGAGAGGGAAGTTCATAGCACTACAGGCATACCATGAGAAGCTAGAAAAAGCTCAAATAAGCAAACTGACCCTGCATCTAAAAGAACTAAAAAAACAACAGCAAATAAATCCCAGGGCTAGTAGAAGAAAGAAAATAATAAAGATCAGAGCAGAAGTAAGTGACGTAGAGGCTAAGGAAACAATACAGAAGATCAATGAAACCAGGAGATGGTTCTTTGAAAAGGTAAACAAGATCGATGAACCTATAACAAGATTCACCAAGAAGAAAAGAGAGAGGACTCAAATAAATAAAATTAGAAATGAGAGTGAAGAAATAAAAACTGACACAACAGAAACACAAAGTATTGTAAGAAAATGCTATGAAGAATTCTATGCCAAAAAATTAGGAAACCTCGGTGAAATGGACAAATTTCTTGAATCATGTAACCTTCCAAAAATCAATCTGGAAGAACCCGAAAACCTAAACAGACCAATAACAACAAAGGAGATTGAAACAGTTATCAAAAAACTTCCAAAAAAGAAAAGTCCTGGGCCTGATGGCTTCACAAGTGAATTCTATCAAAAATTCAAAAAAGAACTAACTCCTATCCTCCTCAAGGTATTTCAAAAAATTCAAGAGGAAGGATGACTTCCAAACTCCTTTTATGAGGCGAGCATAATTCTGATCCTGAAACAGGACAAAGACAACACAAAGAAAGAAAATTATAGGCCAATATCCCTGATGAATTTAGATGCTAATATTCTCAACAAAGTATTAGCCAACCAGATCCAGCAATATATGAAAAAAATCATACACCAGGATCAAGTGGGATTTATTCTGGAGAGGCAAGGCTGGTTCAATATTCGCAAATCAATCAATGTGATTCATCACATAAACAAAAGGAAGGACAAAAATCACATGATAATTTCAATAGATGCAGAAAAAGCATTTGATAAAATCCAGCATCCATTCATGCTCAAAATTCTCAGTAAAGTGGGAATACAGGGAACATTCCTTAACATGATAAAGGCCATCTATGACAAACCCACAGCAAACATCATACTAAATGAGCAAAAATTAAAAGCAAGCCCCTTAAGATCAGGAACTAGGCAGGGGTGCCCTCTTTCACCATTCTTATTCAACATAGTTCTGGAAGTCCTAGCTACAGCAATCAGACAAGAAAAAGAAATAAAAGGCATCCAAATTGGAAAAGAAGAAGTAAATTTGTCATTATTTGCAAATAGTATGATATTGTATATAAAAAAACCCTACAGTCTCAGTCAAAAAATTACTGGACCTGATAAATGAATTCAGCAAGGTGACAGGATATAAAATTAATACCCAGAACTCAGAGGCATTTTTATATACCAACAATGAACTGTCATAAAGAGAAATTAAGGAAACAATTCTCTTCACTACTGCAACCAAAAAAATAAAGTACTTAGGAGTAAATTTAACCAAGAAGGTTAAAAACTTGTACTCAGAAAATTATAAAACATTGATAAAAGAAATCAAGGAAGATACAAACAAGTGGAAGCATATACCGTGCTCATGGTTAGGAAGAATAAACATCATTAAAATGTCTATATTACCCAAAGCAATTTATAAATTCAATGCAATACCAATTAAAATACCAATGACATACTTCAAAGATATAGAACACATATTCCAAAAATTTATATGGAAACAAAAAAGAACATGAATAGCTTCAGCAAACATAAAAAGAAAAAATGAAGCACAAAGTATCACTCTTACGGATAATCAAGGTATACTACAAGGCCATTGTACTCAAGATAGCCTGGTACTGGCATAGGAACAGTCACATAGATCAATGGAACAAAACAATCAAACCAGAAATAAACCCACACCTTTATGGACAACTGATATTTGACAAAGGAAGAAAGAACATACAATGGAGAAAAGACAGCCTCTTCAACAAATGGTGTTGGGAAAATTGGACATCTACCTACAAGAAAATGAAACTAGACCACCGACTTACACCATTCACAGAAACAAACTCAAAATGGATAAAAGACTTAAATGTAAGCCATGAAATCATAAGCATCCTAGAAGAAAACATAGGCAGTAAGCTCTCCGACATCTGTCGCAACAATATATTTGCTGATTTATCTCCACTGGCAAATAAAATAAAAGGCAAGATAAACAAATGGGACTATATGAAACTAACAAGTTTTTGCATAGCTAAAGACAATAAGAACAGAATAAAAAGGCAAACCACACAATGGGAGAACATATTCGACAACACTTCTGATAAGAGGTTAATAACCAAAATTTCTAAAGAACTTATAAAACTCAACTCCAGGAAGACAAACAATCGAGTCAAAAAATGGGCAAAAAAAATTAATAGACATTTCTCCAAAGTGGACATACAGATGGCCAATAGGCATATGAAAATATGCTCAACATCACTAATCATTAGAGAAATGCAAATTAAAACCACAATGAGATATCACCTCACACTAGTCAGAATGGCGCTCATCAGCAAAACAACACAGAATAAGTGCTGGAGAGGATGTGGAGAAAAGGGAACCCTCCTCCACTGCTGGTGGGAATGCAGACTGGTGCAGTCACTGTGGAAAACAGTATGGAGATTCCTCAAAAAATTAAAAATCGAACTGCCTTTTGACCCAGCTATCCCGCTTTTAGCAATATACCCTAAGAACACCATAGCACTGTTCGAAAAGAAGAAATGCACCATGTTCGTGGCAACATTGTTCACAATAGCGAAAATCTGGAAACAGCCCAAATGTCCGTCAGAGGACAAGTGGATTAAAAAGCTTTGGTACATATATACTATGGAATACTACTCAGCCATAAGAAATGATGACATTGGATCATTTACAACAAAATGGATGGACCTGGATAACATTATACGGAGTGAAATAATTAAAACAGAAATAAACTGAGAACAGCATGATTTCATACATAGGTGGGTCATAAAAACAAGACTATGAGACATGGACAAGAGTGTGGTCGTTACAGGGTGGGGGAAGAGAGGAGAAGAAGGAAGAGGGGGGAGGGAGGGGCACAAAGAAAACCAGATAGAAGGTGACAGAGGATAATTTGACTTTGGGTGATGGGTATGCAACATAATTGAATAATAAGATAATCTGGAGATGTTTTCTTTGAACATATGTACCCTGATTTATTAATGTCACCCCATTAAAATTAATAAAAAATTTAAGAAAAAATATGCTAGCAGAAGGACCGAAGAGGGAGGAACTTGAGGATGTGTAACCAGGAAGAAACTTTCTGAAAACATGACATTTGAGCAAGGACCTGAATGAGTAAAAGTGGGCACCATGCAGAAGCTTCCCCTTCTCAGGATAAGAAAAAGCCTGTTCAAAGATTCTAAAGTAAAGTGAGGTCTGCTTACCTGAGTTGTTAGAGCTTAGTGAGCATGAGACCAGAGAGGTTAGCAGTAAACAGAGGATAAGGTAAGAGGCCTTTGGATGTAAATGCAGTTTTTGTCAATCAAGTCACTGAAAACCATTGATATTTAAAAGAGCCTTAGAGAAGCCCTGGCTGGTTATCTCAGTCAAGTTTAGAGTGTGGTCCTGAAACACCAAGGTTATGGGTTCAATCCCTGGTCAGGCCACACACAAAAAGTGGCCAGTGAACGCACAACTAACTGGATCAACAAATAGATGTTTCTCTCTCTCTCTCTCTCTCTAAAACAAATCAAAAAAAATTATTTAAAAGTAAAATAAAAGAGCCCAAGAGAAAGCCTTAATTAAGATAAAGAATCATCTTACGATCCAGTTGTGACTTTCTTACCCTCTCTCTTTTTCCTAAATTATAGTTTTTGTACATGAAGTTTTTTTAAAACAATGGATGCCTAGATTATTAGTGTCAGGATCACTGCACTATATTGCCACTATTAAGATATATATGTTTAGATACAGCATGGTAAGGTTTACATATGGTTAATTCCCCCTGGCCTCTTGGTGGAGAAGTATCTACAGCGAAGGAAACTGGCCTAGTAAATTTACACATTCTCTTTAGAATTTCAATTCTCTGCTCACTGTCACATTAAAACAGTCCTCCTGGGACCCTGGGACACTGCATTCTTTTAGTCCTCTATCTGAATCTTATTTGGCCAAACAGAAGCAGCCTTTCCTCCCTAGATGACTCCCACAGGAAGCCAGTGTAGGTGTGTTCTGAGCATGCTGATGATCAAAGAGAGAAAACCAAGTTTTGTGCCAGCAGCTCTTGATTATTCAGGGGCAGATGATCCAATTTGTGGATTAGCTGGGGCTCTTGGCTTTTCCTGATTTCACTGATCATTAGCCCATGGCCCCCTCGGGCCAAGAAGATAAAAGGAGTGCCAGGCAAAGCGGTCCAGTGGCTTCTTGGCAGATCCTGTTGAAGGGGGCAGGGCAGAGAGGCAGTCATATGTAATAGGGAAAATGAGGTTTAGGGATTATCCGGATTTCCATGTGCTTGGTTTCTCCAAAGCTCCCTGGCCTTCTACCTGAGTCTTGCCAGTGGCACCGTGGGCACTCCCCTCTGATGGAGTGTGGCATAGAAAGAGAGCCCAGTGGATTCTGAATGTGGTATTTAAGTGCCTGGAGGCAGGTGTGAAGCTGCCCTTCTCGGGCATGAGCTGCACACAGCAGCAGGATCTTTGCCATTTATGGCATGAGTGTGTCTGGGCTGGTGTGGGGTTGGTGGGTTTACACAGAACATCTCTGCACCAGGAACAGCAATGCCTTTAAATTGAGAAGAGTTCCTCCTCTTAGAAAGCACTTTCTGGGATTCCAAAGGCTTCTGAAGAAAAAGAGGAGAGAGAGAAGAATGAGAAGGAGGCAAGAAGAAGAGGGAGAAAGATGAAAGGAAGAGAAAGAGGAAGGGAAGGAGGGAAGAAAGAAGGAAGAAAGGGACAGATACAGAAGAAGATGAGAAGAAGGAAAGGAGGGAGAGAGGATGGGCAAAACTGCAGTTCAGCCTGAAGGGATTTTGATTTCAAAGGACAGTCCTGGGACAGGCCTCCTCAATGCCTGGGTCACACTGACCAAAAAGAGCTAGACCATCAGCCCAGCTCCTCAGCAAAGTAAGAAGGCCAGACTGGTTTGGCAGAAGCAGAGGGGCAGGTCTTCAAAGGCAAGATCTGCCACTTGTCCACTGTATCTTTGGGTGAGTTAACCTAGAAGCTTCAATTTTCTCATGGTAACAGTCAGAATAATAAGGGAGAAAATTTCTTCAAAGGCTGAGAGAAAGAACTGAGACCCAAGTACAGATACCAGCCAGTAGGTGCACATGGGAAGCACTGGATGGAAGAATAGAGTTCCAGCAGGGAAGATGAGAGCAGGCCCTGGCAGAGATGTCCACACCTACACTCCCTGCATTCTGTTTCTGGCATCTAAGGGTCTGGCTGGCTCCACCATCCCTTGGTGTTTAAACTGTCCATGGTAGTAAGGCACCCAGGACACATGGGCTTATTAATGGGCTCTAGTGACAAGGAATCTGGTCTAGACGTTGTGAGATTCAGGTCCCGGAAGACACTGGCTCCTTCTGTGATGTTGGGAAGTCATCTACATTCTCTTAATCTGTGTTGTTTTTCTTAAAATGGAGAAAGAATTCCTCCCCTACACTTGGGGAATTGAACAGTGTGAAAAGTGTCACAAATAAAAGGATAATGCAGGGGGTAAGAATCTAAAATTTTTTAAGTTACTCAAAAGAACCTCCCTATTTTCAAAGTTATTAGCAAATGTCTGCATTCTGAGGCTCTATGTCTACGCATGAGCCAAAGAAAGAAAATTCATGGAGCCAGATACCCAAGAAGTAGCCCCAGAACCCCCTCCTTGCCCTCAAAGATAAGGAGGCACAGGCAGCCCTCATTGGAAGCTCACTATCCAAACACCAACAGTCAACTTAGCTCAGAGCTGGAAGCCAGAGATGCAACATCAACACTTCCTACCCAGAGACAGAAGGATGGAGAGCTGTAGTTCTCAAACCTTCTGGGGTCACGATCCCTTTAAACACTTAAAAATTATAATGTAGGTTATAACCAATTATAGTTATCATATCAAAGTTAAAACAAAATTTTAAGACACAAGAGCACACAAGCACACATTTTAACACCCATCAGGTTTCCATCCACACTGGTCATGGAGCTTCTAGAAGATGACACTGCACACTCGTATGAGAAAGATGATAAAAAAGGAAATGCAGTCTTAGTATCAGTATAGAAATAGTCTTGACTTCTCAGACCCCACTGAAAAATTTCAGGGACCTCCAGACTTCCTGACTCACACTGTGAGAACCACTGCTCGGGTGTGGCTAACCTTTGATGTGCCACCACACCACTTGGGAATGTGTTGAAAGGCAGATTCTGATCAATAGATCTGAGATGGAAACTAGAAGGTGGCATTGCTGATAAGTCCCCAAATGACACTGACGCTACTGGCATTTGAACCACACTTTGGTGCCAAGCCATAAAGATCATAGGAAAAAAAGTTAGCCTTTGCCTGCTAGGTGGTGGCACAGTGGCTAGAGCGTGGAACTGGGATGCAGAGGATCCAGGTTCAAAACCCCGAGGTCGCCAGCTTGAGCGTGGGTTCATCTGGTTTCAGCAAGGCTCACCAGCTTGAGCCCAAGGTCGCTGGCTCGAGCAAGGGGTCACTCAGTCTGCTGTAGTCCCTGGTCAATGCACATATGAGAAAGCAATCAATGAACAACTAAGATGCTACAATGAAGAATTGATGCTTCTCATCTCTCTCCCTTCCTGTCTATCTGTCTCTTTCTCTGACTCTCTCTGTCTCTGTCACACACACACACACACACACACACACACACACACACACAAAGATAGCCTTTGACTCAAGTGACCATTCTTACAAATTAAGTAATGTGATTTTAAATAGTGGGGATGGGTAGAAAGGTCATTTTAAGTGGAAGAGATGATATAAGCAAAGGTGCAGATGTAGAAAAATGCAAGTTTTATCAAAGTGTAGGATTCATAAAACCCTCAAGCTGCCCTCCACTTCATCCCCAAGGCTACATACAACACTGTGTGTAGCTTTTGATCTGAGCAGAAAGGCCAGTGGTCTTGGCAGCTCAGTGAAAGTGGTGTTAGACCTGTCTCCACCATCTTTATCATCAACAAACTGCATCAGTGAAAAACAAGAAACTCTGGTGGATGTTCCTTGGCTATTATAAATAATGCTGCAGTAAACATAAGGTTGTATATATTTTTCTGAATTAGTGTTTTTGGTTACTTCAGATATATATTGAGATGTAAAACTTCTGGGTCTAAGGCAATTCAATTTTTTATATTTTGAGGAAACTCTATTTCATAGTGGCTGTACCAATCTGCATTCCCACCCAACATTGCAAGAAGGTTCCCCTTTCTCCACACCCTCACCAAAACCTGTTGTTTGTTGATTTATTGATGATAGCCATTCTGACAGGTTTGAGTTGATATCTCATTATGGTTTTAATTTGTATTTCTTTAATGATTAGTGACATTGAGCATCTTTTCATACATCTATCGACCATCTCTGTATGTCCTCCTTGGAGAAGTGGCTATTCAGGTCCTCTGCCTGTTTTTTAAATTGGATTTCGGGATTTTTAGGTGTTGAATTGTGTAACTTCTTTTAAAATTTTGGATACTAAACCCTTATTGGATGTCTCATTAGTGAATATGTTCCCCATTCATTGGTTTTCTTTTTGTTTTATTGATGGTTACCTTTGCTGTGCAAAAGCTTTCTGGTTTGATGTGGTCCATTTGTTTATTTTTAATTTTGTTTTCCTTGCCTGAGGAGATATGTCAGAAAAAAATATGGCTATTAGGAATGTCCAAGATTTTACCACTTATGTTTTTTTCTAGGAGTTTTATGGTTTCAATTCTTACATTTAAATCTTTAATCTATTTTGTGTTTATTCTTATATATGGTGCAAGAAGGTGGTTTAGTTTCATTTTTTCACATGTATCTGTCCAATTTTCCCAACACCATTTATTCAATAGACTATTTTTACATCATTGTATGTTCTTGTCTCATTTGTCATATATTATTTGGCCACATAGACATGGGTTTATTTCTGTGTTCTTTATTCTGTTCCATTGACCTATGTGTCTATTTTTATGCTGGTACCATGCTATTTTGATTACTATAACCTTGTAGTATGGTTTGATATTAGGTAGCATGATACCTACCTCCAAGTTTGTTCTTATTTCTCAAGACTGCTGTGACTATTGGGGATCTTTGTGGTTCAATATAAAACTTTCAATTATTGTTCTAATTCTTTGAAAAAAAATTCTGTTGTGTCTTGACAGCAATCGCATTGACTCTATAGATTCTTTAGGGTAATATGGACATCTTAACAATGTTAGTTCTTATCTATGATTAAGATTTATGCTTCCATTTATTTCTATCTTCTTCAGTTTCTTTCTTTAATGTTTTATAATTTTCTGAGTACAGGTCTTTTATCTCCTTGGTTAGATTTATTCCTAGGTATTTAATTTATTTATTGATTGATTCAATTGTAAATGCATCTTAGTTTCTCTTATCAGCATACAAAAATGCAACCAATATCTAAATATTTATTTTGTATCCTGCTATATATTACTGAATTCATGTTATCAGTTCTAGTAGTCTTTTGATAAAATCTTTAAGATTCTCTATATATAGTATCATATCATCTGCAAATAATGAAGTTTTACTTCTTCCTTTACAGTTTGAATGCTTTTTATTTTTTTCTTTTTGTCTGGTAGCTGAAGCTAGGACTCCTAGTACTATGTTGAATAAGAGTGGTTAGAGTGAACATCCCTGCTTTGCCCCTGATCCTAAGGAAAACGCTTGTAGTTTTTTCCCATTTAGTACGATATCAATTGTGGGCTTGTCCTATGTGGCCTTTATTATGTTGTGCTATGTCCCCTCCACTTTGCTGAAAGTTTTTATCATACATGGGCACTGGGTTTTATTAGATGCTTTGGGTTCAGCAATAAATAACCAGAATGGGGTCTGTTTGGCTTTCCTATTAATTCCAAGGCTAAAACACCAGGAAATGAATAAAAACCTAGGGCAAGAAAAACATTGGAGAAATAACAAATTATCTAACTGTCTCCACTTTGGCCCAACATGTTATTTTTAAGTTTTGTCAATGGGATATTGGTATATAGCTGCCTCGGGTAACTGTCATTCTCCTGAGCACCTGCCATGGGAACAGTCATCCTGTCTGACACTTCAAATGCCATAGCTTAAATCTGAACAAAGACACACAGTATTACCCTATTTACAGACAAGAAAACTGAGGTGCAGAGAGACCAAACACAGCTGGTAAAGGACAGAGCCAAGGCTCAAAGCCGGTGTCCAGACCCAAAGCCCACCTCACTAAAATTCTAAAGTGTCTGCCGATTTATTTCTTCCTTTCCTGCAGCGCTTTCAAAATTCCCCACAGAATTAACACTGTCCACTATGAGGCAGGACGGTAAAACAGTGAGACCCATTTTCTGTTTGGCATGGCCCAAGTGGGCTCACCACACCTCAGATTCTGCAGTCTCTTGTCTTCAGAAGGCTGTGCATCTCACCCTGCCCCTCAAGTAACACTGTTGAGGGGAAGAAGCTGTGTGGCAGAGGGAGGGAGGGGAGGGCTTTGTGGTCAGAGGACCCGATTAAAATCCTGGCTTTGCCACTTCTAGCTATGGGATCTCCAGGTAGTGACTGAAACACTCTCTTGCGAGCAGAATCCTCCTTCCTAAAAGTGTGCCCACCACAAAGGCTTGTCACTAGAATTAAGCCTATGGCCCGGTCTACAGTGGGAGCACAGTGAACATTCCGTACAGTACTAGTTTCTGATACGATATAGCACACTTTCTGCTCACTAATGTTTTACTAGCTCAATTGGTTTCTTCATCTCAGATTATAAAATCCTCATGGAATGAGACATTTTTAAGATTTTTTCAGGGTCCTGAAGTCAGTGGTAGAATGTTAAACATGTATTGGTACTTAATATTTGTCAGTAACCTGCCTGACTTAAATCTTGGTCCTTGTATTTCACATGCAAAGAGCATGGAAGCCCACACTGGCAATAGTGCCCTGCAATGATATGAATGGTAGACGTGTATAAGAAATGTTGTGTAGGAAAGGAAGGCAGTGGCAACCCTTGTCCTACTTCCCCAGTCCATAGGGATTATGGAGCTGACAGACCTGGACTCTAATCCCGCTTCAGCCATGAGTGGGAAGCCCTTCAGTGAGTCCCAACCCATGTAAGCCTCAGCTTTCTGATCTGTAAAGTGGGGATAGCAATACCTACATGGTATTATTATGGTGATTGAGACATTTAATGGAAGGCATATGTTGGCATGTGTAGACACTCATAAAAGGAAATGATCATTATTGGCTGTACATTTGGGGATAAAATACCTGGCTTACTCATTTCACATGGCAGTTTTTTAGATTAAGTGAGAATAGATGGCATGATGCTTTTAAAATATTTATAAAGTTCAATGCAAATGAAGTTATTAAAATCCAGAATAAAGTTTAAATCATCTGACATAAATATCCTTTCTGTTTGCCTATGCAAAGCAGAACACAGAATATAAGGAAGAAATGTTGGGAAAATTCAGAGAAAGTGTTGTAGCACTGATCCATTAACATGGATCTGGAAAGGACCTTCAAGATCATTCAACTCACCTCATTTTTCAGGAGTAGAGGGTGCCACTGTATGGAGAGGTCACAGAACCTGGCTGGTATAAACCGGAAGGAAACTTTGGATCTGAATGCCCAGTGCGATGTCTCTGCACTGTTCCCCGACTTTCTGGCCAGCATAGGCTGCAATATGACCCCAGGATCTTCCCTTTAGGAACATTCTCAAGCCAAACATTGTATGTAACTGAATAATAAGTACATAAATGCTGCACCAGTTTTAACACCTGAACATTTTCTCATGCCTGGGAGTTGCAGAGAAAATGCCTCTGGGATATCTTTCTCTAACTTCCTTTCTCAGTAATGGTATAAAAATTAAAATCTGTGCTAAGGAGGAATAATGTGTTTTGGGGAAAATACGCTTTCTACATGCTGCTTCTCTCTCCACCCCCCACACACACTGAGCTGAGATCCTGGCTCTAAGACTGGCTGAGGCTCAGGCATGAGCCCAAGTGTCTGGCTTTGAAAAAAAAAAAAAAGACAAACAAAAAAAAACAGCTCTTCAACTTTGGGAAAAGCTCATCAATGTTGTTACTGAGGTTCTCCACTTTCATGAAGCTCTCAGTATTTTAAACACTCTGCATGTACTGCTGGAGTTAAATGTTATTTTAATTCCTTGCATATAACCGGGCTGCCTAATTTTCCTGGTCACCCAGGCTTGAAGGCCCAGTCACCTCTGACCTGTTCCTCTGCTTTGAACACTAAGTGCGTCCAATTCCAGGATAATCATTTTTCCTTACCATACCTATGCAACTGGTCAGCGGCAGTCCTCACACCTCATGCTTATCATAGCCTCCCCACTGATATTTCAGAATTCATGCCTTCTCCCTAACACCAAACCTGCTGGGGTATCAATCCCAGACTCACCCTTTGCAAACACCTCCTTCAATTGTCACTTTCGGGCTCACCTTGTCCACAGGCTAAAATCTAAGTCTTAGCCTGGCGGCACCTCTCTCCTCTTCACTCCTATCTTAATATCCCTTCTTCTCTTAAAAAAATGAATTTGCTGTTTGCTTGTGATGTTGAATGCATGATACTGTCTGCATGTTCAGCATCCTCTCCCACAGTACTCATCACAATCTCAGCCAGCCTTTGACTCCCTGCAACTCCAAAGCGCTTCTTCTCTGAAGTCTCTGCTTGTTACTCCACCAGATAGTCCATGTTTCCTGTCAGACTTCCTCCCATAACCTCAGGCTGAACCACCACCTTGCTACATCCACACCTTTAGCTATCTCAGAGCCCCTTCCAGAAGATAATACTCCACTGGGGCAAAGACCACATTCCATTCTTTATCCTTCCACATACTAGATGCTCAATAATTATCTTTTGATTGAATAAAGAGGGAAAACAAACAATAAAAATACTTAAAAATGCTCTCCCCCCTCCCCAGTGGCTTTCAGGACACACAGCAGAATCCAGTAGGTTGGAGACTGAGTTCAATTGTGATTCTTCCTTGGATATTAATTTGAAAGTTCATTGCTTGCCCCCATGCCTTAGTTTTCCCATCTGTGACCACATGACAAAAACACTTCTTCCTAACTTACTCTACCAGGCTACTTATTTTCACTAAAAGCTGGCCATGTCATGCCTGTTTTGTTCTGTGTTTTATTTTTAAGAAAGCTAAATACACAGAGATCAGGAGGATTCTGTTTGGAAGAGATATACCCTGGGTGGGTTGCTGGGAGTTCACTTACAGCCCACAGGAGAGAGACAACTTCTCCTACCAACCAGAAAGGAAACAGCTGTGTTGACAGATGTTGGTGACACTGATTATTCCAAGGCTGTTTGCATTCAGATTTCCCAGGCAGACTTGTTTTTTTTTAAGTCAGTCTCTCTTGACAGGTTTCCTCAGGTCTTGGGGAGGTGGGGGGGCGGGCAGGGTATAAAACCAAACCACGCCCTTGTCCTATGCATTTCATTTGCTTTCTCTCTCTACTCTACAAGCACACAGATAAAGGACACCCAGCCACCACACACAGGCCCCACGCCCAGGTGACCTAAGGTTGCATTTTGAACAGAAATGGTGATGGGAGAAGGTATGGGTGGGAGCCTTCACTCCTCCCTAGGCTGCATTGCTGTGTGTTTTCCTGGGTGTGTGTAGAAGAGTAGGAGATGAGGGTGTCTGACTAAACCACATCCAAGTTCAATTCCTCCAAAAGATGTGCAAACTTCTGTTCCCACCAAGGACTTGAACTGAATACCAAAAAGGGATAGCTTTGTTCCCTCTAAACGGAGTATTTATTTTGAGCTGGTAAAATGAATTAATGAAAGAAAACGACACCTTCAGCTTTGTGGCAGGGGTGGTGAGTGAAATCAGGAGGGAAGGGAGCTATCCTTCCATCGCCTTGTCCCCTCAAATAAGGGGGAAGATAAATGGGCAGATGAGAATGGAGTATGGGGAGGGAGGATGGATCCCACAGGGTTTTCTAAAATAGTCTCTGCTGGAAAACGGGCTACTCTTTCCTGGGATTAAAAGTTGCCTCCTACTACTGCAAGGCCCATGTATATGCAAGCAGTGAGGAGTTATTACGGGCCTAAAATAGGAAACCGTTCGCTTGATCTTTTGCTTCAATCCTATTAGCGGCCCCCCGGAGCTCGAGAGAGATACCAGCCTGTCATGTCCCTGTTGCTGTGACGACCCTGTTTTTATAGAACAAGAAAGAGAAATGCAAGTGATTGGCAGACCTTGCTTGCCCCTGTATGTAACACAAAGGCTGACAAAACGAAGAGGAAGTGAGGCCCTTCTCGGTGTCTGACGCCGCTTAACCCTACACCTAGTCCAAAGCGCCCCCACCCCGGACCCTCCCAGGGAAGGGAGGGGCGTCATTACCGCCCAAAGATCACGCGTTACTTTTGTTGTTGTTGTTGTTTAATTGCGAGTGACACCATTTTTCTTTTTTTTTTTTCAAAGGCCTGTCTAATATCAACTTCTGGAGGGAGAAAAGAAAAACAATTGAGAGGGGCCTGGAAGCGAGCGCAGGAGCCCACGGGGCGCTCCCAGCCGCGGGCGTCGGCGACGTTGTCAGCGGGACACTTGGCCCGACGGCGGGGGTCCGGGCCGGAGAAATCCCACCATATGGTGCCAGACTCCGACTCGCCAGCCATAAATAACCGCCTCCCTATTCGGGTTTTCTCGCCGGACTCCTCCAATTCCCGCTAAAGTGGCGGAAAAGTGCAAAACGCTGTTTGTGTCCTTTTCTCCGCGGTCTGCGCCGGCAGGAGGAGAAGGGGCGGCCGGGCCGGGCCGGGCCAGGCCACCCTCCAAAAGCCGGGCGCCGGCGGAGTGGCCCCGCGACCGCGCGGACAAAGGCCGCGCCGCGCTCTCCGGCTGGGCCGGGTTCTGCGCGCCGCCGGTCCCCTCGGGGCCGCTGTTGCCAAAGTAGAAGCACGATCTCAGGGGCGCAGGCACCGGTCCCGGCCCCAGCCCCGTCTAGAAGCCGGTGGCACCCAGGCTGAGCAGGTCCCACTGCAGCCTCCGGCCCCTCAAGACCGCCTCCCTTCGGCGGCTCCGCGCCCCGCACCCGGAGCCCGGACGCTCCCTCCAGCCGGCCACCGAGCGGCCTCCACGGGAGGCGAAGCCCCGCGGGGCCCGGAGGCCCGTCCCCGGGACAGTTACACCGATTAGGAGTTCAATGTGATTTCCGGGGTTAGAGTGGGAGGCTTTGTACGGGGGCTTCCCCTGACCCTTGGGGGAGGGAACCGGAGGGAAAGAAGAAAAAGAAGAAAAGTTTCTTTCGGGTGAAGCAGTGAAATAGGAAAGGAAGATCCGCTCTGTAGTTTAGTTGAAAAGAAACGCTGTCTAATCCTGACACGTATCCCATTTAAAATAAAACTCTTTTATCTTCATGCGTGCTGAGCATCCCCCCACCCCCAAACATTGTTTCGCTCCTACAGGGAGAAAGACGTCAGAAAATGAGAATTTGTTTCATTGTGGGCCTCTCTGACAACAGGAAGCTTCTAAAGGAGCGCCAAACAAAGCGGGTGCCTGGAGGGGGACTTTTCAGGTGAGCAGGGACGGGGTGGCAGCCCCTCCACCCAGGCAAACGCCCGAGTCAGTGAAACCCACCGTCCTTTCCGATACCGCATCCCTCTCCCAGATAAATTACTAACGGTTCCCTTTCTACGCCAAAGCCCTCGGCTTTCCTATCAGCCCGGAAGATTTTAAGAAAAGACATTGAGGTTTGGGAATCCGGGAAGTGGGACGTGTGTGACCCACCGCCGCCCTGGGTCCAATGTTGTTGGTTCTTTTCCTGTCAGGCGTGATAAAGGAAAATATTTTAACTGCAACCTACAAGCTTGTTTTTGAGTCTTTTTCTTTCTATCCACTTTTTTCCCCCTTCCAAGAAACAGATCGGGGGGAAAACTAATTACAAGGCACGGTCCCGAAGTTAAATGAAAATGTAATCTGGCAACACAGACAGCAAATTAATTTTTTAAAGATAAATTTTAGTTTGGGGAAAGGGGGAATACGTCTTTTCCCTAGTAACATTTAGCTGAAACTATGCTCGATTTGGGATGAAAAATCAGGGTTAACCTACAATTCTGAGGTCACTTTCTCGGTGCGTTGTCTTTGGAAATTATAATTTGAAAATATTCGAGGTTCCTTTTGGGTCTTTGTTTTGTTTTCTATATAGAAAGGTTTAGAGTATTTTGTTATGTTTTCATTCAAAAACACTCCTCTGTTTGGAACAAATGGTCTTGGAAACGGGAGATTTAGAAAAGGGTTTTTATGAATTTGGCCCAGTCTATATTTTACTGAAATCTTACATAATTAAAAAAAAAAAAAAAAAACTTTCTCCCTTCTAGGTATATGTCACATCTCTAAAATGCTCTTAACTCCTGGGAAAGTGGGCACCATCATACACATCTGATAAGTTGATCCAAGCCAAGACTGGCTCCCCTCGCACCAAATGAGAAAGCTTTTGTTGTTTTTGCTGTTAATGATAGGTTGTTGTTTTCTTTTTTGTTTTTGTTTCTTTTAAAACACTCTTTCTGGGTCTTCTACTCCTAATATCTCCCCTAGGGGAAGGTTTAATTTTTGTTTCAGAAATACACAAGCTGCCACACAAGAGAGAAATCACAGTGCTTCATCTTAAAGATATTTTTAAGTGTGCAAACATTAAAATACAATAATGAATATTTTTAAATTGAATGAAATCTATATTCTATTTACTTCTTTGCTGTTTGTTAGAATCTTCAACAAAGCCATTTCCTTAATGTACTGTTTGTCTGAAGCCATTATAAACCCTATCTTGTTAATTTTCTTACATTAAGATATTAAAATTTATCTTTCTCAAATCTTCACCTCATGCTCATTTTGTTTTGTTAGCTTGACCCACATCAACTAAGTCCGACAAGAAACATTGGCAAGATGTGATACAACACAAAAGAGAGTTATTTGGGTTTTTTTAAAAGATGAACTCTTCAGTCTGTTTAATTTATTTTTAAATATGGGAGGGTGCTTTGTTGTTGTTGTTGCTGTTTTGTTTTGTTTTGTTTTGTTTTTTCCCCTGTGTTACTGTATTTGCACAGAGCTGTCTGTGCTCAAGAAAAGAAAGCGGCGTCCTTCTTTGCTATATTGGCAGTGAATTTGCACCACCTTCTGGTAGGTTAGAGAATAGCTAGAATACTGGTGCTCCCATAAAAGAATTATTTTATTCACCCTACTTCTATGAACATTGTTCTATTTGTGTGTGAACTGAGAGCGCCAAGGAGGTCTTCTGAGAACTCACAGAAGATTTCCTACAGCCTGATTTTATGAAGATTCTTTGAACCAGGACACCTTTTCTTTCATATCCTTGAAAGAGCTCGTGAAGTCCCTAACGAGTCCCTGTGTGTTAATTTACTAAAATGCCTGGCACAGAGCAGTAAAGGATGGCTACAGAATAGTCCTATTCTATTTTGGCTTTTCTCTGTAGAGTGCTTGAAAACAAATTGGGGGCTAGAACTGTAGCAGTAGAGAAACAAATGCTTCTCTTTCTTGAGTTCATAAGACCCTCATACCCACAATTAATCATAATGACATTCTGAATTCAAGCTTCTTGCTTTGGTCTGGGGAGGAGCACACAGATGTGGCTTTCTGGAGATTCCAATCCCTTCTGCAATATGGATTTCAGGATACAAAGGTCGTTAGTACCCATTACCAACTCCTGGGGTCTGCTGATTCTCTCAAAAGTGCTGATCAGCATTAGGGGAGCATTTTTGTAGCCTTCAAATAGCAAGCATTTTTCATGGCCACCCTGCCTGGTGATGAAGACCACAGGATCCAAAGGTTGATATTTTTCCTTCAAAGCCAGACTAGATTTTTAAAAATAGAAAGTCTGTTTGACGTTATACAAATGCATATGTGCATATGTTACATCTATCTTGTGTGAAAGTCTCTTTTTCAAGGAGAAAATTAACTTGATGATGTGCTTTAAAGAGCATGTGGAAAATTAAGACCGTGTTCCAGAAAAGAAGAGCCCAATGTTTTGCCTGAATAACTGAGCTTGGAGAAAGGAAGATGTGCAATTAAAAGAAATCATTTGCTGAATTATTCATCTTATGTTAACTGACAAGCATTGACTGAGCCCCGGATGTGCCAGGTCTGTGAAACTGCAGCAGCCTCACTGGCTGCCGTGGGCTAGCTAGTTGCACAGCAGGTAAAATCATCATCACCTGGATTGGCAGGGCTTTGCAGCAGAACTGTGTTTGAGGCCTCTACCCAGGCAAAGTGGTACAGTTATTTGCATTCCTCTAAGACAACTCCATCAAAGAAGACCAACAATTATTTGTCATCAGCATCATCTTAGATCTTTATTACAAATTTTAGGAAGATTGTGAAGAAAGTATATGTTAAGAACTACAAGCTTTCTTGAGGAATATTCCAAAATAAGATAGTTGTTGGAAAACCACACTATTTGTCAAAAAGGTAAGTTACTATACACCTTAACCAAAAATAAATGTTATTTTGCTAAAGATTTACATGTACAGGTTAAAAGGTAAAAAGACAATGAGCAAAAGACACAAATAGGCATCATGCAGCGGAGAAAACACTTAAGCGATAAATATAAGACCAGAGACACGCAAAGCAAGGACATCGTGAAATACCATCTTCTTTCCAATACCCATACTGATACTATTTTACATAGACCATAATATTATTCAACTGGCAAAAAAAAATGTTTAAAGTCTAACAATACCAAGTGTTGGAGAGGATGTGGCCCCACAAGATCTCTTAAGCAATGTTTCTGGAAGGAAAAGATAGTTAACTCAGCAATTCTAGTTCTGGGCATATACCCAACGGAAACATTTCCATCTGTACATATGAAAAAATAGATATGTGCATTTAGAATAGTGCGAAGCATAATAGTGATCTAAATGTCCATTAATGAGAAAGCACGTGAAAAGCACTGTGGTGGATGGGCACTATTGAGTCTATACAGCAGTCAAAATAAAGTACAACGAGACACAGTTATAATGATTAAGCTAAAATATATAATATTAAATGGGCAAAATAGTAGTGTCAGATTACCTGCAGCATGATACTCTTTTTTAAAACAATAAGGAATAAAATACAATGTAAGCGGTAGAGCATTGGCCTGGCATGTGGAAGTCCTGGGTTCAATTCCTGGCCAGGGCACACAGGAAAAGCACCCATCTGTTTCTCCACCCTTCCCCCTCTCATTTCTCTCTATCTCTCTCTTCCCCTCCTGCAGCCAAGGCTCCATTGGAGCAAAAGCTGGCCCAGGTGCTGAGGATGGCTCCATGGTCTCTTCCTCAGGCACTAGAATGGCTCTTATTACAGTGGAGCAACACCCCCAGAGGGGCTGAGCATTGCCCCCTGGTGGGCATGCCAGGTGGGTCCCTGTCAGGCACATGCGGAGTCTGTCTGCCTGCCTCCACCCCACCCCATCCCCACCCGGCACCTCACTTCTCACGTCGGAAAAATACAAATAAATAAATAAAGGATGTAAACTTTAGAAAGCATATAGATAAGAAGAAACTACAAATAGAAAGAATAAACACAGACTTCTGAATGGTTTTCTCAAGTGGAAAGAAGGAAGAAATAGGGTGAAGGCAGACCTCATAGAAGAATGTAAATTATTTCAAGATCCTGGTTATTGGATAGTCACTACATTCATAAAATCAAAGGAATGAATGTGTATAAGAAGACCAAGCATACACCCATGAAGATGGTATCTTGATCAAGCAAGTCTTTGCACCAGTCAATAAAAATTAAAGAAAATAAAACATAAAAAAATAAAGGAGATGGTGGCAATTTCCTTATGAGAAAGATTCTTATTGACATATCATCAATAGCAAATCCATAAAGAAGTTTTGGTAAGTATGACTTCCTAAAGTTTTGAAATTTTTTGTATCAGAAAATATAATTTAGGACAACAATCTGGTGATCGCCGGGAGGCGGAGAGGTGGAGGAGGGTGTGGGGGAAAATGGTGATGAACGAAGATTTAACTTGGAGGGGTCTGAATACATAATATAGTGTACAAATGTCTTGTAGAATTGGGTACCTGAAACCTGTATCTTTCCAACACTACAGGGATGTTTTATATTGCCCTTTCATAGCCACACCTACTGCCCTCCCACTTCCTTCCCCTTAATCTTTGGTAATCTCTTTCTACATTTCTATAATTTTGTCATTTCAAGAACGTTATATAAATAGAACTATACAATATACAAACTCTTGGGATTTTTTTTTCACTTAGCTTAGTTTCTAGGGGATCCATCCAGGTTGTTGCATACATGAATAGTTTGCTCCCTTTTACTGCTGAAGAGTATTTCATGGCACAGATGTACCACAACTTGTTTAATCACTCACCCGCTCAAGAGAGGCTGGGTTTCATCCTCTTAGGGTTATCACAAGTAAAATTGCTATCACCATTCCTCTCCAGGGTTTTGTGTGCACATACAGGTCTTCATTTCCCTGGGATAAATGCTCAGGGCTGTCTGGTAGTTTCATGTTTAGTTTTTTTAAGAACTGCCAAAATGTTTTCTATTTCACATTCCTACCAGCAATGTATAAAAGACCCATTTTCTCCACATCATTGCCAGAATTTGATGATCGTGATTCATCTTTATTTTAGCCATTCTGAGAAGATTATAATGAAATGTCATTGTAGGTTTCATTTGCATTTTCCCATGCCTAATTTAGGTGTTATATTTAATTTAATTTAATTTAGCATCTATACACATATGATCTTTAAATAAAACATACTTTTAGGGCAGTTTTAAGTTCACAGAAAATTTGAGAGAAAAATACAGGAAGTTCCTTTATATCCCTGATGTTTCACTTCTTCAAGCTGTTCCATTATCTGTGTTTATTGTCTATTAACACCACTCCATCTGTAGCTAGACAGTAAATCTTGAAATTAGGTAGACTGATTTATTCTATCTTATTCTTCTTTTTCAAAACTCTTCATTATTCTAGTTTCTATGCCCTTCCACATTAATTTTAGGATAGTTTTGATTATATCTACAAAAATATCTCACCTAGGATTCTATAGGACTTACATCAATGCTGTATATCAACTTGGGGAGAATTGGCACCTTAAGTAGTTGAGTCTTCCAACTCATGAAAATGGTATGTCACGACCCTGGTCGGTAGGCTCAGTGGTAGAACATCAGCCCCGCATGTGGATGTCCTGGGTTTGAGTCCCAGTCAAGGCACACAGGAAAAGCATCCATTTGCTTCTCCACCCCCTTCTCTCTCTTTCTCTCTCTCTCCCTCTCCTGCAGCCATGGCTCAATTAGAGCGGGTTGGCCCCCAGGGCTGAGGATGGTTCCATGACCTCTGTCTCAGGTACTAAGAAGAGTTTGGTTGCTGAGCAACAGAACAGCACCTCAGATCAGCAGAGCAACGCTCTAGATCAGCAGAGCATCGCCCCCTAGTGAGCTTGTGGGGTGAATCCTGGTCAGGGTACATGCAGGAGTCTGTCTCTGCCTCCCTTCCTCTCACTGAATAAACAACAACAAAAGAAAGAAAGAGAGAGAGAGAAAGAGAGGGAGGGAGGGAGGGAGAAAATAGTATGCTTCCCCATTTATTTGGAATTTCTTCAATTTTTTTCTTTACCATTGTTTAGTTTTCAATATACAAGTCATGTATATATTTTGTTAGATTTGCACTTAAGTATTTAGTTTTTTAGAGTGGTTATAAGTGGTATTATATTTTTAATTTCAGTTTCCACATGCTTATTGCTAATATATAGAAGTGCAATTGTTTTGTTATTGTTGTGGATCTTTTATCCTGTGGCCTTGATGAACTTCTTAGTTCTAGTAGTTTTTTTTATTTTATATTCCTTGGGCATTTCTATGTAGACAATCATGTCATCTGCAAATAGGGACAGTTTTGTCTCTTTCTAATCTGTATGCTTTTATTTCTTTTTCTTGCCTCATTGTCTTGATTAAAACTCCCAGCACTATCTTAAATAAGAGTAGTGAGAGTTGACTTACAGCCTTATCTTATTCTTGATCTTAAGGAGTTAGTAGTAAGTGTTTCCTGACAAAGCATAATGTTAACTATAGTTGTTTTTTAAATATATGTTCTTTATTAAGTTTAGGTAGTTTCCTATATTTCTGACTTTCTAAGAGTTTTGTGATGAATGGAGGTTGAATTTTATCAAATGCTTTTCTGCATCATTATATGATCATGTGATTTTCTTCTTTGGCTTGTTAATATGTGAATGATTTTGATGGTTTTTGAATATTAAATTAATCTTGTATCCCTGGAACAACATAAACTTGACCAGGCTATAAAATTTTTAAAACATATTGCTGAATTTTATTTGTCAGTATTTTGTTAAAGACTATTATACCTAAACTTATGAGAGGTATTAGGCTATAGTTTTCTTATTTTGTAATGTGTTTGTTTGGTTTTGGTAGCAAGGCAATGCCAGCCTCACAAAACAAATTAGAAATGTTCTCTCCTCTTCTCTTTTCTGGGAAAGAATATGTAAAGTTGCTACTAATTCATTTTTAAACATTTTATAGAATTCTCCATTAAAACCACATGGGCCTGGAGATTTTTATAGAGCTTATAAATTATGAATTTAATTTTCATAATAGTTACAGGGCTATATAAATTGCCTATTTCATATTAAATGAGTTGTAATAGTTTGTATTGTATGTGTGTGTGTGTGTGTGTGTGTGTGTGTGTGTGTGTGTGTGTGTGTAAAAGAAAGGAAGGGAGAGAGATAAGCATTAACTCATAATTGCATCACTTTAGTTGTTCGTTAATTGCTTCTCATATGTGCCTTGACCTAGGGGCTCAAGCCATGCCAGTGATCCCTTACTCAAGCCAGCGACCTTGGGCTCAAACCAGCAACCTTGGGCTTCAAGCCAGTGACCATGGGATTTTATTGATGATTCCACACTCAAGCTGGAGAACCAACACTCAAGCCAGCAACCTCCAGGTTTTGAACCTAGGATATCAGCATCTCAGGTCAACTTTCCATCTACTGCATCACCACCGGTCAGGCTACAATTTGCATTTTTTGAGGAATTGATCTACTTAACCTAAGATGCTGCATTTATGTGTATAGAGTTGTACATAGTATTCTCTTATTATCCTATAGGTGTCTGCAGGGTCTGTAGTGATATTGCTGTTTCACTCTTGATATTGATCATTTGTGCCTTCTCTTTCTCTCTGTCTCTTTTCTTGCTATAGGTAGGTTTGCTAATTTTATTGATCTTTTCAAAGAACCAGTCTTTTTGTTTCATTGATTTTCTCTCTTTTTTGTTTTATATTTTATTGATTTTTGTTCTCATTATTGCTATTGCCTTTATTCTGCTTGTTTTCTGTTTAATCTTGCTCTTCTTTTTCTAGGTACTTGAGGTATGAACTTATATATTGATTTATGACATTTCCTCTTCTCTACTGTATGCATTTACTGATGTGAATTTCTCTCTCAGCAATGATTTATCTGCATCCTTCAATTTTTTATGTTATATTTTCATTTTTGTTCAGTTATATGTATTTTTCTATCACTCTTGAGACTTTTCTTTGATTTGTGGATTATTTAGAATTGTGTTATTTAGTTTCCAAGTGCCTGGATATTTCCTGTTCTCTTTATGTCATTGATGTCTAGTTTAATTTTATTGTGATCAGAGAACACATTTTGAAAGATTTAAACTATTTTAAATTTGTTTTATGGCCCAGAGTATGATATATATTGGCATATGCTCCATGGGCACTTAAAGAGAATGTGTATTTTGTTGTGGTTGAGTGGAGTACTTTATCAATCCTGACTTGATCATATTGATTGATGGTATTGTTGAATCTTCTATATCCTGGTTAACTTTCTGTCTAGTTGGTTTATCAATTCTTGAGATAGGGGTGTTGTAGCCTCCACCTATTATTATGGATTTGTCTAACTCTCCTTTTATTTCTATCAGTTTGGTTTTAGATTTTTTCAGCTCTGTTGTTTGTTGCATACACATTTAGAATTGTTATGTCTTCTTGTTAGAGTAATACTTTTGTCATTAGATAATGCGCCTCTCTGTCTGGCAATTTTCTGCATTCTGAAGTCTACTGTATGCACTATTAATATAGCCACTTCTGCTTTTCTTTAATTAATGTTTGTATCCTGTATCTTCTTTCATCATTTTACTGTCCACATGCCTGTATCATTATATTTGAAGTGAGTTTCTTTTAGACAGTAGATACTTTTTAATCTACAGTTTTCTTTTTTCAGCCCTTCTGTGTTTTACTTTAACTGGTTGTTCTAGACACTACATCTATGTATAAATAACATGTTTACAATGCTTTAACTCATCTTTGAGTTCTGTGTAGAATTCATTATCCATTTAGCAGGCAATTAAATATTTATTAAATTTGACCAAGTTAATTGCAAAGTAATACAAGCTATTTCTAATTTTATTTCAATTTAGTCTCCAAATGATCATTTAACAAGAAAAAAAGTCATTCCAAAGCTACTCATAAATGTAGCACAACAGAAGGAAGTTATTTGATAATGTAACATTCCTAGAACAAAATAAAGTCTTTTTGAAGGAGGAAAAGAAAGAAGGAAAGAAAGATGATAGATAGATAGATAGATAGATAGATAGATAGATAGATAGATAGATAGAATAAAAGAAAGGGAGAGAGGAAGAGAGAGAGGGAGGGAGGGAGAGAGGGAAAGAGAGATAGAAGAGAGAGGGAGGGAGGGAGGGAGGGAGGGAGAGAGGGAGGGAGGGAGGGAGGGAACAGAGAGTTGTCAAACTACTCATGCACTAGGCTATTCCATGCACAGAATTAATTATTTGGTTAGTCAGAAAATAGCTTTAGGTAGTAAGGTTATCAAGCTGGTGGCTTGTACCCCTAATCCAACCAGTTTCACATTAAAATTGGTATTTTCCAGCTTGTTTTGAAAACCAGAATGATCTAGAAATACTCAATATGCCTGGCCTGTGGTGCCCAGTGGATAGAGCGTCAACCTGGAATGCTGAGGTTGCCCATTTGAAACCCTAGGCTTGTCCCATCAAGTCACATGCAATAAACAAGCAACAAGTAAAATGAAGCAACTATGAGTTGATAATGCTTGCTCTCCCACCTCTCCTCTCTCTGTAAAATCAATAAATAAAATCTTGAAAGAAAGAAAAAAAGAGTAAAAGAAAGAAAGAAAGAAAGGCTCAATCCGTATTCACAAATGTCCACACTGGCTGTAGCTGAGTCATGCTGCTTATTAGCACTGATGAGCATTCTCTGTGCCCCAGAACCAGCACTCCATACTGTCTCTCACCACTCTCTTTGCTGAGGTTCATTTGCCACCCTTACTAGATATTAAAAATATTTAATTAGCATTTTCTGTGACAGAAAGCCCCAATGTTTGGCTACTATAAAAGGTAAAACATAAAAATCTCAGAGCAGAAAAAATTCAACAAAAGCATGCATTCAACATGTATTTGTTGAGTACTGGGTGTCAGGTCCTCAAGTTACAGAAAACTCCAATTTAGCAGGGAAAAAAGATAAGTGCATAAGCAATCACTATAAATGTTGAAAAGTGGTCAGGGCTGCACAAGATGCACAAAGGAATAATCACCCCCTCAAGGGGATGAGTGGTCCTGCTGTCTGTGGGATGTAGCCTGAACATTTTAAGTCCTCCTCTGGGTGACACACCAGTAGGACACCCAGGCACCTGTTTAACACCCCTTGCTGTTGGTAAGGAGGTTCCCTTTCCCACCCAGACACTTGCCAGGCGATACACTGAGCCTTCATTTGCCTTGTCAACTGATGGACCTAAGAATAAGAATCACAAAAAAAAACAAGGACAGTTCCTCACGTCTAGAGTGTTTTAAGGGGCTCTTCCCACTTTCATTGCTCTCCTTTGAGTATTGGAAAACCAGTATCATTAAACTCAACTTCACACAGAGGGGATTAGGGTAAAGTTATGAAATGCATTATTCTAAGAGTCATACAAGAACACACACATACACACCATGTGCGTGCATTTATATAGATGTACATATATATGGATAAATAATTCCACCTATCTATTTATCTATCTACAGAAATTGACTAAGCCATGTTGATTTCTTAAAAGTAGACTTGGATATTGGGGCACATTCAGAGACAACATTAGGGAGGACTTGCCCCTCACAAATATCCAGGGATACATTGGGTAGAGTGTCCCATGGGACCAACCAAAATAATATCTTCCCTTGTGTTTTTCCTAAGTTACTGCTTATTTTCTTTTCTGACACTAGTTTAATTTAGAAGGGAAAGGTGAAACCTAATCCCTCCCTATGCAGAACTGAAGAGATTTGGGCCCTCTAAACATAAGGGCTGTAACCTTTTTTGGATTTATTGAACTGCATGATTACAACCCAGAAAAGAAATGTGTGGAGTGTTTAGGATATGAGTAGTTTGAATGGAAAGTAAGACATGAATAATTAATAGGATTAGAAGAGAAGAGTACCTACATTTATTTTAAGGTGCCCCTGGCAGCTCACAGGAGATTTAAACGCCCCCAGACTTGAAGGACACACCATCGCTGTGGAAAGTAATACCAGCTTTTCATGTATTAGTTCAACTTCAAAAGTCCTGAAATAACCAACAATGTGTCTGACTTTTAGGGTGGAAAATACAGGCACTGAATCTTTGTCTGGTGTTTTAGATATTACTGCTGAAAATACATGGCAAAGAGCTATATCAGAGCCACAAGAGAGCTCTGAGAAGCTGCTGCCAGGGTGATGGCAAAGGCTGAAATGTAACCCTGGCCTTGCTCCTCAGCAGCCAGTGGCCACGGGCAAGTCACCCTCTCCATGGTCTCCACATTCTTGTGTCTAAAGTAAGAACATTGGACCAGAAGAGTCTCCAGTTGGACCAGAGGATTCTCCAGTCTTCCCTCTGACTCTGCTCAACAATGGTAAGATAGACTAAACACTGCTCCCCAGAGATGTTCTGGTCCTAACTAAAACCAGAGGATGTCACCTTCTATGGCAAAAATGACTTTGAAGATATGATTAAGGTTATTGAGCCTTAATTATAATCACAAGGATCCTTACAAGAAGGACATTAAGTGAAACTTGCCACTGAAGAAAAGAAGTACATGTGAGCACAGAGCCAGAGAGGAGAGTGATGTGGGCACAGTCAAGGAGCACCAGGAGCCATCAGAAACTGGAGGAGGAAAGGAACAGTCCTCAAGAGGAAACCAGCCCTGCGACCACCTTGATTTTAGCCCTGGAGACTCAGTTAGATGTCTGGCCTCCAGAACTACTTTATGAAAGGATACATTTCTGTTCTATGAAGCCATTAGGTCTCTAGTGCTTTGTTACAGCAGCACCAGCAGAGTGGTGCATGCACAGACACTGGCCTCCCGAGGGGTTTCATAGAGAGGTGCCTTCAGCCTCCCGTTTGGCCTGCTTCGTGCAACAGTGTTACCTGCCTGACTCCAGGTGCATCAGAGTCAGCTCCCCTGGAACTCTTCACTCAGCAAGACTCTGATGCTATAGTAACCATTTATCTGTTCACTCGGTTATTCAGCCCAGGTTCACTGAGTGCCTATATGCCAGGCAGTTGGCAAGTACTGAGCATGTAAGAATGAACAGAATACATCCCTCCCTTCCTCAAAGTCTTGGGTGACAGACAGATAGTAGTGTTGGGATAGTGGAAGGAGTGACACAGACATGGAGAAGTAGAGAAGAAGGGCCTGTCATTGTTGGTCATCAAAGGGGGCTCCCAGGGGGCAGCAGGAGGGTCCTGGGGGGTTAGCAGGGAACCAAATGGAAGGTGGATATATGCTGGGGCATTCATCCACATCACCACCCATGGTCACAGGAGGATAGCACCTCTGACTCCAGGTCCAGATACACAGGTCCTCACTGACCCCACCCTCCACCAGTCCTTTTCACACTTATCCAAGGATAGAGCCCATGTTGGCTCACTATCCAATACTGCCTCAAACTCCTGCCCCTTGGTAGTTTTAATTACTGTTTCTCAAACTGAGGGCCATGACCCATTAATGGGTTATAAAATCAATTGAATAGGTCACAACCAGGATTTTTAAACCAGGACAGAATTAAATAGAAAATATTAGAGGATGTTGTACCTTGTCAGTGGAAATGCTGTTTTGGAAAAGTTTAGTTTGGGAGAAAAAAGGGTGTGTGTGTGTGTGTGTGTGTGTGATCACAATGAAAAATGTAATTGTTACTCTGATCTTGGATAAAATACAGTGTGTCCGTAAAGTCATGGTGCACTTTTGGCCGTGTGACCAGTCAAAAGTGCACCATGACTTTACGGACACAGTGTAGTATGAGAATCATTTATTTAATGACTTCCAAATGCGATAGCTGCCTTAACCCTTTCTGGGAAAAGGTGAGTGAGAGGTGGTAAACAAAATACTTAAGTGAAAGAACAGGTGAGTAGAACTGAGCTCACGTGAGCAATCTGCAACCTAACAAGCACACGCGGTGCATCTCACTGTGTAGATGGCCCATCCTCGGCAGTCTGAAAGGCACAGTAACAAGCAGGGCCTGGAGCTCACCACTTCCACCTCTCAAACAAGGTGAGATATGAGCACATGTACTTCTGATTCTGGGCAAAATGCTGTTCAGGTGTTGAGCAAATGTTTGTTTCTAAAATGTCTGGGTCCCCAAGTTATAGATATTCGCATGGAGAAGATGGCCCTTAAACTTGGGTTAGTTTTTAACTAAGGTGTGAGAAAGGCATTCAGGAAAAGGGCACAGCATGGGAAAATGTATAGGGGCAGGACAAGGAAAAGCCTCCCCAGGAAGCAGGGAGTAATCTGATTTGATTGAGTATATTATGAGTTATGGTTACTGTAGGAGGTAACACTGCAAAGATAGACTGAGACTTCCAGAAGTTCTGACCCTCTTTTACCATCAGTTTCTGTTCTACCCGATGAAGTTAATGATACCTACCTTACTCTCCTCTCTGGTAGCAGAGAATATACAAAAAGAAAACATGGGATGAGGCATTGAAGAATATTGCCCAATTCACTCATTTCCTCCTGCTGAGTGCCCAAGACTGGTCAGGAATATGTCGGTGGATGCAGGAATTCAAAAAGCAGATGCCTCCTGCCTCAGAAACTCAGAAAGCGTCACAAAGGGTAGGACACTTGGGATAAGTCCAGAAGGATGATTTGGAATTTGCAAAGAGGGAGACAGGAACGCCAGAAGGAAGGAACAGCACATGTCACGGTTATAAAGCTGTGAATGGATATGATGTGCTCAGAGGGCTCAGGGAGTGTTGACAAGGCTGTCTTGCTCTAAGATGGCCTGCTGAAGGCACCAGGGAAATAGAAAATTTTGTTATTTGCCACATTTTGTTGTTTGTTTTTTTCCAATTTACACAGATGCTCCATCTACTGGCCACACTTTGTACCTGCAGGAGTGAGTCAGCCCATTATTTTCTAACTTGCACCAAGGTTCCATATGAGCCAGATAATACTTGCAAAAGGGAGGACTTGTTGGAAAGGCCGATGAGATCTGGGGGCAAAGAAAATTCACTTGAACAGCAAAGTGAATGCAAGCAGATTTATCACCAGTTCTCCTCAGTATGGACTTCCGAACTCTTCTTCCCATCCCCAAACTTGGCTCCCTACAGAGACTCTTAGGTCTAGCTCCAGTACTTAACCATCTCTCTTTTTGGAACACTCCAAACCATTCTCTTCTTCCAGTTATCATCTGCCCCTCTTTCACCTCCTCCAGACAGTCTCCCCAGATTCCTCTCAAGGTCCAATCACTGCCTTCCATTCAGTCCTGCTTTCTGCAGATCTGCACTTACACATCGCCTGCATGCAGGTGGCATGGGCAATGCTGCATTTCACTCATTTTTGCTTCTCATATATGCTCAGCCCATCAGTCTCATGGACACACCTCAGGTCACACATTCCATCTCACAAACCCCACCTTAGAAACCTCCACTGGGAAAAGGCTTCCAGGACCTAATCCAAGGGCAGACTGAGAAAGTAGCATCCTGTGGATTGTAGTTGCACTAAGGGTAAATAATTGATAGTGACTTTTTTCTCAAGAGGGTTTTAGATACAGGCAAGGGAGCATGAAGACATGAAGGACCTGTGAGGAAAAGGGGGTACCATTGAAAGGGAAACAGATGTTTTTTCTAAAAAGAGCATAGAGTCCAAGAGTCTATGCATACCACACAGGAGGTGGAACTGGAAGGGCAGCCACTATCCCTCCAGCATAGAGCTCCATGACCCTCTTCTTCCAGACATCAGCTGCTCTGGCTACTTGCTGTTTGCATTGTGCACAGGTCACTTCAGATGTTGGCTGAGGGAGACTGAGGTTTGTGGGAGAAGTCAGATGGAGAACAAGCTGGGTCCAAAGTTGAGAAAGGAGCCCAAGAATAGAGGCCATGTGACAAAGGTCCATATGCTGGATAAGAAGCAGAGGCGGGGAACAGTGGAAAGAGCAAAGCTTTACAGGGAAACTGCATGGACTGAATGTGTGTGTCTCCCAACAATTCATATATTCCCCCATAAGACCCAACAACTTCCTTCCATTCAGTCCTTACCAACAATTCATAGATTGAAGCTCTCCCATGATGTGATAGTATTTGGAGGTGAGGCCTTTGGGGGTGACTAGGTCATGAGAATGGAGCCTTTGTCAATAGGATGAGTGCTCTTAAAAGAGCAGATGCATCAAAGGTCATCTCTTTACCATGTCAGAACACAGCAAGAAGGCAGCCATCTGCAAGAAAACTCTCACCAGGAACCCAATTGGCTGGCACCTTGACTTTGGATTTTTAGTCTCCCAAATTGTGCGAAATAAATGTTTGGTGTTTAAGTCACCCAGACTATGTAATTTGTTATAGCAGCCTGAGCTGACTAAGACAAGCAGACAGAGCTGGACTCTATCACATGTTACTCTCTCTCCTGGGAGAATGTCAGCATTTTATGCTAAATAATCTGTTTATTTCTTTTAATACTTAAGAACAAGTGTAATGTACTTCATAAATATTTACTACTTTTTCCCCCAGCAATATTAGTTTGAGTCCATTTAGACCAGTGTTTTCCAGGGTTGCTTTGAGAATGACCAGCCAAGGAAGCAGCTCTGGGTTGGGCATCCTCGGTGGCTGCCAGCCCTGACTTTGTTCCCTCCTGAACACAGGCTTGCAAATGTTTGTGGATCTAAGAAATGTCATTATTTCTTTTAAGCTGTCTTATAAGATAGAGCACTTATTAGAAAGTTTGTGTTTGACTTCACCTAGCGTTAGTGCTCTCTCTCCTGAGGGCTTTGTCTCTGATAGTCACCTCCACTAGTGTCCCCTTTTCCTCACTACTCTGCATAGTTTGAGATTTATTTTGTATGCTTTTGTTGGTGGTGGCAGTACTGTCTTCCTTATTTTGCAATGTGGAAGCTGACTCACAAAGATGTTAAAAGATTTACCCAAGGTCTTCCCGGAGGAAGAGCTGGGGGTCTGGGTAGCTCTGGTGCAGAACCCTTGTGTTTGGGAATGCCACAGCTCAGTCAGGTGCTGGGCATGCTGCCCTTGTTGCATATGTCACGTCCACGTGCATGGCTGTTCCAGTGCCTTCAGTGTGTGACACGTGTCTACACTTTTGTCTGGTTTACCTCTGAATTCCCAGTGCCTGGCATAACACTCAGTATGTGAATGTTCAAGTGAATGGAGATGTTCTAAAGACAGGTTGTCCCCCCGAGGCTTTGCCAGCCATTGCCACAGTTCCCCACCGCCCAAGTGCAGCACATACCCATGAGACTGTTAGAACAAGCTAAGAAAAACCCTGCTTACTTTATCCACTCAAATGGTATTTACCTAGCCCTGCATAGGTCATTTATCTTTCACATTTTATTTTGGTACATTTTAGAACTTTTTAATAAACTCCAGGCAGCTAGCCAATTTGCATATCTGATGGCACAAAATGCACACTTACACAGTAGCTTCTAGAGAGAACTTGACAAAACATTTTTTCAATTACTTCCTGTTAAGTCATTCCACTTTTCAGGGAACAAGAGACTTAAACAGGATTAAACCTTTTTCCTTCTGTCCTCACTGCCACTGCCCCACATTCATTCTGCTTCAAAGTTTTTGAGAGTCTTTCATGCAGAGTGGAGACAAATCACAAGTTAAAAATGTTAAAATGCTGATTCTGATTGAGTTGGTCCAGAGTGGAGGTAAAGTCTGAGTTTCCAGCAAGCTCTCAGAGGATGTAGAAGCTGGAGGCTCCCAGACCACATGTTGAGAAGCAATTCTCTAACTTTCTCCCTGCTTCAGCTGAAGCCCTCTCCCCACTCTGAAACCTAGCCTCCATCTTCCCAATAATCTAACACACAAAACTGATCACCTCATTTCCCCATTTGCAATTCTTAGGATCTCACCCATGCTTGGCCTGAGTCTGGTCATGGTGACCATCTTGGAACTCAGTCTTTCTCTCTCCTTTCTCTCCCTTCACTTGCCCCACTGTACCATTTACTCTTTCTCAGCGTGCGCCGTGTACCACCCTCCTCTGTGAAATTGCTCCTGTGATTACCTCTGTCACTTCACAAAGCTTTCCCTGGCCTCCCTGTTCCTCTTCCCTCACTCCCATGGCCTGACAGAGCCCTTCCCTCTGCCTCTAGTACCCCCTCTGTGTACATCTGCCAGAACACAGGTAGGTTGATCCAAGCCCTGCTCCCTACCAGAATGAAACTTCTTCCAGGGCATGGGCTATCCACGTCTTGTTCATCTCCATATCCTCTGTGACGCAAATATTTATGGCATGAAAAAGTGAGTACATCCTTGAAGTATTATTTGATAGTTAATAGAATTCCTAGAAGAAATAAGAGCTACTTTGTTTTAAAGAATACAAGTCATCACTACATGTATAAACTAACTTTTTAGGGCTAATTAAGTGTGTGCTTATATTAATATATTTGATCATGCCATTTGCTTTGCAACATGCCAGTAACAATTCTAAATGTTGACTGGCATTGAACAGTTTCATTAAATAGGGACAGAGCCTCCATTCTCTGTGATCTACCAGCTTAAAGGCCAATGTGACATGCAAGATACCCACATTAGTGGGAGAAATACAAAGAAAATGCATTCTTGATGAAGCCCACTTGTGGTGGGAAATATAAGATAAAATAATCTAAATGAAAATGTAATAATTAGGCATAAAACTCATATCAGCTTCATGGGGCTAATAAAACAGAAGACTCATAGGAGCAGCCTATAGTGGGACCAAGGTGGCCAAAATATCTGGGAGAGAAAGTGGTAAACATCTAGGGAGAGCCCTGTGTGGGCCAGAGCTTATCCCATGCCCACATCCTTATCTCATTCCTCAGGGTATCCCCGTGATGCACTTATAATTGCTGCTGTTTTTACAGATGCCAGAACTGAGGCCCAAAGACTTGGCAGGATTGCTACACAGCAGCAGGACAGATTTTTGAACTCAGGTCTATCTCTTGTTTCCTGTGTAGATTTGTGGAGTGCATGCAGCCCCCTTCACCCCCAGTTTCTACAATGCTGCCATTTCTAATGGATTTTTTAAAGTTTTCTAAAGAGTCACTTGCCAGTAGATTGAGCCTGGGGCTGTAGCAAACCCCAGCCCTAAGCAAAGGAAAGAAACTTGAAATTTTAGGAAATTGTAGAAAACTTAGTAACTTCAGAGCATTGAGACCTATGGAAAGGGCAGTAGAGCAAGAAAAAAAAATATTTTGTTATTGAAAACTTGACAAGCTGAAAATCTGACTTTTTTCTGCCTCTCCTCCTAAAAAATGACAAACATGCTTTATATTCCTATAAGTTAGCTTAGCAGAAACGCCTCCAAATGTGTGCTGCCTCCTGGGACCTCAACAGTACAATCTCTCTTTTTCCTTGTTCTTTGGCAAGAAGAAAAGAGATGCTTTTTCAGCAGAGGCATGTTCAGGAGGTTTGACATGGGCCCACCTCTGGTCAAACAAAGCTGTAACCCAGCAAGTTCTTGAAATCATAGTTGCCCTCAAGTCAGAAATGGCCTTTCCCACATAACTTCAGGGTCCTTCCAAGCGCTGGACAGACACTAATGAAAATCCTCAGGTTGGAGATCCTGAGGTTTGGGCTCCATCCCTGAGGAAAGTAGACCACAGAATGCTGAAGAGTATCTCCCATTGCCCTGGTTGGGTGCACAGTGGTTAGAGTATCATCCTGGAGCCCTAGGGTCGCTAGCTCAACCTCAAGGTCACTGGTTGGAGCCCAAGTCAGGACACATATTAGAAGCAATCAATAGCACAACTAAGTGGAGCAATGAGTTGATGCTTCTCTCTCTCTCTCTCCCTGTTTCTCTCTCTCTCCCCGTTTCTCTCTCTCAAAATAAAGGTATCTCTCACCAAGTTCTACTTCTCTGAGCCTTAATTTCCATATCTGTGAAATGGGGAGACTTTTGCCTATTCCATGGAGATTTGTGAGGAGCAAAAGCTGGTGCACAGTGTTTTAGTATTAACTGGCATTAACTAGGTACTTATTCAAAGAAACTATGTCTATGGTTGCTATTCCCTACAATCATTAAAGCAGAAAGCTCACCCAATGAGGACTGATGTCAGAGTATAATAGGGAAGAAGACACTCTTCCCTTCCACTGTCATGGAGGTAATAGCTTCTGTCACAGGACAGCATGTCTGGAGGTACAGGCAGCTATGTCGCATGGGGCAGGAGATACCTATGGCTTCCTGAGGCTCTGTGGGAAAGAACTACGTGACCACAGGGCAGACCAATGTCAGATACTTCCTTAAAAGGAGAATCCAGGGCCACTTCAATGGCAACATGGGTCAGACACATGCCCAGGCAACCTACCCTGCACTCTCGGTTCCTTCTACAGCAAAACCCACATGTGGTGCTGTGTGTCCTGCACAAGAGCCGAGGAGGCAAATGAGATCTGAAACCCAGACCTGTTGGCCATCCATCCCCTGGATGGAGAAAGGAAGCACTTCTTTTGAATTTGCATAAAGGTGGGGTTCAGTGGTGGTCCCATGCTTCCTCTTGGGTTCATATGACTGACCTTGGATCATAAAAACAGTCTGTCCTTCCCTCTCCCTCCTTCCTTCTTTCCATCAACCTTTTTCAAGGATTTTCTAGTTGCTAGCCCACTAAGCCACAGTCCCTGCCACAAGGGGCCCAGTGTCTGACAGGGTGACAGACACAGAGGCGAGTGACTACAGGACAAGACAATATGGCAAGGAAAGTTTGGTCCTGATGGGAAAGAAGAAGCATCTGCCCAAAGAGGCACAAAACTGGCCCCAGTGAGAAAACTTCATGGAAGGAAGAAGACTTGCATCCAGATGAAAAGAGGGAGCAGGGGAGGGTACAGGAGTGGAGGAGGGGGAGGAGGAGGGGTGCAGTGTTCAAAAAGGGCCAGGATGGAAGTGCAAGGATAAAGAGGAGCCTGACTGGGCTAAGGAAGCCTGTGACTCTGGTGTGTGTGTCTGTGTGTGTGTGTGTGTGTGTGTACATGTGCCTGTGTCAGTGTGTGCTTGCATCAGAGATATGAGACATGTGAGTGTTCAAGAAGCACCATGCTAGACATTGAGGTAGTCACTTTAAAGGCATTGCTCTGAATTGTATGGCAATTTCATAAGGTAGTCTTTTTTACCACTCTTTTATAGATAACGTCTTAGAACTCAGGGAGTGGAACCTCAGAAGTGTTAGTCAATGGGTAATGGTGCCACAGGAGAGACAGAGCTGTCCACTGCTGGTGGCCAGTAGCCAGTGCCCCCTCTTTATCTTCCCCATGGCCCATTATGGTTCAAAGTAGCATCCTGGGGGTAAGTAAAGGACAGCAACCTGAGCCTCACCAACACAGTGGGGATCTCAAGTGCCACAGTGGGTATGGTTAAAGTCACTGACATGGGACAAAAGCTGCCATTAGCACAGTGTCCAGAAAGCATTTGAGGCACTAGCTGCCCCTCTCAGCCCAGGTACATAAGGCCTCCCACCTAATTAAACCCATCTAATCATCAACATGAACTGACCCAGGTGATGAGCACAACACTCAGCCTCAAGTTCCTGGTGACTGTCAGAAACCAGTTACAATAAAGGTGAACCTAACATACTCCAGAAAGTTAACTGGGGCAAGGTTTGGAGTTAAGGAGAAGCTAAGAAAGAAAATTATATCTTAGAATCTATTAAGTAAACCTCTCTTAAGCAATGTCTCTCGCACCAGGGAGGGTCCATGAAGAGTCTGGAAGAGAGCTAAATGGGAACTAGTCATCAGCTATTCCCCCTTTACTGTTCTTCTGGTTGGGAAGCACATGTCAGGAGAAGGAGATGGGGACCTGCAGGTCTGTGTGCCGTCTAGGGTGTGAGATTTGGAGTACAGATGCCCAGGGCAAAGTCAGGTCTGGGCTCTGCCACCAGTGAGTCATTTGACCTTTGATGTGGTACTCACTAAGCCTTAATAAAATGGAATGCTAAAACTGGACCAAAGCCACCTCAGAGGGTGGCTTCAGAGACACAGGGACATACTGAATATACAGGAATTTGAGAAAGTAAAACCTATCAAGCTTGTCATAATGAGCTTGTGTTTTGAATAAGGAAACAGCAAACAAAATATTGGTTAAGCTGCTCAAGAGGACAGGGAGAAGAGTTACTTTTTCTTTCATCTGTCCTCTCAAAACATGTTGAGTATGTGTATGGTCCAGGTTACAGAAATAAATATAACATGTGTTTGTTTTGCTTCCCATTTTATTGCCAACACTTAACAATAGGTTAATACTTAACAGAGTAGAAACTCGATAAGCATTTGTTGGTTAAATGAATAAACTATCAATTTTTCAGGGGTTCAAGACAAATACATTTTTAATAAACCATGATGAAGCTATGCTGAAGAGATAAGCAGGACTGAGAATGGGAGGCCCATCACCCCACTCAGGAGTGTGAAGGAGGAAGCAGAGGAGAGTGTGCTGTGAAGGAGAGGTCTTCCCTGGATGAAGGGTGGGGAGAATGGACCAGAGCAGGTCTGGCGGGCCTGGCCAGAGATATTCCTGGCGTGCTACCATCCTCCAAGAGGAAGGGGTACCAAAGGATGAGGAAGTCAAACATATATAGCCTTGCAAAGATACTCTGCAGGTGTCCAGCCAGAGGAGAGAGAAAGCGAATGAAGGGAAGCAGGAAGCACGTGAGTGAGATCTGATTTAAGTCTAAAGAATGGGCAGCACCGGGGCCCAGAATCTCAAGTGGGGAACTTGGGAGGGCCTGGCTGTGGAGAAAGAGCAAGGAACTTGAGAATGATGGGTGGGTGTGACTTTCTAGGATGGAGGCAGGGAAATTGGCAGAGGGGAGGGCGAGCGCAAGCGCGCACGCGCCTGTAAGTGTAAGAGTGTGTGTAAGAGAGAGGAGGAAGGAGGGAGGGAGAGCAAGCGCGCAGATAAGAATCCCGTTGAGGAAACTGACAAAGGCAAGAGCACCTGAAAGCCCACAGCGGCCACGGAGCTGGACGGCCAGTAAACGGTGCCCAAGGGGAGCGGGCAGGACAACGGGCGCCTCGCAGAGCCATACGCGAGAAAAACAAAGCCATCTCTTTGGGGGGGGATAAAAATGAAGCAGACGTGGCCGGCGAAAGCCAAATATTTGTGAGATGATGTGGGCAAAGGGAAAAAGTCACGCCAGGCGAGTGTGAGTGTGTGCGAGCGCCTTTTGTGGCGCTGATCGCGGGATACTTTATGAGGACGTCCTTTGCCCCTGTTTTCCCTCTCTCTCCGAAGGAAAATAAATCCTTGACTAAATGAGACTTTACGGCAGGAAAAGAACATCTCCAGACTGTCTCAGCTGGCTCAGGCGGGGCCTGGCTGAGGGTGCCGCGATGGTGGCGCCGCGGCCGCAGGCTCCCGACTGTTTGTGCCCCGAAATGCGCACCAGCTTCTGTGGTGCGGAGCAACCTGGCCCTCCACAGAGGTGGGCAGGCGCAGCGCCCAGGGAGCCTTTGTTTTCCTCCCCAGACCTTCCTGCCAATGCCTTGGTATTTCTGCCGTAAAACACTGCTTCTTGGTCCCCACCCCTGACTCACTCGGTACAGCAGTCTCTCAGCGCCCCCACACACACACACCGCCCACTGCGACCACCTCCCCTCCTCTAAACCATAGCATCACACAGCAAGGCCTGCCGTCACCAATAAATGCAAGGAGCCACCAATACCTGTTTGAGGAGATGGCATTTAATTAGCACACTCCAGCAGCCATTAACCCCACTTCTGTCCCACCTCTCCTTCCCCTCCCTCGCAGTGCCCTCTCCCAAGCGCCCTGCTCACTGCCCTCTATGTAAAAAAAAGCCGTAAAGCCTTTCTCCAATTACCTTCTCCGAGTTTATGCAACCCCCAGAACACGGGTTGATTGGAAAGGTCTCTCTTCTGGATAACAACAATTCAATGTGCCTTGACATTTTAATAGCTTGCCATCCTGGTGAACACATCGAGCAAGGCAGTGAAGCAAAAATCATTAGGTAAGCAAGATAATCTAAGCAGAATCTGCTGCCTGCGCTCACATATGGGCGCAGGCTGCACAGCTGGGGCAGTCCACAAAGCTGGGCTCATTCTGCCAGACACCTCCGTGTGAGTGCACCAATATAAACTCTTGTTCAGTGACAGGCACACCCCCTGCAAACAGGGTTTGAGAGATAAACACACTCAGGCAAGTATAGCCTCATTGAAACCCCAATACAAAATAGCTTGAGAGTATACTCATTTGCAATGAGTCAAAATACCTGCCACACACCAAACCACCACCAAATTAAACTCACTGCTCTCAGGCTTACTGTATCCCTGAGAACAAGGATAGTATGTATTTCCACACATCTATATATATTCATGTATATAACGATTTTTAATATAATACCATTGCTAAATATATTATTTAAATATAAATATATAAAACATTTATGCTGAATGTTATGCAAAGCATAATTTAAAATGCTTACATCTATAAACACATTTAATTCTTAAAACATATGTACTATCATCCCCATTTTAAAGATGAGGTTACTGAGGTTCAAAGAGTTGTAGCAACTTGTCCAAAGTCATTCTCTAGGAAGTGATAGAGCCAGTATTTGGATCCAAGCAATCTGGGTCTAGATTCCAGACTGTGATGTGGCATCTCGTAAATAGTATATCATACCAAATAAATATAAAATGTGTTACGTGTCTTTATGAAGTGAGCGCATTCTTTTATGAATGTCTATTTTTATACACACATTCAAAAGGTGCAAAGCTTTATAAACTTACCTCTTTTCAACACAAACACCTGCATTTATGTATTCAGGCATTTATTGAGTCTCTTGTGAATCCCAGGATCATGTGTTACTTTCAGAATACAACAATCAATTAGACACAATTAGCACCCTCTAGGGAAGTCAACCCAGTAGATACTTGACCTTGTGAGTGATGGGTTAGAGAGTGACACAGAGTTGCAGAGGCTGAGGGGACCCTGATCCCACCCATCACTGCCTCACAAGTCGCGCTCCCGGAGTCTTCTTGGGAAGCCACACACCTACTCCCATGAGGTTGCCATCACTCAAAACACCTGGAGAACTCCATTTGGAAATTGCCTTCAAGACCTGTTTATAAACTGCCCAAGGAAATGAGCCTTGTTACTTGATAATTACATAACACACTAATTCACATCCCTTTCTTAGGGAGGAAGTAGGAGTAACATCATAGAACCAGGGGCCAACAGATGTCAGAAAATTCTCCTGTTGGAGTTCACGCTCCTCCCTCCTCCTGCTTGGAAGTCCCCCATAGATCCATTTCCCTGGGTGCTGACTTGGCAAGCTGTTCACTTTATGAATATGACCCTCTGAGGGGAGAGGCCTTCTCAGCAGCCCCCGAACTATGTTATCACCGTTATTAAGGAGCTTAAAGAGGAGCAGGGAGGACAAGACACCACTGGAATTGCAGCGTGATTGTGATTGATGTGTTCCTATTAGCGCCTCAGTGTTATCTCTCTGGATGGCAAGAACAGCCAGTGGCTTGTAACACAACAGATTACCTGAGTTCTCAGCCTTAGAAGGATGTTTAAATAAAATATAGTTCCTCTTAGCAGGAGGTTCATTTTCTCCACGAGGCTCCAAGACTATTTCATGTCAGGTCTGATTCGCTGTGACTCTCCTCAGTAAACATGTCTTATCATTAATAATTCTTTACAAGCACAATCTCTGATAGTCCTCTCTCTCTCTCTTTCTCTCTCTCGGTGGCTGGACTCAGACACATCATATGCTCTAGTTTAGGTTCCAAGGTGTTTCTCCCTGGATTTTCACCTGCCCTGCCAAAAATGATTGATTACGCCGGGCCAACTGAGTGTCCGGCAATACCCAACAAATGACTTTGGCCCCTAACAGCAGGCCTTGGCCAGATAGAAATCAATATTTCACCATTAAAATCTATCAAAGAAGAGTTAAGGCACCATCTGTCCCTGCCGCCTCTCTATGGTGTGTGAACATTAAATCCGACACTTGTACTACATGGGTGATCAATATATAGTGGTTCACAGATCATTTGTGGTTCCCTTTTAGCAGTGATGGATGTCTGGAATCGTTGTGATTCATTTTGTCAGACCATTAAACAGGATTCTGTCCAGTTCCTTCCTGATTTCATTTAGAGGATCATTCTTCACAGTTCATATGAGGGAAATGGTTTTACCAATCTGCTTCTATTTCAATAAGTCACTTTATAGAGATTTTGTGTCCTCCAGACTGTAAAAATTCTGGAGAGATAGTGCAAACAGACCTCTAAAACTATTCACTGCATGACATATGCATAAAGTGTGAAGAAAGGAATGTAAATATGTTTACCTCTTTATCTGCAATGTTGGTTTTAATCCCCTCCTGGCTGGACTGCAGGCCACGGGCAATCCAAGAACAGCATGCCTGCCACCACAGTGAAGCTCGTGATGGAGGCTAATTTATGGAGCCAGTGGGAAATCCCCTCCACCTTCTGTGGCATGGCTAAAAGCAAATGAGAATGGCTTTTCCAGGGTCACATTTCAGAGACTTTGATTTCTTACAGTCAGGACGAATTGTCTCTAACCCAAATGATTGGCAAATGTCTCTCTGTGCTCCCGTACAGCATGCCAACCCAACAAAAGAAACACTGACCATGCCATTGAGGGGCAACAGTGGATGACCATAAGGACCTGTATGACAGTATCAGCTACCAATGGTGAATGCCAATCTGCACCAGGTACTGGATGTACCAAACCTCATCCTCAATAATCTTACAAGATAGGTATTATTCTCCCCACTTTTGAGTGAGGAAACTGAGGCTCAAAGAAGTTAAATAGCTTGCCTAAGGTTACTCTAGCCAGGCACTGTGAGGGTCAGGACCCAGACCCAGGCCTATCACTGTAGCCCACATTACTGTGGTCAGCTCTTGGCTGGTGGCCATTACTTTGTGGATAATTATGTTTTAATCCAAGTGAATTTCATTCAGTCCTCCTGGGAGTGCACTAACTAATCAGGGAAGTATTAAAAAATAAATTTTTATTTTATTATTATTTTAAGTAAATCTATAAGAGGGTCACTAAATGATTCACTTCAAAGCCAAGCAATTGATATTAGACTCTTTTCTGTTTTTAGTTATTGGACAATATTACTGTAGCAGATGCAGCTGTTGATTCAAATATTACTATGTGTGTGTGTATATATATATATATATGTATATATATATATATATATAGCTATGTACACTTATATATCTTATATATAATTATTATTATAAAAGAGATATATAATTTGAAAAACTTTAGAGATAATTAGCTTTTCCTTTTTCCCTTTTCTTTTAAAATTAAGTAACTGAGTCTCAGAAAAAAAGAAAAGCTGATCCTGGGGTTAGAATCTTATTTCCTGACTTCCAAGTCAAAAATTCATGAGTAATAAAGTGTTACTCAATTACAAGGTTTTTGTTTCGTTTTGTTCTGTTTTTGTGTGTGTGTGATATATTTGTTTAGGGTCAGAACAGTGCAGTCCCTATTTTGCAATTGGGCAGGAGGAAAACCTACAACTGCTCAATTGCATTGAAATTCCAATCCACTAACTATTGCCCTGAGGTGAACATTCCTAACAATAATAGCAAAAGGTAAGATAGATGATATCACTTCAAACCCAAGGCCACCTGGTCAGAGCCTTGGGTCTGGAGTATTAGACATCAGCACTTCAAGAATTCCCAAGCCAAGGACACTTTTCTGAGAGGTATGGCAGGGCAGGGAGAGCTTGGATTTAGACTTAAGAAAAACTAGGCAAAAATCCATCTGTGCAGCTAATTAACTGTGTCACTTCAGATAAGTCACTTAACCTCTCTGAACATCTTTGTCCTTATCTGGAAGAATGTTGCTAATCACACCTACCTCCCAGGGTAATTGTGAGGATTAAAGGAGGCAATATAACTTCAGCACAGGTCCTACCCAGCACAATACAAGTTAGCTAGTGTTCTTTTATCCCTTTTTCCCTTGTGTTCTCCTTGACATTACTCTATAAATTTGTATTATACTATATTTCAACCTCCAATAAAAACTTGTAATGGGATCTGCCATATAAGAATCTATCTAAGTGTTTCTTGATTCTAGAAATATAAAACCTAGGAATTAAATAAAGAATTGAGAGGTCTTTGGTCCAACCGTTGACCTAGTGCAGGAATCATGTCCACTACTTGCCTGACAAATCATTTTCAATGACCAGGAGCTCAGGATGTCACAGGAAGTTTACCTTATTGCTGGACAGCCTTTTAATGACAAATTTCCTGCTCAGTCTGAATTCATGTAAATCCCATCCATTAGTTCCAGCAATAATTTCAATCCATAATCACCTCATGTTCCATAAATAATTTAATAGAATGAAAAGAAATGTTCCTTTTAATATGTGGTAAAACTACTCTTGAAGCATTTTGATTCTTGGACTAAAATCCAAGAGGCTTGTGACTGTTTCCAAGTTGGCTTTAGGCACATCTTCTGAGTTTAGCTCTGATATCATACATCCCAGCTTATACTGAGTGTAGTGAAGAGTTGTGTGTTTTGTTTTGTTTTTCTTCTTCTCTTATGAGTTCCCCTTGGTCCTTGTCACTTTCTGGGTTTTTTTGTTTGTTTGTTTGTTTTTTTGCATCTCTGTCCTTGACATGAAACCCAGAACTGCACAGAGCAATCTGACTCGATTTTATACTTTGGGTTTCATCCACCCATCTTTTTCTGCCTTGTTGGTTCCTCCTATCCACTTCTCTTCCATCTACCTGTCCTTCTATCTCAGATATTTCAGTCACAACAGGAATGTCAGTATATTCCCCTTAATAATGGAATGTAATGAACACAAGCCCAAATAGCAATGGCAGCCTCAGGAGCTCTTGAAGCCTCTGTTGTCCTCCTTTACCGATGGTCCAGACATTAGCACAAGCCTGTGGCAGGCAGGCTCACAGCCATCCCAGGGCCTCTGGTCATGTCATTACCTGTTAACTGTTCCCACCATTCACACACTCTAAGATCACAGAATTATAGTCAACAATTCTACATCGAGCATTCCTAAGAAAACCACATTCATCTCCCATGGTTATTCAGACCAGAGTGGCTATCAAGAAGGCCACCAGTGCTTTGCTCTGCCAGATTTCCCAGTTCTATGATCAGTCCTGTCACACTGAGGTCCCACTCCTCTAGGTAGATCCCACTCCATGCTAATGTGTCATGTCCCAAATGTTAGTGTCTTTGAAATGCCCATTTTTGTTGTCAGATTCTTTGCCTGTGTGCAAACCTCTGAATCCAGCATCCCCTGCCAACCTTGGACATATGCAGGTTTAGAAAGATGGTTCTTAGCACTGGTTCTTTTATAAAGCTAGGTCTGTGCATGTCCACTTGGGTCAAGTTACATGAGCATATTCTTGCCCAGGAAGTTCAGGACCCACACACAAATTAGAGGCCAGCCAAGACCCAAGTGTACCTGTCTGGCATGTGCCTGTCAGCTGTGGAGTGGCTGATGAGGAGACCTCACCATCTACAGTCTGCAGTAACATGACCTCACTCACTCTGTTGGATAAAACCAGTGATTTTCAACCTTTTTCATTTCACAGCACACAAAAATTAATTACTAAAATTTTGCAGCACACCAAAGAATATATTATATTTTTTGCCAATCTGACAAAAAATAAATAAAACACATACATAAAATTTTGATTCACACCAGACAGCTATTGTGTTGTGTTGGCTGTTGTCATTTTTTAGTTGACAATCAGAGAAAATACCCTGGCTAAATAGTCAGGTTTTTGCATGTTTTAAAAATTCTTGAGGCACACAGGTTGAAAATTGCTGGGTTAAGCCATAGCAGACCTATTTCTGATGGAATAGGCCATGTATTCCTGAAGATTTCTGGGAATCCAAAACATTCCCTTACTTTTTATTCTAAGGCAAAACAATACATACATTCACTCAAGATATTTTTTACAGCTAATTTTGGACCATCTTTCTCTAACTTAAGCCCATTCTGTGGGCTTAAGATTTTTGTCTTTTCATAAGCTATTCTCCTTCCTAATAACAGCACCATTAATTGCAAACTTACTATGTGCCAGTCATCATATTGGTTGCTTTGTGACATTATTTTATTCTCACAAAAGGCTTTTGTAAAATTGGTTTTATTTTCACCATTTTCAGGTGAAAAACTGAGGCTGCACAAGATTTAGGAATTCACATAGAAGCACACTGCTGATAACTACAGAATCAGATTTAAACCCAAGCCAGACTCACAGCCAGAGCCACGCAGCTGCATGCCTATCAGAAAAAAAGAGTTTTACACATTTACTTTATAATTGTAGTGGGATTTACAAAGAGTTCTGAAGCAGAATCTAGGCCCAATTAGATACACTTATAGCTATTAAACACATCTGCTTGACTTACCCTCTAACTCATATTATGCTTTCTTAAACATAATAATATGTTTTCTCCTAATCAGGGGACCAACTGGCCTATAAAACCCCATGCAGAAGGTACACAAGACTTAAGTAGTCCCTTTCAACTCAGAGCCACATGGGGTCAGAGCATCAAGGAGAGGTCAGGGCTTTTCACCTCTTCCCAGCTGTAAAGTCCCTTGGCCAGTAAAGGATGGGTAAGAATTTGGGAGCCAGGCTGATATCTACAGCTGTGGTGAGTGAGGGAGGTGGGTAGCTAGACCAGGGCTCTATCACAGATAATCTCAGACTATCAGAGGCTATTTAAAGAACGGCAGCCAGATTCATGGTGCCCCACTCCCTAGAGGAAGGGCTGCAGGGGCCAATGAGGACCACTACAACTAAGGACCTCAGCCAGAGGCCCTCAACTGGAGCAGGGAGTGTGATGTTTCCCTGGGGGCATTCAGAAACATGACAACCAGTTGTTGCAGTGACTAAGGGTGCTGTAGGTTATTAGTGAGCAAGGCAGGTTATGCTAAATGTGCTCTAATGTGTGAGACAGTCCCACAAATGGTAAATTACCATTCAAAATGCCTGTGGCACTCTACTGACTGAGTCTATCTTTCTCATTTTACAGACAAGGAAGGGTTTGTATGACCTCCCCAAAGAGACCTGAAGAGAAGTTTAGACCCAGTGGTTACAGGGTCTATTCATCTCCCTCAGGAGAAAGAGAAAATGTCATAAAGGTTGTTGGTTCTCCTTCAACTCATCAGTAGGGACCACAGTCCCTAGAAATGGGAAAAAATGTAATATTCAGTGAATGTGCCAAATTCTGAATTAAATGCAATACTTAACATAGATTATCTTATTTTCTTTCTGAAAAACAAACAAAGCAAAAACAAAAAGCCCTGGGAGATATTGGAGGAAAGAAGACTGAGGCTCAGAGTGACTCAATAACCTGACCAAGGTCACAAAACTCATTTGTGCCAAAGGCAAGTTTTCAACTCAGCTCTCTCAGGCAGCAAAGTGCTTCCAGGAAGCACAAGAAAGCAAGCGGGGGCCCCCCAAACCATATGTCTCTCTGAACAGGGCAGCTCACACAACGGGTCTTCCAGAGACCTCACCCTGAAGGGGCCAGCTTTATAGAGTGGGCTTCTCTCTTCTTCATGTGCTTCCTTCACCAAATCCCTTCACCATCAGCCTTGACCAGGAGAAGCTGGTAATGGGTTACTGCTGCCAGGAAGCTTTGCTTCTTATGAAAGTACCTGTGCTGTGTGAAAAGCATTAAGATATAAGAAAGGAAGCTCTCATTGTAGAACATGAATGGGAAGGGAGAGTAGGATTAGGAGAAGTAAAATATCTTCCCAGAACTGTTAACTGTGTCACAACTCTGCCTCTATAAACCAGCCTTTGGTACCTACTAAAGAAATAAACAGGGTTTTTGCCTTGTGCTTCTGGCCAACTCTAAGGGGTTACCTGCCTTTCTAATTGACCTTGACCCATTCCGTACAGGGAGGAGGGGAAATGATAAAGGAAAGAGAAAAAGAGAAGGTAGGGAAGATGACACTTCAGTTCAGGCTCCAAGACCTGCAAAGGGAGAGGAAAATGGGAAAGAACAACAGTGCTAATAAGATAATGACTCATCTTGGCAAATTTTGAAATCCTCATGTATTGTCTCAGAAAGTGGCCAGACTGGGATTCCTCACTCCATCTCTTCTTAGCTTGTCATCTGGGAAAATGCCTTAACTTGGCTGAACTTCGAATTCCTCATATAGATAAAGAGGTGGTCATTTCCATTACGCCATCAGAATGAACACAGTAGGCCCTCAGCCAGGGAAAGCCACTAGGGCTGATCCACTCAAACATCCAGGGCACGGAATTGGTTTGAACAGGTATATGCAAGAGGATGCATCCATTCCACAGCTCTGACTCTGCTGTTGTCAAACTATTTTTTCTCCTAAAGAGTGGGCAAAGGGTGGGGAGCAAGGAGGGGAGTTTTCAGAGTAACAAGGCTAATCAGGATTTCACCATCAAAACAAATATATCCAATTAACAGCTATTAGAGAAGCATTTTCTGGCACTGTGCACAGTGAAGGCCATCCTATCCAGTGGAAATTAATCTTAATTATTGGTACCTGCATACATACATGCAAAGGGAAGCAACCCACATTAATCTACATTAAACTTAATAGCAGTCCATGTATTATCTATTCTGAGTCAGAATTGACTGCTGGGCCTCTGCACAGATATCTGCAGTGCTAACTCAAGTAATTATGGAGTAGTGGGTCTCAAAGACACACTTTGTTCTCTATATAATAAATCAGCTGCTAGAGCTTTTTATAATTTAAAAACAAAAGAAAAAAATATATAGAACTGTATAGGAAAATGTCATTTTCTTCTAAAGGAAATTAAGGGAAAAAACGGAAATGTATCTTCCTGTTGATTAATCTGAAAGGAGAATGAAACACCTGTCTCTGATGAAATCCCAAACAGAAAGATAATAAATACACTGGTACGTTTTCAGAACTATGGAAAAGAATGTTTTTAGAACCTCAAATTTAAGGGTTCTAAGAGGGCTTCACTATTTCCAAGGAGACTGGAAAGGCTTTGTGACAAGAAATATCTTATATGAACTGGAATTTTTAATAGTTCGGGTCAGGGTGGAAGGCCAAGTTGATTTTATTAAATTCTGCTTAAGAAAGACCCCCTTCCTCATTAACCATCAGAAAAAGGGAATTGATGGACAGTTCTTGACCTCTCTGCTGCGCACAGCCTTCCATGTTAGGGCATTACCTATTTATTCAGGGAATCAATTTTTAGATGTCACCTTCCCTTCCATACCTCTCTTTCCGTTTAGTTTCCAAAACCCATAGGTCCTCTGACCACCCCAAGCACTGCAATTAGCCAGGGCCTTTCTTAGCTGCCTAGAATCATACGCCGATTGTAGCAGCACGGCCTCTGAGGACATCTGGTCCAAGCTCCAACACGGCCAGCATCTCCCAGAGTAGGGGAAGCCTGCCACCACCGGAACAGGAAAGATGAGGTGATGTTCAGGTAACACAGTGACTTCGCTTGCCATGTGCTGACCAGCAGGTACATGTTCCATATCAGTAGGATGGCCCATATAACCTCCACAGTTGGGGGACAAGCTGGCCCAGCCAGATTTCCCAAACCTGTGCCCTATCCCCCATCATTTAGACCCCAGCTCACCCTATCACGGGACTCTTCCTAAGTCCCTGCCTCCTCCCTGCCCATTCTCAACTCTCACTTCTGGTTCCCCACAGCGCAGATTTAACGACGGGCACATCAGGCACGCGCCCTGGGCCCTGACTTCTGAAGGGCCCCTCAAAACCCCAACTTGACACTTTTTTCTAATGACATCAAATTTGGTTTCATATGTGCAATTTTAACATTAATTGTACATAATATTTTCATTTATTTAAAAATATGGTTAACATGCATTTTTATTTTCCCCGTCTCTCTCTCTTTTTTAAGGGGCCCAATATGTTCTTCTGTGTCCGGGGCCTCAACCGACCTTAATCCACCTCTAGTTCCCCCTAAGCCTTTCTTCAACCTGCCTAGACCTCCCTTGAGTACCTACCAGGGATGCCACATCCAGTTATTGAGGTTTTATGTATAGTTGCAAGCTAAAGGTACCTTCTAGAACCATGTGGCTCAGTAGCCCTGACAACCATGTGTACCCTATCACCATGACCTTACTTCAGGTGCAGCTCTCTGCCCACATGCCTCTTCACCCTCCTCCTGCCTTTTTCAAAGGTGCTGTCCTGCTCTCAGCCTCCAGGACTCCTTCTCCAAAGCCACTCCACACTCTTCAACCCTTTGCAATGGGCCATCAGAGTCAGGCTCTTATCCCACACTTGGATCCTGCCCCCCAGTCCCTGGTCCAACTTGCCCCAGTCAGGCTGAAACTCCTCTTGGATTATTGGTTGCATGTGGAAGTCCCAGGTTCAATTCCCAGTCAAAGCACAAAAGAGAAGCAATCATCTGCTTTTCCACCCCTCCCATTTCTCTCTCTTTCCCTTCTATAGCTTAAAATGGTTCAAGCAAGTTGGCCCTGGGTGCTGTGAGGATGGCTCCATGGCCTCATTTTAGGCACTAAAATAGCTCAGCTGCTGAGCAATGAAACAGTGGCCTCAGATGGGCAGATCATCCCCAGGCAGTGGGTTTGCCTGGTGGATTACCAGGCAGGGTGCATGCGGGAGTCTGTTTCTCTGCCTCCCCTCCTCTCGCTTAATTTAAGATATATCCCTTTAATTAAAGTAGTACCTAAGTAATAACACAGTTGGAATTGAGGTATAGCAAAAATTATGAGAGAGGTATTTGAACAATTAAAGTTCAGAACACATTGTTCTTCCCTGTAAATGAATTCTGTCACCTGCCCTGACACCTAGCCTTACCCATAAGTAGCCCTTTGGACCTGTTTGAACACCTCCAATGATGGGAAACTCACTTCCTCAGAAGGTAGCCTTAGGGGGTGACATTCTCATCCTGAACCTTCTCTTCTTACTGAACTAAAATGTCTCCACCAGTTTCCCAGATCCTTTAAACCCAGTGATCTCACCTCATAGGAATTCTTTAGCATTCTTATAAAATCTATTTCATCCATTCGGACATTTAATAGCTACTGTTTGGCAGTATCTCTTAACCATATCATAATAGACTGCTTTGCTCTTTAACTTAATTTTAAGTTTATTAAAAGCAGAGAATGAGGCTTGGGTGTCTCTTTTGTCCCCTTCCAGCGCCTGCCACAGTGCTTCCCACACTGTACCTGGAAAACCTCTCCTTATCTTCCAGACCTCAGCGAGGTCAGGTCCTCCCCAGAAAGCCTTTCCCAACACTCCAGTACCATATTTTTCTAGTCATTGTAATTGTTTGTGATCTGTATTCCCAGGGGGTAAAGCAAAGCCTGCCATTGGTTTTCAAATATATATAAGTGGCAAATTAATAAAGGTACAAATGAATACAAAGAGGGTAATCAACTGCAGTTTTTTCTTGAAAGACAACAAACAGGGTAGCAGTTCAATTTCCCAAGGGGATCCTGTGGAATTCAAATGCTAAGGACATTGTCCTTCAGACCCCAGGGACACTGATGGGTTACTGCTTGCCATGTTAACATTCCTAGGGCTCCGTTTACAAAGCACCCAATCATAACAGAAGCTTCTAAAACACAAGATGGGAAGCTAACTTTCTAGGCCATGCAAGTGTCAGGAAACCAGGTCCTTTGGAGAGTTCTTAGAGAAATTTCATAAAAGTTTTTGAGGACCAGAGAGAAGAGAACTAACATTTATTGCGCTCCTGTTTTGTGCCAGAAATGGAGTTTAAAGTTAAAAACAAACATTTTCTCTTGCAGGGATGCAGGGTGGAGTCCTAGAGTCAGCTTTCAAAAACATTCCTATTTCCTGCCACCACCACCACCACCCCACACACACACAGAAACTGCTCCCAGCTAGAAGTGGAAATTTTCAGTCAACCTACCAACAAGGATTTCCTAAAACCTTCTAATTAAAAAAAAGAAAAGAGAGACCAATTTTATATTTCAACACTCTAGTTAGCAACATACAAAGACTTTGCATTAAAAGCTAAACAATCCTGTAAATAAAATGACTCTATAAAACATTTGTGCAAGATTACTATGGTAGAAGGAGCACAGGGCTTAAAGGACAAAACAGCTGAATCCTGGCTTTGCCACTGCTCAGAAGTGTGACTTCCAGAAGTTTGCTACAGTTTTCTGAACTTTCTCTCTACATTGTAAGCAATAATGCTACCTCCCAATTCTCCTAAAAGTTAAATGAAACTTGATAAGATGAAATTAAATGAAACAAAAGAAGACAAGTCAGAAATGAGACACAGAAGAGAGATGTGCAAAAGGAGGAAGGGTTGTGCATCAGCAGAAAGAGAGGTCATCTGCATGATGTGATGAAGGACCCTTGATGTGTCCATAACAGCTCACCCATTTTGTTGTTCCTGTCATCTGCAACTGTTCAATTAGCAGCTACAAAAGGTGAGCAAGAGAGACCCAAGGTCTGCCCTCATGGGCCTACAGATTAACAAGGATATAAACACATAAAGAAATGACTTTGATTCAATGGCTTCCATGTGTCAAGGTGGAGGACAGTGGCATCAAATGAGAATAGCTTTTGATCCAGAAAACTCATTAAAAGCAGGTGACGTCTCAGGTTCCAGAGACATTTCAGTCATTCAGGCTGGGTTGGGATGGGGTAGAGCAGGTGGGAGTGGATGGTTCTAAGGAGAATGGAGGCAGAGAGCTGCACTCCCTCAGAGAGTATAAGAGAACTGACCAGAACACAGAGCCTCATAAGTCATGGTGGTGAGTTTGGACCATATCATAAGAGCCAATGTAGAGTTTTAAGCAGAAGAGTGACATACATGATCAAGATAGCATTTTAGAAAATAGAATGGAGCAGGACAGAACAGAGATAGGGAGACAAATTAGGAGAGAGTTACAGAAAATTAACTAAAGGAGAGATAGTAGCGAGCCAGGGAAAACAGAGGTGTTTAGAAGTTATGACTCACAGTGTTCATGAAAAACTGGCTTGAAGGTGCAGAAAGGAAGAGTCAACAGTAATTCCTAGGTATCTGGCTTAGGCAGTGAGGTAAAAGGTGGTATCATTAACTAATGTGAGATTTTGAGGAAAGATGTTAAAATTAATTTTGGATATGTTGACATAAGAAACATCCAAACCTGTAGAAAAAATTTTATAATAGTTTATGTTTGAGCCAAACTGATGACATATATTGGGATGCAAGCTCTCAAATGCTCTTGGAAATAACAGTTTTGCAGCTTCTTTGATGCCTTTGAAATTAAGGAGAGAATGTAAGAAAGATTACACAGAGGTGAGAGAAAGAAAGGCAGGATTGGATTACAGGATAATTACCAAGGTTATGTGCTTTCTTGAGGGTAGTTATAGCTTATTTCAAAAGTGTGTTAACCTTAAAACAAAGATAAACCTTTCAATAAAAAGTTATTGTCTGGGGCGTGACTTACCACCATGACCTCACCAGTTAGGAATTTATGATCAGATCACTCTCTGAGGTTACTTTCCAGAGAACCTCTTTTTTGTGTGTTCACAGATGTCAAGATTGAGGTGTTTGGGAGTTTTCCAAGTGAAGTTGTGCAAGAATAGATGAATTTGTGGATCCCAAATCAGTCAAGTTCTGGACTAGAGAGAGAAATTTGAGAGTATTTGGATGACAAGTGGCTGCTTAGGTCATCGATGAGAGATGTCTCAGAAAGTTGGAGCAAAGAGAACGAGAGGAGAACTGGCAAAGAACCCTATTAGAAGGAAGGATCTCAATACAAGAGACTGAAAGTCAGCCAGAGAAGTGGTAGGAGGACCCCACAGAGAGCAACCTGTTGCAGAACCCAAGAAAGGCAAGGGTATAGCCAGAGTGAGATAAGATTGGAGGCAGATTTATTGTGCGGGGCCTTGGTAACCTGGGCCAGCTTCTGAGAACCCAGATTGCTGGTGTTGGAAGGCAGGTGGGAGGTGGGGAGGAGACAGCAAGTGCAGGAAAAACTTACCAGGAACTCTCTATGACAGTTAAGATGACAGATAGGGAAGTACTCGGAATAGGGATGAGTATAGGAAGGGTTTTGAAATAATGTTGTTTATTAAGGTGGGAGCATTTTGAGAAGATAAAGGTAAAAAAAAATAACAACAACAACATAAAAGAGAGTAAGGAAACAATGATAGAGGAGAATCCTGAGGAAAATGGATGGGGATAAGATCTAGGAAGTATCTCACTAAAACAAGAAGAAAGAAGATGATGTATCTGTTAGAAACTCCTCCAGGTTCAAGTAACAGTAAATCCTCTAGGCTCACAATCCTTTTTTATTTATTTATTTATTTATTTAGACAATTAATTTTAATGGAGTGACATTGATTAATTAGGGTACATAGATTCAGAGAAAATATCTCCAGGTCATTTTGACATTTGATTATGTTGCATACCCATCACGCAAAGGCAAATTGTCTTCTGTCACCTTCTATTTGGTTTTCTTTGTGCCCCTCCCCTACCCCCTCCACTTCCCTCTCCTCCCTTCCCCTCCCCCTGGTAACCACCACACTTTTGTCCATGTCCCTGAGTCTCATTTTTATGTCTAACCTATGTATGGAATCATACAGTTTTTAGCTTTTTCTGATTTATTTCACTCAGTATAATGTTATCAAGGTCCATCCATGTTGTATGGCCAGTAGCCACAGCCACCATCACAGCCACCTGGCCCACGCAGGTTCGCATTTGATTTGGACAGACAGTAATGAAACAACAGAGCCAAGAACTGGTGAGCCATAAGCTTTAATCTTAGCTTGCACCCAGTGGGGAAGAAACACAAACAGTGGGAAAACTTTTCCCTTTCCATTCAGGGCTCCCAAAGCCACTGATTTATCCGAGTTTTCCTAGGATCAAAGGTTTGTACCTAACCAGCCTTATTCCCCTATGTTCTCCATCTCCTTTTCTCTGCACAAACTCTGTACAAACTGGCTTCTCTTTCAGCACTTCACCATCTTGGCTGCCTCTCCTCTCCTCCACGTGGCCTTTCTCTGGTCTCCTCCAGCATGGGATCCTCTGCTCCATTTTATAATGTAGAAATCAAAACCTTTAATCAAATATATAAACAAGGAAGTCTCTGATACAAAGTCACTTGTCTGAGGCATAATGGGATTCCTCATGAGAGTGCACCACCCCTATCATGCAACAGTCAAGGGTGTGGGGAAAAGCTTAGTCTTAAAACTAAGCCTTAGGCTATAACGACCCTGCCTGCTTACAGCCTGTCACCCACACCCAATGCAAATTATAAGCGAGCATACATGTATATCATAGTTACAAACTTATTTGACCAACACATGTTGTTGTAAATGATCCTATGTCATCATTTCTTATGGCTGAGTAGTATTCCATAGTATATATGTACCACTTTTTCTTCATCCAATCTTCTATTGAAGTGCTTCTTGGTTGTATCCATGTCTTGGCCACTGTGAATAATGCTGCAATGAACATGGGGCTGCATGTGTCTTTATGTACCAGTGTTTTTTAGTTTTGGGGGTATATGCCCAGTAGAGGGATTGCTGGGTCATATGGTAGTTCTATTTTTAGTTTTTTGAGGAACCACCATACTTTCTTCCATAATGGTTGTACTACTTTACATTCTCACCAACAGTGAATGAGGGTTCCTTTTTCTCCACAGCCTCTCAAACACTTGTTATTACCTGTCTTGTTGATAATAGCTAATCTAACAGGTGTGAGGTGGTATCTCATTGTAGTTTTGATTTGCATTTCTCTAATAGCTAATGAAGATGAGCATCTTTTCATATATCTGTTGGCCATTTGTATTTCTTCCTGGGAGAAGTGTCTGTTCATGTCCTCTTCCCATTTTTTTATTGGATTGTTTGCTTGTTTGTTGTTGAGTTTTATGAGTTCTTTGTATATTTTGAATATTAGCCCCTTATCTGAGCTGTTGTTTGAAAATATCATCTCCCCTTTAGTTGGCTGTCTGTTTTTCTGTCAGTTTCTCTTGCTATGCCAAAGCTTCTTAGTCTGATGTAGTCCCATTCATTTATCTTTGCCTTCACTTCCCTTGCCTTTGGAGTCAAATTCATAAAGTGCTCTTTATAACCAAGGTCCATGAGTTTAGTACCTATGTTTTCTTCTATATAATTTATTGTTTTAGGTCTTATATTTAGGTCTTTGATCCATTTTGAATTAACTTTGTAAAAAGGGGACAAACTGTAGTCAAGTTTCATTATTTTGCATGTGGCTTTCCAGTTTTCCCAGCACCATTTATTGAAGAGGCTTTCTTTTCTCCATTGTGTGTTGTTGGCCCCTTTATCAAAGAGGATTTGACCATATATATGTGGTTTTATTTCTGGGCTCTCTATTCTGTTTCATTGGTCTGAGTGTCTATTTTTCTGCCAATATCATGGTGTTTCGATTATTGTGGCTCTCTAATATAATTTGAAGTCAGGTGTTGTAATGCCCCCAGTTTCGTTCTTTTTTGTTTTTTTAGAATTACTTTGGCTATTCGGGGTTTTTTATACTTCCATATAAACCTGATGATTTTTTGTTCCATTTCTTTAAAAAATGACATTGGAATTTTGATGGGAATTGCATTAAATTTGTATATAGTTTTGGGTAATATGGTCATTTTGACTATATTTATTCTTACTATCCAAGAACAAGGAATATTTTTTCATTTCATTGTATCTTTTTTGATTTCCCTTAACAATGCTTTGTAGTTTTCATTATATAGGTCCTTTACATTCTTTGTTATGTTTATTCCTAGGTATTTTACTTTTTTTGTTGCAACCATGAAGGAGATTATTTTTTTGAGCTCGTTTTCTGATGTTTCATTGTTAGCATAGAGGAAAGCAATAGACTTCTGTATATTAATTTTGTATCCTGCGACCTTCCTGTATTGGTTTATTGTTTCTAGTAGTCTTTTTGTGGAGTCTTTGGGGTTTTTGATGTATAGGATCATATCATCTGCAAAAAAGTGAAACCTTTACCTCTTCTTTCCCAATATGAATATCTTTTATTTCTTTTTCTTGTCAGATTGCTCTGGCTAGAACTTCCAGCACTACGTTGAATAAGAGTGGAGAGAGTGGGCAGCCTTGTCTTATTTCTGATTTTAGAGGAAAAGTCCTCAGTTTTATGTCATTTAATATGATGTTAGCTGATGGTTTGTCATAAATGGCCTTTATTATGTTGATATATTTTCCTTCTATCCCCATTTTGGTGAGTGTTTAAAACATAAAATGGTGTTGTATTTTCTTGAATGCCTTTTCTGCATCTGTTGATAGGATCATATGGTTTTTGTTCTTTGTTTTATTGATATGGTGTATTACATTACCTGTTTTAAGTATGTTGAACCATCCTTTTGATTCAGGGATGAATGCCACTTGATCATAATGAATTATTTTTTTAATGTATTGTATTCAATTTGCTAGTATTTTGTTTAGAATTTTACCTTCTGTATTCATTAGAGATATTGGTCTATAGTTTTCTTTCTTTGTGTTGTCCTTGCCAGGCTTTGGTATGAGGGTTATGTTGGCCTCATAAAATGTGTTTGGAAGTATTGATTCTTCAATTTTTTGGAAGACTTCAAGTAGAATAGGAACCAAGTCTTCTTTGAATGTTCAATAGAATTCAGTAGTATAGCCATCTGGCCCTGGACTTTTATTTTTGGGGAGGTTTTTGATAGTTGTTTGTATTTCCTCCCTGCTTATGGGTCTGTTTAGGCTTTCTACTTCTGCATGATTCAGTCTAGGAAGATTTCATTGTTCTAGGAACTTATCCATTTCTTCTATATTGTTAAATTTGGTGGCATATAGTTTTTCATAGTATTCTACAATAATTCTTTATATATCTGTGATATCTGTGGTGATTTCTCCTCTTTCATTTTAGATTTTGTTTATATGAGTCATTTCTCTTTTTTCCTTAGTGAGTCTTGCCAGGGGTTTGTCAATTTTGTTGATTTTTTCAAAGAACTAGCTCCTTGTTTTATGGATTTTTTTCTATAGTTTTTCTCTTTTCTCTTTTATTTACTTCTGCTCTGATTTTTATTATTTCCTTTCTTCTGCTGGTTTTGGATTGCCTTCATTCTTCTTTTTCTAGTTTCTTATGATGTGAAGTTAAGTTGTTTACTTGGGCTTTCTCTTGTTTTCTCAGATAGGCCTGAAGTGATATGAACTTTTCTCTTATTACTGCTTTTGCTGCATCCCAGAGATTCTGATATGTCGTATTGTCATTTTCAATTGTCTGTATGTATCTTTGGATCTCTGCTTTTATTTCTTCTTTGACTCACTCATTTTTTAGAAGTATGTTGTTTAATTTTCACACTTTTGTGGGTTTGTTTACTTCTTTTTTGCAGTTGCATTCTAGTTTCAAAGCTTTGTGGTCAGAAAATGTGCTTGGTATAATTTCAATCTTTCTGAATTTGTTGATGTTAGTTTTGTGGCCCAACATAAACATCAATTCTTAAAAATGTTTTATGTACTCTGGAGAAAAATGTATACTCTGGCACTTTGGGATGAAATGTCCTATAGATGTCTATCATATTCAATTGTTCTAGTGTTTCACTTAAGGCCAATATTTCTTTATTGACTTTCTGTTTGGATGAATGATCTAGAGCCGTCAATGGTATATTGAGGTCTCCAAGTATGATTGTATTTTTGTAGGATTTTATTTTTAGGTCAGTTAGTAGATGTCTTATATATTTTGGTGCTTCTTGGTTTGGTGCATATATATTAAGAAATGTTATGTCTTGATTAAATGTCTGCTTTATCATTATAAAATGACCATCTTTGTCTCTGATTACCTTTGTTGTCTTGTAGTCAGCATTGTTAGATATGAGTATGGCTACACCTGCTTTTTTTTGGATGTTATTTGCTTGGGAATCGTTTTCCAACCTTTCACTTTGAATTTGTTTTTATTCTTGTAGCTTAGATGTGTTTCTTAAAGGCAGCATACAGTTGGATTTTTTTAATCCATTCTGCTACTCTGTGTCTTTTTATTGGTGAGTTCAATCCCTTTTCAGTTAGTGTAATTATTGATACTTGAGGGTTTCCTATTGCTATTTTATGTATTGATTTCTGATAACTTTGTATCTTGTTTGGTTCTTCTCTTTTGTTTTTCTATCATTTGTTTTTGTTTGGTTGTATTTCATACTTCTTTCCTCTTTTTATTCTTTTTTTAAGCTGTGTGTTTCTGTGGTGATTTTTTTCAAGGATGGTTACCATTGAGTAATAGAAAGGATACATATCATGTTCATTGTAGTACAGTATCTCATGAGTGCTTCTGCACTTCATCCTCCTTTGCTACTGTTAATCTTTCTTTTCTTTCCTTTTCTGTTTTTGTTGTCACAGATTAATCTTGTTTTTATTGTGATCTTGACAGAGCTTTTACTTGTAGTTTTGTTTTGTTTTGTTTTTTCTATCTTGTCAGAAAACCCCTTTAAGTATTTCCTGAAGTGGGGGTTTTCTGGTGATAAATTCCCTCATCTTTTCTGTATCTGTGAATGTTTTTATTTCTCCTTCATATTTGAAGAATAGCTTTGATGGATATATGATTCTTGTCTGGAAGTTCCTCTCTTTCAGAACTTTAAATATTGGGGTCCACTTTCTTCTGGCTTGCAGAGTTTCTGCTGAGAAATCTGATGATAATCTAATAAGCCTTCCTTTATATGTTGTATTCTTTTTTCCCTGCCTGCCTTGAGGATTTTTTCTTTGTCAATGTTTTGTGATAATTTCATTATTATGTGCCTTGGTGTGGGTTTGTTTGGGTTAACGTAACTCAGTGTTCTGTTTGCTTCTTGGATTCAAGGCTCTAATTCTTTCCATAGGCTAGGGAAGTTCTCCATTCTATTTTCTCTCTCTTCTCCCTTGATGTAACCATTATTCTTATGTTTCTATTTCTGATGTAGTCAGACAGTTCTTGCAGGGCTTTCTCATTTCTTTTTAATTCGTAAGTCTCTCTCCGCTTCTCTCTGTAGTGCCTCTAGTTGCCTATCTTCTATGTCACTAATTCTCTCCTTTATCTGGCCTGTTCTATTAGCTAAACTTATCACCTCATTTTTCAGTTCATATATTGAGATTTTCATCTCTGGTTCCTTTTCATAGGTTCAATTTCCTTGATGAAGCATTATTTTTGTTCATTGAATTGTTTTTCTGAGCTCTATAAATTGCCTTTCCATGCTTTCTTGTATTTTCCTAAGTATTTTTAGGTCTTCAATTTTTAATTCTCTGTCATTTAACTTTAAGGTTTCCAAGCAATCAAAATTATTTTCTATAGATTTTTCCTAATCTATCTGAGCTACATCTCTGTCTTTTGTATCCATGATATTTGATTTTTTTCCTTCATGGCATTTGAGAGTGGTATTGTTAATAACACTAATAAGAGACTATTATTTTAAAAGGAAGAAAAAAATTTAAAAAATACAGTAAAAAAAATGAAAATCCTATTGTTAAGTGGAACAAAAGCCACATAGAATGGAGAGCCAGAGTTGGGGAGAAATGACAAAGAGATAAAAAGCAAAGTAAAAAACACACAAAATACCACAAAAAAATTTGAGTTCAGAATAAAATAATTTGTGAATAACAATTGAATGAAAGAAAAAGTGAAAGAGAAAAGAAGAAAATGGAAAAAAGAAGAGTTAAGGTTTTTGGAATGTAACCTTCATAAGAAAAAAAACAAGTAACATCTATGGGTAATAAAGTTCAAAATGAAAAGTAAAGAATAAGACAGAAAGAGGATAAAATGACCAAAGTGGAAAAAAAGAGATGATAAATACAAGAAAAAAATGTTAAAAAGTTATAAAAATGTTTTTTCCTGCTTTTGAGAGGTTATCTTCTTTTTTCTTTTTTCTTTTTCTTTTTGGCTGGTGGTGCTGTACCACAGGTTTTGTTCCTGTGGCACTCTTAGGTAGAGATTTGCAATTGATGTGTTACTATGGCAATGACATAAGCTAGGCCTCAGTCTTTTGGTAGGCAGGGTTTGTTAGTGTTTGCAGGCTCCAACAATAGAAGAGTCCCAGTGCCTCTTCCCACATCTCTCCTTCCTGAGCCAGCAGCCTGGGGACCCGGCTGTGAAGTTGCCCCAGCCACTGCTCACAGAGAAAGAGGCTCTGAGAGCTGCCAAGTCCCCCCTCCAGCCCTGCTCAAAGCACAGTTTTGGGTAAGGCTTTGCCAACCAGAGCTGCCGGCATAAGGAGGCAGGGCAAGGAGCAATCGCTTTTCAGGTGCCTTTCTAAGAGCCTCCAGGCATGTCTGGTATACCTCAGTACTCCACAGGTCTATTCTCCACAGGCTTTTTTCCCTTGTGCCATGTTTGGAAGCCCACAGCCCAACCCACACAACTTCCACAGTGCTCTCAGGTCTGTTCTGCAGTAATACACTTTGTAACCTGTATTGGCTGGTGGTAAGTTGCCCCAGCCACTGCCTTCAGAGCAAGGGACCCTAAGAGCTGCCAAGTACCTCCTCTAGATCTGCTCAAAGCACAGTTCTGGGTAAGGCATTGTCAATTAGAGCTGCCAGCATAAACAGGCAGGGCTGGGAGTCGACTGCTGGTCAAGTTCCTTTCTAAGGGTTCCTGGGTATGTCTAGTTTGCCTCAGTGCTCTGTGAGTCAGATCTCCACAGGCTTTTCTCTTGTGCCCTGTTTGGTAGCCCACAGCAAGCTGCTTGTGTGACCAGTACCCATCCCCCACAACTTCCGCAGTGCTCTCTTTGTAACCTGTATCAGCTGGTGGAGGCGCCCCACCCAGACAGGTCCAGGCCTAGGGATCCCAACCCTTGTGCACTTTCCATGCTGTTGGTTGGGAAGCTGGGACTACACAGAAACTCTGGCTACAGCCCACACAGAAGTCCTCTGCTTGATCATCTGCCCTAACCCAGATTCTTCCTTTGCCCCCAGTCCTTCTTTCCTCTCAGTTCCAAGCAAAAGCTACCCTTCCTCAGATCAGTGAGGGAAGTGGAATACTCTATTCTTCATCTTATTTCCTTCAGAGTGGATTGTATATTTAGCCACCTTTTTGCCCAATCATACCTTTGTTTGGTGTATGTGTATTTCAGATGCTCCTGGGATTGTTTTTCTCTCTCTAGTTGTTAAATTTGTTGAAACTTCAGGGGGAGATATCGAGAGCACCCCTCATGGTGCCATTTCCCTAACATCTTCACAATCCTTTAGGGTTATGACTTGAATTCAAATTTAGAAATCAGGAGGTTGTGCTACTGTAACTAGTGAGAAAATGGCACCAGGTGTGGTCAGACCGAACCTTGGTTCATGTAAAGCCAGTAGCCGTGGCCACCATCACAGCCACCTAGCCCATGAAGGTTCGCACTTGATTTGGACAGACGGTAATGAAACAATGGAGCCAAGAACTGGTGGGTCATTAGCTTTTATCCTAGCTCACACCTGGCAGGTGAGAAATACACACAGTGGGAAAACACTTCCCTTTCCATTCAGGGCTCCCAAAGCCACTGACTCATCTGAGTATTCCTAGAATCAAAGGTTTATACCTCACTAGCTTTATTCACCTCTGTTCCCCATCTCCTTCTCTCTGCACAAACTGCACAAACTGGCTTCACCTTCAGCACTCCACCATCTTGGCTGCCTCTCTTCTGCAATGCTGTTGACAGGATCTGAGCAAGCAAAGTGAGCATGCCTCCAGCCCTCCACCCAGTCTGCCTCATTTTATAATGTAGAAATTAAAGCCTTTAAGCCAATATACAAATAAGAAAGTCTCTGATCCAAAGCCACTTATCTGAGGCATAATGAGATTCCTCATGAGAGTGCACCACCCCACATCATACAATAGTCAAGGATGTGGAGAAAAGCTTAGTGTTGAGGAGATCTTAGTATTAGAAGGATGTTGAAAAGATCTTAATATTAAAAGAGTGGCAAAGGCTTAGTCTTAAAACTAAGTCTTAGACCAGGGGTGCCCACACTTTTTCAGCTTGTGAGCTACTTATAAGATGACCAAGTCAAAATGTTCTACCTACAATAAAAATGCAAAACATAAATTAATTTCTTCTATATTATCATTATTTAAGTTACTATTATTACTATTTAATATTGTGTATTCTTCTTTCACCTTTCTCCTTCTCAGCTCTCTTTTTGGAGGAAAGTCAATGCCATAGTTTTTATGAACAGTCCAAAAAAGCCACTCCACATTTCCCTTCTTTGGAATAGCAATGGCACACAGACAGATGAGGCAAACACACTTAGAATATGACATAGTGAAAAAAAACCCTCCCATTATGTATGAAAGTGGTAGGTTTTAGGCTTCTCCCTCGGACCAGCTATGGCACTCATTTTTATACCCTTTATTGTATTTAGTTTAAATAAATTGAAGGCTAACTACGTAGCAATGTAACTGAACAAGTTAGCGCGGTTTAACGCGCATGCTTAGGGTGTCATAAGTTCAGACGTCAGATTGGCTACCCTGTATGCCAATCAAAAGACAAATGTCTTTTTAATGTCATGCGATCTACCCACACTTCCTTCACGATCGACGTATTGAGGACCCTTGTCTTAGACTATAATGACTTTGCCAACTTACAGCCTGTCTCCCACACCCCATGCAAACTATAAGCAAGCAAACATATATATCATATTTACAAACTGATATGACCTACAGTTCAGCAAGGTTGGTACTTGAGTTCTAGCTAAGAAAGAATTTAGAGCCATGACTCAAAACATAAGAGTCTGACCGGGCGGTGGCGCAGTGGATAGAGTATTGGACTGGGACATGGAGGACCCAGGTTTGAGACCATGATGTCACAAGCTGGAGCAAAAACTCACCAGCTTGGACCCAAGGTCGCTGGCTTGAGCAAGCAGTTGCTCAGTCTGCTGAAGGCGTGCTGTCAAGGCACATATGAGAAAGTAATCAATGAACCACTAAGGTGTTGCAACAAAAAACTGATGATTGATGCTTCTCATCTCTCTCTGTTCCCGTTTGTCTGTCCCTGTCTATCCCTCTCTCTGACTTTCTCTGTTTCAGTAAAAACAAACAAACAAAAAGTATAAAAGAAAGTTTATTTACACTGTCACAAAGGTAGAAGAATTGGGGTTTATGAATCAAGTTACAGAGGCAAAAGAAGGGTCCTTGCAGCTTCAGAGAAAGGAGAGAGATACAAGCCTTGAGAGAGGTAAGAGAAAGGAGAGGCTCAGATGTGCCTGCAGAGGTTGGAGGACTTGGAGAGGGTGCGGAGGGAAAGAGGGGCAGAGTCCCCTGGGGAAAGAAGGAATAAAAAAAAGGCGTGGGCATGCCCCATGGATAGGCTGAGTCCTCCATCCAGATGGCTTTTATCTGAGGTCTCAGAGGAAGATATCAATAGAATATTCATCACCTTTCCCAGTATATCTCCTCAGGGTTCTGGTCACCACTGATTGGTCATCATCAGGCAGGGGAAGGGGTAATCAGTCAATGCAGTTGAGGTCAGTCACAGCATCACTCTGCCTGGTTTTGCTACTTTTCTGGGCCTTGACTTACACTGCTAAGGTCTATATTTCATCTGCAGGAGTTGATGCTTAAGGAAGAGGTCCTACAAGGGCTTGTAATTTTGCCTATTGCTAGGCACCTAGAGCTATCTGCCCTCTATACCTGGCCCATTGTTCCTGCTCTGCTTGTGCCTATCTGACTGTCTACTACACTAGCATTGATTAAATGGTGCAAGGGTGGCAGAGCTCAGAACAGACCCTGTGATTTGCTGCACTTTTGTCCCATGTTTGCAAGATGGCTGCAGCAGCTTTTGCACCACATTTTAAGTGACCAATTCTTACTCAATATGCAAGGACTGCCCAAGGCAGAGTTTCTTCTCAAAAACACCCTTAAATAAAAGAAAAATAATTTTTAGAAGCCCTCTAGAAAACTTCTTGAGATATAACATTACCTGAAATTGGCACTTAAGAGTCATCCATAGACCAAAGCTCGGCCGAACTTCTCTGAAATGAAAACATCTCCAGCACCAAAGAGAATTAGGACTTTACCGGTACAAAGTGTGGCTTTACATTTAAAATAATAGTGCTAAGATGGCGATGGAGTAGGCTGATGTACCAACTTCCAACTCCCAGAACCAAAGTGGATTATAACTCAATTTTAAGAACCATCATCTGGATAAATCAACTTTGAACTAAACTAAGTGGACTCTTCAACCAAGGAACACAGAAGAAGCCACATTGAGACCAGTAGAAATAGCAAAAACGCGAAGAGAGCTGTCTAACTCCCCGGAGCGAAAGCTGCCCGGAGAGACCTGCGTGGTGGGAGGAGAGTTTGGTGGAGAAGGAGGGACCTGGGTCCCAGGAACAAAGCCCCAGGCTGTAGCCCCAGAGCCTAGAAGAGGCGTTTGGACAGTATTGAGCTGTGAAACAAGTGAGGATACTGTTTGTGAGAAAGAGAGTTTTCTCAGACCCAGCATTCTTAAAGGGACAGTGCAGAAAACCTCTTTTACTCACCCGGGGCTCCGGGGAACGGGGTCAGAGGAGAGGACCAGAGCAGCAGGAAAAGAGAGTAAACTGGAAGCCACAGGGAGAAATACTCTGAGGGACAGCCGCCGTAACACCTGGGCTAAGTCACTTCCCTAAACAAAAACGAATTTCCCCTGAAACTAGCAATACCAGCAAAGGGAGACAGGACACCAGCCAAACAAGCTCTCCAGCAGCACTTAGAGCAGAGCTGCTTAGATGGAGGGAGCTTCCAGGTCTACAGCATGGAGTGCTAGGGTCTGAGCTGCGAGGCCCCTTCCCAATCTGCTGAGGGTTGCTGGAGGGATGGTGGTGGTGGGATGCCGAAACACAATTCTGTCGGCAGGTGTGAAAGCCCAGCTGGTGTGAGCTCAGTCTAGACCAGCAGGGGTACAGGAGATGCTCGAAAGCGGTCTGGCAGCTGCAGGCCCACCTGTAGCCCCACCTGCGGGGGAAAAGTGGGAGGCCAGGAACGGGCAGAGATCTGCTCTGCGACCCTGTGCAAGCCAGACCTGAGTGAGGGGACAGGACTATGACCAGAGATGGGCAGAGGCTCATGGCTGAGCTCATGCCAGGAGAACCAACTGGCCGACAAACCACGGTTTGCCATCCTGCGTGCATGAGTTGGCTCTAAACAAGGGGGCAGGGCTAGAGCCCAGGACTAGTGGAAGTTCACAGCCGAGCACATGCCAGCAGCCACGCCCTGCCCAATAAACAGCGGTTTGCAATCCTGCATAGGTGGGCCCTGACCTCGAGGGCGGGGCTAAAGCTCCAGAGGGGCAAGGGCTCACAGCTGAGAGCACGTCAGCAGCCCTGTCCCACCCAAGAAACTATGACAATCAGGCTCTGACCACGGAGGCTGGGCGGAAGCCCGAAAACAGGCTTGGTCTGCAGATGAGCAAAGGTGCTCACCTCTACCCTTGGTGCTGAGGCTTGTGGCATGAGTGACAGCCCCTCCCATGGAAGAGAGGCGAAAATCACAGCAACAGCCTCAGAGGGCCAGCGCAGGCAATGCCGATACCCAACCGCCCTAGGCAGCAGGAGAGGGGGTGGCGGGCCTGCAGACAGACCACACCTAGAGAACACAAAGACAATACCTACTGGACTCCAGTGGCCACAACCTTCTTATACACAGACAAAAAAAGCAGGCAGAGAAATGCAAACCAAATGAATCAAGAGAAATCCCCAGAAAAGGACCTAAATGAACCAGATATAACCAAACTACCAGAAGCAGAATTTAGAATAATGATAGTTAGGATGTTCAAAGAAATTAGAGCAATAATGGATAGTCACTATGAACACCTAAATAAAGAGATAACAAGTATAAAAAACGAAATTGAAATAATAAAAAAGAATCAGACAGGCCTGACCTGTGGTGGCGCAGTGGATAAAGCATCGACCTGGGAACACTGAGGTTGCCAGTTCAAAACCCTGCACTGGTCTGGTCAAGGCACATATGGGAGTTGAGCTTCCAGCTCCTCCCCCCTTTCTCTCTTTCTCTCTCTCTCTCTCTCACTCTGTGTCTCCTCTCTAAAATGAATAAAAGAAAAATAAAAAATAAATAAAAAAAAAAGAATCAGACAGAAATGACAAATACAGTATCAGAACTGAAGACCACAATGGAAAAAATTAAAAGCAGGATGAATGACGCTGAGCATCGAATCAGCGAGTTAGAGGAAACAATAAAAAAATGCACAGAAGCAGAGCAGAAAAAAGAAAAAACACTCAAAAATGTGAGGAAACTCTAAGGGAGCTCTGTGACAACATAAAGAGAAACAATATTCCCATCATAGGGGTTCCTAAAGAAGAGGAGACAGAACAAGAAATATAAACTTTACTCAACCAAATCATAGCAGAAAACTTTCCTAAATTAAGGCTGGGGAACATTCCACATGTTCACGAAGCACACAGAACTCCATTAAAGAGAAACCCAAAAAAATCTACACCAAGACATATCATAGTTAAAATACCAAAGCTAAGGAAGAAAGAAAAAATTTTAAAAGCTGCTAGAGAATAAAAGGCTATCACCTACAAAGAAGCCCCATAAGGATGACATCTGACTTCTCAACAGAAACACTTGAGGCCAGAAGGGAATGGCAAGATATATTCAAAGTAATGTAAAACAAGAATCTACAACCAAGACTACTCTATCCAGCAAGGCCAACATTTAAAATTAAAGAAGAAATAAAGAGCGTCCCAGACAAGGAAAGCCTCAAGGAACTCATTAAAACCAAACCAATTCTGCAAGAGATGCTAAAGGGCCTGTTGTGAACAGTTTAAAGGGATGAAAGAATATAGCAAAAGAAGAATACACCTTTAAAAAATAAAATGGCAATAAACAACTACATATCAATAATAACCTTAAGTGGAAATGGATTAAATGATTCAATCAAAAGACATAGGGTAGCTGTGTGGATAAAGAAACAGGACCCATACATATGCTGTCTACAAGAGACACACCTTTAAACAAAAGATGCACATAGACTGAAGGTAAAAGGATGGAAAAAAATATTTCACGCAAATGGAAATGAAAGAAAAGTAGGGGTAGCAATACTTATATCTCACAAACTGGACTTTAAAACAAAGCCTGTAGTAAGAGATAAAGAAGGACACTACATAATGATAAAGGGAACAATTCAACAGGAAGATATAACTGTTATAAATATCTATGCACCAAATATAGGAGCCCCGACATACATAAAGCAGACTTTGATGGATATAAAGGGCGAGATTAACAGCAATACTATAATAGTAGGGGATTTCAATACCCCACTAACATCACTGGGTAGATCCTCAAGAAAGAAAATTAATAAAGAAACAGACTTAAAGAATACACTAGATCAACTCGATTCAATAGATATCTTCAAAACTTTTTACCCTAAAGCAGTAGAATATACATTCTTCTCAAGCACTCATGATACATTTTCTAGAATAGACCACATGTTAGGACACTAAAATGGTATCAATAAATTTAAGAAGATTGAAATTATATGAAGCATTTTCTCTGATCACAATGCTACGAAACTAGAAATTAACCACAAAAGAAAAACTAAAAAATACTCAAACACTTGGAAACTAAATAGCCTGTTATTAAATAATGAATAGATTAACAATGAGATCAAACAAGAAATAAAAAAGTTTCTAGAAACGAATGATAATGAGCATACATCAACTCAAAATTTATGGGACACAGCAAAAGCAGTACTGAGAGGGAAGTTCATTGCACTACAGGCATACCAAAAGAAGCTAGAGAAAGCTCAAATAAGCAACCTGACCCTGCATCTAAAAGAATTAGAAAAATAAAAGCAAATAAAGCCCAGGACCAGTAGAAGAAAGGAAATAATAAAGATCAGAGCAGAAATAAATGACATAGAGGCTAAGGAAACAATACAGAGGATCCATAAAACCAGGAGCTGGTTCTTTGAAAAGGTAAACAAGATTGATGAACCTTTAACTAGACTCACCAAGAAAAAAAGAGAGAGGACCCAAATAAATAAATTTAGAAATGACAGTGGAGAAATAACAACTGACACAACAGAAATACAAAGCATTGTAAGAAAATACTATGAAAAACTCTATGTCAAAAAATTAGACAACCTCGGTGAAATGGACAAATTTCTTGAATCATATAATCTTCCAAAAATCAACCTGGAAGAATCAGAAAACCTAAACAGACCAATTACAACAAATGAGATAGAAATAGTTATCAAAAAACTCCCAAAAAAGAAAAGTCCTGGGCCTGATGGCTTCACAAGTGAATTCTACCAAAAATTCAAATAAGAACTAACTCCTAACCTCCTCAAGCTATTTCAAAAAATTAAAGAGGAAGGAAGACTTCCAAACTTTTTTTATGAGGCGAGCATAATTCGGATCCCAAACCTGACAAAGACAACACAAAGAAAGAAAATTATAGGTCTATATCCCTGATGAATATAGATGCTAAAATTCTCAACAAAATATTAGCCAACCGGATCCAGGAATATATGAAAAAAATCATACACCATGATCAAGTGGGATTTATTCTGGAGAGGCAAGGCTGGTTCAATATTTGCAAATTAATCAATGTGATTCATCACATAAACAAAAGTAAAGACAAAAATCACATGATAATTTCAATAGATGCAGAAAAGGCATTTGATAAAATCCAGCACCCATTCATGCTCAAAACTCTCAGTAAAGTAAGAATACAGAAAACATTCTTTAACACGATAAAGGCCATCTAGGACAAACCCACAGCAAACATCATACTAAATGGGCGAAAATTAAAAGCAATCCCCTTAATATCAGGAACCAGGCAGGGGTGCCCCCTTTCACCACTCTTATTCAACATAGTTCTGGAAGTCCTAGCTACAGTAGACAAGAAGATGAAATAAAAGGCATCCAAATTAGAAAAGAAAAAGTAAAACTGTCATTATTTGCAGATGATATGATATTGTATATAGAAAACCCTAAAGTCTCAGTCAAAAAATGACTGGACCTGATAAATGAATTCAACAAGGTGGCAGGATATAAAATTAATACCCAGAAATCAGAGGCATTTCTATATACCAACAATGAACTGTCAGCCGAAGAAATTAAGGAAACAACTCCCTTCACTATTGCAGCCAAAAAAATAAAGTACCTAGGAGTAAATTTAACCAAGGAGGTTAAGAACTTGTACTCGGAAAATTATAACACATCAATAAAAGAAATCAAGGAAGATACAAACAAGTGGAAGCATATACCGTGCTCATGGTTAGAAAGAATAAACATCATTAAAATATCTATATTACCAAAAGCAATTTATAAATTCAATGCAATACCAATAAAAATACCAATGACATACTTCAAAGATATAGAACACATATTCCAAAAATTTATATGGAACCAAAAAGGAACACGAATAACCTCAGGAATTTTAAAAAGAAAAAATAAAGCAGGAGGTATCACTTTTCCGGATATCAAGGTATATTACAAGGCCATTGTACTCAAGACAGCCTGGTATTGGCATAAGAACAGGCACATAGATCAATGGAGCAGAACAGAAAACCCAGAAATAATTTCACACCTTTATGGACAACTGATATTTGACAAAGGAGGAAAGAACATACAATGGAGTAAAGACAGCCTCTTTAACAAATGGTGTTGGGAAAATTGGACATCTACCTGCAAAAAAATGAAACTAGACCATCAACTTACACCATTCACAAAAACAAACTCAAAATGGATAAAAGACTTAAATGTAAGCCGTGAAACCGTAAGCTTCTTAGAAGAAAACATAGGAGCAAGCTCTCTGACATCTGTATCAACAATATATTTGCCAATTTATCTCCATGGGCAAATGAAATAAAAGGCAAGATAAACAAATGGGCCTATATGAAACTAAAAAATTTTTGCACAGCTAAAGACAATAAGAACAGAATAAAAAGACAAACCACACAATGGGAGAACATATTCGACAGCACGTCTGATAAGGGGTTAATAACCAAAATTTATAAAGAATTTATAAAACTCAACACTAGAAAAACAAACAGTCCAATCAAAAAATGGGCAAAAGAAATGAATAGAAATTTCTCCAAAGAGGACATACAGATCGCCAATAGGCATATGAAAAAATGATCAACATCACTAATCATTAGAGAAATGCAAATTAAAACCACAATGAGATATCACCTCATACCAGTCAGAATGGCACTCATCTGCAAAACAACACAGAACAAGTGCTGACAAGGTTGTGGAGAAAAGGAAACCCTCCTGCACTGCTGGTGGGAATGCAGACTGGTGCAGCCACTTGGAAAACAGTATGGAGATTCCTCAAAAAATTAAAAAATCGAATTGCCTTTTGACCCAGCTATCCAACTTATAGGAATATACCCTAAGAACACCATAACACTGTTCGAAAAGAAGAAATGCGCCCCCATGTTCGTGGCAGCATTGTTCACAATAGCGAAGATCTGGAAACAGCCCAAGTGTCCGTCAGGGGATGAGTGGATTAAAAAGCTTTGGTACATATATACTATGGAATACTACTCAGCCATAAGAAATGATGACATCGGATCATTTACAACAAAATGGATGGACCTGGATAACATTATACGGAGTGAAATATGTAAAACAGAGAAAAACTAAGAACAGCATGATTTCATACATAGGTGGGACATAAAAGTGAGACTATGAGACATGGACAAGAGTGTGGCGGTTACGGGGTGGGGGGAGGAAGTAGAGGGTGGGATAGGGAGGAAGGGAGGGGCACAGGAAAAACCAGATAGAAGGTGACAGAGGACAATTTGACTTTGGGTGATGGGTATGCAACATAATTGAATGATAAAATAACCTGGAGATGTTTTCATTATACATATGTACCCTGATTTATTTTAATTAATAATAATAAAATATTAAAAGAAATAGTAGTGCTTGCCTCAGAGGCAGTGTTTAAGGGCCGAAAGTTGAATGAATGCTCATTGAATGTCTATTTTTTCGATTTTGGGTCAGGGCACACAGGGTGCCCATCTGCTTCTCCACCCTCCCCCCTCTCCTTTCTCTCCATCTGTCTCTTCTTGTCCTGCAGCCAAGGCTCCATTGGAGGAAAATTGGCCCAAGGCGCTGACGATGGCTCCATGACCTCCACCTCAGGTCCTAAAATGGCTCTTGTTGCAATGGAGCAAGTGCCCCAAATGGGCAAAGCATCACCCTCTAGTGTGATTGCCAGGTGAATCCAAGTTGGTTCGCATGTGGGGGTCTGTCTCTGCCTCCCCTCCTCTCACTAAAATAAAATAAAATATAAAATAAAATAAATAAATAATATTCTCCACTGTGGAGAGGGGGAGAGTGAATTTATTGAGAAAGTAGCTACATTCCCAAGGGGATCCTCAGCAGAGAGAAACTTGGGGAAGAAATTGTAAACCAAAGAAAGAGGAGAGGGATGGAGATCAGCTACGTGATGGCTTTGCCCCAAGTTCAATAGTTCCCCAACCTTGGCACTTCTGGCATTCTGGGCCTATTCTTTGTTGTGGGGAGCTATCCTGTGCATGGTGAGCTGTTTATCACATCCCTGGCCTCAATCCACTAGATATCAGTACTCACTCTCACCCCACCCCAATCTGTGACAAGAGTGTCTCCAAACATTACCTAATGTCCCTGGGGGGATATGGGAGAAATGGTCTCAGGGGAGTACCAATGATAGTACTATTTTATTTAATCTTATTAAGTAGGTATTGTGATTCTGCTTTCAGAGATAAGATACAATGTTCAAGGACACACAACTAAGAAAAAATGAAGCCAAAATCCAAACAGATGCTATTTAGAGACATTCCTCTCTCTGACACTGAGCTCCCAGCTTGCAATGCACCACACATGGACACAGGAGAGTAGGGAGCTAAGAAAATTTACTGACAAGTGAAATGAGAAAAACTGAGACAAAATAATTGAACAAGGTCAAACAATTTGAGCAATCTACAACCAGCTAATGAATCACCGGGTTTTATCTTTCCTAAACAAGGACACTTAGGAACAAATGGTTGATCGCATTCCAGATTTTCCCAGGACAGATCAGCATCAGTTCAAGTCCCTCTACAATGATGTCCTTTCAAAATAAAACCAATGAATACATTAATGTAAAGCCAGTGGCCAAGGCCACCATCACAGCTGCCTGGCTCATGCAGGTTCACATTAGATTCGGACAGTCGGTAATGAAACAATGGAACCAAGAACTGGTGAGCCATCAGTTTAATCTTAGCTTGCACCTGGAGGGCAAGTAAAAGTAGGTATTGTAATTCTGCTTTCAGGGATAAGATACAATGTTCAAGGACACACAACTAAGAAGAAATGAAGCCAAAATCCAAACAGATGCCATTTAGAGACATTCCTCTCTCTAACCCTGAGCTCCCAGCTTGCAATGCACCACGCATGGACACAGGAGAGTAGGGAGCTGAGAAAATTTCACACAGTGGGAAAACACTTCCCTTTCCATTCAAGGCTCACAAAGCTACTAACTTATCCGAGTTTCCTAGAATCAAAGGTGTTGGGCAGATAAAATATATTATGCTCACTTTGTTAAAGATGGTGCTCCCCACATGCTAGTTTTAAAAATAAGCTTTTCCCCACACCCTTGACTGATTGGATGATGTAGGGTGGTGCACTCTCATGAGGAATCCTCCCAGTATGTCTCAGATAAGTGACTTTGTATCAGAGACTTCCTTGTTTGTAGATTGGATTAAAGGTTGAGATTTCTACGCTATGAAGTGGGGCAGACCTGGAGCTTGCTCTCTCTTGGTTCCTGAGGTATTAGAGAGGAGAGCAGATTAAGGCCACGTGGAGGAGAGGAGAAGCAGCCAAGATGGCGGAGTGCTGAGGAAGAAGCCAGTTTGTGCAGAGTTTGTGCAGGAGGAGATGGGGAACAGAGGTGAATAAGTCTGGTGAGCTAGAAACCTTTGATTCTAGGAAACTTGGATAAGTCAGTAGCTTTGTGAGCACTGAATGAGTGGGTTTTGGAGCCCAGTGTGTATGTTTTTACTTGCCTGCCGGGTGCAAGTTAGAATTAAAGCTGATGGCTCACCAGTTCTTGGCTCCGTTGTTTCATTAGCGACTGTCCGAATCTAATGGGAACCTGCATGGGTCAGACGGCTGTGATGGTGGCCTCGGCTACTGGCCATACAAAGGTTTCTGGCTCACCAGCCTTATTCACCTCTGTTTCCCATCTCCTTCTCTCTGCACGAACTCTGCACAAACTGGCTTCTCCCTCAGCACTTCACTATCTTGGCTGCGTCTCCTGGCCTCCTCCACGTGGTCTTTCTCTGCTCTCCTCTCTAATGCTAACTTCAAAAACTGAGAGAGAGCAAGCTCCCAATCTGCCCCACTTTATTGTGTAGAATCCAAACCTTTAATCCAATTTACAAACAAGGAAGTATCTGATACAAAGTCACTTATCTGAGGCATAATGGGAGGATTCTTTATGGGAGTACACCACCCCACATCATCCAATCAGTCAAAGTTGTGGGGAAAAGTTTACTCTTAAAACTTGCACGTGGGAAGTGCCATCTTTAACAAACTGAGCATAATATATTTTATCTGCCCAACAATAAATAAGTGGAACAACAAATCAATGTTTCAATCTCTCTTTCTCTCAAAATAAAACAAAAAAATATTAAGTGAAACTAACCAAAAATGAACCTTGACCCCTCTATATGTATATTTTGATGAATCAACATATTGAAAGACACACCTGGAAAACTAGTGAATATTCCCTCTCCCCTGAGAAATCCCCTAATGTTCCCACTGGCTGAAAAAAAACCAAATGCCTCAAAACAGAGGACTCAGCATGTGCATTTTCTTGAGCATGCCCATGTCTTTCTCCCTTAAGTGTGTATCTCTACTCTCTTTCTCCTAAACTCTGAGGATTTCTATAAGTCTTCCAAGCTACTTCCAAGCAGGGGAATAGCAGGCAGTGGTAGCTTGTCCCAGGCTTACCACCTGAACCTGTCTCCAAAGCCCCCATTTCTCTGATTTTCCACTGTGACTTTTAATACTGTCACTGTGACTTTTACTACTCAGTGAGTTCACACAGCCCAGTGTGGCCCACTTCTTTCCTATAATATCTTTAGAGAGCCAAAGCAGCCAGCCTAGGCTTTTTTCCTGTTTCTTCTTCTACCCTAAGAGTTTCCTTTATTTCACTATCCCCAGCTTTAAAAAACATCCTCTCAAAATCACTTGGACTTGTGTTGCAAAGTCTTTCCTGAATGAAGTAAAAAACCCACACATTACTGGCCAGCCAGAGGCATATCTGCTCTGGGCCACCCCGGTCCAATAACAGCACCCCCAGCAAATGAAACTTGGCACCCTTGGTCCTGGCCTCAGCCTTCCCTCTGAGGCTCTACAGCCATAGAGTCACTTTGAGTAGTGATCTGTTTTTCCAGAAAGAATTTGAGAACTCATAAAAATTAAATCTTTAGAGAAGCTCTGTATGCTCTTTTACAAGATGTCAATCATTTGCATTAAAAAAATGTGCAACATTTTTCTAAAAACTTGGAGGAAGAAATCACAGTCTAGAAAGGAAAATCTTTCAAGCTGGAATGTGCTCTAGGCTGCCTCTTTAAATGAAAAAAAAATTATATGCTTGGGAAACATTATATCTGCCAAAGCAATATTAGGGTCTCACTATAATAATGATAGTGTCAACTCCATGTGGCCTTTCATCCTTAAGACTCCAGGAAAGGCCTTAAAAATGAAATTTTATTCATGTGCACACAAACACACACACTATTAGAAAAATTCACACATATATCACTTTGTCCATCTCTCTAATGAAGGTGGAATGTGGTGGCAGATGTTTCACAGCTGTCCAAACCTCACCCCCCAGCAGTTTAGGACAGGAAGCTTAGGACACTCTATCCTAGAGGAATTGCCTGGAGAGTCCAGGGAGGTAAAACCCAATCCTGCAAACTGGGATTCAGCCAAATACATGGAGTACCCTTCACATTGCCTCATCCCTCACTCCAAGGGATTGAATAAAAAAAAATAAAAAAAAATGACAGGCATCTAACTACAGCCAAAAAGTCATGCTCTTCTGGTAGAGAGAGTTGGAACTAGAAAAGATCCTTAACCCTTGTAGTATATGTGCTATACATACAGGCTGCAGCCCAGCCCAATACAGTCAAGGTTATAGGTTTGGTCCCAGGTCAGTTAGCTATTATTACTCTGTTGAGCAGCCATGGGCTGCATTTTTGTTACATAGATAGATAGCTACCAGCCCCATTGCAGGATAAATCCTTCTATAAAGAATGATGTATATGGGTGGTAGAGAAGAGCAGAAGGAGGGAGTAGTATCTTGTCTAACTAGGTCAGGCAGTACAATGTGAGGGGAAAGAAATTGTCTGTGGAGTACCTAGCTCAGGAAGATGCTTATGTCATCTTATTAGTCCTTTCTGGGACTTATTATTTGAACTTTACAAATAAAGAAACAGACTTTGATAAGGTTAAAATTTGGGGGGTGGGGGAGTTAATCCCAGAATTCAAGCTCAGGTCTGCCAATTCTAAAGTGAGCATGTCTGTATTACCACCACATCAGTACACAAATGGCACCCCAGAAATTTCCTTTCTGCCTTCTACAAATTATTACCCCCTTCTCCAGGGAACCACTGTTCTTCCTTCTATTACTCTAGATTAAAACTTGTCAATTTTAAACTATATATAAATTAAACCATGTGGTATGCATTCTGACTTTCTTTACTCAGAGACTTATCCATGTTTTTGTGCATAACAATAACTTATTCCCTTTGCTACACAGAGTTCTACTATGTGAATATAATACAATTTATTTATTCACTTTACTATTCATTGGCATTTAAATTGTTCCACTGAGAGATATTATGAATGAATAATGTTACTACAAATTTTCTTGACATTTCTTTTGATGCCCACCTGTTTGCATTATGTATATCTAAGAATAAAATTGCTGGATCATAGGATATGTATTTGTTTACTTTTGGTGGATAACATCAAATAGTTTTACAAAATGTTGTACAGATTAACACTCCCACCAGCAGTATGTGAAAGTTTCATCTGTTGTATTTAGTTTAAATAAATTGAACATTCTCTAAAATTGGTGTTTTGAGTTTCTTGTTAAATTTTAACCATACTGATGACTGCATAGTTGTGGCACAGTGTAGTTATAATTTCTTTGAAAACTAATCAACCTGACATTTGTATATATTATACTTATAGGCCATTTGGACCAGCCACTTTTCTGTAAAGTAGTTGTCTGTTTTTATGTGGTAATTTGTAGATCTTTATATAGCTGTACAAAAGTTCTTTATTAGATATGTGTATTGCAAATATCTCTCTTATGCTGTGTCTTGTCTATTCACACTCTTTGGGGTTTTATTTTATTTTAATTTATTTTATTTTATTTTTACAGGGACAGAGAGAGAGTCAGAGAGAGGGAGAGATAGGGACAGACAAACAGGAATGGAGAGAGATGAGAAGCATCAGTCATCAGTTTTTTGTTGCGACACCTGAGTTATTCATTGATTGCTTTCTTATATGTGCCTTGACCGCGGGCCTTCGGCAGACCAAATAACCCCTTGCTCGAGCCAGCGACCTTGGGTCCAAGCTGGAGAGCTTTTTGGTCAAACCAGATGAGCCCGCACTCAAGCTGATGACTTCGAACCTGGGTCCTTTGCATCCCAGTCCGATGCTCTATCCACTGCGCCACTGCCTGGTCAGGCTCTTTGGGGTTTTAGTTCTTAATTTTAATGATTTCAATAAAGTCTAATTTATCAATCTTTTGGTGATGATTTTGTATCTGTTCTAAATATATTTACCACCCATGGTGAAACAGATATTTTTCTGTTTTCTAAAAAACAAACTCTAAATTATTATTATTATTTTTAATCTAGAAGAGTCTGTGACTGATTGATCTTATCTTGTCTTTAAATAGTTGAAAGCATTGACTAGTGAAACTACCTGGGCCTGGTGTTTTTGTAGTGAAATGTTTCCATTGTCTAGCAGGGGTGCTCAATACGTCGATCGTGATCTACTGGTCCATCGCAAAGGAAGTGTGGGTAGATCGCATGACATTAAAGACATTTGTCTTTTGATTGGCATACAGGGTAGCCAATCTGACATCTGAACTTTTGACACCCTACGCATGAGCGTTAAACCGTGCTAACTTGTTCAGTTACATTGCTGCGTAGTTAGCCTTCAATTTATTTAAACAAAATACAACAAAAGGTACCAAAATGAGTGCCATAGCTGGTCCGAGTAAGAAGCCTAAAACCTACCACTTTCATACAGAATGGGAGGGGATTTTTTTCACTATGTCATATTCTAATTGTGTTTGCCTCATCTGTCTGTGTGTCATTGCTATTCCAAAGAAGGGAAATGTGGAGCGGCTTATTTGGACTGTTCATAAAAATTATGGCATTGACTTTCCTCTGAAAAGAGAGCTGAGAAGGAGAAAGGTAAAAGAAGAATACACAATATTAAATAGTAATAATAGTAACTTAAATAATGATAATATAGAAGAAATAAATTTATGTTTTGCATTTTCATACACCATGATCAAGTGGGATTTATTCTGGAGAGGCAAGGCTGGTTCAATATTCGCAAATCAATCAATGTGATTCATCACATAAACAAAAGGAAGGACAAAAATTACATGATAATCTCAATAGATGCAGAAAAAGCACTTGATAAACTCCAGCACCCATTCATGCTCAAAACTCTCAGTAAAGTGAGAATACCGGGAACATTCCTTAACATGATAAAGGTCATCTATGACAAACCCACAGCACACATCATACTAAATGGGCAAAAATTAAAAGCAATCCCCTTAAGACTAGAAACCAGGCAGGGGTGCCCCCTTTCACCACTCTTATTCAACATAGTTCTGGAAGTCCTAGCGACAACAATCAGACAACAAGAAGAAATAAAAAGCATCCAAATTGGAAAAGAAGAAGTTAAACTGTCATTATATGCAGACGATATGATATTGTATATAGAAAACCCTAAAGTCTCAGTCAAAAAACTATTGGACCTGATAAATGAATTCAGCAAGGTGGCAGGATATAAAATTAATACTCAGAAATCAGAGGCATTTTTATATACCAACAATGAACTGTCAGCCGAAGAAATTAAGGAAACAACTCCCTTCACTAGTGCAAACAAAAAAATAGAGTACCTTGGAGTAAATTTAACCAAGCAGGTTAAGGACTTGTACTCAGAAAATTATTAAACATTGATGAAAGAAATCAAGGAAGATACAAACAAGTGGAAGCATATACCGTGCTCATGGTTAGGAAGAATAAACATCATTAAAATGTCTATATTACCCAAAGCAATTTATAAATTCAATGCAATACCAATTAAAACACCAATGACATACTTCAAAGATATAGAACACATATTCCAAAAATTTATATGGAACCAAAAAAGAACACGAATAACCTCAGCAATCTTATAAAGAAAAAAGTAAAGCAGAAGTTTTTACTCTTCCGGATATCAAGGTATACTATAAGGCCATTGTACTCAAGACAGCCTGGTACTGGCATAAGAACAGGCACATAGATCAATGGAACAGAACAGAGAACACAGAAATAAACCCACACCTTTATGGACAACTGATATTTGACAAAGGAGGAAAGAACATACAATGGAGTAAAGACAGCCTATTTAACAAATGGTGTTGGGAAAATTGGACATCTACCTGCAAAGAAATGAAACTAGACCATCAACTTACACCATTCACAAAAACAAACTCAAAATGGATAAAAGACTTAAATGTAAGCCATGAAACCATAAGCATCTTAGAAGAAAACATAGCAAGCGAGCTCTCAGACATCTGTAGCAGCAATATATTTAACGATTTATCTCCACGGGCAAATGAAATAAAAAGGCAAGATAAACAAATGGAACTATTTCAAACTAAAAAGTTTTTGCACAGCTAAAGACAATAAGAACAGAATAAAAAAAACAAACCACACAATGGGAGAACATATTCGACAGCACGTCTGATAAGGGGTTAATAACCAAAATTTTAAAGAACTTACAAAACTCAACACCAGGAAGACAAACAATCCAATCAAAAAATGGGCCGAAGAAATGAATAAAAGTTTCTCCAAAGAGGACATACAGATGGCTAATAGGTATATGAAAAAATGCTCAACATCACTAATCATTAGAGAAATGCAAATTAAAACCACAATGAGATATTACCTTACACCAGTCAGAATGGCGCTCATCAGCAAAACAACACAGAATAAGTGCTGGTGAGGATGTGGTGAAAATGGAACCCTCATGCACTGCTGATGGGAATGCAGACTGGTGCAGCCACTGTGGAAAACAGTATGGAGATTCCTCAAAAAATTAATAATCGAACTGCCTATTGACCCAGCTATCTCACTTTTGGGAATATAACCTAAGAACACTATAGCACTCTTCAAAAAAAAGAAATGCGCCCCCATGTTCGTGGCAGCATTGTTCACAATAGCGAAGATCTGGAAACAGCCCAAGTGTCCGTCAGAGGACAAGTGGATTAAAAAGCTTTGGTGCATATATACTATGGAATACTACTCAGCCATAAGAAATGATGACATCGGATCATTTATAACAAAATGGATGGACCTTGATAACATTATACAGAGTGAAATAAGTAAAACAGAAAAAACTGAGAACAGCATGATTTCGTACATAGGTGGGTCATAAAAGCGAGACTATGAGACGTGGACAAGAGTGTGGTGGTTACAGGGTGGGAAAAGGGAGGAGAGGGAGGGAGAGGAGGGAGGGGAGGGGCACAAAGAAAACCAGACAGAGGACAATTTGACTTTGGGTGATGGGTATGCAACATAATTGAATGATAAGATAACCTGGAGATGTTTTCTTTGAACATATGTACCCTGATTTATTAATGTCACCCCATTAAAATTAATAAAATTTAAAAAAAAGAAAAATTTAAGAGTAGGGAAAGCTTCCAAGATTATTTTATGACAGCAGAATTACAATGATTCCAAACCCAGACAAAGACATTATGAGAAAAAGAGAATGTAGGACAATATTCCTGATGAACATAGATGCAAAAATCTTTGCAACAGCTTACAAAGGTCATGCACCATAATCAAGTGTGATTTATTCATGGTATGCAAGGTTAGTTCAGTATCTGCAAATCAATTAACATGATACACCACATAAACAAAATAAAGATAACAATGATATAATCATAACAATAGATGTAGAAAAGTATTTGACATAATCTAGCATCCATTTATGATAAACACTCAGCAAAGTAAGAATAGAGGGAACATACTTCAATATAATAAAGGCCACATATGACAAACTCACAGCAGCCAACTTTAAACTCAATGAGAAGTTAAAGTAATTTTTTAAAATCAAGAACAAGACAAAGATGTTCACTTTCACCACATTTATTCAACATAGTATTAGAAGTTCTAGCCACAGCAATCAGACAAGAAAAAGAAATGAGGCATCCAAAATGCAAAGGAAGAAGAGAAAGTGCCAATATTGTAGATGACATAATACTATATAGAGAGAACCTGAAAGATTCCACACACACAAAAAAAATAAAACTATTAGAATGGATAAATAAATTCAGCAAAGTAGAATACAAAAGAAATATTCAGAATTAGGTTACATTTTTATGCACCAATAATGAATTATCAGAAAGAAAACTAGCCTGACCAGGCGGTGGCATAGTGGATAGAGCGTCAGACTGGGATGCGGAAGACCCAGGTTCGAGACCCTGAGCTCGCCAGCTTGAGCACGGGCCCATCTGGCTTGAGCAAAAGCTCGCCAGCTTGGACCCAAGGTCGCTGGCTCCAGCAAGGGGTTGCTCGGTCTACTGAAGGTCCGCGGTCAAGGCACATGTGAGAAAGCAATCAATGAACAACTAAGGTGTTGCGATGGCAACAAAAAACTAATGATTGATGCTTCTCACCTCTCTTTGTTCCTGTCTGTCTGTCCCTATCTATCCCTCTCTCTGACTCTCTCTCTGTCTCTGTAAAAAAAAAGAAAGAAAGAAAGAAAACTAAGAAAACAATTTAATTTATAATTGTATAAAACAATACCTAGGAATAGCCTGACCAGGTGGTGGCGCAGTGGATAGAGCATTGGATTGAGATTTGGAGGACCCAGGTTCAAGACCCTGAGGTCACCAGCTTGAGCATGGGCTCATCTGGCTTGAGCGAAAAGCTCATCAGCTTGGACCCAAGGTTGCTGGCTCGAGCAAGGGGTTACTCAATCTGCTGAAGGCCTGCGGCCAAGGCACATATGAGAAAGTTATCAATGAACAACTAAGGTTTCGCAAGGAAAAACTGATTGATGCTTCTCATCTCTCTCCATTCCTGTCTGTTTGTCCCTCTCTATCCCTCTCTCTGATGCTTTGACTCTCTCACTCTGTTCCTGTACGTAAAAAAAAAAAAAAAAAAAAAAAGACACCTAGGAATAAATTTAACCAGACAGGTATAAGACCTGTACTTGAAAAATTATAAGACATTAAATAAATTGAAGAAGATATAAAGAAATAGAATCATATATTATGTTCATGGATAGAAAAAATTAACATTGTTAAAATGTCTATACTATCCAAAACAATTTATAGAATCACTGAAATTCTTATCAAAATATCAATGGCATTTTCCTCAGAACTAAAACAAATAATCCTAAAATTTATATGGAAACACAAATGACCATGAATATGCAAAGCAATCTTAAGTAAGAAGAACAAAGTTAGAGGTATCACACAACCTGATATCAAACTATACTACAGAGCTATAATAATAAAACAAGCATGTACGGCATAAAAACAGAGACGTAGGTCAATAGAACAAAATAAAGAGCCCAGAAATACACACACTTCTATATGGTCAATTAATCCATGACAATGGAAGTAGAATATACAATAAGGTAAAGATAGTCTCTTTAATAAATGGTGTTGAGAAAATTTGACAGATACGTGCAAAAAATAAAAATAAAATCAAACTGCATCACTTTTTTCACCATATACAAAAAAAAATCAAAATAGATTAAAAACAAATATAAGACCTGAAATCATAAAAGTTTTAGAGGAAAACATAGGCAACAAAATCTTTGATGTTGTTCTTAGAAATATATATATATTTTTGGATATGTCTTCTTGAAGACGGAAATGAAATAAAAAAACAATTGCAGCTGCAACAAATTAAAATTTTTTGCCCAGCAAAAGAAACCATCAACAAAATGAAAAGACAACATATGAAGTGGTAGAAAATATTCACCAATGACACATATGATAAGGATTTAATATATGAAAAGAACTCATACAATCTGACACCAAAAAAAAAAAAAATCAAATTTAAAAATGGACAAGGGTCCTGAATAGACTTTTCTCTGAAGAAGATGGTAAATAGACATGTGAAATGATGCTCACTGTTACTAGTCCTCAATGAAATGCAAATTAAAATCATCATGAGATATTACCTCACACTTGTCAGAATGGCAATCATCAGTAAATCAACAAATAACAAGTACTGAAGAGAATGTGGAGAAAAGGAAACCTTCATGTATATTTGGTGGGATTGCAAATTGGGGCAGCAACTATGGAAAACAGTGTGGAGATTCCTCAAAATATTAAAAATACAACTACATATGACTCAGCAATTCCACTTCTGGGTATTTATTTGAAGAAATCCAAAACACTAATTCAAAAATATATATGCACCCCTATGTTTATTGCAGCATTATTTGCAATAGCCAAGATCTGGAAGCAACATAAGTGTCCATCAATAGATGACTAGATATTGAAGAAGTGTTACGTGTAAACAATGAGATATTACTCAGCCATAAAAAAGAATGAAATTGAAATCTTACCATTTGCAACAAATGAATTGATTCAAGGATATTATGCTAAGTGAAATAAGTAAGAGAAAAAGAAAAATACCATATGATTTCTCTTATATGTGGAATTTAAAAATAATAATAATAAATGAACAAACAAAACAAAAGCAGACTTACAGATACAGAGAACAAACTGATGATTGCCAGATAGGAGTGGGTGGATTGGGGGCTGGGTGAAAAAGGTGAAGGGATTAAGAAGTACAAATAGGCCTGACCGATGGTGGTGCAGTGGATAGAGCGACAACCTGGGACACTGAGGTCCCAGGTTTGAAATCCTGAGGTTGCTGGCTTGAGCACAGTCTCACCAGCTTGAGCATCGGGCCGCTGGCTTGAGCATGAGATCATACAGATGATCCCATGATTGTTGGCTTGAGCCCAAAGGTCACTGGCTTGAAGCCCAAGGTTGCTGGCTTGAGTAAGGCACCACTGGCTCAGCTGGAGCTCCCCTTCCTGCCACCCACCCAGGTCAAGGCACATATGAGAAGCAATCAATGAACAACTAAAATGTGCCACAACTACAAGTTGATGCTTCTCATCTCTTTCTCTCGTCCTGTCTGTCTGTTTCTCTCTCTTTTTAAAAAAAGAAGTACAAACTGGTAGTTACAAAGCAGCTACAGGAATGTTAAGTACAGCATAGGGAATACTCAGTAATATTGTAATAACTACGTATGGTGCCTGGTGGGTACCGGACTTATTGAGGGGAATCACTTCATAAATTATATACATGTCAAACCACTATTCATACACCTGAAACTAATATAATATTGAATGTAAAATGTAGTTAAAAATATTTTTTTTTTATTTTTTTAATATTTTAAGAAAAAAAAAAAGAAATGCCTCAGAATATATTGAGCTCAATTTTTTTTCTAGAATCTTGAATCTACAAGGCCTAGCTCTTGATTTATTCTCCAATGCCTTCAAGGATCTGTTTATTTTTTCCTTTCATAGTGCTTTTATAGTTATCTTTGTTCGTAAGTATATTGTTGTACAAGTTATTCAATCATAGCCAGAAGTGGAATTTGATTGGTTGTTTTCAAAGTTTCCCAGATGATTCTATGTGATCATAGTTAAGACTCACTGACCTAACTTATCACACTCTGTCATGCGTGCACATGTAATTTCCTCTGCTAGAAACATCATGTTATATTCTCTACCTGGTTAACCTTTAGAAGTAGCCTTTCCTTGCCTCAGGACAGATGTGGTTAGTGACCGTTGTACATAAGCCTGTAAAGCATTTTATCTATTTCGTCTTATCATTTATCTCAATATATTCTTATCTGTATGCTTTTAAATTTATCTTCTCTAGCAGGCTGTGCATTCATATTTGAATAAATGATTTTGAATATCATAGTGGTCTTCAGTCCTCACTGTTCTCAAACAACATTCCTCTCCAATTCCATGGAATAGCTTTTGGATCCATCCCAATATATCTGGCCTTTTGATCCTCTGAGTCTAATTTAACTCCTCACTTTCACTGTTATATATGTATGGCATTATCTTTTGCTAAATGTGTGTGTGTACGCTTTTTCTGGTGTGTATTAATTCACTCAGTTAATAACTATGTGTTGAGGTACTGGTATATGCACCAGCTGTGACGGAAGGTATGGCAGATTTTCTTATTTGAAGCTTAGCTCAAAATTTATTAGCTTTGGAAAATTTCTCTCTAGGTATGTTATTTTGGGGGATGGCATGCTCCTCTCTCCAGAGTTTGTGGCCTGGTTGGAAAAGCAGAATGACCCCATCCTTCCACTCAGAAGAGGCTAGAGAATGCTTCCTGCATTACACTATTTAGATAACTGCTGAAATAGTGATATCACACTGGAATTTTTAAAATATATCCTGGAAGAATGGTGTGATGTGTGTGTGGGGAGGGTCAAAACTTGTTGACAACCCAAAGAAAATATTTTTCCACCAGAGCAGCTGTTGCTAAGTTTAGTTAATGTATGTCCTGCCAGAGAGAAAATGGGAGCCTTCCTTAAACTGTCTTTTTTTTCTCTTCCAGCCCTGATTAGCTCGCTTTACATGTGCACGGTTTGCAAGGGTGTGTGTGTGTGTGACTGTGTGAGTGTGTGTATATGGGTGCGCTGGGGGAGGGCAAAGGAAGTGGTTGGGGGAACATCTTTCTTAGAGTTGTGTTTCCAGTGAGGCTCCTTCAGTGTCCCCAATGGAATTGCAACAGTGTTGTCGACAGCAATGAAATGGGTTGTAGAAAGCATCTAGCCACTTGCTCTCCCTGTCTTTTAATTATCAAGCATCTTTGTGTGATCCTCTAGGCAAAAACAAAGCAAAACAAACAAAAAGAATACCCTGAGACCACTTCATGACAATCCCTCAAAAGTCAAACTTAGATTTAGTAGAAATATCCTGGTAGAGAGAGCAACATGATCTCAAAAGGAAGGTTGTATATTTCTTTTTCCAGAAAGCAAGGACACAATTTATTCACCTTCGTGTTTCTCATGGTACTCACTGTAGTGATTCCCACTCCAAAAAACTGGAAAACAAAACTAAACCATGATAACGATCAAGATAGACTGCCATCTGTATAAGGTGGATGAGGTCTGACACTTGCCAAACAATATGAGGTTCTGCATTCCTTTCAGCTCTGAGAGCGACAATGAGTACCCAGTTCCCTTTCAGACTTCACCTATTTTTCCCTCTCCTAACTCTCTGCATTTCCAGATTTTGTAGACTGACACCAATAACCGTACTCCGGACTAAGTTTTACCAATGATTGCAAATATAAGACACCTTTTAAATAATGAAAACATTACCCTTACTCATGCATGTGAGAAGCTGTACTTTTACAATTCCAATGGTTGAGAAAATATGTGACAAAATAAGTATCAATTAAGTATCATTTTTGAAAGATATTAAAGTCAGTATCACATTTGTACATCTTTAAAATTAATAATGTTTGTGTGTATGACTATACATAAAGCATATAGACAGTATTTGACAGGTATATGGATTTGCAAAATATTTGAAATAACTCTGTTTGTTTTCTAAGCCTTCTCGCTCCACACCCTGCTCACATTTTCTTCATCCTATGACACTCTTCCTCGAGGTTCTCATCCCCCATGCCTTTGCACTTGACTGTCTCCCTCCTTTGCTTGGCCTGCCTGCCTTGCTCCTTTTCATTAGCCCTTGCTTAACCATCCCTTCCCTAAAATCAAGTTGTTGGCTGCATTCCTGTGAAGGACTCTCAAACTTTGTTGACTTTGTGCAAACTTGGCCCCCCTCTTGGAAATCAGGATCTCTCCTTCACCTATAATCAACTGAGCATATTAAAGGTCTCCATACACTCTTTCTTGTTTGATTATTTTCCTGTTCTGTCTCTAATTGGCTTTGCTTTACAGTGAATATGTGAGACCTTTATGAAGTACTTAGGTCTGGACCCTGCAGCTTGGAGGGCTCCATATTTGTTGGAAGGGTGACAATATGAAGTAGGTGCTGTTTGTATTCTCAGGTTTTCCTTATTACAAAATCTAATTAATCTATTTTAATTAGATCAGAACAGTTTTGTGACCTGCAAGGGAGACTCTCCTGACCTTATTGTCTAGAGGCCTATACCCTGCCAAGCCAGAAGAAGGAGCAAGGTAACAAAAGCCTGAACTTTGCAATCCTATAATCTTTATACCTATAATTTTTATTTTTCTTCATGAGTTCCACAGAACAAGCCTGACCCCTCTTGCTGTTCCTCTTTTGTCTTCTCATTATGAGTTGAACAATCCCAGTTCTTCTTACTATTCCCCTTACTGGTATGACTGTTCATCTAGTCACTACTGTGTAAACATATCTTCTTTCATCCTCATCCTTCTTAAAGTGTAGTGTGTGTAATGAAATATGCTACCCGAGAAACAAAGAGGTGACACAGAGCATGAGGGACAATTGCCTCCCCTTTGCCTAAATTCACATCTCGGTTTGGTGAAGAAGTGTTGATTTAGAGTCATAAGACTTGTCATTTACAATCAACTATCAGTGTATGTCTTTGAAGATAATGTCTAACCCTTCAAGGCCACAAATTTCCAATTAAAAAGAATCCAGCTTCATTTGTCACCAGGCAAATGAAAATTTAAAGCCACAGTTCAGTACACTACCCACCAGAAATTAAAATGACAAAGAGACAATATCAGGTGATAGGGAAGACATGGAACAATCAGAATTTACATATATTGTTGCGGGGAGTAAATTGGTACCACCACCTTAGAAAACTATTTGACAGCACAGACCCAGTAATTCCATTCTTGGAGATATGCACAAGAGAAGTGAGTCCACAGATCAACCAAAAGATATGTTCAAGAATGTTCAAAGAAACATTATTTATATTATTCCTAAATTGAAAGCATCCCACATACCCACCAACAATAGAATGAATATATTGATATATCCACACTATTGAACATGATAGACATGTATTTAGAATGAGTAAACCAGGTACAAAAGAGCATGTAGTGTACAATTTCATTTACATATAGTCAAAACAGGTAAAACTGATCTCTGATATTAGAAATCAGAATAGTGGCTCTCTGTAGGGTAGGAATAGTGGCTAGAAGGGAGAAAAAGGGAGGTTTGGGGGGTTGCTAGAAGGGCATTGATCTTGATTTGGCTACTAGTTATCTCAGTGTGCTCAAGTTTTGAAAATTTTGAGTTGTCTGCTAATGATTATGCACTTTTCTATAAACATGTTATACTTCAACAAAAAGTTACATGAAATACACTATAAAAAGAAAAAACAGTAGTGCCTGACCAGGCGGTGGCACAGTGGATAGAGTGTCAGATTGGAATGCGAAAGACCCAGGTTCGAGACCCCGAGGTCACCAGCTTGAGCGCAGTATCATCTGGTTTGAGCAAAAGCTCACCAATTTGAGCCCAAGGTCACTGGCTTGAGCAAGGGGTTATTCAGTCTGCTGTAGACCTGTGGTCAAGGCACATATGAGAAAACAATCAATGAACAACTAAGGTGTCAAAACGAAAAACTGATGATTGATGCTTCTCATCTCTCTCTTCGGTCTTGTCTGTCTGTCCCTATCTATCCCTCTCTCTGACTCTCTCTCTCTTCCTCTGGGAAAAAAAAAAACAGTAGCAACAAATCGCAGGCTGGTAAAACTTCTTGTTCAAAACTACCAACAGTTGAGAAGGGGAAGAAACAGCTAGTGCAAGTCCACTCGATTTGTTCCTGTAAGAGCACTGGCCCACAAGGACTCCGTCAAAGGGGCCATCTCTTTCTTGTCATGTTGCACTATTAGCCTGGCCTGTTTTGAATCTGTTCTGTGGGCTCAGGCTTTCTCAGATTCATATCTGCTCTGCCTTTGAAGGGAGCACATTATAAATTAAAAATTATATAATCACTAAAACATATTAAGCACTTATTATATGTCAGACAAGAGATTTATTTAATATTATTTTATTGTATCTATCCAGTACCAATGTTTTACCAATGAGGAAAGTGAGAAAGATTAAGCAATTTGTCCAAATAGACACTGGATTTGCATCTGCATTAGAGCTAGAACTGACACAAAATTTTAATCACTAGACACCTTGTTTCTGAATCAGGTCACAGTACCATGTCTGGGTTGTTATGTGGACCTCTCTTACGTGCCTTACAGGATTTCTGAACTTTGGTTTGTTTTATGCCCACATATTTGTCCAACCTTCAACATGTATGCTGCCTGACTGGTTAGTGATATCCTACCAATAAACATATATCCTGACCTCTAGCAATGGCAAAACTCCAGGCTCCCGGCTGGGCAGGTAGAATGACTATGTGCTTCCAGACACTTTACTGGATATTCTGATCCTGACATTCATCTGGTGGACCCGGTTCATGGATCTGGCCTGGACAAGCTCCATGATTACAAAAAGGAAACCAGATGAAAAGAGAAGGCCACACCCTAAAAGAAGGTTTATGGATCCTACAGAAAGTTCCAAGTTTAAGTCTGCAAATCTTCGTGGGGTTTTCATCCTTCATGGCTGAGTCCAGAGAAGGAAGTGGACTGAGAGGTGAAGACCACCCCTTGATAAAATGTTGTGTTTTTTTTTTTTTTTTAAATAAAAAGCAAGTTCTCAAGTGGTCCTGTTTTGGGCTTTTAGCTGCATGGTATTTCAGAGATTTCTTGTTATTCTTAAAATCTGTTAGCAATCCTCAAATCTACAAAGAAGGCTGGGGTGGAGGGTGGTAGTAAGAAAGAGCAATCCTTCTTTTAAAAAAAAATAACCCAAAACCTAAATTGGATACAGCTGTGAATATCTCAATTCTGCAAGATTAGTCTTGACACAACCCTGCAGCAGAAGCACTTTGTGTTCAAGGCATTACTTCGCAGGTTTGTTTATTTTTCTTTCTTATTGCCCACTTGTTTTTCTGCACAGCCCTCTTCTAAAACTTGTCTTTTACACTTATGCAAAGACATTAGTGTTATCATCCTAAATGGATTCCAACAGGAGACATTTTTCTGGGGACCATGAGTAAACAGGATCCCTGGAATTTAGTCTGACCTGATCTAGTGTGAAGCCTCCACACTCCAAAAAGACCCAGCCCTGGCCAAAGAAACCCAAGTGACCATAGCAAAACAAAAAATCATCCACATTAAAATTGAAGAGGACCAATTAAATCATTGCTTTGTCCTCTAGAGAGCAGCCCTAGTTTCCTGCTTCACCTCTTTGAGTTTGTAATGGTCAAATACACAATCCCTCACCCACTTTTTCTTTGAAGTTTCTCCAAATGTCAGTGCTTTGCACATAGGGATAATGTCTGCTGGGTCGTGATCCAAGCCTATGGAATAATCTATTCACACTCATTCTCAAGGATCTTAGTTCTCATCTCTGTTTGGATGTCAGTTTTCCAGCTTTATAAAATGGCAGAAACCTAAAATGGATTTGAATGAAAAATGAGAGAAAAGGAACTTCAGTTGATCAGGATATTTGCTCTTATTTCAAAAAAGATTGTGTCATACTAGTTGCCCTAAAACCAAGTGGACTATAGGACATTAGCAATTGAATTAATAGTGCTTGGAGACCCAGTCAAACTCAAACATTTCCACAGAGTTTAGTCCCCCAAAAGGCTGGTTCACTTCTTCCAGATACACCCAAATTTATATTTGCAAAACCAGCCATGTCTGATCTGAACTCTCCTGTTTTCCAGATATCTACAGTTCTTGTACTCCTCCACAAGGCCGAATCTTCCTCAGGCAAAGTCTTGAGGAGAGCCATATAATCTTTTGGCATAATATACCTTTTTCAAGAGAAGTATTCATTTTAATAAAAATGTGTACCACCATATTTAATCAATCAGGCTGATTGACAACAGCAATATGCAGCAGATGCTTCTGCTACCTCATTCTTATTCCAGTTTCATTTCTCAATCAAATCCATGTGTAGAAAACATAATGTGCTGCCAACACAATGTAATAAAACCTCAACTGAAACGCACAGCAGTGCGACAGAAACTGATAACTCCAAGTATGGGAAAAGTTAACTTCAGAAAAATTACTTCTGACACCCAAATATTCAAGTTTTATGGACAAGAGATGCATCGTCTCACTATAGCTAACACGAAGGGGCCAAATTCATGGATTTGTCCTGAAACAGGAAATAATAATCTCTAAAGCAGCATTTTCCAAAAGCTGGCTGAAGCAGCCCTTTAGAACAGCCCAGAAATCATCTTTAAAATTGGCTAAGTTTGTTTGAGATGCACTGTTTGTGTCATGGAGCAACAAATTAGCACTTGAGCAGCATTTTCTATGGCGGTGCGCATTGGTTAAAGACGATGTGTCACTCGTTGTCACAGATCAAACCCGCAGTTTTTTAAAGTTAATGATTCAGAGAAGAATAAAGGTAACCTAATTATAGCAGTATCAGGGGCAGAACACAGTTACTGTAGTCAAATTCTGAACTCCAAATTTCAAGTGTGGGGAATGGCAGGTACCTCTGTAGGTCTTTATTCTTGTAAGAACCCCTAGTTAGAGAGCAGAAACAGGGGTGCCTGAAAAGGGAATGTATCCATAGTCCAGCAAACTGTAAGTGCACCGGACTGAGCTGTGCTCCCCTAAAATTCATATCCACCCAGAACTCGCACATGTGACCTTATTTGGAAATAGGGTCTCTGCAGATGTAATTAGTTAAGATGAGGTCCGATTGTATTAGAGTGGGCTCTATCTAAATCCAATAACTGGTGCCATTATGAAAAGGTCATGTAAAGACACAAACACACACACAGAAGGAAGACAGACTAGTGAAGACAAAGGTAGAAATCACAGCGATTCAGCTATAAGTCAAGTTTAATGCCAAAGATTTCCAGCCATCACCGGAAACTAGGAAGAAGGAAAGAATGCGTTACACAATGCAATACTACCAGCATTTGAGCAATGATGTGGGAGGAATTTCCTATAAGGAGATCATTCATAACTTGGCACAATGTGGTCAAATAATCCATGTCACAAAAGGTTTTGGCATCGCAAACTGGCAATAGTCACAGGTAACATTTTGTAATAAAATACAGGAAGTCACCAGGAATTTATTTATTTTTTTGGTAAAGAAGAGAAATTTTTACAGTGGCACTCAACACAGGAGTTATTCTTGCCAAAAGTGAAGGAAATACACAAAATTACTACAGCTGGCCCATGCGGAAAAAGAGCACTCTTAGACACTGCAGCAGGCAACTGTGGTCAGAGGATTTGCTTAGCTGAGCACATGCTTTGTGGAGCAATCACACCTAGAAGCCCCAGAGCATGGCTCCCTGTGATGCACTTTCAGCCCTCATGGGAAGAAATCGTATCCAGGGTGAGGAGTCTGTGGAGTCAGCATCTGGACTTATACAGAGGGATAGGACCGGCCCATTGTGGACTGACCCGGTTCCACCTGAGATGTAGAAGAAAATTGAGGAGAGGCACACTAAGAATTATGCAGGATCTAATGAGGCACAATGGCAGTTAGCCCCAGAGCCCCGCTGTAGCCACCTGTGCATCTAGGTCCTAAACCTGCACCCTTGTCTCAAGCTCGGTGCTAGTAAATTAGCCAGGGTTCCTCCACACTCTGGGTTTGGTTCATCTCAACTCAATACTTCTCTTAATGTCATGAAGTCCTCAGAAAATAAGCCTTTTAAATGTGGTGAGAGTAAACCATCTGGCCCCAGTCCAGATGGGAACCATAGTCTAGACACCCATGGTGTCTGGAAGAATGCAGCCTCAGTGAGGCCTCTTGAAGAGTGGGGGACAGGGGGCAGAAATGAGATTCTCTGGAAAACAGAACGAGTCTATAGTCCATTAGGGAAATCTACAAACCCACATCTGATCTGTAATCCCTTTATACACTGTTTGATCATACAGAAAATCGTCAGTATATTTCAATATTTATATAGGTTTATATTCTCCCACCTCAGAAAGAGGTTGTTGGTAACAATCTTTTACTGAGCACTGAATAAAGCAGTTAGAACTTTTTCTCATACACTTTACCATGCTAACTGGCTTTGACCTTTTTCTAGGTCAGCACTATTTCTAGTGTTTACAGTAAGTATCTAGCCATCTGAAGATTGCCTCAACTCTCTTCAGAACCAATGGGAAGAAAATGGGTCAGTCTTATAGAGACCCTTGGGTACACAAAGGAGCAGGGTTTTGAGATATATTTTGGTTGTCATATGCCTCCAGGGCATTGGTGTCTTGGGTTCTTGAGGATATAGGAACGACTAGTGCACAACTTAGACCTTTGGTTAGCATATATATATTTGCCAGTCTCAGTACTAGGGTTTGTAATTATTACATCCACCAGTACCCCCAACCCCCACATAAACACACTGTATTCAGAAATTCTTAGGATCATTTGCTGGCTCATTGTTTCCCTCCCTCATCAGACAGGCCCTCAGATATCATCCCATGCTCCACCTCTCAAGAGCAAAACTGGTTCAACTACAGTCTTTGACTGTCAAGTCACAGATGGTGGGAGACTGTGCCCCACATCCTAGCTGCCTAAAGTTTGACAACTGCCAAGGGATACCCAAACCCCCAGAAAGAGGAGAAGCCCAGGAGACTTTATTCCAGATGAGCTTTGATAAAAAGGGAGAAGGTATATTTCAGCAGCCAAAAAGTGAAAAAGCTAGGCCCTGGCTGGCTGGCTTAGTGTATAGAGTGTTGTCCCAGCATATGGAAGTCCTGGGCTCAATCCCTGGTCAGGGCACACAGGAGAAGCAAACATCCACATCTCACCCCTCCTCTTCCTCTTTCCCTCTTACAGCTAGTAGTTCGATTGGTTCAAGTGTCAGCCTCAGGTGCTGAGGATAACTCTGTTGATTTGAGCATTGGCCCCTGACAGGTGGATTCTGGTTGGACCACATGTGGGACTTTGTCTATCCTCCCTCCTTTCACTTTAAAAATAAACAACACTAGAGTCAGAGGCATAACAGACAGTTCCAGTTAGAATAGGACCAAGGAATATAACCACTTGGGAGAAGCCAGGATAGGAGACAACCATGATCTCTTGAATGAACATGACCTCAGTGCTTCTTACCTCTCACCTTCCTGCAAGAAGCTGGTGTGCAAAGCAGGGCATAGGCACATAGAAGACCCGCTAAGTACTCCCATCCAAAAGCATATGTGGAAGCTGCATTCTGACAGACACTGCCTGAGGAGACTGTCATCAGCCTAGAACATTTTGTCAAAGAGGGGGAGGAGGAGAGAGCTATGAGGGTCTGCTGAGCTAGGGTCTAGGCACTGAACATCTATTCCATCACCTGGTCAAGTGTCTTAGCTTCCTCATAGATAAAAGAGAAGGAATACTTGTCCAGATAGGATCATGAGTTAGAAGAATCTACCCTAGTCTGGTATCTTGGATATTTTATCTAATTTCTGAGTTGTAGTTTTCTCATCTGTGGAAATGAGGGTTGTAACCAAACACAATGACATGTATAAAGTTTCTGACTTTCCACAGTAAGCACTTCATAATGGCAGCAACAACTATTAGCAGCTTTATAGTAATCACTGTAAACAGCAAAGAAGATAGCGTACAGTGGGTGGTCATAAAGCAGCATTTTGTGTGTCGACATGCGTTAACCCTGTGATAGCGGCACCTTGGAAAAGTATGCCCTTCTTCAAGTGCTGCTGCTGTAGTTCACAAGACAACAAACAAAAAGTACTTCCTCTTTGAGTTTCTACTCATTATCAGTTACAAACCCATTTGAGATCTGCCTTACCACATGGTTTTGACCACAAAAATAATGTATCGTTCTGAATCTCAAGAATCAATTCAGACTAATATTTGGCTATTTTAAAAAATAAAATATACCTTCAAAGACTAAAGATGTTTCCGCACTGAAGAAGCTTTACGAATGTGTCTAGGGTGCAAGGGAAGTGCAAAACAGAACGTCCAGAAACGTCCGTCAGTGAGCAGTCTCCAACTGTGTGCCACACTCAAGATAACATTATTTTAACATATATCTTTATTTATATCCATATTAAAAATTAATCTATTTGCATTAATATCTATAACCTTAAGAGAAATGTATCAAAAAATGGTCTGTGCACCTATATAAACAATTTCATTTATTTTTGACTGAGTATACATATTACCCACTTATACAGTGTTTCAAATTAGTGGCTGAGTCACTCACTTGTCTACTCACTCATCATTTTTTTGTGCAGTCAATGTTTACGGAAGACCCGCTGTGCCGCTGTCACACTGCACTGCAAAGGAAGAGCTCAGGTGAGCGATCAATTACTTTGTCCACAAATATAAAACTTCTGGCTGGAAAATTCCTTCATCAATTTCTCTGAGTGTGTTTGTTTGTTTGTTTGTTTTCATAAAAAGACACTGAGGTACATTTGAGAGGCAAAACAGACAAAATCTTAAGGTGCTGTTCTCGGAAAGCAGACCTTGGACTACAGTTGACATTTCAGAGGTTTCTACATCAAGATGATGAACTGAAGCTGAGAACTTGCCTTTTCTCCTTTCTAAGATCCCTTCAGTATGATAGAAAGGAATTTTTAATGGTGAAATCAGTAATAGTGAAGAGAAGAGGGGAGGTATCATCTCTGAAGGAGAAATTTTGATGAATTCTAGGAAGACAGATGTTCATGGCAGAATGGGAATCCAGTTATCTTCAGCCTCATGTACATGAAGTGGATGAAGGTGGAGGAGAGAGGAGGAAGGAGTATGATTCTAGGCTTAACCCCAGCCAAAAAGAGAAAAAGAAGTTTTTCCTCTAAAGAAGTTTAATAATTTTGTCTGGAAAAGGTCAGAACAGTTGATATGGGTGTTGACATCCCAAACTGGGGCCATTTTCTTTAGGAGTATTTAAAACAGAAGCGTGCCCATTGACGTGGCCTGCTCCCACCCACCGAAGCTAGGAGTGTATCCTCCTCACTCTTAACAATGAGTTGACAACAAAATGTAAACAAACATTTAAGGAGAAAAGATTAACAAACATATTATAAAACAGCATTTTGACATATTCATGCCTAAAAATTAATGGACAGTTAAAATTAAACAAGTATTTGAGAAAAGAATAGGAAAATGCACCATAAGAGAAAGAAAGAATTCAAGGAACAGACTTGAAAAGACATTATATCTGTAAGTTAACAAAACCAGGATTTTTTATTTTTTATGACAATAAGAACAGTAATATTTCTGGGAAATTAAATTGCCAAAGTAAAAAAATAACTAAAAATTAATAGAAAGATTAGAAAATATCATTGAGAAATTTTTCTATAACATCAATCAAAAAGACAAGAATATAATAGCATAAAAAAGATGCATAGAGAGGACTTTGCTAAAATCTTTCAAACAAGCTGTATCTGTACCAATACCTTTTGCTAAGTGACCCCAGGCCTGGCACAAGGAACAGCTGCCCTTGGTCACAGCTTGGCCTCTTCTGAGCACTTCCAGGCCATTTCCCTCAATAAATCTCTTTGTTGTATGTCTAATACTTAGAGTCAACATCCTGGAGAACTTAAATCAACATAACTTAAGATCTGAATCTTGTGAAGTGTCTCAAAGATGTGGGAACACATAGAATCAACACATAGTCACAACACGGACAACTTGGACACATTTTGTTTGACAGGCCCAGTGATTTGTTTTAACTAAATTTAAGTGCCTTTCCATGTGGTATGTGCTTTATCCAACCCCACCATTCTTTGTTATCTTACATCTATACCAAATGAGTTGTCATATGACCTACCTGGCACATGCAGACATTTGAACTTGGCGTCTCTAACTTAATGCATTTATAGGCAGTAAGAAATCATGCCAGATCACCCACAGCTTTCCTGAATCCTAGTCCAGGGACCCATCAATTCCTACTCTTTAACCCACTATTCTACTCAGATTTAGAGAACATTATGTCCTAAGCAACTTAATAACTCTGCTTTCCTTTTGCTGTCAGCTCTTTTGTCATATTAGAGACTCTCTTTTGAGATGCCTCTAACTGCCCTTTGCCTTTATAAAATTACACCCTCAGAATATAATCCCCTAGTACACATCTTTCCAGTTTCCAAACTCCAAATATATCATTCCTGAATATCTTTCCTCTCCTTTTCCAACCACATCCCATCCATGTTCCCTATCTTAAATTGGCTTAATGATCCACCCCTTCAAGAAGCACTTGCCAATCAACATCACCACATCATGGGCATCCTGTATCACTTCAGCCCTTAGTGTGAATCCTAACAACTTGTCTGCATTCTTATATCACTAATTTCTATGACCTCTTGCAGGTTGGATATGATCACTTGTGGTAGAGCTTGGATAGTGTACTAAATAACAATGAATCATATTGTAAGAAAACAATTTTTCAATTCTGATTGTACTAAAGTCTTAGTTTGGCATTTGTTTGGTGGTTAGAATATCAATCTATCTCTAATATCTCTTTCCAATACAGAACAAATTGACTTGGTTCAACAACATTGGTCAGAATTTAATCATTTTTATTGTACTTACTTTTGGTATTGCCTCCTTACAGCAAGGGACATAATTTTCCTTTAACTAAAATTTCTTTGTTTTTCATCCTGATACTTTGCTAATTTCATTGATTAGTTCTAACAGTTTTTAAATTAAATTTATTGGGGTAACATTGGTTAATCACAATATATAAATTTCAGGTGTGTAACTTTATAACAAAACTTCTGTGTACTCTGTTGCGTGCTCACCACCGAAAGTCTAGTCTCTTCCTGTCACCATCTGTTTGACTCCCTTTATCCTCTTTGTTGTTCTTCCACCCTCTACCCCTCTGAGAATCACCATTCTGTTGTATGTATCTGAGTTTGGTTTTTTGTTTGTTTTGCTTGTGTCTTTGTTGCTTTTTGTTTTATATCCCACATATGAATGAAATCATAATGGTTCTTGTCCTTTTCCTTCTGATGTATTTCATTTAGCATAATACTCTCAAGATCTATCCATGTTGTCACAAATGACAATATTTCATCTTTTTAATGGCTGAGTAGTATTCTGTTGTATATATGTACCACATTTTCATCCCGTCAACCCTGCACTCAAGCTGGTAAGCCTGCACTCAAGCTAGTGACCTCAGGGTTTCAAACCTGGGTCCTTTGTGTCCCAGGTCAACACTCTACCCATTGTACCACCATCTGATCAGGTTATTCTTAATATTTTGAGGAATTTTCATACTGTTTTCCATAGTGGCTGCACAAACTTACATTTCTACTAGCAGCCTACGAGGACTTGTTTTTCTTCATATTTTCTCCAACACTTATTATTTTTTGTCTCATTGATAACAGTCATTCTAACATGTGTGAGATTGGGCAAAAGAATGAAACTAGACTGCTATCTGATACCATACACAAAAAAATAACTCAAAATAAATTAAAGACTTGAATATAAGACCTGAAACAATAAAATACATAGAAGAAAACATAGGCACTACACTTGTGGATCTTAGGCTCAGAGTAGATTTTGTAAATTGACCCCAAATACAAGGGAAGTAAAAGCAAAATTAAATGAATGGGACTACATCAAACTAAATAGCTTTTGCACAACAAAAGAAATCATCACAAAACAAAAAGCAACCAATGAATGGAAGAAGATATTTGCAAACAAATAAAAAAAAAAAACTCTGATAAAAAGCTAATATCTAGAAGATATTTTAAAATCTCGTACAACTCAAAACCAAAAAAAAAAAAAATCTAATTTTTTAAATGGCAAAGGACCAGAATAGATACTTTTTTAGTGATGATCAACAGATACATTGAAACATGCTCAACATCACTAGTTATTAGAGAAATGTAAATCAAAACCACAATGAGATAACACCTCACACATAACAGATTTTTGGTGGAATCTTTTAGGCTTTTACATATAAGATTATATCCTCTAGGAACAAGCCGACAATTTTACCATACTTCTCCCTTGCAATTTGTATGACTTTTTTTTTCTTGTCTAATTGTTCTGACTGAAACTTCTAGTACTCTGTTCATAGAAATGGCAAAGTGGACATCCTTCCCTTGTTCTTGATCTTGTAGGAAAAAAATGTCTTTTGCCATTTAGTGTTATGTTTGTTGTGCATTTTTTATATATGGCTTTTATTATGCAGAGGTAGCTTATTCCTGTTTCTATTTTGTTGTGTGTTTTTATCATGAAAGAGTGCTGAATTTTGTCATATGTGGGGTTTTTTTGCATTAAATAAGATGATCATGTTTTTCATTTATTTTGTTCATGTAGTATATTACATTGATTGATTTTCATATACTGAATTATTCTTGCATTCTAAGAATAAATCCCATTTGATCATGGTGTATAGTCTTTTTAACATGCTGCTAAATTTGATTTATAAGTATTTTGTTGAGGATTTTGTATCGATGTTTAAAGGGATACTGATCTGCAGTTTTCTTTTCTTGTAATGTTTTTGTCTGGATTTGGCATCATGATAATGCCAGCCTCATATCTGAGTTAAGGAGTATTGCCTCCTCTTCAATTTGAGATGTATTGGTATTAGCTTTTCTTTAAATGTTTGGTAGAATTCCCCAGGAAAATCCATAAGGTCCAAGACTTATTTTGTAGAAAGATTTTTGATCACTGATTCAATATCCTTACTGGTTACAGGTCTGGGCAGATCTTCTATTTCTTCATAATTTAGTCTTGGTAGGTTTTGTGTTTTTAAGAATTTGTTCTTTCATCTGGGTTATTCAGTTTGTTGGAGTACAATTGCTCATAGCACTCAATTAGCAATTTAGTTTTGGTAATTTGAATCTTCTTTCTTTTTTTTCTTAGCCCATTTAGCTAAAGGTTTGTCAGTTTTGGTAATGTTTTAAAAGAACCAATTTCTTGGTTTTGTAGATTTTTCTCTATTATATTGTGATTTTCTATTTTATTTATCTTGATTCAAATCTTCTTTCTGCTATATTTGGGTCTAGTTTGTTCTTTTTCTTCTCTAATTCCTTAAGTTATAAAGTTAGGTCATTGATTTGAGATGTTACTTGTTTTTTACTAGCTATAAATTTCCTCCTTAGTACACTTCTGCTGTGTTCCTTAAGTTTTGGTATGCTGCATGTTCATTTTCATTCATCTTTAAGTATTTTTAAATTTCTTATGTGGTTTCTTCTTTGGCCCATTGTTTCTTTAAGAGTGTGTTGTTTAATTTCCATAATCTTGTATATTTTTCAGTCCTTTTGTTATTGAATTCTAAATTCATCCCATTTTAATCAAAGAAGATATTTTATATGATATTTTTAAAAATATATTGAGATCTAATTTGTGGCCTAATATAGAATCATTCATGGAAAATGTCCCATGTGCTCTTGAAAATATGTGTGCTGTTGTTGGGCAAAATGTTCAATATATATATTAGGACTAGTTAATATGTTGTGTTATTTAAGTCCTTCATTTATTAATTTATCTTTTGGTTAGTTGTTCTATCCATTTTGAGAATGAGGCCTTGAAGTCTCCAATTATTATTATAAAACTGCCCTGTTTCTCCCTTCAACTCTGTCAGTTGTTTTTTTTTTTAACTCTGTCAGTTTTTGCTTCACATAGTTTGGTGGTCTGTTACCAGGTTCATAAATGTTTCTTCTTGCTGTATTGAAATTTTACTAATATATAATGTCCTTCTTTGTCTCCTGTAAACTTTCTGATTTAAAGTTTATCTTGTCTGATATTAGTATAACCACTTCTTTCTATTTTGGTTACTATTTGAATGAAATCACATTCCTATTCTTTCACTTTCAACCTATTTGTGTCTTTATCTAAAAAATGTTTCTTGTAGACAGCATATATATAGTTGGATCAGGTGTTTTTATTCATTCTGCTAAATACCGTCTTTTGAGTGGAGAGTTTAATACATATACATTTAAAGTAATTACTGATAAGGAAGGACTTACTTTTGTCATTTGTTACATGTTTTCTATATGCCCTATAGCCTTTTGTACCTCATTTTCTACATTTCTGTCTTTTTTGTGTTTTATTGGTTTTTGTTTTGTTTTGTATTGTTTTCGTGAAATGTTTAAATAACTTTCTCATTTCCTTTTGTACATGTTTCACAGTATTTTCCTTGCTGGCACCATGAGAATTTTACTCACCACCTTGAAGTTTTAACACTTTAATTTGAATTTTGCCAGTTTAACTTTAATAACTTACAAGAACTCTGCGTTTTTATATGAGAGTAACAAATTGAAGTTATAATAATACTAGTTTTTAAACTAATGACTTTTTAAAATTTATTAGTCTTTTAAGTTATGTCAAAAAAAAAGTAGTGTTACAACCCATTGTTATATCAATACAAGCTTTTATAATTGTCTGTGTGTTTTCCTTTATCGAGATCTTTATTTCTACCTATGACATCAAGTTCTGTCTAATGTCCTTCATTTCACCCTGTGGACTCCCTTGGGTATTTCTTGCAGGGCAGATACAATGATAGTGAACTCTCTCAGTCTTTGTTTACCTGGCAATGTCTTAGTTTCTTGCTTTTAATGGAGTTTTGCCAGATTTAGGATTCTTGGTTGCTTGTTTTTCCTTTTAGCACTATGACTCTATTGACCCACTTCCTTCTGGCTTGCAAAGTTTCTGATGAGAAATCTACTAATAATCTGGTAAAGAGTTTCTTGCATGTGATGAGTCACTTTCTCAGTGCTTTCAAGTTTCTCTTTGTCTTTGTATTTAGAAACTGATTATTATAATTGGCCTCAGTGTGGTTCTCTTTGAGTTCATCCTAGGCTTAATTGAACTTTTCGGATATTTCTATTCATTTCTTACATCTAATTTGGGAAGTTAGCAAGCATTGTTTTTTTAAATATTCTTTATGCCATTTTTTCTATTGTTTATCCTTTCTTTGTCTCCCACAGGGCACATGTTGGTCTGCTTTATGGTGCCCTGCCTGACCTTGTGGCTTTGTTTACTCTTTTTCAGTCATTTTTATTTCTGATTATCAGACTCAAAAATTTCCACTGGAAAACTAATATTTTTTTAGTGGGACTATAGGCCAATCATTCTGGGTGCTTTATATTTGTCATCATAGCTCATGCTCACAACTACCCTGTGGATTAAGCACTTTTACTTCAATTAGAAATTATGCAACAAAGGTTGAGAGGGTTTAACTTAATTGAGGTCACTCAGCAACTAGCCGGGCTAGGATAATATCTAGATTGATTAATGGCCACTCACGTTGTTAAACAGCAAGAACTGAAATCAGTGGTAAAATAGGGTAAGAACATCAATGTGAAAATGGCTTATAATTGTTTAGGTCCCATTAAGAGCATTCCAGAGGCATGTATGAACAAAGGGAGAACTGTGTAAACAAAGTTGCTCTGTGGCACAAGTTCACTCATATTTTGTGAATGTTTTCACAAAACTTCAAAGAGAAACAATAAATAACTAATTGAATCTGAAGCTTTGTTTGCTGGAAACTAATAGATAAAGAATATATAATAATTTCTCCCCCATCAAAAGTGAGATACATGATGTGTGCATGGTGGATAAGTATTTGATTCCTTATCTTGATTAACATTAATATTTAACTCTGATTATATGATAGTCTTCCAAATGTGACTAGCAAATGAGGGGTAGAAGAGGAGAGCACAGACACAAGAAAAGTCTTGATGAGTTGTACAGAGAGACAGGGGTAATTTATTGATCTAGAAAGTAGAACTCTTTTACATGTACTTCCTTTTTTCCACTATTTGTTATCCAGGAACTCTTCTATAATCACAAAACTTATTTGAAAAATTGACCTTATACAAGCAAGATCTCATACCAAAAGTACCAAACTCATAAATACACTTAAGGTGAGCTGTTCCTGAGACCCTGTGGTCTTCTGAATTACTCATGCCCCAGCCAGCCTGTAGGTTCTCACTCCCATTATTATTCTAAGTGATGTGACACATGATATCAGGCATTTTGTAGCTACTATTGTGTAACAACAACAAAAAGCAACACAAAACCTCAGAAGCCAAAACAATAAACATTTATTTCTCATAGCTTTGATGGGTTTGACAGGACTGCTCTGATGATCTCAGCTGGACTCTCAGCTAGGGCAGGGTTGGATGGGTCTCGGCTGGTTTTTGTTAAAGGGACTCAGCTCTGCTCCACGTATCTCTCATCTCGTGGACCAGTGGGGCCGGCACGGGCATGCCTTCACCACACTGGGTTCAGCACAAGGAGAAAAGTGAAATAGGCAAAGGGCTCTGGGGGCTCAGTCTCAGAACTAGCACACGGTCTCTTCTGCCTCATTCTATCAGCCAAAATAAATCACAGCACTGAGCTCAGAGTCACAGTAGAAGAGCATTGTGAAGATGCATGACAATGGACACAGATGTTGCAAAAAGATGAAAAGCAATAATACACTCCACCACAGACCCTAGTCATCCTGACCTGCCATAGACTTGGCTCTCCAGTTTGTCTGAAAGGAGGTTCATTGAGGGTAATGACAATATCCATTTTCATCATTTTATCTTTACAGTTACTCTGAAAAACATTAATAAGGTCTTCATTTTATAGATGAGAATATCAAGACTCAAAAAGATTAGTTAATAAAATTTCCAAACCTACTTAAAATTATCTGTCCCTTCACATTCTGAACTCTTAACACCAGGACCAATCGGTAATGGGCTGGAACCATGACAGGAAAGATCTGGTGCCCCATTAGTGGTCCAAATCCTCACCACACATTCTGCTCATGATTGTACTCAGTGAGAAGATCCTAGTTTAGGTCACTGAGACTCATTCCATGGAGAACCAACCTTTGAGGAAAAGAACATGTTTTGGATAGAAAGCATTTTCTTTGCTTCCTTTTGATAGATCATATCACAGAGTTTGAGGATATACACTTACCATGAAGGCTCAAAAAGGGGTTGGCAGCCTTTCTAAAGGGCAAAGCCAATTTTTCTTTCCTTTTCTTTTTTTTTTTTTCTTTTGGAAAGATGAGAATGGAGGAGTTGTAGTGACAGCCACTCTTGGCCACCTACAGCAAAACGACCTGGGGCTTGCCGGTCTTTCTGTGGAGGTAGAGACCAGGATGGGTGCTAGAAGGTGGGACATGGGTGTTAGGCCTAGCTCTCCAGCAGAGGTGCCATTGTGGCCTCCCTGAGGAGGGTTGGCCAATTATGGGAGGGGTTGAAGAACAGCACCCAAGAACTTCAATGGTGGGATCAGAAAAGAGGGAGGAGTCCCAGCCAGCCGCCCACATCCACACGAACCCCTACCTACAAGGCACATCAGCTGCCTCCCATTAGCACATTACATGCTGTAGGAAGCAAGTGCTAGTTATTTCAGATCCAGCGCCTTTACCTGCCAGCACCAAGCTAGGCATGGCAGACGCTCAGGTGAATCATAAACAGTCCTTGCCTTTAAAGAGCTCAGAGTACTGGCTACATCAGAAAAAGAGAGAAGCACAGAGGGAAATGTCATGGGTGGCACAGGTCACACAGTCAGGGCAGTAGGAAGGGTCAGGAAGGCTCCCTAGGAGGAGTGACTCTGAAGCTGAAAATTCAGGTTCAAGCAAGAGTTTGCCAGACAAAACTTGGAAAAGACTTTCTAGACAAAGGGAAGATGCTGACCAAATCCTGGCTATTGAAACTCCCAAATTCCAAAAGCATGAGTATGAAAGTCAGAACAATTTATTTGAATATTATCTCTACTGTTTATTGCTCTGACAAACGGGGCTCACCTAGGACTCTTAGAGACTCAGGATCCTCATTTGTTACATGGAGATAATCAGAGTAGCTACTGATGGCCATGGGCTGAGCACTGAGACACAGGGTGTGAACACAATTTACAGACTATGTAAAGTGTTATCTATACAGACACTTGTTGCCTCATTGTTAATGCTATTCATGTCAGCCATCTATTCAGCACCAGGGTCTCAGACGGAGATGAAGGATTCAGAGATGGCTAAAGCAAAGCCCTGCTCTCAGAGTGATCATAGTCTAACAATAATAATCACCACTCATGCAGGGGTCATTGTGTGCCACACTGTTCCCAATATTATACATGCATAAGCTCATTTCAGTTGCACAACACCTGAGAAGCAGGTGTCGTGATTACTCTCATTTTGCAGATGGGGAAACTAAGGCACAGATGGGTTAAGACACTGGCGCCAGGCCTCACAGCTGATGAGTGGTAGCATCAAGTTGTGAGGTGACTCCAGAGTCCCCATTTTTCAGCACTACCTCACCCAGGGAGATGGACAGTTAAAAGGCAACTATAACATGATGCTTAAGTTGTCCGAGTGTTATGATACAGTAAGTGCACTTGATGTCTGGGAACAATAAAGGGGTATGAGTTGAGTGAGGGGTGGGGTGTTGTCAGCAAAGCCTTCTTAGAGATAGTCCCCAAGGAAATGTGTGCCCAGCCAGAGGGACATCTGAGGAAAAACTTTGAGGGGTGAGGGCAGAGCTTCTGTCCAGCAGTGTGGGAGGGACAGGGAGAGAAAAACAGGAGGGAGCAGGACATTGTTGGAGAGGTGAGCAGGAGCCAGGTCCTGAAAGGCCTTGGGACCATGCTAAGGGGCCCTTAGTGCCATCTCAGGGAAGCAGAGACTGCATTGAAAGGGCTGCCTGACTTCAGGGTGAAGGGCATATTGGGAGAAGGTGATTGCTAAGGTTGGAGACAGCTTGAGGGATACCCCAGAAGTCTAGCAGCTATTACTATTACTAGTGTCTGAAAGTAGACTGTGTTAGAGGGGAGGGAAAGTTTGAGAACTATTAAGATACAGATTAATGAAAGAGAAAGAAGAGAAATCAAGACTGACTGCTGGGTTTTGGCCTGGATGATGGGTGGGTCAGGTTGGCCATCAGCTGGCTCTGAGAAGAAAGACCTCTTGGGAAGAATTAACATTTAAGAAAGGGCAGAGGAAGCAGAGCCCAGAGACACCTGACAAACAGTAAGCAGAGAGGAAGGAGGAAAGCAAGTGAGTGTTTGCCCAAGAAGCCAAAGCAAGTTGAAGGCTGAGGATTTAGGTCAGATACCAAGAATGTCCTTCCAACAGAGTTCTGAGTACTTAACCCCAGGCTGAGCTGTCTAAGGGATGGTGCTGTTCTTTGTGACTCAAAATGTCCTTGGTTTCGGTCTCACTTTTCCAGTCTTCATTTTCCAAGATTTTCATTTCGCTTCCCTTCTCATTTAGCATGTTCAATTAATTTCTCAGTATCTTTTTTTTTTTATTCATTACTTCTCCCTGCACACATAGACATAACAGGATGAAGGAGGAGGTTCTACTGATGTATCTGTAGTGTGCTGAGTCTGATGAATGGACCGATAAACACACCATCACCATCACTGCTAATAATAGCAACCACTGTTGCTATATGCAAGTCTTGTCTCTCTTATTTTTTGAGCAGCTATTATGTATCAGGTACTTCATTATAAGTTTTACAAACAATGCCAATAAACAAAATAGAAAAGACATTTCTCTTTTACAGAGAGAGGAAATAAGGCTTAAGGAGTTAAGTAAGCAGCTGTCTAGCGAAGGGGAGAGCCTTCAGGCAGCCCTCTGAAATGCATTCACACCTAAACTGACTGCTTGAGTATCTTTGCTATGATATTGGTGGGAGGGGGGTAATGTGTGGGAAGTACAGAGTAAGGAGGGAGAGCAAAGGAAACAAAAGAACAAAATGGACTTAGGTCAGGGCATTACTATTCCCAAGCCCAGTATTTAAGTTTAGTCCTGCCTTCAAACACTCCTCCCACAGTCTCTTTTGGAAAATTAATAAGCACCTGAATGGTTTTTCATGCTTCCTGTAGAGACTTATCCAGAGAAACAGGACATGCTGAGGCAAAAGTTCCTGGCCAGCTCTCCTTCAAGGACACAACTTACAACTCATTTGTTCTGCAAGGGGAGAGACCGGAAGAATGCAGGAGATGTGGCCTGCAGGAATGACTGACTCAGCTAGTTAAAGATTATCCACATCTTTAACTCTAACAGGAGATCTCTAACTTATCTCCTGGAGATGCTAACAGCACTTACAAGAGAAACAAGGTCTGTAAATAGATAGAACCAGGGGTCCGGAAACCCCTTCCCCCTTGCTGCCCCGCCAAAACTCCCCCACCCTACCTTGAGCCACGAGGTGCATGTAGGAGCTCAGACAAAGGAATCATGTGCCCCTTGCATGGACCCTGTAAAAGGTATATAAGATGTAAGAAATCTAACTTTCAGGAACTCGTGCTTTGGTGCTACTAGACCCACGTGCTCTGCCGGCTACTAATAAATTTTTCTTCCTCCATCAAGTTGTCTGGGTGCCTATTATCCTCCATTTGCGAGTCATTTCCTGCTACAGATTTTTGGTGCATTCATTGGCCAGAAAGCATGGAGGAAGGACATCCGCATTTGGCAGACTTCGGGTACCCCACTGGGGAGCCCCCAAGCCACCCTATAGTCAACACCCACTGAGCACTGGGGATTTCCCTGTGTAGGCACCTCACAGAACCGAAGGGGAAACCCCATTGGCTGGTCCCAGCAAGGATTAGACAATAGAAAAATGAGAAAACGAGGGTATGTCAGAGCCACAGTAAGGAAAATCGGGCAAGGGTAGTTAGCTGAGGTCCTGTCCTACTGGGCCGGCCTGTGGGGAGTGGGTCCCACGGGTTAGGAGTGGTGACTTGTCACCCTCCATGGATTGTGGAAGGTTGTGTGAAAGATAATGAGTGCAAAGTAAACAAGATGGACACTGGGGATGAGTTCCGACTCCTTCCCACAGGGCCAAAGCAAGTATTGTGTTGAGTTCCGAACCCTAGTTCTGTAAGGCACCTTGTATGGCTAAGAGGCAGAATTGCATGCTGATGGTTTATACAGCCTGCCATAAGCCAAAAGGACCTGCTATCTCCATGAGGGAAGCAACCAGTGACGGACTGAAGCAAGTGGCATGCCCACTGAGTTTCCCTTACCCTCCCTCAATTCCTTCTTGTGGTGTGACTGATGTTGGTCATGGGAGGCATGGGGGGTCCACAGGGAAAACTTACTCCTCTGACCATGATGATCAAGAACTTTAAGAAAGGGTTCTCAGGGGATTATGGAGTTACTATGTCCCCAGGGAAATTGAGAAACTTGTGTGACCAGAATGGCCTGCTTTTGGGATGGGGTGGCCAGCAGAAAGAAGCTTAGACAAGTCCACTGTGTGGAAATTGTGGCAGGTAGTCACTAGAGACCTAGGCCACTCTGACCAGTTTCTCTACATAGACACCAGGCTCATGCTGGTATTGCACCCTCCTCCTTGGCTTAGATGTCAGGTTTCCACTGTGTTAGTAACAAAGGCAGGGAAGCATTCCACCAAACCCAGAAAGCAGCTGCCACCACCAGTGCCAGAAATTTTAACCCCTAGTGAACCAAAGAAGCAGAAACTTTGACTCCCCCACTGTGCATACCAGCAAGGCTTTACCCTTCCACACCTGGCTCCCTGTCTACCCCAGAGGCTGTGACTGATTCAGATCCATCATCACCAGGTATATCAGGGCTCAGCATAAGCTCACCTGAGCCGTAGGCACCTGTCACAGAATTGCTGGAACCAGGTCCAGGCTCTCATCGCCTAGCCAGGAGGTTGTGCTCAAAAACAGTGCCCAGAGTGCAGATGCCTCCAAGAAAAGTGAGGAACACAGTGATGAATGAATAGGGATGCATGGTAGAATAGCAGGAGCTGGTGTACCAACCATTCACCAGCACCAACCTCCTCAATTGGAAGCAGCACACCCTATCTTATACAGAAAAGCCTCAGGCATTAATAGATCTCATGCAATCCATCTTCCAGACCCACAATCCCATGTGGGCGAATTGCCATCAATTGCTCCTCTCTTTGTTCAACACGGAGGAAAGATGCCAAATAATACAGGCAGCAACTGAATGGCTAGAAGAGAATACCCCTGAGAAACACCAGAACTCACAGGAATATGTGAGGGTCCAAATGCCAGGAGAGGATCCTAAGTGGGACCTGAATGTAGAGGAAGGCCTGAGATGGCTCTGGAGATACACAGAGGCTCTTCTGCAAGGCCTCTGGAAGGGAAGCCAGAAGGCCACTAATATCAACAAAGTGGCAGAGGCTTTTCAAAGGAAGGAAAAAATCCGAGTGACTTTTATGAGAAGTTATGTGAGACCTACAGGATCTATACTCCTTTTGATCCAGAAAGTCAAGAAAACCAGAGAATGGTTAATGTGGCCTTTGTCAGCCAGAGTGCAGGAGATATAAAAAGAAAGCTCCAGAAATTAGAAGACTTTGCAGAGATGAACACTTCCTAAATCCTGGAAGTAGCCAACAAGGTCTATGTCAACAGAGAGGTTGCAGGCAGGCAGGAGGAGGAGCTCCAAATGAAGAAGAAGGCTGAGCTCATAGCTGCTGCCCTTCAGCGCAAGGGATAAGAAAAGCCTCCTCCATTTGAAAATGGAAAGAAGATAGGCAAAGGAAAGAAAGGACAGTCAGGCAGGACCCCCTTGTGGTGTGATCAGTGTGCCATCTGCCGGGGAACAGGAAAAATGAATGTCTCAGGCGGGACAGGGGAAGGCGTGCTTGCCAGCCACCTCCAAAGGGGAAGGCACACTGTTTAACATACCCGGGGAATCCCTCTTGGACTGAAAGTGACCGGACTCAGGGGCCCCTGATGAGTCTACGATTTGTATGATGGTAGGGGCCAACAGATGGACTTCCTGACCGATACAGGGGCTGAACACTCGGTGGTGACTTGGCCAGTAGTGCCACTTCACCTGTAGGGTGGACACTGTAGGAGCCACAGAAAAACGGGCAGGACAGGCGTTCTGCCTGCTCTGTAAGTGTCCTATAAGAGGTCATGAGGTTATGCATCAGTTTTGTACATGCCTGACTGTCCAGTGCCCTTAGTAGGGCACAATCTGCTAAGCAAACTAAGGGCTATTATATCTTTTGCTGACAATGGCCGACTAGACTTGCAGGTGTCAAAGCCTAGGCTTGTTCTAACTCTAACCATGCCCATAGAGGAGGAATGGATGATTTTTACTACTGAGCCTGGAAAGCCACCCAGTCAGAGGCTTACCCAGAAATGGCCCAGAGTTTGGGCTGAGGATAATCTTCCCTGGCTGGCAATAAATCAGGTGCCAGTATGGATAGAGTTAAAACCTGGGGCACTGCCTATTAGCCAAGGAAAATACCAATTCCTAGAGAAGGCTTGGAAGGAATCCAGGTGCATTTACAGAGGCTCAAGGAATGCGGCATTATTATCCCTTGCCACTCACCCTGGAATACTCCTTTCCATCAGAACACTGGGACCAATGATTATCAGCCAGCACAGGACTTGAGAGTAGTAAATGAGGCAGCAATGACTGCACCCAACAGCACCAAACCCCTATACTCTCCTAAGCCTCCTCCCTGCCAGAGTCTCCCAGTTTACTTGCTTGGGCTTGAAAGATGCCTTCTTTAGTATAAGACTGGCTCCTGAAAGCCAGGAGCTGTTTGCCTTCCAATGGGAGGACCCAGCTACAGAGGCAAAGGTGCAGCACACCTAGACTAGGCTCCTACAAGGGTTCAAGAACTCCGCCACCTCCTTTGGGGAGGCCTTTGCTCATGACCTCCAGTGGTTTCCTGCACAGGTCATCGGGTATGTCCTCCTTCAGTCCGTGGATGACCTGTTGCTGGGTCACGAGACTCTCCAGGGATGTGCTCGAGGAACAAAAGAGCTTCTACACCATATAGGGAAGAATGGATATAAGGTCCCAAGGAAGAAGGCCCAGATCTGCCAGAGTCAAGTAAAGTACTTGGGGATTCATTCTCCAGCAGGGGGAGAGGAGGTTAGAAGTAGAGCAGAAACAGGTTATTCAGAACACCCTGGTCCCCACCACGAGGAGAGAAGTCAGAGAGCTCCTGGGTGCAGTAGGATTCTGCCGTTTGTGGATCCCCAACTTTGCAGTACTGGCCAAAGCCATCTACGAAGTCACAAAGGGGGAGAAAAGGAGCCCATGGAGTGGGGGCCAGAACAGGACTATGTCTTTCAGACTCTTAAAAAGAAATTACAAGTTGCCCCAGCGCTAGGTCTTCCTAACCTAGCCAAACCTTTTGTGCTATGTCTCAGAGAGGAGCAAGGCAGCAGTGGGTGTACTAACCCAGGACTTGGGGTCATGGCCTAGACTGGTGGCCTACCTCTCCAAACAATTGAACAGAGTCACTGAGGGCTGGCTGGCCATGTGCCTGAGAGCCCTAGCAGCCACAGCAATGTTGGTACAAGAGGCAGACAAATTGGCTTTGGGACAAAACTTGAAGGTGCGGGTACCTCATGCAGTAGTAACTCTGATGGATGCAAAAGGGAATCACTGGCTCACAAATGCCCATCTCACCAAATACCGGAGTTTACTCTGTGAAACCCAAGCTGGCAATAGAGGTGTGTGCCACTTTAAACTCAGCAATGCTGCTCCCAGAGAAGGAGGGAAAGCAGCAGCACAACTGCTTAGTAGTGCTTGACTCGTGTACACCAGCCAGACAGACCTGTTAGACCAACCCATAAGAGACCCAGATTGGGAGCTGTATGTAGATGGAAGCAGCTCTGTCAACTCAAGAGGAGAAAGGCAAGCAGGGTATGCAGTACTGGCTCTAACAGAGACTGTGGGGGTGTGGCCCTGCCCCAAGGCACTTCTGCTCAGCAGGCAGAATGGATTGCTCTGACTTCGGCTCTAGAGCTCAGTGAAAAAAAGAGCAAAAATTTTTACCCATTCTTGCTTTGCCTTTCTTACTCTGCAAGTCCATGGGGCCATATATAAGAAAAGAGGGCTCCTGACAGCCAGAAGCAAGGACCTCATATATCCAGAAGAAATTCTCCAGCTGCTGGAACAGTCTGGAAGCCAAAACAAATAGCAGTAATCCACTGCTAATGACACCAGAAGGGAGGAAGGGTAGAAGCTAGGGAAATGCCAGAGCAGATGCAGAGGCAAAGAGGGCTTCTACCCTATCCTACCACAAGGCTACTATAATACGTCTCATCCAGTGGGCCCCGGATCTTGCACCCAAATATTCTGTGAGAGAGAAAATGTGGGTAGAAAAAGAAAGGGCAAAAGAATTAAAGGACAGCTCAATACAACTGCCAGAGGGTAGAGTTGTCATCCCCCACTTGTTGGGACCAGCAGTAGTCCGAGCTTTACTCATTGCCACCCATACAGGACAAGAAAAGACAGGAAAACTTATAGGAAGGTATTTTTACATTCCTCTCCTAGCAACTTTAGCCAAAGGAATCAAGTTTGCACTGCCCAACCTGCCTCTAGGACAATGCCAAACAAGGACCCTCGATGCCTCCAGGTATCCAGTCCTATGGGGCAGCCCTCTTTGAGGATGTATGAATAGATTTCACCAAAATGCCCCAAAGCCAAGGCTGCTGGTACTTGTTAGTGCTAGTGTGTGGCTACTCAGGATGGGTAGAAGCCTATCCCACCCAGACTGAAAAGGCCAAAGAAGTAACAAAGCACTGCTCAGAGAAGTCAGTCCAAGGTTTGGACTGCCATTTCAGATAGACTCTTGTCAACAGCCTTGATTTTGTGTCTAAGGTGGTACAGGAAACAGCACAAGCCTTAGGCATCACCTGGAAGCTTCATGCAGCATACAGACCACAGAATTTGGGAAAGGTGGAATGCATGAATAGGACTCTAGAGTTAGGGTTTAGCAAGTTATGTCAGGGGACCAATCTTAAATGGGTGCAAGCTTTACCTGTGATTCTCTTTAAAATTTGGTGTACCCCATCCAAGAACACTGAGTACTCACCTTATGAGATATTATACAATGGGTCTCGTCCGATATTACACAGTTTTCGAAGGACAGCCCCCCCCCCCGAGAACTAGGAGAAACAGAACTACACAGACAACTAGAGGCTTTAGGCAAGGTAGCCTGTACCATATCCAAGTGGCTGTTGGATAGGGCTCTGATTAGTCTGTTTGCTCCTGTTCATTCTTTTCCCCCAGGTAATCAGGTGTGGGTCAAAGATTGGAATCCAGCACCCCTCTATCCCAAGTGGAGAGGACCCTACACTGTGATCCTAACCACTCCAACAGCTGCCAAAGTAAGGGGAATACCTGCCTGGGTTCACAACAGTCAACTGAAGATGGCAGCTCCCACAGAGATCCCCTTGTGGATGGTGCAGATGGATCCCACCAACGCCTGAGAAACTTGACCCTGAGAAGGAGAGTAGGCCCTCCTCCAGCCACAAACCGGAAACTGGTTGGTCTATGCACAACCAAGCCTGAGGAACCTTGCTGTGGGGCTCCTTATAATTGGACTCTGTGGAGGGAGGGGAACTAGGGCAGAGGACTGTGAACTCTGTATCCATATCACTAAGGAAGGTCAAAAGGTCTCCACCACCTTGCTTTTCTATAGCTTCTATGAATGCCAGGGAATCAAGAAAGGGACTTGTACCTATAATCAGATTCAATATTCAGTATGTGACCCAGGAAATGACCAACCTTATATCTGTTATAACCCCACAGACCCTCCTACTGAAGTAGAGTTTGAGGTTAAGTTAACAAAGGGAGGAGGAGTTTGGGGATGGAAGAATGGGCCAACCATGGCACAAACTAGGGTCAAAGGAAACCCAAAGCAAGTCATCTTAAGTTTTGATGCATGTGCTGCTATGAGTCACATAGAAAGAAGGTGTGGGTCCCTTGACTGGGAGAGAAGCTACAGGATAAATAAAAAGTATATATGTGCTCATAGCTACCCTTGTGGGATAACCTGTGAATATTGGTCATGTTCTGATGGGCTACTTGGGAAAAGGACACCTCTAAAGAGGAAAGAGGTATATTTTAAGAAAGTGGCAGCTCTGTCAAACTGCACCACCTATGGGTGCAATCCCTTAGAACTAATCATAACCTATCCCTTAAATCCCTATTGGAAGGCTGGAGAAGTACTAACATTTGGCATTGATGGGAAGGGGCTAAGTCCCATTGTTCCAATCCTTATCAGCAGTCAAGTTCTGGACCATCCCGCTCAAGCCTTTCAAGTATATAAGTCCTTCTGTGGAGAAGCAACTGAACACCTATCCCTACCACCACAATCAACTAAAAACTTATTCTTCAGGATGGCTGAAGGAATAGCACATTCCCTGAATGTCATCTCCTGCTATGTATGTGGAGGAATTCTAATAGGGGATAGATGGCCATGGGAAGCCAAAGAATTGGTTCCCACTGGGGCTATGCCAAAAATAACAGCTCCCTTCACTGCTGATCACAGACTGCCAGTGGATTATAAAACATACTATTATAGAACAATACTGCTTGGCCAGAGGTGGAGGAAATTTCACTGAATCAGTCAGAAATTTAACTTTCCTTGGCCAACAGTATTATAATGCTACCTCTAAACAAAGCATGTTTTGGATAAATCAGACAGAAAAAATCCATTGGCCAGGTTCCCAGAGTTAACTGGAGCCTGGGAGGACCCCAGCAAGGCCTGAGACTGGATAGCACCACATAGACTTGACTGGATCTGTGGAAACAGGGCCTATATCCACTTTCCCAGGAATTGGGAAAGGAGCTGTATAATTGGCATAATAAAGCCATCTTTCTTTCTCTTACCTCTGAAAACAGGGCAATTACTTGGCTACCCAGCTCCACAGTGCTTACAATAGGTGGAAAGGGAACTCCAGATAGGAGACTGGAAAAATGATGAGTGGCCCCCAGAATAAATAATCTGATACTATGGACCTGCCACCTGGGTAGAGGACGGCTCTTGATAATATCGCACCCCCATTCATGTTAAACTGGGTTATCCAACTGCAGGAAGTCTTAGAAATCATTACTAATGAGACTGAGAGAGCCTTAACTCTCCTTGCACATCAACAGACTCAGATGAGAAATACCATCTACCAAAACAGGTTGGCGCTAGACTATCGATTAGCAGCAGAAGGAGGAATGTGTGGGAAATTCAATCTCACTAATTGTTGCCTGCAGATAGATGACCTGGGTCAGGCAGTTGAGGACCTAATCAAAAAAATGACAAGACAGGCTGCACATGTGCCTGTGCAAGTTTGGCATAAACGGGACCCCAATAACATTTTTGGGGGATGGTTCTCAGCATTCAGTGGGTTTAAAACTTTAATAGGAGTAGTTTTACTACTTCTAGGAGTCTGCCTGTTAGGACTGTGTTTGCTGCCTCTGTTAATGAACAGCTTAAAGAACATGGTAGAAGCTACCACACAGCAATGAACTATGGCCCAGTTGTACTTTACCCACCACTATCAGGAAATCCCACAGGAGTTAGCCGAAGAATGTGAGACTCCAGCATAAAAAAATAAAAAGAAATTTCTAGTCTCAAAGGGGGGGGGATAAGAGGAGAGAAACCAGAAGAATGCAGGAGAGGGGGCCTGTGGGAATGACTAGCTCAGCCAGTTAAAGATTATCCACATCTTTAACTCAAACAGGAGATCTCTAACTGATCTCCTGGAGATGCTTACAGCACTTAAAAGAAAAACAAGGTCTGTAAATAAATAGGGCCAGGGGTCTAGAAAACCCCTTCCCCCTTGCTGCCTTGCCAAAACACCCCCACCCCACCTTGAGCCACGAGGTGCACATAGGAGCTCAAAGGAATCACGTGCCTCTTGCATGGACCCTGCAAAAGGTATATAAGATGTACAAAATCTAACTTCCAGGAGCTCGTGCTTTGGTGCTACTAGTCTCATGGGCTCTGCTGGCTACTAATAAATTCTTCCTCCATCAAGTTGTCTGGGTGCCTATTATCCTCCATTTGCATGCCATTTCCTGCTATAGTTCATTGCAAACTTTTACCAAGCACCAAGTAGATGACAAACCATGAGCTAGGTCCTAGGGCAGCTGTCAGAAACCTATGGCTCACAAGCCAAATGTGCTCTTCTGATGGCTGCATCTGGCTCAAAGACAAATCTTTAATAAAAAAATAATGTTAAAAATATAAAACATTCTCATGTATTACAATCCATTCATTTCCTACAGCTCATGTTCATGGTTGTGGGTGGCTGGAGCCAATCACAGCTGTCCTCAGGGACAACACCAAGTTTTTATTGGATAATGCATAACGTACATGGGTTGTTGTGAGGTCAGGAAGTACACTTCCCTCCTTTTAATCAAGTAGTCAGCTAGCTAATTGCAGAAACTTCTTTGACGAAGAAGATGGCTAAAAGAAAAAAAGATGAGGAGTATTGTACTTGTCAGCAGAAATGGACAGAAGAATTTGCCTTTGAGGAGAGAGCAGGTTCTGCAGTGTGTCTAATATGCAATGATAAAATTGCATTGATGAAATGGACAAATATAAAGCGGCACTTCAACACAAGCCATACTACATTTGCATCAAAATATCCAGCAGAGGACAGCAGGAAGAGAGCATGTCCAGAGCTACTGTGCAGAGAGACACAAGATGGCAGCAGCGTAGGCAGACGCACAGACTACAGCTCACACCAGCAAACTGGATTACAAATTAATTTAGGAACAACCAGTATGAAAAACCAACTCTGGACTATAAGAACTGCTCTCAAAATCAAAGGAGCAAAGAAGAAGCCACACCGAGCCTGGTGGGGAGCACTGAGGAGCGGTGAGCCTCCCCTGCTTACAGGAACAAAGGGTGAGGGTGAGGCTGAGAGCCCAGAAAGGCTCTCAATCCAAGGAAAACAGTAGAAAATATCACTCACAGCCACTTGCTTGGGGACCTGGGAACAAGGTGTGTTGAAAGAGCTGGCTTGTTTTCCAAAAGGAAAGGGGGAGAAAAAGACAGCTGGTGACAGACAGAGGAATGCATGAGAGGACATAAGCAACAGACTAATCCAGTGCCATACCTGGGGGAGGTGCTAGAAGCAGCCATAGCTGGAGGAGGGGTTGATCCTTCGACATAACACAAGACTAAAGTGGTTCCGGGTCAACCATCTCAAGATATCCCTCCAGCTCCAATCAGCACAAAAACACACAGCTGAAAACAAGAAATGGGGAGGAGGGGCAGTAACTCAGGTCTCCATGGAGATCTGAGATACACCTCCCCCTACTGAAGCAGAGAAAGCACCCCACCCCAAGAGAGAATAACTGGCAGATCAGGTCTTCAGAGTCTCAGATTACACCCACGGCATTCATGCATACTGTTTCAAATAAGCCCCCTGCTGAGATCAATAAACAAGACTACCACCGAGTTAAGAAAACTGAGAAGAAAACAAACAAATCAAGACTTCAAAGGGGCTCTATTAGAAAAGACAAATTCCACAGTGGATTACAAACAACAGCTGAAGCCAACCCAAGAAGACCTAGAAATAACACAACTGAAAATGGGAGGCAGACAACACCAAGCCTACACTCAACCAGCTCTACAAACAACACACCCAAACACACAGACATAATAAGAAAGAAAAGTGTAATCCAAATGAAACACCAAGAGAATCATCCAGAAAATGAACTGAGCGATAAGGAAATAAGCAAACTTCCAGATGCAGAGTTTAGAATAATGATTGTTAGGATGCTTAGAGATCTTAGAACAACAATGGATGGTCATTATGAACACCTAAATAGATAGCAAGTATGAAAAAGGTGATTGAAATATTAAAAAAGAATCAGTCAGAGATGACAAATACAATATCAGAAATGAAGACAACAATGGAAGGAATTAAAAGCAGGATGAATGAAGCTGAGGATTGAATCAGCAAGTTGGAAGACAAGATGAACAAGGACATGGAAGCAGAGCAGAAAAAAGAAAAGAGACTCAAAAAGTCTGAGGAAACTCTAAGAGAGCTCTGTGACAACATGAAGAGAAATAACATCCACATCATAGAAGTTCCTGAAGAAGAAGAGAAAGAACAAGAACTAGAAACTTTATTCAATCAAATCGTAGCTAAAAACTTCCCTAAATTGATGCAAGAAAGGGTCTCACAAGTTCAAGAAGCAGAGAGATCTCCATTAAAGAGAAACCCAAAGAAACCTGCACCAAGACACATCATAAATAAAATACCAAAGCTAAGTGATAAAGACAAAATATTAAAAGATGCTAGAGAAAAAAAGGCTATCACCTACAAGGAGCACCCATAAGGATGACAGCCAACTTCTCAACATAAACACTTGAGACTAGAAGGAAACGGCAAGAAATATGCAAAGTAATGCAGAATAAGAGCCTACAACCAAGACTACTTTATCCAGCAAGGCTATCATTTAAAATTGAAGGAGAAATAAAAAGGATCCCAGACAAAAGAAAACTCAAGGAATTCATTACAATGAAACCAATGCTGCAGGAAATGTTAAGGGGCCTGTTGTAAACAGATCAAAATGGGGAAAGAATATAACAAAAGAGGAATATACCATTAAAATATAAAAAGGCAATAAACAACTACATATCACTAATAACCTTAAATGTAAATGGATTAAATTATCCATTCAAAAGACATAGGGTAGCTGCGCGGATAAAGAAACAGGACCCATATATATGCTGTCTACAAGAGACACACCTTAAAACAAAAGATGCACATAGACTGAAGGTAAAGGATGAAAAAAAATATTTCATGAATATGAAAATGAAAAAAAAAAGCCAGGGTAGCAATACTTATATCTGACAAAATGAACTCTAAAACAAAGGCTATAGTAAGAGATAAAGAAGGACACTTTATAATGATAAAGGGAACAATTCAAAAGGAAGATATAACCATTATAAATATCTATGCACCGAACATAGAAGCTCCGACATACATAAAGCAGACTTTGATGGATATAAAGGGCAAGATTAACAGCAATACTATAATGTAGGGGATTTCAATACCCCACTAACATAACTAGATAGATACTCAAGAAAGAAAATTAACAAAGAAACATCAGACTTAAAGGATACACTAGATCAACTCGATTTAATAGACATTTTCATAACTTTTCATTGTAAAGCAGTAGAATATACATTCTTTTCAAGTGCTCATGGTACATTCTCTAGGATAGACCACATGTTAGGATAGATCACATGGTCTCAACAAATTTATAAAGACTGAAATCATATCAATCATTTTCTCTGATCACAATGCCATGAAACTAGAAATTAACCACAAAAGAAAAACTGAAAAATACTCAAACACTTGGAAACTAAATAGCATGTTATTAAATAACGAATGGATTAACGATGAGATCAAAGAAGAAATAATAAAGTTCCTAGAAACGAATGATAATGAGCCTACATCAACTCAAAATTTATGGGACACAGCAAAAGCAGTACTAAGAGGGAAGTTCATAGCACTACAGGCATACCATGAGAAGATAGAAAAAAATCAAATAAACAACTTGACCCTGCATCTAAAAGAACTAGAAAAACAACAGCAAGTAAAGCCAAGGAGTAGTAGAAGGAAGGAAATAATAAAGATTACAGTGGAAATAAATGACATAGAGGCTAAAGAAACAATACAGAGGATCAATAAAACCAGAAGCTGGTTCTTTAAAAGGTAAACAAGATTGATGAACCTTTAACTAGTCTCACCAAGAGAAAAAGAGAGAGGGCTCAAATAAATAAAATTAGAAATGAGAATGAAGAAATAAGAACTGATACAACAGAAATACAAAGTATTCTAAGAAAAATACTATGAAGAACTCTATGCCAAAAAATTAGAAAACCTGGGTGAAATGGACAAATTTCTTGAATCATATAATCTTCAAAAAATCAATCTGGAAGAATAAGAACACCTAAACAGTCCGAATACAACAAATGAAATGGAAATAGTTATCAAAAAACTCCCAAAAAAGAAAAGTCCTGGGCCTGATGGCTTCACAAGTGAATTCTACCAAAAATTCAAAGAAGAACTAACTCCTATTCTGGAGAGACAAAGCTGATTCAATATTCACAAATCAATCAGTGTGATTCATCACATAAACAAAAGGAAGGACAAAAATTACATGATAATTTCAATAGATGCAGAAAAAGCATTTTATAAAATCCAGCACCCATTCATGATCAAAACTCTCTACAAAGTGGGAATAACGGGAACATACCTTAACAGGATAAAGGCCTTCTTTGACAAACCCACAGCAAACATCATACTAAATGGGCAAAATTAAAAGCAATCCCTTTAAGATCAGAAACCAGGCAGGGGTGCCCCCTTTCACCACTCTTATTCAACATAGTTCTGGAAGTCTTAGCCACAGCAGTCAGACAAGAAGAAGAAATGAAAGGCATCCATACTGGAAAAGAAGAAGTAAAACTGTCATTATTTGGAGATGATATGATATTGTATATAGAAAACCCTAAAGTCTCAGTCAAAAAACAACTGGACCTGATAAATGAATTCAGCAAGGTGGCAGGATGTAAAATTAATACTAAGAAATCAGAGGCATTTTTATATACCAACAATGAACTGTCAGCAAAAGAAATTAAGGAAACAATCCCCTTCACTATTGCAACCAATAAAATAAACTACCTAAGAGTAAATTTAACCAAGGAGGTTAAGGACTTGTACTCGGAAAATTATAAAACATTGATGAAAGAAATCAAGGAAGATACAAACAAGTGGAAGCATATACCGTGCTCATGGTTAGGAAGAATAAACATCAATAAAATGTCTATATTACCCAAAGCAATTTATAAATTCAAGGAATACCAATTAAAATTCCAATGACATACTTCAAAGATATAGAACACATATTCCAAAAATTTATATTGAAACAAAAAAGAACATGAATAACCTCAGTAATCTTAAAAAGAAAAAATAAAGCAGAAGGAATCACTCTTCCAGATATCAAGGTTTACTACAAGGCCATTGTACTCAAGATAGTCTGGTACTGGCATAAGAACAGGCACATAGATCAATGGAACAGAACAGAGAACCCAGAAATAAACCCACACCTTTATGGACAACTGATATTTGACAAAGGAGGAAAGAGCATACAATGGAGTAAAGACAGCCTCTTTAACAAATGGTTTTGGGAGAATTGGACATCTACCTGCAAAAAAATTGAAACTAGACCATCAACTTACACCAACTTACACCATTCACAAAAACAAACTCAAAATGGATAAAAGACTTAAATGTAAGCCGTGAAACCATAAGTATCTTTGAAGAAAACATAGGCAGCAAGCTCTCCGACATCTGTAGCAGCAATATATTTGCCGATTTATCTCCACAGGCAAATGAAATAAAAGGCAAGATAAACAAATGGGACAATATCAAACTAAAAAGTTTTTGCACAGCTAAAGACAATAAGAAAGAATAAAAAGACAAACCACACAATGGGAGAACATATTTGACAACACGTCTGATAAGGGGTTAATAACCAAAATTTATAAAGAACTTATAAAACTCAACACCAGAAAGACAAACAATCCAATCAAAAAATGGGCCGCCTGACCTATGGTGGCGCAGTGGATAAAGCGTCGACCTGGGAACACTGAGGTCGCCAGTTCAAAACCCTGCACTGGTCTGGTCAAGGCACATATGGGATTTGATGCTTCCAGCTCCTCCCCCCTGTCTCTCTTTCTCTCTCTCTCTCTCACTCTGTGTCTCCTCTCTAAAATGAATAAAATAAAATAAAATATAAATGAAAAAAGAATGGGCAAGCGAAATGAATAAAAATTTCTCCAGAGAGGAAATACAAATGGCCAATAGGCATATGAAAAATTGCTCAACATCACTAATCATTAGAGAAATGCAAATTAAAACCACAATGAAATATCACCTCACATCAGTCAGAATGGCACTCATCAGCAAAACAACACAGAACAAGTTCTGGCGAGGATGTGGAGAAAAGGGCACCCTCCTGCACTGCTGGTGGGAATGCAGACTGGTGCAGCCACTGTGGAAAACAGTATGGAGATTTCTCAAAAAATTAAAAATCGAACTGCTTTTTGACCCAGCTATCTCACTTTTAGGAATATACCCTAAGAACACCATAACACTCTTCAAAAAGAAGAAATGCACCCCCATGTTCATGGCAGCATTGTTCACAATAGCAAAGATCTGGAAACAACTTAAGTGCCTGTAAGAGGATGAATGGATTAAAAAGCTATGGTACATATATACTATGGAATATTACTTAGCCATAAGAAATGATGACATCAGATCATTTGTAACAACATGGTTGGACCTTGATAACATTATACTGAGTGAAGTAAGTAAATCAGGAAAAACCAAGGACTATATTATTTCATACATAGATGGGACATAAAAATGAGACTCGGAGACATGGACAAGAGTGTGCTCCCTACCTGGGGGGAGGGGGAGGAGAAGGAGCATGTAGGGAGAGGAGAGGGCACAAATAAAACCAGATAGAAGGTGATGGAGGACAATTTGACTTTGGGTGATGGGTACGCAATATAATCAAATGTCAAAATAACCTGGAAATATTTTCTCTGAACATCTGTACGCTGATTTATCAATGTCACCCCATTAAAAATTAATAAAAAAAAGAGCTACTGTGAGAGTGCAATCTAGTCAGTAGCAACTCCATGTTTGGACCCAACAAGGTGACTGGAATTCAGCTAGCTTTGCTCGTGCTTTAGCAATTGTGAGAAACAAAAAGCCGTTCACAGATGGGGAGTATACCAAAACATTCATGCTTGATGTTGCCAGTCAACTTTTTGACGACTTTTCAAATAAAGACAAGATAATCAAATGAATAAAAGACATGCCTCTGTCGGCAAGAACTGTTCACAATTGTACCATCAGGATGGCAAATCAAATTGAGGCAACACAAGTGAAGGACACAAATGCAGCACCATTCTTTTCTCTTGCTTTGGATGAGTCAACAGACATAATTCCAAGATATGCTTTCAGTGACACACTACGTGAGGAAAGTCTTGCTGTTTTACCTATGAAAGAGACAACAAGAGGGGAGGATTTATTCAAGTCTTTCGCTGAGTTTGCTAAAGAAAAAAATCTACCGATGGATAAACTTATTTCTGTGTGTACTGATGGTGTTCCGTGCATGCTGGGGAAAAACAGAGGATTCATAGAGCTTCTTAGTGAACAAGAAAAGAGACCCATCCTAAGTTTTCACTGCATCCTACATCAGGAGGCGCTTTGTGCTTAGATGTGTGGCGAGCAGCTTGATGAGGTGATGTCACTGGTCATTTGGGTGGTCAACTTTATTGTTGCCTGAGCTTTAAATGATCGCCAGTTTAAAACACTGCTGGATGAAGTTGAGAATAATTTTCCTGGTCTGCTTCTGCACAGCAATGTGCATTGGTTGTCAAGAGGGAAGGTGCTCAGCCATTTTGCGGTTTGTCTGAGCAAAATTCAGACTTTTCTTGAAATGAAAAACATCGAGCATCCTGAATTAGCTAACACTGAGTGGCTCCTGAAGTTCTACTATCTTGTGGACATGACTAAACATCTGAACCAACTCAATGTGAAAATGCAAGGCATTGGAAATATAGTCTTATCCCTTCAACAAGCAGTGTTTGCATTTGAAAACAAGCGGGAACTCTTCATCACCTACATTGAAACAGGTCATTTAATACACTTTGAAAAACTGGGAGAGTTTAAAGATGCATGCACACCAAGTGACCCTGCTCAACATCTTGATCTCCAGCACCTAGCGGGCTTCACATCTAATCTTCTGCAGTCACTCAAAGTGCACTTTGGAGAATTTCGTGAGCACACTAAACTTTTTAAGTTCATCACTCATCCACATGAGTGTGCAGTGGACAGCACCAACCTGAGTTATATTCCTGGTGTCTCCGTCAGAGATTTTGAGCTACAAGCTGCTGACCTGAAGGCCTCAGACATGTGGGTGAATAAGTTCAAGTCACTGAATAAAGATTTGGAAAGACTTGCACAACAGCAAGCAGAGTTGGCAAGCAAACACAAGTGGGGAGAAATGAAGAAACTTCAACCCGCGCACCAGCTGATTGTCAAAACTTGGAAAGCACTTCCCGTCACATACCACACTGCAGCGTGTGAGTATTGCTCAACTGACAACGTTTGGCTCTATGTATGCATGTGAGCAGTCTATCTCACATCTAAAGAACATTAAGACCAACCTACGATCATGTTTATCGGATGGATGTCTCAACGCCTGCATGAAGCTTAACCTCACCAGGTATCGACCAGACTACAAAGCCATCAGCAAAACCATGGAGCACCTGAAGTCGCATTAATGGTAAGAAGTACTTTATTCATCATTGATTAGCAACAGCATAACGTTATTAAAAAGAATTCAGAAACTTATTGTACTTTAAAAGTGTTGGTCTTACATAAAATGCACACATTTACTTGTATTTAGTGTTAAACATATTGTATAGCTCTCACGAAATTACATTTTAAAATATATGGCGTTCATGGCTCTCTCAGCCAAAAAAGTTCCCAACCCCTGCTTTAAGGGTTTGATTAAATTTGCCTGGGGACACTTCTAGCCCTGGTGCTTCTTAAAAATTACCTCTTTTGCTATTTTCTCAAACTTTTCCTATAAAAAAATAGTTTATTTAAATATCCCAGAGTTGGTTTCAGTAAATAATATTCTCCTAGATTATCTGCTTCTTTCAGATTTGAAATTTTAGATAAAGTCATGTAAAATTGTTTTTAACTATTTCTTTGCTTCCTGCATTATTTCCTTCTTGGCATTTGTTCTTTCTTCCTTGGTTTTTGGAGGCTTACACACTTTACTGATTTTGTCCCAAATTCAAGTATGCATGGATTTACTTTCCCTCTCCCTAACCCCGTTATCTAATACATTATTCCTTTTCCTTTTATTTTATTCCTTTTGCTTTCCTTGGATTTATTTTGTTGTTCTTTTTACTTATTTTTGAGTTGATCCTCAATGTCATGTCTTTCATACTTTGTATAACCATTTCTTTAGACTTCAGGCAATGGCAGGGCTCATGAGTGCTGCTTGAGTTCTAACTTCTAAATTCAGAACATACCAATGGTTTTACAAATTCTGTAATTTGGATGTGCTTTCGCTTTAACTCAAAAGTTGTTTAGATGACAACTTTCTTAAAGTTCTGAATTTTTAATTAATTTTTATCACACTTTGAACAGAAAATGATGTCTACATTATCCTACATTTTGAAATCTATTGTGGTTTCTTTTGTGGTGTTCAATAGTCTGGTTATTTACTGTGGCTGCTCCATGGGTACTCAAAGCCAAAATATATTCCCTACTTTTAGGGCACATGATTTGATTTTTATTCATCACATATACCTTTATGTTTATGTTTCTGAGGTCTTTTCTGTCCTTATTTAATTTGGATTTAATTGATCTGAGAGGATGTGTTTCTGTCTCCAGAGAGATGGCTGAGGAAGGACTAGTTCCGGGAAAAGTGAAGTACACAGAAATCATAAGGTATGTTGATGTTTATTAGATCCTCTCCAACCAAAAATCACTCTTATCATAAATAAAGGTTCTCTAAATTTGACCAAGATCCATTTTTTAATTTCTATTGGTATGATTTAAAAGAAAGAAGAATAAACTTATAATTGAATCAGGTTATTCTGTATTGTTTTCAAATATTTTCATACATAGATTTGGTTTCTCAAACCATGTAGGAAAATCTAGTCTTCCCTTTATGTTTTATGCTTCCAGTCTGGACAGGACAAGGTCCTTTCATGCGTTGGAGGGTTTTTGAATTATGATGTTGCTAATAGCAAAGATGCTTTAATCTAATGCTACCTAAATAATGGATGCTTTTTAAAAATTACTATTCTTCAATAACAGTTGATACACAATATTACATTAGTTTCAGTTGTACACCCCAGTGATTTTATATTATACAATTTACTAAATGATCATCCCAATCTCGCATCCACCTGACACCATAGTTATTAGAATATTATTGGCTCTACTTTACATATATGCTGTCCTTTACATCCCCATGACTATGTTGTAACTACCAATTTGTACTTCTCAATCCCTTTACCTTTATCATCTAGTCCCTTAAACCCCCTCCCATTTGGCAACCACCAAAATGTTCTCTGCATGTATGAGTCTGTTTCTGTTGTTTGTTCATTTTGTTTTTTAGATTCAACATTTGGTAGATATGTATTTATTGCCACTTTACTGTTTATATTTTTATCTTTATCTTCTTTATCCACCACACATGGGTTTGAGACCAGCTCTTCCTTGTCTTCGTCCTTCCTACCAGTCTTGATGTGGTTTCTTCTTTAATTTATAGTTGTAGGACTTCTATTCAGTAGATTTCAGACAGTTATAAATGATGGTTGCTGTTATTTAGTTATATTTCTGATGTAGTTGTGGGAGGAGGCAAGTACCCACATTTTCCTAGGCCACCATCTTGACCCAAAGCCAATAAAAGTACACTTTCTGATGCCTGAACAAATCACTCAGCTATAGAATAAGTTCACTTTTAATATAATAAAAATATATAAACTAACAAAAAACTAAAATTCTGCAAGGCGATTCCTTCTAGAGTGGCATGTTTTTAACAGTCATTTTCCTATACTTTTCTAATTCCCATGCACATGACCTTCATTGTTTGTTTATGGATTGTGGGTTTCAAGCGTGGAAACAGGTACTTTCCCAGGACAACTTGGAACTAAAGATAGCCAATGGAAAAGAATATTAATCAATCCTCAGGGGAGAGGATGATCATTAAAAACCAGTACACAAAGGGGTGAGTTTCTTATATTTCTTGTATCTAAGTCCAACTATCAAAGCCTTTCTCTTTTGCCAAAAGTCATCTAACATCTCCCTACATAGCTTGGCTTCAGATGGAAGATTTTTTTTTTTCTTCATTCCATGCTTATTTCAGTAATTATGAAAAGAGAAAGGAGTTTATGACATTTGTGGGGAAACTGACCCAGTGTATCAACTTTACTAAGAAAGGACATAACAGTTTTGGCAAGATAAGGGAATTTTATTCTGAAATTGTAAAGACATCTTATCCCAGTGGAATTATTTGGCTTGCCAAAAATGAAAGTTGTGTAACTCGCTAGGGCACAGACCTAGCCAAATGAATAGAGGTGGTACTCCTGTACAACACCACAAAGAGGCTTTCAAAAGCTCAGGTTAAGAAGTTCATTTCTTTTTAATCTGAAGCTAGAGTTGGTGTTCTACTTGGATTCATTTATGATGAGCCAGCAGATAGGGTGAACAAGCAGCCCTGGAAACCTGTCCTTTAGTTGCACAGAATCTGTGAAGGATGAGAACAGAAACACTGATCTTTCTCTCAAATTGGGATATTGTGTAAAGATTTGTCCCACAGCCTGAGATCTGCAGCTGAAACTGAATGAAAGGTATTCCTATCATCCTAAAAGGCAAATTGATCTCCCAAACCTTCCAACCCAGCATTTGGTAAATGCCAAATGAGGATGATTGAAGCTTTAAAAAAAAAAAAAAAAAAAGGATGGATTTTTAGGAGGTTTTAGGCTCTCCTTTTCCAGCTTTCTGAGTTTTCAAGAGACTGAAATGGTTTAGCTATGCCTAGCTCAGATTCAAGGAAATGTTAAGAGTGGCCTCTCCTGGCCTAGTGACCTAACTGTTTTTATTTGCAAAAGAAGATTCTATTCAAAAGGAAGTGTGGGCAATTCCCGCTTTATAACATAGATTATCAGGAGCCTCCTGTTATACCAAGTGGGGAAGTTGAGCTGGAAATTTTCTATCCTGGTTCAAATACAAGCCATAAGTGACCATGTATCTGGCAAAAGTGAGACAAGGGTTGAAAAAAGGTGAGTTTTGCATGAAATTGAGTGTAGATATTTTCTGAGAACTTCAGGTTCCCTGGACCCTCCTAGATTATTTAATTCAAACCATACATGTAATTGCTGCATAATATTTGGGTGATCTGTTTGGTGGGCAGGCTTCTCTCCCCACTGAGAAACACAGGTTCTCTGTAGGGCATTGATAGCTTACATGTGACCCAGAATCCAGTCTTACTCAGTAAAGGGAAGACTGCCACACTATCTTGGTTTTAGTCACTTAGTTAAAAGAACATAAAAACCACTCAGTTTAAATCCCTTTTTAACAAGTTTATTGGAGGGAAAGTTTAGATGGGAATAGGAAGGTGTCAGATGGTTTTCTTCTCTCTTCTACTCTCTGATTCTCTCTATAATTAACAATTTTTCTTTCTTTTGCATCTTCCACTTCATTATGATTTTTTGGTTCTGATAGAGGACACCTGTGCTTTGTTTTGTTTGGTTGTTTTTCTTACATTTACCCTTATTTTTGTCATCACATCCTATCTTTTGTGTGGAGACTGACTTGGCAATGGACCTGACCTTACCAGAGCCAGTAAGATATGATGAGACTGTTGCAGAGACTTCTGAAAGATCGGCTGTGAACAGGAGAAAAGCTGAAGCTAGAGCTGCCAACGGCACCCTGCCTCTGTGAAGCCAGACAGACACCAACACAGCAGATAGAGCAACGGGATAGAAAGAAGCTAAATCCTAGTGGCAGCTTTGGCCACCTGAATCCCATGTACATGTGAAGCCAGTCTTGCTCTCCAGTTCAATGAGCCAATAACTTTTCTTTCTTGCATACATCATTTCTGACTCAGGTGTTCTGTCATGCATATTCCCTAAGTTTCCGACTGATAAAACCAGAAGAGATCAGTAGAAATCCCACTGAGCTGACGCCATCCCTCCACATGACCAGTGGCTCTCCTCTCCTGATTGGCCTAGTTATAAAGGGCATGGTTGGGGAGGAGGGAGGTAAGTAGGACTATGTGTTCCAGATCTACAGGTGGGCCAGAGGGAGAGGACATAATTAACCTCATGCATTTATGATTAATTAGTCCTCTATCTGATAATGAGCCAAATCATATTTTTTGCTGTCTTTATTAAGGTTATGAACTTCAAAATATAAGGGATAATATGCAGAATTGCTCCCAATTTCATAAACAATGCTTATGATGTTTCCTCATATGCAAGTCTAATTGCATATTATTTAGAAAAACTTTAGAAAAAATGGGTCCATTTCATTCTTATTCTCTTGTGGACATGCTAAAAACATTTTACAATTTTTAAGTATGTCAACTTTAATTTTAAAATAGAAGAAAATAGAGTGGCTTAGAGGTTCAAATGTAAATACTGTATAAATAAAAATGTATCTGTTTTACATCCTATTTCTTCATTATGAGTATTTAACCCAATTCCTTGATTTAAAAATATCTTTAACGTCATGATGCAAGTAATCTTTCCCCACATCTCTTATTTCAAAATATCCAACTTATTTCATCAAAAAATAATTCTCAGGCTCAGAGCCCATTCCTTAGCCAAGAATTGTACCAGTGAAGTTGTCCATTGCTTCAACTGCTTTAAAACTGCATGGTTTTCAAAGATATGTTAAAGTTCCACATCCAACATCACAGGAATAAACCAGGTCCCACCAAACGTATTCCTGAGTTGACATCACAAGCAGTGCAGGTGCAGCTTGGGAGAACGGGAGCCGGACTCCACCCGCAGCTGTAGAGTCTCCTTGTGTGACATTGGCAGGTTACCTTTGATCTCTATAATCCTGTTTCTTCACATATAAAGGACTGATGTTAAACTTTTATAGTCATATTTACCCCAGAGCTTAAATGGGGTAATTAAATGAGGTGGTATATGTAAAGCAAATAATAAATACTCAATGTTATTTGCCAGCTGTTACTTAAAGTAACAAATAATTGTCCTTCATAATAGAAACATTCATAATTCATGAATGTTCACTGCCTACCAATTGTCAACATTGCCATAAATCTTCCACAGTTATAAAACTAAATCTACATTTTTCATGAATTGAAATGGTAATGTCCTGCTTAACACTACTAAAATGTCTCTTTCTGCTACTAATTGGCTTTGCAACCAGGGCTAAGCACTTAAGCAATGAGAGTTTTGCTTCTGCATTTGTAAAATGAGCAGACTAGATAGCCCTAGGTGAATTTAGGGTCCCTTCTAGCTCTACAATTCCCCTCCCTGAACCTTTGTAACTCAGTGAAGTGACTATGTGGGAAATACAAATCGACATGGAGTAATTATATCCTGATTCTAAATGAGTCCATATTCTTCTAAGAAAAAAAACTGCTGCAATTTAAAACTGGTTTCCCAAACAAATAGCAGCCTCAGAGAAAAGAAGAGAGGGAGAGAAGAAGATATTGAGAGAAATGAAAGTACAGGAATCCATAAGCTCAGATTTTGTCATTTTGGAAATCTCTAAAAATTATGACTAAAATTTTGAAGATGAATTTTGTGACATTGGTGTAGTTAAAGAAACTTGTATGTCAGGGCATTACAGACACTTATACATTAGGTTTACAATCTACTGTTCCATGGGGAAAGCTCCAAGCCCAAGTTGCCAAGTTATTGCAAATCCTGAAGACTGGCATCCTCCTATTTTTCTGAAACCACAAAACAGACTTGTCTAATTAACCATTGCTTTGGCATTTATTTTGAAACCATTTGCACATTTCTTGGCCTCTTCACATACAAATGATGCCGACTCCTACACAGTTTCACTGCATTCTTGTACATTTCTCACTGTGCTCAATTCTTTTAACCTCCATTACTACATAAATGGTGAACATTTCAAAAATGATGATTCCATTAGGATGAGGTGTCCACGTGTTCATGTATAAGGCACTGATAGGAAAATTCAAAAGAGGTCTTCACACAAAAGTAGGAAAGGTGCATTATTAAATTTCTAATGGACACAGTGACAGAAGAAGGTGTTGTGTGCGCTGACCTAACTCTGACAATTGGCATACAGTGCACACTGCTGGCTGGCCATACCCAGGGCTTGTTCCAGTGCAAATACAGAAACAATAAACTGCTTATTGATTTTTTAAGAGAGCTGTAATTAAGGATGACATTCTAACAGATAAAGGTTTACCAAGGCAGAACAGCCAGGATTTAAAGGGTCTTAAAATGGGATACTATTTAATTGATACAAATGTCATTCCTAGAATGGCAGCATTTCAAGAGCTCCCACTGTGTGTGTGTGTGTGTGTGTGTGTGTGTGTGTGTGTGTGTGTGTACACACACACGTGCACAGTGAGATCTAAGGTTTTAAGTGGTGTGCGCCCACTTGAAATTTTGTTGAGCTTAGAAAAGCAAAGGTTGCAACCCTTACATTCAGTTGCCTTGGGCAAGCTAGGAAAATACCTGTCAAGACCCAGGTCTCCCTGTTAAGGCTGGAGTTGAGAAATGCCCTCCAAATGCCTTCAAGTTAACATTAACTATGACAGAAGCAAGACTATTATTTAACAATAGCAGCAAATGTCAAAAACAAACTGTGCCTGGCATTTTGACAGGACACTATTGAAAGAGAACCACTTTTTCAGCACTTGTGTAACCATGGGAGAGAACTTGACAATTAATATCTGGAGGTCTGGTAATGGGATTTACAGGCTGCTTGGTGGTTTCCTTCTGATACGCAAGAGGGGAGAAGGCAAGTGGCGAACATGGGGGAAAAAAATCTGAAACACTGAGGCCCAGAGAAAAGACTGATACCTTAGAAACCAGGTACCTTATGGCTAATTAAAATGTAACTCTTTTTCAGGAAAACTGCACTCTCACAGTGGTGACACTATAAAGTGTGAGGACAGAGCCATCATCTGCAGACAAAAATAAGATGCTGACAAAGTATATCTCCTATTTCCCACCTCATTCCTTCCTTCTCTCTGGTGTCCTCACACAGTACTGTAGCACCCTGCCTTTCTCTCCCTGGAAAACATCACAGCCTCACCTGGCCCAGCTTCTCCTCCAATAATTAATTACTCAATATAGTAACAACTAGCCAGTTTTCTGCCCTTCCTCCTTAGGAACCCACTCCCCGTTAATCACCTGAAGAGATAAGCTATGTAAGGTAGTCAGAATGCAGAGTGGATTCATACTTTAAGCTTTCTTTCATTTCCACAGAAACAGAAAAGCACCCTATTGCAAAGGAAATGCTAATGTGCTGGCTCTTACACATACTTTGAAGTGAAGAAACAGAAAGGAACTAATATTTAACTGACATCCTTTTACATATTATTGCATTTAATGTTAACAGTCCTCAAAGAAAGGTAGTGATGTATCTCCATTCTATAGATGAAAAGCAAGTTTAAAAACCTTGGGAGACTTAGCCAGGATCCCATCCAGTGCTCAGGTCTGGAGCTGTCCCATTCCAGAGCTGACTTTTTCCTGACTCTGTTAAGCTTCAGGGCCACATTGTGACTAGCTGCAGAACACTCTTCTTCAGTAAAAGTCTGGCAATGATGTTAATAATGGGAATGCTACTACCTGTGGTAATGGGGGGGCTTCACCTTGCAGGCTTCCTAAAAGGAACCGTCATGGGCTGCTCTGCACCCTGCCTAAGCAGCACACCTGCTTCTGGGCTTGACGGGAGTCCTTCACATCCCCACAGAGAAGTTAGCCCCGTTTTAAGTGCTACCTGCCATCAGTCTCCCTCATAATCTGCACCACTCACAGACCAGACCATGGATTCTTAGAACACATTCACCTGTCTATGTAGTTTTCCTGTCCACCCCACACCAAACAGAAATGCCCTTGCCTCCTCAAGCTGAATCTGACCCTTCCTTCACACTTGGTCAGTACCTGTGCCCAACCTTCTGAGGCCTTCCCTGACCACTGTGTTAACATCCTGTTCTTTCTCTTATAGAATGCACCATCTACACAACCCATCTTCATGGATCCCACAAGTCTGGTACTTAAGTATTACGGGGCACATCAAAAGCTATACCATCCAGCACAGTAATTCACACAGACCTCCCTTATACTGAACTTTTTAAAGGTCAGAAGTTGAAACCTGTTTAAAAAATGTATCTCCTATTCTGTCAGATTTCCACATGGGACTGCGCCTGTGCAGCTGTGGCAGAACATCTGTTATAGACAGACTCGGGGTCCAAACCCAGGCCTTCATGGAGGGCCAAAGTCTCAGGCTTCCTGAGAATGTGTATATTAACTTTCTACAGAACCCAGATGCCAGAGTGAAGTAACATATGAAACACATGCCTGTGAAGTCAGGGGTTCCTTCATGTCAGCAATGCCTATGGTGCCAAGTCACTTCTCTAAGTGGCGGCTTGGGGAGCATGGAGGAAATGCATATGAGAAATCACTTGCAGGAACTCACAGAGACAGTACAGTGTGGTCACAGGAGAGTCCTGGCTCACTGAAGCCAAATCAGACAGGGTTTGAAACCCTGTCTTGCCACTCAGAAACGAGGACACTGGCAGCTGTCAATGAGCAGCATCTGCGGGCTGTGGTGGAGATGCTCGCAGGTGGCACAGGGCAAATGATTGCATCGTTCCTACCCCCTCACTTCTCCTTCTAGGTAATTTAAAAAAGACAAAAGGAGAACCCCTTCCTTCTTTCCCACTACTGCAGGACCTGAATGCACATGTTATGTTATGTATTTTAAAGATTGTCATTTAATATTACCACCAAAAACTGTATTTTACTGTCTTATAGTTGTGTTCACTATAAATCACTTAGGGGGAAAAAACATTCTGGTGGGAAAGAGAGGGCTATAAAACACCAGACTCGCACTATGTTCGACCTTATCAGGGATCACCCTGTCCCTCAGCAGAGGGCTCACACATCCCTGTTGCCTTGCAGTTAGTTTGGGCCACAGGACTAGAACTAATAATCCTAACAAACTTTTAAGGATCACTAGTTTATTTTTTCTAGGATAAAAAGCTGAACCTGACTCTATTATAAATTACACACACACACACACACACACACACACACACACACACACATACCTTCGAAAGAGTTGCTTCAACATATACTGACCTGCTTTCTCTTGCACAGGCACAGTGACACACACTCAGTCTCAGGCAAGGAAATGTCACAATTTGTCTTTAAAACTTCCATTTGTTGAAAAAGAAAAAACAACTTCCATTTGTCGGTCTATAGGCTTCCAAAGCCAAGTGTACAGAAACCGCCCAGCAGCTGCACCCAGCTGATCCTAAGATGATGGGGGGGGGGGGGGGGGCACTCTGTCTCTCTATGATGTCCTGCTGAAAATCTCAAGCTTTTGTAAAAGCAGAAAAAAATGTTTCCAAACAGAACTGCCACTGTCAAACTTTGATTAAGCAGACATTCCCAGAAGACCTAGGAGTGACATGTGATGACCATAAAGGGGACAAAAATGAGTTTAATTCAATAGCAGAAATTTCCCAGGAAATGTATTTTAGAAACTTTTCTTCTAAAACAAACAGATTCAGCTATTGAGTCCTTTCTTTCCTTTGTCTACACAACTGCTTAGCACAGTGGATCGGTCCACAATCACATTCTGTACGCTTTTCCTCAATAAGTGTTTCTTGAAAAGTCAGAGCTTGCAAATGGAATGATCTCGTGGAAACTTAGTCATACTGGGTGAATTTGTTTTCAGAACAGTAGTAAAACGGGATGATTTTTAAAAGGCAATCCTGTTCCAAAGTGCTCTTTACTTTCACAGCCCACTTTGGGGAAGCCACAGCACCATCAGCAGTTACTAATCCTAGCACCGGAAAGCAGAATAGGAAACTGTTTGGAATCAAAACTGCCCCTTGTTCACAAAAATCCTCACAGAGGCTGCACCAGAGGAACGATGAAAGGGAAAAATTGCCTATATATGGCAATCAGTTTTGACATGGGGCTCATCAATAGCCTAGTCTTTCCCAGGCACATCATTATCTACCCGATCTGCCAAATCTGATACTTAACAACATTGTCTTCAGAACAGCTGACATACCCTGGAAAGTCTGTCTTGTAAATCACAAAGAAAGATGGCAAGTTTCACAGATTTTATCAGCAATAAAAAAGGAGGCATAAAGGAACAGACACTACCATACTTACACTTCCTGGCATAATGAACTCAACGAACTAAAAGTATCTCAATGGGGAAAAATCTCCATGCCCCAATTTTTATTGAAACTGAGTAAGAAACCACTGGCTTCTCCTATTTATCTCAGCTCTCAACCAAATTGAGTTTTTAAAATGTGAAGACAAATGATGAGGCAGATGGCATGGTTCTGTAGTATAAAAGAGTAGAGGGGAAAGCTGAATCAGGGCAGAAGACTTGTCAAGCTGTGGCTCCTCTTTTCTAATCCAAATCCACCAAAATAACAAAAAAATAGATTTTTAAAAAGAAATCCACAACTATTCTGCCAAATAATGAAAAGCATCATCCACAGATTAGACACTACAAAATATCCCCAAAGAAAGCAACATTGAGAGCAGACAGGTACAGAAAAGCTACAACTCAAAACACTCAGTAGAAGACTTGTTAAAAATGAAACTGGGTACATTCAAAGCTCAGAATGGCTGATGCCCAGGGCCAGAAGTGCCAAGGTCACACAATCTGATGGGTTTAAGCAGGCTCCTGCAGAATCAGCTGTTAGCCAAACCTCCACACTTCTACTGACCCACCTTGGATTGGCAGAGACAACACAGTATCTACCTACGGATGCAAGTGTAAGAGTGAGCACTGAGGTCAGAGGGCATAGCAGTGTCCCCAAGGCAAACCAAGAAGCCTTCACAGCCAGAGACAAAGCTGGTCAGGTTTATCCTGCCCTTCCCTACAATGGTTCTTTTAAGATTTTAGAACTCTAGAACTATAATTAGTATCCTTAGGAAATACAAGAATGACAACACTTCCATACACACATAAAAAGAGATCTTTTAAATTAAAATTTTAAAATTTTAATTTCACCACTGAAATTAAAAATTCAACCAATGGCCTGAACACTGAAGGCACACAGTTGAAGAGCAACTCATGGATCCAAAATATCTAATTCAGTAATTTCTCGCAGAATGCAGCACTGCAGAGACAAGCCAGGGGATACACAGAAAACAGAAACAAAATGTCACAGATCTCTTAAATAAAGAAATTTTAGAAAAATAGAGATGAACAAAGGAATGAATAATCAGAGTAAAAACAAGTAAAAAAATGCCTAGAATTAAAGATGATGTCTGACTGAACAGGTTTAACAGAAAAAGACCCACTCCTAAACATTCTGTGGTGAAATTTCAGAACACCTAGCACAATGAAAAGACTAAAAATAAATAGTAGGTGGAAAGAGACTCTAATTAAAATCCAACACAGGCACACCTTGTTTCATTGCACTTCATTTTATTGTGCTTCGCAGATACTGCGTTTGCATCAACATCGAGGTGGGACCCTCCACCAGCAAAATGAGAGTAAACAGGTGCTTAGTGATACAAATAGCTTACAGAATATCTTAAGAAAAGCCTAACCATGTATTGCACGTGAGAGGAACTGGGGGCAGCTAGAGGTTTTTAGGTGCTTAGGCTTGCTAAAGGCTCAGATGATGGTTGACATATATTTTAGCAATAAAGCATTTTATAATTAAGGCATATACATTGTTTTTTAGACATAATGTTATTGCACAATGAAAAGTATAGTGTAAACATAACTTCTTTGTGCACCAAGAAACCAAAACAGTCACGTGACTGGCTTTGTGATGCTAGCTTTATGGCAGTGGTCGGAACCTGAACCCATACTATCTCCAAGGTGTGCTGTACAATCAAGGCACCTGAATCAATATCTCACTTAAATGGACATGAGACTACAGATGACACCCTTCCTTTTCACCTACCTCTGTACCATTCCAAGAAACACTGATACTGGTATTAACAGCTAGTCACCCAGGCCCAGACCTCTACTCCACTGCTGCTCATCTCTACCCACTTCAGTGAGCAATGTAAACACACCCTGGACCTTACCATCTGGGAATGTTGCACTGAACTCCTCTCTATGAACTCCAAGCCTGTCACCCTTCCCTGTAAAGAAGGTTCTAACCTCCTTAAGACTGGCCATCCTTTGACCTCACCTATTCTCCTATGCTGTTGAGGCAGCTCTGCTATTACCGCTGCCTTCTCCAATTTGCCTGGATCCTATGATAAATCTCAGGATCTTTCATTGGATCTTCCATTAATTTTTCACATAGCCTTGTGCCATGTCAACCAATGAATCCCCAACAAGGATCTTCACAATTGGCTTGACTTCCAGGGCTACTGAGCCTACTTGAACACAACCATGTCCATTGGCTCCAAATTAATCTGATCAATAGTTAGTTTCACCTGGGTCCTTGGTGGCCACAACTGTCTGACAATTCTTTCTTCATCTCTACTCATTTCCTGTGTTCATTCTTCATAGATGTTGTCCAAACCTCCATCATTCTTTCAAAACCTCTAGCTGCCCCCAGTTCCTCTCGCTTGCAATATATGGTCAAGTTTTTCTTAACATATTTTGTAAACTATTCGTATACACTGAAATTTTTTAAATGTTAAGATAAAATAGGTTAGAAAAAGCATTTTTCAACATAAAATATGGGCTATCACCTCCTTTATGTCTAAGGTTAATTACCCCAACTGCACTTCATACTACTAGTTAGCCTTTGCTTGAAACCCCTGCCTGCCGTGGCTCCATCCATAGCATTCTTCTGCTTTCTCTCTTACTTCTGACCATACCTCTTTTCCCTTCACCAGCGCCACTGCCAACAAGTCAGTATGCCTCTTTTCACTGTCACATGCTGGTGACCTCATCCACTCCCACAGCTTTATTACTGCCAAATGCTGATGACTCCCTCCAATAACCCTGACTCAAGTATTCAACTCCTTATGACTCATCTTTACCAGATGTCCCTATATATCTCAACTTCAACATAAACCCAACTCATTAACTTTACCCACTGACCTACTTCTCTGCATACTTCTTTTGGCTTATGGAAATACCATTCACCTAGTTTCCCAAGAAAGAAAAATTTAGTTACCTTTGATACTTCTTCTTCCTTAACCTTCACACTCAAGTCAAGTTCAGGTGATTTAATCTAAAATTGACCTCAATGTGTCCCTCTCTTTTCATTTCCAAAGTTGCTATCCATATCATCCCTTTGACCCTCCACTTTGCCTTACATATATCTACCCCACTGACTGGCAACCTGGGCTGCACATTAGAATCACCTGGGGAACTTTCAAAAAATGCTAATACTTAGGGCATACTTCAGACCAATTATATCAGAGCCTCTGGGGATTGTATCAGCATATTTTTCTAGGTTCCCATATGATTCTAATATGCAGCCAGATTTAAGACTCTTCCAAAAGTGAAGACATGAGCCCACAGATTGAAAGTGCATGCCAAATAACAAGCAAGAAAAAAATCTACAAATTAACAAGTCAAAGTGAAACTAAATAACCTTGAGGATAAAAAGAAAATCATGTAAAAGTACTTGGAGAGAAAAGACAGATTGCCTACACCAATATCAGACTTGTCGTCTGCAGCATTAGATGACAAAGGACAGTGAGTTAAAAATTCAAAGTGATGGGAGTAGCAACAAAACTATGAACCTAGAATTCTATGGCCTGCTACATTGTTCTTCAAGAACCAAATACTTTTCCAGACACACAAAAGTAAGACTCTAGTGTTTAAAGACCATCACTGAAAGAATCACCTTACAAAGAATACACTTCGCTATACAGGTAAGTGAACCAGGAAAATCAGAGAGATATATAATAATGGCAACCAAGTCTGGATACTACCTAAAATGCAAGCTGTGTGAAAGGGATGAACCACTCTGAGGTTTCAAGGACCTTAGAGATGGTAACACAGTTTAGTGCAAACAAACTTCATAATAAAAGTATTAGCAGGGTGCTGGCTAGTTAATTTTAATTGTTTTCTTGTGTTTTTATAGAATTTAGTCAGTTTCAACTCAATTTCTTTAAATAAAAAGCACTGCCAATACAGCAATGTTAAAAGATGTTTACTATTTCCTCTCATTGCAAAAAAAGATATATTTATCTACTTATCAAAATATGAAAACCATTTTATTTTTGCCATATCTTTTTGTTTTCTAGATGATCTGAAAATAATTTAAGAACCCCCAAATGACATCATTCAATTATTGCATAATGAAACTTAAATTATCTTTCACATATCTTAGTAAATTCACCAAGTGAATTAATGTTAATTTCATTAAATTAATACTCAGTACTGCCTGACCTGTGGTGGTGCAGTGGATAAAGCCACCGACCTGGGAACACTGAGGTCGCCAGTTCAAAACCCTGCACTGGTTCGGTCAAGGCACATATGGGAGTTGATGCTTCCAGCTCCTCCCCCCTTTCTCTCTCTCTCTCCTTCTCTCTCTCACTCTGGGTCTCCTCTCTAAAATGAATAAAATAAAAAGAAATTTAAAAAAAATTAATACTCACTACTATACTCTAGGTATTAACATAAGAAAGAAAAAAAGACTCTTAACCAAGAATATAATTATATATTTAATACACCTTGCTTTGAACAGCAATTTTCAAAGTAAACACATCATAGAGCTTATAATTTATTAAAGATTTATAGTGCTTACAAAGTTGATTCTAAAAATATACCTTATTTGTTTAAATGAATATCATCTGGAAGACAATAATAAATTATAGTAGTATGCTTGCCACCAATATAGTTAAGATTGTGTACATATATTCAATATGAAATCCTCTTAGGATCTTAACACTTTCAGCCTTAAAAATGTAAAAAAATAGCACATTAAAGTTTGGCATACAAGGTCTGACAGCAATGGTTTTAAAACCCAAAATGAACAACATATCCAGTTAACATGTTAAGACAGCATGGGCACAAGCATATCCATACACGTTCTCTCACTCAGTTCAGCACAATGAACATTCACAAACACAAATGCACCCAGAGTAAGCAGATTTCATTCATTCTTGTGTATCAGAATACTGACACCAATTTCAAAAATAAAACTGGGGAAAAAGTTTACTGAAAATCTAAAAATACGTTCAAGCCATATTTACATGACTTTAGTTGTTACCGAGATCTCTAACATGCATAATATGCCATCTCAATACATTCTTAAACAGGTTTGAACTATTCACTAATGGGCACATGGATATGTAAGTAATTATGTGCCCATCCATTCCCCAGATGACATTCCTCTGACAATCAGTCACATGACCCAGCCCAACTAAAGTGGTTTAATTTACACAACCCGATAGAACGAAAGAATAGAACCCAACAGAATTAGAAACTTCATTTAGATCCATTTGTGGTTTTTTAGGTGTTCCACGTGCAAAAGCAGCAGGACTCGATATTGCAAATGATGTTATGTGTGCCCTAATGTGCTATCAGTTTAAATGATACAAATATTGCAAATGACTATATTACTTAACACTTTATGGTACTACAGAAGGTCATTCTGTATTTCTAAAGCATACAGTATATTTATTCTAAGCAAGTTCCCCAATGGTCCTTACTTTTAATTACATAGCCTCTTCTAGATTAAAAACAATTTAATGCTAATAGCCTTTCCTGCTCACACTTTGACTTCCAGTAAAATCTTGTCAAAACAGAAAATTACTCTTTGGACTCTACAGTAATGTTGGTTTGAAAGCTGTTCTATAGAGGTTCATTTTCATCATGTATTATTAAAACATCCAAAGTTCTCTGAAGCACTACAATATAGTGTGTGACAAAAGTAGGTTTACAGTTGTGAACATATGAAATTTTATTATTGTATTATTTGTTAATTATTGTGTTACTGATATTTTCAATTTGAACAACTGTAACCTACTTTTGCCCCACCCTGTAGAAACTAACTGAACATTAGGGCACTCATAACTCAGACTGTGGTGATTAGAAAAATAAACAGGCACAACAGTATGTGAAAGAGAATATACAGCTTTCTATTTGCTTTTCTGTTTTTGTTTTTTTCTTTTTGTCTCTCCTCTTATTTTATTGCACTAGGTTTTAAACTGTTCAAAGCATTCCTATACTCTGCGTGACAGTAACAAAATAGTTTGGCACATCAACACTGTGATACAATCAATACAGGGTATGTTTAAAAAATTAATTTAAAATTTTCATCTATTAATCGACATTTTAATGTAGTACATATATATTTTACAGTTATTTAAGTCAAATACAGAAAGGTTTGTAACTGATTTCCAGAGGAAGCAATCACAGATTGCAGTAAGTGTGTGTGTGTGTGTGTGTGTGTGTGTAAAAGAATCAAAGTAAAAACTGCATCCTGGCAATTTTATAGTCCATAGTTTCGTTGGTATAACTATCATTTACATGTCCTTTTCATCTTGTTTTTCTGTACAAAAAATATATTTTTGCTTTCTTCATTCCTGATGAGATTTTTCTGCAATAACTTTACATTCATACTGCAAAATTGAAAAGGTTAAAAGGTTAACAGGAAAGGTTTACTTGGAATAGTAATTTAAAAAGTTCTAGAAATTAACACTTTATTAATCTATGCCCACTTTATTCCTCAAAGAATCTTAAAGTTCTACAACTATTAGGATTAAAAGATATACGTAATAGAAAAATAATTCATTCTAGAAGTAAAAGAGTCATACACCAAAAGCAGGTGAGGTTTCTGCATTACAAGCAAATAATGACAGTATATGACTTAGGTCAGTCCTAGAACACAAAAGGAAGCAAAGTAGTTTCTTTGAGTGCTCAGTAAGGTGAATCAGCAAAGGAAAGGTCATGAACTTAAGGATAGGACTAATATAATAAATTCAGAAACTGTTTTTTCAAATCACTTCACAATTTAAAGGAAAGAGCCTATTATATTAACAAAAGCTTCTAGTCAAAACAATATTTTAAAGTACCACAATAAAAATGTATAACCAGGCCCTAGCTGGTTGGCTCAGTGGTAGAGCGCCGGCCTGGCGTGTGGAAGTCCTGGGTTTGATTCCTAGCCAGGGCACACAGGAGAAGTGCCCATCTGTTTCTCCATCCTTCCCCCTCTCTTTTTTCTCTATCTCTCTCTTCCCCTCCCACAGTCAAGGCTCCATCGACACAAAAGTTGGCCCGGGCACTGAGGATGGCTCCACAGCCTCCGCCTCAGGCGCTAGAATGGCTCCAGTTGCAACAGAGCAATGCCCCAGATGGGCAGAGCATTGCCTTCTAGTGGGTATGCCAGGTGGATCCCAGTTGGACACATGGGGGAGTCTGTCCCTCTGCCTCCCACTTCTCGCTTCAGAAAAATACAAAAAATAATAATAATAATAATAATAAAAACAAACATAAATAAATAAATAAAATGTATAACCACAATTCAAAATAAAGGAAAACAATATGCTTCAAATAACTGGGTTGCCTGTCCAGGTGGTGGCACAGTGGATAGAGTGTTGAACTGGGATGCAGAGGACCCAGGTTCAAGACCCCGCGGTTGCCAGCTTGAGTGGGGGCTCATCTGGTTTGAGCAAAGCTCACCAGCTTGGAGCCAAGGTCACTGACTTGAGCAAGGGGTTACTCGGTCTGCTGTAGCCCCACGGTCAAGGCACATATGAGAAAGCAATCAATGAACAACTAAGGTGTCTCAAAGAAAAACTGATGATTGATGCTTCTCATCTCTCTCTGTTCCTGTCTGTCTGTCCCTATCCATTCCTCTCTCTGACTCTCTGTCTCTGTAAAAAAATAAATAAAAATAAGAATAACTGGGTAGTTATATTATCAAAAAGACAGCCACATAAAACAGCCAACTATCCTACTAATTTAAGTGGTAAAAGTGACAACCCTTGGTGTGGCCTTTGAATGTCATTCCTGACCTTGCCACATATGATGGGTTATCAACAATGTTCTTCCCTTCTCAACTAAAATAATCAAACATCTTGATTTGCTGAAGATAGTTCTGATTTATATCTATTGTAGCAATGTCATTATTAATAGAGCCTCTTTTCACTTTTAAAATTGCCCCTTTTTGAGGAACAGAAACCTATAAATTGGTTAAAGAAGGAAGGAGAAAGGATAAATCATATCACCCTACCAATAACACATCGTAGCTTTCCTATCTAGTGGTTCCTTTAACTTTTAATACACTTGTGATTAAATTCTTCCAAATGATTTATTTCAACAAAATTGCAGAGAGAAACCAAAAGAATGCTGTCTTCACGAACTGCTTTCCTGGAAGAATGACTGTCATTTGGAGAACACTTGTCTTCCATCTCAGTAACAGGAAAGTGATTATAGAAGCATCAGCTTACCATTGCCAGCTGTCGACCAATGTTTCCCATTGTTATGCCTCCAGCAAAAAATATACACGGTAACCAAGAACGAACATAGAGAAAATCCGGAGATGTGTATCTAGAATAACAGATATATTTTTAACTGTACAGTGACACTTATTAAAATAATTACAATAGAAACAAGGTACTCTTCAGATGAATGTGGCTAACCCAATTTTAAAATCTCAATTCTGAATTCAGTTATCATTCATCTATTTTAGAAAACAAGCATCAAAAAGAATACTTACTGATAAACACCATTATAGACTAGCAGTTGAGTGACCAATGTTGCCAAGATAGCAATTCCTATGCCAAGGCCAAAACCAGTTCTAGATCTATCAAAAGTCCACCACAGTCCAATGGATAGTGCAGCCAGTGTAAGAGACAACTGTATGTTGTTATCAAAGTCCACTTTCTGAGACCAGCGTTAAAGAGTCATCTTAAAACTTAAAACCAAATAATATCACCTGTTCATTTTTCTAAAATAAGAAATGTTACTGTTAAAAAGAAAATTAATTGCTTGTTTACAGTGCATTTAGTCTTTTAATACAATGTATGAGATTAGATGGGATTAAAACTGTCTCTGATATTTACTAAAGACAGACAGAGGGCATGATATTTCATGAATAGATCCTAGCAACCTGTAATTCCTCAAAAAACAAAAATCCACCCAATTATAAGATCTGACCCATTATTAAGAACGGCTTTCTTGGTTAAAAAATGTTAACTGGAGGCCCCAGGACACAAATTTTGCTAAAAAGAACATCACTATTACTTATCAAATGGGTTGAGAATTAGTTAAGAACCATACAGGAACGTGAAAACATAAGAGTTGACAGCTATTTAACAGGGTCCACATTTTCTACACGATTTACTGACAGACACATTTTATAATAATGCAGTTCAGAAACAAGAGTACCAAGGACACAGTATCCCTTTCTATTATGTCAACTGTTCTAGTTTTAATTTGTTGAGGATAAAGCCTTGAAGTGAACATTATCTTGCAACCTGCCAAGCTATTTTGGTGCCTGAGACATTCTGGTTTAGGACAGTTTGCTCAAATGATATTTTATTTCCATCACCTACTTAAGCATCCATTCACAAAAGTATAGCCCTTTTCTGTTGCAAAATCTCTGAGCAAAACAATTTACACATTCAATTTTCTCATTTCTTTACTAGAAGATTACATTAAAGGAATTAACTTCAAGTATCATTAAAAGGACATTATCTATGTCCCAAAGGCCACATATTTGCTCTATATCCAGCTCCCACGGAGAGAGTACATATCTCACCAGACTAACTGGCCATGTTGCAAATACAGAGAAGAGAGGAGAAGTTTAAAAAATGGATACAAAGAAAACATGGGCAAAAGAGAGGGGAAGATGGCGATGGAGTAGGCAGACGTACCAACTTCCAACTCCCAGAACCAAAGTGGATTATAACTCAATTTTAAGAACCATCATCTGGATAAACCAACTTTGAGCAAAACTAAGTGGACTCTTCAACCAAGGAACACTGAAGAAGACACATTGAGACTGGTAGGAATAGCGAAAACGCGAAGAGGGCTGCCCAGCTCCCCGGAGCAAACGGCAGCCCGGAGAGATCCGCGTGGCGGGAGGAGAGTTTGGTGGAGAGGGAGGGACCTGGGTCCCAGGAACCAAGCCCCAGACTGCAGTCCCAGACCCTAGAAGAGCCGATTGGACAGTATCGAGCTGTGAAGTAAATGAGGATACTATTTGGGAAAAAGAGAGAGTCTTCTCAGACCCAAAAATCTTTTTAAAGGGACAGCTCAGAAAGCCTCTCTCACAACCACGCACCCGGGGCTCCGGGGAACTGGGACAGAGGAGAGGAACAGAGCAGCGGGAACAAAGAGTGGACTGAAGGCACGAGGACACTCTGAGGGACAGCCACCCCGACCCATGGGCTAAGTCACTTCCCTAATCGAAAACGAATATTTCCCCTGGAACTAGCAATACCAGCAAAGGGAGACAGGACACTAGCCAAACAAGCTCTCCCGCAGCAATTAGAGCAGACCTGCCTAGAGGGAGGGAGCTCCCAAGCCTACAGTGTGGAGACTTAGGGCACTTCTAACCCCCTGAGGTTGCTGAAGCCTATGGTCGGGACAGGACGCCGAAACGCAGTCCTGTCGGTGTGGGCGTAACAGTGAGGGCTCGGGCTAGCCTAGCAGGGGCAGAGGTGACGCGCGAAAGCTGTCCGGCAGCTGCGGGCCGCCTGTGACCCCACTTGTGGGGAAAAATACGGGCAGAGATCAGCCCTGCGACCCTGCGCTAGCCGGCCCTGACCGCGGGCACCGGGCTAAGACCAGGGACGGGCGAGGGGCCCGAGGCTCACGCTGCCAACCCTGCCCAGAAGGAGAAACCTCGGTGTGCCATCTGTGGGCGCGAGCGGGCTCCTAAGTCGGGGGCGAGGGAGACACTGAGACCAGGGAAAGTTCCCTGCTGAGATCACGCTGCTCTACCCGCCCGGCCGGAGAAACTGCGGAGTACCACTCTACGTGCGCCAGCTTTCTCCGAGCGTGGGGGCGGGGTAGGAGCCGGAACGACCAGAAGCTAGCCGCTGTGCGCACGCCAGCAAACACGCCAGGCCCAATAATCCCCGGTTTTCGGTTTCAGTCCCTGAGCAGGAGGGCCCTAGCCTCGAGGGCGGGGCTAAATTCTGGACGGGCAAAGGCTCACAGCTGAGAGCACGTCAAAAGCCCCGCCCAACCCACTAAACGGTGGCGAGCAGGCTCGGACTGAGGGGGCTGGGCGTAAGCCTTCCGGAAAAAGTCCAGGTCCGCAGCTGAGCAAAGGTGCTCACCTCTGCCCTGCGTGCTAACGCTAGTGGCTTGAGTGACAGCCCCTCCCGCAAAGGAGAGGCAGAAACCACAGCAATAGCTGCAGTGAGCCGGCGCTGGCAATGCCCACACCAAACCGCCCTAGGCAGCGACAGAGGGGGTAGCAAGCCTGCAGACAGACCACACCTAGAGAACACAAAGGCAACACATACTGGACTCCAGTGGCCACAACTTGCTTACACTCAGATAAAATGGGCAGGCAGAGGAATGCAAACCAAATCAACCAAGAGAAATCCCCAGAGAAGGTCCTGAATGAACCAGATATAACCAAACTACCAGAAGCAGACTTTAGAATAATGATAGTTAGGATGTTCAAAGAAATTAGAGCAACAATGGATAGTCACTATGAGCACCTAAATAAAGAGATAACAAGTATAAAAAATGAAATTGAAATAATAAAAAAGAACCAGACAGAAATGACAAATACAGTATCAGAACTGAAGACCACAATGGAAGGAATTAAAAGCAGGATAGATGACGCTGAGGATCGAATCAGTGAGTTAGAGGACACAATAAACATAGTTACAGAAGCAGAGAAAAAAAAGGAAAAGAGATTCAAAAAATGTGAGGAAACTCTAAGGGGAGCTCTGTGACAACCTGAAGAGAAACAACATTCGCATCATAGGGGTACCTGAAGAAGAGGAAAGAGGACAGGAAATGGAAACTTTGTTCAATCAAATCATAGCCGAAAACTTCCCTAAATTAAGGCTGGGAAACATTCTACATGTTCAAGAGGCACACAGAACCCCATTAAAGAGAAACCCAAAAAGATCTACACCAAGACACATCATAGTTAAAATACCAAAGCTAATAGATAAAGAAAAAATCTTAAAAGCTGCTAGAGAAAAGACTCTCACCTACAAAGGAGCCCCCATTAGGATGACATCAGACTTCTCAACAGAAACACTTGAGGCCAGAAGAGAATGGCAAGATATAATCAAAGTAATGCAGAACAAGAACCTACAACCAAGACTACTTTATCCAGCAAGGCTAACGTTTAAAATTGAGGGAGAAATAAAGAGCTTTCCAGACAAAGAAAACCTCAAGGAATTCATTAAAACCAAACCAATCCCGCAAGAGATTTTAAGGGGCCTAGTGTGAACAGTTCAAAGGGAGAAAAGAATATAGCAAAAAAAAAAAAAAAATACAGCTTTAAAGAATAAAATGGCAATAAACAACTACATATCAATAATAACCTTAAATGTAAATGGACTAAATGATCCAATCAAAAGACATAGGGTAGCAGCGTGGATAAAGAAACAGGACCCATACATATGCTGTCTACAAGAGACACACCTTAAAACAAAAGATGCTCATAGACTGAAGGTAAAAGGATGGAAAAAAATATTTCATGCAAATGGAAATGAAAAAAAAGCCGGGGTAGCAGTACTTATATCTGACAAAATGGACTTTAAAACAAAGACTGTAGTAAGAGATAAAGAAGGACACTACATAATGATAAAGGGAACAATTCAACAGGAAGATATAACTATTATAAATATCTACGCACCAAATATAGGAGCCCCGACATTCATAAAGCAGACTTTGATGGACATTAGGGCGAGATTAACAGTAATACTATCATAGTAGGGGATTTCAATACCCCACTAACAACACTGGATAGATCCACAAGAAAGAAAATCAATAAAGAAACAGCAGACTTAAAGGATACACTAGATCAACTTGATTTAATAGATATATTCAGAACTTTTCACCCTAAAGCAGTAGAATATACATTCTTCTCAAGCGCTCATGGTACGTTTTCTAGGATAGACCACATGTTAGGACACAAAAAAGGCCTCAACACATTTAAGAAGATTGAAATTATATCAAGCATTTTCTCTGATCACAATGCCATGAAACTAGAAATCAACCACAAAAGAAAAACTGAAAAATACTCAAACACTTGGAAACTAAATAGCATGTTATTAAATAATGAATGGATTAACATTGAGATCAAAGAAGAAATAAAAAAGTTTCTAGAAACAAATGATAATGAGCATAGGTCAACTCAAAATCTATGGGATACAGCAAAAGCAGTTCTGAGAGGGAAGTTTATTGCACTACAGGCATATCATAAGAAGCTAGAAAAAGAACATATAAGCAACTTAACCCTGCAGCTAAAAGAACTTGAAAAACAACAACAAATAAAATCCAGGACAAGTAGAAGGAAGGAAATAATAAAGATCAGAGCAGAAATAAATGACATAGAGGCTAAGGAAACAATACAGAGGATCAATGAAACCAGAAGCTGGTTCTTCGAAAAGGTAAACAAGATTGATGAACCCTTAATTAGACTCATCAAGAAAAAAAGAGAGAGGTCTCAAATAGATAAAATTAGAAAGGACACTGGAGAAATTACAACTAATACAACAGAGATACAAAGTATTGTAAGAAAATACTATGAAGAACTCTATGCCAAAAAATTTGACAATCTAGATGAAATGGACAAATTTCTTGAATCATATAAACTTCCAAAAATCAATCTGGAAGAATCAGAGCACCTAAACAGACCGATTACAACAGAGGAGATTGAAACAGTTATCAAAAAACTCCCAAAAAAGAAAAGTCCTGGGCCTGATGGCTTCACAAGTGAATTCTATCAAAAATTCAAAGAAGAACTAACTCCTATCCTCCTCAAGCTATTTCAAAAAATTAAAGAGGAAGGCAGACTTCCAAACTCCTTTTATGAGGCGAGCATAATTCTGATCCCCAAACTGGGCAAAGACAACACAAAGAAAGAAAATTATAGGCCTATATCCCTGATGAATTTAGACGCTAAGATTCTCAACAAAATATTAGCCAACCAGATTCAGCAATATATGAAAAAAATCATACACCATGACCAAGTGGGATTTATTCTGGAGAGGCAAGGCTGGTACAATATTCGCAAATCAATCAATGTGATTCATCACATAAACAAAAGGAAGGACAAAAATCACATGATAATTTCAATAGATGCAGAAAAGGCATTTGATAAAATCCAGCACCTATTCATGCTTAAAACTCTCAATAAAGTGGGAATACAAGGAACATTCCTTAACATGATAAAGGCCATCTACGACAAACCCACAGCAAACATCATACTTAATGGACAAAAATTAAAAGCAATCCCCTTAAGATCAGGAACCAGGCAGGGTTGCCCACTTTCACCACTTTTATTCAACATAGTTCTGGAAGTCCTAGCTACAGCAATCAGACAAAAAGAAGAAATAAAAGGCATCCAAATTGGAAAAGAAGAAGTAAAACTGTCACTATTTGCAGATGATATGATATTGTACATAGAAAACCCTAAAGCCTCAGTTAAAAAACTACTGGACCTTATAAATGAATTCAGCAAGGTGGCAGGATATAAAATTAATACGCAGAAATCAGAGGCATTTCTATATACAAACAATGAACTGTCAGCAAAAGAAATTAAGGAATCAATCCCCTTCACTATTGCAGCCAAAAACATAAAATACCTAGGAGTAAATTTAACCAAGGAGGTTAAGGACTTGTACTCGGAAAATTATAAAACATTGATAAAAGAAATCAAGGAAGATACAAACAAGTGGAAGCATATACCGTGCTCATGGCTAGGAAGAATAAACATCATTAAAATGTCTATATTACCCAAAGCAATTTATAAATTCAATGCAATACCAATTAAAATACCAATGACATACTTCAAAGATATAGAAAACATACTCCAAAAATTTATATGGAACCAAAAAAGAACACGAATAGCCTCAGCAATCTTAAAAAGAAAAAATAAAGCAGGAGGCATCACTCTTCCGGATATCAAGGTTTACTACAAGGCCATTATACTCAAGACTGCCTGGTACTGGCATAAGAACAGGCACAGTGATCAATGGAACAGAACAGAAAACACAGAAATAAACCCACAGCTTTATGGACAACTGATATTTGACAAAGGAGGAAAGAACATACAATGGAGTAAAGACAGCCTCTTTAACAAATGGTGCTGGGAAAATTGGACATCTACCTGCAAAGAAATGAAACTAGACCATCAACTTACACCATTCACAAAAACAAACTCAAAATGGATAAAGGACTTAAACATAAGCCGTGAAACTATAAGCATCGTAGAAGAAAACATAGGCAGCAAGCTCTCCGACATCTGTAGCAGCAATTTATTTGCCGATTTATCTCCACGAGCAAATGAAATAAAAGTCAAGATAAACAAATGGGACTACATCAAACTAAAAATCTTTTGCACAGCTAAAGACAATAAGAACAGAATAAAAAGACAAACTACACAATGGGAGAACATATTCGACAGCACGTCTGATAAGGGGTTAATAACCAAAATTTATAAAGAACTTATAAAACTCAACACCAGGAAGACAAACAATCCAATCAAAAAATGGGCAAAAGAAATGAATAGAAATTTTACCAAAGAAGACATACAGATGGCCAAAAGACATATGAAAAAATGCTCAACATCACTAATTATTAGAGAAATGCAAATTAAAACCACAATGAGATATCACCTCACACCAGTCAGAATGGCGCTCATCAGCAAAACAACACAGAACAAGTGCTGGCGAGGATGTGGAGAAAAGGGAACCCTTCTGCACTGCTGGTGGGAATGCAGACTGGTGCAGTCACTGTGGAAAACAGTTTGGAGATTCCTCAAAAAATTAAAAGTCGAACTGCCTTTTGACCCAGCTATCCCACTTTTAGGAATATACCCCAAGAACACCATAACACTGTTCGAAAAGAAGAAATGCGCCCCCATGTTTGTGGCAGCATTGTTCACAATAGCGAAGAGCTGGAAACAGCCCAAGTGTCCGTCAGAAGACGAGTGGATTAAAAAGCTTTGGTATATATATACTATGGAACAATATTCAGCCATAAGAAATGATGACATCGGATCATTTATAACAAAATGGATGTACCTTGATAACATTATACGGAGTGAAATAAGTAAATCAGAAAAAAAGAAAAACTGAGAACAGCATGATTTCATACATAGGTGGGACATTAAAGTGAGACTACGAGACACGTACAAGAGTGTGGCGGTTAAGGGATGGGGGGAGGGAGGGGAGGGTGGGAAAGGGAGAAGGGGAGGGACACAGGGAAAACCAGATAGAAGGTGACAGAGGACAATTTGACTTTGGGTAATGGGTATGCAGCACAATTGAATGATGGGATAATCTGGAGATGTTTTCATTGTACATATGTACCCTGATTTATTGGTGTCACCCCATTAAAGTTAATTAAAAAAAATGGATACAAACCATTTATGAAGTCAAATTTATCTAAGTCTATGTTATAAATTTTTAAACACTTTGGGTTTTTCTTAAAGGATGCCCAGCTAAGATTGCCATATTTAAGTATTTCATTGAGAGAGAAAGAAAGGAATGACCAAAGAATTTAAATTAGATATATAAGTTTTTTTTAAATTCCAAAAATAGTCTATTAAAATTTCTCAACTTAAACCTAGTTGAAATGTCTGAGATAGGAAGGTCTAATCCAGCAGACAGAATTGACACCCTCCCGGGGCTCCTGGGTAGGAGACGGAACATTCCTAGAGAGGAGTCAGGATCTCTGGGTCGTGTCTCAGCTCTGGCACGGCCTCATGGTGTGAATGACCAAGCAAAGTACCTGACCCCTCGAGATTTAATTTGTTTTATTATCTTTATAAAGAAAATGTGGAACTAGGTGATATCTTTTTTCTTCTAGATATATTCTCTGAGTCTATCTTTTCAAGCCTCCTAACCACTGGACTTACTTGTTATAAAATCCTAAATATCCAAGAGTTCCCCAAACTAAACATGTTGGGAAATTCTTTTTTACAAAAGGAAATGGAAAACCAACATAGTAACAGCCACCAAGGGCCTTCCAACTCCACAGACTTCCAAGTACCAGAACAACTGCAAACAAATAGGCAGGTGTGTTTGCAGCATATAGGACCCTGCCTCTTTTCTTTGGCTCCTTTTCCCAAGCTTCCCCAAAATACCTCAGTACCTTCTGTGAAAGGCACAGCAATCTACTTGCCACATGACCGACCCTCTCTCCAATAAACTGCCATTCCTGAGCCCAGTGCAGTTACAAGAGGAAACCTCGGGCAGCCTGAGTCACACTCCCTGTTCTTTCCCATATCAAAGGCCACGCCATGTCCATTTTCTGAGCCATATCTTCTAGAAAAAGAAATACTAAACTAGCATTTCCAAGATCCTCTTCTACAAAGGAAAGTTGGGGGTGATGGAGAAGTGGGGAAGATGATAGAGTGAAACCTTCTGAGGGAAAAACTTGTTCTGAGGGCAGACGTTTTTTTCCTGAGAGGTATAAGGCAGGAGGGAAGAAGGGAAATAGGAGCTACCTTGCCCCTCAAGCTAGGACACTGCAAAAATGATCATTAATCACTAACTAAAATATCAAAATCCTTAAACGACCAAACTATAAAACTGTGTGGGTTGATAGTATTCATTAAAACCAATAACTGACAGTTTTTTTATTTTAATTATAGGCTCTTAAAATTAAAAACAAAACAGAACAAAAACCAGCACCTGAAGCCCCCACATGTCTGTACTGGCAAACCTTAAATGAAAATAAAGGGAAAAGAATCCTTTGAAAATATACCTGTTTCAATGCTAGAGTTTACCAAAACTATATGTAATTTAGTAATTTAATTTAACAAAAACGTGCAAATGTTTTAAATATGCAAATTTCCTAAATTATACTGAACAAATGGGATTAAATGAAAGAATAAACCACTCACTGTAGCAGCATCATATAGATGCCACTGTGATGTTTCAACAATACTACACGCATTCTTTTTACCGCTAAGTGGGCACATCACAATTTGACAACAGTAAAGTTGCAAAGGACCATTTAACCTTTGGTTTGTCAGGAGCTGCTCTGTTATCATGCACTTCATTATGGCAAAAAGGATACAGCGCTGGCATGATTTATACCAACAAAGACGGCTACGCACCGCATTACACTGGACCACTCTCTTTTAAATTTATGTGGTTCTCCTAGATGCCTGTCAATGCAGGGATATAATAACCCAATCACAGCTGTGGAAAAAGAAGAGAAAACAATTAAGTCATCTCCAATGTAATAATGGTAAAACTTAGGCTAAGAGTCACTACAACCATTATAAGTACTTGAAAGATTCTTTTTAAAAGCTCTTCAAGTTACTTAATGGTAGTTAAACTTACCTCCTAAAAGAAAGAAAAATGAGAACACCACTGAAGAAGGCATTATAAATGATTACACAGTTTTTTAAATTATAATAGGCAAAATACTATTTCAGTCTATGATTCACAATTTAGCAGACTGGACTAGATGGGTCATTCTACTTTTCTCTTACTAATATTTATAAGACTTGAGAAGCATCAAATCAATTGGCAGTTAAGCAATGTTCTCTCTAAGCTGTATAACCATGAAACGTTCTATTAAATGCTACAAACTAAAGAGCAGCTAGGAGCTAAACATGTACAAGCTTATCACACATGCACTGTTCAGATGGCCATGTCTATCCTGTTACATAGATCATCTTTGCCCCTCCAGCTTCTTGTCTCAGTCTCCTGAGTCTAACACCTTGATCTGATACTTCCTTCCACCCTGGCCCTCTAATGAGCCTCTAGGTTATATTATCAAAGCAGGGAAACTCACAACAGAAATCTACATATAAGACTCATTCTGCACACAGAAAAAACTGGAGAAACATGGTCCACAAGAATTAAAAATTTTTGGTAAAAATTTAAATTCACTGTAAAAATGTAAGAAATCATTTTAGTACATTTCTTACTTTTGGAAGGAACATCTTGACTGCTAACTATGCAATTAATTATGACTAGCATATGCAAAATGTCCATAATTGAGACTCAAAATATTCTCACCCAATTTTTAACTTAAACACTTGTCAAACCTCAATTTCTTATTAATTTAGTTGGAGATTTAAAATGCTTACTTATAAAAAAATTTAATGAACCAAAACTTTCTTCAACAAAGTAAAAGGAAAATGAATTTCTACTGATTAAATGTAGCAAATCAAAGCTGCCTGAATATTTCCTGTTCATCTTTCTAAAAACAGAATGGTTATGCTGCCATCAGGAAACAGATACGCAACTGTCACATCAGCTGAAAAGCATGTTTAAAATGCCCAATACCAACTATGGCATCCTGAGAAACAATGTGCCTGAGGGTCAGAAGCTTCTGCCTGGCCTGATGTTGGCTAGCTATACCTCACAAACATTGCATTCAATCTTCAAAAAAAAAAAAATGGAAATCTATTAATATCAAAAAATGAGAGGCTAGCAGACCAATGTGGCAGCATGAATGAAGCTGCATGACCACCCTTCCATTTGGAGGTGAGACGCTGCAATGGTGTGTGTGTTTCCTAATCCACAAGACACCAGAATGTGCTCTTTTTTGAGTTAGGCTTTTGTTGACTGTAGATGGTTCACAATCAAGAGATTAACAACAAACTTTAGTAATGCAGAGCTCCAAATACTACTAGTTAATTTTAAAGCTTTACATCACAACAGGTCCTTGAAATGTCATTTCACTCACTGTCAATTCATTACAACATTGTAGGAACTTAAACTCTTGTTAGTATCAATTAGCCTATAATAAAAGTGGTTCTGTTATCCATTATTTCGATTAAAGCTGCAGAACCTGACTTTAAGTGGGGACTTACTATATACTCCTATTTAAAAGGCTATGCTCTAAAATCGTCTCAGGTTAACGGACAGCATATCTAAATTTCTACAAAATTAAAGTGGCAACCAGCATGCCTAAGAGTTGAAATATATCTAAATGAATATTACCTTTTTTTTCTTATGGGATCATGAAACTAACAGCTCATATGTCTTCAATCTCAGTCTTGCTCTCTCTCTCCTCCCCTTGTCTTTTGCTAGGTAAAATCAACTAAGATCAGGCATTCCAAGTCGATTTTCCTCAGCAGCTGATGCCATAAGTAAAGAATTATCACATAGAAAGGACTGACATGTGTGCAAAGAAACAAATAAGTTGACTATATTTTTATGTATGTGATGTCAGACTCGCAAGCAAGAGACAACTGAGGAGAGAAAGCAAAAATACAAAAGGAATGTCAACTGCCATGCTGCAACCTTGGGATTTGCCAATAAAAATCAAATTCCATTGAGTATGCATGGTTCTCTGTTGCTCAATGAGAGGGAGAATTCAAGAAGCTTGTCACTTCCCATTATATGTCTTCTTCCTTCCCTGTAAATAAAGGCATGGCAGAGTCTGATAGCAATGTCTACAGCACAGGGAAGCTTCACTGCTTAGGAGCTCAGTACAGTATGTCCGGTCTTCTTTTCCTCTTTGTCCACCTTCTTTTACGTGAGAAAAAGGGAGATCATGAGACAGACTCCCACATGCACTCTGACGGGGATCCACCCAGTAACCCTTATCTGAGGTCAATGCTCGAATCAACCAAGCTATTTTTAGCACCTGAGGCTGACACTCAGACCAACCAAGCTATCCTCAGTACCCAGGGCCAATGCTTGAATCGAGCTACTGGCTGAAGGAGGGGAAGGTGAGAAGGGGGAGAAAAAGAGGAGAGAGGCAGATGTTTACTTCCTTTGTGTGCCATGACTGGGAATCTAACCCAGGACATCCATATGCCGGGCCAATGCTCTATCCACTAAGCCAACCAGCCTGGGTCCTTCACTTTCTTATTTTAACAAGTAAGACTGTTACAAGCATGCCTGTATAAAATCATAAGAAACAAGTCCTGGTTAATCAGGTGATTCTCTGATGCAAACTCATATTTCTTGGGATACTAGCATTCCTCATTTCATTGCACTTTGCTTTCCTGAGCTTTGCAGATAATGTGTGTGTGTGTGTGTGTGTGTGTGTGTGTGTGTGTGTGTGTTTACCAATTTGAAGGTAAGGCCCTCCATCAGCAAAAAGATTACAACTCACTATAAACTCAGATGACGGTCAGAATTTTTTAGCAATAAAATATATTTTAGTTAAGGTGTGTACTTTGTTTTTTTAGCATAATGCTATTGCACATTTAATTGACTACAGTATGATGTAAACATAATTTTTATATGCTCTGGGAAACCAAAACATTCATGTGACTCGCTTTACTGCAATATTTGCTTTATGGTGGTGGTCTGGCACCAAACCCCCGATATTTGCAAAGTACACCTGTTTATTTATTCCCCGTGACTAGTGACAGCCTACCAAGACTATAAACAAAACAAAGTTTGTAAAACATCAATACTGTCATCATTTTATGGCAATGTGTTTAATGCAGTACTACACTAAACTAAACAGTTAAATCAAACATTTTGCCAGGAAAAGGGGCTGAATAAACAAAACCAATGAATGAGATATACTGTCATGGAAAACTTTTACAGGATAGACAAAGTTTTGCCCCCACAAGTGTGTCGGTTCTTGGTATTTGAGGGCGATTTAAAAAGAAAAGAGGTATGTCACAGTCCCAAAGTGACCTTAGAAACAACTGAATACAGGGCAGCACTGACAGGGCCCAGTGAGGTCCCCATCTCCTCCTGGATGTGCTGAGGGCAGAAGGCGTGCTGCGGTGTCAGGGAAGCTTCACAGAAGAGGAGATACTTGAGGCAAGAGAGTGCCACAGGCAAGTGATGTGGAAAGGCATCTGTGACCAAAGCAAAGCATCTGAGAACAGAAAACACCCAGTATCACCCAGAAATTGTAAGTGTCAGGCAGAAACAAAGCTCAGGATACAGAAAGACTCCAAGGAAGACAAAAGTTGGCAAGGGCCATGTCATAAGGACTTTACCCTATGAACACTGAGAACCAAGAATATAATGCCATCACCCTGCACCAGATGAAAAGGTGACTGCTCTTACAGTAGTGCATGCACAGTGCATGACAGGGGAGGGAGGCTGCAGGATGCTACAACATCAGAGGCAGAAAAGGCTGGAAAATCCAAGCAGAGTGGTATAGGGCCTGGCCTAAGCAAGAGACAGAGAAAAGCAATTTACCACAGTTCTCTACTATACTGCTCACAAAAATTAAAGGATATTTAAAAATATGAATATGAAGCGATAAAATATCCCCTAATTCTTGTGAACAGTTAGTTGTTCCTTCAGAAGCTCCAATAGCAAATTTCTCAGTCCTGTGTGTTTTACAGAAAGGTATGAAATAACCAGGGCCCTCTGTTTACATGCAGAGATGGGGGACTGTGGAGCCCTTCCAGAGGTGCCTGCTCAGTCTATGAAAATTAGTTGGACAGGAAAATCAAAGGACAATTATCAGTTTTTCTGATTTAAGATAATGAGAGCCTAGAGAGCCTTGAATACATACCAGCACACAGACACAAAAATATATGCAAACTACACAAACACACACACTCTCCACACTATGCTTCTTAATTAATTTCTTTTTCCTTGATATTTTCCCAAAATTGCAGGGGAGGTGACAGCAATTATGCAAAAATCCATTTTCCATCTTTGGCAACTTTCCCAAATCTGGTATCTTCATCCTCATCTACTGAACAACATGACTTACCCAACCAAATCAGTAACAGAAGTAAGTGAAATCTAGATTTCCTAATGCTTCTGCTTTCTTTTGCCCAGGTGACTCATGAAATGTACTGCTTTCAGAAGAAACAGCTAAGCAAGACATGCCAATCACCTAGTAAAATGGTGTTGAGCTCGGCATGTGAAAGTCCTGGGTACGATTGCTGGCCAGGGCACACAGGAGAAGCACCTATCTGCTTCTCCACACTTCCTCCTCTCCTTTCTCTCTATTTCTCTCTTCCCCTCCTACAGCCAAGGCTCCACTGGAGCAAAGTTGGCCTGAGCGCTGAGGACGGCTCCATAGCCTCTACCTCAGGTGCTAGAATAACTCTGAATGCAGTGGAGCAACATCTCAGAGGGGCTGAGTATCATCACCCCCTGGTGGACATGCCAGGTGGGTCCTGGTTGGGCGCATGCGGGAGTCTGTCTGTCTGCCTCCCCTACTCCATCCCCCCTGCCCGATTCTCACTTCAGAAAAATACAAATAAATAAATAAATAAAAAGATGTGATGTTAAGTTTGACAGTGTGAAAAACTTAGTGGCTAGGAAAGAAGAAAGTAGGGACAAGTATTAATATTGAGAATTTTCCCTCCTAAGGGTGAGTGGTAGCCAAGTATCCAGTTACCCTGCTCTTCTCCGTAACAGAGGTGCAATGAAACCTGTTAGCTCCTCCTGCCCCAGCCCAAAATGTGTGACACCTGCCAGTGCCTCCCACTCGTTAGGCTAGAGCAGGGGTGCCCACACTTTTTCAGCTTGCGAGCTACTAATAAGATGACTAAGTCAAAATGATCTACCTACAATAAAAATGCAAAACATAAATTTATTTCTTCTATATTATCATTATTTAAGTTACTATTATTACTATTTAATATTGTGTATTCTTCTTTCACCTTTCTCCTTCTCAGCTCTCTTTTCGGAGGAAAGTCAATGTCATAGTTTTTATGAACAGTCCAAAAAAGCCGCTCCACATTTCCCTTTTTTGGAATAGCAATGGCACACAGACAGATGAGGCAAACGCAATTAGAATATGACATAGTGAAAAAAATCCCCTCCCATTCTGTATGAACGTGGGAGGTTTTAGGCTTCTTACTCAGACCAGCTACGGCACTCATTTTTTATACCCTTTGTTGTATTTAGTTTAAATAAATTGAAGGCTAACTACACAGCAATGTAACTGAACAAGTTAGCGCGGTTTAACACGCATGCGTAGGGTGTCAAACGTTCAGACGTCAGATTGGCTATCCTGTATGCCAATCAAAAGACAAATGTCTTTTTAATGTCATGCGATCTACCCACACTTCCTTGGCGATCGACCAGTAGATCATGATCAACGTATTGAGCACCCCTGGGCTAGAGGCTTTGAAAGAACATCCAGAGTAGAGGAGGTATGAACAAGCAGCTCCCTCCTTGCCCTTTGCCAGCATGGCACATTTGACTGAGCAATACCATTCAGTGGCTCTGGGATGCTAAGTCCATTAGTATCCTCTTATCATTTTAGCTCCCTCATCTCCCACAAAGCAGGCACAATGCCACACCTCTCACTCCCAAAGTTGCCCTGCAAATCCTTGGGGTTAACAGATGTGCTTAGCACATTAGGAGACATTTAGTAATTGTTTCCTTCCTCTAACCTTCCCTCCATTTGTCTATTCTCAAAAGATGTTCTTCCAAGTCACCAAAACCATCTATTGGTAGACAGACAGCAGTTACCATAGAAGACAGCAGTTATAGTAGAAAATAAACAAAGAACTAGAAAACGTTGTTGGGAAAACTTTTTCTCTTTTCTGAATTTTCACATGATACCACAGAAAATGATGAAATATAATTTATGCTGTTTTCTCTTTGTTTGGACTATTTAAATTCTCTCAGGAAATAATACTACCCTTATGGACAGTAAGAATCATCACCTTTACAACTTCTCGTTCGATATGATTATAATAGTAAGACATCAATATATGAACTATTCCAGTGATGAGCAATCTTTTGAGCTTGGTGTATCAAAATTCCCCAAAATACCGAGCATAACTCAGGTGGTGTGTCACTTCGAGAAAAACAGCCTAACCGGAAGTCCCAGAACTAGATGCTCTGTGCCAGAGTTCTGTTGTTTTGGCCTACAGACCTCCGGCACAGAGTGTCTACACTACAGCAAATGTTTTATCCTTGGCTACTGCACTTGGCCATGCAGGAGCCGAGGATGAAATGTCCTTCTCGGCATGCAGCCCCATACTTCTCTGGTATGCGGCCACGTGTCAGTGCTGACACACGTGTCATAGGTTCGCCATCACAGAACTACACTAAAACCTTACCATGACAATACCCTTCCACCCAAACAATGGCATTATGTAATTCCCCAGTGGGTTTTATAAGGTTACTCGAAATGTCTCCCACCTAATCCCTTATCTTCCAACCTCCAGTTCTAGGATGTAAGTCAAGAAATACAGTATATTATATTGTAAAGTATTCATGTATATTATGTATAATATACAATATATGTATACTTAATATACAAAAAAAGCAATTTTTCCCTCATCAAAATTCCCTCTACCACACAATTATGGCTTCCATTACTTTATTATATAAAATATTATAAATCTATTAGTCTTGAGTCATTAGGAAAAGCTGAAGAGCTACCCATTACAAAAGATCAGCATCATCAATAAGGCTTCTGATATGCTCCACTTTATCCACTACATATTGTCCACCAAAAAAAGATCTAAAGTATAAAATAAGCTAATAATGATTTTTAACAAAGAAAACCAGCCCTAGTCAGTTTGCTCAGTGGATAGAGCATCAGCCAGGCATGTGGACATCCCGGGTTCAATTCCTGGTCAGGGCACACAGAAGAAGAAACAGCTGCGTCTCTTCTTCTCTCTCTCTCCCTCTTCTCCTTTCACAGCCAGTGGTTTTATTGGTTTGCGCCAGCCTCAGGCACTGAGGACAGCACAGTTGATTCGAGCATTAGCCCTAGACAGGGGTTGCCAGATGGATCCCAATCAGTGTGCATACAAGAGTCTGTCTTTCTATCGCCACTCGTCTCACTTTAAAAAAAGATCTACTTTATTGATCTCTTCAAGCATGGATTATTCTTAAGGTACATCTAGAACCATGGCTCTTAACCTGGATTCTATCAAACCCTAGGGGTTCGGTGAGTCGGTCTCAGGGGTTCGGAGAAGTCTCTGCCATGGAGGCCAGAATAAAGTAATACAGTAATTTGTTGTGAGTTCATGCACTTTGTTGGTTTTGTTCTTTGAGCAAGGTGATGTTCATGCATGGCTCATTTTGAGCACCAGTAAAAAAACATATACCTATGTCCTGAATTTGGAAAAAAAAATCATATTTTATTTATCACTAAAGAAGGGTTTGGTGAATGCGCATATGAAACTGGTGGGTTCGGTACCTCAAAAAAGGTTAAGAACCACTGATCTAGATCATGATGCCAAGGAAAGAAGCATATACAAAAACCTAAAAAATAAACACATGAAGCTTTAAACTTGAGCAAAACTGTCTTTCAAGCTTTTATTTACTTCAAAAAGAAGACAATTACACACCCTTCAAACCAAACAGGTATGATCATCACTAAAATAAAATAAGACTTATAGGATATGGATTGAAAATAGGACAAAATTAAGAGGTTGCAAGCCTCATCCCTAAGGGAATCAGGTTTTCAAGATTACATTTTTTGAAAGTCATTGGTCAGATAGAAATCAGATACAAAAGAGTACATATTCTATGGTTCCATTTATATTACATTTTATAACAGGCAAAAATAAACTAGTCATAGACAGATCAGTGGCAGCCTGAGGCTGAGGGTGAGAAGTGAATTACAAAAGGGCATGAGAGAATTTGTGGGTAATAGACATGCTCTGTAACTAGATTGTGGTGGGAGTTACATGACTGTATGCATTTGTCTAAACTAATCAAATTGTTCATTTGAAACAGGCACATTTATTGTATTTAAATTATACCTCAATACCGTTGGTTTTTTTTTAAAGTATTGCTTGGACAAAATCCACAATCACCCCATTTTCTTTCTACACATCATAGAAAGGACCTACACGTACCTGAAGCAGTGCCACAGCACGGTGGCACCCACCATGCTGAAGAAAAGATGCTTGCAATCACATCAGGTGGGAAAAGCGTCACATTTCTCTGAATCTGAAGTAAATTTAACACTAATGCCAGAAATACTCCAATAAAAAATAGCACTACTCCTCGAATCATCAAATTTACACTCCAGCTAGTCACAGATGAGATATAGGGGCCACGCTTTCTGGGCCCAGGTGACTCTGTCTCTCCTTCCACCATGGTTTCATAAGTTCAGTAAGACAGGGATAAAAGAATAAAAAGGCTTCTCGGGTGAAAAGACAACTGTCTGTGAATCAAAGCAGATTGGCGTTTCAACAGAACCACATCTTGTCCTAAAACAGGACCTATCAGAAATCCTGCAAGAGATTAAAAAAAAAAAAATCAATGTGGGTCTAATATATGGTTGTATAGGTTTCCTAATTTCAATACGAACTAATTTAAAAGGACAAATAATAAAATAGCAATCTTATATATTTACTTAAATTACTTCACTGAATAAAAAATGTTTTATATACCATTTTTATATGAATGATATAATTTCTAAAAAGTGCAACACTTCATATTTACAAGCACAGAATAAGTAACCTAAAAGACTTAAAGGTTAGAATCATAGGAAGAAGAGCTTGTCCTACCTCAGAGAAAAGTGGAGCAGGTTATATGAGACAGTTCCATTAGAATCTGGAAGATCAAAATTCAGATTTCTTTTTCTTCTACCTGAATCTTTATACTTTACAGAAAATAAATAAATTTATGCTTTACAGAGAATTAACACATTCTCACTGAAAATGTTGACTTGTTCACAATAAAATGTGACTTGCTCATAAAGACAACCTTCGGTGGGGAGCAAAAGGACATGTTTTAAAGTTTAATGCTTTTATATTCGAATTTCTGCACAAAAGTGTCTGACTAAAGCAGTCCACCACTCAGACACCTACACATTTACCAAGCAGAGAAGCCAGACCCAACCCATTCTCTTCAGAGTCATGGCTGTGTCCCACTCCTGCCTTTCCCCCACCCACCCTTGCTGCAGTCATGGGAGCTTCTGTGACAAAGCTGGAGTAGGAAGCAGAAACAAAGCTAAGAAAATAAATAATAACTGCCCTGGTGACTCAGTGGTCTGACTCAGTGGTAGAGCATTGGCCCGGTGTGTGAAAATCCTGGGTTCAATTCCCAGTCATGGCACACCATCTGCTTCTCTTCCCCCACTTCTCTACCCGCTCCCAGAGCCATAGCTTGAATGGTTCGAGTGAGTTGGCCATGGGTGCTAAGGATGGCCCCGTGGCCTCGCCTCAGGTGCTAAAATAGCTTGGTAGCAGCAGCCCCAGATGGGCAGAGCATCGCCCAGTAGGGGCTTACCAGCTAGATCCCAGTTGGGCACATGCAGGAGTCTATCTCACTTAATAAAAAAATAAAAATTAGAAAGGAAAAATAAAGAAAGAATAACTTTTATTCTAACAAAGAAGCTAGATTCTAACGAGTTTTATCCACATACATCTTGACTCCTAAAACCTAGAACTTTGCTAGTACAAGCAGTGTAGGTAGGTATTTGATTATTCCTCTAACCAAAGTGATCTTTCCTTTGTGTTTAAGACAACCTTTGAGGCTTTCTATGAGCTATACTAAGCAACTGACATATGGGCACTCATATAACTCTCAGAATAACTCTAAAAGCTAAGGCAATTATCATGTCCATGTTATAGGTGAGGCAAAAAAATAAAGGTTAAGTCACTTAACCAAAAGAGAAGGTTAAATCACTTAACCAAGATTACACTCCTAATAAGAGGCCAAGCTGAGATTCAAATCCATGCTATCTGGCTCCAAAGCCCTCATTCTAACCATGATGTTCCACCTCCCAAAGTGTCACAGTCTTCTATGTGTTGTCTATAAATATTATCACTTTTAATGGGAAAATACTATACTATACACACTAATACTATAAAATACTATACATATTATTTTTGCAGCTTAGCTTTATCTCCCCAATAATGATATATCTTGGACATCACCACACCACAAGTCAGAACATAAATGCTATTTCCTATGAATCTCAAAGCAGTTTATTTAAAAGTTTAGGATGGCACTTCTAATGACTGCCTTATAATACGTATAGTGGCTTTATGGATTATAAACTTTTTATGTAGGTCTTATTCACTATCAAGTCTCCACTGTGTCTATGTACCCAGAAATATGCCTGCCTAACCCACAGTAAGAACTCTATATATTCTTCATATTTTTAAATAAAATTGGGTTGACTCTTTTTAAATCAAACTACACTGGGTTAAAGTGGAAGTCAAACTGAGCACTTAATCATGATACAAGATACATTTCATCTAAGTTTCCAGGTTTCAAATTATATAACAAATAAACTTTGGAACAAAACCCATGTGCAAATAAATTGAGGGAAGGGGGCATGGACTTTTGAAGTAATCAGTATAAAAATGAGACTATCTGTAAGTACTAGCAACTTTATCTGTAAGTACTAGCACTTTTCACAGCCTATCAGTTCCAGGTGATAAACGCAAACACTTTTAGTGAGCTTCTGCCACACCCAGAGCCCTGTGCCCAACACCTAGTAAGGTGACCATACGTCCCGCTTTTGGCGGGACAGTCCCAATTTTTAACAATTTGTCCTGCGTCCCGTGGCATTTTTAAAAAGTCCCGATTTTAAAAAATATATTACAATACTATTTTTGCATTCTATGAAAAATTTTTTTTTCTCCATATAGACCAAATTTCTAATCAAGAACCCCCCACCTCCCCAGTCAATGGTGTCCTGCTTTACCAATTTTAAAATCTGGTCACCTAAGGGGGTAGTTCCTTCCTCAAAATGGCCCTCACGACCTACTTAGTGTACAGCATAATAAGCTCCACAGCTTAAAGGACTAGAGAAAATTGTAAGTTACAGATAATTCATAGGGAAATAGACTCTACACACCAACTGAAAATGCCCAGAAAACATCTCCTTCTGAACTGGTCTCGCTCTAATATGCTGCATGTCATCATGTCACGTGTTCTGGTCAGAATTCAGTATCCATAGAATTCTTCTTCTTGATCATCATCATAACTACTGATAGATCACCCATTTATGGAGCGCCTATTCTATGCCAGACATACAGTAACTCTAATCTTCAAAATAATCCTAAAGGTAGATATTATCATCTTCATATGACAAATGAAGATATTAAGTCAAAGAGATTTAGCTCCTTGTTTATGGTCACATGATATACAATATTAAATTTAGAATGTTTCCTTATATCTGATTCTGAAACATCTTCTATTCCCTCTAAACCCTGAGTCTCATTCCAGTCTAACTCCTTACCCGAGTCTGTAGGAGAGGATTAGGTTACTGAAAATATGGGTATGAAGCAGAATAGTAAGAAGCTAGGAAGATTCCTTGGCAAGTAGAATAGGTAAACTGAGACAGAAAGCTGATTCAAACTGGCCTCATCAGCACCCTGACCCAACTTCCTCTTTCTCCCTTGTACATCCATCCCATTAAGCATTAAGCCCTCAGGACAGGAGTTTTGGTCAAACTAAAGATAACATATAGGTCTCAATTGTGTTTCAGCTCTAGGCCCAGAAAAGCAGCAAAACCAGACAAAGCTATGCTATGGCTTACATCAGGACCAGCTGCATTGACTAATGACCACCTGCCCCAGTGTCAACCAATCATGAGAGACTATTACCTTGAAAGGACACACCTGGAAAGCTGGTGAATATTCTATTGAGATCCTCTCCTGAGACCTCCCCTAAAATTCCTGCCTTTGGAAAACAAATAAAAACCCTAAAGACACAGGACCCAGAACATGTCTCTCTGGGGCATGCTTGCACCTTTCCCAACACTTTCTTCCCTCAGGCACATACCTTTGCTTTCTTTCTCCTAAGCCAGTGGTTCTTAACCTGAGTTCTATAAAACCCTAGGGGTTCGATGAGTCGGTCTCAGGGGTTCAGAGAAGCCTCTGCTATGGAGGCCAGAATAAAGTAATACCGTAATTTGTTGTGAGTTCATGCACTTTGTTGGTTTTGTTCTTTGAGCAAGGTGATGTTCATGCACGGCTCATTTTGTGCACCAGTAAAAAAACATATACCTATGTCCTGAATTTGGAAAAAAAAATCATATTTTATTTATCACTAAAGAAGGGTTCGGTGAATGCGCATATGAAACTGATGGGTTTGGTACCTCAAAAAAGGTTAAGAATCACTGTCCTAAGCTCTAAGGGACCTTCTTTGGCCTCTGTAATTGCTTTCCTGAGTCCATGCAGCCCATCTGGTTCACTTCTTCTACTGCTGTAACTTTCTAAATAAACTTCTTGTGCTAGAGATCTTGGCTCTGAATTCTTTCTTTGCTGAACTCAAGAACCAAGGTCTAACACTGCCACTAACAGGCAGACACAACAGAAGATAATCTCAACTACAATATAATCTCAAGGTACTAATGCCAATATAAGTAGATGACTGTATAATAACACAAAGACCACGAGAATAAATGTACAAACACCTTAAAGTTTTCTTTTAGTGTACTAGATCAAGGAGCAAAACAAATCATTTAAAGGAAAAAAATCATTGCCAACTCAACATACTGCTTTAGATCAACAGTTGTCTCTTCACTTCCTAAATTTCCTATAGACACAGCAAACCTCCACTTTTGCTGTTAAAACAGCTACAAGGGTACAAAGAATATGCAGTTGACCCTAGAACAATGTAGAGGTTAGGAGCACTGATGACCTTGTGGTCAAAAATCTGCATATAACTTCTGACCCCCCCCCCAATCTTAACTAGGGTTGGCTCTTGGTTTGCAATGAGGGATTGGTTCCAGGACTGCCCACAGATAACAAAATCTGTGGCATCTCCCCACAGCTGTGGGTTCTCAACTATGGGTTGGAAATACTGTTTTCGATCCACAGTTGGTTGATTCCTTGGATACAAAACCTGCAGTACTGAGGGCCAACTGTATTTATTGAAAAAAAACAATTCTTTGTGTAAGTGGGTCCACTCAGTTCAAACCCATGTTGTTCAAGGGTAAACTCTTTATACATTTAAGTAACCCAACCTGTTTATGTTTCTGATTTCCCCCCCAAAACGGAATTAATGGCAAAGGACATTTTATGTATAATAATGTTTTTGAGAGTGCAAAATAACTTCAGTTTTAAAAGTTATTCTAGTTGTGGTAGGCCCCATTTCACAATCACTCACCAGTGGTTGTCAGAGGGCTTTGACATTTGGGGCTGGAAAATTCCTTGTTGTGTGGAACTGCCCTAAGCATTACAAACTGCTAGCAGCCCTGGCTCATGCCCACTAAATGCCACTACACGCCCCCTTCATGATTTGAGACAATTAAAAACGTCTCTGCATATTTCCAAATGCCCCCAGAAAAGCAATGCCCTCCACTGAGAGCCACTGATTGCTAGGGACTCTTTCCTCATTCTATTTCAAGGCTGCCAGAGACTTTCTAAACTGTCTAGGTTTTCCTACTGCAGCTGTTTATTCAACCCTTCCTGGTAGTGTTTGTTTATAGTTTCCTATAGACACGCAGTTTTCTTTAAAACTCACCCCAAAGTTTTCTTTAAAAATAACACAACATTTATTTGATGTTTATTTGAATGTTTTTTAAGCTAATTTTTTAAAAGTCCAAAAACCTAAGTTTGTGACTACATAAGAATACAAGAGTACTGACCAGGTGGTGGCACAGTGGATAGAGCATCAGACTGGGATGTGGAAGGGCCCAGGTTCAAGACCCTGAGGTTGTCAGCTTGAGCCGGGCTCATCTGGTTTGAGCAAAAGCTCACAGCTTGAACCCAAGGTCGCTGGCTCCAGTAAGGGGTTACTCGGTCTGCTGAAGGCCCGCGGTCAGGGCATATGTGAGAAAGCAATCAATGAACAATTAAGGTGTCAAAACAAAAAACTGATGACTGATGCTTCTCATCTTTCTCCATTTCTGTCTGTCTGTTCCTATCTATCCCTCTCTCTGACTCTCTGTCTTTGTAAAAATATAAATAAAAAAAGAATACAAGAGTATACAATTACTGTAGACAATTTAGAATCAAAGTATCCTAAAATTTAAGAAAAGGCATGGACAGGGGAGATCATATATTCCAAGGGGTACAGTGAAGCTAGTGCAAAACAAAAACAAAAAAATGTTGTACGCATGTGCATTTTCCTGGGAAGAGAGTTCCACAATTTCTATCAAGTACTCAAAAAGTCCACGATTCAAAAGAACCAGTGGTCTAACTTTCTCTCAATTTACTGGCGATGCAAATGAGACAAATGTGGTCAAATGGATTGGCAAGATCAAGACTGTTCTACTGGATCTTGCTACCACAAACATGTAAAGTGAACTCCTGGAAATGGCTAGACTCATCAAAGGGATAAGAAACTCCACTAGACCATCCATTCCCTACTGTGGAAAAATTAAGTTACTGAAAAGGAAAGTTGTTTAATTAGTCACACACCAGCGGAATGTGTTATTTTAAAATGAAACCTCTTCACCTGACTAGTACTGGCGCAGTGGACTGTCATCCTGGGATGATGAGGGCCCCAGTTGGAAACCCTGAGGTCACTGGCTAGAGTGCAGGCTCATCTGGCTTGAGTGCGGGCTTGCCAGTTTGAGTGTGGACTGACCGACTTGAGCGTGGAATCATAGACATAATCTCAAGGTTGTGGGCTTAAGCCCAAAGTCGCTGGTTTGAGCAAGGGGTCACTGGCTCAGCTTGAACCTCCTGGTCAAGGCATGTATGAGAAGCAATATATAAACAACCCAAGTGAAGCAACAACTAGCTGATGCTTCTCATCTCTCTCCTCTATCTCTTTCTCCCTTCCTGTCTCTCTCTCTCTAAAAAAAAAAAATAAATACATAAGAATATAACAAGTGAAACCTCTGGGAATAAGTACCCCCTAATTCATTTGGTTTTCTGATCATGCATTGAAATTATTTTCTTAAAACAAAGCAATCCTACACATTTAAATGCTACTCTTACATCAGTGATACATCTGACTCTCCAAAATTAAAAAATAATTTATATTTAAAAATTTTAGATTGCTCAAGAAATAACTTGCTAATCAGGGAAAACGTCTCTGGTATAAAAATATCTTTTTGAGCACAATCTCTCAATAGATCCTAAACAATAATCTTGGTAAACAGGTAGGTATTTTTAATGCCCATTTTATACAATAAAATAGGTTAAGTAACTTTCTGAGGTCATAAAACTGTTATCAGATAGCACCAGTATTAGCCCCAAGCACTCTGACTCCATGTCCAGATCACTTTCCATTTCACTACATTGCTTCCATCTACAACACTGTACAAAATCAATTTAAGTGCCACACAAGAAACAGTTTTTAAAGTCATGTTGTTAAAACTGTGAATACCAAAATAAGCTTTTTGCAACAACTGACAAAGAAATTCCACAGAACATGAAAAAATTCTACCTTGAGCCCTAACCTATGATTTCTACTGAGCAAAAAGAGATACAGTTCACATAGTTTGGATAAATAACAAATCATCAAAACTGGAAAGACATTATTCCAGGTATGTGTGACTACCTGTTAGTGGATTAATATTATTACTTCTAGATAAATAAAAGAGTGTTATAAATGATTCTGGCCTTTGTGAATGAAAATAAAATTTGGTATTTGCCACTGAAACAATTTCAGGCACAGCCAATTGAAAAAAAAACACACAAACAAAATCCCCTAGTGACCTTACGACCCAGTTACATTATAACAATTGCAACAACTCATAACATAAAACCAAACAAGATCATTCCTCTTCCAATGATTAGTAGTCACAGAAGTATGTTTCCTCCTTCAGATTACCCTGTCTCCAAGTGCTTAGGTCACATACGGTACTAAACAATAAAATTAAATTACTACCTCTCATTTTCCCCCATTATATGCTCTCTTAACTAGAATGGCAGTCTCAAAATAGAATAAGCACCAACATTAGGAAAAACACACTTAAATCAATGAAAAATTTTAACTCTCCTTAAATATAAGTACATACATGTGAGTCAGCAGCCAGACAGCAAAAACTTCCAGAGAGAACACCATTTGCCTTAAAGACACTGAAACTCACCTTACCTCTCAACATTAAATCCCAAACACAGAAACCAATAAGCAAGCAGTATTCACATCCCCTTACTGCTTTTAAATGTCAAATCTCAGTCTCTAAAAATGTTACTCCACCGTTTGGGAATAATTTTCTGATAATGAAAACAAGCCGACTTTAAACTACTGAATTACATTTTATCCTTCCCTTTTCAGCCTACCATAGGTAAAAGCAACAGCTTTCAGTTTTAAAAGAATCAACCTCTTTTCCAAATGTGCACCCTTCACTTTATATCAGATATCTACTAAGAACTCTTAACAAAAGGCACTACTCAACCTAATGTCCAGAGAAAAAATGAAGGCAGAAAATAGAAAGAATACATGGCTAATTGTGTGTGTGTGTGTGTGTGTGTGTGTGTGTATGTGTGTGTATCCCATTTGAGGCCGCATCTTCTTTCTTGATTTTCACAAAGTGGTTTGTTATAAAGGACAAACCCAAAAGTTGAAAAATTCAACCTAACCACTCCTTGGCTGCCTTCATTCTTCCTGCACCCAGGCCTGGAGTGTGTCCTTCCTGCAATCCTCAGCTCCACTGCAATACTATCTGGGCCAGTATCAGTGACCAGCTGTCAAATCCATCCATTTCTTCTTAAAGCATTTCTTCATCAATCCTACAAAACAGTAAACTCTTCGTGGTATATTTTCCTAAACTATCTAGCTAACACCATACTCCAATAACTTTTTTCCAGCACTAACTGGGCATGGGTCCTTGTCACTTCTCTTAGCACCCGCTCCCAGCCCTGCTTTATCCACACACAGCTCTCCTTTTCCAGGTTACTAATCCCCACTGAACAACGTTAAATTTCCACGGTGATGGTTATCACCAACCGACTTCTAGGTCTTGACATACCTACACACCTTCTCCAAAGGTTTCCAACTCCGATCTAAAATGTCAAAGTCCACTCTTCAACCTAATATCAACATACCTTTTTGTGGATTCTAAACTTACTTAAATATCTGCCTTTTTGGACGCATCCCTCTCACAGGCCTGAGACTCCCCGGCTACAAACCTCGTAAGTCCTGACAGCTCTATGCTTGACAGCTCGCCGACCTCCACCCCCATCAGATTTCGTGGGTCGCCCTTCCCGCCGTCCTCCAGCCTTCCTCCCTCTCGGGCACTCTACCACTGTCCCGGGAGTCTCGGCCTCTCCTAAGACCTCTCCCCGATCCCGCTGTCCCCTTCAGAACCTCGCCAACCCCTGTCCAGGTGAGCGGAACCCCTCGCCCTTCAGGCCCCATCTGTAGTCCTGGCTCCCAGCACTTGCCAGCAGAGTTCCTAAGATGCGAAGTCACAGCAATTCCTCTTCCTGAAGGCCACCCACTACTTCTAGTCACTTCCCTCAGCACCAAGTCGCTGGCGCGTTGCAGGGACCCCAACTCACCCCAACCTCCGCCATCTTCTGGGGTCGTCCCCCCTCCGTCCCTCCCTCCGCCGCTTTCTTTTCCCCTCCCACAACTCCGCCTGAATGCCACTGCGCCTGTGCGGCCGACGTAGCCGTACCTCAAAGATCGGGGCAGAACAGCTTCCGTTTATAACCTGCGCTAGTTGGTAGGTCTGCGAGCCGGGGTCAAAAGAGCTTCCGTTCCTCCGTATATTAGAGTCTGGTTGTAGGCGTGGCCCGTCTAGGCAGTGGGAGGGTGCCAGATCAGCTGTTGTTTGCTGACCCCGCGGTCGTGGGTTGTAACTAGTACCCAGACCCTGTGGACGGTGTGAGAGAATCGTACACTGATACCCGGTCACTGTTTTGTAGGCGCAACTGCTGTCAACGTGTCCCTCTCCTTGCTGCCGAAGGGAAGGCTGTGGAGAGCCAGCTGCCAGGTTCTTCCGCTAAGGATGCTGACTGTACCTTTGTGCTTTTGTTGAACTTTACTGTCTTGACCTTATTTCACTCCTTACTGTCATAATTTCTTTTAGGAGAAGAGGAAAATTGATATTTTTCTTATCTCCATTCCGCAGCACTTCGTGCCGGTTTCATTGTTAATCATTCACCAGGTTCTAGCAGGTAAAACGGTTTTTGTAGGAAGAGTTGAGAGGTTTACAGAAAAATAGAAAAAATACAGAGCCTTACTTCTTATTTATCAGAAGTAGTACTATAATATGCATGTGATCAGATTACAATTGTCTTGAAAGTTCTATATGAAATTTGGGCCTAGAGTAATTGCTTAAGAACTCTGCAAAGGAGTGTCAATAAAATTCCTTTGTTTTTTTACTTTGAACTCATATATGATAAGATCGTTTTATTACCTTTTTGTAGGTCCATTTATTTATGAAGATTGAAGGAAAAATTAAATTGCAACAAAATGCCCTCATCAGAACACCACAACAAAGACCAAAACCAAATAAGTAGGATTGTCTCTAGTGTTTAGGGTTCTACCGTGGTTGCAAAAGTATTTTTATGAAGCCTTATGTAACCAATATTTGTCCTGGAGTATCATAAAGAGAGTTCTCTCAGAATCTGCACTAATATGTCAGGCACTAGCCACGTGCAGCTAAATAAATTAATTATAACTAATCAAATTAAAAATTCAGTTTCCCAGTTGCACTAGCCATATATCAAGTGTGCAATTGCCCTATGTAGACATTTCCATCATCACATGTAGTTTGACTGGAAAGCACTGTATTAGATGATTTATATAAACTTATCTTTCTCAAAATACTGACAAGGTAAGAAAAAAATCAAGAAATAGAGGTGAAATGAAATCATTACTGACCAACAATTTGGCCACCTAAAATTTATAAGGTCTTTCAACATGTTGGAGACAGAATTAGGTGATGCAAAGGAGTTCAGTGGTTTTAGTTTTACTTTAGGAAAGGTTTGAGTTATGGCAGTTTAAACTACCTGGTATTAACTTCTTCCAGAGGGATGTGTCAGTTTCAAAAGCCAGTTTGGGGTTTCAGCAAGAATCATGAGTAAATGGCTAATAGAAATCTGTATCATGTAATATGCACCAGGTTATAAAGAACCCTGCTGCTGCAAACAACAGTGTTTGTTGGAATATACTTTAAGTATCATGAAAGAGCTGAAACAGTAAAGAGGGATCACCAGGCTGAAATATCAGGAAAATAGAACCCTAGCAGGGAAGACACCCTTGCCCTGAAATTTTTTACTGATTGGAAAATCTTAAAATTCTGTTTTGACAGATTTTTCAGACAAAGGGACAAATATAAAATCTTTGAGCTTGCAACTCTTGGGAGTCAGAGGCCTCAAATTTAATAGATGAAGAGCAGTACCATTGCCATAAGAGTAATATGAAGTAATACTGTCCTGCAGCCACCAAGGGGAATGAGCAGAGCAGAGGGGGATAAAAACGGAAAAAAATAAGTACCTGTGAAAAAGGAGCCACAGCTGGCCTGCAAGCAAATTTGCATTCCAAGTTCACTTCAATTAATACAAAAACTTCCTGTCTTTAGTTGTGTTTAAAATGGTCTTAGAATGCTGGAGTCATGATGCCTGTGAACTCTTCTAATTGTGTCCAAAAACAAAAATACATAAATAAGTATTTTTTTAAAAAATCAAAAAATCATGTTGTTTCCAGTTTTATATAAACATCTAGCTCACATTTAATACATCTGCATATTTTTTTCAGTAACATACACCTAACCAAGTCTCCATAGCTTTTAACTTATTAGTCACTGACCCCAAACTGCCTTTTTTGTTTTCATTTCATCAACTTACAGATTTTATATTACATTATGTAATTTAAAGACACAACTGGCAACCATCGTAACAGACTCTCCATGGACACACAACCTAATTGTGGGGCTATAAGTGCATGGGGCAACAAGCCCAGGAGAGCAGTAGGGTCCACCAGGAACAGGAAGCTGTCGTCTTTAAGTGCAGGATCTTCTTACATCCTTTGTCAATGATGTGAGGCAGACAAGAGACACTCACAGACAGGAAGGATCAGTCCAACGTTTACTAGTAGTTGGGTCAAAATAGATATCCAATCTTTTGATTCTTAATCCAGTGTTGTTTTTTATAAAGTAGATCTAAGGACCATGTTTTAAATCTTTAATTCATGTAAAAGAATATCTTCCTATTGTATTTAACAGACTCTGAGATAGTAATGGATGATTCTTGGTATATGTATATATAAAGTTTTTATAATTTCCTTGATAAAATGCCCAGAATACTTAATATGTTATTTATCATTTTGTAACTCTCTATACTGGGCTCACCCACTATTCAGTAGTAGTTACAAATGTGAAGTGATTTCATAATAGAGATGCTTATCTTCATGGGTATAAATTTATTAAATGTTTTCTGCAATTACCTGATTTTAATTTTTTTAATTAGTTACAAATTTTATATTGCATTCAAACAAACTAAAAGAGGGTGGGGGTGACAGACATGCTTATAAATCAATCTAGTCAAAAGCAGGCAAGCTAACCCAAATTCTCACGGTTGCATTGCTGCAATCTGTGATTATCAGTAAGATCAATGCTGGTTACAAAAAAAAAAAGAAAAAGCATGGCCAAAGCGAGGGGCTGGATGGGGAATAAGACAGGTTGAAACTCCACAGCTCTGAAAGACGATGGCAGTGAGAAGGGCATTCACCTTTTAGGGCTGGCTTTGTTGTACTCATTTTGGGATGCTTTTTGGGTCTGTAAAGAAGCAGTGATGACTAAATACATAGAATGTATATAAAGTCAATGGTCCCTATAAGGCTCGGTATGTGTTATTGGGCAACAAATATACTAAAAAAAAAAGCCCAAACAAGGTCACCATTGATGAGCAAGCAAGTGCAGAGCAACTCTAAGACAAAGTCACTGAGGTATAAAATATCAGCGTGAGAAGACAACAGGAAAGACTACAGACTAAAGTATTTGTCAGAGAGGCAATAATAGAGACCAAGAATAAAGAAGCAACATGAGCTATTGTTACAAGGCCCCACACAATTTGAGGTCTAATAACATAATAAGATGTTTTCAGAGATTTCTCTCGTGCTAATTCACCACACTGTTGTTTCAGTTCTGTGACACTCATTCAGACTGAATTTCCTGATTTGCCAACTATGTGCATGTGGGTTAGGGGGAGTGGGTGTGGAAAGAGGAAGACTCACAAAGCAGAGGATTTCATCTGATTATATAGATGGAGGACACAAATGAGGCTAAGAGATGTAATATACATAAAACATACTTATAGCAACGCTAGTGCTTGAATTTTGATTTCTTCTGGGAATCAGATTTGTCCAAAACAGTAACAACAACAACAAAAGAATTTCTCATAGAAATAAATTATTTGAAATTATTTTAAATTTAATTTCTTTGAAATTTGAGAAGCATTACCGTTTTTAAGGCTAAGAATTAATGCTTTGATAATGATTACAGAGACTTAAAAGAACTTGCACTTTTCAGAAGCAGATCTTAGATTTATTTTAGCATTAGTTTTAGTATTGATAGAACCATAACAAGACTTTCCAAACAGAAACAATATATGTAGCTCAATGATGGCCAGGAGAATACTGGGGATGCTTCATATTCTTAGAGGATTTATTGAACACTTAAACCCAAGGAGAGCCTGTAACTCCTCTGTTATTTTGAAGATTGATAGTGTCCTCTCCTAGAGCTCAGTTCTTTTTTTAGGAAGCATGGGAAAGAGGGAAAGCATGGATGTGTGCTGTTCAGAGATCTGGGTTACCGTCTCAGCTCTGTATTAATTGGGGATTCTTGGGCAAGCTCCTTGACTTCTCTGAGCCTTCATCTGTCATTAAAGAACTTCCTATGGTAAAGAATATATCTGATAAGGTCATAAAAGGTTACAGTTTCGTGGGTACTATTAATCACTTTGATGTTCTGCTTGACCAGTGACCTTATTTCTGTTGCATGCCTCCAGGACTAAGAATTCCTCACCTCCTGCCCTTACTACAGTAATCCTTACATAGCTCCAGAGAGAAGAAAGGTTTTCTGAGGGTTCAGCTGTCCTCAGCTCCTTTAGGGCACCCACCTTTAGACTCAGTTCCATGTAACAACCTTTAAATTCTTTCATCCTCCCCCTCCTCCCACTCCACTCTCACCACAGATTCTTGTCCCAGCTAAATATACTCCATTTCTTTAGTCATTTTCTATATGACAGGTTCTCTGTTCCCTGACCATAATTGTTGTTTTCTTCTAGACATACTTTAATCTATCAATATCCCCTCCATAGGGCCACTTCCAGAACAAACAACAGAACTGCATCATCACATCCATTGTCCTGGATACGCTTTTTAACACAACCTCCCATCACAGTAGCATTGTTGGCAGCTGCATCCCACTATTAAGTTGTATTGAGCTGTTAAATTTAAACTCTTAAATCCTTTCTGTGTGCACAAACCACATATTCTTTATCCTGTCGTTTTATAGTTGTGGGTAGAATTTTGGATTTTTCCATATTTTTTCCTTTGAGGTTGAGGGATGGATATCTAAATAAAAGGGTTTCTGATTTTTCCTGTTGAATTTCTTCTTCTTAAACCATGTCTGTAGTTACTGCCTGTCAAGATCTTTTTGGTGCAAATTCTCTCATTCAACGTAATGAAGAGCCCTCTCAGCTTTGTTACCTGCAGCCTGAATCAGCATGCCATCATGACGTCAAAATCTTAGTCCAAGTCCTTAATCAACCTTTTGGGTAATACAGTGAAGCACATAGGCCTGTGGTGGACTCTAGAGGAAGCTCTGTGTTTTGATTGACATAAATTCATTCACCAAAAAGAACTCTTTGTTAACTGTTTACCAAGCTCATATTCAGAGTGATAGCATTAGAAAGTGATAAGTTCATTTGGAAATTCAAGCTAACCAACCCATATTTACTAACTTATGCTGACCTCTTTGCTGGCTTATAAATCATGTCATTAGTGATTTGTTCTTGAAGATGTCTCAGACATTAAGCCCATCTCCTAGAGTTCACAGGAGAGTTTTGAGAGTAAGACATTTGTCCATATTCAGTCATTCTTAATTCTTAAGATTCCTCAGAAATGATTGACTTGAGTCCCTCTATTTCACCCCAGAATTCTTTCGGTGTCTGAGATATGTACCTCATCTAGGTCATGACTCTATTGAATTTAAATCAGCTAATGCTTTCTTACAAGTTCCTCATCTACCATATGGCCAGTAGTTGCGGCCGCCGTGGCTGCCATTCACTTGCAGGTTCCCGTTGAATTTGGGCAGATGGTAAAGAAACTGCAGAGCCAAAAAATGGTGAGCCATTCCTATATTCTAGCCTCGCAACCGGCAAGTGAGTAAATACACAGCGGGAAAACACTTCCCTTTCCATTCAGGGCTCCCAAAGCCACTGAATCATCCGGTTGTTCCTAGAATCAAAAGCCCCCCACCAGCTCAGTCACCTCTGGTTCCCCAACTGTACACCTTCTCCCTTCTCATCTCTGCATAAACTGGCTTCTCCTTCTTTCCCTGCCATCTTGACTGCTTTCTTCCTCCTCTTCTTCCTCACAAACTTTTCTTGATGCGAAAATCCCTCCTCCAACAACAGTGGCATAATAAAATCCCTTCACAAACAGGAAGGTAATTAGCAGTATCACCTGGGCAGTGCCATTTTTAACAAAGTGAGAAAACAAAAATCTCATTTTAAAAACTTATTTGCCCAACACCCAACTTATATTTAGAAAACTAATGTTAGTGGGGACGACAAGATGGTGATGGAGTAGGCGGACGTACCAACTTCCAACTCCCAGAACCAAAGTGGATTATAACTCAATTTTAAGAACCATCATCTGGATAAACCAACTTTGAACTAAACTAAGTGGACTCTTCAACCAAGGAACACTGAAGAAGACACATTGAGACTGGTAGGAAAGGCGAAAACGAAGAGAGGGCTTAAAAAAAGGCAGCCAGGAGAGACCCATGTGGTGGAAGGAGAGATTGGCAAACAGGGAGGGACCTGGGTCCGAGGAACAAAGCCCCAGCCTGCAGCCCCAGAGCCTAGAAGAGGCGTTTTGGACAGTATTAAGCTGTGAAACAAGTGAGGATACTGTTTGTGAGAAGGAGACAGTTTTCTCAGACCCAGGATTCTTCTTAAAGGGACAGTGCAGAAAACCTCTCTTACAACCACTCACCCAGGCTCCAGGGAACGGGGACAGAGGAGAGGACCAGAGCAGTGGGAAGAGAGTATGGACTGGAAGGCACAGGGAGAAACACTCTGAGGGACAGCCACCCTAACCCCTGGGCTAAGTCACTTCCCTAATAAAAAATGAATATTTCCCCTGGAATTAGCAATACCAGCAAAAGGAGATAGGACACCAGCCAAACAAGGTCACCTGCGGCACTTAGAGCAGAGCTGCTTAGACGGAGGGATCTTCCAGGACTACACTATGAAGTGTTAGGGTCTGAGCTCCAGTGCATCCACCCACATTGCTGAGGGCTTGCTGGAGGGACGGTGATAGCGGGATGCTGAAACGTGGTTCTGTTGCCGGTGCGAAAGCCCAGCTGGTGTGAGCTTGGTCTAGCCCAGCAGGAGAGGTGGAGACATGGGGGGAAAAGCAGGAGGCCAGGAATGGGCAGGAATCTGCTATGAAACCCTGCGCAGGCTGGCCCTGACTGCAGGGGCAAGGCTGGGATCAGGGACAGGCGGAGGCTCGTGGCTGAGTGTGCACGCCAGCAGCACCGCCCGGACTGAGAAACCACGGTTCGCCATCCTGCGCAGGCAGGCCCTGTCCTCGGGGGCGGGGCTAAATCTCCAGACAGGCGGAGGCTCACAGCTGAGTGCATGTCAGGAGCCCCGTCCAACCGGAGAAACTGTGACGAGCAGGCTATGACCTCCAGGGCTGGGTGGAAGCCCGGGAACAGGCTGGGTCCACAGCTGAGCAAAGGTGCTCTCCTCTACGCTTGGTGCTGAGGCTTGTGGCTTGAGTGACAGCCCCTCCCGCAGAGGAGAGGTGGAAATCACAGCAACAGCCGCAGTGGGCTGGCGTTGGCAACGCCCATACTTAACAGCCCTAGGCAGCGGCAGAGAGGGTGGTGAGCCTGCAGACAGACCAGACCTAGAGAACACAAAGGCAACACCCAATGGAATCCAGTGGCCACATCCTTCTTATACAAAGACAAAATGGGCAGGCAGAGAAATGCAACCCAGGTGAATCAAGAAAAATCCCAGAAGAAAGATCTGAATGAACAAGATATAACCAAATTACCAGGTGCAGAATTTAAAATAATGATAGTTAGAATGTTCAAAGAAATTAGAGCAACAATGGCTAGTCATTACAAACACCTAAATAAAGAGATAACAAGTATAAAAAAGGAAGTGGAAATAATAAAAAGGAATCAGACAGAAATGAAAAATACAGTATCAGAACTGAAGACCACAATGGAAGAAATTAAAAGCAGGATGGATGATGCTAAGGATCGAATCAGCGAGTTAGAGGACACAATAAACAAAGGCACAGAAGCAGAGCAGAAAAAAAAAATGACACTCAAAAACTGTGAGGAAATTCTAAGGGAGTTCTGTGACAATATGAAGAGAAATAACATCCGCATCATAGGGATTCCTGAAGAAGACGAGAGAAAACAAGAAATAGAAACTTTGTTCAATCAAATCATACCTGAAAACTTCCCTAAATTAAGGGTGGAAAACATTTCACACATTTAAGAAGCACAAAGAACTCCATTAAAGAGAAACCCAAAGAAAGCTACACTAACACACATCATAGTTAAAATACCAAAGCTAAGGGATAAAGAGAAAATTTAAAAGCTGCTAGAGAAAAAAAAGCTATCACCTACAAAGGAGTCCCCATAAGGATGAAATCGAACTTCTCAAAAGAAACACTTGAGGCCAGAAGGGAATGGCAAGATATATTCAAAGTAATGTAGAACAAGAACCTCCAACCAAGACTACTCTATCCAGCAAGGCTAACATTTAAAATTGAAGGAGAAATAAAGAGCTTCCCAGACAAAAAAACCCTCAAGGAATTTATTAAAACCCAACCAATTCTGGAGAAGATGCTATGGGGCCTTTTGTGAATAGTTCAAAGGGGGGAAAGATTATAGCAAAAGAAGAATACAGATTTAAAGAATGAAATGGCAATAAACAACTACATATCAATAACCTTAAATGTAAATGGATTAAATGATCCAATCGAAAGACATAGGGTAGCTGTGTGGATAAAGAAACAGGACCCATACATATGCTGTCTACAAGAGACACACCTTAAAACAAAAGATGCACATAAACTGAAGGTAAAAGGATGGGAAAAAATATTTCATGCAAAAGGAAATGAAAAGAAAGCCAGAGTAGCAATACTTATACCTGACAAAATGGACTTTAAAACAAAGGCTGTAGTAAGAGATAAAGAAGGACACTACATAATGATAAAGGGAACAATTCAACATGAAGATATAACTATTATAAAAATCTACGCACCAAATACAGGAGTCCCGACATACATAAAGCAGACTTTGATGGATATAAAGGGTGAGATTAACAGCAATACTATAATAGTAGGGGATTTCAATACCCCACTAACATCACTGGATAGATCCTCAAGAAAGAAAATTAATAAAGAAACAGTAGACTTAAAGGATACACTAGATCAACTTAATTTAATAGATAAATTCAGAACTTTTCACCCTAAAGCAGTAGAATATACATTCTTCTCAAGCGCTCATGGTACATTTTCTAGGATAGACCATATGTTAGGACACAAAAATGGTCTCAACAAATTTAAGAAGATTGAAATCATATCAAGCATTTTCTCTGATCACAATGCCATGAAACTAGAAATTAACCACAAAAGAAAAAAAGAAAATTACTAAAACACTTGGAAACTAAATAGCATGTTATTCAAAAATGATTGGATTGACAATGAGATCAAAGAAGAAATAAAAAGTTTCTAGAAACGAATGATAATGAGCATACATCAACTCAAAATTTATGGGACACAGCAAAAGCAGTACTGAGAAGGAAGTTCATTGCACTACAGGCATACCAAAAGAAGCTAGAAAAAGGTCAAATAAGCAACCTGACCCTGCATCTAAAAGAACTAAAAAAACAACAGCAAATAAAGCTCAGGACCAGTAAAAGTAAGGAAGTAATAAAGATTAGAGCAGAAATAAATGACGTAGAGGCTAAAGAAACAATACAGAAGATCAATGAAACCAGGAGCTGGTTCTTTAAAAAGGTAAACAAGATTGATGAATCTTTAACTAGACTCACCAGGAAAAAAAGAGAAAGGACTCAAATAAATAAAATTAAAATGAAAGTGGAGAAATAACAACTGACATAACAGAAATACAAAGTATTGTAAGAAAATACTATGAAGAACTCTACGCCAAAATATTAGAAAACCTAGGTGAAATAGACAATTTTCTTGAATCATATAATCTTCCAAAAATCAATCTGGGAGAATCAGAACACATAAACAGACCAATTACAACAGATGAGATTGAAACAGTTATCAAAAAACTCCCAAAAAGGAAAACTCCTGGGCCTGATGGCTTCACAAGTAAATTCTACCAAAAATTCAAAGAAGAACTTACTCCTATCCTCCTCAAGCTATTTCAAAAAATTCAAGAGGAAGAAAGACTTCAAACTCCTTTTATGAGGTGAGCATAATTCTGATCCCAAAAGCAGGTAAAGACAACACAAAGAAAGAAAATTTTCGGCCAATATCCCTGATGAATTTAGATGCTAAAATTCTCAACAAAATATTAGCCAACTGAGTCTAGCAATATATGAAAAAAATCCTACATCATAATCAAGTGGGATTTATTCTGGAGAGGCAAGGCTGGTTCAATATTCACAAATCAATCAATGTGATTCATCACATAAACAAAAGGAAGGACAAAAATCACATGATAATTGCAATAGATGCAGAAAAATTATTTGATAAAATCCAGCACCCATTCATGATCAAAACTCTCAGCACAGTGAGAATACCGGGACCATACCTTAACATGATAAAGGCTGTCTATAACAAATCCACAGCAAACTTCATTCTAAATGGGCAAAACTTAAAAGCATTCCCCTTAATATCAGGAACCAGGCAGGGGTGCCCCCTTTCACCACTCCTATTCAACATAGTTCTGGAAGTCTTAGCTACAGCAATCAGACAAGAAGAAGAAATAAAAGATATCCAAATTGGAAAAGAAGAAGTAAAACTGTCATTATTTGCAGATGATATGATGTTGTATATAGAAAACCCTAAAGTCTCAGTCAAAAAACTACTGGACCTGATAAATGAATTCAGCAAGGTGGCAGGATTTAAAATTAATACTCAGAAATCAGAGGCGTTTCTATATACCAACAATAAACTGTTAGCAAAAGAAATTAAGGAAACAATCCCCTCCACTATTGCAGCCAAAAAAATAAAGTACCTAGGAGTAAATATAACCAAGGAGGTTAAGGACTTATACTTGGAAAATTATAACACATTGATAAAATAAATCAAGGAAGATATAAACAAGTGGAAGCATATACCGTGCTCATGGTTAGGAAGAATAAACATCATTAAAATGTCTATATTATCCAAAGCAATTTATAAATTCAATGCAATACCAATTAAAATACCAATGACATACTTCAAAGATATAGAACACATATTCCAAAAATTTATATGGAACCAAAAAAGAACACGAATAGCCTCAGCAATCTTAAAAAGAAAAAATAAAGCAGGAGGTATCACTCTTCCGGATATCAAGGTTTACTTCAAGGCCATTTTACTCAAGGCAGCCTGGGACTGGCATAAGAACAGGCACATAGTTCAATGGAACAGAACAGAGAATCCAGAAATAAACCCACAGCTTTATGGACAACTGATATTTGACAAAGGAGGAAAGAACATACAATGGAGTAAAGGCAACCTCTTTAACAAATGGTGCCTGCAAAAAAATGAAACTAGACCATCAACTTACACCATTCACAAAAACAAACTCAAAATGGATAAAAGACTTAAATGTAAGTTATGAAACCATAAGCATCTTAGAAGAAAACATAGGCAGCAAGCTCTCAGACATCTGTAGCAGCAGTATATTTGCCGATTTATCTCCACGGGCAAATGAAATAAATGGCAAGATAAACAAATGGGCCTATATCAAACTAAAACGTTTTTGCACAGCTAAAGACAATAAGAACAGAATAAAAAGACAAACCACACATTGGGAGAACATATTTGACAACATGTCTGATAAGGGGTTAATAATCAAACTTTATAAAGAACTTATAAAACTCAACACCAGAAAGATAAACAATCCAATCAGAAAAAGGGCAAAAGAAATGAATAGACATTTCTTCTAAGAGGACATACAGATGGCCAATAGGCATATGAAAAAATGCTCAACATCACTAATCATTAGAGAAATGCAAATTAAAACCACCATGAGATATCACCTCACACCAGTCAGAATGGTGCTCATTAGCAAAACAACACAGAATAAGTTTTGGCGAGGATGTGAAGAAAAGGGAACCCTCCTTCACTGCTGGTGGGAATGCAGACTGGTGCAGCCACTGTGGAAAACAGTATGGAGATTCTTCAAAAAATTAAAAATCGAACTGCCTTTTGACCCAGCTATCCCACTTTTAGGAATATACCCTAAGAACACTATAGCACTGTTCGAAAAGAAGAAATGCGCCCCCATATTCTTGGCAGCATTGTTGACAATAGCGAAGATCTGGAACCAGCCCAAGTGTACATCAGAAGACGAGTGGATTAAAAAGCTTTGGTACATATATACTATGGAATACTACTCAGCCATATGAAATGATGACATCGGATCATTTACAACAAAATGGGTGGACCTTGATAACATTATATGGAGTGAAATAAGTAAAACAGAAAAGAACTGAGAACAGCATGATTTCATACATAGGTGGGACATAAAAGCAACACTATGAGACCTGGACAAGAGTGTGGTGGTTACTGGGTGGGGGGAGGGAGGAGATTGAGGGAGATGGGGGAGGGGAGGGGCACAAAGAAAACCAGATAGAAGGTGACAGAGGACAATTTGACTTTGGGTGATGGGTATACAACATAATTGAATGATAAGATAACCTGGAGATGTTTTCTTTGAACATATGTACCCTGATTTACTAATGTCACCCCTTTAAAATTAATTTAAAAAAAACCGAAAACTAGTGTTAGTGCTGTTCTTTCCTCTAGACAATGTTTGAGCTAAAAGAAAACAAAGGAATTAAAGTAGTTAAGGAGTTCTACTTTTCTCCTCTTTTCATATTGTAGGCATCAGCCTCCTTAAACTTCAGGGACATTTCTGTGCAACTTGTGAAAATATGCTTTGCATGACTCACCATATCCGTTCCAAACCACTTACATCTGTATTGTTTATAACTTCAGATCTGAGTACCTGCACTCCACAGTCTGATGTTTCCAGTCTGACCCTATGACATATTTTTATCTTCCAATTCTATTTCCCTCCTTCGACCTGATATTCCTCATACTTCACCCTTCCTCCTTGTTCCTAAGCCTTGCCTATATTCCTTTGGTCTCCTAGTGGGAAGTGTCCTGCCTTGGCACCTGATTTCTTTCTTTTGTGTGATACTCTTAGGTCTAAAATTCTCACCAGGCATTTGTTCTAGTTATCCACTGCTGTACATCAAACTAGGTGGCAGCTGCATCACCTTTACGTCATATGATGTCACTTCTGCCATACTCTATTGATCAACTGATCGTGAAGTTTGGCCCAGATTCAGAGAGAAGAGACATCGTTTGCAGACAAGTCTTTAAAACACCACCTGATTAGTGGAGCTCAGTGAACAGAGCCCAAGCACCACACAACAAAGGTGTTTGCTACTCGTTCTTTCTTCTCTGCATAAGTGTGCAAGTTCTTTTTTATTGCCTGCATATTTTATATACCTCTCTTCATTCTGGTCATTGACATCTAACATTCTTACAGGCTTATATTGCTATTTCATCTCTGAACACGACTGCTTTGTCTGTTTTCTGTTTGAAATCATCAAGGAGCTCCTTCTGAACTACACCAGTTTATTAGGGGCTCTTCCATTGCTTCCACCCCACTGTGCTGCCAAAACTTAAACTCTGAGAATACTGAATTTCTTTCTTTAGCTATAAATGCAATGCTACCCATTCTTTTCTTCCATCTCCATAACCCACTTTAACATATACACACTAGATGTTTACCTCTTGTTAATACTTGTCGTCCTTTTCTTTGGAATGCAATAGGTATAACGGCAAGGGCAAGAGTCACTCAAACCTGAGAATTAATTCCCATTTTCCCTTACTAGCTAGTGGTGTGGTCTGAAGAACGTTGTTTTACTCCTTTAAACTTAGTAAATTTTAAGTGATAAATAGGATGACAGTGGATTAACTGATGGTAGGATTATGTGAAAGAATACATGTAAAGGATTTAGCACATAGTAGACACTTAATAAATAGTAGCTCTTAATATTATTCATCTCTTATTCTTTTAACGGAAACCACAACAATCTCCTACATTCTCTGTACTCCAATTCTTCATAAAACGTTTCCTGTGTGTGTCTGTACCAAACACTCTGGCAGGTAACTTTATGACATCACATGTTCTTTGCAAGCTGTTGCATATACTTTTGCTTGGTTTGATCAGCAATTTTAGTAAGATCCAACAGAGTCAGGGTCACCCACTTCCTTACCTCTTCTAGCTCCTAACTCAAGCCTGAACTACAAAGTCCAGAGGTGCATCCAAGATTACATATACTATCCCTGTGTTGAGCAACTGAATGAAAGAGCCAGGACTTGCCCCAAATTTCTCCCTGAGAATACTTCTAAGACATCTTCCTACAGAGAACCTTAAAAAATGCATCTTGTCCAGAATGATTGCAGCATTTGCAAATGTATAATTAGTCACCAGTGTGTAAATACTTTGTAAATTGCTTTATTTGTTAATGTGTAAAGCTCTACAGAAATACAAGGTATTATAGGAGCCAGGGCTGAGCACAGCAGATAAGGTCTTGTGGGGAGAGAACAAGTGAGTGAGGTATCAGTGTATGTCATGTGTCCCTCTAAGGGGATGAAGCTTATAGGTTCTCCCCCCTCACTTTCTAAGAACACTGACTCCCCTGGGTGAATAATTTAAAGGACAAATTACCACTCTTCTGAGTACCAAAGCCTGCCATAAGCTGAAATTAAATTAAATCATAAAGCCCTACAAGAAACTGAGGGAAGAGTCAGAAATATAAAGCCAAGGGAATCCAGAGCTAAGCATGAAATATTAGAGTCAGTGTCACGTCCTTGTCTTCCTGTGCTGATAAAGGGAAAACTGAAACCGCCCTGGTGAGGACTTAAAGGACCACCATCAAATATCCATTGTTAAGTACTTGGCAGTGGCTATTGCAATGATTTCAATTCCAGTGGGGTATTGGAGGGAGGTAGGAGAGAGAACACTAGATTAACTAAAAGTCCTTGTACTTCAGTAAGTAGCTAGGTGACCTTGAGCTAGTCACTACCTAATCTGGGCCTTAGTTTCCTTTATCTATGAATTTAAAAAGGTAAAATCAGAGTTTGTGTTTCTAAAATATATTTTTGAAAAATATTTTTATTAGCTCAAAGATCATAGTGTTCTGGTAAAAACATGTATGAAATTTGTCTATTAAAATATAGAAAGTTCATTCTCTTTTTTTCATAGCATCAGCCCTAGTATCACCATTAAAATTCTCTTATTCTCCTTAGTTAGAGGCCAGGAGACATGGGAGCAACTTTAGATACCTAAGAACCATAAAGTTTTGTACTAAAACACTGCATGCCCACACTTATTTCCACCAGAGGGAAGTGAATGTTGACATGGCTAGAGTGGTAGATGTACCCTGTGTGCAAGGAGTAAAGCAGCACTACACATATGTAAGATGGGCTTCAGAAAGAAGAACTCAGCACACTCGTATGGCAGTAAAATTCCAAGAGTCCAGTCACTCTATAGCAATAGAGAGAGGAAAGATGGCGAAAGAGTGCCTTTATTCAATCAATACAAAGCAGGGGCTTTGATAAACAGGCTGGCAGCTCTTCTGCTGCCTACATGGCATGTCACTCCAAAGTAACAGACTACCAACAAGATGGTATTTTCTAGGGTACTATTATCATTGAAAGACCTGATGCATGTCCTGGGTCCAGCATGTCAAGCTTAACTCTATTATCACTGCTAAGCCTTAACAGGATGTACTGCCATTACAAGATCACAAAAACAGGGAAATAAAATCCTAAAATGCAGTGGTTCTTTTCCCTGTTAGACAGCTTACATGACCTCTTGGCCTATGTTCGTGAGGGCTGCAGCAAAGGCCAAATATCAGGAATGAGGACCTACATGGTGATGTTCAGATCCTTGATTTTCATGATCCAATAAAATTTCAAAGAGAAAGCCCATCATATAGGGGCCAAATTTGACACTGTTACTTCATAAAATAAAAATATTTACTATCCTGTAGAGGCCCTGAATAGGAACATAGAACAGGGACAGAGTTCAGTACCCTGAGGCAAAAGCCACAGTGGCATCACTGACAAAGTACTGAACACAGTATCGTGCTGAGCACAGCACAGTAAGGATAGAATTAGCAATTCTGCTTAACCAATAGGGGGGGGGGACATTGAGCTACTTCCCTTCCCCTTTTGTCTGCTCTAAAAAAGTTCTCCTTCCTGACTTCCTCATTCTCATCCCTGCTTCTATTTGTGTGTATCAATAAATACCCATAAAGACTGGGGTCAGGGTTATCTCATGCAACCTCTATCGGGGAGTATGAGGCAGTCTTCCTTAGATCCCAGGGTGCACTTCATTTGTTCTCCAAGGAGTCACTGTCTCCATGACACTATACATGAACACTATCATTTTATAAAAGGACATTCTTACAATAAGCTGAAGGAAGGACACTGTCTCAAAATAAAGAACAGTCTTTCAAATTACTTACATTTAGTTTTCAGACATACTTACTATCCTGCACTTTTCTTTATCCAGTAGTCATGTATCAGTATAAACTTCAACCTAGACCAGAATAGTTCTCAGACCTGCGTTCAGGAGGTCCTGCTCTTTGTAAGATACCATTAACCTATTTATAACAGTTCCAGTCTGAAATTTTCTCTTGGTCACAACTTTAAGCTCCATTTCTACTTTGATGTTTTTTCTGATTGCTTATGATGAGTATGATGTTACTACCCTCTGAATTCTTACACACCTTGTCATTTTAATGTATAATTGAGCACTTTCAATTTGTGGGGAAATTTTTTGAAATTTAGAATGTTTTATAGATAACAAGTTCATTTTTAAACTTCAAACTTTAAAAGTTTTATTACCAACTGAAAGAACCACAAGTTAGACATCTCTGAAGATGATCCCAACTTAGGAAAAACAAAAATATATATAGAATCTAGAATAGAGGTGAATCTCCCATTACTCAAAAAGTATCTGAAGTTGGCTGAAGCTATTTAAGGTTGACTGTATAGAATCCAGTATATTTTGATCAGTAAACTGATGTGTTGGAAATGCTCTGGTATTACAATCAGAAAGGATTACTAAACCTGTGATCACAATATTGTCCCTTCTCTTCACCAAGCTAGTTAAGCATCAGGACAATCACTCCCACTCTGCTTGTTCCAAATGATCCCATATTCTCATTCCAATAGAATAACTGCATTCTATATACTAGAAAGTTGTCTTAGAGATTATCTAGTCCATCCCTTTAACAAATGGGGTATCTGAGGCCCAGGTAAATGAAATGACTGGCCCCAGATCCAAAGCAGATCAGTATTAGAGCTGGGATTTCTACCATGGTGTATGATCTTGTTGGTATTTAAAATATACTGGTCTTATATTTCCATAGCTCCTGTTTCCTTGAAATCACCACATATAGGCAGTAAGTTCCTTCCAAAGTCAGCCAAACTCTTCCGAGTTGGAACCCAGCTTTTCTTTGGTTCTCTCACTATAATGACCACAGTCTTAGATATTTAGTACTATTAATAAATCTGTATGAAAACATAAGGAACCCTTTGTTTTCCTCTTTTGGGATCAATGTTTTCTTCCTTAACTAAAACCAAAGCCTTAAACTTTCCATTAAAATACAATTTTGAAATATTCTAAACATTTTTAGATGTTATTATCAAAACCACTCCTACACAAACCTGAAAATAAGGACTCTCACTTCTGGAACAACTATACCATCTGAACTTTGCCAATTCTCTAACCTTCTCTGGCCACAAGTTTTTACATTTGTGAAACAGAAAATCTGCTCTGAATAAGTGACTGAGATTGGAGGGTTGGGACCATGCCTTTTAATCTTCCTTGTGTTACCATCTAGAGCCTCGTCTCGGGCTCTGCCCAAATAGATGCTCAGGAAATGCTTACTAACTGAAGATTTTTATGACCGCTGATAGAAAGACAGCGTAAATGCAAAACATGGTTTTTCCCTTGTCCCAAGTTACCCAGGAGCATCATTCTCATTCAGAAATGACCACATTTCAGAAAGTGAGTCTCATAAAACATACAATTTAATGAAGCCATCTGGGAAAATGATCATCATATAAATGCAAGATATTAATATTATCTGGCTACTTGGGGAAATACCATGTAGAAGATGAAGGTCCAAGTCAGCTCCACAATTCAAATCAAGTATTGATGTACAAGGTCGAGAAATAATAAGCTTTGAACACTAATATTTCTCACAAATCAAAGGCTACTTTTCTTCCCTCCTTTACTACTTTGTTATTTTTTTGCAGTAAGATTTTATTTTAATCTTTCAAAAACATCTTTAAGAAAACAACAACAGGAATCTGTCTATGTCAGCTGGAAATGTTGAGACAGAAATTTTACATCTGTCATTATCAGGTTTTATTTTGGTTCTCTTCTTTTGAAGCAAGAATTGAGGCAAACAACATTGGCATTTCTTTCCTGCTCCAATAATTATGCATACTGTTGAGGGACACAAGATGGCAGCGGAGTAGGCAGATGCACAGACTCCCAGCTCACACCACCAAATTGGATTACAAATTAATTTAGGAACAACCAGCATGAAAAAACCAATTCTGGACTATAAGAACTGCTCTCAAAATCCAAGGAGCAAAGAAGAAGTCACACTGAGCCTGGTGGGGAGCACCGAGAAGCGGTGAGCCTCCCCTGCTTACAGGAACAAAGGGCAGGGGAGAGGCTGAGAGCCCAGAAAAGCTCTCCATCTAAGGAAAAAGTAGAAAATATCACTCACAGCCACTTGTTTGGGGACCTGGGAATGAGGTGTGTTGAAAGAGCTGGCTTGTTTTCCAAAAGGAAAGGGGGAGAAAGAGACAGCCGGTGATAAACAGAGGAATGCATGGGAGGACATGAGCAGCAGACTAATCAAGTGCCATACCTGGGGGAGGTGCTAGAAGCAGCCATAGCTGGAAGAGGGGTTGATCCTTCCACATAACATAAGACTAAAGTGGTTCCAGGTCAACCATCTCAAGATATCCCTTCAGCTCCAATCAACACAAAAACACACAGCTGAAAACAAGAAATGGGGAGGAGGGGCAGTAACTCAGGTCTCCATGGAGATCTGAGATACACCTCCCACTACTGAAGCAGAGAAAGCACCCCACCCCAAGAGAGAGTAACTGGCAGATCAGGTCTTCAGAGTCTCAGGTTACACCCACCTCATTCCTGGATACAGTTTTACATAAACCTCCTGCTAGGATCAGTAAACAAGACTACCACCGAGTTAAGAAAACTGAGAAGAAAACAAACAAATCAAGACTTCAAAAGGGCTCTATTAGAAAAGACAAATTCCACAGTGGATTACAAACAACAGCTGAAGCCAACCCAAGAAAACCTAGAAATAACACAAATGAAAATTGGAGGCAGACAACACCAAGCCTACACTCAACCAGCTCTACAAACAACACACCCAAACACACAGACATAATGAGAAGAAAGAAAAGTGCAACCCAAATGAAACCACAAGAGAATCGTCCAGGAAATGAACTGAGCAATATGGAAAAAACTAAACTTCCAGATGCAGAGTTTAGAATAATGATTGTTAGGATGTTTAGGGATCTTAGAACAACAATGGATGGTCATTATGAACACCTAAATAAAGAGATAGCAAGTATAAAGAAGGACATTGAAATATAAAAAAAGAGTCAGTCAGAGATGCCAAATACAATATCAGAAATGAAGACCACAATGGAAGGAATTAAAAGAAGGATGGATGAAGCTGAGAATCAAATCAGCGAGTTGGAAGACAAGATGAACAAAGGCATGGAAGCAGAGCAGAAAAAAGAAAAGAGACTCAAAAAGTCTGAGGAAACTCTAAGAGAGCTCTGTGACAACATGAAGAGAAATAACATCTGCATAATAGGGGTTCCTGAAGAAGAAGAGAAAGAACAAAGAAACTTTATGCAATCAAATCATAGCTGAAAACTTTCCTAAATTGATGAAAGAAAGGGTCTTACAAGTTCAAGAAGCAGAGAGATCTCCATTAAAGAGAAAACAAAAGAAACCTACACCAAGACACACCATAATTAAAATACCAAAGCAAAATGATAAAGAGAAAATATTATGAGCTGCTAGAGAAAAAAAGGCTATCACCTAAAAAAAAGCACCCATAAGGATGACATCCACCTTCTCAACAGAAACACGTGAGGCTAGAAGGGAACAGCAAGAAATATTCAAAGTAACGCAGAACAAGAGCCTACAACCAAGACTACTTTATCCAGCAAGGCTATCATTTAAAATTGAAGAAGAAATAAAAACCTTCCCAGACAAAAAAAAAAAAAAAAACTCAAGGAATTCATTACAATGAAACCAATTCTGAAGGAAATGTTAAGGGGCCTGTTGTAAACAGATCAAAGTGGGAAAAGAATATAGCAGAAGAGAAATACACCTTTAAAATATAACAAGTACATATCAATAATAACCTTAAATGTAATGGATTAAATGATCCAATCAAAAGACATAGGGTAGCTGCATGGATGTAAAAACAGGACCTGGAAGAGAGGAAGTGGAGGACGGCAAGATGGCGACGAAGAAGGCGGACGTACCAACTTCCAACTCCCAGACCAAAGAGGATTATAACTTAATTTTAAGAACCATCATCTGGATAAACCAACTTTTACTAAACTAAGTGGACTCTTCAACCAAGGAACACTGAAGAAGACACATTGAGACTGGTAGGAAAAAAGAAAACGTGGAAAGGCTGCCCAGCTCCCCAGAGTGAAAGGCAGTCCAGAGAGACTCACATGGCAGGAAGAGAGTTTAGCTGAGAGGAAAGAACCTGGGTCCCAGGAACAAAGCCCCAGCCTGCAGCCCCAGAGCCTAGAAGAGGAGTTTGGACAGTACAGAGCTGTGAAACAAGTGAGGATTCTGTTTGTGAGAAGGAGACAGTTTTCTCAGACCCAGGATTCTTCTTAAAGGGACAGTGAAGAAAACCTATCTCATGACCACTCACCCGGGCTCCAGGGAACGGGGACAGAGGAGAAGACCAGAGCAGTGGGAAGAGAGTGTGGACTAGAAGGCACAGGGAGAAACACTGAGGGACAGCCACCCTAACCCCTGGGCTGAGTCACTTCCCTAATCGAAAACTAATATTTCCCCTGGAACTAGCAATACCAGCAAAAGGAGACAGAACACCAGCCAAACAAGCTCTCCCGCGGCACTTAGAGAAGAGCTGCTTAGACAGAGGGAGCTTCCACGACTACAGTATGGAGTATTAGGGTCTGAACTACAGCATACCTACCAACACTGCTGAGGGCTTGCTGGAGGGATGGTGGTGGTGGGGTCATATGCCCAACTGGCATGAGTTCAGTCTAGCCCAGCAGGGGTGGAGGGGATGTGTGAAAGCAGTACGGAAGCAGGAGGCCAGGAACAGGCAGATATCTGCTGCTGATCAGGGCCCCTTGGGCGCAGAGCAACACCTGGCCTCTGAGGTTTGCAATCCTGTGCAAGCCGGCCCTGACCACTGGGTGGGGAAAAATCCCGGGACAGGCAGAGGCTTGCAGCTGAGCGCATGCCAGCAGTCCCGACCAGCCCAGGAAGCACGATTTGCGATCCTGCACGAGCAAACCCTGACCACGGGGGCAGGGCTAAAGACTGGGACAGGCGAAGGCTCACAGCTGAGTGCACGCCAGCAGCCCCGCCAGACCCTAGAAACCAATGCGAGAAGGCTCTGACCGCGGAGGCTGGGCAGAAGCCTGGGAACAGGTGGGGTCTGCAGCTGAGCAAAGGTGCTCACCCCTACCCTTGGAGCTGAGGCTTGTGACTTCAGTGCACTACGCAGCCCCACCTGTGGGGGCAAGGCGAAGGTCCAGACAGGCTAAGGCTGGTAGAGCCAGACACCAGAACACAGCCCCTCGCGCAGAGGAAAGGCGGAAATCACAGCAACAGCCGCATGGAGCCGGCGCCGGCAATGCCCACACCCAACCAGCCTAGGCAGAGGCAGAGGAGTTGGCGGGCCTGCAGATAGACCACACCTAGAAAACACAGAGGCAACACCCATTGGACTCCAGTGTCCACACCCTTCTTATACACAGACAAAATGGACAGGCAGAAAATTCAACCAAAATGAATCAAAAGAAATCCTCAGAGAAGGACCTGAATGAACCAGATATAACCAAATTACCGGATGCAGAGTATAAATAATGATAGTTAGGATGTTCAAAGAGCTTAGAGCAACAATGGATAGTCATTACAAACACCTAAATAAAGAGAGAGCAAGAATCAAAAAGAAAATAGAAATAATAAAAAAGAATCAGACAGAAATGACAAATACAAGTATCAGAACTAAAGACCACAACGGAAGGAATTAAAAGTAGGATGGATGATGCTGAGGATCGAATCAGCGAGTTAGAGGACAAAATAAACAAAGGCACAGAAGCAGAACAGATAAAAGAAAAGAGACTCAAAAAATATGAGGAAACTCTAAGGGAGCTCTGTGACAATATAAAGAGAAATAACATCCCCTTCATAGGGGTTCCTGAAGATGAAGAGAAAGAACAAGGGATAGAAACATTGTTCAATCAAATCATAGCTGAAAACTTTCCTAAATTAAGGCTGGAAAACAATTCCCAAATTCAAAAATCACAGAGAACTCTATTAAAGAGAAACCAAAAAAAAGCTACACCAAGACACATTATAATTAAAATACGAAAGCTAAGGGATAAAGAGAAAAATTAAAAGCTACTAGAGAAAAAAAGGCTATCACCTACAAAGGAGCTCCCATAAGGATGACATCCAACTTCGCAACAGAAACACTTGAGGCTAGAAGGGAATGGCAAGATATATTCAAAGTAATGCAGAACAAGAACCTAAAACCAAGACTATTCTATCCAGCAAGCCTAAAGTTTAAAATTGAAGGAGAAATAAAGAGCTTCCTAGACAAAAAAAACCCTCAAGGAATTCATTAAAACAAAACCAATTCCACAAGAGATGCTAAGGGGCCTGTGCACAGTGCAGAGGGGGGAAAGAATATAGCAAAAGAAGAATACAGCTTTAAAGAATAAAATGGCAATAAACAACTACATATCAATAATAACCTTAAATGTAAATGGATTAAATGACCCAATCAAAAGACATAGGGTAGCTGCGTGGATAAAGAAACAGGACCCATACATATGCTGTCTACAAGAGACACACCTTAAAACAAAAGATGCAATTAGACTGAAGATAAAAGGATGGGAAAAAATATTTCATGCAAATGGAAATGAAAAGAAAGCCGGCGTAACAATACTTATATCTGACATAATAAACTTTAAAACAAAGGCTGTAGTAAGAGATAAAAAAGGACACTACATAATGATAAAGGGAACAATTCAACATGAAGATATATCCATTATAAATATCTATGCACCAAATATAGGAGCCCCGACATACATAAAGCAGACTTTGATGGATATAAAGGGCGAGATTAACAGCAATACTATAATAGTAGGGGATTTCAATACCCTACTAACATCACTCGATAGATCCTCAAGAAAGAAAATTAATAAAGAAACAGTATTCTTAAAGAATACACTAGATCAACTCGATTTAATGATATTTTCAGAACTTTTCACCCTAAAGCAGTAGAATATACATTCTTTTCAAGTGATCATTGTACATTCTCTAGAAGTACACAAGTTAGGACACAAAAGTGGTCTCAACAAATTTAAGAAGATTGAAATCATATCAAGCATTTTCTCTGATTACAATGGCATGAAACTAGAAATTAACCACAAAAGAAAAACTGAAAAATACTCAAACACTTGGAAACTAAATAGCAGGATATTAAATAATAAATGAATTAACCATGAGATCAAAGAACATAAAAAATGTTTACAGAAACGAATAAAAATGAGCATACATCAAATCAAAATTTATGGGACACAGCAAAAGCCATACTGAAAGAGAAGTTCATAGCACTACAGGCATAGCAGAAGAAGCTAGAAAAAGCTCAAATAAGCAACCTGACCCTGCATCAAAAAGTACTAGAAAAACAAGAGCAAATAAAGCCCAGGACTAGTAGAAGAAAGAAAATAATAAAGATCAGAGCAGAAATAAATGACATAGAGGCTAAGGAAACAATACAGAGGATCAATGAAACCAGGAGTTGGTTATTTTAAAAGGTAAACAAGATCGATGAACCTTTAACTAGACTCACCAGGGAAAAAAGAGAGAGGACTCAAATAAATAAAATTAGAAATGAGAGTAGAGAACTAACACCTGACACAACAGAAATACAAAGTATTGTAAGAAAATACTATGAAGAACTCTATGCCAAAAAATTAGACAACCGAGGTGTAACGGACAAATTTCTTGAATCATATAATCTTCCAAAAATCAATCTGGCAGAATCAGAGCACCTAGAAGGACCAATTACAACAAATGAGATAGAAACAATTGTCAATAAAGTCACAACAAAGAAGAGCCCTGGGCCTAATGGATTCACAAGTGAATTCTACCAAAAAATTCAAAGAAGAACTAACTCCTATCCTCCTCAAGCTATTTCAAAAAATTCAAAAGGAAGGAAGAGTTCCAAACTCCTTTTATGAGGCGAGCATAATTCTGATCCCGAAAGCAGGCAAAGACAAAACAAAGAAAGAAAATTTTCGGCCAATATCCTCGATGAATTTAGATGCTAATATTTTCATCAAAATATTAACCAACAGGATCCAGAAGTATATGAAAAAAATCATACACCAGGATCAAGTGAGACTTATTCTGGAGAGGCAAGGTTGGTTCAATATTCGCAAATCAATCAATGTGATTCATCACATAAACAAAAGGAAGGACAAAAATCACATGATAATTTTAATAGGTGCAGAAAAAGCATTTGATAAAATCCAGCACCCATTCATGATCAAAACTCTCAGTAAAGTGGGAATACAGGGAACATTACTTAACATATAAAGGCCATCTATGACAAACACACAGCAAACATCATACAAAATGGGCAAAAATTAAAAGCAATCCCCTTAATATCGGGAACCAGGCAGGAGTGTCCCTTTCACCACTCTTATTAACATAGTTCTGTAAGTCTTAGCCACAGCAATCAGACAAGAAAAAGAAATAAAGGCATCCAAATTGGAAAAAAAGATGTAAAACTGTCATTATTTGCAAATTATATGATATTGTATAACGAAAACCCTAAAGTCTAAGTCAAAAAACTACTGGACCTGATAAATGAATTCAGCAAGGTGGCAGGATATAAAATTAATACGCAGAAATCAGAGGAATTTTTATAAACCAACAATGAACTGTCAGCAAAAGAAGTTAAGGAAACAATCCTCTTCACTATTGCAACCAAAAGAAATGAAGTACCTAGGAGTAAGTTTAACCAAGTAGGTTAAGGACTTGTACTCGGAAAATTATAACACACTGATAAAAGAAATCAAGGAAGAAACAAACAAGTAGAAGCATATACCGTGCTCATGGTTAGGAAGAATAAACATCATTAAAATGTCTATATTACCCAAAACAATTTATAAATTCAATGCAATTCCAATTAAAATACAAATGACATACTTCAAAGATAGAAAACACATATTACAAAAATTTATATGGAACCAAAAAAGAACACGAATAGCCTCAGCAATCTTAAAAAGGAAAAATAAAGCAGGAGGTATCACTCTTCCGGATATCAAGGTTTACTACAAGGCCATTATACTCAAGACAGCCTGGTACTGGTATAGAACAGGCACATAGATTAGTGGAACAGAACAGAGAACCCAAAAATAAACCCACACCTTTATGGAAAACTGATATTTGACAAAGGAGGAAAGAACATACAATGAAGTAAAGACAGCCTCTTTAACAAATGGTCTTGGGAAAATTGGACATCTACCTGAGAAAAAATGAAACTAGACCATCAACTTGCACCATTCACAAAAACAAACTCAAAATGGATAAAAGACTTAACCGTAAGCTGTGAAACCATAAGCATCCTAAAGAAAACATAGGTAGTAATCTCTCTGACATCTGTCGCAGCATTATATTTGCCGATTTATCTCCACGGGCAAATGAAATGAAAGGCAGGATAAACATATGGACTATATCAAACTAAAAAGTTTTTGCACAGCTAAAGACAATAAGAACAGAATAAAAAGACAAACCATACAATGGGAGAACATATTCGACAACATGTCTCATAAGGGGTTAATAACAAAAATATATAAAGAAATTATAAAACTCAAAACCAGAAAGACAAACAATCCAATCAAAAAATAGCCAAAAGAAATGAATAGAAATTTCTCCAAAGAGGACATACAGGTGGCATATGAAAAAATGCTCAACATCACTAATCATTAGAGAAATGCAAATGAGATATCACCTCACACCACTATGAGATATCATCTGACACCAGTCAGAATGGCGCTCATTAGCAAAAAAACACAGCATAAGTGCTGGTGAGGATGTGGAGAAAAGGGAACCCTCCTGCACTGCTGGTGGGAATGCAGACTGGTGCAGCCACTGTGGAAAACAGTATGGAGATTCCTCAAAAAAATTAAAAATCGAACTGCCTTTTGACCCAGCTATCCCACTTTTAGGAATATACCCTAAGAACACCGTAGCACTGTTTGAAAAGAAGAAATGCGCCCCCATGTTTGTAGCAGCATTGTTCACAATAGCAAAGATCTGGAAACAGCCCAAGTGTCCGTCAGAGGACGAGTGGATTACAAAGCTTTGCTACATATATACTATGGAATACTACTCAGCCATAAGAAATGATGACATTGGATCATTTACAACAAAATGGATGGACCTTGATAACATTATACAGAGTGAAATAAGTAAAACAGAAAAGAACTGAGAACAGCATGATTTCATACATAGGTGGGACATAAAAGCGAGACTATGAAAGTACCAACTTCCAACTGCCAGAACCAAAGTGGATTATAACTTAATTTTAAGAACCATCATCTGGATAAACCAACTTTGAACTTAACTAAGTGGACTCTTCAACCAAGGAACACTGAAGAAGACACATTGAGACTGGTAGGAATAGCGAAAACGTGAAGAGGGCTGCCCAGCTCCCCGGAGCAAACGGCAGCCCGGAGAGATCGCGTGGCGGGAGGAGAGTTTGGTGAAGAGGGATGGACCTGGGTCCCAGGAACCAAGCCCCAGCCTGCAATCCCAGAGCCTAGAAGAGGCGTTTGGACAGTATTGAGCTGTGAAGCAAGTGAGGATACTGTTTGTGAAAAAGACATAGTTTTCTCAGACCCAAAAATCTTTTAAAAGGGACAGCGCAGAATACCTCTCTCACAACCATGCACCCGGGGCTCCGGGGAACTGGGACAGAGGAGCGGAACAGAGCAGTGGGAACAAAGAGTGAACTGAAGGCACGGAGACACTCTGAGGGACAGCCACCTCGACCCATGGGCTAAGTCACTTCCCTAATCGAAAACGAGTATTTCCCCTGGAACTAGCAATACCAGCAAAGGGAGACAGGACACTAGCCAAACAAGCTCTCCCACAGCAATTAGAGCAGAGCTGCTTAGAGGGAGGGAGCTCCCAGGCCTACAGTGTGGAGACTTAAGGCACTTCCATCCCCCTGAGGGTTGCTGAAGGGTGTGGTTGCAGCAGGACCCTGAAACGCGGTCCTGTCACGTGGGCAGCGGCACAACCAGTGTTAGCTCGGTATAGCCCAGCAGGGACGGATGGGATGCGCAGAAGCAGTCCTTTAGCTGCGGGCCTGCCTGCAATCCCTCCTACAGGGAAAAAACAGAAAGAGATCTGCTCTGCGACCCTGCACAGGCCGGCCCTGACTGCGAGGACAGGGATGGGACCCGGGACGGGTGAGGGGATCACGGCTGAGCTCAAGCTGCCAGCCCTGCCCAGACAAAGAAACCGCAGTGTGCCATTCTGTCTGCAAGAGCGGGGGGCTCCTGGCACGGGAGCAGGGGAGACACCGAGACCAGCGGAAGTTCACGGCTTAGCTCACGCTGCTAGCCCCGCCCGGCCAGAGAAACCGCGGATTACCATCCTACATTACCTAACTGGCTCCGAACGTGGGGGCAGGGTAGGATCTGGAACTGTCGGAAGCTGGCAGCTGAGCTCACGCCAGAAAGCGCGCCCGACCCAATAAACCGCGGTTATTGGTTTTAGACCATGCTCACGAGGGCCCTGGCCTCGAGGGCGGGGCTAAATTCTGGACGGGCAAAGGCTCACAGCTGAGAGCACGTCAACAGCCCCGCCCAACCCGCGAAACTGTGACAAGCAGACTCTGACTGCGGGGGCTGGGCGTAAACCTTCCGGAAACGGGCTGGGTCTGCAGCTGAGCAAAGGTGTTCACCTCTGCCCTGGGTGCTGAGGCTAGTGACTTGAGTGACAGCCCCTCCCGCGGAGAAGAGGCAGAAATCACAGCAATAGCTGCAGTGAGCCCGCGCTGGCAACGCCCTCACCCAACCGCCCTAGGCAGCGGCAGAGAGTGTGGCAGACCTGCAGACAGAACACACCTAGAGAACACAAAGGCAACACTTACTGGACTCCATTGGCCACAACTTGCTTATACACTGATAAAATGGGCAGGCAGAGGAATGCAAACCAAATGAACCAAGAGAAATCCCCAGAGAAGGATGCGAATGAACCAGATATAACCAAATTACCAGAAGCACAATTTAGAATAATGATAGGATGTTCAACGAAATTAGAGCAACAATGGATAGTCACTATGAGCACCTAAATAGATAACAAGTATAAAAAACGAAATTGAAATAATAAAAAAGAACCATACAGAAATGACAAATACAGTGTCAGAACTGAAGACAACAATGGAAGGAATTAAAAGCAGGATAAATCACGCTGAGGATCGAATCAGCGAGTTAGATGACACAATAAAGAAAGTTACAGAAGCAGAGAAAAAAAAAGGAAAAGAGATTCAAAAAATGTGAGGAAACTCTAAGGGAGCTCGGTGACAACATGAAGAGAAACAACATTCGCATCATATGGGTGCCTGACGAAGAGGAAAGAGGACAAGAAATGGAAACTGTATTCAATCAAACCATAGCAGAAAACTTCCCTAAATTAAGGCTGGGAAACATTCCACACATTCAAGAAGCACACAGAACTACATTAAAGAGAAACCCAAATAGATCTACACCAAGACACATCATAGTTAAAATACCAAAGCTAATAGATAAAGAAAAAATCTTAAAAGCTGCTAGAGAAAAAAAGACTATCACCTACAAAGGAGCCCCCATTAGGATGAAATCGGACTTCTCAACAGAAACACTTGAGGCCAGAAGGGAATGGCAAGATATAATCAAAGTAATGCAGAACAAGAACCTAAAACCAAGACTACTCTATCCAGCAAGGCTAACGTTTAAAATTGAAGGAGAAATAAAGAGCTTTCCAGACAAAAAAAACCCTCAAGGAATTCATTAAAACCAAATCAGTTCTGCAAGAGATTCTAAGGGGCCTGGTGTGAACAGTTCAAAGGGAGGAAAGAATATAACAAAAAAAAAAAAAAATACAGCTTTAAAAACAAAATGGCAATAAACAACTACATATCAATAATAACCTTAAATGTAAATGGATTAAATGACCCAATAAAAAGACATAGGGTAGCTGCGTGGATAAAGAAACAGGACCCATACATATGCTGTCTACAAGAGACACACCTTAAAACAAAAGATGCACATAGACTGAAGGTAAAAGGATGGAAAAAAATATTTCATGCAAATGGAAATGAAAAAAAAGCCAGGGTAGCAGTACTTATATCTGACAAAATGGACTTTAAAACAAAGGCTGTAGTAAGAAATAAAGAAGGACACTACATAATGATAAAGGGAACAATTCAACAGGCAGATATAACTATTATAAATATCTATGCACCAAATATAGGAGCCCCGACATTCATAAAGCAGACTTTGATGGATATAAAGGGAGAGATTAACAGCAATACTATCATAGTAGGGGGATTCAATACCCCACTAACAGCACTGGATAGATCCACAAGAAAGAAAATCAATAAAGAAACAGCAGACTTAAGGGATACACTAGATCAACTTAATTTAATAGATATATTCAGAAATTTTCACCCTAAAGCAGTAGAATATACATTCTTCTCAAGCGCTCATGGTACGTTTACTAGGGTAGACCACATGTTAGGACACAAAAATGGTCTCAATAAATTTAAGAAGATTGAAATCATATCAAGCATTTTCTCTGATCACAATGCCATGAAACTAGAAATTAACCACAAAAGAAAAACCGAAAAATACTCAAATACTTGGAAACTAAATAGCATGATATTAAATAATGAATGGATTAACATTGAGATCAAAGAAGAAATAAAAAAGTTTCTAGAAACAAATGATAATGAGCATATGTCAACTCAAAATTTATGGGACACAGCAAAAGCAGTACTGAGAGGGAAGTTCATTGCACTACAGGCATATCATAAGAAGCTAGAAAAAGCTCAAATAAGCAACCTGACCCTGCAGCTAAAAGAACTAGAAAAACAACAACAAATAAAACCCAGGACAAGTAGAAGGAAGGAAATAATAAAGATCAGAGCAGAAATAAATGACATATTAGACAATCTACGTGAAATGGACAAATTTCTTGAATCATATAAACTTCCAAAAATCAATCTGGAAGAATCAGAACACCTAAACAGAACAATTACAACAGATGAGATTGAAACAGTTATCAAAAAACTCCCCCCCCCCAAAAAAAGTCCTGGGCCTGATGGCTTCACAAGTGAATTCTATCAAAAATTCAAAGAAGAACTAACTTCTATCCTCCTCAAGCTATTTCAAAAAATTCAAGAGGAAGGAAGACTTCCAAACTCCTTTTATGAGGCGAGCATAATTCTGAACCCAAAGCCGGGCAAAGACAACACAAAGAAAGAAAATTATAGGCCTATATTCCTGATGAATTTAGACGCTAAAATTCTCAACAAAATATTAGCCAACCGGATCCAGCAATATATGAAAAAAATCATACACCATGATCAAGTGGGATTTATTCTAGAGAGGCAAGGCTGGTTCAATATTTGCAAATCAATCAATGTGATTCATCACATAAACAAAAGGAAGGACAAAAATCACATGATAATTTCAATAGATGCAGAAAAGGCATTTGATAAAATCCAGCACCCATTCATGCTCAAAACCCTCAGTAAAGTGGGAATACAAGGAACATTCCTTAACATGATAAAGGCCATCTACGACAAACCCACAGCAAACATCATACTAAAAGGACAAAAATTAAAAGCAATCCCCTTAAGACAATGAACTGTCAGCAAAAGAAATTAAGGTAACAATCCCCTTCACTATTACAGCCAAAAAAATAAAATACCTAGGAGTAAATTTAACCAAGGAGGTTAAGAACTTGTACTCGGAAAATTATAAAACATTGATAAAAGAAATCAAGGAAGATACAAATAAGTGGAAGCATATACCATGCTCATGGTTAGAAATAATAAACTTCATTAAAATGTCTATATTACCCAAAGCAATTTATAAATTCAATGCAATACCAATTAAAATACCAATGACATACTTCAAAGATATAGAACATATATTCCAAAAATTTATATAGAACCAAAAAAGAACATGAATAGCCTCAGCAATCTTAAAAAGAAAAAATAAAGCAGGATGTATCACTCTTCCGGATATCAAGGTTTACTACAAGGCCATTATACTCAAGACAGCCTGGTACTGGCATAAGAACAGGCACATTGATCAATGGAACAGAACAGAGAACACAGAAATAAACCCACATCTTTATGGACAACTGATATTTGACAAAGGAGGAAAGAACATACAATAAAGTAAAGACAGCCTCTTTAACAAATGGTGCTGGGAAAATTGAACATCTACCTGCAAAAAAATGAAACTAGACCATCAACTTACACCATGCACAAAAACAAATTCAAAATGGATAAAAGACTTAAACATAAGCCATGAAACTATAAGCATCTTAGAAGAAAACATAGGTAGCAAGCTTTCCGACATCTGTAGCAGCAATATATTTACTGATTTATCTCCACGGGCAAATGAAATAAAAGGCAAGATAAACAAATGGGACTATATCAAACTAAAAAGATTTGCACAGCTAAAGACAGTAAGAACAGAATAAAAAGACAAACCACACAATGGGAGAACATATTCGACAGCATGTCTGATAAGGGGTTAATAACTAAAATTTATAAAGAACTTATAAAACTCAACACCAGGAAGACAAACAATCCAATCAAAAAATGGGCAAAAGAAATGAATAGAAATTTCTCTAAAGAAGACATACAGATGGCCAAAAGACATATGAAAAAATGCTCAACATCACTAATCATTAGAGAAATGCAAATCAAAACCACAATGAGATATCACCTCACACCAGTCAGAGTGGCACTCATCAGCAAAACAACACAGAATAAGTGCTGGTGAGGATGTGGAGAAAAGGGAACCCTTCTGCACTGCTGGTGGGAATGCAGACTGGAGCAGACACTGTGGAAAACAGTTTGGAGATTCCTCAAAAAATTAAAAGTTGAACTGCCTTTTGACCCGGCTATCGCACTTTTAGAAATATACCCTAAGAACACCATAACACTTTTCGAAAAGAAGAAATGCACCCCCATGTTCGTGGCAGCATTGTTCACAATAGCTAAGATCTGGAAACAGCCCAAGTGTCCGTCAGAAGACGAGTGGATTAAAAAGCTTTGGTACATATATACTATGGAACACTATTCAGCCATAAGAAATGATGACATCGGATCATTTTCAACAAAATGGATGTACCTTGATAACATTATACGGAGTGAAATAAGTGAATCAGAAAAAATAAATTGAGAACAGCATGATTTCATACATAGGTGGGACATAAATGTGAGACTATGAGACATGGACAAGAGTGTGGTGGTTACAGGATGGGGGGAGGGAGGAGATTGAGGGAGAGGGGGGAGAGGAGGGGCACAAAGAAAATCGGATAGAAGGTGACAGAGGACAGTTCGACTTTGTGTGATGGGTATGCAACATAATTGAATGTTGCATACCTGGAGGTGTTTTCTTTGAACATATGTACCGTGATTTATTAATGCCACCCCATTAAAATTAATAAAATAAATTAAAAATAATAAATTAAAAAAACAGGACCTGTATATATGCTGTGTATAAGAGACACACCTTAAAACAAAAGATGCACATAGATTGAAGGTAAAATGATGAAAAAAAATATTTCATGCAAATGGAAATGAAAAGAAGGTGGGGTAGCAATACTTAAATCAGACAAAATGGACTTTAAAACCAAGGCTATAGTAAGAGATGAAGAAGGTCACTACATAATGATAAAGGGAGCAATCCAACATGAAGATATAACCATCATATATATCTATGCACCTAATATAGAACTCCTAAATATATAACTGGCAAGATCAATAGCAATACTATAATAGTAGGAGATTTTTATACCCCATTTACGTCACTAGATAGATCCTCAAGAATGAAAATTAACAAAGAAACAGCAGACTTAAAGGATACACTAGATCAACTCGATTTAATAGATATCTTCGGAACCTTTCACCCTAAAGCAGCAAAATATACATTCTTTTCAAGTGCTCATGGTACATTCTCTAGGATAGATCACATGTTAGGAGACAAAAGCAATCTCAGCAATTAAAGAAGATTGAAATCATATTCAGCATTTTCTCTGATCACAATGGCATGAAACTAGAAATCAACCAAAACAAAAAAACTAAAAAATACTCAAACACATGGACACTAAATAGCATTTTATTAAATAATGAATGGGTTGACAATAAGATCAAAAAAGAAGTTAAAAAAATTCCTAGAAATGAATGATAATGAACATACAACAACTCAAAATTTATGGGACACAGCTAAAGCAGTCCTGAGAGGGAAGTTCATAGGACTACAGGCATTCCTTAAGAAGCTTGAAATGGCTCAAATAAACAACCTAACTCTTATTTAAAAGAACTTGAAAAGGAACAGCAAGTAAGACCCATAGGTAGTAGAAGGAAGGAAATAATAAAGATCAGAGCAGAAATAAATGACATAGAGGCTAAGGAAACAATACAGAGGATCAATGAAACCAGGAGCTGGTTCTTTGAAAGGGTAAACAAGATCGATGAACCTTTAACAAGACTCACCAGGGAAAGAAGAAAGAGGACTTCAATAGATAAAATTATAAATGAGAGTGGAGAAATAACAACCAACACAACAGAAATACATAATATTGTAAGAAAATACTATGAAAAACTCTACGCCAAAACATTAGACAACCTAGGTGAAATGGACAAATTCCTTGAAACATATAATTTTTCAAAAATCAATCTGGAAGAATCAGAAAACCTAAACCGACCAATTACAACAAGAGATTGAAACAGTTATCATAAAGCTCCCAGCAAACAAAACCCCTGGGCCAGATAGATTCACTGGTGAATTCTACCAAATATTCAAAGAAGAACTAACTACTATTCTTCTCAAGCTATTTCAAAAAATTCAAGAGGAAAGAACACTACCAAGTTCCTTTTATGAGGCGAGCATAATTCTGATTCCAAAACCAGGCAAAAACACACAAAGAAAGAAAATTATAGGTCAATATTCCTGATGAATTTAGATGCTAAAATCCTCAACAAAATATTAGCAAACCAGATCCAGCAATACATGAAAAAAAATCATACATCATGATCAAGTGGGATTTATTCTGGGGAGGCAAGGATGGTACAACATTCATAAATCAATTAATGTGATTCACCACATAAACAAAAGGAATTAGAAAAAACACATGATAATTTCAATAGATGCAGAAAAAGCATTTGATAAAATCCAGCACCTATTTATGATCAAAACTCTTAGCAAAGTGGGAATACAGGGAACATACCTCAACATGATAAAGGCCATTTATGATAAACCCACAGCCAACATCATAATCAATGGACAAAAATTAAAAGCAATTTCTCTAAAATCAGGAACAAGGAGGGGTGTCCCCTTTCACCACTTGTATTTAACATAGTACTGGAAGTCTTAGCTACAGCAATCAGACAAGAAGAAGAAATAAAAGGCATCCAATTTGGAAAAGAAGAAGTAAAACTATCATTATTTGTAGATGATATGATACTGTATATAGAAAACCCTAAAGGCTCAGTCAAAAAACTACTGGACCTAATAAACGAATTCAGCAAGGTGGCAGAATATAAAATTAACACACAAAAATCAGAGGCATTTCTATACAGAAACAATAAAATGTCAGAAAGAGAAAATAAGGAAACAATTCCTTTCATATTGCAACAACAACAAAAAAATAAAGTACCTAGGAGTAAATTTAACCAAGGAGGTTAAAGACTTGTACTCAGAAAATTATAACACATTGATAAAAGAAATCAAGGAAGATACAAACAAGTGGAAGCATATACTGTATTCATGGTTAGGAAGAATAAACATCATTAAAATGTTGATATTACCCAAAACAATTTATAAATTCAATGCAATACCAATTAAAATACCAATGACATACTTCAGAGATATAGAACAAATATTCCAAAACTTTATATGGAACCAAAAAAGAACACGAATAGCCTCAGCAATCTTGAAAAGAAAAATAAAGTGGGAGGTATTACACTTCCTGATTAGACTTCTAGATATCAAGTTATACTAGAAGGCCATTATACTCAAAACAGCTTGGTACTGGCATAAGAAAAGGCATATACATCAATGGAGCAGAACAGAGAACCCAGAAATAAACCCACAGCTTTATGGACAATTGATATTTGACAAAGGAGGTAAGAGCATACAATGAAGTAAAGACAGTCTCTTTAACAAATGGTGTTGGGAAAACTGAACAGCTACCTGCAAAAAAATGAAACTAGACCACCAACTTATACCATGCACAAAAATAAACTCAAAATCGATAAAGGACTTAAATTAAGCTGTGAACCATAAGCATTCTAGAAGAAAACATAGGCAATAAACTCTCTGACATATATCGAAGCAATATATTTGCTGATTTATCTCCACAGGCAAATGAAATAAAAGACAGGATAAACAAATGGGACTATATCAAACTAAAAAGCTTTTGCACAGCTAAAGACAATATGAACAGAATAAAAAAACAAACCACACAATGGGAGAACATATTCAACAACACATCTGATAAAGTATTAATAACTAAAATTTATAATGAACTTGTAAAACTCAACACCAGGAAAACAAACAATCCAATCAAAAAATGGGCAAAAGAAATGAATAGACACTTCTCCAAAGAGGACATACAGATGGCCAATAGGCATATGACAAAATGCTCAACATCACTAATCATTAGAGAAATGCAAATTAAAACCACAATGAGATATCACCTCAAACCTGTCAGAATGGCGCTCATTAACAAAACAACACATTATAAGTGCTGGCAAGGATGTGGAGAAAGGGGAACCCTCCTTCACTGCTGGTGGGAATGCAGACTGGTGTAGCCACTGTGGAAAACAGTATGGAGATTCCTCAAAAAATTAGAAATGGAACTGCCCTTTGACCCAGCTATCCTACTTATAGGATTATATCCCAAGGACACCATATCACTGACTGAAAAAAAGAAATGCACCCCCATGTTTATGTCAGCATTGTTCACAATAGCAAAGAGCTGGAAACAGCCCCAATGTCCATCAGTGGACGAGTGGATTAAAAAGCCTTGGTACATATATACAATGGAGTACTATGGTGCCAGGAAAAAGAAGGAAATATTACCTTTTGCAACAATATGGGGGGGGGCCTGGAAACTATTATGTTGAGTGAAATAAGCCAGGCAGAAAAAGAAAAATATTATATGACCTCACTCATTTGAGGAATCCAAGGAACATTGAGAAAAGGAATTGAGACAGAGGAGGGATCAAAGGGACCAAAGGAAAAGAGGACAGAGGGAAAGGGGATGATAGGATGGGATAAACCTGAAGGGAAGGGGGGAGGGCGCTGTAGGGAGGGGAGTAAGGGAGATGTTGAGGGGAATATGGGAGAGGGGGGATGCAGTCGGGGTCACCCTAGAATCTATGTAAACTCAATTAATTAAATAAATTTTAAAAAAATTATGCAGACTGTTGTTCAGTGACTCAGCATCCCAATTGATTTGGCTGCTTTCTTTTCTTTGTGATTCTTCTAATAGATGATGTGTTCTACTCCTGGTGTTATCCTGAGACTCTTCTGGATGAAGCCACTCACTGAGCTTTACTCCTTTTACCCAACGTTACCTCCTTTCTCTGAGAGACAGTTGCTGAAGCAATACCAAGTTCAGTCATGCCAGTAAGCACAAAATGAGCATTCAGCTAGCTTTGGCACTACTGGTCTTTTGTGTGCTCAAGAAGAAGACAGAGTGCTTCTTCGACATGTATGATCTGCCTCACTATCCCTGCAGAGGGAATTACCCGCAGCACTGAGGCAGCAGCTGCCCTGCTGTGAAACCAAAGTTCCTCTAGGCTCCTCAGAGTCTTTGCTAAAAAACAGTGGGAGCCAGTGTTTGTGCCCGGTTTTCCAAAAACCCTGAGTCCATTTGGCCCTAGCGATTCCCAATCTCTCCTCTCACTATGCACTCACACACACAGAAAATAAGTAATCAATCACACTGCTCAGAGAGTGCTGCAGTTCATGGACATTGTCTGAGTGTGTGTGCGTGGCGGGGGTGGGGTTGGAGGTGGGGGGGTAGTAGGTTTGCTGGTCCCGGGGACCACACATGTTCATCTAGTGAATGTGTGTGGCAGGAGGGGAGCAGTATGGAGGCAGAGAGCTTGTTCTACATACTTTGCCTGGCTTATGGACTTGGATAGGATAGACAGCTGGTGATATTTCCTTGATCTTTTATAACAACTGAAGAAACTCCTTCTCTCACTGCTCATATTCTTGCATCCCTAAATCGTAGCCTAAAAGCAAATGTGTCCAGAGGTAAAGGCCAAGATACTGCATCCCCTATATCACAGGGACAAATTTGCATACTCAGAAGCAGGATAAGAAGGATCTGCCGGCCATTTTTCTCTTGTGCTCTGCCAGCCACTGTCACTGCTCCTTCCTGGTGAAAAAAGGATATTCTGAGCCTCAGTTTAGTAAGGCTGATGGGAGGCCAAGAGTCTTGGAAGCTATACCAGCAAGCTCGCTTAGTGAGTGTTGTGGGCCAGACAACCAGTACGAGGTTAGAGTTACAAGAGGCTGGGGGTGACAAGGAGAAGAAAACCCAGTTTGTGCCCTCAGAGAGTTCTCAGTCTGGTAGGGAACTCACAGTAAATTTGACTGTATGGAACTGTTAATATTCTCAACCTTATTCTCAATTTGAAGAGCCTCCCAATGTATCTTTTGTGTTGCAAAACATTTAACTAAATTGGTAAGGTGATGACAAAAATAGTCTGAACATCCCAAGGGATTGGAACTCTGCAGAAATAGCAGGGAGAGAAATTGTCCCATTCAAGTAGCTGATAATAACATATCAACAACTAGCATGTCTAGAAAAACAGCAGATTTGTTGTAAATAAAAAAATATATACACTAGAAAGAGCTTTTATATTTCTTATGACGCAATTATGGGAACTAAACATTTATTTTTAAAAGGTATCATTATATAGAGTAATCAGACTCTCAGATAGCCAAAGGTTTCCTCAGCATTGAGTGACAGACACACAATGTGAAAAGACAAGGAAGTGTGACACCGGCTTCTCGAGTCACGATATTGGTGAAAAGATGAGGTTTTGCGCATGGAAAAATTAAAGTGATATTGATTCACAGTGCAAAATACTTTCAAAATCCTTGCCTGGTATCTGAAGATTCTAGAAAGAAAAAGATGCATGACCATAACCAAGAGGTAAAAAATTGAGTTTAGAGGCTTTTTGTAGTTAGTGGGGTGAGGGGTGGGGGTGACAATGACAAAAGACTTGCGTTTAGGAATCTAGGAAGAGCTGTTAAACTGTTTTCCTGTGCAAACAAAAAGCAAGATTTTTTGTAATCCCCCAAGTGACTTTTTGTAAGCATTAGAAGCATAAGACCAGTAGTATTTCATACTCTGTCATTGAAGTGTTTGGGTGACTCTAAATCAAATATAGATTTGTTTTAAAAAAATAAATAGAAATTGTTTTCTAATTACATTTTCCTCATAGCAGGAACATTCAGACTGTATGAAAAATGATAAAGAGATAATCTTGCTACACAGAGATAATCAATATTAACATTTTGATGTATACCTTTCTAAACACTTTTCTATGCATGTATACATACACATTAACATGCTTTCTAATAAAATTAAAATACTACACATACTGCTTTATAGAGGATTTTTAGTTAATAATATCTCATTTTGTATTTCAGTAAATATGTTTAAATTGGTATATAAAGTTGACTAATATCCCCCAAAATTTCATGTTCACCAGAACCTCAAAATGTGAACTTATTGGGAACCAGTCTTTACATTTTAAGATTCTAGAGACAAAATCATACTGGATTTAGCGTCGGCCCTAAATCTAATGATGAGCGTTTGTAATAAGAAAAAGGAGAGAAAGATTCAGACACAGAGAGACACAGAGAGGGCTGTGTGAAGATGAGACAATGATTGAAGTGATGCTGCTACAAGCCAAGGAACACCTGGAGACACCAGAAGCTGAAGAAGTCATGGAAGGATTCTCCCCTACAGCTGCCAGAGAGAGTTTGACACCTTTGAGACAGCATAGGGACTTGAGGCTGGGAATGGAAAATACCAGGTGGTCAGGAAGCCAAGTTAAGGCCAAGGGGCTAGAAGGAACACAAAAATGTCACCACCTCTCTACTCCCTACTCAAAAACAGAGAGGTAGCTGATTTTTATCTCCCTTCCAACTGCTTGCTTAAACTGCTGACCCACAGGTACAGTTGATCAAGGTTTGACCACTATAGAATCTTTCTAATGTGGTGGTAATGAGCAGTCCACTATTTTTGCTCCCACAGCACAGGCAGGAAGTAGTTATCAGGCAAATGCAGTTGGGGAAGTCACCCAATCCTGAAATGAAACACTGTAAACCTACCTTTCTCACTCAAAAAGCCTGAGTGTGTGTGTGTGTGTGTGTGTGTGTGTGTGTGTGTGTGTGTGTGTGTGTGTGTGTGAGAGAGAGAGAGAGAGACAGAGAGAGACAGAGAGAGGAACAGATAGGGACAGGCAGACAGGAAGGGAGAGAGATGAGAAGCATCAATTCTTCACTGCAGCACCTTTGTTGTTCACTGATTGCTTTCTCATATGTGCCTTGACCAGGGAGCTACAGCAGACCAAGTGACCCCTTTGCTCAGGCCAGCAACCCAGCACTTAAACTGGTGAGCCTTGTTCTAACCAGATAAGCCCCCTCTCAGGCTGGCAACCTTGGGGTTTCAAACCTGGGTCCTCTGTGTCCCAGTCCAACACTCTATTCACTGTGCCACTGCCTGATTAGGCAAAAAAAGCTTGCCTTTTTTTTATTATTATTAATTTTAATGGGGTGATACCAATAAATCAGGGTACATATGTACAATGAAAATATCTCCAGATTATCTTATCATTCAATTGTGTTGCCTACCCATCACCCAAAGTCAAATTGTGCTCTGCCACCTTCCATCTGGTTTTCCCAGTGCCCCTCCCCTCCTCCCTATCCCACCCTCCCCTCCCTACCCCCACCTTGTAACCACCACTCTCTTGTCCATGTCTCATAGTCTCACTTTTATGTCCCACCTATGTATGAAATCATGCTGTTCTCAGTTTTTTTTTTCTGATTTACTTATTTCACTCCGTATAATGTTATCAAGATCCATCCATTTTGTTGTAACTGATCCTATGTCATCATTTCTTATGGCTGAGTAGTATTCCATAGTATATATGTACCAAAGCTTTTTAATCCACTCGTCTTCTGACGGACACTTGGGCTGTTTCCAGATCTTCGCTATTGTGAACAATGCTGCCACGAACATGGGGGTGCATTTCTTCTTTTCAAACAGTGCTATGGTGTTCTTAGGGTATATTCCTGTAAGTGGGATAGCTGGGTCAAAAGGCAGTTTGGAGATTCCTCAAAAAATTAAAAGTCGAACTGCCTTTTGACACAGCTTGCCTTTTTTAACAAGCCCATCCTTTTTATGCAAGCAGCTTTGTCTCCAGCTTATAAAAGCAACTAAGCAGAGCCAGCCCCAAAGCCAGTTCAGAGGACCTTCCTTTTCCCTGTGCTGGCTCCCTTGTGCTCAAGCATAAGCTAAATAAAATCTATCTGGAAATTTCTCTGGGGTTTTCTCTCAAATTCTATCTTGGGGAGCCCAAGAACCCTAATGCTGAAAGCACCTTGATTTTGGAATCTCTGGTCTCCAAAACAGTGAAAGAATAAATTCTTATTTTTTTAAGTCAACAAGTGTAGGGTAATTTGTTATGGCAGTCTAGGCAACCATTATTATAATTAGTATTTTTATTGGCTACATAACATTTATTGTATTACATTTCACATGGATGTACCATACGGAATGTAATACAATGATGGGCATTGTTGATGGATGTTTAGGCTCCTTCTAGTTTTTCACTATTACAGACAATACTACAGGAAGCATTCTTGTCCAGACAACTGTATGCCATTTTATGAGGAGACAGCATAGCCTAATGGTTAACAGCATGGGCTCCAAGGCCAAAGTCAAATGGCCTGTATCCAAATTTTGGCTCCATCATTTACTAGCTATTACCCTGAATAGTAACTTAACTGGAGACTTACTGTTTGGTACATGGAAAGATATTTTCCCAGTGTCTGACATATGGTAAGTACTAAATAAATGTTTTCCATTTATAATAAATTATCAGAGATGAGCAATTCTTTTAAGATCAAACAGATACATTTTTTCAATCATACAGTTTAATAGTTATTTCAGTCTCATTAGGACTATTATAAAAGTTAACTGAGGTATTTTATGCAAAGTACCTAGTATAGAACCTGGAACATAGTAGAGACATAAAATAATGTGTTATTTTTATTAATAAAAAATATCTAAGAAAACTCTGAGGAATAATTTTTGAATAAAGAAGTCAAACCTTAGATATCTGCAATCACTTCATGGATAAAAAATGAATACATGTGGTCTACAAAGCTTTTTGATCTTGCATCCTGTAAGTAAAAACAATTTGTGCCATGCACACCCAATACATGTATATTTGCTTATAAATGCTACACACCGACAATGGTATTTATATGCATATTATAAAACTCAAAAGAAGAAACATCAAAGGGATGAAATGAAATTTTTTTAATTTGTCACAAATTTTTTTGTTCATATTCTACTGGATCATCTTAAACATCTCCTACCCTGGCTTCACATACTCTACTTTGAAAACCCGGGATGATACAATATTCTCAAATACTAAAGGGTATAGGGTGGGATGGGCTCAAAGATTTGCTGACCATCCAAGTGCACATGGAGCTAACCTGAAAAATATGTCTGGAGGATGTGAATGCTTAGCTATATGGTGCATGTCGACTTGCTTATTTTTCCAGATTCAATTCCCTGCATGAAGCTTCTCCCGGCCTTTCCAGGTAGAACTGACAACTACTTCCCTTGGACTCCCCTATCCCTGTGCAGACACCTAGCATAACATCTGTAACATTTGACTAAATTTATTAGCTTCAGTGACTCTTTCTCCATCTTCACTGGTAGCCTCTCAAAGGCAGGGATAATGTCTTTATTCTTCATTGGTTTGCTATTACTTGTCATATAGTAGATCTCTTATAAATACCTATAAAATGAATGACTGAACTGACAAAACTAGATAGCAATACAACATATAAAAATCAGGATGTCCAGGAAGCACATAGAAAAAAAAAGAAAAAGAAAATGCTATAAAATGCTAACTAGAGTTTCTTCAACATAGAATTACATTTAATTAGAATGTGAAGTTAGACTTGTTTGCAGCAAATTTCACAGTGTTTCCCAGTGAATTCTCCAGATACTGCCACAGAATTCTTGGTTGCTTCGCTCCTCTGCACAGCTCTTCCTCTGCTCTGCAGAGGAGGGAGCTAGGTCTGGATGGGGATGTTTATGTACTTGTTAATCACATGTTTGTTTTCCCTCTAAGCTCAGTTATGCCTGCCAAGAATAGCTCAGGATGACAATCATTTTCATGCTTTCAGTCAAACAAAGGCTCCAGAATGACATGAAAGGAGGGAGCAATGCCAGAAGTTTAACATCAACAACAAGGAAAAAGAAGAAGAAAGTAAAATTCAAAACCCTCCTCCCCATTAGCTCCTGTTCACCTGCAATTGAAATGTTGCAAGTAGGTTGGAACAGGTAGACTTTAAGTAGTTTTGATAAATAAAAAGCCATGATTTCACCCTGTACGTATATCCCTCCAGAGTCATTAGAGTTTTTAAAGGTCTGTCTCTCATCACTCCCTCCCATCTTTCATGCTAACTTGAACGCACAACTAGAAACTGTTCACAATATTTATGCCTACCTCTGTTTCCCTAAAGCATTGTTTTTCCAAAATGGATTTTATAAAATGTTCATAGATGCGACATGGGAGAAGGTGCTGTGGTTAAATGTTTGGGAAATGTATGGCTATACCAGTTAAACAGATTTGCTTGCTGCGGGCCTTCTCATGTCCTTTAATTTTCCAGTGTACCTGGTCAATCGCTAGGAGGAAGCCACGTTTGTACCACAGAACCCTCTTTTTTTTTTATTTTGTAATCATTTGGCCAGACCATTATTCTGATTAACACACTTTAGCAAATGTCACCCATTTGACTTAAAGTAGGAACTCTTGTCATCAAAGACAGACATTCAGAACTACCCAGGTCATTTGGATTGGTGCATGGCTACTGACAACATAGAAGAAACATCACAGAGAAAGGATCCCAAATACTCATACAATGAATTTTATTCTTCCCTAGGGCTGACATCTTGTTCCCTGGAGCCTAAAATGCCAATCCTGCAGAGGGTCTAGAAAAATAGCCTGATCTAAGGGAAAAGGACCTAAATTGGGCTTGGTGGTTTTAGGAATTCACATCTCAGGACTTAATTTGTGCATTTACTTTCTTGGCAATTAATTGTCAGAAGAAAAAATGTCCTTCACTCTTGGGGTACTTTCATGAAGAAGCTCTTTTTTTCTATTTTTACACAGAGAGCCACACAGAGCCTTCCTGTTCTACATAGCTTTTGTGTACAATGTGTTCCTACTAAGAATGTCACCTATCCAACTCATTCCTACATAATCTTTCTCCTGCTACTGCATGAAGACTTCCCTTTCCACCCACTGGAACACTCCTTTTTCTCTGCACACCCACACTACCCTATGTCAGCACCACAACCAGAGGTCAGAAAAACATGTTCATCCATCCAAATCCAGCCAGCCATCTATTTTTGTAAACACAATTTTATTGGAACACAGCTACACTTATTCATTTGTGTATCATCTATAGCTGCTTTCTCCCTACAAGAGCAAAACTGAGTAGTTGAGCCAGAGACCATATAATATGCAGGCCTAACATAATTGCTGTCTTTCTTCTACAGAAAGACTTGCCAAACTTGGATCTATACCATTTTTTCAGTACTTATCATACAGCCTCACTTCCTATTGCAACTCCTACTTTGATGTTTTGTATGTTTTTTGAGTTTTAAGCTTTTAAGCCCACTGAGTGCAGGACCTATGATTTTTACTTCTTTATGAATCCTTTGTAAAACCTATCACAGAATAGGTTATCAATAAGTATTCTTTCTTTCTTTCTTTCTTTCTTTCTTTCTCTTTCTTTCTTTCTTTATTTATTTAAAGAGCACAGTTTATCCAAATTCTTTATAAGATGTTGCTGGTACCAAAAAAGAGATAGTAAATGATGTCATGTTATTTTCATACCATTCAGTACTGAATTGTTTGCCATGGGAAGTAGGCACAGGTTGTTTAAGTTGGTTAGCTTTGATTTTCTTTTTTCTGAAACTTCAACGGGACAGCCATATATTTCTTACAGGTAGCTTGAAAAATATTATCCTTTCTATACACAAATGCGTAATGTTAATACTTTCTTCATCTACTATATATATACTGATTCCAACTACCCCTAAAACTGTTGTAAAACACACACACACACACACACACACACACATACACTTGAAAAGTTCTGTAAATACTAGTAGACAGAATGTGGACTGGCAGAAATTAAGCAATACAGTTCTCTGATGGCCATCACACTGATCTTACTAATGGTCACTTAGTGGATTGAGTGACCTGGTCAAGACCCATGGTCCCAGGTAGGACTGCTCTGCAATGGCCTGTGTTTTATTACTGGAGGTTACCTACATAAATGAGCCTCTGGTGGATCAGACTAGAGGAGGCAAAAAGTTCTTTAAGTGGCTGTATTCTCTGTCCTGAAGACTTTTCCGGCTAACATTTGTTAGGGCAAGTGAAAATCCTAAGCTACAAGTGATGAAAGAAGCCTCTTTCAACAGCCAACAAGGAAATCCTCCTTGCTATTAGCAGCTTTTATGCACTTAGATGGGGTTAAATCAGCCACTCAAAATGCTTATTTAGTTTGTTCAGTACCAAGAAATGGTTCCTAATATTGTGTGCATGGTTGACCCATACACATCTACATTTCTCATGGCTCCAAGTAGTGGCATGTGCTGGGCTAAATTATTGGTTTGTATAATTCTACTTACAATTTGTTCTCTGCCCACAAACACTATTGCTTAAAAGGGGGAAGGAAATTCTTAGAGCTCTCCTGCAGCTGGTGTCTATCTCCACCACTGCCATTCCGGCTGACTCATACTCATTTCTGAAAAACTGTGAGGACTGACGTGGGGTTAGATGTGATGTGATCTTCCCCTGATCTGTCCCTGGCTGGGGACCCAAGCAGAAAAAGTATGATTTTTCTATTGTGAAATTTTAGCAGCAGGTATTTTGGAGTCTGTAGAAGTAGCCTTTTTATAATATAACAATTTTTTTGTAGTTATAATTTCCATGGTGTCTGCTGGTTGAGAGATGATAGAACTTATCATAGAATTTACACTCTAGTAGTTTGATAAATATATAACATGTTGAAAAGGAGTTTCATGGAAAAGTAAACGTTATTCATCAGGGCTTTAGTTTTCCTCATATTTTGCTTTCAGCTGAGCAACAATATCAGTGGTTTGTTTGATGTTTATATTTCATTTATTTGGCTTTTTTCCTAGCAACCCTAAATATGGCACTTAAGCAACCTTAAGTATAGCATAGAGGTAAATGTATATATTCTTTTCTTTCTATTATCTTTTGTTTACGTACTGAGGGCTATGGAAGGCAAAATGTGTGAGGTACTATTTTATATAGCATGTTTAATGCTTATCAGTAATTTTTTTCCCTCTGACCGTTTGCCTCAGACAATTAATTTTCCTGAACTGCTCACACACTAGAAGAACATTAGGGGGAAAAATAATGTTAGTACTAGTGAATATAATCTTGGAAGCAGAGCTGAGCAATTATTCAAACACCTAATCTTATCTCTTGTTTCATTTTTATATCACAAGTCTACATTTAAAAGTATTAGATATACTGCTCTGCTGTCCCATACCTTCAAACCCCAGTAAATAAATGCTGCTAAGTGCCACCAGGAGTGAAAGAGTTTGTAATGAGAAGTGTGAGGATATGTGTACTCCATTCATCATTCTGTTCAGTCCAATATTGAAGCTCTTGTTATCAGCAGGATTCGTGGCGGTGTCATTGCGCCTGGCATAAATCTTCTGTCAGCACGGGTCAGACTGATGCCCTACTAAAACTCTGCTTTCAGCCCATCACAGGATGACCTTTCGATGTCTTTAATTAACCTCTGACCTGAACCATGCCAATGTCTTGTTGGTAGGTAAATCTACGGCAGGACATTTGCTTATGACACTGCATTTGTCTTGGTTTAATCACCCTACCTTTCAGATTACAGCTTGAAGGAAATGCAATCGGGATCTCTGCTGATAGTTGGATTAATTTTTAGAAGGTTAGGACATAATATTTTCTTCCAAGCTCCCAGTGATATCTTTGCAGACATTTCTCCCTGGGGAGCTGGGGTCCCCCATTAAAGTAGATTCAGGTGAGCCTTCAATTTCACCAGTAATGTCATCTTTTCTATCCAAAGTTATTCCTTTTGAATGGTCTGGGGAGCCAGAAGCATTCGAGATCCTACTAATAAAGAGAGGATGAAAGATTTAAAATATGATCTAGCCTTGCTTGTTCAAGATGATAAAATGTAGCAGTGGTGTGAGATTGAAAGAGAGAAAGAAAAAAGAAGAGAGAGAGAGAGAGAGGGAGGAAGAGAGGGAAGGAGTGAGAGGAGTGGGAGGGAGGGGCATGGGAGGGAGAGAGGGTGGGAAGACTTTCATCTTACTTTGGGCATGAGCTTTTCTTCTCTAATATGTGTTTGCCTCAGGTCCTGACACAGTGTTGAATAATAAAAATCTTATTTGTATCTCATTCCTCCACAAGGAAAAACCTGTTGGTGACCTCTTATCTAAATTACTTACTATTACAAATATAAAATATTTGTAAAGGATTCCATTCTTCTTACATTCAAGTGTAGTTACAAATCGACTGAAGTAGTTACTAATTCATTCAAATTCAGCAGGTCTCCTAAAATGGCAAGTTGTGACTGGCCTATAAATCATAACATTATACAAATAAAATAAAAGTTTGAGCTACCTGAGATTTATCTGATTTTAAACTCAATCAGAAGCCCTGTGAAGGGCTCAGACTAGATGATCTCTCAGGTGTTTTTCAGCTATAAAATCTATGATTCAGTGTCTCAGTGTTACAAATTCTAGGTTTATTGAACCTGAATTCAATCGCTTTCCCTACCTTTAAAATACAACTTAAAAGTTTTATTGTAAAGACTTTAGGAGCTGGAACGTCTGAGTCTCCCACCTGCTTTTGCCCTCTTCCCTGCCTCTTCCTCCTACCTGAGACCTTGTTGACTTCCCTATAAAGTGAGGATAATAATATCAACCAGTAGCATCACTTTAAAAATTAAAGAAAATGTAGCTATGGCACCTAAAACAGTGTCTGGCATGCAGTGATGCTCAGTTTACTAAGGACCCTGGGAGATCTAGTAGGATCTGCCACATTTACTGGTAGATGTTAACTTTGAAGTTGATGCACAAGCTAAATATAATCTCTTGTTTTTTAAAATTATACAATTTGATGGTTCATGACTTTGGAGTCTCTCCTGGATTCAAATATGTGCTCTGTCAGCAGCCACTTACTGGCTGTGTGATAATGAACAGTTTATTTAAGTTTCCACAATTTCTCATATATAAAGTGGGAAGGTAATTGTCCCTAATTAATGGGCCTATTGAAAAAGATAATGCATGAAAGGCACCATGTCTGATTTTGCTCCGTATTTTATCCCCATTACCTAGCATAATACCTGGCATACAGTAAGCACTCACTAAATACCAAGAGTTAACTGTTAGGTACAATTGTTCTATTATTTAATTACATTTTTTTTTATTAAATGAGAGGTGGGGAGGCAGATAGACTGGCTCCTGCAGGTGCCCCACCAGGACCACCCGGCAAGCCCTCTACTGGGCAATGCTCTGTCCTCCTGCGGTCACTGCTCTGTTGGTTGGCAACCAAAGCTATTTTAGCGCTTGAGGCAAAACTATGGAGCCATCCTCAGTGTCCAGGGCCAACTTGCTTGAACCATTCAAGCCATGGCTATGGGAGGGGAAGAGAGAGATACAGTGAGAGAGAGAGAGAAAAGTAAGAGTGGGAAGGGTGGAGAATCAGGTATTCGCTTCTCCTGTGTGCCCTGTCTAGGAATCAAACCGTGATTTCCACATGCCAGGCTGATGCTCTACTGCTGAGCCAACCAGCCAAGGCCTATTAAATTACATATTAATATTACACATTATCATCAAAATCATCATCAATAAATTTGTGCTATTTTTATATCACATCTTCTTTGTTTAAAGTGGTAGTTGCATTAGTTGCATTGTTTTTAAAAAGTGGGTTTGCATCCTGCTCCGAAGGGAGGAAGTGACATCAACTGATGATATCATTTATTTGCTTAATAATTATTTATTTAGGAAGTATTTACTGATAAGTGTTATATGACTGGCTCTGGGGATACAACAGAAAGCGTCCATAACACAACACCTACTGTAACAGAGCAAAGAGTTCATGAGAGAGAGAGACTGACATTAATCATAGAAGAACATTAACAAATAAACAATTATATAACTTTGTCAAAGGCCATAGAATAGAGTTACACAGTTCTAAGAGGGGGCTTTGACATAGTCAGGGAAGAAGTAGAAGTCTGAAGGAAGAATAGCAGAGGAACCACATGGGGGTTTATATGCCATGTTATGAAATTTTATTATCCCAAATTGAGTAGGAAGTAAGAGATAGAGCATATGAGATTTATGCTCCCAAAAGCTTACATTGATGACCATATGGAGAATGAATCAAAATGAGACCAGGGCATACAGGGAGATGCTAAATGCCAATGATTTACATTGTATAAAATCCCAAAGGGGTCATATCATTCATAATTATTTCTTTGAATCTCAGAAAAAAGTTAGGTTGATGCCTGCTTCATAGACACCCAAAAAGGCAGAGGGAGAGGGCCCACCAAATATGCAAACCTTTCCTTTTACATTTAGTATAAAAATTAAGGACCAAGAGATACCACAGAGGCCTCTAGTATATTCTTCTCTTTTACTACTTTTGCTGTGACCACAAGAGAATAAGGCTGTCCATGTTGATTGTCTTATATTGTGGACAGTCACATGCCCTCTAAATGCAGGGCTTCATGACAAGCAATGACTTAGCCTCCTAAAACCTCACTGCTTATTATACTGATAGGGTTAGGCTGTAATGCTATTAGTGCTATGAAGCTCACCCTCTCTTCAGTGCCCTCTTTGAAACTACTGCATGGTTTCTAAATCTCAGTACTGTTGACAGGACTGGATAATTTTTTGTTGTGGTGACTGTCTGTGCATTATAAGATGTTTAGCAACATCACTGGCTTCTACTTACTAGATGCCAGTAGCATTCTACCTGTGATGTCTAAAACTGTCTCTGGACAATTGCCCCTGATTGAGAACCACTGGTAGAGAATAAAGGTAAGAGGCCAAAGGCTGAATCTTGAGGCCCAACAACTCTTTTTTTTTTTTTTTTTTTAAGGCAGAGGAAGAGAAGCCACTGTGAATAAGCAAGAGAGGAGAATTTCAGAAAAGAAAGGTGAGCAGAGTCAGTTATTCCAAAAAAAGTTACCAAAAAAAAAAAAAACAGATAGAGCCTGACCAGGCGGTGGCGCAGTGGATAGAGCATCAGATTGGAATGCGGAGAACCAGGTTGGAGACCCCGAGGTTGCCAGCTTGAGCGTGGGCTCATCTGGTTTGAGCAAAATCTCACCAGCTTGGACCCAAGGTTGCTGGCTCAAGCAAGGGGTTACTCGGTCTGCTGAAGGCCTGCGGTCAAGGCACATATGAGAAAGCAATCAATGAACAATAAAGTGTCGCAACAGCAATGAAAAACTGATGATTGATGCTTCCCATCTCTCTCTGTTTCTGTCTGTCTGTTCCTATTTATCCCTCTCTCTGACTCTCTGTCCCTGTAAAAAAAAAAATAATAAAATAAAAAATAAAAATAAAAAACAGATATAAAAAATAATCTTTGGCCCTGGCCGGTTGGCTCAGTGGTAGAGTGTTGGCCCAGTGTGTGGATGTCCCAGGTTCAATTCCCAGTCAGGGCACACAGGAGAAACGCCCATCTGTTTCTCCACCCTTCCCCCTCTCCTTTCTCTCTATCTCTCTCTTCCCCTCCCATAGCCAAGGCTCCATTGGAGCAAAGTTGACCCGGGCACTGAGGATGGCTCCATGGCTTCTGCTTCAGGTGCTAGAATGGCTCCAGTTACAACACAGCAATGCCCCAGATGGGCAGAGCATCACCTCCTGGTGGGCTTGCCGGGTGGATCCCAGCCAGGCACATGCGGGAATCTGTTTCTCTGCCTCCCTGCTTCTAACTTCAGAAACACACACACACACACACACACACACACACACACACACACAATAATAATCTTTGAATTAGTTTAAGAGAAGGTTCTTGGTAACCTCAGGGAGGTAAGTTTCAGAGGACTTTATATATATAAAGAGAGAATGTAAGGAAATAAACTGGTTTATGAAGTGTATTTACCATCAAGGTCAGGCAAAGATGCTGGCAGAGGGGGAGGAGACTGGTGGAGGAGGTTTTCATTTTGTGCGCTAATGCTTAACATAACTTACTCTCCACACACTTAACACTACATTTAATTGCAAAATTGACCTTACGCATTACATATGATACGTAACTTTATCGCTAAACTTAATTGCTAGTTTTTTACTTTGCTTAATCATCATCATTTTCTTCGCTGACTTTTGGCTTTTTCTTCACACTATCCTCACTTTCACTTAGAGGCTGTTTCAACAAAAACCTTTCCATGGAAGTTTGTTTCTTCCTCCCTTTCAGAACGTTTCAATAATGTGTGATACAAGTGTCATTACACAGCTCCAACTAACAACCTGTTGCAACTTCCTCACTGTGCTTCTCGATGAGGTTGTCAACATCGTCTCCATTCACCTCCAGGCCCATGGACTTTTCGAGGGACACAATCTCCTCCACCTCTGACACTTCAGATTCGAATCCTTCAAAGTCCCTCTCGGACACAACCTCAGGCCACAGCTTCCTCCACTCAGAGTCCAAGGTCCTCCTTGTAACTCCCTGCCAGGCCATGTCGATAATTCTGAGGCAAGTCACAATACTGTAATGCTCCTTCCAGAACTCTCAAAGAGTGAGGTTTGTGCTTTCTGTAACCTCAAAGCATAGCTGGAACAGTTGCTTCTTGAAGAGCTTTTTGAAATTTGAAATCACCTGCTGGTCCATGGGCTGAAGGATAGGGGTGGTGTTGGGTGGACGGTAGAGGACCTTGATGAATTTGAACTCATCAAGGATGTCCTCTGTGAGGTTTGGTGGGTGCACAGGAGCACTGTTGAGGACGAGGAGGAGGGCTTGCAGGAGTAGGTTATTTTCTGACAGGTATTTCTTTACAGCAGGACCAAAGACCAGGTTTACCCACTGCATAAATAACTCACTGGTGACCCATGACTTTGGGTGTGCCCTCCACATAACCTGCAGGTTTTTAAAAATTATTTTATGAGACTTAAAGGCTCTGGGGTTTTGTGAGTGGTATACAGTAGCAGCTTAATCTTACAGTCGCCACTCGCATTCGCACAAAATGCAAGGGTTAGCCTATCCTTCATAGGTTTGTGGCCTGGCATGCTCTTCTCTTTTGCAGTTATGTACATCCTTCTCAGCATCTTTCTCCAGAATAGCCCTGTCTTGTAACATCTGAACACTTGCTGGGGGTGCGTGCTTCGTCTTCTACCAATTTTGCAAAAGTTTCAATGAAACCCTTTGCTGACTTCTCATCTGCGCTTGCTGCCTCACCATGCCTGACAACAGAGTGAATGCTTGATCTTTTTTTGAAGTTATTAAACCATCCCCGACTGGCTTTGAATGACTCTTGTAATGCCTCATCCATTGATGTTCCCGGTGTCTGCTTCACCAAATCACCATAAATCTCTCATGCCTTCTCACAGATAATGCTCTCAGTCACAGTATTTCCTGCAAGTGGCTTCTCCATAAACCAGACTAGCAATAACCTCTTCATCTCTTCATGGACAGAGGTCTGGAGCTTTGAAATAATCTTAATACCCTTGGCTGGCATTACAGCCTTTAACAACCCCTTCTGCTTCAAAATTGTACATACTGTCAATGTACTATGATCGTATTCCTTCTCCAAGTCACCAACAAGCACACCTCGCTCATGTTTTTCGATGATTTTTTGCTTTTATTCCATGGACATCATCCTTCTCTTCTTCTGAGCACTGCCCTTGGCACACATTTTCTTGGAACCCATGGTTAAAAGTTAAGAAATTTGCCAAAAAACTGTTAATAAAGGCAAAAACAAAGAACAAAGCAACAGCAATTCAATACCGATGCTCACACAGCCAGATAAACACGTGAACTGAACAGACACAGTCTCGTGTAACCTGTGAAACTGAAAGTTCCACAGGTTACCTAGTGGAGGGTGGTGGAAGTTTGTGATTCAAATATCCACTCGTGACTTAAAGCAAAAAAAATCCGGAGTGACTGCTCATCTCTCAAATTGCTTGTGATTTAAAGTGCTTGTGTGTCAAGGTACCATTGTAGAATGAATGAAATAAAGTTAGTAAGAGTGAACTTTTCTTTCAATATTCTGGAAAATACTGTGATGCTATGCAAACTTTGGGCCCAGAATTTAAGACATTGTAAGCTTCTACTTTCTATATCTGGAAATACTGTCTCTGGGATCCCGGAGAAACCATATAAGAAGTGTGACCTTCAGTCTGTGATCACATTCTCAACTAAACCAAATGATCCACACATTCTTGCCAAGTGTCAGGAATGCAATGGAACTGGTCTTGAGCCCTCTAGGAGAGCTCATACACCAACTGAATACCACTCCAAGTCAAAGCCACTTGGAGAAGAACTGCCCTAGCGCTGCCTAGGTTCCTGAGCACAAAATCATGAGATGCTATAAAATGGTAAGTTTTTGGATGATTTGTTACCCAATGATATGCAACTGGACCAGACTGCAGTATTAATCCCAGTTGCCTTCTTCCAATTCTGAGTTTAAGGAAAAAGGGTATTAGAGTAACTGTGATCAGGTCCCCACTGCTCTAAGAGTAACAGTGCCATTAGCATGCAATGGTCAAGCACTCAGACTCTACAGTAATACACACCCAAGTTTAATTCTTAGCTTCTCTGCTTCCTAGCTGTACAAAGTAGGTGTTATTAAAGGTCCTAGACATAGAAGCATTGTCAAGATTGAGTGAGATGCAGCTATAAAAGCTAGCATAAGAAATGCTTGCTACAGTCTGACCAAGTGATGGTGCAGTGGATAGAGCATCGGACTGGGATGCTGAGGACTCAGGTTTGAAACCCCAAGGTCACCAGCTTGAGCGTGAGATCATAGACATGACCCTATAGTCACTGGCTTGAAGCTCGAGGTCGCTGGCTTGAGCAAGGGATCACTGGCTCAGCTGGAGCCCCCTGGTCATGGCACATATGAGAAAGCAATCAGTAAGTAACTAAGGTGCTGCAACAATGAGTTGATGCTTCCGATCTCTCTCCCTTCCTGTCTGTCTCTCTCTCAAAAAATTTTTAATAAAAGATTGCTAAATAATGAGTTCCATCAAAGGATAGCTAATCATTATATTCCTTTTATTTTTAAAAAATTTATTTATTTAAGTGAGAGGAAGTAGTGAGATAGATTCCCACATGTACCCCAACTGTGATCCACCTGGAAACCCCTGTCTGGGGCCAATGCTTAAATCAACCAAGTTATTTACAGGACCTGAGGCTGATGCACTTGGACCAACATAGCTTTCCTAAGCACTGGGAACAATGCTCAAACCAATCAAGCCACTGGCTATAGGGGGGGAAGACAGAGAGAAGGGGTGATGGAAGGGGAGGGAAGCAGATGGTTGCTTCTTTTGTGTGCCCTGGCCAGGGTTTGAACCCCAAACGTAACACCAAGTTGGGCTGAAGCACTATGCACTGAGCCACTGGCCAGAATCCATATTCTTTTTAAAATGACCCTAACTTCAATCTCATAAAAGCTTGTGCTAACTTTATGCCTCCTGTAAAGCCAGTAGTCGGGGTCACCATCACACCAGCCTGACCCATGCAGGTTCGCATGAGATTCGAACAGTCGGTAATGAAACAATGGAGCCAAGAACTGGTGAGCCATCAGCTTTAATTCTAGCTTGTACCCAGCGGGCAAGCAAAAACACACACTGGGCTCCAAAACCCACACATTCAGTGCTCACAAAGCTACTGACTTATCCGAGTTTCCCAGAATCAAAGGTTTCTAGCTCACCAGACTTATTCACCTCTGTTCCCCATCTCCTCCAGCACAAACTCTTAACAAACTGGTTTCTCCCTCAGCATTCTGCCATCTTGACTGCTTCTCCTGGCCTCCATGTGGCCTTAATCTGCTCTCCTCTCTTATACCTCAGGAACCAAGAGCGAGATCAAGCTACTGGTCTCTCCCACTTTATAGCACAGACTCAAAACCTTCCAATTATACAAACAAGGAAGTCTCTGTATAATGGGATTCCTCAGGAGAGTGCACCACCCTACATCATCCAATCAGTCAAGGGTGTGGAGAAGAACTTACTCTTAAAACCAAGCCTTAGGCCATAATGACCTGGCCTGCTTACATTACAGCCTTTCCCCCACACCCATCCCAAGCATAAAGGCAAATAATATCACCTGGGTGACGGGCTTCCATGTGGGCAGCGCCATCTTTAACAAAGTGAGCATATTATGTTTTATCTGCCCAACACCTCCCAACCAGCAAAACTAATGGTTTCTTCTTTCCCTAACTTCTACTTATTCACAACCACAAGTCTATTCCCGTTGATCTTTTTTTGGCTTCTTACCTATGATTTTTACTGTCTACCCACAAACCACACACACACACACACACACACATCTCTAAACCACAAGCTCTCCTGTGGGAATATGAGTGTTAAAGGATTGACTTCTGTATATCTTTTTAGCAACCATAGAAATTTTAATTTGTGTGACATGAACCACTCCTGTTTTTTAAAAAAAAAAAAAAAAAACTGGAGAGAAGTAGTTGTTGGAAATAGAAAAGAAAGACTGAAGTAAAAGACAAAGAAGGAAGACAGGTTTTAGTAATTAGCAACTCTGAAAGAAATTGAAAAAGAAAAGGAGAGACCTATTTCTACCAGGAACCAATGGCCTAAACTGTGGGAACAAGGTTTATGACAGAGCTGAGACCATGATCCTGGCTACTGGACAGATTATTTCCAATACACCGAATTAGCCATAAAAATCTCCCAAGGCTTTTTTCATCTCCGGCACCTTGGAAACTACTCTGCATGTCTGAAGCCACAGGGAACCAGGATCTTGAAGATAGGAGTTAATAATTCTGAGTCATAATATTAACAGACATTGAACACCCAGGTAGAGGACAAGAGACAGAGAGAAAATGCCTCCTACCATTCATATTATCTGAAAAGCAAATTTACAAAAATGTTGTCGATCTTCTCCAGTAGGAAATTCCTGCAAAGTCGCTGATAAGCAACAGGTGATAAGATAAAATCAATTACCCCGGTACGTATCATGATGAATTTAAATGGGTGAAATGTCACCAAAAAGTTGTTTAGTTTAGTATTCCCTTTACTGTTTTACCTTCACAAACATAAAACACACAAGGTGAGTGACAACCTCTGATCTTTAACCCCAATATTTGCATTGTCCTAAATCCCTTATTTTCTATGGGTTTTTTAAGAAGAGAACTGAGGATTGATATTCATGTATGTGGAGGGAAGCAGAAGAGGGTGATACCAGAAAAATCCCGGTATCAGGATCCTTCCAATGTCATGGGAACAGGCCAACATTGTAGAAACAAATTGATTTGATGCCTTCTGAGTCAAAGTACTTAAAGATGTGTGTAAAGCCAATGGCCAAGGCCACCATCAGAGCCACCTGGCTCGTGCAGATTTGCATTAGATTCGGACAGTCGGTAATGAAACAATGGAGCCAAGAACTGGTGAGCTATCAGCTTTAATCCTAGCTTGCACCCAGGGGGCAAGTAAAAACACACACTGGGCTCAAAAATCCATTCATTCAGTGCTCACAAAGCTACTGACTTATCCGAGTTTCCTAGAATCAAAGGTTTCTAGCTCACAGGACTTATTCACCTCTGTTCCCCATATCCTTCTCTCTGCATAAACTCTGCACAAACTGGCTTCTTCCTCAGCATTCTGCCATTTGGCTGCTTCTCCTCTCCTCCACGTGGCCTTAATCTGCTCTCCTCTCTAATGCTGATCTCAGGAACCAAGAGAGCAAGCTCCCGACCTGCCCCATTTTATAGTGTAGAAATCCAAACCTTTAATCCAATCTGCAAACAAGGAAGTCTCTGATACAAAGTCACTAATCTGAGGCATAATGGGAATATTCCTCATGAGAGTGCACCACCCCACATCATCCAATCAGTCAAGGGTGTGGGGAAAAGCTTACTCTTAAAACTTGCATGTAGGCAGCACCATCTTTAACAACGTGTGCATAATATATTTTAGCTGCCCAACAATGTGTCTGCTCTGCGAAGAACTATTTCTGTGACCACATGGCACAAAGCCATGGACCAACTGCTTTATATTTACAGAGATTCCTCTGAGCATTAAAATGACTCCACGCAGCTACATTTAGACCCTCCCTCCCACCAACTTGGGTTTTTCTTGGCAGAGGTTAAGTGTGAATGGGGAATGAAAGGGAAAGGAGCCAGATCTCACATTCATAAAGATCCTGAAACTTAGACTTTTGACATTTTCTCCAAATAAAGTTATATTGACACTATACTTTTAGAGTGTTAAGCTATTAATTTTTAAAAGGTAAACTTTTAAAACCTACCACATGTGTGTAGATGTGTCGGCATCTGTTCGTTTTTAGTATATCTAAATCCTTTTAAAATGTGTTCTTTCTTTCTCTGAAAGGCCCTGCCCTACCCAGCAATCACCTACAGCTCTTCCCCTCTAATTCTGCAACTTCTCCAATGGAAGCTCAGATACATGCTCAGCTGAAAATGGAAGTGATAAGTGAATATGCAGTGAGCATGTGCAGGTCCTGAGGAAGATACTAGAAATTATTCCATTAAATCACACTAGAATGTATATCCCTCAAGAGCCGGGGCTCAATCTTTCATCTCTATATCCCTAATTCATAGCACAGTGCCTAGAACACAGTAGGAGTTCAAGGCATGTGAGTCAAATGCATGAATGAATAAATGAATGAACAACACTAGCCTGGACAGATTATTCTTTATGCAATATATGATACTGTCAAATTCAACTGCCTGCAAGGGAATCATTTGTCTGTGGAGTAGGCAAATTTTCAATCTGGAGCTGACTTCAAGCTATTGCTCAGACCAAGTGCCCAGCTAAAGGAACATAAATGATTCTTAATATCCTACCAAGAAAAGCATAGTGAGAGAAGAGATCTACAGCTGGAAAAAGCAGAGCATATTCCAAAATCAAAGAGAAATTCCTTTTGAACTGTCAATTATTTGGGATTTCCTGAGCTTGGGTCACAGATCATTGGCGTGGATAATCAAGAATTGACTGCACATGTGGATGTAAAGCCTGCTTGGACTCAGCCATCCCCCAGTGGCCTGATCGTAGCCTCCACCACTACCCAGGGCCCAGGATAGAAATGCAGGTATAAATCCACAGCAAAACTAGGGCCAGCAACCTTCTACTAACATCCCCAAAGATTAGAGTTTCCCCCAGGGCTGCAGGAATGACCTGGGGTTTGTTATGAACTCTGCAGCCAGAGCAAAAGTTAACAGGAACAAGTGTGTCATGAAAAAAAGAACTAGAATTTGTTAATACCAGTGCATTTTTCAACTTACTACAACTTTTAAAATTGTTTACCAGGGGTCGGGAACCTATGGCTCGTGAGCCAGATGTGGCTCTTTTGATGGCTGCGTTTGGCTCGCAGACAAATCTTTAATAAAATAATAATGTTAAAAATATAAAACATTCTCATGTATTACAATCCATTCATTTCCTACTGCTCATGTTCATGGTTGTGGGTGGCTGGAGCCAATCACAGCTGTCCTCTGGGACAACACCAAATTTTTATTGGATAATGCATAACATACATGGGTCGTTATATGACTCTCATAGAATTACATTTTAAAATATGTGGCATTCATGACTCTCTCAGCCAAAAAGGTTTCCGAACCCTGGAACCTAATATATCCCGTGTTTTAAAAGCAGGGACAACGTTAGAGAGTGGGTAGTTCTGCTTTGGGTACTGCTGCCCCTGTCCTCACTGCTTTGTCTCTGGCTTTCGGGACCATTAGCTGCTCAAGGTCTCACCCCAACAGCTTCTCCTGGGGGTGCTCTGCATGTCCAGCCAGAGGCCCATGAACCAGTTTCCTGCCTCACATTCTGTTCTGCCAGAAGCTTTCCTTCAGCTCTCAAAGGTTAAAGCCAGGATTAATTTGGGCTTTTCAGATAAATGTGTTTATAGGCACTTTCTCTAACAAGAATTTTGAAAAGACCTTCCCCTATTAGTGTTGACCTATCTAATGCAGTGGTTCAGAAGGAAGGCAGCATGGGGTGGTGGGTGGGTGGGGCCAGCCAGAGGCAGAATATTCTGGGGTCTGTGAACTGAGAGGTTTTGAAGACACTCTGGCATCCTATGGCTGGATCTGTCCACAGAGGCAAGTGGTGCTCAGGATTTCCAGTACTGGAGGACATGTCTAGGATGTAACTTGCTATTTTTCTATCCAGGGGACTCCTAGAGGTTTTACACTTTACTATTCTGGTTTCCTGAGTGTATTTAAGCAAACACAATGGGGAATAATTTGAGAAATTATGATAGTATCATAATCAATACAGAGGAAGGGATCACCATTAACTAAAGATTCTGTGGCCCATTTTAGTGTGGGAGGACATGGGGAGCAGAGAAACAGAGAATCTGCCCCCATGCTTGGGCTTTCTTTCTAAAGAAGCCCTTAGCCTCACCAGGAGAGTGAGATAATTTATAGGTTAACATTTTCTTTAATGTGAATAGCACTTTCCTCATTTATAGTTAATTAGGTTAAGCATGCATGGGGAGCAAGGGAGAAAGGCTTTTAGTGATGCTCTAAATGGTTAGTAATTTGGGTAAAGTAAAGAACCTCAAAGAGATGAAGCACTGCCCATGTTAACCAGGTGCTCTTTTAAGTGCCAGAACCTGAGGACTGCACTAGTTTCAATAATATTGTGGTAATTAAAGCGCTAAGATAAAAAGATATAAAATGTGCTAAGCATTTTAAATAGGTGTTAAGTGATATGCATATGTGATATAAGTGACATTAAAACAAATGGCTGAAGACTGAACATACTGGATATTTGGTACCCTGGGAGCTAGTATGTTGAGCTTGGGTCTTTGAGTCACACCAACTTGCCAGGACCCAGGGAGAAAGTGGCAGTGATGAGCAAGTAACACTCCATTTTGAGCTTCAGGTTTCTCACTTGTAAAATGAGAATAATAACTGTGTCCCCCACACACCTTCTGTGGCTATTACTTATTAGAGATAATGTGTGTGTATTTTATCTAGCGAACAGTGGGCACCAACAGGTTAGTTATCAATATTCTTCTAATATCAAAACCATCCCTTCTTTGACCGAATCCAATATTTTAGGCGTTACTTCTCTTCTTCCTTTTAACCAATCTGGAGCTCTGTGGTGTAAAGTCAGCTATCTCACACAAACATGGTGGCTATAGTTTTTTCAAACACTAATCCAGCTGGAAGAGTTCCAAGTACAGCCTCCTTATTAACCATTTTCAACAGACTACAATCTAAGCAACAGAGAGTCTTTACCATAGTGTTCAGGACTGTGTGTCTGTCATGCTGCATCCACTTTAGGCATTCCTAGCACATCAACAAACCATATTCTGTGCACAGACATGTGAGTGACATGGTGGCAGGAAGAGGCAGGGTGACCTGGCCTGGTCGTGGCCTTCATCCTACCTGTATGGCCTGTGGCTAGTTTCCAGATTGTCTGGACCTCTGTTTCACTCTCCATAAATTGGGTACAGTCTTCATAAGCTAAATATAATAACTTTAATGAAAGAATTATAAGTCTCAATCCATGGGTCAAAGAATTATTTTTCTAGGCAAAGTTTTTACAGTTTAACAAAACAATGAGATTTTGAGTGGAAGGAGCACAGGCATTGGGACCAAGTAGACTGAAATTTGAATCTCAGTGCTTTCTTTTACTGGTCACGCATGTGAGCTTCAGCCAATGGCTGAGCACAGTTTGTCCCCCCTGTAAAATAGCTGAAAGAGAGGTCACTCCCAGTATGGGCCTGGGGATGAAATAGGGATAAAAAGGACCTAGCATATAGTTGGTAGAGAACAAGTTTGAGTTTCTTTCCCTCAAACAGGAAGAGTGGTAGGTTTTTAAGACTCCCCTTCTCCCTGTGAAGACTCCCTTGCCCACCCCACCCCTCACATTGACCTTGAAAATAGTAAAAACATTACTTTTAACTCTCTCTCTCACAAATGCCTATGCACACACACACACACACACACACACACACACACACACACACACACACACACACCACCCACCCTCCACAGTCTGTACTGCACTGCCCCTTCTCCCACCTTTCCCACTCTCCCTGCAATGAAGCCTGCAGGAAAGTGAGGCCAAGACCAAGGGAGGCCATTTAAAAGCAGTACTCAGATCTCAGTAGGAAGGCATTGCCTTCTGGAGCCTTAGCTGCCCACCCTAGGGCAGCTAGCCTGATGAGGAGCAGGTGATTCTTTTTTCCATTGTTTTAATTTCATTCTAATTGAACGTATGGCTGGAGATGCCTTCAATAGACTTTTTTTTCTAGTTAAATTTCCTCAGGGACTGTACCCCAAGACGTCTCCCTTTCTGATAACTTATTCTGGCCAGCAGAGCCAGGTCCATTTATTACCTCTCCGTGCCGACCGACCGTCACCCCCAGCGCTGGGGGAGGGGCCCTTCTGCAGTTGCTGATGACTAGAGGGTTGCTCAAGTGTGAACTGTTTCACTGGCTGTCACTTTGCTCATTAGGCAAGTGAGAAAACGTATCTATGGGTCTGCCTCTCGGTCGTCATTAGCTTAGCGGCACATTTCTACTTGCCTTATTTATTTTAAAGACGAATGCATGAGAAACAGGATTCAGTTGGTGTTCCTCAGTATAATTTTAAGAAGCAAAAGCCTGGATAATCTTATTATCTTCCCAATAATTGTGTTGTTCAGACCATGGGGAAAGGGTAATTGCCTGCGCTGCACTCCAGCCAGGGTTTGGGGTGTATCTGTTTTAGTTGTAGTAAGGATTGAAGTTCTTAGCACTGGGGTAAGATCGTAGTGTTTTCAGAAAGATGATAAACAGATAGTCCAATAAGGAATGCTAAATAAACTAATGAGCCTGTACCCTGAGAACATTGTTTTATTTCTTTTCAATAATCTAGTCCCTATAGGTAGAAAAACATTATCACCACTATCTTTGTGTTATATATAATTTTATTTCCACTTAGAGAGTTAGCAAAAGGTTTGTTCCAGGGGGAGGGAGTGATAGGGAGAATATGTGGGCACAGTTATGATTTTATTTTTATGGAGCATTCTTTAAAGGTATTTATAGTTGTTTATCATCTCTAAATTTATTTCCTGAGGTGATAAAAACAGAGCTGAGATCACTGAATAGCATTCAAGAGTTTGACATTCTGGTTGCCTTTCTGATAGAAATGTGTCAGCCTATTTCTTGCTAGCTGCGCTTACGTGGGGTGTTTTAGGATCCATTTTTGTTCAGCCACATAAATGTTGTTCCAAATTAATTAGCGTCTGTATAGAGCTCCAGACACATATACCCTGTGGCTAATGATTTAAGTGTGGAATGTTGGTCCCACAGGGCGAAAAGACACAAAATACTATGTTCCTTTCTTTACCTAAACTTGAAACTTCTAACACACATATAGTGTGTTCGAGTTGGCATTAGCTGCTAGCATGGGTTTATACATAGGTGTGCATAGCAGAACAAATGGATGAACTAGGCTGGCAAATATGCAGGGTAGGTTTCTGTTTATTTGCATTTTCAGCTCTAGAGTTTTAAAACCTAAGCAGTGTAAAGAAAGAAGCATTCTCCTATTTTCTTAGCGCTTGATTCTTTTAGTAACAAAGCCAGCTAAACTGCCTGATTTTCATCACCTTCAACCATTTCCCTCATTCAGAGAAATGAGAATGCACATACCCATTCAAGGGAAATATAATGCATTATTATAATATGACTTGGCCTAAGTAGATAATCACTTTTTATTAATACTTTTTGGCCCAGGGAGTTGAGATTTCTCCAAGCAGACTGTCAGGACAGGGATTCTGGGAATCTATATTAGTAATTAGCATTAGAAGATCTCGACTCCTGGGGTGATTCAAATTAATACAAAATAAAAGTGCAAATTTCCAAATAGCTTTGAAGGCCATATCTATTATTAAATTTATGTTATTAAAACTCTTTCCAATCAGTACGACAGGGGTCCAAAGCAGAGGGTTTCCTTAAATGTCTGCATGACTCGTCTTGAACTCTTTAAAATTAAATTAAAAAGCATACAATGAAAGATCAAAAGAATTTTCTGTACAATTGAGTTACGCCTCAGCAGTAGAGTTTTTTCCACCACACCAAATCCCTACAAAGCAATAATAGTTTCATGGTCACAGTTGCTTTTGGGCTTTCCTTGATACATTTGGCAGCTATCTTGAGAGCATCCAAAGAACCGCTGGCAACATCAATCACTCATTTCATAAGCAGGCACTAAGAGCTGACAGGAATCGCTGGGTTATAAGGCAGTTCCATTTTTAATTTTTTGAGGTAACTCCATACTGCTTTCCACAGTGACTGGACTAATCTGCATTCCCACCAACAGTGCACAAGGGTTCTCTTTTCTCCACATCCTTACTAACCTTTGTTGTTTTTTGATTTATTGATGAGTGCCATTTGACAGATGTGAGGTGATATCTCATCATGGTTTTAATTTGCATTTCTCTGATGATTAGTGATATTGAGCATCTTTTCATATGTCTATTGGCCATCTGTATGTCTCCTTTGGAAAAGTGTCTTTTTAGGTCCTTTGCCCATTTTTTAATTCGATGCCAAAGTAAATGTGTAGATAAAAAAGCTGTGGTAGATTTATACAAGGAATACTACTAGGTCATAAAAAGAAAGAAACCTCACCTTTTGCAACAGCAGGGATGGACCTGGAAAGCGCTATGCTAAGTGAAATAAGCCAGCCAGAGAAAGACAAGTACCATATGATCTCACTTATATGTGAAATCTAATGAACAAAAAAGATAACAAAACAGACTCTCAGATACAGAGAATAGCTGTTGGAGGGTAGAGGGTCTGGGTGGGGGGTACTGGGTAAAAAAGGTGAGGAGTTTAAGCAAAAAAAAAAAAAAAACGAGAGGCATATGCACACATAACAGTATGGTGATTTCCAGATGGAAAGGAAAGTCAGGGGAGGCAAAAGAAGGTAAAGGGGAGATAAATGGTGATGGAAGGAGACAAGCCTTGGGTAGTCAACACAGAATACAATATCCAGATGATGTATTATAGAATTGTACACCTAAAACCTATATAATTTTGTTAACCAATGTGACCCCAATAAGTTCAATAAATAAAAGAGTTTACAGGCAGGCACTTGGCACATTACCATCCTCCAGCATAGAACCCCAGGCAGGAAGAAAGAGAAACAGTAGAGCATAGAGACATTATAGAGGACTCATCTTTAAATAAGGTTCTACTAATGTGTAAATAACCTGCTTTCTCTAACCATGTCTTTAGCAGGCTAAGTGGTTAATTGTTATTGATCAGTTCTGCCCACTGTTCCAATATCAGTCATTATTGAAAATAATCTCAGTATCCTTCATTAAACATGCATCTGTTTCCATGGGAATGCATTTTAAACACAGAGTGTTATTGGTTTCACTGGTTATGCCGGCACTGAGGACTGTGGTTGCCCAATCTGTCATAGTTAATCAACTCTCATCTCTTAACACTGGCTGCAGTTATCAATGAGGTAAGGATTAATATTCTCGGGAAAGCAGATGATAAATCATTTGTATATAATTAGTGTACAGCAAGGTTACAGCTGACATGAATTTTTATCTTAATTATGAGAGAAATTTGTTCCATTAATTTAATTTAGTTTGCATGAGTGGCTAGACACCTAACAAAGTTAATCTTACACCTGTCATTACAACATTAGGGAGAGACCCTCGTGCTGAGGCGTTGTCTCGGGTCCTCCCACAATGAGGATAATCTATTTCACATCCTGATGCCAAAAAAAAAAAGATGGCTGTAGACAGAAGATGAAAGGTGACTCTTTTTAAAATTACCTCCAGGTATTTATGAGAGAATATTGAAGTGATTCAACTGATGTTGTTGCACTTTGGACACCATAGTCCCCTTTCAAAATGACCTCCCTCCTGTCTTGTAAATCAGGTGGAAGACACTAGACACAGAGATTTGTCCTGTTTTCAATGTATATATGTTAGCCTCGGAGCTTTTGGCCAAAGAAATCTTTGCCTCATGACAAGCTATTTCATTTTTATCATATGCATTGAATTAAGAAATATGTGCTGTTCAGGTTGTCTATTCTAAGTGTTTCATGTTTATGTTATAATTGAATAGCATAATTCACATAACGAGATCTACTGCACAAGTGATAATTATGCAGGCATCCCAAAGGCTTCAGAGTGCTGCACAAACCTAAACCCTGTACTAATTATCCAAGAAATTACTAAGTCTGATCAATCATATTTGATTGATAGATTAGGTGGAGCTGTTTATGCAACAGAGTGTGATGCTCTTTCTCATCCTACTGATTAGCTACACATTTAAGATTTAAAGAAAAAAACTTGCCAACCTGGCTTGTTTAAATGATTTCCTTATAGACTCACCTCTGTGATAATTATTTTACCCTGGATGTTTGATCTGGTGCAACGGGAATCTTTAAAGAAAAAGGGCAGGAAGTCACAGTACAAAACCCTTGTATCCAGTGTCTGAGGAACAATTCCAGGGATGTTGAAACAGAACTAAAAATGAGATCATGGCTTTCTGAAACTGCATATTTGTAACATAAGTCCCAGTGTCCAGAGGAGGGGGGCTTTGCATTTTGGAAACCCCAAATCAGCCTGGAACTGAAACGCTAATTGCACAGTAACTCAGATTAATGTATTGTAATATTAGTCCACAATTATCAGTTGGTGATAGGGTCAAGAAATGTATAGTTGGTTATTCACAAGAAATGACTGATTTAAAAACAAAGAGCTCTAATGGAATTCAATAGTGCTTTTCAGTCATTCTGCTTGGCATCTCTATTACCTGAGATGATTCACAGTCCATTATGGGAGCTTCCATGCTAATAGAATGTCTATCTTCTGTAATACAGACACATCAGAGCACTAACTGGGAATCTGTCACAATGAATTTCATCTAGATTTTACTTCATCTCTTCATGGACTGTAATATTTGCTCTTGTACAATGCCTGAATTTACTGTGGGTGATTGAGAGAGATCTATAGATGCAGCAGCACTCAGTAAAAAGCAGTTTTCCAAAGATCTATTGTAAATTGTGCAGCTTTGCCTCAGCTGGGGAAAGATTATGGTGAGCTGAATCCTGCCTTTACTAATGAGATGTTTGGGTGAGTTCAAAAGGTGTGTGTGGGGGGGACACTTTAGTGGACTCTGCCACGTGGAAAAAGGAAAACAAGGAAGGCACCTATCTTTCATTCCCAGGAAAGCTTTGCAACAGGGACAAAAAATAAGTTTGGACGCAGGCTTCATTACTTTCCATGGGAAGTATAAATCAGGGCTACAATAACTATCATATTTTCCAAGTCTGCCTGCATTTCCTTGGCAGAGAAAGAATGTCTCATGCACGACCCAGCCTTCCAGGATTACATTTGCCTCCTTTCGCAGCTGCAGGTAGAACAAATTTCATCTCTCATTTGCTAAGCCTTCTGTTTCACAGGTTGTTAATCCTACCAAAAATGTTTGGTATTAAGCTATATGCATGAATTGTTGATAAAGAATTAAGATAACATTTGAGCTATTAAATATAATGTGTGCTCATATTTTTTCAATGGCTACTTGGGTTACTGCTCATGAAGTACACATGCCAACATTTTTCCCCCCTCCTCAAACTGTTTCCTTTCTTTATTTTACTTATCCCCATCAAAAGCTAAACAGAATTGCTGGGTGCTCTTAACAATCATAAGGTATAATATTTGTTAGCCAATTAGAATTGTGATATATTCTATAGCTTTTTTCCTAAGCCAGGAACTGAATAATAGCATCATGCTTCACTGGCAGTGAAGTGAGCTGAGCCTTTACATTAGGAGAAAATCAGAATGGTATGACTGCAGTTCATTACTGAAATAGGTAACTGATGAACTGAAAAGACAAAGGGCATTGTTAAATGAAATGTCATTATTAGAGGTGCTCATGTTTAACAAATGTACTGTAAGTTAATTCAGTAGTGTTTTCTATAAAGTTCTCCACTGAATGCTCGCTGCTCATTTTTACTGTCTCTGCATACCTAACATCTGCTTTAAAATGTTTTAAAGGAAACAATGTCAGCTCCCAATCTTGGGAGTAATTAAACTTAGGTCAGAAGCATCTTCGCTTGCATCACTTTCACTAAAGACCCTGACCAGATACAATTGTGTTTCTGTTCCTAAATGTACATAGATGTAAATAATACTAGGAAAACAAACCCATCATCATTTTGTGGAAGACTTGAGAGAAATGTCCTCAGCTTAAGGAGGAAAAAAAGTAATGAAACCCTTTTGGCATCTGTGCAGAACTGTTTGCTTGGCTCTGGAGGTGATAAAAATAATTTATGAAGCTCTATATTTTTAGCAAGAGGAAATGACCTCAGCTTTTGGCAATCTGATGCAGTTAGTGAAGCCTCTTTCTACTACTTTATGGATTTCTTTGAGCTGCATATTCTGTGACCTGTATTTCAGATTTATTGGCAGATACATAAGCCACATTAAGTAATATAAAATGCAGTGAATGATCAAACAACTCAGCAGGGACCAACAGACAGTGGGCAAGGGACTGCCTTTTGGAAGAAGTCACTTGGAATCAGATACCTGTTTATGCATTCGTTTAACCAGGCTCTGAATTTTTGTTTTAAATAAAGTCATTAGGCAAACAAAAGACTCTCCACCTGAACACATAATACATTGGGTGGCATGGAGAGGGTGTATGGCCAACTTTAAAATCTGATTCAATCCTCAGGATCTGAGTGTGAATGCGCCTGTCTTCCAGTTTGGATGGAAACATGACTTTACAGTGGGAGAGAGGGGACCCTCAGCATTTTGTATAGGGTGGGGCTAAAGTAGGTTTACAGTTGTTCAAGTGGAAAAATACAGTCATTAACAAATAAATAATAATAATACAAGAATCAACTCTGTGTTTTGCATGTTCACAGCTGTTAAACCTATTTTTGCTCCACCGAGTATTTGGCTGTAAGAAAGACAATAGAGTATCGTTTTGATTATAGAGATGCAGACTGTCCAATGATGCATTTGGGTAAGTACTTATTTCCTTGACTGGGTGAGAAAAAGTATCTGGAAAGAAATGTGCCCTACATAAGCCTGTACACTAATCACTTGAAATGGAGCCGGAAGAATTTTTATAAAACCTATTCCCCCATCAGTGATGTTATAAAAAGCAGGGGCCCAATGTGGAAAAGGGAAAGAGGACCAGTGGGCAATCAGGAGGCCTGATTTCTAGCTGAGCCAGCTGTGTCTTCTTTGGTCAACTCACATCCTTTCCCCAGAGTTTACAATGGGAATCCTGGCATTCTTTCCAGGACAAAAATGCCTTGCCTCTTTAAACAATGAAGTCCAAATGATTGATGTAAGAGAAATGAGATCACAGGATGCAGGGACACCTTGACCAGCTGTGAATTACTTGGGAAGATTCAGTCCCTGGCATAAATCCAAACAGAAAAATGATGGACATGTGGTTTCATGGAGAACTTCTAATTCACTTTCTTGTGACTGTTACATTTTACCATTAACTATCACCTTTTAAAAATAGCTTTGTGCGGTGTTGGTGAGGATGCAGAGAAAAGAGAAGCCTAGTGCGCTGTTGTTGGGAATGTAAATTGGTGTGGCTACTATGCAACACAGTATAGAGGTGCCTTAAAAAACAACAATAGAACTACTGTATCCAGCAATTCCACTTCTGGGTATCTGTCTGAAGAAAATGAAAACACTAACTCAAAAACATACATGGACCCCACATTCATTACAGCATTACTTACAGTAGCCAAAAATATGAAAACAACCTAAGTGTACATTAATGGATAAATGGATAAAGAACACACACAATGGAATACTACTCAGATATAAAAAAGAATAATTTCACTTATATGTGGAATCTAAAAAACAAAACAAACAAACAAATAAAACAAAACAAAACCAGAGTCATGGATATGGAGAACAGACTGTTGGTTGCCAGAGAGGAGGGTGATGGGATGGATGAAAGAGATCAAGAGTGAAAATTTCCATATCAGAAAATAAATAATTGTGCATTGACTTTGTATATTGATAGATGATAACTAGACTTATTATGATGATCATTTTGTAATGTATACATATGTAAAATCACTGTGTGGTACACCTGAAACAAATGTCATTTATACTTCAATAATAGAGTAAATAAATAAAGATAACCTTGAGAGACTCAGATAAAGGAATTCTCTCTTCAAGGTGAATTCCATCTTATGATGATCTCTCCCTTTCCACAAGTGGACTGCTCCTTGTTTACACCACTTAATAGTACCCATGTGAAAGAGTAAGTAGACTGGTCAAAGGCTCAGGTTCTAGAGTCAGATGGCCTGAGTGTAAGTCCTGGTTCTACAGCCCTTCATTATGTGATCTTGAACTTGGGCAAGTCTCCTAAACTCTCTGGTCCCCACTTTTCTCACCTGTATAATAAGGAGGACAGTAAGTGTGTTTGTTTAACAAATTGTCTTGATGACAAAATGAGATCTAGTTCATAAAGCATTTAGCACAAAGCACAACACAGAGTAAAATCCCCACTCTATATTAGGTATTATTATTATACTTATTCACGCCTCTTCTTAACAAGATAACAATTCATTAAAGGTAGAGGCACAGTAGCACGTGACATTCGTGTTCCCTACAGTGTTGGGCTCCCATATTTTCAGAAAATATACACAGATGGACAAAATCCTGTGAAGGTAGAGAAAGGAGAATGAAGTTTCATAGTAATAGAGTAAAAATATCTGCTCCTGTTGCAGGAAGAGCAGTTCTAAAAATGGCTACCATTAAACACCCACCTCATGTCATATACTTTACATAAGTTACTTCCAATCACTACTCTTCAAGATCTGTATTATGATTGCTGTTTCACAGAAACAAAAATTGAAGTTCAGGGAAGCTAAGGTATAGTCACAAGGAATACATCACTGAAGTGTAAGAATGCAATTCAAACGATTCAAACCCAGATCCGTCAACTGTCATATAGCTTTTCTGCCCACAAAATACTGTCCAATCAGAGATACTTGACCTCTAAACATGATCTCCATAGAGCAATCTCTTGCTGGTGAGGGTGGGAAGAAATTAGGAGGTAGCTATAGGGCCCTCAATGCTGAGTCACAGAGCAAAACGCAATGGCCAAAGCAATCTTCATATATGCACACTATGAAAAGAAATGCAGATTATAGTCATTTGGGGCTGATACTATAGCAATTACCATCACTAGGGTTCTCTTTGAATCTGAACAACAGTGGCTTACAGACAAAAAGTGCTAAATTATTATGACACTGAATATGGATATTAAGTAACAATAATATGATAACTTATTATTTGGAAATAACAGTCATGCCTTACGCTTACAAAGCTTCTCTACCTCCCTAGAAGGCTCATCAGCATTAAGTTTGGGGTCATAAAATGTGGGAATTCACACTGACTAAATTGGGACATGACCTGAGAAGAAAGAGGATTAGGAGAGGCATCCAAGACCAACCATAAAATCCCAATTGGAAGTGCCCATACAGGTTGTGACTTGAACAGGGGTCAGTGGAAAATCACATGGACATGTTGGGGGTCACATTGTTAGAAAGGACATGGTATTATGAATGTCTTTGTCTGATAGAAAATATATGGTCATTCTGAGCAACCATTTCTGGATCTGAATGTTGTGTTCAGAAATATTTTGTCGTAGATCTGAGTTATTCTTACTGTTTGCCCAAATGGTAGGTAGAAATGCGTGGGATGATAAAACAGAGAGCACAGGAATACATTTGCTCTTGGTTTATGCTCCTAAAGTGCTTCACAGCAAAGAAGCCCAGAGCTCTGCTAGCAGATTTAATAGGAGAGTCGAGGCAAGCATCACCTCTAACAATGCAAAACTAAAATTAGACATCCACCTGAAAAATTCAGGTAACCAAAACAAAAAGAGGGGGACTTTGTTTATTTAAATTGAGGATACTTGCCTCAATTCTTCAATTCCCTTCACTCGGGGAGATTTGGCTTGAGTGCATCAGTATCCATGGTGACTCATCTAATAAGTAAACTGCATTAGCTCTGCTACTGGCAGAAAGGAAAGAAAAAGGTCTTGAAATCTATCTTTTGTGGCTTCCTTCCAGAGCAAGGGATTTTATTCTATCCTGAAGACATGAAGCAGTTCAAAGAGATCTGAAATATGGAATGAGAAGGAGGAGGAGAAGTTTGGGGTCATACACTTGCTTTTTAGTTTTGTTTTTATAGATGAGAATCAGACGCTAGACACCGAGACTCGAGGGAGAAGCTTTATTCTTCTGGTCCAGGATTTTGTTTCGGTTTTTTCTATGGGTGAGATCTTTCCAAAGAATTCCCCACATGAGGAAGCTTTCACATTTACCCTTATGTACATGATTTCAAATAAGTAAGACAAGGACCCTTTAAAGAAATATTCACATATATGATTTTATATTCCATGGCTAGAATGCAACTTGATGGGACAAATTTATGATGGTACTTGCTTAAAAACCCAAACAGTATGTAATAATAGAAATCTTCCTGAAAGAGACGCCACAATGTCCTTGCAACAGCAGAACAGTAACTTGCTTTGCATTTGCATTCATCCACTTTTGAAAACCATTTTATGATTATTAGCATGTAAGCTATTCTAATTATTACTGTAAATAATAAATCGTTTCTTTGGCAATCACTTATTAATTAGCTGTCATAACACTGTTGTGAGTTAGGTAGAAGACAAGGATTCGATATTCAGTTATTAACACCTAATTAAAATATTGCTTGTTTTCCATATGTTGTTTATAGCTTTGCTGCCTCACACTTTGATCACAGAATTTCTCTAACAAGGAATGATGTTCTCCATTTGCTTAGCGACATCGCCATCTGTTGTTGGAAAATGGGAAATAATCTTTTGGGGGTTTTTTTTCACATGAACAATAGCTTCATCTTTACCCTTCAGCTTTTATTTGAATTGAAATGTTTGATCAACAATGTTCTATTCCTAAAATATTTTTCTTGACTTTATTTGTTCTGCCACTGACTAAACTATTTTGCTGACTAATTCCAATGGTGTCATCTAAATGGTAAATGAAGTGAGTCCATAACAAATTTCAGTGAAATAGTGTTATCATATGTTGACATAGAAAAAGTACAAGATAGGAAACTAGCTAATTAACTTGGTTTATATAAATTTATAATAAAGGAAATTTAAGTTTGATCACCAAATAACCTACAGATGTACTTATGCTAACTCGTCTTTATAATAAAAGCTCATGTTTGTTGAGTGATTGCTGAGTGCCAAGCACTGTTCATTCTTGAAACAATCCAATGATAGAGACCAAGGTCCTGAGAGGTAAGGTCATTTGCTGATGCAGAGTTGACTACATAATTTACCAGGGTCCAGTGCAAAATGAAAATATGGAGTCTCTTGTTTCAACAGCAGAAAAAGTGCCATTAAAGGTACTAAAATATAAAGCTTTTCCCTTTATTCCTCATCTGTCTCTGAACTTGTTGTGATTTTTCAATTTGTTATTTAAGGGCCTTCTAAGCAGAAAATAATAATTATAAGTTATTAGTATGAATTTTACCATTTTTATATTGTGTGATGTCAGTTTTAAATGCAAATTAAAGCATTTTAACTCTTAGGTAGAATAGCCAAAATTACACAGTTTGTTATTTTGTAGCTCGTACCTGCATATCCATATATTTTGCTCTTACCGGAACAGTGGAAATACTGCCCAAAACTATCTCAACTGTATTTATTGCACTTGATATGTGCATTCTAGCAGCACTCTCTACCTTGACTTGATGAGTGAAGAAGTACTAAAAGGAAAAGGAATTAATTCTCTTTCCTTCTGCCATAATTTTCAGCATAAATGGTTGGCTGATAAAGAGAAAGAATATAAGAAAGAATTTGGTTGTGTTGTCTGTAGTTCATATTTCTTAGTATGCCACTGCCTTCTTTCTGTATTCAAAGCAAGTTCTGGCTCAAAGGGAAAATCAGTCACAGATGTAACATGCTTACTCTGTGTGCACTTGGAGTCTCACTGAACCCTCACAGTCACGGGCTCACCGGTATTCTGTGCTTGTGAGCCACTGCGAGTCCTTTAAGAGAATGAGGCGATGAGCACAGTGGACACCCAGACTGAGCTCGCTTTCTCCCCTCACACGCATGCTCTAACATCTTGCCAGACATTGCTTACAAAACATGAATTCAAAGATAAAACTATCAAGTTTCAGGACGGTGACAGCAGAGCATTACATCAAATGTGAGTATTTCTTTGCAGGGGGGTCCCCCAAGACTGCACAGGCCACACACCAATGAAGCAGTCCCAAGAAGATAGACACGCCCAGAGCCCATCCAATATGAATCCAGACCCGTGGACTCTGTTCACAGACATCATCAAAAGGATCTACTTCATATGTTCATTATATAGATAATTAAAATGAAGACTGTGGCAGCTAGAGGACCTTATGAGTCCAGCCTCCACTTTTTGTAGGCAAGGGATAAGAAGCCTACAGAGCCCTGGCATCTTGGCTTAGTAGTAAAGCGTCGGCCCAGCATGTAGAAGTCCCAGTTTCATTCCTGGTCAGGGCACACAGGAGAAGTGCCCAACTGCTTCTCCACCCTTCCTGCTCTTTCTTTTCTCTCTCTCTCTCTCTCTCTCTCTCTCTCTTCCCCATGCAGCAATGGCTTGATTGGAGAAGTTGGCCCTGGTTCTGAGGATGGCTTCATGGTCTCTGCCTCAGGCGCTGAGAAGAGCTCAATTGCTGAGCAATGGAGCAATGCCCCAGATGGGCAAAGCATCATTCCCTAGTGGGCTTGCTGAGTGGATCCTGGTCAGGCGCATGTGAGTCTGTCTCTGCCTCCTCCTCTCTCACTAAATAAAACAAAAGAAGAAGAAGAAGAAGCCTACAGAGCCAGAATGAAAGCCCTGATACCCTGGATCCAGCTGTTAAAATTTGAACTGATAAAAGGAGCGCACTAGCTCCTTCCCTTCACCACCCCCTCCCCAGCCCACCTGTCTGTAGTTGACTCTCTTTTTCTTCCATATGCCATAGCAATCCTGTTCAGTTCCTGCGGTTCAGAATAAGGTGGACTTCCACACCCTCCACCAGGGTCCAGAGAGGGCCTAGGCAGGCCTGGCAAAGCTGCATGTTCTGCAAGGACATCACCCCAGCTACAAAGAAAGAGAAATCCTCTTCCTCTGGAGTCTTGAGGCACTGGGGACCATGAAATCATGGAGTACAAAGTGTCCAGCATGTTACCAGGTAGAAAGGAACTGTCTGAGAACAAGGTCAATGTGGAGAAAAGTAGAGTTAAGAGATGTGAAGAGAAAAAAATCCCTAAGGGAGCACAGCTTTTGAGCATCTCAGTGGAGTCCTCAGTTATACACATGAACTAATAAATACCCCTTTTTTTCTTAAACTTAAATCAGGTTTCTGTTATTTGCAACAAGAAAGCCTGACCTAACACAAATGAAGATGGAAGATTTACAAACCATCATATAAACATGGGAATTGAGGCCATGAAGAGAGCATAGTGAAGAAAGATTCGAAAGATGAGGACTGCGGCCTGACCTGTGGTGGCACAGTGAGATAAAGCGTCGACCTGGAACATTGAGGTCGCTGGTTCGAAACTCTGGGCTTGCCTGGTCAAGGTACATATGGGAGATGATGCTTCCTGCTCCTCCCCCTTCTCTCTCTCTCTCTCTCTCTCTCTCTCCCCCCCCTCTCTGAAAATTGAATAAAGTCTTAAAAAAGAAAAAGATGAGGACTGCAAGTGCATTCACCTGGGCCTAGGAGATCACACAGCAGGAGTTCCTTGGATGCTGTGGAATGAGGCCAGAAGATAGGTGCTACAGAGTGAGTTTAAAACCTTGTTTAAAATGGTAGGTTGAATACACATACTGATGGCTACTTCCTCCTGAGACACAACTAAAATGGGAAGAAGGTATTTATTTTTAATTCTTTACATACCTGCTTTTATTCACTTGTATATATTCATGATTCAAGGAAAATATATTTTTTAAAGTTCAACCTGTAAGGACTATGATGAAAACAAGAAAGACAAGACTGGCTGAAAATAGGTGACTACAAATAAAAAATGTCAACAATTTTTTGGAAGTAGGCAAACAGGTGGAGGGCTGGAATCTGGCTTTGCAAAAGGGAGTATCGATATCTTAGAGCCTGCTTGGGGTAATGGTAGGAAGCAGTTTACCACCTGGAACTCCTAAAGCCTTAAGGCTGATGTACCAGACAACTTGAGAACAGGAATAAGGTTTCAGTATGACCACAGGGACACATCTGAAAGCCTCTGTTAGAGAACAGTAGCCACACTTATATACTCCAAGAAAAACGTTGGAAGAGCTTCTGTGCAAAAACAGTACAGAAGACTAACAATGGCGGTATGTACTGTGGCACTTCCAGGAGGTAGGAACTACATTTGCAGAACCCCATTTCCTGTGTGGTTCTGGGTTAGGATGTGTGAATCTGTGTGAAGTTTGGAAAGATAAAAAGGGAAACAGCTTCTACTACACTTGAAATGTAGGGCACTGGACACCCCTGCAGTCACCACCCTGTGGCACTGATCCCCTTGCTCACCCTAGAGGTATAGGGCAGTTCCTCTAGCCCCCACAAATTTTCAGTTAGGCATGTGTGCAGCTCTATGGCAAGATGCTCCAACTTCTTTGGTGAGTCACTTGCATCACTGAGATTGAAAGAGAAATAGCACCCATTGAAGCCACCCCAGCCCCTTTTCCCATTTAAGAAGGAAGTTAACCAATGAAAGAAGTCTTCATGTCAAAGCTTCCCAGAAGAATTCCAAGTACCACTCCTGGCTCAGTCAGTGAATCATGGGAAGCAAGGGCATGGTGCAAATACAAGGAGGGATCAGAACACAGCCCCTGGGACTTTGGAAAATTGCACTGGCTGCAGTGGAAGATCTTAGAGGTGCATTCTCAAGGGCACCACAAAGATGTAACCGGCCAGCAGGATACTGGGAAGACCTGTGATTTTCCTTCTTCCTATGCTCTTTGTTAGCTTCCTAGGGCTGCCATAACTAGATACAATAAGCTCAATGTATTAAAGCAATAGAAATTTATTGTCAGAGTTCCAGAGGCTAGAAGTCTAAGATCAAGTGTCAGCATATCATGCTCCTATGAAACTTGTAGAAAAGTTCTTCCTTGCCTGTTCCTAGATGCTGCTGGTTTGGGGGCAATCTGTGGCATTTCCTAGGGTATAGCTGTGTTGAATCTGAGGATCTTTTTTAACATTAGTGTCATTTCTTTATGTTTCAGGTCTTGGTTCTTCACCCATAAAATGAGAGAACTGCTTTAGTTAATAAAAAGGATTAATGCCTACACCAATAACATAGAAAACCTCAACTTTTCAACAAAAAGTATGGCTCCTTCTCTTTGCCAGGAGCCATACAAGGCCCAAAGATGGCCTAGTCAATAACACAGACATATTCCTTGCAGCTTCATTAAGTTTACAGTATAGACAGGAAGAGAGTAAAAAATATTCAGAATGAATAAACTGTAGTACATTCATACAGTGGAATGCTACAACAATCAAAATATAATACTGCTACATATGACAATCTGGGTCCATGCCATAGTCAAAATGATGTGCATCTAAAAGAAGGTGGAGAATAGAAAAACTAGCCTATGGTACCCTGGCTGGTTGGCTCATGTGGTAGAGCATCAGCCTGGAGTGTGCAAGTCCTGGATTCGATTCCCAGTCAGGGCACACAGCAAAAGCACCCATCTGTTTCTCAAACCCTCCCCCTCTTGCTTCTCCTCTCCTCCTGCAGCCATGGCTCAATTAGAGAGAGTTGTCCTGGGTACTGAGGATGGCTCCATAGCTTCTGCCTCAGGTGCTAAAGAATAGCACTAGTTGCAATGGAGCAAGGGCTCCAAATGGGCAGAGCATTGTCCCCTAGAGGGCTTTCCAGGTGGATTCCAGTGGCCAGTGCTCATGCAGGAGTCTGTCTCTACCTCCCCTCCTCTCATTAAATAAGAAAAAGAACAAAGAAAGAAAAACTAGCCTATGGTAATAAAAGTTAGAAAAAAGAATCATTTGTGTGGGAGGGGCACAGCCTTCTGTGATGTTGGAAATGTTCGATAGCTTGGTCTGGGTCATTGTTCCTTGGATTTACACACATGAAAACATTCTTCAGGAACAAGTACTTTACTGGGTGTATGTTATATCCCAATACAATATTAACAAATATCCCCAAATATAATGAATCATTTGCAATAAATGCTACCAAGCAAAACTACACTGTTCTACAGAGGACCTGATCTGATCTGGGGACTACAGGACAAGATTCCCCCAAAAGTCAGAAGTAGCAAAGAGGGGTTCATAGAGATGAGCAGGAGGCACTGAAGAAGAAAGCTTGACCTCTGAAAGATCTGAAAGAATGTTCTAAAGGTTGGGGCACAGAAAGAGAAGTGGGAGACAAGCATGAGGAGTTGGGCTCCAGCTAGAGTGGTAGTCACTTGTAGCCTGTGTTAAGAATATTGCACTTAGCTCTGGAACCTGCAGGGGTGGAGGGCTGCTTTTAAAGAGGAGACACATCATAGATTACTTAGAAAAGACAACTGAGGGTCTCTCTTTAGCAACACTTTATTCACTTTATTTTCCAACTTGCATTTAGGAGATCTACTCTTAATATAGACCATAATATTTCTCCTCATTGTTCTGGCCCATTCTGCACCAGACAGCATTGCCACTGTGTCAGTTTACATACACACAGGATTGTGCATGTACTCCTTTCCCAGATGTAACCCTGGAAGATAGACTACATATAAGTGTAGAGATTCAGACCCTTTTGTATAACCAGCCAGCATAGTCATCTAGTGCACTGATGCTCAGACAGTCTTCCTTGGGAACACATGTTCCACAGGTGTCAAATGGTATCTATAGTCAAATACCTTTGTGAAATATTTGGTCAAAGTTACAGCTTTTCTATTGCAAGACTTCTTGGGGAATTTATCATGTTAACATGCATCATAGTTTTCCAAGAGGTGGAAACAGTATGCAGCATTTCAAACTTATTTCAACCATATAGCCCTTTTGTGGGGTAAGCAAAAAATATTAGAAATCAAGGTGTTAGTCCATATAACATACTGTGGGAATGGTGACCTAAAGCCTGATAGCACAGTGCTCAGAGACATTTTAATAGTTAGTGATTTATGGCATTACAGCCAGTAATAACCTCCTTCATCTTAATTCACTTTTATAATAAATATAAATAAAAGACAAAAAGCTGAGGTTGTTGTTTTATTTTTGTCTTTCACCAAGTTTTATTTCTTCTTCCCTATTTCTGCTCATGTTCAGCATTTATTCTCTGGAAGCTCATTCATGTTGATTGATGGTATATTAGTCTGTTTTCTGATCATTTTTAAACAACTTATAAACTTTCACTAACTTAATATTTGAATGAAATTTTATTGCAGAACTTCTACTTCCAGCCAAGATGGCAAAGCAAATAAACATTGTGCTTGCCTCCCCCCACAACCACACCAAAATTACAACTAAATCATAGAACAACAACTCTTGGGGAGCACCTGAAAACTAGCTGAACAGAACTCCAATAACTAAGGATATAAAGAAAAATCCACATCAAGATTGGTAGGAGGAGCAGAGATGCAAAAATAGGCTGGTCCTACACCCTCGTGTGGCAGTTAAGAATTAGTAGGGCTATCTTGGCTACAGAGGTCCCCCTTGAGGAGCAAGGGGTCCCAGCACCACAGCAGACTCTGGAGCCAGGAGCACCAGTACCAGGAAAAAGAGTTCTCACACACCTGGCTGTGAAAATTAGTGGAGATTCCATTCAGGTGAAAGAAAGGGCTGCTGTAGACCCAGGCATCATCTGCAAGAATCTAAGCACAGACTCACTCACTCACATTCACTTTAAGTCCCAGCAAAGGAACAGCAACTTAAACAGTACCAGAGACATACAGGAAAGAAGTGAATTGTCTGGCTTCAGAACAAGGGCCAGAAGGCAGGTCTCTCCAGGATAGAAGTACAAGCAAGAGTCATTGTACCTTTGTTGAGCCTTCTCCTCCCACACAGACACAGCTGAAAGATGAAGGCAGGCATCAACTCTGAGTCCCCATTAACCCAGATAACACTGCTCGACCCATCCTGGTGGTTCCTTGAGACCACATCCCATCCAAAACACATGCGCAGCCAGAACCTCTTTCAGCTGTTGCTCACACAAGCAGCTGGTCTCAGCGCACACTGCCCATTCCTAAAATCTCTCAAAGGTCCACAAACCGCAATAAGCAGTGGCTGACCTCAGCTTGCTCTGTAACTCTTGTTAAATGTCCCCAAAACCAGAACTCAGTTCACAGTATAACCTTTCCCAGATGCCTCCAAGCCCAGAACAGGCAGCTAACAACTGAAGATCACTTTGTAGCTTCTACCAGGCGGCCTGGGTTAAGCACAGGCAGCAGCTGTCCTTGGCTTGCCCTGGAGTACCTTCTGAGAGGCACCAGAACTGATACACAGTGACCACCTTCATACTATACAATTAGCTCCACAAATACACATACAAAGGGATAAGAGCCTTGCTAAAGCAAATCACACTTTCTGGATCAGCCCCCACACAGCTGCTTATCCACTACAGTCATGGTCAGTCCTCACAGCCAGTCAGTCGGAGGGTCAATTCCATCCACTGATGTGACAAGAACAATCAAAGCTCAACTACAACAGGAGGGTACACACACCCTACCTGAGGGACACCCCTGGATCACCTGGCTCAGGTGACCAGGGAGACTATGTCACTGGGCCTCACATAACACCTTCTACATAAGGCCACCCTGTCAAGACTAGGAGACATGGCAGATCTACCTAATACATAGAAACAGATACAAACAGGCTGACAAAATCAAAGCAAGCAATCTATCGGATGCAGAGTTCTAAACATTGGAACATTGGTTATAAAGATGTTCAATGAACTTAAGGGAAGAATTAAAGAACTAAGTGAGAATTTACACAAAGAGATGGAAACCATAAAAAGAATCAGTCAGGTCTAACCAGTGCTGGCACAGTGAATAAAGTGTTAACCTAGAACGCTGAGACTGTTGGTTCAAAACCCTGAGGTCACTGGCTCTGAGAGTTGGACTTAGCAGCTTAGGAGTCATTGATTTGAGTGGGGGACCATCTACACAATCCCAATGCTTGCCAACTTAAGCCCAAAGGTTGCTGGCATGAAAAGCATAAGGTCATTGGCTTGAGCAAGGGGACACTGGCACAGCTCCATCAAGGTACATACGAGAAGCTCAATGTACAACTAAAGTGAAAAGCAACTATGAGTTAATGAGCCTCACATTCTCTCTCCCTTTTTTCTTATCCTTTCCTGTTTCTTTCTCTCATTCTCTCAAAAAACAAACAGCTTGACCAGTGGTGGCACAGAGGATAGAGCATGGAACTAGGACCTCTGAGGTCCCAGGGTTTTTTTGTGTTTTTTTTTTAATAGTGAATGGTGTGTGTGTGTGTGTTTGTTTGTTTGGTTTTTGTTTCTTTCTTTGTTTGTTTGTTTTTTACAGGGACAGAGAGAGAGTCAGAGAGAGGGATAGATAGGGACAGACAGACAGGAGCGGAGAGAGGTAAAAAGCATCAATCATTAGTTTTTTGTTGCCCTTGCGACATCTTAGTTGTTCATTGATTGCTCTCTCACATGTGCCTTGACTGCGGGCCTTCAGCAGACCGAGCAACCCCTTGCTGGAGCCAGCGAACTTGGGTCCAAGCTGGCGAGCTTTGTGCTCAAGCCAGATGGGCCCGCGCTCAAGCTGGTGACCTTGGGGTCTCGAACATGGGTCTTCTGCATCTCAGTCCGACGCTCTATCCACTGCGCCACCACCTGGTCAGGCTGAGGTCCCAGTTTTGAAACACCAAGGTCACAGGCTTTTGTGAGGGCTCATCTGGTTTGAGCTCAGGCTCACCAGCTTGAGCACAGAGTCACTAGCTTGAGCATAGGATCATTAACATGATCCCACGGTCACCGACTTGAGCCCAAAGGTCACTGGCTTAAACCCAAGGTTGCTGGCTTGAGCAAAGGGTCACTGGTTCAGCTGAAGCACCCCAGTCAAGGCACACATGAGAAGCAATCAATGAACAGCTGAAGTGCTAGAACTATGAGTTGATGCTTCTCATCTTTTTCCCTTACTGTCTCTCTTTCTCTATCTCTCTCTCCCTCTCTCTTTAAAAGAAAAAATCAATCAGCAATGAAGAATACAATAGCTGGAATAAGAAATACATCAGATGAAATCAGCAGATTGGAACCAAACAGAAATTCTGAAAATGAAGGACTCAATAAATGAAATTAACAAGAACTAGCTAATAGAACTGGCCAGATAGAGAAAAGAATAAGTGACATCGAAGACAGGCATCTAAAGATGATGCATAGGGAAGAAGAGGGAGACTCAAGAATAAAATAAAAAAATGATAGCGCTCTACAAGAATTATTTGACTCCATCAGAAAGAGCAATATAAGAATAATAGACATTCCAGAAGAAAAGAAAAGGGAGAAGGGAATGACAAACATATTCAAACAAATAATTGATAAGGACTTCACAAACCTATGGAAAGAGCTAAACCCTTGAATCCAAGAAGCAATCAGAACACCTAGTTTCCTCAGCCCAATGAGGCCTTCTCCAAGGCACATTCAGTTAAAACTGTCAAATATTAACAACAAAGAAAGAATCCTCAAGGAAGCCAGGTAAAACAAGGCAACATATAAAGAAAGGAAAACCCATCAGATTATCATCAGACTTCCTAGCAGAAATTCCACAAGCCAGAAGAGAGTAAACCCAAACACTCAAAGTACTGAAAGAGAGGAATTACCAGCTAAGAATAATGTATGCATCAAATTTATCCTTTACATATAAAGGAGAAATAAAGACTTTTTCCAATATACAGAAGCTGAGGGAATTTATCACCAGAAAAGCCCCATTATAGGAAATACTCAGGAAGTTACTGTACCTGATACGAAGAACAAAACATCACAAAACTACAAGAACTCCAATGGTTCACTTTGCAAGGTCTCACTGTATTATGGATTTTTATTTTTATTTATTTATTTACCTTTTTTTTTTACAGAGACAGAGAGTCAGAGAGAGGGATAGATAGGAACAGACAGACATGAATGGAGAGAGATGAGAAGCATTAATCATCAGTTTTTCGTTGCACACCTTAGTTGTTCATTGATTGCTTTCTCATATGTGCCTTGACCATGGGCCTTCAGCTGACCAAGTAACCCCTTGCTCGAGCCAGCAACCTTGGGTCCAAGCTGGTGAGCCTTGCTCAAACCAGATTAGCCCGTGCTTAAGCTGATGACCTCGGGGTCTCGAACCTGGGTCCTCCACATCCCAGTGCAATGCTCTATCCACTGCGCCACCGCCTGGTCAGCCTGTATCACAGATTTTTAAATTGTATATATCTAATTTTGTACCACAGATTTTTCACTATATTGCAGGATTGTTCAGTATATAGGTATTTTTTATTATTTTAATTATTTTTGCACTAAAATAAGCATTTTGTAGACTAAAAAATTAAAAACAATATAAAATATTAATTAAAACATATTAAAAGAATATTAAATTGAAATAAAATACATAGCGTACAGCAGATGAGTAGACAAAAACTCACATGTATGGAAAATGCAACTACAGCCACTTCCACTTGAGCTAGTTTCCCCAGCTGAGAACATACACAGCACACTATTGGCTAATGGATGGGAGGCGACCAACCAGAGCACTGTGTTCTGTATCCTGGGTGCTGATTGGCTCAGCGATCATAGCCTTAAAATATATATAAATAATAAAATAAATATAAGGTTGCTACTTTGCAGATTTTTGTTTATCACGGGGGATTCTGGAACCTAACCTCCACAATAGACAAGGAGCCACTGTACTTATATCTGATAATACTGATTTTAAGACAGAAAAGGTAACAAGAGACAAAGATAAACATTTTATAACAATAAAGGAGACACTACATCAAGAAGATATAATGCTTTTTAATATATATGCACCAAATCAGGGAGCAGCAAAATATATAAAACAACTACTAACGGAACTAAAAAAAATTAGACAAAAACAATAATAGTTGGTGATCTTAAAACTCCATTGACAGCTCTAGTTAGACCATTCAAACAAAAAATCAATAAAGAAATATTGGCCTTAAATGACACATTAGACCAAATGGACATAATTTACATATACAAAACCATCAGATTACAAATTCTTCTCTGGCACACATGAAACATTCTCAAGGATAGACCATACGTAGGGCCACAAAACTAATTTCAACAATTTCAAGAACATTGAAATTACACCAAGCTTATTCTCTGACCATAATGCTCTAAAACTAGAATTCAACTGCAAAAAAGAAGAGACACACGAAAAGGTGGAAATTAAACAACATGCTACTAAAGAAGAAATAGAAGGAGAAATCAAAAGATATATACAGATAGATGAGAATGACCAGAGACAGAATTAACAGTTGGCACACTGGGAGCGCACTCTGGGCCCCAACTTCAGAAGGACCCCCCAAAACCTCAAATTTACACTTTTATTTAATGACACCAAGTTTGGTTTCATATGTGCAATTTTAATTATGTACAAATTACATAAAAACATGGTTAACATGTATTTTTATTTTCCCTGTCTCTCTCACTTTTATATTTTCTTCTGCGCCCAAGGCCTCAACCAATCTTAATCTGCCTCTGAGAATGACAACTCAATATATCAAACCTTTGGGGATGCACTGTAAGCAGTAATAAGAGGGAAATTTATATAATTTCAGGCTTATCTCAAGAAATGATAAATATCCCAAGTAAACAACCTAACATCACATCTTAAAGAACTAAAGAAAGAGGAACAAAGGCAACCCAAGGTCAGCAGAAGAAAAGATATAATAAAAATTAAATTAGAACTAAATGAAATAGAGAACAAAAAAACTGTAGAACAATTAGTACAACAAAGAGCTGGTTCTTTGAAAAGGTTAATAAAATTGATAAAACCCTTGCTAGACTCACTAAGGAAAAAAGAGAAATTACTCATATAAATAAACTCCAAAATGAAAGAGAAGTTACCACCAACATCATAGATATACAAAGGATTGTACTAGAATACTATGAAAGACTATATGCCACCAAAATCAATAACCTAGAAGAAATAGATAAGTTCTTAAAACTATGCAATCTTCCTAGATTAAATCATGAAGATGTGAAAAACATAAATAGACTGATGAACAGTGAGGAAATAGAAACAACTTTCAAAAACTTCCCCCCAAATAAATTTCTGGACCAGATGGCTTCACTACTGAATTCTACCAAACATTCAAAGAAGATTTAATACCTATTGTTCTCAAAGTCTTCCCAAAATAAATTGAAGAAGAGGCTTCTCCCACACTGCCTGGGCAGCTGCAAGAGGATACAGAGCAGCTGAAAAGTGGATGCAAGTCTTCTGGAGCTTAGGGCTTTCACAGAGTGGAGCTACTGTCATCTCTAAGCAGGAGGAAGCTGATACTGATACACAGGTTGGCCCCTCCCACACTACCCAGGCATAGAAAATGCAGACACAAACAGTGAAAAGTGCAGTAGCTGCATACACGTAGCCCATAGAGGGTTATAAAAACAGCTGACACCAAACCAAGAAGATCTAGAACCAACACCACTGGTAGTGGATGTCAGAATGGCACTCATTACCATATTTTTTTGCTCCATAAGATGCACCTGACCATAAGACACACCTAAGGTTTTAAGGTGGAAAATCAGAAAAAAAAAATCTGAACCAAATAGTGTGTTAAAATATTTAATAAAATATAACACAATAATATTTCAACAATGTAAACTCAATAGCAGTATTAATAACCATTAGCACTGTTATTAACAAATGAGAGAGGCTTTAATGTTCAAATACTCTTCTAGTTGTCCAGGAACTCTCAGAAGCTAAAAAGAAATGAACATTCACTCCATAAGACACATGGGCATTTTCCCCTTCACTTTTGGAGGAAAAAAGTGTGTCTTATGGAGCAAAAAACACAGTAACTAATCAACACACAATAAGTGCTGGCAAGGATGTGAGAAAAGGAAACCTTTCTGCACTGCTGGTGAGAATGCAGACTTGTGCAGCCACTGTGAAAAACAGTATTGCATTTCCTAAAAAAATTAAAAATGGAACTGCCTTTTGACCCAGCTATCCCACTTTTAGGAATATATCCTAAGAATGCAAAATCACTGATTCAAAAGAAGATACACATTCCCATGTTTATTGCAGCATTTCTTACTATAGCCAAGATCTAGAAACAGCCCAAGTGTCCGTCAGTGGACGAGTGGATTAAAAAGCAGTGGTACATATACACAATGGAATACTACACAGCTGTGAAAAAGAAGGAAATCTTACCTTTAGCAATGGCATGGATGGACCTGAAGATTATTATGATAAGTGAAATAAACCAGGCAGAGAAAGATATATATCATAAGATCTCACTTAGATGTAGAATATAATGAACAAAGTACACAGAAATAGAATAGAGTCAGAAACAGGGTCACAGGGACCAGAGGGACAGCTATCAGTGGAAAGGGGGATGAAGGGATGGGATCAGAGAAGGTGAAGGGATTAGTGAAATTATATATACATAACACATAAATACAGATAACAGGAGAGCAAATCCCAGAGGGAAGGGGGAAGAGAGTTAAGAGAAGGGGGGAAAAGGGTTTGTAAACAGGGACACAGGGGTTAGGCATGAGAGTGTTATATTAAGTAAATATAACTTGAATCCATGTTAACACAATAAATTAAAATTTAAAAATATATATGTACTAAATACCTAAATATATGATCTGAAACAATAAATTACATAGAGGAAAACAGAAAGATACTAAACGTATGGACTTTGGCTATAGAAAACATGTCATGAATTTGACCCCAAAGGCTAGTTTAGTAGAGGCAAAAATAAATGAATGGTACTATATTAAACTAAAAAGCTTCTTCACAGTAAAAGAGACTGACAACAAAACAAAAAAGGCAACCAACAAAGAGGTTAATATCCAAAATATATAAAGCACTCATAAAGTCCAACAACAAACAAACAATCCAACTAAAAAATGGGGGAGGACCTGAACAGACACCTCTCTCATTTAGACATACAAACAACAAATAGATATATAAAAAGATGCTCATCTTTGCTAGTTATTAGAAAAATGCAAATCATAACTACCATAGATATCACCTCACATCTGATAGATTTGCTGTTATTAACAAGACAGGTAATAATCAGTGTTGGAGACATTGTGGGGAAAATAAACCCTCATTAACTGTTGGTGGGAATGTAAACTGGTACAGCCACTATGAAAAACAGTATGGTAGTTCTTCAAAAAATTAAGAATAGAGTTACCATATGACTCAGCAATCTCTTTACCAAGTATCTACATGAAAACACTGGTACATAAAGACACATGCAGCCCCATGTTCATTGCAGCATTATTCACAGTGGCCAAGACATGAAAACAACGAAAGTGTCCCTCAATAGAGAATTATATAAAGAAGATATGGTACATATATATAACAGAATACTCCTCAGCCATAGAAATGATAAAATATTACCATTTAGACAACATAGGTGGACCTTAAGAATATTATGCCAAGCAAAATAAATAAACCAGAAAAAGTTAAGAACTATATGATTTCACACTTAGGTGGGATATAAAACTGAGATTCACAGAAATAGACAAATGTGTGGTTACCAGAGGGTGGTTGTGGGTAGGAGGATAAAGGAGGCCAAATATATGGTGACGAAAAGGGGTTTGACTTTGAGTGATGGGCACAAAATGCAATGAATAGTTCAAATGCTATGCAAATGTACACCTCAAACTTATATGTTCCTATGAACCAATGTCACCCCATTAAATTTAATTTCCAAATTAAAAAAGAATAAAACTAGAAGACAACATAGGTGGTAAATTCTGACATCACTCTTATTAATATTTGGGGAGATATGTCATCTTGGACAAAGGAGCAAAGAAAAAAAATTAACAAATAAGACTATATCAAATTAAAAGTTTTTGCACAGAGGAGACCATCAACAAAACAGAAAGACAACCTACTGAACAGGAGAACATATTTATCAATAATACATCAAATAAGGGGTTAATATCCAAAATGCAAATTGTAACTTAACACCAAAAACTCTCAAATAATCTGATTAAAAATGAGCATAGGATCTGAATAGACATTTCTCCAAAGAGAACATACAGATGGCTCAATGTCACTAATCATCAGAAAGGTGCAAATTAAAACCACAATTAGATATCACCTCAAACCTGTCAGAACGGGTATCATGATTAAATCAACAAACAAGTGTTGGCAAGGATGTGGTGAAAAGGAAATCCTCATGTGTTGTTGATAAGATTGCAAATTGGGGCAACCACTATGGAAAAACAGTATGGAGATTCCTTGAAATATTAAAAATAAAACTATGATATGACCCAGCACTCCTACTTCTGGATATTTATCCAAATAAATCTAAAACACTAATTTAAAATATATATGCATCCCTATGTTCATTGCAGCATTATTTACAATAGCCAAGATACAGAAGATACCTAACTGTTCACCGATAGACAAATGGAAGTGGTACATATATACAATGGAATATTACTCAGTCATAAGAAAAAATAAAATCTTACCACATGTGACAACATGAATGAACCTAGAGGTTATTATGCTAAGGGAGATAAGTCAGAGAGAGAAAGGCAAATAAATACCATATGATTTCCCTTAGATGTGAAATCTTTAAAAAAAAAAAAAAGAAAAAGAAATGATTAAACAAAACAGAAACAGACCCATAGATACAGAGAACAAACTGTTGGCTGCCAGATGTAAGTGAGGATTCAGGAGCTGAGTGAAAAAAAGTGAAGGTTTAAGAAATATAAACTAGCAATTACAAAACAGTCATGAGTATGTAAAGTACAGCATAGAGGATATAATCAATAATATCGTAATAGCTACGTAGGATGTAAGTGGGTACTAGACTTATTGGGGGAATTACCTTGTAAGTTATGTAAATGTCTAACCACTATGCTGTACACATAACACTAAAATAAATAATTAAACATTTTAATTTAAAAAGAAAATAACTTTATTGCATTTTTAACAATTTGCAGAAATTTCCATAAAAGTAACTGAACTCCAAGCTCCATTCCAACTATCAGTGTTTTAACATAGTGTTTTTCATATCTCAAATCTAAAATCATGTTATCTGTTTTAGACAATTTCAGTGGAACAGACTGCAAAGAGCCCTAAAAATGGTAATGTTGTTAAATCTGACATATTGAAAAATTTTAATATTCAACCCAAGCTTTACATTTTCTTTGCACTTTTCAAGATGCACATAGCCTCATGCTCCTTTACAAAAGCTCTGGGATTATTCAGAACCAATTATGAAGAAAAGCGAAATTACCTTTTGTCATTCTATCTATTCAGAATCTTAGAAATTCAGGCTGAAAATGAGCTGACAATTATTTTTAATCCACTTTCAGGTAATTTCACTATATATTGAGCCTGAGAACTACTGACAAATAAAATATACTATTCATCTGAAAACATTCTCTTTGGGACTACAGATCTCCAATTTATTTCATTAGTAATCATGATCAAACTAAGTTGAGAATTGATTTATGCAATAGTTATCCCTCCACAATAATTAATTAGAAAAATAATACTTTGGTAGAGCTTTGAAAAGAAGCAGTTTCTAAGGCCCTTTGATAGAATAGAAAACTTTTAAAATAATTATGAGGCAGTGTTCCTAAGGGACTAGATACGCATTTCCCTTGCCTATTTCCACGTGTCACTAGACTTAAATCACAGTCAGGAAAACCCCTTGAATCTTAATTCAGTTCATCTCACAATTTCTAGCATGTAGTACATGCCAGGAACGTGGTCTAAATCTGTGAGTATTTCTGAAATGGGGCATCCTCAAGGAGTGAACATGGACTAGTACCAACCATTCACTGTCCTAATAAGTGCTACGATAGACTTAATAGCAAAGTGTTTTTGTAATCAGAGAGGCTCCAGGGATTAATTCTGCTTGAATCACTGGGAATGCTTCATGGGGAAAAAGTGGCATTGGAAATGGTCCTGGGACAATGAGCATATTTTCAATTGGTTGAAAGGAAGGGCTGTGGGCCAGTGTGAATGTAAACACAATCCCAAGCAGAGAGAATAGTGCAAACAATTACCAAGAATTAAGAAAAATATAGGTGGGTTTGAGAAGTGAAAAATCTAGAGTGGTTGTGAGAAGTTAGGAGAGGAAGATGTGTTGGGACCAGATTATAAAGGAGAAACTTAAAGTCCACAGACTATTTTTAATAGACTGGTTTTTAAATCGAGGGCTGTGTTGTTCAGATGAAAGGATAAATCTGGTGGTAGCGCCATGGGATTGTAATTATTCGGGTGAGAGGAAATGAAAAAATTGTGGGAAAGAAAAATAAGTATGCAAGAAGGGACAGAACTTGTGAATCATTTAGTTTGTCCCATGGGAAGTCAAGGCACATTGAGGTCAGAGGCTGAAAGATCTATGAGTGATGATGTCATGGAAGTTGTGAGCAAGAGATGGTGAAGAAAATAAAGTATGAATTAAGTGCCAAAGTGTCTTGGAAGGAGATAGAGGAGGAGGATGTTTCTTTTACTCTTTGGTTCACTTATTTATTCAAAACCCACTCCACTGGGCAGTGGGGAAAGAGACACCCATAAGACACTTTAAGTCACCAGCTTTGATCAAAGGGGGAACATACTGTCTTCACTCAAGGTGTCAAGGTTAGATAACTCAACTAGAAAGTGGGAAGTCATAGAATTCAGAATAATGCATGCAGGTCAACCAGACCATGTAAATAAATGGGAGGAAAATGCTGTTTACAACTCCAACTTCATGTCACTTTTCCAAGTAGGAGGACTAGAAGAGAGGCAAATGCTGCATATGCTGTGTTATACCAGTTTTGAAGAATTTTTCCTGAAAACATCCACTTATATTTTTAAAAAAATTATTTAGACAATTTTAACAGGGTGACATTTATCAATTTGAGTATATACATTCAGAGAAAACATCTCCAGATCATTTTGACATTTGATTATGTTGTATACCCATCACCCAAAGTCAAATTGTCCTCTGTCACTTTTTCCTTTGTTTTCTTTATTCCCCACCCTTTCCCTCTACTCCCTTTCCCTCCCCCCTTGTAATCCTGCACTCTTATCTATGTCCAGGAGTCTCAATTTTTCCCCCCACCTATGTATGGAATCATACAGTTCTTAGTTTTTTCTGATTTACTTATTTCACTCCGTATAATGTTATCAAGGTCCATCCATTTTGTTGTAAATGATCCGATGTCATCATTTCTTATGGCAGAGTAGTATTCCATAGTATATATGTACCACATCTTCTTTATCTAGTCATCTATTGAAGGGCTTTTTGGTTGTTTCCATGTCTTGGCCACTGTGAACAATGCTGCAATAAACATGGAGATACACGTGTCTTTATGTTCCAATGTTTTTGAGTTTGGGGGGTATATACGCAGTAGAGGGATTGCTGGGTCATATGGTAGCTCTATCCTTAATTTTTTGAGGAACGACCATACTTTCTTCCATAATGGTTGTACTACTTTACATTCCCACCAACAGTGAATGAGGGGTTCCTTTTTTCTCCACAGCCTCTCCAACACTTGTTATTAGCTGTCTTGTTGATAATAGCTAATCTAACAGGCGTGAGGTGATATCTCATTGTAGTATTGATTTGCTTTTTTCTAACAGCTAGTGAAGATGAAAATCTTTTCATATATCTGTTGGCCATTTGTATTTCTTCCTGGGAGAAGTGTCTGTTCATGTCTTCTTCCCATTTTTTTATTGGATTGTTTGCTTGTTTGTTGTTGAGTTTTGTGAGTTCTTTGAATATTTTGGATATTAAACCCTTATCTGAGTTGTTGTTTGAAAATATCATCTCCCATTTAGTTGGCTGTTTTATTGTCAGTTTTTTTGTTTTGTTTTGTTTTGCTGTGCAAAAGCTTCATAGTCTGCTGTAGTCCCATTCATTTATATTTGCCTTTACTTCTATTGCCTTTGGAGGCAAATTTATGAAATGTTCTTTATGGCCAAGGTCCATGAGTTTAGTATCTATGTTTTCTTCTATGTTATTTATTGTTTCAGATCTTATATTTAGGTCTTTGATCCATTTTGAATTAGTTTTGGTACAAGGAGACAAACCGTAGACAAGTTTCATTCTTTTGCACATGGCTCTCCAGTTTTCCCAGCACCATTTATTGAAGAGGCTTCCTTTTCTCCATTGTGTGTTCTTGGCTCCTTTATCAAAGATGATTTGACCATATACATGTGGTTTTAATTTGGGTTTCTCTATTCTGTTCCATTGGTCTGAGTGTCTATTTTTCTGCCAATACCATGATGTTTTGATTATCATGGCTCTATAATATAATTTGAAGTCAGGTATTGTAATGTCCCCAGCTTTGTCCTTTTTCTTTAGAATTACTCTGGCTATTCTGGGGTTTTTATACTTTCATATAAACTTGATGATGTTTTGTTCTATTTCTTTAAAAAGTGACATTGAAATTTTGATGGGAATTGCATTAAATTTATATATTGCTTTGAGTAAAATGGTCATTTTAACTATATTTATTCTTCCTATCCAAGAACAAGGTATATTTTTTCATTTTATTGTATCCTTTTGGATTTCCCTTAACAATGTTTTGTAGTTTTCATTATATAGGTCCTTTACATTCTTTGTTATGTTTATTCCTAGGCATTTTAATTTTTTGTTGTTGCAGCAATAAAAGGGATTATTTTTTAGTTCATTTTCTAAAGTTTCATTGTTCGCATATAAGAAGGTAATAGATTTCTGCATATTAATTTTATATCCTGTGACCTTACAGTATTGGTTTATTGTTTCTAATAGTCTCTTTCTGAAGTCTTTGGGTTTCAATGTACAGGTTCATATCATCTGCAAAAAGTGAAACCTTTAGTTCTTCTTTCTCAATATGAATAGCTTTTATTTCTTTTTCTTGTCTGATTGCTCTGGCTAGAACTTCCAGCACTACGTTGAATAAGAGTGGAGAGAGTGGGCAACCTTGTTTTATTCCTGATTTTAGAGGAAAAGTTTTCAGTTTTTGGCCATTTAAAATGATGTTAGCTGATGGTTTGTCATAAATGGCCTTAATTATGTTGAGATATTTTTCTTCTATAGCCATTTTGGTGAGTGTTTTAAACATAAAATAATGTTGTATTTTATTGAATGCCTTTTCTGCATCTACTGATATGATTATATGGTTTTTGTTCTTTGTTTTGTTGATATGGTGTATTACATTAACTGTTTTACGTGCGTTGAACCATCCTTGTGATTCTGGGATAAATCCCCCTTGACCATTATGAACTATTATTTTAATGTGTTGTTGTATTCGATTTGCTAGTATTTTGTTTAGGATTTTAACCTCTGTATTTATTAGAGATATTGGTCTATAGTTTTCTTTTTTTGTATTGTCCTTGCCAGGTTTAGAAATGAGGGTTATGTTGGCCTCATAAAATGTGTTTGGAAGTATTGCTTCTTCTTCAAATTTTCAGAAGACTGTGAGTAGAATCAGAACCCAAATCTTCTTTGAATGTTTGATAGAATTCACTAGTATAGTCATCTGGCCCTGGACTTTTATTTTTTGGGAGGTTTTTGATAGTTGTTTCTTTTTCCTCCCTGCTTATGGGTCTGTTTAGGCTATCTACTTCTTCATGACTTAGTCTAGGAAGATTGTATTGTTCTAGGAATTTATCCATTTCTTCTAGATTGTTAAATTTGGTGGCATATTGTTTTTCATAGTATTCTATGATAATTCTTGGTATATCTATGATACCTGTGGTGATTTCTCCTCTTTTATTTTAGATTTTGTTTATATGAGTCCTTTCTCTTTTTTTCTTAGTGAGTCTTGCCAAGGGTTTGTTAATTTTGTTGATCTTTTCAAAGAACAAGCTCCTTGTTTTATTGATTTTTTCCTATAGCTTTTCTGTTCTCTGTTTTCTTTATTTCTGCTCTGATTTTTATTATTCCCTTTCTTCTGCTGGTTTTGGATTACCTTTGTTCTTCTTTTTCTAGTTCCTTAAGATGTGATGTTAAGTTGTTTACTTGGGCTCTCTCTTATTTTTTGATATAAGCCTGTAATGATATGAATTTCCCTCTTATTACTGCTTTTGCTGCATCTCGGACATTCTGATATGTCATGTTGTCTTTTTTGTTTGTATGTATATATCTTTGGATATTTGTTCTTATTCCTTCTTTGACCCAGTCATTTTTGAGAAGTATGTTGTTTAATTTTTACATTTTTATGGATTTGTTTACTTCCTTTATGCATCTGAATTCTAGATTCATAGCTTTATGGTCAGAGAATATACTTGGTATAATTTTAATCTTTCTGAATTTGTTGATGATAGTTTTGCGGCCCTACATATGGTCAATTCTTGAGAATGTTCCATGTACACTGGAGAAAACTGTATACTCTGGTGTTTTGGAATGAAATGTCCTATAGATGTTTATAATATCTTATTGTTCTCGTGTTTCATTTAAGGTCAATATTATTTTATTGATTTTCTGTTTGGATGAATGATATAGAGCCGTCAACGGTGAATTGAGGTCCCCAAGTATTTTTGTCGGTTTTTATTTTTAGATCAGTTAGCACATGTCTTATATACTTTGGTGCTCCTTGGTTTGGTGCATATATATTAAGAAGTGTTATGTCTTCTTGATTAAATGTCTGCTTTATCATTGTGAAATGACCATCATTGTCTCTGATTATATTTGCTGTCTTGTAGTTGGCATTGTTAGATATGAGTATGGCTACACCTGCTTTTCTTTGAATATTATTTTCTTGGAGAATCATTTTCCAACCTTTCACTTTGTATTTGTTTTTATCCTTGTAGCTTAGATGTATTTCTTGAAGGCAGCATACAGTTAGACTTTCTTTTTGATCCACTCTGCTACTCTATGTCTTTTTATTGCTTAGTTCAACCATTTACATATAATGTAATTATTGACACTTGAGGGTTTCCTATTGCCATTTTATATATTGCTTTTTGATAGCTCTGTATCATGTTTGGTTCTTCTCTTTTGTTTCTCTGTTATTTCTTTTTGTTTGGTTGTATTCCATACTTCTTTCCTCTGTTTATCCTTTTATAAAGCCATGTGTTTCTGTAGTGGTTTTTTCAGGGGTGGTTACTACTGAGTCATAGAAAAGATACATATTATGTTCATTGTAGTACATTGTCTCATGAGTGCTTCTGCACTCCATCCTCCTTTGTTACTGTTAATCTTTGTCCTCTCCCCTTTTTTGTTTTTGTTGTCACAGATTAATCTTGTATTTATTGTGAACTTGTTATAGCTTTTAATTGTGGTTTTATTTTATTTTATTTTTTGTATCTGGCTTGATAACACCCTTTAGTGTTTCCTGAAGTGGGGGTTTTCTCGTGATAAATTCCCTCATCTTCTTTATATCTGTGAATGTTTTTATTTTCCCTTTGTATTTGAAGGATAGCTTTGATGGATACAGTATTCATGGCTGGAAGTTCTTCTCTTTCAGTTCTTTAAATATTGAGGTCCACTCTTTTCTGGCTTCTAAGTTTCTGCTGAGAAATCTAATAATAGCTTAATAGGCTTTCCTTTATATGTTTTATTTTTCTTTTCTCTGGCTGACTTGAGGATTTTTTCTTTGTCATTGGTTTGTGATAATTTCATTATGATGTGCCTTGGATTAGGTCTGTTTCAGTTAAGGTCACTTGGTGTTCTGGTGGCCTCTTGGATTCAAGGCTCTAATTCTTTCCACAGGCTAAGGAATTTCTCGATTATTTGTTTGAATGTGTTCTCCATTTCATTTTTTTCTCTCTTCTCCTTTGATATAACCATTATTCTTACGTTGCTATTTCTGATTGAGCCAGACAGTTTTGGTAAGGCTTTCTCAATTTTTTTAATTCATGAGTCTCTCTTCTCTTTTTTCTGCAATATCTCTAGTTGTCTGTCTTCTATGTCACTAATTCTATCCTCTATCTGGCCTGTCCTATTAGCTAAGCTTTTAAACTTGTTTTTCAGTTCATGTATTGAGTTTTTCATCTATGTTTGGTTCCTTTTTATAGTTTCAATTTCCGTGGTGAAGTATTCCTTTTGTTCATTACATTGTTTTTTGAACTCTCTAAATTGCCTTTCCATGTTTTCTTGTATTTCCCTGAGTATTTCTAGGACATCAATTTTTAAATTCTTTGTCATTTAACTCTAAGGTTTCCAAGCAATTAAAATTTTTTTCTAGAGATTTTTTTCATCATCTATTTGAACTACATCTCTGTCTTTTGTATCCATCATATTTGATTTCTTTTCCATTAATGGCTTTTTGAAATGGTGTTGTTAATAACACTAATAAGAGATAGTTTAAAATATAAAATAAAAATTGAAAAGATACAGTGAAAAAATGAAAATTTTATAATGATAAGTGGAACCAAAACTACAAAGAACAAGGAGCAGGAACTGAGGAAAAATTACAAAAGAGATAAAAAATGAAGTCAAAAATATGCAAAATGCCACAAAGAAAAATATGAATCTGAAATATAATAATTTATTGATAAATGACAATCGAATGAGAAAAAAAAGAAAAAGAAAATAAGAAGAATAAAAAAAGAAAGATTTTTGAAATGAAACCCTCATAAAAAAATGTAAGAACTATGGATAATAAAGTTCAAAAGGAAAAGGAAAAAATAAAAAGGAAAGAAGATAAAATGATAAAAATAGAAAATATTAGTTATATAAATGTAATTTTTTCCTGGTTTTGAGAAGTAGCTTCTTTCTTTTTTTCAGCAGGTATTTCTGTACTACAGGTTTTGCCCTTGTGGGGTTCTTGGGCAAAGGCTTACTGTTGTGTTGCTGTGGCAATGATGTAGGCTGGGCCTCAGTCCCATTGGTAGGAGGGGCTAGTTAGGGCTTGGAGTCCTTGACAATGGGAGTCTCAGTTTTCTAGGTGTCTCTCACTGCATCTCTCCCACCTGAGGTAGCAGCCTGGGGACTTAGCTGTGAGGTTTGCCCGAGCCACTGCTTGCAGAGCAAGAGCCTCTAAAAGCAGCCAGGTCCCTTCTCCAATACCACTCAAAGCACAGTTCTGGGTCAGGCTGTGCCAACCAGTGCCACCAGCAAGATCAGGTAGGACTTGGAGTCAATTGCAGATCTAGTGCCTTTCTAAGGGCCCCTGAGCAGATCTAGTACACCTCAGTGCTCCACTGGTCTAATCTCCACAGGCTTTTCCCTTTTGCTCTGTTTGGTAGCCTGAGCAAGCCACATGCGTGCCCAGCCCCCATGACTTTAGCAGTGCACACAGAGGCCTGTACCTGTCCATTTAGGCGCACAGCACCTGTGATCTCAGTTCAAGCTGGGAATGCAGGAATGTGCTCAGAAGCTTATATTGGCCCCGCAGAGGCGACCTACCCAGGCAGTCTCCAATCCAGGGATCCCGGCTATTGTACATGTCCCATGCTGGTGGTCGTAGAGCTGGGAATGCACAAAGATGCTGGCAACAGCCCACACAGATGTCTATCGCTGGTAATCTCGGGATAAGCTCTCTAGCCCACCCGGGCATACACCTATGCTAGAGGTGCCAGGTGGAGCCACTTGCACACCCTGCATGATTGTGGAGCCGGAGCACACAAAGCTGCTAGCACCAATGCCGGCTCCCATGGGCACCTTGCACCAGTAACCTTTGTCAGAGCCTGTTTCCCAATTGCACCCCTCATCCACGATCTCAGACAGAGCTGGTGTGTTCTTTCTTCTGCTTGATCATCCACCCTAATCCAGTTCCTTCCCTTTGCCTCAGAACCTCCACTTTGCTCAGCTCCGGACCAAAGTGCTCCTTCCTCAGATCAATGAGGAAAGTGAAAAGCCCCGTTCTCCATCATATTTCCTTCAGAGTGGATTATATATTCAGCCACCTTTTTGGCCAATCATACCTTTGTCTGGTGTGTGTATATTTCAGATGCTCCTAAGATTTTTTCTCTGTCTTTAGTTGTTGAATTTGTTGAAATTTCAAGGGGAGAGATTGGGAGAACCCCTCACAGTGCCATTTCTCTAACGTCACTCCCACTTACATTTTATTCTCAGAATTGAGTCACGTGTCTACCAATAATCTGCATGGTAGGTTGAGAAATGTGGCATTTAACTGAATGCATTTTTAAGCCAAACAAGTTCTACTAGAAAGGACAGGAAAATAGACATTTCATAGACAACTAGCAAGTATATTTTTCATGTTTAAATATAGTATTATTCTATCGCCTAGTTGATTCAAATCTTATTGGAGTATAGAATTTTAAGTTAAAAATAGTTTTTTCTTTAGAATTTTGAATGTATTGATCTATTGTGTTCTAGCTTCTGGTGTTTCCCTTAAGAAATGCTATTCTGATTCTCATCTCTTTGTTACATGACCTCATCTTTCTCTAAATCTTAGCATCATCTCTTTATCTCTAGTGCTCAAAAATTCCATTAGAATGTGATTTAGGGTGGGTCATTTTTTCATTTATGATGCATAGTATTTGGAGGGTCTTTTCCATCTGGACATTGTTTTATTATTTCTTTTAAAATCCACCCCATGCCTGACCAAGAAGTGGCACAGTGGATAGAGCATCAGACTGGGATGCAGAGGACCCAGGTTCAAGATCCCGAGGTCGCCAGCTTGAGCACAGGCTCATCTGGCTTGAGAAAAAAGCTCACCAACTTGAACTCAAGGTTGCTGGCTCGAGCAAGGGGTTACTCGGTCTGCTAAAGGTCCACAGTCAAGGCACATATGAGAAAACAATCAATGAACAATTAAGGTATCGCAACGAAAAACTGATGATTGATGCTCCTCATCTCTCTCCATTCCTGTCTCTCTGTCCCTATCTATTCTTCTTTCTAACTCTCTCTCTGTCCCTGTAAAAAAAAATAATACTAAAAATAAATATATAAATAAATAAAATCCACTCCCTTATTGTTTTCTTGGATGTCTAACCTCTTGGATGTTTTCTTGACTCTATCTTCCAATTCTTTCATGAATTTTTAACTTCAGCTATTAGTTTTAATTTCCAAAAACTCCATTTTTATATTCTTCTTATTATAAATTAGAATTAGTAATGATCAATTACCTATACTTATAATATAATTATAGTATTCGAGGTTGTTAAGTGGGGTTTTAAAAATAAATTTGGAGTTTGGACTGATGCTCTACACCCAAAATGTAATGTAGTTCCATATTCCAAAGGAAGATGCTAGACTATTCATGGAGGCTCACTATGAGGTAGCAAGACAAGTCCTGTGCCCTCACCCCAACTTCCATCTCTATCCCATACATAAAGATAAATAAGTACAAAAATAAACAAATGAATAAAAAGGCTAGAGACTCTTCAGAGTCTGCATTTTTTGAAGAGTTGCAGATGAGAGTGTGAACATTTAAAGTGGATGCTTCTCTCCACCACTCAGGACCGTGATGGTGAACCTATGACACACGTGTCAGCACTGTCACGCGTAGCCATTTTCGATGACACTCGACCACATACCAGAGAAGTATGGGGCCGCATGCTAAGAAGGACATTTCATCCTCGGCTCCTACGTAGCCAGGTGCAGTAGCCTAGGATAAAACATTTGCTGTAGTGTAGACACTCTGTGCCGGAGGTCTGGAGGCCAAAACAACAGAACTTTGGCACAGAGCATCTAGTTCTGGGACTTCTGGTTAGGCCGTTTATCTTGAAGTGACACACCACCTGAGTTATGCTCGGTTTTTTGGCAAATTTTGAGACATCAAGCTCAAAAGATCGCCCATCACTGACTCAGGCCATGCAAGGGGAGGCTTTGTGACACACACTCAAGACCCGGTGATTCACTGCCATGGTGGGAAACCAGCATCTCAGCCTGTTTCTGCTGAGCTGCAGAAGCCTGTGCACCTAACCTATGCTGCAACCTGGGGAAAATGTGGAGGGGCAAAGAGATTAGCACCTTCTCATCACTGGGGACTGACTGGAGATGCCTGTGAAGAACAAAGAAGGGACTAGAATGGAAATGGTCTAGACTTCCATAGTTAAATTGTTCAGAGATTCATGAGTTCTTTTCAAGACCTAAGTGGGAAACCAGTAAAGTAAAAGTGAGCTTGAATTGAGTCCACCCACATTCTGCATTAGGCATATGTGCTTGTATCAGGAGTAAGTGGAAGGAGAAGTAAGGGAACATCATAAGACATCAGCTCAGCAGTTTGATGTGGAGAGGACAGTGCAAGTTCAGAAGTCCCACAAGACAATGCAAAGAAAAAAAAGAGTCCTTCAAAAGCACCTCCACCGTGCCTGACCAGGCGGTGGCGCAGTGGATAGAGCATCGGACTGGGATGCGGAAGACCCAGGTTTGAGACCCCGAGGTCGCCAGCTTGAGCATGGGCTTATCTGGCTTGAGCAAGGCTCACCAGCTTGGACCCAAGGTCGCTGGCTCCAGCAAGGGGTTACTCGGTCTGCTGTAAGGCCCGCGGTCAAGGCACATGTGAGAAAGCAATCAACGAACAACTAAGGTGTCGCAATGGCAATGAAAAACTAATGATTGATACTTCTCACCTCTCTCCGTTCCTGTCTGTCTGTCCCAATCTATCCCTCTCTCTGACTCTCTCTCTGTCCCTGTAAAAAAAAAAAAAAAAAAAGCCTCCACTGGAAAGGGTCATCTTTGGGATTTGGGATACCTGCCACACAAAGGCATCAATGCTAGGTCCAAAAGCAAAATCAAATACAATTTTCCTCTTCTCTTCTAATTCCGGTTTCCCTTGGCACAACACTGAGTGTGGGGTAAGAGGTAAGAGCATCAGTTAGTAAATGAGGGAAGAAGTGGGGTGAGAGATAGAAAAAATCAGACCAGAAATGTTCTCTCTCTTCCACTTTGCAAAATTCGAGATCAGACCCAAGCGAGGAAGGAGAGAAGTTCTGAATTGGATGAAAGATTAAAGGCTGGATCAGACTGGACCTTTTAATATCTAAAAAGATTATTCTAGTCTACAGAAGCGCCCAGAAGAGCCACAGAATCTGCACAAGATATAATCCAGGTGTGGAAGAAAGAAAATCTAACAAAGCAACTATAAAGAAGATAGATGGGAAGGAAACCAGGTGGCTTTTTACTTACACCTAAATGAATATAACTAATTTAATAAACTAGTTATAATAGAACTTTTGTTTTCCTTTTACTCTACTTGTGCTTGTAGAATCATAGTTTTTCCACCATTTTATTTGGATTTCATGATAGACACCTGTGTTTAGCCAATGCAACCATACCTTTTTTGTACCAGGAGCCTCTTTTCTAGAAAAGAGTAAGTTGCCCTCGAGATACTCAAACTGAGAAATGGATACATGACAGGATAGTCACAATTTTCACTTAAATACTGAGCAAATTCCATTTACATAAGCTTACTTGAGAAAAATTATAACTTGTAGCTACTATTTGAATGTCTCTGAAGAAAATCATTGGCTGTCACATCTGCCACCTTGTGGGCACTCCCATGCATACATTATGTGAATGTTATCACACTACACCAGGGGTGCCCACACTTTTTCAGCTTGCAAGCTACTTATAAGATGACCAAGTCAAAATGATCTACCTACAATGAAAATGCAAAACATAAATTTATTTCTTCTATATTATCATTATTTAAGTTACTATTATTACTATTTAATATTGTGTATTCTTCTTTTACCTTTCTCCTTCTCAGCTCTCTTTTCAGAGGAAAGTCAATGCCATAATTTTTATGAACAGTCCAAAACAGCCACTCCACATTTCCCTTCTTTGGAATAGCAATGGCACACAGACAGATGAAGCAAACGCACTTAAAATATGACATATGAAAAAAATCCCCTCCCATTCTGTATGAACGTGGTAGGTATTAGGCTTCTTACTCGGACCAGCTAAGGCACTCATTTTTATACCCTTTGTTGTATTTAGTTTAAATAAATTGAAGGCTAACTACACAGCAATGTAACTGAACAAGTTAGCGTGGTTTAATGTGCATGCGTAGTGTCAAAAGTTCAGACGTCAGATTGGCTACCCTTTATGCCAATCAAAAGACAAATGTCTTTTTTTTGTTTTGTTTTGTTTTTTCTTTTATTAATTTTAATGGGGTGACATTAATAAATCAGGGTACATATGTTCAAAGAAAACATCTCCAGGTTATCTTATCATTCAATTATGTTGCATACCCATCACCCAAAGTTAAATTGTCCTCTGTCACCTTCTATCTGGTTTTCTTTGTGCCCCTGACCTCCCCACCCTCTTTGCCCTCCCCCCACCATAACCACCACACTCTTGTCCATGTCTCATAGTCTCACTTTTATGTCCCACCTATGTATGAAATCATGCTGTTCTCAGTTCTTTTCTGTTTTACTTATTTCACTCTGTATAATGTTATCAAGGTCTATTCATTTTGTTGGATCCGATGTCATCATTTCTTATGGCTGAGTAGTATTCCATAGTATATATGTACCAAAGCATATTAATCCACTTGTCCTCTGATGGACACTTGGGCTGTTTCCAGATCTTCGCTATTGTGAACAATACTGCCACGAACATGGGGGTGCATTTCTTCTTTTCGAACAGTGCTATAGTGTTCTTAGGGTATATTCCTAAAAGTAGGATAGCTGGGTCAAAAGGTAGTTCAATTTTTAATTTTTTGAGGAATCTCCAAACTGTTTTCCACAGTGGCTACACCAGTCTGCATTCCCACCAGCAGTTCAGGAGGGTTCCCTTTTTCTCCACATCCTCGCCAGAACTTGTTCTCTGTTGTTTTGCTGATGAGTGCCATTCTGACTGGTGTAAGGTGATAACTCATTGCGGTTTTAATTTGCATTTCTCAAATGATTAGTGATGTTGAGCATCTTTTCATGTGTCTATTGGTCATCTGTATGTCCTCTCTGGAGAAATTTCCATTCATTTCTTGTGCCCATTTTTTGATCGGATTGTTTGTCTTTCTGGTGTTGAGTTTTATAAGGTCTTTATAAATTTTGGTTATTAACCCCTTATGAGACATGTTGTCGAATATGTTCTCCCATTGTGTGGTTTGTCTTTTTATTCTGTTCTTATTGTCTTTACCTATGCAAAGACTTTTTAGTTTGAAATAGTCCCATTTGTTTATCTTGCCTTTTTATTTCATTTGCCCATGGAGATAAATCGGTAAATATATTGCTGCTACAGATGTCGGAGAGCTTGCTGCCTATGTTTTCTTCTAAGATGCTTATTGTTTCACGGCTTACGTTTAAGTCTTTTATCCATTTTGAGTTTGTTTTTGTGAATGATGTAAGTTGATGGTCTAGTTTCATTTTTTTACAGGTAGATGTCCAATTTTCCCAACACCATTTTTTAAAGAGGCTGTCTTTACTCCATTGTATGTTCTTTCCTCCTTTGTCAAATATCAGTTGTCCATTAAGGTGTGGGTTTATTTCTGGGTTCTCTGTACTGTTCCATTGATCTATGTGCCTGTTCTTATGCCAGTACCAGGCTGTCTTGAGTATAATGGCCTTGTAGTAAACCTTGATATCTGGAAGAGCGACACCTCCTGCTTTATTTTTTCTTTTTAAGATTGCTGAGGCTATTCATGTTCTTTTTTGGTTCCATATAAATTTTTTAAATATGTGTTCTATATCTTTGAAGTATGTCATTAGAATTTTAATTGTTATTGCATTGAATTTATAAATTGCTTTAGGTAATATAGACATTTTAATGATGTTTATTCTACCTAGCCATGAGCATGGTATATGCTTGCACTTATTTGTATCTTCTTGATTTCTTTTATCAATGTTATATAATTTTCCGAATACAAGTCCTTAACCTCCTTGGTTAAATTTACTCCTAGGTACTTTATTTTTTTGGTTGCAATAGTGAAGGGGATTGTTTCCTTAATTCTTTTGCCGACAGTTCATTGTTGGTATATAAAAATGCCTCCGATTTTTGCGTATTAATTTTATATCCTGCCACCTTGCTGAATTCATTTACCAGGTTCAGTAGTTTTTTGACTGAGACTTTAGGGTTTTCTATATACAATATCATATCATCTGCAAATAATGACAGTTTTACTTTTTCTTTTCCAATTTGGATGCCTTTTATTTCTTCTTCTTGTCTGATTGCTGTAGCTAGGACTTCCAAAACTTGTGTTGAATAAGAGTGGTGAAAGGGGGAACCCCTGCCTGGTTCCTGATCTTAAGGGGATTGCTTTTAATTTTTGCCCATTCGGTATGATGTTTGCTGTGGGTTTGTCGTAGATGGCCTTTATCGTGTTAAGGAATGTTCCCTGTATTCTCACTTTACTGAGAGTATTGAGCATGAATGGGTACTAGGGTTTATCAAGTGCTTTTTCTGCATCTATTGCAATTATCATGTGATTTTTGTCCTTCCTTTTCTTTATGTGATGAGTCACATTGATAGATTTACGAATATTGAACCAGCCTTGCCTCTCCAGAATAAATCTCACTTGATCATGGTGTATGATTTTTTCATATATTGCTGGATCCGGTTGGCTAATATTTTGTTGAGAATTTTAGGGTCTAAATTCATCAGGGCTATTGGCCTATAATTTTCTTTCTTTGTGTTGTCTTGGCCCGGTTTGGGGATCAGAATTATGCTCACCTCATAAAAGGAGTTTGGAAGTCTTCCTTTCTCTTGAATTTTTTGAAATAGCTTGAGGAGGATAGGAGTTAGTTCTTTGAATTTTTGGTAAAATTCACTTGTGAAGCCATCAGGCCCAGGACTTTTCTTTTTAGGGAGTTTTTTGATAACTGTTTCGATCTCATTGGTTGTAATTGGTTTGTTTAGGTGTTCTGATTCTTCCAGGTTGATTTTTCAAAGATTAAATGATTCAAGAAATTTGTCCATTTCACGTAGGTTGTCTAATTTTTTGACAGAGTTCTTCATAGTATTTTCTTACAACACTTTGTATTTCTGTTGTGTCAGTTGTTATTTCTCCACTCTCATTTCTAATTTTATTTATTTGAGTCCTCTCTCTTTTATTTCTTGGTGAGTGTAGTTAAGGGTTCATCAATTTTGTTTATCTTTTCAAAGAACCAGCTCCTGGTTTCATTAATCCTCTGTATTGTTTCCTTAGCCTCTATGTCATTTATTTCTGCTCTAATCTTTATTATTTCCTTCCTTCTACTGGTCCTGGGCTTTATTTGCTGTTGTTTTTCAAGTTCTTTTAGATGCCAAGTCAGGTTGCTTATTTGAGCTTTTTCTAGCTTCTTTTGATATGCCTGTAGTGCAATAAACTTCCCTCTCAGTACTGCTTTAGTTGTGTCCCATAAATTTTGAGTTGATGTCTGCTCATTATCATTCATTTCTAGAAACTTTTTTATTTCTTCTTTGATCTCATTGTTAATCCATTCATTATTTATGTTACAATTTTTTTTTTTTTTAGAGAGGAGACACAGAGTGAGAGAGAGAGAGAGAGAGAGAGAGAGAGAAAGTGGGGAGGAGCTAGAAGCATCAACTCCCATATGTTCTTTGACCAGACCAGTGCAGGGTTTTGAACTGGCGACCTCAGTGTTCCCAGGTCAATGATTTATCCACTGCGCCAGCACAGGTCAGGCCCCATTCATTATTTAATAACATGCTATTTAGTGTCCAAGTGTTTGAGTATGTTTCAGTTTTTCTTTTGTGGTTAATTTCTAGTTTCATGGCATTGTGATCAGAGAAAATGTTTGATATGATTTCAATCTTCTTATATTTGTTGAGACGATGCTTGTGTCCTAATATGTGGTCTATCCTAGAGAATGTATCATGAGTGCTTGAGAAGAATGTATATTCTACTGCTTTAGGGTGAAAGGTTCTGAAGATATCTATTAAATCGAGTTGATCTAGTGTATCCGTTAAGCCTGCTGTTTCTTTATTAATTTTCTTTCTTGAGGATCTATCCAGTGCTGTTAGTGGGGTATTGAAATTCCCTACTATTATAGTATTACTGTTAATCTCGCCCTTTATATCCATCAAAGTCTGCTTTATGTATGTCGGGGCTCCTATATTTGGTGCGTAGATATTTAAAACAGTTATATCTTCCTGTTGAATTGTTCCCTTTATCATTATGTAGTGTCCTTCTTTATCTCTTACTACAGTCTTTGTTTTAAAGTCCATTTTTTCAGATATAAGTAATGCTACCCCGGCTTTTTTTTCATTTGCATTTGCATGAAATATTTTTTTCCATCCTTTTACCTTCACTCTATGTGCATCTTTTGTTTTAAGGTGTGTCTCTTGTAGACAGCATATGTATGAGTCCTGTTTCTTTATCCATGCAGCTACCTATGTCTTTTGATTGGCTTATTTAATCCATTTACATTTAAGGTTATTATTGATATGTAGTTGTTTCTTGTTATTTTATTCTTTAAAGCTGTATTCTTCTTTTCCTATATTCTTTCCTCCCTTTTAACTGTTTACAACAGGCCCCTTAGAATCTCTTGCAGAATTGGTTTAGTTTTAATGAATTCCTTGAGTTTTTTTTTTTTGTCTGGGAAGCTCTTTATTTCTCCTTCAATTTTAAACATTAGGCTTGCTGGATAGAGTAGTCTTGGTTGTAGGTTCTTGTTCTGCATTACTTTGAATATATCTTGCCATTCGCTTCTGGCCTCAAGTGTTTCTGTTGCTAAATTGGATGTCATCTTTATGGGGGCTCCTTTGTAGGTGATAGCCTTTTTTTCTCCAGCAGCCTTTAAAATTTTCTCTTTATCCCTTAGGTTTGGTATTTTAACTATGATGTGTCTTGGTGTAGATTTCTTTGGGTTTCTCTTTAATGGAGTTCTGTGTGCTTCTTGAACATTGAAATATTTTCCAGCCTTAATTTACGGAAGTTTTCTGCTATTATTTGATTGAACAATGTTTCTATTTTTTTTTTCTCTCTCCTCTTCTTCCAGAACCTCTATGATGTGGATGTTATTTCTCTTCATTTTTATATATATATATATTTTTTTTTATTATTATTAATTCTAATGGGGTGACACCAATAAATCAGGGTACATATGTACAATGAAAACATCTCCAGGTTATCTTATCATTCAATTATGTTGCATACCCATCACCAAAAGTCAAATTGTCCTTTGTCACCTTCTATCTGGTCTTCCCTGTGTCCCTCCCCTCCTCCCTATTCCACCCTTCCTTCCCTCCCCCCCTCCTGTAACCACCACTCTCTTGTCCATGTCTTATATTCTCACTTTTATGTCCGACCTATGTATGAAATCATGCTGTTCTCAGTTTTTCTTTTTTTCTGATTTACTTATTTCACTCCATATAATGTTTTCACAGAGCTCCCTTAGAGTTTCCTCATATTTTTGAGTCTCTTTTCTTTTTTCTGCTCTGCTTCTGTGCCTTTGTTTATTGTGTTCTCTAATTCGCTGATTCAACCCCCAGCCTCATCCATCCTGCTTTTAATTCCTTCCATTGTTGTCTTCAGTTCTGACACTGTATTTGTCATTTCTGTATGGTTCTTTTTTATTATTTCAATTTCGTTTTTTATACTTGTTATCTCTTTATTTAGGTGTTCGTAATGACTATCCATTGTTGCTCTAATTTCTTTGAACATCCTAACTATCATTATTTTAAATTCTGCATTTGGAAATTTGATTATATCTGGTTCATTCAGATCCTTCTCTGGAGATTTCTCTTGATTCTTTTGGGTTGCATTTCTCTGCCTGCCCATTTTGTCTGTGTCTAGGAAGGTTGTGGCCACTGGAGTCCAATGGGTGTTGTCTTTGTGTTCTCTAGGTATGATCTGTCTGCAGGCCCACCACCCTCTCTGCGGCTGCCTAGGGCAGTTGGGTATGGCCATTACCAGCATCAGCCCACAGTGCCTGTTGCTGTGATTTCCGCCTCTCCTCCATGGGAGGGGCTGTGTTCTGGTGCCCTACTCTTTAAGCCTCAGCCTGCCTGGGCCTTCACCTTGCCCCCACAGGTTGGGTTGCACACTGCACTCAAGCCAGAAGCCTCAGCACCAAGGGTAGAGGTGAGCACCTTTGCTCACCTGTGGACCCAGCCTGTTCCAGCACCCACGGTCAGAGCCTGCTCTCCACAATTTCTCGGGTTGGACAGGGATGCTGACATGCACTCTGCTGTGAGTCTCCGCTCGTCTGAAGCTTTAGCCCCGCCCCTGAGGCCAGGGCTCGCTGGCTCAGGATCACAAACCACGGTTTATTGGGCCTGGCGGGGCTGCTAGCGTGCGCTCAGCTGCAAGACTCTGCTCATCCAGGGCTGTAGCCCTGCCCCCGCATTCAGAGCCAACTCACGCATGCAGGACGGCAAACCGCGGTTTCTCGGGCCAGGCAGTGCTGCTGGTGTGCGCTCAGCCATGAGCCTCCACCTGTCCCTGGTTCTAGCCCGGCCCCGCGGTCAGGGTTGGCTTGCGCAGGGTCCAGAGTCGCAGAGTAGATCTCTGCCCATTTCTGGCCTCCGCTTTTCCCCTGCAGGTGGGGCTGCAGGTGGGCCCGCAGCTGCCGGACCACTTTCGCGCATCCCCTCGACCCCTCCTGGGCTAGACCGAGCTCACACCGGCTGGGCCTCTGCCCCCACCTACAGAACTGCGTTTCAGTGTCCCGCCGCCATCGTCCCTCCAGCCAGCCCTCAGCAGTGTGGGTGGGTGCACTGCAGCTCAGACCCTAACACTCCATACTGTAGTCCTGGAAGCTCCCTCCGTCTAAGCAGCTCTGCTCTAAGTGCGACGAGAGAGTTGTTTGGCTGGTGTCCTGTCTCCCTTTGGTGGTATTGCTAGTTCCAGGGGAAATATTCGTTTTTTGATTAGGGAAGTGACTTAGCCCAGGGGCTAGGGTGGCTGTTCCTCAGAGTGTTTGTCCCTGTGCCTTCAGTCCACACTCTCTTCCCGCTGCTCTGGTCCTCTCCTCTGGTCCGTTCCCCGGAGCCCTGGGTGAGTAGTTGTGAGAGAGGTTTTCTGCACTGTCCCTTTAAGAAGAATCTTGGGTCTGAGAAAAGTGTCTCTTTCTCACAAACAGTATCCTCACTTGTTTCACAGCTCAATACTGTCCAAACGCCTCTTCTAGGCTCTGGGGCTGCAAGCTGGGGCTTTGCTCCTGGGACCCAGGTCCCTCCTTCTCCGCCAAACTGTACTCCTGCCACTCGGGACTCTCCAGGCTGCCGTTTGCTCTGGGGAGCTGGGCAGCCCTCTTAGCGTTTTCGCTATTCCTACCGGTCTCAATGTGTCTTCTTCAGTGTTCCTTGGTTGAAGAGTCCACTTAGTTTAGTTCAAAGTTGGTTTATCCAGATGATGGTTCTTAAAATTAAGTTATAATCCACTTTGGTTCTGGGATTTGGAAGTTGGTACGTTCGCCTACTCCATCGCCATCTTGCCGTCCACCGAGAAATGTCTTTTTAATGTCATGCAATCTACCCACACTTCCTTCGCGATCGACCAGTAGATCGTGAGCAACGTATTGAGCACCCTTGCACTACATTTTTCACCCCTTCACCCACACATTCATCATCCATCCATCCATCCATCTACTCACCCATCCATCCATGGTGTACTTCATATTTTTTTTCTTTACTTGACATCTTCTGTATAATGTAATAAAAATTATTTAAGTATTTTTCTATATATTTTTTCTTTAAAAAAAAGTCAAAGGAGCCTGACCTGTGGTGGCGCAGTGGATAAAGCGTCAACCTGGGAACACTGAGGTCGCCAGTTCAAAACCCTGCACTGGTCTGGTCAAGGCACATATGGGAGTTGATGCTTTCAGCTCCTCCTCCTCTCTCTCTCTCTCTCTCTCTCTCTCTCTGTGTGTGTGTGTGTGTGTGTGTGTGTGTGTGTGTGTGTCTCCTCTCTAAAATGAATAAAATAAAAAAAATTAAAAAAAAAAAAGTCAAAGGAAAAACTTCTCCATCAATCATGCTGCCCCATCTATCTTCTCTTTTTCCTTAGATCCACAGTCAAACTTTACCAAGAGGAGTCTCCACATTTTGTTCCTTCTTTCTTGCTCCTAATTCATTTTAGTGGTAGTTTTTCTTTATTTCATTTTCAACATATCTTTATTATAAGGTAATTAAAATATGCAGAAAATAAGGATGTTATAATTACTCAGTCAGTTATTAACCACCCAATCAAATATTGGCATAACATCATAATTGCCTTAGATCTTCTTTCCCCAAGAAATAAAGTATTACAAATAGAGTTGGCACTCTCGTGTCCTCCTTTCTGCTCCCTCTCCAGAGAAAACCAGAACCATGAGCATAATTACAAGGCATGCTTTCATGCTTTTACTATATGTTTATGTCGCCATAAGCATTGAATGTAAACTCAGAAAATCATTATGAATGTTGCTTTTCTTAAAAATTCAACTTTTTTCATGTTTATCCATATTCAAATATATAACTATAGTTCATTTTCACTGCTGCATATTAATCCATTGTAATAACTATCATCAATTATGTATCTATTCTTTTGAGGTCATGAGGTCATACTTAATATTTTTTTCTCTCAAACAATTCTTGCTATGGACAATCTCATATACATCTCCTATCCATATGTGTAATCCTTGAGCAGAAGACCCTCTGTCCTTCCTCCCATTCTGGAAAGTAAAGAAGAACCTCTTCCCAGTTCTCTCCACTGAGGGTCTTTTGGTCCCTCACCTCTTCCACCGCAACAAGAAATGTTGCTACACCAAGCACTTGGTTCAGTCCTCTGTTCATACAACCTAAACACAGAAGTGATTCCCCTTCCAAATAATCCCACCTTGAAATGAGGTCACTACTGAAGATCCAGAACAGCAAACAAGAACATTTTTTTCTCTTTACTAATGCAGCTATTATATATTATTCTCTTACTTTTACTCCTCTTAAGGGATGACACAGTGGTTCAGACAGATACTTTTAAAATTATAACCTCTAAAATGGTGTTTTATATTTTTAGATTATTTAAATGTCAATCTTATAAATTAATGACTCCATGTTATTCTGTGTGTAGGTAGAGTAATTTGAGTATTTTTGTTCATGTTAACATGACTGATAAAATAATCCAGAAATATGGCAGTTATTTTTCTTTACCAAGAAATATGAAGGTTTAAAAAATTGACAACATATGTATGACTCTTATTAGTAAATTATTTCCATCATTTGATTTTGAACCAAAACTATAATTTAATGTGCCTTTATTGCTATTTAAGAAGTCTCTTATTGATCCAGGAAAACATCATTTTTCTAGTTCTCTTCTAAAGTAATTTTGGGTTTTCTCTCATTTACTTTCACATGGGCACTTGATAAGACTGTAATTCCTAGGATAATATTATATAAATGCAGGTTATTTTGATGTGCATTCCCTGAGTCATTGTTTACTTTCCTTCTGTTGCCAGAGAGTATAGTGTTAAATTCCAAGTTTTGCTATTTACCGAGTCCCTGTAGCATGAATGGCAGAAGGAGTTTTACATGAGCAGTCTTGTCACTGGGGACATTTGGAATTCAAAGTCCATCTCTACAGACCAATGCTGAATTTTCTCCAGTGGTTGGCCTAACATGTTTAGCAAATAATTTTTTCTTTGAGCCCTCTGATTGCTCTCACTGTGCTTAGGTGAAATCCAAGCCTCTTCCCACGGTCCCCAACATCTTGCCCGGGCAGGGCCCCTTCACCTCTTGCTCTCTGTGCTCTGGCACCCCAGGCCCACACAGTTCCTCCTGCTCTGCCCACACAGGTCCTTCAGCTCCAAATGCTTCCCCCTCTGAGTCTCACTCTTCTTCATTCCAGGTCTTTACTGTTATATGCTTGGAGAAACTCTCGCTGACTTCCAATTCAAAATCATTCCACTGGTCCCCTGTCTCATCCCACCTTTCAACTTGCCATATGTCAACATACAATCATACCATTTTTGATGTGATTATTGGTTAATTGTGCAAGTCCATCCCACAAATCCATTCTGTTCCTTTTCTGTAGCCAGTGTTTCTCTGGCAGAAGATTAAAGCATTTGGACGGAAAATTCTTTTTTGTTCAGTGTATTAGTTGGGTTATGCTGTAATGACAATGCATAGCAAACACACTTCAAATCTCAGTGCTCCCAAATGGGTCTGATTTGGGTGGGTTTGACTGGTTTTGGGTCTCTGATCTGCTTCCTTTTGTCTCACATCTGGTTCTTGTTCAAGGGCCTAAGCCAGTGGTTCTTAACCTGGGTTTTATCGAACCCTAGGGGTTCGATGAGTCAGTCTCAGGGGTTCAGAGAAGCCTCTGCTGTGGAGGCCAGAATAAAGTAATACAGTAATTTGTTGTGAGTTCATGCACTTTGTTGGTTTTGTTCTTTGAGCAAGGTGATGTTCATGCACAGCTCATTTTGTGCACCAGTAAGAAAACATATACCTATGTCTTGAATTTGGAAAAAAAAATCATATTTTATTTATCACTAAAGAAGGGTTTGATGAATGCACATTTGAAACTGGTGGGTTTGGTACCTCAAAAAAAGTTAAGAACCACTGGCCTAAGCAAAGGTACAGTGGTTGCCTGGGTGTGTTCTTGCGATGGTTGGAAGGAGCCTCAGAGAGTGCAGGAAACACAGAATAAATGGATTTTAACACTCCTGCTCCAAGCTGGCATAATCTCATACTTTCTACAGTCCTCTGGCTAGTGCAATTCTTATGACTCAAAGTCAGTGCAGGACACCTGATATCCATAAGAGCTGGGTACTAAATGTTGGTAACACCTCCCAGGCATTGTGAAAACTCCAAATGCCCCTTGGGTCCTAACTTACTCCCCCACCCCCAAAGAGAACCCTTCTCAAAGCCTGATACACAGTGGGCACTTAATGAAAAATTTACTTTACCAATTTATTCTCCAAAACTCTTGTAAAAACTTAATGACTAGGGAGTGCTATGACATTAGTTTAATGTTCTGAAAACATCATTTCTTTCATGCAAAATGGTACCTAATTTTAAAGTTTTAATGTTAGGCTGAGAATACTGTTTTTATATTTAGTGATACTTTCTTTTAGGCATTCTCCATTCAAGTTTTTTGCTCATCTTCCCATTAACTTTTTCCTTCATTTGTAGTAACTCTTGTTACAGGTAATGAATATTTTTCCAGTTTGCCTTTTAAATGTTTTTCAATGATTTTTTTTGAAGGCAAGCATTGCTAATATTTAGATAGCCTCATTTCTCATCCTTTTTTACATGGCCTGCTGCAGTGAATATTTTTACTAGTAGCATGATGTTATACCAAAGGGACATACTATAATGTATTTAATCATTCCCTTTTTATATAGGTTATTTACAGTTTCCAAGATTGTTCTTTTTATTGATTTTAATTTATTGTGTTTACATAGATTCCAGTGTCCCATCGAATACATCTACCCCACCCCCCGTGTTTTCCTCAACACCCCTTTTGTCCCCCTCCCCAAAATGCCCTCCCCCCTTCCTTCCAGGAGTTGCTGTCCTGCTCTCTATAATGTTGTGTTATGTGTGTATAATTTCACCAATCTCTTTTCCTTCTCTGATCCCATCCTATCATCCCCTCCCTCTGTCCACTTTCCCTCTGGACCCTTTGATCTCACCTCTGCCTCTATTCTGTTCCTCAGTTCACATTGTTCATTGGATTCCTCAAACGAGTGAGATCATATGATATTCTTCTTTCTCTGCCTGGCTTATTTCACTTAGCATAATGATTTCCTGGTCCATCCATGTTGTTACAAAAGGAAAGATTTCCTTCTTTTTCACATCCATGTAGTATTCCATTGTGTATATGTACCACTGCTTTTTAATCCACTCGTCCACTGACGGACACTTGGGCTGTTTCCGGATCTTGGCTATTGTAAACAGTGCTGCAATAAACATGGGGGTGCATTTCTTCTTTTGAATCACTGATTTGGTATTCTTAGGATATATTCCTAAAAGTGGGATGGCTGGGTCAAAAGACAGTTCAATTTTCAATTTTTTGAGGAATCTCCATACTGTTTTCCATAGTGGCTGCACTATGCATTCCCACCAGCAGTGCAGGAGGGTTCCTTTTCTCCACATCCTCGCCAGCATTTATTGTGTGTTGTTTTGTTAATGAGCACCATTCTGACTTGTATGAGGTGATATCTCATTGTGGTTTTAATTTGCATTTCTATAATGATTAGTGAGGTTGAACAGTTTTCATCTGCCTATTGGCCATGTGTATGTCCTCTTTGGAGAAGTGTCTATTCATTTCTTTTGCCCATTTATTTTATTATTTTTTTTTAGAGTGTGTTTTTTGTGTTTTTTTTTTAATATATATTTTATTATTATTAATTCTAATGGGGTGACACCAATAAATCAGGGTACATATGTACAATGAAAACATCTCCAGGTTATCTTATCATTCAATTGTGTTGCATACCCATCACCCAAAGTCAAACTGTCCTCTGTCACCTTCTATCTGGTTTTCCCTGTGTCCCTCCCCTCCTCCCTATTCCACCCTTCCTTCCCTCCCCCCCTCCTGTAACCACCACTCTCTTGTCCATGTCTCATATTCTCACTTTTATGTCCGACCTATGTATGAAATCATGCTGTTCTCAGTTTTTCTTTTTTTCTGATTTACTTATTTCACTCCGTATAATGTTATCAAGGTACATCCATTTTGTTATAAATGATCCGATGTCATCATTTCTTATGGCTGAGTAGTATTCCATAGTATATATGTACCATAGCTTTTTAATCCACTCGTCTTCTGACAGACACTTGGGCTGGTTCCAGATCTTCGCTATTGTGAACAATTCTGCCACGAACATGGGGGCGCATTTCTTCTTTTTGAACAGTGCTATGGTGTTCTTAGGGTATATTCCTATAAGTAGGATAGCTGGGTCAAAAGGCAGTTCGATTTTTAATTTTTTGAGGAATCTCCAAACTGTTTTCCACAGTGGCTTCATCAGTCTGCATTCCCACCAGCAGTGCAGAAGGGTTCCCTTTTCTCCACATCCTCGCCAGCACTTATTCTGTGTTGTTTTGCTGATGAATGCCATTCTGACTGGTGTGAGGTGATATCTCATTGTGGTTTTAATTTGCACTTTTCTAATGATTAGTGATGTTGAACATTTTTTTATATGCCTATTGGCCATCTGTATGTCCTCTTTGGAGAAATTTCTATTCATTTCTTTTGCCCATTTTTTGATTGGATTGTTTGTCTTCCTGGTGTTGAGTTTTATAAGTTCTTTATAAATTTTAGTTATTAACCCCTTATCAGATGTGTTGTCGAATATGTTCTCCCATTGTGTGGTTTGTCTTTTTATTCTGTTCTTATTGACTTTAGCTGTGCAAAGACTTTTTAGTTTGATATAGTCCCATTTGTTTATCTTGCCTTTTATTTCATTTGCCCGTGGAGATAAATCGGCAAATATACTGCTGCTACAGATGTCGGAGAGCTTGCTGCCTATGTTTTCTTCTAAGATGCTTATGGTTTCACGGCTTACATTTAAGTCTTTTATCCATTTTGAGTTTGTTTTTGTGAATGGTGTAAGTTGATGGTCTAGTTTCATTTATTTGCAGGTAGATGTCCAATTTTCCCAACACCATTTTTTAAAGAGACTGTCTTTACTTCATTGTATGCTCTTACCTACTTTGTCAAATATCAATTGTCCATAAAGGTGTGGATTTATTTCTGAGTTCTCTCTTCTGTTCAATTGATCAATATGCCTGTTCTTATGCCAGTACCAAGCTTTATCTTGAGTACGATGCCCTTGTAGTATAACTTGATATCAGTAAGTGTGATACTACTCACTTTATTCTTCTTTTTCAAGATTGCTGAGGTTATTCGTGTTCTTTTTTGGTTCCATATACATTTTTGGAATATTTGTTCTATATCTTTGAAGTTTGTCATCGGTATTTTAATAGAGATTGCATTGAATTTATAAATTGTTTTTGGGTAATATAGACATTTTAATGATGTTTATTCTTCTTATCCATGAACCCGGTATATGCTTCCACTTGTTTGTATCTTCCTTGATTTCTTATAGCTGTGTTTTATAATTTTCCAAGTACAAGACTTTATCCTCCTTGGTTAAATTTACTCCTAGGTACTTTATTTTCTCTTGTAATAGTGAAGGGGATTGTTTTCTTAATTTCTCTTTCAGAACAGCTCATCGTTGGTGTATAAAAATACCTCTGATTTCTGAGTATTAATTTTATATCCTGACATCTTGCTGAATTCATTTATTAGGTCCAGTAGTTTTGTTACTGTAACTTTAGGGTTTTCTATGTACAGTATCATATCATCAACAAATAATAATTTTACTTCTTATTTTCCAATTTGGATGCCTTTTATTTCTTCTTCTTGTCTGATTGCTTTGGCTAAGACTTCCAGAACTATGTTGAATAAAAGTGGTGAAAGGGGGCATCCCTGCCTTGTTCTGATGTCAAAGGGATTGCTTTTAATTTTTGTCCATTGAGTATGATGTTGGCTGTGGATTTGTCATAAATGGCCTTTATCATGTTGAGGTATGTTCCTTGTATTGCCACTTCGCTGAGAGTTTTGATCATAAATGGGTGCTAGATTTTATCAAATGCTTTTTCTGAATCTATTGATATTATCATGTGATTTTTCTCTTTCTTTTTGTTTATATGCTGAATCACATTGACTGGTTTGCGAATATTGTACCAGCCTTGCCTCCCCAGAATAAAATTTCACTTGATCATGATGTATGATTTTTTTTCATGTATTGCTGGATCCGGTTTGCTAATATTTTGTTGAGAATTTTACCGTCTAAATTTATCAGACATATTGGGCTATAATTTTCTTTCTTTGTATTGTCTTTGCCTGGTTTTGGAATGAGAATTTTGCTCGCCTCATAAAAGGAGCTTGGAAGTTCTCCCTCTTCTTGAATTTTTTGAAATAGCTTGAAAAGAATAAGAATTAGGTCTTCTTTGAATATTTGGTAGAACTTGCCTATGAAGTCATCTGGCCCAGGGCTTTTGTTTGCTGGGAGTTTTTTGATAACTCTTTTAATCTCATTTTGCTGTAATCGGTTTGTTTCAGTTTTCTGATTCTTCCAGAATGATTTTTGAAAGACTTTATGTTTCAAGGAATTTGTCCATTTCACCTAGGTTGTCTAATTTGGGGGCATACAGTTCCTTTGTATTTCTACTGTGTCAGTTGTTACTTCTTCACTCTCATTTCTAATTTTATTTATTTGAGTGCTCTCTCTAGTTTTTTGTTTGTTTGTTTGTTTGGCTTTTTTTTTTTTTGGTGTGTCTGGTTAAAGGTTCATCAATCTTGTTTACCTTTTCAAAGAACCAATTCTTGGTTTCATTGATCCTCTGTATTATGTTTTAGCCTCTACGTTATTTATTTCCACTCTGATCTTTATTATTTTCTTCCTTCTACTTCCTCTGGGCTTTACTGGCTATTCTTTTCATATTTCTTTTAGATGCAGCATTAAGTTGTTTATTTTTTTTTCTGCTTCTTAAAGTATGCCTGTAGTGCTATGAACTTCCCTCTCAGGACTGCTTTTGCTGTGTCCCATAAATTTTGAGTTGTTGTATGTTCATTTTCATTTTTATTTCTTCCTTGATCTCATCGTTAGCTGATTCGTTATTTAATAACATACTATTTAGTTTCCAAGTGTTTGAGTATTTTTCAGTTTTTTTGTTGTAGTTGATTTCTAGTTTCAAGCCATTGTGATCAGAGAAGATGCTTTATATGATTTCAGTCTTCTTAAATTTATTGAGACTCATTTTGTGTCCTAAGATGTGGTCTATCCTAGAGAATGTACCACGAGCACTTGAAAACAATGTATATTCTGCTGCTTTAAGGTGAAAAGTTCTGAATATATCTATTAAATCCAGTTGATCTAGTGTGCCCTTTAAGTCTGCTGTTTCTTTGTTAATTTTCTTTCTTGAGGATCTACCTAGTGTTGTTAGTGGGGTATCGAAATCCCCTACTATTAAACTATTGTTGTTGATCTTGCCCTTTATGTCCATCGAAATCTGCTTTATATATTTATGTGCTTCTATTTTAGGAGCATAGATATTGATAATGGTTATATCTTCCTGTTGGATTGCTCCCTTTATCATTATGTAGTAACCTTCTTTATTCCTTACTATATAGTCTTTGTTTTAAAGTCTATTTTGTCAGATATATGTATTGCTATCCAATGTTTTTTCATTTGTATTTGCATGAAATATTTTTTTCCATCCTTTACTTTCAGTCTATGTGTGTATCTTTTGTTTTGAGGTGGGTCTCTTTAGACAGCATATGTACAAGTCCTGTTTTCTTATCCATGCAGCTACCCTATGTCTTTTTACTGGAGCATTTAATCCATTTACATTGAAGGTTATTATTGATATGTAATTGTTTATTGCCACTTAATTCTTTAAATCTACATTCCTCTTTTACTAGCATTTTTCCCCCTTTGTTCTTTTTACAACAGGCCCCTTAACATTTCTTACAGCATTCATTGGTTTGGTTGTAATGAATTCCTTGAGGTTTTTTTTTTTTTTTTCTGGGAAGCTTTTTATTTCTCCTTCAATTTTAAATGATAATCTTATTTATTATTTTTTTTAAAAGGAACATAGAGAGAATCAGAGAGAGGGATAGATAGGGACAGACAGACAGGAATGGAGAGAGGTGAGAAGCATCAATCATTAGTTTTTCGTTGCCGTTGCGACACCATAGTTCTTCATTGATTGCTTTCTCACATGTGCCTTGACTGCAGGCCTTCAGCAGACCGAGCCACCCCTTGCTGGAGCCAACGACCTTGGGTCCAAGCTGGTGAGCTTTTTGCTCAAGCCAGATGGACCCGCGCTCAGGCTGACAAGCTCAGGGTCTCGAACCTGGGTCTTTTGCATCCCATTCCAACACTCTATCCACTGCGCCACTGCCTGGTCAGGCTTAAGTGATAATCTTACTGGATAAAGAAGTCTTGGTTGTGCTCTCCTGTTTTGCATTACTTTAAATATGTCTTGCCATTCCCTTCTGGACTCGAGTGTTTTAATTGAAAAGTCGAATGTCATCCTTATGAGGACTCCTTTGTAAGTGATTGACCACTTTTCTCTTGCAGCTTTTAGTATTCTTTCTTTATCTCTCAGCTTTGGTATTTTAATTATGATGTGTCTTGGTATAGGTCTGTTTGGGTACCTCTTTAATGGAATTCTCTGTGCTTCTTAAACTTGTGTGACTTTTTCCTTCATAAATTTAGGGAAGTTTCCAGCTCTGATTTCTTCAATCAGTTCCCCTATCTCTTGTTCTTTCTCTTCTCCTTCAGGAACCCCTATGACGCGGATGTTGTTTTTCTTCATGTTGTCACAAAGCTCTCCTAGAGTTTCCTCAGATTTTTTTATTCTCTTTCTTTTTGCTGTTCTGCTTCCATGCTTTCACTTATCTTGTCCTCTAAATCACTGATTTGATCCTCTGTTTCATTAAGCCTGCTTTTAATTCCTACTAGTGTAGTCTTTATTTCTGATATTGTGTTTGTCATTTCTGGCTGATTCTTTTTTATGATTTCAATCTGCTTTTTAATGCTTGCTATCTCTTTGTTTAGGTGCTCATTATGTCCATCTATTGTTGTTTTAAGATCCCTGAGCATTCTAACAATCTTTATTTTAAACGCTGCATCCGGTATCTTGGTTATTTCCATCTCATTCAATTATTTTTTCTGGCTATTTCTCTTGTTGATTCATTTGAATTGCATTTCTCTGTCTTCCCATTTTGTTTCTATATAGACTACTCTTTTGGATATGCTGTTTGTGTAGCTAGCTGAGTATAGGGTTAGTGTTGTCTGCTTCCACCATTCAGTTGTGTTGTTTCTAGATCTTCTTGAGTTGGCCTCAGCTGTTGTTTGCAATCTGCTGTGGGCTACTTGTCTGCTGCTACTGCTCTTTTTGCTATTTGTGCCAGTGTTTTCTATTCCTTAGCTAGGTCAGGTGTGAGGAGACTTTACTTAAAATACCACTCTAACTAGGGTTGTTAGGTCCTGATCTGCTCTTTGTATCTGGTTGCTGAATATACCAGCCCTGGACCTCCCTAGCCAGAACCCGGCATGGACCAGCTTGGATCACTGCTTATGACTAGCCGTTAGCAACCTTCTTGGAGCTATGGGTGATCTAGAACTTTTGGCTGCCTCTGTAGGGCCCTGATGCCATTGTAAATTTCAGCTGCACTCCTAGGCTGGCTTTTATCTACTCTTGGACTGTGTGTGTGGCCTCTTTATTCCTGAGGTGTGGTCTTTCCGCTGCCCCCCCTCACTGCCGCCACATCTTCGGGCACTCGGACACTGGCACTGCTGGGTGCACAGGCAACAGGCATGTGGAATGCCTCTCCAGGCTCTGCTCCCCTGTGGACGCACAAGACACCTTGCCTGGCTCTGCTCCCCGCTAGCACGGGGGACTCCTTGCCCCTCTTGGCTCCACTCCCTGCGGGCACATGGGAAACCTCTCCAGGTTCTGCCCCTCGCCTCCAGCATGCAGGCCACTGGGCTCTGCTCCCCACAGGCACTCAGGATGCCTCGCCCCGCCGGGCTCCCCCCTTGCCATTGTGCAGGCTGAGCTCTGGGGTGGCTGTCACGGCCAGGCCCTCCTGCCTTTTGGAGGGTATTCAGCAGTTTGGTGGGGCAATGTAGCACTCAAAACCTGTGTCCCTGATGTGCCCTCTCCTTCTAAGTGTCTCTTTGAACTGACTGGAGCAGGAGAGCCTCAGGTGGGCAGGGTAATTGCTTCCCTTTGCTGGCTTGGTTCTCCCAAGAAAAATGGCCACTTTAGGTTTGGGGAGTGACCCAGTACAGGGGTCAGTGTGGCTGTCCTCCACAGTCTCTCCCTGTGCCCTCAAGACTATACTCTCCTCTTGCAACTCCAGTCCTCTTGGCGCTCCCTGCTTCTGAAGCCCCAGGTTAAGTGGCTGTGAACAAGAGTTTCTGTGAGATCCCTTTAAGATGGAGCCTGGGTCTGAAAGTTCTATCTCCCTCTCACAAACAGTAACCTAGCTCTTCTTTCAGCTAAATACTGTCTGTCTGCCTCCTCTAGTCTCTGGGATTCCGGTCGGTCCTGGCACTTAGGACCCCCAATTCTCCGGGCAACCCATCCCATCGTGAGAGACCCTCTGGGTCGCCACTCACTCCTGGGAGTGGGGCAGCTCTTTCCGCATCTCTACCCTTCTTACCAGCTCAGTGTGGTTTCTTTGGTGATGCTTGGTAATAGATTCCTCTTAGTTTAGTCCAAAGTTGGTTTTTCAAGATGATTGTTCCTACGTTAAGTTGTAATCCACTTTGGTTCTGCAAGGTGGGAGTTGTAATGTCCACCTACTCTATTGCCATTTTTTCTTCCTCCAAGTTTGTCTCTTATAAATAATATTGTGATGAAGATCTTTGTACATAAATCCTAAAAGTGGAATTATCCTATCCAGGGATAGTTTCTAAGTTCTTGATATGTTTTGCCAAATTAGTATTTCCTTACTTAAGGACTCTTAGTTTATGAATTTTAAATCTGTGTGCCACTATGCTCTATAAATAAACATAATAGTGAGGTCACTGTTTACTACTGTGTTGTCCAGGGTATATATTCCTTCTATTGAATTATACATAAATAATATATTTTGTCTTATGTATAGAATTATATATTTCAAAGGGAAAATAAGTATTAATTTTTCTCCCCAAATCAATTAAACCTGAATCTGTAGGGGGGAAATTTAGTCATTGGTAGCTTTTAAAACTCCCCAGGTGATTACAACATGCAGCCACATTTGAGATCCAATGACACAGAAGGAACTCAGAATGTCTGTTGGATAGATGAATAAGTAGATGTATGATAGATAAATAAAAAGACACTGTAAATCAGAAATTTGGGGCACTAATCCCAGCACTGCCACTTATATGATATGTGACCTCAACTGTCACTTTACTTTTCTAAATACCCGTAGGTACACTAGATGCTTCTTAAGGTCCCTTCCTGCTTCAAGACTTCACAATTCCCCTTCTTAGTAGCAGCAAGGGTCCAGAGAAACATAGGACAGAATAATTGAGGCTTTAAGGTGATCCTAACAGAAAGCTGTTTACTATGGCTCCCTTTTACCCAAGAAAAGAAGTATTTGTGAGGGTCCGGAGAATATTTCACTTAGAAGAACATCACGTAGCTCTGGATTAAATGTGCACAGGAGGAACAGGATGATCTCAAATCTCCAAATATCCCAGTAGATAGATAAAATGTGTGTATGGATACCCTGATCCAGGGGAGAGGGAGAGAGATGCATTTATCTAAGTTAAGTCCTCACAAACCTACATTGTCTCCAAGGCTGTGCAGGGTTCCTCTCTCAAACATGGCTCCTTAAAATTTCTTGGGCTGTTATGCTAGTATCTTTAAACAATAAAATAAAACGCTATCAGCTCAGCTTTACAACTGTCACCTTACACCAGTGGTTCTCAAAGTGTGCGCCAGGGCACACTGGTGCACCCTAGAGGATTTCCAGATGCACCCTATGGTATTCCAGAGAAATATGTGCCTATTGGGGACCAAAAAAACCAACAAGGTGTTTGGAGTTTAGATTTTTGGGGGACAGAGGTGTGGGAAATTGGCGGTAAGCTGACAGTCTGCCCAACTTCCCACCTCACTTGCCTGATTGGGTTACAAAAGGCTGTTAAACTGTGGTACTGGATTGTTTACACTATCCCCCATGTTCCCAGGAAAGACTGGAGGCAAGTTTCTTCTATCCTTTGTTTGGTGTCAAGTTAAGATGATATGTATGATGGGGGTTTTCTGCACTCAACACAATTAAGAGTAAAAAGAGAGGAATTCTTCAATGTATTGATGAGGAAATGAGAGTTTGCCTTTCAAATTTATGCCCAAACATTGAAGAAATCACTAGGACACATCAGGTTCATGTTTCTCATAAACACAAGAATGAAAAAACTTAACACATTCACACCGGGACCTGCTGAATTTACTAAACCTGACTAAGAATGTATCTATATATATATAAAAAGATAACTTTTCTGTCATTTTTTATTTTTTAACCCCTCTCTTTTATGAATTCTAAAAAGCATAACTCAAAAAATGTAACATAAAAATGTTTCTTAATGTCAGAATAAATTTAATTTTGTCGTACTTATTTAGTTTAATTACCATAAAAACATGCTTGGACTTTATTGTTTTTTCTTTAATATTTGACTTATTATAACATATTTCTCAGAAATTTGCATATAGTGTGCCTACAATTATTTGTAGGATTTTAAATGTGCCCCAACTTCAAAAAGTTTAAGAACCACTGCCTTACACAGTTAAAAGAGGACAGTTTCTTACTGGGAAAGATAGCTGCTTATGCTTATTTAAAAACATTGCAAAGGTATTTACAGTGGGGGACTCCTGTGTAGCCTACCCAAGTCCTAGTATTTTTCAGGCTCTATTCCCTGGTGTGCTCTATATATAGCAATTTAGGTTTTCCTGCTATGTGAGATTTTGCTACCTGTCCCGAGGCATCAATACCTATCTGGTCACCCAAAAATGGGTATAAATTATCACACTCCATTATCTCTCATTCTATACCATTTCAGCGAAGAACAATTTTAAGATTACAAAAATAACACATCTAGGGAACTATGAGAGTAGGCACCTTAGAAATTGAATTTCATTGGCTTAAAAATGGGTAAGAGCCAGAGGTCACTTCTACTTCATTTTTTTTTTTTTGAGAGAGAGAGAGAGAGAGAGAGAGAGAGACAAGGTAAGCATCTCTCTCCTAAAGTGTTGTAGTTGCAACACTTTAGTTGTACATTCATTGCTTCTCATACGTGCTTTAACCAGGGGGCTCCAGGAGAGGCAGTGATCACTGGCTCAAGCCAGACACCTTGGACTCAAGCCAGCAACCTTTGGGTTCAAGCCAACAACCATGGGGTGACGTTGATGATCCTACACTCAAGCCAGCGACCTCTAGCTCAAGCTGGTGATCCTACACTAAAGCTAGATGAGCCTGCGCTCAAGCCCGCAACCTTGGGGTTTTGAACCTGGGACCTCAGTGTCCCAAGTTAATGCTCTATTCACTGCACCGTCACTGTCAGACATATTTCATCACTTTTAATACACATAAAATTAACAACAGAGTTCCCACCTCAACATCTTAATTTACATATTCACAATTTTCAAATTATTGGGAACTGGGGGGAAGTGATATACAGTATTTCTAGCAATATTGCTAACTACATTTAAGAAGGTAATGGCTCTGCATAAGGACCTTCCAACCACTTGTGTACTTTGGCTCCAGAGATGTCTCTTCTGTCAGTTTAGACTCCAAAACTACAAAAGACACAAAGAATTTCTTCAAGTACATTTACTGAATACCCACTTTTTAAAACATGTTAAGGAAGCAGAAAGAAAACAAACACACACAACCTGTTTGGCCTCAAGGAGCTCATAGCCTCACATTCCTGCTCCTCTTCAAACACACACACACACACACACACACACACGAATCAAGTTTTCACATGCCATCTCTTTCTTAATTGCTTAAAAAAAAGAAGAAAATGCTAGAGAAACCATTATGGGGTGGGTGCAGTGGCTGGTGGCCAGGAAGACAACTCTTACATAGCTGCCATCCTTTGGGAGAGACAAGGGGTGCACCATGTAAGTGGTGTGGTTGCCAAAATGACCTTAACGCTGGAGTCGCCTTCTCAGAGACCTTCCCTTAAGGAAGACCAGAAGTTGGGGAGGGTGAGGGGTGAGAGGACATTACCCCAGATGAGATTTCCTGGGGAGAAAGATGCATTGGCTCAGACATTAGGGAGGCATCAGGCATGAAGAACAGAGTTCCCACGTTTTTAGGGGGCTTCAGTTCCTGTCCGTAGGTCGAGAACTGTGCCCAAGTGAGCATTAATTAGGGTACACTCGATTCTGAGTTAGAATCGGGCCCGTGTCTGGAATTCCTAAGCCCATCAGTACTTGGAGTCTGACCCAAGAGCGAAGGGGTTTCTGAAGCCCTGAAGCCACTAGCATTGTACGTGTGAGAAGCAGAAAAGGGACTCCAAATAAAAAATTTCCCCAGATGCAGGAATAGCCCTTTTTATAAAACAGCTTGGAAGAAAATGCAAAGCCCCAGTATGACGCTCCCGCAGATCCCCAGCCCCTATACCACAGGACAGGAGTTTTGCTGCCCCCCCCCCCCCCCGCCGCTTCCATGGCTCCCCCCGGGTCTCCGTCGCGCAGGCGCAGCGGCGCCGCGTCCCCGCCCTAGCGCGCATGCTCCACAGGGCTGAAGCGCTCCTGGCCCGCGGCAGCAGCTGCTGTAGAGGTGGCGGAGGAAGTTTCCCCTTCGTACTCCACCCCGGTAGCAGCTTCACGGCTGGGGACAGCTCCCTCTGTGCGCTCCGCAGATAGGTGCCGCCGCGCGGCAGTCCAGCCGGATCATGGGGTTGCCCAAGAGGCCGGAGAGCCAGGGTCTCCCCGAGGTAAGGGACCCCGTTTCCTGACACGTCAGGTTCCCGAGAGAGGGCCAAGCCAGCCTGCGGCGGGATCTGGGGACCCGACTGCGTTGGGGACGCGCCGCCCCCTTGTCCAGGTGTGTGCACCGCGGGGCGCAGCTGCCGGGTCGTCTGGGCCGGAACGGGGACCAACTTGAGCAGTCGCCGGAGTTCCTGGGACTGCGGTGGGCCTTCCCAACCCAGTAACTGCCCCAGCGGAGCACCGGACGCCGCGGCCCCGGAGCCCCACCTCCCCCCTTTCCTGGGTGGTCTCGGCGCCGCGAGGCGCCCGCACGGCCTGGGCTGCTGCGCCAGGAGTCATGAGACGTGTTTGGGGATAGCGAGGGCTCGGCTTGTGCGGCCGCCACCTCGTGCGGCTTCCGCGGCCCCGGCGGCCAGCCCCACGGCCTTGGTGTTTGGAGGGAACGCCCCCCACAGGACCCGGACCTGAGACCCGGCGGCGGAAGGACGTTAGGAGCTGTGGCTGTGTAGTAGGTTGTGCGGTACGGGTTCCAAAGCCGCGCTGTTCCGCGCTTCCGGCGCTGCTGTGTGGCGGGGGCGCGCAGCAAGCACAGCGGAGCTGTGACGGGTTCCTTTCCTTCCAGGGGTGTTTGTTACTGAGCACTCAGACAGTCCTAAGGAACAGCGTTATCAGCGGTTTCCGGGTTTCCACTTTGGGAACAAAGCGAAAGACATTTCCTTTTGGATGTAAACGTTACTTAGCCAGGCGCTTTACATCTGTCTTCTCTTCCAGTTGATTTACTGGAAAGCGAGACTCGTATATTGGCTTCTTGATAGAAATGGAGCCCACGCTGCACCTCTATCCTCCTCGTGAGGTCCTGAGACAGGCCTTCGGCAGGGGACTGATTATGGGACAGGGCGAGTGGTCTTTTGGCTCTTAGTTGACTGTGGCCAGTCTTGCTTCTCTGTCCCCCTCCCGCTCATATCTTTCATCCTGCAAGTACCCCCTAATTGAGAGATCACTGTTCGTTAAATAAAAGCTGGGGATATAGTGATGAAAGGATAGACTTACCTGTCAGTATGTGTTCCCAGAATGCTAGTCCATCTTGTTATCTTAGGAAATCCTAACAAGTGTAATGTTGTCAGAACCCTTGTAGTAGGTAAAAAACCTTACATACCAGTTGTTTTAATGGAGCCAGATACTGTGAATGCTGGGGTGGATACTGTGATATTTTATTTGACATTTCTTTCTTGCCGCTTTTTTATTCTAGGCTCTCATCAAGTTTTTGTTATAGACTCCTGTCTAATCTCCCTGGTTTTACCTTAAATCTTTCCTATTCAGTGTCCCACTACCAATGGGGATCTTTCTCCTATCCAAGTATTAACCAGGCCCAGCCCTACCTAGCTTCCGAGATTGACTAAGATCTGGTGCGTTCAGGTTGGTATGGCCATAGACAGGATCTTTCTAAAATAAAAAGCAACCTGCTCCTGTGTGTCCTTTGTTTAACCTTTCTCTGACTACTAGGTCAGAGAGGCTAGGTCTTATTTGTCACTTTTCCAAGAGCCTAGGACAGTTCTCTACAATTAGGAAGCAGACAGGGTGACTCTATAATCAAGTTATATTTTAGTTCAAAGAGCAGCACGTACAAGTCATTAAACTGTTACTAGTCCCATTAATTCATTAACTTCTCTTCTTAAACACTTTATGGTATGTCTGTGGAGAGATAGCTAGTTTTGGCCTGGCCCTCCGGCTTGCATGAACTACATACAGTACAGGGCAATTGAAGATTTAAGTGTGCCTGGTTTTGGAGTTCAGAGTCATTCTTTACCAGGTTTTTAGTTTTTTAACAATTGGAGGTATTAACCAGCCTAGGGACTTTTTATTTGGCTTCAAGGGGGCATTCTTTCAGGCTCTTTTCCATTTTTTTTTTTTTTTTCAGTGTTAATCTGTGGAATGAATTTGACATCTTATTAGCATTATTCATTCTGTGTCTTGTGCCACAAAGGGTATTTCACAGGTTATATTTGCAAAAGTATACTTCTCCATTCTAGGGATGAGTGGCAAGGAGCATGAGCCATGTATTCTTTTGGATGTGCCTTAAGTAGAAGTTGAGGCAGGGCTGATCCTCCCATGATGTACTGTCCTCTTCTTAGAAGTGTGTTTATGATAAATGATGGTTGAGCAAATGAAGGCTTCCTATATTACATCCCAAGAGTTTTAAGAAAATAATTGTATGATCCTGTTTTTCTTTTCTACTCTTTGTGGACCAAAACTACTCTTCACTGTTTCTTTTATTTGAGTCTCTCTACTTGTAGCTCTTTTTCACTCATCGTAGATTTTTTTCCAAGGAACAGAAGGTGTGAGTAATTAATATTACCTTATCTTTTATGTCGACTATTAACTTATTAACTAGTGAAGGCTGTCCTTCAGAATCTTTGATAGACTGGACCAGGGTTCATTTGAGAGTTAAGTCAAATGCATAGTGGTGCATGACTGTCACCTCCTCCCACCCCCATAGCAAGGGATGAATAGTCACTTTAATAATTCCTTTTTCAACAATATTTTAATATGTATACTCCCTCTCCTGTCAGTTTGTACTTCAAAACAAACCTGTATTTTCATTATCTATGTCATGATTATAAAAACATTTTGTTAATACATGATTGTCTTAGGTATGCACTTTATGTAATGATTGAGCATACCATTCTATAATATGTGTGTCTTTGAAGGATAATGCTGTTTCAGAACAGAGGACTAAACATGGGTGAATAATGTATGGGCTGTCTCTTGAACCAGATAATATAATAATAATTTATTTGGAAAGGTAGGCATATTTATTAACACTAGACATATCACTCAAAAGAGGTTACTTAATTGTATGAATGACATGGATTATAAATAAAATAGAAATGCAGAGAAATGACTGTTTCAGGCTGGATTTTTAAAGGTTTGGCATCAAGGCCTGACCTGTGGTGGCACAGTGGGTAAAGCGACGACCTGGGAACACTGAGGTCGCCAGTTCAAAACCCTGCACTGGTCTGGTCAAGGCACATATGGGAGTTGATGCTTCCAGCTCCTCCCCCTTTCTCTCTCTCTCTCTCTCTCTCTCTCACACTCACTCTCTGTCTCCTCTCTAAAATGAATAAAATTAAAAATAATAAAAATAAAGGTTTGGCATCAAACAGGAGCTGAAATTTGAGGATGATTTCTGAGTGATCAGAGACTGTAAGAAGGAGGGTGGTGTGAACATTGCTTGTCTAGGTTGTGCATAGCCATGTCTGGATTGTTTTGTGAGAGGAGAAGGATGAAGCTGAAAGATCTTTGCAGCCAAAGCTCTGGAAACCAAATGAAGACATTTGGAGTTTATCTTACAGACATTGTCTGATATCCTAATGATGAGGGCCAGGGGATGAGCTAAGAGGTAATGATGTGAAAGCTGTGATTGAGGAATGAAGGAGCAAGACAAATTAACGGAGAAGAAAGATTGAGTGGCAGTTGCAGTAGTCCTGGCATGAAGTGTGAATAAAAGGGAAGCGCAGATTAATGTGAACATCTTAGTAAAGGAAGATTTAACAGGCATTGTTGAGTAAGGGAGTAGTCATAAATGGTGTGTACAAGGATTCAAACCAGGATACCTTGGTGGTGGTGTTTTATGTAGACAGATACATATAATTTTTTTATTTGCAATGATGTAAGAGAGGAAAGGCATATAGTTTATGAAAGTGAATGGAGGTTAAAGTACTAGAACAGGGGTCCCAAAACTTTTTACACAAGGGGCCAGTTCACTGTCCCTCAGACCATTGGAGGGCCGAACTATAAAAAATACTGAACAAATCCCTATGCACACTGCACATATCTTATTTTAAAGTTAAAAAAAAAAGGGGGAAACAAATACAATATTTAAAATAAAGAACAAGTAAATTTAAATCAACAAACTGACTACTGGTTTCAATGGGAACTATGGGTGCGGATGCATCCTGTGCTCCTCTCTCGGACCACCAATGAAAGAGGTACCCTTTTGGGAAGTGTGGCGGGGGCGGATAAATGGCCTCAGGGGGCCGCATGCGGCCTGCGGGCCGTAGTTTGGGGACCCCTGTCCTAGAATATTTAGATATAACTGACTTGTAAAAATACCTGGAAGTGAAGGTAGGATATAATTAAAATTAAGTCAAATATTTATTTAAATATATTAGATGAATTTCTTACTTGTAAAGCAAGTCTGTTGTCTGGCAGTATTCTCCCTTTAATATTTTTTGGTTGAAAGCCTACTTTATATTTGCCTTAGAGATAAAAAAAAAATGAAGTATAGAGAGGCATACTGGTTTGAATTTTCTGTTCTTGCCCCTCTAGAAAATAACTTGGACCAAAATGAGTATGAAGTTGAAAAAAATAAAGCGAAAACCTCCTTGTTGGTACCTGTAAGAAATGTATCTAGTTGAGAAGGCTGCAGGTAAAGTAAAGCACATGTTAGAGAACAGGGAGTAATGTGCTATAATCTTCCTCTCTATGGGTCCATTCAACAGCTGATGAATAGGCTATACTGCCTTTGTCTTCTCCCTCCAGTCATGATGATTAACAGCTGTCTTCTGTGAAACTGGCAGGACTGTGTCCCCAAGTTCCTTCATGACTACAGTGATACAGCCACTGTCACTAGCAGTGTCATGGCATCAGGAGATACATCTGCTGTTCCTTTAGTCAAGGTAGCTTTTATTGGCCTTTCACCTTTTGTTTTAGGTAGAAACTAGAGAAGATGAAGAACAAAATGTCAAGTTGACTGAAATTCTGGAGCTGTTGGTTGCAGCTGGGTATTTCAGGGCAAGAATTAAAGGCTTGTCACCTTTTGATAAGGTAAGAGGGAATCTTTCTAACCATTAAGCTATTTTTTGTCAGGAGAGCCTGGTTAACCATGGAAAGGAGGAAGAGACTGTCTTTTTACTTTCTTTGTGTCCATGTTTCCGTTTCTCCCTTATTAAGATTCAGTATAGAGGTGTTCTAATTTCTTATTAAAAGAAAATAATAATGTGTTGGTAGATAAACTTTGAATTCTTTTTCTATGCATGAAGCTTTGGGGAATGCAAATAAGCAAATAGTTCCTCATTTCAAGGAATTTACAATATAGGTGGGAAGAGAAAACTTATATGAAACAAAATAGTCGAGTTAACTAGGAGCTGTCCCAAGTCAGTGTGCTCATAGACAGTTGCCAGATTTTTTGTGGATGGGTGGTAAATGCTTAGTTTGGAGGAGGGAGAAGTCACTAGGGGGTGAAATTTAATTTAGCAGAACCTTAAAGAATTATTATGCACCAGGCATAGTAATAGGTATTGAAGGCAGAGATAAGACAGATGCCCTGTACTCAACTGACCTGACCACTATAGCGTAGGGAAGAGAGACAAGTAAGCCAGCATGCATGGAATAAATGGCATGCTGCAGTAAGTACTACTGCAGTGAATGGTACACGGAAATGAAGCATCCAGATCAGACAGGGCAGGCCTGGAAAGCTTTCTGGTGGAAGACAGTATTGAGTGCTCCCATGAGCTACAGCCCTGGCTGCTCATAACAGAATCACTGTGGATTGTTTTAGAATACAGATGGCTAGATCTCACCCATTAAAATTCTGTTCAGTTAAATTTGTTCTGGGTCCTGGAATCTACATGTTACTAGACATCTCACATAAGTCTACATCACAGCCAGGAATAAGAGTGACTGTTTTTTTTTTTTTTTTACATCAAACTATCCCTAAAGGATTTTGTTTCAAATAGATTTTTAGTCTTAGTCTCTTCTGAGTCTCAGAAAAATCCTGTGAGAAAAGTAGAGCAGGGATTCCCATCTCCTTTAGGTAGATTAAAAAAAAAAAGATATATGGAAATTACATAATGATCCACAAAATGTTGGTTTTGCTATTCATATGTCTTGTCCATAAACCATATAATTTCTCTGGAATCTGGCACTTGCTTGAAGCTGGGTTAAGACTTCCCTTACCTGAGAATTAATGTCTATCTCTTTCAGTGTAAGGAAAGTCTGTGCATGATATGTCCAGTTAGTAATAAAAGTCAGTTTCTCACTAGCACTAGCCACATTTCAGGTGCTTGGTAACCACATGTGGCTAGCCGCTCCTGTATTGGACAGTGCAGATACAAAAACATTTCCATCACTGCAGAAAGTATTATTTAACAGTGCTGTTTTAGGTGAATTGTGGTTGATGAAGTCAGGACATACATACTCTAACAATACATAATTCTGTATGTTATTTAAGTCCGTAAAAAAATACTTACATTTTTTAACTACCTTTCACTTCTACCCCTCTCCTTAAGCTAGAAAAAGAAAACACATATTTTCTTTGTTTTGCAGGTGGTAGGAGGAATGACTTGGTGCATTACAACTTGCAACTTTGATCTAGATGTTGATTTGCTCTTTCAAGAAAACTCTACAATAGGTCAAAAAATGTAAGTTGTTGGAGTTTGCCATAGAAGAGCCTAAAAGAGAAGAAGAGAGAGTAACTTTTGAGTGCCTACTGTGTGTCAGAAGTTGTGCTAGATACTTCACATATTTTAATTTTCATTACAACAGGTATTATCACAGTTTTATAGATTATAAAACTGAGGCTGAAAGAAGCCAAGGTCACACAGGTAGCATATAAGAGTTGTTTTAATGTTTAGGCTATTTGTAACACTATTTACAAATCTTTTTCTAGCTTTATTAAGATATAATTGGCACATAACATTGTATTAGTTTAGTAAATGATCACAATAAGTTGAGTTAAAACATTCATCATCTCACATAGGTGTATATATATATATATATATATATATATATATATATATATATATATATTTTAACAGGGACAGATAGGGACAGACAGACAGGAACGGAGAGAGATGAGAAGCATCAATCATCAGTTTTTTTGTTGCCGTTACGACACCTTAGTTGTTCATTGATTGCTTTCTCATATGTGCCTTGAGCGTGGGCCTTTAGCAGACTGAGTAACCCCTTGCTCAAGCCAGCGACCTTGAGTCCAAGCTGGTGAGCTTTTTGCTCAAGCCAGATGAGCCCGCGCTCAAGCTGGCGATCTTGGGGTCTCGAACCTGGGTCCTCTACATCCCAGTCTGACACTCTATCCACTGCGCCACCACCTGGTCAGGCGGTATAACTTATTTTCATTAGGATAAGAACTTTTAAGACTTGTTCTCTTAGCAGCTTTCAGATATACAATGTCATATTGATAAAATAGCATGCTGTACATTACTCTCTAGAACTTGTTTATTTTATAATGGAACTTTGTATCTCTGACCACCTTTATCCCATTATGCCCACCCCCGCCTCTGCCAACCACTAATCTGTTCTCTGTTTCTGTGAGTTCGGTTAAGTGAGACCATAGAATATCTGTCCTTCTTTGTCTGACTTACTTCACTTAGCACAGTGCCTTCAACGTCTTTCCATGTTGTTGCAAATAGCAGGATTTCCTTTTTTCTTATGACTTACAATAATTTCCATTTTGTATGTATACTATATTTGCCTTATCCATTCATCTGTTGATGGACACTTAGGTTGTTTTCATGTCTTGGTTATTGTAAATAATGCTGCAATGAATATGGGGATGCAGATACCTCTTCAAGATAGTGATAGTGTTTCCTTCTAATATAGACTTGGAAATGAAATTGCTGAATCATATAATAGATCTATTTTAAATTTTGTGAGGAACCTCCATACTCTTTTCCATAGCAGCTAGACTGACTCACCACTCCACCAGCAGTACACGGGATTTAGTTTTCTCTACCTCTCACCAGCTCTCATTATCCTTCTCTTCTTCATAATACCCATTCTAACAGGTGTGAGGTGATAATTTTATTGTGGTTTTGATTTACATTTCTTTGATGAATAGTGCTGTTCAATAGCTCTAATACTTTTTCTTGATAGAAGTTACTAGAGACTGCTTATTGTGTCTCTTTCTAATGGCAGCTCATTTGAATAGAAGTTGAATGGGGTGAGGAAAGGAGAGTCTTTCCCTCCCTTTTGCCTTTGTGAAAGAGCTTCACTTTGCCTGCCATTCAGAGATGGCGTGGGCTGCTGGCTGGAGATTTTAGCTGAGGGCTACCTGGCTGATCTGTAGCTTACCAGGGGCTTGGTGATTTCATTAGACCAGTTGGGATCCCTGGTTTGGCTCCCAGCCCTGCCATTGTGTAGCTGTGTGACCTTGGGCAAACCTCTGCTTCCTTCTCTTTAAGAACAGGGATTTGTGATCTCACATCCTAATGATTCTGTGCCTCATTTTTTGAAACCTTATTCTGCCCTAAGAACAAACATTTCCAAATGGATTAAAGATAGTTTACAAATATGCATATGAAGCAATAAGAGTGGGAAGTTGAGGCAAAGATAAAGCGAAGCGAATGGATAAAAACAATGGAGACAAAAGGGAGAGTTGGGAATAAGGCTAATAATGCATTTGTGATAAGCCACAAAATGCCTTGCTTTCTTAGGGTAGGCTGCAGATTTAGCTTTAAGCTTTCTGGTAGCCAACAGAAGAATACAATAAATGACCCAATTCACAGTTTCTGTACAGTAGAAGAAAAATCGATTCCTTAGAATCACCAAAATTTTTAATGCTAAGACCAAAGGACATCTCTTGAGACACCTGTTGTTTAACACAGTGACACTATTCTTGTCAGTGCCCAGCCATGAAGAGGGCTCTGCATCCCTAACATCTGCTGCTCTGGGACTGTTACATCATATCCTGCCACCAGTAATAAAATGTTCTATCCTGGGAGGCAGTGCAATGGAGTCCAGATGTGTGGCTATGCTCTCTGCTGGTCAGGCTAAATCAAGAAGTAGCTTTTTATTCTTGTCTTTTTGTTTGTTTCTATTGTGTAGGTATTAACATCCATAAAGTAAAAAAGAATTCAAATACTACCAAAGGGAACAAAATATACAGCTCTTTCCCCCTACCCTTCCCATTCTGTACACCAGTTTTATCTCCTGTAGTCATTTTAACTGTTTAGTTTTGGATTCTTCATAGTGGTCACATCTGTATCTCTGTATATGCAGGGAACGCTGTTTCATTCATGTCTAATGAGGGAAGGAAATTAGTTCAATTTTAATCTACTTAAGCTTCCATTTCTTGACCTAATAACATAAGATACTTTCTCCTGGTTTCTCAGCATATAGGGTAAACATTTTAGTATCTCTGTTTCTCCTTTCACCTTTCAGCCTCTGTCTACCATCATAACATTACTTTTATAATGTCTGTTCAGTAATAACAATTTATAGTCTCTTCAGTAATAGCAATGAACTTGTCCATGTTCTATAAACACTGTTTACAATAACTAAGATTGTGATGGGATCAGAGAAAAGCAAATGTAATCTTCTGGACAATAATGGTGCTGTTTAAAGGAGAATATTTCAGCCTGACCTGTGGTGGCGCAGTGGATAAAGTGATAACCTGAAATGCTGAGGTTGCCGGTTCAAAACCCTGTACTTGTCTGGTCAAGGCACATATGGGAGTTGATGCTTCCTGCTCCTCCCCCATTTCTCTCTGTCTCTCTTTCTCTCTCTCTCTCCTCTCTAAAATGAATAAATACATGTTAAAAAAAATAACTCTTAAAGGAGAATATTTCAAATACCACAATCAAAAGGAATCTCTTTCCTCTTATTCATTGATTCAAAAAATATCTATTGAGTTCCTACTATGGGTCAGTCATTATTCGAGGTACTTTGGTTGCATTAAGGATTTATTTTCTTTTTTATTTTTATTTTTTTATGAGAGAGAAAGAGAGAAAGACAGACAGGAAAGGAGAGATGAGAAGCATCAAGTCTTTGTTGCAGCACTTTAGTTGTTCATTGATTGCTTTTTCATATGTGCCTTGACCAGGGAGGGGGAATTATAGTAGAGCAAGTGACCCCTTGCTCAAGCCAGTAACCTTGGGCTCAAGCCAGCGTCCTTGGGCTTTAAGCCAGTGACCTTTGGGGTCATATCTGTGATCCCATGCTCAAGCCTATGACCCCACACTCAAGCTTGTGAGCCCACCCTCAAGCTGATGAACCCGCATGCAAGCCAGCGACCTCAGGTTTTGAACCTGGGTCCTCTGTGTTTCAGGCCAATGCTCCATCCACCATGCCACCACCTGGTCAGGCAGAGATTTCTTGACAGATTGGATTTGGAGTGTGAATAAGAGGGAAGTCAAGGATTATTCTGAGTTATTTGGCCCAAACAAGTGATGTGAGCCACTGAAAATCAGGCACATTGTATGTATTTTCAATCTGTATTTGGAAATTGGCTGATGCAGAAGACTAATTATACATGAATTTTCAGCTGTGTGGGGTCAGTGCCCTAAACCCCCACATAGTTCAAGGGTCAGCTCTATTTGCTTTATAATTATATAGCTTTTTTTTTAATTTTTGAGTTTCTGATTGCCATTATTTTCTTAACAATAAAACACATACCTTTACCTGTAGCATGGATCAGCCAGCTTCTTAATCAGTCTGTGTACTAACATGGATTCACCATCTTCTTGAGGACACTGGATTGAAGCCTCTTTTAGTTCCAGTGTGAGCTGATTGCTCTTACAAGCACTTGGGGCAACCCAGACATGCTGGGATTTCTTACCATTGCACTCTTTCTGGGATAGTCCTGCCAATTCTGAGATTCTATGTATATTTTCTTCCTAAATTTCTTTGGAGTTTTACAGTGGTTCTTAGTCCATTTTCACCTTGGTGTCATTGGAGATTGTATACATTTCCATCAGTGACAGTACTCTTAGTGGATAATGGAACATCGTGTTTTTTATATAGATTTTCAATCCTTTATTCATATTTCTAAACTCTAACATTAAACATTGGAAGGGCTCTTTATTTTCTTTATAAGTGTGGATGTAAAACTTACATGAAGGCAAAATGTGACCTGAACTGACTTAAAGCCATTTGTGATCTTTATTGATCCCCCTTATGTGAGTATCCATAAATTTTGCTGCATAAATATTAATTTCTTTGATTTCAGAATAGTGGTCTAGTTTTTACTGTGGTCTTACATAGTACCTAATGTATGTCTCTTTCAACGTAAAAAAACCTTACAAACCTTTAAGAATTTTTATGACTTTATTTGAGCCAACTGTTGACAGTTCCAGGAAGCAAAGTCTCAAAGAATTGAGAAAGTGCTCCAGAAAATGGCGGTTTCACCACTTATTTTATACATTAGAATCAAAGGGGAAGACGTAAGGGGGTTCCATGAAATTGACTAGTGATAGATTAAGGAGGCGGGAGAAATCAAAGTGGGGAATTCCATCTCTGGGATTGTGTAAAAGATAAAAGTGTATATGCTGAAACTTCTTTACATAGGCGGGAATAAGACAGTTAACAGTTAATGATCACATAACAGTAACAGTGAGGGGTGTTTTGGCTTCTGCTTGGTGGGTTGTCTGACCCCCTTACGTTCCAAAGGCATGTTATCAGGCACATTATGGTAGATGCAAGACAGCAGACAGGCTTGAGTAAAAGCAAACATTGACCTTTGTTTAGAGAAAGTTCCACCCTGAACTGTTTCCAGCTAGAATTTAATTGAGACCACCCTGTGTTTACCTTAGTTCCCTGAGTTCACAAGGCCACCGTGCAGGCCCTTTCTGAGCCTGCCAGACTCAGTTCCTGGCAACATCTTGATTCATTTTAAAAATTTTTTTTTTTTTTTTTTTTTTTGTCCACACCTCTTTGGTACATATACTAAAGTAGAGACATCTTTTAAAAAATTTGAATTCTGGGTGTTCTCCCTCCTGGGAGCACACCCACACCTTTCCCTTCATTCCCCCTTTCTCTCTTCCCTCCCAGGTGTGTATCCCCTCACTGTAAGGGTCCTCACCACGGGAGCAGTAGGCAGTGGTGGCTTGTCCAGACCTAAGCCCTGGTCCTGTATCCAAGGCCCCCTTTTCTCTGACTTCCCAGTGTATGCTCTCCTGTCGCTTCTGTTCTTGACCCTTCCTTGTTTCACTGTCCCCAGCTTTCTTAAGCTTACTCTCAAAATCAGAAAAATTAAAAATTCTGAATTCTGAAACACATTTGGCTTCAAAAGGGTTGGATAAGGGTCTTCAAAGATGGGTCTCTGGTGGGTACTTGTGTAGCTTTTAAGTTTATATCTGTGAATTGTCATTGTGGGCAAAGCTGGGGACTGGGATTTGCATGACTAAAGACCCTCCAGACTCCTAAGGTGAATGGGTAATTATGTCTTTCTTATTGTAGAAGTGTCATGTCATAGCCACAGGGCACTGGATTATCCCAAACTCTTCTGTTTGGTTTGGGAATGTGTTCTGGGTTTGGGGTATCCCCATGAATGTTTCTGATTAGGTGCACTTTAGCCTAATACTGCCTTAAGTTTGCAGCGTCTTGGTGTTTCCCAGCTGACGTGATATGTGGCCGGCAACATTGTCTGTTGAGGGTGTGATTATCTTTCAGGCTCTTCTGAATGTGCTAACGGGGGCCTTATTCTCCTTTATCCTTTTTCCTTGAGGGTTTCACAATCTTCTGCCCTCCGTCCAGTGTGTCCTAAAGTCCTGTTAGCATAGGGTCTAATGCTCAGAGATCCATGTGTTTTAGCTTTATAACTGAATTCATTTTAACAACACACATTTACTAGGCCCCTTATTTTCAGTCCCTTATTTTCAGAAAGTCAGAGGCTTCACCCTGAGCTCCAGGAAGAAGCCGGATGGGGACTGGTGGTTTTCTGTAAGAAGTCTTCCTAGTTTTTGTCTCCGCCCTACACTTTTCTATATATGTCTCATCTCCTCACCCTCTGTCAGTGTTAGTACCTTCAGGTGCTTTCATAGGCTTCCAAGACTGTCCAGACTTGGAAACCATCTCTGGGAGATGGCTTTAAGAGGGTTGTAAACCCTGAGATGACCTGCAGCATCTATCCCTCAGGGCCTTTATGAACTGGGAGAGTAGTCTGTCTTTGAGGACTGGCTAGGGAGAACCTTGTCTAAAAGTTGTTGTTAGGGATCCCAGGCTTATTTTTAAGCTACTGAATGGTTGAGAGTAGAAGATTGGGCTGGTTGGTGTTGGGGGTCCCAGCCTTGTTTTTAAGCTACTGACTGGTTATAGGCAATCAGTAACCCTATGCAAAATCGTAGATCTGTAGCCACTAGAGGGAGCTTTCTTCCTGTTGAAACAAAATATAGCTTAGAAGAAAGGAAGCTTCCTGTATGTATTAATAGTTAAGACCTTCCTGTAGCAAGGGCATAAGCCACGGTTGGTCATCATCTTCATTTGCTAAGGTTGGAATTTGAGGAGCAGGACCAATTAAGCACCCATTTCTTCCCTTCACAAGTTCCAGGGCATAGGAGTCTGATGGAAATGAAAATAAAAAAGTTCATTGAAAAGAGAGAGCTTTAGATATGTTGCCATATGGGTTTGTTAATACATCTCTACCAAACTCCAGTTTCAAAGCCCAAGAAGAGCTGGACAACCACAGGCTTCTTCACTGAGGCAGGGCAGAAAGGATGCATGTGACCCATAGATGGGCTGCTCAGTCAGAAGGGAGGGAATGCAGGAGTGGCTGAGAGCCACATGATGAGTTTCTTTCATATTCTGGACCTTCAGCATAAATCACACCTCCTACATGCTTTCCTTCTGGGAGGTTGGGAGGTGGACAGTCCTACCCTCTGTGACTGTATCAGTCTTTTTCTTTCCGATTGTTTTCTCTTGTCATGTTAGACTTGGCATTGGTACCACAGATGTGTGGAGATGGGAGTGTGGTTCTTTCCCTCAACAGTTTTAACCTTGGCCCCACCTTGTATAGCTACTTTTTTGTATGTCAATGTTTTCATAGTGTGTTCTCTAGGAACCTTTCTCTGATGAGCCATTTAGCTTTTGTCCCTAGTTTGCTTAGTTCCTCCCAAGATAGAAGGTAAAAGCTACTAAGGGAAGACAGGTAAGACAGTGATTACTCTCACCCAGCTGAGTTTGATGTTGATCTTAAGAGTGTCTGTCTCCTGGGAAGATTATGATACTGCAGAAAGATAAAGATTTCTTTGAACAGAGAACATGTTTGATAGATCTAAAACTTATTGAATTTGAAGCATCTATTAAGATTTGGTGACCTTATTCACCGGGACCTTCAACTACTACTGTATATCCCCACATATAGGATGCTCCCATGTATAAGACGCACCTTAATTTTGGGGCCCGAAATTTGAAGAAAAAAAATGTGTTAAAGTTATTGAACTCAAGTGTTATTCATCATAAAATTCATATAACTCCTTGTCACTGTCAAAACTCCCATCCGTTAGCTTGTCCTCATCTGTGTCTGATGACGAATCACTGTCTTCAGCAGTGAGTGCAAAACAAGCACAAAAAAAGAGGAAATGCAAGTAAAAAAATCTACAACCACAGTGTAAGACATAGCCAGTTTTGTTTTTTTTTTTCTTTTACAGGGACAGAGAGAGAGTCAGAGAGAGGGATAGATAGGGACAGACAGACAGGGATGGAGAGAGGTGAGAAGCATCAATCATTAGTTTTTCGTTGCCGTTACAACACCTTAGTTCACTGATTGCTTTCTCACATGTGCCTTGACCGCGGGTCTTCAGCAGACCGAACCCCTTGCTGGAGCCAGTGACCTTGGGTCCAAGCTGAAGAGCTTTTTGCTCAAGCCAGATGGGCCCACGCTCAAGCTGGCAACCTCGGGGTCTCGAACCTGGGTCTTCTGCATTCCAGTCCGACTCTCTATCCACTGCGCCACCGCCCGGTCAGGCAAGACATACCCACTTTTTTAAGACCCCAAATTTTTCAGAAAAGTTGCGTCTTATAAATGGGGAAATATGGTATATTAGCAAATAGTTCTACACTTGTAGATAAGGACACAATGTTTTCTGTAACTGGCTAAGATTTTTTTAAGGGTCTTAAATGGGGTTATAACCTAAACTATTCATGTAGGTTGAGCCAGAAGCTCCCATTTCTCCATATGGTCCCATAGGGCCATGCCTTATGACCATTTCTCAAGGTTCCTGGTCTATATGTGCATGGTGTTGGGGTTTAGCAAAACCAAAAAATAACCTTTATTCACTCCTCTTGAATATGATTTAAGTAAAATATAAGAAGGCTGTTGGAGATCAAATATCAACTGATTAGAGAAGGAGGCTTAAATCTGTGGCGAGACGGACTTGCACGCAAGGCCCTCTATCACTCCTGTGAAACTGTCCCACCCAGGCTCAGGTTGAGCCGAGAAACCACCAGCCAGGGGGATGATGCTTACCTCCTGACCAGGATAAGAGAATGCTTCCAGCCCTCAGCCTGGTGCCTCCCGCTTTCCTCCCACCATTTAGCAGGAGGACCGAGCTAAGGTGTTGGAGAGAGATCAGTGTCCCTCATGAGAAGCAGAACATTTCTCTATGGAAAAATGAGTGAGGATACATCATTGTTCCCCCAAATCTAGCATTGATTTTAGAGTTTCAAATAATTAAAAGATATTTTTTATTATTTTGTATCAGAGTAGAGAACTCCAATTTTTTCTTAAGCTTGAGGCCCCATGTTTTATCTTAATAGTCTGGGGACCTGGCACAAGTCTGGTAATTATTATTTACCGGAGTGATATTTACAATTTAATGTGTAACATAGTAGTTCCCAGACTTTTGGAAAAAATGGGTCAGTAAAATGAAATTTAAAAGAATATGGGACACTGATAACTTTTTATTTTATCATGTAAAGATGTTAAAAAATAATAACTACTACCTCAGACATCATCATAATTTCATAAACAAAATATTTTAATATAAAACTGTAGGAAGCACACAGTCTCAGAATAGAGGATAAAGGCAGTGCTATGGCTTCACTTGCATGCACATACATCTGAACGGTGCTTATTTGTTCTAGTTTTGCAGTCAGCCAGGAGAAACTTGGTCATGGTCTGGCATTGAGAAGCCCCAGATTTTTCTGGGATGCTGCCCAGACTTGAGAGATGTCTTTAAGAGCCACTTGGTTTGTTCTCACTTTTTGTTTATTGTTTTTTCCAAATAGAGCTCTATCAGAAAAAATTGTCTCAGTTCTGCCAAGGATGAAGTGTCCACACCAGCTGGAGCCTCACCAGATCCAGGGGATGGATTTTATTCATGTATTTCCTGTTGTTCAGGTGAGAGCCTCTGTGTGGTTTCTTGTCCCCTGGACTCCAAATTCCTGTCATGGGCCTGGCTCTTGGACTTATACCCTAGATCTAACGGGCGTGGTGTGGGTTTGCTGGCAGCAGAACATGGCGATGTCTTCTGATGCCATCCTGAGCAGGTGGCTGGCACTCCAGCTCCCCCAGTACCACACTGTCACCTGATCTCTGAATGTCCCCATTAGTTGCTTTTCCTTTTGATAAAGATAGGACTCCACAGCCCCCACGCTCTGGTCTCTTCTGACCTATCCAGCCTCATTTTTTGCTTTTCTTTGTTCATTCTGTTTTAGTCCCTCTGACTTTCATATTTTCTCGTAGTTATTATGCTTCCTCCTGACACAAGGCCTTTCTCCCACTCTGGAAAGCTCTTCCTTTTTCTTCTTAACTGTGTAATTCATATTTATCCTTCAGACCTCTGTTCCACCAAGCTTCCTCAAAAAGGCTTCCCCTGACCCCTAATCTAGAACAGTTTCCTTTGCTATATCCACTCATAAGGCCATGTTCTTTCTACACAGGACTGTTCCATAGTTTATACCAGCAATAGTCAAGTGTGTGGTTATTATCTGTCTCTCCGTCCAACTGAACACGTCATGAGGACAGGCACTGTGGTTGTATTGCTCACTGTTGTATCTTTAGCAGCTCATGGACTGTCTGGCATTTTGGAGGCATTCAGTTCTTATTTGATGACTAAATGTTTGCTGGGAGACTTATCTCCAACCCAGCTTTTCATCAAGAAAAGCTTGATTGGGATTAAGTGGCTTGTGCTCTGTGGCTCCCTGTACTCTCTGCATTTCTGTGTGCCTCCCAAAGAGGAGGAGCAGAGGGGTTCACCCTTGTTGCCTGCATTGTAAATGGTTTTTTGCACTTGATCCTAATAGTCTTTGGAGCATCTGTTATAACCTCAGTCTGAACATCTGAGAAAAGTGAGACTCAGAGAGGGTAACTGATTTGCTTAAAGGCAGAGTAGAAAAGCAAATGTTCCAGTGTAAACTCTCTGTCTTCAAGCCTTAAACTTTTCCAGTCCACCATTCATGCAGCCACCATGAACAAAACTGTGCAGCTCTTACAAGAGAAGTCTTCTAATTCTGTCTAGATTATATAGTGTAGCTGTGGGGACCCTAGAGACTTCCTGGGTTTATATCTAGGCTCTGATGTGTGATGTTGGGCAATGGACTTAACTTCGTATCTAACTAATTGCTAGGATAAGGATTAAGTTGCCATGTGTCAAGCTCTTAGCTGAATTATGGCACATTTAGTAAGTGCTTTATAAGTGTTAATAGTTGTTTCTTTTGTTATTACTGTGTTGAGAATCTTCCCTGCGTTAGACTTTGAATCAAATGCCATGTAATTTGTAAATTTGAGGTTGAGACTTTTACATAAAATTTGATATGTATCTTTGTTAGACTTTCTGTCTCTCTGATTCAGGAAAATGGTACCTGATTAAATGTTACCAACCCTATGCTGGAACTCTTTGAGGGCAAAACTCTAGTCCAGATAAAAGAAGGGGATGAAAGGGAGTTGATCTACTGTTAGTTTGGGCATTTTGAGTGCCTATGAGTGAGTGGTTCCATTTTGTGAGTAGAGTGCTGGAGGCTTTCCGTCTGGATGGGAGAGTACAAGCTCGTAGTTACCAGTTTTCTTAATTTCATGGACCTGTAAAATTTGAAAGGAAAAGTGGAGGTTGACTGATGGTTGCACTTTATTTTGCCAGGCAAGGATGTTTTCTAAAGCAACAACTATATTACTTTCACCATCATTTCCTAAAATAAATGCCATTTGACCCAATCTCATAGTAAAGGACAGGTCTTCAAATTTCATATCTTTAGCATTATGAGAAAACTCATCACATGCCTGTAGCTGTTTCCTATTTTGTTGGAGACCAATGAAAGAACAGTCATAGACCATCAATTGGGATCCATTGAACTCATTTATGTGATTCTAGGGGCTCAGCAGCCATGTTCATACTTTTTAGTGAGGTTGAATGCCAGCCAAGAGAAAAACAGTTTAACACCCAGCCACTGTTCGTTCTAGGTCACATCTTTCTCTTCCATGACAGATATGGGAATCCTGTGAGGATAGGTGTTTTTTCTAATACTTGGGAACTGTGGCAGAGCTTGGTTGTCCAGGAGGTTCCCTCCATAGCCCTTCTTCACGCTGGGAACTCCAACACAGAGCGATCAGTTCTCTAAGGCAATCTGATGACTCGGCACGCTTTACTTTCCTTATTTGATCACACTCTCCAGGATCCAGCCAAATAGTAGCTCAGTGTAGATTTGATTAATAGAGGTAGATCTGAACAGGAAACAAGTATGAAATACCAGAAACTGGATCTCCCCATCTGAAGGAATGCAGAGCAAAATTGAGTTGAGCAAGAATCTGCCTCCTAAGTCGTCCTGGGCCATGGTGTTGCATGGGGGTGCGGTTAGGGATAGAGTAATTCTGAATGCTGTCTGACCTTCTGTTCTGCCTCTGGATTTTAGCCAGGGCCTGAGATGGGGTGGAGTGGAGTGATGGAAATAAGTGGAAGATATTAACAACAAAAGAATATGTCTCATATAGTTATTTGCAGCCACCCCTATTTTGGGCAACTTCCTACATGTTTACTTCCTAAATGTGACCTTTACTTAGGCCCCTCAGCAAGCATCCTCTCCAGTTCTGGGGGAACACTGTGTTATGTTCCACATGTCTACTTGCTGAGAGAGCTAAGTTTTGCCAAGTGTGGCTGTGCTCCTGGAGAAACACCGCTGCTGTCCAAAACCTGCTTCTGAGATATAGCAGCTCTCTCTGGAGAGAGAATGACAGCCCAGCAGATGAGAGCTCCTTCTGTAATGTTCTTCAGTACTAAAGGGAATGAGTGAAGAGCTGGGGTGGAGAAATGAAGGCTATTTTGCTCTTAGTGTTCTTACCCTGGGAGTGCCTGGATCTCCCACAGATTATGGGGTACAGGTGTGTGCATGTGTGTGTTTTAATTAAGTGGAGTTTTTAAGTAAGAGAAAATGAAGAGCAGCTACTTCTGCACCTCAGCCCAGTAGAACTGGGAAACATTTATAATAAAACCCAGATGTCCAGTCTTCTGGTGTGGAAGACCCTCCGAGTAGTGATTCATGACTTAGTGGCTTGCTAGCTCTGGATCAGTGGGTAAATTACATAGCCTCACTGAGCTTCAGGTTCTGTAAAATGCACCTGGTACCAACTGCTTTGTAGTGTTGTGTGGATTAAAAGAGAAAATGTTGTGAGCATCAGACTTACCCAAAGCCTGGGGCTGTGTACTCAGTATACCCTATTCTCAAATATGAATATTTGGGTTTTTAATCTGTCAAATGAGGGGTTATATGAGGTGTTCCTTGTGTTTCTTCCCTATTCTTTGGTCTGTGGTGCAAGCAGCACAGGAGAAAGAGTTACAGTAAGATCTGCCTGGATCCAGATAGTTGTGAAGAACGGCTCTGTTTGCATTGTGTTTCAGGTATTTGCAAATCACTTTAGTACTTGTGATTTCATTTGCTCCCATGCTTGAGGTGAAAGGAACTGTTACTCTCACCTCTGCTATACACAAAGGGGGAACTGAGTCCTGATACTCTGAGGTGAGGCTGTCAAGCTCCTGCACAGCCACTCAGCTCTAAGTCCCACTGGATCTTAGCGTCTCAGATGCCTAGCTGCTGGCTTTGCCTGTATGACAGTGCACGTTGATAGTATTTCATCACTTGGTCCATTCAAATGTAGTGATTGGAGTTCACAAGTTGTGCCATCTCTGAGTTGGCTTTCACCATGGTAGTATTTCAGCCCTACTCACCACGTTTCTAACTTTCTTCCCCAGTGGCTGGTGAAGCGAGCTATAGAAACAAAAGAAGAGATGGGTGACTACATCCGCTCCTACTCTATATCCCAGTTTCGGAAAACCTACAGTCTCCCTGAGGTCAGTTTTCTTCTTTTCTTTTCTCATCCTGTCGGTACGATGAGTGCACACTTAGAGACTCCCCAGGAAGGGGCTTAGTAAGCTCAGGCTCCCCTGCATACCCCTGGGCACTGAGCGTAAAGCTCTACAGTTTTGTCCCTTTTGTCTCAATTTTGGTAACTGATTCAGAACTTTTCTTAAATTGCAAGGACATGAATATATTTTTATATAATCATATAAGGCTTTGTGAGAGCCCAACTGCCTGGGACATTATATATTAACAGTTTAACATTCATCCCTACAACAACAGCTGATAACTAGCATGTTCTTATTGTATCCCAGTCACAGCATAGCACATGCCTTCTACTTCAGTCCTGTCCATCGCTCCCTGAGATAGGTGTTGATGTCTCATTTTACAAATGGAGAAACTGAGGGTTAGATGTTAGCTAACTTGTCCATAAGGGTTCTCAATGCGAGCAGCTGTGTGCACCTCAGCACTCTCTGGTTCCCCTTTCTCTTACCCACTTTGAATCTGTTTCAGAGCTCTCTGCAGATGCCCTAGCTTTTTCCCACATTTTATATTTTTCAGTCTGTTAGAAAATTAAGACTTCCTTAGGCAAAGTTATGATCTGAAATCAGTTTATAAGATAGATTTCTGAGCAGTCCAATTGAGTTTCAGTCTTTACACAGATTTGCTTAATGCCTGTGTTTTGTCTTACAGGATGATGACTTCATAAAGAGAAAAGAAAAGGCCATCAAGACCATTGTTGACCTTTCAGTAAGTTCCCTTGCTCCTATTCTTCTGTAAAATAACATAAATTCACCGCCTCCAAATAGCACTTTGATTTAAATCACAAAACCCTCTCCCTGAGGTTGGTATCTGCTGGCATTACCCAGGTGCTTACCTCTGAGGGGTGTGAGGGCCCTGCTTGTCTCATGTGCCACATATTTGGACACACCAGTTCCAGTATGTTCCTTGCCACTGCCCTCTGTTTTTCTTAGTTCCAGCTTTAAGGGAGAAATTTTCCAAACCCAAAGCCCTTCCTCATTTGTGCCAGTGACAGGTGTAAACTTTGAATACCTCCAAAAAAGCAGATGATGAACTGGGGATGGTAAAGTGAGGTTACCACCCCTAGCATGGCTTTGGAGAGGCAGAGTAGCTTCTGAGCTCTGTGTAGGAGACTCTTTAATGGCCTTTGTCACCATATGCACAGTGTGTCTTAATGTGAGCCCGCTTCCCCAGCACAAGAGGCAGAGGAGAGCTCTGGGCCTTTCCAAACACTCTGGGCCAGAGCCCAGCAGAACCTTGTCAGCCCACCCCCAGCTCACCCCCAGCCTTCCTAACTGAGCTGATGTGGGAAGCCTCAATGCCTGGGTGTAAATTCTCTTCTGAGAATAATGTGCAGTGTTATTTTACATGTTTTTTACTTTAAAAATAAGTATGTGGTCTCCCACAGTGCTTTCTCTGGAATGAGTAACAGTCATTTGATGATGAAAGACACGAAGTGCTTGTTTAAACCACCCCCCCAAAAAAATTTCTCACTTTATAGTTGTAACCTGTATCTTTTCCTCAATTGCATTTTGGAAATGGGAGGACTGGACAATTTGTTTGTTTGTTTTTTAGGTGAGAGGAGGGGAGATAGTGAGGCAGACTCCCACATGCGCCCAAATTGGGATCCACCCAGCAACCCCATCTGGGGGCTGATGCTCGAATACTGTGCTATATTTAGCGCCTGAAGCTGATGTGCTCTAGTGGAACTATCCTCAGCACACTTGAACCAGTCAGACCACTGGCTGTGGGAGGGGAAGAGGGGAAGGGAGGAGAAGGAAGGAGGAGAAGCAGATGGTCACTTCTCCTGTGTGCCCTGACTAGGGATCTATCAGGACATCCATATGCCAGGCCAATGTTCTATCTACTGAGCAACTGGCAGAGCCGGGAAAATCTTTAAGATGGTTAAACTTTGAAGCCAAATACTGTTTTTAGATTTGGTGGCAGTACTAAATAACAGTAAGAAAAAAAGCACATGCCTGACCAGGTGGTTGCGCAGTGGTTAGAACGTCTACCTGGGGCACTAAGGATCCAGATTCAAAATCACAAGGTCGCTAGCTTGAGCGAGGGCTCATCTGGCTTAAACGTAGGATCATGGACATGACCCCATGGTTGCTGGCTTGAGCCCTGAGGTTGCTGGCTTGAGCAAGGGGTCACTGGCTCTACTGGAGCACTCCACCCCCACCCCCCATTAGAGCACATACGAGAAAACTATCAAGGAACAGCAAAAAGTGCCACAACTATGAATTAATGCTTCTCATCTCTTTTCCTGTCTCTATCTGTCTCTCTCTCACTAAAAGAAAAAGAGCGGATGATGTGACAGTACTTGGCTTTCTTTGAAATGTATTAATTTCTTGACTTTTCAAGCAATAGCTAGCTGCTCCCTTCACTGTCTTCTACTTCCTCACCACGATGGCTCATACACAGGCCCACTGAGGAAGCTGCCTTTCCCAAGAGCATGCAGCTAGTTAGTGCCAGAGACAGGACTAGACATCAGTGTTCCTGACTCCTATTGCTTTCTAGGGTGACTCAGCAATAGTCCTTTTTGGTTGGCCTAGAAACCTCTCACTTTTAGGTTTGTATTACTGTTAGGTCCTTATTAGGTCCCAGTCCCTGTAATGATTCAAGTGACAGCTTCAGATTATACAGTGAGTCGCATGAGAGACCTCAGCTGAATGGCTGTGGGTAACTAGAAGACCCATCAGTACCAAAGTAGTGTAGTGGTGAACCTTGGGGCCAGCAGCCAGAGCAGAGCCCGGCCTAATATTCTCTGAGCAATCCAGAGCAAATGATTTCATCTTTGCTTTTTCAGTGTGAGGTGTTACTGAGATTCTTTAAAGTATGAGGAATAATTAAACAAAGCCAACATTTTCATTGTTTGTGAGAATAAAAGTTCCTTGTAGCTGTTGGTTTTAGTTTGCTATTGTTCTGGAGTTGATTTTTTTTAGGGGAGTTTGATTTCCTGCCTTGGGTCATTGACTCTATCAATGGTAACTAAGGAAGATAGCAGTTAAGCTCAGTTAGATAGTACTGCTATCATAGCAGAGCTCAATGGAAATTGAAGCATATGCAGTAACTGATGTCATCTGGGATCATTATATTTTTTGCTTCCCCACAAATATATTTTATGCTATTTATATCTTCCTACTTATGTGGATACCAGCAGCAAACATGGGAATATTTGAGGTGGCAATCTATAAGAACAACCCACCAGCATCATCTCAGACCATGGTCCGTTCCTTTTCCAAAAAAACTGTTAAAATTATATAGTATATGATACATAACGTTTTTTCTGTATGTTTGAAATATTTTATAATAAAAAGTAAAATAGCAATAAACAGCCAGAATTATTAAGGGGAACAATACTAATTAGAATAAAAATGCCACTATCTAGAGAAAGCTGACAGGGATGCTTGTCCGGGTGGTGCCGAGGTAGAGATTAGATGTGGTGGACTTTGGTGGTGAAGAAAAGATCTAGAAACACAAACTAGAGTACCCTGCTAGCATACACGACTGCCTGCTTGGACCCAGAGCCCTGAGCAAGTATTACTAAGGTGTCATTTAACTGCCAGCCTGGCAGTTAAAAGGACATTTATTTGGGGGAAAATGACAGCCCAGGTCATCTGGGGCGAAGACCATCATTCATTGCACCTATTACATGCTATATACTTTTTTAAGGAGGTGTGTATGTGTATGTATTTCAAATAGGGAAAAGGATAGACTTAAATGGATGATTTTGTGGAACTTGGTTTTCCATTCAGAAAAAAATAGCTAGACCCCTACCTTTCACTATACAAAAAAAGAACCTGAATAGATAAAAAGGCTAAATATAAACTATAAAAGTAACAAAGAAGTTCCGTCACAAGCCCTGGAATGAGAAGTTAGCTACAAAGTGATTGATAAGTTTGACTACATAAAATATTAAAATGCCGTAGGACAGAAAACACCAGTTGAAAAGCAGTAGATTGGGGAATATTTGCTACCTATATAAAAGTCAAAGGAGCAGAGTCCTGAAGGCAGCCACCCTGAGTGCCCACTATTGTGACGGGAAAAGACATTCTCCTGACTGGCTGTTTGCATTAGGCAACCAGTGCTGGAGGAAAATCTCCTCACACTCTTAACTCCTCTGTCTCATCCACTCCTTAGGATGTTTACAAGCCCCGTAGAAAATACAAACGCCAACAGGGAGCAGAGGAGCTGCTAGATGAAGAATCTCGAATCCATGCTACACTTTTGGAATATGGCAGGTATGAGTGGGATTTCTTCATTGGGATTAATTTGGTTGTCTTTTACCTGATTAGTTTACCATTTTGGACCCAGGATTTCTAGCATCTAAATCTTTTCTGTCTAGCATTGAGTTACCCAAGTTTTTAGGGTAACTTCCCTGATGATGACCGAGGCCTGAACTCTGAAACTCCTCTCTAGAAATGTGTGTAACTGTGCTCTGGATTGTTCTCCTTGTGAGTTGAGAGTTTGGGGCATTTGTGGAGGCCGGAGATTGTTTGCTTTTCATGTCTCTGCCCTTTGATAAAATCTTCAGGTAAACTAGAGTGTTCAACACTTTTGCTTTAAGTGTTAGAATAATAGTTTTGGTTTCTTGTGAAGAATTTTCCTGAGTAGGAAAATGGAGAATTTGGAAGTAGTTTTGTTACTTCTTAAAAACATTTCTAGTTTTTAAAAAGCAATTCTTATTTCGTATTCTTAGTTTTTATTTAAAACACAAATAAGACCTGACCAGGCAGTGGCATGGTGGATAGAGCAGCGGACCAGGACGTGGAGGACCCAGGTTTGAAACTCCAAGGTCGCCGGCTTGAGTGAGGGCTTACCTGTTTTGAGCAAGGCTCACCACCTTGAGCACGGGTTGCTGGCTTGAGCATGGGATCATAGACATGACCCCGTGGTCGCTAGCTCGAGCCCAGAGGTTGCTGGCTTGAGCAAGGGGTCACTCACTCTGCTGTAGCCCCCCTGTCAATGCACATATGAGAAAGCAACAAACAACTAATGAGACTGAGGAGCCACAATGAAGAATTGATCTTCTCATCTCTCTCCCTTCCTGTCTGTCTGTCCCTGTCTGTCCCTCTCTCTGTCTCTGTCACACACACAGACACAAAAATAAACACAAGGAAGTACTTCTCCCTGATGTTTTTGGTTGACGCTGGATATTAGCCTTTACTTACATCCTGCATTTTCTACTTAGGGTAACTGATTCCTTGATGTGAGTATGTCCCCTGCGCTGCTTTCTTTCTGCTGTGTTCTGGTTGCTGTGTGCTGCTGCGCCTCATTACCCAGCCCTGTGTGCCGTGCCTCGTTACCCAGCCCTGTGTGCCGTGGCACTAACAGCACTGCCACTTGCTCCCCCGAGTGAGCGTCTGATGGCGCCCCTCCAGGAGATGGGAGAGAAACACAGGGATACTAGGCTTATTGGCTTAAGTATTCTGTCTTTGAAATTACTATTGCTACTTCTTTTGTTATTTTTTTAGGGTTGTGTGGAGTCAAGTCCTTCCTGTCTAAGCATGAAAACTAGTCTGTTTCATTCAAAAGAAGTTGTTAGTTCGGGCCCTAAGCTGGGTGTGATGGCTTCTTCCACACCTTGCCAGTTGCTGCTGTCATTTGAATTCTTTGGAGTTAGGCATTATCAGACCAACTACATAATTTGCGTGGCCCAGTATAAAATGAAAGTGCAGGGCTCCTTGTTAAGAATTATTAATAATAATTAATTATTAAGAATTTCAAAATAGCAAAACAACCAAATATGGGGCACTTCTGAGTGTGGAGCCCTTTGTGACAGATGACATGCCCCAGGCACTGTGAGCAGGTCTTTCCAGCTGAGGCCCAGCTGTGGTTGGGCAGGTGAGGCTGCACTGTTCTTGGGGGACCAGAGCTGGAGGGGAGGGCCTGTTGGTATCAACCTGTTCCAAAGCCAAACAGCACTCAGGGCAGTGTTCTGGCTTTTGGTAGTTTGTATTGGTCAAAGCTCCAGTGTTTCCATTACCATGGAAACACCAATGTTCCTGAGGCTGAAAAGGAGTCAGAGATTCAGTAAATTTGCCACCTCATGGAGACCATGCTGACAAATCTCAATATTTTGTTTTGTTTTGAAATTCTCAGTTTAACACTGAATCTCTTGCATGTGTCATAGATCAGTGGTTTTCATCCACTCTGCAGACTAGTGATGGTCTAACAGAAATGTCACTCTGGTCTGTGAAAGAGTCAACCACCCTGATGTTATATGAAGACTGTAGAGTTTATATAGTTATTGGGTCTATAGTCTTCATATAACATCAAGGTCACTAACTCTCTCCTGGTCTGGCACCAGTCTGTGGACTGACAGTTGAAAAACACTGTCATAGATGATCGTTGTTATCACCATGTGATGCCTAGGTGAATTCGGGACCTCCCTGCTCATCCTCAGGAGTGCTTGGGGCAGTTTGATGTCAGAGCCTGGCTTGGTTCTCTTTAGGGAAGGGAGTAAGGTACAGGTTCATCTGTGACTCTTCGCATATTTGGAGTGTGATAAAGAGCAGGGTGTCTCAATACCAATCTCAGTTCCTGCTGGTGGTCATGCTGACTTCTAAGCCTAGGTAGACAGGATGGAGGATTTGTTGGTTTTATTTTTTAAGAGAGGGATTATTTTGCTTTCTTTTTAGCTGCTGGTAAGGAATGGTGAGTGTTTGAGAGATAGGGAAGTAAATATTTATTACATTCTTATAATTTATTTGGTTCATTATCCTTATTGAGAATGATAGAGACAGCATTCAAAAAGGTTAACAAATAACGTGCCCAAGTCAACTATTAACTGTTAAGAACTATTAAGAGCCTCAAACTAGGACATGAAGTCAGGTTTCTTGGACTCCAAAAGTATGACTTGCCTGACCAGGCAGAGACACAGTGGCTAGAGCATTGGACTGGGATCCAGAGGACCCAGGTTTGAAATTCTGAAGTCGCTGGCTTGAGCGTGGGCTCACCAGCTTGAATGTGGGGTGGAGTCATTGGCTTGAGCGTGGGATCATAGAGATGACCCCATGGTTGCTGGCTTAAGCCCAAAGGTCACTGGCTTGAAGCTCAAGGTCACTGGTTTGAACCCAAGGTTGCTGGCTTGAGCAAGGGGTCCCTCGCTCTGCTATACCCCCCCCCCAATCAAGGCACATATGAGAAAGCAATCAGTGAACAACTAAGGAGATTAAGAAGCTCCAACAAAGAATTGATGCTTCTCATCTATTCCTTCCTGTCTGTCTGTCCCTCTCTCTGTCTCCTGCTCTCTGTCCCTGTCACACACAAAAAAATAAATAAATAAACAGTATGTCATTATCATTATCTACAAATATTGTTTGAGTCTGCAGTGAGAGTTTGGTTCTTGATTTTAGAAAGATAGGCCCAGTCTTTGTTTTTTTTTGTCTGAGACTAAACAATAAGAGTTGTTATTAATCTGATAAATAAACTGATTAAAACTCAAAGCCCCAACAAGTGTATGTTATATATTCCCCATTCTGGGGAAGGCCTCTTCCCTCTTTTCTATTAGACTGTTTCCTCATGGTTCTATTGAGTACTCTACTACACGGGTATCTCAACCATTAAATGTGGATTACATAATCACATGAAGGACTTTCAGCAGTTTGTCCCCTGTAGAAAGCAGTAAATTTTAACTATTAGGTCTTAGCAGTAGCAGCAGCAGCAGCAGTTTTCAGTTCTAAAATTCCCTTAAATATAACTTTTAGATTCAAAAGAGGATTCCTTCCTAAGCTTTCCTATTAGTTACTTGTCCCTATATTCTCATTTCTTCTGTAACTAGCCCTCTTCCTAGCCCCTGTATGCGAAGCCTTACACATTCTTCCTTCCCTTCTCCCATCGAGCAGGCTGGCTTTTGCTGGCTGTGGGATTCCCCTCATGGATTTTTACCCTTCATTGCTCATCCGCACCTAGGAATCCACATCCCTGGTCTTTCATTGGTGCTCCTGTCATGCATCAGCCTGGGCCCGCAGTGCATCGGACTGTGAGGTCAGCATCCCAGCTTCTTCCCCCTTCTTCGACTTTTTATTTGTCAAATAACACTGGACATTGAGCTATTACGGTTCAAATCAATTTTTAGGAGCTAACTTAAACACCTAATCACAGAATAAAACTGTCACTAGAAAAATGCATTTTACGTGCAGTGTATTTCACTTGCAAGTGGACTTTGAAACCCAGCCTCTAGCATGCTGCAGTTAGCCATTCTACACTGTTTGAGGCTTGATTTTGAGTTGCATTGAGTCATTTTGTACTTAGTAAATGAAATAAAACATGTTTCTCCCAGCCTGTGTCCCACATGATAGTAAGGCCTTTGTGCGCTCATAGAAGGTATTTAGTAAGTGCTTGAATGAGCGAAGAGCAGGGTTCACAGTCTTAAGTATTAAGGGCTCTCTTAAGCCCCTGTTTTGTTCAGATTCCAGAGAGCTTGATATGTCTTCATTTGCCCTGGGGCAATTGTTCTTGAAGATTAGTTTATTTTCTAGAACTGTGATGTCCAATAAGGTAGCCACTAGCTGTATGTGGCTATTTGAAATGTGACCAGTGTGGCTTATGAACAGAATTCTAATTTTAAGTTAAATATAAATTTTAAAACTCATGCTTGACTTAGCTATTAGAATATGGTTTATTGGCAGAATAACTTGAGCATATGAATCTACTAATTTAAAGTTATATATGTGACTCTCATTTTATTTCCCTTGGGCTCCGCTGTTCCTAGAGGATGTACACACCCTTGATGTCAAGACTGAGTCTAGGTCTAGGTAAGAGGTGCTGATGGTGGCGGCCATCAACAGAGCTGGTGAGTCAGAGGTGACCACGGGAAAGGCAGGAACACATCAGACCACATGGCACTGCTGATCAGGCTGCTCTTGAGAGGAAAGGTCAGGGCTGACTGGGAAGAAGAAAGGAGGGTAGCTGTAGGATAGAGCAGCAGACCTAGGGAGGGTGAAAGAGAAGTAAATGCTTTTGTAGTGGAAATAAATGGAAAATCTCCCTGCTCTTTATAGGGGATGATGGGCCCTAAAGGGATATCATGTTTTCCTGGTAAAGCTTGAACAGCCTGGGAAGAGGAAAAGTAGGGCACACAGTGAGGCAGGCATTAATGGGCAATAGAAAACAGCTCTTGTCATGGAAGCATCGCTATCATGTCACATGGAGGAGGAAGCCTTTAGAACAATCACCTGGACTCTTCATTCAGCAAACCGTTATCGAGTGCCAGCTGTTAGGTTGGCCGGAAAGGTGGGCTATGAAAGAATTCACAAGGAGTGGAAAGGCTGAAATAGAAAAGTTGATCACTTTCCGAGAGTGGAAAGGGGCAGGCGCCAGGACAACAGTCCCGGCCCCAAGGCAGATGGGGTTTGGCGTTTATTGGGTTTTCAGGAACAGTGTGCTGATCGTCACAAGACAACTGGGCATGGGAGGGCAGTTTGGTTCTGTGGTTGTCCAGTTGCAGTAGGTCATTAAAATTACCTTGAGTGATGGCAGTTGTCTTGGAAGCTGCGGGCGGCTTAGCTTACACTCCTCTGCATTTGTAAAACAAGGTTAAAACTGTGTCAGGAGATTAGGTTAGGAGTGAGAGATGGGCTTTTTGGCTTTCTGTCCTTTAACTGCTCTGTGCCGGGCATAGTACTGGGTATTAGGGATGCAAAAGTGAATGAAGCTGTACATGAATATATGTAACAGCGTTAATCACAGTTGCTAAAATGAAACAACACAGATGTCCGTCAGCTGATGAGTAGACAAACAGAATGTGATTTGTCCATAATGGGATATTATTTAGTCAGAAAAAGGAATTAAATACTGACTTGTACTACAATATGGATGAACCTTAAAATCATGCTAAAAAAGCTAGACATAAAAGGCCACATGTTGTGTAATTTCATTTATTGGCAAATTCAGAGACAAAAAATAGGTTACTGGTTTTCAGGGGATGGGGAGAGAGGGAAATGGTACTAACTGCTAATAGGTATGGATTTCTTTTGGGAGTGATGAAACTATTCTGGAAGTAGTTAGTGGTGATGCTCACACAAAATAGTGAATACACTAAAAACCACTGAAATGTATATATTGTTTACAATGGTGAATTTTATATTATGTGAATTATACCTCTATTTTTAAAATGTAGAAAGTAATGAAGCAAATACTACTCCCCCTCCACCTTGCCCCAGGAGCTCTACAGGCAGATTCCACAGAACATGACTAGTCTATACTGTGGGACGAGTGTACTGCTGGTATAAGCACAAACACTAGATGAGGGCTCACTGCCTGAGGGCATGTCCTCTGCCCTTTGCTCTACACAGACTAAAGGCCGGAAGGAAATTCTCAAGGTGCAGGGACACTTCTGGGAGCAGAAACTTGGTGAGATCCAGAATTGGTCAAGGCTCCCTGGTTGAGAACAGACAAAGCCTTCCTGCTAGTTCCAGCAGAAGGATTAATTATAAGGGTCCATGGGAAGGCTTAAATCATGAAATCTAGACTGAGTCAGGGCCATCTCCCAAGCACCACATTAGAACAGGGCCTCCAAGGCTGCTGCTGTACTCCACGATCAGGAAGCTACTTAGTGGCCTGTGGAATCAGGAAGCTGGGCTGCAGCCGCTAACAAAAAGACCACACCACTTCTGCCAAAGTCAGGAAGCCACTGTGACAGCTGCTGGCCCCCAAACCAGGTCACTTCTACTGTGAGCCACACTGCACAATGAATCCTTTATGACCTCCCTCTCTCCTCATCTACTGTTGTACTTTCAGAACTGCAGCAAAGGTATCTGACTGGTGGAAACTAACTAGCATTCAGAACCCTATGTACAAGGGAGTATAAAAACTAGAGTTTTTGTTCCAGCCTCTCCACTGTAGGAAGATGCCATAGATATTGACTAAGGCATTTCACAGATCTGCAGTGAGGTCCATTACAGAGTGTGGTAGACACCCCAACTTTAGTTTCTGTCTGCTGTGCTTTGGGTCTATAGATTTATGCCTAATGGATGGGCACGTTGTGCCCAGCAGTGAGTGACTGGTTTCTCCAATTGTATGAGAACCTATGACATGTCAGGTGATACTTTTGGCTTCTTGATTTCTGTGTTTTCTTTCACTTGTGTTAGTTTTTTTTATTCAGCATACATTGGAATTACCAAATGTAAAAGTAGCATTGATGCCCTCCAGGAGAAGGGTGCAGACATGCAAATAGGTAGTTGGACATGATTACCATCTGGGACATGGGGGACACATACAGACAAAGGGATGGATCATCCAGGGCAGAGTGTCTACGTGAGGAGGCTTTGGAGCTGAGGTGCATTAGCATAGGAAAGGAGAAGCAGAGGATAGCAGTGTGTGCAAAGCTTTCTGTTCAGGCAGTTGGATGCACAGGATCATGTATGGTGAGCTGCGGGAGGTGAGGCAGAGTGGTGGTTAGGCTGGACGATGGAAGGGATCTAATGAGAGTGTCTAGAAGGTCCCGTTTCCTCCTGAGGGAGGCGGCGGCCACTGATGAGTGGCGATCAAGCTAATGGGAAGTTGAATAAGAATAGGAAGGAAGAGGGGGAGTAAGGGAAGCTGGAGGCAGAAGACCAGGTAAGAGGCCAATGCACTGATCCAGTAAGGAAGCCCAGAGTGGGAGCCCTTGGTTGGTTTTTCTTAAATGGTTGACTGTAACTTTTATTTGCTTATGAACTATTTAAAGGTAAGTGAGGTTGGGTATTTTACATCGTGTTTTTTGTTTTAGGTTGAAAGGTTTTTGCATTGTTTTACTTGCTTTAAAAAATAGATGTCAGAGCTAGTGCATTTGTGAAGTTCTTTCACTTTAAAGTTGAGTGATGTGAGCACAATGTTATTGGCAAAATCCTTCAGTTATGCTTGAGAATGAAAAAGGGGCTGAGCTGGAGGTTGTGAAAGTCACCATTAGCATGTTCAGCTTGAGCAAACACATTCACATTTGTGTATACAGCTATTTTTAAGGCTTTTAGCTTCAACTGTGCATCTGAAGTGCAGTTCCTTCTTCAAAGATCAAGGGTTGCACTTGCAGAGAATGTTGCACTCCAGGCTATCTATGAGTTCACATTAAGTATTTAAATGAAAAATAGGGGACTGGCCCTTTATTCAAAAGCAGTGGGCCTGACCTGTGGTGGCGCAGTGGATAAAGCGTCGACCTGGGAACACTGAGGTCGCCAGTTCAAAACCCTGCACTGGTCTGGTCAAGGCACATATGGGAGTTGATGCTTCCAGCTCCTCCCCCCTTTCTCTCTCTCTCTCTCTCTCTCTCTCTCACTCTGTGTCTCCTCTCTAAAATGAATAAAATAAAAAGGAAAAAAATGTTTAAAAAAAAAACAACAGTGGAATATGTTTGTGGTTTAGGCACTTAAAATATTTCTCCAGTCACTAAATAACCTCAATTTGCTTTTCATATAAAACTCCAATCAAAATGTATATGACAGACTGCATGTGATTTTTGAATAGTAATTGAACTTCCCTTTTTTGTGGCCTGCAGGCGATACAGATTTAGCCACCAGAGCAAAAAAGAGAAGGTAAGAAACGCATAGACAATGGGAGAGAGTATTTAAGAGAGGAGTAACCCAGCAGGGGTGACAAGGCAGGACTGCTGCCAACCAGGCTCTGGGCCTTGGGCAGCCTGGGGCTGCCAGGATGTCCCCCTTGGCTGGGGAGCTGTAGTAACCTAGTCCTGGGGCTGGAAGTGAAGGGTGACTAAAAATCATGACCCCAGGGTCAATTCTATGGATTGTGATAACTCTAAAAGTATGAAGGTGATGTTTACTGCTGGGACCCTGAGCACTTCTCCCTGAGTGAGAGGCCCTGGACGGATGCCAGCAGATGCTGACAGAGACAGAGCACAGCTGTAAGCTACAGGCCTGCTCTGTAGTAAGGTGTCTAGTGTGGAAAATCAGGTAAGTCAAGATGGCTTCTCTGACTTCACAAAACAGTCTCAGATTTTTCTTCCTTTGTGTATTTATTAATGAGCCTTGATATCAGCCGCAGGGCATGCCTGTAAATCTCACAGTGCCTAGCCTTTTCTGTGCTCCAGGCCCTTTGTTCAGAGTTCCTGGTGTGGTTTTTCACTTTCTCCTCTGAATGCGTCTGTGAGGAAGATACTTATTCCTGTTTCTCAGGTCAGAAAGCTGAGGCCTAGAGAGAGACCAAGTGATCTGTCCAAGATCACACAGCTCCTTAAGTGCCATAATGAGAGGATGAATCCAGGTCTGTGTGATGTAAAGCCTGTGCTCTTAACCACTGCCTTTTAAATAATAAAGTGCTAACTAAAGTAGACAGTGGCCTCTTAAAAGGTAGAGTCCTACATCTTGAGGTATATTAATAATCTTTTTTATCATTCCTCGCCCAGTGTAAAGCCAGGAGACAGGGACAGGATCACAGCTGCCTGGCTCATGCAGGTTCACATTAGATTCGAACAGTCGGTAATGAAACAATGGAGCCAAGAACTGGTGAGCCATCAGCTTTAATTCTAGCTTGCACCCGGCGGGCAAGCAAAAACACACACTGGGCTCTAAAACCCGCACATTCAGTGCTCACTAAGCTACTGACTTATCCGAGTTTCCTAGAATCAAAGGTTTGTAGCTCACCAGACATATTTACCTCTGTTCCCCAACTCCTCCAGCACAAACTCTTAACAAACTAGCTTCTCCCTCAGCATTCTGCCATCTTGACTGCTTCTCCTGGCCTCTTCCATGTGGCCTTAATCTGCTCTCCTCTCTAATACTTCAGGAACCAAGAGAGAGATCAAGCTACTGGTCTCTCCCACTTTATACCGTAGAATCAAAACCTTTAATCCAATTATACAAACAAGGAAGTCTCTGTATAATGGGATTCCTCAGGAGAGTGCACCACCCGACATCATCCAATCAGTCAAGGGTGTGGGGAAAAGCTTACTCTTAAAGCCAAGCCTTAGGCCATAACCACCCGGCCTGCTTACATTACAGCTTTTCCCCCACACCCATCCCAAGCATAAGGGCAAATAATATCACCTGGGTGATGGGCTTCCATGTGGGCAGCGCCATCTTTAACAAAGTGAGTATAATATATTTTATCTGCCCAACACCCAGCCCTCAGGTTTTCCTAAATGGGACACCACTCTGTTCTCCTGCCCCTTTGCTCTGTCTGCCTTTGTACGCTTCAGGTTTTCTCTCAGGAGGCCATCCCTACTGTGTTCCCTCTGCGTCCTGTGGTAACTGTCTTCCTTTCATCAGAGGGTCCTAACGGTGACTAGGGGTGTGTGATCCAACACCAGACTTGCTGGTTTCAGATCTTTACTTCATCCCTTTTCTGTGTGATGTTGGACAGTGTGCTTAATCCTTGTGCCTTAATTCACAGCATCTATGAAATGGGGGCAGCAGTTGTACACCATGTAGCATTGTTGTGAAGATTAAAATGTAAAGGATATAAAATGATCCAAAACATAGTAAAATAATTCTTCTTATTCCATTAGCAATCAGTCTTGCACTGATTATATCTTTTTTGTTTTGTTTTGTTTTCTCATTTATTTTTTCCACATTTGTGTTTTCACTCCACTAAAAGTTATTTCCTCCAAAACAAGGTATTTTTTGGGTTTCAGTATGTCATATGGCATCTGGTATATAAGAATTTGATGTATACATTTAATTTGATATGTAATTTAAGTCTGAAAAGAATGTTTATGCATGTGACTATTCTGAAATAAGGCAGTTTGATTATGATTGAAAAAATCCTGAGCTGCCCATGAAAGAGTATTCACATTGGGCCTATCTTGTTATTCTTGTGTCAGATTGCACATCTGAGCTGGAAGTCCTGTCCTCTATAGCTATACCCAGCATTGGGGGCTCAGGCTGTTCCTCAGGATCAGTTTTAGTTTTAGATTTATTATAGAAAAGCATTCTAAAATTGGGATGGTCTGTGTAAAGCCAGTAGTCGAGGCCACCATCACAGCAGCCTGGCCAATGCAGGTTCCCATTAGATTTGAACAGTCGATAATGAAACAATGGAGCCAAAAACTAGTGAGCCATCAGTTTTAATTCTAGCTTGTAGCTGGCGGGCAAGCAAAAACACACACTGGGCTCCAAAACCCACACATTCAGTGCTCACAAAGCTACTGACTTATCTGAATTTCCTAGAATCAAAGATTTCTAGCTCACCTCTGTTTCCCATCTCCTTCTCTCTACACAAACTCTGCACAAACTGGCTTCTCCCTCAACACTCTGCCATCTTGGCTGCTTCTCCTGGCTTCCATGTGGCCTTAATCTGCTCTCCTCTCTAATACCTCAGGAACCAAGAGAGCAAGCTCCTGGTCTGCCCCACTTTATAGTGTAGAAATTCAAACCCTTAATCCAGTCTACAAACAGGAATGTCTCTGATACAAAGTCACCCATCTGAGGCGTAATGGGATTCCTCAGGAGAGCGCACCACCCTACATCATCCAATCAGTCAAGGGTATGGGGAAAAGCTTAATCTTAAAACTAAGCCTTAGTCTATAACAACCCTGCCTGCCCACAGCCTGTCCCCGAACACACATTAATATCAATGAACTTCCATGTGGGCAGCGCCATCTTTAACAAAGTGAGCATATTATATTTTATCTGCCCAACAGTCTGAAAAGGGTGTTTGAGACCAGTCCTCTCTTTCAACTCTAGACAACCCTGATATCCTCAGAAAGTAAGCCTGAGTTTACCCAGCTGGTAGATGGCAGAGATGGAATTAAAGCCAAGAACTCAAGACTTCCAGCCCATGTCTGCGGGATAGTAGCTAACCCAGGTGTCCTGAGTGCGGTGTGTTACCCTTAGAGCCTCAGACTGGATCAGAATGTGGAGCTTGGTCACAAAGGGAAGCAGTTTAGATTTTTATTCTTTAGGCCAATGCTTTTGGAGCTTTGTTGACTTCAGGCTTTACAAAACAGTACTTAAACTCTTGACTACGTGCAAAGCACTCTGATACGTTCTTTTCTGTTATTTTATTTCATCTGTATGCATGTCCCACTAATAGGTCTCAATTGGCAGTTTAAAAAAACTCCTTTAGGCAGTGATCTGCTCTTGAAGGCATTAAAGAAGGGGAGAGTTCTCATCAAAGAGTAAGAACAAGTCCTGCAAATGTGTACGACCTGCTAGGGGTCTAGTCAGCCAGCAGTTCAGTGGTGGAGACAGGCCCTGGCAGGGCCTGAAGCTCAACCTGCCTACTCTGCAGGTGGAACAGAAGCTCAGTCCCTGGACTGTGTGTCTTTCTCAGGGGCTGCCAAACTAGGCCTCTTTGTAGCGTTGTCCTTTCTCTACTTGTCTTCAAACCCCATGCCGAGCTGCTTTTGCATTTTCCCTTCCAGGCTGAGGACAAGAAAACGGCACTTCCCATGGGGCTCTCGGCTACAGAGAAAGCTGATGCTCGTGAGGAAGATGAGCTTCAAGCTGCTGAAGAGGTGTGTGGCCCACATAGGCCCCTGAGGTTGCTGTTTCAATCGTTTGGGAAGATTTCCCTTTCATCCCAGCTTGCAGAATGGCCGGGTGCTTTCTCAGCCAGATGCTGTCAGTTGGCCTTTCTCACTCTTTCCAGTTTCCTTCTGTCACCTCTTCTGAGGCTCACCACGAAGCAAGATCAAGTAAAACCACCCGCGGATTGCACCACAAGACCTACTGAGACACATTGCGTCAGTCTCACAAAGTCAGACTGCTCACTGCTCCTTCTTTCCATCCCTCTCAGCAGCGTATCCAGTCACTGATGACCAAGATGACTGCCATGGCCAATGAGGAGGTGAGGGAGATGGAGGTGGTCATGGGGGAGGCTGTGGTGTGAGGTGGACCCTTGGAACCAGCCTGCTTGGCTCTGTGGGGCCGCTTCCCAGGGGGACCCCCTTCTTTAGAGCTCTGCCCTTTCAGCACTCAGCATTTCCTATTTCCCAGGAACCTTTCTTTCAGAAAGCTGTTTATAGTGTCACTACCCATGAGGACCTCTGGGAGAAAGACTTGAAGGATCCTTGTGAAGGTGGGCTGTCCCTTCTGGGACAGCACCAATATTATGGGGCTCAACGGAATAGCCATGGTGCAGTCCTGCCCCTCCACAACCATGAGTTACACCACAGGCCAAGGGAACTGAGTATCTTCTGTTTTCCCTTCCTGTACCATCTAGGGAGAAAATAGAGTGCTGGATTTAGACTTGATCTTCTCAGAACTCAGGGCCTCCAGAAGGTTTAACCAATGCTTTGAATGGATCATTCCTTTGGGCGGCAGGAAAGGCCTGTGGTAGACATATTTTAGGAGTTCTGAGATTCCTCTTCCCCCATTTGTTTTTCTTTTTTAACTGGGTCCTAAGCCCACCAAGCTCCCTGTAGGCTCTGCATTGTGACCCTTAGGAAGAGAGACCTTTGGATGGGATATAAAGGATGAAGAATACGTTTGCCAGAGGTACCCAAGCCCCAGGGAATCCGGCACAGTGAGCGGAGTGACTCAGGAGGTGGAGAGAGGATTCACATTTGTCCCGAGGCTTATTTTCTCCCTTTCTCATTGATGAACACATAAGCAAAAGCCAAACTATTTTCTCCCCTGGGAATATTATGTAGCATGCTATAATGCTCCGTGTTAGGATTTACAGTTCAGGGAAAGACAAGGATGGCCCTGAAAACACCCTTCCTGTGATTGCAGAGTCATCTCACTGCCAGCTCCGTGGGCCAGATCGTGGGCCTGTGCTCTGCTGAGATCAAGCAGATTGTGTCTGAGTATGCAGAGAAGGTACGTGGGGGCCTGGCTGGAGTCTGTCTCAGGTAATGCCCCAGGGCTCTGTCCTTTCTCTCTGCACCCTCCCCTGGCAGTGATGGAAGCAGGTTGTAATCTATCAGCCACCTTTGTCAATAACACATATGTTACACAAAGCCATTATTAGCTAAATTAATTTCTCTGCAGTGCCTATTTTTCTGTAAGTATAAAGAGAAAACTTGTCTCTGGGAACAGTTATTGTACCTAATAAATCTATGGCTGAGGTAAGCACAGGCATTTTCTCTTCTCTACCAGGCTTCTTACGACTTGGGCTCAGTCTAGTGATTGGGTTGAGGGATGAAGCTTGGCCACTTAAGAGATAAACCCCATAACTCAGCCAAGCCCAAGGCAGATTTTTTCTTGTTCCACTTTATTAAAAAGGTATAGAATGAACAAAAGCCTGAAAGTCATATTTCAGTGTTAGATTTTTTTTTTTTTAATGCTGAGAATAGGCCTCAGGACCTTGGCTATCTCAGGGAGACAGTGATTAATCATCTTGCACGTAACTGATTTAGGCCTGTCTGAGATGCAGTGACAGTAAAATCACATTTACAAGGCATTGTTTCATCTTTCCATTCCCGCGAACTCATCCTGCCCCCTGAAGCATTCATGGCTATTGAAGCATCTACTTTGCTTTCCCTGTCTTGGAAGCCTTGACAAAAAGTTATCTCTGCTCCAAACCCTGGGCAATATTCCTCTGAAGTGAGTACACAGATGATGTAACTGAGGAAGGGGTAGCCCCTGTAATTGGTGTTATACTCAGGCTGTAAACACAGCAGGTGAGCCTCTCCCTCCAGGTAAACTCAGAAGACTTGAAGGTATGGTTGTGTACTTTTAGGGTAACTTAAGTCCTTTCTGGGCAAACCTCAGATGGCACTTTGACTACTGTCACCTCTCCTATGTTGTAAATGGAAATAGAGGACACTTGGTATTTTATGAAAGTTGGATTAGAAAACCCATGTTAAGAAGTATTGACTTAGGGGGAGGGAGTGACCAGGGATCTCTGCCCCAGACAGTCGAAACTGTCTTACTCACTGTCTTGCTCAGAAGGCTAGAAAAGTGAAATTAGAACTAGTTTTAGAGAGGTCTCTTTCCAAAGATAGGTAATTTTACTTCTCAGAGAGAATTAGGGGTCAGGAGTTCACTGCTTGGTTATATGTGTTGTTTCTATTGAGTAGATCATAGAGCATTAAAGATGATTATTTTTAAAGTCAGATTGTCTTTAGTCCTAATCCCATATCACAGTGATTTCACGTTTGCATCTTATCTGCCTGTGCTTGTCCGTAGTGGTAGTCATCACAGAGATAGAAAACTGTAGTTAAACGCAGCATGTGGAGTCCTCTCTTAGTTCATCTGTTTCCTCTACTCCCAGCTATGTGATAATGGCCAATTTATTTAACCTCTCCTTGCCCTAGTATCTTCATCGGTAAGATAGGAATATATTACAGGGTACTTTCCTGGCAGGGTATTGTAAAGATGAAATGAAATGTACCCAGAGTGCTTTTACTAAAATTGTGCCTGGCACATTTTAGCTCCTCAGCTAATGCTAACCTTTATTTACATCTTTATAGTCTGCATTGTTTTGTCTCATCAAATCCTGAAAATTTTCTGTTTTAGCCTACATGATTATTTGAAAACTAGACAATCTGTGAGTTGGTAAAGCACAATTCATTAAACATTTCCCTATTATTAGACTTTTAAGTTGTTTCTGTTTTCCATTGTAGACACTACTATTATAAAATCTGAGTAGTTTCTGCTGAAAGGTTTCCTAGAGTTGATGATTGGATTATGACTCCTCTGTGTTGCCTTACAAATAAATTGGAACAGTATAAAATGCTATCAGTAATGAGGGGCCAAAGACCGCTAGGAACACACTGGTAGGTGAACGAGTTGCATTAGAAAAGACTTAATGGATTTAGGCCTGTTTTAGGTCACTTGGGGGAAAGTTTAAGAAAGTAGGGTTTTGCTCTGTGTTGGATTCCTTAAGGAGGGGCAATTCAATACATGGGCCTCTAAATAAATCTTATATATGTTACAGGGAATGAATCAAGGTTGAAGCTATGTACTTATATCAGCCAGTATAAGGGGGTGTTTGCTCATTTGGGGGATCTGGACAGTGTTCAGTTTTATGTCCATGTTCCAACACGATTACAGAATGGCTTTTTTCTTGCCCCTATCTTCATGACATTGTGTGATGTTGATGTTTTTTGGAATTGCTTATGTTGAACACCAAGGCCTAGTCTAAGTCTAGGCCAGCTCCAGCAGCATCAAGGCCTTGCTGAGGTTAGCTTCCTCTAATTTTTGTCTTTTACCTATAGTAATTACCTATTGCTGCATAGCAATATTATCACAAATGCAATAGCTTAAAACAGCACACATTTATTGTCACATAGTTTGTGTGGGTCAGTAGTTGGATACAACTCAGAAGGGTGCTTTGCTTTAGACTCTTACAGTGGAGGTGCGGAGAGTTAAACCTCATCTGAGGCTCAGCTGGGGAAGGACTCACCTCTGAGCTCGTGTGGCTATTGGCGGCACTCAGTTCTCACTGGCTGTCAGCTGGAGGCTGCCTTCAGTTCCTTGCCATGTGGGCCTTCCCAGCAGGTAGCTATTTCATCGAAGCCACCAAAGGAGAACTCTTCTTCATAAGACACATTACAGTTTCATGTAACATATACATGCAATCACATACATCCTGTCACCTTTGCTGTTTGCTTGGTTAGAAGCAAGTTACAGGCCCCACACATACTCGGGGGAGGTATTACACAAAGGCCTGAGCACTAAGAGGCAGAGATTATGGGCCATTTTAGCGTTGTCTGTCACAACGTGTATGTTTTTCTCTTTAATCTTCCTGCCATAAATTGGGCTGAAACCAGGCACTGGCAGTTCATCTAAAAATCCATGCTGCTGACTTCAGGGTCTCAGTGATGAAACCTGTGGAAGTAGAGAGGGTTTTGAGGAGAGCCCAGGAGGGAAGCTTATCAGTGGTACCTGGAAGAAACCCAAATTAGGATAAAATCAGGATAGATTTTTGTTTAGTGAAGAAAAGAGACAAAATAGTCTAGGGAGGATGAAAATTATTTTGTGACCAAGGAGTGAATCGAGCAGCTGGCCTGGTACCAGTCATATCTTTCATTTGTAAGGTTCTTATGACAGTGAAACGTGATAAATAATCCACATGTGTTAGAGCAAGTCTCTGAGCTGTGTGACTCAATGTAATATGGTTCCTATAAAGATCAGGAAAGAGGAATGTGAGGAAGCTTCCATAGAATTCATGAGTGTCAGCAGGCTTTGGCCAGGGAGCACACCTCGCTTTGTTTCCTTCCTAGAATGTGCTAGATGAGGTCCTGTTGCTGCTTTGGTGTTGATGTCTAATATGCCCACTGCATCTTAGCTTTTGTTTCACAGGAAAGGAGAGTCTATTACTCTGCTTTGCAGAAAACTAAAAAGCCTGACTATCTAAAAAACACTTCTCCTCTGCTGTCTCCCACTGAGCTACAGGCAAGGGGAAGAAGCTGGGCCAGGGTCCCTAGAAGGGAAGGAAGGGACTCACCCTAATGCTATGTACTAACCAATCATACACCATTTGACCACTTGAACTAGATCCTTCCTTGGTCAACATCTCGCTGAGACAGAATCTTAGAGGCACAGATCTGTCTTGGGGAGGCAGAAGACTGTAACCTGAGTTCCTTCTTTGTGCCAGGTACTTTGTGTACCATTATCTCATTTAATTCCCAAAACAGTGTGCTGCCTCCTTGTTTGTAATCTCCCCTTTTGCATCATTATACTGACTCATAGGCAATTGAAACTAACTGTTCATGTGTATGTGGACCACATTTTTCTGTTTGCTCAAGAGCCTCGGCTGGGGCCTGACAGCGTTGGTGCTCAGTACATAGGCATGTGATATTCTATCCATTTTTCAGATGAAAATACTAAAGGTCAGAGGTGTTGAATAACTTGTTCAGCACCATGTAGCTATTAAGTTCCAGGTTTGCACACAGGACTATCTGACATGAGACCTCTGTTTTGGCAAGTGGAACAGCCTTAGGGGGAAGTGGGGAAGGCCTCATTTGCCATACTTTCTTCTGCCTTCCAGGCTTTTGGTGACAGGGCCCTTTAGACTCTCCTGCCATCTACCCCACACCCTGGGCTAAGTGGAGAGAAGAGGCCAGGTTATGTTGAGAACTAAAAACAGAAATGAGTAAAAATGAAAATGGTACATCCCAGGCACTCACACACAGTGACACCTAACTGTTGTGCTGTGGAAGTTTCTCTTTGCAATAAGTGAGTGACTTTTATATCACTGGAAAATACCACATTAAAATATTCTCATGCAATTCTAGAGTGTAGAATCCTAGCCAAAAGACTGTCAACATCTTGATCATATTTCCATGATGAGATGAATTTTGAGTCATCACAGGACTTATTTGTATAAAGAATTTTTTTTTCTTATAGGTTTTAAAATTTTTCTTCTTTAGCAGTTAAATTCGGCACCAACGCTTCTGCCCTTCTGATTCTGAGGACCATTCTCTGGCAGTTAATTGAAAGCCTGTCCTCTGTCTTGAAATATTGTTCAAGGGCACCTGGAGCATCTTGGGTCATTAGAGCTGGATATAGACAGAGAGATAAAGGCCAGGGTCTGGTCAGGAATGTGAATAGAAAAACACAAGGGAAAGAGAGTCTCTGGAAAATGCAGGCAACCACGTTTGAGTAGATTGCATTTTGTCTTCCTCTACCATGATAATATTTTTATTTAATTTATTTTTATTTTTTAAATTTATTTATTGACTTTCGAGAGAGGAAGGGAGAGAGAGAGAAACATCAATCTGTTTCTGTATATGACCTGACCAGGGTTCCAACCAGCGACCTCCACATATCAACCAGGCCATCCAGCCAGGACACTACCATGATTATTTTTGTTATATTTTATAATGCAGCCAGCAGAGAAAACGGTCTCTTAAGTCCTGCCATTCACTGACCTGGAGAGTGGACTTTATAGTACCTTTTGGCTGCAAGTGATAGAAACTCTTCCATGAGTGGTGGTGTCAGCAGAAGGGGGCCTTTGTTAGCTCTCCTGACTGAAAGGAGCATGAGTGCTGACAGCCTTGCCCTGTCTCTACCTGTGCTTCGCTCTTCTCTCTCTCTTTCAGCACCTTGGAGGCTTCCACAGCCTGTTTCAGTCTTACAGTCTCCTCCCTGCAACTTAGTGTAAAATCCTAAGGAAAGACTCTCCTCCAACGTGGTTCAAGTCACATATTTCTCCCTGGGCCACTTGTTGGGGCCAAGTGGCCATCCTCCTGATTGGCAGCTCCGCTGATTTCTAAAAGAGGGCAAGATGGTGATTCCCCAAAGGAAAGGAATGCTGCTATGAAACCAAAGAATTCTGGACACTCATGATGGCTAACACCTTCATAAGCTTTGTCCATATAGTAGGTTCTCAGATTGTCTAAGTTAGATGAAGTTGATGCAAAAGAATCCAGTGTTTTATATGGTTTTTCTTTCCATGGTTTGAGTTACCTGAAACAGTATTATTATAATTTTTTTATTTTTTACAGGGACAGAGAGAGAGTCAGAGAGAGGGATAGATAGGGACAGACAGGAATGGAGAGAGATGAGAAGCATCAGTCATTAATTTTTCGTTGCCATTGTGACACCTTAGTTGTTCATTGATTGCTTTCTCACATGTGCCTTAACCGCGGGCCTTCAGCAGACCGAGCCATCCCTTGCTGGAGCCAGCGACCTTGGGTTCAAGCTGACGAGCTTTTGCTCAAGCCAGATGGGCCCACGCTCAAGCTGGTGACCTCGGGGTCTTGTAGCTGGGTCCTTCGCATCCCAGTCCGACGCTCTATCCACTGCGCCACCACCTGGTCAGGCTAATTGTTTTATTTTATTACTAGTTATTGTTGTTAACTTCTTACTGTGCCTAATTTATAAACTAAACATCATATGTATGTATAGGAAAAAAACTGAGTATAAATGGTTTGGTACTAGCTGTGGTTTCAGGCATCCACTGGGTTATGGGAACTGCTGAATGTCATCTGCCCTCCTGAGGTGGCTGCGTTATTGTTGGATTTTATTTTCTCTGCTCTGGGGTTTTATTTTTTCAACTACTGTTACGAAGCCTTCTCAAACATTGAAAAGAGAATTGGTGTAATTTTGAGGTGTTTTAAGTTTTTATTTTAATGTCTTTTCTGCCAAAGAACTGACAGAATTAACCCTCGTTGTGAGATGATTTCTTCTTTTAGCAAATGTCTACTGTGTGTGTGCTGTGTCCCAGGCAGGGTCAGGTGTAAGGGCAGCTGTAGCATTGTAAGTAGGCATGCATGCTGTCTAAGGAGCTCTCAGTGAGAAATCTACTATTTTGACATGGGCTAATATTATTAAATGACATATAAATCTTATTCCCCTATGAATGGAAGTTGTGAATACATGTCATTCATTAGAAAACATTGACTCTGATCTAGTAGTCATCTAATCCATGTTGTAGTTTTAAAAGCATGTTCTTAATCTGAAATTGTTGAACAAAATTAGATTGGTACTATAGCCTGCACACCAGTGTAAACACAAACAGAATTATTTGTACATGGTTGGTATTTTTTGAAAGATGTTGCACTTTTCAAGTAGAAATCTGTTAAGATGTCCCAAGATTTAATTTCATTTTTCTGTCAGAAATGTACTGAAAAGTCCCCTTTTCTATTCTCCGCCTGGACAATTTTGTCTCATCCTTCCATATCCAATTTGGTCATTTTCAGGATTCTTTTCACTGTGACTTCCAGTGAACAGAATGTCACATGAAATATACTGCTTCAAAGACCTGTTCCTGCCTTCATCACTATCATGCTTTTGGCTTTGTAGGGGGTATTTGAAAGAAATGAAAAACTTAGATTGCCTAATTAGAAGTATGTTTAGAAAATAGAGCAGTTTGACTCTGGCTGGTTGGCTCAATGGATAGAGAATGTTGGCTCAGCGTATGTACATCAAGGTTTGATCCTCAGTCAGGGCACACAAGAGAAGCAACATCTATTTCTCTCCCCTTCCCTCTCCCTCTTTGCTCCTTCTTCCCCTCTCTCAGCCAGTGGCTCATTTGGCTCAAGCATTGTCCCACGTGCTGAGGATAGCTCATTGGTCTGAGCGTATCAGCCTTAGGTGCTAATAATAGCTTGATTGATTTGAATATCAGTCCCAGACAGGGGTTGCTGGGTGGATCCCAGTTGGGGTGCATGCAGGAGTCTGTCTCACTGTCTTCCCTCTTCTCACTTAGGAAAAAAAATAGAGCAGTTAGCTTTCCATTGACTAGGTTAAGAACACAGTGCAGTTCAACTCTGGAATAAATGATTTTTTTGTACAAAAATAACTTCCCATTAAACAAAGCAGTTTGCATAGCACCATCTCGAAACTCAAAAGCAAATGAAGGAACTCACAAATTTATATATACTATGGGCCTGTTCATGTGCATATTACTCATTTTAATTGGGTTGGAGAAATGTCAGATATGCAAATGGCACTATCCTGATATTAGTGTACATTGATGCTTTGCAGATACAAATTTCAGGGACTCCATGGTGCAATGAGAATTACTACCTAGCAGGAAGAGGAAGGATTGTGAAAGCATATGTTTGCTGAGAACATATACTATCATTACAGATATATAATAGAACATTTTATAGAGACATCAAGGATCTTTCTGTGCACTGCAAGTATTTTCTCTCTGTATGGTTCTCTGTGTCACCTGCCTGGTAAAAGAGTGGAGTCACAAAAAACTTTCCTGTCTGATGTATATAAATGATGTGTGGGCATACTTCACTGATTAGAGCTCAGAGCTAATGAGGCTGTCCCAGTCAATGATTGGAACAAGTACACAATTCCCAAGTGAATCAGAACCCTTTAGAACTCTTAAAAAATTACTGAAATTCCAATAGCTTATATATCAATTCATTTACAAATGACAATAATAAATACATTATTAACATCAAAGCAATGATATCACATGTCATGTAATGTGGAAAATTTCACTGTAAAATCATGACAATGAGAATGAAAAAAATGATATCTTAGTATTCTTATGAAAAGGATTTTGACCTTGAAGACCCCTGAAAGGGTCTTATGGGACCATATGGTTAAAATTTTAAATCTAGAAAAAAAGAGATAAAAGAGAAAGAAAAGATAGCCAGCTAGAGAAAAAAAGAAAGAGGCCAGCCTGGAAATCTTTTCAGATATCAAGATAGCTACTCGTTTTCCTCCAAGAAGAGTTCTTGGAAGTGAAGTCAATGGTCATAGTTTAAAAAAACACTATGTGTGTACCAGGTACTCTGAAAGGGGGTGTGGAAGCTGGGTAGGAAATGCAGTTTTCATCCCCTTGGAACTTTAGCCATAAAATCAGTTAATTGGCAGAAAAACCTGCTAAGACTTAAGACAGATCATCTAACCAATGGTAGTTAACCTGGTCCCTACTGCCCATTAGTGGGTGTTCCAGCTTTCATGGTGGGCGGTAGTGGAGCAACCAAAATATAAATAAAAAGATAGATTTAACTGTAATAAGTTGTTTTATAAAGACGTATTCTGCCAAACTTAGCGAAAATTCAACATAAAATACTTGGTAATTATTATTATATGCTTTAACTTGCTATAACTCTGCTTTATAAATTTTATAAAGTAAAATGACTTCCCTACTATATAAATCACCATTACTGTGGAACTAGTGGGCAGTTAGAAAATTTTACTACTAACAGAGATACAAAAGTGGGCGGTAGGTATAAAGAGGTTGACTACCCCTGATACCCATGCCCAAGGTGCAGAATAGTGCTGAATGAGTGTTTACTCACTCATTCAGACTTGAAGGCTGGGGGTGAGCAAGACACAATCCCCCAGAGCCTGGCTGCCCAGAGCTTATTTTGGTCCAAAGCCAGACAGGCATTTGGAGGAGATTGTGATACTCAAGATAATCCGAACATCAAACTGAGATATACCACGTGGGGTAGTTCCTGTGAATAGGGAATTAATTCTATTTCATATGTAAAATGCTTTGAGGATTTTCCAGTGACACTTGAGAAATCAGGATCAGAGAATCTAAGTTGGATGTAAAAACCTAAATCTGAGATTATAAGAAAAAAGCTACTAAATGCATAGCAGAGAAAAGTGGCAAATTAGTAACCCAGTTCAAGATAATGCAGTCAAAGTAGAGCAGATATAATTAGATAATTATAATTCTGTTTCTGACAAGTGGTTTAGAAATTGAGAAGGGTTAGTCTTCTCTCTTTCTCCCCTTTTTTGTACTTAGATAATTTTCAGACACCATTTTCCTTCCCCAGACAACAAGTTATAGATATCTTGATGTGTCCAACTGCATCTTTAAAAGGTAACTCCGGCCTGACCAGGCGGTGGCGCAGTGGATAGAGCGTCGGACTGGGATGCCGAAGACCCAGGTTCAAGACCCCGAGCTCGCCAGCTTGGACCCAAGGTCGCTGGCTCCAGCAAGGGGTTGCTCGGTCTGCTGAAGGCCCGCGGTCAAGGCACATGTGAGAAAGCAATCAATGAACAACTAAGGTGTTGCGATGGCAATGAAAACCTAATCATTGATGCTTCTCACCTCTCTCCATTCCTGTCTGTCCTTATCTATCCCTCTCTCTGACTCTCTCTCTGTCCCTGTAAAAAATAAATAAATAAAAAAGGTAACTCCAATCTCATAAATCCAAATAAGCTGGAACATGTTAGTTAATTTAACAGAACCCCAGGTTTCAAGCCTAGATGTGTTGCAAAATCAAATGCTTAGTGTTTCTATTTTCTTTATGGCCTCCCAGCCCACCAGGTAGAAAATAATGTTCTTACTATTTTATGCAGCAATGTCCTGCTGGTCATTTCCTACGTCCAGAGTAGTTAAGCAGCAAAAACTCATCATCTGTTAATAGTGCTGCTGAATTGCTCAGGGAAAAATTCTCAGCCAAAGTAAATGACTCTGCCATCTAATTTCTCTTCCTCCTCAGCTTCCTATCTCTTTTCCCAATGAGTAAATTTTTCAGACTTTCAAGCCCATGATCACTATTGAAACATACAGGATAAAATCAATATTAAAACTGTTTTGTTGTACTTGGGCTCAAAATCACTGATTTGCTTAAAATTGGGATGCTCCCAGTAAAAACGGAAATGTGAGTATAATGGGCATTTAACTGTTTAATAAAGCTATCTATAATCATCCAACAAATATTTTCAGTACACATATTGCAACAGGGTCCGTGCCACAACCAGCGTGGGAAAGGGAAGACCTGAGTGGGGGCAACAGAGGATGAAGGAAAACAGAGAGACCTAAGTAAAATCTGGGCCAGGTGGGACATTGTCCTCTGATGGAGACACAGTGCCCCAAGCCTGTTTTCAGGCTGGTGATCTCTTGGGGCTTCAAACCTGGGTCCTTTGTTATCCTAGTTCGACACTCTATCCATTGTGTCACTGCTGACCCTGCATTTGGTATCAATACCACAAAGAGCCTTCAAGTTGTTTTAGTGACCATATCCTGCCAGCTCACTCCAGGCCGAGCAGGGCCCTTCCTCTGTGCTCAGCTGGATGTAGGCCAGACGCATTCAGATGCAGTGGCTCTCTTCAGGTCCACCTTTTTCTCTTTCTGGGGCTGCTCATTGGGGTCTCAAGGCATGTGTCTGTTCAGTGTCTACACCAGGCTGCTTTCTTCTTTGTGTGATTTCTTGATAATGTTGCTACATTCACCTCATCACCCGATCCAGAAATCTCTGCATTACTTCCTGTCCTGACTGCCTCTATGTCCTGTTCAGTCTTTCTTCTCCATCCCCTCTTTGTGTATGCAGTTTCAGGAATTTACTACTTGCCTCTGTCAGCAACTTCTTTCCCTCTCAAATCTCTGCTATGTGAACACCAGGACAGGAGGAATGTTAAAAGCACATATGTGGGGAGAAACAAGTTTGGAGACTGTTGCTTTTCATTGTAAGTGTTATGAATGTTTAAACTTTTTAATCGTATGCTTATAATACTTTGATGAAAGTGAATCAATTCATCATTCTTGATAACTCTAGAATGACATTATGAAGATGTAAGTGTGGCCGTGTTAAGACCCTTTGATGATGCCCCATTGCCTATACAGTATCAGTGTAACCAGGTACATATTCCTGTGCTCCTGCACATGACATTCCCTCTGCCAGGAATGAAGATCCCATTTATAAGAGTGGATCATTGTATGAGAATTTTCTTCTTTGGACCTAGGGTTTGTACAGGAGCCAATAGTACTCTACCTAGACTGAGCAGGGATGGAGCGATCTTACATGAACCATGGTGGACTAATTAAATCCTTCAAATTTATTCTCCCTGTTTTCTACAGCAATCTGAACTATCAGCTGAAGAAAGTCCAGAAAAGTTAGGGACCTCCCAACTTCACCATCGAAAAGTCATTTCCTTGAACAAGCAGATTCTGCAGAAGACCAAACATCTGGAAGAGGTTGGTGTTTTCTCTTTATAACTTTAAGTAAAATGAAATCATTTTTCAAGAAGGGAAAAATTGGGGAAGAAGTTAAGATCATTGTGGTAGAATGGTCAAAGGAGGTTCCAGAAAGGGGGTCGGTATACTGTGACCCTCGTGCCAGCTCAGTCTCCACTTGTTTTTGTAAATAAAGTTTTATTGGAAGACATGTACACCCATATGTTTACATATTTTTTGTGTCTACTTTCAAGCTCCAGTGGCAGAGTTGAGTAGGTGCAGCAGAGACCACATGGCCTCAAAGCCTAAAATATTTATTATCTGGCCCTTTACAGGAAAAGTTTGCCAGCCTCTTATTCAAGAAGAAGATCACAGGGCAAGAGTGGCTTTTATTAGTTCCCAAATATTTACTTAGTACTTCTGTGTGCTAGTAGCTAAACTAGGCTTATGGATGAACAAAGAACAAGTTATGATCCCCGCTTTCAAGATCTTACAGTAGTAATGAGACACACACTAAACAAACCTCACACAGTATTTAGTTACAGCTGTGATGACTGCTTGAAGAAGCCTAGAGAGCCAAGAGAGTGACTGCTTGGGAGACGTGGCCTGACCGTGAGTCTAGGAAGACTGCAGCTGGCCAGATGAGTAAGCGCCGGAAGGAAGTCTGCACTGGGGGTGTGGGGGTTGGGCTGAGGACTGTGCAACCATCTGAACTAAGACCTGGGAGAGGAAGGGTCCTGGCTCATTTTTCTCTTTTGTGGCTGGAGAGTCATGAGTGAGGCAGCTGGTCAGCAAAGTATGCTCGGACAAAACCTCCGAGATCATGTTAAAGACAATGGGAGCCATTGGAAGGTTTAAGTAGGAGAGTAGCATGATCACATTTGCTGTGGAAGCAGGAATTAATTGGTTTGGAGTGAGGAGGGGAATAGGGAGAACCCTTGGGAGGCTGATCCAGTAGTCCAGACAGGAGCCTTTGGTAGCTTTGACTCATGCTGATGGGGAAATGGAAGAAACCAGGTCCTTTTTAAGAGAGCTTTAGGAGATGGCATTTTGTAATACTGATGATAGACGGAGCTTTATAAAAGACCTTCATATATTTGCCTTGAAAGGTAAACATAGAGAAGCTGGGGAGTCTGACTCAGGAGTCATTAGAAGACAAAATGTTACATGGTTCAGTTGCATGGCCAGTAAAATTTAATTAATTAGAAAAATACAGGTAGCAGAAGATAGTGGAAATGAATATGGTTTTCTAAAGAACAGTTCACAAGTAGTTTTTACAACAATCAATTTTCCAAAAATGGGTACCAGTTGGCATTTTTAACTTGTGCATTTTTCATCTTTCAAATCCCACATATTCAAAAGATAATGCTATATCAAATGGTCCCACCCAGTAATTTCTTTGATTGAATTTTTCTATTAGAATTTGTTGTCGCCATCGCTTCTCGACCTTGTGGCTAAGATCAAGCGTAGAATTTGTTCTGCCACAGTTAACAGACAATAGTCTGGCTTTACCAACTTCTCTGAACCGTAAGGAAACAAGGATTCCAGGGTGAACTATAAATTAATTTTCACTCAAAAATTTGTTCAGGCATATTAATTCTCAGCCCAGAGATTATCATCTTTGCTCCTGACCCTTGCTAGTGAAAGAACCTGGAAGGGATTGGTTTGAAAAGAACTCACAGCATCAAGTTGAACGTGAATCAGGGATGAGACTTTATCCATCAGAATGTCATTGTCCTCTGAGGGAGGACAGTTTTGAGGATGACGCAGACCCCATGAGCCAGACTATCTCAGCATGAGTAATTTTTTTTTTCCATCTTTTTTTTTTAATATATATATTTTTTTTATTATTAATTCTAATGGGGTGACACCAATAAATCAGGGTACATATGTACAATGAAAACATCTCCAGGTTATCTTATCATTCAATTGTGTTGCATACCCATCACCAAAAGTCAAACTGTCCTCTGTCACCTTCAATCTGGTTTTCCCTGTGTCCCTCCCCTCCTCCCTATCCCACTCTTCCCTCCCTCCCCCCATCCCATAACCACCACTCTCTTGTCCATGTCTCATATTCTCACTTTTATGTCCCACCTATGTATGAAATCATGCTGTTCTCAGTTTTTCTTTTTTTCTGATTTACTTATTTCACTCTGTATAATGTTATCAAGGTACATCCATTTTTTTATAAATGATCTGATGTCATCGTTTCTTATGGCTGAGTAGTATTCCATAGTATATATGTACCATAGCTTTTTAATCCACTCGTCTTCTGACGGACACTTGGGCTGGTTCCAGATCTTCGCTATTGTGAACAATGCTGCCACGAACATGGGGGTGCATTTCTTCTTTTCGAACAGTGCTATGGTGTTCTTAGGGTATATTCCTAAAAGTGGGATAGCTGGGTCAAAAGGCAGTTCGATTTTTAATTTTCTGAGGAATCTCCAAACTGTTTTCCACAGTGGCTGCACCAGTCTGCATTCCCACCAGCAGTGCAGAAGGGTTCCCTTTTCTCCACATCCTCGCCAGCACTTATTCTGTGTTGTTTTGCTGATAAGTGCCATTCTGACTGGTGTGAGGTGATATCTCATTGTGGTTTTAATTTGCATTTCTCTAATGATTAGTGATGTTGAGCATTTTTTCATATGCCTATTGGCCATCTGTATGTCCTCTTTGGAGAAATTTCTATTCATTTCTTTTGCCCATTTTTTGATTGGGTTGTTTGTCTTCCTGGTGTTGAGTTTTATAAGTTCTTTATAAATTTTAGTTATTAACCCCTTATCAGATGTGCTGTCGAATATGTTCTCCCATTGTGTGGTTTGTCTTTTTATTCTGTTCCTATTGACTTTAGCTGTGCAAAAACTTTTTAGTTTGATATAGTCCCATTTGTTTATCTTGCCTTTTATTTCAGTTGCCCGTGGAGATAAATCAGCAAATATACTGCTGCTACAGATGTCGGAGAGCTTGCTGCCTATGCTTTCTTCTAAGATGCTTATGGTTTCACGGCTTACATTTAAGTCTTTTATCCATTTTGAGTTTGTTTTTGTGAATGGTGTAAGTTGATGGTCTAGTTTCATTTATTTGCAGGTAGATGTCCAATTTTCCCAACACCATTTGTTAAAGAGGCTGTCTTTACTCCATTGTATGTTCTTTCCTCCTTTGTCAAATATCAATTGTCCATAAAGGTGTGGGTTTATTTCTGGGTCCTCTTTTCTGTTCCATTGATCTATGTGCCTGTTCTTATGCCAGTACCAGGCTGTCTTGAGTATAGTGGCCTTATAGTAAACCTTGATATCTGGAAGAGTGATACCTCCTGCTTTATTTTTTCTTTTTAAGATTGCTGAGGCTATTCGTGTTCTTTTTTGGTTCCATATAAATTTTTGGAATATGTGTTCTATATCTTTGAAGTATGTCATTTATATTTTAATTGGTATTGCATTGAATTTATAAATTGCTTTGGGTAATATAGACATTTTAATGATGTTTATTCTTCCTAGCCATTAGCACGGTATATGCTTCCACTTGTTTGTATCTTCCTTGATTTCTTTTATCAATGATCTATAATTTTCCGAGTACAAGTCCTTAACCTCCTTGGTTAAATTTACTCCTAGGTTCTTTATTTTTTTGGCTGCAATAGTGAAGGGGATTGTTTCCTTAATTTCTTTTGCTGATATTTCATTGTTGGTGTATAGAAATGCCTCTGATTTCTGAGTATTAATTTTATATCCTGCCACCTTGCTGAATTCATTTATAAGGCCCAGTAGTTTTTTGACTGAGACTTTAGGGTTTTCAATATACAATATCATATCATCTGCAAATAGTGACAGTTTTACTTCTTCTTTTCCAATTTGGATGCCTTTTATTTCTTCTTCTTGTATGATTGCTGTAGCTAGGACTTCCAGAACTATGTTGAATAAGAGTGGTGGAAGGGGGCAACCCTGCCTGGTTCCTGATCTTAAGGGGATTGCTTTTAATCTTTGTCCATTTAGTATGATGTTTGCTGTCGGTTTATCGTAGATGGCCTTTATCATGTTAAGGAATGATCCCTGTATTCCCACTTTACTGAGAGTTTTGAGCATGAATGGGTGCTGGATTTTATCAAATGCCTTTTCTGCATCTATTGAAATTATCATGTGATTTTTGTCCTTCCTTTTGTTTATGTGATGAATCACATTGATTGATTTGCGAATATTGAACCAGCCTTGCCTCTCCAGAATAAATCCCACTTGATCGTGGTGTATGATTTTTTTCATATATTGCTGGATCCGGTTGGCTAATATTTTGTTGAGAATTTTAGCGTCTAAATTCATCAGGGATATAGGCCTATAATTTTCTTTCTTTGTGTTGTCTTTTCCCGGTTTTGGGATCAGAATTATGCTCGCCTCATAAAAGGAGTTTGGAAGTCTTCCTTCCTCTTGAATTAAAAATATGGAACGCTTCACGAATTTGCGTGTCATCCTTGCGCAGGGGCCATGCTAATCTTCTCTGTATCGTTCCAATTTTAGTATATGTGCTGCCGAAGTGAGCACAGCATGAGTAATTTTTTTTTGTTGTTATTTTTTTAATTCCTGTCTAAACTGAAGAGAAAGAGTGCTGAGCCTCATTTTAGCGGCGTTCCTAGAACACTTAGTCCAGCTGAAAGGGCAAGCCTCTCTGAACCTACGTTTACCAGAAACCTGTTATCTTTTTGGCATACTGCCTAATATTTAACAGGTTGTCAGTAAGGGATAATGATCATTATTGCAGTGGTTAGTGTAAATGAAGATGACTAGCATGTGCAGTGACCCCTGCCTGTGTAGCTAGGCCAACTGGATGAGGAAAATGTGATAGAGTGGTAGCGATTTGCCCAGGGTCACATATCACATTCAGTTTAAGGTTTTTCCGATGATAAAAATGTGCCTAGAGCAATTGCTTCAAATATAGATAGGAATGTACTTTTTATGACCCAAAGCTTTATGCAAACATAAGAAACCAAAGATGAGAATGTTTCCAAATAAGCTTAGGTGTGAATGTTTCATAAAGATTTAAAAGCAACGTCAGCCCTGGCTGATGTGGATGGAGCATTGGCCTGGAGCTCCAGAGTCAACCATTCGATCCCGGGGTTGCTTTCTTAAGCCTGGGCTTGCCAGCTTCATCCTGGGATCACTAGCTCAATCCTGGGGTCACAGATCCTGAGGTCACCAGCTCGATTCCAAGGGTGCTGGCTTGACCCTGAAGGCACCAGTTCGATCCCAAGGGTGCCAGTTGAAGTCCCACTCAGGGCACATATGAGAAGCAGTCAAGGGCATAATTAAGTGGAGCAATAAGTTGATGCCCTGCTCTCTCTTCCTCAAAAAAAAAACCAACCTCAACATTTTTGTAAACCTTTTTTTCCCAAAAAATGAATTGAGCTATAAGAATATGTCTTTCTTCTAGGTAACTTAGTAAACTCATTTTAATTTGAAATGTTCTATCAAAAAAAATCTGAAACCTCTAAACTTTGTTACTGTCCCGAAATTTGCCCTGCTATTAAAGGTTGCTTACCTCTAGGCTACCTGGTCTACAGAATGTTTTCATCTTCTAATAGTCTCTGATTCTGTCTGGGAGACAAACAACAATCCTAGCAACAAGCCTTTGATTAAAAATCCTGGCCTCTCTCCCCAACTGCCTCCCTGGCCACTTCTGCAGGCTTGTGGGCACCCGCACTCACTTCTTGCTGTGCACTGAGTGGCGAGTTTTGTATGTGTGTATGGCCAGATGTGCTAGACACATTCTTTTCTGTCTCTATCAATTTTTAGATGCTTCAACCACATTTTTTCTAAATTATAGAAATCATCAGGCCTTACTGTAAATAAACCAGATAGTATAGAAATATATTTTAAAAATGATAAAAATGTTCTACTTAGAGCCAGCCTTTATCTTCTAGCCTTTACAAGCACTTATCTATACCCATTCACCTGAGGACAGTGGGCTGTCTGGGTACTAAATTGAATTCTTCACTTACTCCATCACAGATAGCTCTCTTTCAGTATTAATAATGGCACATAAGGACATTTTTACCAAGTAATTACAGGTGGGTTTTTTGTTTTTGTTTTTTGGTGACAGAGACACAGAGAGGGATGAGAAGCATCAGTTCTTCATTGTGACTCCTTAGTTGTTCATTGATTGCTTTCTCTTAAGTGCATTGACTGGGGGGCTACAGCTGAGCCAGTGACCCCTTGCTCAAGCCAGCAACCTTGGGCTTCAAGCCAGTGAGCGACCTTTGGGCTCAAGCCAGTGACTATGGGGTCAAGTCTATGATCCTATGCTCAAGCCAGCAACCCCGTGCTCAAGCTGGTGAGCCCTCTCTCAAGCCAGCAATCTTAGGGTTCTCGACCTGGGTCCTCTGTGTCCCAGTCCAATGCTCTACCCACTGCACTACCACCTGGCCAGGCACACGTGGTTTTTTTAATTAACTCATTCAGTTCACACTGCATCCTTATGAAGAAGAAGGTACTGTTACTATCCTTTTCCATCCAAGTCCTAAACCTGCTTAGCTGGTGAGATCAGATCCATTCTGATAGTGCCATAGACTATCTCATTTTACAAATAAGGAAACTGACACACAGAAATGAAGTAGTTTTTCACTTGGTCACATAGTTTGTTAGCACTGGAACCATGGTTTATATCTACAGATCTACCTCATTCTTTCTAATGACTGCATATTGTGACATAATATACATGTACCATAATTTTTTTAACCTGTCCCCCACTTATGGGGGTTTTTTCAAGACTTTTTCCCCAATTGCAATATGCTGCCATGAATATCTTCATACCATCATCTTTATGCAAATATGAAAAATTTTTTAAGATAGATTTTAGAAAGTGAAATGCTGGATCAAAAAATAGATATTTGCATTTTCAATTTTGCTAAAAACTGTCAAGTTTTTCGTCAGTTATTTTGCCAATACACATTTCTGCTGATAGTATATGAGAGAATCGAAACTGCAGGTCTAAGAACCTCTCCTACAACAAGGAAATGCAGAGGATAGCAGCCAAGACGCACTCATGGACTTAGGGCTAAGAATCCTAGAGAAGGTCTTCGCCCAGCGGAAGAGTGGGGGAGGGGTGAAATCAAAAGAAGGAGCAGGCGACATCTCATGGTCCAGAAAGGGAGTGTGTCTCAATGGCACCAGACTTCGCGCAGCCTGGCAACAGCTGGGAAGACCCTGAACACTGATGGGAGAAAGAGGAATCAAAAAAGAAAATATTAGCCAGCAGCTGAATTTTGGGAGTAATGAAGGTTCATGAAGAAGAAAATGGAGGTAGGAGAATCATGGAGGACTATAGTAAGATGAAAACTAAGCCTAGCTACTGACATTTCTAGAAAATATGGTCAGATGAAGAGAAAAGGAAAACTCTTATTAGTCAAATTAATTAGAGAAGAGATGAGCCTTCCATCCTTAGCACACATCAGCTTCCCTGCCAGGCCCAGCTTGTGTGAATCTGTCGGGGAAACATTCCTTAAGCTCCCTGATGACTTAGGTGGCTGGGTCTGTCTCTCCTGCTGGCCTTCTCATTCTTTGCTCTGATCCCAGATTTACTGGTCTAGTGTCTCCTCCACTCACCTCAGGTGTCAAATAGGTGAGCAAATGCAGGTGTGAGAGGTGGGAAAATGCCAGGACCCTTTCCTGGAACTCCACAGAGCATCAAGAGTTACGTTACTAGCATTTCAAGAGAAAAAAAAAAGAAGAAAACTTTCTCCAGAAATACTCTCATCTACCGATTATAAACAGGTTCATGAAAACTTATTGCATATGGCTTCCTTTGAAGAGGGAGAAGGCAGAGCCCAGCTGCTCCCTCCATGATCACTTCTGCTCTCTGAGTCTGCTTCCTGATAGACTGGGGTCAAGTGTAACTGTCTATCAGTCTGAAGTATGATTAAAGAGTAATGATTTCTGAAGATGACATAAATCTCAATAAATTGCTTACAGGTTCAAGGATGGGGCATGTTATTTTGACATAACTTTTGAGGTACAGGATACAATGTCTCATTAATTTGTACACAAGTAACAAAACCTGATGGTGATTTTCTGCCACTTCCCATTTTTAAAAGTAGAAAAGTACAAAATCTGTTTGCAGATTTCTAAAAGTTCATAGGCAGCATAAGACTGTACCTTTTTAGTAAGGAAAAGGTAAGTGACATTTTTGAGATGCACATTTACAGTCTATGTAACTTTGAACGTGAAGCTAATTCTTTCTCTTAGTGTTCAAGTCCTGGACCTCTCTTTTATCTTGCATTGCGTGCCGGCCAGTCGTACTCTGTGCTAGAGCCCTAAGAGCTGAAGTGCAGTTTGTGTTCTGTGAATGGGGAATTGGCTCGCCAAATCATTGTAGCCGTACAGACAAGTTAGGCCTGAATTTAAATTCGGGCTTGCTTTGTTTTCAGCTATGAAGCTTCAATCAAGTAACTTAACCCTTCTGAGTCTTTATGTCCCATCTGTAAAATAAAGATAGTATTCCAATGAATATCAGGTTCAGTGATAGTATTTATGCAAAGTATCTAATGTATCTCCTGACATGTAGTTGATGCTAATTATGTATGAGTTTTCTTCTTTATTTGTTGTTGGCAACCTTTCTAAAATTCCCATGTTTGCTCAGTTTAAATCTTTCTGAGCTTCCATTTTCTCACCCAAGCAATGGGGAGGTCATGCATGTCTTTGTTGTAAGGATTAAATGACAGCAGGTATCTTCTATTTTTCATTTACAGCTGCAAGCATATCATACCAGCCTACAAACCAGCTATGATGAAAAGAAGGCAGTACTGACAGAGGTGAGCGGGTTTGCCTTCCTCCTTGGGCTTCTTAAGGATCATTTTTTGACATGTACTGTAAATGGAGTGCCATGTGTCATCAGTCTGTGTGGGGAGTCATCATTTCCTTCTCAGGGCGCAGGTCCATTTGGGGGCACAGCACAATCATATGACAGTGCCTGACCCATACCACCAATTTATCCATGCTTCCACGCTCTAACCCAGCAGTGGTTTACATGGGAGAGATCACTAAGTAGGTGCAAGAGTCAGGATAGGCTTCCTGAGGAGAGTGGGCCCGATAGAGAGGGGCGGGCGACACAGAGGTTACTCACAGTAAATGGCCCCTGCTCAAGCTGCAGGTTGTAGAGAAGCTCCAAAATACTGATTTCCATGAGAGGGAGATGGTTTCTGTTTATAATACGAGAGAACCACAGTGATATAATTCATTCTTCAAGGTGACTGATTAAGCCTAAGTGGGATGGGGGAGAGGTTCTCAAGAGGAAGAGGGGGTTTAGTTTGAAGCGTGTGACTCATTTTTTAACTCAGGTTACGAGTATACCGTCCACATCATCAATAGTGTTGCTCACGTCCCACGTCTGATGCCTGGGAAGCCAGGTGAGGAGAACAACAGCTCTGGTGTGGCTTTACCAGGAGGGAAGTGAGATATTGCTGTCCTTGCGTTCCCGTAGAGCTGCCCTCATCAGATCAGAAAGCTCTGATGTGCTTGTGGTGCTTGGGCTGCGGCTGTACCCCACAAGGCCTCACTGCGAGACGCACCTTGCCCTCTCTGGACCTTGTAGAAACCAGACTGGTCTGCAGAGAGATCTCTGAAAGCAAACCCATCCCTGTTCTTTAAAATTTCATATGAAATTTGCCCATTTAAAAATTTTATGTTTATAGCAATATAAACCTGATAAGATTTTTTAGTTCTGACCTAGACTAGTCTCTTTGATGATTATCAGGATGTTTAAAAAGGGTAATCAGAGTAAAAAGAAATTTGCTTCTTTCTAAAGAGGCCTGTGTTGTGTTAGAACAGATCAGCTTTCTTTCCACTGCCTGTGGCTGTGTTTCTTATGGATCAGATGGCAAACTCTTGGGGTGGAATTTCTGCTGACATCTCACTTTTAATGCTGCAGTTTGCCAGGTCATGGATCGGTCTTTGAATAACGGTCTAGAAAAGACTGAAAGCAAAATAGCGTGATATTAACTTCCTAAACCACATGTATGACTTAGGATATAGATCCTAAGTGACTTTTTGTACTGGGACACTAAATCAAGTATTTGTTGAGCCGCTTGCAAGCACTAGAAAGGTAGAAGTGTGATTTAAGTCAATAATAACAGGTAATCTTTCTATCCTCAGCCAGCATTACTATGTGCTAGGGTGCTCTGGGCACCTTGCTTGTATTAGTCCAGTGAATCTTCACAGAAGCCCTGATGATGACACACTGTTATCATCCCTGTTCTACAGAGAGGGGAACTAAGAAAGGTCATGCAGAGGACCAGGCTGGCCTTCTGGCTCCCAAGACTTCTCAGAGAGCTTACTAGTGGAACAGTCAAACTTATTCTCAACTACAGAAGTGGGAAGCTCTACAAAACCTAGTTCTGAATTGCTTATGAATAAGCCTGATTTGTTCAGAATACTTAAGACCAGGCCCCAAAATATATAATGAACTTTGCATTGAGGCCTTGTTCTCCTTATCTATTATAGGCAAAGGTTGGACAAAATGAAGACACTGAACCCTTTCACACCAGTATTCCTAGGTTTTACCTTTTCAGTGAAACCTGCCCTTCCAGGATATCCTACTGGCACTAAAAAACAGAGGAGACCTATCTTTCCAGTAAATTAGGAAAAGTAAAGCTGAGCATAGAAGTGGAGGACAGACTGGGGGCAGGGAGGCTGGACACCACTGCAAGAGACCAGGAGACTGGCTGGCCCCTGTATTGTCACTAGTACACTGCTGCTTTTGTGTGTGTGTGTATGTGTGACAGAGACAGAGAGAGGGACAGATAGGGACAAACAGACAGGAAGAGAGAGAGATGAGAAGCATCAATTCTTCACTGTGGCTCCTTAGTCTCCTTAGTTATTCATTGATTGCTTTCTCATATGTGCCTTGATCAGGGGGCTACAGCAGAGCAAGTCACATCTTGCTCAAGCCAGCGACCTTGGGCTCAAGCCAGCAACTATGGGTCATGTCTATGATCCCACACTCAAGCCAGCGACCCTGCGCTCAAGCTGGTGAGCCTGCGTTCAAGCCTGATGAGCCTGCGCTGTAGCCAGCAACCTTAGGGTTTCAAACCTGGGTCCTCTGCGTCCCAGTCCAATGCTCTATCCACTGCACCACTGCCTGGTCAGGCACCAGTACGCTTTTTAATTTCAGTAATCACAGTTTTAATTTCCTATTTATGAGCTTGATCCGCTTTAATATATGCACTACTCTATCTTGTCTCTCTAAAACAGTGGTTCTTAACCTGGGTTCTGTCGAACCCTAGGGGTTCGATGAGTTGGTCTCAGGTTCGGAGAAGCCTCTGCCACAGAGGCCAGAATAAAGAAATACCGTAATTTGTTGTGAGTTCATGCACTTTGTTGGTTTTGTTCTTTGAGCAAGGTGATGTTCATGCACGGCTCATTTTGTGCACCAGTAAAAAAACATATACCTATGTCTTGAATTTGGAAAAAAAAATCATATTTTATTTATCACTAAAGAAGGGTTCGGTGAATGCGCATATGAAACTGGTAGGTTTGGTACCTCAAAAAAGGTTAAGAACCACTGCTCTAAAATCATTAATTATCTAAAGTTTTACTTGACCTATAAACTATTTCTTCAGATCAGAATTCATGTTGAGCCTGACCTGTGTTGGCGCAGTGGATAAAGCGTCAACCTGAAATGCTGAGGTCGCTGGTTCAAAACCCTGGAGTTACCTGGTCAAGGCACATATGGGATTTGATGCTTCCTGCTTCTCCCCCTCTTCTCTCTCTCTCTCTGTTGCTCTTCTCTAAAGTGAATAAATAAAATTAAAAAAAAAAATTCATGTTGATATATCTTTTTTTTGTATTTTTCTGAAGTGAGAAGCAGGGAGGCAGAGATAGACTCCCACAGGCGCCCAACCAGCATCCACCTGGCATGCCCACCAGGGGGCAATGCTCTGCCCCTCTGGGGCGTTGCTCCTTTGCAATCAGAGCCATTCTAGCACCTGAGGCGGAGACTATGGAGCCATCCTCAGTGTCCAGGCCACCTTTGCTCCAATGGAGCCTCAGCTGTGGGAGGGGAAGAGAGAGATATATAGAGGAAGGAGAGGGGGAGAAGCAGATAGGTGCTTTTCCTGTGTGCCCTGGCCTGAAATCAAACCTGGGAAATATACACCCGGGCAGATGCTCTACCACTGAGCCAATTAGCCAGGGCTAATATATCTTTTTTATGGTTTTATTTTTCTTCAGATGTTTGATAATTCTTGGTGGTGTGCCTGTCTTTGATTCTCAAACTTCCTGTTACAAACAGTGAATTTTGTATTCATTTTATACAGCCTGCTTCATGTAATTATTTTTGGAAGGGTGAGTCCACTCTTTGGTGGTACTGGCCAGTGGTAACTAATATTCAGGGTTGGGAACTCATTTGCCCTGGTTACTATGGGCTCTGGGGCCCTGCCCCTGTGACTCCAGCACCAGCTCTTGAATTAGCTCATGGGTGGAGGGAGCCAGGCCATGTTGCTCAGCCAGCTGGCTGTCCCTTATGTATGTCTCCGCCCTACCAGCCAGTCGCCTGGGTCGCTAATTCCACACCACCGGTCCCCTTACTCCATTACTGCCTGTTGGCCATCTTTCTGGTCCCTCATTTCAACATATAATAGTCTGGACTTTTTAGGACCTAAGGAAAGAAGGGGCTGCTGCAACTTGTGTTTGGTCTTTCATTTCCAACTAGAACCCTTGGGACTTTTTTTAAGTTGTTTTTTTGAATAGGTAACACATTCACGTGGCTCAAAATTCAGAAAGCACAAAGGGTGTCTCCTATAACTCAGCCATATAATCTCCAGAGGTAACTAGTGTAACCAGTTTCTCATACTTCTTTACGGAAGTACATTATGTCTATACAAGTAACATGATATTCTTTTATACATGTATGCACTTAGTACATACACTCCTTTACACTAATTGTGGGAGCATATTATACTTGTGGTTTTGTACCTTCACGTAACAGTAGATATTAGAGATCATCATAAAAAACAACATTGTTTTTAATAGCTTAATATTCTATTATATAATTGTATACTTTATAAGTTATACTTAATGTTTATAAAAAATTTTTAAAAATCTAACTATCTGACTCAGAAAATGAAGCTGAAATTATTCAAGAAAATAGATTTAACCCTGTCCCTGTTAATAGCCATGATGTTCGCACACTGAAATTCAAACCCAGGTCTGTTTGTCATAGCCACTCATTTTATTTCCCCCTTCCTGCTGAAAGGCACCTGCTGTCAAGTTTCTGTTGACTTTTGATCTATTTGCTGCTGTGATTGAAAGCTGTGGCAGAGGTTTTATTAACTAGCAGTGTGCATCAGGACATGTCTGGTGTTGACCTTTCCAGGTCTTCCCTCCACGGCCGTCCTATGGGCTCGGACCGTCAGATGTGGAGCACAGGTGGAACTGAGGGGAACGAGAATAGAGGGGCTCACTGTCTATACTACCTCATCTCGCCATAGTGCCTCCATTCTCTCTTGCAGTTGAAGAGTCACAGTGAGAAACTGGACAAGGAACAGGCAGCCCTCGAGAAGATAGAATCCAAAGCTGATCCAAGGTAAGAGGCTTTAGCATGTATCTAGTTTCTCTCTGAGAAAAGGAACTTTGCCAGCACCTGCTGGCTTCACTGGTTGGAACGCAAACTAGGAGCCAGGGGTCGTGCGTTTGTCCTCACACAGGCGAAGCTTTTCACGTGCTGTCCAGAGTGTGTCCACTGCTCTGGCACATGCTGAGATCAGCTTAGGCTACCTGTTCCTCCCAGTTGCCCTGGGGATCAGAAGTACTATATTTTGGGGGTTTTTAATTGTTTTTTCATTTTTCTGTTTTTAAAAACTAATACGTTCAGAGCACAAAATAGCATGTGATGAAGGGTTGCCCAGCCCATCCCTCAGATGCTCAGCTCTCCCTGGAGTGGACCATAGTTACCAGTTCTTAGCAGCACTCATTCTGGCCATGTCTCCTTGGGAGTAAAGGTGCAGTCTTTTCTGCCAAGAGCAGTTGCTGCATTGTTGGGGGGTTTTGTTTGTTCTTTCATTTTAAATGAATTGTCTTTACGCAATTTAAATTATATGAAAGAAGTAGTTACATTTGACATTTTTGTCACCAATCTGTTTGGGTGGTAAAATCTCTTAAGTGTCACTCACTTGAATGAGATTGTGAAATCATAAAAGGCTTTAGGCACAGATTTGGCAGTTCTGGGTTTGATAAACATTTTTAGCAAAGAAGTACCAACAGCTTACTTGGCTTTATAATTAGAAACCCTTCTGTCATGATATGGAGCAAAAGTACTATTAGACACTTGACATTTTTATTTTCAAATTCGTGTGTTTAATAACCATAATATCCTTTTCAGAATGGGTATTAAAAATGGTTTTCATTCTATCTATGCTTTGAGTACTGTTCAGAAATTGGTATCAGTAAGTATATCCAGTACTCTGAAACTCATTGCTGTCTCTGCACTTGGCATTTTAATTCTGGACTCTGTGAGGTTTGTTTGGGGGTAGCCAGATGGACTCTGGCACTTAAATGAATAGTGATGTCAGTTACATAACGGTAGTCTTCATCATTTGTGAAGAACCCATTGGACACTAGAGAGAGACAAGGGAAATTAAAAAGGGAATTCTTTCTTAGCCAGGGACCTGTTTTTAGCTATGATTCATAAAATCATAATGGCTTACCATATGTCATTTGTTTGTTCTTTTCTCATCAGTATCCTACAGAACTTGAGAGCACTCGTAGCCATGAATGAGAACCTGAAAAGCCAGGAACAGGAGTTTAAAGCCCATTGTCGAGTAAGTGTTGCTTGGTGTCAGCATACACTCAACCAGAACTCTGTAAAATGTCTTGCTTTGCCTCCCCTTGTCCAGTGCGGCATCCTGTCCAGGTGCAGTCAGAGAGGTGGGTTCATCCAGCACTTAGGGGTCAGTTGTGTGAGATGAATAGAGCACTGTGGTAGGCACTCTTCAAGGACACCAGGAGTGAGTTAGATTACTAACTGTGAGTGCCAAACCCCCAAATTGAGAGCACAACAGCCTTACAGACAATGTTTTCCAATTTACAAATAAATGTATTGAAAAGAGGTCTTATCAAATATTAAGGGATAGCATTATATAAAACCAGGGGTGTCCTGAAAACCTGGGGTGTCTGCTTGTGTGTAAGCCCTTGTTTCTGCCATCTGGAACTCATTGTCTGGTAGTGGGGGTGATGGGTGCACCAGTGCCCATGAGCCCAGCAGGAGGCTGGAAACTGGGCCGGCGAGCTCTGTGTGGGAGGAGAGGTCCATCTGGCACAGGCACCATCTGGAAGCTGGATCTTACTTAAGGGCCGGTGAGGACGGCATTTGGAGGGGAGAGGCTTGGTGAGGCAGGGCTGCAAGTTGGAGGGTACCAGGAAAGGTGGACAGGCTTGTGGAGGAGGGGAGACAGCGAAGGCTGACTGACTGAAAGTGGGCGTCAAGCCACCCATTCATTTCATGCCCCAGCTCTGCTGTCCTTTACAGATAAGGCCCTTCTGACTGGAAAACAGCTGCCTGTCACCTTCTGACAAAAGCTTTCCCGGGTTGAAAAGTGGAGATAAGGGCAGCTAGTTCCTAATGGTCTTGTATTAGCATAAACTCACAAAATGTGAAAATAAGATTCTGGGTTGAATTTTAAAAAATGCATCCAATTTCTAGCTTGTCCAAATTTTTTGTTGTTTTTTTTTTTGTTGTTGTTGTTTTTACAGGGACAGAGAGAGGGATAGACAGGGACAGACAGACAGGAACAGAGAGAGATGAGAAGCATCAATCATCAGTTTTTTGTTGCACACCTTAGTTGTTCATTGATTGCTTTCTCATGTGCCTTGACCGCGGGCCTTCAGCAGACGGAGTAACCCCTTGCTTGAGCCAGAGACCTTGGGTCCAAGCTGGTGAGCTTTTTGCTCAAGCTAGATGAGCCTGCACTCAAGCTGGCGACCTCAGGGTCTCGAACCCGGGTCCTCCGCATCCCAGTCCGAAGTTCTATCCATTGCGCCACTGCCTGGTCAAGCTGTTTTTTTGTTTTTGACAGAGACAGAGAGAGAGTCAGAGAGAGGGACAAATAGGGACAGACAGGAAGAGAGAGAGATGAGAAATATCAATTTTTTGCAGCTCCTTAGTTGTTCAGTGATTGCTTTCTCATATGTGCTGTGACCAGGGGGCTACAGCAGTGCTAGTGACCCCTTGCTCAAGCCAGCGACCTTGGGCTTCAAGCCAGTGACCTTTGGGCTTCAAGCCAGTAACCATGGGGTCATGTCTATGATCCCATGCTCAAGCCGGTGAACCCATGCTCAAGCTGATGAGCCTGTGCTCAAGCTGGTGATGTCAGGGTTTCGAACCTGGCTCCTCTGTGTCCCAGTCTAGTGCTCTGTCCACTGTGCCACCCCTTGGTTAGGCATGTCCAAGTTTTATAACTATCTGTGTCACTCTTACAGGAGGAGATGGCGCGGCTGCAGCAGGAAATTGAGAACCTGAAAGCTGAGCGCACGCCAGGTGGGAAAGAAGAGGTAAGGCCTGGCAGAGTACTCACACCAGTGGGCGCTGCTCTGATGACTTAGACTGTGGAGAGGTTTCTAGAGGATTAACCCTGTAAGGACGAACCCCTAACCTGGCCCCCTGCACGTACCTTTCTCAACTGGTCTCATCACACAATGTTCATAGGTGTTCCTCCTTCCCCTTTCCTTTCTTCTAGCGGGTAAAAGGCAGCAGCAGTATGGACGCAGCTAGCGCATACCAGTTACCAGATTGCAAGTCTCCGCTCTTCCTCTTTTTGGGAATGGGTGTTTTCAGGAACCGCCTGAGCTTTCTTTCCTACTCACCCTATTCTTCTCTACATTTGGTACCAGCTTACTCCTTTCCCCCTTCACTCCTGCCCATGGTTGTGCCCCCTTACAAGGCAGCAGTGAGCAGGGAACAGTGGAGCAGGGCTGGGCTTGTGCTAGAGCTCCTGCAGCGCCCTGGCGCTCTGGACCTGAGGAGCATGTCTGGCTCTCTGAACAAAGGCTGGCTCTCCTGGGAAGATGGTGGGGATTTCCATCAGGTGTTACGTTATAACACAAGGACAGGAAAGAGGTGTTTCCCTCCCAGGTGAGATTTTAAGAATTGCTGGGTTTTTTTCCCCTGTCTCACATTTGATTTGAAGCTTATTTCCTGAGCATCCCTGTGCTTGAAATGTAGGAGTTGGACGATGCCTTAAAACTTATCAGTGGTGGCGCAGTGGGTAGAGCGTCGGACTGGGATGCAGAAGACCCAGGTTCAAGACCTCAAGCTCGCCAGCTTGAGCGCGGGCCCATCTGGCTTGAGCAAAAGCTCGTCAGCTTGGACCCAAGGTCTCTGGCTCCAGCAAGGGGTTGCTCGGTCTGCTGAAGGCCTGCGGTCAGGGCACTTGTGAGAAAACAATCAATGAACAACATTGCTGTTGCAAAAGCAATGAAAAACTGATTGATGCTTCTCACCTCTCCATTTCTGTCTGTCCCTATCTATCCCTCTCTCTGACTCTCTCTCTGTCCCTGTTAAAAAAAAAAAAAAAAAAAAAAAAAGAACTCACCAGTGGCACCATCTCCCTGTGGTAATGTGGGACTTGAGGCTCAGGAAAGGAAAGGGCCTTGTGCCAGCCAACCGGTAAGAGTGCACGCCCGCCCCCTCGCTGAGGGGCTGGGAGGGATGTGTGGTCTCCAGGCGTGATGGCTTGTGTGCTTTAAGCTATTCATCCCGCCAGTGAGAAGGGGGAATGGCAGGGTCTGGCCTTGCAGTGCAGTGGGGTCCTGTGGCCATTGTCACACAGCCTGCCTTTTCAGTTCCTAAAACATTGAACTTTGGAGGCTCCCATTGTCAGCTCAGTCAACTTCTGAGTTTGCACACAGCCCAGATTTCTAGGATCCCATTTCTCTCCTCAGCAATCGCATCTCATTAGGGGGATTGTTACTCACATTCAAAGACAAGGTGAGCTTATTCGTGTGTAGCTGACATTTAAGAATAATTTAAAATCTGGGACTCACATACAACTGTTCAAATTCTGTTTCCTGATCAGACGTGGTCAGTGAACTGGGCCTCACTCCACCCCTTCCGACATCTACACCCTCAGCTCTTATCCCACGCACCTTACTCAGAAGCTGTTTCTTACTATTTATCATTTCAGATCCCCTCCAATGGGGAGCCGAACAATGCCCCCGCCCCTGCAGTGACTCATAATGTAAGTACCTGACCATTGTCGTGCTGCTGGTGTCCTCTGCGGGTGTGGTAGCCAGCCTTTACTTTCCCATGATAGTTTCTCATGCCTGCTTTAATCTTCTCTCTGGCTACCTCCTATCTGTGGGCTGTTAGGAGCATTGCTCCGTTTTACACAGCTGGCCCCTCCAATGGAGGCAGGATCTCAGCAGGGACGGCCCGAAAGCCACCGTTTCAGGGGTGGGGGTCCTCGCACCTTGTGCAGGTCTTCTGTTTGTACTCAGGCATCTGTGCTAACAAGGAATGAGGCCATATATGCTGCTTACAACCCACAGGCTCTGAGGGGTGCGGGTTGTGCCCAGGGAAGGGACTCCTTTCTGTGCTACTATCGTCCAGGGTCAGACAGTAAGTCTGCTATAGTGGTCATAGCCAATATGTAAATCAAGGACGTGGCTGTGGCCCAATGAAACTTGACAGAAATAGGCAGAGAGTCATATTTGGCCCAAGAACTGTAGGACTTAACTTTGGGGCCATAGTTTGCTGACCCCTATCCTGGGTTAGAGTGCTCCCACGACTCCAGAGCTCCTGCAAACCTTGAGGAGAAAGAGAAGAGAGGAGCAGGACAGCCTCTAAATGTTTCCCTTCATTAGAGTTTCTCCTCCCTTTCAGAAAATGAGCTTCAGGACTCCTGTAGTGGAGTCTGTAGGGCTTGCCTACAGCTGAACCCTGAGGAGGAGACTGAGTGTTGTTTCTCTCTTCGTCTCCCTTTCTGTGTGTGTGTGTGCTCACGTGTGTTGTGTGTGTGCACGTGCGTGTTTGGGAAGGCGGCACTTCTGACCCCATTAAGGCTGTTTCTTACTCAACACCTGGGCGTGTCTCTTACCGCATTGGGTCCAGTGAGCCAGCTAGTTTCTCTTAATTCAGTGCTATCCAAAAGGACTTTCTACGGTTGTAGGAATGGTCTATATCTGCACTGTCCAGTACGGTGGCCTCTAGCTACATGTGGCTACTGAGCCCTTGAAATGTGGCCACTGCAATTGACCAACTGATTTTTATTTTAGTTTATGAAAATTTACTTAGCCACATGTGGCTAGTTGTTATCGTATTAGACAGTATAGCTCTAAACAGAGGGCAAACCAGCATCATCTCCAAACACAGAGGCATGGGACTGTAGGTTCTTTGAGTCACTATGGTCTCTTCCTCCTCATAGTTTGTTTTGGGTGGGGGTAGGGGTGTAAGGGCACTTAGATATGGGGGATACCTCACTCAAGAGCACTGAATTAAGCCTGGAACCCAGAAGAAGGAAAAGTGGTTATAAAGGGATGTTAAAGGGTGTTGAAGGCCTCATATGACATAGGACCCAGACCCTAAACTTGACCATTTAAGAAGAGAAATTTGGGGCCTCAGAATGGGGGAGGAAAGGTAAAAAGCATTCAACTTCAAGACTTCATCAAACAATGAAGGTTTCCTATTCCCACATAATTGTGTCTTTTTCCAATTTTTAGGACGACTTAGACAGACGATATAATATGGAGAAAGAGAAAGTTTATAAAATCCGTTTACTACAGGTGAGTAAAACAAGAGCACAGAATGCATGAATGTATCTAGCTGGGTGTGACTGTCCGACACAGAACGGAGAGTTTCGGTCTCTGAAAACCAGAGGCTCGGTTCTAAGGCTGCTGCTTGCTGCCCTTCTCCCTGGAGGGTAACTTGTGGTTTAAGATGCTGATGCTATACCTCACATTGGTCTGTTCCTTTCACTCTCATCTTGTTTGATTTGATTGTCACTCTGGGTAGAGAGTAGGTGCTAGCCTCATTTTCTATATGAAGAAATTGATTCAAAACTATTAAGTACTTGACCAAGATCAAGTACCTGGTAAGTGTCAGAGCCAGCATTCAGGTCCCAGTATTCTTGTCTGATACTTTTTCTCTAAAATTGAGTGCCCACTTTAACTGTCTTAGTTTAACCTTGGAGGTTTGTGAGGACATCGGATATGAGGAATATAGGTTTTAAATTTGGCTGTAAAGCTAAATTCACATACAGTTAAAATCACATTGCAAAACCTCTTACATTGCCAGGATCTAGCTCAGGTTTTGGCAGAAGTGGCCAAAGGGCTGCAGGGGCCAGTAGGACCCTGTTTTTTCTATCCCTAGCTCTTGCATATTTTGCTAAACTGTTTGGTTAAATTCAGGTGAGTTAAATTTGTCCTTGATACAAGGATGCTGTACTAATCTTTTAAAGAGACACAGAACTAAATAAAATCAGGACAGTACAACTGTGTGTTTATGACTGTGTGACTACTGTATATTTAGTGTTGCCTTAAGTCCCAGGAATAGTAAATGGGTTGCCCATTTTCTGGGATCTGGCTGGCTCTTTGAGGACCAAGATAAGGACCAAGTTACATCCATATACATCAAAGTGCAAGGGAGCTTATATGCAAACGGCGAACTCTGTATAGCTTCACACAAGCTAGAGGGAAGCTGCAGTGAATTCATAAGGGCCTAAGCCAGGGCAGGATCGGAGGAGATGGAAATGAACTTGCAGGGAGAGATGGAGAAGCCGTATCTGCTGGAGCTGATAGATGGGTGAGAGAGAAAGGAGTCAAGGATGGTGCTTTGATTTCTGACTCGGAGAGTAGGGTGTTATTCATTGAGAAAAAGCATTAAAGGAGAAAGAATAGGGCTAAAGGAGGTAAGAGTGTGATTAAATGTTAATGAAATATGTTAGGGGCTCTTAAAGGAGTACTCAACTATGTAGAAATATTCGGGAGGTGATAGGTATTGAGTCTAATGCTCAGCATAGTCTGGGCTGGAGATTAGGTGTCAGCACTGTGGAGGTGATAATCGAGGCCGTGAACTTGTAGGCCAAGAGGAGACCAAGGGAGCAGAGGAATCGCAGATGAGGGTTGAGACCAGTTAAAGGCAAAGAAACATGAACCAGCGTTCCCATGGAAGCTGACTGGAGCGCCCAGTAGGGAGAATGGTAAAGGTTACTGGGAGCTAAGAATTGCCCATTAGATGTGTCCCAGAAAAGCTGTGTGGTGACAGTGGAAGAACAGTTTCAGTGGGGTGTTGGGAGACACCAGAAGTAGTGTGGGGTGACAGGTGACTGGAGGGGCGTGGGGAGTTAGAGGAGCAGAAGGTATGTGGCTCTCAGGAAGTTTGGCTGTTCGAAGAAGGAGAAAGGCTGGGTGACCAGGGATTAAGGAAGGGTTTTTTTAAAAGAGTGAGAGTATTGATGAGAAGGAGGCAATAGAAAGGGAGAGGTTAGAGATACAGTAAAAAGAATGAATAATTGTATCTTTAGATTGCTAAAATAGAAAAGGGGTCAGTTCCTGGCACCTATGGGGGTGTAGCCTTGGCCAAAAGGAGTGATACATGTTTCCCTCTGGTGGGTTTCTGTTCAGAGCCTCATGTTCCCCGGTGACTCAGATCCATACCTGCTGTTGTGAGTGAAGCAGGACTGCGGGCCAGGACTGGGAGGCACAGAGGAGAGGCTGCGCCAAGCACTGCTCCGTCCTGAGACTGGCAGTGTGTGCTGGGAGCTGAGCCGTGTCCTCTGGCAGCCGCTGCCCAGGAGTCTGCGCTCTCCCTATGCTACACCACACCGTGGGGCCTCTCCAGATACGGTCTGTGAGGCACTGTGGACACTATACCCCCACCTACGGTAGAGAAAATACTGGAGACTAATTTTAGGTGTCAATTGTGGGAGCTTTTCAATCCAGCAAAGGGAGTTGGAATATATATAGAGGCCGCAAGGTGGGATCAGTTCCTTGTCACCTGGCACTGGTGGAATTGACTACTCTAGAGTACTTTGGGGCCTGGTGGGCTGGCTGGGCGCTCTGGCCACACAGCCCATCCAATTCAGAATTCTCCTTCCTTATCCACTAATTTGATGCCCACTATGGTTCCGATTCACAGCCACACCTGCCCCATGTATTGTAAAATCAGAATCTGAGACGGGAACCTCAAGCCAACAGTGGAATTTTGGGCCGGCACTCCAGGGCATGTGGCTATGCTCTGTGTGGGTGGAGAGCAATGTTTTGGCTCCCCAGAGAACACCAAAGACTTTTACTAAATAGTGTTGTCTTCTTCTCCCTTTTGCATTTAGGCTCGAAGAAATCGAGAAATAGCAATTTTGCTTCGCAAGATTGATGAAGTGCCCAGTCGAGCTGAGCTAATACAGTATCAGAAGAGATTTATTGAACTCTACCGCCAGAGTAGGTGCATCAACCACAAATGAACTATCAAGGCTGGTCCTGGGGGGACAGGAGGCAAAGGGGTTTCCCCATGCTAGTGTCACAGAGCGTGCACCCTAGCACAGGCGTGAAAGCCACTGCTGGAAAGGGCTTCATTTTATTGTCAGGCCAACCCAGCACTCATCCCACAGAGCCCTGGTGGGTAACTCATAATCCTGGGGACAATATCAAGCGCTCTTACTGCCTTCTCCGTGAACAGTTTACTCCAGTTGATCTCATAATTTCCGAACCAGCCCTCACCCCAATCAGCCATGTGGCTCCACTTAACTCCCCATCCACCTCCCAACATTATACAGAACATCATGACACCATTGTCTCTAGATCAATTTTCACTCATTGTCCTCCTCTACAAACTTTCTGGCTTGTGTGGTCCTAGCTTTTATTAGTACAGTATTCACCTAGGAATCCAGGACTGGCTCCCCCTCCACATCCTGTCAGGCTCAGAGTGGCCCTCAAAGCTGTCAGTGCCTTTCTGTTTCCATGGCTATTGCCTTATCTGTTCTTGTATCACAGCTCAGCTGACTGACCATCAGCTGGTCTGTAACCCCTTCTGCAAGTCTCTTATTCACACATCTGATTGTGTCACTTCTTCCTCTGCTGGGAAACCTTCAGGAGCTTCCCAAGACCTTTTAAATAAGCCTCTCTCCTTTTTCCAGGATCCTCCCCAGTTTCAATGGCTGCCTGAGGGCCCCTTTCTTGCTTGTAAGTCCAAACTCTGGCCTCACCAGTCTATTCACTGCCCCTGAATACACTATGCACTTTGACATGTGAGGCTTCTACCCCTCCTATTACCTGTGTCTGGGGCCTTTTCTCCTCTATCTTACAAAATCCTTCAATACTCAGCTCAAATATCCTCTGTAAACAGGTTCCTTTAGGGTTCCACTTTACATGTCCCCTGGACACCTCCGACTCTACAATTACAAAACTGAATTCAGCCTTCCTATTCTGTTTATTCTCTTGGTTACTGGGATCGCTGTCTAGCCAAGCTCTGCCCCCATTAATTCACTCTGAATTCAGCCTTCCTATTCTGTTTATTCTCTTGGTTACTGGGATCGCTGTCTAGCCAAGCTCTGCCCCCATTAATTCACTCTGAATTCAGCCTTCCTATTCTGTTTATTCTCTTGGTTACTGGGATCGCTGTCTAGCCAAGCTCTGCCCCCATTAATTCACTCTGACTCATACCGCTCTGCTTGTTAAAAGTTCTGCTTAGCCTGACCTGTGGTGGCGCAGTGGATAAAGCGTTGACCTGGGAACACTGAGGTCGCCGGTTCAAGACCCTGCACTGGCCTGGTCAAGGCACATATGGGAGTTGACGCTTCCAGCTCCTCCTCTCTCTCTCTCTCTGTCTCTCTCTCTCTCTGTCTCCTCTCTAAAATGAAAAAAAAAAAAAAAAAGTTCTGCTTAATGGGAAAGTCCATTTCTTCATCACTGCCTGGAGTCTGACTCTTTCTCTGCACTCTTGCCTGGAAGATCCTTCTCAAACATAAACTTGATCATTTACAGTCTTACTCTGAGACCTCTAATATTTAATAACTCTCCACAGCTTGTTGGATAATCTTCAGGATCCTAGATGCACTGTTGAAGTCCTGCGTTGTCTGGGCCAGAGTCACCAGCTGGCTTTCCCTGCAGTCATTTGGTTGCTCGCCCCTCTCAGGAGGGTGTCTGAGTCTTGGCCTACCAGCTGGTCTCCCAGTCCAGCTGCCATTGCCCTGCGGTTTCCCCTTGGCAAACTTCTACTCTTCTTGAAAACCCACCTCAGATTTTGTCTTGAGATCTTGCCCTCTCAAGCGTCTTTCTGGTTCAGTCTAGAACACTGTCCTTACTTGAGCCCAGAACCACGCTTGCTTTCACATGTCCCGTCCTGCCGTCCTGAAGAGTAGTCTTCTCATTGAGTTCCGATGCTCTGGTGCAGCGATCAGCAATGGCAGTTTCTCAGCAGAAAATGGTTTCTGCCCTTAAGTTAAAGCTTTTCCCTAAATTTTCTGCCCTTCCTACTTTAAAGCTTTTAATGATAATAAGTTACTTGTACCTGTATATTTCACAGGGTAAAATTCACATGTTAAAGAACATTTTCTACCAAAGACATTTTTAATCAGTTTAACAGAATATATACATCTTTTTTTTTTTTTTTTAATTACGATCAAATACTTGCATCCCTTACCAGTCCTTGGGCTGGATGGGTTAAGGATGCTGGCTACATTCCTGAGTAGTGAAGCTAAAAGTTGGCTGGTTTACTTACTACAGTGATCTTCAACTGCAGCCACCCACTGTAGTCACCTGAGCTGCACCTCCAGAAGTCTTATGGAATTGGTCATGGTCTTTAAAAGCTCTCGGTGATCCCCATTTTTAGGCAGGATTCAGTACCACTATTCTAAAGCTTTTAGCAATAATAATATGATATACTTTATATTGAGTAGTTCATTATATGATTTTTATACAAATTAGATATTTTAATATGGGGAACACTTTTTAATGGGGCATCAAAATACTTGTATCAGATTATTTGCTTCTGTTTCTGACTGTTCGGCAAGTTTTCCTGACCTTCATCTGTTTTGGAGCTGCACTGCTGGAGGGAAACAGCTATTACTGGGTATAAAAGTTAAAAGCTGACTGGTTTAAAAAAAAAAAAAGCTGACTGGTTTACAATGTCACCCATTAAAATTAATTAAAAAAAAAGAAGCTGACTGGTTTAAAGAATCTGATTTAAATGTTAATGGCAGTTGCCCAAGGAAACCAAATTTTCCCAGGCCTGCTGTGCTTCTCCCCTCCCGCAGTTGTGCTGCTCCTGAAGGATGTTGTGCTTTCAGGCATCCAGACCCCGCTGTGGCCTGGGCTGGCCTGGTAGCCATCAGGCTTCAGGGCCTTTAGCTACAGTTCCAATGTCGTGCTCAGCTCAGGCTCAAAGCCTGACTGTGAACCCAGGTTTGGGGATTTTCTCTCTTTCTGGGCAGCTGTGTATTCTGGGAACTTGGAACAGTAAGGAGGTTACATAGGCTCAGAGCTACGTGGGGTTGCCCAGCCTGAATAGAAGGGGTCAGGTTGAGTAGGAAACCTTCATGTCAGTGACTTCATTCTGTGGTGAACATGGCACATTCACTGTCCTGTGGAGAGGTGAAGAAATGCAGAGTGATTTCAAAGGTAAAGACACTGGGAGCCCTGGTGATAAGTGCCCCTGCAGTTTTATGCACAGGGATGGGAAGAGAATTCACATTTTTGAGGCAGGTATTTGGCCCTGGGATGGGCATGTTATTTCTCTAGGTATTTTAGAAGGTCTTCTAAAGGTTAGCCTGTGCTAACCATGGGAGTTACAGAAGTGAATGGTGCTCCTGCTCTAGGGTGTGGGAAAGGAGAAAGCCGCACAAACAAGAAGAGATGGCATGGTGGTTTCATTTTTGCCACCTCCCTCCCACGACTAGCCACCTGTAGGACTTCTGAGAATCCCACATCTGACAGGGAACTCTTCTAGCTGCCTCCCTCCCTTGGCTGCACCAGTTAGAACTGGCAACCTGTCATCAGCCTGCAGCAGCTCTGAGGCTTCAGTGCCCTTTGGGGATAGATCTGCCCCAAAAGCAGGTCAAGGATGCCAGCCTGACAGTCTGACTCAAGAGGGTGCTTTGGGGCGTGAGGATGAATAGAGTTTTTCTGATACAGTTTCTCATTTGTGTGCTGCTTTTTCTGCATTTACAGTTTCAGCAGTGCACAAAGAAACCAAGCAGTTCTTCACCTTATATAACACCCTGGACGATAAAAAGGTTTATTTGGAAAAAGAGGTAAGAACTTTTATAAAAAGAAAATAATTAGATGAGCAGCTACCAGTGCTGTTGATCCCAGGAGGTTCAGATGAACTTTGTGTCTGGGGTGTAGTCAGTCTAAGCAGGAGTGCCTGTTGTATGCCCAAGGCTGGGGTACAGAGTCAGAAAGTTCAGGATTCCATGGGAACTCATGTTGTCTGCAGTGCAGTGAGGCTGGTGGACACCTGTCTTGTAGTACATGGGAGACAGGCCATCATTAAGGGAAACAGTGGAAATTCAGGAGATGCATATGGATGTGGTCCTGGAGTTGGGGAAACTTTAGTTTGAATTTTAAAGGAAATAACCAGCTGCCTCTCCTGTGTTAGCGCAGTGGATCAAGTGTCAACCTGGAATGCTGAGGTCACTGGTTCGAGGCCCCCAGCCTGCCTGGTGAACACACATAAGGGAGTTGATGCATCCTGCTCCTCCCCAGTGCCCCCCTCCTCTCTTAAAAAGTCAGTAAATAAAATGTGTTTATAAAGGGAAGGAAACAGCTAAAGGAAATGGGGATGGTAGGCTTGTCATGTTTACATGGAGAAATGTCTGTCTAATTGTCAGTGGCAGACAGAGGCATGTACTAAAGGATCATAAAAAGCATGAGTGGAAAGGGGCTCCCATAGCACTGACAGCCCCTCCACATTACTCTGACTCTCAGGTTAAGTTTGTTCATGATTCAGGGCTCCCCAACTGGATGACGAATGATTGGGGTGGCATATGCAACTACATTTAGGAGAAAACAGGACTGGTCTTCACAGTACAGCATCATGTGGTGGAGAAACCGTGGCTTTGGAGCCAGGTTTGTGTGGTAGCCTGGCCTTATTGTCCTCCCCAGGAAGATGGGGACACACTTGCTTCAGATGGTTCTGATGGGGCCAGAATGAGAAAAACTTGCAGGTCCTTGCCCATGGTAGTTCTCGGTACATATTAGTTCTGTGTACCCCTCACTTTGAGGTTGACAGAGTTTGTTTTCATTTTATCACCTTGTAACCTGCACTGTTGTCACTTTGATAAGAAGAGTATTATAGATGGATCATTTACTTACACCCACATGGAGGCATCTATAATTGTTGCCTTTTTTGCCTGTTGTTAATCAGATGGGATCAATCTCTCCTAGAGGAGCACTCCGTAAGGAGTGCTGAGCTCTCATTTTTTCTACATCCAGGACCTTACACATTGATGAGCACATAAGGGACATTTGATAAGTGTTTGGATAGGTGAGTTGATTGCCTTTGGTGAGATATCTCTGCTACATGTCCTGGCCTTGGGGGTCTTACCTGGCCTGGGAAAGACTTGTCAATCTTTACTAAAAGACAGGGTAGCCTGACCTGTGATGGTGCAGTGGATAAAGCGTCGACCTGGGAACACTGAGGTTGCCAGTTCAAAACCCTGCACTGGTTCGGTCAAGGCACATATGGGAGTTGATGCTTCCAGCTCCTCCTCTCTCTCTCTCTCTCTCTCTCTCTCTCTCTCTCTCTCTCTCTCTCTCACTCTCACTCTGTGTTCTCTCTAAAATGAATAAAATAAAAATAAAATAAATTTAAAAGACAGGGTAGCCCCTTCTGAAAAAGCCTTGACCTCATTGACCTGCCTTCATTAGCAGTGTCTGAAGTTGTTCCATTCTTTTAAAAACTGGGAGTATACAGGGGAGTGGGTTTTTTTTTTAATCCTAAGCCATATTAACACAGAACTTTGCATTTGAATAAATTATGCGTTTTATTCCAAATCTCTTTCTGCCTGTGATATTTTCATTTTCAGACATCCTAGTGGAGTCGTAAGGACAAGAATATCATTTCCATGTCAGACTGTGAACCTAAGGTCCAAGTGTAGTAAATGTTTAGTCCTGAACCCACAAGTTGAGTTAGTGACACAACCAGAGGAGGAACTAGGTTTCTAGTTTCTCCAGACTCAGAGCCTGGCAGATGGAAGGGGTATACTGTAAGGAAAGGCAGTTTCCATGGGAATGGAGGCCTTGAGAAATGCATTCTATGGAGCCTTTCAGCTGCCCAGCAGCTAACCACATCGGGAAGGAATAGGATAGATGCAGTGTTCTCATTGCCCACCCTGCCTAACCCTATGCTCAGCTAAAAGCCCTCAAAATACAGTGCAGTGTTTGCAAGAACGAAAGGGCAGTGAGCAGCTTTCCAAAGAACCCTGATGTTAGCATCTTTTCTGTGGGAGTTTAGGTCCCTTCAAGGAGGCCTGTTCCTACACTCCTGTGGTCATGGGGTATCAGGTAGATTCTCTGGGGGAAAATTGTGGGGCTAAAAATGTTGCTGGTTTGTTTGTTTCCATGTTACTTTCACCCCCACAAACAAGGTGTACTTGTTCAGAAGTGCTATCCAGAGAGGACAGGCTTTCAGAGGTTGAGGCGGCACACTGATCTTTTCATCTTTTGCTCACAGTTTTTTCTTTTTCTTTCTTCCTCAGATTAGCCTGCTGAACTCCATTCATGAGAACTTCTCACAGTAAGTACTGTCAGGCTGTCAGTCCTCCCTGCCAGCGCCGTGGGGTACCTGGGCACAGGACTGACTTGCTCAGAGTCCTACATGCTGCTCAGAGCTCCACTCGTTTTTCTTTCAGAGCCATGGCTTCCCCTGCTACCCGGGACCAGTTTTTACGTCAGATGGAACAGATCGTAGAAGGAATCAAGCAAAGTAGAATGAAGGTTAGACATCCTCTTTTGCATGGCGCGAGTTTTATGCTGGTGATAGAGAAGGCCCTGGAAAGAGCAGGGTCTTGTTCTCAGTATTGTGCTCTTACTCCTGAAGACACACCTTCAGTGTCCCTGCAGTGGGCAGGGCCCGCTCTGGCTCCCAGGGCTTCCTGCACTGGTGCTGCAAAGGCAGCTCTTAGCAATAGCTCCCACTGTGCTGATCCTAAAGCCCTCTTCAGTGAGCAATGCTATACCCATTTTACAGATGAGGAAGCAACTTTTACCAGCAGCTTTCCTCACTGGATCTTTGGTTCCTGACATTCTGTCACTAGAGATTGACTCCTTTGGATCTTGAGACTCTTGTAGTTTTCAGGAACCTCCTGTAGAAAATGCAAATAATTGTTGAACTGAATTCTCCTAAGTAGAATTCAGGAGGATATTGAATGCCTCTGATGTCAATAGAAAATAAGGGACCTGAAAAGGAGTGTGGGAGCCCCAGAGGTAGCTCTGTAGAGAATCACCCAGGCCGGAACAGCATGGGGCTTCTGTTTTTCCATAGGTGGGCCCTTTCGTCCGTCTGTCTGTAGTTAAGCAAACCGGACTGCTGACTGTCTCCCTGTGGTGGGCCTTTCCTCTCTGCCATGCTCCTCCTCAGGGAGCTGCTCTTGCCAAGAGTAGAGAACAGTAGCTCACTGGGGTTTCTTCCTTTGGCTCTTTCTTGTTTACTGGGAGATGCCTTCCTGGGGAAGGCAATATCTGACCCCCATTCTGTCCCTCAGTGCTGGGGAGTTCTTGTTGTCTAGGCGGTATAAGATGCTTAGCCCATCGATGCCAGTAGCACCCCTTCCTCACAGCTGTGGCAATCTGAACTGTCTCCAGACATTGCCCAGTGTCCTCTGGGTACACAGTAGCCCTTGGTTGAGAAACACCAACCTATTGATTGTGAATTACTTTTAGTTACCACACACACAAAAAAGACCAGTTAATGCCCAGTGATAGAAGAAATGCTGACTCAGTAGTCTCTCTGCAATATCATGCAAATAAATAAAGCAGCCTCAGGAATGTTAAAAAGAAGAGAAAAGCTGGAAGGAAATCTATAAAAGTATTAGTAACAGTTGCCTTTTGGATGTTTCTGGCAGCGCTTGGTCAGAACATGCCTTTTTATTACCATTTCCCAAATGTGTCTCCAGATGGAGAGGAAGAAGCAAGAGAACAAAATGAGGAGAGACCAGCTGAATGACCAGTACTTGGAATTGTTGGAGAAACAGAGGCTCTACTTTAAGACTGTGAAGGAGTTCAAGGAGGTAAGAGGGAGTTTGGGCCAGGCATTTAAAGCCAGGAGAGATTTATGTTCACTTCTGGCTGAGCCTTTAAAGACCAGAGCACTTCATTGGCATCCCCAGTCTGTGACGGGACACAGCATGGTGCTGTGTGATCTGACGGCAGTGTGGCACTGGCTGAGTCAGATGGTCTCTCTGAGGACACCATGGGGCTGTAAGTGAATGTTCAAGAGACATCACATCTTTATTTTCATTTTACTAGCACTTAATCACACATTAAATCCGTAAAATGGCGTCATCAGCCCATCTCAGGAGCTGAGCGCCTAGAAATGTTTGTTATAGATTCAGGTTTAGAGCTTTCCCTCTTCTCAGTCTTAGAATGGGGAAGGCCCCTGAGAAGCCAGGTAGGAAGAGAGTGAGCTTTGAAGTGTGCCAGGCTTGGGTTGGGATCCTACCTTGACCGCTTCCCAGCTGCAGTTGGACCGTGACCTAGTCCTTCCAAGCCTCCATCTTACTGTTGGTGGGCTTTGTTAGGTCAGAGGAGAGATGAACAACACATCTAGCAGTGTGTCTGCACCTGGAATACCCAACAGCCACTGCACTTCATCTGTCCCTGTCTTTTCTTCCATACATTTGGGCGAGTTACTCTCCATTGTTCCAGAAAGAAGAGTTAGCCCTTTACTTAAGAGATCTTCCAGGGGAGGACACTGTCACTTCCTAGGATCTCAGCAGCTTCCGAGAATTTCTTTCCCCATTCTAGTCTAAATCTGTGTGGTTTTAGTGAGTTTAGAGATTGCTAAAAATACAAAGGCACTGGTGTTTGATCTACAGAAAAAGATAAAAGAAACATTTTTCCATACCATTAATTTTGTTCTTGTATATTTTTAAGACCTTCTTTTCTTCCTTTCTACTTTCCTTCCTTCCTTTCCACTTTACTTTTATCCTTTCTTTCTTTCCCATCTACCCATCTTTACCGTCTCTGCTTCTCCTTCCCTTTTTTGTAATTTAACTTTTGGGACACATAGCCCATGGACGTTTCAAAATCTTCCATCATTTCAATTAATATTCTTGTAGCTCCGACCATGTCCCTGGGGATCTGTTGGTTTGTAAAACAGACTCAGTCAGTCCCTGTGTCAGAAGCTTACATTGTGATGCGGGAGGCAGAGCACAAGCAAGGAAACAATCCGTACTAAACTAGTGATAACAAGTACGTGATCCCAGTCATGCCCCCAGGAACTAGTGTCCGCGGCAGTAAAGGAAGGTCTCTCTCAGCATGGCCGAGTGACCGCACAAGGTGTTCGAGCTCCAGGAGCTGGAGCTGATGTTGGAGAAGGACCAGTGAGAGAGCTGGCAGGGGACAAACAGGCACATTTTGTTCTTTACTTCAAATAACTGACAGAGATAAGGCCCAGAGGAGAAGAATTACATTAGCAGGCCCTGTGGTTTTAAGCAGGAAAGAAACAGGCAAGGAGACATTTTTCCTTTTCTTCTGGAAAAAAATGCCTAAAGGACCCTTTCTGTGTTCATTTCGAGCAAATACAGTGTGTCCGTAAAGTCCTGATTCACTTTTGACCGTGTGACCAGTCTGAAGTGCGCTATGATTTTACGGACACGCTGTATATCATTCTGTAGTCTCCCAAAAGACTTCTAGTGGATTGCTTGGAATTTAATCAGTGATCACACACACCAGGTGACACCCTAGATATCTTTACTGAAGAAACAGATGTCACCTCGGTGCAGTGTGCAATATAGAATTACCTCACTAAGCTGGGGACTCCTTTACCACCGGGGTGTTGATGCTTCTGGGCTGTTTTTGCTTCACTTGAAAGATAAGGTGGGTGACAGTTAAGTTATTATTTTATTGTTACATCTTTTTTGGGGGGAATTTTAAAAAATACACAGAAGCAGAACAAGTGCTATAAAAATGACTACCTGTTCTTGTTCTATCTCTACCCCTCCCCGCTTTGAGGAGTGGGGGGCTGGAAGGTTTTTCTTCCAAGCAAATCTCAATAACTCATTTTTTAAAGGAAAACTTTCTTCTTAATTTTTCTAATAGAACAAATGTTACTCAACTTGACCTTTTTTCTCTTCCCACACCCAGGAAAAATTAACTGCCTCCCCCCTTCAAAACCATGTGCTCACAAATTATCAGAATACCTTGCTTGGTGATAGAATTCAGCCTTACCCCAGCCCAAGAGTCTGGCTATTCCCCAGCTCTGAGGGAAAGATAAGTATATACTCTACAGGTGAACTGGTATTTCTTCTACTAAATCCAGAGTCATTGCAGCCAGGAGCCATGATGCTGCTAGAAGGAGCAAAGGGCCTCCAGAAAGCTGGGAGCACTTAGGCCAGGGAGGTGGAAACGTTGACTTTGGGGGTCTTGGATGCAGAGGGTTCAAAGGTGAAACAAAGTTTTTCTTCTACACTAAATAGGTCTCCAGGGAACCTGGCTACTGGAGACCTGGGCTCTCAAGCTCAGCCTCTCCAAGTTCTTCCCACTACCATATTCATCTCTCATTTTAAATAGGTCTCTTTGTGACATGGCCAGGAAAGGGCGCAGACTTTTGCTAGCAGATGGAGGCATATCCTGGGCTATTGAGGCTGGTGGGAATAAGGGGGCAGGAGGACACACAGTGGAAAGCCTTTGAAGATGTCTGAAGAAGGGGATATGTAAAATGTACCACTGGACATCAGTTCCATAGGCAGGGACTGGGGTCGTGACCTCCCTTAGTCACTTCCCTAAGCATGTACAGTAATAGATCTCACACAGCGCATTCTTAGGGAGAGTGTGGGGATGTGTCTCTTGATTCATACTTCTCATTATATCTACTGTGAGTTTCTGTATTTCTTCAGGTTAAGGATATTCTTAAGCTTCACTGTTGTTACAGTAAGAACTTTCCTACTGCTTCGCCTGCTGTGCTCCTTTGTCCCAAGGACCTTCCCCCATCTCCTCCCTTCCCATAGGAATCCAAGATTGGCACATAAGTGTCTGCTTTCAGCTTCTGTCCCCTTGAAGGTTTTAGAGGCTTCATGAAGTTTTAGAGTGACAATTCTAATCCGCCCATCCTGTTTTCAGTCTGACAGTGCAGACAGCATCAGTAAGTTTCACCACGCTGGTAGCGACATGCGAGGGGGCCGGTGCAGTCAGTCAGAAGTTGTCTCCCGTGGGGCTGGAGAAAGGACAGGAAAACCACCTGCGCCTCACTGGGTGCTGATGTAGCCACCAACTCTCTATACACAATCTCTCTTTCCTTCCAGGAAGGCCGCAGGAACGAGGTGCTGCTGTCCAATGTGAAGGCCAAGGCCTCCTGAAAACGCCTGCCGTCATCATATGTCATTGGTTTTTTAAACGCCATACATCAACTTCAAGATCTTGAAATGGTTCTGAATGCTACAGTGGAGAGATGGAGGTGTAGTGATTTCCACACCCCAGATGTTTCCTTTCTCTTGTTGGCGTCCGTTCCATCTCCGTGCTGGTCATCGTTGATGGAATCAGACGGGTAAACAGTGTGGCTTCCATAACACCTATCACTCTCTGAAGCAGTGTGGGCAGTATGTGTTCTCTGTGTCCGTTTTATTTCTCCCATAGCATTGCACTTATGAAGGTACCTGTGTTTGTATGGACTTGGAATAAAGAGGAATTTGTTCAGTAAATATTAATTGAACAACTATTGACAAATAAGCATTGAGGGAGATAGAAATATCAAGCACAGTCCCTGCAATGGGGCACCCTGCAAGGTGCCCAGCAGATACAGCCCACCTGACCCCGGAGCTTGTTCAGTAAACACAGATGTTACAGCTGAACGACTGTCCACATGAGTGTTGGTCACTTGGGTCCTTCATTTGCCGGTGGCGCCTTTTGTTCCTTGTTCTCAAGGCACCAGCCAGCAGGCTTCATGGTGTCTTTGTGACAAGGTGCCAGGAAATTATAAAACTGTAGCAAGAGGAAATGCCATTCCTTGTATTTTGTATGCTCTCTATAACCTCCACTTGGAAAATTTTTATGGTTTCTGTGCAAACTTGCAAACTAAGCTAGAGACAAGAAGATGTACTGTTAGCAAAAGGTGTGAAAGGGCTTGCAAAGTAGAGATGAACTAACATAATAAGTAACTGCTAATTTCTGCTTCTGTGAAACAGCTTTTTGCACCAGGCTGTGGTTTTTGCTTATAAAATCTCGAGATTCTTGCTCCTTGATGCTGCTGATTTGGGACTTCAACTCCAGCAGTTTCAGATTAGCTTGAATAAACTCTCAAATTCTGGAATTGGAACTCTGGTGTCTCCTTGGGACTCGCTGGTCACTTTATATCATATCAACTAGAAAGAAAACTCAAGTGTCTGCTCTTGGTTTAATCCTTATGTACTACTAAGTTCATTTTACCAAAAATTGAAAACAGGAGGCTCATGTTGAGGACTTAAATGAGAATGACACCTTATCATGCTCTGGTTCTCATGTCAGTGATAGCCAACATGTGGATGGTCTTGTTCATCCCCTCACTCCACGTGCCTTACACCCTGTACCAGTCATGGTCAAAGTACAGAGATGAGACACCTTTCACTGCAGTCTGGGGCGGTATGTGGTACATCTCAGAGTGACGGACAATGAGCAAGTGTTGGGAGAAAGGGAAATGAGGTGTACAGAAATCCAGGAGACTGCAGAAGAGGCAGAATTTGGTGTAGATCTGAAGGGATCATAGCATTTTAATGGGCACAGGTAGTTGGGAGGGCCATTTTTCCAAAATTACAACTGACTAAAAATTCAAGAGGGTTTGAGAGACTACAAGGCACGCTTGTTAGGAGAGCATTGGATGGTCTGGTCCCTTGCAAGAGGCTTTCGAGAGCAGTTCAGAAAAATGGGCTGGGGCCAGCATTGGAGGGCCTTGAAGGGAAAGTTGAGACTTAACTTTATCCTCTGAAAATGAGCAGTTCAAACGAAGCACAGAGCTCCTTCCCTGGCAACTCAAGAGTCAAGTTCAGGAAGCCCCAGTGTGAAGTTTGCTCTTTATATGTATAAACTTGGCCCATAAAACATAAAAGCTTAAACATGTTAGGCAAATAGGTCATTCAGTGCAGTCTCAAGGAAAGGCATGTTACTTTAACCCCCTCATGTATGTGACTAAGCAGGGCTGATGTGCATACTTACAAAGAAACTCATGCGGGGCTGGCAGCAGTTGTTGGTCTGTGCTGGGGCCGGTGAGGCCTGCAGGACAGACGGCTGCTTCCGGAGCTGGTGGAAGCAGCAGCATTTGAAATGATACCCCATGTGCTGAACCATGGCGTTTCCCTGCAGGCTGGTCCCTGGACCACGGTCATTTGTAGATTTTGAAAGGGCTGGTGAAGTTAAAATAAGTTGACAAAGAGCAGGTGACACTTGGAGGGCAGAGGAGGGAAACAGTAGTTTGACTATAAATTATTTCAGGTGCAGGGAAACATCTCCGTTATCTTGTTGATTAGCTCATAGACCTATTCCCTAATGGATAAATTTCTGAGGGTTTCAGAGATTATTTGGATATTTGTCCAAAGGTGGCAGGGCAGAGTGGGTGACATTCTGGGGCTACTGCAGGCCACATCTCTGATTGTTGGAGAAGGGATGGCACGACTAATGCAAAAAAAACCATAATTGTTTTTTAAAGTCGGGGTGTCTATGCAAGTAACAAATTAATTCTCATTCCTTGAACACATTTTGAATTAGCAAAAGCCAGTCTGGAGAATTCCATGTCTGCTATAGATGACCTACAGTGTAGACGGTGCCTTCATGAGTAATAGCAGAGGCAGATTTAACAGCAGGAGCACCAGGCCGCACCCTGGGCCTTGACTTCTGAAGGGCCCGCAAAACTCCTTCTTCACACTTTTTTCTAATGATACCAAGTTTGATTTTATATGTGCAATTATAACATTAATAGTACATATTTTTTATTTATTTAAAAATATGGTTAACATGTATTTTTATTTTCCCTGTCTCTTTTTCTTAAGGGGCCCAATAATTTCTTCTGCTCCTGGGGCTTCAACCAACCTTAATCCGCCTCTGCGCAACAGGACATTAGTCAGGCCTTAAAGGCTCAGGAGATGCCCCAAGCCCAATCATCTCGGAAACCAGCAGGGGGTTCCTCCCAGGACCATGTCCTTCTGTGCACCAGACAGAGTATGGCTGGGTGTTCTGCCAAGCCCAGTCTCGCAGGGTTAAGAAAGGAGAGGGCAAACATCCAGAGGAAGGTTTCCGCAGCAAGCACGCTGTGGTTCAGCAGTGAACGTGTTGACAGGGCAGACCTCCCGTGACTGGACACCTGTGCCCTAGGGCTCTCCGCAGCCTTTGGGCTGGGAGCTCCCCCACATCCACTTGTATCTCATGGTATACAGGGACCTGCTTGGTGTAAAGCAGAGTTGGAGCTGCTGTAAGCAGGACAGACTAGAAGAGGCATCTGGGGAGACACTCGGGGCATATTTCTTATTGTCCTTGGTTCAGTCTCGTGGCTCACTGGGGTCAGCTAATAGCACTCGAGAGCCGTGTCAAGTGTTAGAGAACAGCTGCCACTGTTACACAGGAAAGGTCTGCTTCCTTTTTTCATAGCGTAGATTCCGCATTTGTCAGAACTGAGCTCTTAACATCTGGCGTGTATGGTTTCAGCTGGGCTCTGGTTCGTTCCCTGTGTTCTGTGGGTACCCATGCCCTGCCAGCATCTACTCAGTCTCAATGCAGATCCAGAAGGCTGAGGAGGCTGGTCCAGATACGGGGCCTTTCCCAGGCTGAGGACGTTTCAGGTGGACAGCGTAGTGGTTAGACAGTCACACTTTACAAATGACCACCATCTACCTGACCCCATTCATAGTTTTTACAATATAATTGACGGTTTTTCCTATGCTGTACTTTATACCCCTGTGACTACTTTGTCACTACCAGTTTGACCTTTTTAATCTCTTCACCTTTTTCACTCAGTTTTTCAATTCCCCTTCCCTCTGACAACTGTCAGTCTGTTCTTTATATCTATTGAATCTGTTTCAATTTTGTTTTATTTTGTTTTTTATATTCCATGTTTAAATGAAATCATATGCTATTTGTTTCTCTGACTGACATATTTCACTTAGCATAATGCCCTCTAGATCCATTCATGATGTCAAAAATGGCAAGATTTCTTTTATATATTATATATGTACTACAGCTTTTTATTCATTCATCTATTCATGGGCACATCTTGGGTATTGTAAATAGCGCTGCAATGAATGTAGGGGTGCATATATTTCAAATTAGTGTTTTGGATTTCTTTAGCTATATACCCAGGAATGGAATTGCTGGGTCATAAGGCACTTCCATTTTTAGTGTTTTGAGGAAGTGCCATACTGTGTTCCATTGTGGCTGCATCAATCTGCAGTCCCAACAATAGTGCATGACAGTTCCCTTTTCTCCACATTTTTGCCAATGCTTGTTTGTTGATTTATTAACAGTTGCTGTTTTGACATGTGTGAGGTGATAGTGTATGTTTTAAATTTTTTATTGATTAATTTTAGAGAAAGGAAGATGTTGGGGTGGGTAGCAGGAAGCATCAACTAGTAGTAGTTGCTTCTCGTATGTGCCCTGACTGGGCAAGCCCAGGGTTTTGAACCAGTGACCTCAGTATTCCAGATCCACTGCACCACCACAGATCAGGCTGTGAGGTGATATTTCATTGTGGTTTTAATTTGCACTTCTCTGATGATTAGTGACAAGCATTTTTTCATACATCTAACGGCTATCCATGTATCTTCTTTGAAAAAGTGCCTATTCAGGTCCTCTGCCCATTTTTTAATTGGATTGTTTAGTTGTTTTGGTGTTAAGTTGTATGAGTACTTTTTAAATTTTGGATATTAACTTCTTATCAGATGTATCATTGGCAAATACTCTCTTCCATTCAGTAGGTGGCCTTTTCATTTTGTTAATGTAAAATCTTTTTAGTTTGCTATAGTCTCATTTGTTTATTTTTTTCTTATTCCCATTACCTAAGAAAATAGAAAAAATATTGCTAAGAGAAATATCAGAGATTTTTACTGCCTGGGTTTTCTTGTAGGTGTTTGGTGGTTTGGGGTCTTACATTTAAGTCTTTAATCCATTTTGAGTTTACTCTCACACATGGTATAAGAATATGGTCTAGTTTTTTGTTGTTGTTAGTTTCTGTTTTTTGTTTTGTTTTGTTTCGTTTCGTGCGTTGTCCCAGTTTTCCCAACACCACTTATTGAATAGGTTGCCTTTACCCCATTTATGTTCTTGTCTTTTTTGTCATATATTAATTGAGTAAGTGTGAGTTTATTTATGGGTTCTCTATTCTGTTTCACTGAGCTATATGTATGTTGAGGATAGGTCTTTTATCTCTTCAATTAAATTTATTTCTAGATTTTTTTGAGAGAGAGAGAGAGAGAGAAAAGTATCAACTTGTAGTTGCTTCATTTTAGTTGTCTATTGATTGCTTCTCGTATGTGCCTTGACCAGGGGGGCTCAAGCCGAGCCAGCGACCCCTTGCTCAAGCCAGTGACCTTGGGCTTCAAGCCAGTGACCTTGAGATCATGTTGATGATCTGCACTCAAGCCAGCAACCCTGTGCTCAAGCGGTCAATACCACGCTGAAGCCTGCAACCTTGGAGTTTCAAACCAGAGACCTCAGCATCCCAGGTCAACACTCTATTTACTGTGCCACCATCAGTCAGGCTAGATATTTTAATTTTTGATGCAATTGTAAATGGGATTGTTTTCTTAGTTTCCCTTTTGACAGATCATTATTGGTATATAAAAATGAAGCAAATTTCTAAATATTTATTATGTATATTGCCACATTACTGAATTCATTTATCAGTTCTAGTAGTTTTTAGGGGGAATCTTTTGGAATCTCTATATACAGTATCACAGTATCATGTAATGGAGAAATAATGACAGTTTTACGTCTTCCTTTCCAGTCTGGGTACCTTCTAATCCTTGTTTTTTGTCTGATGTTGTGCCTAGGATTTTCAGTACTATGTTGAATAACAGTGGTAAGGGTGGACATCCTTGTCTTGTGGGATTGTCGTATGTGGCCTTTATTATGTTGAGGTATGTTCCCTCTATTCCCACTTTTCTGAGAGTTTTTATCATAAATGTGTGCTGGATTTTGTCAAATGCTTTTTCTGCATCTGTTGAAATGATCATATGTTTTTTATCCTTCATTTTGTTATGTGGTATATCACATTAATTGCTTTGTAGATATGGCACCAACCTTGTATCCCAGGAATAAATCCCACTTGATCATGTTGTATGATCTTTTCAATGTATTACTGAATTTGGTTTGCTACTATTCTGTTGAGGATTTTTGCATCTATTTTTGGACTATAATTTTCTTTCTTTGCAGTATCTTTATCTGGTTTTAGAATTAGGATAATGCTTACCTTGTAAAATGAGCTTGGGAGCCTTCTTGCCTCTTGAATATTTTAAAATAGTTTGAGAAATAAATGTGTTAGTTCTTCTTTGAATGTTTGATAAAATTTACCAGTGAAGTCATCAAGTCCAGGACTTTCATTTGTTGGGAGTTGTTTCCTTACTACTTCTATCTTATTAGTTGTATTTGGTCTGCTCAGATTTTCTGTTTGTTTTTGATTCAGTTTGGACGATTGTTATGTTTCTTGGAATGTATTCATTTCTATCAGATTGTCCAATTTTTTGACATACATATCTTCATAATATTTTTTATAATTCTTTATTTCTTTGGTGTTAGTTATTACTTCTCTTTCATTTCTTATTTATCTGGGTTCTCTTTTTTCTTAATGAATCTAGAAAAGGTTTATTAATCTTTATCTTTTCAAAGAATAAGCTCTTGTTTCACTGATCTTTTGTATTGCTTTTCTAGACATCATTTTATTTCCACTCTGATCTTTATGATTTCTTTTCTTCTACTCACTTTAAGTTTTGTTGTTTTTCTTTCTTTTTCTCATTCCTTTCGGTATAAGGTTAGATCGATTCTTTTAGATTTTTCTTGTTTCCTTTATTTTCCATGTTCACCACAACTTATTATACGTAGACTACAATGAAAAATCTGACCTTGCATTCTATTTTTTTGCCTGTTTTTTAAATCATTTTTTATTTTTCAGTTATAGTTGACATATTATATAGGTTTCAGCTGTACAACCCAGTAATTAGACATATAACTTACTAAGTCATCATCCTGATATGTCTCCTACCCATCTGACACCCTATGTAGTTATTACAGTATAATTAACTATCTTCTATATGCTGTATTTTATATCCCCATGACTATGCTGTAATTACCAATTTGTACTTTTTAATCCCTTTACTTTTTTTACCCATCTCCCCACCCCCTTCATTCTGGCAACCATCAAAATGTTCTTTGTATCAGTAAGTCTATTTCTGTTCTGCTTCATTATTTTGTTTAAATTCAGTTGTTGCCTGACCTGGCGGTGGCACAGTAGATAGAGCGTCGAACTGGGATGCAGAAGACCCAGGTTCGAACCCCAAGCTCGCCAGCTTGAGCACGGGCCCATCTGGCTTGAGCAGAAGCTCGCCAGCTTGGACCCAAGGTCGCTGGCTCCAGCAAGGGGTTGCTCAGTCTGCTGAAGGCCCGCGGTCAAGGCACATGTGAGAAAGCAATCAATGAACAACTGAAGTGTCGCAACGGCAACGAAAACTAATGATTGATGCTTCTCACCTCTCCATTCCTGTCTGTCTGTCCCTATCTATTCCTCTCTCTGAATCTCTCTCTGTCCCTGTAAAAAAAAAAAATGTAGATTCAGTTGTTGATAAATGTGTATTTATTGACATTTTATTATTCATATATTTGATCTTATTTTTCTTAATTTTTTTTTTTTCAAGAAGATCCTTTAACATTTCGTGTAATACTGGTTTGGTGGCAATGAACTCTTTTAGCTTTTTCTTGTCTGGGCAACTCATTATATGTCCTTTGCTTCTCAACAATGGCTTTACTGGGTAGAGTAATTTTGGTTATAGGTCTTGCTCTTCATCATCTTGAGTATTTCTTGCCACTCCCTTCTGGCCTGCACAGTTTCTGTTGAGAAATCCACTGACAGTCTTATGGGAGCTCACTTGTAGGCAACTAACTGCTTTTATCTTGCTGGTTTTAAGATTCTCTCTTTGTGTCTTGGTGTGGGCCTCTTTAGGTTCTTTTTGTTTGGGACTCTGCACTTCCTGGACTTATATGTTCTTCACCAGGCTAGAGACCTTTTCTGTCATTATCTTTTGAAATAGGTTTTCAAGTTCTTGCTCTCTCTCTTCTGCCACCTCAGTGATGCAAATGTTGGTATGCTTCAAGTTGTCCCAGAGGTTCTTTACACTATCTTCATTCTTTTGGATTCTTTTTTCTTTTTTGCTGTTCTGATTGGGTGTTTTTTGCTTCTTTATATTCCAAATCACTGATTCAGTTTTCAACTTCATCTATTCTACTGTTGATTCCCTATAAATTATTCTTCATTTCAGTTAGTGTATTCTTCACTTCTGACTGATTCCTTTTAATGGTTTCTGTGTCCTCACTCAGTTCCTTGAGCATCCTTATAACCATTGTTTTGAACTCTTTTTTTTTTAATTAAGTGAGAGGAATGGAGGCAGAGACAAACTTCCACATGCACCCCGACCCAAGTCCACCTGGCAATACCCCACCAGTCAGTGCTGTGCCCATCTGGAGACACTGCTCCATTGCTTGGCAACCAAGCTATTTTAGTGCCTGAGGCCGAGGCCATGAAGCCAACCTCAGCACCCGGGGCCAACTTTGCTTGAACTATTTGAGCCATGGCTATGGACAGGAAGAAAGAGAGAAAAAGAAATGAGGAGAGGGGAGAAGCAGATGGTTGCTTCTGTATACCCTGACCAGGAATTGAACCCAGGACTTCCATACTCCTGGCTGACACTACTGCTAACTCAACCAGTCAGGGCCTGTTTTGAACTTTTATCTCATAGTTTGCTTGCCTCCATTTTGTTTAGTTCTTTTACTGGAGATTTCTCCTGTTTTCTTACTTTGGACATGTTTCTTTGTCTCTGCATTTGGGATGCTTCCCTATGTTTGTTTCTGTGTATTACGTAGAGCTGCTGTGTCTCCTGAACTTGATAGGGTGGCCTTTGTAGTAGGTGTCCTGTAGGGTCCAGTGTGCAGCCTCTCCACTCACATAAGCTGGGCGCTCCACATGCATTCCTATGTGGGCTGTGTGCACGGCCCCATTTGAGTTGAACATGGATTACTGTTGGTGTCACTAGGAGGTATTGCCCCCCAGTGCAGATTGGCTGTTAGGACCTGTTGCAACTGCAATGGAGGAGCTGCTGTGCAGGAGTCAACCCTATAGAGCAGGAGGATTTGCTTCAGTGGGGCTCTGGTGCTCTCCCCAGGTCTGCCCCTTGAGTGTGTTGCTCACGGAAGTGGTAGGATTGCAGTCCAGTGCGGTCTGAAGCTGGGATGCTGGCTCAGGGTCTCCCAGGAAATACAGGATCAGCTACCTTTGGTGCCCTGCGTGAGGCTACCTTGCAGGAGCTACAGAGCTATATGCAGAGGGCTGCTGCTTGTGCTGGGCTTAGAGGCTGTCAGGAGAAGCCAAGCTTTGACCTAGGTCCAGCTGCCACTAGTGCCAGGCCTGGGACCACTTAAAGAGGTACAGGGTGCACAGAGGCTGGACGCTGCACGTTTAAGAGATTTTAGGAAACTCTAAAGCATGAGGCAAGAAAGGACATTTGTATGGCAAAGCCACTGGAGAAGGCTTGGGTGAGCCCATAGGTTAGGTGGGGCAGGGTCCCAGGGAGTCACCTATTTTCTGGTCTCACAATGGTGTGTTTTGCTTCTGTATTTTTCTTCGATTGCTGAATTGTGGTCAGCTTTGCTATGCTTGGTTTCACGACATTCTTGGTATCAAAAGTAAGATCATCATTGTCTGATATAGGCCATGAGGTATCATTGCCAAGTTTGCTCAAATCCTCCTTAAAGTGTCTGCTTCAGAACATCCACCAGATTGCTACTTTCAGAAGTCTTTTTAGGTCTCCTTTCCTCCATATATTCCCAGGTTGGTGATTGCTCCAAAGCTAAAGTGAAGGGACAAAAGGAAGTCTCTTGTCCCACTTGGATATTAAATAGTAAAAGTTGCTAAAAAGTCCTCATAGAGTCTCTCCACCCCCACGTTACTACAGCCTTCACCATTTTTGCGCCCAGCAGCCTGGGCATCTGCCCATCTCGTTTGTTGGTTTATTGGCCTGTTGGTGAGCAGCCCTTGCCCACCCCCACCTGCCCACCTCCTTGCACTAGCATTAAGTCCTGACAGTTAACTTTGGCTGAGTCTGAGGTGGAGATAGTTGGCTTCAGTAGGATGAGGCACTACTGTCTGTCCATGGGGCTGTCTGTCCGTGGGGCTGGACACTCATTAGGTGCCCTGCCTTGTGTGACACATCTTCAGCATCCCCCAGTTGAGAGCATTCCTTTGTATAGCACATGGTGATAGGCTAAAAATGCAATGTTACCATGTCTGTCCTCAATAAATGTCTGCAAACATTGGGAGGGGTTTAGTAGCTGCTCTGCAGCCTGTTGGACAACATGGGAATTCCACGTGTTCCTATGCCAGCCTACATCCATTCCTCAAACAAGCAAAACTCACCCCTGTGGCCAATTCTCTTGCTGTTACCATGTCTGGACTGCTCTCCAAGGTCGTGGACAGTGGCTGTCCCTGACCGCCTAATACTTATGCAAATCCATTCAATGTCATCCCATAGACCTGCCTCACTCTGCCTCTCCCTGCTGTCTGGCTGAAGGCACTTGCTGGCACCGTGTGAGTGGTAGTCCTTGCGAGGGCTGCTGCCTGCCCTGCTTTCTGGGGTCGGAGCCACACAGTCAGGGACCTCCTGCATTGTTCTCTGCAGTCTCCCTAGCATCTGGCTGCCTGCACAATCGGAACATCTGCAGTGGATAAAATAGCTTCTTCAGATTGCAACTTTGCATGTCTATTTCAGCAGAGTTTAGATTTAACCTTCTGCCCCATGTGTAGCTTGAGAGTAGGCAGACAGTCTATCAGGCAGCTTTAGATATTCACGAAGTGTACTTGTTATCCTGCAACTTTTATGGTTGGGATGAAAAAGTGTCAGATTTCAAATTACCTTTCACAGATTTTCTTTTCCCCTTGCAGGTGCGGGGGGGTGGGGGGGGGGTAAGAAGGGAAGCACACTAATGTCAGATTAGGTATTGGGTATATTCTGGCTCAAAGAAGGTCTGAATCTAAAGGTAACTTGACTGGTTGAAGTGACTCAGCCAAATGAAACCAAGAGGACCAAGAGGTTGAAGCTGCACTGGGGTATAGTGCTGGCAGAAGTATGAATTGTACTGCCTCTGCAGGGCCAGTGGAGGCTCTCTCTCAAAAGTGCAGCTGCACAGACCTCTCCAGCCAGCAGTGCTACTTCTAAGGATATTTCCTTTGTGCAAGGATTTTCATTGCAGCATTGTTTTTAATAGCAAAAAAAGTGGAATCTACCACCATGATAGGGCAGTGGGTGAAGAAATCATGGTGAATCCATGCAGTGGGATATTAGGACAGAGCCACTCTGTGTACTGCCCTGAAGTGATCCCCAGGATGCGTGGTTAAGTGGGGGGAGGGGTCGTGGTGCACTAGGTTTTGCATATAAAAAGAGGAAGGAGATGGAGAAAAATATGTCTACAGGTTTATCTAGTCACACACACAAATATATATCAAACACACTTGTGTGCATAGCCTAGTATATTTCTGGGAGGATACACAGGAACCTGGTGGCCTTGGTTATCTCTGGGAAGAGGGGTGGGAAGTACTTTTCACTGTTTACCTTTTGTACATTTTGAATTTTGTACCATGTATATTTAATATCTATTCAAAAAATCAAGTTTTAAAATTTTAATTTGGCATACTTTTTAGAAAATAGAAATGACAGAAGATTCTCATTTAGTAAATGTGCCTTTCTTGAGTTAAAAGTAGTTAAAACACTCCTTTTCCCGAGTCTTAGAGGAAACAGGGACATGAAAGCAGGCTGTCCTCTTCTGGTGGGGCAGCTTTGGGGAGAGGAAGCACTAGCTCTGATTGCGAGAGCATGTTGGGGTGATGGGACGGGGACGGGGATGAAGCCCTGTGAACAGGTGAAGGCTACTGCAGGGTGGCCTCTGTCTCTTGAGGAGCATAGCATAGCTCCTGTTCTTCTGGTTTGGGGTTCAAACAGTAGATGTGCCTCTGAGCCACAGTCTAAGGGGAGATGCTGACATTCTCCAGAAGCCATGATGTCCTGCAAGGGGCCTGCTGTGGGTGGCCCTTCCCAGCAGAACTCTGACACTGTCCCAGCCAGGAAAGGACTTGTGACAGCTGGTCTGTATTAGTTACAGAAATCCTATTTGCCTTGCCAGATGCTGGTTTACACATGAGTATCTAATCCACTGATGACGGTCAGTACCTGATGTAACAGCTCCACATGGTGGTCGATATAAACAGTCCTCTTACAATTTATTCCTGCCTGACCAGGCAGTGGCGCAGTGGATGGAACACGGAGGAACCAGGTTCAAGATCCCGAGGTCGCCAGCTTGAGCGTGGGCCCATCTAGCTTGAGCAAAAGCTCACCAGCTTGGACCCAAGGTCGCTGGTTCCAGCAAGGGGTGGCTCGGTCTGCTGAAGGCCCACGGTCAGGGCACATATGAGAGAGCAATCAATGAACAACTAAGGTGTCGCAACGAAAAACTGATGATTGATGCTTCTCATCTCTGTTCCTGTCTGTCTGTCCCCCCCCCCTCTGTCTCTCTGATAGATAAATAAATAAATAAATAAAACCATTTATTCCTGATTGTGTGTTTTAGGGAAGGAGGTGTAGGAGGAGAAGATCATTAACACCCCCTGGTGTCTTTCAGTGAAGATGGGGAAATACTCATTAGCCCAAGCTTGAGCTATAGATAGTCCTTGAGACACAATCATGATGGTTGACTAAGAAGGTCATTTGACTGAGAATTACATATCTGTCTGCCCCCTTCCTCCAGGCTGTCAGTCAGCTGGAGGAATGTCACCTACCTCAGCCATTGCCATCAGGCGAGCCAGTGGTAGAGAGGATTGTTTTGTGTAAATTAAAAAGCCTTATTAGTAGGCATCCAGCTCACCTGAAAAATCAGCTAGACTATGGCCAGGATAAGTTAGTCCAGGTGTCCCCCTTGTCCAAACCCTTGGATTCTTACATACATACTTATATTTAATAAAACCAGGAAGGCCAAGATGCACCATGGAAGTTTTGCTGGTGGTGTTTGTTTCTGAGTTCCACAACAGATACTTGCCCCATCTCTATGATGTGTGTGTGTTTTGAATAGGTAGGTAGATAGATTTACCTGCATATATACATACATATGAGTAATTCTAAGCCTAGAAATGAATATTTCAAAACTTTTTATTATACACACAATTCATTATGGTGAAGCCGTGGGGAAATTTCTCTCTGATGCCCTCCCTGTGGCACAGACGCAGAGAGAAGGCTGACCAGTGTCCTCAATGCTGGCTGCCTACTGGAGTCACATGAGGAGCCTTAAAAAGCACTGCTACGTGGGTCTCACTGCCACCCCACCCAGAAATGCCATTTGTTTGGTCTAAATCAGTGGTTTTCACCCAGTGATTTTAGACTATAATCGTCATACATCAGGATGGTTAACTCTTTCACCGACTGATGGTTGGAAACCACTGGCCTAAAGAGCGATCTAAGCACGCAGCAGCTTCTCACTGACGAAAAGTCTCTAGAGAATTTAGACACATCACCAGACCTGTCCTTTTAAAGCCTCATCATTTGGTAGATACGGGTTCATGGAACACTTCTTTTAATAACAGTACTTAGGGTGATCCTCATTTCGCAAACTGCGATATCCGGCCTTGGAAGTTAGGGAAGATGAGTTGACTGGAGTAGAAAGAGTGGGGAAAGGCTGTCTTGTAAAGGAGACAGTGTTCTGAGTGGGCCACAGAACAGCCTCCGGGGCTCAGTGCTAGGAGACCCTCTTTGAGAAATATAGTATTAGACAAAGGAAAAGTGTCAGTTCTAAACAGCAGCAACTGCCGAAAGTGCTGCCTGGAAAGGATTCTGCAGCAGAGCACCTGCGCAGTGGGGAAACGCCATGTTCAATTAGCAATGTCTGCCACTTACAAGAAAAGGCTGAACTGCACACGTGCCACGCTTTGAACTTTCTCAACTGCCTCTGGCCTAGCTGCTCTTACAGCCCAGGCCCAGTGTGATGCTCTCAGCTGTGGGGACACTCCAGAGGAGACACAAGTTCCCTCCCCACAACCTCACGCACATCTCTCCAGGCACCGAGTTCATCTCTGCTTGGTGAAGAGGCTTTTGAAGGCATTGTTGTAGTCCTTGTCAAATGCTGCGTAAATCAGGGGGTTGAAGAAAGAATTGGAACAGCCTAGCCACAGAAATAGGCTTTTCCAGATGGGGGGCAGGCTGTAAGCACAGAGATGGCTGATGAGCTCCATCGAGAAGAAGGGGGCTCAGCACAGCACAAACACACCTGTGAGCATGCCCACCATCAGGGCCACACTCTTCTGCTCCCTCCACAAGTCTCCACTGGCCTGAGAGGCCACAGTTGGGCGACACACTGTGAACACCACCTCAACTTCCGGAGGTGCCTCCTTCACCTGGAACAAAGGAAATGTGAAATTAAAAACCTAACCCTGGGTGAATACAGTGACATGAGGCTACTCTGGTCTTGGCCACCACCTCCCCTGCAGCCTCACTCAAGCCGTACTTGACCATAAACCACCAAAAAATGTTAGGTGAAAAGGTTCCTGAACCTGTAGTTTAAGGTCTGGAGGTTCTTCAGGATGTGAGAGTGGCTGTCCCCACAATGTCAAATAATACAGTATTGTATATTAAAAGGGAGGAAGGCAGTTAAGAGCAAGGGCATCAGGGCTTGCACCCAGCCTCACAGACTTATTTCTCTCTCTGTGAAGCTAGATGACCAGAGTCCCCTCTCCTTGCCTGAAGGTTGTCATGAAGGTGAACTGGGAATGTGGGCTGGGTTCCTAGCACCACCCCTGGCCCAGGCGCTCACCCATGCAGCACCCATGGAGTGGGGCTGGGGGCTAGGACTAAGAATTTGTGTCAAAATGAGGAAACAAGGCCCATAGAAAGGAAGCAACTGCCCAGTGTCCCCAGCTGGGTTTGAACGAGTGTACTAGTTGGTGCCAAAGTCCCCAGAGGAGAGCACTGAGGTTGGGATGGTGAAGGAAGTAAGGCTTGCATTAGCTTTTATCCTCACCTTGGCAGGAAGCTGGCCAACGGAGTTGAGGGGTATAGTCTCGGGATTACAGAAGATCGACTAAAATGTGGTGTGAACAGAAAATAAGGGGTGAACGGTCACAAGAATTCACTCATCAGCGAGTCGATTCACAGCCCCCCGCAGTGCCACCTGGTCTAGCCGGGACCAGAAATTTGGTGGCAACTGAATTCACGCGGACACAGTCGCTCTCTCCAAGGGAAAAGCAGTAAAGGGCGCATCTGGATGAACGGGTTCACACCCAGGCAACTGGAAAGGCCGCCCTTGCAAGCCCCCTTCTGCCGCATAGTTCGGCGGTGCCAGCAACAGCCCTGGCGTGCAGGTGCTGAAGCCCCTTCAGGAGGCGCACCAGGTACACAGTGGCAAAGCCTGCGCGTGCCCACCGGGTGCAGATGATGAACCACGCTCCGTGTACATTTCATGCGAACAAATGGCAAATTACGCTTGCGCTCCAGGTGTGCTGATAGTCAATCTTTATGAGCGCAGTTTCGCCACCAACTGTCCCTTTCGCCAAGCTTCCTCTACGCTCAGCGACTCTGCCCAACCCCCACTGCGCAGCCCGCCCCTCACCTGAACCGCGGCAGGCAGCGGCAGCACAGCTCTGCGGGGGCCGCCAAGCGAAACTTGGCGGCCTTGTAGATCTTCCAGTAGACAAACAACACCACTCCAAGCGGCAGGTAGAAGGCACCGCAGGTTGAGAAGATGGCGTAGAAGGGTTCCTGGCAGCGCTGGAGCCCAGCGTCGTAGGACTCGCCCCAGCCAAAGAGCAGGGGCGCCAAGGCGATGAGTGCCAACGGCGCCCAGGTGAGCGCAATCATGAGCGCGGCGGCGGGTGCGCAGCGTACTGCAAGTGGCGCTTAAAGGTCCAATAGCGGTCCAGGGTGATGGCCGCCACGTTCCAGATGCTGGCGGTGCAGCACTGCACATCGAAGGAGATCCACACGTGGAACAGGCTCCAGCCCAGCTGCCAACGTCGCCCATCCGACAGCTCACTCACCAAGCTCAGCGGCATCACCAGCGCTGCCACTAGCACGTCCGACAGGGCCGTCTGGAAGCCACCAAGTTATGGGGCACACAGTTAAAGGCGGGGACACGCAGGACGGTGACCAGAACCAACAGGTTCCACTGTCGCGGTCCAGCCATGACAAGTCTATTACGGGGTCCTCGAACGGGGAAAGGTATGGAATTAACTGATAGAGAACTAAAGATATATACATAAAGATGGGTTCGGGAGGACGGCTCGCAAACAGGCACTACTGTTCCTAAGCCGATGAAATGGCGGCCCCCAGAAACACATCCATCTTTATTCAGGGAAAAAACGTTGTTCATTAGCAATTCAGTTGTTTCCAAGATAACTCAAAGACAACCCTCACTATAACATTTAGATCTAACTTTACACCAATAAGAAACTACTAGCTTCCAGCCTCTTCGGGAGAACATGGGTGGGACAAGCGAGAATCAGGTATAGCTCTTTGTTAACTGGGCAGGTGAGGTGGAGGGTTAGACCCAGCACCTCTATGCCCTGGATATCCAGATTGTAAAAACACCCTGTTTAGTGGCCTGACCTGTGGTGGCGCAGTGGATAAAGCATCGACCTGGGAACACTGAGGTCGCCAGTTCAAAACCCTGCACTGGTCTGGTCAAGGCACATATGCACATATGGGAGTTGATGCTTCCAGCTCCTCCCCCCCTTTCTCTCTCTCTCTCTCTCTCTCTCTCTTTCTCTTCCTTTTCTAAAATGAAAATGAATAAAATTAAAAAAAATTATATATATAAAAAAAAAAACCCTGTTTATATGGTCCCCAACATTCCACAGGAAAGTGGCCAAGTGGCCGCAATTAGCGTCAGCACCAGCACAGTGAAGACGGAGAAGGGTGATTCTCGATTCTCGGCCAGGCAGGGCAGCGCCGCCTGCGGTCGATCCAATGGCTCTGCCGGGGCTTGGGCTGCTGCTGCTGCAGGCCTCGGATCCCAGGGAGAGGGCGACGCCGACAGCGGCCACCAAGAGGTTAGCTGCTTCCATGACGCGCGGCGCGCCAGATCTCTGAACCTTCTGCGGGGGACGCTCGCGCGGCCCCGGTGCTCGGCAAGGATTGGGCGGGGGGCGTGGAAGTGGCCTCAGAGAGAAGTCCAGATTTCTCTGTCCTGGTCCCCTCCTTGTGCCGCAGCCCCATTTACGTGCCTCTGCTTGGAGCCCTCTTTTCCAGTGGAAAGAAACGAGTAGGACCCTCGAGAGTCCAGCTCTTCTCAGCGCTCCAGTCCCTCCCGCCTCTCCTTTGCGTCCCCGGGGTAATGCGCTGTCCTAGGGCCCGGAATCCCGGAGCGCAGCCGCGTCTGCACACAGGGCGTGCTTGGAGAGATGCCCTCAGCCCCACCCCGGGAGCAGCTGGAGCAGGGCTGCACCAGAATGGCAGAGTTGCGGGTGGTCTGGAGAAGCTCCCTACTGAAGCCAGGTCTAGACGCTGTCCCACGGGTCTCCCCTCCTCCGCCGTGCGCAGGACACCCTAACTTCAGTAGTCTCCGGGGGAGGTTCACAACTGAATAGGAACTGTAGCCGCTACCTTAACGGAACCCTCGGAACGGCCTGGTGGCACGGTTGGACCTCAGGAAACAGAGGAGCCGGTCCCCTCACAGGCAGATGGGTTATTTTTTCTAGGAATCGGGATCCTATGTAACCCTGACAGAGGAGGCCCAGGTATCCGGGTAGATAAACACTGGAAGCTCCCAAACCCGGCTCCATCCTGCCGCTGCACTTGCAGCACTTCTGCCTGGCGAGGGTTTTCTGGTGCCTTGAGTAGTTCACCCTCGGGATCTGTGCAGAAAGGACGCTACTTCCGAGCAGTTTCGCAGAGGCCTGGCAGAGCCCTGCCCGCACTTTTCATCCCTACCCCTTTGCGGTGGCTAACATTCCTGACTATTGGATATGCCTTCCAGTTCCTCATCTCCTGGTTAAGGCCAGCGTTATTTATTATTATTTTGTTGTTGTTGTTGACTCTTAGGCAAGGGTTGAAGCCAATTAGAACTTTAAAAAAATAGTTCAATCATAATTAAATCAACCTGAAGCTGCATTACTTCTGTACCTGGTGTAGAATAAAAGCATAAAGAACAAGCTGGAACTGACCCCTTCTCTTGTTAAGGTGGTCATCCACTGGCTGATTAAGAAAGCCTCGGGCTCAGTAGGGTACTGGAAAGCCACTTGGTCCCTGTATCATTCCCATTTGCAGATGCAGAAACAAGAGATTGGTTGACTTGCCTTGTTTGTTTGTTTTTTATTTTTAAGTTGATTGTGTTTGACATGGTTTGCCAAGCCAAACAGATATCAAGTTATTGACTTGCCTTAGTACTGACAGTTGGGGTTCAGCATTCTAATCAACAATTTTTTTTAATTTTTATTTTATTCATTTTAGAGAGAAGACACAGAGTGTGTGTGTGTGTGTGTGTGTGTGAGAGAGAGAGAGAGAGAGAGAGAGAGAGAGAAAGAGAGAGAAAGGGGGGAGGAGCTGGAAGCATCAACTCCCATATGTGCCTTGACTGAACCAGTGCAGGGTTTTGAACTGGCGACCTCAGTGTTCCCAGGTCGACGCTTTATCCACTGCACCACCACAGGTCAGGCTGGGGTTCAGCATTCTGACCTTCTGTCTCCACTTGTTCATGTACCAAGCTGCTCTCCACACTCTGAACTAGGGGTTCAGTCTGATTATTTTCACTTAACTCTTTTATAGAAGTTGTTTTATATAAAATGTATGTGTTTGTCATTTTAGAATACTATATTGTCCCAATTATAAGTCTTCTTGGCTTTCCCTACCCTCATTCAGACTCTACCCTGCTTCCCGCACTGTAGCTGCTCTGGTCTCCCGTTCCCTGAACAGGGCAAGCACATGGCATTCTCAGGGCATTGGTGTGTGTGGTCTCTCATCCCTCAGAGAGACATGGCCCATTTACTTACTTCATCCTGGTCTCTCCTCCAGTATCACCACCTCAGATCTGCCTTGACCATTGGGTCTACAATCAATCACTCTATCTAAAGGCATTGTCTACCCCACTGTTCTGCTCTATTCAGCTTCACATTTCATGAAAGTGGCATCATGCTATTTAATTCCTTTTTGTTACCTGCCTTCCCCACTCAAATGTAAGCTCTTCTCAGGCAGGGGATTTATTCAGTGTTGTCTGCATCCTTACATTTAGTTCTCTGCCAGGCACATAGAAGGTGACAATACATCTGAATGGATTTGTTGAATGAATAACTGAGGCATTGTTGGTAGAGGTGAGCTATTGGCTTTGAGCATTCCTGCACGTTCATGTATGGCATGCCAAGAATATAAGGCCCTGACTGTTTATTACCCAGGCAATTTCTCAAAGTTGTGTTTGTAGCAAGCTACTTTGAAGGATAAGTAACCTCTCCCCTGGGCCAAGGGCAAGCTTGCTTCCACTCACTATAGAAGTGACTCTTTCATACACAAGGTTTCCCTCCTGTAACATAGCCCACTGCCTGTGTAGGCCATCTCTGGCCCTTTCTGTAACCTCCAAGGGACTTATACAAATATGGAGTGCTTGCTACAGCTTTTGCCCAGAGGAATAAAGTCCTTTGTCTCTGACCTAGGAGTATCATGTCTTTTTATAGGATCTATGGGACAGGTAACAGGGAAGCTTGTTATCAATAGTTTGCAAGTAGGGTAAAATCCCAGATCCTGCACAATACTCAACAAGCACTCAATTTGCTTATTTAAAAAATTATTCATTTTAACAAGAGAGAAAGGGAGAAAGAGAAAGAGACAGGAACATCGAGCTGCTCCTATATGTGCCCTGATTGAACCAGCCATCTCTGTGCTTTGGGATGATGCTCTAACCAACTGAGTTATCTGGCCAGGGCCAGTTTTCTGATTTTTAACATTCCAATTATCAGAATTATTTTTTCCTTTTTGGATGATTTCCTGATGCATATTCTCCCAAACTTAATAACTGAGTTAAAATGTAGGAACAATGTGATCATTCCTTTGACATATTTCCAAACTGTACCCCAGACAGATTTCATGGATCTACTGTTCTCTTGGCCCTGGCTTTGGAGAAACAAGACTAACAATCTCACCAAAATCAATTTTTTCTCATTACAAAAAGAGAAATAAAATGATGCTGCTAACATCACATAGCTTGGTAAGCTCTAAATCCTATTTGCCTGTGAGAACAGGTTCAGCTTATAGGATCTAGGGCTAAAGTCATCTGTCATAGCAGCTCAGAGCAGGGTGCAGGGTGTCAATAAGCACAGGGGGAATGTGGGTAATTCCAGGCCACATGACACCCTTCCTTTCCCAATTCTGCCTTCTCTGAAAGGCTTAGAATGCAGAGAAGGCCCACAGAGATGTGTAATCTCTTTCACGTGACTCCCTCCCCCACCTTTTTCTGCTTCTGTCCCCTGGCCCCACAAATGGCAGAAGGGAATAAGTCTAGGTTAGAAACAGACCAGTAAGGCTGAGAACACTGAACTAGGCCGAGTTCTCAGGCACCCACTGTGGGTCCACCCTGGGATGTGACCTGTTTGTGCAGTGTCTTGCCGGCTATTGAGTGGTCTTTATTATCATCACTGACTTTGGAGAACTTCCAGCTCTAAACAAGGGTCATTGCTGGAGGTCTTTGTTTTAATGAGAGATAGTTAAGGATTGAGGTTTGAATGCAGAGAAAATAAACACCTTAGGGTCACATAAGAAAACAGCTGGGGAGGGGGAAACCATCTGCTAAATAAAACTCCAAGAGTAGGAGCGGGAACAATTACCCAAAGGCACTCTTTCTGCCACATTCCTGCAAACAGATCAATTGCAACATCCACACCGGAAAACAAATACCAGTTAGGCCTAGGTATTTCTGTAGACATGTTTCATATTCTTCACCACCATTTGAACACTAACATTACTTCGTGGTGGATTCGAGACAAGCCTATTACTTATCTGGAAACCCTGCCTAGAACCCAATCTCTGGATGGCTGAGGACCAATAATAGTAGTTTATAGCAAAGGAGAGGCGTGTGCTTTTAATTGTTAAATTTTAATGTGCACATTCACAGAAAAACATCAATGAGACAAGAGTAGTGATGGGAGGCTTCCTGGAAGAGGTGGAAGAGCTAGGAGTTGTTGATAGAATTTCAGGAGAAACAACACGAAACACAAGGCACTTTAGAAGTGATCACTCAAGTGACTTGAGAATGAATATCCCTAATTTGTGAAATAGAAGTTTTATGTGCACAAAGCAGGCAGTGTTGCAAGGTGGGAGGGAGGCTAGATATATGGTTTGGATAAGCTAGACTGTGGCTAGATAAGCCAGGCTGAGACATCCAACACCCACAAATGGTGAAGGGAAAACCAGGCACATTGAAGCAGAAGAGGGACACAATGAAGCATCTGTGTAACCCTAATTAATTGTTGGGGTCAGTGGGCAGACTTCATAATAATACTTGATGCAGATAACTGAAAACTACTACTGATTTTAACAAAAACCCACTGTTTTTTATTTTGTTGTAAAATAGAAGTTACCCAAGTTTCACCACATGTGGCGCTGTTTCCTGACCTCTGACTGACTGTCTATTCCAGTTGCCCTTTCCCGTCCTTGGCTTGGCACATTATTATGGGAGGTTGGGAGAAGGTACCAAGACCTGTGCCACCACCAGTTTTGTGAGTTTGGGAGTATTATTTCACCAGCAGTTGATAGGATGGGTGAGCATTGGGACCAATTGGAGGAAGAACATTAGTTGGGTAGCAATTCCAACGATGCAAACAGGGAGTGAAGGGTGCTTGAACACAGGTGGGAGCAGTGTAGGTAACAAAATCTCATTCCTTTTCATAGCTGGATAATATTTTATTGAATTGTATGTACTACATTTGTTGAGCTATTTTTCTGTTGATGAGACCTTTGGGTTGTTTCTACTAGTTGGCTACTATGAATAATGCTGCTATGAATATAGTCATGCAATGGACTATATGAGTCCCTGTTTTCAGTTACTTTAGCTGTATACTTAGGGGAGGAATTGCTGGGCCATGTGTTAAGTCTATGTTTAACTCACTGAGAAACTGCCAAACTGGTCTCCATGGCAGCTGAACCATTTTATATTTTATATTCTATATAATGTGTGAGAGCTACAATTTCTCCACATGTTCATCAATATGTGTTATTTTTCATTTTAAAAACTATAGACATCCTAGCAGGCATGATTACCTATTTCATTGTGGTTCATATTTAATTTTTAATTGCAGATATTATTTTTATATATTTCTTTTTACTTCCTTTAAATAAACTGGCTCAATTTCTTTTGTTTATGATCTTATTTTTATTTAAATGCTTTTTGGAAATAAAATTTAAATCATGCACAGAGAAACAAAAAAATAAAAACTGGATTTAGGCTGCTTTATAGCTCAGTTTGGTTTACAAAGCTCTCAGATCGGATGGCATTTCACTTCCCACATGATCTTGCTTTCCTGTTTTTTCTTTTTCAAGTCTCTTTTATTATGCCTATGTGGTCCAGTGGAGGTGTTTCTGTTTCTTTAGCAATTTGACAGTTGAATTTATTTAGTCAGATGCTAGAGGCTTTGGCTTGTTAGCTCAGTTAGTTAAGAGTGTCATCCCAAAACACCAAGGTTGTGGGTTCGATCCCAGGTGGATCGAACTAAGCGGAACAACAAATGTCTGCTTCTATCTCTCTCACTTCCTTCGCTAAAATCCACCAGTAAAAAATAAAAATAATTTTAAAAAGAGCCACTAGATATAGTCTTATTTTGTTGATAAGATATGAACTCTCAGAATCATAGTTTTGTTTTTGTTTTATTTTGACAGAGAGACAGAGAGAGGGACAGACAGACAGGAAAAGAGAGAGATAAGAAGCATCAATTCTTTGTTGTGGCACCTTAGTTGTTCATTGATTGCTTTCTCATATGTGCCTTGATGGGGGTGGGGGGCAACAGCAGAGCGAGTGACCCCTTTCTCAAGCCAGCAACCTTGGGCTCAAGCCAGACACCTTGGGATTCAAGCCAGTGACCTTTGGGCTCAAACCAGCGACCATGGGGTTATGTTTATAATCCCATGCTCAAGCCAGCAACCCTGCGCTCAAGCTGGTGAGCTCGTGCACAAGCCGGATGAACCTGCACTCAAGCCAGCAACCTCGGGGGTTCAAACCTGGGTCCTCTGCATCCCAGTCCGACACTCTATCCACTTTGCCACTGCCTGGTCAGGCCATAGTGTTTTGGTTTTTTTAAACAGAGAGACAGAAAGGAACAGATAGGGACAGACATACAGGAAGGGAGAGAGATGAGAAGCATCATTCTTCATTGTGGCACCCTAGTTGTTCATTGATTGCTTTCTCGTATGTGCCTTGACTGCAGGGCTACAGCAGACCAAGTGACCCCTTGCTCAAGCCAGCAACCTTGGGCTCAAGCTGGTGAGCCTTGCTCAAACCAGGCGAGCCCGCGCTCAAGCTGGCGACCTCAGGGTTTCGAACCTGGGTCCTCTGCGTTCCAGTTCGATGCTCTATCCACTGTGCCACCGCCTGGTCAGGTAATATTGTTTTTTTATTGAGGGTGAAATGATACAGGCCTATGCAAGTCTTTCTAAGTAACAGAAAGTGGCTAACTTAAGGGAAGGCTTGAGAACGTGGATTAGAGAAATCAGAGACCAGGCAGCTCCGAGGGTTTGGGAAACAAAAATATTTGACAATATCGCTGGGACAAAGATGCTAAAATTAAAGAGCTTCCATTTTATTTTTCAATAATTATATTGTGACTCCAGAAATTTCAAATTGTGTTTAAGAAAGTCTCTTTGGTCTAGCTTTTCCTTATCCGTACACTCTAGGATTGTCCTGATCAAGGTTTCTTGTTCTTGATCCTGTTGACATTTGGGCCAGATTATTCTTTGTCATGGGCGAGGCCCGTTCTGTACACAACTGATGGTTAGCAGCATCCCTGGCCTTGACCCACAAGGTGCTAAGTGCATCCTTTCCCCAATTGTGACAACCCAAAATGTCCCCAGACATTGCCAAATGTCCCTTGTGAGACAAAATCAATCTCAGTTGAGAACCACTGCTCGATAGACATAAAGAAACAGAAAAAGTTGCAACATGAGATAGGTATATACAGTAAGCACAAAGTACAAAAATCAATAAGGAACTTAAATTGGGAGACTTTGAAAATTCTTGTATCTACAATGATGAACTGGCTAATAAGCTAACGCTTAGCCACGTGAGGTAATTAAGACAAGGTAAGCCAGCATTCCCGTCATGGGAAACAAAGGCTCACACGTTTCATCCTTGCTATGCAAAAGTTGCTTCATATTTGTTGATCTGTTTCATTCTTAAAGTAATCTTGCTGGGCAGGGATTATTTTCTATTAAAGGAGTAAAGTGAGCTAGTGAGTTACATGCTCAAGGCTACACATCAGTTTCTTTGCATCTGTGAATGGGACCACTTTTCCCTCCACCACCCCATCTTTACCGTCAGCACTCTTGACCCACCTCAGCTTTCCCCCTCATGCAATCAATGGTCATGTCAGGAGGACTGTTGTGCTACAATGTCTCTCACATCTGTCCCTACTTTCCTTTTCTGATTCCTTTTTCGCCACTTCCAGTTCCACTTGGACCCTCTCCACCCTAAAAGTTAGCCAGAGTGAGTCTGAGTGCAAATCGGATCTCACATCCCTTTCCTTCCATTGCAAACCACAGACCTCGTGGCTTGGCTTGCTAGCTGCATCTCTGAGTTCTCACTGCCATACAAAGTAGGCATCATGCTCTGGGGACAGCAGCCTCTGCTTCTGAAGTGTGTATTTCATTGGATCGTGGAGTCCTTCCAGCAGCCAGTGAGGTTGACGGTATAGTCTCACTTCACGAGTGAGCCCAAGCTGCTCTGAAGTGAGACTGAACCTTTTCTCCCTTCCTTCAGCCACTTGGCTCGTTAAAGCATCCTGCAAGACTCGGCTGGCAGCATGCCTCTCCAAAGCTATTCTCTTACATCCACCCTTTGCAGATGGTTATTTTCTCCTTTTAGTACCGTGTTCCCCACACTTATTTCATATCCCTCTCACAGTAAGCTTCTAGAATGAAATTGGAACCACCCCCTGCACCTCTAGCATCTTCTACTCTTAGAAGACGCTCAAAGACATTATCCAAACAAAGTTGAAGCCACTGCTCACAGGGAGTTTTATTTTCCTTAGTCAAAGCCGCTAGGTAGCCATACTTACTAGTGTCAGGGTGGCAAACCAGCCTTCTGTGCCTCGGCCCAGCGCTGCCAGCACCATATTAGGGCTCAGGTTCCCAGGGGCTCGCTTGCATCCCTCCCTGCCCCCACCCCCCACTCTGCATCTGCCTCTTGGGGAAAGGAGGAGTCTATCGCAGCCGCCTTGGAGTGGCTTGCAACGGGAACGTGCCCTGGTTTAGGGGCCAGGCCGTTCACTTAGGAGCTATTACTGACTCCATGATGAGCTTCCCTCTCCTCTTTGTAATGTCAGACTACCTGTCCTTTCCAGCAATGCTGGGAGGCTGCAAGTTCACATTTGGAAAGCACTGAGCTTGGAGCCTAGCCTCCCTGGGTTAGACGCATTCTGTCCTCAGTCCATGTTCTTCTGAGGATGATGGGACCTATGTTGTCCCTGCTCTTGCTCTCCTCGGGGGTTCTCTCTTTCCTCCAGCTGGGTAAAGGAGTCCTCTGAGCCTTCCTCTGCCAACCAAATGAACACCAGTCAGGATCCAATGTGGACTTCATCCCGGGCGGAGGGCCCTCTTCTGGGAGATTCGGGAATTGCAGAAACAGTGAGACCCTCCAAATTCTTTTTAGCCTAAAGCACCCGAAACCTGACAATTTGGTGAGAAAGGGTGGCAGACAGCAGGTAAGCCCTAGCAGTTTTGACCGCCTGCCCCACTTCTCTGACTTGCGCAGTGACAGTAGCACTAGTTGTTCTGAGAGCTGACTTCCCAACTCTATGCTCAAGGCATCAGTGCATTTAATCCTACGGGTCCCATTACTCCTGCTATAGATGAGGAAACCGAGGAGGAGCGAGGGAAATAGCTTGTTTAAAGCCTCACAGTAAGTGGCGGAACCAGGATTCATAGTAGCTCTGACTGGCCACAGTTGCCCAGGAAGGCTCAGTGACCACCAGTCCTGCCCTGACTGAGGACTGAATTGAGGAACCTGTGCTCCAGGATGACACTCTAACCAACCCAGCTATCTGGCCAAGGCTGGCTCAGGACTTCTGAAGCGTGCCTGTACCTGATACTGGTGGGCAGCAAACTTTTCATGTAGGATGTATATAGTAATAAAAACAGTTAACAGGGAGTCAGCCATTGTCCTCGGCACTTTGTATGTTAGCTCAGTCAATTTGCACACTTCTAAAGTAGGTTTTATTCCTTTGTCTTGTGCATCTCACAAGCCCAGAAAAGCAGGAAGCACAGCTGGACTAAGAATCCAGGCGTTCTGATTCCTGAGCACTCACTTCACCGCAACACGTAGTGGAGTAAATAAGCTCCTCTTGGGCTTCTTGAATTCAGCTTTACTTATAGTCAACTGGCCTGTTAAGACCAAAACAAGATTTAGATATAGCAATGACTGACTGCAGCCCAGAGGATCCAAAGGCTCCTTCCACAGGTAGTGATCTGCCTGGCTCCCTGCCCTTGCTGCCTAAAGCCACTGCCTCCCACTGTCGTCAGCAGCCCCACTTGTGCCACCAGCAGCTGTGCTCTCAACCTCCTCCCTGTATGACGAAGCCCTGTAGACGATGTGGTCCTGACCCAAGCCTGGTTCTCCCCAGGCTGGACCATCCTGCCAAGAGAATCACACAAGGACTCTCAGCAAGTACCTAAAATAAGCTGTGATCATAGCAGGAACAATCTCTCCACCTTCTCTCAGGGACAAACAGGTATCTAGAACTCAAACCCAGGCGGACCAAGCAAGGTTAATAAAGTGTATCAATACATGGCACACAAAACTGATGTAATCACTTAATGACACAGGAAAATAACATGTTATAAACAAGCTGGTCACAAATAGTGGGTAGAGGATTTCACTTTTGATAATAAAAATTTAAAGTATGCATACAAAACATTGGGAAGTTATACTCCAAAATATAGTCTCTACTTCTGTTCAGTGATTAAATTTTCTTCCTTTTGCTTTTGTATATATTTTGAAACATGATTCTTTCTGAAACAAAATAAAAATTAGAAAAGCAAGTTACTAGATCAACAGTTATGAAGTGTCAGGAACCTAGCAATCAAGGTCTAAAACCCAGGACAGGCTCCGCTGCAGTGAGATCTTCATTGCCCTCTTCCCTTATGGAATGCACTTATCAGACTGCTTCCTCTACATTTCATGTTCTCGGTGTACTTATTTAATAAGAGTCCATAAATATTAACTGACACAAGAGCAAAATGATGCTAGCTACTTTGGTTTTAAATTGCTATAAAATGTAACAAGCATTTTGTAGTTATGAAACACACCAGAAATAAAACATAAAACACATAAAATGCAAGTTAAGAGCTCCTACAACAAAAACCACCTCATCGAGCCCTGCTCTTTCTGGCCTCTCCCTTACTTTGCATTTTTACTTTCACTGTAAATTTTTGTTTCATGGATCTGGACGAGGCATTTTTTTTCTCAAAAAGATGATTTGCTTTCTAAGCTGTCTGCATTTTCGGAAGGGCTCACTAAAGTTCAAACCACCTGAAACAATTTTGAATGAGTATGACCACTCTGTCCCTATTTTTTCTTGTTTAAAGGTCTTTGCTGAATGACCACATGGAGAACAATGACCACATGGAGAACAGCAGACCCCTACACTGAAGCTGGTGTAAAGGCGGCTCAGAAATCTCAGCCCTGCCCCCCAACAGAACTGCTTAGGGGCATTTTATTCAAATCACAACTCATATTTCTTGCTCTTAAAACAGTAAAATTGGGGCCTGACCTGTGGTGGCGCAGTGGATAAAGCATCGACTTGGGAACACTTAGGTCGCCAGTTCAAATCCCTGCACTGGTCTGGTCAAGGCACATATGGGAGTTGATGCTTCCAGCTCCTCCCCCCTTTCTCTCTCTCTCTCTCTCTCACTCTCACTCTCTCTCTGTGTCTCCTCTCTAAAATGAATTAAAAAAAACAAAACAAAACAAAAAAACAGTAAAATTGGGAAAGGCTCTTTATTTTAAAATGTGGCATATATAAAAGTCGATGCCACCTTTAACTGAGGTGCTTCAGAGGTATTCCCAAAAACTCTCTGTCCTTTCAAACGGCAGTATTTTCAGGAGGAATCAAGAACTAGCATTAAGGTCCAAAAAACTAACAAACAAAATAAACAAACAGATAATTTCCTGCACTTTCACCACCTCCAGTCCAGTGTACTACTAGATCACTGCCTTTTACAGCAGATTGTTATAGCAATCCATGCCACAAAACCCTTCAGATGCCAGGACGAAAAGGTACAACATGAATTTAAACAATGACAAATGAGAAAAAAAGAATTCTAGAATCACAACAAAGACTGAAAAGATCTCTGCTTTGTCCTTGGGAAATTCCAAGAAGAACTGAACTGTTTAATAACCCCAATGAAAAGAGACTTGCTGGAAATATAGTACTCCGTGCTTATAACCCAAGTCAATTTACACTCTTGTTAGATTAGTCCAATCCTGAAGTAAAAAGTGCCTTTGTTAGAAAAAGAAAAATGATTGACTTCAGGACAAAAGCTCTTGAAGATGAAAGGCAGGCGTGTCCTCAGTGAGAGAACTGCCTGCTGTCAGAAGGCTTCTTGCTGATGTGTTTGAAGATTTTAGATTTCTCTACTTTCTTGGCTTTCTGGTAGCCGAATCCGCCGCCGCCTCCTCTCTTTCTAAGCTTGCCGTCATTGCTGGTCACGTCTGAGGAAGCACGTTAAGGAAACCAAGCAGCATGCACTCCCGTCCCCCACAAGCCCTGCCAGGACTACAGAAACACGAGGACATGAGCCCAAGAAAGTGAGGTGTTCACGTGACTGTGGACTAAAAGAAACAAGCATGATTTTAAATCCAGTGTAATAGTCATTAATTATTATCTCCACACTGTGTAACTCAAGACAATGACTTACAAGAAGTTAAGAGGCAACAGAGCAAGTTTATAGAAACACAGAAAATACTCCGTGTCAAAACAAGTGACTTTCACCTCTGCCTGGGGCTGATCCAGGAACGCTCGTCTTTTCTTGAGTCTAGGCATGACTCAACATTCACAACGGGGTTGAACCCAAACAGGGGTTTCTCCCGAGGGGGGGGGGTTAATGCCACGGTGTTAGGGGACAGGCCTCATTTCAGTTGCTTCAGTCTTCTCTGTGGAAAATGTGACCATAATAAAGCTCATGTTATAACCTGCAACAGAAGCAACTGGAGATACTCCCTTTACCTTTTCTCTTGTTTTCTTTGGCTGACTTTGCAACTTCCTCGCTAGAAATCCTCTAATGGCTCTGAGGGTGAAAGCTCTGTAAAAGGTTGTTCTGTCTCCTCTCTCCGGCTTCAGGGCGTCCTGCTTCCACAGATCCTGTGTGAGGCAGCCTCACGACAGCTGGGGCCTGCGGTTCCCCGTGCCTCTCTCCACACAGCACAGCTCTCTCTGGCTCTGGCTGCCAGTCAGTCTTCCGTCTTTTCCAAGGCCCAAGCCCTAAACTGTCTGGTTTCTGTACTCCCTGACCCCCGTAACCAATCCCTGCCTACTGACAAGCAGTGACCAGGCTGCACACCCGTGCCAGTTCCCAGCCAGAGCACACCCCAGCCCAGAGCAGGGCCCGCACACCCGCCAAGTTTCTGTCCCTTCATTTCTGCAAGCGTTCCTAACAACAAGCAAAGGATACTCAGGTCCACAAAAGGAGGCACCTTGAAACCAAATGACAGAGCGACCTGAGGCAAATTTAAGTTATTAACATTAAAGATCTGTTTCAGAGAATGAGAATCGTATGCTCGAATATATGATTTATATGCTTCCTGGGCTGACTTATGTAGAAAGTAGTTCTTTTCAATCAATTTTTCAAGCTGAAATGGAAAGAATATGGTTTTAATAAAACAGATTTCATATATATTAGAAAAACCATCCTACAAAAACATGTTTCCATACATTCATTCCAAGCTTTGCTAAATCCCACCGCAGTAAGAATCGTCACAAACTTCCTGTGCGTTGTGGCCAAAAACAACACAGAGCACAGAAACTTGGGGGCCGGCACAGCAAGACACCTGACAGGTCACAAGCCCACACTTCCCATTAATAAAAGGAAGACTGGGGGACAGTAACTGCCAACAAAACATGACAGAAGCAATCAATGCTGGAAGGAGGCTAAATCTGTAAACAAACAAACAAAAACCCCACTCTCCAAAAAAACAAAACAAAAAACACCATACCTGAGACTGAATGTCAGAAATTTTAGACCAGGAAAACTCAAATTCACTTAATGGAACCTAGAAAATGAAAGTGTGAAGATGAGTCAACTAGGATGGATTAAAGTTCAGATGTTTAGATGACTCGGTAAGTGGTGACCAGCTGACACAAACAGCTGTGGAAAGGCGACAGTTGCACAGGGACAGTTAATGAAACCCTTTTCTTTCAGGGAGGGTCTCCTTGGTGACTGGGCAACCTGAAGCTCAGGTGAGAAGGACCACCATCTCGTCTCTCCATGTGGGCGAGCTGCCCGGACACAACAGCACCCTCTGACTAGAGCCTGACACCAGGGAGCACGAGGAGCATGGACCCCCCAGGACATCTTACCAGCCATCACTTACTAGGGGCTGGGGGCAGCTTCCCAGGCCACAGCCCTGCTCTCCGAGAATGTGCCGTCTCACGGGGAGACAGGTAACTGATGAGACAACCCAGTGAGCAGAGTGTGGGAACGGGAAGGAAGGAGGTCAGTGAGGCTGCCCCAAAGGGACAGCAGGGGCTGCCACTAGAGAACCAGGGACAGGGTGCTCCAGAGGAAAAGGGCACAGTCTGTACCGAGTTGCTGAATGGAAGAAACCCACCTGGCAAGGCTGTGTGAGGATGCCAGAAAGAAGTGCACCTCAGGGAGAGATGGTCAGATAAGCACTCACAGACTAGCAACACAGACCGCTCACAATCTTAATGCAGCAGATTGGGTGGGAAGGAACGAAGCCCATTAGATCACGTCGGCTGGACAGCAGCACAAGTGGAAAACAAATGGAGAAAAGACACCACTTTTCAAAGTGGCAGACTAAAGATGGGTAACAGGCAGTTGCCATGCAGAAGTGGTGGTAGGAGAATGTGTTTAGGCTGGAGTTTTCATAGTGAAAGACCTGGGATGGTAAAGAACCAACTTCAAGGAAGAGATGGAAGGTAAACCAGATGACCAATGAGGAGGGAAGGGAGAGTGGAAGAAAGAGGAAAAGGGGAAGGAGGAAGAGGAAAAGGATGAGGGGGAGGAGAGGAAGAGGAAGAGGAGGGAAGAGAGAGGAGGAGGAGGAGATGAGGAGGCGGAGGGAGGAGGAATATGGGGGAGGAGAGGAAGAGGAGAGCAAGGAGGGGGAGGAGGGAGGAGGGAGTGGGGAGGAGGAAGGAAGGGGGGTTAGGAGGAAGAGGGAGAAGAGGGAGAGGAGGAAGGAGGGGGAGGAACAGAGAAAGAGGAGGGGGAGGAAGAGAGAAAGAGGAGGGGGAGGAGGGAGATGAGCAGAAGAGAGAGGGAGGGGTGAGGAGGAAGGGGAAGAGGAAGAGGGAGAAAAGGAGGGGGAAGAGTGAGAGGAGGAGGAGGGGGAAGGAGGGAGGAGGGAGAAGAGGAGGGGAGGTGGTGGTAGCAGCAGGAGTGAATGAGGATCCCATTGCTTTGGATGAGCTGAAAGGGAGAGACACAGGAGAACTAATGCAGAGAAGATACAGGAAGGGCAGTGGGAGGTGGGGATGGTCAGGTATGGGGAGCTTGAAAGGAGTGGAGGTTGTTTCCAAAAGGCTGCCAAAATAGGAGAGGGGACTGAGCACACAAGATACACTGCTGACCGACAGAGCTCAAGGGCTAAGCCATATGGGTAGCTTTTTCTGTTCACATTTCCTGGGCCAGCCCACATGAAATCTCACTTGCTTAACCTCTGTCACAAGGGTTCTGATAGCACTGCAGTGACTCATGACTCCTTGGACACTTCTAGGAACAGTGCTTACGGCCATCTGCAATGGTCAACAATCCCTACCAAAAGTAATTCTTTCCCAACTTAAGATTTCCCTAGCTAAAACCTTTACCTTTGATTGTTTCAAGTAATGAAGGAAACCCAACTCTTCAGGGCGCAAAATGAGCAAGGCATGCCCCCTGCCGTTCAGGCCTCTGGCTGTTCTGCCCACACGATGAATATATTCCTGTGGTATAGAGAGAGAGCCTGAGTTAACATACGGACCCGCACAGGAACCTGTGGTTGCCCACAGTTCCAGGACTTGCATGATCATGGGCAGAAGCAAGTCATCACATCCTTAGGAGATGGTGCCCTTGCCCGAGGGTACTCCCCAAAGCGAGCCCATTGCTCCCTCTGCAGGCACCATCCCCAGAGAGAATGGCAATAGCCGAGGCCAGGGAAAGCTGGAAACGATGTTCACATTAACTCTACAAGCTAATAAATGACCAGTACGTGTGCTTCGTCCTCAAAATGGCTTTTTGAAACATGTTTAAATGCCAGTTGATGATTTATATAACCTCTTATTTGTTGAAAATACTTAATAAACTTACTTTACTACACACACTAGTCATGTCTCTGTAAGCAAATTTTACTTCCTCTGAGACCCATGCCCTAACGAATCATTCCCAGCATGTGACATTCCTAACTTCAGTCCCACTGGTGCCTCTCAAACCTTCCTGCATACCCCCTTTGGGTCCTGCAAAAGCCCTAAATACTAACAGCACCACAGAAATACTATGTTACTGTACAATAAAACATCACATAACTAAGAAATAAACCTATGAACGTAAATGTACTATTTCTCAGGGAACCTGGAGAGTGTGTTCCTTAACACAGAGCCCTTCTGAGAAAGCCTGAGGATGCCAGTTACCTTGGGGTCATCCGGAGGGTCATACTGCACAATCCAGTCGACTTCAGGAATGTCCAGCCCTCTCGCTGCCACATCCGTGCACAACAAGATCCCCGTGTCTGCATTGCAGAACTGGAAGAATGTGGTTGTACGCTTATTTTGCTTCTGCCTTCCCTAGAATCAGATCAAAACACCATTAGAGCTGGGAATGGGGCTGTTTCTGGGAGGTCAAGACGCAGAACCCTGAACCATGGAGCTGAAAGCCTGCATCATGACAGGTTCACTTCCTGGCCTATGTCCTCTTTACCCAAGTAGATGGCATCTCTTCTCCCTGTGTGGTTCTCAGCCCTCAACACCTAGCATGCTCCCTCACATAGGGTCAATTACCCAGAGTGGACTCACTTATGTTTAGAGAGCAATATCTCAAACCTCACAATCTATGTAACTGATAAGCACAACCTGTTTTAAATAAACTTTTCATAGTCACTTACATGAATGGCCAAGACAGGCAAATCGATGTAGTTCAACAACTCATAATGGTACTTCACGGACATACAAGATGAAAAGAAGACCATTAGTTTCTTCTTCCGGTTCTTCTTAAGGAATGTAAAGAGCAGGAGGAATCTCTTTTCGGAAGGACAAACAACATACCCCTAGAAGTAGTTTAAATGAAAAGATACAAAATAAGAACACAAACATTTTCAGCTGCAGGAGCCAATTATCTGATGAAGACCACAAACACCGCACACATGGTCACACTGTACACATAGTAAAGTTACTGCCATCACGATAAACAACCTAAAGTAAGGTTAATTTAGGCACTTTTGATTCCTTTAACAAGCTATAACACTGGACACTAAATGCATCTCCTATTTCTGAGATTATGGTTAGCAACAGCTCTTGCAGCTGGAATATATTAACACCCCTACTAACTGGAACTCTCAAGATATAGTATTTATTTTTTGAAAGGTCTTTAACAGCACTATCTCAAATAACCACAGCTTAAGTGCACAGTCATAAACAAGATAACAAAACTGGGTGAATGAATATATTTTAAAAAACTAAAAACCAATGAAATGGCCCTGGCCAGGTAGCTCAGTTGGCTAGAGCACTGTCCTAACATGCCAAAGCTGTGAGTTCGATCCCTAGTCAAAGCACATTAAAAAAAATCAACCAACGAATACGTAAATAAGTGGAACAACAAATCAATGTATCTCTCCCTAAAATAAGTTTTAAAAAAATTTAAAAAAATCAATGAAATGTTTTTAAGCTAAATTGGTACAGATAATATTTTATTCATCAAAAGACTTGATCCTAAAGTTCTATATTTAATCAACCTAGTTTGGACCTTTGTCACCTTATTTCCAATTTTCTACAACTACATGACTGAAGCTGGTCCGTATCAATAAATGGTAGTAGTTAATAACACTTCCTACATAGCACGTGATATTAAAGAGACAGCACAGAGAGCTGATTTAAATATTCCAAGTTCAAGATACTTTATACCAGGCAAACCAGAACCCAGCACCCAACCAAGTTCTCTCTATACCCAAGTTCAGTAACCCACTTGCTTTGTGGGAAACAATTACAAGAACCCCCCACAATAAACAAAACAAAACACCCTGAAAACTTAAGATATTGATCACAGGCACCTGCTCAAGCCCATCCACTGTTGCATTAGCTTTATCGTCATCGACACCGACATACAACGGCTCCTTTTTCAGAGAAATCCTTGCCAGGTCTTCAACTTTCCGAGTTTGCGTGGCAGAAAAGAGCATGGTCTGCCTGCGTGCTGAAACAGACACACATGAAGATAACCAGAGTCTTTCAGGGAGTCCTGAGAACTGCTTCATAGCCACAAACGCTCCTCCTAATTAGAACTACCAGGAGGGGAGACATGCTGTCACTACAGATACCTAAGAATACCTCAGGAATAACTTAATGTTCATAAATTTGACAAATTAGATGAAATGGGCATTTTTTTTTTTTAATGAGCAAGAGACAGGGAGAGAGATGAGAAGCATCAACTTGTCGTCGCATCACTCTAGTTGTTCATTGATTGCTTCTCCTATGTGCCTTGACCAGGGGGCTCTAGCCGAGACACTGACCCCTTGCTCAAGCCAGAGACCATGGGGTCATATCTAGGACCCCACATTCAAGCCGGCAACCCTGTGCTCAAGCCAGAGACCTTGGAGTTTCGAATACAGGACCTCAGCTTCCCAGGTCGATGCTCCATCCACTGCGCTACCACCATTCAAGCAAATGGACAACTTCCTTGAAAGAGAAACTGTGAAAGCTAACACAAGAAGAAACAGAAGAACAGTTTTGTATTTATTAAAAAAAACTGTACTTAAAATCTTTTTTTTTTTTTAATTTATTTTATTTTATTCATTTTAGAGAGGAGACACAGACTGAGAGAGAAAGAGAGAAAGGGGGGAGGAGCTGGAAGCATCAACTCCCATATGTGCCTTGACCAGACCAGTGCAGGGTTTTGAACTGGTGACCTCAGTGTTCCCAGGTCGACGCTTTATCCACTGCGCCACCACAGGTCAGGCTTAAAATCTTTATGTAAAGAAAACTACAGTCCCAATAGTCTCCAGTAGTGAGGTCTATCAACTATTTAAGGAAAAAATATTATCGATTCTTCACTAACTCTCCAGGACACTAAAGAGAATTTCCTTTTCAACTTATTCTTTAAAGCCAGTCATTATCCTAATACCGAAACCCAACAATGACTCATGAGCATAGATGCAAAATATCTAAACAAAACTTTAGAAAACTGAATCCAGCAATGTATAATTATAAAGAGGAAAACACGTGACCATGTAGGGTTTATTCCATGAATGCAGGGTTGATTGCTTTAACATTTGAAAATTAACCAAAATAATTTACCATATTAATAAACTAAAGAAGAATAATCTGATCATTTCAACAGACACAAAAAATGCTTTTGACAGTTTTCTTTTTTAATTCAGTGAGAGGAAGGGAGGCTGAGATGGACTCCCGCATGTGCCCCGAACAGGATCCAGCTGGCAAACCCACTAGGGCATTGCCCATCTAAGGCATTGCTACTTTGCTCAGCAACCAAGCTCTTCTTAGTGCCAGAGGTGGAGGACATGGAGTCATCCTCAATGCCTGTGGCCAACTTGCTCCAATCAAGCCATGGCTACAAGAAAAGAGAGAAAGAGAAAGAGAGAGAGAGAGAAAGACAAGCAAGAGGGTGAGGGGAGGGGTGGAGAAGCAGATGGGCACTTCTGTGTGCCCTGACCAAGAACTGAACCTGAAACATCCACACGCTGGGTCGATGTTCTACCATTAAGCCAAAAGGCCAGGGTGCTTTTGACAAAATTTAACATCTATTTCTGACTTTAAAAATCTCAGCAAACTAGGAAAAAGGACCAACCTCAATCTGATGAGGGGCATCCACAAGAAAATCTACAGCTAACATCATGCTGCCCAGTGAAAGACTGAACGCTTCCCCTCCAATACCAGGAACAAGACAAAGATATCTTGTCTGCTACTTCATTCAGTCTTGTATTAGAGGTTTTCACCAGTGCAGTCATGCAAGAAGTGTATTCAGTAAGGAATTAGCTTTTTCTCTCTTTAGATGCCATGATTGCCTATGTAGAAAATCCGGTGGCTAGCTTTATCTGAAGGTTCATACTGAACGATCCAGTTGAACACAGAAATCATTACCTTCCCAGACATAGGATGCACACACAGAAATCCACTGTGTATGTACATACAATGAGTAATTTGAAATTGGAATTTTAGTGAAACACTTAGGGATATATCTGACAAGAGATATGAAAAATACAACCCTCTATTCTGAAAACTGAAACACTGTTGACAGAAATAAGGAGCTAATAAATGGAGGTATACCTTATTCATGGATTGAACTGACTCAATATTGTCTTCTACCAATGACCTATATTCAATATAATCCCAACCAACCAATTTTTTTTAGGGAGTAGAAACTGACAAACTGATTCTAAAACTTACATGGATATGCAAAGGACAACAACCATGACAATTCTGAAAAAGAACCAAGTTAGGAGTCAGTTTCAAGCCTTACTAGGTAGATCTGGGGTTCCTGTGCACTGCTGATGGAAATGTAAAACGTTACAAGTTAAATATACTAGCCACCCCACTCCTAGCAGTTGCCATGGTTGCCTGTGCAGAAGGTATGTGCCCACAAAAAAAGAGCTGTAGATGAATGTTCATAGCAACTTCATAAACCTCTAGAAAATGAAAACTCATCTACAGTTACCGAAAGCAGATCAACATTTGCCTGGGAGAGAGTTACGCATGTGAATAGCTGTTGGACGTAGGTGAGGATTGTTCCTACTGAGGCTGAGAGGGATCACAACGGTGCATGGGAACACTGTGAGGGTTATGGAGACGTTCACTGTACTGATGTGATATTTTCACAGGCATAATGTCAAAAGTGATCAAATTGTGTATTTAAAATATGTACACATTATGTCAATTTTATCTCAGTAAAGCATTCAAAAACAGTTGTAGCCTGATCAGCGGTTGCGCAGTGGGAACAGAGCACTGACCTGGGAAACTGAGCATCTAGATTCAGAACCCTGAGGTCACTGGCTTGAGCATGGGATGGACATGTTCAGATCTGTGACTGCCATCCATTACTAATCCGTATGTGTGAACACGGTGGGTCATTAGCATTTTAAGAACACAAAAAGTCTGCATGGCCAGTTCCCAGTAGGTGGCTTGGTTGGAGCCTCCTTTGCCCCCTCTTGTCAAGGTCCATATGAAAAGCACTCAATGAACAAGTAAAGTGCTGCAGCTAAGAGCTGATGCTTCTCATCTCTCTCCCTTCCTGTCTCTTGCTAAAAACAATCAACACATCAAATTGTATACTGAATAAAGTGGCCTTATTACAGATATAAGCATTTTATAATGTTACAAGTACTATAACCACGTATGTATGGCTCAAATATCACACACAAGACAGCACGTCTCCGGCTACCTGGCAGATGTTAGATAAAGAAAAATAAAGATGGGGCGGGTGTGTGTGTGTGTGTGTGTGTGTGTGTGTGTGTGTGTGTGTGTGTGTGTGATGAAAATGGGATGTACATTTGGACTGTTTAACTTTCATTGAACCTCTAAAATGGTGGAACCACTGTATTAAGCCACCAGTAAGTTTGATGGTTATATTGCAAACTAACTCTAAGGTTAACTGGCACAGCTACTGCATTGGCTTTGTTAAATTCTTGTATATAGGAACAACCCTGAACTGCTTCTAACAACTACTTTACAAACTATATGCAGATGCTATCCACTTACTTGGCAGAAGTTTAATAATTTGCTTTAATTCCTCTTCAAACCCAACATCCAAGATACGATCAGCTTCATCAATAACCAGACATTGCAGGTTTTTATACATAAATCCTGGAGTATTCTAATAAGACAAAGGACAGAGAAACACTGTTAGCTGTCAAGTTTGTTTCACACAAGACAAGGAAACGGGTATTACATAATAGAGTCCTCTTACCTGCATATGGTCCAGGAGACGGCCTGGAGTAGCCACAATGATGTTGATCCCATTAGCAAGTTTCTGTGCTTCAGCAGATCTGTTACTGCCACCCATTATTAATCCATACGTGTGAACATGGTGGTTCATTAGCTCTTTAAGAACACCAAAAGTCTGCATGGCCAGCTCCCTAGTCGGTGAGAGAATAAGAACTCCTGTTCCTAAAAAGCAAAATATGCTATGTGGTAAAAGTCAGACTGTAATTATCACCATGAGTTCATAACAGCTATAATAAACTTCTAGTGAGACAACAGCAGAAACAAATGAATCAAAGGCGTACCGTTCCTGGGCATAAACTTTAACTTAACAATGAGCTCAACTGCAGGGATGAGAAATGCCAGTGTTTTGCCACTGCCTGTTTTTGCAGCTGCTAGAAGATCCCTAAATATAAAAAATGGGAAGGAAGAGAAAGAGATACTTAGTATACTTATTTAGCAAGTACAACTGAACAGCTACCATCAGGATCTAAGAACAGGATCAAGAAAGACAAAATTCCCACCTTCTCTATCACTGAAGTCAACAAACTGGTTAAGCACCTACTCAGAAATAAGAACCGTGCTATGAAACACAAGTGAACACTTTTCTTCAACTATCAGTAAATGACTTAAAGCCTTTAAGGCAGGTTGAATATGTAAATAACAAAGTGTAAAATCAACAGAACAAACCAGTATTTTCTTTCCAAATTACTAGCATTAAAAATAGACACTAATGCCTGACCAGGCAATGGTGCAGTGGATAGAGCTTCAGACTGGGATGCGGAAGACCCAGGTTCGAGACCCCGAGCTCGCCAGCTTAATCGTGGGCCCATCTGGCTTCAGCAAAAAGCTTGTCAGCTTGGACCCAAAGTCGCTGGCTTCAGCAAGGGATTGCTCGGTCTGCTGAAGGCCCGCGGTCAAGGCACATGTGAGAAAGCAATCAATGAACAACTAAGGTGTTGCGACAAAAAACTAATGATTGATGCTTCTCACCTCTCTCTGTTCCTGTCTATCCCTCTCTCTGACTCTCTCTCTGTCCCTGTAAAAAAAATTAAAAAATAGACACTAATGACCAAACGTGTGTTCATCATACCTTCCTTCCAGAAGTGGTCTGATACTTTTATGTTGGATTTCAGTCATGTTTGTAAAGCCCATTTCTTTTATTGCCTTCAGAGTGTTCTCGTTGACAAGACTGAATAGAGAAGCAAATGAAGTATCCTCAAAAGCTCCTGAAAGGGAGACAGTTTATTATTAGTAAATTTATCATTTTCATTAGTTAATACAGCTAGAGCTGCCTAAATTAGTTTTGCTGATTGAAAGCATTACTGGGTTGGAGTCATGCTTAGAAGAGCTTCTTCCACTAAGACTACCATTTCTATGAAATATTATGACAAAGACTTTATACTTTCAAAATTTCTCCACTGCTGATGGCTGTAATTTCAAGTCCAGAGCCCACACTGTAACAAAATAAGGGAGACAGAGGAAATACAACCAAGGGGCTCATGAAATGAAAATGCCAAGGGTGGGGGTGGAGATATAACAGTTCAGAGAGAAATAAAATGTTTAAGAAATCTGAAATAAAAGGTGACATTTAGTATAATAAAAATCAAGTGTAGTTAAGCTTACTCCCAAAAGACAACTGAGTCCTATTTAGCAGGAACAGACTGAAGCTACATATAAGGTGTGCAGTTCTTCAGCAGGAGAAGCATCAGCCCCCCGGAAGCTCCCTATTCCCGCATACCTGGCTCTATATACACCCTGAGTACTGTAAACCTGGGCGCTACTGACCCGTTGGGCTAGATAGTTCTTTGTTGTGAGAGGCTGTCCTGTACCCTACAGGATGTTCTGCAGCATCCTGACCTCTCCCCACCAGATGCCAGTAGCCAGCCCACATCTAGTTCTCACAACCAAAAATGATGGTGGCCAACCCTCATGATTGCCCTGGACAGAGGTTTATGAGATACTGATTTTCAAGGCTAAAACTGGTCAAGTTCTGGACAATCAGGATGAGCTGGTCACCCTACCTGGGAGACAGAGTTGCCTTGGTTGAGAGCTGCCAAAACCTTTACTATTCTGATTATGCAGGTCTGGTTGGACCTCAATATTTTAACAAAAAGCCATAACCAACTAACTCAAGTAACTCTAGACATTTTTGGTTGAGAGCAACTAATTCTAGTCTAAACTCTTAACTTTACAGATAAAGAAACAAGGGCCAAAGGAGGTTAACAAGTCCTTCCATAATGTTAATTCTCTTCTCCCCTCCCCTTAGTAACTAAGCCAGTATTACCCTCTGGTCTCCAGACTTTTGGACCAATGACTTTCCTACTACAACATGGAATGAGCTATAGAAAATGATAAACCAAAGGAACAAAAGACCACAGAAACTGTGTGCATTATTAAAATACTGTTAGGAATGAAGAGAAAATAAAGAAACAAAAACTAGAGCACGCTTGACCAGGTAATGGCGTAGTAGATAGTGTTGGCCTGGAATGCTGAGGTCCCAGGTTCAAAACCACCGAGGTCGCCAGTTTGAGTGTGGGATCACAGACATGACCCCATGGTAGCTGTCTCAAGCCCAAGGTCACTGGCTCAGCTGGAGACCCCCTACAACCCTTTGTCAAGACACATATGAGAAAGCAATAAATGAACTACTAAGGTGCCATAATTATTGAGTTGATGCTTCTCATTTCTATCCCTTTCTGTCCGTCCCTTTCTTTATCATGAAAAAAACACAAAAAACAAAACAAAAACTAGGGCACACAATATGGAAAGTAAAAAGCAGCACTTAAGAAACAAAACATTTTTGTCAATCTTATTCTTCCCAAGGTAAAGTCACAATCAAAACTTTAAATCTTGTAATCCAAGGAGGTTTGGCATTTTTAAGAGCTATTTGGAAAGCTGGAAATTACCGGTCAGACCCAGGGGCAGGCTGGGCACGTCACTGTTGTCCTCTCCGTCATCGGGATGGTCCACACTGTTTTCTGGTTCTGTGGGAGGCTGGGCACCTTTTTCAGATTCCCCTTTGTCTTCAGTGTTTGCTTTTTTTGTATCTTTGGTTTAAAAGAACAAAACCCCCCATTTTTCATTTTTTTTCTTCAAATAAAAATACCAAAGGAAATCACAGGAGAAAATATTTGATTTGTGATGCAAAGAGGTATATTTTTAAAAGCTCAACACATTCTTAGTTCTAACTTGCTAAGAATGCCTCTTTCATAATTAAATATTTGGCTACATTAAAAAACCCAGCAGACTACACATTTGCCAAAATACTTTTCAGGATTTTTAATGTATTATACTATCTCAAGTAACCCAGTTTTAAAAGTCTAACTAAACTAAGTATTCTAATTACACTTCACTGAGGGAAAAAAAGGGCATATCGTTAATGTTTTTTATTTTATTTATTTTAAATTTATTTATTTTTTGCTCACAATACTGTTTAATTAATCAAAGTTAAAGTTTACAGGGTGTCATTAATGATAATGATTTTTAGTAACCTTTGGGTAGTGAATTTTTTTCATGCTCACTGACCTCTGGGAGTGAGTTTTCTTTCAAAAAATAAAATTAGTTCCATTTACAGTTATATTAACTTAAAATCATGTTTGTTTGATAACCAATTTATGGAAACAAGAGGAACATACATTTGCCTTTTTTTAATGTTGCCTTACACATTTTTTTTTTGTATTTTTCCAAAGTAGGGGCGGGGGGCGGAGGCAGACAGACTCCTGCATGAGCCTGACTGGGACCCACCCAGCATGTCTACCAGGGGGCGATGCTCCGCCCCTCTGGGCATTGCTCTGCTGCAATTGGAGCCATTCTAGCGCCTGAGAGAGGGGCCAGGGAGCCATCTTCTGCACCTGGGCCAACATTGCTCCAATGAAGCCTTGGCTGTGGGAAGGGAAGAGAGAGAGAGAGAGGAAGAAGGGGAAGGGTAGAAAAGCAGACAGGCGCTTCTCCTATGTGCCCTGACCGAGAATCGAACCTGGGACTTTCACACGCAGGACCAATGCTCTACCACTGAGCTAACCGGCCAAGGCCTATACATTAAAAAAAAAAATAGATTGTACTATGGATGGTCAGGAGGCACGAGGACGTACATGAACATTCGTACTACTTAAAGGGTTAAAAAACTCATAACCAGCAATGATTTTCCTCTTATGCCATTAAATGTAAATTTTCCATAAAAGCTAATTTTGTTTTAAAGAAAGATGAACAGAAATGGCCAAGGCTCTTCATGTTAGTAAAGACAAACTACAAAGCAGGGGCAACTATCCACTCAGCTGGGCGGCAGAAACTGGCCTGTTCCTGGGATGTAAGTAGGTAGAAAGGTAAGGTTTTCTGGTCTTATACCTCTATATTCAATCTTCTTAAATTTATTGTACCTCTATATTCACAACTTTAGTCATGCTCTGCAATGTTTCTCTGAGTCAAATGGATTAACAATTGTACTGGGTTTTCTCAATCTAAGATAGTTAGTGATGCTAGTCTAAACACAACTGACCCAAACCAGAACTCAGGACTCTTAGCCTAGGGCTGGCTTCCTCCTTAGACTTGACTACCGTCCTTCTGGAAAACATTCAACTCTGCAGGACCCACATGTTCAAAAGCCATAGATCTCATAGCTGGTCATCATCATTTATTACTTCTCTTTTCCTTAAAGTTTACCATTAGGGTAAAAAATTCCAGCCCTGCCATTCAGTCCTTGAGACTAGAACTGAATCACTTTCTTACGCAAACTAGGAAAAGAATCCTAAAAGTACCGATAATGTTAGAATTACAATCACTTTAAATAAAAACTGTAGTGTCTTATCTCCATACTTCTCTCTTTTCACCTTTTGTTTAAACAATTTATCATAACCTACAAATGTACTTGGCCTGCAGACAGATGAAGACAGCCATGCGTGTTCGGAAATGTTCAAAGCTCTTATTTAAATGGAAGCTTTCAGATAAGACAGGTAAATAAAATTCTAACACAGATGCTGGCAAAACTTTTCTTAAAGGGCCAGATAGTAAAGATTTCAGGTTTTGCAGGCCATATATCTCTGTCACCATAAAGATGAAGTAAACAAATAGGCACTGCAGTATTTCCATGAAAGCTGCCCTGAAAAAAGGTGCTGGAAGGCTGAACAGTTTGCAGATACCTGTTCTATCCTCCCTTGGAATCTCTGCTTGCTCACATCTCAATTCAAGTGCCTATTCTTTCACCTAAGCTTACTGAAATCTAATCATCTTCCAAAAGAAAACTCCGATTCCCCCTCAATACTATCCTGGCCATTATACTCACTTGGAAATTAATGTTCCATTTATTCAGAAGTTTCCTAACTGCTATTTTATACACTTTGTATATCTATGTAAATGATCATTAACGATACTTTCAAAAGGAAGGAATTCAGGTAGAAAAAAGAATTGGGGCAAAGACTTAAGTGAAAAGTATCATTAATGCAAAGTTCCTGAATACGTAAAGGTCCGAGAAGGTGGATTCTACTATCAGTGTGGATTTTAACATCAATAATTCCACAGTTCTGTTTGTGAAGAAGTAAACTCAAAATACTTTGCCACAGTATGTTCCATTCATCATAAAAAAACCCAGCTAACAAAAGAGCAAATTTCTAGATGTGTAAGGAGATTCCCTTTTAAATATGAGGTTTTTTATTCAAATTGTTAGGGAATGTAATGGCAGGACACATTGCTCAATATTTTGAGAAAAATAAAATGCTCCCCACCCCCATGTTTTCTTTAGCTACCAGGCTAGTTTTTGGTCTACTAGTGAGTACAGCAAGTTCCTGCACATCTTTGGACACAATAATAAAGAAAGGAAGAAAGAATGATAACTGAAAAACAGTTTAAATGGCTTAAATTAAAAGAAAATTAAGTACTTACCTGGCCCAGCATCATCCACCATTTTTCTCTTTTTCTTTTTCTTCTTCTTCGAGTCTGAACTGGGAGACTGCAATGCTGCCTCCCCATTCGTTAATATGGCAGATTCCTTGGGGAATTTTTTAATTTTTACACTTTCCATTTTTTCTTCAGCTGCATCTCCATTTTGGGCTTCTGATACGCCCTTATTCATAAACTGCTTTAGGGATTTTTTAACTTTTCGACTTCCCACTGTTTCTTTAGATATATCTCCATTTTGGGCTTCTGACAAACCTACACTCATAGACTGCTTGAGGGATTTTTTAGCTTTTCGATTTCTTATTGTTTCTTCAGACACATCTCCGTTGTGAATTTTTGATGGGCTCACATCCAAGGCTCCTGTTTAAAAACAGAATACATTGTAACAAAGGATAAGTTTGCTTAGGATGGAATCCCTAAGGAGAAATCCCAAGGCTTCCAGAACTGAAATGACACAATGTTTACTTCCCTTTCATATTCAGTAAGCCCTTACTTAATGTCATTGATAGGTTCCTGAAACTGCAGGAAACCACATATAATGAAATTAATTTGACCATGACCACAGGCTAATAAATATAAATGAGTTAAGTTCCTATTGTATCTCATTATGTTACAACGAAGGACAGTGAACAAAACATTATTTGAGGATTTACTGTACATTATTTTATTTTATTTTTTGACAGAGACAGAGAGAGGAAGAGAGAGGGACAGACAGACAGGAAGAAAGAGAAATGAGAAGCATTCATTCTTAGTTGCGGCAGCTCCTTAGTTGTTCAGTGACTGCTTTCTCATATGTGCCTTGACGGGGATGGGGGGAAGGCACAGGCTACAGCAGAGCGAGTGACTCCTGGTTCAAGCCAGCGACCTTGAGTTTCAAGTCAGCGACCATGGGATTATTATGTGATCCCACACTCAAGCCAGCGACCCGCTCAAGCTGGGGAGCAGTTGCTCAGGCCGGATAAGCCTGTGCTCAAGCCAGAGACCTTGGGTTTAGAACCTGGGTCTTCTGCATCCCACTCTGACGCTACTGCGCCACCACCTGGTCAGGCTTGCTGCACATTACTAAAACCACTTGCAATTTTGTGGTGTTGTGTTACGGGACAAGTAAGTTTCCTTTAAGGAAAAATGCTGGAAAAAGAAAAGCTGCAATTAATTTCAGAAAACCATCATCTCTGTCCTTAAGAGTTAAAATGTCCGGCACAGGAAAACTTCATTAAGTTAAATATTTAAACAGCTGGAGTGAAATTATAGTAGTATAGTAGATAAATATATGGCTAACAGATATATCAAAAACTTACATCTTATTCACACTACTGCTACTCATATAAATACAACTTCATAACATTCACTCTCAACTTTCCTAGATCTTAATGAAAAACTGTGGGCGAAACCACTCATTGGTCCCTATTCTAATATATAAATATCTAAGCATATCTTTTTTTCCATTGAAAATAAGTATCTAAGCATATCTTTAAAAAGTTTCCATGTTTACAGAATAAGATATCACTATCCTTTATTTTAATCATTATCTACCCAAAAGTAGCTAGTAATGCTGTATTAGTCTATAACAGTGGTTCCTAACCTGGGTTCTATCGAACCCTAGGGGTTCGATGAGTCAGTCTCAGGGGTTTGGAGAAGCCTCTGCCACGGAGGCCAGAATAAAGTAATACTGTAATTTGTTGTGAGTTCATGCACTTTGTTGGTTTTGTTCTTTGAGCAAGGTGATGTTCATGCATGGCTCATTTTGTGCACCAGTAAAAAAACATACCTATGTCTTGAATTTGGAAAAAAATATATTTTATTTATCACTAAAGAAGGGTTCGGCGAATGTGCATATGAAACTGGTGAGTTCGGTACCTCAAAAAAGGTTATGAAGCACTGGTCTATAGTAAGCATTTGGAAATACAAGGGGACTTCAAAAACATTTCTAAAACCCACAAACCTTTGCTCTCCTCCAGGATTTCTTTCAAGAAACAAATCTCTGTTGAAAACCAATTGGGGTAAGGTATTAAGCCTCAAAAGGTATCTTCATGGGTTTACATCTTATTATACAGGACCTAAAAGGCTTGATCTGAACAACTTCCAAGACCGTCAGAAAGTTAGGACTGCAAATGAGGGCATGCACATAAAATTCTTTTCAAGTGTCTTTGCGAAAGACACAAATACGTAGATGCTCTTAAGAAATTTATAAACTAAAGTGGGAAGTGATAGGAAGACAGAGCTGGAGAGAGGTTTTGAGTTGACGTGCGTAGAAGACATTTTTAGAATTGTAAATGTGGAGGTACTACAGAGAGAGAGAGGAATAGGAGTAAGCAACGGTATCAGGAAAGCTTTGTGAAAAGGGTGACAGTGAGCTTCTCTTGAAATACAGACATTTAAGAGATGATGCTAAAGCAAGGTTCATGGAGATGAAGTTTCACGTGTCCGATCGGAAATGGGTGAGAGGGGGACGAGGTGGGGCCTGAAGGTGGTGAGGGAGTTAGAATGCCAAGTAAAGTACAGATGGAACAGGCTGTTGTCGCAGGAAGGACTCCTGGAAACCTGGAAGGAAACTCAAGAGACCTCAGCTTTAACTTAACAGGGAGAAACTGATGGTCAGGAGGACCGAGCAGATGCGAGGCCACGGGCGAGTCAGCACCGCTCGGGAACCGACTCGAGGCTGCCCCAACAAGCATACGCGCTCCGTGGGACGCTGTCTGCGCCACACCAGAGCCGGGGTGACACTCAGGAGAGCGCCGCGGCCCATGCGTGAGTTCCCACAGCCTCTGAAGCGCCGCGAAGCGTGGCTCATTTTACCCTGTAGCTTTAGGTTCCGCTGCCGCAATTTGAGGTTCCGCTTCTCGATCTTCTTGCGCAGAAGTTTCATCGGTAGATGGGACATGTTGATGAAACGCCTTCAGGGCCGCAACACAGCCCAGCTTCTCCGCACTCCAGCCCGACTTCACTTTCTCCAGCAGGACCTGTGCGGCTCAGTCAACAGGAAGTACGTCACAGGAAACGCTCGTGGTCTATAGACCAAAAACTGTGTTCCGGGTGGAAATGCTTCCGGTGTGTGGGCCGTAATAACCGTGGCGACCGGATTCTGTGCAGCAGCACCCTCTGCAGGTGTAGGGCCCCGCGCCTGCGCCGGTTTCACGCTAGGCCAGAGCTGGCTGGGCATCTATCTAAGCGACTGGGAGTCTTGCTAAGAGTTTGAATACACGAGGGGAGACAGCAGAAACAAAACACACTGCAGGGCCTTGGGGAGTCTCCAGTTTTATGTTTTTGCTCTGTTTGGACCCTGGACAATTTGGGAAATTGAATAAAACCTAAGTTGTTTGTGTGTGTGTGTGTGTTTTCCCATACTTGTTTGTCCACTCTCCTTAGAAATACACTTTTCATGTCAGTTGGTACACACAGTCAGATAAATACAACATTTCCCTTCCTCTTGTGTTTCACTCATATTTTCCTTCCCATTCTATTCATTCCATCGTAAATTATTCTGAGACATTAAAAATTCACATTACTAAGCCTTTAAATTAATTTCACTGCAATATTAATACATTAGCTGCAGTTTGAAGAACAGGTTTATAAATGCCCAAAGTTCACCCATGAACCCTCCAGGAATCCAGAACAGAAGTTACAATTTGGCTAGCTAGTAGGCCTCTTACTTTATTTATCTACTTTTTGGGGGGAGGGGGGTGCATAGAGTTTTTAATTTTAAAAAAGCATTTAACACAGTTAAAAATTGGAATAGTTTGTTGTAAAGTACCATTTCGCCGGGTTCATGTAGAGGCACCAAGTCCAAATGAATTTTTAAGAAGTTTTATTAAAAGGAAGAAATTTAATATGCCAGCCGCATATGGCTAACATGGGCATAGCTGACCCAAATCATTCGCGCTGTGCACAGCTCTGAGTTAAGTTATATATTTGATCTCACACACACAGGTTGGTGGGAAAAGGGGGAGGAGGAGTGATGACACAACTCATTAGCAAGCTTATAATATTTGTCTATAGGATCTATAGAAGTATTCCTATATATCAAAATTTACAAGGTAACACAATAGCGAAAATGTTACTTTTCATATTAAAAGACATTTCCAAATTTTTCAGTGTTCATTTGCTATTCCTTTGTCTAGAGGTATATGTGTTGGGCAGATAAAATATATTATGCTCACTTTGTTAAAGATGGAGCTGCCCACATGGAAGTTCATTGATATTAATGTGTAATGGGGAACAGGCTGTGGGCAGGCTGGATCGTTGTAGCCAAAGGCTTAGTTTTAAGAGTAAGCTCTTCTCCACACCCTTGACTGATTGGATGATGTAGGGTGGTGCACTCTCCTGAGGAATCCCATTGTGCCTCAGATGAGTGACTTTGTATCAGAGACTTTCTTATTTGTAGAGGGGATTAAAGGTCTTGAATCTATGCTATAAAGTGGGGCAGACCAGAAGCTTGCTCTCACGGTTCCTGAGGTATTAGAGAGGAGAGCAGAGTAAGGCCACATGGAGGCCAGGAGAAGCGACCAAGATAGTAGAATGCTGAGGAAGAAGAAGCCAGTTTGAGCAGAGTTTGAGCTGGAGAAGGAGATGGGAAACAGACGTGAATAAGTCTGGTGAGCTAGAAGCCTTTGATTCTAGGAAACTCGGATAAGTCAGTAGCTTTGTGAGTACTGAATGAGTGGGTTTTGGAGCCCAGTGTGTGTTTTTGCTTGCCTGCCGGGTGCAAGCTAGAATTAAAGCTGATGGCTCACCAGTTTTTGGCTCCTGTGTTTCATTACCGACTGTTCGAATCAAATGCGAACCTGCATTGGCCAGGCGGCTGTGATAGTGGCCTTGGCTACTGGCTTTACACTTTACAATACAATACTGTTATCTGTCCTGAGTTGGTGTAAATCACATAAGTATAAAAATCATTTAAAAAAATTTTTTGTGTATGCCTAGCCTAAATTATAAAATGCCCTTTAAGCTTCCTGGTAAAAAGGGGTTTCCTACACAGTATGTCTCTGCAAGGCAGAAAACTCCCACATCTCTTTTCTTTCCCTCCCTACAGAAAGGAGAGGATAAGAAACCTGACTTTAAAACATCTATTTTAATTTTTTAATTCTTTGGTGCCTTGTCACAAGTTCATATAAAAATTGATAATTTTCTTTAAAAAAGTGCCCCAGTTTCCCTTTGCAGTAACCAACCAGTTTGGGCTAGTGTTGGACAGATAAAATATATTATGCTCACTTTGTTAAAGATGGCGCTGCCCACATGGAAGTTCGTTGATATTAATGTGTGTTCTGGGACAGGCTGTGGGCAGGCCGGGTCGTTATAGCCTAAGGCTTAGTTTTAAGAGTAAGCTTTTCTCTACACCCTTGACTGATTGGATGATGTAGGGTGGTGCACTCTCCTGAGGAATCCCATTATACAGAGACTTCCTTGTTTGTATAATTGGATTAAAGGGTTTGATTCTACGGTATAAAGTGGGAGAGACCAGTAGCTTGATCTCTCTCTCTTGGTTCCTGAGGTATTAGAAGAGAGGAGAGCAGATTAAGGTCACGTGGAGGAGAGGAGACAGCCAAGATGGTGGAATGCTGAGGAAGAAGCCAGTTTGTGCAGAGTTTGTGTAGAGAGGAGATGGGAAACAGAGGTGAATAAGTCTGGTGAGCTAGAAAGCTTTGATGCTAGGAAACTTGAATAAGTCAGTAGCTTTGTGAGCACTGACTGAGTAGGTTTTGGATCACAGTGTGTGTTTTTGCTTGCCTGCCGGGTGCAAGCTAGAATTAAAGCTGATGGCTCACCAGTTCTTGGCTCCATTGTTTCATTACTGACTGTTAGAATCCAATGTGAACGTGCACGGGTCAGGCAGCTGTGATCCTGACCGTGACTACTGGCTTTACAGCTAGACAATAAGAGAAAGGTTAATGAAACCTACATGAATTTGTTTACTTGGAGAGGCAGGGCAAGAGCTGATGGGGGTTAAACATGATTTTTGGGAAGAAGGAAGAGGGAGAAACTTGGGGTCAGTTGAAATAGAGTATGAACTAATTGAGTAATCACATTGAATTGGGCCAAAAAAACAAGACAAACAAATCATGAGTTGTCTAGATTGCTGATGATCAGGCAGGCTAAAAGATGAGTCATAAATTTAAACATACACACACACATCTCCGTTTAACGAGATATTAGTTTAAACACATATGTATACTGTATAGACATTGTATTGTTTATATTTTTAATTTTTTGGTATATTACAATACTTTGTCAATAAAAATAAAAAAGTTTTCATCAGGGACTAATTTTTTCTCCAAGTGCTAGCCAATTCTTAGCTATAAGGAAAGACTCACCTAGGAACATGCCTTTGATATGCAAATTAACAAATTGTTGGAGGAGGTCATTAAGAGGACTTGACCCACCCATTGACCCTGGAGCCATACCCAGGCAATTGGAGGCTTTTCACCTCCTCCATTGCCCTTGGAATATCTGAGCTAAGAAATATTTCTACAGTGGAAGCCATTCTCAAAGGCAGAGTCCTGAGGGAACAATGGGTTGTGAGACCATCAGGATGGTGTCAGTGATTGAACCCCATTAAGGAACTATATAAACTTTTAAGATTCTGGTGGATGGGTGCAGAGATCTCAGTTTTCAGCCACCTAAGACCAGCCCATAAGTAAATTCCCTTGCTTAGTAAACCTGCCATCTACCAATCTGGAGTTGTCTAGTTCTTTCTTTGGTCTCTCCTTGACCTCTGTGTCTGGGCCAGTCTTGATTTAACCCCGCGAAACTCTTGAGGTTTGGAACCAATACCAATTCAGGGCCAAACTTTCTTCATCTGGCTGGTGCGCCCCAAAAGGCAATATTTCTCTGCCTTAATTATTCCAGGGCCAGGTATTAGGTAACTAGAAACCACTCCAATAGTTTAGAGTTCACCTAAGTTATTTAAATTAACCAATCTAATTTAAAATGTTTACCCTGCTCTGCTTGCATTTCCTGATGGAACTTCAGTAAAGGCCATGGCCTTTGCTCTCCCCTTGATCCTGTTCCTTCTGCCTTCTAAAAGATGTTGGCACTTTCCCATAGCATGATGTGCCTTCTGTTTTTACCACCTATGAGTATAGTAATTTTGTTTTCCTGTGTCTCCTCTTGTGGCCACACCAGACTTAATATCACACAAAAGAGCAAAGAACACACAATACTTACATCTACTTCTATCTTTTTCTCTCTATATGTACATATATAATCATGTGATTACACACCTGAGTATTGAGTCTGTGACTTAGAAATTCACATCCACTACTTTTAGGTGCAATAACTAGCATGTCTTCCACATAGGAAATGCTTAAATTTATTATTTCCTTTCTGTTGTAACTTAAATCTGTGGGTCTGAAAATGCTTTGGTAGTATAATGGAAGGTTGTCCCTTTTCTCTAGAGTGTGACCTTTTCTAGCTAGTAGTGAGGTTTGGCAGAATCATTTCCATAAGACCATAGAACCCAGAGCTTGGGTGTCTTCAAGAGGTACAGACTGGGAAAGCTGGTCTCTTAAGGTGCATAGAAATGATTTATTTTAAGAATTGATCACCTTTCAAAAGTCATATATGAAGCTACTAATGTCAGTTTTTCTGGATTTTTAGGAGAGGAATGAAAGATGATAACCTTGGACCAACTCTCAAAATAATCAAATGAGTATTATTAAATTATATTTTAGAGAATATCTGTGAGGTTTGGGGAGGTGGTAATTAATCAGATGTCTCTGAAAATCCTGTTGTCCCTCTCTGTTGGAGCCTGTCTTACTATCTATTCAGTATATGTTTAGGTTTTTATAACTTCTTGCATGAACTCTCTATTCCAGATGTCTTCTGCTCCAGAATACATTCATTTGTCAATTGCTCACTTATGTGGCGATTATACTTTGAGCCTATTTATGCCACCAGTATGAGATAGGTGTGTGCTAAGTGCTGGGAATAGAATGGTGGATAGGATCTACACAGCTTACCTTCATGGGGCTTACAGAACTTATAGGGAGACAATAGATATTTAAACAATTATGGCAAAATATGCAGTGATAAAGGGAGCACATGACCTGGCAACACCCTAGTGTGAGAATAGATGGGGATCGGGTAAAGTGCACAGACACTGTGCACAGACACTGAGTTATGGGCAGGCAGAGCACGGGGTGGACATGCTGCCTTTTACTTGTCTATCCATGCAACCTGACCAGTGTTGGTAAAACAAAAAACAGATTTGTGAGTAGTTTCTTTCCATTCAAAATAAAAACCCTCCCTTCACTGGGAAATGACACTGATCTATTTCACAAACCCCTTAAAATTTGAGGAAGAAATAAGACTGTGTTTAATCACTGCCTTCAAACTCTTGAAGTGATTTTCTGGAAACTTTAAAAATGTTATTTTCTATGAGGTTAACCACTCTATAGTGTATAGGAACTTAAAAGTGCTATGTTACTGTAAACAAGTTGGGTATTATTCCCTTCTTGTGGCTTGACTTTCTGGGACCGGATGCTGGTTCTCTGTACTTCTCTGCATTGTTCCAAGCAAGTGGCAGGTGCTTAAGAAATGCCTTCTTCAGTGAACTGATGGATGTGAGAATCAGACATCATTGTAGGGAGCATTGCTACAATTCTCTGAGCCATCATTATTACAACAGTTCTCAGAGCTAGAGAGGGTCTGTAAGTACAGAACAGAAAACTTTCTCTCAAGAAGGGTTTTCATTTATTACTTAAAAAAAATATCTATTCTGCATCAGATACTGTTTTGGGCCCTGAGGATCAGCAGTGAACAAGACAAGCAAGATCCTTGTTTCCAGGGAGCTTACTGTCTAGAGAGGAAGAGACAGTTATTAATCAGGTCAATAAGTGAGTGAGCAAGGCAACTTTATATAAAGCTGAATGTTGAGAAAATGTTTAAACAAGATGATGTAATATCACAGAGAGAGATGGGTAGCACGGCAGGGCAAGATGCTACTCAGTGTGGGAGGTATTTTTGTGGAGACAAAGTCGGCTATGCAAAGAACCGAGGTCAGAGAAAGGACTGACAAAGACAAGCCCAATGTCATTAGATAGTAACAGAACCACAGGAGCAGCTGTGCTGGGGAGAGAGGCTAGGGACTGGGCTAGGCTTGGGGAGTGAGGCTTGAATATTGGTAGGGGTTGGGGAGAGGATGAGATCTTTAAAAAGACAACTTCCTTTGATTGTCTACCCTCTGAGTCATCCAGTCTGACCAGTAATAATTAAATCACAGACTGACCTTTGTTTATCCAGCATGTTGTGGAAATTAGAGTACAGAATTGTGATTTATTTTTTAATTCATTTTTTTATTTAGCATGATTTCAGATTTATAAAACCATTGCAAAGATAGTATATTTCTCCCAGTTTCCCCTAATGTTACATGTACAATTCATGTAGTTATAGATATTTGTCAAAATTAAGACCTTAACATCAGTAAATTACTATTCACCAAGCTACAGACTTCATTTGGATTTCATCAGATTTTCTAATAATCTCCTTTTCCTTTCCCAGGATCCTATCCAAGATGCTACATTGCATGTAGGGAATTATTTGAATTATGATTTTTGCCATCCTAAGCAATCTGTATGAAGGCATAAATAAAGGAAATGACTACCAGCCAGAGGCTGGTAATTTTCATATCTTAGATCTTCACATGTCATTTTTACTGATATTTAAGGTTTTACACAAGTACATCCTTAGATCCCCCCTCTTTTCACACTCCCTCCCCCATCATGCTTACTTACCTCCTCCTTTCCCAGGGTAGTTAGTGTTGAGGTTCACATTGTAATCCTTTTATAATGTTTTAACAAATACCATGTGAACTTAGTTTTTAAAAAAGTTTCTGAAAATGTACTACTTTTGGAGAATGAGTTTAAGGAAGCAGCTGAGACACCTCTACCCTTGACTTAGATATTTGACTGTAGTGAAAACTATGAGAAGGCTGACCCTTCACCAACTCATTTTATGTAATTTATCAAACCATCTACCTGTACTATAGTTCAATTCTCAGCTAGTGTTGACTTCTTGAAGAAAGGAATATTATTTCATTGACCTTTTGAGACCACCCACACTTAAACTATCCATTCATTCACTGATTCTTTCAAGCTAGTATTAATTAATCAATGATGATGTACCAGATAATTGTCTAAGTGCTGGTGATATCAAGTTAAATAAGCCAAAGTGTCCACCTTCAAATGCTCACACTTGCAGTGAAAGTCAAAGACATCTTTCTTGCTCTTTAGACTCCTCATGCCCAGTACAGTCCCTGGAGTTAAGTATTTAAGTTGTCTCTCAATAAATGCTTGATACCCTGTTTTGATGAGACCCCTCTGCCAGTAGTGAAGAGAATGAAGGTGAGATGACCAACCAGGTAGCTGTTGCAATGGTATCGTGGAGACATTATGCAGGTTATGGTGAACTAGAACAGTGAGTTAAGTGTATTTTTTGGGAAAGAATGAACATAGCTGGGTATCCAATTGGATGTAAGAGCTGAGAGAGAGAGAGAGAGAGAGAGAGAGAGAGAGAGAGAGAAGAATAAAGGGTGCTTCTGAAATTTCCAGCTTCGGATGTGTTGTGTAGAATATAGGAACAGGAAAAAGTTTGGAGATGGTGGTGGGGAGGAGGAAAAGGAAAGAAAAAATGGGTTTAGTAGGGAACATTTAGTTTGAGAAGAATTAGATGACCCATAAATGTGTCTTGAATGAGTAAAGGTAAGAATGGATCACTACTAGAGGAACTATGAACAAATGGGAATGATGGACTAAATGGAGCAAAGGGTTTTTTTCTGTATAAAATTATGAGTTTGTGATGTCAGTTTCCCAGTAGTTTTGGCCACTGAAGCAGGTAAGGGAATGCCCAAAATATGTGTCACATGAATGGCTTCTGAAGTATGGGTAGATTTGGTTGGGAAATGGTGTAATGAACGTGTAAGGTTGAACCTCCTGTCAGTAACTGAGTACACTCAGAAGGTTTTGAGGGGAGTTGAGTAAGTAATAATGAAGATAAGGAAATATGGAAACAGATTATGCATAAAGTTTTTAAATAAGAGACTTCATTCTGAACATTATTTGATATCGTATGACAATACAGACTCATGCAAAGGGCAGAAGGGAGTAATCAAAGTTTTGCTTTTGGAGGATTCATCAGCAGTGGTCATGTGCTCTTAGATAAGGGAGAGAACTGAGAACAGCTGGTGGCTATTTCAGAAATCTAGGACAAACGTGATGGGATGTCACGGTACTTGTTCCACACTGCAGTGTGTTCTGTGCATGGCATAATCTCCCTTCCTGCCCTGTTCCCACTCAGTCTTGCCTGCCTATCAGCCTCCTCCTCATTATCCTTCAAGCCTCAGCTTCAATGCTGCTCACTCTGGGGATCTCCCAACCCCCTGGGCAGGGCTGCTTACTCCATTTTGGGGCCACCTGTATGATGAGTATGATTTCTACTGATGCTCCATTTCACACTGGATAATACTGTCTTCTATTAAACTTTATTTTTCTAGAACACTATGAGTTACTTAAGGACAGAGATATTATACTTGGGTTTTAGAAGTCTGCCTAATACAGTGTAGGCAGTCAGTAAATTGATTTCAATAAATTAATGAAATGGAAAAAGCAGGGAAAATGGAAAGAAAAGAATGAAACAAGGGTATATTTGAAGAAGGATAAAACTGGTAAGATTTGCTAATTAGTAGAACTAAAGAAAGAAGAGCTGTCACTTATAGAATTGATGGGTTCATTGAGGGTACAGTGGGGGTGGTGAGCTTTTTGGGAATAATGAATTTGATCTGGAACAGCATAATATATGTATAACATATAATAATATATAATAAATATGCTTAAATAGCATACAATTTTATATAGTCTATATAAATATATAATTACATATAAATAATATATAAAATTTTATATGTGGATAAATGACATATTCAATATATTTCTTTACCTTTTATACATATATATACCCTTTACGCACATACATTTAGTTTTGAAATAAAAAAATGCAAAATGTTTGGATTCCAAGAGAAAAATTAAATTTAGTGTTTAAGGGCTTAGGTTTGGAGTAAGACAGAGGTAAGCTTGAATTCCAGCTCTGCCATTTACTGGCTATGTTACTGTGGGTAAATAGTTGCCTTTATTTTAGCCTCAATTTCTTTATTGGTACAAGGGCTATAATCATTAATAATTATCTCATGAAATTGTGTCAGGATTTAATTTTTTTCACATTAAGCACATTTAGCTTAATGCTTAGTTTTTATTAAATGACAGCTGTCATTATTCATGCACATGGAGCAGAATTAAAGGAGAGTTATTTAGGAATAGGGACAGCCAGTGAAAACCAGGTATTTGATACCTATTTCACTACCTCCTTCCAATGTGTGTAGAACATATAAGACCATGTATTCTAGTTTTCCTGCCATCAGCCAGAGAAAAGCAACAGAGGAAATCTGGGGACTGGAATTTCAAGGTAAGTGAATCGGGGAGAAGGGGAATGGGTCTCTCATACATTCATGTAATCACTTTTGAGTAAGTTTAATTATTTTTTATTTTAAATTTCTTAAATTTATTCATTTTAGAAAAAGAAGAGAGAGAGAGAGAAGGCAGGAGGAGCAGGAACATCAACTTCCATATGTGCCTCAACCAGCTAAACCCTGATTGATGCTTCCAGATTGACGCTTTAGCCACTGTGCCACCACAGGTCAAGCTAAGTAAGTTTAATTACATAGCACCAATCAAAGCATCTCATTAAAGAATTTCTGTATTTTATACAGGAAAATTGGGCTGAAATACTAACCACATTCATGTGACTAATTGGGAAGAATATGTCTAAGTCAGAGTCACCTTTATGTATCAATGGAAAGAGAATATTTTAGCCCATGGTCTGGGGTTATAATTATTGACACCCCATGTTGAAAACTGATGCTGTGTATCCATTTCTGGAAGACAAGAAAAAATATGGTTATCTAAAGCCAAAAGGAGTATCTTCATGTCCTTAATTGAGCATTATATACTGTAAACATAAAATTTATGAGTAGCTTGCTTGAGTTTCTAGTCAATGACAGAGAATAATCTATTGCAAAGTTCCAAAGATTTCCTTGCTTGGGTTTATGTAAGGATGTGCAGAGACTAACTCATCCTATCTGCCAGAATGTCTGACTTGTATTCCTAAACAGGGGCCTGAAGGACATGAAAGGCAGAGGTGTTGTGTCCAGGATTCATGGAATGCCAGGGCTGGAAGAATCCTGCTGTGTTAACACCCCAGAGTAAAGCCTTGGGGAGAACTCTGAAGGCCATTCTCCTGGGATGGGCATGGAGAAGATGCAGCAGGTGGGTGCCCTCTGATATAAACATCAGGCTGGCTGATCGCAGGAAAACTAGAATATATGGTCTTATATGTTCTACACACATTGGAAGGAGGTAGTGAAATAAGTATCACATACCTGGTTTTAGTCATTTGTCCTTAAAAGTTGTTTTTAATCACTATTAATGAAAAATATGAACTCGGATATTCCAAAAGAAATACTAATTACTGCTCAGTGGCAAGTCTGGTCCAGGATTCAGGCAGAAATCCGAATTCAAATCACTTTTTTCCCTTTGAAATCATGGTATTTACTGCCATCTCATCTGTCACATAGGCATTAATTGCTCATCTCTGTCCAGTACATGGACATATTTTATATCATGCATTTATTATTCATATTAATAAATTGCGTGCTTTATATCAAGTGTCATTAACGGTATTAGAACATTTATAATTAATCACTGAGTTAGCCTCAACCTTGAATTATTTATCCTAGAATTTCCCCAAAGTGTCTCATTTCTTATACTGGGATAGTTTAACATACAACTTGAGAGTATTTCCAAATTGATGACTTTTCCTTCCTCACATGCCAAGTCAGCTTTTACCTGGTTTGACTGAGACTAACTTGTGTGCAAATAGTGTATGTTGACTTTTTAATCTTTACCCTGCACTGTCAGAATCCTGTACCTGCTGTGTTGTGGGCTCCCTTAACAATATTTCAGCCAATTCTATAATTCTTTTGTTATCTTTAATTATTACAAAACTTAGCCTATTGAACATGTCAGTCTCACATTTAATTCAAATCGTCCTGTTTTCGTTAGAGCAGCTGAGATGTTCCTCTCCAAAGAATTCAAGGGGATAAATGAGGCATTTGCTTTTTTCCTCCTTCCTCTTTCTTATGTCTGTCCCTTTGCAATGAGGCGAGGCGAGGGAAAAATGTAGTTATTTAATTTCTTTATTTTTCAATGGTGAATTGGTTCTCTGTTCCTTGTTGGTTGAAAGTGCTTTCTTTTTAGACAAACAACCAAACATTGGTGGTGGGGAGATCATTCTCCCTGTTTGCTAGTCACCACCCCTCATGTCTTCCTGTGCTTGAAAACATGGACACGGAGAGGTCCCAGCAGGTTCCATGGACAAGCAACTCAATTTTAAAGAGGTCCCATTGGCATTGGTGGTTCTTCTGTGATTCCCTTGTGTCTTTTACTTTCCCCCGGGAGGCCGCCTCATGATATCCTCCTTCACGCATACCCCTCACACTCCATGCTGTAGTTTCTCCAGCATGTCTGCAGCATCAGTGTTGTCTACATCTTGTTGACCTCTCCTGCAATGGTTTAGCTTCCCCCTAATTTCTTAGCTAAGGCATTGCAATGGAGCTAAAAGTACTAGGAAACATGAAAAATGTGAGGTTAGTTATTTTCTTTTGCCTCTTTGTCTTTTCTGCTCAACCTGACAATAACAAGTCTAATACTTAGTGCTACATTATCATGGGCTTATTTTGCAAGTAGCTGTTTATGAATTCACAACATAAGACTTCCTGGAGCAGGAGTATACGTGTAGACAAAGGAAGGCCTGATCTATGAACATGGTATGTTAGTTCAGTGCATATCTAGGTATCAGTATTGGTGATGTTTCTTTTCTTCATTGTGGGGAATTCCCTTCTCTGACTATGAAACAAGAATGTCTCTTTATTCTCCTCTACCTTTTCATTTTGTTTGCCTAATGTTTGCAGCAGTGGGATAAGCAGCTGGCATTCCCCCATATCTATAAAACCTTGGAGTCCAGTTACTTAAAGTTTTGGATTTTGTTTCCTTATATGTAAAATGGGGATGAAGTTAGTAATTACCTTGTAGGATTCTCAAGAATATAAAATGAATAAACATACACCAAAGGCTCAGAACGGTCCTATCACGTAGGAAGAACTTGATAAACGTTGGCTGATGTCAGTAAGATTTTCCTCGGCGTGTTATTTTGTATCTGTAAAGAAGGCCTCATGCAGGGTAAAAGCAGCCACAGCCAGCCGCAGAGCTCACCAAAAATGTGCTGCTCCTGCGGATCCCACCCTCTACAGAATGGGCCTGACTCCGGGTGACGTCTCCAGCTGAGTGGAAGACAACAAAGCAGCACAGGGAGCCCCTGGAGGACCGACACTGACACTGAGGACCCTTCTGACTTGGGAACAAGGCGGTCTGCACACAGTCGCTGGGCTCTGGACCCCCGGAAAGCTGGGAAACAGTACCACGGGGCCCTGGACAGCTGCCCACGTCCCCTCCGTTGGTCGCCGCAGGACTGCCACCCAGTGCAGGCCAGTGCAGAGTGGGGAAAGGGTGGGAGGGCTGCATGCAGGGGTTCTGGAGATCCGAGGTGGCCGCACTCTGGAGGCAGCTGGGCAGAAGCAGGGACCCCACCCGGGTTGAAGCCCCAGATCTCTGCAGAGGAGCTGGACACTCAGCAGATGCCTACAATGCCAGGAGGGACACCAGTGGAAACCGCAGCAAGTCTGCTCTGGGACTGGGCTAGGAAGTCTTGTCCTTGCTCCCTGTGTCAATGATAGATTTGTTTCTTCTGTTTAAAATAGAATTTAAAACTCATGTAAAGGTTTTTCTATTTGTATTTTATAATTGATAGGGTTGCAGTTGGGGGCCATGACCCCTTCCTCCCTAAGTGGAGGCAGGGACATTGACAAACTAAATGTTTCAGGACACTGCCCCCTGGGCATCTGGGTGACTATCCCAGGTGTGGAAGCTCCTCTAGCTTATTTACAGTTAATCTTACATAAATCGCTGAAAGAGACCTTTTTCCTTAATGACCACCAGCCCCCACCCTCAAATCCCCTATTTAACCTTATCTGTTAGAGAACTGGGTCTGCTCTCCCTTATGAGACAGCCCGGCAGATTTTCTCTCAATAAAGCCTGTTACACTGGTATTTCAGATTGCGATTGATTCTTTCATCTGGTGCTTAAACCAAGACGGGGCTCCGGTTGCCTGGAGGATCCCCCAGTTCTCACCCAAACTTACTACCAGGGAAGTGGCAGACAGTGGCAGCCCATTACTCCCTCATTCTGTTTGGTCCTGAGATCTGGGGTAGATTGGTTGGCTCCATGACCCTGGTCCGAACCCCTGCTGGACCAGGATTAGGAATCCTTCTCCACCTTCCCTTCTTCTAGTAGGCGCTCTTCCAAATTTTTCACCCTAAAAATCTGGGGAGGTAGGTTTCGGAAGCCCAGGCATCTGGCCAAGAAATCTTCTACTCCTACTCATTGGGACTGAATTCTTGTGGGTGACGAGCCTGACAATTCTTCCTCTTCCTTTCTCTACGGTTGAAAGAGGAAGAAGGGGTACACTCCTTCCTCCCCAACTCCCATCTACCTCCTTTACCTATCATGGGGACCTACCGTGTGGCCCAATATACACTACTTGTGATTACAATACACTCAAAGATCTCAATAATTTTTACCACTGGACAGGGAAGGCCTCAGAAATTCCCTATGTACAGGTTTTCTTCTTCCTCTGATCTTGACTCTCCCTCTGTTCCTCTTGCTCGACCTACCAAATACTTTTAGCAAAAACCCCTTCTTCCCTGTCCTCCTCCAACTCTCCTCTAAGCTCTGATCTTTTTGACCTGTCTGACCACATAGTGCCACCACCAGCACCTCAACCTCCTCCTCCTCCTGCAGATTCTGACCCTCCTTCTTTCCATCCAGCTGATCACGCTGTCCGTCCATCTGCTCCCTCTCTTCCTCCCCTCTAGGCTGACAATTCTCTGTCATCTAGAGATCATACAAGCTCAGAGTCAGACACTGATGAGCCCCCAAAACCCCCTCCTCTCCCTCTAGGAGGTAACAGGTGTCAAGGGAATTGTGAGAATTTATTGTCCTGTTCTTCCTCTCAAACCTGTCCCAAACAGAAAAGAGACTAGGCTCCTTCTCCACAGACCCAGACAACTACATAAAGGAATGTAAATACCTAACCCAGTGTAAGGCCAGGAGCCGCCATCGTGGCCACTCACATGCAGGTTCCCATTGGATTCGGGCTGACAGTGAAGAAATGGCAGAATTGGAAGATGGTAGGCCATTCTGTTTATTGGTGTCTCACTGTAAAGCCAGTAGCCGGAGTCAGGATCACAGCTGCCTTACCCTTGCAGGTTCGCATTAGATTCGAACAGTAGGTAATGAAACAACAGAGCCAAAAACTGGTGAGCCATCAGCTTTAATTCTAGCTTGCACCCGGCGGGCAAGCAAAAACACACACTGTGATCCAAAACCTACTCAGTCAGTGCTCACAAAGCTACTGACTTATTCGAGTTTCCTAGCATCAAAGCTTTCTAGCTCACCAGACTTATTCACCTCTGTTTCCCATCTCCTCCCTACACAAACTCTGCACAAACTGCCTTCTTCCTCAGCACTCTGCCATCTTGGCTGCTTCTCCTGGCCTCCATATGGCCTTCATCTAATACCTCAGGAACCAAGAGAGAGCAAGCTCCGGGCCTGCCCCACTTTATAGTGTAGAATCAAAACCTTAATCCAATCTACAGACAAGGAAGTCTCTGATACAAAGTCACCCATCTGAGGCATAATGGGATTCCTCAGGAGAGTGCACCAACCCACATCATCCAATCAGTCAAGGGTGTGAGGAAAAGCTTACTCTTAAAACCAAGCCTTAGGTCATAACTACCTGGCCTGCTTACATTACAGTTTTTCCCCCACACCCATCCCAAGCATAAGGTCAAATAATATAACCGGGTGACGGGCTTCCATGTGGGCAGCACCATCTTTAACAAAGTGAGCATAATATATTTTACCTGCCCAACACTCACCAAGACAGGCAAGCCACAAGAGAAGACAAAGGAAAAGCAGAAAACCAGCTTTTCCCATTGAGGGCAAGGGATCAGGGAGGCCCCAGCAATGGTGATAGCAGGAACCGAGAGGGAAAGCTCAGGGTCTGCCCCATTTTATACTGTAGAAATCCCAACCTTTAATCCAATCTACAAACAAGGAAGTCTCTGATACAAAGTCACCCATCTGAGGCATAATGGGATTCCTCAGGAGAGTGCATCACCCCACATCATCCAATCAGTCAAGGATGTGGGGAAAACTAAGCCTTAGGCTATAACAACCGGCCTACCCACAGCCTGTCTCCCATCACACATTAATATCAATGAACTTCTATGTGGGCAGCGCCATCTTTAACAAAGTGAGCATAATATATTTTATCTGCCCAACACCCAGTCTTATGATCTGACCTGGCATGACCTCTATATCATCCTTTCCCCCATTTTACTATCCAAGGAAGAGTGAGTCTGGTTGGCCGCACAGGCTCATGCTGACAACTGCATTAGATGACAATCAAAAACCCCTAGGAGTGCCTGAACAGGCAGTGAGTGGTGCAGTGGATAGAGCATCGGACTGGGATGCGAAAGACCCAGGTTTGAGACCCCGAAGTGACCAGCTTGAGTGCGGGCCTATCTGGCTTGAGCAAAAGCTCGCCAGCTTGGACCCAAGGTTGCTGGCTCCAGAAAGTGGTGGCTCAGTCTGCTGAAGGCCCACGGTCAAGGCACATATGAGAAAGCAATCAATGAACAACTAAGCTGTCGCAATGGCAATGAAAAACTGATGATTGATGCTTCTCATATCTCTCCGTTCCTGTTGGTGTATCCCTTTCTCTGACTCTCTCTCTGTCTCTGTAAAAAAACAAACAAACAAAAGAAAACGTGTAGGGGTGGCAGCTGTTACCAGGGAAGACCCTAATTGGGACTATCAAATTAGCAAACTTGGCAGAAATCTTCGTAACTGTACGGTTGCCTGCTTAATGGCAAACTCAAAAAGGCCACTCACAGACAGTTAATTATGAAAAACTCTGAGAAACTACACAACAAGCAGATGAAAATTTGTCCCAATTCCTGTCCTGTCTAATGGGGCCACTCTAAAAATATACTATAATCAACCCCAGTTTAGTCATGGGCGTGTTGGGCAGATAAAATATATTATGCTCACTTTGTTAAAGATGGTGCTGCTCACGTGGAAGTTTGTTGATATTAATGTGTGATGGGAGATAGGCTGTGGGCAGGCCGGTTGTTATAGCCTAAGGCTTAGTTTTAAGAGTAAGCTTTTCCCCACACCCTTGACTGATTGGATGATGTGGGGTGGTGCACTCTCATGAGAAATCCTCCCACTATGCCTCAGATAAGTGACTTTGTATCAGAGACTTCCTTGTTTGTAGATTGGATTAAAGGTTTGGATTTCTATGCTATAAAGTGGGGCAGACCGGGAGCTTGCTCTCTCTTGGTTCCTGAGGTTAGCATTAGAGAGGAGAGCAGATTAAGGCCATTAAGGAGAGGAGAAGCAGCCAAGATGGCAGAGTGCTGAGGGAGAAGCCAGTTTGAGCAGAGTTTGTGCTGGAGAAGGAGATGGGGAACATAGGCAAATAAGTCTGGTGAGCTAGAAACCTTTGATACTAGGAAACTCGGATGAGTCAGTAACTTTGTGAGCACTGAATGAGTGGGTTTTGGAGTGCAGTTTGTGTTTTTACTTGCCCACCGGGTGCAAGCTAGAATTAAAGCTGATGGCTCACCAGCTCTTGGCTTCGTTGTTTCATTACCAACTGTCTGAATCTAATGCGAACCTGCATGGGTCAGGTGGCTGTGATAATAGCTGCGGGCACTGGCTTTACAGGGGGCCATATTTCTTAACACTCATTTAATCTTCCAGTCAGCCCCTGATATACAAGAAAAGCTTAGAAAGGCAGAGGAAGGCCCTGAAACCCCTCAGCGAGATCTCCTGAGCATGGCTTTTAGGGTCTATAATAACCGAGATGAACAGAAGGCAGACAGAGCCCAAGGAGATCAGGCAAAATACCAGCTCTTGGCAGCCACCCTTAAAGGCTCCAACACCCCTAAGGGGCCTCATCAGACTCCATTGGGGCCCTTCTTCAAGTGTGGAAAAAAAAGGTAATTGGGCAGAAAGCCTGCCTGGCTCCTCAGCCCCTGCCAGGGTCTTGCCCTCACTGTGGGGAAAAAGGGACACTGGAAAGTAGACTGCCCTCTTGCTCCTCCAAGGGAGGGTTCAGTCTCTTCCACCCCTACTGACCATCTCCAACCTAACCTTGCCCAGTCTATTGGGACTTGCTACTGAAGACTGAAGGAAGGTGCCCAGGGTGGCTGACCCTATCTCATATCACCATGGAAGAGCCTAGGGTATCCATCCAAGTGGCAGGTAAGCCGATCTCATTTCTTATAGACATAGGGACCACTTACTCTGCCTTGCCTGAATATTCGGGTCCTGCTCATTCCTCAAAGATCTCTGTTGTGAGTGTTGATGGTCTTATTTTCTCCCCATTTGCCATGGATCCACTGCCTTGTCTAATACATGGATCTCCTTTGCACACTCTTTTCTCCTCCTACCTCGATGCCCTACACCTATTTTAGGTTGGGACCTTCTCTCCAAAGTCAGAGCCTCTCTCTCCTTTCACTTCCTGTCCTCAAGTCTGCCCTGTTACTGCTTCTCAGCCAGCCAGATTTGCCCACTTCTGTTACAAATTTACCTCTACCACCCAGCATAGTGAATCCCAAGGTTCTCCTCACCACCCCCATGACTATAGAATTCCAGGGAAAAGCCCCCTAGTTTCACGTCTCCGGGTTAAAGAAAATGGAAGCTCCATCTCCACACATGCCTACGGATGACCCTTCCAGTCAACCTGAATCATAGTCCAGATATGCCTGCTCCCCCTTAGGGCCCATCAAGGTCAGACTGACTAAAATCCCAGAAGAAGAACAGCCTGAGCCGTAACTATGATTACTCCCTGACAACAAACAGGACAGAGGTTCCAGCTTGCTCTATTCTTTCTTATCTCTTACCCTTTAAGGCATACTCTGCCCCCATACCCTCCCTCTTGAAATCTTCACATCTAGAAAGCTCTCTTAATCTTATTTAAAATTTCTTAATCAAGACTAATTCCTCCTATGCAGCCAACTGCTGGATATGTTTGTCCATGTCATCTTCAGCTTACTCAGCTCTCCCTATTCCTCTTAATAGTACTCATCTCCTTCACACCACTCTTACGTACAAGATTCAGAAAAGGGCCACCTTCTTTGAGAGAGTCAGCACTTTCATAGGAGATGACCCCACCTCAACTGCAAACCGAGCAAACAAGCTATATTAACACTATCATTCCCAGCTTGAAAAATTAAAACCCCAAACCCCTCCTGCTCAAGGACCAGTCACTTTTTTTTCTTACAGGGACAGAGAGAGAGTCAGGGAGAGGGATAGATAGGGACAGACAGACAGGAATGGAGAGAGATGAGAAGCATCAATCATCAGTTTTTTGTTGTGACACCTTAGTTGTTCATTGATTGTTTTCCCATATGTGCCTTGACTGTGGGGCTACAGCAGACTGAGTAACCCCTTGCTGGAACCAGCTACCCTGGGTCCAAGCTGGTGGGCTTTGCTCAAACCAGATGAGCCTGCAGTCAAGCTGGCGACCTCAGGGTCTCAAACCTGGATCCTCCGCATCCCAGTCCAACGCTCTATCCACTGCGTCACTGCCTGGTCAGGCAAGGACCAGTCACTTTAAATACATCCTCTCCTTTCACCTGCTCCCTTATTCTTTAAGGCTCAGGTGACATCCCAGTTGGTCACCTCTGCTCTAACCTCTGCAACACCACAATAACTATTCAATTTCCCAAAGACCATCAGAACCATAGAGTTAACTATCAAGTCTCTCCAGAAGTAAACGGATTATTTTCTAACCCTGTTCGATTTACAGGACCCCCTACTCTTACAGCTTCACAACATAAATGCTCCTATCCCACCACACGACTTTATCCTTGGCTCACTACCCCTTCCACATGGCTTCAATGCTTAAAGCAGGCCTCTGACCATGTCTCCCTGCTACTTGGGCTACACTTTCCTCCACCTTGACCATCTGGATTTCAGAGACAGACGAACGAAACCAACCCCTTTGTCCCTCTATTCTCTATTCACCTCTCAACCTGTCTCACCCAATGAGGGGCTTTCTATATGTGTGAGACCAACACTTATATGTACCTCCTAACTAATTGGATGGGAACCTATACCCTAGTCTATCTCACCACGACTATCAACATAATCTGAGTCTTGAGGTCAATGGTTCCGCACAAACTGGGTGTCTTGGTTGTAAGGTATTTTCCCCGCTGAGGAAGAAAGAAGGGTGTGGATAAGCAAAAGCTTTATTTAGTAGAGCGCTTCCTGGACGATTTTCTCTGGTCCACAAGACGGGGACCAGAGAAGTCGCACGGATTCTCCTGCATGGGTGCAATTTATAGGGTCACTAGGGTGATGGAGTTGATATGACATGGTGAAATTTTATTGGCTGACAGATGGTCATTCTTTTCCAAAGGACTCCTGGGAAGTTTCTTTTGGCGTGCATGGGTCTGGGCTGTTTCTGCCAAAGTTTCCGGGTCTGGTTCCTCACGGAACCTTCTCCCATTGCCAACCGGCCTCACATTCCCACCTTTTGTGTTAGATGGGGTGCCGTTATTCATCTGGCTACTTTCTGCTGGTTAGGGGCATTGTGGGGAAGGGTGGTCGGAAGGTCATGGCTCTGAGGGGAGTTGCGTATATGGGTGTAGGAGCATCTGTTTGACCGTGACTCAAGAAACTTCACTGATGCAGCCCTGTAAGAATTTAAGAAAAAGAGGAGCAAATATGAGCAATATGCTGATAACTAGAAGAGGACCTAGGATAGGGGCAGCCCTGGTGAGGATGGGTGGCTGCCATCAGGAGTTAAGCGGGTTGTAAAAGGAGGGATCCTTGTGTAGTTTCCCTTGCAGATGGTGGAAGACCCCGATGCTTTCTTCCATTGGGCCAGTGTCATTGAACAGCATTGCTCCCTGCTTTAGCTCACTCTGGCGGCAGGTTTCTGGTGGGAGGGACAGGAGCAACAGAAGGGTCTGCAGGGCCCAACCTTTTAGTGAGCCGGAGTGGTTCCGACTGCCAGCAGTCCTGCATGGGGACAAGCTTGAGGTGAGAGACATGGTTAGAAATGAGGGTAATATTGATTATGGGGGAGCCCTTGGTAGTGAGGAATGGTAGGAGTAAGTGGGAAGATGTTGTCAGCTGGATAGTGACTCCTAGACTGTGAAGAATGTCTTGACCCAGGAGGTGTACAGGGAATGAGGGCATAACTAAGAAGGAGTGCAAAAAAGGAGATTCCATCCAAACTGCATGTCAGAAGTGGTGTGCGAAGAGGAAAAGAAGGGGTCCCATCCACTCCCATAACCAAGACCTGTGAGGGAACTAGAGGTCCAGAGTGTGATGGCAAACAGAGAAGGTAGCCCCTGTGTCCACAAGAAATGAGATAGACTTATCTGCTACTGTAACACCCACTCCTGTTCTTGGCAAGAGTGATGGGGGTCTCCAAGTCTGGGCCGCATCAGTCATCCATGAAGCCTAGGAGTTTGAGTAGTGGGCCCGCCTGGCTGGCTTGACCTTCCATTTGGGGAGCTTGTCCTCCACATAGAGGTGCCAAGGAAGGGCCTATTGCCCAAACGGGGCAATCGCTTTGCCAATGACTAGACTGCTTGCAGTTAGGGCAGGGTTCAGTGGGCTGCCACGGGCAGGGGTACTGCTGGGACCAGTGACCCTCCCTGCCACATTTAAAGCAAGCTCCTGGTAGAATTCCTCTTTGTGGCCCAGACTTGGGTTGGGCACTTTCTATGCCTTGCCCCTGTTGCTCTGCCAACCTCAGGGCTGTCACAAGAGCCTGGGTTTGGAGAGTTACCTTTCGCTGCATGCAGACCTGGCAAACAGTCTCAGCCTGTTCCTACTAGCCGTGACCATTAAAAACTTTAAATGCCATGTTCACAGGTCTTGGATAGGGGTTTGGGGGTTGAGAATAAGAGGAGGGGGGTTTCTGGGGAGCCCAGCACCCATATCTGGCTGGAAATACCTGAGCCAGAGGCAGGACAAGGCCAGGCCTTCCTGCAAGAAGACTAGGGTTGGGCCATGTGATCAGGAATCCTGTAAACCAGCATGAGGGCCAATTGCTGGTGGAGGGTGGCCTGATGGGGGAGGGGTTTAAAAACTCAGTGGAGAAGGGAGGGGCTCCTGGCCGGCAGGGAAGGAGAAAGAGGGACTAGTATTTGCAGGTGAATGAGAAACAGGATCCAGCAAGGGAGGGGAGGAGCCCGATAGGACAGAGGGAGCCCTGCAGGAGGGGAAGAGAGTTGGGGGTTGGCGAAGGAGTAAAGATCAGGAGTGGAGGGTTTAGCTGAGGTTTCTCTGGCCAAAAGGGGCTGCACTATAGAACAGGTGGCACAGAGTGTAGGATGGGAGTGCAAATACTAGAAGCACTGAATGTAAGGGATCTCCAACCATTTCCTAGTTCTTTTGGTGATAGTTAAATTGGTGAGGGTGTTAAAATTGAAAGTCCCTTCAGGAGGCCACCTGGTCTGGTTATCCAGGTTCTGTGGCATGGCCACAGTGGAGAAGAAAAATAGTTTCTTCTTCTTTAGGGAGGGAGAGATTTTGGATAAAGCACTCAAGGAGTGTTTTTGGATCAGGTTTAGATTCCTGTGCCTCCCATGGCAGCCCTCAGTTCTCAGAGTGATCAGAGATGAGAATTGGCATCCTGCAACTCAAGATCAGGCCACAAGATGGTTAGGTAGAGTGGGAGTGTTCAGGACTTCTCCACGGGCACACACACACTTGGAACGAATAAGAGGTTTCTGATGCAGCTGCGATTATGGATAGGGAGTCTTGGCAGAAAGAACTGAGAGGAAGCTGGAGGCAGGAAACTTACTGCACTATGTGCTGAAGTAGGTGGAAAGTCAGAGGTCCTGGTTTTTCCTCAGAAGGGAAGGGGAGAGGAGTGGTCTCTTGTGAACTTCACACTCCTCCAGGGTTTCGGCACCAAATGTAAGGCATTTTTCCCCAATGAGGAAGAAGGAAGGGCATAGCCACAAAGTGTGGATAAGCAAAAACTTTATTTAGTACAGTGCTTCCCAGACAATGTTCTTTGGTCCACGAGATGGGAGCCAGAGAAGTCGCACGGATTCTTTTGCGTGGGGGTCATTTATCGGGCTGTTAGGGTGGTCGAGTTGATATGACATGGCAAAATTTCATTGGCTGACAGATGGTCATTCTTTTCCAAAGGACTCCTGGGAAGTTTCTTTTGGTGTGCATGGGTGTGGGTGATTCCAGCCAAAGTATCTGGGTCTGATATTCCTCACGTGACCTTCCCCCATTGCCAACTGACCTCACATTGGTTATTACCATTTATTGGTTCACTCACTCTCATTTTTGTCATTCTCAGCATGTGGTCTTTCTCCTGCGCCTTTTCTCTAATTTTCTCTAGGACCACTGTGGGTCAAATAAGTTTGCAAATATGATGTATATGTTTACTCACTTATAGTTTGCATTAGGTGTGGGGGACAGGCTGTAAGCAGGCAGGATCCTTATAGCCTAAGGCCTAATGTTAAGACTAAGCCTTTCCCAACCTTTTAATACTAAGATCTTTTCAAAACTAAGCTTTTCCCCACACGCTTGACTGTTGCATGATGTAGGGTGGTGCACTCTTATGAGGAATCCCGTTTATGCCTCAGATAAGTGACTTTATATCAGAGACTTCCTTATTTGTATATTGACTTAAAGGTTTTGGTTTCTACACTATAAAATGGGGTAGACTGAGGGCTCGCTCTCTCTTGGTTCCTGAAATTAGCATTGCAAGGAGAGGAGGCCAAGATGGCGAAGTGCTGAAGGAGAAGGCAGTTTGTGCAGAGTTTCTGCAGAGAGAAAGAGATGGGGAACAGAGATGAGTAAGGTTGGTGAGATAGAAACCTTTGACTCAGGTGAGTCAGTGGCTTTGGGAACCCTGAAGGAAAGGGAAGTGTTTCCCCACTGTGTATATTTCTTGCCCGCTGGGAGTGAGCTAGAATTAAAGCTAATGGCCCACCAGTTCTTGGCTCTGTTGTTTAATTACCATCTGTTCGAATCAAATGCAAACATGCATGGGCCAGGCGGCTGTGATGTTGGCCGTGGCTACTGGCTTTACACCCAGCAAAGACATTCCAAGTCTTCTATGGTCTCTCATCTATCCTTCTCGCCACAACAGTGGGAAATGAAATATTTAGCTTAGGATAAGGAGAGAAGCTAAATAAAATTACCTTTGCTAAAAGTGTTGGGGCTAGCTTGTTAGACTATCAAGTAAGGTCAACTGAATAATCAACAGATGAATCAAAATTTTAGATGCTGCCTCTGGCACGTAACTTATAGACTGACGGGTTCTTTACTTTTTTAAAAATTTTATTAATTTTAATGGGGTGACATTAATCAATCAGGGTACATAGGTTCAGAGAAAACATCTTCAGGTTATTTTGACATTTTATTATGTTGCATACCCATCACACAAAGTCATATAGTTTTCCCTCACATTCAATCTGGTTTTCTTTGTGCCCCTCCTCTCCCCCATCCTCTCCTTTTCCCTCCCCACCCCCAGTAACCACCACACTCTTGTCCATGTCTCTGAGTCTCAATTTTATGTCCCACCTACGTATGGAATCATACAGTTCTTGGTGTTTTTGATTTACTTATTTCACTCAATATAATGTTATCAAGGTCCATCCATGTTGTTGTGAATAATTCGATGTCATCATTTCTTATGGCTGAGAAGTATTCCATAGTATATATGTACCACTTCTTCTTTATCCAATCATCTATTAAAGGGCTTTTGGGTTGTTTCCATGTCTTGGCCACTGTGAACAAGGCTGTGATAAACATGGGGCTGCATGTGTGTTTACATACCAGTGGTTTTGAGTTATGGAAGTATATTCCCAGTAGAGGGATTGCTGGGTCATATGGTAGTTCTATTTTTAATTTTTTGAGGAACCACCATACTGTCTTCCATAGTAGTTGTACTACTTTACATTCCCACCAACAGTAGATGAGGGTTCCTTTTTCTCCACAGACTCTCCAACACTGGTTATTACTTGTCATATTGATAATAGTTAATCTAACAAGTGTGAGGTAGTATCTCATTGTAGTTTTGATTTGCATTTCTCCAATAGCTAATAAAGATGAGCATCTTTTCATATATCTGTTGGTCATTTGTATTTCTTCCTGGGAGAAATGTCTGTTCCTGTCCTCTTCCCATTGTTTTATTGGATTGTTTGCTTGTTTGTTGTTGAGTTTTTAAAATTAATTTTAATGGGGTGACATTAAGAAATCAGGGTACATATGTTCAAAGAAAACATCTCCCGGTTATCTTGTCATTCAATTATGTTGCATACCCGTAACCCAAAGTCAAATTGTCCTCTGTTACCTTCTATCTGGTTTTCTTTGTGCCCTTCCCCTCCCCCTACACCCTCTCTCTCCTCCCTCCCCTCACCCGGTAATCACCACACTCTTGTCCATGTCTCAGTCTTGTTTTTATCTCCCACCTATGTATGAAATCATACAGTTCTCAGTTTTTTTTCTGTTTTACTTATTTCAATCCGTATAGTGTTACCAAGGTCAATCCAATTTGTTGTAAATGATTTGATGTCATCATTTCTTATGGTTGAGTAGTATTCCATAGTATATATGTACTAAAGCTTTTTAATCCACTCTTCCTCTGAAGGACACTTGGGTAGTTTCCAGAACTTGGCTATTGTGAACAATGCTGCCACGAACATGGGGCACATTTCTTCTTTTTGAAGAGTGCTATGATGTACTTAGGGTATATTCCTAAAAGGGGGATAGCTGGATCAAAGAGCAGTTCGATTTTTAATTTTTTGAGAAATCTCCATACTGTTTTCCACAGTGGTTGCACCAGTTTGCATTCCCATCAGCAGTGAAGGAGGGTTCCCTTTTCTCCACATCCTCGCCAGCACTTATTCTGTGTTGTTTTGCTGATGAGCACCATTCTTACTGGTGTGAGGTGATACCTCATTGTGGTTTTAATTTGCATTTCTCTAATGATTAATGATGTTGAGCATTCTTTTCATATGCCTATTGGCCAACTGTATGTCCTCTTTGGAGAAATTTCTATTCATTTTTTCTGCCCATTCTTTTTTTTATTGTATCGGTTTTAACTCTCCTGATTTTGATAACTGTTCTGTTCTATTTTAATATATATATTTTATTATTATTAATTCTAATAAGGTGACACCAATAAATCACGGTACATATGTACAATGAAAACATCTCCAGGTTATCTTATCATTCAATTGTGTTGCATACCCGTCACCAAAAGTCAAATTGTCCTCTGTCACCTTCCATCTGGTTTTCCCTGTGCCCCTCCCCTCCTCCCTATCCCACTATTCCCTCCCTCCCCCCATCCCGTAACCACCACACTCTTGTCCATGTCTCATATTCTCATTTTTATGTCCCACCTATGTATGAAACCATGCTGTTCTCAGTTTTTCCTTTTTTCTGATTTACTTATTTCACTCTGTATAATGTTATCAAGGTCCATCCATTTTGTTATAAATGATCCGATGTCATCGTTTATTATGGCTGAGTAATATTCCATAGTATATATGTACCATAGCTTTTTAATCCACTCGTCTTCTGACGGACACTTGGGCTGGTTCCAGATCTTCGCTATTGTGAACAATGCTGCCACGAACATCGGGCGCATTTCTTCTTTTCAAACAGTGGTATGGTGTTCTTAGGGTATATTCCTATAAGTGGGATAGCTGGGTCAAAAGGCAGTTCGATTTTTAATTTCCTGAGGAATCTCCAAACTGTTTTCCACAGTGGCTGCACCAGTCTGCATTCCCACCAGCAGTGCAGAAGGGTTCCCTTTTCTCCACATCCTCGCCAGCACTTATTCTGTGTTGTTTTGCTGATGAGCGCCATCCTGACTGGTGTGAGGTGACATCTCATTGTGGTTTTATTTTGCATTTCTCTAATGATTAGTGATGTTGAGCATTTTTTCATATGCCTATTGGCCATCTGTATGTCCTCTTTGGAGAAATTTCTATTCATTTCTTTTGCCCATTTTTTGATTGGGTTGTTTGTCTTCCTGGTGTTGAGTTTTATAAGTTCTTTATAAATTTTAGTTATTAACCCCTTATCAGATGTGCTGTCGAATATGTTCTCCCATTGTGTGGTTTGTCTTTTTATTCTGTTCTTATTGTCTTTAGCTGTGCAAAAACTTTTTAGTTTGATATAGTCCCATTTGTTTATCTTGCCTTTTATTTCATTTGCCTGTGGAGATAAATCGGCAAATATACTGCTGCTACAGATGTCGGAGAGCTTGCTGCCTATGTTTTCTTCTAAGATGCTTATGGTTTCACTGCTTACATTTAAGTCTTTTATCCATTTTGAGTTTGTTTTTGTGAATGGTGTAAGTTGATGGTCTAGTTTCATTTATTTGCAGGTAGATGTCCAATTTTCCCAACACCATTTGTTAAAGAGGCTGTCTTTACTCCATTGTATGTTTTTTCCTTCTTTGTCAAATATCAGTTGTCCATATAGCTGTGGGTTTATTTCTGGGTCCTCTGTTCTGTTCCATTGATCTATGTGCTAGTTCTTATGCCAGTACCAGGCTGTCTTGAGTATAATGGCCTTATAGTAAACCTTGATATCTGGAAGAGTGATACCTCCTGCTTTATTTTTTCTTTTTAAGATTGCTGAGTTTATTCATGTTCTTTTTTGGTTCCATATAAATTTTTGGAATATGTGTTCTATATCTTTGAAGTATGTCATTGGTATTTTAATTGGTATTGCATTGAATTTATAAATTGCTTTGTGTAATATAGACATTTTAATGATGTTTATTCTCCCTAGTCATGAGCACGGTATATGCTTCCACTTGCATGTATCTTCCTTGATTTCTTTTATCAATGTTCTATAATTTTCCGAGTACAAGTCCTTAACCTCCTTGGTTAAATTTACTCCTACGTACTTTATTTTTTTGGCTGCAATAGTGAAGGGGATTGTTTCCTTAATTTCTTTTGCTGACAGTTCATTGTTGGTATATAGAAATGCCTCTGATTTCTGAGTATTAATTTTATATCCTGCCACCTTGCTGAATTCATTTATAAGGTCCAGTAGTTTTTTGACTGAGACTTTAGAGTATTCTATATACAATATCATATCATCTGCAAATAGTGACAGTTTTACTTCTTCTTTTCCAATTTGGATGCCTTTTATTTCTTCTTCTTGTCTGATTGCTGTAGCTAGGACTTCCAGAACTATGTTGAATAAGAGTGGTGGAAGGGGGCATCCCTGCCTAGCTCCTGATCTTAAGGGGATTGCTTTTAATTTTTGTCCATTTAGTATGATGTTTGCTGTGGGTTTGTCGTGGATGGCCTTTATCATGTTATGGAATGTTCCCTGAATTCCCACTTTACTGAGAGTTTTGAGCATCAATGGGTGCTGGATTTTATCAAATGCCTTTTCTGCACGTATAGAAATTATCATGTGATTTTTGTCCTTCCTTTTGTTTATGTGATGAATCACATTGATTGATTTGCAAATATTGAACCAGCCTTGCCTCTCCAGAATAAATCCCACTTGATCATGGTGTGTGATTTTTTTCATATATTGCTGGATCCGGTTGGCTAATATTTTTTTGAGAATTTTAGCGTCTAAATTCATCAGGGATATAGGCCTATAATTTTCTTTCTTTGTGTTGTCTTTGCCCGGTTTTGGAATCAGAATTATGCCTGCCTCATAAAAAGAGTTTGGAAGTCTTTCTTCCTCTTGAATTTTTTGAAATAGCTTGAGGAGCATAGGAGTTAGTTCTTCTTTGAATTTTTGATAGAATTCACTTGTGAAGCCATCAGGCCCAGGACTATTCTTTTTTGGGAGTTTTTTGATAACTGTTTCGATCTCATTTGTTGTAATTGGTCTGTTTAGGTGTTCTGATTGTTCCAGATTGATTTTTGGAAGGTTATATGATTCAAGAAATTTGTCCATTTCACCAAGATTGTCTAATTTTTTGGCATATAGTTCTTCACAGTATTTTCTTACAATGCTTTGTATTTCTGTTTTGTCAGTTGTTATTTCTCTACTGTCCTTTCTAATTTTATTTATTTGAGTCCTCTTTATTTTTTTCTTGGTGAGTCTAGTTAAAGGTTCATCAATCTTGTTTACCTTTTCAAAGAACCAGCTTCTGGTTTCATTGATCCTCTGTATTGTTTCTTTAGCCTCTATGTCATTTATTTCTGCTCTGATCTTTATTATTTCCTTCCTTCTACTTGTCTTGGGTTTTATTTGTTGTTGTTTTTCTAGTTCTTTTAGATGCAGGATCAGGTTGCTTATTTGAGCTTTTTCTAGCTTCTTATAATATGCCTGTAATGCAATAACCTTCCGTCTCAGAACTGCTTTTGCTGTGTCCCATAAATTTTGAGTTGATGTATGCTCATTATCATTCATTTCTAGAAACTTTTTTATTTCTTTTTTGATCTCATTGTTAATCCATTTATTATTTAATAACATGCTATTTAGTTTCCAAGTGTTTGAGTATTTTTCAGTTTTTCTTTTGTGGTTAATTTCTAGTTTCATTGCATTGTGATCAGAGAAAATGCTTGATATGATTTCAATCTTCTTAAATTTATTGAGACCATTTTTGTGTCCTAACATGTGGTCTATCCTCGAAAACGTACCATGAGCACTTGAGAAGAATGTATATTCTACTGCTTTAGGGTGAAAAGTTCTAAAGATATCTATTAAATCAAGTTGATCTAGTGTCTCCTTTAAGTCTGCTGTTTCTTTATTAATTTTCTTTCTAGAGGATCTATCCAGTGTTGTTAGTGGGGTATTGAAATCCCCTACTATGATAGTATTACTGTTAATCTCGCCCTTTATATCCATCAAAGTCTTTTTTATGTATGTCGGGGCTCCTATATTTGGTGCATAGATATTTATAATAGTTATATCTTCCTGTTGAATTGTTCCCTTTATTATTATGTAGTGTCCTTCTTTATCTCTTACTACAGCCTTTGTTTTAAAGTCCATTTTGTCAGATATAAGTATTGCTACCCCTTCTTTTTTTTCATTTCCATTTGCATGAAATATTTTTTTCCATTCTTTTACCTTCAGTCTATATGCATCTTTTGTTTTAAGGTGTGTCTCTTGTAGACAGCATATGTATGGGTCCTGTTTCTTTATCCATGCAGCTACCCTATGTCTTTTGATTGGATCATTTAATCCATTTACATTTAAGGTTATTATTGATATGTAGTTATTGCCATTTTGTCTTTAAAGCTGTATTCTTTTTTTGCTCTATTCTTTCCTCCCTTTAAACTGTTCACAAGAGACCCCTTAATATCTCTTGTAGAATTGGTTTGGTTTTTATGAATTCCTTAAGGCTTTCTTTTTCTGGGAAGCTCTTTATTTCTCCGTCAATTTTAAATGTTAGCCTTGCTGGATAAAGTAGTCTTGGTTGTAGGTTCTTGTTCTGCATTACTTTGATTATATCTTGCCATTCCCTTCTGGCCTCAAGTGTTTCTGTTGAGAAGTCCGATGTCATCCTTATGGGGGCTCCTTTGTAGGTGATAGCCTTTTTTTTTCTAGCAGCTTTTAAAATTTTTTCTTTATCCATTAGCTTTGGTATTTTAACTATGATGTGTCTCGGTGTAGATCATTTTGGGTTTCTCTTTGATGGAGTTCTGTGTGCTTCTTGAACGTGTGGAATGTTTCCCAGCCTTAATTTAGGAAAGTTTTCTGCTATGATTTGATTGAACAAAGTTTACATTTCCTGTCTTCTCACCTCTTCTTCACGCACCCCTATGTTGCGAATGTTGTTTCTCTTCATGTTGTCACAGAGCTCCCTTAAAGGTTCCTCACATTTTTTGAGTCTCTTTTTTTTTTTTTTCTCTGCTTCTGTGCCTTTGTGTATTGTGTCCTCTAACTCGCTTATTCGATCGTCAGCGTGATTCATCCTGCTTTTAATTCCTTCCATTGTGGTCTTCAGTTCTGATACTGTATTTTTCATTTCTGTTTGATTCTTTTTTATTATTTCAATTTTGTTTTTTATACTTGTTATTTCTTTATTTAGGTGTTCATAATGACTATCCATTGTTGCTCTAATTTCTTTGAACATCTTAACTATCATTATTCTAAATTCTGCTTCTGGTAATTTGGTTATATCTGGTTCATTCAGGTCCTTCTCTGGGGATTTCTCTTGATTCATTTGGTTTGCATTCCTCTGCCTGCCCATTTTGTCTGTGTATAAGCTAGTTTTGGCCACTGGAGTCCAGTAGGTGTTGCCTTTGTGTTGCCTTGGGCGGTTGGGTGTGGGCGTTGCCAGTGCCAGCTCACTTCAGCTATTGCTGTGATTTCTGCCTCTCCTTTGTGGGAAGGGCTGTCACTCAAGTCACTAGCCTTAGCACCCAGGGCAGAGGTGAGCACCTTTGCTCAGCTGCGGAACCAGCCTTTTTCCAGAATGCTTACTTCCAGCCCCCTCAGTCAGCACCTGCTAGCCACTGTTCTGTGGGTTGGACGGGGCTTTAGACGTGCTCTCAGCTGTGAGCCTTTGCCCGTCCAGAATTTATTCCTGCCCTCGATGCCAGGGTCCTCCTGCGCAGGGGATTATTTGGCTGGGCGTGTTTGCTGGCATGAGCTCAGCTGCTAGCTTCCGGTCGTTCCAGATCCTACCCTGCCTCCACGCTCGGAGCAAGCTCGGGCACGTAGGGTGGTAATCCGCAGTTTCTCCTGCCGGGCGGGGCGAGCAGCGTGAGCTCAGCCGCGAACTTCCGCTGGTCTCAGTGTCTCCCTCGCCCCCGTGTTAGGAGCCCGCTCGCGCACCCAGATGGCACACTGCGGTTTTTCCGTCTGGGCGGGGTTGGCAGCGTGAGCTCAGCCTCGAGCCCCTCGTTCGTCCCTGGTCTTAGCCCCATGCCCGTGGTCACGGCCGGCTTGCGCAGGGTCGCAGAGCTTATCTCTGCTCTTATTTTTCTCCAGAAGTGGGGTCATAGGTGTCCCGCAGCTGCCGGACAGCTTTTGCGCGTCCCCTCCGCCCCTGCTAGGCTAGCCTGAGCTCCCACCGGTTGTGCCTCCGCCCACACCGACAGGACCGCGTTTCAGCATCCTGCCACAACCATAACCTTCAGCAACCTCAGGGGGCTAGAAGTGCCCTAAGTCTCCACACCGTAGGCCTGGGAGCTCCCTCCCTCTAAGCAGCTCTGCTCTAATTGCCAGGGGAGAGCTTGTTTGGCTAGTGTCCTCTCTCCCTTTGCTGGTATTGCTAGTTCCAGGGGAAATATTCGTTTTCGATTAGGGAAGTGACTTAGCCCAAGGGTCAGGGTGGCTGTCTCTCAGAGTGTCTCCGTGCCTTCATTTCACTCTTTGTTCCCGCTGCTCTGTTCCTCTCCTCTGTCCCAGTTCCCTGAACCCTGGGTGCGTGGTTGTGAGAGAGGCTTTCTGAGCTGTCCCTTTAAAAAGATTTTTGGGTCTGAGAAAACTGTTTTTCACAAATAGTATCCTCACTTGCTTCACAGCTCGATACTGTCCAAATGCCTCTTCTAGGCTCTGGGACTGCAGTCTGGGGCTTGGTTCCTGGGACCCAGGTCCCTCCCTCTCCGCCAAACTCTCCTCCCGCCACGCGGGTCTCTCCGGGCTGCCGTTTGCTCCGGGGAGCTGGGCAGCCCTCTTCGCGTTTTCACTATTCCTACCAGTCTCAATGTGGCTTCTTCAGTGTTCCTTGGTTGAAGAGTCCACTTAGTTTAGTTCAAAGTTGTTTTATCCAGATGATGGTTCTTAAAATTGAGTTATAATCCACTTTGGTTCTGGGAGTTGGAAGTTGGTACGTCCGCCTACTCCGTCGCCATCTTCCCTCCCTGTTATGTCTTCTTGATTCAATGTCTCCTTTATCATTATGAAATGACTGTTTATGTCTCTGATTACCTTTGCTGTCTTGTAGTCAGCATTGTTAGATATGAGTATTGCTACACCTGCTGTTTTTTGGATGTTATTTGCTTGGAGTATTCTTTTCCAACCTTTCACTTTGAATTATTTTTTATCCTTGTAGCTTAGATGTGTTTCTTGTAGGCAGCATACCATTGAATTTTTTTTTAAATCTATTCTGCTACTCTGTGTCTTTTTATTGGTGAGTTCAATCCATTTACTTTTAGTGTAATTATTGACATTTTAGGTTTTCCTATTGCCATTTTATATATTGCTTTCTGATAGTTTTGTATCTTGTTTGCTTCTTCTCTTTTATTTTTCTGTCATTTGTTTTTGTTTGGTTGTAATCCATACTTCTTTTCTCTGTTACTTCTTTTTTCAAGCCATGTACTTCTGTGTTGGTTTTTTCAGGGTTGGTTATCATAAAGTAATGGAAAGCATACATATCATGTTCATTGTAGTACATTATCTCATGAGTGCTTCTGCACTCCATCCTCCTTTGCTACTGTTAATCTTTGTCCTCTTCCCTTTATTGTTTCTTTGTCACAGATTAATCTTATTTTTATTGTGTTCTTGATGGAGCTTTTACTTGTAGTTTTTTTTTTTTTTGTGTGTGTGTGTGTGTCTTGTTGGAAAGCCCCCTTTAGTATTTCCTCAAGTGTGGATTTTCTGGTGATAAATTTTCTCATCTTTTCTGTATCTGTGAATGTTTTATTTCTTCTTATTATTTAAAGAATAACTTTGATGGGTATAGTATTCTTGGCTGAAAGTTCTTTTCTTTCAGGACTTTAAATATTGAGGTACACTCTCTTCTAGCTTGTAGAGTTTCTGCTGAGAAATCTGTTGATAATTTAATGGGCCTTCCTTTATATGTTGTATTGTTCTTTTCCCTGGCTGCATTGAGAATTTTTTCTTTGTCATTGGTTTGTGCCAATTTCATTATAATGTGCCTTGGAGTAGGTTTTTAGGGTTAAGATAACTTGGTGTTCTGTTTACTTCTTAAATATGAAGCTTTAGTTTTTTCCACAGGCTTGGGAAATTCTCGTCTATTATTTGTTTGAATATGTTCTCCATTCCATTTTTTCTCTCTTCTCTTTCTGATATACCTATTTTTCTTATGTTGCTCTTTCTGATGGAATCAGACAATTCCTGTAAGGCTATCTCATTTTTTTTTCTTTTAATTCGTGAGTCTCTCTCCTCTTCTCTCTGTAGTACCTCTAGTTGCCTGTCTTCTATGTCACTAATTCTCTTCTCTATCAGGCTTGTTCTATTAACTAAGTTTGTTATCTCATTTTTTAGTTCATGAATTGAGTTTTTCATCTCTGTTTGACTTGTTTTCATAGTTTCAATTTCCTGGGTGAAGTATTCTTTCTCTTCCTTAAATTGTTTTTTGAGCTTTCTAAATTGCCTTTCTGTGCTTTCTTGTATATCTCTGAGTATTTTTAGGACTTCAATTTTAAATTCTCTGTCATTTAATTCCGAGGTTTCTAAGCTATTGAAATATTTTTTTATACATTTTTCCTCATCTATCTGAGCTACATCACTGTATTTTGTATCTATGATATTCAATTTCTTTTTATTTAATGGCATTTGAGAGTGGTATTGTTAATAACACTAATAAGAGTTGATTAAAAATATTTCTTTTGATAAAGTGCAGTGAAAAACTGAAAATTCTATTTTGCTAAGTGGAACAAAAATACATAGGACGAAGGGCCTGGTTTGGGGGTGAGTGACAAAGAGGCAAAAAATGAGGCAAGAACCCACAAAATGCCACAAGGAAAAATTTGGATCAAGAATAAAATAATTTGTTTGTAAATGATGGTCAAATGAGAGAAATAGTTTAAGAGAAAAGAAATAAAAAAGAAAAAGGGAAAAAAGAAAAATAAATATAGTGAAAAATGAAAATTCTATTGTATTAAGTGGCACAAAAAATATAGAATGGATAGCTGGAATTGAGGGAAATGCTAAAGAGATAAAAAGTAAAGTAAAGCACACACAAAATTCCACAAGAAAAAACTTGAATCCAGAATAAAATAATTTGTTTGTGGGTGAGATTCAATTGAGAGAAAAAGTGAAAGAGAAAAAAGGAAAGAAAAAGAGAGAGAGAAAAAATATTGAGTTAAATTTTTTGGAATGTAATACTCTTGAAAAAAAAAGAATAAAAAATGTAACACCTATGGGTAATACATTCAAAGTGCAAAGAAAAGAATAAAATGGAAAGAGGATAAAATGACCAAGATGGAAGGAAGAAAAAAGATAAAAAATACAAGAAAAAAATGGAAAAAGTTATAAAGACTGTGGATTTTTCCTGGTTTTGAGAAGTTACCTTCTTTCTTTTTCTTTCTTTTCTCTCTTTTTGGCCCATGGCACTGTACCCCAGGTTCTGCCCCTGTGGCACTCTTAAGCAGAGATTTGCTGTTGTGTTGCTATGGTGATGACATAAACTAGGCCTCAGTCCTGTTGGTAGGCGGGGCTTGTTAGCATTTGCAGGCTCTGACAATGGGAGAGTTTGTTTTCCCAGATCCTCTCCCCAAATCTCTCTTTTCTGAACCAGCAGCCTGAGTCCCAGCTGTGAAGTTGTCCCAGCCACTGTCTGGAGAGCAAGAGGCTCTAAGAGCTGCCAAATCCCTCCTCTATTCCCACTTAATGCACGGTTCTGAGTAATGCTTTGCCAGCTAAAGCCGCCAGCGTAATCAAGCAGGGGTGGGAGCAGATTGCCTTTCAGGTGTCTTTCTATGAGCCTCCAGGCATGTCTAGTATGCCTCAGCACTCTGCAGGTCTGCTCTTCAGAGGCTGTCTGCAAGCTGTCTCTGTACCTTTCCCCCCACCACTTCCACAGTTCTCTTCCCTAGGAGTGTGCTTTGTTAGCCTGTATGGCTGAAGGAGGTGCCTCACCCAGACGGGTCTGGGTGTAGGGATGCTGGCTTTCGTGCACTTCCTGTGTGCTGTTGTTCGGGAAGCCACAATTATTCTGAAATTCTGGTTACAGCCACACAAAGGGTCACTACTGACAATCTCCAACCCAGCCCCTCTGGCTGGGAACGCAGCACCCACGCTGAAGCGCCAGGTGGATCCACTCACACACTGCTGCGCTCATTGACCAGGATACCAGGAGTAAATAAGGCAACTACTCGCCCACCTCTGCCAGGGTCTGCTGCTGGCGTTAGCTCTGTGTGGGCTGAGCCATGGGCCCACTCTTTCCTCAGCTTGAAAGTCTCTGCCCTAGCCCGGCTTTTTTCGTTCCCTCAGCCCTCACTTTCTCTCAGTTTCCAGTGAAAGCATCCCTTGCTCAGGTCAGTAAGGAAAGCAGAATACTCCATTCTCCATCTTATTTCCTTCAGAGTGGGTTATATATTCATTCACCTTTTCGCCCAATCGTACCTTTGTTTGACGTATGTGTATTTCAGATGCTCCTGAGTTTGTTTTTCTGTCTCTAGTTGTTGAATTTGTTGAAGTTTCTGGAGAGGTATCTGGAGCACTCCTCACAGTGCCATTTCTCTGACGTCATTCCGACTGACAGGTTCCCTGGGGTACAGGGCTTTACTATGGTAAACTATTCTTTTTTCCATTTAAGATGAAGTTGCTAACTAAAAGGAATACAATCTGTTTCCCTTCAATTGTGTGCACTTCAATTCTTTACACCTATTTATCTAAAAAAATGTTTTAAGAAGTCATGATGATGACTCCAGGTCAAGATGGCATACATAAATGTGGTACTCACATCCTCCCACACCACATCAAAATTGAAACTAAACTACAAAACAGCCATCATTTAGCATTATCTGATATATAGCTGAATGAAAGTCCTACAACTAAGCATATAAAGCCTGACAAGGCGGTGGTGCAATGGATAGAGTGTTGAACTGGGATGTGGAGGACCCAGGTTCAAGACCCTGAGGTTGACAGCTTGAGTGCAGGCTCATCTGGTTTGAGCAAGGCTGACTAGCTTGAGCCCAAGGTTGCTGGCTAGAGCAAAGGGTCACTCGATCTGCTATAGCCCCCCTGTCAAAGCACATATGAGAAATCAATCAATGAACAACTAAGGAGCCACAACAAAAAATTGATGTTTCTCATCTCTCTCCCTTCATGTCTGTCTCTCCCTATCTGTACCTCCCTCTGACTCTCTCTGTCTCTGCCACAAAGAAACAAAAAAACAAAAGCAACCTAAGCATATAAAAAAGAAGCCATCTTAAGACTGGTGGGGACAGAGATGCAGAACAGTCTGGTCCTAAACACAGTGTGGCAGCTTAAAATAGGGAGGGATATCTTGGCTGTGGAAGTACCCCCTTAAGATTTGGGGTTGTTCCATCCCCTCACCAGCTTTTCCAACCAAGGGTTCCAGAGCCAGGAAGAGTAGTCCCCATAATGTATGTGTATAAAACGCAGCAGGGACTGTGGCTGAGTGAGAGAGAGAGCTGCTGGAGTCTCAGGCAACTCTTCTTAAAGAGTTCATGCACAGAATTACTCAGACTCACTCCTTCTGAGGACACTTAAGTTCTGGGACAGCAGCTTGAAAGGAACCAAGGACATACAGAGAAGAACTGAGTTGTCTGGCATCAGCACAAGGACTGGAAGGCAGCTTTATGCCGGAAAAAAGTGCTGGCAGAGGCCATGTTCCTCTTCTGAGACGTCTTCCCACCACCGACCCCCTCCTCCACACATAGATGGTAAGCCAGCTCCATATGAATCTCCATCAACCTGGCTCATACTGTTCACCCTGCCCTGGTGATTTCCTAAGACCCTGCACCACCCAACTTGCAGGCCCACCAAAGCCATTTGTGGTAGCTTTTCGGTACAAATGGCCTCTCTTGCTTCATGCTTCAGACTTTCCTAAAATCTCTGAAACAAGCAGCATCTAGCCTCTGTGTACCTCTTGCTAAGTGGTCCTAAGCCTAGCACTAGTGGCAGCTGGCCTTGGTTCACAGCTTGGCTTTTTTTGAGCACCTTCAAGCCCAGCACAAGCAGCAGATATCTGCAGATAGCTTTTAGTTCACAGTTTTCTCCTAAACTAATGTCTGACAAAACACAGTCATCATTGCATCATTGCTCAAGTTCTGCAAAGTATTTAAGGTCTTATGAATTTGTATTTTTGTGACTGAAAAAATATTTTAAACCACACTATTTTTTTTAACAGGATTCATAATGGGATTAATATGTCATTTAAATGTTTGTGTGGCTCATAGTCTTTTTCTTTTAAATTTTTTTTTATATTTTATTTTTCCAAGGACAGAGAGAGAGAATCAGAGAGAGGGATAGATAGGGACAGACAGACAGGAATGGAAAGAGGTGAGAAGCGTCAATCATTAGTTTCTCGTTGCCCTTGCGACACCATAGTTGTTCATTGATTGCTTTCTCACGTGCCTTGACCGCGGGCCTTCAGCAGACCGAGCAACCCCTTGCTGGAGCCAGCGACCTTGGGTCCAAGCTGGTGAGCTTTTTGCTCAAGCCAGATAGGCCCGTGCTCAAGCTGGCGACCTCGGGGTCTCGAACCCGGGTCTTTTGCATCCCAGTCCAATGCTCCATCCATGTGCCACTGCCTGGTCATGCGCTCATAGTCTTTTATTATAGACCTTCTCAACACAGTAAGTGCTAAAAAGTTATCATGATAACAGTTTTATATAATAAAAACAGTATTGTTACACTTACAGTGAAAAATAATTTTCCCACTGTACTGTTAATCCCGTGGCAAGTTCTTTTAACTTTCTAAGCTTTCTTCTGGCAGGTACTGTATTTCTCAAAAGTTACTTATTGCTATATCTTAATTTAAAAATTTTCGGCTTTTCAACTTTCCATAATAGTTGGAGTCTTTCCCTCTCTTAAATAAGATCTCTCCTTAATCCTTTCTAATTGTTACTGTTCTTAATTATTAATTCATGCTTACTTCATTATATACATATAAATATTATTCATGATGCTTGTCTTTCTGACATTTTAATTGTCTTGTTTTTACTTAAATAATTTATTACCCACATTATTAACATTTTAAAACATATTGCGATATCATGGACATTTCATAATAATGAATTTGTCCTTTTACACAGAGACCTTCCTCTGGAAGTCCACCTTCTTGCTTCAATCTCATCTATTTGTTCTTTGGACTTGTTGCCCGATGCTAAAATTATCAATAAATTTAGGCGGATTTATATGGCTTATATAGGCTTCTAAATCATAAGAAGTATGTTCGGAGGAGAGATTTGAACATATATCACTTATAATGAGGAAACTCCTAAGATCTGATACCAAAAAGTATTTATCTTTCTTCTTATAAGTGGCGTGTGTTGGAATAAACTCTCTCCTAGCGCATCATAAATCCAGCATGATTTTGGCTAGTTTCAATGGGTTTTGTAACTTGGAGTAACCTAGTCATTCTTTCTGGTCTTAATAATAATCACATGTGAGATAAAGCAATAGTGATCTGACTATATTTCTGGGTACCTAATCTGAATATATTTCTGGTCCTTGACACTTGTATTATTTGTGAATCATCTGAAGGCAGTAAACTGAACTGGAAGCTCTTTTGCCTTCTCTTCTAGATCAGTTTTCATAATAAACTTATATCTGATCCTTTCACTATATTTGAGGGTCTATTACAAACTGTGTGGTTTAGCTCTCATTTTAGCATTGTCATAAGTGAAAGTATAAGCTTAACTTGGTAGTTCTTAAGGAAAAAGAAAATGAATTAAATTTAATAGATCATATGGGCTGAATGTTTGTGTACTCCCCATGTTCATATTTTGAAATTCTACTGCAATGTGATGATATTAGGATTGAGACCTTTGGTAAGTACTTGGGATTGGATGAGGTCATGAGGCTGGAACCTCATGAAAGGAATTAGTGCCTTTATAACTTTCTGAACTTGCTTGTCCTCTTTTCTCTCTGCCACATGAGTATACAATGAAAACTGGGTTGCCTACAACCAAAAGAGGGCCCTTACCATGCTGGTACCCCAATCTTGGATGCCCAGCCTCTAGAATTGTGAAAAATAAAATTCCTCTGTTTATAAGCCACCTGTTTATAAGCCCATGTATGGAATTTTGTTAGAGCAACGTGAACCAACTAAAAGACACTAGAAAAGATATACATGAACTCAACCAAAGCAATCAATATTTCCATTAGCTTTCCTGGATTCCTGTTAGTACATTTCTGGTGCAAATGCAGAGCCAGGCATGGAGCGGTCTGCTTTTCCCGCATCCAGCACTAGAGGAATCATGTCCAATTATTCTTTCAGAAAAATCCATTGAATGCCTACTGAGCTGGCACCATGCAAAGCACTTGGAATGCAATAATGAAAAAAGTTTAGGTATAGTGATTGCTTTCCTGTGCTCTGAGTCTGTGAAGGCACCAGACATTAACTGAATATTTACACATGGATATATCATTACACATGGATGTGATTACTTTCTTGGATTTTTTCATGTGGTCATAACTAATCATTTATATATTAAAACACATATTACTTTTTAGTATAAATTACTTTCATTTCTGCTTTATATTACAATTTAGGTACTACATTGATTGTTTTTCAATTATATGTACAGGAAAATTATATGGTCTATAAATTTAATTTTAGGACAGGAAAGGTGACATTATAAAAGATTTGTTATAAAAAAAGTGTTGTGTCTTATAGGGTTGAGAAGCACCAGTGTGTAACATAGAACAAGTAGCACCTTACTGATGGCTGAGTGAGAAGCTGAAGTTGACCAGGCAAAGGGTGAATAGAGGGGTGTGGGTGCTGTGCAGTGACAGACAGTAGAGGTCAGGTGTTTGTGGATGGTGGAGCCAACAGAGTTCAAGCAACTGAGAAAAAGCTTGTATGGCTGGCACTCAGAGAGCAGAGCACAGAATAGCAGGAGGTAAGGCTGGTGAGATAGGGAGAAGGTGATGCTTTTCAGCACTTGTGAACCAAGTTAAAATAGATTTCTAAAGTCAAAGGCAAGCCACTGAAGGACAGAGAGTGATATAGTCAGAATTTCATTTTAAAATATAATTGCCTGTAGTATGAAGAAAAATAGAGGGGGTAGGATGCAGGGTGAAGGTGAGGAACAGGAGTCCAGGTAAGAGACGATTATGGCCTGGATTAGGGTGCAGGTTGTGGTTATGAGAAACATTTAAGAGACAAATCAGATAGACTTCGGAACATATTGCCTATTGATTATGGGTAGAAGGAAGTGTGCAGTGTCAATGATGAATTATAGAACTTTGACTTGTGCAATCGGATGGGGAAGCCATACTGAAATATGAAACCCTGGGAGAAAAAGAGGACCTGATTTGAGTAGATTGCAAGTCTGGTCTTGGGATATTGAGATGGCAATGCCACTGAGAACATGAAGTGTAGATGTTGAGTTGGCAATGGAGCTTAGAAGCTTAAAAGAAGTCTGGCCAGAAATATAAACTTGGGCCATTTGTATAATTTTTGAGGTAGTCTTGGCAGTAATTGTATAGGAGGAGAGTGTAAAGTGAGATGAGAGGAGCCCAGGATGGAGTGGTGAGGAACTTCAACTCATAGCATAAGAATAGTGATTCCCAGTGTGTGGTCCTCAAGCTGGTGGCAGCAGCATTACTGGGAAACTCATTAGAAATACAAACTCTTGGGTTCCACTCCAGACCTACTAAATGAGAAATACTTGGGGAGGGGCCAAGCTATCCATGTTTTAGCAAGATCTTCAGCTTGCCCTGATGCTCCTTAGGGTACAAAATCAATTGGTACAGTAAGTCTTCCCTTAACATTGTAAATAGGTTTTTGGAACTGTGGCAAAGATGTATAAAAAAAGCTTAATTTACCATAGGCTGCTTCAGTGGTTTTCAATCTTTTTACACTTGGGGACTGGTGAAAATAGAATAATTATTTCAGAGACTGCTAAGGCAGAAATCACCCTGAGCATAAGTAATTTCAACTAGAATCATTGGGTCCATAAACTTTATACATCATAAAAGTGGTTAATTCTTTCACAGATGGCATAAAATTTCTGGTGGATCATTCCATGAACCTGTGGTTGAAAAACCATTCGGCAATTTTTTTTATATTAACGTGAGTCAATACAACATCTCATCAACATTATAACAAAATGACATTGAACAACATGTCATTCAAGGACCTGCTGTATAAGAACAGGAGGTCTTCTCAGCCAGAGAAGTTGGAGGAGAAAAAGAGAATATGCCTGACCAGGCGGTGGCGCAGTGGATAGAGCGTTGGACTGGGATGCGGAAGACCCAGGTTCGAGACTTCGGGCTTGCCAGCTTGAGTGCGGGCCCATCTGGCTTGAGCCAAAGCTCGCCAGCTTGGACCCAAGGTCGCGGGCTCCAGCAAGGGTTTGCTCGGTCTGCTGAAGGCCCGCTGACAAGGCACATGTGAGAGAGCAATCAATGAACAACTAAAGTGTTGCAACAGCAATGAAAAACTAATGATTGATGCTTCTCACCTCTCTCTCTGTTCCTGTCTGTCTGTCCCTATCTATCCCTCTCTCTGACTCTCTCTCTGTCCCTGTAAAAAAAAAAATTAAAAAAAAGAGAGAATATGACATCAAAGAAGAGAAGGAGAAAATAGGTTTCAAGTAGGCATTAGCCATAGGAAAATCTAGCTCAGAAGTCCATTAGTAAATTTTGGTACCTGATAGTTCAGCAACATACAAAAAACTATAATTCATCAACTTTATAATTTCAAAAAGTTTCTCTGTGCAGTTCAGATTTTATGATGTCTGTGAGCATGAAATTTCAAAATGTACAATTGACTATAACCCAACATATTAAATAATGGGTATAGTTTATTATTGGCTATGCTACAATCTTGCACCTACTAATCCCAAAGAGGGAGAAATGGTAGAAATCTGGAAATGCGGGTGCAGAATGTGACTCTTTGTAGCCTGGACTCAGCCACAAATGGCCATGGGAGCATTGCCTTGCTCAGTGGCCCTGGGAGGTGCAGTGGTGATCAACCTTGGCTATCCTTAACAATGTCCTAGGGAGTTTTTACAAAGTACTGATGGCCAGGACTCACTCCAGGCCAATTAACTCTGGAAGTAAGCTGGTTTTTCATTTAAAAAACACTTCCCAGTTGATTATAATGTTTAACCAAGGGTTGAGTACCTTAGAGCAGGTCCTTTGGTGAATTCATTTTCTACTATGGCACCATCAAACTTTCAGATAGATTTAGAGCAGTAGTTTATTAGATCAATTTTGCTAGACGAGGCAGAGCATTCCAAATTTAATAGGTTATTGAGAAGCTGCTTTTTTGGTTTGCAGTTCCTGATGAAAATCAGTCACTTACAGTTGTCCTCCCCACCCCTGTCCTCTGCCTTGTAGCCCCAGATTTCATACCCAAGGATTCAACCAACAGCAGATCAAAAATAGTATTTTTGACTTGTGATTGGTAATCTGCAGATGTGGAGGGCTTACTGTACACACTGACCATTTTATATAAGGGATGTGAGCATTCATGGATTTTAGCATCCATAGAGGGGGTCCTGGAGTCAATTGCCCCATGAATACTGAGGGATGACTGTACTCTTTTCTATCCAATTAAATCCACCATTCTAAACAACATATTGACACTAAAAAGATTTAAGCCAACAGTAATTCTTTGCCAGTGCTAAGAATAAGTAAATAGATTCCATGCATGTTTATGAGTTTGTATTGTACAACACTAACCACAGTGTTGTACAATATGTTTTTTGGTTAAAGTTATCTGAAAAGGGAGACAGGAAGGAGGGTGGCAAGATACTAAATTTTCTTGTTTTTTATGTTGCAACAAATTGAGAGGTAAGAAAAAACGATTTCTTTTGTAGGAGACTGTATATAGAGAAATCAAATCAACAGTGGCTGAGATAGATAAGAGTCACATAAAGGAGATATTAGTTTTTAGAACCTGGTCTTGGCCTGGGCTGCTGTAGTTTATTTGATTCATGGTTATTTTTATCTGACATCCAAGGTGTATAAATCACCACCAGGGGGCCCTGAAAACATTTCTATCAGATTTCAAGGACTGTAGTCTTTTTCTTTTTTTTCCAGTGAGTACAGCCGATAAAATGACCCCAGTGCAAACTAGAGGGATGCCTTGGTTCTTTTTCAAAGTTTGGCTTTCTCCCGTGGACATTTCCACCAGAATACGACAGAAGCTACTGAAATGGCTTTGATGTGCTCAGGATTTTTTTAAAATCAGTTTTACTGTAATGTTGAGAATCTTTGATGCCCTGGCTGTTTGTTTTTTTGAATTTTTTTGATAAGCTAAGGTTTTATGTAAATTTGATATTCATTGCAGTTTAAAAAAGGAAATAATTTCTTCTAAAATTAAAGGCAAAAAAAGAGTTTTAACTTTGTTTCTTTCCCTTTTCACTGAACTAGAATAACCAGAGATTTGCAAGATCTGTGTGTAGTGTGGTAGTTTTCTTAACATTCTTTGTATTAGATTGGTCCTGAATTTTCTTTTAGATTTTTATTTCAAAAACCCGAGATTATTTCAAGTGAATAATTAATTGTGGTACCTACAAGGCAACTGTTAATTTTTCAATGGGATATGATTTGTGGCCATAAAATATTTTTTATTAATCTGAGCAATTCATTTAAATTTTTAGAAAAATATTACCAAATTCAGATAGATACTAATAGTCAGATTATGCATAAATTAATAAGTGTGAAAATAATTGCCATTTTTATTTAAATGATCTCTTTTGGGGAAGAGGGACTCACACTATTTAAAATGAGATATAGGTAGTAAGGCTTTGTTATTTTGAAGAAGTGAAAAATATCTGTTTATTTTGCTTATATATTAAATTGACTTCTGTAGGTTTAACAATACTTATCTGAAATGTGATTACTTACAAGAATTAACAATAATTTTATAGTTTTACTAAAACCTACATTGAATTCAAAATTAGACTTGTACTAAATGCAAATATTTAATAATGCATGAATATATTCTAGTAAGAATTGGTAAAGTATAGAATTAATCCGGAAAGTTCTGTAACCACTTGGCAGGGATTGGCTGGAGAGATCCAAGCATCACAAATCTGATGAATAGAAAGGTCCTTTAAGAAACTGCCCTCATTTCAAGTTTTATACATATGTAAAATCAGATACTGTATTCAGTTCCATTAAAACTGTGATTTCTCGATTCCCAGACGGTGGCGGCAGCCTCTATGCTGAAACGGGCGGTGGACCTAGATTCCGAGTCCCGGTACCAGCAGGCTCTAGTGTGTTACCAGGAGGGCATAGACCTGCTCCTGCAGGTTCTAAGAGGCACCAAAGATGATACAAAGAAATGTAATCTCAGAAAAAAAATTTCTGGCTACATGGATAGAGCAGAAAACATAAAGAAATACTTGGATGAAGTAAAAGAAGATGGAAAATATCACAAGCAAATTAAAATAGAGGAGAATGCAACAGGTTTCAGTTATGAGTCACATTTTCAAGAATACCTTAATGAGACCATTACAGAAGTTTGGATAGAAGATCCTTATATTAGACATACTCATTAGCTGTATAACTTTCTGCGATTTTGTGAGATGCTTATTAAGAAACCATGTAAAGTGAAAACAATTCATCTTCTCACCTCCCTGGATGAAGGCATTGGGAAAGAGTAGCAAACTAGTGGCCTGAAAGAAATAAAAATGTCACTCATGAATCATGGAGTGCTGTTGGAATTAGAATACTCTTCTTCATTAAATGACCGAGAAATTAGGTTCAACAATGGATGGATAATTAAGATTGGAAGGGGACTGGATTATTTTAAGAGACCACAGGTTACCACCAAAGAACATGATTTTGGTCTAGGGGCTCCAGTTTTTGAAGCTAAAAAATACCAGAATACTTTCCAGCTAGAACAAGAAGTGAAGAATCAAGATAAATTCATCTCTACACTGAAATTACAGATTGAATCCTGGCTTCTTCGAGTAGATGTAAATGTAAGAATGGTCCTGACACCTTCTGTTATATATGTGGCTGTTACACACTTCAACATCAAAGGCGCAATATTTCATCACTTGTGACATGTGCATATATAGCCTATTTTCAAGTTCCCCTCGGTGATGAAGACAAGAATTTGGCTCCTCATATTGTGTGTCATAATTGTGAGGAAATGCTTTGTGACTGGACAAAAGGAAAATGCAAAGGAATACCTTTTGGTATTCCCATGGTTTGGTGTGAACCTAAGGACCACAGCAGTGACTGTTATTTCTGTCTGATCCATACAAAGGGCAACGGGAAGAGAAAACGGCATATGGTCACATATCCTAATATTCCTTCAGCAATACGACCTATCCCACACTCTGAGACACTCCCGGTTCCAGTTCTCAATGGTTTTATTTCTTCTAAGATCGAAGAAAGTGAACATGGTGATCAAGTGTATTTTGATAAGATTCATGAGGAAATGGTTGTAGAATCAGAAGGGTCTTCTTCTGATGCCAAGCAGTCATGAAACCCTCAGCAGTTTAGCCAACCCAAATTGAATGACTTAGTAAGAGATTGGGGCCTATCAAAGAAATCAGCTGAGTTCTTAGACTCCAGGCTTCAAGAAAAGAATGTACTTCACTGGTCAGCTACAGTATCCCATTTCAGGAAGTGTGAACAAATTTTTGTTGATTTTTTCCCCAAAGATTAACACTTTGTTTACTGTCATGATATCAGTAGTCTTCTCAGCCAACTAGGTGTTACCACTTGCAGTCCAACAGAATGGTGGCTATTTCTGGACAGCTTTAAACGGAGTCTGAAATGTGTTCTCCTACACAATGGTAGGGTTTATGCAGCAGTTCCAATTGGTTATTCAAGTCATTTGTGGGAAGATTATAATTACATAAAAATTGTCCTTGACTTTTTGAAGTAGGAGGAGCATAACTTGATCATTTGTGTGGATCTTAAAATGGTAAATTTCTTGCTAGGACAACAGAGAGGTTTCACAAAGTATCCTTGCTTTCTGTGTTTGTGGGACAGCCGAACTCAGGAGAAACACTAGACACAGAAGGAGTGGCCGAAACATGAAGCTCTGGAAGTAGGGATGCAAAATATTGTGAATGAACTGGCAGTTAATCGAGACAGAATCATTTTTCCCCCATTGCACATCAAACTTGGCTTAATGAAGCAGTTTGTTCAAGCTTTGAATAGAGAAAGTGAATGCTTTCGACATATTGTTTCTGCTTTTCCTGCTTTGTCTTTCGAGAAGATAAAGCAGGTGTATTTGATGGACCTCAAATTCGAACCCTCATATATGATGAAGAATTTGCCAGGAAGATGAATAAGGAAGAGAAAGCAACATGACAGTCTTTTGTGGCAGTTACAAAGAACTTCCTTGGCAACAAGGAAGCAGAAAACTATGACCTTCTGGTTCAAAAGATGCTGTTGGCTTTCCGTGACATTGGATGTAACATGAACGTTAAGATTCACCTCCTGAACAGTCACCTTGATAAGTTTCCTGAAAATCTTGGAACTGTTAGTGATGAACAGACTACTGCTAGAGCATCAAATGAGATTGTCCTGAACAACTACATAAACGCAAGAGCTACAAACGCAAATTTTTGCCTGAATAGAATTTAAATAACTTTTGCGCAAAATTTTATGATTAAAATAAGTGTTTTAATATGTTCTATTTTGAAATTGTAGACAAATTCTGATGCAATCATATATTTAAGTGTATTATTAATTTACTACATTATATAAATTATTATATTGTCACACACACACAAATAAAACACACAAAAAAACTGTGATTTCTCCAACCTTCAGTTTCTTTACAGACAAATGCTTTTGTAATGTGAAATAAACTTGAAATTTAATTTGAAAACTTCTTGCAGCCCCTGGAGAAATATCTAGTCAAGATTAAGTTGTTAAACTGATTTTGTTTCTATAACTGGTCATAGATATAACTGAGTTCACATGCCTTTAATATCTGCTTATGCTCGTGATGGCGAACCTGTGATATGCATGTCAGCACTGACACTGCGGCTGCATGCCACCACATACTATAGAAGTATGGGGCCGCATGCCGAGAAGGACATTTCATCCTCGGCTCCTGCACGGCCAGGTGCAGTAGCCAAGGATAAAACATTTGCTGTAGTGTAGACACTCTGTGCCAGAGGTCTGTAGGCCCAAACAGCAGAACTTTGGCACAGAATGTCTAGTTCTGGGAATTTCAGTTAGGACGTTTTTCTCGAAGTGACACACCACCCGAGTTATGCTTAGTTTTTGGCGAATTTTGACACACCAAGCTCAAAAGATTGCCCATCATTGGCTTATGCTATGTTTATGTGTGTGTCTTAAGTTTTTTCTAATAAATTCATTTAATGCATACTTTCATCCAATGCTCTCATAATATCAGCAAATGATGTTAATTTGCTAAGATGCCTGCTATTAGTATGATTCTAAAACGTTAGGGGTGAACAAATCTTAGAACAGATTTAACAGTCTGTTTTTGGAGACTTCTTTCACTTTGTGAACTGCAAGACTGTTGGAGTTCAATGAAGAGCACAGATTTTGTGTTCATGTATGTGGGTAGGATGAAGAATATTTTCTTCACCAGTATTTATAGATATGTATTTTATAAAAGTCTACTTAAAGCTTTAGGAATCAATCCAAATATTTGCATTTGAAAATTACTAGTAGATAACGGTTCTAAGACTGAGAGATTCTAGAGATGTTTCCATTTGCAATGGTAATTCATTCTCTCTTGATGGTAGAAAATTTTTTTACTTATGGAAGGTCATCATTCCTAATAGACACTTGGCAATTTTAAAATTAGACAGGAAAACACGTTTGACTGTCAAAATGAATCACACAAGTTCTAGAATATAGAACCCATGTCCTTTATTCAAGCAAGAGCCTCCTGAGTTCTACAGTCTTGGTGTCTTGACTTGCCTGCACTTTTATACAAACTGATGACTGATTTTGCAGTCTACAGAAACCAAGGATATTGGGGCTGGGCGGGTGAAAGAGAGAGCAGGTACAGGGAGCAACATTAAGGTGATTGCTGACATTGAGAAGGACACCATAAAACACTCAAATTCTAAAAATGACAGCAATTTTTGATCATAATTTAAGACCACTAAGAATAGGAGCAGTGTTCTGTCTCTCAGCAGCTGTTGAGAGTGTTACTATGTGTCACCGGTGGTTTCTAAGGGTGAGTCTTGGAGCCAGGCTTTTGCGCTGTCCCGAAGAAACCAAGCAGTGGGACACTGGCACAGCTCCATCTCGCACTTCAACTCTTCTTTTTATCTATTTCTTATGTTGGAATCTTATGAAAAGGCTTCTCAGCTAAAATGTATATTTAAAAGCCAACATTTTATAGTTTGGTTCTACAATGAGGCTAGTCATAAAGAAAAGATTAAATTGTGTTCAGCATTCTTTGTGTAAAGCGCAGAGAAGATATAAAATATTTTAGAAATATTTTCATTAAAATGGTGAAAATAAAAGTTTTGGCATGATAAGTTCTAAGTAAATATTTGGTGAACAGATGAATTACTAAATACTGTAAGAGAAACTCATTGTATCAGAAAAGTTGCCATTCACCACATAACTGAATAAATAAGGTGGGACAGAATGTGTCTTATTCTTGTGAACAAGGCATGACTGAAAAATCTCCTTTGTTGAATTTTGTTGTGTTTATGGGTATCTGGTTTCACTCTTTTAAGAACAACTCAGAAAGGGAAGTGACATTTGGCAAGGCACTTGTCAAAAGGGACTTCAAGTACCATTCTAAAGTCTTTAAAACGTCTTTAAGAAACATTATCAAAGCATATAGAGTGAAAGTTGATTATCTATTCTCTTGCAAATGTGGAAATTGAGATTAAAATCAGCTCTTAAGGCAAGTGCAGTTTATTTTGTGTATGTAATTGATATCTTTAATTAAAGAAAAGGGTGCTTATTTCTTAAAGGTAATTGATTTGATTGCTATTTTGTGCATTGAATTTCTATTGCCAACAAGGAGGCAGAGCTAAACATGGAATCTAGTTTTTTATATATATTTATATATTAAAGTTGTAAAATACAATATATAAATGTATGTAAATACAACATATTATATGTAGATACAAAATACAAATATGCATATAAGTATAAGCATATATGTGTATCTGTATATGTGTCTACATAATATATATATATAAACAGAAATGTAGCACTCAATAATTTAATACAAGGGTGAGCAAACTTTTTGTGAAAAAGGCCAGATGTTAAATATATTAGGCTCAGTGGGCCTTATGGTCTCTTTCACAACTACTCAAATCTTCTATTGTTAGTGTAAAAGCAAACACAGACAATATGTAAACTAAAGTGGGTCTTGTAGGGTAGTTAGCAATGGGGTGGTCAGGTGGGAAATCAGAGCCCCAGTCTTTGTCTGGGATCGCCCACATGGCCAGGTGCGCAGAAACTACACTTCCCATAAACCTTTGGGAGAAAAACAACTGTCCGTCAGCCGGTGAGATTTCACTACGTCATATTAGCTAGATGACCCCTGGAAGGCCCCTTTTAAAATCTGGCGCAGTGTGGTCCCTGGCGCGAGATTCCTGGTATTCATCTCCTGTGCCAGTGAGTCCTGTCCGAGAAATGTTCTGTACCAAATAAAGCCTTAATAATTAATACTTAATAACTATGCTGATTTTCTTCTTTCTTGGTGGGGAAAATACCTTACATTTTTGGTGCTGAAAACGCGGGAGGAGTTTGAAGTCCGCAACGGACCACTCCTCTTTTCCTGTCCCTTCCGAGGAAGAACGAGGACCCAGGATATCCGACAGACCTTCCACCTCGGCGCACGGTATGGTAAGCTCCCTGCCTTCAAACCCCCTCAGGTTCTTTCTGCCGAGGCTCCCTGTCTGAAAACCGTAGCTACATCAGGGAAACCTTTTCTGTCTGAGTGCGCATGTGCCCTGGAGACGTCCAAGCACATATCCACTTTCCCTATCCAGTCCATGGACAGAGTCTGAGTTTTGGGACACCAGTACTCATCTCTTGACCATTCTCCGAGAACTGAGGGGTAACTATGGGGGCAAAGGAATCCAAGCCTGATTCTAAAACACCCCTGTGGTGCCTTATACAAAACCTTTCAAACATTGATCCCTCCCTACAAAGGAAGAAATTAATTTTCTTCTGCAGCATAGCCTGGCCACAATACCCACTGGATAACCAGACCACGTGGCCTCAGGAAGGAAGTTTTGATTTTAACATCCTTATTGGTTTACAGAACTATTGCCAAGAAGTTGGAAAATGGACAGAGATTCCTTATATACAGGGGTTTCTTCAGTTGCATTCTTGTCCTAATCTCTGTGCTGGCTGCTCTACAACGCAGGTCCTTCTGGCCAGGGAAACCTCAGCCAAACTCTCCACTCGAGATCTTTCCTCCTTTGCCGACTCCCCTGAGGAACTTTTTTCCCCTCCTGCACCAGTCCCTCGGTCCCATCTCGTCTCTTTGCTAAATCCTGTTTCTCTTCCGCACGCAAAAGCTGATCCCTCTCTCTCCTCCCGTTAGCGCTCACACCCGATCCCACTCCAGGCCACAAGAGGGAGCCGACCTCCTTTGCCCTCTCTGCAAGGTGGCCAGGACAGAAGGGGTCATTAGGGTCCATGTGCTTTTCTCCCTCTCTGATCCGTCTGCAATTGAAAAGTGTTTGGGCTCCTATTCTTCTAAGCCTACTAACTATACCAAGGAATTCCAATATCTTACTCAGGCATATGACCTTACTTGGCATGATCTCTATATTATTATGTCTTCTACCCTCACCCCCGATGAATGAGACTGGATCCAGACAGCAGTGTGAGCTCATGCAGATAAGGTCCACACCTCTAACGTTCAAATGCCGGTGGGCTCAGAGGCGGTCCCTGACACGGACCCCAACTGGAATTACCAGAAGGAACAACCAGGTAGGAGATGACATGATTAGATGGTTGAATGTCTTATAGCTGGCATGCAGAAAGCAGCACAAAAGGTAATTAATTATGACAAGTTAAGGGAAATTACTCAAGGACCTGAGGAAAATCTGGCTCTCTTCTTAAATCGCCTCCCTGACGTTGTGGTCCTCCATACTTGTTTAGACCCTACTTCCAGTGCCGGGGCCACTGTATTAGCTACTCACTTTATTTCCCAGTTAGCCCTGGACATTTGGAAGAAACTTAAGAAGGCAGAGGAGGGCCTGCAAACCCCTATCTGAGACCTGATGAACATGGCATTTAAGGTTTTTAATGGTCGAGAGGAATAGGCCGAGGCTTTTTGCCAGGCCTGCATACAACAGAAGGTAGCACTCCAAACCCAGGCTATTGTGGCCAGAGCAACAGGGGCAAAGCACAGGAGGTGCTCGACCTAAGTCTGGGCCACAAACAGAATCCCCACCGGGATCTTGCTTTAAGTGTGGCAAGGAGGGTCATTGGTCTCGACAATGTCCCTACCCAAGGCTACCCAGTAAGCCTTGTCCTAAGAGCAAGCAGCCTGGTCACTGGTGGAGCAATTGCCCCCTATGGACAGCAGGCACATTCTCGGCATCTCAGTGTGGAGGACAGGCTGCTCAGATGGGAGGCCAAGCTAGCGAAGTAAACCCATCATTCGAATTCCTAGGCCTCATGGACAGCTGACACGGCCCAGACTCGGAGACACCCCCCCCCCCACTCTCTCTGAGCCATGGGTGAAGCTACAGGTAGTGAGTAGGTCCATTTCATTTCTGTGGACATGGGGGCTACCTTCTCTGTTTTGCCACCATACTCTAGACCTCTAATTCCCTAGGGGGGTTGATGAGACCCCTTCTCTTTGTACACTACCCCTGACATGCAGTTTGGATAGAATTCCTTTTATTTGCACCTATTCTTAGTTATGACATTGAGCCCTGTACCCCTTCTGGGTCGAGACATTCTACACAGTGTCAGAGCCACTATCCAGCTGACAACGTCTTCCCACTTACTCCTGCCATCCCTCACTAGCAAGGGCTCCCCCATAATCAGTGCTACCCTCATTTCTAACCAGGTCTCTTGTCTCAAGCTTGCTCCCATGCAGGATCGCTGACAGTTTGGAACCACTGGGCCCTAATTGTCTGCGGCTCACCAAGAGATTGGGCCCTGCAGACTCTCCTGCTGCATCCTGTCCCTCCCACCAGGAACCTGCCACTGGAGTAAACTGAACCAGGGAGCAGTGCTGTTCAGTAGGACTGGCCTGATGAAAGAAGCTTCAATCTCCTCAACTGTCTACGAGCAAGAATCTCTCCTCCTACAACCTGCTTATCTCCTAATGGCAGCCACCCATTCTCACCTAGGCTGCCCCTATCCTAAATCCTTTTCTAATTATCAATGTATAACTCATATGTGTTTCTTTTTAAAATTCTTACAGAAGTGCATCTGCGAAGTTTCTCAACTCACGGCCAAACAGATGTTCCTCCTGACATCCCTCAAAGCCACCACCAGCCAACCCCCTCCCCACAACGCCCCTAATCAGCAGGAAGCAGACAGACAGATAAATGGCGCCCCATTTCTATTTAACCAAAAAGGCTGGGATGTAGGGTGGTTGGCAATGGGGTGGTCAGGTGGGAAATCAGAGCCCCAGTCTTTGCCTGGGATTGCCCACATGGCCAGGCACATAGAAACTACACTTCCCATAAACCTTTGGGAGAAAAGTGACTGTCCATCAGCCAGTGAGATTTCACTACGTCATATTAGCTAGACAACCCCGGGAAGGCCCCTTTTAAAATCTGGCACCATGCGGTCCCCGGTGCGAGATTCCTGGCATTCATCTCCCATGACAGTGAGTCCTGTCTGAGAAACGCTCTGTACCAAATAAAGCCTTAATAATTAATACTAAATAACTATGCTGATTTTCTTCTTTCTCAGTGGGGAAAATACCTTACAGGTCTGTGTTTCAATAATGCTTTATTTACATAAACAGATGGTAGATCAGGTTTGGGCCATAGGTGTGGTTTGCCAATCCCTGATTTATTACAATACAAACCTCAGTCCTTACTACCACCCAGGACTAGAAATATGATGTTGCCCACATTTCGGGAGCATCCTCATCCACTCCCAAACACTATCCCTACCCTCTTACTCCTGTCCTGACTTTTATGTTATTAGATTTCTTGGTTTTCTTTATAGCTTTATCTGCAAATATCCATACATTAATAAAGTCATGCAATATTTTTTCCCAACAGTCTTTTTCTTTTATTTTTTTAAATCAAGTGAGAGGCAGGGAGGCCAAGAGACAGACTCCCACATGCGCCCGACTAAGATCCCCAGCACCCACGTCTGAGACTGATGTTCTACCCATATGGGGCCACTGCTCCATTGCTTGGCAACAAAGCTATTTTAGCACCTGAGGTGAGGCCATGGGGCCATCCTCAGTGCCGCAAGCCAACTTGCTCATTTGAGCAATGGCGGTGGGAGGGGAAGAGGCGGGGAAGGGTTAGGGAAGTAAATGGTCGCTTTTCCTGTTTGCTCTGACTGGGACTCAAGCTCAGGACTTCCTCATGCTGGGCTGATTCTCTATCATTGAACCACCTGACCAGTGTCACCAGCATTCTCTTTATCAAATTTATCACTGGTGCAAGAAGTAGTAATTTGTTTACTGCTGTAAAGACTTTCAGTATGGGAAGGAAGACTTTCATTATATAAACATATTAACATTGACTTTTCCATTCTAACACTGGTAGACATTTCATAGTTATTTTTATATTTGGCTGGCTCTTATGCATGTCCCTGGGTGTACATGTGCATGCATATTTGTTGGGCATATATTTAGGAAGAAGATTGCTGAGTATCAAACCTTGTACTTGTGCTTTAATAGATAATGGTAGCAATTTTCCAAAAATAGTTGTACTGATATTGTTACCTGCAACACATAGGGTTTTGATTGCTCTACATCAAGGGTCAACAAACTATGGTCAAGTGTGGAGTGGCAGAGACTGAGCTGTACTGTCTCCCTTCACCATCCTTGCTCTCTGCTGACAGCCATCCATCACTGCTACCCAGTGCTGGGCTGATCACTACCTACACCCTGGAGACACTGCTGTTGCCAATTGCTGGTGCACCAGGAGGTGAAATCTCAGTCAGCCTCTCTTTTGCCCAGCCTAAGTAGTCAGGCTCCCCAGGAGGAGAAAGAAGAGAGTTAGGATCTGATTGTTCCCCATCAGAGAGGAAAACTGACCATGTTGGCCACCCGCAACTCCCTGCACACCAGGCCCCTTATGCTTGTCTCTAGAGAACCACAGTTGGAGTCAAAGGTTGTCTACCACTTGGTATGGTACAGTCCAGTTAAACATGGCAGGGTGAGGTGCAGGGGGTGGAAATGGGAAACAAGAGTTTCCTCTTGTTATAAAAGTTTTTGCATGCATAATATCCTTGGTTTGTTTTTTGACCTCCAAGACTAAAGAACTAACTATCTGACTGACCCTTTATAGGAAAAGTCTGCTAACTCCTGTTCTTTTGTTTCACTGCTACTTGAATGGAACCAGTCTTTTTAATTTGGCTTATTCTGATGGGTCTGTATTTGTACTGCATTATAATTTTAATGTATATTTCTCTAATTTCTAAAGATACTGGACATCTCATCATGTTGATTGACCATTTGAATATCATCCTCTAAGGAGTGCCCATTTTTCTTTTGGGCTGCATTTTCCTCATTGATATGTAAGAGTTCTTTATATATTCTGGATGTGAGACTTTATCAGTTGTGTGTTGCAAGTTTCTTTTTCTATTGTACGGTTTGCCTATCTTCTTTCTTCATGGCATCATTTGATGAACAGAATTTCTACAGCTTATTTAGCCACATTGTCCTTTATGGTCAATGTCCTTTATGGTTATCTTTTGTTTAGGATGCCTTGTCTTACCTTGATCATGCAAATATTCCCCCACGTTAGCATCTCTCAAGCTATAGTGTGCATCAGAATCATGTGGAGGGCTTGTCAGAGCAGACTGCTGGGCTCCTCTGCCAGACTTTCTGACTCAGCAGGTCTGGGTGAGGCTGGAGAATTTGCATTTCTAACAAGTTCCCAGGTGTTGCTGACACTGCTGGTCTGGGGACTGTGCTTCAAGAGTCACTGATCCAGAAACTTTGTTTACCTTTCACGTTTATGTGTCTAATTCATATTATGAAGTGAGTGTCAGTTTTCACCTCTCTAATACAAATATCTGGTACATTTGTTGACGTGACCATCTTTTTTCCACTGTTCTGAAAACCAAGTGTCAAGATGTACATAAATCTGTTTCTGGGCTCTTCAGGCTATTCCATGGGTCTCTCTGTCTACCCTGGGCCTGTACCACACTGTCTTAATCACTGTATCACTATCACAAGTCTTGAGTGATGGTGCAGCAATCTTGCACCTTTCTTTTCCTTCAATATACATTTAAGATCAGTTATCAGTTTACACACACATACACACACACGTGCACACATACACACGCACAGCCACATGAACATGCACCTTATTGGAACTTTGATTAAAAGTGCATTAAGTCTGACCAGGTGGTGGTGCAGTGGATAGAGCATCGGACTGGGTTGTGGAAGACCCAGGTTCGAGACCCTGAGCTTGCCAGCTTGAGTGCGGACCCATCTGGCTTGAGCAAAAGCTCACCAGCTTGGACCCAAGGTCATTGGCTCCAGCAAGGGGTGGCTTGGTCTGCTGAAGGCCTGCAGTCAAGGCACATGTGAGAGGGTAATCAATGACAACGAGAAACTAATGATTGATGCTTCTCACTTCTCTTCGTCCCTGTCTCCTGTCTGTCTATCCCTATCTATCCCTCTCTCTGTCCCTGTAAAAACAAACAAAAAACTCCATTGAAGCTATAAATTGGCTTGACACATTTATAATTTTGAATCTTCCAATGCTGTGTCCCCGTCCCCCCCAATTTCCCCTTAAAAAGTATATTTTTAGACTTTCCCTGCTCATCACCCCCTACACCCATGAAGTTTTTTTTGTTTTGTTTTGTTTGGTTTTTTTTTTTTTTTACAGAAACAAAGAGAGAGAGAGTTAGAGAGAGGGATAGATAGGGACAGACTGACAGGAAAGGAGAGAGGTGAGAAGCATCAATCATCAGTTTTTCATTGCCATTGCGACACCTTAGTTGTTCATTGTTTGCTTTCTCATATGTGCCTTGACCGCAGGCCTTCAGCAGACCGAGCAACCCCTTGCTGGAGCCAGCGACCTTGGGTTCAAGCTGGTGAGCTTTGCTCAAACCAGACGAGCCCGCGCTCAAGCTGGCGACCTCTGGATCTCAAACCTGGGTCCTTCGCATCCCAGTCCGACGCTCCATCCACTGTGCCACCACCTGGTCAGGCTACACCCATGAAGTTTTAATGCCATAGATATACTGTATATCTGTGCCTTACACATAAAAACAGTACAATTTTTTCTTTCCCCAAGAACCATTTTTACCCCTTTGGGAGGAGAGTTCACCCCCATTGTGAATACGAATCCTAATCCATAGTACAATCTAACATTTATTTAGAGATTTTTTGATTTATTTAAATAATATACGATCCATACCCTTCTGGGTTGGGTGTATAGCTTCCAAAAGGGCTCACGTAAACAGTTGTGGTCACTGCTGTGCAGGGCACTTTGTACTGCTGGCTCCACACCTAAGCACCTTCCACCTGGCAGCCCACTTTATTGAGTCCTGATTTATATCCTCCATTTTTCAAGGTATGTTTGAAAGTCTTACAGTGATTTCAAACCAATTTGTCATTTGTGGCTGTAAAAGAAAATAATATAGATGGTGTTAAGTGCAGAACAAACATCTGGAAAGGCGGGCCATGTCTTGGAAAGTGTTCATAATTAAGGCATAAGCAAGAACAGGTGAAGCTTCATCAGTAGATGGCACTGTTTCTTAATAGATAGAGAGGTTTGAGGGAAACATTTTCCTGTTAAATTGGAATTAAGGATATTATAAATAAAAGCAGAGAAAATTCTGCAGAATTCCTGTGATCTCCTTCTCTGGTGAGCTTAATTAAACTCAATGAAGTAGCTGATATTCTCACCCTCCCTTATTTCTGGTGGGCTGTTGCTCTAATTATGTTTTTTTCTCAGTCCAGGTTGAAGTAAGTGACATGGGTATATAGTAGGCATGGCCAGAATAATATTCCCGAGGTGAAAGCCCCAGTGCTGTCCCATGTGTGGTCAGTGCTCGCGTAGAAGGCATTGCTGGTTTCGTCCTCAGAACCACCTGTGTGTGAGAACACGTGGGGTGGGAGGGAGGAACACCAGAGCCTCTCCTCGGTTGTCTGCTGTGCAGTGGAGCAGAAGATCTGGTCGCAGATCCTGCCTCTGTCATGTCCTGGCTATTTGATCTTGGCATACTGTGTAATCTCTCCGACTTTAGTTTCATTTCCTGAGAAAATGAAGGTAGTATCAACATGACACAAGATGTGAAGTTGAATGAGGCAACACCCAGAGAACACTTAGCCTGGCACCAAAGGGTGACGAGGTGCTATTGTGGGTAGGTAGTCCATGATCTTTGGAGCTTTGAAAGTGGCATAGAAAATAGACCTCCTGTGTTGTAAGTGGTAACTGTTATGTGTCCTGGTGACAAATGTCACTCTGCAGGCCAGGCATGTGGCCAGATTTCTTTGCTTCCTGGTTCCTCCTGAGGCGCTTGTGAAAAATAACAATGATCCAGCCTTAGAGATACTGATTTAATTGGTCCAGGTGGGGCCAGGTCTGAAGTGGCTGTAGTGGGCAGCCATGTTGAGATGAAGCGAGACTAGGCTGAGGCGGTGGCTGCAGGTTAGTTAGTATGTTAGTATCCTTGAAGAGTGGAGCTGCCCCTTTCCTCCTGGAAACTGTGTTCAGGTAGGTTGCTGAAGGATCTCTCTGACCAGGCAGAGGTGTGGTCACAATCCTGGGGGCATGTTTACCTTTCAGGGGTACTTCCTGAAATTGAGAAATAAGTTCCATGAACAAATTCTAAGAGCACATTATGAGATGCTATACTTTTTCTCACCTTTTTCCTACTTTGTGCCTCTGTTTGTATGTCTGTGTGCCTGTACATCTGCTCTCTTTCTGTCTGGCTTGTTTATTCTGTGTTTTTCTATCTGCCTATGACTGTGTGTCTGTCTGCATCTTTTATTTTCTCTCTCCATCTCTCTGTGTCCGTCTGTCATTCCCTTGATTCCTACCTAGGGTCACCAAGTGTATTTTTTTGGTTTCTCCAGAGAAACAGAACCAATATCTATCTATCTATCATCTATCTATCTATCTATCTATCTATCTATCTATCTATCTATCTATCATCTATCTATCATGTTATATAGAAAGAGATTTATTATAAGAAGTTGGGTCACATTATTATAAAAACTAAAAAGTACTAGCTGATACTGTAATTTCCCATTCGGTCCAAGTCCAAAGGCAGGAAGAAAATGAGGTCTGAGTGCAAACACAGGCAGAGAGTAGTTTTCCCTTACTCAACCTTCTTGCTTTATTCAGATCTTCAACAGACTGGATGAGGCCTGCCTTCATTGGGGAGGACCACCTGCTTTACTACTCAGTCTACTGATTCAGATGTTAATCTCCTCCAGAAATACCCTGACACACACACACCCCCCAAATGGTGTTTGACTAAGGTGACCAGATGTCCCCCTTTTGGCGGGACAGTCCCGATTTTTAACAATTTGTCCTGTGTCCACAGGGTTTTAAAAAAGTCCTGATTTTTGGAAAGAATGCATGAAAAGCTAGGGAACGGTGGGAGAACGGGAAGGTAATATACAGTTTTCAGCGGGGAGACCCCACCTCGACCTGGAAGCACCCGCACTACCGCAAGAACTGGCTGCCCCGTGTGGGGCCCCAAAACAAAGAACTTCCGGTGGGACGTACCTGCTGGGGCCGTGGCTGTCAAGTCCTCTAACTACCCAGAGGCCCTCTTCCTGGATACCAGCGTGGATCTCCCGGCTCTGCGAGGCTGCAAACTGCTCGGTCTCCAGCGGGCAGTGGGGCTGGACGTGGGGAGCGTGGCTGCTGCAAGGACGAGTCCAGGCGGGGAGTGTGTGTGACTGCTTATGTGTGAGAGCGCGCTGGTGGCGCTGCCCTGCCTGCTCCCGCCCGCTTGTGCAGCTCCGGCATCGGTTTCCGCACCAATCCCTCTGACTCACTCAAAATTTCCCATATAGTAATATTTCCAAAAATGATCTTTTTAATGAGGTATCATTATTAAAAAAATAGATTGATAAGGAAAAGGTTAAATCTTGGGCATCAGCAAAAATCACAATAGGGAACAAATGGTTACAAATATTTCATCATTTTGAAACTAACCATGTTCCATACAACAATGCACTAAAAATTGTGGAATACGCGCTGTCATTACCAGGAACTAATGCTGTGACTGAACATGTTTATCTATGGTAAATAAAGTGTGGACATCAGAAAAATCATAATTAAGTGTTGAGACTTTGAAAGCTATTTTATGTGTGAAATAAAATTTAACAAATTCTTGTGAAAAATTTCATGACCTTTCAAACAATGACAGCAATCTACTAAAAAAAATTCACTCAAATGAGAAATATGCCAAAGAATAAAATAATACTATACATAATTTTTAAAATGTATTATATTTGTAAATTGTACTTATGTTGAAATTTAAAAGTATATATTACAATACTATTTTTTGCATTCTATGAAAATTTTTTTTGCTCCCTATAGACCAAATTTTTAATCAAGAACCCCCCTGCCCATCTGGTCAATGGTGTCCCACTTTATCAATTTTAAAATCTGGTCACCTTATGTTTGACCAACTATCTGGGCACCTTATGGCCCCATCAGGTTGACACATAAAATTAATTATTGTACCATAGAACTTTGTGTGCCTACCATTCTAGAACTTCTGGGTCATAGAAGTCTAAACTGGCTGACTGAGGGGCCAGTTTGGCTCTCAGGTACGTTCATTCTGTTGGTCTTCTTACCCTCTGGCAACATTACAGAGCTCTGCTCTGCATAGTTCCTGCCTCCCCACGTTTTCTAGGCTGTGACCAAATATGAAGTCACTGAATCTGTGACCCCATTTTTATCCACTCTAATACAGTATAACAGAACTAGATTAATCATGGTTTATTTGTGTCACTGGGAAAATCAAAACATATTTACAGCTTCCACTGGAAAGTGTTACGTAGTTAAAATAATTCAGCAATTTGACTATGCAGTTTTCTGGTTACTTCTTAATCCTCAGTCCTGAGAAGAAAACTCACTTTCTGATGGACACATCTGTGGAAAGAAGAGAATTTCAGACATTTGTATCCTGTTTGCCAGGGTGAACCCCAGGGTGTTTCTTTTGTTTGTCAGGACAAAGGGTTTACCCCCAAAGGACTCCCAGACTGTCTCTTCCTGTTATAAGTCACCTCAGCACCCCCCACTCACCTCCCCGAATTATGCCTGATGTCGTCAAATAGTTAAACCCTTAATCACCCAGGACGCACAAAGCTGGGTCACTCTGGAAGTAAACTGTCTTCTGGAAATAGCTTGGAGTTTGAAAATACAGGTTTGTCAGGACATAAATTTTACAACTTTTCAAAAATTTATATGGAACCAAAAAAGAACACGAATAGCCTCAGCAATCCTAAAAAGAAAAAATAAAGCAGGAGATATCACTCTTCCGGATATCAAGGTCTACTACAAGGCCATTATACTCAAGACAGCTTGGTACTGGCATAAGAACAGACACATTGATCAATGGAACAGAACAGAGAACACAGAAATAAACCCGCCGCTTTATGGACAACTGATATTTGACAAAGGAGGAAAGACAGCCTCTTTAACAAATGGTGCTGGGAAAATTGGACATCTACCTGCAAAAAAATGAAACTAGACCATCAACTTACACCATTCACAAAAACAAATTCAAAATGGATAAAAGACTTAAACATAAGCCGTGAAACTATAAGCATCTTAGAAGAAAACATAGGCAGCAAGCTTTCCGACATCTGTAGCAGCAATATATTTGCTGATTTATCTCCACCGGCAAATGAAATAAAAGGCAAGATAAACAAATGGGACTATATCAAACTAAAAAGTTTTTGCACAGCTAAAGACAATAAGAACAGAATAAAAAGACAAACCACACAATGGGAGAACATATTCGACAGCACGTCTGATAAGGGGTTAATAACCAAAATTTATAAAGAACTTATAAAACTCAACACCAGGAAGACAAACAACCCAATCAAAAAATGGGCAAAAGAAATGAATAGAAATTTCTCCAAAGAAGACATACAGATGGCCAAAAGACATATGAAAAAATGCTCAACATCACTAATTATTAGAGAAATGCAAATTAAAACCACAATGAGGTATCACCTCACACCAGTCAGAATGGCACTTATCAGCAAAACAACACAGAATAAGTGCTGGCGAGGATGCGGAGAAAAGGGAACCCTCCTGCACTGCTGGTGGGAATGCAGTCTGGTGCAGCCACTGCAGTATGGAGATTCCTCAAAAAATTAAAAATCAAACTGCCTTTTGACCCGGCTACCCCACTTTTAGGAATATACCCTAAGAACACCATAACACTGTTTGAAAAGAAGAAATGCACCCTCATGTTTGTGGCAGCATTGTTCACAATAGCGAAGATCTGGAAACAGCCCAAGTGTCCGTCAGAAGACGAGTGGATTAAAAAGCTTTGGTACATATATACTATGGAATACTACTCGCCCATAAGAAATGATGACATCGGATCATTTACAACAAAATGGTGGTACCTTGATAACATTATACGAAGTGAAATAAGTAAATCAGAAAAAAAAAAAAACTGAGAACAGCATGAATTCATACATAGGTGGGACATAAAAGTGAGACTATGAGACATGGACAAGAGTGTGGTGGTTACGGGGTGGGCGAAGGGAGGGGAGGGTGGGAAAGGGAGAAGGGTAGGGACACAGGGAAAACCAGATAGAAGGTGACAGAGGACAATTTGACTTTGGGTGATGGGTATGCAACACAATTGAATGATAAGATAATCTGGAGATGTTTTCATTGTACATATGTACCCTGATTTATTGGTGTCACCACATTAAAGTTAATAAAAAAAAATTTACAACTTTTAAAATAGAACTTAAAAGGTTTTAAAATAAGCTGCTCTATCCAACGAGAATTAAAAGAAGGCAACCAATAATGATGTAACAGAAACATAACCCCTTGAGCTAAATACTATGTAATTATGCCAGTGTTTTACATTCTTTTCTGAAAATCTTTGTGACAAATTATTACACTTACCTTGTTTTTATACAGTACATTGAAATATTTCCAACAGTGCTATGTTTTAGAAACTGTAAAGCAAAAATCAATTTTAAATATTAAAAAAAATTTTAAAATGCATAATAATTTCTGTGTCCTCGCTGCCAGGAAGGTTGGAGGTGAAGGTGAGGGTTGCGGGGCAGAAGGGACTGAGGGGACATGAGTGTACAGCACTGGGTGCGGGGAGAGCAAATAAATATAAGCATGGATAACAGAAACCTACCAGGACTCCTTCCCTCAGTCAGTAGCCTCCTCTTGGCAACATTGGTCAGTGCTTAAACCATTCCAGAAAACACCTCCACTCTCTGGGAGCAATGTCAGGATCAATCCTGGTCCTTTCCAATCAACCCAACTGTATATATATCCAGGTCTGCAATTGGCACTGGCATCAAATGGGGCCATGAATTCTTCTGGAGTTTGTGAAACTTCCCAGTCACTATAAAGTCATATTGCTTTTTGTACTTCCAAGGAACCCAGCCTTGAAAATAAAAACTGAAGCACAAGGTAGGGTGGGTCAGTGACATAATGTGTTTTAGGGTTGACTGAGCACTAATCAGGAATTTGGTTAGTGGTACCAAGGAAATGGATGAGAAGAAAAACGAAGACTGTGTTTTAAAGAAATGACTGATTTGCTTTGAGGAAACCTGTGAAGGAGGCCTCTAGGGATAGACTGCCTGATTGTGTGTGTGTGTGTGGGGGGGGGGGGGGAGCATCTATCTGATTTTGCAAAGTTATGAATGCTAAAAATAAGCGGAGCCTGATGTGTGGTCAGATCACTCTCGAGAGTCTCAGCACTCTCTGAAGCACTGTCTCTTGGTTATGGCTTTTGTGGTGTAGCTTCTACCACAGTGCCCATAGCTCCTCCTGCACTTTCTCTTCCATGTTCAAAACCAGAATATATAGACACAAAGACTTGGGTAAAAAATCCACAGACGTATCCTGCTGCACTGTGGTTGCTGACTGGTGTCTCTCTCCATTGAACTGTGAGCTCCTTGCAAGCAGAGTGAAGAACACTATCTCCTGGAGTAATTTCATGTGGGCTCCTCAGTGCCCTCTTCTGGACTAGTTCCTGACCTTGGGCCATGTCTTTGGCCCAGTTAGTCCAGTTTAAGCAAGAATGCTGCTGGGTCAGTTTAGTGAAAATCCCCTACCCTGTATATCTAATTAAATTCCTTACCCCGCACCCTCAATATTGTAGCTCCCCAGCTTGCCTTTAGCAAGAATCTTACTGTGTCTGTCTAGCAAGAATCCCCCCTTACCTATACTGTTTCCTCTTAGTAATTTCCCATCCATTGATCTTCACCCTGCTCTTTGGCAATAAATCCCCACTTATCCTTGTTATATTTAGAGTTGAGCCCTATCTTCTTTCTTATTGCAAAACTCCAACTACAGTGATCCCTTGAATAAAGTCTTTCTTGATATCTTAATGAGTGTCTAATTTTTTCTTTGACCAGGGTTAACTTGACTTTGCATACTGAGGTTCTAACATAGGACCTGAATCATAGTAGGTGCTCAATTAATAATTTGTGAAGAGACAGAGGAATAAAAGAAAAAAGACAGAGAGCTTGGTTTAGCATTGCAAACAGGGCCTTTGAAGCCCACAGACCTGTGTTCAAATTCTTGTTCTGATATTTACTAGCTATGAAATCATGGATAAGCTATTAAACGTGTTTTTTGTTTTTTTTCATTTAGCTTCATTAGCTATAAAAAACAGAAATCAGATAACCTATTTTATAGAACTCTTTTGAGAAGCAAATGAGATAATGTGAAATGTTAAGCTCTAGGTGTTTGCTCAATAAACTTATCATTGTTATTGTCATGGTAACAATAATGGCAAGATGACTGCCTTGCCTGGGGCAGGCAGGACAGGTGAATTTTATCTAGAACTTCTCCACTTCTTTCAAGGTTTTTCTATTCTGTTTTGGACCAAATTGCTTTCCCCAAAATTTATATGTTGAAGCCTAAATTCCTCTATATGACCCTCCCTCTTCTTGGACATAAGGCCTTCAAGGAGGTAATTAAGGTTAAATGAGGTCATAAGGATGAGGGCTTAACATGATAGAAATGGTGTCTATATAAGAAGAAGAGACACCAGAGATCTCTCCTCCATGTTCACACAAAGAAAATGACATTTTAGGAAACAATAAGAAAGCAGCTGCCTGTAAGCCAAGAGGAAAGGTCTTATCAGAAACCAACTTTGAGGCACCTTGATATTGGACTTTCAGCTATCAGAACTGTGAGAAAATGAATTTCTGTTGTTTAAGCACCCGGTCTGTGGTATTCTGTTATGGTGGACTGAGCTGACTAATACATATTCATAGACCCGCTGCTGGCACTTAACTTCCTACTGTGTAAACAACCTCCCTCTACCCTCTTTTATACTGTAATTTCTCCATCTATCATTGTATTCCTTACACATTCAACCTGACTTTTATTAATTTCACTCAAGCCTTTATTCCATTTTCCAGAATTTGGTTCTTTAAGCCTATGATTGTTTTCAAATCAAACTACCTTCCAAATGAAAATTGGTATTCAATAATTTGAGTTTACAATTTTATGTGATCAAGGGACTAAATACTTTTGTAAACTAATTAATTTTGAAATGATTACAGAAGTTACAGAGAATTGACACAGACTGGGAAGTCTTTGTGGAGCAACTACATCATGTTAAGAATTATTTTGACCAAAGAAAAGGTGAAATCTTGTATTTTTTGAGATACTCAGCCCACAAATGTTTGTAATTCAACTCTTAAAAGACTAACTCTCTTTCCATAACACCATTTGGGTGAGCAGATGTTTCAGTTATTTATTGTCTAACAAACCACATAATCGAATGGATTAAAATAACGATGATAATTTGTTTTGCCCATGAATCTGAAGTCTGGCCAGGGCTTGGCAGGGACAGCACATCTCTGTTCTATGTAATGAGAGCTGGGCAGGTCTACTGGGAGCTGGAGGACCCACTTCCAATATGGCTTATACGTGGCTGATGAGTCTGGTTGCCCAACCAGGCTCTGGGTCAGGGTCTCCCTACTGGTTGCTTGGGCTTCCTCACAGCATGGTGGCTGGATTCTAAGAACGAAGTCCCAAGAGACAGATGGAAAGTGGAATCTGATGGTTGTTAAGGACTGGACCTGGAAAGTGGCTTAGTTTGACTTTTGCCTTGAAAATCTATCCATTAGGTTGTCATGAAGCCCAGATACTAGGTGTTGGTCAAATAGGTTTGTAAATATGATGTGTATGTTTGCTTGCTTATAGTTTGCATTGGATTTGGGGGGACGGGCTGTAAGCAGACAGGATCCTTATAGCGTAAGGCTTAGTTTTAAGACTAAGCCTTTCCCACCCTTTTTGATGTGGGGTAGTACACTCTCATGAGAAATCCCATTATGCCTCAGATAAGTGACTTTGTATCAGAGACTTCCTTGTTTGTAGATTGGATTAAAGGTTTTGATTTCTATACTACGAAGTGGGGCAGACTGGGAGCTTGCTCTCTCTTGGTTCCTGAGATTAGCATTAGAGAGAAGAGCAGAGAAAGGCCACATGGAAGGGAGGAGAAGCAGTCAAGATGGCAGAATACTGAAGGAGAAGCTAATTTGTGCAGAGTTTGTGCAGAGAAAAAAAGATGGGGAACAGAGGTGAATAAGGTTGGTTAGGTACAAACCTTTGATTCTAGGAAACTCAGATAAGTCACTGACTTTAGGAGCCCTGAATGGATAGGGAAATGTTTTCCCACTGTGAGTATTTCTTGCCTGCTGGTTGCAAGCTCATATTAAAGCTAATGGCCCACCAGTTCTTGACTCTGTTGTTTCATTACCGTGTGTCTGAATCAAATGCGAACCTGCATGGGCCAGGCAGCTGTGATGGTGGCTGCGGCTACTTGCCACACACTAGGGTAGGTCCTAGAGTCCATTTCTTGATGGAAGATGTATCAAAGAATTTTGAGTTTTAAATATGGCACAATTTAATGAATCATATAAATCAGAACTTCTGAAACCCTAGGTATATTTAGAAATATTTTGAGGTTAAAAATAAAATAACAATGATATGACCATCTCAAGACATTCTGGTTTAATTAGATTAGGGAGGCCAGGGAATCTTTGTTTTTACAACTTCTAGGAGATTCTAACACACAAACAGATTTCTGGGTCAAAGTTCCTGTGTCAAAGGATTGGCAAGAATGGGCCATGAGTCTCAGGGTGAGAAAAAGATTTCTCACGCTGTCTGGAGCCTGATAGAGGGGAGCACAGCTCATCAAGTCAACCCAGGAATTGTATCAGCACCACTGCCTACAAGATAAATTGCTTCCAAATGAATAGACAGGAAAAACTTTCAAGTAAATGGACTTGCCATCATCACACATACTTTTTCTCATATTACATTTTTACCTGCAGTATGTAAATATTACAAAAAGAATCAATAATGCTTTCATATTGCTATAATCTAATTTGTCTTTTTCTGATTGTGTGAAGCATGAGTGGGCACCGGCATCACATTACCAGATCTCACAGAGCGATGTTAAACATTTATAGTGCTCTTAATCATTTGTCAGAAATGTACAAAGGCACAGTGTTTCATTAGTAAGTATTAAATCTTTGAGTTGCACAGAGTGTGTTCCCCTCTTTACTTACACAATGACCATTGACCACTGAAATGCAGACCCTTTGTGACGCAGCACAAGTACATCTGATCATGGAAATCTGCTTGAGAAAATTAATAAAAATTACATTAAGAGGTAGGCTTTCAGAAATGAGGAAAACATGTACATGGATTCTGCAACACTCAGCCAGGGGAAATCGTGGCTCCTTCCCCATTCAGAGTCGGGTGAAAATGCAGTCAGATAATTGCTAGGAGGGAAGAGATGTGAAAGGAAATGAGCAAATTTGCTTCAGGAGGTTCGATACACATTTAAAAATGCCCGGCTTTGGGCATTTTTTTTTATTCATAAGCATGTGTATCATTTTTATGAATAAAAGAGATACACATTTTGATTTGAGATGAGGCAGGGATAGAAGAAACAATCTGCATTTTTTAGAACTTGGGTTTATTTCCAATGCTGTTTGTGAAGACTATTTTATTATATAAATACTTTTAATACCAGGCAATGTCATTTTAGCAGCATATAATGCAAGAATTGAATTATATTTGTTATAGAATCTACCCCCCAATCACCTGATAGCCTAGAGAGCTAAAAGTTTTAGTCTCTAAAAAATCTGTAGGGTATATATTTGTCTTTACTGAAGTTGATATGATATCAACTCTTCTTATTTTTCATTTGTGACCTTACACTTTCTTCATTCTGGGTAAAAGTGAAGCTTCTTAATCTATATAGGTGACAATTGGATGATCAAATCAACCAGGGTGGTGGTTCAGGGTTGTATTAGAATTGTCATGGGAATTCCAAGGGGTCGTTGTGGCCTGGTGTGACATTCTGTTCCACTAACATTTCTTCAGTTGGACTTCTAAAGTTTTTCACACCTTCTGAGGATGGTCTTTGACAAAAAGTATTAAAAACAAAGTATTTGCCTTTAGTAGTCATCCTCTAGTTCCAGGTTGATAATCATTAACAACATCCCTTCCTGCCATTAGCTGTCCCCCTATACAGCTATTAAACACAGACTCACCTACAGACTTTTGAATTGTCATGGGTTGGAGAACTTGTTAGCTGCCACTTCTGGGGGATATCACTAGAATATCTTGTCTGTGTGGCTGTGTCTCACCAAGGTTTTGAAAGGAGGATCACACTTCAGATGCCTATTGAAATTTGGTAAGGTTGAGTTTTAGGTCAATTTGCCTGAATGAATTAATAAATTCGTGCCTCTCTTCCTTGGTCCTTAAATGATTTAAAGCACAATTTTTCAAAACACCACAAAGAGAAGTAGGTGAGACACAAGAAGAAAACTGCTGGTGGAGATACAAGAAGTAGCCAAGAATGAAGCCGAAACAAAAATGCAGAACATATAATCTGTTTTTCTTGTAACAGATTGTCCTCAAATGCTCTGTGAGTATTCTGGGAACTAAAGGAAAAGTAACATTTGATTGATTATATTATTCAGAATTCATGAGATTAAAAACATACCCACCCTTAAGGAGAGACACAAGTCATTTTGAAACTGTGGCAAAAACAATACTCCTTCTGGAACCTTCCTTAATGCATAATGCAAAAGTGTCCTCAACTCTTTCAATGTAGATACTGGGGTTCAGTTTGGGTGTCCTTTTCTGCATTTCTCACTGTTGACTGATGACATTACACCATAGCTCAAGTCAGTGAAAGCCTTTGCATGGGAGGAGAGCAGAGAAAAGAAAAGGGAGTAAAACAGTCTTAGTTCACACATGTTTGCTTGTCTCTCTTCATTTGGAAATGAACTTTAAAATATCTGGATGGGAGGGTGAAAAGGACAGGTTCCACATACTCTCCCAAACAATTTTTTTCCTCTAAATTGAGTTTTTTATAAATACCAAGAGACATGTTTAATGTTCAATGTTACACTTCCTTGCAAATGTTCACAGTGTGTGCATTTTGTGTCATCAGTGAAGTGTGGAACCAGATGCCTAACCGACAGTGGTTGGGGGTAAGCCTGACATAACCTATGAAAATCAAGGTGCTGAGAAGGTGCTTACCGAATCAACGTGCCTTTCATTCTGTTAAGCAGGTGAGCTGAAAGAAGGAATATCTGTGTGCCAGGGGAGAGGGCTGAATTGTGGTTTTGCAATTACTGTCTCAGGAACACAAGAATAAAACAAACAAAAAAAGGGCTGACAAATAATAACAGTCAAGGTGAATTGTTGCCAAAAGCAGAGGGAGTGGAGAAGTAGTCTGGTTTGTGTTGATTCCAAGCTACATCAAAAAGAACCTTTCTGGCAAAACAATGCAGTCAATTACCCCTTCATTCATTCAATATCTATCCTTTGAACACCAAGTGTGCTAGGTACGGGGCATGCCAATGGATAATAAAAGCACATGCTTTTGTTCCCTCTCTCTATATTTTTCATTCTCATCTTGCACAGATAGATCTATGTTCCTGTGCTTTCCACCAGAGGATTTGAGGCTCAACATTTGCTTTCTAGCTTCTAAGCCACAGAGACCTTCAAATAGCAGAGGGCCAAGCCATCTCATATAGTCAGATAAAGACTTTAATTCTATGGTCTGGTAATGACAGAGGTTTTGGTTTCAAAAAGAGCATTGTTTCATTTTCATAATTTTAAATCAACTAATACGATAATGGTTAAAAATTACTGTTAGCGACACATATATAAGAGGTCATTCTAATTTTTCCACTAGAATAATTGTTGGGGAACCACACTTTTATGCTGAATGATTTTGAGACCTAATTATTGAATATGAAAGGTTGTTTTTAAATGTCAGTAATGATGGGAAAAGATCCTTTATTTTGAACAGTTAACAGGGAATGAGCAGTGCAAAATGTTCTCGTTAAAATTTTTCTTCTCTTTTTTTAATTTATTTTTTATTAATGTTAATGGGGCGACACCAATAAATCAGGGTACATATGTTCAAAGAAAACATCTCCAGGTTATCTTATCATTCAATTATGGTGCATATCCATCACCCAAAGTCAAATTGTCCTCTGTCACCTTCTATCTGGTTTTCCCTGTGCCCTTCCCCTCCTCCCTATCCCACCTTCTCCTTCCTCCTCCCACCCCGTAACCACCACTCTCTTGTCCATGTCCCATAGTCTCACTTTTATGTCCCACCTATGTATGAAATCATGCTTTTCTCAGTTTTTTCTGATTTACTTATTTCATTCCATATAATGTTATCAAGGTCCATCTATTTTGTTGTAAATGATCCAATGTCATCATTTCTTATGGCTGAGTAGTATTCCATAGTATATATGTACCAGTTTTATAATTCACTCATCCTCTGATGGACACTTAGGCTATTTCCAGATCTTCGCTATTGTGAACAATGCTGCCACGAACATGGGGGCACATTTCTTCTTTTCGAACAGTGCTATGGTGTTCTTAGGGTATATTCCTAAAAGTGGGATAGCTGGGTCAATAGGCAGTTCGATTTTTTAATTTTTTGAGGAATCTCCATACTGTTTTCCACAGTGGCTGCATCAGTCTGCATTTCCACCAGCAGTGCAGGGGGGTTCCCTTTTCTCCACATCCTCACCAGCACTTGTTCTATGTTGTTTTGCAGATGAGCGCCATTCTGACTGGAGTGAGGTGATAACTCATTGCGGTTTTAATTTGCATTTCTCTAATGATTAGTGATGTTGAGCATTTTTTCATATGTCTATTGGTCATCTGTATGTTCTCTCTGGAGAAATTTCCATTCATTTCTTGTGCCCATTTTTTGATTGGATTGTTTGTCTTCCTGGTGTTGAGTTTTATAAGTTCTTTATAAATTTTGGTTATTAACCCCTTATCAGACGTGCTGTCGAATATGTTCTCCCATTGTGTGGTTTGTCTTTTTATTCTGTTCTTATTGTCTTTAGCTGTGCAAAAACTTTTTAGTTTGATATAGTCCCATTTGTTTATCTTGCCTTTTATTTTATTTGCCCGTGGAGATAAATCGGCAAATATATTGATGCTACAGATGTTAGAGAGCTTACTGCCTATGTTTTCTTCTAAGATGCTTATGGTTTCACGGCTTACGTTTAAGTCTTTTATCCATTTTGAGTTTGTTTTTGTGAATGGTGTAAGTTGATGGTCTAGTTTCATTTTTTTGCAGGTAGATATCCAATTTTCCCAACACCATTTGTTAAAGAGGCTGTCTTTACTCCATTGTATGTTCTTTCCTCCTTTGTCAAATATCAGTTGTCCATAACGGTGTGGGTTTATTTCTGTGTTCTCTGTTCTGTTCCATTGATCTATGTGCCTGTTCTTATGCCAGTACCAGGCTGTCTTGAGTATAATGGCCTTTTAGTAAACCTTGATATCCGGAAGAGTGATACCTCCTGCTTTATTTTTTCTTTTTAAGATTGCTGAGGCTATTCGTGTTCTTTTTTGGTTCTATATAAATTTTTGAAATATGTGTTCTATATCTTGAAGTATGTCATTGGTATTTTAATTGGTATTGCATTGAATTAATAAATTGCTTTGGGTAATGTAAAGCCAATAGTCGCGGCCAGGATCACAGCCGCCTGGCCAGTGCAGGTTCACATTAGATTCGAACAGTCAGTAATGAAACACAAGAGCCAAGAACTGGTGAGCCATCAGCTTTAATTCTAGGTTGCACCCGGTGGGCAAGCAAAAACACACACTGGGCTCCAAAACCCAAACATTCAGTGCTCACAAAGCTACTGACTTATCCGAGTTTCCTAGAATCAAAGGTTTCTAGCTCACCAACTTATTCACCACTTTTTCCCATCTCCTCCAGCACAAACTCTTAACAAACTGGCTTCTACCTCAGCACTCTGCCATCTTGGCTGCTTCTCCTGGCCTCCATGTGGCCTTACTCTGCTCTCCTCTCTATACCTCAGGAACTCAGGAACCAAGAGCAAACAAGCTCCTGACCTGCCCCACTTTATAGTGTAGAATCCAAACCTTTAATCCAATAATACAAACAAGGAAGTCTCTGATACAAAGTCACCCATCTGAGGCATAATGGGATTACTCAGGAGTGCACCACCCTACATTATACAATCAGTCAAGGATGTGGAGAAAAGCTTACTTTTAAAACCAAGCCTTAGGCTAAAATGACCCAGCCTGCTTACATTACAGTCTTTCTCCCAAAGACATCCCAAACGTAAGGGCAAATAATATCACCTGGGTGACGGGCTTCCATGTGGGCAGCACCATCTTTAACAAAGTGAGCATATTATATTTTATCTGCCCAACAGGTAATATAGACAGTTTAATGATGCTTATTATTCCTAGCCATGAGCATGGTATATGCTTCCATTTGTTTGTATCTTCCTTGATTTCTTTCATCAATGTTTTATAATTTTCCGAGTACAAGTCCTTAACCTCCTTGGTTAAATTTACTCCTAGGTACTTTTTATTCTTTTGTTTGCAATAGTGAAGGGGGTAGTTTTCTTAATTTCTTTTGCTGATAGTTCATTGTTGGTATATAGAAATGCCTCTGATTTCTGAGTATTAATTTTATATCCTGCCACCTTGCTGAATTCATTTATCAGGTCCAGTCGTTTTTTGACTGAGGCTTTAGGGTTTTCTATATATAATATCATATCATCTGCAAATAATGAACGTTTTAATTCCTCTTTTCCAATTTGGATGCCTTTTATTTCTTCTTCTTGTCTGATTGCTGTAGCTAGGACTTCCAGAACTATGTTGAATAAAAATGGTGAAAGGGGGCACCCCTGCCTGGTTCCTAATCTTAAGGGAATTGCTTTTAATTTTTGCCCATTTAAAATGATGTTTGCTTTGGGTTTGTCGTAGATGGCCTTTATCATGTTAAGGAATGTTCCCTGTACTCCCACTTTACTGAGAGTTTTGATAATGAATGGGTGCTGGATTTTTATCAAATGCCTTTTCTGCATCTATTGAAATTATCATGTAATTTTTGTCCTTCCTTTTGTTTATGTGCTGAATCACATTGGTAGATTTGAGAATATTGAACCAGCCTTGCCTCTCCAGAATAAATCCCACTTGATCATGGTGTATGATTTTTTTCATATATTGCTGTATTCTGTTGGCTAATATTTTCTTGAGAATTTTAGCATCTTTATTCATCAGGGATATAGGCCTATAATTTTCTTTTTTGTGTTGTCTTTACCCGGTTTTGGGATCAGAATTATGCTCGCCTCATAAAAGGAGTTTGGAAGTCTTCCTTCCTCTTGAAGTTTTTGAAATAACTTGAGGAGGATAGGAGTTAGTTCTTCTTTGAATTTTTTGTAGAATTCACTTGTGGAGCCAACAGACCCAGGACTTTTTGTGTTGGGAGTTCTTTGATAACTGTTTCGATCTCATTTGTTGTAATTGGTCTATTTAGGTGTCCTGATTCTTCCAGTTTTATTTTTGGAAGTTTATATGATTCAAGAAATTTGTCCATTTCACCTAGGTTGTCTAATTTTTTGTCATAGAGTTCTTCATAGTATTTTCTTACAATGCTTTGTATTTCTGTTGTGTCAGTTGTTATTTCTCCACTGTCCTTTCTAATTTTATTTATTTGGGTCCTCTCTTTTTTTCTTGGTGAGTCTAGTTAAAAGTTCATCAATCTTGTTTACCTTCTCAAAGAACCAACTTCTGGTTTCATTGATCCTCTGTATTGTTTCCTTAGCCTCTATGTCATTTATTTCTGCTCTTATCTTTATAATTTCCTTCTTTCTACTGGTCCTGGGCTTTATTTGCTGTTGCTTTTCTAGTTCTTTTAGATGCAGGGTCAGGTTGCTTATTTGAGCTTTTTCTAGCTTCTTTTGGTATGCCTGTAGTGCAATGAACTTCCCTCTCAGTACTACTTTTGCTATGTCCCATAAATTTTGAGTTGCTGTCTGCTCATTATCATTCATTTCTAGAAACGTTTTTATTTCTTTTTTGATCTCATTGTTAATCCATTCATTATTGAATAACCTGCTATTTAATTTGCAAGTGTTTGAGTATTTTTCAGTTTTTCTTTTGTGGTTAATTTCTAGTTTCATGGCATTGTGATCAGAGAAAATGCTTGATATGATATCAATCTTCTTAAATTTATTGAGACCATTTTTGTGTCCTAACATGTGGTCTATCCTAGAAAATGTACCATGAGCGCTTGAGAAGAATGTATATTCTACTGCTTTAGGTTGAAAAGTTCTGAAGATATCTATTAAATCAAGTTGATCTAGTGTATCCTTTAAGTCTGCTGTTTCTTTATTAATTTTTTTTCTTGAGGATCTATCTACTGTTGTTAGTGGGATGTTGAAATCCCCTACTATTATAGTATTGCTGTTAATCTCGCCCTTTATATCCATCAAAGTCTGCTTTATGTATGTCGAGGCTCCTATATTTGGTGCATACATTTTTATAATAGTTATATCTTCCTGTTGAATTGTTCCCTTTATCATTATGTAGTGTCCTCCTTTATCTCTTACTACAGCCTTTGTTTTAAAGTCCATTTTGTCTGATATAAGTATTGCTACCCCAGCTTTTCCTTTATTTCCATTTGCATAAAAAATTTTTTCCATCCTATTACTTTCAGTCTATGTGCATCTTTTGTTTTAAGGTGTGTCTCTTGTAGACAGCATATGTATGGGTCCTGTTTCTTTTTTCAAATTTATTTTATTTTTATTTTATTCATTTTAGAGAGGAGACACAGAGTGAGAGAGAGAGAGAGAGAGAGAAAGAGAGAAAGGGGGGAGGAGCTGGAAGCATCAACTCCCATGTGCCTTGACCAAACCAGTGCAGGGTTTGTTTTTTTTTTTTAAAAACTTTTTATTTATTATTTATTTTATTCATTTCTTTTTAGAGAGGAGAGAGAGAGAGAGAGAGAGAGAGAGAGAAAGGGGGGAGGAGCTGGAAGCATCAACTCCCATATGTGCCTTGACCAGACTAGTGCAGGGTTTTTAACTGGCAACCTCAGTGTTCCCAGGTCGACGCTTTATCCACTGCGCCACTACAGGTCAGGCCAGTGCAGGGTTTTGAACTGGCGACCTCAGTGTTCCCAGGTCGACGCTTTATCCACTGCGCCACCACAGGTCAGGCGGTTCCTGTTTCTTTATCCACGCAGCTACCCTATGTCTTCTTTTTTTTTTAAATTAAAATAAATTTTATTAAAATGTTTTGTCATTTTAAGTGTTATATTTATATCTAGTACAAATAATTATGTTTATTTCCTCCCTGCTTCTCTTTTTATTCTCTTGTCCAGTTGCACTAGTTAGCATTTTCAAAACAGACATTAAATAAAGTGGTGATTTTTTTTTTAATATATATTTTATTATTATTAATTCTAATGGGGTGACACCAATAAATCAGGGTACATATGTACAATGAAAACATCTCCAGGTTATCTTATTATTCAATTGTGTTGCATACCCATCACCAAAAGTCAAATTGTCCTCTGTCACCTTCAATCTGGTTTACCCTGTGTCCCTCCCCTCCTTCCTATCCCACTCTTCTCTCCCTTCCCTCATCCCATAACCACCACTCTCTTGTCCATGTCTCATACCCTCACTTTCATGTCCCACCTATGTATATAATCGTGCTGTTCTCAGGTTTTCTTTTTTTCTGATTTACTTATTTCACTCCGTATAATGTTATCAAGGTCCATCCATTTTGTTATAAATGATCCGATGTCATCGTTTCTTATGGCTGAGTAGTATTCCATAGTATATATGTACCATCGCTTTTTAATCCACTCATCTTCTGACGGACACTTGGGCTGGTTCCAGATCTTCGCTATTGTGTACAATGCTGCCACGAACATGGGGGCGCATTTCTTCTTTTCGAACAGTGCTATGGTGTTCTTAGGGTATATTCCTAAAAGTGGGATAGCTGGGTCAAAAGGCAGTTCGATTTTTAATTTTCTGAGGAATCTCCAAACTGTTTTCCACAGTGGCTGCACCAGTCTGCATTCCCACCAGCAGTGCAGAAGGGTTCCCTTTTCTCCACATCCTCGCCAGCACTTATTCTGTGTTGTTTTGCTGATAAGTGCCATTCTGACTGGTGTGAGGTGATACCTCAATGTGGTTTTAATTTGCATTTCTCTAATGATTAGTGATGTTGAGCATTTTTTCATATGCCTATTGGCCACCTGTATGTCCTCTTTGGAGAAATTTCTATTCATTTCTTTTGCCCATTTTTTGATTGGGTTGTTTGTCTTCCTGGTGTTGCGTTTTATAAGTTCTTTATAAATTTTAGTTATTAACCCCTTATCAGATGTGCTGTCGAATATGTTCTCCCATTGTGTGGTTTGTCTTTTTATTCTGTTCCTATTGTCTTAAGCTGTGCAAAAACTTTTTAGTTTGATATAGTCCCATTTGTTTATCTTGCCTTTTATTTCAGTTACCCGTGGAGATAAATCGGCAAATATACTCCTGCTACTGATGTCGGAGAGCTTGCTGCCTATGTTTTCTTCTAAGATGCTTATGGTTTCACTGCTTACATTTAAGTATTTTATCCATTTTGAGTTCGTTTTTATGAATGGTGTAAGTTGATGGTCTAGTTTCATTTTTTTTGCAGGTAGATGTCCAATTTTCCCAACACCATTTCTTAAAGAGGCTGTCTTTACTCCATTGTATGTTCTTTCCTCCTCTGTCAAATATCAGTTGTCCATAAAGCTGTGGATTTATTTCTGGGTTCTCTGTTCTGTTCCATTGATCTATGTGCCTGTTCTTATGCCAGTACCAGGCTGTCTTGAGTATAATGGCCTTTTAGTAAACCTTGATATCCGAAAGAGTGATACCTCCTGCTTTATTTTTTCTTTTTAAGATTGCTGAGGCTATTCGTGTTCTTTTTTGGTTCCATATAAATTTTTGGAATATGTGTTCTATATCTTTGAAGTATGTCATTGGTATTTTAATTGGTATTGCATTGAATTTATAAATTGCTTTGTGTAATATAGACATTTTAATGATGTATATTCTTCCTAGCCATGAGCACAGTATATGCTTCCACTTGTTTGTATCTTCCTTGATTTCTTTTATCAATGTTCTATAATTTTCCAAGTAAAGTCCTTAACCTCCTTGGTTAAATTTACTCCTAGGTACTTTATTTTTTTGGCTGCAATAGTGAAGGGGATTGTTTCCTTAATTTCTTTTGCTGATATTTCATTGTTGGTGTATAGAAATGCCTCTGATTTCTGAGTATTAATTTTATATCCTGCCACCTTGCTGAATTCATTTATAAGGTCCAGTAGTTTATTGACTGAGACTTTAGGGTTTTCAATATACAATATCATATCATCTGCAAATAGTGACAGTTTTACTTTTTCTTTTTCAATTTGGATGTCTTTTATTTCTTCTTCTTGTCTGATTGCTGTAGCTAGGACTTCCAGAACAATGTTGAATAAGAGTGGTGAAAGTGGGCAACCCTGCCTGGTTCCTGATCTTAAGGGGATTGCTTTTAATCTTTGTCCATTTAGTATGATGTTTGCTGTCGGTTTATCGTAGATGGCCTTTATCATGTTAAGGAATGATCCCTGTATTCCCACTTTACTGAGAGTTTTGAGCATGAATGGGTGCTGGATTTTATCAAATGCCTTTTCTGCATCTATTGAAATTATCATGTGATTTTTGTCCTTCCTTTTTTTTATGTGGTGAATCACATTGATTGATTTGCCAATATTGAACCAGCCTTGCCTCTCCAGAATAAATCCCACTTGATCGTGGTGTATGATTTTTTTAATATATTGCTGGATCCGGTTGGCTAATATTTTGTGGAGAATTTTAGCATCTAAATTCATCAGGGATATAGGCCTATAATTTTCTTTCTTTGTGTTGTCTTTGCCCGGTTTTGGGATCAGAATAATGCCCGCCTCACAAAAGGAGTTTGGAAGTCTTTCTTCCTCTTGAATTTTTTGAAATAGCTTGAGTAGAATAGAAGTTAGTTCTTTTTTGAATTTTTGATAGAATTCACTTGTGAAGCCATCAGGCCCAGGACTTTTCTTTTTTGGGAGTTTTTTGATAACTTTTTCAATCTCATTTGTTGTAATTGGTCTGTTTAGGTGTTCAGATTGTTCCAGATTGATTTTTGGAAGGTTATATGATTCAAGAAATTTGTCCTTTTCACCAAGATTGTCTAATTTTTTGGCATATAGTTCTTCATAGTATTTTCTTACAATGCTTTGCATTTCTGTTGTGTCAGTTGTTATTTCTTACTGTCCTTTCTAATTTTATTTACTTGAGTCCTCTCTCTTTTTTTCTTGGTGAGTCTAGTTAAAGGTTCATCAATCTTGTTTACCTTTTCAAAGAACCAGCTTCTGGTTTCATTGATCCTCTGTATGGTTTCCTTAGCCTCTATGTCATTTATTTCTGCTCTGACCTTTATTATTTTCTTCCTTCTACTGGTCCTGGGCTTTATTTGTTGTTGTTTTTCTAGTTCTTTTAGATGCAGGGTCAGGTTGCTTATTTGAGCTTTTTCTAGTTTCTTATGATATGCCTGTAGTGCAATAAACTTCCCTCTCAGAACTGCTTTTTCTGGGTCCCATAAATTTTGAGTTGATGTATGCTCATTATCATTTGTTTCTAGAAACTTTTTTATTTCTTCTTGGATCTCATTGTTAATCCATTCATTATTTAATAACATGCTATTTAGTTTCCAAGTGTTTGAGTATTTTTCAGTTTTTCTTTTGTGGTTAATTTCTAGTTTCATGGTATTGTGATCAGAGAAAATGCTTGATATGATTTCAATCTTCTTAAATTTATTGAGACCATTTTTGTGTCCTAACATGTGGTCTATCCTAGAAAACGTACCATGAGCGCTTGAGAAGAATGTATATTCTACTGCTTTAGGGTAAAAGTTCTGAAGATATTAAATCAAGTTGATCTAGTGTATTTTTTAAGTCTGTTGTTTCTTTATTAATTTTCTTTCTTGGGGATCTATCCAGTGTTGTTAGAGGGGTATTAAAATCCCCTACTATGATAGTATTGCTGTTAATCTCGCCCTTTATATCCATCAAAGTCTGCTTTATGTATGTTGGGGCTCCTATATTTGGTGCATAGATATATACAATAGATATATCTTCCTGTTGAATTGTTCCCTTTATCATTATGTAGTGTCCTCCTTTATCTCTTACTACAGCCTTTGTTTTAAAGTCCATTTTGTCTGATATAAGTATTGCTACCCCTGCTTTTTTTTCATTTCCATTTGCATGAAATATTTTTTTCCATCCTTTTACCTTCAGTCTATGAGCACCTTTTGTTTTAAGGTTTGTCTCTTGTAGACAGCATATGTATGGGTCCTGTTTCTTTATCCATGCAGCTACCCTATGTCTTTTGATTGGATCATTTAATCCATTTACATTTAAGGTTATTATTGATATGTAGTTGTTTATTGCCATTTTATTCTTTAAGGCTGTATTATTCTTTGCTCTATTCATTCCTCCCTTTAAACTGTTCTCAAGAGGCCCCTTAGTATCTCTTGCAGAATTGGTTTGGTTTTTATGAATTCCTTCAGGCTTTCTTTTTCTGGGAAGCTCTTTATTTCTCCTTCAATTTTAAATGTTAGCCTTGCTGAATAAAGTAGTCTTGGTTGTAGGTTCTTGTTCTGCATTACTTTGATTATTTCTTGCCATTCCCTTCTGGCCTCAAGTGTTTCTGTTGAGAAGTCCGATGTCATCCTTATGGGGGCTCCTTTGTAGGTGATAGTCTTTTTTTCTCTAGCAGCTTTTAAAATTTTTTCTTTATCCATTAGCTTTGGTATTTTAACTATGATGTGTCTTGGTGTAGATCTTTTTGGGTTTCTCTTTAATGGAGTTCTGTGTGCTTCTTGAATATGTGGAGTGTTTCCCAGCCTTAATTTAGGAAAGTTTTCTGCTATGATTTGATTGAACAAAGTTTTCATTTCCTGTCCTCTCTCCTCTTCTTCCGGCACCCCTATGATGCGAATGTTGTTTCTCTTCATGTTGTCACAAAGCTCACTTAGAGTTTCCTCACATTTTTTAAGTCTCTTTTCCTTTTTCTTCTCTGCTTCTGTGCCTTTGTTTATTGTGTCCTCTAACTCGCTTATTCGATCCTCAGCGTCATCCATCCTGCTTTTAATTCCTTCCATTGTGATCTTCAGTTCTGATACTGTATTTGTCATTTCTGTCTGATTCTTTTTTATTATTTCAATTTCATTTTTTATACTTGTTATCTCTTTATTTAGGTGTTCATAATGACTATCCATTGTTGCTCTAATTTCTTTGAACATCCTAACTATCATTATTCTAAATTCTGCTTCTGGTAATTTGGTTATATCTGGTTCATTCAGGTCCTTCTCTGGGGATTTCTCTTGATTCATTTGGTTTGCATTCCTCTGCCTGCCCATTTTTTCTGTGTATAAGCAAGTTGTGGCCACTGGAGTCCAGTAGGTGTTGCCTTTGTGTTCTCTAGGTGTGGTCTATCTGCAGACCCCCCACCCCCTCTGCCGGTGCCTAGGGTGGTTGGGTATGAGTGTTGCCAGCGCCGGCCCACTGTGGCTTTTGCTGTGATTTCTGCCTCTCCTCCGTGGGAGGGGCTGTCACTGAAGCCACAAGATTAGCACCAAGGGTAGAGGTGAGCCCCTTTCCTCAGCTGCGGACCCAGCCTATTTCCTGTCTTCCGCCCAGAACCAGCAGTCGGAGCCTGCTCGCTACAGTTCCGTGGGTTAGGCGGGGCTTTTGACGGGCTCTCAGCTGTAAGCTTTTGCCCGTCCGGAGCTTTAGCCCCACCCTCGAGGCCAGGGCCCTTCTGGGCAGGGTTGGAAACTAAGGTTTATTGGGGCGGGCGTGTTTGCTGGCTTCCGCTCAGCTGCGTACTTCTGCCCGTCCCGGACTCTACCCCGCCCCCGCGTTGGGAGCCCGCTTGTGCACGTGTGAATGCTATCCGCGGTTTCTCCGGCCGGGTGGGGATAGTAGCGTGGGCTCAGCTGCGAGCCTCCACTTGTCTCGGGGTCCACCCCGTTCCCGCGCTCGGTGCCCACTCGCGCACGTATACTGGCCCACCGCGGTTTCTCCGGCCCGGGGCGTGGTGGACTGGTAGCGTCAGCTCAGCCACAAGCCCCTGCCCGTCCCTGGTCCTAGCCCGGTCCCCGCGGTCAGGGCCGGCTTGCGCAGGTCCTGCCCGTTTCTGGCCTCCCGCTTTGTCCCCGTTAGTTGGATTAAAGGCAGGCCCGCAGCTTCAGGACCGCTTTCGCGCGTCTCCTCCGACCCTCTGGGCTAGACTGATCTCCCACTGGCTTGGCCTCTGCCCACGCCAACAGAACCGCCTTTCAGCGTCCTGCCGCCCCAAAACCTTAAGCAGCCCTCAGTAGAGTAGGAAGGGACCTAATACTCCACACTGTAGGCCTGGGAGCTCCCTCACTTGTTTCATAGCTCAAAACTGTCCAAACGCCTCTTCTAGGCTCTAGGACTGCAGGCTGGGGCTTGGTTCCTGGGACCCAGGTCCCTCCCTCTCTGCCAAACTTTCCTCCCACCCCGCAGGTCTCTCCGGGCTGCCGTTTGCTCCGGGGTGCTGGGCAGCCCTCTTCGCGTTTTTGCTATTCCTACCAGTCTCAATGTGGCTTCTTCTGTTTTCCTTGGTTGAAGAGTCCACTTAGTTTTGTTCAAAGTTGTTTTATCCAGGTGATGGTTCTTAAAATTGAGTTGTAATCCACTTTGGTTCTGGGAGTTGGAAGTTGGTACGTCCGCCTACTCCGTCGCCATTTTGCTCTCCTACCCTATGTCTTTTGATTGGATCATTTAATCTATTTCCATTAAGGTTATTATTGATATGTAGTTGTTTATTGCCATTTTATTATTTAAGCTGTATTCTTCTTTTGCTATATTCTTTCCTTCCTTTCAGTTGTTCACAACAGGCTTCTTAGTATCTCTTGCAGAATTGGTTTGGTTTTAATGAATAACTTGAGGGTTTCTTTGTCTGGGAAGCTCTTTATTTCTCCTTCAATTTTAAATGTTAGCCTTGCTGGATAGAGTAGTCTTGGTTGTAGGTTCTTGTTCTGCATTACTTTGAATATATCTTGCCATTCCTTTCTGGCTTCAAGTGTTTCTGTTGAGAAGTCACATGTTATCCTTATAATGATTACTTTGTAGGTGATAGCCGTTTTTTCCCGAGCATCTTTTAAAATTTTCTCTTTATCCCTTAGCTTTGGTATTTTGACTATGATGTGTCTTGGTGTAGATTTCTTTGGGTTTCTGTTTAATGGAGTTCTGTGTGCTTCTTGAATGTGTGAAATGTTTCCCATCCTTAATTTAGGGAAGTTTTCAGCTATGATTTGATTGAACAAAGTTTCTATTTCTTGTTCTCTCTCCTCTTCTTCAGGAACCCCTATGATGCAAATGTTGTTTGTCTTCATGTTGTCACAGAGCTCCCTTAGGGTTTCCTCACATTTTTTAATTTTCTCTTTTCCTTTTTCTGCTCTGCTTCTGTGCTTTTCTTTATTGTGTCCTCTAACTTGCTGATTCGATCCTCAGCGTCATTCATCCTGCTTTTAATTTTTTCCACTGTGGTCTTCAGGTCTGATACTGTATTTGTCATTTCAGTCTGATTCTTTTTTATTATTTCAATTTCGTCTTTTATACTTGTTTTCTCTTTATTTAGGTGATCGTAGTGACTATCCATTGTTGCTCTAATTTCTTTGAACATCCTAACTATTATTATTCTAATATCTGCATCTGATAATTTGGTTATATCTGGTTCATTCAGGTACTTCTCTGGGTATTTCTTTGGATTTGGTTTGCATTTATCTGCCTGCACATTTTGTCTGTGTATAAGAAGGTTTTGGCCACTGGAGTCCTGTAGGTGTTGCCTTTGTGTTCTCTAGGTGTGGTCTGTCTGCAACCCCACCACCCCGTCTGCTGCTGCCTAGGGCGGTTAGGTATGGGCGTTGGTAGCGCCGGCCCACTGCGGCTGTTGCTGTGATTTCCGCCTCTCCTCCGAGGGAGGGGCTCTCACTGAAGCCACAAGCCTCAACACCAAGGGTAGAGGTGAGGACCTTTGCTCAGCTGTGGACTCACCTTGTTTTCAGGCTTCTGCCCAGCCCCACGGTCAGAGCCTGCTCGCCACAGTTTTTTCGGGTTGGACTGGGCTGCTGATGTGCTCTCAGTTGTGAGCCTTTGCCCATCCGGAGCTTTAGCTCCGCCCTCGAGGCCAGGGCCCTCCTGTGCAGGAATGCAAATTGCGGTTTATTGGGCCGCGCGTGGTTGCTGGCGTGTGCTCAGCTGCGAATTTTAGCCCCACCCCCACGTTCAGAGCCAACTCGCGCATGCAGGATGGCAATCCCCAGTTTCTCTGGCCAGTTGGGACTGCTGGCTGAGCTCAGCCGTGAGCCTCTGCCCTTTCCTGGTCCTAGCCTCGTCCCCATGGTCAGGGCCAGCTTACGCAGGGTTGCAGAGCAGATCTCTGCTTGTTCCTGGCCTCCCGCTTTTCCCCCGCAGGTGGGGTTACAGGCAGGCTCGCAGCTGCCGGACTGCTTTCATGCTTCCCTTCTGCCCCTGCTGGGCTAGACCAAACTCACACCGGCTGGGCCTCTGCCCCTACCAACAGAACTGCGTTTCAGCGTCCCTCCGCCACCATCCCTTCAGCAACCCTCAGCAGAGTAGGAAGGGGCCCCATAGTTCAGACCCTAACACTCCATACTGTAGACCTGGAAGCTCCCTCCATCTAAGGAGCTCTGCTCTAAGTGCCACTGGAGAGCTTGTTTGGCTGGTGTCCTGTCTCCCTTTGCTGGTATTGCTAGTTCCAGGGGAAATATTCGTTTTTTTATTAGAGAAGTGACTTAGCCCAGGGGTTAGGGTGGCTGTTTCTCAAGAGTTTTTCTCTCTGTGGCTTCCAGTTTACTCTCTCTTCCCACTGCTCTGGTCCTCTCCTCTGACCCCATTCCCCAGATCCCTGGGTGAGTGGCTGTGAGGGAGGTTTTCTGCGCTGTCCCTTTAAGAATCTTGGGTCTGAGAAAACTGTCTTTCTCACTAACAGTATCCTCACTTGTTTCACAGCTCAATACTTTCCCAACGCCTCTTCTAGGCTCTGGGACTGCAGGTTGGGGCTTTTTTCATTGGACCCAGGTTCCTCCCTCTCCGTCAAACTCTCCTCCCGCCATGCGGTTCTCTCCGGGCTGCCATTCGCTCTGGGGAGCTTGGCAGCCCTCTTCGCATTTTCGCTACTCTTACCAGTCTCAATGTGGCTTCTTCTGTGTTCCTTGGTTGAAGAGTCCACTTAGTTTAGTTCAAAGTTGGTTTATCCAGGTGATGGTTCTTAAAATTGAGTTATAATCCACTTTGGTTCTGGGAGTTGGAAGTTGGTACATCCGCCTACTCCATTCCCATCTTGCTCTCCCTCTTCTCTTTTTTTTTCTTTAAACAGTATTTTTAAATTTATTTTATTTTTATTTTATTCATTTTAGAGAGGAGACACACACAGAGAGAGAGAGAGAGAGAGAGAGAGAGAGAGAGAAAGAGAGAAAGGGGGGAGGAGCTGGAAGCATCAACTCCCATATGTGCCTTGACCAGACCAGTGCAGGGTTTTGAACTGGCGACCTCAGTGTTCCTAGGTCAACACTATATCCACTGCGCCACCACAGGTCAGGCCTCCCTCTTCTCTTTTTGAAATCAATGATCAAAGGCATCCCAGTGTTCCCATTATTTTGGGAGATGTATACATATATGAGGAATGGCACATAGGAAGGCTAAGATCTTTACAGTGACACATGGAAATCCAGAGAATAAGAGAAAAATTAAGCCGGATGGCAACACTAGCCCAACCTCCTCATTTTGCAAATAAGAAAATTGTTCTAGAATGGAGCATTACTTACAAATGTCACACAGTTAATGGTGGAGCAAATGTTGAATTCAGTGCTACTCTTTCGGAATTGTGTAGTCTGTCATTGGTGTCTAGTATCTCCCGGAATGACCATTTTGTTGTTGTCATAATGTGTCCATCTTCAGGGGTATAGATAGTGATCATTATAATAATCATGGTCCCCTTTGCCAGCAGATATGCTCTGGACTATGACACATTAGTGGAAATTTGCCAGTGCCCTTTGGAAAAGTTTTGCCTCCCTGTTAAGAGGGAAGCACTTGCTAATAGAGCTCTTTTGCTAATATCTCCCTTGCTTTCTCTTTGAATTGTGTCATGGCAGAACACAAAGCTTAGAGATATGCCAGCTCACATTATGACTGTAAGAGGATATTGTTTCCATTGCATTGAAGTCAGCAGAATGCAAAGAGTGAATCAGACTCATTCTTGATGATGTTGATATTCTGAGCATCTTGTGGTTGATTACATTTCCCCCTTAGTTTAGCAGAGCTCTCCTTTGATTTAAACCAGACAGGAGGGTACCTGATGTTTTCAAGATAAACAAGGGGTCAGTGTGATTAAAGATCAATACATGAGAGAGAGAGTTTAGAAGGAGATGAGGTTAGGAAATAAGGGTAGACCAAAGCAAGTGAGATGGTGTAACATGCTAAGGACTTCTAGCTTTTACTATGTGAATGGGAAGCCATTAAAAAGTTGTGAGCAGAAGCATGATGTGTTCTGACTTATGTGTAACTGAATCATTCAGGCTGCTATTTTTGAGAATAGACTGTGGGAGGTCAAAGCTAAGACCAGAAACACCTTTTGGGACTCTTGTACAATCCAGGGGAAAAAATGGTGGTAGCTTTCACAAGGATAGTTATAGTAAAGTGGAGAGGATGCATCAGATTCTGGACACATTCTACATGTAAAGAATTTTTTTCCCCTCTCTGAGTCTATCTCTGCTTCTCTCTCTTTCTTCCTCAAGAAAGGCAGACTGCCATATGTAGCCCCTCAGTTAGATGTGTATGGAATCTTGAAAGCTTGACTACCCTACATTCTTCTACAAAGGGACTTGAAAAGTTTATTTGGAGGTTCTAGTAAGGGAGTGCAGCTACTTATATATACTTGACCAAAGAACAGTTCTCCTCTATTGGGGAAGGTTATCACACTTCAGCTGAATGGGCAGCATTAAGAGAAATGCACACGGAGCAGTAAGGGAGAAAGAGAATATCCTCTTCACCAGCTACATCAGCTGAATTTACCCTGGCAACCAATGGTGTGACAGATGTTACAGCCAGACTGCCTTCACATCCAGAACATTTCTGGACATAATACAAGTAGAGATACACACCACACATGTACAGGTTGATTTAAGACAATTGCAAGAGCTTCAGCCTGAGCAGCAAGAGAGATAAAGTTGCCATGGACTAATGGGGAAGACTGCAGGAGGAAAAGTTTCAGGGAGATGGTTAGGAGTTCTTTTCTGGACGTGTAATGTTTGAGGCGCCTCTTAGACTTATAAGTATAAATGTTAAGTTGGTTGTCAGATCTTGAAATATGAAGTTCAGGGGAGAAGTTCATGATAGGTATATAAATTTGGGAATTAAAATATCATATTAATTATCTGTAGATCCATGGAACTGGATGTGATTTGAAAGGGGATGAGTCTAGACAGAAAAGAGTTATTTTTCATGGGTCATCAGAGGAGGTTGCTGTTTCAGGATGAAGCTGGACATCTCTTTCCCAGCCACTGGCTGCCAGAAACTCATTGAAGTGCAAGACAAATGCAAACTTTGCACTTAAAAATTTTTTTTTTTCTGAAGTGAGAAGCTGGGAAGCAGAGAGACAGACTCCCATACCAACCTGATTGGGATCCACCCAGCAAGCCCACTAAGGAGTGATGCTCTGCTCATCTGAGGCGTTGCTCTGTTGCAACCGGAGCCATTCCAGCACCTGAGGTGTAAGCCTTGGAGCCATCCTCAGTGCCCAGGACAACTATGCTCCAATAGCGCCTTGGCTGTGGGAGGGGAAGAGAGAGAGAAAGAGAAAGGAGAGAGGGAAGGGTGGAGAAGCAGATGGGCACTTCTCCTGTGTGCCCTGGCCGGGAATCGAACCTGGGACATCACATGCCAGGCCGATGCTCTGCCACTGAGCCAACCAGCCAAGGCCCCAAATTTGCATTTTATGAGAAGTGTTTGGCCACAGTAGCTCCTATTGATCATTTGGGAGAAGAATGAAAGGGTTAAGTGGTTTGAATCAGTAGTGCAAACAAAAAGCAAAGATTCCTCATGAAGCCAGTTTCCAGCTGCTGCTGAGCAAGGGGCGCTCCAGCTGCAAATCGAGGAGGACTGGAGAGAAAGTGCACACCAGTCTGGGGTTGCCCTGTGAATGCCAATCTCAGTGTTTTCAAATTGGTCATGGTAAAAAAGGGGAGAAAGATACTATTGTGTCTTGGGCCCAAAAGAGGTAAAAAAATCCCCAACTTTTCAATCTCTCTAAAGAGATGATGGCTGCCAGTGTGCTGTGAGAAAGGCCCTACACAGAGAAGGTGAGAAACTAGGGCCGAAGCACCTGAGATTCAGCATTGGGTTACTTCACACACCCTGCAATACAAATGTTGGTGCATTGCTTTGAAGAAACAGCATACCAAGAAAAGTAAGGAAGAGCTCACAGAATATGCTAAACTTTTAGGCAAGAGAATGAGAGACGCCAAGGGAAAATGTCAGGTACAGATTGCCAGGAGACATAGGTTGTCCTGTTTGAGAGCTTCTAAGTCAAAGTCCTGTCAAAAATGAGATTTTCTGCCTGGCCTGTGGCAGTGCAGTGGATCAAGCATCGACCTGGAGTACTGAGATCACCAGTTTGAAACCCTGGGCTGGTGCAGTCAAGGCACATACAAAAGAAGCTATGAATAATGCTTCCTGCTCCCCCCCACCAGCTTTTCTTTATCTTTTTCTGCTCTTTCTAATAAATAAATAAATAAATAAATAAATAAATAAAATTAAAAACTGATTTTCTAAGAGTAACAAAGAGAAGAAACACAGAGTCTTATCTAAATAAAGATGTGAACAAGCTGGAGACAGAGAAGGAGCAGTGAAGGAAGTGAGGGGAAAAAGCAGGAGAGAGAGGGACCTTGGATTCCAAATGAGAAAAGTGTTCAAGGAAGAAAGAGTGAAGAACTAAGTCAGATTGGTGCCATGCCTGTTCCTGGCGCAGTGGGGCAGCCGGGGTCTCTCTCCAGCATCTCCCAGTAGTCTTGGAGGGGAAAGATGGTGCATTTCTCCGTGTTGCCTTTGAGTCCAGGGTCTGCTGGTTTGGAGTTCTTACTCTCTACTCTGCATCTGGGTTCCTCTTTGTGCGTCCCCATCTTACTACCACATCACTGCACTGGAGCCCCCTGCCCATCCTCTCCCCACAGCCCACCAACTCCAGGCTGCATGTGTAGTAAAACAAAGGAAAGATTTCAGGGCACCTGGAGTGTGACATCACAGGGCACCGCTACATACAATGAAATGATTAGGTAGGAAGACTAGGTTATGCTGTGGTAACAAACCACTGCAAATATCAGTGGCTGAAACCAACAACTCTAACTCCTCAAATGGGCATGTAAGATTTGTGCACTTCAGTGTATGCATATTTTGCCAACCTCTTCCCCCCCAAAAACTGCAAAGAAATATTGGGCTCACTTAGCAATATGGACGCTGAAGTACTTAGGGATGATGTATATATACTGATGTTTGTAATTTACTATGAGATGTATCCAAAAAATGAAATGGATTGATGAGTGGCTAGAGGCATGAAAGCATACATAGGTATGTGATAAAGCAGATACTACAAAAATAATAAATGTAATTGTACAGAGATGTTTAATGTAAACTTTTTTCAATTTTTAAATGTTTGAGAATTTCCATAATAGACTTTTACAAAAGGCACAACTGTATTTCATGTTATGCTTCATCATGGGTCAGACTGGAGGTCTAAATACCTAAAATATCTAGAATCACCATAGCAGAGAGGAAGACACTCTGAAGGCAAGGAAGTATGCTGTTTGGAAATGACGCCCATTTATTTTTAGGGAGAACTAGTCATGTAGCTCCACTCATTTGCAGGGGCTTGGGAATTCCACCTCAACTGTGCACCCGGGAAGAGAAATACAGGGGATATTGAGTGATCATCACTAATGACATTTTTATGAATGGTTAGACATACTGTTCTTTGAAGTCCCTTAGCTGCTTCCACCACTGGGTGAATTGTCACTGGCAGTATTTTTTATTCCAGTTTCAGCTTCGTGCTACATTGTTGGGCCCTCCTTTTCCTCTCCCTTTCTTTGCCTACCACACTTCTTACTTTCTTGTTGATTTTTTATATAAAAAAGTTAACCCTCTGTAGCTAAAGTTCTTTCAGGCTATGCTTACAGGGTCTCAAGCCCTTATTAAATCTGTCCATGAAGGTTGTTTTACTTACTTAATTTTTCCTGAGAGGAATTTTGTGGTTACTTTCTGAGTGATTACCACCTCCCCAAGTTGACTATGTAGCTGGTCTGTAGCTGGAAGAAGCTGGCTGTGAACTCTACTTCTCAAAGATGGCTTAAAACAGAAGAATCATTTATTATCTCACATTTTCTGCAGGTTAGAAATTCAGGAACAGTTCTATGAAGTTGTAATCAGATGGTGGCCGGGGCTGAGGTCATCTCAAAGGCTTATACACTCACTTGTCTGCCACATGTGCTGAGAAGGTTGGGGGCTCATAGCATCTAGAGAAGCTGGGACCTTCAGACATTTCCCTATATCTCTGTTTGATTTCTTCACATAGCCTCTCCTGCTTGGTGGCTTTATGATAGATGGACTTCTTACATGGCGGTTCAAGGCTCAGAGAGTGCATGACTTTGAAGAAGGCACAAAATGTAGCCGTTGTCACCTGTTATATCCTAGCTTCAGATCTTCTGCATCATGACTTGCTTGCATTCTCTTTGTGGAAGCTGTCACATAGACTTGCTCAAGGTCAAGGGGAGGAGAAATAGATTTTTATGGGGGAAAGGCAACTTGCTGGAAGAGCATGTAGAAACAGAGATATTGCTGTGGTCATTTTTAGAATATGCAGTCCACCACAGCAGCCCCTAATATATAGTTTTCTTAATGGAATTGCATGAAGGGGAAGTGTCAAGGAAGCCTCCACAGCAGAAGTGATGTTTGGGCATTGTTAAAATACTGTAGAAGTTGACAGTCTAGATTAGATAAGTAGGATATGTTTATTATTTCTATTTTGTATGCAGGAAAATTGAGGCAAAAATGTTGATAAATAGACCTAAGGTCACAAACTTTTATAATAAAAATGTTGGAAGTCGTTTCAGGTCTTCTGAACCTCAGCTCAGCTCTTGAGAGCCAGGAGCTTCTCAGCCAGGTGTGAGCATTTCCTCACACCAGACATAGGCAGCACAACCGTCTCTCCAAGAGTGGGACCTGAGATCCTTTATTTATCAAAAGGAAACATGCATTAAAAATGGTGGAAAATGCTGTATTAGATTCTCCAATTATAATTAATTGTACCCCCTTGTTGTGTTCTTTGATTTTAAAATCTACCATTTAATAAACAAGAATTCTTAATACAAAAGCCAATGAGAAAATTGATTAGTTTTATATCTGATCCATAATGGTACAGTGAGACAAAGTCTCAGATACTGAAGATACTATGGAACATATATGAATTTAAGAAGGAAAGAAAATCTTTACTTCATAGAGTTAGTGCCTTAAGTAGCACCAGGTGAATTGATGAATTGAGTTAGTGAATTATTGCTTTATCCTTAGTTTCATATTTTTATAAACCTTTGGAGATTACTGAATGACGAGAGAACTCTCTTTCCTTAAAAAGAAAAGAGGGTCCTATTCTACAGGTCAATACATTTTTACTGAGAACCTGCTAAGTGCCAGAAACTATTCTGTGTTGAGGGTGAAGTTCCCTAGACATAGCTGGTGGCAAACCAGGCAGAATAAAACATAATCTTTTGAGGCTTCATGCAATTCAAGATTAACTGGATTGGTAAGGATAGTGAATAAAATTAATTTTCTCTCCTTCTTGTATGGTAGATTCCATTTGTCCACATCAATGTATTTCCTTAGCCAATGTCTCCCTGTACCTCTATGGGTCAGATATAGAACTAATCTATTTTCTCATTGGCTTAAAAAGAAGAAAAATATTATAAATACATAAAATGAGTAGCGGTGACTGCATTTCAAATCCTCTTTGTATGGTTTGTAGAGTTAAAATTCCCATATTTATTAAGACTAACTTTTCATTTCAAGTTCATTTGGATTTTGGATGCATGAAATAATCTTTTAGGAATAATTCCTTTGGTTATTGAAGGGAGGATTTAACTCCACTTTTAAACGTGTTTGTATTTGCAATTTTCTCCTTAAACTGAAAAATGGGCTGTCTCTTGCTTTCACAGTAACTTCACAGTTTCCAACAAATTTCACTTGCGTCCACTGGGAAAAAGCAGAGATCACAGATCTTCAGACAGAACTTTTAGAGTCTTAGCTTGAGGTACAGGCTTTGCACCTGCCTCTCCGGAGATGCTTTCTCAGATAATTCTTTGAAGTCTATCCTTCTCGCATCTGTAAATGTGCCTGGGTTGCCCTTGAAACCTCTATAATTATGTAAACCAGTGTAAAACTGATAAAATCAATTAAAAAATGCTCCTGGGTCATCACCACATGTCAGGCAAGACTGATATGTGAAAAACAAACCAAAACATTTTTGTTTTGATTGACATTGCTGTGTTACAGTGAATGAGGTAGCTCCAGATGTTCACCGGAGAAAGATCTTAAAGATCTCTTAAGAGGCGGTATCAAGCAAAAGAAGGGAGCTGCAGGGGGTGCCATTGAGGTGAGAGTTTTTTCCAGAAAGCAGTGCTGTATTTTTGTACAAACCAAACACACATATCCTAACATAAATGCAAGAAGCTCTGGGAGGAGAGGTGGCACTGGGCAGTGGTGGTTGTCGCTGTAGAAGACAGGGTTGGGGTGATGGCTCAGGAGGAGCTGGACCTTAGAGGTAATAGTTGAGAGTATTTATTGCTTATGTTTTTGTTGTTTACTAAGAAGAGCCCCCACTCATGACACTTTTAAAAGTAAAGAGAAGCCAGCGAGATGTGACTGTTCTGGCAATGGTTCCAGGCCACAGAGAGTCAGTTCCACGGGGGAGTGAAATGAATTCAACAAGGAGGCCTAGTGCCATGGTAGCCTATGTAAGCAAACCAAGATCTAAGCCTGTAAATGTCTCAACATTACAAAATCAAAAGCACCAAGAAAAGCCAAGCACTGTGGAAAGGTACCAAAGAACTGTAAAACTTCGTAGTGGCAACACCATTTTAAAGAGGAAAAGCCAAGCATTAAAAGAATAAAGTATCTGAAGAACTTCCTTTCCCTTTCAATAAGAGACAATGTTTGCATATCCTACACTGATTTTAACTCTTCCTCCCTTCCTGGAATCCTGAGAGCAACATATACCTCTAGACAAAGGAATGGGAGGTAGACACTAAAAGATTTGTGAATGTCTTTGATATGTAAAGCGACATCACTATTGTGTTACCTTGTAAGTTTTGATATGTAGGAATGTTTTTTTATACATCCTATGGACAAATTAAGCTTGTTAATGATTGATTATTGTGTCATGTTCCCCTTCCTTTTCCCCCCAACCTGTATGTGATCAAGTCTATATAAGGAGCTGCAGGGTTATTTTGCACACACACAATTTGGGTCAGCTGTACCCCGTGTAAGTCATATGCAGCTGGCTTATTAATAAATCTCCTCCTAAAAATTCTTCTGTATCCTATCTTCTGTTTCTCTACATAATCCGTAGAATTAAGGTCCGATAGTTTACAACAGCACAAACAGCCAACTAGGCTTTAAGCTGTAACTAATCAAATCGTTTCTTTGTTTCCACACTTTCTTTATATGAGACTTTCCCTTTGACTCCTATCCCAGAGTGATCCTAACCATTTCCGGTGTGTCTCTGCCTGATGAGGATTGATTTTTGCTCAAATAAATATTACAAATTTTAATATGTCTCAGTTTATTTATTTTTTAACAGGGAAAAGGCTGAGACTTCCTCAAACACAGGTTCTACCTGTCATAACTATGTTAATTTAGAAGTCACTTTTGTCTCGAGCTCAGTAACAACAACCTTGAATGGTTGATAAGAGAATTATGTTCAATAATTTACGAAAGTACCAGGCTCTTTTTCTTCCTGCTCCTGTATTCTGGATCCTGACGTTGTGGCCCCAGCTCAGTCCTGCTCTTGGCGGTTTCAGGGTTGGACACCCACTTGGAGTCTCCTATTGTTCTTTTGTTTCTAGCCCCTGCAATCTGTGCCTCTGACCCCAAGGCCCCAGAGAAGTCCTCTTCCAGCCCCTTTCCAGTCACACAATTCTACCTGTAGGGTTGATTATCTTCCAGGGGTGGTGCTGGTAGCTTCTTACTTGCTGGCATTCTTTGTCATTTATATTCTCATCCATTGACACAAAGAGGAATGTTTTCTGTTCTTTGCATATTCTGGGGTTTAATTCTCCCTTGGCAGTTCTCCTCCAGAAGATTTTCTTTGTGTGGGAAGTGGGCATTTCATTTGTAAATCAATGACAGTTTTGCCTGAGAGCAAACAGCAGAAAGAGCCCACAGGGCCTGCAGATTTGTTTGGATCTATAACAGTGGTTCTTAACCTGGGTTCTATCGAACCCTAAGGGTTCGATGAGTCGGTCTCAGGGGTTCGGAGAAGCCTCTGCGGCACAGGCCAGAATAAAGTAATACCATAATTTGTTGTGAGTTCATGCACTTTGATGGTTTTGTTCTTTGGGCAAGGTGATGTTCATGCATGGCTCATTTTGTGCACCAGTAAAAAAACATATACCTATGTCTTGAATTTGGAAAAAAAATCATATTTTATTTATCACTAAAGAAGGGTTCGGTGAATGCGCATATGAAACTGGTGGGTTCGGTACCTCAAAAAAGGTTAAGAACCACTATCTATAAAAAAGGCCATCTCCTCTGGGGCGAGTTGGCCACCATGGCCTCAGGGGAGAGCAAGGACACTGCTTCAACTGCAAAGAAGACACTTTCAAGTTAGAACATTCACAAGACAGCGGAGGGCTCATGTAGAACAAGACACTTTAGTTCCCTCCTTTATACACACTCTGTTGTTTCAGAAAATCATTTTCCGTTTGAGTTTTCCAGGATGATGGTGATCCTGGACCCAGGTTCAGCTGCCTGCTGCTGGAAATCCAATAATCTAGAGAGAAAGGCTGGGCTAATAAAAGAGGGTCTATTCAACAGCCAGCAGTTTGAGAAGATAGTTTCTAATGTCTAATAGACAATCTTAATGTCTCAGTATGGGCAGGGGTTTTTATGAATGGGAAAAAGGAAGACAATGAAGAAAGCCTGAGGGGGTTATGTGTACCCCATTGAAGGTGCTAAGGGTGAGCAGTCTGCTCCCATAAGCATCTTGAATGGTCTTGTTTTAGTCATCTGGTTTTATGGTGGAAAATCAGCAAATCTCTGGGTGTGTAAATGTCTGAAGGCTGGCATCTGCTTCCTTTGAGGTTGCTCCTGGAGTCCTTTAAGGAAACAGGCTGTTTATCCTTAGCCACATGTGAATTTACAAGTCATCATTGACTGAAACAACGTTAGAAGAATGGTGGGATGGGTTACAACTGGAAATGTGGTTTTTGAATTCTGTGTACAAAAAAGGGGTTATATGCTGAACCTGACAAGCTCAGGGAAAGCCTGCATGGTGTCCTTACAGACTCTGGGACCTAAAGTAACCGCACAGGATGGTCTGAAATGGAAACTTTTAAACTGAAAGCAATTTATGGTGAGTAGTCATGTCCTAGGGAGTTATTCTCTATATGAAAGGTCACTGTTTGCTTTGAGGCCTGTCTGTTACCTTTTGCATCTGCAATAATGTAATTGATAACATGCCTTTGAGGTGTGGGAGTCATCTTCTTTTTCTGCCACCTCAGGGTGGGCATCCCACCAGAGCAGGACCCAACAAAACCTTTCATTGTTATTATCATGTTAATTAACTCAAACCTGTTTTGTGCCTCTGTAAGTAAGAGTGGTTTTAGTGTATCCATTTTCACTTTTACCCAATCCCAGAGATTTCCCTGGTTTGCTTTCTCTCTCCTCCCTAATCCGTCCCCAATCAATTTTATGTAACCCATTAACGTCTTTCCCTTTGATTCTAATGTGTAAAATAAATGGTGAAACCACCATTTTTTGGAGCATTTTCTCAATCTTTTGAGACTCTGCTTCCTGGAAATTGTCAATAGTTTGGCTCAAATAAACTCATAAAAAATTCTTACAGGTTTGGAAGGTTTTTTTTGCCGTTGTTGACAATTCCTATTGTTTCCCCCATTCCACAGTGCACTGCCAACAGAGATTTTGATGAATGCTTGTTGATTTTTGAGTATGTTTAAGACCCAGGTTTCTACTGTCTTTATGTCTTGTTAATAATATGAAGAATGTGAATTTCCTGTTGACATTGGAGATGAAGGCCTCTCTGTGGATGTCTTTGGAAAAATAAACACTCAGACCATGGATGTGTCCACACTGACCACTGTTGGGGTTGGCTCCACCTACTATGTTCTAACTGGGAGGGATAGTGGGAGGTTAGAGAAAATGACTTCTTTGCTTAGGAATTATTTCTTCTTTTTTATTCTCTTGCCTTACTGCCTGAAACTTCTATTGTAAGAGTTTCTACCAGGGTGGTTCGAAAAAACAAAATTGTCTAGAAAGGAGCGCTGATCCAGTCAGACTCTCAAATGGTTTTTGTGTAAGACTAGCTGCACCCCCCAAATGTTCTAGAAAAAAAAGTGCCTGAGAGACATGTCATTAACTGTCACCTACTATATATTGACAATGTAAATTGACACAGTTAAGATTTGGGATGTTTTCTAGTAAGTAAAGTAGTTTACATTTATTTATTTATTCAGCATGTGTTTTCCACAATATGTAATTTTTATGTACACTCTTTTATTGTCTTGAGGAAGCAGTGTTCTCAGAACATATGTTAGTATATTCTGGGTTGTCAGTGACACTTACCAACAACCTGGTGGAGTTAGTCCAGCATTTTCTCCAGGCACAAGAGCAAGTCTGAGAGCGCAGAACCAGACGAGAAGGTAGCCAACCCTGGTGTTTGTTGAAAGGGAGGCGAGTGTTCAGTGGTGTCTAAAGGGTCTAGAGAACCTTGGTGAATCAATTAGCTGAAAGGGAACCTTCCAAAACTACACCTTTTATGTATTGGTCCACAGTTTGCATTAGCTTTAAGAAAACTTGTGTTCAGCCATAGAAAACTATCAAATTGTTTCACAGTTTTCTAGGAAACTGTGGATTCTTTTACTATTTATATGGAGTAAATTTCAAATGAAATTATATATTAAACCAAACCTTTTTGTTTCCTTCTTCCCTTCCATGTCCTTCTCTCTCTCTCTTTTTCTTATTCTTCTCTTTTGCCACCCCACCCCAACTCCTTTTTTTGTTTCCTTAAATGGCCCAGTTCCTTTTTCATTCTAGATCCTCACTTGCTTCTTTATGAACTTTCTCAATTAGCCAGTTGTGTGTGTGTGTGTGTGTGTGTGTGACAGAGACAGAGCGAGGAACAGATAAGAACAGACAAACAGAAAAGGAGAGAGATGAGAAGCATCAATTCTTCATTGTGTCTCCTTAGTTGTTCATTGATTGCTTTCTCATATGTGCCTTGCAGGGGACTACAGCAGAGCAAGTGACCCCTTGCTCAAGCTAGTGACCTTGGGCTCAAGCCAGTGACCTTTGGGCTCAAGCTAGCAACATTAGGGCTCAAGCCAGTCACCATGGAGTCAGGTCTATGATCCTATGCTCAAGCCAGCAACTCTGCGCTCAAGCTAGTGAGTCCGTGTTCAAGCCAGATGAGCCTGTGCTCAAGTCGGTGATCTCGAGGTTTTAAACCTGATCTTCTGCATCCCAGTCTGATGCTCTATCCACTGCGCCACTGCCTGGTTAGGCTCAATTAGCCAGTTTTAACAGTCCATTTCTCAACTTCACTCTCACAACTTAGTGCCTTTGAAGTTGTGTTGGTTGACAGTTCTTTTCTGTTTGTTTAGATTTTAATTTTATTGATTTTTGGAGAGTGGGGGGAGAGAAATTGAGAGAGTATGAAAGAGGGGGGAGAAGTGGGAAGTATCTACTCGTAGTAGTTGCTTCCTGTATGTGCCTTGACCCAGCAAGCCCAGGGATTTGAACTGGCTACCTCAATGTTCCAGGTTGATGCTTTATCCACTGTACCACCATATGCCAGACGACAGTTTTTTTTGTTGTTGTTTATTTGTTTGTTTGTTCTTTGTTTCAAATAAGACATTCTGTAGAAATAAAGAGTAAAAGAATAGGCCTTAGGCCCTGGCCAGGTGGCTCAGTGGCTAAAGTGTTGTCTCAGCATGCCAAGGTCACAGGTTCCATCCTTGGTCAGGGCACATATAAGAAGCAACCAAAGAATGCACAACTAAGTGGAACATCTCTCTGAGTGTGTCTGTCTCTTTCTTCTTTTCTCTCTTTCTCTATTAAATCAATGGAAAAATTAAATAAAAATAAGAAAGAAAAAGAAAAAAGAAATAGGCAATGGAGTCAGACAAACCCACATTCAAATCCTGATTCTGCTATTGTAGATACTGAAGCCAGGCTCATCCAACCCTTATTTTCAACCTCCTTATCCTTTAACTCTGTTAGAGAGGATATACATGCTAAAGGGGAAAGCAGCTAGAATTGACCAAATGATGACATGATCCTGGTAAATGAGTTATTGCTTGTTGATATTTAAAAATATGGTGGAGTAATGAAGGAGCAAGTGTAACTTGTGCCCTATAAGGTACATTGCCATTTCCCATTTCTTCTATTGCCATGGGTGATGCAGGACAAAATTAGTGATCCTTTTATGCTGAAATGTTCTGAAGCCTTATTTTTCACACAGTATAATTCAATATTAGTTGAGTCCACTTATCTCTCCCTGAAAGCCCTTGGAACTGAAGAATCAAAGGATCTTTGAGGATGGTGCTCTCAGCTATCTGCCTACAGTTGTGGACTGCCTGCATCTCAGTTGGGGTTGGTCAAGACTGAGCATGACCTAGGGATCAGGGTCCCAGAGCCAGCTGGCTGAGCTGGGGAGGCAGTAACAGCTTGAGTGGTGACTTATGCAGATCAGTGTCTAGAGAAACCAAGGTGATATCTGAAGAAAGAAGCAGAGTGTCAAGCTCCAAGAATAAGATGAGGATGGAGAGCATCAGGTTTGGCACACCTGAGAATAAATGCACAGAGAGCCGGGAAGCAGTGTCTAAGTGGTGATGGCGCATGCCACTTGGTTCTGAAACGGTCCTTGTGAGCTGTGCTGAGTGTGGGAAATGCACTGGCTCACAGAAGGGGGCTCTTCTTGCCTTCTTCCCTGGATTCCTTTTTCTAGTTCCGTGGAAGCTGGAATGGTTGAATATATAAAACTTGGCCTCATCATCCTAGTCCTTGAACTGTGGCTCCTCAGCCCTCTGCCAAAGATGACTCAGTGAATGAAGCCAAATGCAAAGGTTTTTGATCTGTATTGACTCAACATTGAAGCCATTGTCTGAACACAATGAATAGAATGTTTTCCTCTTACTGGACCATGAAGGCAGCTTTGTCCCTGGTTTCAGCGGAAAACTGAAATTGGAGGGTTGATGACAGGCTTCTAGCGTTTTCACATAAGGTCAAGGTCTTGGATGCCTTTTAAAAAATAACATTTATTTTTCAATTATGGTTGATATACATAGTATATTAGTTTAGGGTGTACAACCCAGTGATTAGACATTTATATAACTTATGAAAGTTCTGGATACTTTTAAAGATTAAGAGCAGTGGTGCTTCTTTATTTTTCATATTCTTACTGGAAGCCTGTGGTCCACATTCTGCATAAGTGTATTTTTTTGTGAGATTGCCTGATGCCTACTTCAAATTTGGGAACAGGCGGTATACAAGCCATGCAGACGCAAGCGTTCTCTAAGCAGGTTGGAACACTTCACATCTTCATCTGCTCATGCTGGGTTTTATTTCATACCCTGCTGTTTGCTCCCTGCTTTCATAGCCTCCATGTACAGTTGTTAGCTGGCTTCTAAGTTGTACAGGATGTGCCCTACGAAAAGGGGCCTCCTGTAAGGGGGGACTCCATTATATGGTCTACAGCAGTGATAGACAATCTTTTGAGCTTGGTGCGTCAAAATTTCCAAAAAACCGATCATAACTCGGGTGGTGTGTCACTTCAAGAAAAATGGCCTAACCGGAAGTCCCAGAACTAGACGCTCTGTGCGGAGTTCTGTTGTTTTGGCCTACAGACGTCCGGCACAGAGTGTCTATACTACAGCAAGTGTTTTATCCTTGGCTACTGCACCTGGCTGTGCAGGAGCCAAGGATGAAACGTCCTTCTCCGCATGGGGCCTCATACCTCTCTGGTATGCAGACGCGTCATCGAAAATGGCTACGCCACGCCTGTCAGTGCTGACATGCGTGTCATAGGTTCAGCATCATGGGTCTACATTATAGCTTTGCTTATCACAAAAATATATGGCAGATGACAAACGTGTCTTGCTCTAACAAATACGGAACATTTTTTGACAGGTAGTAGTAACATTTCTTGAGGAAGGGATACCTTTCTAACATTTGCATAAAGGTCCCAGATAAGTTAGGAAACTTAAAAGCGTGAGAGGTCCCCTGCCTCACTTCAATATATGAAGTAGCCAAGTGTCTGTGTGGCCCCAACTAGACATTATCTAGATGTAGAAGATGAGGAGAGGGGCTTCCAATGGGAACTGAGGAGGCAGCACTGGCTCGGCCCTCTAGTTGCTCAGAAGTTATTTCTTATGACCAAGGAGAGATAGTGTGGTAGTCTCCGAGAAAGGTAGAGCCCCAGGCCCTGCTGTCCACAGCACCCTGGATGGCATAGTGACTCCACAGAACCAAGGGAGAAAGGATCTGCTTAGAAATCTTGGCAAAAGGTCTCTGAGGCCCAACTAGGTATGGATCAGAGAAATTCCACGGTCTGAACAGATCTTGATAACTTGAGCACTGAGCATCCTAGCAGCAACCAAGTAGGGATATTCAGAATATGGACCGCTTCCTCAAATTTCCTGGTCTGTGTAAGATGTTTCTTTCTCTCAAGGACTTCTGTGTAAATTTACATGATGTTCAACATCTCAGCAAGTTAAATTTAACATAAAAATGAATCAAAGTGATGTTTCTTGTAATTTCAAGTCCAATAGAGCAAATGTATATGCTCTACATCTGGAAACAGATGATGCATTTAGCTCAGTATTGCAATGTTTCTAAAACACATCTCCTGTGCCAGTCACTAGCAGCAACTGTGACTTAGGTACTAATCTGTCTTTAAGATCTTGTCTCTTTTTTGAAAAGGACCTCCTCTCATTCAAATTCACCCACTGCTTCACCCTAGAAAGCCAGCCTGCATCGAGTGCATGGTTGCTGCTAGCCCCTCTTCTTGCAGGAGGCGCCCTCTCCTCCTCACCTCACTTCTAACACCATCTAAGCACATGTGCCCTGTGACAAAACCCTTCTAAACAGATCTCCTGGTAACAAATCAGGGCTGACACTTGAATGACGTATGGTGGATTCATAGGTTACCCTATCATCAAGGACAACAAACTAGAGACCTTGCTAAATTAGACATTGCTGATAGGAATGCCCATTAGCAAAGGCATTTCTAAGCTTGCATCTGCATGAAAGCCATCACTTCCTTTTCAATGAGATTTGAAGGGTCTGGAAAACTTTTATAGAACAAAAATAAAAAGTCCTAAGACAGTCCCTGACAGGTGAGCATTCCATTAGCAGATTTCTGATTGAGCTTTAGGTACATTTGATAGCCTTTAATTATTCTTCACCCATTTTTGCATGAGTGGGAATTTCAGGTTGGGAAGAATTGAAAGGGCTTTTCTTCCTTTTTTAGGGTTATTTGAAGATATTTCTTAAGTCTGCAGGCAGAGTGGGATGTCTGGCCTATCAGAGACCAGGCTGGTCTCCTTTCCTTTGTGCAAGACTGTGTTGTTCTTACTTCCAAGAATGCAATTTTTCAAGAAACAGTTTCTCACAACAACAGCAACAGTGACAACAAATGAAAAGAAATCTATGAAATACTTACTACATATAGACTCTACAAAGTAAGTGTAATGATTTCCATTAAAAGGAGAGAGAGAGAGAAAGTGAGGTTCAGAGAAGTTGAGTTAACTAACCAATGCTCTTAAACTATTCAACTTGTAGGAGTCAGTCTTGAGACTGAGGCCTCTTTGGTTCTGAATACCATACTTCTTCAACTGTACCATCCCCTCAATGGGTAAAACCAAGGTGAGTGATGGCAGCAATCCAGAACTTTAGGTAGGGATGATGGGAGGCCTGTTTTGGGTAAGAAGTACCACCCGAATCTTCTGTAGGCAACCTACTCTTTGGGCCAAATTTACCAACCTGCATGTGGCTCTCACTTTGCAAGTGAGACTGTCTCTTGTGAAATTTGACATTTTTCAACTTCGCTTGTGGTTCACTAGAGAAAATGGCTGAAGGTTGTTTAACAAGAGGTGGAAGTGGCTAGAGGGCTCTAGGATCTGCAAGGGACAAGTAGGTTGTGGCAACTCAATTGTTACTAACTGCTTTTGCTACTGGGATCTGCCACTAAACTTTGTATCTTTGGACAGAGGGTAAAAACCATGCCATTAAACTTTCAAAAAGAAAAAAAAAAGTCCAGCAGTACAGGTAACTACTTAAGGTCCAGACATATTCTACTGTACTGTACAAGTGAGTACTTTTCTTTTCAAATTTTCAACTCAGTCACATAACTCCACATAGTCCTTTTGCGAACTCACTGTCAGTAATTTGACAATAAGGTAAGTAATTTGACTGTATTGAAACATCCAGAGTGAAGAGAGGTGACAGCAACCATCAGGAGAAGTTACTGTTCTCTGTAAGTGTGTATCTGATGAGACTTGATTGTACTTTGTGGCATGTTATAAAAAAATTCCTCCTTCGTGCACTCTTCTGTCCTTAGGTACCTCATAATCTTGAATATAAGGTGTAAAAGCCTTAACTGAACTCCCATCCCCACATCCCTCAGTGTGCATACTTAGCAGGAGAGAGAGGGCCAACATTGGAAGGTATTTCCAGGCACTGGTTTTATATTCACCACCAGGATGCCATCTGCAAATGGGGTACATCATTAATACTTGCAAACCACCCAAGAAAATTGGTTTTAGTTACAACTTAGTAAGGGGCCCCTCTGGGTATAACAAGGGCATGAAAATTAGAAAATTAGATGTGGTCAGGGTAGAGGTATATGAGTTAGAAGTTCTTGTGCCCTCCCCCCATATGCTTAATGAATTTGGATGAGAGACAGGAAACCAATAAACAGATGTTTCTGTTGTTTGTGAATTTTATTGTGGAGGAAAAAAAAAGGTTGTGTAAATTAAAGCAGAAAGGCAATACAAATTATTCATTACTTTTTAAATGACACCAGTCAATGTTCTTTTCTCAAACAGGGTTTTGCTCTGTCCCCATTACTTAAAACTTGTACTTTCCTTCTCCAGACCGGTTGGGTCATACTTGCAAGGTGTAAATGATATTCCTTCTCAAAGCATGACAACTCACAAACTCTTGAGCATGACTCATAATCTTAAAGGATGCTACAAGTGTACAGAGCCAGGGACCCCCCCATTTCTTTGGCCACCTGTTCAAGGTGATGCAGAAAGGAGGTCTCGTGGTTACACTGACAACAATCTGGTGGTTCCTAACCTAGAAAGCTGAGCTCTGCTTGGGCGTGTGAACTACACAGAGCAGTTTTGTAATAACTAGATGTCAGCTGAGGTCTCCTGACCACTGAGATTCAAATGCAGTTGTCTCTGATCCCATTCAAAATACAGTAGGAAGCCCTGACCAGTTGGCTCAGTGGTAGAGTATCGACTTGGCATTTGGAAGTCCCAGGTTTGATTCCCGATCAGGGCACACAGGAGAAGTGCCCATCTGCTTCTTCCCCCTTCCCCATCTCCTTCCTTTTTATCTCTTTCTTCCCCTCCCACAGCCAAGGCTCCATTGGAGCAAAGTTGACCTGGGCGTTGAGGATGGCTCTGTGGCCTCTGCCGCAGGGGCTAGAATAGCTCTGGCAGCAATGGAGCAACTCCCCAGATGGGCAGAGCATTGTCCCCTGGTGGGCATGCTGGGTGGATCCTGGTTGGGCGCATGTGAGAATCTGTCTGACTGCCTCCCTGCTTCTAACTTCAGAAAAATACAACCCCCCTCCCCATAAAAAGCAACAAAAAATTCAGTAGGAAGTCTAGTCATTCCCAGTCTTTCCAGGAATTTTGGGAGGAGGTGGCTTACATTTCTGCTGGTTTCCCCTGGCTTTGAGCCCATTTTGCAGAGTAATTCAGTTCACAGGGTGTTGCTGTCCCACATGCACCATCATGTTCCAAATGCCTCCCCAGAGCTTAGCCCCTTTTCTTGCTTTACCACCTCTTCCCCATACCCACACCTCAAGGTTTTCATGTGGCAATTGACTTTAGTGAAGACTTGGCAGATAAAGAGAACTGATATAAAAACTCAAACAACCTAAAATTGAACAATATTTTTTATAAGACCTTCATTATTTTTACTACAACTTCCCAATACGGTGTACCCTTTCCTCCTTTCTCTTGTCTCCTATTTCATCCTGTTTATCTAGACTTTCTCTCCTCTACCCTTGTCCCTCTCCCACCAAGGAATAATGCCAACAACAGGCTTAATGCACTCGGCTCAGCTCCTCATCTCTGTGCACATCCAAGGGTGCATGGGGTGTTCTGTAGCTCAGTGGACTATGAACAGTGGCCTTAGTCTTTCCTCCTCACCAGTGTCTGCTGAAAGGAAAAAGAAGTGATGGAGAGAGTGTAGTCCTCACTGATGCAGTTTATGATTCTCCTCCCAGGCCTCTCCTCAGAAGACAGATGCCTGTAGAGTCAGTCTTGGTTTTGGTCATTTCCCCTTCTCATTACTAAAGTTGCCTGGCAGCATACATCTAACATACGTAGTTTAGGTAAGAAGACTTACGTTCTAAGGTGTGTATATTACAGTGGTTATCTGAGTATCCTTTCTGGATCAGTACCATCTAGGAAGTTGTTAAAAATACAAATTCTCAGGCCCCACTCTAGACCTACTAAGTCAGAGACTTTGGGGGTGTGAGCCAGCAGTCTGTGATTTAACACACCCTCCTGCTGATTCTGATGTACACTCAAATTGGAGAACTATTGAGCTAACAGATGGGTTTAAAAGATATCTGGGTGGAGAACGCTGACTACAAATGCCAACAAATTAGTAACTAATTAATATGCATGCAAAATACCACAGTCTTTCTAAAGTGTTGGCTATTGTAGAGAGGCTGAGGACTTGTGAATTATACCAAACGAGGCCAAAAAGGAGGGTTAACAGAAGTTAACATTTACTGAGAAATTACTAAGTGCTAGGCACTGCTCAAAGTTGTTACACAATAACTCATTTCTTCTTCAGAGCAATCCTGTGATATGGGTACTGTTATTATCTCCACTTTATAGATGGGGAAAGTGAGGTGCAGAGAATAAGTAGCTTGCTCAAAGACACATAGCTAGAAAGGGACAAAGCCAACCTACAGCTCTGTGGCTCTAGTTCCCCATCTCTAACCCTGTTGCAATACCTGTTCCGTTCCACTAGCCTTTTTGAAAGGGCACTTTTGAACTTCTGCTTAGCCTTTTTTGTTGGTAGTGGAAGAAATAGACTCAAAGACTGTGAGCTATTTCTCTTGAAAAAAAAAAAAACTAAGAAGATAGAAAGTAATTTCTATGGCTCTCTTTTGTTATTTGTAAAGAGGAAAGAAACACAGGAAGGTAATATAATAAAGGGAAATCTGAACTTTGAAATCAAATGGGCATGGGCTCAAAGCACTGCTCAGTGCTGGCTGAGTCTGTGAAAAGTTACTGTCCTCATCTGTAAAATGGGTACAATATTCATCTCGGGGTTGTTGTGAGAATTCAAAGACCCTACATATGTAAAGCTTCAGAAGAATAACAAACAATGTAAATCCCTTGCTTGCCCCTGCCTTTCTTCTGCATAAAAAGATTTTCTTAGAAAAGTATAGTTTTGGAGTAGGTCATAATTTTATGAAGGACAGCTAGATGCAAACCAATAAAGTGGAATTACTGATTTCATTCTGTTACTTTCTAGGTTTTATTCTTCCTCTGCAAGGAGATGTCAACACTTTTTATTACTGGTAATCCTATAAGGATGCTGAGTGAGATAGCTTTTGATTAGGTGAGTAGTGGTTAGAATTGGCCTTGAGCATGGCTAATCAGGAAGCAGTAGGGGCTACTTACCTGTACCCTGGGCCTCTGAGGTCTAGTGCTTACCTTATGTCCATGACTGGTATATAGAACTGGTCTTGGGAGCAGCTGGGTCCTAGATACAATCTTCACCAGCAGACCAAATATTGCTTGCTCCCTGGGGGCTCCTTTTTGGCCTGCTTAGAATCTGTGTCTTTCAAACATCTCAAGCTCTCTCAGGAGCAAAGAGTAGAAACAAGTATTCTTGAGAAGATATTCATAAGGGAGATACATTCACCATGCAGTGTCTAATTTTCTTCAATAATTCTTTTTTCCAAAATCTCTCCTGACCTCAAAGAGATTAAGTTAATAAAAAAGCTTTGTCATTTCCTTGACCTACCATTAGCCCTCATAAAAAAAGTTATCATGAACTTTAAATGTTAGTATGTAGCTACTGACATCGTTTTACCTTTTCATACTCTTTACTTTCTCTGGTAATAATGTTCCTTCTAATAATTTTTTCTCAGTGACTACCCAGTGAACATTATATGCAATTCCAAAAGTTTTAAAGAAACTTTCTGCTGGCTTGAAAGATTATTATACTATTGCAGGGAAACTGTGTGACTCTTGTGTCCAGCGTAAATGTTTCCTTTTGGTGCAAGTGTGCCATGACCCTCCATTCTCAGCCAATGGGCTCTGAGAAAATGAATTCACTCCAGTTTCCAGGGTACATCACCTACTGTAAGCAAGTCAATGGATACAATCTACCATACTAGCTCTAATGACTGGTTTGAGAACAGGCCCAAACCCAAGTCAGGTCTATCAGGGCCAGTAAGGTCTTGCTCAGAGACTGTGGGTACAGTATTACAGAAAACAGAGGCTTTCTCTTTCTCTGGACTTTATATTATATTAATGGGAATATAAGACGCTGGGCCCAACCTCAGATTCTTGAGGATGAAGCCATTAAGGAGAAAGTAGAACTGACAGCTGGTTTCTGACAACATAGTACCGTAGGATGCTATGGTGTCTTAGTATGCTCAGGTTACTATAGACTAGGTGGCTTAAACAGCCAATATTTATTTCTCACAGCTCTGCAGGTTGGGATGTCCAAGATCTAGGCTCTGGCATAGTTGATATCTGGTAAGGGCCTGATTCCTGACTTGTGGTTGATTATTTTCTCATAGTATCTTTGTCATAGTATCTTGACATAGCAGACTGTAGAGAGGAAACAAACTCTCTTGTGACTCTTGTAAGGGCACTAATTCCACTCATGAAGGCTTTACCCTCATTACTTCCTCTAATGCTAATCACCTCTGAAGGTCTCCCCTACTCCCTAAATACGATCACATTGGGGCATAGTCTCAACACATGAATTTATAGGAGACACAGATATTCAAACCATGATACCTGGACTCTGAAACAGGCACAAAACTAGCTTAAATTTACCTATAGACTTTCAACTTATATAAGCAATTATAGAAGCTTATATAACCTTTATAAAAAAAGGGTCAGATAATAACTATTTTAGGTTTTGTGAGTCAGCCATATGATTTTTGTTGAAACTACTCAACTGTGCCATTGTAGCTAGAAGGCAGCCATATACAATATATATGAGCATGGCTCTGTTCCAATTATTCCAACAGAACTTTATTTGCTAAGACCGGTGGTGGACCCACAGAATTCTTCTCATGTAACTAGTGAGGAAAGTGAGGCCTATAGAGTAAAGTGACCTGCCAGGAATGGGTCATTTAGTTCTTGACCAACCTGAGAAGGGACACTTACCTCCTGACTTTCTTAGTACTCAATGTTGTCAGCCCTTAACATAGTCTGGCTGGATGTAAGCTTGAGGTTGAATGAGCTTGTGGATAATGCTACAGCCTGACTTGAATTCTTGAAACTTCTGTCCATGAGCCCAGATGACATAAAACCTGAGCTATGTTTAGTCAGCATGGACCGGGTGGACCAGCCTTTTGAAGATTGCCAGACCTCCTTCTTTGATTACCAGGAAGGTTCATGTGTGTGTGTAGTTGTTCCTTTTTCTAGTTTATTTTAAAATTTTTCATTATAATTTTTAGCTGTATTGAGGTTTAATTGACTAATAAAATTTTAATATATTTAAAGTGTACAATATGATTTAATATATATACACATTGTGAAAGGATAACCACCACAAAGTTAATTAACACATCCATCACTGAACATATATATATATTTTTATTTTTTGGTGAACTAGTGAAAACACTTAAGTTCTATATTCTTACCAAAGTTCAATATACAATATAGGATTATCAACTATAATTCCCATGTTCTACATTAGATCCTCACAACTTAATCATTCTATAACTGAAAGTCTGGACCCTTTGACCAGTCTCTCACTATTTCCCCTACCTCTTATCCCAGAAAGTAGAATGGTAGCAACCACCATTCTACTTTCTGTTTCCATGAATTTGACATTTTTTTTTAAAGTCTACAAATAAGTGATGCCATATCTGTCTGTCTTATTGCACTTAGTATCCTGCCTTCTGGTTTCATCATGTTGTTGCAAATGACAAGATTTCCTTCTTTTCTAAGGCTGAATAATAGTCCATCGTATATATCTAGATAATATACAATATATTATATATAAACATTACATTTTCCTTATTCATTCATTTACTGAGGGAGATTTAGGTTGTTTTCATACTTTGGCTATTGTAATAATGCTGTATTAACATGGGAATACAGCTGTCTCTTTAAGAGAGTGATTTATATCCTTTGGCTATACAGGTAACCGTTCAACAACATAGGTTTGAACTGTATGGGTAACTTATATGTGAATTATTTTTTTCAATAAATAGAATTGGTCCTTCATATATATGAGGTTCTCATTTGCAGATTCAATCAACCATTGATCAAAAACATATTATTTGAATTCCTAGTTGCAGTTTTCCAACCCTGGATTTTCAACCGTGGCGCAAATGCTGTTTTCCATCTATGGTTAGTAATAAGTTGCCCTTCAGATGTGAAGGGCAACTGTAGAGTTAAAAGTTATAGAGTACTTTTTCTCTGGCTAGTTGGCTAAATGGTAAAGCATTGGCCTGGTGTATGGATGTCCTGAGTGTGATTCCTGGTCAGATTCTCCTGCACGCAGGAGAAGCACCCATTTGTTTCTCCACCCCTCCCCCTCTCACTTCTATCTCTCTCTTTCCCTTTTGCAGCCATGGCTCAATTAGAGTAAGGTGGCCCTGGGCACTGACGATGAGCTCATGACCTCTGCCTCAGGAGCTAAGAAGTGCTTGGTTGCTGAGCAACAGAGCAACACCCCAGGTAGGCAGAGCATTGCTCCCTGTAGGCTTGCTGAGTGGATCCTGGCCTGGGTGCATGCAGGAGTCTGTCTCTTCCTCCCCTCCTTTCACTGAATTAAAAAAAAAGTTAAAGTATTTTTTGTCTGCGTGACAGAGGGACCCAGTGCCCCTAATCTTCGCATTGTTGAAGGATCAACTGTATACCCAGAAAAGGGATTGCTAGATCATATGGTAGTTTTATTTTTAATTTCTTGAAGTATTTCCATACTGTTTTCCATAGAGGCTGTACTAGTTTATATTCCCACCAACAGCATACAAGAGTTCCCTTTCCTCTACATCCTCAGCATCATTTATCTCTGGTCTTTTTCATAGCAGACATTTTAATAGGTGTGAAGGGATAGCTTGTCACAGTTTTAATTTGCTTTTTCCTGATTAGTAATGCTAAGCACCTTCTCATATACCCATTGGCCATTTGTAGTTTTTTGGAAAAGTATCTATTCAAATCCTTTGCACATTTTTAAAATTGAAATTTTAAAAATTTTGTTATTGAGTTAAATGAGTTCCTTATATATTTTGGATCTTAGCCCTTCATTGGATATGTGTGGTTTGCAAATTTATTATCCTATTTTATATGTTGCTTTTCATTTTATTGATAATATCAATTGCTGGGAAGAAGTTTCTTAGTTTGATGTATTCCCTCCCCCCACCCTTTCTTACTTTGGTTACCTTTGCTTTTGGTGTCAAATCCAAAAAATCATTGCCAAAACCAATGTCAAGAAGCTTATCACTTATATTTTCTTATTTCTTTTCTGTTGGTTTTGGGTTGTCTTTGTTCTTCTTTTTCTAGTTCCTTAAAATGTGATGTTAAGTTGTTTACTTGGGCTCTCTCTTGTTTTTTGATATAAGCTTGTAATGATATGAACTTCCCTCTTATTACTGCTTTTGCTGCATCCCAGAGATTCTGATATGGCATGTTATCATTTTTGTTTATATATATCTTTGGATCTCTTCACTTATTTCTTTTCTTTCTATTTTAGTAATTTTAATGGGGTGACATTAGGAAATCAGGGTACATATGTTCAAAGAAAACATCTCCAGGTTATCTTATCATTCAATTATGTTGCATACCCATCACCCAAAACTAAATTGTCCTCTGTCACCTTCTATCTGGTTTTCTTTGTGCCCCCCCTCCCACCTTTCCCACCCTCTCCTCCCTCCCCCCAACCCGTAACCATCACACTCTTGTCCATGTCTCATAGTCTCACCTTTATGTACCACCTATGTTTGAAATCATGCTGTTCTCAGTTTTTTTCTGTTTTACTTATTTCACTCCTTATAATGTTATCAAGCTCCATCCATTTTGTTGTAAATGATCCGATGTCATCATTTCTTATGGATGAGTAGTATTCCATAGTATATATGTACCAAAGCTTTTTAATCCACTCGTCCTCTGACAGACACTTGGGCTGTTTCCAGATCTTCGCTATTGTGAACAATGCTGCCACGAATATGGGGGCGCATTTCTTCTTTTCGAACAGTGCTATGTTGTTCTTAGGGTATATTCCTAAAAGTAGGATAGCTGGGTCAAAAGGTAGTTCAATTTTTAATTTTTTGAGAAATCTCCATACTGTTTTCCACAGTGGCTGCACCAGTCTGCATTCCCAACAGCAGTGCAGGAGGGTTCCCTTTTCTCCACATCCTTGCCAGCACTTGTTCTGTGTTGTTTTGCTGATGAGCGCCATTCTGACTGGTGTGAGGTGATATCTCATTGTGGTTTTAATTTGCATTTCTCTAATGATTAGTGATGTTGAGCATTTTTTCATATGCCTATTGGCCATCTGTATGTCCACTTTGAGAAATTTCTATTTATTTCGTTTGCCCATTTTTTCATTGGACTGTTTGTCTTCCTGGTGTTGAGTTTTATAAGTTCTTTATAAATTTTGGTTATTAACCCCTTATCAGACGTGCTGTCGAATATGTTCTCCCATTGTGTGGTTTGTCTTTTCATTCTGTTTTAATTGTCTTTAGCTGTGCAAAAACTTTTTAGTTTGATATAGTCCCATTTGTTATCTTGCCTTTTATTTTATTTGCCCGTGGAGATAAATCGGCAAATATATTGCTGCTACAGATAGTAGAGAGCTTGCTGCCTATGTGTTCTTCTAAGATGCTTATGGTTTCACAGCTTACATTTAAGTCTTTTATCCATTTTGAGTTTGTTTTTGTGAATGGTGTAAGTTGATGGTCTAGTTTCATTTTTTTGCAGGTAGATGTCCAATTTTCCCAACACCATTTGTTAAAGTGGTTGTCTTTACTCCATTGTATGTTCTTTCCTCCTTTGTCAAATATCAGTTGTCCATAAAGGTGTGGATTTATTTCTGGGTTGTCTGTTCTGTTCCATTGATCTATGTGCCTGTTCTCATGCCAGTACCAGACTGTCTTGTGTACAATGGTCTTATAGTAAACCTTGATATCTGGAAGAGTGATACCTCCTGCTTTATTTTTTCTTTTTTAGATTGCTGAGGCTATTCATGTTCTTTTTTGGTTCCATATAAATTTTTGGAATATGTGTTCTATATCTTTGAAGTATGTCATTGGTATTTTAATTGGTATTGCATTGAATTTATAAGTTGCTTTGGGTAATATAGACATTTTAATGATGTTTATTCTTCCTAGCCATGAGCATGGTATATGCTTCCACTTGTTTGTATCTTCCTTGATTTCTTTCATCAATGTTTTATAATTTTCCAAGTACAAGTCCTTAACCTCCTTGGTTAAATTTACTCCTAGGTACTTTTTTTTTTTTTTTGGTTGCAATAGTGAAGGGAATTGTTTCCTTAATTTCTTTTGCTGACAGTTCATTGTTGGTATATAGAAATGCCTCTGATTTCTGAGTATTAATTTTATATCCTGCCACCTTGCTGAATTCATTTATCAGGTCCAGTAGTTTTTTGACTGTGTCTTTAGGGTTTTCTATATATAATATCATATCATCTGCAAATAATGACAGTTTTACTTCTTCTTTTCCAATTTGTATGCCTTTTATTTCTTCTTCTTGTCTGATTGCTGTAGCTAGACTTCCAGAACTATGTTGAATAAGAGTGGTGAAAGAGGGCACCACTAACTGGTTCCTGATCTTAAGGGGATTGCTTTTAATTTTTGCCCATTTAGAATGATGTTTGCTGTGGGTTTTTCATAGATGGCGTTTATCATGTTAAGGAATGTTCCCTGTGTTCCCACTTTACTGAGAGCTTTGAGCATGAATGGGTGCTGGATTTTATCAAATGCTTTTTCTGCATCTATTAAAATTATGATATGATTTTTGTCCTTCCTTCCTTTTGTTTATGTGATGAATCACATTGATAGATTTGAGAATATTGAACCAGCCTTGCCTCTCCAGAATAAATCCCACTTGATCATGGTGTATGATTTTTTTCATATATTGCTGGATTTGGTTGGCTAATATTTTGTTGAGAATTTTAGCATCTAAATTTATTAGGGATATTGGCGTATAATTTTCTTTCTTTGTGTTGTCTTTGCCCGGTTTTGGGATCAGAATTATTCTCCCCTCATAAAAGGAGTTTTGAAGTCTTCCTTCCTCTTGAAGTTTTTGAAATAGCTTGAGGAGGATAGGAGTTAGTTCTTCTTTGAATTTTTGTTAGAATTCACTTGTGGAGCCATCAGGCCCAGGACTTTTCTTAGTTGGGAGTTTTTTGATAACTGTTTCAATCTCATTTGTTGTAATTGGTCTGTTTAGGTGTTCTGATTCTTCCAGATTGATTTTTGGAAGATTATATGATTCAAGAAGTTTGTCCATTTCACCTAGGCAGTCTAATTTTTTGTCATAGAGTTCTTCATAGTATTTTCATACAATACTTTGTATTTCTGTTGTGTCAGTTGTTATTTCTTTACTCTCATTTCTAATTTTATTTATTTGAGTTCTCTCTCTTTTTCTCTTGGTGAGTCTAGTTAAATGTTCATCAATCTTGTTTATCTTTTCAAAGAACCAGCTTCTGGTTTCATTGATCCTCTGTATTGTTTCCTTAGCCTCTATGTCATTCATTTCTCCTCTGATCTTTATTATTTCCTTTTTTCTACTGGTCCTGGGCTTCATTTGCTGTTGTTTTTCCAGTTCTTTTAGATGCACGGTCAGGTTGCTTATTTGAGCTTTTTCTAGCTTCCTTTGGTATGCCTGTAGTACAATGAACTTCCCTCTCAGTACTGTTTTTGCTGTGTCCAATAAATTTTGAGTTGATGTATGCTCATTATCATTGGCTTCTAGAAACTTTTTTATTTCTTCTTTGATCTCATTGTTAGTTCATTCATTGTTTAATAACATACTATTTAGTTTCCAAGTGTTTGAGTATTTTTTAGTTTTCCTTTTGTGGTTAATTTCTAGTTTCATGGCATTGTGATCAGAGAAAATGCTTGATATGATTTTAATCTTCTTAAATTTAATGAGACCATATTTGTGTCCTAACATTTGGCCCATCCTAGAAAATGTACCATGAGCCCTTGAGAAGAATGTATATTCTATTGCTTTAGTGTGAAAAGTTCTGAAGATATCTATTAAATCGAGTTGATCTAGTGTATCCTTTAAGTCTGCAGGTTTCTTATTAATCTTCTTTCTTCATGATCTATCCAGTGTTGTTAGTGGGTTATTGAAATCCCCTACTGTTATAGTATTGTTGTTAACCTCGCTCTTTATATCCATCAAAGTTTGCTTTATGTATGCCAGGGCTCCTATATGTGGTGCGTAGATATTTATAATAGTTATATCTTCTTGTTGAATTGTTCCCTTTATCATTATGTAGTGTCCTTTTTTATTTCTTACTACCGCCTTTGTTTTAAAGTCCATTTTTTCATACATAAGTATTGCTACCCCTGCTTCTTTTTCATTTCCATTTGCATGAAATATTTTTTTCCATCCTTTTACCTTCAGTCTATGTGCATCTTTTGTTTTAAAGTGTGTCTCTTGTAGACAGCATATGTATGGGTCCTGTTTATTTATGCAGCTACCCTTTGTCTTTTGATTGGATTATTTAATCCATTTACATTTAAGGTTATAATTGATATGTAGTTGTTTGTTGCCATTTTATTCTTTAAAGCTGTATTCTTCTTTTGCTATATTCTTTTCCCTCTTTGGACTGCCCATAACAGGATCCTTAGTATCTCTTGCAGAATTGATTTAGTTTTAATGAATTCCTTGAGGATTTCTTTGTCTTGGAAGCTCTTTATTTCTCCTTCAATTTTAAACATTAGCCTTGCTGGATAGAGTAGTTTTGGTGGTATGTTCTTGATCTGCATTACTTTGAATATATCTTGCCATTTCCTTCTGGTCAAGTGTTTCTGTTGAGAAGTCGGATGTCATCCTTATGGGGGCTCCCTAATAGGTGATAGCATTTTTTACTCTAGCAGCTTTTAAAATTTTCTTTTTATCCCTTAGTTTGGTATTTTGACTATGATGTGTCTTGGTGTAGATATCTTTGGGTTTCTCTTTAATGAAGTTCTCTGTGCTTCTTGAATATGTGATATATTTCCCAGCCTTAATTTAGGGAAGTTTTCAGCTATGATTTGATTGAACAAAGTTTCTATTTCTTGTTCTCTCTCCTCTTCTTCAGGAACCCGTATGATGCAATTGTTATTTCTCTTCATGTTGTCTCAGAGCTCCCTTAGAGTTTCCTCACATTTTTTGAGTCTCTTTTCTTTATTCTGCTCTGCTTCGGTGCCTTTGTTTATTGTGTCCTCTAATTCGCTGATTCGACCCTCAGCGTCATCCATCCTGCTTTTAATTCATTCCATTGTAGTCTTCAGTTCTGATACTGTATTTGTCATTTCTGTCTGATTCTTTTTTATTATTTCAATTTCCTTTTTTATACTTGTTATCTGTTTATTTAGGTGTTTGTAATCACTATCTATTGTTGCTCTAATTTTTTTGAACATCCTAACTATCATTATTTTAAATTCTGGATCTGGTAATTTGATTATATCTGGTTCATTCAGGTCCTTCTCTGGGTATTTCTCTTGATTCATTTGGTTTGCATTCCTCTGCCTGCCCATTTTGTCTGTGTATAAGCAAGTTGTGGCCACTGGATTCCAATGGGTATTGCCTTTGTGTTCTCTAGGTTTGGTCTGTCTGCAGGTCTGCTACCCCCTCAGCCATTGCCTAGGGCGGTTGGGTATGGGCGTTCCTAGCTCCTGCCCTCTGTGGCTGTTGCTGTGATTTCCACCTCTCCTCCATTGGAAGGGCTGTGTTCTGGTGCCTGGCTCTACAAGCCTCATCCTGTCTGGGCCTTCGCCTCGCCCCTACAGTTTAGGTTGCGCACTGTACTCAAGCCACAAGCCTCAGTACCAAGGGTAGACGTGAGTACCTATGCTCAACTGCGGGTCCATCCTGTTCCCTGGCTTCTGCCCATCCTCCACGGTCAGAGCCTGCTCACCTCAGTTTCTCGGGTTGGACGGGTCTGCTGACATGCATTCAGCTGTGAGCCTCCGCCTGTCTGGAGCTTTAGCCCCATCCCCGAGGCCAGGGTCTGCCTGTGCAGAATCACAAACCACGGTTTATTAGGTCAGGCGTGGCTGCTGGCGTGCGCTCAACTGTGAGCCTCCCCTCATCCAGGGCTCTAACCTCGCCCCTGCATTCAGAGCCAACTCACACATGCAAGATGGCAAACCTCGGTTTCTTGTGCCAGGTGGAGCTTCTGGTGTGCGCTCAGCCATGAGCTTCCGCCTGTCCCTGTCCTAGCCCCGCCCCCGCGGTCAGTGCCGGCTTGCGCAGTGTCCAGGGTGGCAGAGCAGATCTCTGCCCATTTTTGGCCTCCTGCTTTTCCCCCACAGGTAGGGTTACAGGTGGACCCCCAGCTACAGGACCGCTTTCATGTGTCCCCTCATCCCCTGCTGGGCTAGAACGCACTCACACCGGCTTGGCCTCTGCCCCTGCCTACAGAACTGCGTTTCAGCGTCCCGCCGCCACCGTCCCTCCAGCAAGCCCTCAGCAGTGTGGGTGGGTGCACTGCAGCTCAGACCCTAACACTCCATACTGTAGTCCTGGAAGATCCCTCCTTCTAAGCAGCTCTGCTTTAAGTGCCACGGGCTAGCTTGTTTGGCTGGTGTCCTCTCTCCCTTTACTGGTATTGCTAGTTCCAGGGGAAATATTCATTTTTGATTAGGGAAGTGACTTAGCCCAGGAGTTAGGGTGGCTGTCCCTCAGAGTGTTTCTCCCTGTGCCTTCAGTCCACACTCTCTTCCTGCTTCTCTGGTCCTCTCCTCTGTCCCCATTCCTCGGAGCCCCAGGTGAGTGGTTGTGAGAGATGTTTTCTGCGCTGTCCCTTTAAGAAGAATCTTGGGTCTGAGAAAACTGTCTCTTTCTCACAAACAGTAGCATCACTTGTTTCACAGCTCAATAATGTGCAAACGCCTCTTCTAGGCTCTGGGGCTGCAGGCTGGGGCTTTGTTCCTGGGACCCAGGTCTCTCCCTCTCCACCAATCTCCTTTCACCACGCAGGTCTCTCTGGGCTGCCCTTTGCTCTGGGGAGCTGGGCAGCCCTCTTCGCATTTTTGCTTTTTCTACCAGTCTCAATATGGCTTCTTTAGTGCTCCTTGGTTGAAGTGTCCACTTAGTTTAGTTCGAATTTGGTTTATCCAGATGATGGTTCTTAAAATTAAGTTATAATCCACTTTGGTTCTGGAAGTTTAAAGTTGGTACGTCCGCCTACTCCATTGCCATCTTGCCCTCTTATTTCTTTTTTGACCCAGTATTTTTTGTGAAGTATGTTGTTTAATTTCATCAATTTTGTAGGTGTGTTTACTTATTTTTTGCAATTGAATTCTTTTTTCAAAGTCGTATGGTCTGAGAATATAGTTGGTATAATTGCAATCTTTCTGAATTTGTTGATATTAGCTTTGTTGCCCAACATATAGTCTATTTTTGAGAATGTTCTGTGTACACTGGAGAAAAATGTATACTCTGACATTCTGGGATGAAATGTCCTGTAGATGTCTATTATATCAATTTGTTCTAGTGTTTTATTTAAGGCCATTATTTCTGTATTAATTTTCTGTGAAGATGAACAATCTAGAACCATTAGTGGTGTATTGAGATCTCCAACAATAATTGTATTTTTTGTTGGTTTCTATTTTTAGATCCGTTAGTAAATGACTTATATATTTTGGTGCTCCCTGGTTTGGTGTTATGTTTTCTTGACACTGTGTCCCCTTTATCATTATGAAATGACCATCTTTACCTCTGGATACCTTTGTTGTCTTTTAGTCATTGTCAGATATGAGTATGATTACACTTGCTTTTCTTTGGATAATATTTCTTTGAAGTATCATTTTTTAACCTTTCACTTTGAATCTACTTTTATCCTTGCAGTTTAGATGTGTCTCTTGAAGCCAGCATATAGTTGGATTTTGCTTTTTGATTCAATCTGCTACTTTGTGCCTCTTTATTGATGAGTTCAATCCATTTACATTTAATGTGATTATTTCCCATGAGGATTTCTTATTGCCATTTTATATAATGCTTTCTGGCAGCTCTGTGTATTCTTTGGTTCTTCTCTTTTGTTTTTCTGTCATTTCTAATGGCATTTTCAGGAGTGGTTACCATTAGGTTATTAAAAGAAAAATCATCATATTCATTAGAGTCCATTATCTCATGAGTGTTTCTGCATTCCATCCTCCTTCGTTACTGCTGATCTTTGTCCTCTCCATTTTTATGTATTGTTATCACAGATTATCCTTGTTTGTATTGTGGACTTGTTGGAGATTTTACTTGTAGTTTTGTTTTGTTTTGTTCTTTGTATCTGGTCGAATAACCCCCTTTAGTATTTCATGAATTGGGGTTTTTCTGGTGATAAATTCCCTCAGCTTCTATATGTCTGTGAATGTTTTTATTTCTCCTTCATATTTGAAGGATAGCTTTGATGGATATAGTATTCTTGGCTGGTGGTTCCTCTCTTTCAGTACTTTAAATGTTTGGGTCCACTCTCTTCCAGCTTCTAGAGTTTCTGTTGAGAAATCTGATGATAGCCTAATGGGCCTTCTTTTACATGTTATATTCTTCTTTTCCCTAGCTTCCTTGAAGACTTTTTCTTTGTCAATGATGTGTGATAATTTCATTATGATGTTCCTTGAAGTAGGTCTGTTTGTGTTGAGGTAACTCAGTGTTCTGTTTGCTTCTTGGATTTGAGGCTCTAAATCTTTCCAGAGGCTTAGGAAGTTCTCATCAATAATTTGTTTGAATATGTTCTCCATTCCCTTTTTCCTCTTCTGATATACCCATTATTCTTATGTTGCTCTTTCTGATGTAGTCAAACAATTCTTGTAGGGTTTTCTAATTTTTTAAAACTCATGAGTCTCTCTCTTTTTATCTCTGTAGTATTTCTAGTTGCCTGTCTTCAATGTCACTAATTCTCTCCTCTATCTGAACTGTTCTATTAGCTAAGCTTGTTACCTTATTTTTCATTTCATGTATTGGGTTTTTCATCTCTGTTTGGTTCTTTTCTTTATAATTTCAATGTCCTTGATGAAGTACTCCTTTTGTTCATTAAATTGTTTTATGAGCTCAATAAATTTCCTTTCAGTGTTTTCTTGTATCTCATTGAGTATTTTTAGAACTATAATTTTGAATTCTCTTTCATTTAGCTCCAAGGTTTTCATGTAATTAAAATTTTATTTTGAAGATTTTTTATCGTCAATCTGAGGTACATCTTTGTCTTGTGTATTTATGATGTTTGATTTCTTTTTCCTTGATAGCATTTCAGAGTGTTATTGTTAATAACAACAACAAAACATAACTAAAAAAGAAATAAAAATTGAAAAGATATAATGAAAAAATAAAAATTCTATAAATAATGATAAGTAGAACAAAAACTACAGAGAACAAGGATCAGGAATTGAGGAAAAAATGAAAAAAGTGAGAAAAAATGAAGTAAAAAACAAGCAAAACTCCACATAATAAAGTATGAGTCTAAAATAGAATAATTTGATGAAAAATGATGTTCCTGTGAGAGAAAAAAAGAAAAAAGAAAAAAGAAAGAAGAAAAGGGAAGAGATAAAAAAGAAGTAAAAGAGAAAGTGTCAGAAACAAAATCCTCACAAAAAGCAAGAATAAAAAATATAACAACAAAGGATAATGAAGTTCAAATGAGAAAAAGAGAAAGAAGAAAAAGGAAAGAAGAAAAAATGAGAAAAAGCAAAAAAATATATTCTCCAATTTAGAGAGGTAAGTTTTCCCTCTTTCTGGCAGGAGATGCTGTACTACAAGATTTGCCTCTGTGAGTTTCTTAGGTGGAGTTCTGCTGAGGCATCACTGTGGTAATGATGTAAACAGGGTCCAATTTGCATAGATTGAAGGAGCTTGTTTTTAGGGCTTTGCAATTTTATAATTCTAGCAATGACAGTCTTAGGTCTTCAAGCACCTTTCCCTACATCCCAATAGAGCAGGGGATCAAACGCCCAGCATCTTTGCCTCTCACAGGAGAGAGCAACCCAAAGACTCAGCTATGGGAGGTCTGCTACCACCACTGTTTGCACAGCAAAGGGAGCAATGCAGGACTTGAGGGGACACAACCCTGTCCTTCCTCTGATACCACTCAAAGTGCGGTCCTGGGCAGGTCAGGGGCTGCACATTACGAGCCAGTGTCTGAGTTTCCAGAGCAGGGTGGGTGGAGCACAGATCACAGATCAAGCATGCCTCTGCATCACACAGGCCAAATTCCTTGGGCTATTCATGGGCTGCAGGCTATGTGTGTGCCCAGTGCCTGAGATTGCAAATGGAGCCCAGCAATGCAGGCAGACACCAGAACCAGCTGTGTTCCTGCTCTTGGTTGTGCACCTGCCTTAATTAAGCTCCTTCTCCTCTGCCCCTTAGTCTCTCTCCACTTCTCCTGGCTCTGAGACAAAACCCATGCTAGAAGTGCCTCCCTCCCTCAGATCAGTGAGGAAAGAGAAAAACTTTTTCCCTCTGTGAACAGATTCTATTTTTGGCTCGCTTTCTTACCCAATCATACCTTTATCTGGTGTGTGTATATTTCAGGTGTTCCTGGGGTTTTCTCTCTGCGTATAGTTGTTAAATATGTTGAAATTTCAAGGGGAGAGATAAGGAGTATCTCTCACATTGCCATTTCTCTTACATCACTCACTTATATTTTCTTCTATGAGTTTTATGGTTTGGGGTCATGTTCAAGTCTTCAATTCATTTTCAATTAATTTTTGTGTATGGTATAAGAAAGTGGTCTAGTTTCATTCTTTTGCATGTAGGTATTTGGTTTTCCCAACACCATTTATTGAAGAGTCTCCTGTGCCCATTTCGAACCTGCTTTGTTTGCTATAGTCCTGTGGAACTCATGAATACAAGTCCCACTGGCTGTCAGAGATAGATGATTTAGAGGCATTTCCCTTGGGTGGCGGCCATTAAAGTTGGGGCCTAAGTTGTGTGAATAAACACCTTCCTGGTTGATACTGGTAAATTAATTTAATTTTTAAATTCATTTTATTGGGGTAACTGCGGTTAAAAGAATTATACAAGTTTCAGGTGCACAATTCCACAACACATCTTCTGTACACTGTATTTAGTATTTACCCCTCCAAGTCAAGTTTCTTTCCATCAAGTGGTGACTTAATTTTATTGTTGGAGGCATCCAAAGGAAGAAAGCAAGGGAAGTGCCCACAAATTCTTTTAAGTTGTGGGAAGGATAGCAGTAAGCATCTATGTGAATGCCATTTAGAAGCTGGATCCTTAAGCAGCAGTTTACAAGTTATGTAGTCAGACCCTTCCAGAGAAGACTAAGAGATGGGTGTTTTTGCCTGTCCCCTCTGTGCCAAACTCTTGGGAAGAGCCAACAAGAGTGCTTTTGTGCCCGTTAAGACCTGATTTATTTTCTTATAATCCAATGGGATTATTGAATGCAACCTTCATTGGCTTTCAGAGCAAAGTGTTTTGGGGGCTTACACCTCAGCTGGGGGCTTTAAAAGTAAGTGCACTAGGACCTGGCCAGTGCACTTACTGGCCAGGTCCAGTAAGTGGTGGCACAGTGGATAGAGCATCAGACTGGGATGTGGAGGACCCAGGTTCGAGACCCCGAGGTTGCTAGCTTGAGCGCAGGCTCATCTGGTTTGAGCAAGGCTCACCAGCTTGAGCCCAAGGTCCCTGGCTTGAACAAGGGGTCACTCGGTCTTCAGTAGCCCCCTGGTCAAGGCACATATGAGAAAGCAATCAATGAACAACTAAGGTGATGCAAGGAAGAATTGATGCTTCTCATCTCTCTCCTTTCCTGTCTCTCTGTTCCTATCTGTTCCTCTCTCTGACTCTCTTTGTCTCTGTCACAAAAAAATAGACAAACAAAAAATAAACAAAAGTGCACTAAGGTGTGGTTGAAACCTTTCAATTTTCAGGAAGAAGCCGGGGATTGAGTGTGTCCTTCAGATTGTATGGTGCTAAAGTGGGGTTGGTGTGCATGGTGAAAGTGTGTCTCAGCCTCTTATTACTTTCTCAGGTGGGTATTTTCTCATTTGCCCAATGTGTAGAAGTCACTTAGTTTCTTGATTTCTCTCAAAGAAAATTGCTGTACATTTGGTGCATTTGAGGAAGTAGGGAAAGTCAAGAACTTCCCTTGTTGCTATCTTGATCTGGGATTCTCTCTGAGGAATCCCAGAGATTAAAGTAAAAGGCGGAGTCTTTTAAGGTGAGGTTAGACTCCAAGCATTTTCTCAGGTGAAGCTATTTTCATACTTTGGATCTCCTTGTCAACCTTTAATTGCTGAATGAAAGAATGAGGCCAGTTCACAGTCTAGCTTATATATGTTCCAAGTATTTACACGTTTTTTTGTTTTTGTCTTTCTCCAAATCTTCTTCCAATCCCAGTTCTTCACTCTGTTCACTATCAAATGCAGAAACCACATTTTCTTTGAAAATTTTCACGATCAATTTAGTAAATTCTTATATACTTGGGTTACACCTCCGAATGTGCGTTTGTTGACATGTTTTTTTTAAATTTCTTTTTATTTTATTCATTTTAGAGAGGAGACACAGTGAGTGAGAGAGAGAGAGAGAAAGAAAGGGGGGAGGAGCTGGAATCATCAACTCCCATATGTGCCTTGACCAGACCAGTGCAGGGTTTTGAACTGGCGACCTCAGTGTTCCCAGGTCGACGCTTTATCCTCTGCGCCACCACAGGTCAGGCTGTTGACATGTTTTTGTATTGTCTCTTTCATGTGTAGGTATGTGCTTACTTGAATGAACAGTCTCTCCAAACCAAAATCAGAAAGGTTGATTTCTACTTCTTTAGCTTCTCTCCACTAGATAAAGCATCTATATATGGCAGCGGGCCAGTGGTGCTTGTTTGATGACTCATTGGCTCTTGATGTGCATATGGAAATCATAAGTACTGAGTATGAAGTGATGACTCAGAAGCATGCTGCCAGACTGTTTCTGGATGGCAGAAGGAGGATGGCAAGTAGGGTCACATTGGAATTATTGCGGTCCTATGCACTGGAACGTAAGCTTTATGAAGGATTCCAAATAGAAGGGACCCGTCTCATTGCTAAAGCCTGCAGAGATGTTCACTACTCAGACAAAATGCAGTTGCTAAGGAGATGACGATCATGTAGTTTAGAACAACAGCAAGCTGCAGTATTGCACAGCAATTTCTCAGATAAGCAAACAGGCAAGGGAGATTGCCAAACATTTGCAGATGTGAGTTGGTAATTTTGAACATGGCTTAAATTTTTAGAGTATCTCATAATTATTCACAAAGGATCAAGAGAAAGAAGCCAACCCCTACACAGAGGGTATAGATGGGTCACTGTGGGACCCACAAAAGGATCCCTAGGACCTAGAAAAAGAATATAATTTGGATCAGAATTTTTTCTTTAGCCACATTGATTTTGTTAATTATTTGACAAATATTTACTGCGTGACTACTGTGCCCCACAATCATTACCAGTTTCTTGGTAAGAATGAAATAAAGCTGGATATCAGAACCTATCTTTCTATGTGGTTTATTAGATATTTGTGTGTATAATAATTTGTATTTGCAGTATAAAGTAATAGAGCATCTATCTAAAAATTCTTTTATAGTCTTCTTAATATCACTTATCAATAATTTATAGGCATTATATATCAGCTATATCTAGGTACCTTGATTAGGTGCCTTCTACTGATTTTTTATAGTCATGAATTTGGTGTTGAAAGTGCAGATAAGAAAGCTTCCTACAGGATTCTATTTTAACAAGACATTTCTGGTTGGGTATGCTATACATTACACTAGTACATGAACAAACTACTATCTTGACATATTTTCATGACTTTCTGGGGAGAAACTCCTATTGACAATCTTTATGGCTAGAGAGTAATGGTGTATGTCTATGGAAGGCTGGAACACTATTCTGCCAATTCTAGTCATTCATCCCCAAGTAACATCATCTAGTTCTTTACTACGCAAAAATATATCCTTTCTTCCAACTGGTTTTGAGATAGTGAGCTCCACTCCTGCCATTAATCTAGCTCCCAGAATGCATTAATCCAGATTATGAATCACTTCAGATGGCTAACCCTGAGCAAAACACAGTTTTGATATTCTTCACTCCCTTCTCAGCAGTTTTTACTCTCACATTGGAGGAGATAGCTTATGTCTTCCTGATGTCTTGATCACCACATCCAAGGTAACTGTCTTTGACAATAATGCTTTTCTTGGGACCGACATTAACTGAGTGACTAGTTAGTTTCAGACACTGTAGAATCTCTACACTTGATAGCCAGAGCAAGCCTATATGGTGCATTCTTAAATTCAATTTATAAAAGAAAAACCAGAATAGAGATTTTTGGTAACACGTTCAGCTCAGTCTGACTCCTATGTCCTTGTTTTTTCTAATACAACCAATACTTTCTTCTTTACATGCAATAAATTTGCTTAGATTGCTGTCCAGTTATCTTGAATTATACTTTTTATGTTCTAAGCCCATACAAGTGAGGTGGCAGTGCTAAATATTTTTTTGAAGTGTTGATGAAAAATAAAACTAGACCACTTTCTTATACCATATACAAGCTTAAACTCAAAATAGATTAAAGATTTAAATGTATATTCAAAACCATAAAAATCCCAGCAGAAAACAGGCAGTTAAATCTCAGACATTTCTTGTAGCAACATTTATTCTGATATATCTTCTTGGGCAAGGGAAACAAAAGAAAAAATAAGTAAATGGAACCACATCAAACTAAAAAGATTTTCACAGCAAAGGAAATCATCAACAAAATGAAAAGAGAACCCACTGAATGCGAGAACATACTCACCAATTATATATCTGACAAAGACTTAATATTCAAAATTTATAAAGAGCTCATATAACTCAACACCAAAAACCAAACAATCTTTTTAAAAAATGGGAAAAATATTGAATAGATACTTCTCCAAAGAGAACATATGAAAAGATGCTTAACATCACTAATCATAAGAGAAAGGCAACTTAAAATCACAATAAGGTATTGCCTCACACCTATCAGAGTGGCTATTATAAATAAATCAACAAAGAACAATTTGGCAAACATGTGAAGAATAGGGAACCTTTGTGCACTGTTGATGGGAATGCACACTGGTGCAGCCACTGTGGAAAGTAGTATGGAACTACCTCATAAAATAAAAATGGTACTGCCTTATGACCCAGTGATTTCACTTCTAGGAATTTGTCTGAAGAAACACAAAATACTCATTGAAAAAAATATGTTCAGCCCTATGCTCATTGCAGCATTATGTATTTACAATAACCAAGTTCTGGAAACAGCCCAAGTAGATGAGTGGATTAAACAGCTCTGGCACATTTCAACAATGGAATACTACTCAACCATAAAAAGAGAAGGCAATCTTACCCTTTGTGACAACATGAATGGACCTGGAGAGCATTATGCTATGTGAAATAAGCCAGGCAGAGAAAGACAAGTACCACATGATTTCATTGATAAGTAAACTCTAATGAACAAAATGAACTAACAAGCAAAATAGAGACAGACTCATAGAAAGAGAGCAGGCTGACAGCTGTTGCTGTGGGGAGAGGCTGGATGGAGGAGGTGAATGGACTGAACAAAAAAAAAAAACAGAAAAAGAGAGAGAGAGAAAATAAAATAAAAACAAATGGTCATTTAAACTAATATTAGCACAATTCTTTTGTTTGGGTGCACATATTGCTAGATTCCAAGATAAATGGTTTTCCACAGTTGTTATTAAAATAAAAAATGCAAATACTTGGCAAACAACTCTTCTCATCAAATGGTCCTGCACTGCTTCATCAGAAACATTTTCCATCATTCTTTCCCACTAATGACAAATTAGTTTCATGTTCCCATTGCACCTTCTCAATATGTATTTCTGAAAATGCTATTTTTGCTCCTGGCCCCCTCCCTTTCCACTTAGGCTGTTTAGCCCACTCTACTTAACGTGTATGTAGTACACATGTCAATCTGTGTTTCCACAGAACTGTTCACATTTTTATTTTGCAGAACAACGTTGAGCAGAAGTTCTCTGAGATGGGGGTATTTTCTCATATTTATATTCACATCTAAGACAGAGCCTGGATAATCAACACTAAATAAATAATTGATGAAATAAAAATAAAACTAAAGTATTTACATTAAAATGCATAAATAACTGCTGACACACTTTAATAATATGTAGAATCACAAAGAAATAAATAATGACTAATTTTACTTTTCTCAGATGTATTTGCATTTTAAGAGCCCATTAATCTAATCAAAAATTGCTAAGTTAATATGTAAATATTTTTATAGAGACAACATAGTAGCTTTTAGGTGTAGGCTCTGTGATGACAAACCATGGAGGTTTAAGTCCTTATTAGCTATATCACTTGGGTAAGTAGCTAAACTTTGCCTCATTTTAGTAATATAATTATTCTAAGAATGAAATAATTAAAAGTACATCAAGCTCTTACAACAGTGCCTGGCATATAGTATGTATTCAAAATATTCTTTGAGAGACAGGGAATGACATAGCAGGCACCTATTTGGTTCCAGCCAGAGGATGCTTAGGGTCTCATGAGCTCAACTCAGCTTGCTAATGATCTCACTTTGTCTACTTCAAAAATATTTGTTTTCTTTTTTTTGGCAATAAATAAACTGTAATGAAATAGGTGAAATATACTAATCACTCATTATATACCAGGCCCTAAGCTAAGAGCTTTACTTGGATTATCTCATGTAATTCTCAACAAATATGTGAGGAGCCATTATCCCCATTTTACATGAAGGAGGTTTGGGGGGCAGGGCTGGGATTTGAGTCCACCAGCCTGACTACAGAACCTGCCGAGACTGAACCTCTGCTCCTTATTCACACTACTTTCCTTCAGAAGCCCTCAGCTTCTCCCACGTGTTCTGGCCTTATTTCTGATATTTGTGAACAGTACAGTACTGTCAACTAAAAACAGACATTTTTTAAACCAGTGGAGTCTGTATTTTAAGAGCTTTATGCAAATATGTAATGGGACAGCTGACTGGGGCGGCTGTTTGCAGAAGAGTTAAGTGGGAGGAGGTACAAGGAATTTGGCCAAATGTGAATATTTGTATTTTTCCAAATAATTAACTATGGCAGCTGGGAAGTAAAATATTTGCCAATTCTCACAAACATCACCCAAAGTAATGTTATCTTTTGATTAAACAACATATGTTCTCTAACAATGCATATGTATGAGAGATGAGGAGAAAGGTTCCAAGATGTTCAGAATTCTGAATTTCCTAGATTTGGTGGGTGCCAGCAAGATTCTTACATAGCCAGGGCTTTCAAGGGAGAAAGAGATTAGGAGTCTGTTGATTTTGCATTGTTCTTTTCCCACTTTACCTGCCAGTAATATTGTCAGTGTTAATGTAAATAATAATACAGGCGAGTCACTGTAGTCTGTGGTGTTTCAGTTTCCAACTAAAGGATTAAAAAAAACTGTACAATGACTCAGGAGCACCTGGTACTGTCAAGTCAGCCAATAGGAAGAGGTAGACAGAGCGGTTGGGTTATCTGAAACCTTGCAAGAAACAAGGCTGCTGTTCTTATCCCAAGTGTGAAATCCAGCCCTTTCAAGAATGTGGCACTCATTTCAAGGTCTGCAAACAAATGGAGTCTTTCCTATTTCCTCAAGGTGGAGCTGCAGAAGTCATTAAATGCATTTTGAAAGAATAAATATTTCTCTCCCTTCCAACACAATATTCAGTTAATTTGTCCTGACTGGATGTGGAGTGAGCCTGTGCTGGACAATGTGTGGAAATCCATGCCTGTGCCTCATTATATCTAATGGGAGCTTCATAGGCACTCGCAAGTTTAGTGTCCTATTAGGTCTGATGTGTAGAACACCTGTCAATAGGCTGCATTACAGCTAAGTCATTAATATTAAAATAATGTGGTTTAAAGTTTAACCTGTGCCTACAGCGATATTAAAATACATAATTCAAGTGATGTCAGAGAAATGGTGGCATAAGAGATACTCCTCATCTCTCCCCTTGAAATTTCAACAAATTCTACAACTATATGCAGAGAAAAATCCCCAGATGAACCTGAAATATACACACACCAGATAGACAAAGGTATGATTGTGCAAGAAGGCGGGCCAAAGCACAGAAGAAAAAACAATACCAGAGGACTGAGTCTTTCTTCTTCCTCACAGACCTGAGGGCGGGAGGCATTGTTTGCTCAGGCTTTGTTTCAGACCCAGAGGAGCCAGTGGAGAGTCTGGGGGAAGGAGTAGAGCAAGGGGCAAATACTGGGAAATAGGGCTGCTTGCCGGAGTCTGCTGCACCCGTGACTGCAGAGCTGAGCTATTACAGGCACGGGGCACAAACAAAGCCAGTGACAAGCTCCCAAGAACTGCAGGTGAATAGCTTATGGAGATCAGCCCACAGGACACTGAGGTGTGCTTTATCTGCCCACCTGACCAGCACAATTTAGCCTTGTGGCACCAGGAATGCTTGATCTGAGATCTGGGATCTGAACCCCATCAGCTCTTAAGCTCAGGCCCTGCCTTCCCAGAGGAAGCTTTGCATGTGTGGACAGAAAACCTCTGACCTCTGATCTGTGCTGCAGCTGCTCCCAAAACTCAGGGACACTGGCTTGTGGTGAGCACTCCCGGCCCAGACCAGGGCTGTGTCTGGAGAGTTTAGAGTGATATTGGAGGAGGGGCTGGACTCTGTCCCTACAGCCTCCCAGATCTTCATTGCTCCCCTTGCTGCCAAAACAGCAGTGGTGACAGACTCCCCTCCACTAGGTCTCTAGGCTGCTCTTTCCTGTGAAAGACAGGGGCACCCGGAGAATAGATGCCATGCTCTGTGGAGATGTGGGGGAGAGCCCTAGAAGACTCCTGGTCAGCCAGTGCCAGTATCATAATTTTAAAGCCCTAGCAATATGTTCCTCTACCAATGCCATGACTCTGGCCTTGTCATTACAAAGGCCACAGCTAAGCCGTAACAGATCACCCAAGAATCTCACAGAAGCAAATCTTGTAGTGCAGTGCCCCCTGCCAAAAAAGAAATAATTATCTCTCATTGGGATTATTGACAAAATCACCCACAAATGCCATCAAGGGAAAAAAATCAAATATGGATATACAAGACAGAGACATAGTTCAGATAGATGATAAAAGATGCCCAGGAAAAACAATCTCAATTACATTAAAACCTTGGAGCTTAATAACAGAGAATTCAAAATTGAAGCTCTAAAAATACTTAATAAGATACAGCAAAACACTAAATAGCAATTTAGTGAGCTCAAAAAATAACTTAATGAACAAAAAGAATACTTCATCAAAAAAAATTGAAACTATAAAAAAGAACCAAACAGAGATGAAAAACTAAATACACGAACTGAAAAATGAGGTAACAAACTTAGCCAATAGTACAAGAGGAGAGAATCAGTGACATTGAATACAGGCAACTAGAAATACTACAGAGAGAAGAAGAGAGAGACTTACGAATTAAAAAAAATAAGAAAGCCCTACAATTGTCTGACTCCATCAGGAAGAACAATATAAGAATGAGTATATTAGAAGAGGAAGAGAAGGAAAAGGGAATGGAAAATATTCAAACAAATAATCGATGAAAACTTCCCAAGCCTGTGGAAAGAGTTAGGGCCTTGAATTCAAGAAGCAAACAGAATGCCGAGTTACCTCAACCCAAACAAACCTACTTCAAGGCACATTGTAATGAAATTATCACAAATCAATGACAAAGAAAGAATCCTCTAGGCAGCTAGGGATAAAAAATATATAATGTATCAAGGAAGGTCCATTAGGCTATCATCAGATTTCTCAGCAGAAACTCTAGAAGCTAGAAGAGAGTTGACCCCAACATTTAAAGTACTGAAAGAGAGAAACTACCAGCCAAGAATACTATATCCATCAAAGTTATCCTTCAAATATGAAGAAGAAATGAAAACATTTAGAGACATATAGAAGCTGAGAAAATTTATCACCAGAAAACCCAGACTACAGAAAATACTAAAGTGGGTTTTCCAACCAGATACAAAAAACAAAACAAGACAAAATTTCAAGTAAAAATTTTTTTCAACAAAACCACAATTAAAGCAAAAATAATCTGTGACAACAATAACACAAAAAGGGAGAGGATAAAGATCAGCACCAACAAAGGAGGATGGAGTACAGAAGCACTCATGAGATGATGGACTCTAATAAATATGATAAATTTTCTTCTAATAACCTAATGGTAACCACCCCTGAAAATACCACTACTGAAACACATAGCTTCAAAAAAGAAGAAACAGAAGATAGAAGTATGGAATACCACCAAACAAAAACGAATGACAGAAAAACAGAAAAGAAGAACCAAACAAGACACAAAGCTACTATCAGAAAGCAGTATATTAAATGGCAATAGAAAATCCTCAAGTGTCCATAATTACACTAAATGTAAATGGATTGAACTCACCAATAAAGAGGCACAGAGTAACAGATAGCAGATTGGATCAAGAAGCAAAACCCAACAGTATGCTACCTTCAAGAGATGCATCTAAGCTAGAAGGATAAAAACAGATTCAAAGTGAAAGGTTGGAAAGCGATTCTCCTAGCAAATAATATCCAAAGAAAAGCAGATGTAGCCATACTCATATCTGACAATGCAAACTACAAGACAACAAAAGTAACCAGAGACAAGAATGGACATATTACAATGATAAAATGGACAGTGCATCAAGAAGAACTAACAAGACAACAAAAGTAACCAGAGACAAGAATGAACATATTACAATGATAAAATGGACAGTGCATCAAGAAGACCTAACAAACCAAACCAAAAAGCAACAAAATATATAAGACAACTACTAACTGATGTAAAAGTGCAAAATGAAAAAAATATAATCATACTTGGTGACCGCAATACACTATTGATGGCTTTAGATTGTTCACCCAAACAGGAAATCAATAAAGAAATATTGGCCTTAAATGAAACACTAGAACAAATGAACATAATAAACATCTACAAGACATTTCATCCCCAAATGTCAGAGTATACATATTTCTCCAGTGTAAATAGAACATTCTTAAGAATAGACCATATGTATGGCCAAAAAACCAACACCAATAAATTCAGAAACATTGAAATTATACCAAGCATATTCTCTGACCATAAGGCTTTGAAACAAGAATTCAACTGCAAAAAATAAGTAAACACACCCACAAAAATGTGAAAATTAAAAAACATACTTTTAAGAAATGAATGGGTGAAAAAAGAAATAAAAGAAGAGATCAAAAGATATACACAGACACCTTGACATATCAGAAAAAAGACATATCAGAATCTCTGGTATGCAGCTAAAGCAGTAATAAGAGGAAAGTTCATATCATTACAGGTTGATATGAAAAAGCAAGAGAGAGCCCAAATAAACATTCTGTCATCACATTTTAAGGAACTAGAAAAAGAAGAACAAAGGCAAACCAAAACCAGCAGAAGAAAGAAAATAATAAAAATTAGGGCAGAAATAAATAAAATAAAGAACAGAAAAACTATAGAAAAAATTAATACAACAAAGAGCTGGTTCTTTGAAAAGAGCAATAAAATTGACAAAGCCCTGGGAAGGCTCACTAAGGAAAAAAGAGAAGAGACTCATAAACAAAATCCAAAATTGAAGAGGAGAAATTACCACAGATGTCATAGATATTCTCAGGATTATCACAGAATACTACGAAAAATTATATACCACCAAATTCAACAATCTAGAAGAAATGGATAAACTCCTAGAACAATACAGTCTTCCTAGACTGAATCACGAAGAAGTAGAAAGCCTAAATAGACCGATAAGCAGGGAGGAAATAGAAACAAATATCAAAGACCTCCCCCCAAATAAAAGTCCAGGGCCAGATGGATATACTAGTGAATTCTACCAAACATTCAAAGAATAATTGGTTTCTATCTTTCTCAAAGTCTTCTAAAAACTGAAGAAGAAGCAATACTTCCAAACACAGTTTATGAGGCCAACATAACCCTCATAGCAAAATCTTACAAGGATAACACAAAAAAAGAAAACTACAGACCAATATCTCTAATGAATACAAATGCAAAAATCCTAAACAAAATACTAGCAAATCAAATACAACAATACATCAAAAGAATAATTCATCATGATCAAGTGGGATTCATCACAGAAACACAAGGATGGTTCAACAAATGTAAAATGATTAATGTAATAAAAAAACAAAAAACAAAAACCATATGATCCTATCAATAGATGCAGAAAAGGCATTTGATAAAATACAACATAATTTTATGTTTAAAATACTTGACAAAATGGGTATAAAAGGAAAATACTTCAACATAATAAAGGCCATTTATGACAAACCACTAGCTAATATCATACTAAATGGTAAAAAACTAAGATCTTTTCCTTTAAAATCAGGAACGAGAGAAGGTTGCCCACTCTCTCCCCTCCTATTCAACATAGTGCTGGAAGTTCTAGCCAGAGATATCAGAAATATGAAAGAAATAAAAGGCATTTATATTGGGAAAAATGTAAAGGTTTCACTTTTTACAGATGACATGATCCTGCATATAGAAAACCCCAAAGACTTCACAGAAAAACTATTAGAAACAATAAACCAATACAGTAAGGTCGCAGGATACAAAATTAATATACAGAAGTCTATTGCTTTTTTATATGCCAGCAATGAAACCTCAGAAAAAGAACTAAAAAAAATAATCCCTTTTATAGTAGCAAGAAAAAGAATAAAATACCTAGGAATAAACACAACAAAGAATGTAAAGGACCTATATACTGAAAGCTACAAAACATTAAGGAAATTGAACAAGACAAAATAACATAAAAAATATTTCTTGTTTATGGATAGAAAGAATAAATATAGTTAAAATGGCCATACTTAAAATATATATTAAAAAAAAAAACATAAAAGAGGAGAAATAAAGTTTTAAATTTTCAAAGAAAAAAAAAAAAAATGGCCATACTACCCAAAGCAATATACAAATTTAATGCAATTTTCATCAAAATTCCAATGTCATTTATTAAAGAAATGAAACAAAAAATTATCAGGTTTATATAGAACTATAAAAAACCTCAAATAACCAAAGTAATCCTAAGGAAAGAAAAAAAAGAAGCTGGAGGCATTACAATACCTGACTTCAAATGATACTACAGAGCCATGATAATCAAAACAGCATGGTATTATCAGAAAAATAGACACACAGAGCAGTGGAATAGAATAAAGAACCCAGAAATAAAATCACATATATATGGTCAAATTATCTTTGATAAAGGAGCCAAAAACACACAATGGAGAAAAGAAAGTCTCTTCAATAAATGGTGCTGAACAAATTGGAAAGCCACAGACATAAGAAGGAAACTTGACTACAGTTTATCTCCTTGTGCAAAAATTAATTTGAAATGCATTAAAGAACTAAACATAACATCTTAAACAATAAATTTCATAGAAGAAAACATAGGTACTAAACTCATGAACCTTGGCCATAAAGAACATTTTATGACTCCAAAGGCAAGGGAAGTAAAGGCAAAAATTAATGAATGAGACTATATCAGACTAAGAAACTTCTGCACAGCAAAAGAAACTATCAACAAAACAAATAGGCAACCAACTAAACGGAAAATTATATTTTCAAACAAAAGCTCAGAAAAGAAACTAATATCCAAAATATATAAAGAACCCACAAAACTCAACAACAAACAAACAATGCAATAAAAAAATGGGAAGAGGACATAAACAGTCACTTCTCCCAAGAAGAAATACAAATGGCCAACAGATATATGAAAAATGCTCATTATCACCAACTATTCGAGAAATGCAAATCTAAACTACAATGAGATACCACCTCACACCTGTTAGATGAGCTCAGTGGTTGGGAACCTATGGCTCGTGAGCCAGATGTGGCTCTTTTGATGATTGCATCTGGCTCATAGACAAATCTTTAATAAAAAAATAACTTGAAAAATGTAAAACATTCTCATGTATTACAACCCATTCATTTCCTACTGCTCATGTTCATTCATGGTTGCGGGTGGCTGGAGCCAATCACAGCTGTCCTCCGGGACAACACCAAAGTTTTATTGGATAATGTGTAATGTACACAGGTTGTTGTGAGGTCAGGAAGTAAACTTCCCTCCTTTTAATCAAGTAGTCAGCTAGCTAATTGCAGAAACCATGTTGATGAAGAAGAAATAAAGATGAGGAGTATTGTACTTTTCAGCAGGAATGGACAGAGGAATTCACCTTTTTGGAGAGAGCAGATTCTGCAGTGTGTCCAATATGCAAAGATAAAATTGCATTGATGAAACCATTAAATATAAAGTGACACTTTGACACATGCCATACTACATTTGCATTGAAATATCCAGCGGGGGACAGCAGGAAGAAAGCATATCAAGAGCTACTGTGCAGAGTACAAGCTAGTCAGCAGCAACTCCGTGTTTGGACCCAACAAGGTGACTGGAATTCGGCTAACTTTGCTGGTGCTTTAGCAACTGCGAGAAATGGTAAGCCATTCACAGATGGGAAGTATGCCAAAACATTCATGCTTGATATTGCCAATGAACTTTTTGACGACTTTTTGGATAAAGACAAGATAATCATACAAATAAAAGACATGCTTTTGTCTGCAAGAACTGTTCACAATCGTACCATCATGATGGCAAATCAAATTGAGGCAACACAAGTGAAGGATATAAATGCTGCACCATTCTTTTTTTTTTTTAATTAATTTTAATGGGGTGACAACAATAAATCAGGGAACATATGTACAATGAAAACATCTCTAGATTATTTTATCATACAATTGTGTTGCATACCCATCACCCAAAGTCAAATTGTTGTCTGTCACCTTCTATCTGGTTTTCCCTGTGCCCATCCCCTTCCCCCCTCTCCCACCCTACCCTCCCTCCCCCCACCCCGTAACCACCAACCACTTTCTTGTCCACATCTCATAGTCTCACTTTTATGTCTCACCTATGTATGAAATCATGCTGTTCTCAGTTTATTTTTTCTGATTTACTTATTTCACTCTGTATAATGTTATCAAGGTCCATCAATTTTGTGTAAATGGTCCGATGTCATCATTTCTTATGGCTGAGTAGTATTCCATAGTATATATGTACCAAAGCTTTTTAATCCACTCGTCTTCTGATGGACACTTGGGCTGTTTCCAGATCTTCGCTATAGTGAACAATGCTGCCACGAACATGGGAGCGCATTTCTTCATTTCAAAAAGTGTTATGGCGTTCTTAGGGTATATTCCTAAAAGTGGGATAGCCGGGTCAAAAGGCTGTTCGACTTTAATTTTCTGAGGAATCTCCAAACTGTTTTCCACAGTGGCTGCACCAGTCTGCATTCCCACCAGCAGTGTAGGAGGGTTCCCTTTTCTCCACATCCTCGCCAGGACTTATTCTGTGTTGTTTTGCTGATGAGTGCCATTCTGACTGGTGTGAGGTGATATCTTATTGTGGTTTTAATTTGCATTTCTCAAATGATTAGTGATGTTGAGCATTTTTTCATATGCCTTTTGGCCATTAGTATGTCATCTTTAGAGAAATTTCTATTCATTTCTTTAGCCCATTTTGTGATTGGATTGTTTGTCTTCCTGGTGTTGAGTTTTATAAGTTCTTTATAAATTTTGGTTATTAACCCCTTATCAGACGTGCTGTCGAATATGTTCTCCCATTGTGTGGTTTGTCTTTTTATTCTGTTCTTATTGTCTTTAGCTGTGCAAAACCTTTTTAGTTTGATATAGTCCCATTTGTTTACCATGCCTTTTATTCCATTTGCCCGTGGAGATAAATCAGCAATTATATTGCTGCTACAGATGTCGGAAAGCTTGCTGTCTATGTTTTCTTCTAAAATGCTTATGGTTTCACGGCTTACATTTAACTCTTTTATCCACTTTGAATTTGTTTTTGTGAATGGTGTAAGTTGGTGGTCTAGTTTCATTTTTTTTGCAGGTAGATGTCCAATTTTCCCAACACCATTTGTTAAAGAGGCTGTCTTTACTCCATTGTATGTTCTTTCCCCCTTTGTCAAATATCAGTTGTCCATATAGGTGTGGGTTTATTTCTGTGTTCTCTGTTCTGTTCCATTGATCAATGTGCCTGTTCTTATGACAGAACCAGGCTGTCTTGAGTATAATGGCCTTGTAGTAAACCATGATATCCGGAAGAGTGATACCTCCTGCTTTATTTTTTTTTTAAGACTACTGAGGCTATTCATGTTTTTTTTTTGGTTCCATATAAATTTTTGGAATATGTTTTCTATATCTTTGAAGTATGTCATTGGTATTATAATTGGTATTGCATTGAACTTATAAATTGCTTTGGGTAATATAGACATTTTAATGATGTTTATTCTTCCTAGCCATGAGTACGGTATATGCTTCCACTTGTTTGTATCTTTCTTGATTTCTTTTATCAATGTTTTATAATTTTCCGAGTACAAGTCTTTAACCTCCTTGGTTAAATTTACCCCTAGGTACTTTATATTTTGGCTGCAATAGTGAAGGGGATTGTTTCCTTAATTTCTTTTGCTGACAGTTCATTGTTTGTATATAAAAATGCCTCTGATTTCTGAATATTAATTTTATATCCTGCCACCTTGCTGAATTCATTTATAAGGTCCAATAGTTTTTTAACTGAGACTTTAGGGTTTTCTATATACAATATCATATCATCTGCAAATAGTGACAGTTCTACTTCTTCTTTTCCAATTTGGATGCCTTTTATTTCTTCTTCTTGTCTGATTGCTGTAGTTAGGACTTTCATAACTATGTTGAATAAAAGTGGTGAAAGGGGACAACCCTGACTGGTTCCTGATCTTAAGGGGATTGCTTTTAATTTTTGTCCATTTAGTATGATGTTTGCTGTTGGTTTGTCATAGATGGCCTTTATCATGTTTAGGAATGTTCCCTGTATTCCCACTTTACTGAGAGTTTTAAGCATGAATGGGTGCTGGATTTTATCAAATGCCTTTTCTGCATCTATTGAAATTATCATGTGATTTTTGTCCTTCCTTTTGTTTATGTGATGAATCACATTGATTGATTTGCGAATATTGAACCAGCCTTGCCTCTCCAGAATACATGCCACTTGATCATGATGTATGATTTTTTTAATATATTGCTGTATCCGGTTGGCTAATAATTTGTTGAGAATTTTAGCGTCTAAGTTCATCAAGGATATAGGCATATAATTTTCTTTCTTTGTGTTGTCTTTGCCCGGTTTTACGATCAGAATTATGCTCGCCTCATAAAAGGAGTTTGGAAGTCTTTCTTCCTCTTGAATTTTTTGAAATAGCTTGAGGAGGATAGGAGTTAGTTCTTCTTTGAATTTTTGATAGAATTCACTTGTGAAGCCATCAGGCCCAGGACATTTCTTTTTTGGGAGTTTTTTGATAACTGTTTCAATATCATTTGTTGTAATTGGTCTGTTTATGTGTTCTGATTCTTCCAGATTTATTTTTGGAAGTTTATATGATTCAATAAATTTGTCCATTTCACCTAGATTGCCTAACTTTTTGGCATAGAGTTCTTCATAGTATTTTCTTACTATGCTTTGTATTTCTGCTGTGTCAGTTGTTATTTCTCCACTGTCCTTTTTAATTTTATTTATTTGAGTCCTTTCTCTTTTTTTCTTGGTGAGTCTAGTTAAAGGTTCATCAATCTTTTTTACCTTTTCCAAGAACCAGCTTCTGGTTTCATTGATCCTCTGTATTGTTTCCTTAGCCTCTATGTCATTTATTTCTGCTCTGATCTTTATTATTTTCTTTCTTCTACTTGTCCTTGGTTTTATTTGCTTTTGTTTTTCTAGTTCTTTTAGATGTAGGGTCAGGTTGCTTATTTGAGCTTTTTCTAGCTTCTTATGATATGCCTGCAGTGCAATGAACTTCCCTCTCAGAACTGCTTTTGCTCTTTCTCATAAAGTTTGAGTTGATGTATACTCATTATCATTGGCTTCTAGAAACTTTTTAATTTTTTTTAATCTCATTATTAATCCATTCATTATTTAATATCATGCTATTTAGTTTCCAAGTGTTTGAGTATTTTTCAGTTTTTCTTTTGTGGTTAATTTCTAGTTTCATGGCATAGTGATCAGAGAAAATGCTTGATTTGATTTCAGTCTTCTTAAATTTATTGAGAGCATTTTTGTGTCCTAACATGTGGTCTATCTTAGAAAATGAACCATGAGCACTTGAGAAGAATGTGTATTCTCTTGCTTTAGTGTGAAAAGTTCTGAAGATATCTATTAAATCAAGTTGATCTAGTGTATCCTTTAAGTCTGCTGTTTCTTTATTAATTTTCTTTCTTGAGGATCTATCCATTGTTTTTAGTGGGGTATTGAAATCCCCTACTATGATAGTATTGCTGTTAATCTCGCCCTTTATATCCATCAAAGTCTGCTTTATGTATGTCAGGGCTTCTATATTTGGTGCGTAGATATTTATAATAGTTATATCTTCCTGTTGAATTTTCCCTTTATCATTATGTAGTGTCCTTTTTTATCTCTTACTATAGCCTTTGTTTTAAAGTCCATTTTGTCAGATATAAGTACAGCCAACCCGGCTTTTTTTTCATTTCCATTCACATGAAATATTTTTTTCCATCCTTTTACCTTCAGTCTATGTGCATCTTTTGTTTTAAGGTATGTCTCTTGTAGACAGCATTGTATGGGTCCTGTTTCTTTATCCACACAGGTACTCTATGTCTTTTGATTGGATTATTTAATTCATTTACATTTAAGGTTATTATTTATATGTAGTTGGTTACTGCCATTTTATTCTTTAAAGGTGTATTTTTTTTCTCTATATTCTTTTCTCCCTTTGAACTGTTCACAACAGGCCCCTTAGTATCTCTTGAAGAATTGGTTTCATTTTAATGAATTCCTTGAGGCTTTCTTTGTCTGGAAACCTCTTTATTTCTCCTTTAATTTTAAAAGTTAGCCTTGCTGGATAGAGTAGTCTTGGTTGTAAGTTCTTGTATTTCATTACTTTTATTATATCTTGCCATTCCCTTCTGGCCTCAAGTGTTTCTGTTGAGAAGTCCGATGTCATCCTTATGGGGGTCCTTTGTAGGTGATAGCCGTTTTTTTTCTCTAGCAGCTTTTAAAATTTTTTCTTTATTCATTAGCTTTGGTATTTTAACTATGATGTGTCTTGGTGTAGATTTTTTTGGGTTTCTCTTTAGTGAAGTTCTGTGTGCTTCTTGAACGTGTGGAATGTTTCCCAGCCTTAATTTAGGGAAGTTTTTTGCTATAATTTGATTGAACAAAGTTTCCATTTTCTGTCCTCTTTTCTCTGTTCAGGAACCCCTATGATGCGAATGTTGTTTCTCTTCTTGTTGTCAGAGACCTCCCTTTGAGTTTCCTCACATTTTTTGAGACTGTTTTCTTTTTTCTTCTCTGTTTCTATGCCTTTGTTTACTGTGTCCTCTAACTCACTTATTCGATTCTCAGAGTGATTCATCCTGCTTTTAATTCCTTCCATTGCAGTCTTCAATTCTGATACTGTATTTGTTATTTCTGTCTGATTCTTTTTTATTATTTCAATTTTGTTTTTTATACTTGTTATCTCTTTATTTAGGTGTTCATAGTGACTATCCATTGTTGCTCTAATTTTTTTGAACATCCTAACTATCATTATTCTAAATTCTGCTGCTGGTAATTTGGTTATATCTGGTTCACTCAGGTCCTTCTCTGGCGATTTCTCTTGATTTATTTGGTTTGCATTCCTCTGCCTGTCCATTTTGTGTGTGTATAAGCAAGTTTTGGCCACTGGAGTCTAGTAGGTGTTGTCTTTGTGTTCTCTTGGTGTGGTCTGTTTGCAGGCTTGCCACCTCCTCTGCCGCCGCCTAGGGCGGTTGCGTAATGGCGTTGCCAGGGCCAGCCTACTGTGGCTATTGTTGTGATTTCTGCCTCTCCTCTGCGGTAGGGGCTGTCCCTCAAGCCACAAGCCTCAGCACCAAGGGCAGAGGTGAGCACCTTTCCTCAGCTGCGGACCCAGCCTGTTTCCGGGGTTACATACAGCACCCTCAGTCAGAGCCTGCTCGCCACAGTTTGCGGGTTGGATGGGGCTTTTGATGTGTTCTCAGCTGTGATCCTTTGCCCGTCTGTAGCTTTATCCCCGCCCTCGAGGTCAAGGCCTTCCTATGCAGGTTCGCAAACCCTGATTTATTGGGCCCAGCATGTTTGCTGACGTGAGCTCAGCTGTGAGCTACTGCTTGTCCCTGCCTCAGCATTCGGAGTCAGCTCGCGCATGTAGGATGGCAAGCCAAGGTTTCTCCGGTTGGGCGGGGCTAGTAGCAGGAGCTCAGCTGTGAGCTTTCTCTTGTCTCGGGGTCTACCCCGCCCCCATGTTCGGATCCCGCTCGTGCACATAGAATGGCAAACTGCAATTTCTCCGGCCTGGCAGGGCTGGTAGCGTGAGCCAGCCTAGCCCCATTCCTGCGGTCAGGGCCGGCTTGCGCAGGGTCGCAGAGCAGATCTCTGCCCGTTCCTGGGCTCCCGCTTTTTTCCCGCAAGTTGGATTACAGGCAGGCCAGCAGCTGCCGAACTGCTTTCACGCGTCCCCTTCGCCCCTGCTGGGCTAGACCGAGCTCACACCATTGGTCTCCGCCCACGCCGACAGAACCACGTTTCAGCGTCCTGCTGCCACCATACCCTTCAGCAAACCCTCAGTAGAGATGGAAGTGCCCTAAGTCTTTATCCTGTAGGCCTGGGAGCTCCCTCCCTCTAAGCAGCTCTGCTCTCAGTACCGCGGGAGAGCTTGTTTGGCTGGTGTCCTGTCTCCCTTTGCTGGTATTGCTATTCCAGGGGAAATATTTGTTTTCGATTAGGGAAATGACTTAGCCCAGGGGTTAGGGTGGCTGTCCCTCAGAGTGTCCCTGTGCCTTCAGTCCACACTCTTCCCGCTGTTCTGGTCCTCTCCTCTGTCCCTGTTCCCCGGAGCCCCGGGTGTGTGGTTGTGAGAGAGGTTTTCTGAGCTGTCCCTTTAAAAAGAATCTTGGGTCTGAGAAAGCTCTCTCTCTCTCACAAACAGTATCCTCACTTGCTTCACTGCTCAATACTGTCCAATTGCCTCTTCTAGGCTCTGGGACTGCAGGCTGGGACTTGGTTCCTAGGACCCAGGTCCCACCCTCTCCGCCAAACTCTCCTCCCACCACGCGGGTCTCTCCGGGCTGCCGTTTGCTCTGGGGAGCTGGGCAGCCCTCTTCGCGTTTTCGCTATTCCTACCAGTCTCAATGTGGCTTCTTCTGTGTTTCTTGGTTGAAGAGTCCACTTAGTTTAGTTCAAAGTTGGTTTATCCAGGTGATAGTTCTTAAAATTGAGTTATAATCCACTTTGGTTCTGGGAGTTGGAAGTTGGTACGTCCACCTACTCCATCGCCATCTTCCCTTCTTTGCTGCACCATTCTTTCTCTCGCTTTGGATGAGTCAACAGACGTAAGCCATTTATCCCAGTTCAGTGTAATTGCAAGGTATGCTGTCGGTAACACAGAACGAGAGGAAAGTCTTGCTGTTTTGCCTATGAAAGAGACAAGAGGGGAGATTTATTCAAGTCTTTCACTGAGTTCGCTAAAGAAAAAAATCTACTGGTGGATAAACTTATTTCGATATGTACTGATGGTGCTTCATGCACGGTGGGCAAAAACAGAGGATTTGTAATTCTTCTTCATGAACATGAAAAGATCCCCAATCTAAGTTTTCACTGCATCCTACAACAGGAGGTACTTTGTGCTCAGATATGTGGTGAGCAGCTTGGTGAGGTGATGTCACTGGTCATTCGGGTGGTCAACTTTTTGTTGCCTGAGCTTTAAATGATCGCCAGTTTAAAACACTGCTGGCTGAAGTTGGGAATAATTATCCTGGTCTGCTTCTGCACAGCAATGTACATTGGTTGTCAAGAGGACAGGTGCTCAGCCACTTCGCAGCTTGTCTGAGAAAAATCCAGACTTTTCTTGAAATGAAAAATTGTTGAGCATCCTGAGTTAGCTAACACTGAGTGGCTCCTGAAGTTTTACTATCTCATGGACATGACTGAACATCTGAACCAGCTCATTGTGAAAATGCAAGGCTTTAGAAATACGATCTTGTCCCTTCAACAAGCAGTGTTTGTATTTGAAAAGAAGCTGATGCTTTTCATCACTGACATTGAAACAGGTTTTTTACTATACTTTGAAAAACTGGGAGGGTTTAAAGGTGCATGCACAGTAAGTGACCCTGCTCAACATCTTGATCTCCAGCAGCTATCAGGCTTCACATCTAATCTTCTTCAGTCATTCAAAGTGTGCTTTGGAGAATTTTGTGAGCACACTCATCTTTTTAAGTTCCTCACCCATTCACACGAATGTGCAGTGGACAGTGCCAACCTGAGTTACATCCCCGGTGTCTTTGTCAGAGATTTTGAGCTAGAAGCTGCTGAGCTGAAGGTTTCAGACATGTGGATGAATAAGTTCAAGTCACCGAATGAAGATTTGGAAAGACTTGCATGACAGCAATCAGAGTTGGCGAGGAAACACAAGTGGGAAGAAATGAAAAAAACTTCAACCAGCGGACCAGCTGATTGTCACAACTTGGAACGCGCTTCCTGTCACATACCACACTGCAGTGTGTGAGTATTGCTCTACTGACAATGTTTGGCTCTACATATGCATGTGAGTCTTTCTCCATCTAAAGAATGAATGTTAACACCAACCTACGATTACGTTTAACGGGTGGAAGTCTCAATGCCTGCTTGAAGCTTAACCTCACCACATATCAACCAGACTACAAAGCCATCAGCAAAACCATGCAGCACCAGAAGTTGCATTAATGGTAAGAAGTACTTTATTCATCATTGGTTAGCAACAGCATAACAATGTTATTAAAAAGAATTCAGAGACTGATTGTACTTTAGAAGTGTTGTTCTTACATAAAATGCACACATTTTCTTGTATTTAGTGTTAAATGTATTGTATGGCTCTCATGAAATTACATTTTAAAATATGTGGCATTTATGGCTCTCTCAGCCAAAAAGGTTCCCGGCCCCTGAATTAGCTATTATCAACAAGATAGGTAATAACAAGTGCTGGAGAGGTGTGGAGAAAAATAAATCCTCCTTCACTGTTGGTGGGAATGTAAATTAGTACAATCATATGGAAGAAAGTACGATGGTTTCTCAAAAAATTAAGAAGAGAAATACTATATGACCCAGCGATCCCTCTACTGGGTATATACCCACAAAACTTGAAAACATGGGTACGTAAGGACACATGCAGCCCCATCTTCATCACTGCATTGTTCACGGTGGTCAAGACATGGAAACAGCCAAAATGCCCTTCAGTAGAGGATTGGATAAAGAAGATGAGGTACATATATACTATGGAATACTACTTAGCCATAAGAAATGATGACATAGACCTGACCAGGCGGTGGCGCAATGGATAGAGCATTGGACTGGGATGCGGAACACCCAGGTTAGAGACCCCGAGGTTGCCAGCTTGAACGTGAGCCTACCTGGCTTGAGCAAAAGCTTGTCAGCTTGGACCCAAGGTCGCTGGCTCCAGCAAGGGGTTGCTCAGTCTGCTGAAGGCCCGCAGTCAAGGCACATGCGTGAAAGCAATCAATGAACAACTAAGATGTCGCTACGAAAAACTGATGATTGATGCTTCTCATCTCTCTCCGTTCCTGTCTGTCCCTATCTATCCCTCTCTCTGACTTTCTCACTGTCCCTTAAAAAAAAAAAAAGAAATGATGACATAGTATCATTTACAACAACATGGATGGACCTTAATAACATTATACTGAGTGAAATAAGTAAATCAGAGAAAGCTAAGAACTGTATGATTCCATACATAGGTGGGGCACAAAGTTGAGACTCATGGACATAGATAGGTGTGCAGTGGTTACCAGGGGGAGGGGAGGGATGGTGAGGGAGGGGTTGGGGGAAAGGGGAGAGGCTTAAAGTGAAACAAAATATAGGTGAGAGAAGATGATTTGACTCTGGGTGATGGGTATACAACATAATTGAGAGTGACTTGGGAAGTAATCAATTTCCACACAGGAGCTACTGTTCTTGTAGCTAGGCAAGAGAGAGAGAGGGGAAAATAAAGAAGGGAGGGGAGAACAGTTACAAACTCATTAATAAAAGCTTTTATTTGAAAAAAAAAGAATATATAATTCATTTATTTTCTAGATGGTAATGTGAAGGACTAGGAGTGGAAACTCGCAGGAGACAGTAGAAAGGTAATAAGAACCTTAACTAAAAGAGAAAAGTAGCCACATAAATTTTTATTGTATTACTATAATTAATAAATTAAGGAGGTTGCTTCTTTTTTTTTCTTCTCAGAAATCTACATTGCTTGGTTGACTTGTTGCAGAGCCAAATTACAGGGTACAGGGTCTACCTAGACTATCCCTGAGTAAACAGGAGAGCTTGGGGTTTTTCTTCAGGGTTTCTCCAAGGTCCCTGTCCCCTTCCCACTGCCTTTGATCCTCCCCTTTCCTGCCCTAGGCTGCCATCCCTATCACTTTAGTAATCTGCTCAGCACTCCTATCCTGTGAAATGTCTTGGTTGGATCTATCATCTGTGGCTGCTGCTCACCTCATTCTTAGAAGATGACACTAGTCTTCACCACTGTCGCTTTGGGAAGAAGCTCAACACATTTAAGGATAATATTAATAAGGGAAATGTTGTAACATTTGTCAGTTTTTGGCCATTTAGCAAACTTTTTCTTTAGGTTTTTTTTTTTACTGTCCATTTATGTGTCATTATTCTTATTTAAAAATTTTTTATTTTTATTAATTTTAATGGGGTGACATTAATAAATCAGGGTACATGTTCAAGGAAAACATCTTCAGGTTATCTTATCATTCAATTATGTTGCATAACCATCAACCAAAGTCAAATTGTCTTCTGTCACCTTCTATTTGGTTTTCTTTAAGCCCCTCCCCTTATGTATCGTTATTTTCTTTTTTTGATACTTCTGTGATATTTTTTATTAATTTTAATGGGGTGACACCAATAAATCAGGGTACATATGTACAAAGAAAACATCTCCAGGTTATCTTATCCTTCAATTATGTTGCATACCCATCACCTAAAGTCAAATTGTCCTCTGTCATCTTCTATCTGGTTTTCCCTGTGCCCCTACCCTCCCCCTTATCAGACCCTCTCCTCCCTCCCCCCACCCCGTAATCACCACACTCTTGTCCATGTCTAATAGTCTCACTTTTATGTTCCACCTATGTATGACATCATGCTGTTCTCAGTTTTTTTCTGTTTTACTTATTTCACTCTGTATAATGTTGTCAAGGTCCATCCATTTTGTTGTAAATGATCCGATGTTATCATTTCTTATGGCTGAGTAGTATTTCATAGTATATATGTACCAAAGCTTATTTTTTTTTCATTTTAGAGAGGAGACACAGAGAGAGAGAGAGAGAGAGAGAGAGAGAGAGAGAGAGAGAAAGGAGGAAGGAGCTGGAAGCATCAAATCCCATATGTGCCTTGACCAGACCAGTGCAGGGTTTTGAACTGCCGACCTCAGTGTTCACAGGTCGACGCTTTATACACTGCACCACCACAGGTCAGGTTGTACCAAAGCTTTGTAATCCACTCGTCTTCTGACGGACACTTGGGCCATTTCCAGACCTTCGCTATTGCAAACAGTGCTGCCACAAACATGGGGGTGCATTTCTTCTTTTTGAACAGTGCTATGTTGTTCTTAGGGTATATTCCTATAAGTGGGATAGCTGGGTCAAAACGTAGTTCCATTTTTAATTTTTTTGACGAATCTCCATACTGTTTTCCACAGTGGCTGAACCAGTCTGCATTCCCACCAGCAGTGCAGGAGGGTTCCCTTTTTTCCACATTCTCGCCAGCACTTATTCTGTGTTATTTTGCTGATAAGTGCCATTCTGACTGGTGTGAGGTGATATCTCATTGTGGTTTTAATTTGCATTTTTCTAATGATTAGTGATGTTGACCGTTTTTTCATATGACTATTGGCCATCTGTATGTCCTCTTTGGAGAAATTCCTATTCATTTCGTTTGCCCATTTTTTGATTGGATTGTTTGTCTTCCTGGTGTTGAGTTTTATAAGTTCTTTATAAATTTTGGTTATTAACCCCTTATCAGATGTGTTGTCGAATATGTTCTCCTATTGTGTGATTTGTCTTTTTATTCTGTTCCTATTGTCTTTAGCTGTGCAAAAACTTTTTAGTTTGATATAGTCTCATTTGTTTATCCTGCCTTTTATTTCATTTGCCCGTGGAGATAAATCGGCAAATATATTGCTGCTACAGTTGTTGGAGAGCTTGCTGCCTATGTTTTCTTCTAAGATGCTTATGGTTTCACGACTTACATTTAAGTCTTTTATCCATTTTGAGTTTGTTTTTGTGAATGGTGTAAGTTGATGGTCTAGTTTCATTTTTTTGCAGGTAGATGTCCAATATTCTCAACACCATTTGTTAAAGAGGCTGTCTTTACTCCATTGTATGTTCTTTCCTCCTTTGTCAAATATCAGTTGTCCATAAAGCTGTGGGTTTATTTCTGGGTCCTCTATTCTGTTCCATTGATCTATGTGCCTGTACTTGTGCCAGTACCAGGCTGTCTTGAGTATAATGGCCTTGTAGTAAACCTTGATATCCGGAAGAGTGATATCTTCTGCTTTATTTTTTCTTTTTAAGATTGCTGAGGCTATTCGTGTTCTTTTTTGGTTCCATATAAATTTTTAGAATATGTGTTCTATATCTTTGAAGTATGTCATTGATATTTTAATTGGTATTGCATTGAATTTGTAAATTGCTTTGGGTAATATAAACATTTTAATGATGTTTATTCTTTCTAGCCATGAGCACGGTATATACATCCACTTGTTTGTATCTTCCTTGATTTCTTTTATCAATGTTTTATAATTTTCCGAGTACAAGTCTTTAACCTCCTTGGTTAAATTTACTCCTAGGTACTTTATTTTTTTGGCTGCAATAGTGAAGGGGATTGTTTCCTTAATTTTTTTGCTGACAGTTCATTGTTGGTATATAGAAATGCTTCTGATTTCTGAGTATTAATTTTATATCCTGCCACCTTGCTGAATTCATTTATAAGGTCCAGTAGTTTTTTGACTGAGACTTTAGGGTTTTCAATATACAATATCATATCATCTGCAAATAGTGACAGTTTTACTTCTTCTTTTCCAATTTGGATGCCTTTTATTTCTTCTTCTTGCCTGATTGCTGTAGCTAAGACTTCCAGAACTATGTTGAATAAGAGTGGTGAAAGGGGGCATCCCTGCCTAGCTCCTGATCTTAAGGGGATTGCTTTTAATTTTTGTCCATTTAGTATGATGTTTGCTGTGGGTTTGTCGTGGATGGCCTTTATCATGTTAAGGAGTGATCCCTGTATTCCCACTTTACTGAGAGTTTTGAGCATGAATGGGTGCTGGATTTTATCAAATGCCTTTTCTGCACGTATAGAAATTATCATGTGATTTTTGTCCTTCCTTTTGTTTATGTGATGAATCACATTGATTGATTTTCGAATATTGAACCAGCCTTGCCTCTCCAGAATAAATCCTACTTGATCATGGTGTATGATTTTTTTCATATATTGCTGGATCCGGTTGGCTAATATTTTGTTGAGAATTTTAGCGTCTAAATTCATCAGGGATATTGGCCTATAAGTTTCTTTCTTTTTGTTGTCTTTGCCCGGTTTTGGGATCAGAATTATGCTCGCCTCATAAAAGGAGTTTGGAAGTCTTCCTTCCTCTTGAATTTTTTGAAATAACTTTAGGAGGAAAGGAGTTAGTTCTTCTTTGAATTTTTGATAGAATTCACTTGTGAAGCCATCAGGCCCAGGACTTTTCTTTTTTGGGAGTTTTTTGATAACTGTTTCGATCTCATTTGTTGTAATTGGTCTGTTTAGGTGTTCTGATTTTTCCAGATTGATTTTTTGGAAAGTTATAAGATTCAAGAAATTGGTCCATTTCACAAAGATTGTCTAATTTTTTGGCATATAGTTCTTCATAGTATTTTCTTACAATGCTTTGTATTTCTGTTATGTCAGTTGTTATTTCTCCACTGTCCTTTCTAATTTTATTTATTTGAGTCCTCTCTCTTTTTTTCTTTGTGAGTCTAGTTAAAGGTTCATCAATCTTGTTTACCTTTTCAAAGAACCAGCTCCTAGTTTCATTGATCCTCTGTATTGTTTCCTTCGCCTCTATGTCATTTATTTCTACTCTGATCTTTATTATTTCCTTCCTTCTACTTGTCTTGGGTTTTTTTTTGCTGCTGTTTTTCTAGTTCTTTTAGATGCAGGGTCAGGTTGCTTATTTGAGCTTTTTCAAGCTTCTTATGATATGCCTGTAGTGCAATGAACTTCCCTCTCAGAACTGCTTTTGCTGTGTCCCATAAATTTTGAGTTGATGTATGCTCATTATTATTTGTTTCTAGAAACCTTTTTATTTCTTCTTTGATCTCATTGTTAATCCATTCATTATTTTATATCATGCTTTTTAGTTTCCAGGTGTTTGAGTATTTTTCAGTTTTTGTTTTGTGGTTAATTTCTAGTTTCATGGCATTGTGATCAGAGAAAATGCTTGATATGATTTCAATCTTCTTAAATTTATTGAGACCATTTTTGTGCCCTAACATGTGGTCTATCCTCGAAAACGTACCATGAGCGCTTGAGAAGAATGTATATTCTACTGCTTTAGGGTGAAAAGTTCTGAAGATATATATTAAATCAAGTTGATCTAGTGTCTCCTTTAAGTCTGTTGTTTCTTTATTAATTTTATTTCTTGCGGATTTATCCAGTGTTGTTAGAGGGGTATTGAAATCCCCAGTATGATAGTATTGCTGTTAATCTCGCCCTCTATATTCATCAAAGTCTGCTTTATGTATGTTGGGGCTCCTATATTTGGTGCATAGATATTTATAATAGTTATATCTTCCTGTTGAATTGTTCCCTTTATCATTATGTAGTGTACTTCTTTATCTCTTACTAGAGCCTTTGTTTTAAAGTCCATTTTGTCAGATATAAGTACTGCTACCCCGGCTTTTTTTTATATTTTCATTCGCATGAAATATTTTTTTCCATCCTTTTACCTTCAGTCTATGAGCATCTTTTGTTTTAAGGTGTGTCTCTTGTAGACAGCATATGTATGGTCCTGTTTCTTTATCCATCCTGCTACCCTATGTCTTTTGATTGGATCATTTAATCCATTTACATTTAAGATTATTATTGATATGTGGTTGTTTATTGCCATTTTATTCTTTAAAGTTGTATTCTTCTTTTGCTATATTTTTTCTCCCTTTAAACTGTTCACAACAGGCGCCTTAGTATCTCTTCCAGAATTGATTTGGTTTTTATGAATTCCTTCAGGCTTTCTTTTTCTGGGAAGCTCTTTATTTCTCCTTCAATTTTAAATGTTAGCCTTGCTGGATAAAGTAGTCTTGTTTGTAGGTTTTTGTTCTGCATTACTTTGATTATATCTCGCCATTCCCTTCTGGCCTCAAGTGTTTCTGTTGGAAGCTCTGTATTTCTCATTCAATTTTAAACGTTAGCCTTGCTGGATAGAGTAGTCTTGGTTTTAGGTTCTTGTACTGCATTACTTTGAATATATCTTGCCATTTTCTTCTGGCCTCAAGTGTTTCTTTTGAGAAGTCAGATGTCATCCTAATGGTGGCTTCTTTATAGGTGATAACCTTTTATTCTCTAGCAGCTTTTAATATTTTCTCTTTATCTCTTAGCTTTGGTATTTTAATGATGATGTGTCTTGGTGTAGATCTTTTTGGGTTTCTCTTTAATGGAGTTCTGTGTGCTTCTTGAATGTGTGAAATGTTTCCCAGCCTTAATTTAGGAAAGTTTTCAGTTATGATTAGATTGAACAATGTTTCTATTTCTTGTTCTCTCTCCTCTTCTTTAGGAACCCCTATGATGCAAATGTTATTTCTCTTCATGTTGTCATAGAGCTCCCTTAGAGTTTCCTCACATTTTTTGAGTGTCTCTTCTTTTTTGTGCTCTGCTTTTGTGCCTGTGTTTATTGTGTCCTCTAACTCGCTGTTTCGATCCTCAGCGTGTTTTATCCTGCTTTTAATTCCTTCCATTGTGGTCTTCAGTTCTTATACTGTATTTGTCATTTCTGTCTGATTCTTTTTTATTATTTCAATTTCCTTTTTTATACTTGTTATCTCTTTATTTAGGTGTTCGTAGTGACTATCCATTGTTGCTCTAATTTCTTTGATCATCCTAACTATCATTATTTTAAATTGTGCATCTGATAATTTGGTTATATCTGGTTCATTCAGATCCTTCTCTGGGGATTTCTCTTGATTCATTTTTGTTGTATTTCCCTGCCTGCCCATTTTATCTGTGTATAAGCAAGTTGTGGCCACTGCAGTCCAGTGGGTGTTGCCTTTGTGTTCTCTATGTGTGGTCTGTCTGAAAGCCCGCTACCCCCTCTGCTGCTGCCTAGTGCAGTAGAGTATGGGTGTTGCCAGCGCCGACCCACTGCGGCTGTTCCTGTGAGTTTTGCCTCTCCTCCGCAGTTGGTGCTGTGTTCTGGTGTCCCGTTCTACAAGCCTCAACCTGCCTGGGCCTTTGCTTCACCCCCACAGGTTAGGTTGCACACTACTCTCAAGCCACAAGCCTCAGCACCAAGGGTAGAGGTGAGCACCTTTGCTCAGCTGTGGACCCAATCTGTTCCTGGCTTCTGCCCAGCGCCTTTGGTCTGAGCCTTCTCTCCACCGTTTTTCAGGTTGGACGGGGTTGCTGACATGCATTCATCTTTGAGCTTCCGCCAGTCCAAAGCTTTGACCCCACCCCCAAGGCCAGGGTTCGCCTGCGCAGGATTGCAAACCAAGGTTTATTGGTCTGGGTGTGGCCGCTGGCACTCTCTCAGATGCGATCCTCTGCTCATCCGGGGCTCTAGCTCTGACCCTGCGTTCAGAGCCAACTCATGCATGCAGGATGGGAAACCGTGGTTTCTTGGGCTGGGCAGGGCTGTTGGCCTGCACTCAGCTGCGAGCCTCCACTCATTCGGGGCTCTAGACCTGCTCTTGTGTTCAGAGCCAACTCACGCACACAGGATGGCAAACCATGGTTTATCGGGATGGGCAGGGCTGCTGTCTTGTGCTCAGCTACGAGCCTCCGCCTGTCCCTGGTCCTAGACCCGCCCCCGCAGTCAGGGCCAGCTTGTACAGGGTCCAGGGTCACAGATCAGATCTTTGCCATTCCTGGCCTCCTGCTTTTCTCCTGCAGGTGGGGCTGCAGGCAGGCCCGCAGCTGCTGGACCACTTTCGCACGTCCCCTCCACCTCTGCTGGGCTAGACCGAACTCACACCGGCTGGGCCTCCGCCCCTGCCTACAGAACCGCGTTTCAGCGTCCTACCACCACCGCCCCTCCAGCAAGCCCTCAGCAGTGTGGGTGGATGCACTGTAGCTCAGACCCTAACACTCCATATTGTAGTCCTGGAAGCTCCCTCCTTCTTACTAGCTCTGCTCTAAGTGCAGTGGGGAGCTTGTTTGGCTGGTGTCCTGTCTTCCTTTGCTGGTATTGCTAGTTCCAGGGGAAATATTCGTTTTTGATTAGGGAAGTGACTCAGCCCAGGGGCTAGGGTGGCTGCCCTTCAGAGTGTTTCTCCCGCTGCTCTTCCTGCTGCTCTGGTCCTCTCCTCTGTCCCCATTCCCCGGAACCCCGGGTGAGTGGTTGTGAGAGAGGTTTTCTTTGCTGTCCCTTTAAGAAGAATCTTGGGTCTGAGGAAACTGTCTCTTTCTCATAAACAGTATCCTCAGTTGTTTCACAGCTCAATACTGTACAAACGCTTCTTCTAGGCTCTGGGACTGCAGGCTGGGGCTTTGTTCCTGGGACCCAGGTCCCTCCCTCTTCGCTAAACTCTCCTCCCGCCACGCGGGTCTCTCAGGGCTGCTGTTCGCTCCGAGGAGCTGGGCAGCCCTCTTTGTGTTTTTGTTTTTTCTACCAGTCTCAATGTGGTTTCTTCAGTGTTCCTTGGTTGAAGAGTTTACTTAATTTAGTTCAAAGTTAGTTTATCCAGATGATGGTTTTAAAATTAAGTTATAATCCACTTTGGTTCTGGGAGTTGGAAGTTGGTACGTCCGCCTACTCCATCACCATCTTGCCGTTCCAAAGGTTCTTTTTAGTAAAGATTGTTACTCCTTCACAAAATGAAATGCAGCAAGTTCCTCCTGTACTTGGGTTGCTACATCCTTGCTGGATGCTGTCAAGGACAGAGGGATGGTGGCAAAGCCCACCTTCATGGCCAGCTGTGATTCTTTATGGCTTAAACTTCTGATGCCATTCCAGGTCACTTAATGACTCCAAGAATAGTTTCTTTGTCAGTGAATTGGCAATAATAACTTGTAAAGTTGTGAGAATCCAATGATGTGATTTGTGAAAAAGCCTTTTAAACTTTTAAAGAGGTATAAGAAAAAATATTTTTAAATTTAACTTTTGAATATATAATGTATTTACATGATCTAAAATATGTTAAAAGGTATAAAGAGAAAGTTTCCTTTTATTATGGTCCCTCAAACACCCAGTTGTCACCCCATTCTTTTATCAGTGTTCACTGTTACTAGATTCTTTATGTATATAGAGACAAATACCAACATAGATTCTTATTTTTCTCCTTTTTACTCAAAGGCAGCATACTTTATACTTATTCTTTTGCAACTTACATTTTCCCCTTCTATTTAAAAATATATATGAAAATGTTTCTATATTTAATATATATCTTATTTCTTTTTAGCAGCTGGTTTAATATATCATCTATTGATAAACATCTAGTTTTTTCCCAATATTTTTCTATTCAGATTAGTCTGCAAAGAAATAGTTTGTGGGTTTGAAGATGGCGATGGAGTAGGCAGATGGACCAACTTCCAACTCCCAGATCCAAAGTGGATTATAACTCAATTTTAAGAACCATCATCTGGATAAACCAACTTGGAGCAAAACTAAGTGGACTCTTCAACCAAGGAACACTGCAGAAGCCACATTGAGACGGGTAGGAATAGCGTAAACGCGAAGAGGGCTGCCCAGCTCCCCGGAGCAAACGGCAGCCCGGAGAGATCCGCGTGGCGGGAGGAGAGTTTGGCGGAGAGGGAGGGACCTGGGTCCCAGGAACCAAGCCCCAGACTGCAGTCCCAGACCCTAGAAGAGCCGATTGGACAGTATCGAGCTGTGAAGTAAATGAGGATACTATTTGGGAAAAAGAGAGAGTCTTCTCAGACCCAAAAATCTTTTTAAAGGGACAGCTCAGAAAGCCTCTCTCACAACCACGCACCCGGGGCTCCGGGGAACTGGGACAGAGGAGAGGAACAGAGCAGCGGGAACAAAGAGTGGACTGAAGACACGAGGACACTCTGAGGGACAGCCACCCCGACCCATGGGCTAAGTCACTTCCCTAATCGAAAACGAATATTTCCCCGGGAGCTAGCAATACCAGCAAAGGGAGACAGGACACTAGCCAAACAAGCTCTCCCACGGCAATTAGAGCAGACCTGCCTAGAGGGAGGGAGCTCCCAAGCCTACAGTGTGGAGACTTAGGGCACTTCTAGCCCCCTGAGGTTGCTGAAGCCTATGGTCGGGACAGGACGCCGAAACGCGGTCCTGTCGGTGTGGGCGGGACAGTGAGAGCTCGGGCTAGCCTAGCAGTGACAGAGGTGACGCGCTAAAGCTGTCCGGCAGCTGCGGGCCGCCTGTGACCCCACTTGTGGGGAAAAATACGGGCAGAGATCAGCCCTGCGACCCTGCGCTAGCCGGCCCTGACTGCGGGCACCGGGCTAAGACCAGGGATGGGCGAGGGGCCCGAGGCTCACGCTGCCAACCCCGCCCAGAAGGAGAAACCCCGGCGTGCCATCTGTGGGCGCGAGCGGGCTCCTAAGTTGGGGGCGAGGGAGACACTGAGACCAGGGGAAGTTCCCTGCGGAGCTCAGGCTGCTCTCCCTGCCCGGCCGGAGAAACCGCGGAGTACCGCCCTACGTGCGCGAGCTTTCTCCGAGCGTGGGGGCGGGGTAGGAGCCGGAACGACCGGAAGCTAGCCGCTGTGCGCACGCCAGCAAACACGCCCGGCCCAATAATCCCCGGTTTTCGGTTTCAGTCCCTGAGCAGGAGGGCCCTGGCCTCGAGGGCGGGGCTAAATTCTGGACGGGCAAAGGCTCACAGCTGAGAGCACGTCAAAAGCCCCGCCCAACCCACTAAACGGTGGCGAGCAGGCTCGGACTGAGGGGGCTGGGCGTAAGCCTTCCAGAAAAAGTCTGGGGCCGCAGCTGAGCGAAGGTGCTCACCTCTGCCCTACACGCTAACGCTAGTGGCTTGAGTGACAGCCCCTCCCGCAAAGGAGAGGCAGAAACCACAGCAATAGCCGCAGTGAGCCGGCGCTGGCAACGCCCACACCAAACCGCCCTAGGCAGCGACAGAGGGGGTGGCAAGCCTGCAGACAGACCACACCTGGAGAACACAAAGGCAACATATACTGGACTCCAGTGGCCACAACTTGCTTACACTCAGATAAAATGGGCAGGCAGAGGAATGCAAACCAAATCAACCAAGAGAAATCCCCAGAGAAGGTCCTGAATGAACCAGATATAACCAAACTACCAGAAGCAGACTTTAGAATAATGATAGTTAGGATGTTCAAAGAAATTAGAGCAACAATGGATAGTCACTATGAGCACCTAAATAAAGAGATAACAAGTATAAAAAATGAAATTGAAATAATAAAAAAGAACCAGACAGAAATGACAAATACAGTATCAGAACTGAAGACCACAATGGAAGGAATTAAAAGCAGGATAGATGACGCTGAGGATCGAATCAGTGAGTTAGAGGACACAATAAACATAGTTACAGAAGCAGAGAAAAAAAAGGAAAAGAGATTCAAAAAATGTGAGGAAACTCTAAGGGAGCTCTGTGACAACCTGAAGAGAAACAACATTCGCATCATAGGGGTACCTGAAGAAGAGGAAAGTGGACAGGAAATGGAAACTTTGTTCAATCAAATCATAGCAGAAAACTTCCCTAAACTAAGGCTGGGAAACATTCTACATGTCCAAGAAGCGCACAGAACCCCATTAAAGAGAAACCCAAAAAGATCTACACCAAGACACATCATAGTTAAAATACCAAAGCTAATAGATAAAGAAAAAATCTTAAAAGCTGCTAGAGAAAAAAAGACTCTCACCTACAAAGGAGCCCCCATTAGGATGACATCGGACTTATCAACAGAAACACTTCAGGCCAGAAGGGAATGGCAAGATATAATCAAAGTAATGCAGAACAAGAACCTACAACCAAGACTACTTTATCCAGCAAGGCTAACGTTTAAAATTGAGGGAGAAATAAAGAGCTTTCTAGACAAAGAAAACCTCAAGGAATTCATTAAAACCAAACCAATCCTGCAAGAGATTTTAAGGGGCCTAGTGTGAACAGTTCAAAGGGAGAAAAGAATATAGCAAAAAAAAAAAAAAGAAAAATACAGCTTTAAAGAATAAAATGTCAATAAACAACTACATATCAATAATAACCTTAAATGTAAATGGACTAAATGATCCAATCAAAAGACATAGGGTAGCAGCGTGGATAAAGAAACAGGACCCATACTTATGCTGTCTACAAGAGACACACCTTAAAACAAAAGATGCTCATAGACTGAAGATAAAAGGATGGAAAAAAATATTTCATGCAAATGGAAATGAAAAAAAAGCCGGGGTAGCAGTACTTATATCTGACAAAATAGACTTTAAAACAAAGACTGTAGTAAGAGATAAAGAAGGACACTACATAATGATAAAGGGAACAATTCAACAGGAAGATATAACTATTATAAATATCTACGCACCAAATATAGGAGCCCCGACATTCATAAAGCAGACTTTGATGGACATTAAGGGCGAGATTAACAGTAATACTATCATAGTAGGGGATTTCAATACCCCACTAACAACACTGGATAGATCCACAAGAAAGAAAATCAATAAAGAAACAGCAGAATTAAAGGATACACTAGATCAACTTGATTTAATAGATATATTCAGAACTTTTCACCCTAAAGCAGTAGAATATACATTCTTCTCAAGCGCTCATGGTACGTTTTCTAGGATAGACCACATGTTAGGACACAAAAAAGGCCTCAACACATTTAAGAAGATTGAAATTATATCAAACATTTTCTCTGATCACAATGCCATGAAACTAGAAATCAACCACAAAAGAAAAACTGAAAAATACTCAAACACTTGGAAACTAAATAGCATGTTATTAAACAATGAATGGATTAACATTGAGATCAAAGAAGAAATAAAAAAGTTTCTAGAAACAAATGATAACGAGCATACGTCAACTCAAAATTTATGGGACACAGCAAAAGCAGTCCTGAGAGGGAAGTTTATTGCACTACAGGCATATCATAAGAAGCTAGAAAAAGAACATATAAGCAACTTAACCCTGCAGCTTAAAGAACTTGAAAAACAACAACAAATAAAATGCAGGACAAGTAGAAGGAAGGAAATAATAAAGATCAGAGCAGAAATAAATGACATAGAGGCTAAGGAAACAATACAGAGGATCAATGAAACCAGAAGCTGGTTCTTCGAAAAGGTAAACAAGATTGATGAACCCTTAACTAGACTCATCAAGAAAAAAAGAGAGAGGTCTCAAATAGATAAAATTAGAAAGGACACTGGAGAAATTACAACTAATACAACAGAGATACAAAGCATTGTAAGAAAATACTATGAAGAACTCTATGCCAAAAAATTAGACAATCTAGATGAAATGGACAAATTTCTTGAATCATATAAACTTCCAAAAATCAAGCTGGAAGAATCAGAACACCTGAACAGACCAATTACAACAGAGGAGATTGAAACAGTTATCAAAAAACTCCCAAAAAAGAAAAGTCCTGGGCCTGATGGCTTCACAAGTGAATTCTATCAAAAATTCAAAGAAGAATTAACTCCTATCCTCCTCAAGCTATTTCAAAAAATTCAAAAGGAAGGCAGACTTCCAAACTCCTTTTATGAGGCGAGCATAATTCTGATCCCCAAACCGGGCAAAGACAACACAAAGAAAGAAAATTGTAGGCCTATATCCCTGATGAATTTAGACACTAAAATTCTCAACAAAATATTAGCCAACCGGATTCAGCAATATATGAAAAAAATCATACACCATGACCAAGTGGGATTTATTCTGGAGAGGCAAGGCTGGTACAATATTCGCAAATCGATCAATGTGATTCACCACATAAACAAAAGGAAGGACAAAAATCACATGATAATTTCAATAGATGCAGAAAAGGCATTTGATAAAATCCAGCACCCATTCATGCTTAAAACTCTCAATAAAGTGGGAATACAAGGAACATTCCTTAACATGATCAAGGCCATCTACGACAAACCCACAGCAAACATCATACTTAATGGACAAAAATTAAAAGCAATCCCCTTAAGATCAGGAACCAGGCAGGGTTGCCCACTTTCACCACTTTTATTCAACATAGTTCTGGAAGTCCTAGCTACAGCAATCAGACAAAAAGAAGAAATAAAAGGCATCCAAATTGGAAAAGAAGAAGTAAAACTGTCACTATTTGCAGATGATATGATATTGTACATAGAAAACCCTAAAGTCTCAGTTAAAAAACTACTGGACCTTATAAATGAATTCAGCAAGGTGGCAGGATATAAAATTAATACCCAGAAATCAGAGGCATTTCTATATACAAACAATGAACTGTCAGCAAAAGAAATTAAGGAATCAATCCCCTTCACTATTGCAGCCAAAAAAATAAAATACCTAGGAGTAAATTTAACCAAGGAGGTTAAGGACTTGTACTCGGAAAATTATAAAACATTGATAAAAGAAATCAAGGAAGATACAAACAAGTGGAAGCATATACCGTGCTCATGGCTAGGAAGAATAAACATCATTAAAATGTCTATATTACCCAAAGCAATTTATAAATTCAATGCAATACCAATTAAAATACCAATGACATACTTCAAAGATATAGAAAACATATTCCAAAAATTTATATGGAACCAAAAAAGAACACGAATAGCCTCAGCAATCTTAAAAAGAAAAAATAAAGCAGGAGGCATCACTCTTCCGGATATCAAGGTTTACTACAAGGCCATTATACTCAAGACTGCCTGGTACTGGCATAAGAACAGGCACAGTGATCAATGGAACAGAACAGAAAACCCAGAAATAAACCCACAGCTTTATGGACAACTGATATTTGACAAAGGAGGAAAGAACATACAATGGAGTAAAGACAGCCTCTTTAACAAATGGTGCTGGGAAAATTGGACATCTACCTGCAAAAAAATGAAACTAGACCATCAACTTACTCCATGCACAAAAACAAATTCAAAATGGATAAAAGACTTAAACATAAGCCGTGAAACTATAAGCATCGTAGAAGAAAACATAGGCAGCAAGCTCTCCGACATCTGTAGCAGCAATTTATTTGCCGATTTATCTCCACGAGCAAATGAAATAAAAGGCAAGATAAACAAATGGGACTATATCAAACTAAAAAGCTTTTGCACAGCTAAAGACAACAAGAACAGAATAAAAAGACAAACTACACAATGGGAGAACATATTCGACAGCACGTCTGATAAGGGGTTAATAACCAAAATTTATAAAGAACTTATAAAACTCAACACCAGGAAGACAAACAATCCAATCAAAAAATGGGCAAAAGAAATGAATAGAAATTTTACCAAAGAAGACATACAGATGGCCAAAAGACATATGAATAAATGCTCAACATCACTAATTATTAGAGAAATGCAAATTAAAACCACAATGAGATATCACCTCACACCAGTCAGAATGGCACACATCAGCAAAACAACACAGAACAAGTGCTGGCGAGGATGTGGAGAAAAGGGAACCCTTCTGCACTGCTGGTGGGAATGCAGACTGGTGCAGTCACTGTGGAAAACAGTTTGGAGATTCCTCAAAAAATTAAAAGTCGAACTGCCTTTTGACCCAGCTATCCCACTTTTAGGAATATACCCTAAGAACACCATAACACTGTTCGAAAAGAAGAAATGCGCCCCCATGTTTGTGGCAGCATTGTTCACAATAGCGAAGAGCTGGAAACAGCCCAAGTGTCCGTCAGAAGACGAGTGGATTAAAAAGCTTTGGTATATATATACTATGGAACAATATTCAGCCATAAGAAATGATGACATCGGATCATTTATAACAAAATGGATGTTCCTTGATAACATTATACGGAGTGAAATAAGTAAATCAGAAAAAAAGAAAAACTGAGAACAGCATGATTTCAGACATAGGTGGGACATTAAAATGAGACTACGAGACACGTACAAGAGTGTGGTGGTTACGGGATGGGGGGAGGGAGGGGAGGGTGGGATAGGGAGAAGGGGAGGGACACAGGGAAAAACAGATAGAAGGTGACAGAGGACAATTTGACTTTGGGTAATGGGTATGCAGCACAATTGAATGATGGGATAATCTGGAGATGTTTTCATTGTACATATGTACCCTGATTTATTGGTGTCACCCCATTAAAGTTAATAAAAAAAAAAAAAAAAAAAAAAAAAAGAAATAGTTTGTGTGTGTGTGTGTGTGTGTGTGTGTGTGTGTGTTTACATACTGAAATTTGTCTTTCAGTGGGGGGAGGAGTTTGTCTTTTCTAATGTAGGTCCCTGGTTGGAATGGGAAGTTTTAGGTAGCTCTCCCTTTCTGCAGCTGTCCCCAAGCTAATCAGATTTTACCCTGAATAGGGCTAAACTATGCCAGAGGGCAATTCTGTGTAACTTTTAAATCTGAAGAAAGCAACTTTTAAATCTGAGAAAAGCAAAAGTAAGTAGAAAGTCTTGGTCTAGAGTTCAATTTCTCTCCTCAGTACATGATGAACCTGCCCCTAGAGAGAAGGGACCAATATTGCTTCTTTTCCTTATTTTATTTATTGATTTTAAAGAAAAAAGAAAGAAATAGAGAAAGAGAAAAAGGTGAGTGGAAGCATCAACTCACAGTTGCTTCTTTTCTGTGCCTTGACCTGGCAAGCTCAGGGGCTCAAACTGGCAAACTCAGCATTCCAGGTCAGTGCTTTCTCCATTGTGCCACCGCAAGTCAGCCTCCTTTCCAGATTTTATAGTGCTTTGCTTATCCAAGGATTGGAGATGATAACATCCACCCCAGAGTCATTGTGAGGCTGAAATAAGCTTGGAACTATTGTAAGTTCCCAGCTTATAGGCACTCTGTCAATGTTGGACACACAGCTGTTCTATTAGCAAGGTTCTTTGATTATCCCTTGAGTGATTCAGTTCAGTATTTCAAAGTGAAATAGGACAGGTGCCAGGGGAGCAGGAGCTGAACAACATCTGTGTGTATGGCCATAGTCCACACTTTGTGGCCTCAGAGGCCCAATGATTCCATTTCCTAGTTTTTTCAGTGGTTGTCAAGTAAACATGCCTGATACCGAGATAGCTCACCCCACCTCCTTGCTGAGCACGACGTGGTCAGACAGCAGCTTGTATGAAGGCAGCCAGCATGCAACAGCAGAGCATGTTCAGGGCGATGCTAAACAGTCACGGTGGAGAGTGAATGATGCTTGTGAGAGGGGCAAAGGCCACTCTTTAAAAGTGAGGATAGAAAATCAGGCAAGGATTGAATTATGACAGGACTAGATTAATAAAGTCAAGTTTTAGATTATTTTAAAATCTACAAATTTGACTTTTTTTTAAAAAAAACAAAAAACAAGTTTGACTTCTTTAGATTTTATATGTAAGTGAGATCATACAGCCTTTCTCTGTATGATTTATCTCCACTTAGCATAAATTCTTCAAGCACCATCCATGTTGTTGCAAAAGGCAGGATTTTCTTCCTTTTCATGGCTGAGTAATATACCATTTTGTATATGTACCACATTTTCTTTATCTTCTTTATCCATTTATTCATGATGGGCACTTAGGTTGTTTGCATATCTCGACTGTTATGAATAACGCACTATACATGGGAGTGCAGATATACCTTCAAGACTACATACCTAGGAGGGAAATTGCTGAAAGGCAAATACTGTAGACTATCACTTATATGTGGCATCTAAAAAAGTCAAATTTGTCAAAACAAGGAGTAAAATGTTGGGTAGCAGGGGCTGGAGATAGGGGAATAAGAGATTTTGTTTAAGGGTATAGCATGCAATACTAGTAGACAAACAAGTTCTGGAGATCTAGTGTACATTATACTAAATATTAATAACAATATTGTGTTATAGTTATTAAACCTGCTAAGAGACTAGATTTTAATTATTCCCATCACAAAGTGAAGTCATGTTGTAGTGATAGGATAGGATAGGGCTACTATCATTACAATGATAAATCATATTACAATATAAACGGAAGTCAACCTGTGTGCACCATTAATTTGTATAATAGTCAATGTCAAATATACTTTAACAAAAACAAACAAGCAAGCAAACAAACCCAAAAGCTATGGGTTTCATTGAGGATTTTAAGTAAGAGCATGGCCTGAAATGTGTCTGCGTTTGCATGTCGAAGGAGCACTCTGGCAACAGTGTGGAAATGGATGGAAGGGCTGGGAGAAGGTTGACCTCCCACCCCTGATAAGACTGCAGGAATGGAGGCTGAGACCTATTAGAGAGTGCAGAGGGTTGAAACTGGGGAAGGCAAGAGGGAGAGCAGAGGGCAGAGTTTGGGATGTCTTCCTAGCTTTTGGCCACATGGATGGCAGTGCCATTTCCTGAGCTATATGCCAGGAAGACAAGCTGGTTTTGCATGAGGGCTGAAGAGTTCCATCTGGCAGGAGCTTGAGTTGCTTGAATGATATCCAAATAGAGACATGTTCCAGGTAGTTTAGCATGTTAGTCTGGCATGGGAGAAAGGTCAGGCCTGACAATACATTATATCAGTGTCCTGTAGATTTTGATAACATTGTTGTTTATCTTTTTGGGGATGTTCTCCTTCCTTCATCCTCTCCCATAACCTCAATGCTGCCTTTGCCTTATACTAGAGACCATACTATCCAAGGTCCAAAATACCTTGGATTCTGTTTCCTCACCAGTGGGCCCTTGGTGACTATTACCACCTGTCCGCTGAAACTGAGCCTGGCCCCACACATCTGCAGGGAACAAGCTAGCATTTCTAGCCTCTGATGGATGCTAAGTCTATTGGCGACCATCATAAATAATGAAACAATAGATGAATGTTTCTTCTTTGATTACAGGAATAATTATCAATTATGCAGCTATTTGTTGTATCAACATATCAGCAGGTCTCCTGACTGGAATTCTGAAAAGGGTCCTTTCAAAACCTCAATAGCCTTCCCCTCTCTCACTCTCACACACCTACTGTTTCTTCATTTACTGTAATTAATTAACTGTTGTTCCTTCCCTTCCGTATGGAAGTCTACAGACCTAGAGGCAGATGCCCTGGTAAGACACACAGCTGCAGAGAAGAAAGTGAAAGTCCTTCTGTGTATTTTCTTGGACATTGTAGAATAAGCACTGTGGCATAAATCACCCCAAATCCATCAGTTCTGGCCTAATATCAAAACAAAAAGGCCTCCATGGGGTGAGTGAATCTTTGTAAATTCAATCACTCCTTTGAAAAATTTCTCATATTTCCTGCTGCCATAGAAACCATCATTTTCAAGTGGATTGTAAATAAAAACAGGGCCCTCTGGCTTCATGGTTATTTTATATCGGTATCCTCTGTTAAATATGGAAGAATGTGCCTTCTTTCCTTCTGAGAGACCTGGTCTGTTGCTCTTACTTGCATGGTGTCTGACTGTAGTCATTGGGAAATCTTAAGTGAATCTTTCTGAACTGAGAGATAAGAAATGCCTGGGAGCAAATAGGTGCCAATATTCATTTTAATCCAGTCAGAGGTTTCATGTTACCAAGAGCAGATAAATGACAAAAAAGAAAAAAAAAAAAAATTCTTTCCTCAGCACGCCTAAGACAGTATCCTAGATCTGTGCCCAATGCTCACAGAACTGCGACATGAAGGCCATGGCTATTTTGGGACATTTCATCTGTTTTTCCCAATTTGTTTTGTGAGGAGAATCAAATATTTATTAAGGCTGCTTGCAGTGGGAGCCTACCCCTCTCTGTCCTCCTTGGGCTTTGACTGGCAGTTCTGGTGAACAGCACATCTGAGACTCTGAACCCTGGAGGAAAGTGGGGTAGCTGGGTGTTGTTGTCTCTTCTCTCTGCCTCCCAGCTTAATGCAGTAGCAGTGGGCATTCTGGAAGATTAGGGGCTGGAAAACTGTCTTTATGAACCTTGAGTTAAAGCGTAACTCATTTAAAGTACACCTCAGGAAAATGTCTCCTTTGTAAAACTGCCTTGATTTAACTCAATGTTCCCCTTGTGCATTCTCATTGACTTCATCTTATTGCTTAAAGAGTATTCTGTGTTTCATTTTATCCACCAAACTCCCCACTTTCACATTCTTACACCCTTGTGTCCAGCGCAGCATCCAGGAACAAGTAAGTCACCAAAAATCTCTTTCAGACAGTGCAAAAATGAGTTGAAAAGTCATCTCCCATAACTCAGAGTGAGCTTCTTCAGGGCAGATACCATGTCTCATTAATCTTTGGAATATTAATGAAGATAATTGCTTACATTGGTTGTGTACTTGCATGCAGTATTATTACCTTTAATCCTCTCTTCAATTTCATAAGATACATTCTGTTATTGTCTCTGTTTGCAGACAATGTAACCAAGTCAGAAAGATAGTTAGCTTGAATCTGTGGGAGAGAGTATTTGGCTGGGACCACGATGTTCTCCTGCTTCCCAGGCCTAAGTCTACTTTATTTAAAGAAAATGTTAGCAGACGTTTGTTGAGTGAATAAATCTCATTGAAAGTCTATTAGCTCAAAGTCCTTAAATGTGTCTGACTTGCTTTTGAGAAGCAGTGGACATCTAATTTCTCAGAGTCCTGCCAGTTGATGTTTAGGAGACTATCGTGGTAATCAATCATGATAGGAGTTCACACATGTTTGGCTTTCATCATCTTTCTAGGTACATTGCATAATTCACTTCCTTATTACTTTGTTAGTTATAGACATATATACTTTAACCCATAGAATACGAGTAGAACTGATATGTGCCACAAGCTTTAAGGGTCACCAGATAGTCTTTCTTGCAAGGTAAATATGAACACAAATGCCTTTCTCAGCCTGGGTCCCCAAGTGACCTCAAAAACAGGGCCCTTTGTGGTCCATTTTGATTATGTGTAGTGTGAGAGACAAATTATTATTATTACTATTTTGCTGTTAACCACTGAGACAGTGGCTTGCTTATAACTGTAGCATAACCTCATCCATCTGACAGGTACAAATATCAAATAATTGATTTTCTCTCAGTTCAGCTACTTGGACCTCACTGATAGCAATGGGGGTAAATATACAAGAGGTCTTCAGAAGATCTATGGTAATTCAACAAATATTAAATGATTTCTCCTAAAATTCCCTTCTATACTTCAAGGTCAAAGAGTAAAGTCTTAAACTGAAAACTGTATTTTTTTTAAGCAAGAGAGACACAGAGAGACAGACAGATACGAACAGAGAGACAGGAAGGGAGAGAGATAAGAATCATCAATTCTTCGTTGCAGCACCTTAGTTGTTCATTGATTGCTTTCTCATATGTGCCTTGATCAGGGGGCTCCAGCTGAACCAGTGACCCTTTACTCAAGCCAGTGACCTTTGGGCTCAACCAGAGACCTTGGGGCATTTCTGTGATCCCATGCTCAAATCAAAGACCCCACACTCAAGATAATGAGCTTGTACTCAAGCCGGTGACCTTGGGGTTTCGAACATGGGTCTTCTGCATCCCAGGCGACGCTCTATCTACTGTGCCATCACCTGGTCAGATTTACGCTGGAAACTCTTGATGGTACCTACTAGATAAAATTCCTTCTGAAAGCATTATTAGCATGGTTGCTTTTCTCAATTTGGCTGTTTTAGGTTACCCCAAAACAGACCAGGGTGAAAAATTATTTATTTTTTAGATCTAGTGGGTTGACACGGTTTGCCAAAGTATACATTTTTAAGTGGGCAACGCCATCTACACCCCACATCATGCCCTTTCCTGACCTAAGCAAAGTCCCTTCTGAGCCTACTCCCACCCCTCCACTTTGCCCTTCTCCACTTACATCTATCCCCCTTTTATTCCCCTTTTCTTTCTGGCTATTGCCACTCTATCATCTATATCTATGGGCTACGTGAATATGTTTTTTTGGCTAATTCATGTGCAGGTGCATTCAGGAAGGGCTTCCATGGGAGAACTGGGGCAGAGTGAGGGAGCAGAGCAGGGAAGGAGAGAAAGTTAAGCCAAGGCATGGCCTGCTCTAGAAGGTAAGTTACACCTCAGTTTTTCTCACCTGGAGCAAGGAATGTAGGCTTCCCTGCTCTCTCACATAATGGCTATTGGTTATTGTTGTCCCATGGGTTGGTGGTAAGATAAACTCCCAGGACCTACCTCCTAGTAGTCCAATGGCAACACCTAGGGAAGATATGCACGCATTGACTGTTGAAAGTATACTGAGGGAGGGAGAGTATACACAGAAAGAGTTAATTTGGGGACAATTCTTAGTTTTGCCCTGTTTTAAACTATCTTAGCTCAGACATCTCTCAAGGAGAAATCAGAGATTGGCCTCTCCATTCCTGTGTGAAGACAAAAGACAAGGAGAACTAGAGATGCACAATGACCTTCCTGTCATCAGGGAAGCAGTGTGATAAAAGATGAAGTTGGCACCTATGACTCCAGAGTCTGGTGTCAGAGAATGGTCTGCCAACTTTTGCCACTCTTGACATGAAAGCTGGATGACCAAACTATAAGTGGGCTCTGCTTTAATAAAATCTGACATGCATAAATCTAAATGGACCACAAAGACAAATTAGGGGACATCTCTTCACATTACAAAAGCATTTACTGAAACTGTAAGGGCAAACCCCAGCATTCCTGGAAGCAGTTTTTTTTTTTTTTGGAAGCAGTTTTTATAATATCAAAAAATAAGAACCTTAATGTATAGATTTCATTTTTTAATAAATGGCTTACTAAAAGAGATTTGAAGCTTTTCAAAAAAGGTTTAAAATGTTTTTAACAATGACTTATATGCAGGCAAAGATTATTATCCTAGATGGGATATGAAGAAGCTGACCTTTCAAGGTCACTCAGATGTTGAGATCACATGGCAACAAAATTGGGATTCCATGTACGTGTGATTAGGACTGTTTATGCATGACACCAGGCAACATGAACATATGGAAGGAGCACAGACACTGACAAATGTTGGGAGTGCATTGTTATGTTTGTGTGACTTCTGTTTTGTGTATCTGTCACAAAGAAAGAATAAAGCCTGTGACTATCTTTATCTTAGACTAGCAAATGAAGGTGTGAAAAGTTGAAGAAAATGCAGACATTGTATTTACCAAAGACTCATAAACTACCAGAAACTAGGCCAAAATGTAAGAATCCATTTCTGAGTGCTTGGGAATGTTATCAACATTTCAGTTGTAATGGCAAATAATGTGAGATTTTTAAAACAAATAGCAAATATATTCTAGTTTGGAAATGTTTTAAACTTTGGTTTTTATCAATAACTCTAAAAATATTTCCACGAGAAGCTCTGACATTTTATTTTCAAAATGTTGTGTTTTCCTCCTGGCGCCCAATTCTCCTGCTCCCTCAGCCTTCCTGTAACAATCATACCGACCAATAAAAATCACCCCATACTTTCAGAGTTCATTGTTCTGTGCTGGCTCCAACTCAAAAGCTGTCTGCACTTTTTAGCAGAATCATTTTCAACATATTTTGCTATCTAGCTGTCATACTTACCATGACTTTGTTTTTGAGGAAGGGGAGTAGCAGAAATAACTAAATTTTTTATCATTATATTTTTAATCAATAAGGGAACACAGCCATGCAATTGGCTTTTCTTTTTCCTTGCAGCTTTTGGATTCCCTATCTGTGGAGTCTTGCTGGATGACCTCTAGAGTACCTGCTGCAATGTTGTGGCCCTGGTCTCTTTGTGTGAAAGGTGCAGGCATAGTGTAATCACTGGCAGGTAGGATTAGCAAGAAGGAGAACATGAAAGTAATGGGTATGAGTCAATGTGGGCATTTATCCCCTCTATATCTTCCTCCATGCCCTCCCCCATAGTGACCGCACTGTTGTCCATGTCCATGTGTTTTGTTTTTGTTCTTTTATTGTTCTATCCACCACCTCCTTCACCCAGCACCTGACAGCTATCAGCCTGCTCTCTGTGTATGAGTCTGGTTCTATTTTGTTAGTTCATTTTGTTCGGATGCACCTGGAGAGCATTACCCTAAGTGAAACAAGCCAGTTGGAGAAAGGTAGTACCATATGATTTTATTCATAAGCAGAACCTAATAGAGGAGAGTGAACTTTTAGCAAATGGAATGAAAACCCACTGTGCTGGATGTTTTCCAGGTACCACTCCAGATTAATTTCCCCTGTTTCCATCTTGATCTATGTCCTGGAAACTTGACCTCTATGGACTGCCTGGACTGGACTCCCTTGTTCTCTGGTTTCTGTTGGATTTGGCCAGCAGGTAAGATGATTAAGAAAGGAGAGAGTGGGTAAAGAGAGATGCCAGGGATTTATTTCCCTGGCTCCTTCCTGGTCAGTGGGCTGCAGTGGCCTGTGTCCTTTCACTGAATGGCAGAAGCTTTCCACAGCCTGACTTAGCTGTCTCCTCTACCTGTCCTTCAGGTCTACAGGTGGTACGGGCTCCCCACGTTGCTAGCCTTAGAGTGCTTTCCCACCTCATTATGGTTTAACTCCAGTCACACCTCTGACAGTAGTTCTTTATATATATATATATATATATATATTTTTATTAATTCTAATGGGGTGACACCAATAAATCAGGGTACATATGTACAATGAAAACATCTCCAGGTTATCTTATCATTCAACCGTGTTGCATACCCGTCACCAAAAGTCAAATTGTCCTCTGTCACCTTTCCCCTGGTTTTCCCTGTGTCCCTCCCCTCCTCCCTACCCCACCTTCTCCTCCCTCCCCCCACCCCATAACCACCACACTCTTGTCCATGTCTCATATTCTTACTTTTATGTCCCACCTATGTATGAAATCATGCTGTTCTCAGTTTTTCTTTTTTTCTGATTTACTTATTTCACTCTGTATAATGTTATCAAGGTACATCCATTTTGTTATAAATGATCCGGTGTCATTGACAGTAGTTCTTAATCACCCCTTTTGAATAGGTCACCTATTCTTGCTAGGACTCTAACTGACATCCAGCAGGGCTTTGTCTGTCCTCTGGTGCATGTATGGCACAGAGCTGAAAGACTTGCTTTGGCCTTGAGGGCCGCAACTTACTACTACTACTTCTATTATGTCTACTAATTCTAATTCTTTCTCTTCTTTTTACTCTTCTTCTACCTTTCCACTCTCTCTTCTTAGCATTAAAAACCCCTTTGTGAATAAAGCCTTATGCTGACTTCAAAATATAAAACATGTATAAAATTATAAAGTGAGATACACTCGGATTGAAGTGGGTGGGGAGGGTAGGCATCCCACCCAGAGGACGTTCTCTCTCTCTTCTCTTCAAATGGGACCCCCTCAAGGCAAAGCTTGACCATGACAGCTCATAGTCAAACCTTAAAAACCACCGACTGGCACCTCATCTTCCTCCTTCCTCTGAACCCGATTTTACCCTCATCATGGCCCTGAATCTCAGCTTTTCCCTCTTCTTTTTTCTTCTGTCCTCGGGTTGTCTTAACTAGAAACCCGTCGTTGTCTGTGACTTTACAGGCACCCAAGGTTTCTTGTTCCTCTACCTTTTCATCTTGCCTGCTTCGACCACCCCTAACTCTATGCCACTCCCCAATGTCTGCGTTCTATTACAGTATCTATTTATTTATAGTAATGCGTTGTTATAGGGAGCTGAGAGTGTCTGGGTCTAATAAGCTTCCTTACCCTCCTTTATCAACTGGGGTCTCGATTCAGCAAGATACTCCTTTTAATTCTGTTCCTTTGATGTCCTGTTATGTCCTTTCTATACCCACTCTGCTCTCAGCTCCTATATTTCTCATTCTTTTCTCCCAGTTTATAATCTTACCTCCTGCTTTCCTGTGAAGGCAAGTCTCCCAAGTCCTTACCCTTATGTTTGTTAGGAAACCTCCTCTGAAATGGCCGTGACTCAAATGGGCTCAAGTCTGTTTCTCCTCTGTGTAGCTAGGAGGGAGGAGTTGAGGATCCCACCTGGCTTCACGATCCTCAGTAACCTAGACACCCTTCAGCTCTCCCGTACCTTGGGTGTGGCCTCCACCCTTGTTATCCACAATGGCTGCTTGAAATCCATTCTGGGAAGGAGGATGAGGAAAGAGGGAAAACAGGCATATCCCTCTGCTTCAAGACACACCCTGGGAATAACACACAACACATCACTTCACAATCCATTCAAGTTTTAGTCCATGGCTATTCTAGAGAATGCAATTTTCTCTGGGTGGCAGTTGGTCCAACTGAAATGGCAGGGATTCTTTTTCTAAGGAAGAGAAAAAGGACAGCTGGTTTTCTAAGGTGACACTGCAGGTGAGCTCTGTGTACTCACCATTTTCTGACTTTATTCTTCTGCCCAAAAACACTGAGTGCCCCCTCCTTTCTAAGGTGACACCTTCCATATTGGCCCATGCTCCCCTTCACCTCATAACCATTTGAAACTGCATCCCTGTTTTCAATATTATGTTAAATGTGCTCATTTCTCTTTGTGGTTCTGACAATGGACATTTTTTATCAATCACATCTGATTTCTTTGAAGCTGAAGTTATGCCAAAAGAGGTTTATTTATTGTGTTTAATAAAGAACATAAAATTACTTTCTGCCTGCCTGTTACCCTTTTGGATCTTTTGAACTTGTTTTAATTTAAAAAATGTGACTGTGTATATATTTGTGTGTCTATGAGCATGATCTATGCATGAGATATACATGTATATAACTCATGTTCACTTTTTAGGTACTTTATTCAAGTGGTTATTTAAAAGTTAATATGTTGACTAGTATATGCATTATTGGTCTGAGGAAACAGTAAACCAGTTCTACTTCATTCTGGCTGGGTTATTCAGATCTTATAGATGCTCCATAATCTAACAAAGCGAATACTTTGGAATTAAATTTCCATTCAATTTAAATTGTTGTATGGGCCATGATCTGTGCTGGGTCTTAATTTATAAAGGTGTCTGAGCAATAACACAGAGAGGCAAATGTAATCAAAAGAATGTTTGTTACTTTTATTTTTTGAGAAGAGGAGGCATGCCATGCATGCCACACAGGGCCACGTGGGGAAGCACCAGCTTTGTTCAGAAGGCAGAAGCCAGAATGAGAGGAAAGCCCAGGTCACAGTATTTCAGGAGGTTTCCTTGAGAAAGGAGAGACAAAACAAGGTAAATATCTTAGGATTGGCTAGTTTCCAATTCCAGTGGGTACTAGGGCATAGTGGCTGTCCCTAGCTGTCTAGTAGCTGGCCCTGGGGTAACTAAGGGGGGGGATATTGTCTCCTAGAGTGTGCAAACCAGATGGAGAAGGTGGTTGGAAGTATAAAAGCTCTGAATTGGTTAGTCTGCATATTAAAGGCATGTTCCTGGCTGAGCCCTTTGTTATCTCTAAGAATTAGCTAGTCCTGAGAATGGCAGTCTCTTCATGCTAGCATGACTTTTAAGATATCCAACCATCATCAGATATACAAACTAAAATCATGATTAATACAGCCCACTATCTTAGTTTTCTTCCCAGTTATCTCACCACCCCACCTCCTTTTTCTCTCATTGTCAGTTTATGTTTTCTCCTAGAATTTAGACTTTAGCCCTCTACTTCTTTATTTACAAATTGTAACCTGGTGCTGACCACATGCACTTTCGGGGCTTTGACCAGTTCCCTGGCTATCAGGAATAAGAGTGTGGCCTTGGCCTAGTTAGTGTTTCTTTCCAGGCCTCTGCTTCCTTGTTTATAAAATGAGGGATGGGGAAGGAGAATTGGAGGGTTTCATTGTTCTTCTGATCTATACCTTTGATCTCAGAATCTGGCACCAGCTCCTGCAAAAGGACCACTTTCTGAGTTATGGTGTGCACAATATCCTCCATCACCAAAGCATTTACCTGGGAGAGCAGAGGAAGGAAGAAGAAAAGGGTGGAACTTGATTTCCTTACTTTGCCCTCCAGCTCAGCATATAACACTCTAAATCTGCTTGTACATTAGTCCTGTAGTTATTAATTTTATGCCCCTAATATTAATGTCTTTTGTTTTCAAACACAGGCCATTAGTTGTAGCCCAACAGGTTATTGCCCTGCTTTTTCTATGAATGTGTTTCCCCTGCTGTCCTTTCTGCCTTGCATGCTCCTTCTCTTTCTTCTTCCTTTTATGTTGAATTCTCAGGGTCTAGTGTTTGTTCTTCTGAATCTCCTGTCTGGTTTTACTGGTCTATGTTGAATTCTATTTTTGAACTTAGAGTCAGCACCATACAATGATCCTAACTGTTGCCCATGTATTAGCTTTGTAAACTGAACTCTAAGTGTTGGATAGTAGGGGTCCACTTCCTGGGGTCGTGCCAATGTTGGTGACTGTGGTCAAAGTTCACATGGGCTTCTCAATAGGGAGCTGCTCTTCCTCCTGCACCAGCTGAAGAAGAGGTTTTCTGAAAGCTTTTCTGCTTCAAGATTTAGTGTTTTTAACACATATAAGCTCCTATCTTTGTACACTCCTTTCATCCGACTACTGTTTTATTGACCTACTACTTCTTTAAAGCTCAGTCAATTCTATAAGCCTTGCTTTACTTACTTGACTCTCCCTGGGCTGTAAGCTCCTTGAGGGGCATGACTTGTAATGCTTGACACAAAGTTGGTGCTAGAAGCTGCTCTTTGTATAATTGAACAACAAGCCCAAATGGCTTTTTATATTTTATATTCTTCTCCACCTATAACTCCCCACCTTTCTTTTATCTCCAAGGCTGATGTTTTGCCAGCTCAGAAAAGAACGGAGTGTGCCATGAGTCATGACTCCCCTTGATTCTTGGAGAGACGATGGAAATGTTTTCTTAGTTTGATTCAGATCTGTTCCCTGTGTCAAGTTCCTCCCTCCTTGTGTTGTAGATGAAATTATAAGAAGTGAACACTCATACTGTCTTAACCTTTTCAAGTCTTCAAATAATGGTTCTTCAGACAGATAAGACTGAATTGGTATTGGATCTGGACTCTGGAGCAGGAAGGGTGGCTGTTTAGAGGTTGCATGTGTATTGCTCACAACGCCATTGTCTTCTCTGCTCCTCAGGAAAGAAAATTAAACCTCTGATGGTCAGATTAGGTGGTTCTAAGTTCCTGCCCCTTGTCTGCTGCAGCAGATGTGAAAGTAGGCTTATCAATCAGTTCAAGGAAGTGGTCGATAAGTTGAAAACTTGACAAAATAACAGAGGCAATAAGATCCTTAAACTAAAGTGCTGTGAATTGCTTAAACACACACACACACACACACACACACACACACACACACACACACCCCTTTACCTTAGGCTTCCCAACCACAGAGCAGAAGTCACCCCCCCCCCCAAGGAAGGTAGAAGGCACTGTCAAAATCCTCTACTTCAGAGCACTGCTTTTCTCTCCAAACTGTGTATGTTAGCGCAGACAACTATATACTAATAAGGGAAGGGAGCCTAAGGACAAGACGTTAAAAAGCCTCTTTGCTTCACTAGGAAATTACAGTTTCATACACAATCTTTGGCCACGAAGGTGATTAACGTTCCTCCCTCCGCCATGTAGGGAAAAAAGGGCCGGCTTTACAACCTTCCCAGGGTACATACAACCAGTCCACGTCTGGGGGAGGTCCTCCCACTTTGAGGCAAGGGCAGTGAAAGCCAAGATGGCGGCCGCAGAAGCCTGTCTGTCTAGCCTAGAAGAAGGATCTGATTGGTTAGGGGAGAAATGCAACACAAGCCCTGAAAGATGAAAAAGCTAATTTGTTAGTTTAAAGAAGCGACTAGCCCAAGATAATATAACACAAGCCTAACAAGGGTGCTTACTCTTTCTCTTCCCTCGTTTGAAAGTATGCTCTTGCCTCAGTGTGCATGTTCTCCAAACTGCAGTGTGGCCAGGCCATTAGAAACTGTGTGGGCTGGCAGCTGCAATCACTCCCAAGAACAGGCTCTGAGTGCGGTAGCGCCTAGACTGGACTAAGGTGTTTTTTCTATTTCCTTCATTTCTTTTTTTTTTAAAAAAAGATTTTGATTATTGATTTTTAGAGAGAGAACAAAGAGACAAGAAGTCAGGGGCAGAAGCGGGAACCATCAACTCATAGTAGTTGCTCCTCTTATGTGCCTTGATTTTGCAAGCCTGGCGTTTTAACCTGCAGCCTCAGCATTCCAGTTCAGTGCCTAACCACAGCGCCACCATTGGGTAGGCAAGAGTGGACTAAGCTTTGGCAGAGATTGAACCTATGGCACAGAATTTCTGGGGACAGGTCTTTCTCCTGGGCTTCATGAAGACAAATTGGACCTTTTTCCAGGTAGGGTGAATGGAGATGAAACACTAGGAACCTATGGACAGCCTACCATTTCAACCCTGAATAAATTTTACCAGGAAAGCCTCATGCCCTCCATGCATGGGTCTCTGGAATGCTTTCCTTAAAGACTTCATAAAAGAGCACCTTTGAGTTAAGATATCCATCTACAATGGAGCTGCATGTTAATCAGGAGGCAGCCTGCTACTCACTGGAATTAAAAAGGCTTTCATCCAGGTGTTTAGCTGGGCTTTGGAGAGCTGGACCATGGGCCAGATAAGTCTTCAAGAGGAAATGTGGTTGGCAATGATCCGGATGTCAGGGGTAATTGCTGAACGCCTGTTTTCATTGCATCACAATAAGGAATGTAACCACAGGGCACTGGTTAATTTCCCAAAAAAGGGAGATCAGTGGTTGGGGGAGAGGTTCACAAAAACCCATGTAGCTTAATTCTCAGTGCTGTCAAGACTAACAATGGCGTCTTCAAAACATCCTGATCAGGGTTATTAATCCACATTTATTAGATACCTTAACTAGAAAATGTAGTCATCAGTCTTAATTCAGTTTAGTGGTAGACATCATTATAAAATATATTTTCTGTACCTGCTCCTTTTCCTGAGTCAAAATGCTTTTGGTTGCATGAACAATGAACACTGGCTTGACTTACGGAGATGTAAACTAACTTACAGTATAGTTTAGAGGTAAGCAGTTCCAGGGTTTTTTCATGGTTCAACAATTTTAGCTGGGAGCAATACTCTTTATATCCTTGTGTTTAGCCATTTTGTGTAGGCTCTTAACCTTACATGTATATCTTATGGCCATAAGGTGGTTGGTCTGACTCCAGGGCACCGTGTCTTCATGTCATTGCCACAACAAGAGCGGTGCCAAGAGCAATTGTTTCCAGAGAGAGTGTCTTTTTATCATACAAGTGAAAGCCTCCTACGGACTTCCCCTTATGAATCACTGGCCAGAATAGTGCCTGCCCCAAGATAAATCTCTGGCAAAGAGATATATCCTACATTGACTTAGAATGATCATGATTCAAACCTTGGAAGGTGGAGAAAAGGTTCTTGCTTTCTTCTCTGTGATTAAAAAGTCTCTGCTCATCAGCAGATAGAGAGGAGTGTCTGCTGGGTTGACTGTGAGGAATGCTTGCCGTGCCTCCTGCATGCTCCTCTCCCAACTTCTTCATCCTGCCTGCCTTCACCTCATGTTCCTAATCCACAATTCATGCCTCTAACCTTTGTTTTCTTCTAGAGGTCAGAATCCTCCCTGGACTGGTAGCTCTAGAGGGTTAAGAAATATTGTATTTCCCCACATATAAGATGCACCCTTTCTCAAAAAACTTGAGGTCTAAAATCTAGGTGTGTCTTATATAGTGGTTGCAAATTTCTTTTACTTGCATTTTCCACTTTTTTCATGCTTGTTGTCTTTGTGCTCATTGTTTTGCACTTGTTACTGGTATGTTATGGTAGTTTATGTTTTGCAATGTTCTGTCCAGAAATGGCTCAGAAAAGGTTTTTTGTACAGTGCTGAATTCAAGTTACGAGTGATCCAATTTGCAAAAGTGAATGGAAATCATGCTGCTGAACATAAGTTTGGTCTTCCTCCAACTGAGAACTCAACCCTCAACCCGAGACTGGCTATGGGAATAAGAAACCCTACTGAAAATGCCATGGCAGAAGAAAGCCAAGAGAAGCAAGTCAAGAAAATGGCCTGATTTAGAAAGGGAATTGAAGATATGGATTGAAGAGCAAAGGGCAATTGGAATTCCTGTGTCCACAAAGATGGTTTAGCATGAGGCAAGAAGAATTGCTGGTGTAAAAGAAGTTACTGATTTCAAAGGAGGACACAATTGGTGCATCAGGTTCATGAAATGGAATGACTAAGCATGCATACACACACCAGACTTGCCCAAAAGAAGCCTGAAGGCTATGAGCAAAAGGTCCTTAAATTTCATCGTTTTGTCATTCAATGTCGAAAGACACATGAGTTTGAGTTGGGACAGATTACAAATATGGATGAGGCCCCCCTCCAATTTGATGTCCCAAGTAATAGAGCTATTGGTAAGAAGGGGGTGAAAACTTTAACTGTGAAAACAAGCGGATATGAAAAGAGCTATTATACAGTTATTCTAGCTTGTTATGCCATTGGAACCAAGCTGCCTCCTATGCTGATTTTCAAATGCAAAGCAATGCCAAAAGAAGACATTCTTCAAGGAGTGATTGTCCATGTTCATAACAAGGATTGGATGGGTCAGAATGGGGTGAAGATCTGGTTTCAGAAAGTTTGGAGAAAGAGACCAGATGGGCTCTTATGCAAACCTGTCCTATTGGTGCGTGATCAGTTTGGGGCACACATAACAAAAAAGACAAAGAAGATTGCTGCAGAGTAAAATACAAATCTTGTCATCATACCTGGAGGCTTGACATCCCAGCTTCAACCACTTGATGTCAGGATTAACAAACCCTTCAAAGCTGCCATGAGAGATGAATGGCACCAATGGATGAAGTCTTCTGGGAACAATTTGACACTAGCAAGAAGAGCGAAGGAACCAACTATAGAAGAAGTTTGTATCTGGGTGAAAAGATCCTGGGATAATATCAAGATTGAGATTGTTGTCAAGTCATTTAAGAAGTGTGGCATCTCAAATGCAATAGATGGAACTGAGGATGAGACAATATATGAAGACAATGATTTGTCATCAGACACAGATGAGGACAAGCTAATGGATGGGAGTTTCAACAGTGATGAAGAGTGTATAAATTTTATGGTGAATAAAACGAGTTCAATAACTTTATGTAATACAATTTTTTTTTCAAATTTCAGGCCCCAAAATTAAGATGTGTCTTATACATGGGAGCTTCTTATACATGGAGAAATATGGTAAGCCATGCCACATGTTTTCTTTGCATATTTTATCTCCCTTATTACAGCATAAATTCTTTAAGAATGAAGATTGTATCATAATTCAGTTTTGTCTCTAGTATCTAACACAGATCCTGACAGATGGTTTGTGTTCAAAATAGATTTGCTTAATGAAACAAGTGCCTGAAACCTGAAATTTAATGAGAAAGCCATGTTGATTAGATTAGGGATGAGGTTCTAGTTCAGTAAAGAACTCATGAGAGTAGAGTAGAAGAGTAATTTACCTAAATGACAGATGAGTGTAAAAATCAGATATTTAGCACCTAACTTGCTGTTGATTTGGAAAGTAATCTCCTTTGCACTTTAGAAGCAGCTGGTCAAGGAAAGAGGGGCTGGTGAATAGTGTGAATTAGCTGCAGAAGCAGATTTAACAGCAGGTGCATGGGGCACATGCCCTGGGCCCCAACTTCTGAAGGGCCCCACAAAACCCCAACTTTACACTTTTTTCTAATGACACCAAGTTTGGTTTTATATGTGCAATTTTAACATTAATAGTACATAATATTTTTTATTTATTTAAAAATATGGCTAACATGCATTTTTATTTTCTCTGTCTCTCTCTCTTTTTTTAAGGGGCCTAATATTTTCTTCTGTACCTGGGGCCTCAACCGACCTTAATTCACCTCTGATTAGCTGGGTCTAATGCAGATGTTACCATGTGCATGCATGAGTACGTGTGCTGAGTCAGGTGGGAATCTCCAATCGTCTTTTTTTTAAGTCCTGTCTAGTGCACTGGCCTTTTGTCCAGCCTTAGCCTTGGATTCTTCTCTGTTTCTGTATGATTCTCCCCTGTCCCCAACCCATCCAACACAGACAGAAGGCAAGGCAAATGTTACATTCATTGTCTGTATTTCCTGCTCCAAGGATGCTGGGCCACTGCACAGGAAAGCTCAGTAAACACTTGTGGCATTGAATTGTAATTTCTCACAAGAAAAAGAAAGTACAAGTAGCCTCCAGCTTGACACTAGGGCTCATCTGTGTGGGATTTTTAATCCAGCTTTTGGAGAGGTCATACAACATTGTTTGAGATGCCACTTAATATGGGTCTTTCTTTCTTTCGTTCATTTGTTCTTCCTTTCTTTCTCTCTCTCTCTTTCTTCTTTCTTTCTTTCATCTTTTTTACCCTCACACAGCTAATTTCTAAATTGCGCTAGCATCTAGGAGCCATAGGTAAGGGTTATTGTTGAGAATCGGGGAATCATTTGCAAAATCTTTCCCATCCCCCACAGGCTGTAAGTGGTCAAGGCTGACACTTTGGTTGAGCCTGTTTCTTCACTCTCTGTATTCTGTCTTCTACATGCTGTTGGAAATGCCATATCTTCTACACATTCAGAACCACACACTGTACTTTTAGTCTAAGTTATTAGATTTCCTCCAACTTGGGACTCTTACATACCTGCACAGAAGTATTTCACACTAATTTTCCCTAAGAATGAGGAAGGTTTGAATCATGGTGTGATATATTGACTTGATTTTTGGTATGAATAGCTTATATAAATCACAGAGCCATTAGCATTTGAAGTATCTCAATGTTTTTTACATTATTTGACATTATTTGAGGTGTATAAGGAGTGAATATCTTAACCTCACAGAGGTTAAGGTAGGTGTGAGGATAGTAGTCAAGTGGGAGGAGGTTAAGCATAGGTCAGCATACTCTTTATATATTACCTCCAACAGCTAAGTTTTTCAATCTACCAAAGATGGATAAGGCTGAAGGCATAAGTAAGGCAAAATCCCATGAAAGGCATGGCTCATATAAGCACAGAATGAGATAAAAATAATTAAGAGACATAAATAAAATAAACAATTATTAAACTTTTTATTACTTGAAGCCTAATGATATCTCTCAATTTTTATAATCTAGTGAAGATCATTAATACTGATACTGATCATAATAGTAACTCCAAATTCATTATTAAGCTTTCTGAATCTGTCAAGTGCTGAGAGAATGGATTGGAGCATTGGTGTATTTTGTTTGAAATAAAATAATGTAAACCATGTGGAAAAATACTATTGTCAAACATGCATCTGGATTCTAAACTTGAACCTCTTCCTTAATGAACTGACCTTGGCTCTGAGACTCAGGTTTCATTATATGATAAACTTGAACATTACTACATATATCTTAAGATTCTGTGAGGGTCAAATGAGGTCAGGCATGTAAACACATGAAAATGTACTTGGAAGCTAGTAGGTACTCACTACATGTTAATTCTATTTGTTGTATGCTATGAGCTTTTAAAAGTGCAGTGAGATATTTTGATGGGATTTTTGTCTCTATTTTAGCTGATATTCAAGACATAGGAGCCGAAGATCCCATATAACAAAGTAAGGTGTTCTAGTGTTGAAGAAGAACTTACAAAGGAAATGAAAAGCTTGTTTTGGTTCATAAACCCCTTATGCATGTTGAGGGTTGTGGCTAAGAGAAATGCTCACCAACACCTCCTGCACATTCCTATATTTTCTGGCCTCCTTGCATTAGGTAGAGTTATAAGACTAGGTTTTGGTCAATGAGTTGAGAATGGGTGGGGCATTTGTCACTTCTAGGCTAAAGTATAGAAAAGTGAGTGTGACTTCTATATGCACTCTCTTCCCTTGTCTTGGTGTTTGTGGCTGAGCCATAAAACTGAAATAGTCTGTGACACAAGGTCACTTGATGGAACAGCTCCTTAGCAAGTCACCCAGATTCTCAGCAGGCTTTGCATGAGAGTAAATGGAGTCTTGCTAAACTCCTGACATTTTGGGGTTAATTTGCTATTATAGGCTAATATGTCTATATAAAGAGGAAGCTGGAAAACCAGGAGATGATTTCTTCAAGGAAGTTGTCAGAATATTGTGGCATGTTCTTTCCCTTATCCTGATGGGGAAAAACAGTAGGGTGCTTCCCTTTTACTTCTATGTAGTGAGAAGGGCTTCAAAGAGACTATTCAGACCATTCAGATCATCATCTGGGACCATGAGGGACAGAGACTGTAGGATCCCAAGAAGGAACTCGAGAGGAGAGATACTGTGGTAAAATGGAGAGCTTGCTGATTGGGAATAAACTATAGTTTGTAAAATAAACCATATATGTATGGGACAAAGAATGAACTAAGTGGCAGAGAGCTGACCTGCAGCTGCCTGAAAAAGACTCAGCTTAGGCCACCACTTGTACATGCTTAAGGACCAAACAAAGTGAGGCTTTGCCTGGTGGACTTCACAGGACAAGGGCTACGGAAGAAACCCAAAACAGCCATTTGAAAGAGACAGTGCCTACTATCAATCAGTCTATGAAATGCCAATGCGTAAAGGGCTCCTGAGACAAAGGGTTGGCTTTAACCCTCTGCCACAGCTGGAGGCAATCCTTTCCTGTCCTAGAATCCTCTCTTTCATCAGGCCTTTGGAGGAAGCAGAGGCATCTTCCTGAGTTAGGCAGAGGGGCAGATGCTCCAGGTGAAGAAATGAACACATAACTTTGCCCCCCCCTTTTGGGTGAGGACACTCTGCTGTTAGTGCAGGTGAGAGTTTTAACTCTTGCTTGGGACTGAATAGTTATACTATGAAATAAGATTGTGAGTCTAAAAGTAGAAATTTTTTTTTAACACAAGCATGACAAGAAAAAATATAGATATATTTTTCAATATAAGAAATGATTAGTCTTATAAAGCAGGTTTGAAAGAACAGAAGGAAGAAAATTATTTTTCTGTACTTCCTCTTTCAAAGATATCTCATATACTACTGATTGTATTAACACTCAAACACCAAAAATAGAACATAGCCTCAAATATGCAATACATAGATGTCTTTTCTTGAACTATGCTACAGAGTATAAAACTGTGATTAATATACCATTCTAATTATAGAATATCATTTCCTAATATTGAATAGGAGACTGAGAGGTAAAGGCCCAGAAACCTTTGTCCAGTGTCTTTAAACTGTGTTTTTAAAAGAATCAATAAATTATAATGCAAAATTGCTTGATAGTTAGAGCTCAGAGAAAAGTTTAACAATGCTTTTTATCATCTGTGGCAACAGAAACACCAAATGCGAGATTATGCTCTGTAAACATGTTCCATAAAGAAACAGGTAATTACATTTTTATCAATCGCGCTTTTTGCCTCTTTTAAATGGTTGTGTTTTATTCTCCTCTAAAATGTTTACCTTATCTACTGTTGCTTTGCAAGAACAGCAAATAATGTGGAGATAAGCTCAATAATTATGGACACTGTAGGTTCTTGGAAGATTTTCATGGCTGGAATCAATGGGCAGCATTATTAGCTGAGGCCATCACACTGGGTTAAGTGACTTTCAGGATGAGTTTTCAGAGGCTCTCAGTGTGCCTTCTGTCTCATCAGCAGAGCCTGGTGGGAGGTGAAATTGGATAATGGGTAACTGAAGTGCTTGGAAGATGACAGCTCATAACCAGCCCTTACTTTCCTACTTTACAGCTATGTAATCTTGGGCAAGTCACTTAGTTTATGTAATGCTAGAGTATCCTCCATATAAAAATATTGTTATTACCTACCACAGGTTACTCTAAGGGGTCCATGTATTAATAACTGTGAAACACTAACGCAGTGTCAGAAAAATGACATGGAAAAGACTAATAAAATAACAAGGTAAAACGAATTATTTCAGAATGATGATACAGTGATATTAACCAGAATGATAAGAGAATGTATTATGTTAAAAAGATAAAACAATGAAGAAATGATAATTGGATAAATGTAACAGAAAACAGTGATAAGGCTGTGTCAAATTTATACAATTAGGAGAGAGGGAAGATGGCGATGGAGTAGGTGGACGTACCAACTTCCAACTCCCAGAACCAAAGTGGATTATAACTCAATTTTAAGAACCATCATCTGGATAAACCAACTTTGAACTAAACTAAGTGGACTCTTCAACCAAGGAACACTGCAGAAACCACATTGAGACTGGTAGGAATAGCGAAAACACGAAGAGGACTTCCCAGCTCCCCAAGCAAATGGCAGCCCGGAGAGACCCGCGTGGCGGGAGGAGAGTTTGGCGGAGAGGGAGGGACCTGGGTCCCAGGAACCAAGCCCCAGCCTGCAGTCCCAGAGCCTAGAAGAGGCGTTTGGACAGTATCGAGCTGTGAAGCAAATGAGGATACTATTTGTGAAAAAGAGAGTTTTCTCAGACCCAAAAATCTTTTTAAAGGGACAGCTCAGAAAACCTCTCTCACAACCACGCACCCGGGGCTCCGGGGAACCGGGACAGAGGAGAGGAACAGAGCAGCGGGAACAAAGAGTGGACTGAAGGCACGGAGACACTCTGAGGGACAGCCACCCCGACCCTTGGGCTAAGTCACTTCCCTAATCGAAAACGAATATTTCCCCTGGAACTAGCAATACCAGCAAAGGGAGACAGGACACTAGCCAAACAAGCTCTCCCGTGGCAATTAGAGCAGAGCTGCTTAGAGGGAGGGAGTTCCCAGGCCTACAGTGTGGAGACTTAGGGCACTTCTAGCCCCCTGAGGTTGCTGAAGCCTATGGTTGGGACAGGACGCTGAAACCTGGTCCTGTCAGTGTGGGCGGAACTGTGTGAGCTCAGGCTAGCCTAGCAGGGGCGGAGGGGATGCGCAAAAGCTGTCCGGCAGCTGCGGGCCACCTGTGACCCCACTTGTGGGGAAAAATACGGGCAGAGATCAGCTCTGCGACCCTGTGCTAGCCGGCCCTGACCTTGGGCACGGGGCTAAGACCAGGGACGGGCGAGAGGCCCGAGGCTGAGCTCACGCTGCCAACCCCGCCCAGATGGAAAAACCGCGGTGTGCCATCTGGGTGCACAAGCGGGGGCGAGGGAGACACTGAGACCAGCAGAAGTTCGCGGCTGAGCTCACACTGCTCACCCTGCCCAGCCGGAGAAACTGCGGATTACGACCCTACGTGGCCGAGCTTGCTCCGAGCGTGGGGGCGGAGTAGGATCTGGAACGACCGGAAGCTAGCAGCTGAGCCCATGCCAGCAAACACGCCCAGCCAAATAATCCCCTGTGCAGGAGGACCCTGGCCTCAAGGGCGGGGCTAAATTCTGGACGGGCAAAGGCTCACAGCTGAGAGCACGTCAAAAGCCCCACCCAACCCACGAAACGGTGGCGAGCAGGCTCTGACTGTTGGGGCTGGGCGTAAACCTTCCAGAAAAAGGCTGGTTCCGCAGCTGAGCAAAGGTGCTCACCTCTGCCCTGGGTGCTAAGGCTAGTGACTTGAGTGACAGCCCCTCCCGCAAAGGAGAGGCAGAAATCACAGCAATAGCTGCAGTGAGCCGGCGCTGGCAACGCCCACACCCAACCGCCCTAGGCAGCGGCAGAGGGGGTGGCAAGCCTGCAGACAGACCACACCTAGAGAACACAAAGGCAACACATACTGGACTCCAGTGGCCACAACTTGCTTACACTCAGATAAAATGGGCAGGCAGAGGAATGCAAACCAAATGAACCAAGAGAAATCCTCAGAGAAGGACCTGAATGAACCAGATATAACCAAACTACCAGAAGCAGATTTTAGAATAATGATAGTTAGGATGTTCAAAGAAATTAGAGCAACAATGGATAGTAACTATGAGCACCTAAATAAAGAGATAACAAGTATAAAAAATGAAATTGAAATAATAAAAAAAGAACCAGACAGAAATGACAAATATAGTATCAGAACTGAAGACCACAATGGAAGGAATTAAAAGCAGGATGAATCACGCTGAGGAACGAATCAGCGAGTTAGAGGACACAATAAACAAAGTTACAGAAGCAGAGGAAAAAAAGGAAAAAAGATTCAAAAAATGTGAGGAAACTCTACGGGAGCTCTGTGACAACATGAAGAGAAACAATATTCGCATCATAGGGGTGCCTGAAGAAGGGGAAAGAGGACAGGAAATGGAAACTGTGTTCAATCAAATCATAGCAGAAAACTTCCCTAAATTAAGGCTGGGAAACATTCCACATGTTCAAGAGGCACACACAACTCCATTAAAGAGAAACCCAAAAAGATCTACACCAAGACACATCATAGTTAAAATACCAAAGCTAATAGATAAAGAAAAAATCTTAAAAGCTGCTAGAGAAAAAAAGACTCTCACCTACAAAGGAGCCCCCATTAAGATGACATCGGATTTCTCAACAGAAACACTTGAGGCCAGAAGGGAATGGCAAGATATAATCAAAGTAATGCAGAACAAGAACCTACAACCAAGACTACTCTATCCAGCAAGGCTAACATTTAAAATTGAAGGAGAAATAAAGAGCTTCCCAGAAAAAGAAAGCCTCAAGGAATTCATTAAAACCAAACCAATTCTGCAAGAGATTCTAAGGGGCCTAGTGTGAACAGTTCAAAGGGAGGAAAGAATATAGCAAAAAATAAAAATAAATAAAAAAAATACAGCTTTAAAGAATAAAATGTCAATAAACAACTACATATCAATAATAATCTTAAATGTAAATGGATTAAATGATCCAATCAAAAGACATAGGGTAGCAGCGTGGATAAAGAAACAGGACCCATACATATGCTGTCTACAAGAGACATACCTTAAAACAAAGGATGCACATAAACTGAAGGTAAAAGGATGGAAAAAAATATTTCATGCAAATGGAAATGAAAAAAAAGCCGGGTAGCAATACTTATATCTGACAAAATGGACTTTAAAACAAAGACTGTAGTAAGAGATAAAGAAGGACACTACATAATGATAAAGGGAACAATTCAACAGAAAGATATAACTATTATAAATATCTATGCACCAAATATAGGAACCCCAACATCCATAAAGCAGACTTTGATGGATATAAAGGGCGAGATTAACAGTAATACTATCATAGTAGGGGATTTCAATACCCCACTAACAACACTGGATAGATCCACAAGAAAGAAAATCAATAAAGAAACAGCAGACTTAAAAAATACACTAGATCAACTTGATTTAATAAATATATTAAGAACTTTTCACCCTAAAGTAGTAGAATATACATTCTTCTCAAGCACTCATGGTACGTTTTCTAGGATAGACCACATGTTAGGACACAAAAAAGGCCTCAACAAATTTAAGAAGATTGAAATTATATCAAGCATTTTCTGTGATCACAATGCCATGAAACTAGAGATTAACCACAAAAGAAAAACTGAAAAATACTCAAACACCTAGAAACTAAATAGCATGATATTAAATAATGAATGGATTAACATTGAGATCAAAGAAGAAATAAAAAGTTTCTAGAAACAAATGATAATGAGCATATGTCAACTCAAAATCTATGGGACACAGCCAAAGCAGTTCTGAGAGGGAAGTTTATTGCACTACAGGCATATCATAAGAAGCTAGAAAAAGATCATATAAGCAACTTAACCCTGCAGCTAAAAGAACTGAAAAACAACAACAAATAAAACCCAAGACAAGTAGAAGGAAGGAAATAATAAAGATCAGAGCAGAAATAAATGACATAGAGGTTAAGGAAAGAATACAGAGGATCAATGAAACCAGAAGCTGGTTCTTTGAAAAGGTAAACAAGATTGATGAACCCTTAACTAGACTCATCAAGAAAAAAAGAGAGAGGTCTCAAATAGATAAAATTAGAAAGGACAGTGGAGAAATTACAACTAATACAACAAAGATACAATGCATTGTAAGAAAATACTATGAAGAACTCTATGCCAAAAAATTAGACAATCTTGATGAAATAGACAAATTTCTTGAATCATATAAACTTCCAAAAATCAATCTGGAAGAATCAGAGCACCTAAACAGACCAATTACAACAGATGAGATTGAAACTGTTATCAAAAAACTCCCAAAAAAGAAAAGTCCTGGGCCTGATGGCTTCACAAGTGAGTTCTATCAAAAATTTAAAAAAGAACTAACTCCTATCCTCCTCAAGCTATTTCAAACACTTCAAGAGGAAGGAAGACTTCCAAACTCCTTTTATGAGGCGAGCATAATTCTGATCCCAAAACCGGGCAAAGACAACACAAAGAAAGAAAATTGTAGGCCTATATCCCTGATGAATTTAGACACTAAAATTCTCAACAAAATATTAGCCAACCGAATTCAGCAATATATGAAAAAAATCATACACCATGATCAAGTGTGATTTATTCTGGAGAGGCAAGGCTGGTTCAATATTCGCAAATCAATCAATGTGATTCATCACATAAACAAAAGAAGGACAAAAATCACATGATAATTTCAATAGATGCAGAAAAGGCATTTGATAAAATCCAGCACCCATTCATGCTTAAAACTCTCAGTGAAGTGGGAATACAAGGAACATTCCTTAACATGATAAAGGCCATCTATGACAAACCCACAGCAAACATCACACTAAATGGACAAAAATTAAAAGCAATCCCCTTAAGATCAGGAACCAGGCAGGGTTGCCCACTTTCACCACTTTTATTCAACCTAGTTCTGGAAGTCCTAGCTACAGCAATCAGACAAGAAGAAGAAATAAAAGGCATACAAATTGGAAAAGAAGAAGTAAAACTGTCACTGTTTGCAGATGATATGATATTGTACATAGAAAACCGTAAAGTCTCCGTTAAAAACTACTGGACCTTATAAATGAATTCAGCAAGGTGGCAGGATATAATATTAATACTCAGAAATCAGAGGCATTTCTATATACAAACAATGAACTGTCAGCAAAAGAAATTAAGGAATCAATCCCATTCACTATTGCAGCCAAAAAAATAAAATACCTAGGAGTAAATTTAACCAAGGAGATTAAGGACTTGTACTCGGAAAATTATAAAACATTGATAAAAGAAATCAAGGAAGATACAAACAAGTGGAAGCATATACCGTGCTCATGGCTAGGAAGAATAAACATCATTAAAATGTTTATATTACCCAAAGCAATTTATAAATTCAATGCTATACCAAATAAAATACCAATGAGATACTTCAAAGATATAGAAAACATATTCCAAAAATTTATACGGAATCAAAAAAGAACACGAATAGCCTCAGCAATCTTAAAAAGGAAAAATAAAGCAGGAGGCATCACTCTTTCAGATATCAAGGTTTACGACAAGGCCATTATACTCAAGACTGCCTGTTACTGGCATAAGAACAGGCACAGTGATCAATGGAACAGAACAGAAAACCCAGACATAAACCCACACCTTTATGGACAACTGATATTTGACAAAGGAGGAAAGAACATACAATGGAGTAAAGACAGCCTCTTTAACAAATGGTGCTGGGAAAATTGGACATCTACCTGCAAAAAAATGAAACTAAACCATCAACTTACACCATGCACAAAAAGAAATTCAAAATGGATAAAAGACTTAAACATAAGCCGTGAAACTTTAAGCATCTTAGAAGAAAACATAAGCAGCAAGCTCTCTGACATCTGTAGCAGCAATTTATTTGCCGATTTATCTCCACGGGCAAATAAAATAAAATGCAAGATAAACAAATGGGACTAAATCAAACTAAAAAAGCTTTTGCACAGCTAAAGAAAATAAGAACAGAATAAAAAGACAAGCCACACAATGGGAGAAAATATTCGACAGCACGTCTGATAAGGGGTTAATAACCAAAATTTATAAAGAACTTGTAAAACTCAACACCAGGAAGACAAACAATCCAATCAAAAAATGGGCAAAAGAAATCAATAGAAATTTCTCCAAAGAAGATATACAGATGGCCAAAAGACATATGAAAAAATGCTCAACATCACTAATTATTAGAGAAATGCAAATTAAAACCACAATGAGATATCACCTCACACCAGTCAGAATGGCGCTCATCAGCAAAACAACAGAGAACAAGTGCTGGGTAGGATGTGGAGAAAAGGGAACCCTTCTGCACTGCTGGTGGGAATGCAGACTGGTGCAGACAGTGTGGAAAACAGTTTGGAGATTCCTCAAAAAATTAAAAGTCGAACTGCCTTTTGACCCGGCTATCCCACTTTTAGGAATATACCCTAAGAACACCATAACACTGTTCGAAAAGAAGAAATACGCCCCCATGTTCGTGGCAGTATTGTTCACAATAGCGAAGATTTGGAAACAGCCCAAGTGTCCGTCAGAAGACGAGTGGATTAAAAAGCTTTGGTATATATATACTATGGAACAATATTCAGCCATAAGAAATGATGACATCGGATCATTTACAACAAAATGGATGTACCTTGATAACATTATACGGAGTGAAATAAGTGAATCAGAAAAAGAAAAATCTGAGAACAGCATGATTTCATACATAGGTGGGACATTAAAGTGAGACTATGAGACATGGACAAGAGTGTGGTGTTCACGGAATGGGGGGAGGGAAGGGAGGGTGGAATAAGGAGAAGGGGAGGGGTACAGGGAAAACCAGATAGAAGGTGACAGAGGACAATTTGACTTCGGGTAATGGGTATGCAGCACAATTGAATGATAAGATAATCTGGAGATGTTTTCATTGTACATATGTACCCTGATTTATTGGTGTCACCCCATTAAAGTTAATAATAAAAAAAAATCAAACAACAACAACAACAACAACAATAAAAAAAAAGGCAATGGGATTGATTTTTTGTTTGTGGCTCATAGAGTCAATCTCATTACTTCAGACATCGAGTCTCGATATCTGGAATCGGTAGAGTTTTTTGTGTTCCCCCAAATGCACATTTGTTTAAAAGAATTTATTTTCAATGACTACAAGAAGAAAAAAAAAGAGAATAGCAGAATAGTGGAAAGCCCCTCTGAGGTGACTTATTTTATTTTGATTTAATAAAGTTTTATTTTTCAAAAGGTAAAAAAAAATAATAATTTATACAATTATAAGAAAAAAGGCATATGTCATAGTCCAGATATACACATTTTTACCCTTTCAAATTGTTTTATAACTATGATAGGCCTGATATTTTATTTTAAAATACAGAAAAGAATAATATCTGAACCATTGAGGACTATTCTTTGTGAAATAATGTCCATAAAGTGCTCCCCATGTTAGAAGACTCAACAGAATTTGCATCGTTTCATTTCATGGTTGTCTTCTGCCTAGCTCAAGTCAGAAGTTCCTCATCCAATGCTTTGCTGATAGTCACCTTACAATTGTGTTACTGTCACTTGACTTGTGTATGTTTCCCCTGCTATTTGAAAGCACAGCATTTCTTAAGCCTTTGAAATGGCAGAAAGCGAGGAAACAATTACCATAAATTTATATGTGTTTATTTTTTTCACCATGATCAGAATGCTTAATTGCGTCCAGTTTTACCCCCCCCACAACAGCCTTATGAGGTCTCATAGGCTTTTTTGATACCTTAGGAAACATCTTACTGACAAATGCACAAAAGCAATGGTGGTCAAGACCGGATGGTCACAGATACTCAGGCCCGATGCTGAGCTGCTGAGTGTAGTCTGTGGGATAGGCACGTGGTGGGTTACTTCCACTCCAGCAAGAGTTGTGAGCTGCCTCTATAAATGCTGCTACAAAACAAACTTCACACCATTTTGGCTTTTTGCCTTTTTTTCATAAAATCTTTTGGTTAGTGAAAATAGGCACTAGTGTAGATCTTTTGTAAAAGCAAAGCAGCTAATGCAAACTTTCAAAGCAGGAGAGACCTGTATTATTTTCTTTAAAAGACACAGGCATGCTTCTCTGAGCATGAATCTATTGCTCCATGGAAACTTTTTCTTGAAATATAAATAAATTTATTAATTTCTCTCTCACTTGCATACAAAGATGACTTCTTGCCCATGTATGGGGTATTTTAACCTAATATAAAGACTGCAAAGTCCAACGTACAGTTTATTTCCTGCTGAGCACATGGGTCCTGGGTTTGCCTCTGTGACTGTTACTTGAAGAGTTGGACACCTTCTCCAGCTTTGTAAATGCTGCCATTTGATCCCAGAATCAGAACTCCGTCTCCAGGGCAGTGGTGTGTGTGTGAAGGGGTGGGCTGCATAAGAGAAGGAGTTGGTTTTCTTTTCCCCTTGGGTCACTCTGTTAAGGCTGTGCGGGTGTTTGGAGAGGAGAGTCGGTGAAAGGAAAGAATGAAAACACAGATGCCAGTAACACGCTGTGCTGAGCTCCAGTGAAGCTTGGGGATTCTCTAGCCAGGTGTTCTCTGGCTTACAGGTTATTTAGACCGTTCTCTCCCCTCTGTCCTTTCTTAGATGGGTGCCATCTGGCCTTCCCCTTTGGGTGTCATTTCTCAGACAGTGACAATGATAAATAAGGAACCCAAACCAGCCGTTCTCTTCCTGTCAGCAGCTTTCCAAGGCCCAGAAAGGCTCCTTTCCTCTCTCACTCATCTGCTTTAGCTTTTACCCCAATGCTCTGTGTGTCTTCTTCATTTGTAACTTTCTGGTGACCACAGACAGGTTTCTTCTATTTCCTTCCCAATATAAAAATAACATACCAATTTTAGATGACTTAGAAAATTTGCAAACAAGCAAAAATAAAACACTCTTCTGAAACTCCACCACTGAGAGACACTGCTGTTTATGTTTTGATGTATTTCCATCTAGGTTTGACGTTATGCATATGTGTAGTTGAAATGATAGTACATATTGAGGCTTACGTCTTGCTTGATTTCACTCAACGTTATATTCTGAGCATTTCCTAACCTTAGTGACCAATGATATTCCATTGTGTGGACATTTCTAATTTACTTAACTTTTCCCTTGTTGTATCTAATTTTTCACTGTCATAGATAATGCTGCAGCGAACATCTTTCCCCAATAAATCTCTGTTGGCCTCTCAGAGGTTGGGATACACAATGGTAAATGCTTTCTAGAGAGCTTGAATCAACTTATTGTCCCTTTGATGGTGCATTGGAGTTCCAGTTTCATCCAACACCCCCTCCTCTATCAGGAAGTATCAAATTTTACTGCTTATTTTAGAAAAAATATCATTCTTCAGTTATTTTCATATATATTTCCTTGATAATTAATATAATCTGTATAGCTTATTTTATTTTCTTGAGATATAAATGTAATTACATTGCTCTAATTACCCTCAATGGATTATTTAAGCATTTATAGCTGATCTCAGCAGTAAATTCAGAATGTGCCTTTTGCAGCCCCCCACCAACACCCGTATCTCTGCTCCATCTGAGAGTTCACAGGGTGGAATTTGTCTGAGTTCCAAATGTTTGGAAATAAAATCACTGGATAGTCTGATCGGCATCTTCTGCCAGTGGCTTCTGTGAACGTTGCTGCAGAACACTAGCCTTGTACAGCTCAGGTCCTTGTCCTGTGCCCCCATGCACACACTTGCTTGGTGCTTTGAAGCTCAGCAGTTGTGCTAGGTTGGCAGGGTTGGGGATGAGGGTCATGCTTGTAGCGCTGTCCTGTGCTCTCCCAGATCTAGTGTGTGATCATAGGACCCCTTATTGTGCCTGGGCTAGTAGATGCCTGCTGCCTTCTGGCCCGTCCACGGTCTTTCCACTTAGTAGACCTTAAAGGCCAGATACACCTGGTTTAGCCAATGTGCTGGCTCAGAATCTGGGAACAGTGGTAAGGCTGTGATCTCAGAAAGCTTCTGGACTGATAATGCAAACAGATCCATTTCTTCCAGGAGGAGATCTGCCTCTCCAGGGAGAGGCAGCTTTTGCTGAAGCCTGGGTGTGAGAGTGTCCTCTGGGGTCTCGGCTGACTCGAAACCCTGATTTTACCACTCTGACTTGAGTAATCTTGTGCAATTTGCTTAATCACTTAAAGAGTCAATTTTTTCACTTGTGAAAGAGGGTCTATTAGAGTACCTTTCTCTTAGAATCCCAGCAAGGATTAAATGAAGTAATCCATGTGAAGTGTGTAGTGTAGTTCCTGACACAAAGATTATTAATGCAGCACAAAACCCAAAAGAATGCCTGACCAGGCAGTGGTGCAGTGGATAGAGCACTGGACTGGGATACAGAGGACCCAGGTTCAAAATTCTGAGGTCACTGGCTTGAGCATGGGCTCACTAGCTTGAGTGCTGGGTTGCTGGCTTGAGTGTGGGATCATAGACATGACACCATGGTCACTGGCTTGAACCCAAAGGTTGCTGGCTTGAAGCCCAAGGTTGCTGACTTGATTTCAAGGTCACTGACTCGAGCAAGGGGTCACTTGCTCTGCTGTAGCCCGGTCAAGGCACATATGAGAAAGCAATCACTGAACAACTGAGGTGCTGCAAAAAAAATTGATTCTTCTCATGTTTCTCTCTTCCCTATCTGTCTGTCCCTATCTGTCCCTCTCTCTGTCTCTCTGCCAAAAATAGACACAAAAACAAAAAATCAAAATGAAAAGAATCTGTTACACTAAAATGAAAGTTTTGTTACCAGGAGACACCTCCATTAAGTGGAAGAACTTTTGGAAGCTTATATCTTGTTTTAAAAAATCTTTCAATTTTATTGATTAGTAAGGTTACATTTTTCTTGACTGTATTTGCTTTTTGGTGAATTATTGCTCAAGACCTCTCTTGTTTTATGTATGTATGTATGTTTATTTATTTTTAGCAAGGAAGACAGAGAGAGTGACAGAAAGAGGGACAGATAAGGACAGAGAGACAGCAAGAAAAGAGATGAGAAGCATCACTTATTTGTTGCAGCAGTTAAGTTGTTCATTGACTGCTTTCTCTTATGTGCCTTAACCAGGGTGCTCTAGCTGAGCCAGTGACCCCTTGGTCAAGCCAGCAACCTTGGGTTTCAAGCCAGGGACCTTTGGGATCAATCAGCGACCATGGGGTCATGTCTATGATCCCATGCTCAAGCCAGTGACCCCACGCTCAAGCTGGACCTCGGGGTTTTGAACCTGGGTCCTCTGGATCCCAGTTCAACACTATCCACTGTTTCATTGTCTGGTCAGGTGATTTTTTTTTTTTGAGATAACTGCATATTTCTAGGCAGTAATAAAAAATGATACAGAGAGATTCCATGTAAACCTTATCCCAACTATACTTACCATAAAATATACTTTTTCAATTCCTTTTTTTTTGTTTTACTTTTTATTTACTTATTAAAAAAAATTAACTTACAGTGGATGCACAACATTATATTAGTTTTAGGTGTAGAACCCATGATTAGATATATAACTTATGCAGTGATCACCCCTATAAATCTAGTACCCATCTATTTTATTCATAGTTATTATAATATTATTGACTACATTTCCTATATTGTTCTTTACATCTTTGTGACTGTTTTGTAGCTACCAGATGTACTTCTAAATCCCTTCACTTTTTTTACCCGTTTCCCTAACCTCTTTCCCACCTGGCAACTGTCCAATTGTTCACTATATCTATGAGTCTATTTCTATTCTGCTTGTTTGTTTATTTTGTTCTTTAGATTTCACATATAAGTAAAATCATCCATCATTTGTTTTTCTCTGTCTTATTTCACTTAGCATAATACCCTCAAGGTCCTTTTATTCGGTTTTATGGTTGAATTCTATTTCATTGTATATATGCACTACTTCTTTCTCTATTTATCTATTGGTGGGCACTTAGATTGCTTCCATATCTTAGCTATTGTAAATGGTGCTGCAATAAACATATGAATGTATATGTCTTTTTGGTTTAGTGTTTTCATTTTCTTTGAATAAATTCCCAGAAGTGGATTCAGGCTGGGTCCTTCTTCATCTCTTGTATAGCCTTTGTTTTAAAATGGACTTTTTCTGATTTAAGTACTGCTGCTCCAGATTTTTTTCAAATTTCTATTTTCATAAAATATTCTTTTTATCCCTTTACTTTCAGTCTGTGTGTGTCTTTTGATCTGGAGTCTCTTGTAGACAGCATATGTATAAGCCTTGTTCTCTTATTTATTCAATCATTATATATTTTCTGATTGAAGCATTTAATCCATTTGCATTTAAAGTAATTGATTGATTATATATTTATTGTTATTTTATTATTCATATTTTTTATTGTTTTCTTCTTAAAAAAGACATTTTAACATTTCTTATAGTACTGATTTGGTGGTGATGAAATCCCTTTATCCTTTTCTTGTCTGGAACTTGATTTTAGGTCCTTGTTTTCATTTACTTTGAATATTTCATGCCAATCCCTTCTGGACTGCAAAGTTTCTGTTGAGAAATCAGCTGATAGTTTTATGGGAGCTCCATTGTAGGTAACTAACTGCTTTTTTTTTTCTCTCTCTCTCTTTCAAATTTATTTTATTGGGGTGACACTGGTTATTATAATTATACAGGTTTCAAGCACCCAATTCTACAACACATCTCTGTACATTGTATTTTGGGTTCACCACCCCATCACCAAGGTAAATCTTTGTCTATCACCATATCTCTCCCCTCTATCTCTCTCTAACCCTGGACAATCACCACACTACTGACATGTCTATGAGTTCTTCCTCTTTTTTTCTTGCTACTTTTAATGTTCTCCTTTTTATCTTTTTCTTTTTAACCTTTGACATTTTTATTACAGTGTGTCTTGGTGTGGGCTTCTTTGGTTTCATCTTGTTTAGGACTTCTTTTTCTTCCTGCCCGTGTATGTCCTTTTTCTTCACCAGGTTAGGGATGCTTTTAGTCATTATTTTTTGCAATAACTTCTCTATCTCTTGCTCCTTCCCTTCTCCTTCTGGTACCCCTATGATGCGAATGATGTTACTCTTCATGTTGTCCCAAATGTCCCTTAAACTGTCCTCACTTTTTAAAATTCTTTTTCTTTTTTCTTCTCTGGTTATGTACTTTCTGGTATGGTGTCTCCAAATCACTACTTTGATCCTCTGCTTAATCTAACCTACTAATAATTCCCAAGAAATGAAAGTTTATCTGTACTTTCTTTAAAAAAATAAAATCTTACTGTTTTTCTTATAAAGAAATATTAAGGATATCAACATCTTAATGTCAGAATTGTTTAAAATGTCTTTTTCCCATCTGGAATTATTTGTATTTTTTCAAGACCTGTGATGCATTCTGTTGGACATTTATGAAAAATCATATTTTTGATAAGTGTTTATGGTGATGCTGATACCTGAATCTTTGGCCAAACTGAGTTATTCAGACTGTCCCTTATTGCCATGAATAAATAAGAGTTCTAGGGAAGTGAAGTCTTGGTAGCAGATTTAAAGCTTACATGTCTCCACTTTCAAATAGGTGAAAATTTCAAAAGAGTGATCAGGAGGCTACTGGCAGCTGGACTGTCTTGGCCTCCATCTTGGCTGAGGAAGTTTCTAACAGCAATTCATGCTTGCTCTGAAGATCCTTAATGGGGACTCAATGCCTTGGAAATTTAAAGCTGCAATGAATGGCTTGTCCCCTTGACAAAATGCTGGGGACATGCCCTTTATGACTCAAATATTGTAAAGTTGAGACTGTCCTGAGATTTAGTGACTTTGGGGTCATTAGATATATATGGCACTTTCAGATAGCTGCTGAATTTTCTGTTCCCTACAATTAGAAGAGACCCTCAAAAAAATTGTGACCCTTGAGGTTATAATTTTGGGTGATTCTACTCCACTTTTGTTCTTCATTTCTTTACTTATTTTTTGAATTGTCTATTTAATTGTTCATCCACTTACTAGGTTACTACATTACTTTTGGGAAGCATGGAAGAAACATTAAAGAAAACTTTTTTTTTCCTGATAGGATAATAATGACTAAGAAGGACAATCACCATGGCATTTACAACCATAATGGTAAGTAGCTCAATATGACTCTTGAGTGAAAGCTGATTAGGATAGACAGGAAGGGCTCCCCTAAAGAGGTAACACTGAAGCTGTGTCCTGCTGGGGGAAAAATATTAGCCAAGTAAAGAGGGAGTAGGAGGGTGAGGCTGGTCACTGCAACAGAGGGGGGTGGTTCCAGGATGGTGGGACCACCAGTAGGAAATGCAGCTGTGTGAGAGGTGAAACTGGAGAGGCCAAGGGGTTACTTGATAACAGAGCCTTATTGACACTCTACTGAGACTAGATTTCAGCCTAAAGACAACGGCTGCCATGAAGGTTTTTATACAGAAGAGTCACACAATATTCCAGTTAGCTCATTTAGACTATCATTTGGAAGAGGAATGGATTGGGGAGGGATGCACTTTTGTCTTGAGTGTGATCACTGGCCACTTCAATATGTTAGTTTGTACTAATATTCATGATTTTATATGACCTTAAGGAGAGTATTTTTAGTTGTTGTTGCTGTGAATGAGAATTGGGAGGATGGAAGACAGCCCCGATTTGTGCTGAGCCCTCCAGCTATACTGTATAGGTAAACATACATTTGTTGAGGTTTAAGACCTGCTAGCCTTTCTTATAATCCACAGATAATGAGAATTGTTATCATCAGAAATATTCTTTTCCATTCATTTACTTATGTAAATAACAAAAAGGGCCTTTGTTGTGAGTTGTGAAGATTGTCCTGAATGAGAAAATAGCGGCTTTTCAATGCTTTGGGAAAATGATAGGAGCTGATGGTAAATAAGAGGAAAATAAAGGCCATTTTCCATTTATTTCCTCTCTTTGGATCAGAATCTATTAAAATGTAAATCAAACCTTAAAACACTCAGTCAAACAGAAATGGGAAAACACAGGACAAAGGGTGTTTGAGGTATAACTAGTGAGTTTGGAGAAGGGTGGAAGGGGGGAGATCATTTGCTGTCCCCAGGAAACAATATCACTTTCATCAAAGGAAGAAAAAAATAAGTTCTCTAGTTTCCTGTGTCTCGAGGCTGAGTTTAATTAAGGCAAGAAAGGGCAGAGCGAAGTGATAAATAAAACAAAACCTAGATCTGTAAGAAACTGCCCTAGAGAAGTTGGAGAAGTGGGAGGCTGGTAATCATCATTACATGAGGGATGAGAGATGTCCAGGATACAGGATGTCATGTGGACAATATAATGAAACACCATATGGGAGGAGATAGTGAAAGCAAACACCTTTCATAATAGCAGAACTGAGATGCAGGATGCATGCATGAGCACTGGTTCTTTGCAGTTTGATAAAATGAATCCTAGATGTCTTCCTTTTTGTTGAGCTGGAGATAGAGTAAATGGTACCTGCAAGGTGATGTCCTCAGTTCAGGGCCACTTAAAAGTTTCAATGTCGATGTGAAAGAGGAACATTGAGTGATGAATAGTTTGTGTGGCAAGGATCACATTTCAAATGACCTTGGGGTAAAAGAAACATAAGCAGAAATATAACCAAAACAACAAGAATACCTGAGGAAAATGAGAAGCCAAGTTGTCAAATACAGGAAGGCAAACCCAGGTTTGTCATTTTTTGGCTGGGTGAATTTGAATATGTTACACCTTCCTTATTTATCATTTGGTCAATAAATGGAGCTAAAATGTACATACCTCATTTTATATATGATATTAAAATATTAAATAAATTAATATGTGTAAGGCCCTTACAGAATACCTGGCACACAAAAAATGCAATATATATAAATTAAAAACTATTGTGATGAGGCTTGTTTTCTCAAGTTATGGAAGTATCTATAGATACAACTTGAGATAGTATAAAAGTTAAAAATGTTATTGGGCAGCTCTGTGCTAAGTTGTAGAAGAGTCTAGAGTCAAGGGAGTGAAAAATCAACACATACATTCAGTGGGGGATGGGAAGGATTGAGATCATGAATGGGAGGTTGAGCCATGAATCAGGGTGGACTGGAGAAGGCATGGAATTGAAATCAGTCTGGACTAAAATGAGGGCAGTGTGTAAGCACTGAGTAGGAAGGGATTTGTGTCACTTTTGTTTGTTGCTTATAAGCCCAGTGTCTAGAACAGTGCCTAGCACAGAGCTTACTCTCTCTAGATATTTGTTGAGTAAATGATTTAAGTGTTGACGGGGTGGTGCGAAGAAACAGAATCAAGGTGGACAACCTCAAAGGCCAAGAAAATTCCCACAGCAAGGTATCTGGATTTTCTGAGGTGTCCATAAAAGAAAATTCAGAAGGTAAGATAGTAGAAGAAACCCAAGGTAGAATTAGAACAGTAGAAAATGGTATTTCTGAAGAAATGAAGATAATGACTTGAATGCTCAGAATTATTGAGATAAGGAAGACTGAGGAATATCAATTAACATCTTTCTCTTTTCCTCCCTCCCTCCTGCCTTTCCTCTCTTCCTTTGGATCTTTGTCTTTCATCTACCAATCTACCCTCATATAAAGGAAGTGGTTACCACCAAATTTTTATCTCTCATGTGAATGGAGCAAAGACACGATCAAGTGAATTTAAGGCATAGTTGAGGGAAATCAGTTAGCTTCAAATAATTTCTTAATAGTAAGGATTGCTCAATTTAATTTTTTTTTAGAGAGAGACAGAGAGAGAAATGAGAAGCATCAACTCATCATTGTGTCCCTGTAGTAGTTCATTGATTGCTGCTCATATATGCCTTGATCAGGGGGCTCCAGTCGAGCCAGTGACCCCTTGCTCAAGCCAGTGACCTTAGGCTCAAACCAGTGACCTTGCGCTTCAAACCAGCAACCTTTTGGCTCAAGCCAGTGACCATAAAATCATGTTGATGACCCCATACTGAAGCCAGCGACCTGTACTCAAACTAGTGAGACCACACTCCAGCTGATGACCTCCGGGTTTTGAACCTGGAACTTCAGCATCTCAGGTTCATGCTCTATCTACTGAGCCAGTACCAGTCAGGCAGGATTGCTTAAGTTTTTGTCTCTTAAGCATTTTTATTTTTCCATTACAGTTTACATTAGATGTTATTTTACATTAGTTTCTAGTGTACAGCATAGTGGTTAAACAACCATGTACTTTATAAAGTGTTCACCCGATATTTCCAGTACCTACCTGACACCATACACAGTTATTATAATATTATTGATTATATTACTTATGGTGTACTTTACATCCCTGTGACTGTTTTGTGACTACCAATTAGCTCTTGTTAGTTACTGAGTCTGTTAGTTATTGAGGCAAGTGGGGAAAACCTTCTGGTCTAAGGGATCTCTGCCAGTAGCATAAATTCTTTGCTTTCTAGAATGCTCTATGATAAGGTGACCAGATTTTAAAATTGGTAAAGCGGGACACCATTGATGGGGGGTGGTGGTTCTTGATTAAAAATTTGGTCTATATGGAGCAAAAATAATTTTCATAGAATGAAAAAATAGTATTGTAATATATTTTTTAAAATTACAACATAAGTACAATTTACAAATATAATGCACTAAAAATTATGTATTGTATTATTTTATTTAGCATATTTCTCATTTGAGTGAATTTTTTTAGTAGATTGCTGTCATTGTTTAAAATGTCATGAAATTTTTCACAAGAATTTGTTAAATTATATTTCACACATAAAATGGCTTTCAAAGTCTCAACACTTAATTGTGATTTTTCTGATGTCCACACTTTATTTACCGTAGAAAAAACGTGTTCAGTAGCAGCATTATTTCCTGGTAAAGAAAGCGCGTATTTCACGGTTTTTAGTGCATTATTGAATGGAACATGGTTAGTTTCAAAATGATGAAATATTTGTAACCATTTGTTCTCTATTGTGATTTTTGCTGATGCCCAAGATTTAACCTTTTTCTTATCAATCTATTTTTTTAATAATGATACCTCATTAAAAAGGTCATTTTTGGAAATATTACTATATGGGAAATTTTGAGTGAGTCAGAGGGATCGGGTTACACGGTCGTGCTCCCCATGTCGAGCCCCACCGCCCGCTGGAGACCAAGTGGCTTGGGCCTCGCGGAGCCCGGGGCTGCACACCGGAGTCCAGGATGTGGGCCTATGGGTAGTTAGGGGACTTGACAGCCGCAGTCCCAGCAGGTACATCCCGCCCCAAGTTCTTTGTTTTGGGCCCCGCAAGGGGCAGCCAGCTCTTGTGGCAGTGCAGGCGCTTCCAGGTTGAAGCGGGGTCTCCCCTCCGAAAACCATATATTCTCTTCCCATTCTCTCGCTGTTCCCTAGCTTTTCGTGCATTCTTTCCAAAAATCGGGACTTTTTAAAAACGCTGCTGGGTGCAGGACAGATTGTTAAAAATCGGACTGTCCCGCCAAAAGCAGGACGTCTGGTCACCTTACTCTATAATGCCACATGGAAGACAGTGAACAAGGAAAATTCATAAAGGGCTTCTGCTCAGGAGAATGTGGAAGTAAAGATGACCTCGATGATTCAAGCTCACAAAACAGAATTGGGTAGTAGGAAGAAAGAGGGGAAGTCTAAAGAGCTATCCAAGGCAAATGGCAGCATTCTCTTTGCAGCAGGTCAGGAAAGAAGACATGACTCCTTTGCCTATTTACAATTAGTTACGCACTTTGAGGTTTTAGCTTGTTTGGGATATTGTGATAATGATGCGTAGGGTGTTTGGCGGCAGTGGTCTGTGTGTAGTGTGAGTATGTGGATCTATGTGGATGCATATGTATCTGTGTGTATGTACACGTGTAGATGGGAATGAAACAGAGCATTCTATATTATCAAATGTTGCTAAAATGCTTAGAGATCCGCAGTATGGGTTTCCATGGAAACATGAAAGTCTGTTTAGAAAAAAATGGTAGGATACTGGAGAAAAGGGCACAATCACATTTAATATCCACTTATAAACTTCCTATTTTTGTGCATTTATGAGAACAAGCAGGTTGAAAGAGTGATCAAAACACTCAGAAACAGTTTAATAGTCATTTCAATAAAAATGGAGGACATTGCTCATCTGGCTTTTGTTTTATACAGTGCTCACACACACACAGAGGTTATTTCCAGATCCTCTCTTTGGTTTCTTACTTTACTTCAGCTTGTGTACCAACCAATTTTTGTTAAATATTTATGGACAAGATTAAAGACTATAATAACACTTAACAGCTGGCAGCTATCCTCGCCTAAAGGATGAAGCAGAGAGTTTTCATTTTAATTGGATAACTATGTGATCAAAATATCTAACCCCCAAGGAAAATACAAGAATTAAAATATGTAAAGCAATTTTTAAAAGAGAAAAATCACCTTTCACATTCTGTAGCTTTTATTTCCTTAGGTAGTTTTGTTTGAAGGAGAAGTTACAGTGCTGTTTTTGTAGTTTCTTAAGGTTGAAGACACATTTCAATGTTTCAGAGTGTTTCCTAATCAGATTCAAGTGGTGAACACTGAATTTTGGTCCTTGTGACAAAATAAAAGCGACCGTCGTATTTCACTTCTAGGGATCTTTAACACAGATGTCTTACGACCAAGTTATAAAATGACAGAGTAAATTTTAAAAAATACGGAAAGTAGAAGAAACTGCTAAACTGACTGTCTGACATTAAATGTAGCAGGCCGAGGTTGAAAAAGTGATTTTTTCATTTTCAAGTCAATAATTGCCTGATGTTTAATAGACATATTGTTTATTTCTCTCTCTCTCTCTCTCTCTCTCTCTCTCTCTCTCTCTCTCTTTCTTTTAAGCAAGAGAGACAGAGACAGAGAGTGGAACAGATAGGGACAAACAGACAGAAAGGGAGAGATGAGAAGCATCAATTCTTTGTTGCAGCTCCCTAGTTGTTTATTGATTGCTTTCTCATATGTGCCTTGACTGGGGGCTACAGCAGAGTGAGTGACCCCTTGCTCCAGCCAGTGACCTTGGGTTCAAGCCAGCAAACTTGGGGTCATGTCTATGATCCCATGCTCAAGCCAGGGACACCACACTCAAGCTGATGAGCCTGTACTCAAGCTGGATGAGTCTGCACTCAAGCCGGCAACCTTGGGTTTTGAACCTGTGTTCTCCGTGTCCCAGTCTGACACTCTATCCACTGTGCCACCACCTGGTGGCCTTTATTTTTATTTTTCAATACAATTTACACTCAATGTTATTTTGTTAGTTTCAGGTGTACAGCACAGTGGTTAGATAATCATACACTTTACAAAGTGTTTCTCCAATATTTTCAGTGCCCAACTGGCACCTATACATGTTATTATAATATTATTGACTATATTACTTATACTATAATTTACATCTTTGTGACTATTCCGTGACTACCCATTTTTATTTCTTATTCTTTTTACCTTTTTCACCTGGTCTCCCTATCTCCTCACCCTTCTGACAAGCATCAGTCTGTCCTCTGTATCTATGAGTCATTTTAATTTTGTTTATTTATTTTGTTCTTTAGATTCCACCTATAAGTGAAATCATTTGATATTTGTCTTTCTCTAGCTGACTTATTTCACTCAGCACAGTCCCCTCCAGTCCATCCATGCTGTTGTACATGGCAAGATTTAATTATTTTTATGGACAAGTAGTATTCCATGGTGAGCCTCTGATGTTGGCTGAAGAACCAGCTCAGCCTTGATAAGTCACTTTTCCTCTGTGCTTCCATAATACTTAGGGGTTGGACAAGATATTCCCGGAGAATTTTTTAATAGCCAGATGTCTAAGTCAGGATTGGTACATAAAGGACCATGAATCAAATCTTGTTTCCTGCCTGTTTTTATATAGCTCTGTAAGCTAAGAAAGATTTTTTAAAAGTATTTTTAAATAGTTGGGGAAAAATAAAAGAAAAGATGAACATTTTGTGAAATATATGAAATTTAAATATTAGTATTCATAAAGTTATTTTGTGACACGGCCTAGCTTGTCATTTATGTACTGTCTATGGCAGTTGTCACACGACCTGTGACAGGTGAGTACTTGTAACAGAGATTGTAAAGTCAACAAGGCCTAGAATAGCTACTATCTAGTTTACACAAACAAAGGTTGTCAGCTTCTAGCTACATGATTCTGAATCAATTGAAAAGGATCAGTCAAGTCATTTTATTTTGTTGTTTGTTTGAATGGTAGTGTTCTGAATAGAACTGATTGTGTTTAGACAAAGTCTTTGTTAAGTTTTTGCTGTTATTAGAGGGGGAGAAATGTGACTTCCTTCAAACAAACCAGATTATTTATGGACATGAAACAATTTCTCTGCATAATTTTGCTTCTCTCAGCTTTACATGAGCAGAGTTAGTGTCATTCCTCAAGGAGGGGGTGGGTGGGTGAATATGACTTATAGACCAAAGGTTTTAAGATTTCATTTCCTTGACATCTCCCTTGTTATCAGGTCTCAAAACCAGGTCCAGGGAAAGACTCTTCAATGGCTGAAGGAAGCACAAAGAGACTTGCATTGTTCAGTATGCTCCTGTTCAATATAAAGTAGACACTCAGCCTGGACCAGGTGGTGGTGCAGTGAACAGAGTGTTGGACTGGGACGTGGAGGACCCAGGTTCAAAACCTTGAGGTCACCAGCTTGAGCGCAGGCTCATCTAGTTTGAGCAAGGCTCACCAGCTTGAGCCCAAGGTCGCTGGCTTGTGCAAGGGGTCACTTGGTCTGCAAGTGAAACCAGGTATTAACAGATCAGCTTGGGAGCTAACAGCTATGGTTCTCTTTTTTTGTGCCAGCTCAATGTTGGGCATTTGCATACATAGTTTGTTTATTCCTTACAGCAACCTTATTTTCCAGGAAGGAGAGCCTGGGGCGTGGAGAGATTAGACAGCTAGTAAGTAGAGGGGACTGGATTTGAGCTTACGTTTATTTGACTTCAAAGCTCATTTTCTTACAAAGTCAATTTAATATTTACAAGAAAAGGATTCTTTCTCCAGAAAGGAAGTCTATCAAAAAAACCAGAATAAATTTGGGTCATAACAAGGTCCAGAAACCTCTCAGTCTCTTTGTGTATGTCTCCTGGAGCTCATGTTGGTAAATACTCCCTAAATTTCTTCCAATCTTTGTCTTTAATGGTCAGAACTTTCCCTTAGGGGATTCTGCTTGCTTTATTTCCCTTATGCTTTCACTTTGATTTGTTGAAGTCCCACCATCTTTAAGAGCTGGCTCCCAGTATCAGAATGGAGCCAGGAGACTCGACACTTTGCTGGACTTTTATTCTCAAGCACCACCTCCCCCATCTAGCCTGTGAGACTTTCTTACCTGGGCAGATTGCATCTTTCTCTGAGCCCCCATCAGTGCTTTCTGTAGACTCCACATCCTGCTATGGAATCTCACTAGATTGTAAGCTTCTTGAGATCAGAAATGGTGTCTTTGCCCTTGGTACTCCTGCAGTAATGAGTGCAGTACTGTGTGAAGGCAAGGAACATTTTTTGAGAAGAATTACATGAAAAAATTTCCATTCTAGCAATTTACCTCATTGCCTATTTTCTGAGTGTCTACTTTATTTTTATTTATTTATTTATTTTTTGTGACAGAGACAGAGAGAGGGGCAGATAGGGACAGAGAGACAGGAAGGGAGAGCGATAAGAAGCATCATCTCTTCCTTGTGGCACCTTAGTTATTCATTGATTGCCTTCTCATATGTGCCTTGACTGGGAGGATATAGCAAACTAAGTGACCCCTTGCACAAGCCAGTGACCTTGGGCTCAAGCTGATGAGCATTGCTCAAACCAGATGAGCCACGCTTAGGCTGGCGACCTCAAGGTTTTTCTTTTTTTATTATTAATTTTAATGGGGTGACATCAATAAACCAGGGTACTTATGTACAATGAAAACATCTCCAGATTATCTTATCATTCAATTGTGTTGCATACCCATCACACAAAGTCAAATTGTCCTCTGTCACCTTCTATCTGGTTTTCCCTGTGTCCCACCCTCCTCCCTATCCCACTCTCACCTTCCTCCCCCCACCCCGTAACCACCACTCTCTTGTCCATGTTTCATAGTCTCACTTTTATGTCCCACCTATGTATGAAATCATGCTGTTCTCAGTTTTTTTCTTTTGATTTATTTATTTCACTCCGTATAATGTTATCAAGGTCCATCCATTTTGTTGTAAATGATCCGATGTCATAATTTCTTATGGCTGAGTAGTATTCCATAGTATATATGTACCAAAGCTTTTTAATCCACTCGTCTTCTGACGGACACTTGGGCTGTTTCCAGATCTTCACTATTGTGAACAATGCTGCCACAAACATGTGGGAGCATTTCTTCTTTTCGAACAGTGCTATGGTGTTCTTAGGGTATATTCCTATAAGTGGGATAGCTGGGTCAAAAGGCAGTTCGATTTTTAATTTTCTGAGGAATCTCCAAACTGTTTTCCACAGTGGCTGCATCAGTCTGCATTCCCACCAGCAGTGCAGGAGAGTTCCCTTTTCTCCACATCCTCGCCAGGACTTATTCTGTGTTGTTTTGCTGATGAGTGCCATTCTGACTGGTGTGAGGTGATATCTCATTGTGGTTTTAATTTGCATTTCCCTAATGATTAGTGATGTTGAGCACTTTTTCATATACGTATTGGCCATCTGTATGTCCTCTTTGGAGAAATTTCTATTCATTTCTTCTGCCCATTTTTGATTGGATTGTTTGTCTTCCTGGTGTTAAGTTTTATAAGTTCTTTATAAAGTTTGATTATTAACCCCTTATCAGATGTGCTGTCGAATATGTTCTCCCATTGTGTGGCTTGTCTTTTTATTCTGTTCTTATTGTCTTTAGCTGTGCAAAAACTTTTTAGTTTGATATAGCCCCATTTGTTTATCTTGCCTATTATTTCACTTGCCCATGGAGATAACTCGGCAAATATATTGCTGCTACAGATGTCGGAGAGCTTGCTACCTATGTTTTCTTCTAAGATGCTTATGGTTTCACGGCTTACGTTTAAGTCTTTTATCCATTATGAGTTTGTTTTTGTGAATGGTGTAAGTTGATGGTCTAGTTTCATTTTTTTTGCAGGTAGATGTCCAATTTCCCAACACCATTTGTTAAAGAGGCTGTCTTTACTCCATTGTATGTTCTTTCCTCCTCTGTCAAATAGCAGTTGTCCATAAAGGTGTGGGTTTATGTCTGGGTTCTCTGTTCTGTTCCACTGATCTATGTGCCTGTTCTTATGCCAGTACCAGGCTTTCTTGAGTATAATGGCCTTGTAGTAAACCTTGATATCCGGAAGAGTGATACCTCCTTCTTTATTTTTTCTTTTTAAGATTGCTGAGGCTATTCGTGTTCTTTCTTGGTTCCATATAAATTTTTGGAATATGTGTTCTATATCTTTGAAGTATGTCATTGGTATTTTAATTGGTATTGCATTGAATTTATAAATTGCTTTGGGTAATATAAACATTTTAATGATGTTTATTCTTCCTAATCATGAGCATGGTATATGCTTCCACTTGTTTGTATCTTCCTTGATTTCTTTTATCAATGTTTTATAATATTTCGAGTACAAGTCCTTAACCTCCTTGGTTAAATTTACTCCCAGGTACTTTATTTTTTTGGCTGCAATGGTGAAGGGGATTGTTCCCTTAATTTCTTTTGCTGACAATTCATTGTTGGTATATAGAAATGCCTCTGATTTCTGAGTATTAATTTTATATCCTGCCACCTTGCTGAATTCATTTATAAGGTCCAGTACTTTTTTGACTGAGACTTTAGGGTTTTCTATATACAGTTTTACTTCTTCTTTTCCAATTTGGATGCCTTTTATTTCTTCTTCTTGTCTGATTGCTGTAGCTAGGACTTCCAGAACTATGTTGAATAAAAGTGGTGAAAGGGGGCACCCCTGCCTGGTTCCTGATCTTAAGGGGATAGCTTTTAATTTTTGTCCATTTAGTATGATGTTTGCTGTGGGTTTGTCATAAATGGCCTTTATCATGTTAAGGAATGTTCCCTGTATTATCACTTTACTGAGAGTTTTGAGCATGAATGGGTGCTGGATTTTAAGAAATGCCTTTTCTGCATTTATTGAAATTATCATGTGATTTTTGTCATTCCTTTTGTTTATGTGCTGAATCACATTGATTGATTTGTGATTATTGAACCAGCCTTGCCTCTCCAGAATAAATCCCACTTGATCATAATGTATGATTTTTTTCATATATTGCTGGATTTGGTAGGCTAATATTTTGTTGAGAATTTTAGCGTCTAAATTCATCAGGGATATAGGCCTATAAGTTTCTTTCTTTGTGTTGTCTTTGCCCGGTTTTGGGATCAGAATTATGCTCCCCTCATAAAAGGAGTTTGGAAGTGTTTCTTCCTCTTGAATTTTTTGAAATAGCTTGAGGAGCATAGGAGTTAGTTCTTCTTTGAATTTTTGATAGAATTCACTTGTGAAGCATTCAGGCCCAGGACTTTTCTTTTTGGGAGTTCTTTGATAACTGTTTCGATCTCATTTGTTGTTATTGTTCTGTTTAGGGGTTCTGATTCTTCCAGATTGATTTTAGGAAGATTATATGATTCAAGAAATTTGTCCCTTTCACCTTGATTGTCTAATTTTTTGGCATAGAGTGCTTCATAGTATTTTCTTACAATGCTTTGTATTTCTGTTGTGCCAGTTGTTATTTCTCCACTGTCCTTTCTAATTTTATTTATTTGAGTCCTCTCTCTTTTTTTCTTAGTGAGTCTAGTAAAAGGTTCATCAATGTTGTTTACCTTTTCAGAGAACCAGCTTCTTATTTCATTGATCCTCTGTATTGTTTCCTTAACCTCTATGTCATTTGTTTCTGCTCTGATATTTATTATTTCCTTCCTTCTACTTGTCCTGGGTTTTATTTGCTGTTGTTTTTCTAGTTCTTTTAGATGCAGGGTCAGGTTGCTTATTTGAGCTTTTCCAAGCTTCTTATGATATGCATGTAGTGCAATGAACTTTTCTCTCAGTACTGCTTTTGCTCTGTCTCATAAATTTTGAGTTGATGTATGCTCATTACCATTGGTTTCTAAAAACTTTTTTATTTCTTCTTGATCTCATTGTTAATTCATTCATTATTTAATATCATGCTATTCAGTTTTCAAGTGTTTGAGTATTTTTCAGTTTTTGTTTTGTGGTTAATTTCTAGTTTCATGGCATTGTGATCAGAGAAAATGCTTGATATGATTTTAATCTTCTTAAATTTATTGAGACCATTTTTGTGTCCTAACATGTGGTCTATCCTAGAAAATGTACCATGAGCACTTGAGAAGAATGTATATTCTACTGCGTTAGGGTGAAAAGTTCTGATGATATCTATTAAATCATGTTAAGTAGTATATCCTTTAAGTCTGTTGTTTCTTTATTAATTTTTTTTCTTGAGGATCTATCCATTGTTGTTAGTGGGGTATTGAAATCCCCTATATGATAGTATTGCTGTTAATCTTGCCCTTTATATTCATGAAAGAGTGGTTTATGTATGTCTGGGCTCCTATATTTGCTGAGTAGATATTTATAATAGTTATATCTTCCTGTTGAAATGTTCCCTTTATCATTATGTAGTGTCCTTCTTTATCACTTACTACAGCCTTTGTTTTAAAGTCCATTTTGTCAAATGTAAGTATGCTACCCCGGCTTTTTTTTTCATTTCTCTTTGCATGAAATATTTCTTTCCATCCTTTTACCTTCAGTCTCTGTGCATCTTTTGTTTTAAGGTGTGTCTCTTGTAGACAGCATGTGTATGGGTCCTTTTTTTTTATCCACGCAGCTACCCTATGTTTTTTGATTGAATCATTTAATCCTTTTCCATTTAAGGTTATTATTGATATGTAGTTGTTTATTGCCATTTTATTCTTTACAGCTGTATTCTTCTTTTGCTATATTCTTTCCTCCCTTTGAATGTTCACAGCAGGCCCCTTAGTATCTCTTGCAGAATTGGTTTGCTTTTAATGAATTCCTTGAGGCTTTCTTTTTCTGGGAAGCTCTTTATTTCTCCTTCAATTTTAAACATTAGCCTTGCTGGATAGAGTAATCTTGGTTGTAGGTTCTTGTTCTGCATTGCTTTGATTATGTCTTGACATTCCCTTCTGGCCTCAAGTGTTTCTGTTGAGAAGTTCGATGTCATCCTTATGGGGGCTCCTTTGTAGGTGATAGCCTTTTTTTCCCTAGCAGCTTTTAAAATTTTTTCTTTATCCATTAGCTTTGGTATTCTAACTATGATGTGTCTTGGTGTAGATTTTTTTGGGTTTTTGTTTAATGGAGTTCTGTGTGCTTCTTGAATGTGTGAAATGTTTTCCAGCCTTAATTTAGGGAAGTTTTTTGTTATGATTTGATTTAACAAAGTTTCCATTTCCTGTCCTCTCTCCTCTTCTTCAGGCACCCCTATGATGCGAATGTTGTTTCTCTTCATGTTGTCACAGAACTCTCTTAGAGTTTCCTCACATTTTTTGAATCTCTTTTTCTTTTTTTTTTCTGCTTCTGTGCCTTTTTTTATTGTGTCCTCTAACTCGCTGCTTCGATCCTCTGTGTTATTTATCCTGCTTTTAATTCCTTCCACTGTGGTCTTCAGTTCTGATACTGTATTTGTCATTTCTGTCTGATTCTTTTTTATTATTTCAATTTTGTTTTTTATACTTGTTTTCTCTTTATTTAGGTGATCGTAGTTACTATCCATTGTTGCTCTAATTTCTTTGAACATCCTATCGTTATTCTAAATTCTGCTTCTGGTAATTTGGTTATATCTTGTTCATTCAGGTCCTTCTCTGGGGATTTCTCTTGATTCATTTGGTTTGCATTCCTCTGCCTGCCCATTTTGTCTGTGTATAAGCAAGTTGTGGCCACTGGAATCTAGTAGGTGTTGCCTTTGTGTTCTCTAGGTGTGGTCGTTCTGCACGCTTGCCACCCCCTCTGCCGCTGCCTAGGGCGGTTGGGTATGGGCATTGCCAGTGCCGGCACAGTGCGGCTGTTCCTGTGATTTCTGCCTCTCCTCCGCAGGAGGGGCTGTCTGTCACTCAAGCCACAAGCCTCAGCACATAGGGTAGAGGTGAGCACCTTTGCTCAGCTGCGGACCCAGCCTGTTTCCGGGCTTCCGCCCAGCACCCGCAGTCAGAGCCTGCTCTCCACAGTTTTGCGGGTTGGGCAGGGCTTTTGATGTGCTCTAAGCTGTGAGCCTTTGCCCATCCTGAGGTTTAGCTGCATCCTCAAGGCCAGGGCCCTCCTGCACAGGGTCGCAAATCACGGTTTATTGGGCCGGGCTGGCATGCACTCAGTTGCCGACTTCCGCTTGTCCCAGGGTCTACCCCGCCCCCACTTTTGGAGCCAGCTCGCATATGCAGGATGGCAAGCCGCAGTTTCTCCACCAGGTTGGGCTGGTAGTGTGAGCTCAGCAGGGAGCTCCCGCCCGTCCCTGGTTCTAGCTCCGTCCCCGCGGTCAGGGCCGGCTTGCGCAGGGTTGCAGAGCAGATCTCTGCCCGTTCCTGGCCTTTCGCTTTTTCCCCGCAGGTGGGGTTACAGGAGAGCCCGCAGCTTCTGGACCGCTTTCGCGCTTCCCCTCCCCCCTGCTGGGCTAGACTGAGCTCACACCGGTTGGGCCTCCGCCCCCACTGACAGAACCGCGTTTCAGCGTCCTGCCGCCACCATACCATTCGGCAACTCTCAGCAGAGTAGGAAGTGCTCTAGGTCTCCATATTGTAGACCTGGGAGCTCCCTCCCTCTCAGCAGCTCTGCTCTAATTGCCATGGGAGAGCTTCTTTGGCTGGCGTGCTGTCTCCCTTTGCTGGTATTGCTAGTTCCAGGGGCAATATTCGTTTTTGATTAGGGAAATGACTTAGCCCACGGGTTAGGGTGGCTGTCCCTCAGAGTGTTTGTCTTTGTGCCTTCAGTCCACACTCTCTTCCCGCTGCTCTGGTCCTGTCCTCTGTCCCCATTCCCTGGAGCCCCGGGTGCGTGGTTGTGAGAGAGGGTTTCTGTGCTGTCCCTTTGAAAAGATTCTTGGGTCTGAGAAAACTATCTCTTTTTCACAAACAGTATCCTCACTTGCTTCACAGCTCAATACTGTCCATACGCCTCTTCTAGGCTCTGGGACTGCAAGCTGGGGCTTGGTTCCTGGGACCCAGGTCCCACCCTCTCTGCCAAACTCTCCTCCTGTCACGCGGGTCTTTCCGGGCTGGCATTTGCCTCGGGGAGCTGGGCAGCTCTCTTCACATTTTCGTTATTCCTACCAGTCTCAATGTGGCTTCTGCAGTGTTCCTTGGTTGAAGAGTCCACTTAGTTTAGTTCAAAGGTTGGTTTATCCAGATGATGGTTCTTAAAATTGAGTTATAATCCACTTTGGTTCTGGGAGTTGGAAGTTGGTACGTCCGCCTACTCCAACGCCATCTTCCCCTGATCTCAGGGTTTTGAACCTGGGTCCTCCACGTCCCAGTCCAACACTGTCCATTTGCGCCACCACCTGGTCCGGTCTGAGTGTCTACTTTATATTGAACAGGAGCATACTGAATAATGCAAGTCTATTTGTGCTTACTTCAGCAGATATAAAGTAGGGTTTACCTGAGCTGTGACATGTAGGCACTGCAATTTTGAAAGAGACTTTCAAGTTCACTGGGAAGAAAGCCTCTTCTTCTGTGTCACCTATGCTTTATACCAGGATGCTATGGTTCTTCTTGCCAGAAGTGATGGAAGCACTACTCATTGACCATTCCATTCCAATTTTTCAAATCCTGTTTTATTTATTGTTATTGTTTCTCTACAAGAAATCTACTTTATTTATTTATTATAATCCACTTTTATTGAGATATAATTGACAGGTAGCACTGTATAAATTTAGGATGGATAGCATAATGGTTTTATTTACATATATTGTGAAATGATTACCACAATACATTTAGTTAACATCCATCATTTTATATATATACAAAAAAAGAAAAGGTAAAAGGCTTTTTCCTTTTGATGAGAACTCTTAGTATCTTACTCTTTTAAGAACTTTCCAATATACCACACGGCAATGTTAGTTGCTGTAGTCACTATATTAAACTTTACATCCCTAGTAGTTATTTTATCTTATAACTATGAGTTTGTACTTTTCACCACCTTCATCCAATTCTCTCATCCCTCTACCTCCTGACTATGGTAGCCACCATTCTACTCTGTTTATAAGAGGTTTTCTTTTTTCTTTAAATTTTCATAAGATTGCACATGTAAGAAAGATTATACAGTGTTGTCTTTCTCTGACTTTTTTTTCATTTAGCAGAATGCCTTCACTGTCCATCTATGCTGTCACAAATAGGATAGCCTCCTATTTTATGGCTGAATAATATTCCATTGCGTATATGTATTACAACTTCCTCTCCAAATCCTGATCTTGATGACCATTGCTGTCTCCAGGGAGCTGCATGGTGACAGGGTTTAGTGGTGAGGAGCACATGCTTAGAGTAGATAAATTTGTGTTTTCCGTTCCAGTGCTGTCACTTATAAGCATTTACTTAAATTCTCTGGATCCCGGTTTTATAATTTGTAAAATAAGAGTAATACTAACACTTCAAAGGGCTATCTTAATGATTAGATGGGAAAATTCACCTAAAATGTACTCACATGACAAGCATTCGTACTAATGACACCAAGATAATAGGAGAGCTATACAACCCTGGTTGGTTTTTGGTGACAGGATTGATTATCAACTCAATAGGTGACATTTTTATTTCGTTGTTGGGAAGCTGGTATAGAAAATTGGGAGGGAAGAGTTATAGGAGTAACTTTGAAAAGTTCTGTTTCCCTTCCTTCCCCACTCTCACCTTCCCTTCCCCACCCTCACTTCTGCCCTTCATTGTGGGTGGTGGCATAAGTATAGTACATTATTTCTTCAGCAAAGTCTATGCCATATTGGGGTGAGTCATGTCTTGGCATCTATTTGTGGCAACCTTTGGAAGAGTCATTGGCATAGCAGTGCTGGGTAGATTAACCACGTGTTTGCAATATAAAAGATAGGGCCAGCCTTGGTCCCTGATCCCTACCCACATGCAGAATGAGCTGGGAGGTTGGGCTGGGAATGGCTGTCTTTTACATCTGGGTTCTACACTGAGAACAATTATGCAAAACATTTTGAACATTTACTATGTGCCCGACACAGTTGCACTTTATAAGTATAATCTCATGTAACACTCACAAACATGCCCATTTTAGAGATTAAGGAACAGAGGTAGAAAATGTAAGTAACCTGCTCAATATTATGTAGCTGATGGACACAAGAATTAAACCCAAGCCATTGACACCAGAAGCCAAGCTGACACAAACCTGAGAGGCTTGGTGTTTTTCAGGTAAGAGTTTGTTCTAAAATCTCAGAGGAAAATAATCAGCCTTCAATGATATAATATAGTTTTACTCAGATGCTGTAGTTCAGATCCCCAGCTCTGTTTTCTTAGGGAAAAAATCCAATTGAGAAAGGATTGTACTTGAAGTCATTTAAAAACTAATTTTTTTAAAATTTCTTTATTTATTTTAGAGAGGAGACACACACACACACACACACACACACACACACACACACACACACAGAGAGAGAGAGAGAGAGAGAGAGAGAGAGAGAGAGAAAGGGGGGAGGAGCTAGAAGCATCAACTCCCATATGTGCCTTGACCAGACCAGTGCAGGGTTTTGAACTGGCGACCTCAGTGTTCCCAGGTCGACGCTTTATCCACTGCGCCACCACAGGTCAGGCTTAAAAACTAATTTGATAGCTGTAATTGTCCTTTAGAAATAACACAGGTACTCTTTCTCTCTTTCTGCTCCTACACACTTTATTTCTGAATGTGTGTGGTGGGTGAGTGGAGAGCTGGAGGTGGGAAGTTGTATGGGCTGTGAAAGTAAGTGGATTTTCTCTAATGTCTAATCCACTAATTATACCGAGCAAAATTGAATCACGCTTGTAATTCAGCTTTTACTGTTTGCAGTAAGAAATGCAACAGTTGGCAGGGCTGTAAACAAGAAAAAAGAAGACATTGTTCATTACTTAATGTGAACAGAGTGAATGGTAGTTGCATTTTGGGGGGTACCAAGATGTTGCATGTAGACTGCTCAATTTAGCTAATGCATCTGTAGCAGTAATGCCTAACGTGGCAGCAGAGGGTGTTAAGGAGAGTAACGTGAATTATGAATATAAATCATAATGACTACTACTCTGTGTTTGCATACAGGATGAAAAATAAAGGGCAAGGCATGATTTTTTTTTTTCAATGAACCCAGAGGAACTTTAACTCTCAAATAGACTTTAATGATAGGAATTTCAGAAAGGTGATAAACTATTGGAGAAAAGCCTAGGACTGGTCAGCATTTGTACCTGTGTTCAAGTTGGCTTGGGGCCCAAGGCAATCACTTCTTCATGTGTGCAATAGTGCCTGTCTCTGTCATGGTGTCACTTTTATGTCCTTCACTATCTGGAAGCTACTTGGGGGTATACCTCGCTCTCATCTTCACGGAATACCAAATGCCATCAAACGTTAACAATCTGAGGAAAACATCAGGAGGGTAAATTTCTTCTGACTTGAAAAAAAGAAGAAAGACCAGGAATAAAAACAATTTTGGATGGTATGCATGAAGGAGAAATAAAGTTTTCTAGAAACTTTTTATGGTGTTGGGTTGTAATGGTCTTTGCCCAGAAATTTTGCTTACATTTTCTCTCACTGCCTTTTTCTTCCTTCTACTAACTTTACAACATTGTCTTTCAGAAAGAGTGTTTACTCAAACCGGTTCTTCTATTTGGGTCCTACTTGACATCGTTCTTCATTTGAGACACTGTGTTCTTGACAACTAGACAGGCAGCAAACCAGACATATAACCTGACCTAGCCAGTAGAATGTTCTGAAGTCATTCTTTTATACAACATGAGCCCTCCAGCTTTTTAAACTGGACAATTCTGTTTCAGTCCCATGAAGAATTCATCTTCCTGAAGCCACTCCTGTGAAGGACATAGAAGCCAAAAGAGAGAGTGGACCCTGGGATGGGTGCAGGAAGAGAGGGTGAAGAGTTTCCCTAGATACAAGGGGAGTTGCTGGGTCAGGTATGATGTAGACAGCAAAAACCAGAAATGAGGGCTTCGACACCCTACTGCTCCCTAAGTCAGTGATGGGCAATCTTTTGAGCTTGGTGTGTCAAAATTTGCCAAAAACTCAAGCATGACTCGGATGGTGTTATGCTTCGAGAAAAAATCCATAATTTTGTTGTATTTATAGTTTAAATAACAAAAATGTTTTGGCCTACAGACCTCCGGCACAGAGTGTCTACACTACAGCAAATATTTGTTCCTCGGCTCCGGCACCAGGCCGTGCAGGAGCCGAGGATGAAACATCCTTCTCTGGTATGCGGCCTGGATGCGTGTCATCGAAAATGGCTATGCGTGTCCCTGCTGACACGTGTGTCATAGGTTCGCCATCATGGACTAGGTGGTGAGATTGCTGTACTGAGTCCTCACCATAGCACAGGTTTTTGTTTGTTTAAATTATAACAGCTTTATTAAGATATAATTCACACACTATCCAATTCACCCACTTAAAGTGTATCATTTGTTATATAGTCACAGATTTCTACAACCATCACTACAATCAATTTTAGAACATTTTCCTTTCCTCCACTCCCCTCAAAATCCCATGCTCCTGATTGTCACTCCCCATTCTCCCAACACCTCAGCCCTGGAAACCACTTATCTGCATTCTGTCTCTGTGAATTTGCTTAGTGTGGACATTTTATGTAAATGGAATCACATTGTGTGATTACTGTGACTGGTTTCTTTCACTCAGCATAATGCTTTCACTGTTATCTTTGTTGTACCATGGGTAAGTGCTTCCTTCCTTTTCATTGCTGAATAATATCCCATTGTGTACATATACTACATTTTTGTTCATTCATCAGTTGATGGACATTAGGTTGTTTCCATGTTATGGCTGTTATGAATGATGCTGTATGAACATCTATGCATGAGCTTTTGTGTGAATATACATGTTCACTTCTCTTGGGCAGATATTTAAAAGTAGAACTGCAGAGTCACATGATAACTCCATGCTTGATCATTGGAGGCACAGCCGAATTGTTTTACAATGCAATTGCACAGCTTCTTAGCATGGGTATTAAAAAACGTAATTTCCACCCTGGCCTGTTGGCTCAGTGGTAGAATGCCAGATGGCGTGTGGAGGTCCCGGGTTCGATTCTTAGGGCACACAAAAGAAGCGCCCATCTGCTTCTCTACCCCTCCCCTTCTTGCTTCTTTCTCTTTCTTTTCCTCCCTTCTTGCAGCCATGAGTTTGCTCTGAACACTGAAGATGGTTCCATAGCCTATGTCTCAGGAGCTAAAAAATGGCTCTGGTTGCAACCAAGCAACAGACCTAGATAGACAGAGCATCACCCCCTAGTGGTCTTTCAGGGTGGATCCCAGTTGAGACGCTTGCAGGAGTCAGTCCCTGCCTCCCTTCCTCTCACTAAAAACAAAACAACAAAAATACTTGTAGTACAGATAAGATGGAAGTGTAAGGGGGTCTCTAAATTTAAACTTTTTGTTCTAACCAGCAAAGTCACTTTTTAAAAGATAAATGTATTATACTTATTAATGTATCTATGAAACTAGAGATGGCCAGACAGCCTCCCCCCCACAAATTCACACATATGTTATTTTGCATTAAACATTAAAATGACATAGCAAATGCAAATAATAATGAAATGGAGATGGTGGGGGTGCATAGAGCCTTTATGAAACACGAAAGAAGGCTCTTAGGTTTAAGTGGAACTCAAGTTGTATAATAAAAAGTTTAAAACTATTCTGACTTTAGGCTTTTTACAAGTCATTAATATCTACCATTTCAAGTAAGTTCGAATTAGGCATCTGAGCAGTTAAATTCATTTTCCTTGCCTAAACCTAAAACATGAATTTTCATGTAATTCTTATTCTGTTCATGGGGTCATGTTTTATTTCAGATTGGGGTATTTGTTTCTTTATTTCATTCTGCTTTATTTTATTTGGTAATTTACATAACTGCTTTATCCTTTTCTCTTATTGCTCTCCTTTATTTGGGTTTTCTCTTTTTAGCCTTCGGTACTCTACTGCAGGTGAACTGACTCTGACACCCACTCTTTCTGTCTCAGTGTGACAGCTGAAAAATTCACTCTTTCCAAGTCTCTCTCAAAAATATGTCAGTCTATTCCCCAAACCTGTGTTAAATAGCAAAAAAGTCTTCACAGATGACATAAAGGATTTTGAAATGGGAAGATTATCCTGGATTACCAGTGTGGGGTCAATGTAAACATAAGCATCTATATGACAGGAATATAGAAGACTGAGAGAGTGGAGATGTAACAATGTGAGCAGATGTTGCAGTGATGTGCTTTGAAGATAAAGAGAACAAGAACCAAGGAATGCAGGCAGCCTGTTGCACTTTGAAAGGGCAAGGGAACAGATTCTATCCTAGAATTTTAGATGGAACTAGTCCTGCTGATGCCTTAATTTGGGGCTTTAAAAACCCACATTGAACTTCTGACCTACAGAACTATAAGTTAATACATTTTTATTTTAAGCCACAAAGTTTGTGGTAATTAGTTATAGCAGCAGTAGAATACTAATACAGTAAGAGATTTTTAGAACAATTCTTTCTCTCAGATCTAGACCTAATCTGAGCCATTTTACTTTTGGGAGAGATTATTCTACTTTTTTTACTATTTAAAAATTATTGACAATTGAGTTAATAATTCTTTGTATTCACTTGCCTGGTTAAAAAACCACTTGTAATTATTTTATTAAACACAATTTTCTTTTTACCTCTGATTACCAGATTCTTCTTGATACTCTTTCATATAGGAATATATTTTAATGGGCTTGACTTCTATCTTTGAAAGTTAATTCTATAATATGTATACATTATATTTTGCTTATCTATTTTCCTCAAATTGGAAACTAAACTAATATTTCACCTCCCTGTTGATATAAAATGCTATAAGTATTATCCTTTTACAGATACCTTTAAGGAATGTGATGATAAGGTCATAGGTTATACACTTAATTAATTTAAAAATGTTAGTAGTATAATTGTGGTAATGGTGGTATGAGAGATACTACTGGCCTCTCCCCTTGAAATTTCAACAAATTAAACAACTATAACACAGTGAAGGACCCCAGCTGGGCTTGCAGGTGTGCCTGAAAGATTCATGCACTGAATGCGCTAAAGGTGGGACAAGGTGAAAAGGTGGATGGAAGGTAAAATGCAATCATGGTGGGCTTTGAAGAGGAAAGGAGACAAACCTGGAGTGACTGATTTTTTTTTCTGCTGGACTATGAGGAAAAGAGAAGTTTAGGCTCTCTGGATTTTGTCTGAGGGATATGGAGAGGGACACCAGAGTGACTGGTTCTCTGGGAGGAATGGTGAGACAGAGAGGCAGAGGGGGAGATAAACCAAAGCAGCCAAAATGCAGGGTCATGGCCAATGTTTCCATAGTCTGCCTGCAGCCTGCACTTGGCAGAGACAGAGAAAGCTAAAGTTTGGCCTCCAGCCTTCCAGATTCCACCACCCTCACCTTGCAAAACTGAGAGCAGCAGAGACAAACCCCACAGCTGGCTCTCCAGAGCCACTCTCTCTCCTGAGGAACAGAGATGCTCCACATCCAGTCCTCAGGTCTGTTGAGACATGGGAAGGAGCACCTGGAAGCCTGAGATCACCATTGTTAGAGCCCTAAATCAGGAAAGCTGAAGCCAGAAAGCCTTCACAACACGTCCTACCTATCAACGTGACTGCAGCCCTACCTACATCATTGCAACAACAAAGTCTCAGTGGACAGCCCAGGAACTTCAAAGAGCTAAAAGTTGTAATACAGCAAAACCTACTGGAAGAAACCTCTGAAAAATGAAATTCATTTCTCCTCCATTTTTTTCTTTTTTCTTATTCATTTTTCTCTTTTTCATTTTTGAATTTCATTTAAAAATTTTATACTTTTATTCTTATTTTTTGTGAGTGTTTTGTTTTATATTATTTCTTTGCTTTCAATCTTTTATTCCTGTGCTTTTTCTTCTTTAATTGTCATAATTTCTTAAATTTTTATATATTTATTGTATTTTTTAAATTAGAAATATTTTGTTTTTGTTAGGGTTCTTAACAATACTGCTCTCAAATGCCATCACGGAACAAGAAATTGAACACCATGGCTACACAAGACAGAGACTTATTTCAGAAAGAAAATGAAAAATCTCCGGAAAAAAAATCTCAATCACATGAAAACCTTGGAGTTAAATGATAGAGAATTCAAAATTGAAGGTCTAAAAATAATCAACAAGATGTGAGAAGACACCAATAGGCAACTTAATGATCTCAGAAAACAAATTAATGATAAAAAATGAATACCTCACAAAGGAGATAGAAACTTTAAAAACAGAGATGAAGTCAACATGTGATTTGAAAACTGAGATAGCAAGTTTTACTAATAGAACAAGCCAGATAGAGGAAAGAATCTGTGATATCAAAGACAGGCAACTAGAGATGCTACAGAGAGAAGAGGAGAGAGACCCATGAATTTAAAAAAATCTGAGAGATTGCCTGACCAGGCAGTGGTGCAGTGGATAAAGCATCAGACTGGGATGCAGAGAACCCAGGTTCAAAACCCCAAGGTGACTGGCTTAAGTGCAGGCTTGTTCAGCTTGAGCACAGGCTCACCAGTTTGAGTGCAGTATTGATTACTTGAACATGGGATCATAGACATGACCCCGTGGTTACTAGCTTGAGCAGAAAGGTCTCTGGCTTGAGCAAAGCATTACTCACTCTGCTCTAGCCCCCTGGTCAAGGCACATATAGTCAAGTCATATATGAGAAAGCAATCAATGAAAAACCAAGGTGCCACAACTAAGAATTGATACTTCTCAATCTCTCTCCTTCTGTCTGTCTGTCTCTATCTGCCCCTCTCTCTGTCTCTCACTAAAAAACAAACAAACAGAGAAATAAAACAAACCCCGAGAGAGCTCTCCAAGAGTTGTCTGACTCCATCAGAAAGAGCCATGTATGAATAATGGGTATATCAGAAGAAAAGAGGGAGAAGGAAATGGAGAGCCTAGTCCCCTGGTTGGTAGACTGCGGCTCGCGAGCCACATGCGGCTCTTTGGCCCCTTGAGTGTGGCTCTTCCACAAAATAAAACGTGCGGGTGCTACCTCAATAAGAAATGTATCTACCTATATAGTTTAAGTTTAAAAATTTGGCTCTCAAAAGAAATTTCAATCTTTGTACTGTTGATATTTGGCTCTGTTGACTAATGAGTTTGCCGACCACTGGCCTAGTCAAACAAATAATTAATGAGATTTCCCAATCCTATGGAAAGATTTAGAGCCTTGAATCCATGAAGCAAACAGCACACCAACCAAATTACTGCAACCCAAACAGACCTACTCCAAGGCACATCATAATAAAAATGTCAAAAATCAGTGACAAAGAAAGAATTCTCAAGGCAGCTAGGGAAAAGTAGACCATAACATATAAAGGAAAGCCCATTCGGTTATCATCAGACTTCCCTAGCAGAAACTCTATAAGCCAGAAGAGAGTGGACCCAAACATTCAAAGTACTGAAAGAGAAGAATTACCAGCCTAGAATACTATATCCATCAAAGTTATTTTTTATATATGGAGGAAAAATAAAAACTTTTACAGACATACAAAAGCTGAGGAAATTTATCACCAGAAAACCCCCACTATAGGAAATACTCAAGAGGATTATTCAACCAGACACAAAGACCAAAACAAACAAAAACTACAAATTAAAGCTCTAAGAAGGTCACAATAAAAACAAGAATAATTTGTGACAACAATAACATAAAAGGGGAGAGGATAATGATCTGCAGTAGCAAAGGAGGATGGAGTGCAAAAACATTCATAAGACAATGAACTCTTGTACATATGAACATTTTTTTCTTAACCTAATGGTAACCACTTATGAAAAAGACACTACTGAAACATACTGATTAAAAGAGAAGAAACAGAGGAAAGAAGTATGGAATACCATCAAAGAAAACCAAAGGACAGAAACAATAACAAGAAGACCCAAACAAGACACAGAGTTACCAGAAAACAAAACAAAAAATGGCTATAAGAAATCCTCAAGTGTCAATAATTACCTTAAATGTCAATGGACTGAACTCAACAATAAAGAGGCACAGAGTAGCAGATTGGATCAAAAAGCAAAACCCAACCACATGCTGTCTTCAAGAGACACATCTAAGTTGCAAGGACAAAAGGAGATTCAAAGTGAAAGGTTGGAAAACAATTCTTCAAGCAAATAATATATAAAGAAAAGCAGGTGTTGCCATACTTATATCTGGGAATGCTGACTTCAAGATAAACAATGGTAATCAGAGACAAAGATGAATATTTCATAATGATAAAGGGGACATTGTATCAAGAAGACATAACACTTCTTCATACATATGCACTGAACCAGGAAGCACCAAAATATTTAAGACATCTACTAACCGATCTAAAAATAGAAGCAGATAAAAACATGATCATACTTGGAGATTTCAACACACCACTGATGGCTTTAGATAGATCATCCAAACAGAAAATCAACAAAAAAATATCTGCCTTAAATGACACTCTGGACCAAATGGTGTTTTATAAGACATTTTATCCCAAAACATCAGATTATACATTCTACTCCGGTGTGTATGGAACATTTTCAAGGATAGAACACAAAACTTAACATCAACAAATTCAGGAAGATTGAAATTATACCAAGCATATTTTCTGATCATGAGGCTTTGAAATTAGAATTTAACTGTAAAAAGGAAGTAAAGAAACCACAAAAATGTGGAAATTAAATGACATACTTCTAAAAAATGACTGGCTCAAAGAAAAAATAAAAGTGATCAAAAGATATATACAGACAAATGAAAATGACAACATGACATATCAAAACTTCTGGGATAGAATCAAATCAGTAATAAGAGGGAAGTTTATATCATTAAAGGCTTATATCAAGAAACAAGAGAGATCCCAAGTAAATAACCTAACATCATAACTTGAGGAACTAGAAAAAAAAGAACAAAGCCCACCCAAAGTCAGTGGAAGAAAGGAAATAGTAAACATTAGAGTAGAACTAAACATAGAACAAGAAAACTATAGAAAAAATTAATATAATGAAAAGCTTGTTCTTTGAAACAATCAATAAAATTGACAAACCACTGTCTGGACTCACTAAGGAAAAAAGAGGGACTCATATAAATAAAATATGAAATGAAAGAGGAGAAATTGCCACAGATATCATAGATATACAAAAGATCATAGTAGAATATTATGAAAGATTATATGCCATAAAATTTAATAACCTAGAGGAAATGGATAAATGTATAGAACTATGCAATCTCCCTAGACTGTGCCTTGAAAACATGGAAACCCTAAATAGACCTATAATAAGGAGGAATTACAAAAAAAAAATATCAAAAACCTCCCCTAAAACAAAAATCCAGGACCATACATTTACACTGGTGAATTCTACCAAACATTCAATGAAGACTTCCTACCTATCCTTCTCAAAGTCTTCCAAAAAATAGAAGAAGCAATAATTGCCAACACTTTTTATGAGGCCAGCATAACCCTCATAACAAAACCTGGCAAGGACAACACACAAAGAAAACTATAGAACAATATCTTTAAAGAATTCAGATGCAAAAATCCTAAACAAAATACTAGTAACTCAAATATAGCAACATATTAAAAATAGAATACATCATTATTAAGTGAGATTCATTCCAGGAATACAAGGATGGTTCAACATATGGAAATCAATCAACATAATATACCACATCAACAAAACAAAGAACAAAAATCATATAATTCTATCATTAGATGCAGAAAAATCATTCGATAAGATACAACATCCCTTTATGTTTAAAACTCAATAAAATCAGAATAAAAGGAAAATACCTCAACATAATAAAGGCCATATATGACAAACCATCAGCTAATATCATAATAAATGGTAAAAAACTGAAGGCTTTTCCTCTAAAATCAGGAACAAGACAAGTGTGCCCAAATCTCTTCACAAATTATTCAACATAGTTCTGGAAGCTTTAGCCAGAGCAAATAGGCAAGAGAAAGAATTAAAAGACATTTCTTTCAGGAAAGAAGAAGTAAAGATATCACTTTTTGCAGATGTCATGATCCTGTACATAGAAAACTTCAAAGACTCCACCAAAAAACTAGTAGAAACAATAAACCAATACAGTAAAAGTCACAGCATACAAAATCAATATACAAAAGTCTACCACTTTTCTATATGCCAACAATGAAACTTTGAAAAATGAACTAAAAATAAAATTCCTTTTACAATTGCAACAACAACAAAAAATAAAGTACCTAGAAATAAACTTAACAAAGGATGTGAAGAACCTATATACTGAAAACTACAAAACATTAGTGAAAGAAATTGAAAAAGACACAATTAAATGAAAAAATATTCCATGTTCATAGATTGGAAGAATCAATATAATTAAAATGGTCGTATCACACAAAGCAATATACAAATTTAATGCAATCCCCATCAAAATGGCAATGTCATTCTTTAAAGAAATAGAAAAAATATTACCAGGTTTGTACAGAATCATAAAAACCCTGAATAGCTAAAGCAATCCTGAGGAAAAAGAATGAAGCCAGAGGTACTACACTACTTGACTTCAAATTATACCATAGAGCCACTATAATCAAAACAGCATGGTATTGGCAGAGAAACAGATATACAGACCAATGGAACAGAATTGAGAGCCCAGGAATAAAACCACATATATATGTAGAAATCATCTTTGATTAAAGGAGTCAAAAACACACAATGGAGAAAAGAGATCCTCTTCAATAAATGGTTCTGGGAAAATTAGAAAACCATATGCAAAAGAATGAAACTTGACTATTGTTTGTCCCCCTGCACAACAATTAATTCAAAATGGATCAAATACCTAAATATAAGACCTAAATTATAAATTACATAGAAGAAAACATAGGTACTAAACTCATGGACCTTGGTTACAAAGAGCACTTTATGAATTTGACTCCAAAGGCAAGTGAAGTGAAGGCAAAGATAAATGAATGGGACCACATCAGACTAAGAAGCTTCTGCACAGCAAAAGAAACTGACAACAAAACAAACAGCCAACTAAATGGGAGGTGATATTTGCAAACAGCTCTAATAAGGGGTTAATATCCAAAACATATAAAAAGCTCATGAAGCTCAGCAACGAACAAGCAAACAATCCAATACAAAAAAATGGGAAGAGGACATGAACAGACACTTCTCCCAGGAAGAAATACAAATGGCCAACAGATATATAAAAAGATGCTCATCTTCATTAGCTATTAGAGAGATGCAAATCAAAACTACAATGAGATACCACCTCACACCTGTTATATTAGCTATTTTCAACATGACAGGTAATAACAAGTGTAGGATAGGCTGTGGAGAAAAAGGAACCCTCATCCACTCTTGGTGGGAATGTAAAGTAGTACAACCATTATGGAAGCAAGTATGGTGGTTCCTCAAAAAATTAAAAATAGAACTACCATATGACCAGCAATCCATGGTTTTATACCCCCAAAACTCAAAAACATTGGTACGTAAAGACACATGCACCCCGGGGGAGCAAGATGGCGACGGAGTAGGCGGACGTACCAACTTCCAACTCCCAGAACCAAAGTGGATTACAACTCAATTTTAAGAACCATCACCTGGATAAACCAACTTTGAACAAAACTAAGTGGACTCTTCAACCAAGGAACACAGAAGAAGCCACATTGAGACTGGTAGGAATAGCGAAAACGCAGAGAGGGCTGCCCAGCTCCCCGGAGCAAACGGCAGCCCGGAGAGACCCGTGTGGCGGGAGGGGAGTTTGGTGGAGAGGGAGGGACCTGGGTCCCAGGAACCAAGCCCCAGCCTGCAGTCCCAGAGCCTAGAAGAGGCGTTTGGACAGTTTTGAGCTGTGAAACAAGTGAGGGAACTCCCAGGACTACAGTGTGGAGTATTAGGTCCCTTCCTACTCTGCTGAGGGCTGCTTGGGGTTTTGGGGCGGCAGGACGCTGAAAGGCGGTTCTCTCGGCGTGGGCAGAGGCCAAGCCATTGGGAGATCGGTCTAGCCCAGAGGGTCAGAGGGGACCGCGAAAGCGGTCCGGAAGCTGCGGGCCCGCCTTTAATCCCACTTACAGGGACAAAGCGGGAGGCCAGGAACGGGCAGGCCCTGCGCAAGCAAGCCCTGACCGCGGGGACCGGGCTAGGACCAGGGACGGGCAGGGGCTGTGGCTGAGCTGACGCTACCAGTCCCCCACTCCCCCCCGCCCCCCGGGGCCTGAGAAACCGTGGTTGGCCAGTATACGTGCGCGAGTGGGCTCCGAGCGCGGGAATGGGGTGGACCCCGAGACAAGTGGAGGCTCGCAGCTGAGTTCACGCTACGATCCCCGCCCGGCCGGAGAAACCCCGGATAGCATTCAAACGTGCACGAGCGGGCTCCGAATGCGAGGGTGGGGTAGAGTCCGGGACGAGCGGAAGTACGCAGCTCAGCGGAAGCCAGCAAACACGCCCGCCCCAATAAACCTTGGTTTCCGAACCTGCGCAGAAGGGCCCAAGCCTCGAGGACGGGGCTAAAGCTCCGGACGGGCAAAAGCTTACAGCTGAGAGCCCATCAAAAGCCCCGCTTAACCCGCGGAACTGTAGTGAGCAGGCTCCGATTGCTGGTTCTGGGCAGAAGTCCGGAAATAGGCTGGGTCAGCAGCTGAGGAAAGGGGCTCACCTCTACCCTTGGTGCTAATCTTGTGGCTTCAGTCACAGCCCCTCCCACGGAGGAGAGGCAGAAATCACAGCAAAAGCCACAGTGGGCCGGCGCTGGCAACGCTCATACCCAACCACCCTAGGCACCGGCAGAGGGGGTGGGGGGCCTGCAGATAGACCACACCTAGACAACACAAAGCCAACACATACTGGACTCCAGTGGCCACAACTTGCTTATACACAGAAAAAATGGGCAGGCAGAGGAATGCAAACCAAATGAATCAAGAGAAATCCCCAGAGAAGGACCTGAATGAACCAGATATAACCAAATTACCAGAAGCAGAATTTAGAATAATGATAGTTAGGATGTTCAAAGAAATTAGAGCAACAATGGATAGTCATTATGAACATCTAAATAAAGAGATAACAAGTATAAAAAATGAAATTGAAATAATAAAAAAGAATCAGACAGAAATGACAAATACAGTATCAGAACTGAAGACCACAATGGAAGGAATTAAAAACAGGATGGATGATGCTGAGGATCGAATAAGCGAGTTAGAGGACACAATAAACAAATGCACAGAAGCAGAGAAGAAAAAGGAAAAGAGACTCAAAAAATGTGAGGAAACTCTAAGGGAGCTTTGTGACAACAGGAAGAGAAACAACATTCGCATCATAGGGGTACCTGAAGAAGAGGAGAGAGGACAGGAAATGGAAACTTTGTTCAATCAAATCATAGCAGAAAACTTTCCTAAATTAAGGCTGGAAACACTCCACACATTCAAGAAGCACACAGAACTCCATTAAAGAGAAACCCCAAAAGATCTACACCAAGACACATCATAGTTAAATTACCAAAGCTAATGGATAAAGAAAAAATTTTAAAAGCTGCTAGAGAAAGAAAGACTATCACATACAAAGGAGCCCCCATAAGGATGACATCGGACTTCTCAACAGAAACACTTGAGGCCAGAAGGGAGTGGCAAGAAATAATCAAAGTAATGCAGAACAAGAACTTACAACCAAGACTACTTTATCCAGCAAGGCTAACATTTAAAATTGAAGAAGAAATAAAGAGCTTCCCAGAAAAAGAAAGCCTCAAGGAATTCATAAAAACCAAACCACTTCTGCAAGAGATACTAAGGGGCCTCTTGTGAACAGTTTAAAGGGAGGAAAGAATAGAGCAAAAGAAGAATACAGCTTTAAAGAATAAAATGGCAATAAACAACTACATATCAATAATAACCTTAAATGGAAATGGATTAAATGATCCAATCAAAAGACATAGGGTAGCTGCATGGATAAAGAAACAGGACCCATACATATGCTGTCTACAAGAGACACATCTTAAAACAAAAGATGCTCATAGACTGAAGGTAAAAGGATGGAAAAAAATATTTCATGCAAATGGAAATGAAAAAAAAGCAGGGGTAGCAATACTTATATCAGACAAAATGGACTTTAAAACAAAGGCTGTAGTAAGAGATAAAGGAGGGCACTACATAATGATAAAGGGAACAATTCAACAGGAAGATATAACGATTGTAAATATCTATGCACCAAATATAGGAGCCCCGACATACATAAAGCAGACTTTGATGGATATAAAGGGCGAGATTAACAGCAATACTATCATAGTAGGGGATTTCAATACCCCTCTAACAACACTGGATAGATCCTCAAGAAAGAAAATTAATAAAGAAACAGCAGACTTAAAGGATACACTAGATCAACTTGATTTAATAGATATTTTCAGAACTTTTCACCCTAAAGCAGTAGAATATACATTCTTCTCAAGCGCTCATGGTACGTTTTCTAGGATAGACCACATGTTAGGACACAAAAATGGTCTCAATAAATTTAAGAAGATTGAAATCATATCAAGCATTTTCTCTGATCACAATGCCATGAAACTAGAAATTAACCACAAAAGTAAAAATGAAAAATACTCAAACACTTGGAAACTAAATAGCATGTTATTAAATAATGAATGGATTAACAATGAGATCAAAGAAGAAATAAAAAAGTTTTTAGAAACAAACGATAATGAGCATACATCAACTCAAAATTTATGGGACACAGCAAAAGCAGTTCTGAGAGGGAAGTTTATTGCACTACAGGCATATCATAAGAAGCTAGAAAAAGTTCAAATAAGCAACCTGACCCTGAATCTAAAAGAACTAGAAAAACAACAACACATAAAACCCAAGACAAGTAGAAGGAAGGAAATAATAAAGGTCAGAGCAGAAATAACTGACATAAAGGCTAAGGAAACAATACAGAGGATCAATGAAACAAGAAGCTGGTTCCTTGAAAAGGTAAACAAGATTGATGAACCTTTAACTAGACTCACCAAGAAAAAAAGAGAGAGGACTCAAATAGATAAAATTAGAAAGGACAGTGGAGAAATAACAACTGACACAACAGAAATACAAAGCATTGTAAGAAAACACTATGAAGAACTATATGCCAAAAAATTAGACAATCTTGGTGAAATGGACAAATTTCTTGAATCATATAACCTTCCAAAAATCAATCTGGAAGAATCAGAACACCTAAACAGACCAATTACAGCAAATGAGATCGAAACAGTTATCAAAAAACTCCCAAAAAAGAAAAGTCCTGGGCCTGATGGCTTCACAAGTGAATTCTATCAAAAATTCAAAGAAGAACTAACTCCTATTCTCCTCAAGCTATTTCAAAAAATTCAAGAGGAAGGAAGACTTCCAAACTCCTTTTATGAGGCGAGCATAATTCTGATCCCAAAACCGGGCAAAGACAACACAAAGAAAGAAAATTATAGGCCTATATTCCTGATGAATTTAGACGCTAAAATTCTCAAAAAAATATTAGCCAACCGGATCCAGCAATATATGAAAAAAATCATACACCACGATCAAGTGGGTTTTATTCTGGAGAGGAAAGGCTGGTTCAATATTCGCAAATCAATCAATGTGATTCACCACATAAACAAAAGGAAGGACAAAAATCACATGATAATTTCAATAGATGCAGAAAAGGCATTTGATAAAATCCAGCACCCATTCATGCTCAAAACTCTCAGTAAAGTGGGAATACAGGGATCACTCCTTAACATGATAATGGCCATGTACGATAAAGCGACAGCAAACATCATACTAAATGGACAAAGATTAAAAGCAATCCCCTTAAGATCAGGAACCAGGCAGGGTTGCCCACTTTCACCACTCTTATTCAACATAGTTCTGGAAGTCCTATCTACAGCAATCAGACAAGAAGATGAAATAAAAGGCATACAAATTGGAAAAGAAGAAGTAAAACTGTCATTATTTGCAGATGATATGATATTGTATATTGAAAACCCTAAAGTCTCAGTCAAAAAACTACTGGACCTTATAAATGATTTCAGCAAGGTGGCAGGATATAAAATTAATACTCAGAAATCAGAGGCATTTCTATACACCAACAATGAAATATCAGCAAAAGAAATTAAGGAAACAATCCCCTTCACTATTGCAGCCAAAAAAATAAAGTACCTAGGAGTAAATTTAACCAAGGAGGTTAAGGACTTGTACTCGGAAAATTATAGAACATTGATAAAAGAAATCAAGGAAGATACAAACAAATGGAAGCACATACCGTGCTCATGGCTAGGAAGAATAAACATCATTAAAATGTCTATATTACCCAAAGCAATTTATAAATTCAATGCAATACCAATTAAAATACCAATGACATACTTCAAAGATATAGAACACATATTCCAAAAATTTATATGGAACCAAAAAAGAACACGAATAGCCTCAGCAATCTTAAAAAGAAAAAATAAAGCAGGAGGTATCACTCTTCCTGATATCAAGGTTTACTACAAGGCCATTATACTCAAGACAGCCTGGTACTGGCACAAGAACAGGCACATAGATCTATGGAACAGAACAGAAGACCCAGAAATAAACCCACAGCTTTATGGACAACTGATATTTGACAAAGGAGGAAAGAACATACAATGGAGTAAAGACAGCCTCTTTAACAAATGGTGTTGGGAAAATTGGACATCTACCTGCAAATAAATGAAACTAGACCATCAACTTACACCATTCACAAAAGCAAACTCAAAATGGATAAAAGACTTAAATGTAAGCCGTGAAACTATAAGCATCTTAGAAGAAAACATAGGCAGCAAGCTCTCCGACATCTGTAGCAGCGGTATATTTGCCGATTTATCTTCATGGGCAACTGAAATAAAAGGCAAGATAAACAAATGGGACTATATCAAACTAAAAAGTTTTTGCACAGCTAAAGACAATAGGAACAGAATAAAAAGACAAACCACACAATGGGAGAACATATTCGACAGTACATCTGATAAGGGGTTAATAACTAAAATTTATAAAGAACTTATAAAACTCAACACCAGGAAGACAAACAATCCAATCTAAAAATGGGCAAAAGAAATGAATAGAAATTTTTCCAAAGAGGACATACAGATGGCCAATAGGCATATGAAAAAATGCTCAACATCACTAATTATTAGAGAAATGCAAATTAAAACCACAATGAGATATCACCTCACACCAGTCAGAATGGCACTTATCAGCAAAACAACACAGAATAAGTGCTGGCGAGGATGTGGAGAATAGGGAACCCTTCTGCACTGCTGGTGGGAATGCAGACTGGTGCAGCCACTGTGGAAAACAGTTTGGAGATTCCTCAGAAAATTAAAAATCGAACTGCCTTTTGACCCAGCTATCCTACTTTTAGGAATATACCCTAAGAACACCATAGCACTGTTCGGAAAGAAGAAATGCGCCCCCATGTTCGTGGCAGCATTGTTCACAATAGGGAAGATCTGGAAACAGCCCAAGTGTCCGTCAGAAGACGAGTGGATTAAAAAGCTTTGGTACATATATACTATGGAATACTACTCAGCCATAAGAAACGATGACATCGGATCATTTATTACAAAATGGATGTACCTTGATAACATTATACGGAGTGAAATAAGTAAATCAGAAAAAAAGAAAAACTGAGAACAGCACGATTACATATATAGGTGGGACATGAAAGTGAGGGTATGAGACATGGACAAGAGAGTGGTGGTTATGGGATGGGGGGAGGGAGGGGAGAGTGGGATAGGGAGGAGGGGAGGGACGCAGGGAAAACCAGATTGAAGGTGACAGAGGACAATTTGACTTTTGGTGATGGGTATGCAACACAATTGAATGATAAGATAACCTGGAGATGTTTTCATTGTACATATGTACCCTGATTTATTGGTGTCACCCCATTATAATTAATAATAATAAAATATATATATATATAAAAAAAACAAAACAAAACAAAACAAAAAGACACATGCACCCCCATATTTATTGCAGCATCATTCACAGTGGCCGAGATATTGAAACAACCAAAGTGTCTCTCATTAGAGGACTGAATAAAGAAGATATGGTACATATATACTATGGAATACTACTCAGCCATAAGAAATGATGACAGAGTGCCATTTATGACAACATGGATGGATTTTGAGAACATTATACTGAGTGAAATAAGTAAATCAGAAAAAGCTAAGAACTGTATGATTTCACACATGGATAGGATATAAAACTGAGACTCATGGACAGAGTGAAAAGTAAAGTGGTTGTGGGGAGGGAGGGAGTATGGGGGAGGGGGAAGGGGGCTTTAGTGAATGGGGAGTGAGGAGGGGTGGGGGAAAGGGTGTAAAGAGGGACAAATACAGTGTGTTCGTAAAGTCATGGTGCACTTTTTACCAGTCACAGGAAAGCAACAAAAGATGATAGAAATGTGAAATCTGCACTAAATAAAAAAAAAAAAACCCTCCCAGTTTCTGTAGGATGATGTGGCAGCATGTGCGCATGTGGAGATGATGTCACACCGTGTATACAGCGGAGCAGCCCATAGCCATGCCAGTCGAGATGTGGACGGTACAGAGGAAAGTTCAGTGTGTTCTGTGGCTCGCTAAATTCGAATCCGTGACCAAAGTACAACGTGAATATTGGCGCATTTATAACGAAGCACCACCACATAGGAATAACATTACTCAATGGAATAAGCAGTTGAAGGAAACTGGCAGTTTGGTGGAGAAAGCCCATTCTGTTAGGGCATCAGTCAGTGACGAGTCTGTAGAGGCTATATGGGATAGCTACCTAAGGAGCCCTAAAAAGTCTGTGCGTGCATGTGTGCTCGACAATTACACCTAAGCAAGACTAAGTTCATAAGGTGTTAAAGAAACATCTCTGTTTTATGGGGTACAAATTGTGGCTGTTGCACGCTATCAAACCAGCGGATAAACCCACACGATGCGCGTTTGCTACAGATATGCTTCATGAGATTGACAATGATGCAAGATTTTAGCAGAAGATTGTGTTTAGCGATGAGGCGACCTTCCATATCTGTGGACATGTTCATCGCCATAACTTCTGAATATGGGCTGCTGAACATCCTCATGCCTACATTGAGTACGAATGCAACACCCTTAAAGTGAACGTGTGGTGTGGCCTGATGCATGATAAGGTGATAGGCCCATTTTTTTTTTGCGGAGCAGTCTGTGATGGCAAACACCTATCTTGACATGTTGGAATTGTATGCAGTGCCACAATTTCCAGAAGGTGTCATCTTTCAACAGGACAGCGCTCCTCCACACTACGCCACTATTGTTTGTGAGTTTCTGGATAGAACATTCCCCGGCGGTGGATAAGCAGGGGTTCTGTCAAGCCATGGTCACCACAATCCCTGGATCTGACACCCTCAGACTTTTACTTTTGGGGTTATGTGAAGCAACATGTGTACATTGAACGTATCAACAACATTAATTACTTAAAACAGAGAATCACAGACGTTACACCAGATGTCCTTACATCTGGCAAGATATAAATTTTAAAAAGTGTGGCAAGAACTTCACTATCCTTTGGATGTGTGTAGGGCAACAAATGGAGCCCACATCAAACTGCACTGAATAGGTATGAAACTGGGAGAGTTTTCCTTTTATTTGGTGCAGATTTCACATTTCTATCATCTTTTGTTGCTTTCCTGTGACCGGTCAAAATGCACCATGACTTTACGGACACATTGTATAAGATGACGGAAAATGATTTGACTTTAGGTGATGGATATACAAGATAATCAACAGTTGTAATGCTATAGAAATGTTCAGCTGAAACCTATGTACTCTTATTGATCAATGTCACCCTGTTAAAGTTAATTGTTTAAATAAAATTTTAAAAAATGTTAGTAGTTGTTCAACAACAACTGTTCAGCTATACAGGTCAATATTTTATTTCAAATCAAGATTTCTTTTAACTCACATCCTTAAAATTGTTTGTATAGTTTTATCTAATTTTTACCAGTTTGCTATAGGTAAACTTATGTCTAATATTTGTTTCACCTTTTCCTGATAGCTAGCAAGCTAAAATTCTTTGATAAATGTACCCCCCATTTAGTGGCTATGAGATGTTTAGATCAGGTAAGTGGGGTAACACCCAGAGGCAGGGCCTGCTGCTGGTAAAGAAGATGGAAGAGGTTAAATCAGGGCCTGGTTATCATATAGCTACTAAGGTTTGGAAGTAAATCCACATTGCCCCTGAGGGAAGAGGTGTGTTCAGTGAGGGGTGGGATGTTGAATGGAGCCAACTACAGAGAGTTTAAGCCCTGTACAGACCTTGGCTATTTCCAAAAGGTGGAGATGGTGTCCTAGAACAGAAGCCTGGAAATTGAGACCTTCTGGATTGACAAGAACAGGATTCATGACAAGGGCCAGGGGCTTCCTCTTTTCCCCAGCTTTTGGGGAAGTGATAAGAATAACAAAAGAGATGATTGTTTGTTGTAAAATATATAAGACTATTGTAAATAGTGAGGGGATATTCAATAAATGTTAGAGTTGTAAGAATTATGAGTTGTTTTCAAATCCATACATATACACCAATATATACACACCTCACATATTAGTTATGTTGTATATAAGTTAAATATTACTACCAATAAGATATAAATAATATTTATTATTTTCCATGACACAGGCATAGTTCTAAGCCTAGTTTTCTCAAGTAATGCTTAGTCTCACCATTGAAGTGATTTAGTACTGTGGTTACTCTAGACACATATAATAATTTCCTTGGTTTAATCCAAGTCATTGTTCTTCTAGTTTTGATAGCAAGGAAGTGATTTTTAAAAATTTTAGATTATAATAAAGTTTCTATTGGATAAAAGTTATCACTAGAGTGGGTGTGGCAGTGGTTGTGTAGTCCTGTGAATATTAGGTGGGTCCCTGGCGTTCATAATATAATTGTCCCAGTAGAGCCCAAGCTCTATGTCAATCAGGCGTCCCCGATTTGTCCCGGATTTGACTTCCCCACACAGTGGGACAGTCCTGCTTATTAGCAAGGCTGGCAGCCTCTTCCACACTACTCTTGAGGCAGCTATGAGGATTCTACTTATCAGTGCTGAGACCAACTGCCACCGGAGGAAAGACAGGACTGACACACAAGTTAGTTGTAAGAATCACACAGGCAGTTTATTATTCACAAATTCTTTTAGCCTGCCGAGGTACAGCTAAAGGGGGCCTGTCAGAGTGCTCCTCTTTTGTCAGAGTGGAGTGGAGACAGACCAGGTCAACTATGGAGTCTGGGCAACTGTGGCAGCAGGGGGGACCCTTAGCTTTAGTACCTTTTCTTGGCCAATGCCTTCTAACAGGTGTCAATTTATAGGATTATCACCTCAAACCACTCTGTTAGGAGTTCCTCAAAGGGAGCCCTTTTTATATTAATCTACTGAAATGTCACATCAAGCCACTTCTAAGGTATTCTTAGGGAAGCTTTTTGTTTATGTTAACTTACAGAGTTATGACATCAAGCCACTTCTTATCTATGTATAACTTTACACATACACTAACTGGGCCCTGTGCAAAAGGCAGAGTCTGTTTTATCCTATCTGTACACCCTATATTAATTCCTATCAGACAGCATAACTTTATTTAATTTCCTTAATTGCTTTCAATATTATATCCTGATTAGTTTTTATATATCTTCCATATTTTTCTATATTTCTATATATTTAATTACTATAACATTATATTGCTGCAACAGTAATACCAAATCCATAGAATACTGCTGATGGCCTAGTGATGTAATACTGAGGTCATAGAACACTGCTGACGCCATAGCGATAACAGTCCTGGTCTGTGCTATGCACTGGTCAGAACAGTGATTTGGTGAAGAGATAAGTCTCTGAGGTGACTTGCTATTCATTGTAATTTGTTTATATTGACTGTATTTGTTGTATTTTAATTCATTGCCACCATCAACTGACACTCTGAGAGTAGAGTTAGTGGTAGAAAGTTACCTGCTTTGAAGGACTCTTTAAAGAGTTGAACCATGAAGCCATACCAAAAAAGGAAACATCTGGACAACAGCTATTCCATCAAATCTGCGAAAGTGTCAAGAGGTATGTTTTAAGCACACTCTCTGGGCATGAGGTAACCAGGCACTGTTTTCTAAAGAGAGAGAAATCCTAGTTGTCATGAAAGAGGGAGAGAAAGAGGGAGCAAAGGAGATAGAGAGACGAAGAGGAGGAGGGAGAAAGGGAGAGGGAGAGGAGAAAGAGAGGTAGATGTATGCATGCTGGTCTTTTTCAGGGCCCGGTTAGTCTGACAATAGAAAAACCTCACAAGGTTTGGTCCTTGTCTGTGTGTCTTAGGACTTGTGCTACCTGTACCATGTCACTCTGGGTTACTCTGTCATAGACATAACGGTTAATTAGTATGATATTTATTAAAATATGTATTTCCCTTTATTTGATTTCTGCCTAAGGGCATTAGTTAAGTAAATGATGTTGTTACTAGTTTTCCAATGGTATTTTCTCTTGTTAAGAAGATAGTCTGTGCCATAGAGGTGAACAAAAAATTAGAAAAAAAATATTTTGAACACTTAAATTTGGTTGTGTAAGGATGAGAATATAATGACATAAAGAATTTTTTTTACTCAGGGATAAAAACAAATTGTTTTGTTTTAGACTGTGAATATGTAAATATGAGGCTCCTATGTGAGATGCAGAAAAAATGAGATACACACTCACCACACATACAAACACAGAACAGACCTTAAATGGACAACTGAAACAGTTTGGTTACTATGGAGATTAAAAATAAGCAAGTAACTGCTATAATGAAGAACCATTGCTCAGTGATGAGAGGGGGACAGAATGAAGCCAACCCCCAAGTTCTAAGTGGTGGCTGACATTACTAAAGAGAACTGACCTTTCCTACTTGTCTGGGATTTCTGAATCCTCCAGTAGATCTTTGAAGAAGGTTGTCTTCATTTCACTTAAAAAAATTGTGCATATTTATAGATGTTATTGAGTATAAACTATGAGACGTGTTGACAAACTTTCCACCTATTTTACTACACACACATACAGAGCATAAATAATCCAGGAAAAGAAAGATATTGATATCTGACATAATTGTGCACTAGTTAGGTACCAGGTCTAATTATTTGCATTTCAAAAACACATTATACCTCTAATTCATTAAAGTACATTAGACTGTATTGATGAGTACAGAACTGAATCAATTTCTTACTTACATAAGAAATCAGCATATAAAACAGACCACTAGGGCCAGTCTCCTCAATGAGATCATTCATGGGTTTGAGTTGAAGTAAACTTTGTTATCATTAAATACAGTTTCTGAATAGACACCAAGTTCTAAACATCCCAGTCATCTAGGAAAGAGAAGAACTTTGAGGGGCACATATGAGGTCAGTATAAATATGCCTGAAAGGGGAAAATGGCATTTCTATTAATTTTTCAATATAGAAATGTAATCACACTGTTCGAACTACCTGCAAGGGAAGGTAAAAATAAAATAAGTTCTATGTCTAAATAGAAGGAAGACAGCAGTGTTTGTTCCATTAACAAAAAACCTACTTTGTGCAAATCCAGTCACCCAAGATACATACTCACATAATATATATTACTGTGCATTCAAAATTTCATAGAAACCCTATTTCATATCCCTGAAGATGGAGATTGTGTTTACTGAACATATTCCATAGTTGGCTTTTATTAAGTGTTTAAAGGACAAATACACAAATGAAAAACATGAACCACATTCTTATTCTTGTTATTAATTTCTCAACATCTTTAGGATAAGAGAATTTGCAGCATAGACATACAGCAGTAGCCCTAACTCAAGGCAAAAAAGCATGCTCGGCTTCTTTGTTATCAGACTTCTTATCCAGCATCTCTTCTAAAGATAACTGGTGACATTTAGGAGTAAAGTAAAATCTAGACAGAGCCCAGAGATGAGCTGAGTGAGTCTGCCCATCAGTTGGTACAAGACTGCCCAGGACATAAAGAACCTCAGAATGCTCTTGCATCTTCTTTCATGTAATAAGCAGTGGAAGCAATCCAATCCAAGGAGAAAGCACTTATGGGACTGGAGCCCACTCAGAGAGACCAGAGAAGAACAGTGTTATATCTGTGGAAGTAATGGGAGAGGGACTAACAGGGATGAGAGTTTTTGAAAGAAACTTGGAGAGTATGTAACTATGAAAAAACCAAGGGTATGGTATATGACCAGGAAGATGTGAAAGCACTACTAATAAATAGAAACAGGCTCAAACGCTAGGATCCTGGAGAACAGAACTTTAGGTAGAGCACGGAAATAACTAATCAAAGAGCACATCACATTCATTATTTCCATAGGCAATTTTTACACATTCACATTCATCCTTCATCAGACCCATCCGCACCCACGATTCCTCATCATTCATTTCTGTATAGTCTATCACATGCATCTAAATTCTCCACAGTATATTTTTCTCCTAACATACAAAGAATTATTATTTTTTTGACTCCTAAAATCTAGATTAGTTTTCTTGTTTTTAAATGTTATAGAAATAGATGCGCACAAAATATACTTTGTGCCTGCTTCTCTCATTCATCAGTATACTTGTGTAATTTATTCAAGATGCAGGTAGATTAAGTTTGTTCATTCTTGGTATATGCATAATGTTCCTTGTATATAATTTTTTTATTGATTATACTTTTGTAATCTTTTGGTTGCTTTCACTCTGAGGCTACTAAGAATAAAGATGGTTTAACATTCTATTGTATTGATTTGCAATATCAACATTTTTCTGTTTGATGAATGCTTAAGAGTTATTGCTAGACCTCAGTTTCTATACATTGCTCTTAAGGACTCAGTATTCCATAGTTTTATTTTCTAATGCAATCACATGCTATTGCACAAATAACCTCAAACACTCTCCTCTGACTCTCATTTATGTTGTTTCTTCACATGGAGCCATTCTTTTAAAGCTCATGAATTCCTTGCCTTATAATCCTTTATTTTGACATCCTCATGTTCTTTAATCATTTCCTAACATTTACAAATAAACTAATTCCACAGGTCACAAAAACAATACACTCGTAATACATTCCATATCTAAACCACATAATATATATAAAACACACATAAATCCATAGTTACGGGAAACACATCATACGCATATGTGCTGAACAAAAACACAAACAAAAATCAACATACCATCCTTAGTCACACTAAATTCATCAATATTCAGATTCACAAGCACTAAACCAAAAAAATTAAGCCTTGACACCATGTTACCAAAATGTTGTTAATTTAATGCCAAGTATATCGCATTCAACATACAATTTGGCTACAAATCTGAATTATATATACAAGGGACACATTTATGTCACATGATGATAATCTTAAACATTTCAATAAAGACCAGGGAGGGTGGTAAACACTGAAACAGGGATAGTGATCTCATAATAATGAATAATTTCTGTAACAACAATGATTTATTTTTATATCTCTCTATATATACTATGTCAATATAGATATCAATATAAATAAGTAGATATACATGAAGAAATCTTCAAAAAACTTTCACCACATATCTACAAACTGTGCAATTTTTCATGGGGCCATTGAATTGATATCCAATTTTTAGTTCCTGCATACTGTGTTTCAGGCATGGTTCTAGTTTTTGTTAATTTGTATAGATCTTCAGAAATAATACAAACAAAATTCCTAATTCCACTGACATTCATCAACAGAAAATTTTAATAATTTTAATAGGAGTTGCTTTATATTTTGGAGTAATTGTTATTTTAAATGTGAAAGTCAACTTAATTTCCATCAGAGCAAGTGTCATGAGGCAGTGATGACTGACATGTAATTTCTACTTAATATGTAGTTTTTGAATTGACACAAATCCCAGAAAAGGTCTCTTCTCAATGTTCTTTATTTATAACATTCCCCAGAGCTAGAAACAGTGGTGGAGGTCCCAGCATCTGGTCAGATAGCGCAAGAAACCTCTTCATTCTCAGAAGATTTAACAGACTACTCTGCATCCACGCGTCCTCGCCTTGATGAGGATGGTAAGGGACACAACAGTGGAATCTGAGCTTGAATAAGAGATGCTGCTAAGCTGAGCAACCCAGTCTCTACTGATGTCACTGTCTGCTCACACCCAAGAAAGGGCCGTAGGGCAGACAGACTAGTACTACAGCTTCTGCAGAGAGAAGCACAGGGAGTGTGCCTTCAAGGGCAGGGCAAGGTGCCTCACACAAGCTCCAACATAAGAACAGAGAGACAGGCCTGACTTGTGGTGGCGCAGTGGATAAAGCGTCGACCTGGGAACACTGAGGTCACCAGTTCAAAACCCTGCACTGGTCTGGTCAAGGCACATATGGGAGTTGATGCTTCCAGCTCCTTCCCCCTTTCTCTCTCTCTCCCTCTCTCTCTCTCTCTCTCACTCTCTCTCTCTGTGTCTCCTCTCTAAAATGAATTAAAAAAATAAAAAGAAAAAGAACAGAGAGACAGCTGTGGGTGATGTGGTGGTCTGTGCTGATATGTGAGTGGGAGTATAATCATAACCAGCTCCCTCAGATGAGCACAAACTCACATTCTCACACACACTCACACATCTGTCATCTTTTAACCAGGTATGGCCTCGTTTCTTCATTACTTATATGTTGTTTCTCAAATACACAAGTCTTTATTCCCCATTTCTTTCTCCTTCTCTAGTAACATTACATAGGTATACCCTTATTTTCATTCCTTTACACAGTTATTTTCAGACTAACCCATTTACAAAATAATTCCATAAATAGTTCACATTTCATCACACAGAAAGCCTGTTTTAAATTCCTCATTCTGAGCCAACTCTAGAAAATTCACATGCTGTGATGGAAGGGAACTTCCATCAGTGGAATCTCTAATCCATATGTTCCTAGTCACAGAGCCTCAGACCTTCATACTGATGCTCATTCTGAGAGCCACACACCTGCCCTCAAATACTCTGAATCTCACAATCTCACTCTGAGAACAGGTGCCACTTCTGCTCACATATGCTGTCACACCACTATTCAATATGTACACGCTCACTCCCTATCCCCTTTTACCAACACCAAAAAAGCTCACCAAATATGCCCCAGAACATACACACAGCTTCCTAGATCATACACACAACACTATATCCTTGTTCTCACAAAGTTATACCATGCAAACAACTCAGATAATGCATACTACACACAGACTTATGAAATAGCACATATAGATGAATTTTCACACCACATGCTCACACAGGGCATGGCCTTATTTACTTATTAAAGACTTCACATGCATATTCTACTTTTATTCTGTCTGCAATTTTTTCCTAGAAACCCAAGCATCACATCAAAATGTTTCATGTATTGGAACCCCTGAGATACCTCTATCCCCAACTACAAAAGGCAACAGAATGGGGGGCACATACAAGGTTTGTGCGGCAATGCTAGAAGTGGCTCATGTCATTTTCATTCAGTTTCCACTGTAGAAATGCAATCACAGGGCCTTTGCCGGTTAGGTCAGTCAGTTAAAAGCATTGTCCTGAAACGAGAAGGTTGCAGGTCTGATCCCTGGTCAGAGCATATACAGGAGCAGCTCGATGTTCCTGTCTCACTCTCCCTACCTCTAAAAAATAATAATAATAATAAAAATTACATGGTAAGAACTGCCTGCAAGGGAAGCAGAAAAATACAATATATTTATTTCTTTAGGTAGAAACGAGAGCAGTCTGTGTTCCATTTACAAAGAAGCATCTGATTTCACACATAGATGGGATATAAAACTGAGACTCATGAACACAGATAAAAGTGAAGTGATTACCAGAAAGATGGGGATGTGGGGGAGGGGTATACGGGAGAGTGGGATGGGGAAAGGATATAAAGAGGGACAGATACCAGGTGAAGGAAAATGATTTGACCTTGGATGATGGGTATACAACATAATCATCAGTTCAAATGCTACAGAAATGTTTACCTGAAATCTATGTACTCTTATTGATAAATGTCACCCTGTTAAATTTAATTTTCTAAATAGGATTAAAAAAAAGAAGCATCTTAATGCAAATCCCAGTGCCAATGATATTCACTGACACAATAAATATCACTGTGCATTTAAAAGTTCCATGGTAACCGTATACACTCCCCATGAAGATGAAGGCCCTGTGTGTTCACTCAATATGTCACAGACTGCTATTGTTTTTTCCACACACAGATAAAAACACAAAAACAATCATGGATCACATCCATATTACTCTTATTTTATTTCTTAGCAGAGTTGAATTTACAAGAAAGTGCTTTGCAGTGCAGTGACAAGGCAGTGGCCTTAACTCACGCCCAGAATGTTGGGAAGGTTTCTCCTGCTTCAGATGCCTTAATCTTCATTTCTGCTCAAGAAGACCTGACCTTAGGTGCTGGTAAGGAGGTTCTACTGAGTAGGACACAAAGGGAGGGAGGATCTAAACAGAGTGCAGAGATGATCTGAGTGGTTCTGCCCATTAGTCGGTATAAGGCTGCCTGGTACCAAAAGAGCCTCAGGATGCTTCTGCATCTTCTTTCATGTGATCAGCCGGGGAAGCTAATTTTCCAAGAAGGAAACACTTTAAAGGACTAGAGAAAGCCCAAGGAGATCAGAGGAGTTATGTGTGTTGAAATAATGAGAGAGGCTATAGGGGATGAATATTTTATGAAAGAAACATGAAAGAATATGTTAGTATGAGTCCAACAAGGACATGTTGTATTACCAGGTCTATGTGAAAGCACTAATCACTTAAAAAAGGCCCAGCGTGGTAGTGTCCTAAATCACAGAACTTGAGGTAGTGTACAGTATATCCTGTCGTAGACCCAACTTTTGGTTCCAGTAAGCTACCTTTCAGGTATGGTTCTAAGTTTCTGCTGAAATATCACATAAAGACAAGTAACCCCACTGACATCCATGATATACAAAATTTATATACATTTTGAGTTTATTTCATATTTTCAGTAAATGAACCTGCATATGGAAAAGTCACCTGAAGTTCTATGAGAGCAAGTGTCATGTGTGGTACTGATGAATGATATATAATATCCACTCGACATGCATTTTTTGAATTGACAAACTAGAAAATGTTACATCTTAATGCTCTTTTTTTCCTCCATTCCCCATAACTTGAATCAGTTGTGGAGATCCAAACATCCGGTAAGACACAAAAAGAAAACTGTTTATTCTCAGAAAATGTAATGGGAGACTCCTCTACATCCACGTGTCCCTGTCTTGATGAGGATGGTAAGGAACACTCACAGGTGGGATCTGAGCTTGAACAAAAGATGCTGCTGAGCTGAGCTGCCCAGTCTCTATTGATGTCACTGTCCCCTCACACACAAGAAAGGGCTGCAGGGCAGACAGACTAGTACTACAGCTTCTGCAGAGAGATGCACAGGGAGTGTCCCTTCAAGGGCACGGCAAGGTGTCTCACACAAGTTCCTAGATAAGAACAGAAAGACAGCTGTGGGTGACGTGGTGGTCTGTGCTGATGTGTGAGTAGTAGTGTAATCAGAACCTGAGAACCTGACCCCACAGTTGAGCACCAATTTACATCCTCACACACACATACCTGTCCTCCTTCAACCAGATATGGCCTCATTTCTCCTCTGCCTCACTTTTCCTCTCAAAAACACAAGCCTTCATTCCCCATCTACCCTTACTCTTCTCTGGTAGCATCACACAGGCACACCCTTACCTCATTACTCCACAAAATCACTTTCAGTCTCACCCATGTACAGCTAATTTTATAAATATTTCTCATCCCCTCACACAGACTACACATTCGTCTTCATCCCTCATCACCCCATCGGCACTCACTGTCTCCCGCATTTATTTCCTTATATTCTCCTACATGCATATAAATTCTCCACAGCAGTTTATTTTCTATTATACAAAGAGAGTTATAATATCTCTGACTTCTAAAGTCTAGATTAGTCACCCCTATTTTAAACATTATAGAAATAGATGAGCACAATACATACTTTGTGTCTGGTTCCTTTCACTCATCACTTGTGTAATTTATCCAAGGTGTGTGTAGATTCAGTTTGTTCATTCTTGGTATATCCATACCATTGAATGAATATACTTTCTTTATTAATTAGACTTTTCTAATCTTTGGGTTACTTTCACTCTGGGCTATTAGTAATAAAGGTGTTTTAACATTCTACCATGCTGATTTGCAATATGAGCACTTTTCTGTTTGATGAATGTTTAAGAGTTAGATTGCTGGACTGAGTATTCCACAGTTTTATTTCCTAGTGCTATGATGTGCTCCTGCATGTGTGACTTTACGCATTCTTCTCTGCACTCTCATTAAGCAGGCTCTTTGCATAGAGCCATTTTTTTAAAGCCCATGTATTCTTTGATTTATAATCCTTGATTTTGACATCCTCACATTTTTAAATCATTCCTTCACATTTACAAGTAAACTAATTCCACAGGTCACAAAAACTATACACTCATAATACATTTCATATTCAAACCACATAAACCCATAGTTACGGGAAACACATCATACACGTAATATGTGTTGAACAAACACACAGACAAAAAGCAACATACCGATCTCAGTCACACTAATATCATCAATATTCAGATTCACAAGCACCAAAACAATCACACATTAAGCCTTGAAAATTTTATTGGCTTAAACACCAAGCATATTGCTTCAACATACCATTTTGCTACAAATCTGGAAAATATATACAAAGGACACATTTATGACAGATGATGATAATCTTAAACATTTTAATAATGACCAGTGAGCATGGTTAACAATGAAATATGAACAGTGATATCATAATAATGAATAGTTAATTCCTGTAACAATAAAAATTTATCTTTACATCATTCTAGATATACATATGTATCTACATCAATATAAATAGGTAGATATATGTGCAGAAATCTTCATGAAACTTTCACCACATATCCTAAAATTGTTAAGTATTTCATGGGGACGTTGAGTTGATATCCAACTTTTAGTTCATACACACTGTCTTTCAGGCATGATTCTAGTTTTTGTTATTTTTTATAGATCTCCAGAAATAATACAAACAAAAATTTTAATTCCACTAACATTCATCAACAGAAAATTTTAATAATTTTAATAGGAGTTGCTTTATATTTTGGAGTAATTGTTATTTTAAATGTGAAAGTCAATTTAATTTCCATCAGAGCAAGTGTCATGAGGCAGTGATGACTGACATATAATTTCTACTTAATATGTAGTTTTTGAATTGACACAAATCCCAGAAAAGGTCTCTTCTCAATGTTCTTTATTTATAACATTCCCCAGAGCTAGAAACAGTGGTGGAGGTCCCAGCATCTGGTCAGATAGCGCAAGAAACCTCTTCATTCTCAGAAGATTTAACAGACTACTCTGCATCCACGCGTCCTCGCCTTGATGAGGATGGTAAGGGACACAACAGTGGAATCTGAGCTTGAACAAGAGATGCTGTTAAGCTGAGCAGCCCAGTCTCTACTGATGTCACTGTCTGCTCACACCCAAGAAAGGGCCGTAGGGCAGACAGACTAGTACTACAGCTTCTGCAGAGAGAAGCACAGGGAGTGTGCCTTCAAGGGCAGGGTAAGGTGCCTCACACAAGTTCCAACATAAGAACAGAGAGACAGCTGTGGGTGATGTGGTGGTCTGTGCTGATATGTGAGTAGGTGTGTAATCATAACCAGCTCCCTCAGATGAGCAAACTCACATCCTCACACACACTCACACATCTGTCATCTTTCAACCAGTTATAGCCCCATTTCTTTTTCTTTTCACTTTTCTCAGTACATAAGACTTAATCCCCATTTATCTTCCCCTTCTCCAGTAACATCACATCGGTACAGGTCTCGGAAGAGACACCTAACTGACTATGAGCCCAGCTTAGACATCAGAGCCCAAGGGAAAAGTAAGAAGGTTGACAGTTTAGCAGGCCCTCCAGCTCTGGAGGATTGTCCCAGGGCCAAGACGCCTTCATTCCTTCACAGTTATTTTAGACTGACAAAATTACACATTAAAACCATAAATCATTCATATCTTATCACACAGATAACCTGTTTTTAATCCCTTAGTCTCAGTCAAACACTAGAAAACTCACATGCCTTGATAGAAATTAATTTCCATCTGCTGCCCATTCAAGTCCATTACCCACCACAGCCACAAAGCCTCAGATCTACATAGAGAGATGCTCATTCTGATAGCTATGCACCTGTCCTCTAGCGTTGTGAGTCTCACCACCTCATAGGGAGCACTACTCACATGTGCTGTCACACCACTAACAATCATGCACACAAGTGTTCACCATCCTCTTTTACAAACATCTAACCACTCAACAGATATGCCCCAGAATGTACCACAACTTCAGTAGAATATACATTTTATGGCATTTGTTCCACATGCTCACACAGGGCCTGGCCATTTTAACTCCTACTGACTTTGAGCATGCATCCTAGTTTACTCATGTTTGTAATTTTCTTTCCTAGAAATCCTTCAGACGCCTGTATCCCAGGACTTGGAGCAATCAGAGATCCCCCCCCTCTGTTTACCTGCTGCTTTTCCATTCCATTCGGTTGATAAGAACAAGCCCTTTATGTCCTCAGTATGTGGCACAGATGAAAAGGTCATGACCATTTACTACATGCCTGTCTACAGGAGGAATGGTGTTAGTGTGTTATGGGATACACAGGAAGGTTTGGTGCGTCCTTCAAAAAAGATAAAAATGAAGGAAATGACCTATATTGAAAAGGTCCATAAAAATGTCCCTCTCTCTCACATGTCTCAGAAGAGACACCTAACTGACTATGAGCCCAGCTTAGATATCAGAGCACAAGGGAAAAGGAAGAAGGCTGACAGTCTAGCAGGCCCTCCAGCTCTGGAGGATTGTCCCAGGGCCAAAACGCCTGAGTGGCTGGTGTCCCCGGACCATGGCTTCGAGTGCATGGCCTGCTGCCGGGTGTTCCCCAGCTTAGAGATCCTGCAGGAGCATGTGGAGTACGGGGTCACTGAGGGCTTCAGCTGCCATGTTTTCCATCTCGCCATGGCCCGTCTCAACCACAAAAAGCAGAAAGAAAAGAACAAGAAACCAAGAAGGCATCTTGTAGATGTCAGAATGATGAACATTTTGGCATGAAGACAACCCCTTTCAATGAAACAGACTGTTTATCAGCCCCTAAAAGAGAAGAAGTGGAGCAGGTCAGACTCTACTGAGGGGCTGTACTCTTTTTTAGCAGCCATAGTACCCACCTTTTCAAGCATATCTACCACCATCTCTACTATAAAACCACCAATATGAGCAGACAGCCCTTTTTTTTTTAACACTATCCACCACTTTCCTGAAGAATGCAGACCACACAATCCCAGACATTGCCTCATTCTCTTATTACCCCTGTACATACAACATACATGAATACATGTCTTAGGAAAAGAGTCGATTCTACAGAATTTCAATAGTACAGATTGTAATTACCCTCCCCTGTACTCACCCCCACACTTCCCTGAAATTGGTCTTTGTTAACTTTGCATCTTTTTCTATATCCTTTTCTTTAAAAATCATATGCCTCTTTCCGTAGCTCCCTCTAACATCCTCACCCACACAGTTTGGCTGGAGGGCAGACAGTCTTATCATTGAGAGAGGAGCAGGGATGAAAGGAAAAGCAACTATAAGCCACCTCTTAGCTTCTGTGAACTTGTGGACACACAGGTGCTTATATACTTGTATGCAAACATTTCCATGGGGAAGGATGGCGCACAACCTGAATAGTTTCATGAAAATCTCATACGTATATATGCAGGGGTCTACAATGCCATAATGAAGTTTTAAGCTTAATAACCTTAGATGGGCAAAAGCTATCAATTATGAAGACATTATTTGCATGTTTAATAATTTGCCTGTCATTTATATTTGTTTAACTTTGTACATTTTCAAAGATAAGTTTTAATTTTGTCACTCAGGCATCTTCAGAGGCTCAGAAACAAAATATGAAAATTAAAAATATTATTATTTACACTTCACAAAAGTATACAGGAGAAAGGAAATTAAAATAGCTTCTTTTTTAAATGATGCTCTTTAAAATTTGTGCCTTTTACTCTCTTGAAATTATGAAAGTATAAAACTACAGTAACATTGCAGACACCCGTATATATACATACTAGATGATCAAGAAACTATTCATGTTGTGCTCCATCCCTCCCCACGGATAGGTGTCTGTGCACCAGAGTGCACAGCTTCACAGAAGTGAAGAGGTGCATTCTAGTTGCTGTCTGTTTTATCTGACTAGTATTTTTTACACCTTCCATTGTAAAGAAGTTGTGAAAGGCCAGTATTTCACTGGTCAAGTATGTGGGCAAGTGACAAAGACTAAACAGGTAAAGTCATTACTTTACAAATTGACTTTCATGATCGGCCTGGGGGTCAACAGCTTATCCATGTTGGGTGAATATTTACTAATAACTTGGGAAATCAAAACAGAAGAGACAGAGATTGTGAAAATCTTGGTGAGTTATCCTTTGTCTGAAACTCAAATTAGGGTGTATCTACTGCTAAACTGCTTCAAATCCTCTTTTTGAAAGACCTGGCTCTTTTAACTGTTATTATATTCACTAAACCTCTGCACTAATACTTCAATAAATTTTTTATTATTTTTTCCATTAGCCTGAGTCATTTACTGTTGTTTGTAACATAATGTGCCTTCATTGGTGAAAATTAACTTCCACATAATTTCTTCCAATTTAATAGCTGAAATGATTTAATCTATGTAGAAAAGAGTAACAATATATTCCTCTGACTTTATATTAAAACATAAGGAATATACTCATACTCAGTGTCCTTGATTAATTAGGATGATGCATTAAAAATGTTTGGAGGTGTAAACCAAATGAGTTAAATGAACAAAATCAACTTCCATAGAATAGACCTGGGTTTAGATTTCTTATTACTACTTAGATTTCTTATTATATACTTTCTGAGTCAAGACTATCATCTTGAAAACGGAGGCCATAATACCTAAAATAATACTAAGTGTAAAGGTAAGAAGGCACAAGTAAAAGCACTTAATTAAAATGTAATTTTCTTGGCTCCCTTCTCTATTGTCTACTCAATCAGAACTTGTTTCAAATATCACTTCCTCAGGAACACCTTAAACTGACTTTTAACTCTAATTCAGGCCTTTTGGTTAGATACCCTTATCACTATAAATTTTTGTTTTTTAATTAATTAAGTTTTGTGCAAATATTCATTGAGGCTCTTTGTGCCTCAGTTTATTCATTTATTTATACATTTATTTGTAAAATAAGGGTAATATTTAACTATACATCAGAATGCTAGAGTTAAGGTATTTCACATTTGAAGGCTTAGAGCATTGTAAGGTTACAAGGGGCAGTTATTATTTTGATGTTTTTGTATGGGATAAAGAATTAGCATAATGGTCACATGTTTAGTAAGTGAAACAAACATAGCTGGCTTTCCTAGCAATGCATACGATTCTTTTTTTTTGGAGGAAGGGTTCATTTGCAGACTCATTTGTTCCTGAGAATCCTGAATATCCAATTTCTACATTTTTCTCTCTGAGCCCTGTCCAAGGCCAAGACCAGTCTCCCAGCATGGCAGCAATTCTATCTGGCTGAGAACTGGGTTGCCCAAGGCTGGTGCTGCTGAGGACAAAGCTCAGGGAACCATTTGGAAGGGAGGGTTGACAGCATCTCACCTTTTGCCCAGGTAAATAGTTTCATTTTAAGTATCATGCTCCAGATATTACCAACATTGCTAGACAGTAAAGGGGGAAAGCCCATCAGGGGCCAGTCATGAGTACAGAGATTATTGACAACACTTTGTGACCTGGAAAATAAGAAGGTGGAATCTTTCAGTCACAGTTAAAGAAATTTAGATCTGGGGCTTTGCGGAGCCTCCCACTGCTTTGTTCCAAGGCTTTTCTAGGCTGAAAGTTGGGCAAGTGCAGGACAAGAAGGGGAAATACTTTCTCTTCTCAGGAAGCTGTCAGAGAAGAAATGACAGGCTATTAGGAAACTTCTTAGAGAATCTCCCGGGTTCATGGGAAAGTGATCATGCTACATGCATGTATGGGTACACACACACACCATTCTAAAGTCTTCCCTTTCTTCTTCTGGACTCATTTTCCTTTTGTATTTCAACTCTTGCACTGAGTACCCTGCTTTGAGCTCCCTTACTAGGGGACCCCAACCTAGCTGCTGGTCCTTGGTCTGGAGCAAATGCTGCTGGTGTTTCCCACAGGCGTGATGGGCATTCATCCCCTGCAGCAGGGAGTGGCTGAGAGCCACTCCTCACAGTTTCCCCTCAGTCAATGGGAGCTTTCTTTACTGGGAGCACTGTTTCCCTCCTCTGCTCCTTCATGTCTCAGGATGGGACCAATCCTGAATCAGACCCAAGCTCATGTCTAGCTGTGATTACATCCTTGTTTAGCTTGATCATCTGCCCTATCTTATTTCCCTTACTCTCTTCCTGAGAGCACTCTCCAATAAACTACTTGAATAAGAATCCTTGTCTCAGGCCCTGCTTCTAGGGAAATCAACCTAAGATAGTGCCTGTGCTCAAGTCTTCCTTTCTTTCCTCTTCAGCTAAGACCTGGCCCTTTATCAAACTTCTAGTCTCTACTAGGTGAAGATCAGTTTTATTAATAATTAATCTTAAATAAATCCCCCTAAAATGTTTGTAGGCTAATGTGTTATTCCTTCTTCATAACATAATACCTAGCAGTGCTAATAATTTATTTCTAGGACTTGCTTAAGTAACAGTCCCAGTGGGAAAATGCCATAGAAATTTCATGAGTAGAGCTGACCATGCCTACAGGAAGAAAAAGAAAGGGACACTTCTGGCTAGGTGTACCCTTCAGAATCCATTCTGGAAACACTTTCTGTAATCACCCTCACTATCTGCAATACACTGATGGTTTATGCCTTCTCCACAAATTCATATATTGGAATCCTAATCCCCAAAGTGAAAGTATTTGGCAGTGGGACATTTGGGAAGAAACTGGATCTTGAGAGTGGAACCCCCATGAGTGGGATCAGTGGCCTTATAAAAGGGACCCCAGAGAGTTCTTGTTGCTCTCCACTGCATGAGAATACAAGAAAAAGTTGGCCATCTATAATCTGGAAAAAGACCTTTATCAGAATCTGATCATGTTTCTACCCCGATATTGGACTTCCAGAAACACACTTCTGTTGTTTATAAGCCACCCCGTCTATGGAACTTTGTTATTGCAGTCCAAACTGTCTAAGACACCATCCCTACCTGTCAATCAATTGAATTCCCCCTCCTTGACCTGATGAGTACCTCTTTATGGCACTTACCATATTGCATTGCAATTATTTATTTCCTTGTCTTTCCCATTAGACTGGGTATGTGTAAAGAGCAGAGGAATTTTTCTATTCCTCTCTATATTCCAAGTGCCTACCAGCATGCCTGAAACCCTGTAGGAATTCAAATAATGCATGTAATAAAGAGAATTAGTAACAGTAATAGAAGTCCACCTCCTCGACATATATCTATACTATCTATATATATCTATATCTATATATCTATATATCATCCATATCCATCTATCTATCTATCTATCTATCTATCTATCTATCTATCTATCATCTATCTATCACTTATCTATCATCTATCTATCTATCACTTATCTATCATCTATCTATATATCTATATATCTCTCGATATATATCAGGACCTAAGTGCGCATGACTTTTTGAGTGGATGAAACGTTTAAAACAATGAAATGTTTTTCTTTCTGATATTTTTCAGATTTTGAGATTGGGAAGTGATTCCCCAATCAGAAGAAAAGAGAATAGAGAGAAAGTGATAAGAAATTGAAAGATGGTGGGTCTCAAAAATAGTTTTGGAGGCTGATACCCAAGATAGACTTGAGGGATCCAACAGCAGAGAGGACCTATCTTCTGTGAATAAGTAAGGCTCAGAGAATAGGGGGACATGTGGAGTCTCTGAAGAAGGTCTTATGTGGAAATTCAGGGTTTCCTGGGAACTAGGCCAGCTTGGAAGCACCAGACTGTTTCTTATACACCCAAGGAGCACAAGAGTGGCTGGAACTGAGGGGGCCTAAGGACGGGATAAGATGGAACTCAGCATTTACCTGATCATACAGGCTTGAGAGCTAACCAGATTAAATAACATCCTGGAAGGAGGACAGATCTTGGCTCACAGAAATTGTTTTACTATTCTTGTGGAATAGGGGGTCAAACAGAAAAATAAAGTTGAATTATAAAAGAATTTAAAGGTTACTTTTAGTGTACAGCCTAACTTTGGACTAAAAATTTTATTTACTTTATGATAATGAGTAAAAGTGAAAACTCTAAACAATTGAATCAACTTTGGTGAGTCAACAATGGACATAGGGGCTAGAGAGATTTAGGGAAAAGGAGGACCTCGGGTCTGGGGTTTGGCTCACAGGATTTTAAGGACCCCATGAAGTCAGGGCTGAACCCGTGGAATAGTATGTATGGTTGCTAATGAGAACATGAGGAAAATGATAGGTGATCATCTGCTGGACTTTTTCAATTCCAAGCGCACCACTAAGGAGCATTTTGTAAGCACAACAGGGGAGGCCCAAAAGTTTAAGAAAAGTCATCCAAAAGCACTCCAACAAAGATGTGTCCTCAGGCACGGTCACAGTGGGGATGTTGAAATGGCTGTGGCTGTGAACAATGAAAATGGTACCAAGTACTCACCTGCCTCAAGTCAGAACGGCCACCTGGAAAATCTTGTTTAATAAATCTAGTCATTATTTTCCCCCCTGGCTACTCTTGGGCAGACTTACGACTGGTTGTAGAAATGTATACCAATACATAGAGACAAATACCCCAATACAAGCATAAATGCATATAGATAAACACTCATATGCAGATATCAATAGACAGAAGCTATCATCTACTGCATACTATTTGGAGAATCTTTATATGATTTTGCACACATTATTTTATTTTTTTCTCTCTTCAGTGATGAAAGGTGAATGATTTTATTCTCTCTTAATTCAAGAAGAAATTGACCTGACCAGGTGGTGGCGCAGTGGATAGAGCGTCGGACTGGGATGCTGAGGACCCAGGATCAAGACCTGGAGGTCGCCAGCTTGAGCACGGGCTCATCTGGCTTGAGCAATAAGCTCACCAGCTTGGACCCAAGGTCGCTGGTTCGAATAAGGAGTTACTTGGTCTGCTGAAGGCCCACAGTCAAGGCACATATGAAAAAGCAATCAATGAACAACTAAGGTGTCACATTGACAACCTGATGATTGATGCTTCTCATCTCTCTTTGTTCCTGTCTGTCTGTCCCTGTTTATCCCTCTCTCTGACTCTCTCTCTGTCCCTGTAAAAAAAAAGAAAAAAAATTGAAGCAGATAGCACACAGTGGTAATAGAGCTAGGAAGGGTTAGGGCCTTTCTACATGATTGTGCATAATCCACACTGACATTCTATACGTATGTATGGTGGACAAAAGCATTTGAATGACATTCTGTCTCTTCAACATTAATTCTTAAGCTAATTTTAATTCTTTTATCAACGTTACTGACAAAAGCTATATGGGGCTAATTCTAACATAAATGAAACAGAGAGACAACAGCTCTGGCACAAGGTAGTGGGTGAGTGCACACGTGCACAGACAGGCATGCACACATGTGTTTTATTAAATTAAAAAGAACTGAGAAATGATATTGTCAAACACCTTAATTTTACACATGTGAAAACAGAAGCTCAGAGAGGTGACTTGTCCAAGGATCCATGCACTGAGTCACCAGCTCAGCCTGGACTGGGGGAGGCTGCTCAATGTGAGGGCAGGCAGCAGCCCAGCTCTCTGCTCTCCCTGAACCAGCTCTTAACTTGAGTGTGACTTCTCAAAACACCAGCAATCTCTGCCTTAAGGTGAAGTTATGTGTGTATTTTTATAAGCCAAGTTGAAATGAAATTTTGATTGTCTCTTATTATTCAGGAAAACCCTTTTTGCATTGGTTAGGTTGAAGTTTTCCTGCCTTCAGAGCCCTGAGTCTTCTTTGGGAATTGTGTTCGAGAATGTTCTGAAAGTCTTTCTTCTGTCCCTGACCAGGCAGGTCCACAAGCATTTATCCAACATATGCTGACCTGTCCTTTAGCCAGACTGTGCCAGGCCCTGAGGGACCGGCATGACTCACTTGCTACCTTCCGAGGGTCAACCTAGTCCTAGCTTCTCTACTAAGAGTAAAAATGTGAGGCAATAATATATATTTTTGTTACAAACACCCATGTACCTTTCACTCACACTTATTGATTTTTTAAGAATTAAAATGTTATAAATATAATTAAAGTTCTCTTTGTATTTCTCCCAGTTTCACTCTTCTTCCAGAAGCAAGTACTATGGAGACATTTATAACTATTCTATATGTACTTCACATTTTTATTATACAATTATGTTCACATAAAATATTATAAACTTATAAGATAAGCTCATGTTCTATATTAAGTTTTATATTTGGTATAATATAATTTATATATTACACATAACTACATAAAATTATATTGATATACTATATAAACTTTAAGTTTAAATTATTAGAATTAATTTAATTAAAATTAAATACATATTTATGCAAATATAAACTATACTTACATATTGTATGTAAATGTTATATATATTAAAATTTATAATGTATATATTATAAATAAGTTAACATTGATAAATTTGGCATTAAATTCATGGTGTTGCTTCCTTTTTCATTCAACATTATATTTTCATTTCTATTTATTTTGATGCATATTGCTTCCCTGCATTCTTTTCAATTGCTGTAGAATCTTCCATTATAGAACTATGCTGTGATTAAATTATGATTGTCCTGCGGTCTGCAAAGTGCAGTTGTCTGAAATTTCTCATGATTACAAACACTGTTGCCACACATATTCTTGTGGCAGTCTCCCTGAACATATGTGTGAGTGACTGTGGGACATGTCTGGATGTGGGATTGCTGGGTGGGAGGGTTTGGACACTTGAAGCGTACCAGGTATTATCAGATTGTCTTCCAAAGAATTTGTGCCTGTCCCCTCTCCTCACCTTTCCAGTAGGATCTGAGACTCTCACTTCTCCACATCTGTGCCAACACTAGGCCTTGTGAGCTTTCCCTCACAATTGGACAAGTGTGAACTGGTTTCTCACTGATGCTTTATTTATATTATCCCGACTACTCCTAAAGTTGACAGTTTTCCCATATGTTTGTTGACCCAGGGTTTCCTCTTCTGCAAAATACCTTTTTATAGCTTTTGTCTATTTTTTTCTTGGGTTATTAATTTGTGGGAGTCTTTTTTATATTCAGGGTTTTAATCCTTTGTTGGTTTTGAGCATTAACACTTCTGGTCTGTGATTTATCTTTGAATGTTATTTGTAATACCTTTTTTTTAATGTAGAAGTGTTAAGTTTTGACGTAGCCTGGTTTATTAGTTGTTATCTTTACAATATTTGCTTTGTGTGTCCTGTTTGCTAAGAAATGCATCACCTGCCTCCCACCGCTGACACTGCCCCATTAGAAAGGTGATGTCTGAGGGTTGAGGGTATGTGTGGGAGGTAGGGGGCTTAGCTTTCTAAATATTTAATTACAAAAACAATCCAATGACTAGGCATGTTCAGGTTTGTTCTAATGACTCCAGATTATTCTCTACCATAGGGTTTATGTAGTGTAGTGCTTTTTATTTTTATTATTAATTTTTTTTTTTTTGACAGAGACAGAGTCAGAGAGAGGGACAGACAAGACACATGAAGGGAGAGAGATGGGAAGCATCAATTCTTCACTGCAGCTCCTTAGTTGTTCAGTGATTGCTTTCTCATATATGCCTTGATGGGGCAGGGAGGATGCTACAGCAGAGTGAGTGACCCCTTGCTCAAGCCAGCGACCTTGGACTTCAAGCCAGTGATCTTTGGGCTCAAGCCAGTGACCATGGGGTCATGTCTATAATCATACGGTCAAGCCAGAGACCCGTCACTCAAGCTGGTGAGCCCTTGCTCAAGCCAGATGAGCCTGCGCTCAAGCTGGTGACCTTGGGGTTTCCAACCTGGGTCCACCACATCCCAGTTCTCAGTTCGACGCTTTATCCACTGCGCTACTGCTTGGTCAGGCTAGTGTGCTTTTTAAATGTATGAGTTCTGTAGCATGGATTCTGATCATTAAGTCAGTTACTTAAACTTACCTGGGGATGAGGCTATAATAGCTACCTTACAAAGTTTCCATGGTCATGAAATTAGTTTACATATGCAAAGCACTGAGAACAATTTCTTGTACCTTGTGAGAGGCAACAGTTATCTACTATTATTACTATTAGTAACATTATTTTCTCATTTTACTGCTCAGCTTTCCTCTGGCTGGATTTCTAAGGGCTACCTGGGGACATTAGACCTGCCATTCTCCACATGTTCCCTGGGCCTAGACTGAAACCACATTGGTCTGTTTGGCCCCATGTCACCTGTGGAGACTTATCTACTTGGAGATCAAGGCCTGAGACTGCTAATGGTTCAATTATTACATCTTGTGCTCCAGTTTGCTGGAACCAGATATTTCGTTTTATATAGCTTTCAAAAAAAGTAGAGTTGAAGATTTTAAGAGGTCAAATACTAGCTCAGAGAGAGACATCCTTTTAAAATCTGAAGTGAGATGGACACATTAATACAGGTGACTTGCAAGGACTTTATAGTGTGTGTCTGTTGTAGTTGTTTACCCAGAGCACTTTTCCTTCCTCTGATTTAGTTCACTTCATTCTTGTGTTTATCAAGCAGGCTGCCAAGCAAAACACCACCCTCTCTTACCCACAGAGATAAGTGGGATTATTCCTCTGGCTATACTAATTTTTTTTATATATATATATTTTATTATTATTAATTCTAATGGGGTTACACCAATAAATCAGGGTACATATGTAAAATGAAAACATCTCCAGGTTATCTTATCATTCAATTGTGTTGCATACCCATCACCAAAAGTCAAATTGTCCTCTGTCACCTTCTATCTGGTTTTCCCTGTGTACCTCCCCTCCTCCCTATTCCACTCTTCCCTCCCTCCCCCCCGCCCGTAACCACCACTCTCTTGTCCATGTCTCATATTCTCACTTTTATGTCCCACCTATGTATGAAATCATGCTGTTCTCAGTGGTTCTTTTTTTCTGATTTACTTATTTCACTCTGTATAATGTTATCAAGGTACATCCATTTTGTTATAAATGATCCGATGTCATCATTTCTTATGGCTGAGTAGTATTCCATAGTATATATGTACCAAAGCTTTTTAATCCACTCGTCTTTTGATGGACACTAGGGCTGGTTCCAGATCATCGCTATTGTGAACAATGCTGCCACGAACATGGGGGCGCATTTCTTATTTTCAAACAGTGCTATGGTGTTCTTAGGGTATATTCCTATAAGTGGGATAGCTGGGTCAAAAGGCAGTTCGATTTTTAATTTCCTGAGGAAACTCCAAATTGCTTTCCACAGTGGCTGCACCAGTCTGCATTTCCACCAGCAGTGCAGAAGGGTTCCCTTTTCTCCACATCCTCGCCAGGACTTATTCTGTGTTGTTTTGCTGATGAGTGCCATTCTGACTGGTGTGAGGTGATATCTCATTGTGGTTTTAATTTGTATTTCTCTAATGATTAGTGATGCATCTTTTCATATGCATATTGGCCATCTATATGTTCTCTTTGGAGAAATTTCTATTCATTTCTTTTGCCCATTTTTTGATTGGGTTGTTTGTCTTCCTGGTGTTGAGTTTTATAAGTTCTTTATAAATTTTAGTAATTAACCCCTTATCAGATGTGCTGTCGAATATGTTCTCCCATTGTGTGGTTTGTCTTTTTATTCTGTTCCTATTGTCTTTAGCTGTGCAAAAACTTTTTAGTTTGATATAGTCCCATTTGTTTATCTTGCCTTTTATTTCATTTTCCGTGGAGTTAAATCGGCAAATATACTGCTGCTACAGATGTCAGAGAGCTTGCTGCCTTTTTTTTTCTTCTAAGATGCTTATGGTTTCACGGCTTACTTTAAGTCTTTTATCCATTATGAGTTTGTTTTTGTGAATGGTGTAAGTTGATGGTCTAATTTCATTTTTTTGCAGGTAGATGTCCAATTTTCCCAACACCATTTGTTAAAGAGGCTGTCTTTACTCCATTGTATGTTCTTTCCTCCTTTGTCAAATATCAGTTGTCCATAAAGCTGTGGGTTTATTTCTGGGTCCTCTGTTCTGTTCCATTGATCTATGTGCCTGTTCTTATGCCAGTACCAGGCTGTCTTGAGTATAATGGCCTTATAGTAAACCTTGATATCTGGAAGAGTGATACCTCCTGCTTTATTTTTTCTTTTTAAGATTGCTGAGGCTATTCGTGTTCTTTGTTGGTTCCATATAAATTTTTGGAATATGTTTTCTATATCTTTGAAGTATGTCATTGGTATTTTAATTGGTATTGCATTGAATTTATAAATTGCTTTGGATAATATAGACATTTTAATGATGTTTATTCTTCCTAACCATGAGCACGGTATATGCTTCCACTTGTTTGTATCTTCCTTGATTTCTTTAATGAATGTTTTATAATTTTCTGAGTACAAGTCCTTAACCTTCTTGGTTAAATTTACTCCTAGGTACTTTATTTTTTTGGCTGCAATAGTGAAGGGGATTTTTTCCTTAATTTCTTTTGCTGACAGTTCATTGCTGGTATATAGAAATGCCTCTGATTTCTGAGTATTAATTTTGTATCCTGCCACCTTGCTGAATTCATTTATAAGGTCCAGTAGTTTTTCGACTGAGACTTTAGGGTTTTCAATATACAATATCATATCATCTGCAAAAAATGACAGTTTTACTTTTTCTTTTCCAATTTGGCCTGACCTGTGGTGGCGCAGTGGATAAACCGTCGACCTGGAAGGCTGAGGTCACCGGTTCAAAACCCTAGGCTTGCCTAGTCAAGGCACATAGGGGAGTTGCCCAATTTGGATGCCTTTTATTTCTTCTTTTTGTCTGATTGCTATAGCTAGGACTTCCAGAACTATGTTGAATAAGAGTGGTGAAAGGGGGCATCCGTGCCTGGTTCCTAATCTTAAGGGGATTACTTTAAATTTTGTTCATTTACTATAATGTTTGCTGTGGGTTTGTCATAGATGGCCTTTATTACGTTAAGGAATGTTCCTTGTATTCCCACTTTACTGAGAGTTTTGAGCATCAATGGGTGCTGGATTTTATCAAATGCCTTTTCTGCATCTATTGAAATTATCATGTGATTTTTGTCCTTCCTTTTGTTTATGTGATGAATCACATTGATTGATTTGCGAATATTGAACCAGCCTTGCCTCTCCAGAATAAATCCCACTTGATCATGGCGTGTAATTTTTTTCATATATTGCTGGATCCGGTTGGCTAATATTTTGTTGAGAATTTTAGCATCTAAATTCATCAGAGATATAGGCCTATAATTTTCTTTCTTTGTGATGTCTTTGCCCGGTTTTGGGATCAGAAGGAGTTTGGAAGTCTTCCTTCCTTTTGAATTTTTTGAAATAGCTTGAGGAGGATAAGAGTTAGTTCTTCTTTGAATTTTTGATAGAATTCACTTGTGAAACCATCAGGCCCAGGACTTTTCTTTTTTGGGAGTTTTTTGATAACTGTTTCGATCTCATTTGTTGTAATTGGTCTGTTTAGGTGTTCTGATTCTTCCAGATTGATTTTTGGAAGATTATATGATTCAAAAAATATGTCCATTTCACCAAGATTTTCTAATTTATTGGCATATAGTTCTTCATAGTATTTTATTACAATGCTTTCTATTTTTGTTGTGTCAGTTGTTATTTCTTCACTGTCCTTTCTAATTTTATTTATTTGAGTTCTCTCACTTTTTTTCTTGGTAGTCTAGTTAAAGGTTCATCAATCTTGTTTACCTTTTCAAAGAACCAGCTTCTGGTTTCATTGATCCTCTGTATTCTTTCCTTAGCCTCTATGTCATTTATTTCTGCTCTGATCTTTATTATTTCCTTCCTTCTACTTGTCTTGGGTTTTATTTGTTGTTGTTTTTCTAGTTCTTTTAGATGCAGGGTCAGGTTGCTTATTTGAGCTTTTTGTAGCTTCTTATGATATGCCTGTAGTGCAATAAACTTCCCTCTCAGAACTGCTTTTGCTGTGTCCCATAAATTTTGAGTTGATGTATGCTCATTATCATTTGTTTCTAGAAACTTTTTTATTTCTTCTTTGATCTCATTGTTAATCGATTCATTATTTAATAACATCCTATTTTGTTTCCAAGTGTTTGAGTATTTTTCATTTTTACTTTTGTGGTTAATTTCTAGTTTCATGGCATTGTGATCAGAAAAAATGCTTGATATGATTTCAATCTTCTTAAATTTATTGAGACCATTTTTGTTGCCTAACATGTGGTCTATCCTAGAAAACGTACCATGAACGCTTGAGAAGATTGTATATTCTACTTCTTTAGGGTGAAAAGTTCTGAAGATATCTATTAAATCAAGTTGATCTAGTGTCTCCTGTAAGTCTGCTGTTTCTTTATTAATTTTCTTTCTTGAAGATCTCTCTAGTGTTGTTAGAGGGGTATTGAGATCCCCTACTTTGATAGTATTGCTGTTAATCTCACCCTTTATATTCATCAAAGTCTGCTTTATGTATGTCGGGGCTCCTATATTTGGTGCATAGATATTTATAATAGTTATATCTTCCTGTTGAATTATTTCCTTTATCATTATGTAGTGCCCTCCTTTATCTCTTACTACAGCCTTTGTTTTAAAGTCCATTTTGTCTGATATAAGTATTGCTACCCCTGCTTTTTTTTCATTTCCATTTGCATGAAAATTTTTTTCCATCCTTTTACCTTCAGTCTATGTGCATCTTTTAAGATGTGTCTCTTGTAGACATCATATGTATGGGTCTTGTTTCTTTATCCATGCAGCTACCCTATGTCTTTTGATTGGATCATTTAATCCATTTCCATTTAAGGTTATTATTGATATGTAGTTGTTTATTGCCATTTTATTCTTTAAAGCTGTATTCTTCTTTTGCTCTATTCATTCCTCCTTTTAAACTGTCCACAAGAGGCCCCTTAGTATCTCTTGCAGAAGTGGTTTGGTTTTTATGAATTTCTTGAGGCTTTCTTTTTCTGGGAAGCTCTTTATTTCTCCTTCTATTTTAAATGTTAGCCTTGCTGGATAAAGTAGTCTTGGTTGTAGGATCTTCTTCTGCATTACTTTGATTATGTCTTGCCATTCCCTTCTGGCCTCAAGTGTTTCTGTTGAGAAGTCCGATGTCATCCTTATGGGGGCTCCTTTGTAGGTGATAGCCTTTTTTTCCCTAGCAGCTTTTAAAATTTTTTCTTTATCCATTAGCTTTGGTATTTTAACTATGATGTGTCTTGGTGTAGATCTTTTTGGGTGTCTCTTTAATGGAGTTCTGTGTGCTTCTTGAACGTGTGGAATGTTTCCCAGCCTTAATTTAGGAAAGTTTTCTGCTATGATTTGATTGAACAAAGTTTTCATTTCCTGTCCTCTCTCCTCTTCTTCAGGCACCCCTATGATGCAAATGTTGTTTCTCTTCAGGTTGTCATAGAGCTCCCTTAGAGTTTCCTCACATTTTTTTAGTGTCTTTTCATTTTTCTTCTCTGCTTCTGTGCCTTTGTTTATTGTGTCCTCTCACTTGGTTATTCGATCCTGAGCACGATTCATCCTGCTTTTAATTCCTTCCATTGTGGTCTTCAGTTCTGATACTGTATTTGTCATTTCTGTCTGACTCTTTTTTATTATTTCAATTTCATTTTTTATACTTGTTATCTCTTTATTTAGGTGTTCATAATGACTATCCATTGTTGCTCTAATTTCTTTGAACATCCTAACTATCATTATTCTAAATTCTGCTTCTGGTAATTTGGTTATATCTTGTTCATTCAGGTCCTTCTCTGGGGATTTCTCTTGATTCATTTGGTTTGCATTCTTCTGCCTGCCCATTTTGTCTGTGTATAAGCAAGTTGTGGCCACAGGAGTCCAGTAGGTGTTGCCTTTGTGTTCTCTAGGTGTGGTCTGTCTGCTGGTCCCCCACCCCCTCTGCCGCTGCCTAGGGTGGTTGGGTATGGGCGTTGCTAGCGCCGGCCCACTGTGGCTTTTGCTGTGATTTCTGCCTCTCCTCCGTGGGAGGGGCTGTCACTCAAGCCAGAAGCCTCAGCATCAAGGGTAGAGGTGTGCATCTTTGTTCAGCTGCGTACCCAGCCTTTTTCCGGACTTCCGCCCAGAACCCGCAGTCAGAGCCTGCTTGCCACAGTTTCGTGGGTTGGGCGGGGCTTTTGACGTGCTCTCAGCTGTCAGCCTTTGCCCATTCGGAGCTTTAGCCCCGCATTCGAGGCCAAGGCCCTTCTGCACAGGGTTGCAAACCCAGGTTTATTGGGCCGGGCGTGTTTGCTGGCTTCTGCTCAGCTGCGTACTTCCGCTCGTCCCGGACTCTACCCTACTCCCGCGTTTGGAGTCCGCTCGTACACATAGGATGGCAAATTGGGTTTTCTCCGGCTAGTAGCGTGGGTTCAGCTGCGAGCTTCCACTTGTCTCGGGGTCTACCCCGTTCCCGCGCTCCGAGCCCTCTCACGCACATATAATGGCTAACCGGGGTTTCTCCGGCCGGGCGGGGCTGGTAGCGTGAGCTCAGCCGCGAGCCCCTGTCCGTTTCTGGTCCTAGCCCGGTCCCCGCTGTCAGGGCCAGCTTGCACAGGGTCGCAGAGTAGATTTCTGCCCGTTCCTGGCCTCATGCTTTGTCCCCATAGGTGGCATTACAGGCAGGCCCGCAGCTTCTGGAGCGCTTTCGCGCGTCCCCTCTGACCCTGCTGGGCTAGACTGAGCTCACACCGGCTTGGCCTCTGCCCATGCCGACAGAACCGCATTTCAGCATCCTGCCACCCCAAACCCTTCAGCAACCCTCAGCAGAGTAGGAAGGAACCTAATAATCCACACTGTAGGCCTGGGAGCTCCCTCACTTGTTTCACAGCTCAAAACTGTCCAAACGCCTCTTCTAGGCTCTGGGAGTGAAGGCTGGGGCTTCGTTCCTGGGACCCAGGTCCCTCCCTCTCCGTCAAACTTTCCTCCCTCCACGTGGGTCTCTCCGGGCTGCCATTTGCTCCGGGGAGCTGGGCAGCCCTCTTCGCGTTTTCGCTATTCCTACCAGTCTCAATGTGGCTTCTTCTGTGTTCCTTGGTTGAAGAGTCCACTTAGTTTAGTTCAAAGTTGGTTTATCCAGATGATGGTTCTTTTTTTTTTTTTATTCATTTTTAGAGAGGAGACAGAGAGTGTGTGTGAGAGAGAGGGAGAGAAAGAAAGAGAAAAAGGGGGGAGGAGCTGGAAGCATCAACTCCCATATGCGCCTTGACCAGACCAGAGTAGGGTTTTGAACTGGCGACCTCAGTGTTCCCAGGTCGACGCTTTATCCACTGCGCCACCACAGGTCAGGCAGAGATGATGGTTCTTAAAATTGAGTTATAATCCACTCTACTCCGTCGCTATCTTGCTTCTATCCTGTACTAATTTTTTAAAGTGAGCATGTGACCCATCTTGAGCCAATCATAGACCTTCCTTGGATTTTTTAAACTTGATCAACTAGAGAAAAGCTCTCTCTTAGCTGGTGGCAAACTGGGACAATGAATCTGTGAGATTATCGGCCAGATCTCTGTATTATGAGCTTGAGATTTGCTTGAGTGATACCAGATTTTTCATCTCATATATTCAACTTTGTGGGGAAGCCCATCAGACAGAGCAAATCTGACCTCAGAGAGATTGGAGACAGATGTGGAAAATATGCATTCAAACCTTTCTTTTTTCCCTCCCACTCACTTTCCAATCTTCTGGTGCCTTCTACTGGTTAAACCCACCTTAAAGCCATTGGGTAGTGAGCCTGGGTCAATCATACATGGAGTTCAGTTTGCCTGGCAGAGATCAGTTGTAGCATGGCAGGAAATGAAGCTGGAGGGAATTCAGAAGAAAAGTAGCACAGATTCGCAGAAATGACAGAGTCAGGAAGGAAGAACAAGTATTTTGGTATATGCCACATCCCACAAACATCTTCCCAGTTCACATTGGCTCAATAGTCTACTTCTTGTTTTTAATAATCAAATATCATGTAACCTACATATCTCTCAAGGTAATGGCTTTGGCCAATGTTTATACAAAAAAATTGTATGTTTGTGTCCTAAAGTCAGTACATTTAAAACAACATTATGTCTTATTAAGCCTCCGGGGTCATATATTTCTATTCAGTTAGCACAGTTCCATGTCAATGTTGTGCAAAGAACACTAGATATCAACAAAGGGATGAGTAGTACCTACATACATATAAAGCCACTTTGAGTTAACACTATATTGATTGTCTAATCATCCAGAAGCCAGGTCTTAATCAATTAACACCAAAACCTTACAGTTTATCATTGAAATGTAGTCATTTAACTGTTTTAGTAAATTGGTTTGGGGTTGCTTTGTCTTTAGTATTTGAAAGCTGGAAGTCCAATTTCAGGAATGTATTTCTGACATGAAGGTAGAAATGGCCAGGTACATTTTTAAGGCAACCAGACTATCAATTTGTACAAATAGGAAAATGCACGTCTAAATTACAGATTATGATTAAAAAGGTGAACTTTTATAATTTTAATTCCTGTATGAAATTGAACATCAGGTTGACAACCTGTTGACTAGGGGAGATCTTTGGGAGATCACACAATGAGTATTAAAACATGGTTTGAAAAGAGCATAATGTTGTCATAAATGACAAATTCTAAAGTGTTTTTGTGACAGGGTTATCCCTGCCTAGGTACAGCGATGCACTTGTTTAGCAAATCCTCTCTTCAAGGTGCCATAAAGCTAAATATTCTGTAACCTACAGTTCTGCATGTGCCTTGTATGTATTTTTCATTTCTTTAATTCTTCATTTGTTTAATTCCCAGTCTTCCTCAATAGAATTGAAGCCCTTGTGGTCAGGGACCATGTCTACCTCGCTTGCTATTTTTTCTCTTGCATCAGAGATTCTAACACCTGGGCACATGCTTGAAGTCGTTGAATAAGTTAATGCTTTAGCTCCAGAAAGCTTTCAGGCCACATGCTGTTCAACTTTCCTGTTGAAGCTCACTCATCACTTTCCTGGGTCCCTAATTCAGGGCCTCGGCTCCCGTGGTTGTCCCGAGTATCTGACTGGTGAGATTTGAGTTTGACATGACATCCTTTTTGGCAAATAACTTGTGATGTTTTTTCTTCCATCCAGGGAAGAGCCCTGTCTGTGCGACCTGTTTCAGATTCTTCTGGAGTGTGCACTTGAGCTCATTCCACTCTCATTCTATTTTCAGTCAGGGGAGGAGGAGAATTCTGTCAAGCTCAGCTCTTTCTTCGTGATTGTGGATTCTGAATTTGTGGTCTGTCAAGTGGGTCTGAACAAAAGAAGAGGGCATACAGTTAAGTCAATAAATGGAGGAAAATTACTTATGTACAAAAATTTCTTTATCAGAATAACTTCTTTATCAGATCTATATTTTAAGAGCTCTTAAAATATAGATCTCTGGACCCCACTCCAGAAATAGATTCAGAAGGTCTGGAGTGGGGACCTAGAATCAGCATTTCAACAAGTTCTCAGGTGATGCTGACACTGTTGACTTGGGGACCACATGAAGAACCACTGTTCCATCTGTGTTCTCATTGAACATGCTTGCTGCCAGGAGCTGATGTGGTTTGGACCAAGGAAAAGTGCACGGATTCAGGATCTGTTGCAGAAATAGAAACCACATTAGTTATTTAAAAAGTATTAAGAACTATTTCAGAACATTAGAGCTGATGAGACTATTGAAAGGGCTGGAGGAGTGGCTTTTGGCTTGGCTTCCAGAAATAGCTCCGGGAACAAGACAGCTTCACTGGTCTGACAAGACAGCTTCTGTCTCTTCCCCAATGAGGGAAATGGGGGATCAGGAGGTCACTGTAGCAGTCCTGCTGCCATGCGGGCACTGCCACTACGCAGCTGACTCTCCACACGGCCTCGTTGCCAACTGCTCAAGGCTCATGCTGCAGAAACACGCCACATCTCTGACTTTGAGCACAAGGAGTCTGGGTACTGTCAGTCTCTCAAGGTAGGATTTCAGGAGCAACAGTATGGAGAAGTGAGTAACTTGGCAGGAACCTATATCTGGAGAGTGACCCTTGGGGACATGTGGACCTGTGGACTCAATTTCTTTTCAGAAGTTCCAACCTGAGAGAAGCATTATCTTTCTCTGGGTGCTTGCTCTCATTTAGACAGTGAGAAGAAGTTCTGCATCAGGGAATACAAGGGGAAGAATATGAATTTAATTCATTTGTGTTTATGCTTGTGAGAAATTATAACCAGTACTGGAATATTTGTAATGGCTTTATACTACCATATGTGTACTTTATTTATTCAAGGTTTTCTCATTCTTGGCATTATTGACCTTTTGCATCATGTAGTTATTTGTGTGGGGTCTGTCCTGTCCACGGAGGGTCACTGAGCAGCATCCTGACCTCTACTCCCACTGCAACTGTAACAACCAAAAATGTCTCCAGACATTGCCAAATGTTCCCTGGGGGCAGGGAGAAAATTATATTCTGTTTTTATACATATGCTATTTTGATATTGGAGCAATAAAATTTTCAGTACTGAGAGAAGAGGGTGGGAGAGATTTAATATTTATGAAACATCTGTTCTAGTCCAGGCACAGTGTCAGATGCCACCAAACTTTCATACACTTAAGGCACTGTGAGATGCCACCCAAGTGACTGGAGAGGCAGGCAGAGCCGGGTTCCAATCCAGACTCCCCAGGGTCTGCTTGGCTTTGGGTAGACTGCTTAATCTCTCAAATTTAAATTCTTTCCCCTGTAAACTGGAGCTAACTTTTCAGGGCAACTGCAAGGATTAATATAAGTGATTTATGGCACATATCAACAGTTATTATTATGTAGAATGTGCCCATGGGTGGGGACATGCCCTTTCTCTTTCCCTCAGCACACCAATTCTCATGTGGTCAGTGGCTTCCAGGTTGCCACATCCAGTTCTTCCTTTTCTGTCTTCTTTACAAAGAGAAAGTAGACCAGAAGAAAAGGACTATGTCTTTAAGGACAAAGAAGAAAGTGAGTAATGCGAAAAGCCTGGCACTTCTAAGTAGCTGGGTTTGCTTTTTCCTTGACAGGGCTGCTGACAGGCCCTTTAGCAAACCAGAGCTAATTACTTGCCAGGAGGAAGAGAAAATGTGTCATTCAGTTGTTCTGGTTTCTCCCAGTGCAATAAATCACAGACATGGGACCCTGGCTTTATTTGATTTAATAAAGATTTTAAAGAAAGAAAAAGTTTTCCTTGTTTTTATTGAGAGTGGCTGTTCATTTGGGTCTGTTGCACCTCTTACATCGGCAGCCACTGTGGGCATGCCGGGGCTCACTGTCTGCAGCCATGCTTGTCTGCGTCACCCTCTCGCTTGTCTTTCAGTTTATGGTCCCTAGCCCTCTTCCTCAACTCATTTTATAAGCTTGCTTGCCTGTCTGGAACTCTCACATTGTCCCTTGAAAGTACACTGCTCACAAAAATTAGGGGATATTTCAAAATGAATATGAAGCATTAAAAAAAAGAAGTATCTGATTTTTTTTATTTAACAAGAACATCAGAAAAGCAAACGACAAGTAAAAAAAAGTTCTATTATGCAAATAAGATGCAAACTCAATTAACATGATTAAGTAGCAAGTGAGATATTGGTGAGGGTGAACAGAAGCATGTCAAACTGGACGAGAGTGCTACACATTGACTGTTCAGTGGGGTGTGTGCTTACGCAAGATTGCCAAACACACCGACAGCGATGGGACATGGACAGGATCAGATTGTCCAGCAGTTCCTGTGGGATCCTCTGCCACTCTTACTCCAGGGCAACTTCCAGCTCAAGAAGTGTGTGGGAGGCATTGGACAGTTTGCCAGATGTCTTCCCAGTGCATCCCAAGCATGTTCAATGAGATTCAAGTCTGGAGAATGTGAAGGCCAGTCCATACATTTGATTCCTGCCTCCTGAAGCATGTTGTTGACAAGATGCGCATGGTGGGGCCTTGCATTATCATCCATGAAAAGAAAGTTGTTTCCAACTGCTCTAGCATAGGGTACCACTATATGGTGCAGGACCTCATTTCAATATCAGACAGCAGTCAGTGATCTGTTTCTGATGACATAGAGGTCAGTACAACCAACAATGCTGATGCCAGCCCACACCATGATTCCACCACCACCGAAGGAATCCCTTTCTCACATGAAACATGGATTCTTTCATGTTCCTTGTTCATGCCAGATAAGGACATAATGATTGTCAGGCTGCAGACTGAACTGTGACTCATCAGAGAAGAGGACAGTTGACTACTCATCACAGGTCCAATGACGATGCTCATCAGCCCACCTTCTATGGGTTCTATGGTTTTCAGTAGAGACGGAATGCATACCATTGGTCACTGGGCTTGCAGTACAACACGGTGGAGCCATATGAAGCCAATTTAGTATGGCGTGGGCGCATATCCATCATCTAGTGGCAGCAAGAAACTGTCCCCACAGCTTTATTGCATTGTGGCGCCTGTTCTTTTTTGCCAATAAGGTCAAGTAGCGGTCATCTCTTGCTGTTGTGGCAGATGGGTGACCCTGCCTTCATCTTCTTCGTACTGTGCCAAGTCTCTTGAAAGCAATTCCACAATCTGCTGATAACGCTTTGGGATGTTCTAAGTGCTGTGGCCAAGGTTGTCTGTGTTTGACCAGCTTCAAGACGTCCTATGGCTCTCCAGGCTTCACATTTGGGCAAATCGTGTTGCAGGGGCATTGCAAGGGCTGGGAAATTGCAAGATGCGCACTTTCAAGATCAGGGAATGTGCAGGTACTCCAGTACTTTCAGCCTTTTGTATTTTCACACACACACAAAACATGTTGGTTTTGCATCTCATTTGCATAATCAAACAACCTTCTTTGCTTTTGACTTGTCCTTTGCTTTTCTGATATTCTTGTTTAATAAAAAAAATCAGATGCTTTTTTTTTTATCACTTTGTATTCATTCTGAAATATCCCCTAATTTTTGTGAGCAGTGTACTTTGCAACTGTGTTATGGTCCCCACACAGCTGTGGGTAACAGGTGCTTCTGCATCTCACCTTGCCCAGCTTTGCACATACCAGGTCTACACGGCCTGCAACCCCTGGTGGCCCCCTGCCCCGCCAGGTGTGAGGCATCAGACAATTTGTGGGCAGAGACGAGTAGGCTAAAAATCAGATTTTGCTTAGGTTTTGATTACATAGATCTCTCGGTTAAGAACAGCTGTGCAACAGGACTCACCGTTAGCTCCCACTCTGACTAATATTCATATTTGACTTTTTTTTGGAAGACCTGGGTTGTTTTGTTTTAAAATCAAAATTATTGCCTGACCTGTGGTGGCGCAGTGGATAAAACATCGACCTGGGAACACTGAGGTCACCAGTTCAAAACCCTGCACTGGTCTGGTCAAGGCACATATGGGAGTTGATGCTTCTAGCTCCTCCCCCCTTTCTCTCTCTCTCTCTCTCTCTCTCTCTCTCTCTCTCTCTGTGTCACCTCTCTAAAATGAATAAATAAAAATAAATTAAAAAGAAATGTTTTTAAATCACAGTTGTTACAGATGACACAGCTGAAATGAAAGTCCTGACAACTTCTGACAAAAGGGAGGTGAAAGTGATAAGAGAACCTGGGAGTTAGAAATTTGGCTTCTGTAAGAATAGCTTTTAGTTGTAATCAATAGATTATGTATGGTTAGGAAACAGTTAATTTGCTTACTATTCTCTCTTAATGGCCCCCTGACCTTCCCTTTTAAAATGTGGTGAGAAGTTTATCTTTTAAGGAGGGTCTGGGAAATGTCCTTGGAAGCAAGTATCTGGGAGGAATCTGAAAGTTGAGAAACGAGATGGCCAGTCTGAACCACTCTGTCATGGGAGAAACACAAAGACAGATAGATAGTCCATTATTTCAAGGGCATAGCACCTCACTATCCCCTTGTCCATGTGACTGACTGCATGTACTTTGCTCCTTGCACCATTACTAACAGCCTCTGAACTCTATAAAAACAGTCATCACCAAGCAAGTGTTAAAGCAAGCTTTGAGTGCAATGAGCCTTCTCAGGTTGCTAGCAATTTGATTAAAAACACTCATATTCCACTCAGTCCTCATCTCTGTGATTGTGTCTGCAGAGATGAACAACTCAAACCCCAGATTTTTCTGGTAAAAAAAGACATAATCAGATGGTTCAGAAGTAGGGATTTTCAACTAGAAGGATGGTGTTGAGAGCTTGGTCTGAGGGCCTGTTGCTACCAACCCAGATGCACAGTCACAGGAGGGTGTGCCAAAGGGTGAGTGCACTGACACATTTCCCTTGAATATGACTTAACTTCTATGAATAATAGAAGATGCCTTCAAGATCAGAACACAGCTTTTCCTTTACCAAGGATGGTGAGGTTCAGAGAAATTAGACTTTCCCAATGGCATCCAGGTACTGAGTAAATTAAGGTGAATTTGGAAGCCAAGTGTCAACTCTCAGTCCTTTGACTTCACCTAGGTCTGAAGTGATGTGTAATTGCCAGCAAGGCAAGGATTTCTTTTTTTCGAAGCAGATGTGTGGGTCTCCATTAAATCTGTTTGTATTGTTTTAGATCAGGGTCTCCTCTCCACCTCATCAGGGTGGTATTTCTACACAGTGGTGTTACCTTTTTTTTAAATTTTATAATTTTATTTTGACAATTAATTTTAACAGGGTGACATTGATCAACAAGAGTACATAGATTTAGAGAAAACATCTTCAGATCATTTTGACATTTGATTATGTTGTATACTCATCACCCAAAGCCAAATTGTCCTCTGTCCCCTTTTATTTGGTTTTCTTTATGTCCCTCCCCTCACCCACAATCTACCTCTCCTCCTTTTTTCTCTACCTGGTAACCACTGCACTCTAATCTATGTCCATGAGTTTCAATTTTGTGCCCCACCAATGTATGGAATCATATAGTTCTTAGTTTATTCTGATATACTTATCTCACTCATTATAATGTTATCAAGGTCCATCCATGTTATTGTAAATGATCCTATATTATAATTTCTTATGGATGAATAGTATTTCATAGTATATATGTACCACATTTTCTTTATCCAATCTTCTATTGAAGGGCTTTTTGGTTGTTTTGATGTCTTGGCTACTGTGAACAATGCTGTGATGAACATGGGGCGGCATGTGTCTTTACATACCAATCTTTCTGAGTTTTGGAAATGTATTATACTCAGTGGAGGGATTGCTGGGTCATATGGTAGCTCTATTCTTAATTTTTTGAGAAACCATCATACTTTCTTATATAATGGTTATACTACTTTACATTCCCACCAACAGGAAATGAGGGTTCCTTTTACTCCGCAGCCTATTCAACACTTGTTATTAGCTGTCATGTTGATAATAGCTAATCTAACAGATGTGAGGTGGTTTCTTGTAGTTTTGATTTGCATTTGTTGTTTTGATTTGCATTTCTCTAATAGCTAGTGAAGATGAGCATCTTTTCATATATCTGTTGGCCATTTGTATTTCTTCCTGGGAGAAGTATCTGTTCATGTCCTCTTCTCATTTTTTTTAATGGGATTGTTTGCTTGTTTTTTGTTGAGTTTTGTGAGTTCTTTGAATATTTTGGATATTAGGTCCTTATTTGTGCTGTTGTTTGAAAATATCATCTCCCATTTAGTTGGCTGTTTGTTTTGTTGTCAGTTTCTTTTGCTGTGCAAAAGCTTCTTAGTCTGATGTAGACCCATTCATTTATCTTTGCTTTCACTTCCCTTGCCTTTGGAGTCAGATTCAGAAAATGTTCTTATGGCTAAGGTCCATGAGTTTAATACCTATGTTTTCTTCTATGTAATTTATTATTTCAGATCTTATATTTAGATCTTTGATATATTTTGAAATAATTTTGGTACCAAGGGACAAACTGTAGTCAAGCTTTATTCTTTTGCACGTGGTTCTCCAGTTTTCCCAGCACCATTTATTAAAGAGGCTTTATTTTCTTCGTTATGTGTTTTTGGCTCTATCAAAGATGATTTGACTATATATATGTGGTTTTATTTCTGGGCTCTCTATTCTGTTCCATTGGTCTTAGTGTCTATTTTTCTGCCAATACCATGCTGTTTTGATTATCATAGCTCTGTAGTATAATTTGAAGTCAGGTATTGTAATGCCCCCAGCTTCATTATTTTTTCTTGGGATTACCACACTTTGGCTATTCAGAGTTTTTTATAGTTTCATATAAACCTGATGATTTTTTGTTCCATTTCTTTAAAAAATGACAATGGAATTTGATGGGAATTGCATTAAATTTGTATGTTGCTTTGGGTAATATGGTCATTTTAACTACATTTATTCTTCCTATCCAAGAAGAAATATTTTTCCACTTTATTGTGTCTTTTTCGATTTCCTTTAACAATGCTTTGTAGTTTTCATTATATAGGTCCTTTACATTCTTTGTTAAGTTTATTCCTAGGTATTTTATTTTACTTTTTGTTGCAACCATGAAAGGGATTATTTTTTGAGTTCATTTTCTAAAGTTTCATTGTTTGCATATAAGAAAGCAATAGATTTTTGAATGTTAATTTTGTATCCCGTGACCTTATTATATTGGTTTATTGTTTCTAATACAGTGCGTTTGTAAAGTCATGGTGCAGTTTTGACTGGTCACAGGAAAGCAACCAAAAATGATAGAAATGTGAAATCTGCACCAAATGAAAGGAAAACTCTCCCAGTTTCTTACCTATTTCGTACAGTTCGATGTGGGCTCCATTTGTTGCCCTACACACATCCAAACAATAGTGAAGTTCTTGCCAGACACGGGTAAGAATGTCTGGTGTAACAGTGAATATTGTCTGTGATTCTCTGTTTTAAGTGATTAATGTCATTGATACGTTCAATGTATACATGTTGCTTCACATAACCCCAAAAGTCGATCTCATGAAGCATATCTGTAGCAAACATGCATCGTGTGGGTCTATCCGCTGGTTTGATAGCATGCAACAGCAGCAATTTGTGCCCCGTAAAACAGAGACGTTTCTTTAACACCTTAGGAACTGTAGTCTTGCTTAGGTGTAATTGTTGAGCACACGCATGCACAGATTTTTAGGGCTCCTTAGGTAGCTATCCCGTATAGCCTCTACAGACTCGTCACTGACTGACGACCTACCAGAATGGGCTTTCTCCACCAAACTGCCAGTTTCCTTCAACTGCTTATCCCACCAAGTAATGTTATTGCTTTGTGGTGGCGCTTTGTTATAAACGCGCCGATATTCATGTTGCACTTTGGTCACAGATTCAAATTTAGTGAGCCACAGAACACACTGAACTTTCCTCTGTACCATCCGCTGGCATATGCACATGCTGCCACATCATCCTACAGAAACTGGGAGGGATTTCCTTTTATTTGGTGCAGATTTCACATTTCTATTGTCTTTTGTTGCTTTCCTGTGACCGGTCAAAAGTGGACCATGACTTTACGGACACACTGTAGTCTTTCTGTGGAGTCTTTAGAGTTTTCTATGTACAGAATCATATCATCTGCAAAAAGTGAATCTTTTATTTCTTCTTTCCCAATATGAATGCCTTTTATTTCTTTCTCTTGTCTGATTTCTCTGGTTAGAATTTTCAGTACTATGTTGAATAGGAGTGGAGAGAGTGGGCAACCTTGTCTTATTTCTGATTTTAGAGAAAATATTTTCAGTTTTTTGCCATTTAATATGATATTTGCTGATGGTTTGTCATAAATGACCTTTATTATGTTGAGATATTTTTCTTCTATACCCATTTTGTTTAGTGTTTTAAACATAAAATATGTTGTACTTTATTAAATGCCTTCTCTGCATCTATTGATAGGATCATGTGTGTTTTGTTCTTTGTTTTGTTGATATGGTGTATTACATTAATTGTTTTATGTATGTCAAAACATTCTTGTGATTCAGGGATGAATCCCACTTGGTCATGGTGAATTACTTTTTTAATGTGTTGTTGTATTTAATTTGCTAGTATTTTGTTTAGGATTTTTGCGTTTTTATTCATTAGAGATATTGGTCTGTAGTTTTTTTGTTGTTGTTGTCCTTGCAAGGTTTTGGTATGAGTGTTATGTTGGCCTCATAAAATGTGTTTGGAAGTATTGCTTCTTCTTCAAATTTTTGGAAGACTTTGAATAGAATAGGAACCAAATCTTTTATGAATGTTTTATAATATTCACTAGTAAAGTCATCTGGACCTGGACTTTTATTTTTGGAAAGGTTTTTGATAGTTGTTTCTATTTCTTTTCTGCTTATGGGTCTGTCTAGGCTATCTACTTTTTCCTGACTCAGTCTAGGAAGACTGTATTCTACAAATTTATCCATTTTTTCTAGATTGTTAAATTTGGTGGCATATACATTTTCATAGTTTTCTGTGATAATTCTTTGTATATCTATGATATCAATAGTGATTTCTCCTCTTTCATTTTGGATTTTGTTTATATGAGTCTTTTCTCTTATTTCCTTAGTGATTCTTGCCTGGAGTTCATCAATTTTGTTGATCTTTTCAAAGAATCAGCTCCTTGTTTTATTGATTCTTAGTATAGTTTTTCTGTTCTCTATTTCATTTATTTTTGCTGTAATTTTTATTATTTTCTTTCTTTTGCTGGATTTGGGTTTACTTTGTTCTTCTTTTTTTAGTCCCTTAAGGTGTGATGTTGTTTATTGGGCTTTCTCTTGTTTGTTAATATAAGCTTGTGGTGATATGAACGTCCCTCTTATTACTGCTTTTGCTGCATGCCAGAGATTCTGATATGTTGTGTCGGCATTTTTGTTAGTCTGTATATATCTTTTGATGTCTGTCTTTATTTTTTCTTTGACCCACTTATTTTTTAGAAGTATTTGGTATAATTTCCACATTTATGCTTGGTATAGTTTCAATCTTTCTGAATTTGTTGATGTTAGTTTTGTGGCCCAACATCTGGTCAATTCTTGAGAATGTTCCATGTACACTGGAGAAAAATGCATACTCTGGCGTTTTGGGATAAAATGTCTTGTAGATGTCTATCATATTCAATTGTTCTAGTGTTTCATTTAAGGCCAATATTTCTTTATTGATTTTCTGTTTATAAGAACAATCTAGAGCCATCAACAGTGTATTGAGGCCTCCAAATATAATTGTATTTTGTCGGTTTTTATTTTTAGTTCTGTCAATACATGTCTTATATACTTTAGTGCTCCTTCGTTTGGTGCATATATATTAAGAAGTGTTATGCGTTCTTGATTCAATGTTCCCTTTATCATTATGAAATGACCATCTTTGTCTCTGATTACCTTTTCTGTCTTGTCAGCATTGTTAGATATGAGTATGGCTATACCTGCTTTCCTTTGGATATTATTTGCTTGAAAAAATTGTTTTCCAACCTTTCACTTTGAATTTGTTTTTATCCTTATAGTGAAGATGTGTTTCTTGAAGGCAGTGTACAGTTAGATTTTCTTTTGGATCCACTGTGCTACTCTATGTCTTTTTATTGGTGAGTTCAGTCCATGTATATTTAATGTAATTATTGACACTTGAGGGTTTCCTATTGCCATTTTATATATAGCTTTCTGATAGCTCTGTTTCTTGTTTGATTCTTCTCTTTTGTTTTTCTGTCATTTGTTTTTGTTTGGTTGTATTTCATACTTCTTTCCTCTGTTACTTCTTTTCTCAGGCCATTTGTTTCTGTAGTGGTATTTTTCAAGGGTGGTTACCATTAGGTAATTACAAGAATATGTATCATAATAATTTTAGTACATTATCTCATGAGTGCTTCTGCACTCCATCCTCCTTTACTACTGCTAGTCTTTGTCTTCTCCTCTTTTTTTGTTGTTGTCATAGTTTATTCTTGTTTTTGTTGTGATCTTATTGAAGATTTTACTTGTGATTTTGTTTTGTTTTGTTCTTTGTATCTGGTCGGATAACCTCCATTAGTATTTCATGAACTGGGGGTTTTCTGGTGGTAAATTTCCTTATCTTCTCTATATCTGTGAATGTTTTTACTTCCCCTTAATATTTAAAGGATAGCTTTGATGAATATAGTATTCTTGGCTGGAAGTTCTTCTCTTTCAGTTCTTTAAATATTGGGGGTCTACTCTCTTCTGGCTTGTAGAGTTTCTGCTGAGAAATCTGATAATAGTCTAATGGGCCTTCTTTAATATGTTGTTTTCTTCTTTTCCCTGGCTTCCTTAAGGGTTATTTCTTTGTCATTGGTTTGTGATAATTTCATTATGATGTGCCTTGGAGTAGGTCTGTTTGAGTTAAGGTAACTTGGTGTTCTGTTTGCTTCTTAGATTCGAGGCTCTAATTCTTTCCACAAGCTTGGGAAATTGTCATCAATTATTTGTTTGAGTATGTTCTCTATTTCACTTTCTCTCTTCTCCTTCTGATATACCCATTATTCGTATGTTGCTCTTTTTGATGGAGTCAGACAATTCCTGTAAGGTATTCTCATTTTTATTAATTCGTGAGTCTCTTTCCTTTGCTCTCTAGTAGTATCTCTAGTTGCCTATCTTCTACGTCACTTATTCTCTCCTCTAACTCACCTGTTCTATTAGCTAAGCTTGTTTACTCATTTTTCAGTTTACGTATTGAGTTTTTTTATCTCTGTTTGATTCCATTTTATGGTTTCAATTTTCTTCATGAAGTATTCTTTTTGTTTCTTAAATTATTTTTTAAACTCTCTAAATTGCCTTTCTGAGCTTTCTTGTATTTCACTGAGTATTTTTAGGACTTCAATTTTGAATTCTTTGTCATTTAACTCCCAGGATTCCAAGTAATTGAAAATTTTTTCTAAGAGATTTTTCATCATATATCTGAGCTACATCTCTGTCTTTTGTATTCATGATGTTTGATTTCTTTTTTCTTAATGACATTTGAGAGTAGTATTTTTAATAACACTGATAAGAGATAACTAAAAATATATAATAAGAATTGAAATAATACAGTGAAAAAGTGAATTTTCTATGATAAGTGGAACAAAACCTAGAGTACAATGAGTAGAAACTGAAGAAAAGTGACAAAAGAGAGAAAAATGAAGTATAAGAAATGCTACAAAGAAAATTATGAGCACAAAATATAATAATTTGATGATAAATGATGATTGAATGAAAGAAAAATATAGAAGAAAAAAGAGAAAGAAGAAGAAATGGGAAGAAAGAAGAAAGAGAGATAAAAAGAGGAACAACAGCCACAAAAAGAAGTACAGGTTTCTGAAATAAAACCCTCACAGAAAACAAGAATGAAAAATGGAACAACTATGAATAATGAAGTTCAAAAGGAAAAGGAAAAAGGAAAGAAGATAAAATGATCAAAATGAAAAGAAAAGTTTTAAAAATGTAATTTTTTTCTGGTTCTGAGAGGTAACTTTTTCCTTTTTTTTTCCCACCAGGTGGCACTGTACTACAAGTTTTGCCCCTGTGGGGCTCTTGGGCAGAGCTCTGCTGATGTGTTGCTGTGGCAATGACTGAGGTTGCTCCTCTGTTCTGTTTGTAGGCAGAGATTGTTAAGGATTTAAGGCTCTAACAATGGCAGTCTTAGTTTTTCAGGTGCCTCTCCCATATCCTTACCACCTGAGCTAGCAACCTGGGGACTTAGCTGTGAGGTTTGCCTCAGCCACTGTCTGCAGAAGAAGAGGTTGTAAGAGCATTCAGGTCCTTCCTCCTGTACCACTTAAAGCACAGTTCTGGGTAAGTCTGTGCCAACCAGAGCTGCCAGAAGAGCAGGAAGGGCTGGGAGCCAATTGGAGATCAAGAGCCTTTCTATGGGCCCACAGGCAGGTCTAGTAAAGCTCAGCAGCCACGGGTCTAATCTCCACAGGCTTCTCCCTCATGCTCTGTTTAGTAGCCTGCAGTAAGCCATGTGTGTGTCCAGCTCCCACAACTTTAGCACTGCACACAGAGGCCTGCACCCACCCACTCAAGCACCCAGTGTCTGTGATCTCAGTTAGAGCCAGGAATGTACTCATAAGTCTGCACCAGCTCATGGAGGCGCCCAGCCCTGGCAGTCTCAGGCCAAGGATTTTGGCCTGTGCACACACCCCGCACTGAAGATCGTGGAGCCGGGAATATCCAAAGATGCTGGCACTGGCTTACGCGGGCACCCTGCAGTTGTAATTTTAGGTGGAGCCCACCGCTTGTGTGTGTGCCCTGCATACGAGATCTCAGGCAGAGCTGGTGTACTCTTTTTTCTGTTTGAGCACCTATCCTTACTCAGCTCCTTCCCCTCTAACTCAGACTCTCCACCTCACTTGGCTCCAAACAAAAATGCCCCTTCCTCAGATCAGTGGGGAAAGCAAAATACCCCGTTCTCTGTCTTATTTTCTTCAGAGTGGATTATAAACTCAGCCACCTTTTCACCCAATCATACCTGTGTCTGGTGTGTGTATATTTCAGGTGCTTTTGAGATTTTTTTCTCTGTGTTTAGTTGTTGAATTTGTTGAAATTTCAAGGGGGAGAAATTGAGAATGTCTCTCACAGCGCCATTTCTCTGACATCACTGGTGCTACCTTTTGATTTCAGCCCTCTGTGTGATTGAAAATAAATGAGCAAGTGAGCTCCTCCATCCTGGGAGACAGTCCCTCCTGGCCTGTGGGTGAGCTAGCCTCAAGTATGAACTTGGACATGACTATATTCCTGTAAGTCCCTCACCCTGCACTTCAGTAACCAGAACCTCACCTCTCCCTTGTTCCCCATATTTTCACTCCTACTCTTGTATAGACAGCCCTTTAATATTCTGAAGCTCCCCCCACCTGCCCAAACTAACCAGCCAGGTTTGAAATAATCTCATAAATTAATTCATTCTGGAAATGGGGATGACTGGGAATTGCTTTATGTTTCATATTTGCTCATTTCTTTCATTTTTTTTTTTTTTTTCATTTAGCAGCGGAATTTTTAGTCCTACAAAGCTTTGATAGAGTAGCTCTCAACCATGGCTGTGCATTAGAATTAGCTGGAGAGCTTCAACAAACTGCTGCAGCCCAGGGTCTCTATTCTCAGATACTTCAATTAAATTGATTCTGGAGGGGCCTGGGAAAAAAGTAATTTAAAAAATTCTCTAGTGATTCTAAAACTATAATCTTTTCCTAAATAGGAAGGATGACGTCCCCAAAGGATTCTAGCTTCCTATGGCTACCAGGGAAATAGACTGTAATGGATGCTTCAGTCCTTCCTAAGGCATATTGTCTTCTTGTTCTGTCTCTGTGGGGTCCAAGAAAGTCTCAGGTAGGTGGGGTGAGCAGCAGTTGACCAAGAGGCCAAAGAAGCCATCTGGGACAGAATATTTTCAGTCTAGCACAGTTTAGTGTTAAGATGTTTAGTTTTATCTAAATCTCTCCAAATAGAGATTAAATCAGAAGTTGAAAGCTGACAGTACATGAGATGGTTCTGTCCCACACATGGGTTTTGTTCAAACTATGCAATGGTTTTTGTTTTTAATAGTTAGGAATTTATCTACATAAATTCCTGATTTCTTTTTTTTTTACACTTGAGAAATGGACATACATCACTGTATAAATCAAAGGTGTATAACATGGGATTTTGATTTGCATATAATGTGGAATGATTACCACAATAGATTCAACTAGCATTCATCATCTCTTATGAATACAATAAAAATATAAAAAAGTTATCTTTTGGTTGAGAGCTATTAGGATTTATTGTGTTAACAACTTTTTTATATATTACACAGCAGTGTTAACTAGAATCATCATGTTATACATTACATCCCTAAGACTGATGAATCTTATAATTGAAAGTTTGTATCCTGGAACTTTGCTGAAATCATTTATTAACTATAATAGTTTTTTTTTTTGTAGAAGCCTTAAAATTTTCTACATATATGATTATGTCATCAGCAGAGATCATTTCTTTCCAATTCAGATGGCTATTTATTTCTTTTTCTTGCCTACTTACTATACCTAGAACTTTTAGTACTGTACTGAATAGAAATTGTAAGAGTGGACACACTTGTTCTAGGTCTCAGAGAAAAAAAGCTTTCAACCTTTCACTATTGAGTGTAATGTTAGCTGTGGGTTTATTATATATGGCCTTAATTTTTTTGAAATATTTTTTTCTAGACCCTAGTTTTCATGAGGGGATGCTGACTTTTTCTAAAAACATGTTTGCATCTATTAAGATGATTGTATGATTTCAGTTTTTTATTCTATTAATGTGGTGGATTACATTTATTGATTTGCATATATTGAACCATCTTTGTGTACCAGAAATAAATACCACTTGTTCATGGTGTATGATACTTTTAATGTGGTGTTGACTCATTTTGTTGAAGGGTTTGCATCTGTGTTCATCAAGGATATTGACTTATAAGTTTGTTATTGTTGTATTCTAACTAGCTTTGGTATCAAGATAATGCTACCTTCAGAAAATGAATTTGAGAGTGTTTTCTGTTCAGTTTTCTGGGAGAGTTTGAGTGAAATTGGTGTTACTACATAAATCTTTGGTATAATTCACAGGTGAATTCATCTGGTCCTGAGTTATTCTTATTTGGAAGGTTTTTGATTACTCATGAACTCTGTTGTTATTGTTTTGTTCAGATTTTTTATTTCTTCATACTTCAGGCTTGATAGTTTGTATATTACTAAGAATCCATCCATTTTTTTTAAGTTGTCCAATTTTTTGGTGTATAATTGCTCATAGTTTTCTCTTACAATCCTTTGTATTTTGCAGTATCAGTTGTAATGTCTCCTCTTTATAATTTTATTTAATTGAGTTATGTTTTTCTTGGTGTCTAGCTTGCAGTTTGTCAGTTTTGTTTATCTTTCCAAAAAACTAACTTTATTTTTATTAATTTTCTATTGTTTTCATGTTCTTCATTTTATTCACTTCTGCCTGATCATTGTTACTTTTTTATTGTTAACTTTGGAGTTAGTTTTTGTTTTTCTAATACTTTCAGGTATAAAGTTAGGTGATTTACTTAAGATCCTTCTTTTTAATGTAGGTGTTTATCCCTACAAACTTACTTCATTGCACTACAGAAGTATCCAGCAGGTTTTGGCATGCAGAGTTTAAATTTGTGTTTCAATGTATTTTAGATTTCCCTTTCGATTTTTTTAACCCATTGTTTTTTCAGAAGTGTGTTGTTTAATTTTACATATTTATAAGTGTTCCAGTTTTCTTCCTGTTACTGATTTTTAGTTTTATATCATTTGGTTGGAAAAGATATTTGGTATAATTTTAATTTTTAAAAATTTGCTGAGACTTGTTTTGTGGCCTAATATGTGATCTATCCTGGAGAGTGCTCCATGTGTGCTTTAGAAGAATGCACATTCTGCTGCCATTGGTGACATGTTTTGTATATATTAGGTAGGTCTATTTGGTCTAAGGTACACTTAAAGTCAAATATTTCCTTATCAATTTTCTCTCTGGTTGATCTATCCATTGTTGAAAGTGAGGTATTGGATTCTACTACTACTATTGAATTGTTGAATATTTCTCCCTTGAAATCTATTTTTACTTTATTTTTATATTTAGCAGCTCTGATGTTGAGTGCATATATATTTACCCTTGTTATAGTCTTTTGATGGATTGACCCCTTTATCATTATATCATAACCTTCTTTGTCTCGTTACAATTTTTGACTTAGAGTAATTTTTTTGTCTGATAAAGTATAGCTACCCCTGATATTTTTTGGTTTCCATCTATGTGGAATATCTTTGCCACCCCTTCTCTCTGAGCCTCCATGTGTTCTTAAAGCTTCTGTGAGTTTTATAGGCAGCATATATTGCGTCTTGTTTTTTTATTCCTTCAGGTACTTTATGCTGTTTGATAAGAGCACTTAATCTATTTTTATTTAAAGTAGTTATTTATAACTAAGGACTTGGTATTTATAACTAAGAACTTGGGAGATAGTGAGGTAGACTCCCACCTGTACCCTGACCGGGATCCAACTGGCAACTCCATGTGGGACGAATGTTTGAATACAAAACTATTTTTAGTGCCTGAGGGTGATGTGCTCCCACCAAGCTATACTCAGTGCCTGGGGCCACGCTTGAAACAATCTAACCACTGGCTGCAGGAGAGCAAGGGGGAGAGATAGGGGAGAGGGACTAGGGGAGAAGCTGATGGTTTCTTCTCTGATGTGCCCTGACTGGGAACAGACCCTGGGATGTTCATATGCCAGGCTGTCACTCTATTCACTGAGCCACTGGCCAGGACCTGATAATTTTCTACAGTGGCATAGTTTGAATTTATTCTCTTTAAATTTTGTATATATACTACAAACTTTGTTTTGTGATTACCCTGGGTCTTACTTAAAACATACCTGTAGCTATAACAGTCTATTTTAGGCTAATAACTTAGTTACAATCACCTACAAGACCCTATCATTTTATGTTTTTGTAGTCACACCACATTTTTTATATTGTGTATTCATTAAAAAAATGTTGTAGCTATAGTTATTTTCAATACTTTTATCCTTTTATCATTATACTAAAGTTATATGACTAACACACCTTCATATTACACTATTAAAGTATTCTAAATCTGACTATATCCTTGCATTTACCAGTGTATTGTTTACTTGTATGTTTTCGTGTTACTAATTGGTGTACTTTCATTTCAACTTGAAAAACTTTCGGCATTTCCTGTAAGGCAAGTCTAATGGTGATGAACTCCTTTGACTTTTTTATTTTAAATTTTTATTTATATTTATTTTATTCTGAATTTACTTTTGGACCACATGTTTTTGTTTCTTCAGTTTCTTCTGGGATGGAGATTATATATATATATATTCTTTGCCGCCTTCTATTCCAGTTTAGGAACAATCTGCTTTTTTTCAGTAAGGATCATCTCTGTGTGACAGGGAGAGCTCAGGTAAGGATTCATCCGTCCTTGAGCTCTGAAAGTTCTGCACCACATCTTGGAAGCTTTGCTCATCAATGTGCTCAATGACCAGAAAACCTACATCTTAAGCATGTGCAGCAAAAATTCAGCATCTTTTTGGGCCACTGAGCCTGCATCCAGCCCCACTGTCCAGCCTGGGAATATTGACCACATCCACCATTATAACAACAGAATGGCACACACTGTAAAGTGTAAAGTGACATCCTTCAGATGCTTGGTGGCTTTTCGAATACACATACCCTTGATGGCTTGGGCAGTTTCATGAGTGTTCTTAAAGTGAACAAGAAGATTTAAACCTCTTGATTTGCATGATTTTGTGGGGTTTCTTTGAGGTCAAATGAATTGCAACACATTTTAAGAGGGTCACCTCTTGCCACTTTCAGAATTCCTTTGACTTTTGCTGGGAAAGTATCTCACCTTCTGATCTGAAGAACTTTTCTGGTAATGTATTCTTAGTTAGAAGGTTTTTTCTTTCAGCACTTTGACTATATTATCCCATTCTCTCCTGAACTAATGATACCTTATGGTAGTTCCTTTATATGAGAAAAAATTTTGTTCTTATGGTGCTTTTAAAATCTTCTATTTGTTTTAAATTTTTTTATTATAATGTGTCTTAGAGAAGATTGTTTCAAATTGAGATGCTGGGGTGACCTATTATCTTTATCGACTTAAATGTCTAAATCTCTCCTAGGTTTTGGAAGTTCTTAGCCATTATTTCTTTAAGTAAGCTATCTATCTTTTTCTAAGTTTCTTCTTCTGGGAATCCAATGATGTGTACATTATTTCTTTTAATCATGACCTATAAATCTTGAGCCAGTTACTAGAGGTTTACTGTATTCTTATTAGAGTTATGTTTCCCTGATTATTTGTAATCCCTGTAGCCTTGTGGAGATGTCTCCACATCTGAAAAATATTTTACCTCTTCTAGATAGTACGGACTGACTTCAGTAAGGAATGACTTTCACTTGTAGGTGGGGGCATGCTGGAGCATTCTGTGACCTCGGGTCTGGTGGTTTATGGAGTCGGGTGCAGGGTTGTGTGGCAGCACTGGGTTGGGTTGTCGTTGTTGGTTTATTTATTTAATATCAATGATTGTATGGTCCGTGGCAAGTACTATGGGGATCCTCAAAGGCCTCAAGGACTGTTGGGTTCCTCATCAGTGCCTCTAGGTCCAGCTTCTAGTTACCAAGGAAAGTAGCAATAGTGGTCAAAGCTAGTGGGATGCATACACTTCAACATAAAGGCTTGCTGCTGGTGCCCGTGTAGTTGTAAGGACTTCTTTCAAATGCACACATACTGATAGGAGCCAGGGCAGGCAGCAAGGGCTGTGACCAACTTCGGAACACTGGCAGCTTTTGCAGCCCTGGCTGTTCACATTTACTGCCGTGGTGGTGGGTCTTACCATAAGAACAGGGCAGTAAAGACTGATGAAGGGCATCAGGCCAGCAGCATGCAAGTGCACAGCTAGAATGGGTAGTCCTGAACATGAACATGGCAGGGAGGGTCAGCTGCAAGGGTTTGGCTGGCATCTTATACTCACCCAGCTGCAGAGTCCTGGAAGGACTACTGATATGGTTTCCAGGATCTGGCCTGGATTGATGATGAAATCGGAGAGAGACTCAGGTAGCTGGCATTAAGAGATTGCAAATACGTGTGGGGCAAAGCCAGTGAAATCTGCAGGAGATCCAGAGTGACTGTGTTGTCACTTGGTTTTTATAGTTGTGAAAGTTCCTGGATTTATCTGCAGAGCAACCCACTAGGAACTGAAATGTGATTGTTTCTGCTGTGTGAGATTGAGAAAATTGAAAAAAGCCAGAGTTACTCTACACTGTGTTGCCCATCAGATATCCTACCAGTAGTCAGTAAGTTAGTAGCTCATCATCATTATTAAATAGAACAAAATATGTTACATTTATTATTATTCAAAAATTTTTAGGCCCTGACTGGTCGACTCAGTGGTAGAGCATAGGCCTGATGTGTGGAGTCCCTAGTTCAATTCTTGGTCAGGGCACACAGAAGAAGCTACCATCTGCTTCTTCACCCCTGCTGCTTTTCTTTCTCTCTTTTTCTCTTTCCCTCCCATAGCCATGGCCCAATTGGAGTGAGTTGGCTCTAGGCGCTGAGGAAGGCTCCATGGCCTCTGCTTTAGGCACTAAGAAGAACTCGGTTTCTTAGCAACAGAGCAATGCCCCAGATGGGCAGAGCATTGCCCTGGAGGGGGCTAGCAGGAGTCTGTCTCTGCCTCCCTTAATAAAAAAAAAATTAAAATGATATGTTTATTGTTAAACTTTTGTTAAAGTCAATAAAATCAAAAAAGAATATAAAATAACTACTTCCGAGAAATATTGTATCATTTTTGTATAATATCTCTACCATTTTGGTGTGTGTGTATACGTGTGTGTATGCCTGTATATATGTGTGTATAATATATAATGTATACTTGTTTCAAACATATTTAATACACTTACTTGAGTGTTGAAATATCATATTAAGCTTCTTAAAAGGAAACTTCAGTAACTGAAGATTAATTCACCAACTGTTTACTAAATATTTAGTGTATGCTCGGCACTAAAGTTTCAGAAATAAAAATTACTTTCAGGAAACACACAAGGTGTGTGTTTCAGTGTATGTGTATATAAAATAGATGAGTAAATGAAAAATGGCTTCAACATTTTAAGTGATCTGATCAGATAAAGATAACTTTGGTTCTGTTCTTATTTTATTTTAGAGGAAACTAGAGCAGGGACTTTGCCCTTGTAAAGATTTCATTAAGCAAGATGTGCACCTGCCCTGCCCAACCTCTGTAACAGCAGCTGTGGCACTCATGACAGGGAAAATTTCACAATAATGATGATGAGCATTATTGCAGTGTGATGAATGTTTTGACAGTGAAAATCCTTGGGAGTTTTGGAATCATAGGAGACAATGTCCACTTGGCCAGGGGAAAGAGTATAGGTAATGTCTTCTTTACCTGGAGCAGGTGACATCTGAACAGAGTACTGCAGCAGGAGGTAAAGGTACCTAGTTGAATAAGTAAGAGAGGGTACCCCAGGGAAAGAAAAAACATGTGCACAGCCTCTGATGTCTAGGATTATTTCTGAATACAGTCCTCTGACCTCAGTTTTGTCCAGGAGAAATAGCACACCAAATACATATATTTTTAATGCCTATAGAAACCTTAATTTATGGACCCATCAGCACAATGTCTTTTTCTTCAATCTGTCCCATTTAGTCACTTAGAATTCTAGACTCACTATTCTGCGATAAAATTACAGAACTTTTGCTATACCCAGTAGGAAATATATTTTTTACCCATGGCAGAAAATCTGTTTAATCATTTGCACATAATAGAGCATACAGTATGGTGCAGGGCTGGGAGGTGACACAGTAAAGGCAGAGAAAATCATTGCCACAGGTTCAGGTGATGAATGTACCAGGCAGGCTTTTGACCCAGGAAAGCACATAGATTCAAGTGTGCTCAGGTGGGGTGAAATTTTCCCTGTCATGAGTGTCACAGCTGCTGTTACAGAAGTTGGGAAGGGCAGGTGCACATCTTGCTTAATGAAATCTTTACAAGGGCAAAGTCCCTGCTCTAGTTTCCTCTAAAATAAAATAAGAACAGAACCAAAGTTATCTTTATCTGATCAGATCACTTAAAATGTTGAAGCCATTATAAAAATCTCTTCAGTACATGGAAATTTTGTATGTTCACTCTTTCCCACCTTGCTCCTGTCTTGTTGTGTGTGGCACCTGGAAGTCTCCTAGTTAAGAAAGCATGCAAAGAAGAATAATGATTGCAGAAGCTAACCTTGCAGGGCATCTTTCCATGTGCTTTAATACATCTGTCATTTCTTCTCTCAGCAATCTACAGCAGCAGAGTTATATAGCTGAGAAGTCTTGGGGAGGTTAAGGACTTATCTAAAGACATAGACAGTTAGCTGCAGTGTAGGGCTTCAAACCCAGATCTGTCTGAATTCAGACTTCGAATTCCTTTCTCTGTATCACTGTTTGCTCAGCTCTGTGGATTTAGGATATAACTGTTGGCACAGTGGATGTTTTCAACAGGGAGGAAGCAATGAGCATGTGTAGGAGTGCTCAGTCTGTGTGTCAGAGGTATGTAAGTTAGCAACTGAAGCTTGGAGGTAAAAGGAAGGATGTGTCTCATTGCCAAGTGTGGACTTGGACTACACCCTTCTTGCTTCTCTAGGAAGCCACTGGCAGTTATCTTAGCTCCCTTCCTGTGTTACCTCTTGTCCCTTTTTATTGGATCATTCCTATAATCATTAAAAACACTGTAATCTTAAAATCAACTTTCTCTGATCCCATATTCCTCGTCCAACTAACACCCCATTTCCTTCTTTCCTGAAAGGCCAAGTCCAAGAGTTGTTCATGCCTACTTCTCCTAATCTTACTCTTTCTCAAATCTACTCTGATTAGACTTTTAGTATTATCTCTCAACAAAACCATTATAGTCAAGCTAACCAATGTCTTTTAAGTTACCAAGACCAATGGTAATTTCTCAGCCTTTTTTTTTAACCCAACCTACTAGCAAGGTTTGATCCAGTTCCCCTCTTGAAAACACTTTTATTTCCCAATGAGCCTTCAGGACCCCATTGTTTCTATTCTGCTACCCATGGCCAATTCTCAGTTTTCTTTGTTGGTCTATCCTTGTATCAATTATGGGTTATGTTTGGCTGCTAATAAGAGAGCTCATAAATACAATGGCTTAAACAAGGATTTTCTTTCTCTCTCTCATGTAACATGAGTCTCAGACCAACAGTCCAAGGTTAGTAAAGTGGCTTCATGTATCCTCAGTGGCCCAGTTTCTTTCTAAGGGTCCATCATCTGTAGTACACACTTCTATTCACCATGTTTGCCAACGAAATTAAAACAGCTATTGCAGCTCTGGGCATCATAACCACTTCTAGGCAGAAAGGAAGAGAAAGAGGAAGTACAAATGGGTGCACTTTCAAGCTGAGGCAACCTCCTTTGCAAGGAGACCTGAAATTCTCACAGAATGACTGTCACCCATTAATCAGACACAAATCTGGGGGTTTGTTTTTTTCTTAAGCTTGGAGCACTGTGGCTTTTCCATAACATTAAGGCTCTTTTTATTAGAAAGAAAGGTAAAGTGGTGCTGTGAATACTGGGAAGACAACTAGAAGTCTCTGCCTGCCGTTATCATCATTATTATGACCTTTAATATTCAGTCTTCAAACTGCTTCTTTTCTCTGTCTGTACTTGCTTCTTGGGTGTTCTGAGCCATTAGACATGCATTGCTGACTCCCCAGATGATATCTCTAGTTTTAATCTCTGCTCTGAACTCCAAAACTGAATGTCTGGTTATCTAATTTTGTCCCCACCTAGACATCTAATAGCTACCACAAACGTAACATACCTAAGACTGAACATGTGATTCTCACCTTTAAAATGCTTCCCCTCACCAACTTTCCCATGTAAATGACAATTCCACATGTATCTGGTCTTCAAGAAAAAAGCCTTATAGTTCTCTTTCTTTCATACCTGGAATATAGTTAACTTTATTTAGAAATTGCATTCAGAATCCCCCCACTGCTCACACCTGCAGCTCCCATTCTCACTGTTTCATTTGTTGTTACCTCCTGCCTGGATTGGTGATAGCTCCTTACTGGCCTTCCTGTTTCCAACCTTGTCCGCCTAATTTGTTCTGTAATCAATAGGAGAAAGTAAGGGGTCATGTTTTATCTCTGTTCAAAGCTTCCCAATTTGTGGAATCCAAGTCCTTACCTTGAGCCTGCAATGTTCTTGGTTACCTGGCTTCACTCTCCCTCTTCTCTTTCTCTACCTTCTTCATGCAGCTCTAGGATTTCTGGCTGTTTCCTGAAACACACTGGGCATGCTACAGGTTTAGGGTCCTAAAACTATGTCTTTTCTCTTCCCAGTGCAATGTTACCCCAAATATCTACATGCGGTGATTGCCTGAATGTCATCTTTTGGAGAAATGTTCTCTGACCACTTATATGAAACTGCTCTCTGCTATCTCAATATTTCCTTTTCTGCTTAGTTTTCTTTGATACTACTTAATGGTACCTGAATTCTTATTGTTTGTTTGTTAAGTACCTGTCTCTCCCTCCCCCAATAATGTAAACTTCATGAGAACAGTGACCACATCTGTTTTGCATCTGTTTTGTTTCCTGCAATATGTCCAGCTTCTAGAATAGCACATGGCATAACAGGGTAGGGTCTCAGTAAATATACGGCTCACAAAAATTAGGGGATATTTCAAAATAAATATGAAGCAATAAAAATGTATTGGATTTTTAAAAATTTTTATTAATTTTTAATTTATTGTGTTTACATGAATTTAAGTGTCCCACTGACTATAACTCCCTCACCCACTATCCGTGTCCCTTTTTATGCCCCTTTTGCCTCCCTCCCCCTAACTCCCTCCCTCGTTCCCTCTAGGATTTGCTGTCCTGTTATCTATATCTCTGTGTTATGTATATATAGTTTCACTAATCCCTTTACCTCTATGATACCATCTTCTCATCCTCCTTCCCTCTGACAGCTGTCCCTTTGCTCCTTGTGACCCCATCTCTGCCTCTATTCCGTCCCTCAGTTCACTTTGCTCATTAGATTCCACATATATGTGAGATCATGTGATATTTTTCTTTCTCTGTCTGATTTATTTCACTTAACATAATAATCTCCAGGTCCATCCATGCTGTCACAAAGAGTAAGGTAAGATTTCCTTCTTTTTCACAGCCACGTAGCATTCCATTGTATATGTGTACCACAGTGGTTTTTTTTTTTTTTTTTTGTATTTTTACAAAGTGAGAAGCAGGGCGGGGGGAGGCAGACAGACAGACTCCTGCATGTGCCCGATGGGGATCCACCTGGCATGCCCACCAGGGAGTGATGCTCGGCCCCTCCGGAACATTGCTGTGCTGCAATTGGAGCCATTCTATTGCCTGAAGCCGAAGCCTTGGACCATCCTCAGCATCCAGGGCCAACTTTGCTCCAATAGAGCCCTGTCTGCAGGAGGGAAAGAGAGAGACAGAGAGAAAGGAGAGGGGAAAAAATTAAGAAGCAGATGGGTGCTTCTCCTATGTGCTCCAGCTGGGGATCAAACCGTTGATTTCCACACACTTGGCCTTTGCTCTATGGCTGAGCCAACTGGCCAGGGCCTACCACAGCTTTTTAATCCACTCATCCACTGACAGACTATTGGGCTTTTTCCAGATCTTGGCTATTGTAAGCAATGCTGCAATAAACATGGAGGTGCATATCTTCTTTTGAATTAGTGATTTGGTATTCTTAGTTTATATTCCTAAAAGTGCAATAGTTGGGTCAAAAGGCAGTTTTATTTTTAATTTTTTGAGGAAACCCTCATGTAGTTCTCCACAGTGGCTACACCAGTCTGCATTCCCACCAGCAGTGCAGAAGGGTTTCCTTTTCTCCACACCCTCTCCAGCACTTATTGTGTGTTGTTTTGTTAAGGAGTGCCATTCTGACAGGTGTGAGGAGGTACTTCATTGTGGTTTTAATTTACATTTCTCTGATGATTAGTGATGTTGAACATTTTTTCATATGACTATTGGCCATTTGTATGTCCTCTTTGGATAAGTGTCTATTCAGTTCTTTTGCCGAATTTTTAATTGAATTGTTTACCTTCCAGGTGTTGAGTTTTAGAAGTTCTTTATAAATTCTGGCTATTAACCCCTTATCAGATGTATTGGCAAATATGTTCTCCCATTGTGTGGGTTGTCTTTTTATATTGTTCATGGTGTCTTTTGCTATGCAAAATCTTTTTAGTTTCATGTAGTCCTATTTGTTCATCCTGTCTTTTATTTCACTTGCTCATGGAGATAAATCAGCAAAAATATTGCTACAAGAGATATCAGAGAATTTACTGGCTGTTTTCTTCCAAGATATTTATGGTTTTGCAACTTACATTTAAATCTTTTATCCATTTTGAGTTTATTTTTGTGAATGGTGTAAGTTGGTGGTATAGTTTCATTGTTTTGCATGTACCTGTCCAATTTTCCCAACACCATTTATTAAAGAGACTGTCTTTATTCTATTGTATGTTCTTATCTCCTTTGTCAAATATCAATGGATCGTAAGGGCGTGAGTTTATTTCTGGGTTCTCCGTTTTGTTCCATTGATCTATAACCCTGTTCTTATGCCTGTACCAAGCTGTTTAGAGTACTGGTCTTAAAGAAAATCTTGATATCAGAAATTGTGATACCTCTCACTTTACTTTTCATTTTCAAGATTGCTGAGGCTATTCGTATTCATTCTTTGTTCCATATAAATTTTTGAAATATTTGTTCTATATCTCTGAAGTATGCCATTGTTATTTTAATAGAAATTTCAAGCATCTTCTTTGATTACAATGACATGAAACTAGAAATCAACTACAATAGACAAACTCAAAAACATTCAAACACTTGGAGGCTAATTAGCATGTTTTTAAATAATGAATCAGTTAACAATGAGATCAAGGAAGAAATAAAAAATTTCCTTGAAACAATGAAAATGAACATACAACAACTCAAAATTTATGAGATACCGCAAAAGCAGTCCTGAGAGGGAAGTTTATAGCATTACAGGAATACCTTAAGAAGCAAGAAAAACTCAAACAACTTAACCCTGCATCTATGAGAACTAGAAAAAGAACAACAAATAAAGCCTAGAGGAACTAAAAGGAAGGACATAATAAAGATCAGAGTGGGAATAAATGACATAGAGGCTAAAAAAACAATACAGAAGATCAATGAAACCAATGGTTATACTTTTCAGAATTTCTTATTTGCATAAGAAAAATGAAGAATTTAAGCAAGATGGCGACGAAGTAGGCGGACGTACCAACTTCCAACTCCCAGAAGCAAAGTGGATTATAACTCAATTTAAAGATCCATCATCTGGATAAACCAACTATGAACTAAACTAAGTGGACTCTTCAACCAAGGAACACAGAAGAAGCCACATTGAGACTGGTAGGAATAGTGAAAACGTGAAGAGGGCTGCCCAGCTCCCCGGAGATAACGGCAGCCCGGAGAGACCCGCGAGGCGGGAGGAAAGTTTGGTGGAGAGGGAGGGACCTGGGTCCCAGGAACCAAGCTCCAGCATGCAGTCCGAGAGCCTAGAAGAGGCGTTTGGACAGTTTTGAGCTGTGAAACAAGTGAGGGAGCTCCCAGGCCTACAGTGTGGGGTATTAGGTCCATTCCTACTCTGCTGAGGGCTGCTTAAGGGTTTGGGGCGACAGGATGCTGAAACGCGGTTCTGTCGGCGTGGGCAGAGGCCAAGCCGGTGGGAGATCAGTCTAGCCCAGAGGGTCAGAGGGGACACGCGAAAGTGGTCCGAAAGCTGCGGGCCCGCCTTTAATCCCACTTACGGTGACAAAGCGGGAGGCCAGGAACGGGCAGGCCCTGCGCAAGCAAGTCCTGACTGCAGGGACTGGGCTAGGACCAGGGATGGGCAGGGGATCGCGTCTGACTCACGCTACCAGGCCCGCCCCCCACCCCCCAACCCCCCCCAGGGCCGGAGAAACCAAGGTTGGCCAGTAACGTGCTCGAGCGGGCTCCGAGCGTGGGAACGAGGTAGTCCCCGAGACAAATGGAAGCTCGCAGCTGAGCTCACGCTACTATCCCCGCCCAGCCGGAGAAACCGTGGATTGCATTCATACGTGCACGAGCAGGCTCCGAATGCAGGGGCGGGGTAGAGTCGGGGACGAGCGGAAGTACGCAGCTGAGCGGAAGCCAGCAAACACGCCCGCCCCAATAAACCTTGGTTTCCGACCATGCGCAGAAGGGCCCTGGCCTCAAGGGTGGGGCTAAAGCTCTGGACGGGCAAAAGCTTACAGCTGAGAGCACGTCAAAAGCCCCGCCTAACACGCGGAACTGTAGCGAGCAGACTCCGACTGCTGGTTCTGGGCAGAAGTCCGGAAATAGGCTGGTCCGCAGCTGAGCAAAGGTGCTCACGTCTACCCTTGGTGATAAGTCTTGGGGCTTCAGTGACAGCCCCTCCCACGGAGGAGAGGCAGAAATCACAGCAAAAGCCACAGTGGGCCGGCGCTGGCAACGCTCATACCCAAACACCCTAGGCACAGGCAGAGAGGGTGGGGGGCCTGCAGACAGACCACACCTAGAGAACACAAAGGTAATACCTACTGGACTCCAGTGGCCACAACTTGCTTATACACAAAAAAAATGAGCAGGCAGAGGTATGCAAACAAAATGAATCAAGAGAAATCCCCAGAGAAGGACCTGAATGAACCAGATATAACCAAATTACCAGAAGCAGAATTTAGAATAATGATAGTTAGGATGTTCAAAGAAATTAGAGCAACAATGGATAGTCATTATGAACACCTAAATAAAGAGATAACAAGTATAAAAAATGAAATTGAAATAATAAAAAAGAATCAGACAGAAATGACAAATACAGTATCAGAACTGAAGACCACAATGGAAGGAATTAAAAGCAGGATGAATCACGCTGAGGATCGAATAAGCGAGTTAGAGGACACAATAAACAAAGGCACAGAAGCAGAGAAGAAAAAGGAAAAGAGAATTAAAAAATGTGAGGAAACTCTAAGGGAGCTTTGTGACAACATGAAGAGAAACAACATTCGCATCATAGGGGTGCCTGAAGAAGAGGAGAGAGGACAGGAAATGGAAACTTTGTTCAATCAAATCATAGCAGAAAACTTTCCTAAATTAAGGCTGGGAAACACTCCACACATTCAAGAAGCACACAGAACTCCATTAAAGAGAAACCCAAAAAGATCTACACCAACACACATCATAGTTAAAATACCAAAGCTAATGGATAAAGAAAAAATTTTAAAAGCTGCTAGAGAAAAAAAGGCTATCACCTACAAAGGAGCCCCCATAAGGATGACATCGGACTTCTCAACAGAAACACTTGAGGCCAGAAGGGAATGGCAAGATATAATCAAAGTAATGCAGAACAAGAACCTACAACCAAGACTACTTTATCCAGCAAGGCTAACGTTTAAAATTGAAGAAAAAATAAAGAGCTTCCTAGAAAAAGAAAGCCTCAAGAAATTCATAAAAACCAAACCAATTCTGTAAGAGATACTAAGGGGCCTCTTGTGAACAGTTTAAAGGGAGGAATGAATAGAGCAAAAGAAGAATACAGCTTTAAAGAATAAAATGGCAATAAACAACTACATATCAATAATAACCTTAAATGGAAATGGATTAAATGATCCAATCAAAAGACATAGGGTAGCTGCATGGATAAAGAAACAAGACCCATACATATGCTGTCTACAAGAGACACATCTTAAAAGATGCACATAGACTGAAGGTAAAAGGATGGAAAAAAATTTTCATGCAAATGGAAATGAAAAAAAAGCAGGGGTAGCAATACTTATATCTGACAAAATGGACTTTAAAACAAAGGCTCTAGTAAGAGATAAAGAAGGTTAATACATAATGATAAAGGGAACAATTCCACAGGAAGATATAACTATTATAAATATCTATGCGCCAAATATAGGAGCCCCGACATACATAAAGCAGACTTTGATGAATATAAAGGGTGAGATTAACAGCAATACTATCAAAGTAGGGGATTTCAATACCCCTCTAACAACACTAGAGAGATCCTCAAGAAAGAAAATTAATAAAGAAACAACAGACTTAAAGGAGACACTAGATCAACTTGATTTAATAGATATTTTCAGAACTTTTCACCCTAAAGCAGTAGAATATACATTCTTCTCAAGCGCTCATGGTACATTTTCTAGGATAGACCACATGTTAGGACACAAAAATGGTCTCAATAAATTTAAGAAGATTGAAATCATATCAAGCATTTTCTCTGATCACAATGCCATGAAACTAGAAATTAACCACAAAAGAAAAACTGAAAAATACTCAAACACTTGGAAACCAAATAGGATGTTATTATATAATGAATGGATTAACAATGAGATCAAAGAAGAAATAAAAAAATTTCTAGAAACAAATGATAATCAGCATACATCAACTCAAAATTTATAGAACACAGCAAAAGCAGTACTGCGAGGGAAGTTTATTGCACTACAGGCATATCATAAGAAGCTACAAAAAGCTCAAATAAGCAACCTGACCCTGCATCTAAAAGAACTAGAAAAACAACAACAAATAAAACCCAAGACAAGTAGAAGGAAGGAAATAATAAAGATCAGAGCAGAAATAAATGACATAGAGGCTAAGAAAACAATACAGAGGATCAATGAAACAAGAAGCTGGTTCTTTGAAAAGGTAAACAAGATTGATGAAGCTTTAACTAGACTCACCAAAAAAAAAAGAGAGAGGACTCAAATAAATAAAATTAGAAAGGACAGTGGAGAAATAAAAACTGACACAACAGAAATACAAAGCATTGTAAGAAAATACTGTGAAGAACTATATGCCAAAAAACTTAAACAATCTTGGTGAAATGGACAAATTTCTTGAATCATATAACCTTCCAAAAAGCAATCTGGAAGAATCAGAACACCTAAACAGACCAGTTACAACAAATGAGATCGAAACAGTTATCAAAAAACCCCAAAAAAGAAAAGTCCTGGGCCTGATGGCTTCACAAGTGAATTCTATCAAAAATTCAAAGAAGAACTAACTCCTATGCTCCTGAAGCTATTTCAAAAAATTCAAGAGGAAGGAAGACTTCCAAACTCCTTTTATGAGGTGAGCATAAAGCTGATCCCAAAACCAGGCAAAGACAACACAAAGAAAGAAAATTATAGGCCTATATCTCTGATGAATTTAGACGCTAAAATTCTCAACAAAATATTAGCCAATCGGATCCAGCAATATATGAAAAAAATCATACACCACGATCAAGTGGGATTTATTCTGGAGAGGCAAGGCTGGTTCAATATTTGCAAATCAATCAATGTGATTCATCACATAAACAAAAGGAAGGACAAAAATGACATGATAATTTCTATACGTGCAGAAAAGGCATTTGATAAAATCCAGCACCCATTCATGCTCAAAACTCTCAGTAAAGTGGGAATACAGGGATCACTCCTTAACATGATAAAGGCCATCCACGACAAACCCACAAAAACATCATACTAAATGGACAAAGATTAAAAGCAATCCCCTTAAGATCAGGAACCAGGCAGGGTTGCCCACTTTCACCACTCTTATTCAACATAGTTCTGGAAGTCCTAGCTACAGCAATCAGACAAGAAGAAGAAATAAAAGGCATCCAAATTGGAAAAGAAGAAGTAAAACTGTCACTATTTGCAGATGATATGATATTGTATATTGAAAACCCTAAAGTCTCAGTCAAAAAACTAGTGGACCTTATAAATGAATTCAGCAAGGTGGCAGGATATAAAATTAATACTCAGAAATCAGAGGCATTTCTATACACCAAAAATGAAATATCAGCAAAATAAATTAAGGAAACAATCCCCTTCACTATTGCAGCCAAAAAAATAAAGTACCTAGGAGTAAATTTAACCAAGGAGGTTAAGGACTTGTACTTGGAAAATTATAGAACATTGATAAAAGAAATCAAGGAAGATACAAACAAGTGGAAGCATATACCGTGCTCATGACTAGGAAGAATAAACATCATTAAAATGTCTATATTACCCAATGCAATTTATAAATTCAATGCAATATCAATTAAAATACCAATGACATACTTTAAAGATATAGAACACATATTCCAAAAATTGATATGGAACCAAAAAAGAAAACAAATAGCCTCAGCAATCTTAAAAAGAAAAAATAAAGCAGGAGGCATCACTCTTCCAGATATCAAGGTTTAGTATAAGGCCATTATACTCAAGACAGCCTGGTACTGGCATAAGAACAGGCACATAGATCAATGGAACAGAACAGAGGACCCAGAAATAAACCCACAGCTTTATGGACAACTGATATTTGACAAAGGAGGAAAGAACATACAATGGAGTAAAGACAGCCTCTTTAACAAATGGTGTTGGGAAAATTGGACATCTACCTGCAAAAAAATGAAACTAGACCATCAACTTACACCATTCACAAAAACTAACTCAGAATGGATAAAAGACTTAAATGTAAGCCGTGAAACCATAAGCATCTTAGAAGAAAACATAGGCAGCAAGCTCTCCGACATCTTTAGCAGCAGTATATTTGCCGATTTATCTCCACGGAAAATGAAATAAAAGGCAAGATAAACAAATGGGACTACATAAAACTAAAATGTTTTTTCACAGCTAAAGACAATAGGAACAGAATAAAAAGACAAACCACACAATGGGAGAACATATTCGACAGCACATCTGATAAGGGGTTAATAACTAAAATTTATAAAGAACTTATAAAACTCAACACCAGGAAGACAAACAATCCAATCAAAAAATGGGCAAAAGAAATGAATAGAAATTTCTCCAAAAAGGACATACAGATGGCAAATAGGCTTATGAAAAAATGCTCAACATCGCTAATCATTAGAGAAATGCAAATTAAAACCACAATGAGATATCACCTCATACCAGTCAGAATGGCACTTATCAGCAAAACAACACAGAATAAGTGCTGGCGAGGATGTGGAGAAAAGGGAACCCTTCTGCACTGCTGATGGGAATGCAGACTGGTGCAGCCACTGTGGAAAACAGTTTGGAGATTCCTCAGGAAATTAAAAATCGAACTGCCTTTTGACCCAGCTATCTCACTTTTAGGAATATACCCTAAGAACACCATAGCACTGTTCGAAAAGAAGAAATGCGCCCCAATGTTCGTGGCAGCATTGTTCACATTAGCGAAGATCTGGAACCAGCCCAAGTGTCTGTCAGAAGACGAGTGGATTAAAAAGCTATGGTACATATATACTATGGAATACTACTCAGCCATAAGAAACGATGACATCGGATCATTTATAACAAAATGGATGGACCTTGATAACATTATACGGAGTGAAATAAGTAAATCAGAAAAAAAGAAAAACTGAGAACAGCATGATTTCATACATAGGTGGGACATAAAAGTGAGAATATGAGACATGGACAAGAGAGTGGTGGTTATGGGATGGGGGGAGGGAGGGAAGAGTGGGATAGGGAGGAGGGGAGGGACACAGGGCAAACCAGATTGAAGGTGACAGAGGACAATTTGACTTTTGGTGATGGGTATGCAACACAATTGAATGATAGGATAACCTGGAGATGTTTTCATTGTACATATGTACCCTGATTTATTGGTGTCACCCCATTAGAATTAATAATAATAATATATATATATATATATATATATATATATATATATATATATAACTTGATGTACAATAGATCAGCAAGACACTAGAACAGGGGTGCTCACACTTTTTCAGCTTGTGAGCTACTTATAAGATGACGAAGTCAAAATGATCTACCTACAATAAAAATGCAAAACATAAATTTTAAAAAAAAAAGGAAAAATGAAGAATCTGAAAAGGCAATTAAAACAAAGCATAGCACTATTCTTGAAATGGGTCAAAGCAGCAGACTAGAAAATAAAATAGAAGGTGACAAAGCTGTTCTGTGAACTTGGTTGATTAAGTCAACACATTCAGTGACTCAAATCACCAGTGCAGACATGCAGGCTCCCCCTCCTAAGGCTCCCAGGGTTCTCCAAATGTTCCCAACTCCAGCACTTGGCAAGCCAGGATATGATTGATTGACTGGTTTACACATAGTCTTCCCTACAGGCTGTGAGGCCCTCAGGGGGCAGCAACTCTGTCTCTGCATCCCTGGTGCCACTAGCAAGCCTGGCATTTCCTGGGATCTCAAAAAAAGGTTTACGGACAAATGGAAAGAAAGAAGAAACCACATAAGAATGTTGAAAATCAGGAAATGTTTTTCTAGGGTAAGTTTGGCTCCCAGAAATCAGGGGTAAGTCATATAAGTACATTTGCCTGCAAGAAACATGGACTTATTTTCTTTGACTCCTCCCAGGAAAGGTTGAAATCATGGATATTCATCTTGATTTTTTTTTTCAGAAATGAAATGAAAATATGTAATATATGGTAAGACTTAAAGCTTGACATGTTGGACAGCTTGCTTTCCCCTTCTCTCCCTCTCTTGCTTTTTGTTGGTCTCATTCTTTCTTGCCTTTTCCTTTCTGGGGATCTTAAGCTCTTGTGTTATCTCTCGGCACTTGCAGTCCACTGAAGACAACACTGCAAGGCCCATCGAGCTTCCCCTTTTTATTATCATTGATATTTGCCAGATCCATCTCCTAGCTCCTAGTTTGTTACTCTTTACTAGGTTTCATCTCATGAACTGCTGTGATTTAGGGTGTTGATGGTTAACAATCAATAAGTCTCTCTGTTTTACATTTTTTTTTCACTTGAAAAATATCCTTCGATGCCTTAATGCAAAGGAAGGTGTGTTGCAACCCCCAGGTCCACACTTCTACACCAAGAAGCTCATTCTGCCAACTGCTCCATGTTGGGGGCTGATGGTTTACAGCTACATCCCTCTCAGATCGTCACAGAGGCAGCCTTGCCCAAGCTTGTGCCCCATCCACATTCAGTGATTAGTGATGCAGGAGTACCAAGGCCAGTGCCCTGTGCCACACTGTAGGACAACCATAAAATGCTCTCCTAGCCCCAGAGCTCCCTGTGGGCTTGGCTTAGGTTTGTTACTGAAACATTGTAATTCTATTCTCCCTGCTCCACTGGCTTCCCTTATTTCCTCTGACATTTGTTGGTCAGCAGAAACCTCAGTAAAACAACTGCATAAAAATCTTTGGCCCAAGGCACTTCTGGTACCAGAAGTGATCCCAGAAAGCAATCTCTGAAATGGGATTTTGGAAGTAGATCACCCAATGGCTTGCTGGCAGAGAGGACTCCATGGTATGCAGTAGGTTCAATGGTTGCAACTGGGATGGCATATCAGTGAAAGGGAATGCACTAGCTGGTTCAACGTACCAGATGCTTGGAAGATAAAGGGAAAGCAGTGAATCTAAGGAATATAGAAGCAGAGGTGCTATTAATGCATTGGAGAAAGACATAAAAGGCTGAAGGTAATTAATCACCAGTTTAGGGCAAAGTGTGATAGCCTCCATGGTAGCATAAAAACAAAATATAAGTCTTTCATAGCTGGACTGCAGACAAAGCTGGAGATCAGGTTCAGGCTAGTGGACCTCCAGAGAAGGTTAAATTCTAATCCTCAGCAAATCTTCTATGCAATGTCAGGACTCTTATTTGGGTAGAGTCAGACCTTGACATTTGGAACAGTGACATTGGTGTCCGTGCACTAAACAAGTTTTAAGCCATCTCTCTTCCTGAACCCCCTGCTTGCAGAAATGGTGCACACCTTCCTTTGAAGCACTAATGCTCCTTCCTTGCTTGAGGACAAAGCAGAGGCCTATTCTGCAAGATACCACGTGCTGGCCTCATGATGAAACTCTGCTCCCCAACTTGTCCACCAGATCAATACTTTAAATCGTGACACACCTTGTCCAGGGAGGTGCTGGGTCTGCTGAGGGAAAACAAGGACTCTGTGCCAAAGACCCTGCCTGTACCTATCTGCAGAACCCGATAGCATTTATGAGACTGCATCTTGAGGGTGCCTAATCAAGGTGTGATAGGACAGACAGTTGGATAAGATAATGGAAAATTGATCTGAATGAGAATACTCGTTTGCGAAACTGGATTTAGCTCTTCCATAATACAAGAAAGGACCCTGAGAGACTGTGCTAACAAGCTGTCAGCACGACTCTTGGAAGCTTAGAGAAAGCGGTGGGAAGTGGAAACGCCAGGATCACTGTGGCAGACGGTAGAATAAAGGAAAAAAAGGCTCAGGAAAAGTGGGCACGCTCATGTGGATACGTTATGAAAAGGAGTAGAGCTGATTGGTTTTTAGGCAGGCGTGCAGGGCACTCATTTACCAAAGCAATCAGGAACGCTTCTGTAAGAGGAGAACCAGTAGCACTGAGATCAGTCTGGGCATGATGGTAGGAGGTGCCATTTCAGAACTGGGCTCCCTGATGGCAATAGGGTTAAGCAGATCCCAAAATAATAGAGGCTGGGGGTGACAATCAGGACCAAAGTGGGTAAAATAGTAATGAGTGGCAAACAGAAGTGGATTTAAAGGCAGATGCACTGGGCGCATGCCCTGGACCCCGACTTTCGAAGGGCCCCACAAAACTCCAACTTTACACTTTTTCTAATGACACCAAGGTTGGTTTCATATGTGCAATTTTAACATTACTAGTACATAATATTTTTTATTTATTTAAAAATATGGTTAACATGTAGTTTTATTTTCCCTGTCTCTCTTTTCTTTAAGGGGGCCAATGTTTTCTTCTGCACCCTTTGTCCTCCAGCAACCTTAATCCATTTCTGGTGGCAAAGTTGAAATGCTAGGTGAGGGTACAACCTACATACAGTCCTAGAGGTAGTTAATAGAGCATGGTGCCCTTAGGGGCGAGAGGTGCAAGGTAAAAGTGAACTAATACTACACGTCAGCCCAGTGCAGGGCTTTCCTTGAAAACAGCATTGAAAAAACTTTTCAGAGGCAAAAATTTGGGTATTGCACCCAATTATCCACTTTGGAAATATATAGAATTGGCTATAAGTAGGAATATATATATTTATACTCATAAGCATTGGTGAATATCCTGGATAATTGGTCTGGGATCAGAAATGAGAAAGACAGAAAGATTGGGAGCATAAAGGCTTGTGATGGCCCCATGGGAGTGGGCACACTGTGAGACCTTTGTCAGCCATGTTAATGTCCATCATGAGTATCCCCCAAGAAAGAGGGACTAAACAGCCAAACCAAGAGACAGTCTTGCACAGCTCATGTCAGCTCATATCTGTCATTAGCTCCTCTAATGCAGGTATGATGGGCTCATCAATGAGGAATGGAGGCTATACATAAAGAATGAGCTTCCTCTTACCAAAGCTGATCTACTGTGTTGCTGTCATGTATTCAGTCTTCCTGCAATGGAGACGAATCCTGATCCCCTGCTGTAACACCATCCTGCAAAGAAAGCAATGTAAACTGATTACATTGGAATCTTTTCACCCTAGAAGGCCAGTGATTTGTCTGTAGTGGGATCTACTTAAATAGTGGGTATGGCTTTTCTTTCTCTGTACCCAGTGCCTCAACCAGAACAAGCATCCAAGGATTTACAGTGTGTGATCCGTTGATAAGGGATTCTGCATAATATTATCCAAGATGAAAGGACCCACATTCCAGCAAAGGAGGTGAGGCAGTGGGGCCCTCGGTCATATCATGTAGCATATTATCCAGAAACCGCCAGTCTAATAAAACAATGACCTCTGAAAGGTGTACCCAGTTTACCTGAAACCTATGTACTCTTACTGAGCAATTTAATTTTCTAAATTAAATTTAATTTTCTAAGTAAAATTAAAAAAAAAAAAGAAGGATGTAACCAATTATCAACTTGGAGAATTCAGTATATATGCTAAAGGAGCAACAGTTAGATAGAATACAAGGGTCTGAGAAACAAGGGGTAAAATATGTATGGTCACCCATTCAAAGTGTTTGTGCTTCTTGTCTCCTCATTTTAGTTTATAAATCTATTCGTTTGGTTTCCAGTGAGAGAATAACTCCAGAAAAGCCTATAATTAGAGTCCCAGTAAGCATTAGTCTAAGCTTGTTACCTACCAACCTTGGCCTACTTTCTCTTTTTTTTTTTAATGAAAATTTTTTTAAATATTATTTTTAAAGAGGAGAGAGACACACTCACACACACACACACACACACACACACACACACAAAGTGAGAGAGAGAGAGAAAGAGAAAAGGGGGGAGGAGCAGAAAGTATCCACTCCCATATGTGCCTTGACTGGGCAAGTCCAGGGTGTTAAACCAGCGACTTAAGCATTCTAGGTTGATGTTTTATCCATGGGCTACTTTTGTCAAGAGGCCATCAGGTGAGCAAAATAATTGTTATGAGTCAGGGATCAAGGAAGCAAGGATGTTCTTCCACAATAGGTATAGGAGAAAGGGCAGGTCCCAGGTTATGCACCAGGTCATCCCTTGCTTAACTTGACATAAATGGTTACATGCAGAACTTGAGAAAGGCAGAAAGGCGTAATGACTAGAGGAATAACTGAGACCTCTCAGGGATGACGTTCTCAGTCCCTCCATCAGGAAAGACACCTAGACATCACTTGTGGCCTTGAAAGCAAGTGGAGCAGCAGGACATGTGACTTATCCCATAAACATTCCTTCCAAAGTTTTCCCAACAAACAGGACCAGTCTGAATTCTGAAGGAGCTATTCCCAAATAAGGTGAACTTGTGAGAAGAGGATCTAAATATAATAATGTAGTGGGAGCTACAGTACTCAGACCCTGCATCTTGCTCATGATAGACACACTCATTCCTCAGCAGCTGAGAATTTCGGCTGTTGCGGATTACACACTTTTGGAACTGCCTAAACCAAGTTCATGCTCCTTATGGGCTGCTGCCTGTATCTAATATTGGTTGATACTGACATACAAAGGTCTAGCCTTTTTCCTTAACTGGAGACAATCCTGAAGGACTGTACAGTCCCAGAGCTCTCTGTAGAACCAGCCAAGCCCTCTCTTGAGACTACATCATGATCAACTACTTCTTTTGCCTGAAAAATTTTTTATTTCCTTACAGGTGTTGGTCCTGAACATGCTACGTACAAATCTTCACCTCAGATTCTGTTTCTAGGAACTTCAACTAAGAGAGTGCTCGGACTATTTTAATAGCAAGTAGAAGTTTCCTTCAAATTTTAACATATATATTGGTGGTAACTCCTCCTTGCCCCACACAGGGTTGACCCTTCCTTAAGGAAAGCTTTCCCTTAGAAAAATGGAAATAAAGTTCCAGAGGAGAAGATGAGTCAATAGATATGCCTGATTTAATTCCTTAGAAAATGGGGACTGTCTTGTTGGTTATCATTTTTACTTTGTGGCATCTAATCAAGTTGAGGGAATTTAAGAATTAACATTTATTTTAACAAAACCAATGATTCATCTTTTGAGTCAATTAATATTAATTCTTATTCATAGATTATATAAAAATTGTTGAGAAATCAAGATAAAATAAAGAAAACTTGACTTTGAAATCAGAAAAAATAGGATTTAAATTCCAACTGGCCATTTACAGGATGTGTGTTGTACAGACAATTTCTGAGCTTTAGTTTTGTTAATTTCTAATAAAGAAATAATACTTCATGGGTTTTTAGTCAGAATTAAAGAAGATAATGAGTCTCCAATTCTGTAGCCTTTATCCACAACACAAGAACTCATCATTTCGCTTAACAAACATTTATTCGGCTCAAATCTTTGTTAAACAACATTTACTGTGTGACAGGTCCTGTGCTCTAGGTGTTTGGGGTAAGACAGATGAACAAGCTCATTCCCTATTTTGAAGGAGTTCACACTTCAGGGTGGAGGATACACACATGAAGCAGAGGGATTGTATTAAAGACTGTCTTAGTCCATTTGGACTGCTAGAACATAGTACTACAGACTGGGTAGCTTATACGCAACAGAAATTTATTTCTTGCTGTGGCTGAATAGCTTGGGTGGTTAGAGTGTCATCCTAATACATGGAGGTTGCCAGTTTGGTCCCCGGTCAGGGCACCTACAGAATCAGTTTGATGTTTCTCTTTCTCTCTCTCAAAATAAAATAAAATAAAATATATAAGTAAATAAATAAATAAGTTTATTTCTCATAGTTCTGGAGGTTGAGAAGTCCAGGATCAAGGTGCCAACAGATTTGGTGTCTAGTGAGATCCTGTTTTCTAGTTCAGAGATGGCTGTCTCCTTGCTGTGTCCTCACTTGTGAAGAGGAAGGGAGCTCTCTGGTGTCCCTGTTTTATAAAGACATTAATCTCATTCATCAGGACTCCACCCTTATGACCTAATCACCTCCCAAAGGCTCCACTTCCAATGGCGATTGAGTTTCAACATGTGAATTTTTCCAGGTCACTGCATTGTTATTTTCAGTAAAGAAACCAAAGCTTAAAGAGAGTCAATGTTATAGCCGGTTGGCAGGTGGCAGAATTATACCAGGGAGCCAATATTCTCAGACCCCAGTGTGTTTCATCATACATTTCTTCAACAATTATGTACAGCAACTCTAAAACAAAAAGGAGCAGGAAGAAGGCATATGACAGTACCATAAGCTCTTAGCATGGCTTTTTATTTAAACATCCTTTGTAGTGACCATTTTGTTGTCATGGTTGCCCCAATCAATGAGATGGATACAAGATATTGAGGCTGCAGCTGTTTGTCTGATCATTTAACCTTCAGATGCAGGTTTTATTAAAGTGTTTCTGTCGCTGAAAATGAATTACAAAGCTTTTGCATTTCTGTAGGAAATAAGAGTGCCCAGATGAGATTACATGGCTTCCTATGATATCTAAATAAGATTAGTTTGCTGAAGATCACATTAAAATCCCATTAAAGAGACGGTTCCGCTCCAGTCACCCTTTCTCCTTAGGCAAGTTCTGAGTGAGTTGATGAAAATTGCTCAGGGATGACACATAGGCACTGAGAACCCTGGAGAGATTGGGGTGGGGTGGAAATAGTCCCTCAGCTTTGTTCATTGCAGGAACAGGATCTGTGTACATGGCCCATTACTTACAGACGACAGTTGTGACTCTAAGGAGGAAAGACGTTAGGGAAGAAATGGTAATCAGATGAAAGGATCAAGGGCCGGAGGCAGTGAGGTCATGCCTAGAGAAGGCCCAGGAAATCATTAATTCAATTTCTTTTCTGTGACAAGAATAACAATATTAATTTTGAAGTATTTATAGCCTTCCCTCAAGCTTGCTTTTGTGGGGGAGGACTACTTTGCTCGCTGGATGCTACCAAGCCTGAATTTCTGTTGTGCTGAGCTAAGTATCAGCCTAGCTTTGGATCAGTGCTGAGTTAAGGTGTTAGAGTTTCCTTGGGCGTGGATTAGAGTAACTCCTACAATGCCTGAAGAGGGCCAGCCAGGTGTAGAGAACGAAGGAAAAGCTTGGGGAGAGAAAGAAGAGGAATTGAGAGGGGAGAGATTGTGAGATCTGGGCCTTCTTTCAGAAGAGTGAGGTTCATGATGAGATCTGCAATGTGAATACCCTTGGCATCCCTTCAAGGGGCTTCTTTGGAGCTATAAAGTGTTTCGTGAGGATTTCTTTTGGATGTGGAGCTAAAGTGTTTTTGAAATAGCCATGACATAACCATGAAATAGCCAAAGTTTCATTTTTTTAAAAAATTTAATTATTATTATTATTTTGAGTGCTAGGTGTTTACTACAGACATAGAGAAGGTGGCTATAGACCCTGTTGCTGAGGGTTTATATTATATTCAAGTTATGCGGACATGTAAACAAGTACAATTCCATACCATAGGTGTTTATGTGGAAGCAAGCACAGGGAGCCAAGGGGAGATGAGGAGGTCACTCCATGTGGCGAATCACATGTGGCGAATCATCCTTCACAGAGGAGTCCTGTGTCATGACAACTCGAGGAACCAATCCGCTTGAGGCTTAAGGACTTTACTCTTGGGTGTTTCCACTTGGCTGTAAAAGAATCATTTACTGCCCTGGTTCCTCCCATCCTGTGGGGGCTCAATGCTCAAACTTCCTGTGACTTTCTCGGCTGATGGAAGATGGTGACTCTAAGCCAAAAAATAATAGGAAAAAGGGCAAGCGTTATCATTTGGTGTTCACAATGACTTTTGTTTTGAGGGCCTTTGTGAGAATGGCACTGACAGAGCCTTGTCTTAAGGCTTATTGGGACACATAGCTGATGACTTAGGGTAACTTTTTATTAATACCACGTAGTTTTTGTTGTTGTTTCCAAGAAGAAAAATGGAATCAGATTCAGTCATTTGGAATACTTTGCTTCTTTACTTCTTTTTATTTTGAAGTGAATATTATCTTTTTTGTTAAAGTTTTTATGTAGACACTTCAGACCACTTATTTTTTATGGCCATATTAACACATTTTAATAAAATATAAAATAAAATAACAATACACAAGATGGGTTAATAAAAAACAAATTCTTTAAAAACATTTTCTTAAAACAAACAAAACAAAACAAAATGAAACAATACCCCCCCCCAAAAAAGAAACCCAAGGCACACAAAATTAAAATAAAAATTTATTAGTGAAAGCAACATATTTGCTAACAGCATTTTTTTTTTTGGAGGGGGCAGTGCTATCAGTTGGGAAGGTGAAATTTTTCTTTATATTTTTCAAAAGTTTTCAAAATTCCTAACAATGAACCTTTTGTAGCACTTTAGTTATCAGACAAAAAAATGAATTAATCTTACTTACTATAAATTTGGTACAGAGGTCAACTAAACAATTTAATGTGTCTGCTCTTGAAGAAGTCTAGTTCCAGTAACTGAAAATGTTTAATATTGTTAATTTTTTCATAGACTACTTTTAAGAGATGAAAATAGGCTTAACTCTTTGACATTCATGTTAAATTAAGTAACAGTTAATGAAATTGTGAAAATAGGCTCATACCATGATTTCTTTAACAGTGATGGTGATGGTGCATATGATGAAAATGGTGATGTAAATGATGACTTCAGAAGTCTGCTGATCTCTACTTACTAAACAGGGTTAGCAAAAACTTCTATTTTACAGGTAAGGAAATAAAAATTCAGAGGTTTATTCAAAAATACTCATTTTTTCCCAAGGTCATCCACCATACATGGAAATGAACCAGAACCTAGGTCTTCAGATTTCTAGTTAATTTCTTTCTCCACTGCCCCATGCTATTATTATCATATTATTGTTAATGTTTCTTTGCCTGCAAGCAACTGCATTGATTTGTTTTCAGTGAGTCTATTGCAGACTTTTTAGACATTAATGTTTTTGCATGCTCATGCATGAATTTAGGTAGTTAACCCTAGAAAATAATTTTTTTTTCTTTTTACTTGGGAGTAACACTTGACAGTAGTTTTCTATTTGAAATTTGATTTTGATCATTTTCAGTGAAAACAGGGCTATTGTGCCTATTTTGAAGAACAAAAATGTTATTTTAATCAGTTTAGTAGAAAAAAAATCTCCAGATCACAGTTCTGTGTCACTTCATTAAAACTGTTGTTTGAATTTTCTATTTTCAGTGAATTGTGCAATCACATTGATGTTATCTAAATGAAAAACTGTTATTCTGATTATACTATGGGGTTGTGTGAGGCACTTGTGTGATATGGGAAGTGAATGTCATCTACTCTCAGTCACAAAGGAGCTCTGAGCAGAGAACCTAAAACCCCCAAGTTTTGTTTTCAGTGCAACTGAGGACTAATACATAATTATCAATTATATATGTTGTAATTCAATTAAGTAATTCCTTACGCTTTGAGTGACAGGGTGTAAGCAGTTGATATTGCAATGCTCACCTGATTTATCCTTATTAGAGTCTGATTTTGGAGAGGATTATGTAAATTATCTCCTATTTTCACTAACATGCCACAGTTGTCACTAGATTAATGTGTTTCATCCTTAGTTTTCTTCACTGTGTTTATCTGAAGGCAGATTAACTATTCTTTCTGCGTTAAAATGGACAGTGTTTTATTTTCTATTAGTTTTATTTGTGAAAGTGAGTTTGAACCAAATGTAACTTTATTGTGTGTCTTTGACTTTCTCAGATACTTTAAACTTCAGCTTCAGAAAATCAAAACAAATCAAAAAATCCTCAGATTAAATAGGGCAAGTGAATGATAAATAGGTACATTAAGCAATGAAAGTATAACAGGAGTATTTTCTTTGAAATTGAGCAATAACTTGGTTGACTTCTCCATCAGGGAGATAACAAACACATTTCTTAATGTATCCATAGGTGTCACTGTTGACACATGCTAGTGAGATAAACCCTATGCAGATCTGAATTTGAGAAAGGGCTTCTGGGATGAACTTTATAAAGTGCTTTTGACTAACTCTTGTAATACTTTTTTTCTGATATGAGTGTAATACTTAAGTCTGATTTCTTTGGCACAATTAAATCAACTAATTGAATGTTCTATTATTTTGAGGCAAAGAAATCACTTTACACAAGGACATATAGATGCAAAGTGGAGGAAAATATGGGAATGGTTTCTTATTATTTGATTCAATATTCTTAGATTAGTAGTTTGGAGAAATTAATGTTTTCTTTTTAATGTTTTTTCAATTATAGTTTACATTCAGCATCATTTTTTATTAGCTTCAAGTGTACAGCATAGTGGTTAGATAATCATACACTGTGCAAAGTGTATGATATCTCCAATACCTACCTGGCACCTTACATAGTTATTACAATATCTCTGACTATATTTTCTATGCTGTACTTTACATCCCTGTGACTATTCTGTGACTATCAATCTGTACTTCTAAATACTTCACCTTTTTAACCCTTGGTTCTTTTTCTCCCTTCCTACTGTCAACATGCACCTACTAGAACTTCTGATCACATGAGACCTTCTGTGTGCAGAGGGGTTCACGTCCAGGTGACCTGTTTTCTTGTCAGGACACTAATGAGGGAATCAAAACAGTATTGAACTGATATGCTTGATGTTTGCAAAAGTTTTCTTAAAGTAAAACCAGAGTAAATTTCAACATATTAGGATTTTTAGATTCTGATTTAGTAAGAGTTCTTTTGGCTTTTTCATTTATAAAGTGATTGAGAATTCTGGGAAATCTCTTGGCAAGGCTAACCTTCAGGAAATTTTATTTAAATTTTTTAATTTAGACAATTAAGTTTACCAGAATGATACTGGTCAATCAGAGTACATAGATTTAGAGAAAACATCTCCACATCCTTTAGACAGTTGATTATGTTGTATACTCATCACCCAGCATCAAATCATCTTCTGTCACCCTATATTTTGTTTCTCTTTAAGCCCCTTTCACCCCACCCCTTCCCTCTGCACCTTTCTCCTCCTCCTGGTAACCACTGCACCCCTATCTATGTCCATGAGTCTCAACTTTGTGTCCCACCTATGTATGGAATTATATACAGTTCTTAGCTTTTTCTGATTTACTTATTTCACTCAGTATAATGTTATCAAGGTCCAGCCATGTTGTTGTAAATGATCTGATGTCATCATTTCTTATGGCTGAGTAGTATTCCATAGTATATATGTACCACATCTTTTTTATCCAATCCTCTATTGAAGGGCATTTTGGTTGTTTCTTTGTCTTGGCCACAGTGAACAATGATGCGATGAACATGGGGCTGCATGTGTTTTTACGTACCCAGTAGAGGGATAGCTGGGTCATATGGTAGTTCTATTCTTAATATTTTGAGAAACCACCATACTTTCTTCCATAATAGTTGTACTACTTTACATTCCCACCTACAGTGGATGAGTGTTCCTTTTTTCTCCACAACCTCTCCAGTACTTGTTATTACCTGTCTTGTTGAAAATAGCTAATCTAACAGGTGTGAGGTGGTATTTCATTTGCATTTCTCAAATAGTTAGTAAAGGTGAGCATCTTTTCATATATCTATTGGCCATTTGTATTTCTTCTTGTGAGAAGTGTCTGTTCATGTTCTTTTCCCATTGGATTTTTTTGGATTGTTTGTTGCTGAGTTTTGTGACTTCTTTATATATTTTGAATATTAGTCTCTTATCTGAGCTGTTGTTTGAAAATATCATGTTCCATTTAATTGGCTCTTTGTTTGTTTTGTTGTCAGTTTCTTTTGCTGTGCAGAAGCTTCTTAGTCTGATATAGTCCCATTCATTTATCTTTGCCTTCACTTCCCTTGCCTTTGGAGTCAAATTCATAAAGTGCTCTTTGTAACCAAGGTCTATGAGTTTAGTACCTATGTTTTCTTCTATGTAATTTATTATTTTAGATCTTATATTTAGTACTTTAATTCATTTTGAATTAATTTTTGTGCAAGGAGATAAACTAGTCAAGTTTTATATTTTTGCATGTGGCTTTTTAATTTTCCCAGCACCATTTATTGAAGAGGCTTTCTTTTTTCCATTGTGAGTTTCTGGTTCCTTTATCAAAGATGCTGAGACCATATATATGTGATTTTATTTTTGGACTCTATTTTGTGTGTCTGTGTGTCTATTTTTCTGCCAATACCATGCTGTTTTGATTATCATGGCTCCATAATATAATTTGAAGTCAGGTATTGCAATGCCCCCAGCTTTGTTCTGTTATCTTAGGGTTGCTTTGGCTATTCAGGGTTTTTAAGGGTTCTATATAAACCTGATAATTTTTTGTTCCATTTCTTTAAAAAATGACATCAGAATTTTGATGGGAATTGCATTAAATTTGTATATTGCTTTGGTAATAAGGCCATTTTAACTATATTTATTCTTCCTATTCATGAACAAGGAATATTTTTCCATTTTATTGTGTCTTTTTCAATTTCCTTTAATAATGCTTTGTAGTTTTCAATATATAGGTCCTTTACATTCTTTGTTATATTTATTCATAGGTATTTTGTTGTTGTTGTTGCTACTACTATAAAAGGGATTTATTTTTTTAGTTCTTTTTCTGAGATTTTATTGTTTGCATACAAAAAAGCAATAAACTTCTGTATATTAATTTTGTATTCTGCAACCTTACTGTATTTGTTTATTGTTTCTAATAGCTTTCCTGTGGAGTGTTTGGGGTTTTTTATATACAGGATGATGTCATCTGCAAAAAGTTAAACTTTTACTTCTTTTCCAATTTGGATGCCTTTTATTTTTTTCTCTTGTATGATTGCTCTGGCTAGAACTTCTTGCACTATGTTGAATAAGAATGGAGAGAGTGGGCACCCTTATCCTCTTCCTGATTTTAGGGAAAAGTTTTCAGTTTTATACCATATACTATGGTGTTAGCTGATGGTTTGTAGTAAATGGCCTTTATTATGTTGAGATTTCTTTTCTATGCCCATTTTGTTAAGTGTTTTAAATATAAAAAAATGATGTATTTTATCCAATGCCTTTTCTGCATCTATTGATAAGATAATATGTTTTTGTTCTTTGTTTTGTTGATATGGTGTATTACATTATTCATTTTACATTTGTTGAACCATCACTGTGTTTCTTGATCATGATGAATTATTTTTTTTTATGTGTTGTTGTATTTGATTTGCTAGTATTTTATTTAGGATTTTTGCATCTGTATTCATTAGAAATATTGGTCTGTAGTTGTTTTTTTCTCTGTGTGTTGTCCTTACCAGGTTTTGGTATGGGGGTTATGTTGGCCTCATAAAATGTGTTTGAAAGTATTCATTCTTCTTCAATTTCTTGGTAGACTTTGAGAAGGATAGGCACCAGTCCTTCTTTGAATGTTTGGTAGATTTCACTAATATATCCATCTGGCCCCATACTTTTATTTTTGGAGAGATTTTTGATAGTTGTTTCTATTTTCTCCCTGCTTTCAATCTATTTAAGCTTTCTACTTTGTGATTCAGTCTAGGAAAATTGTATTGTTATAGGAGTTTTTCCATTTCTTCTAGATTGTTTAATTTGGTGCCATGTAATTTTTCATAGTATTCTGCAATAATCCTTTGTATATCTATAATATGTTATCATATGTCCTCTTTTATTTTGGATTTTGTTATATGAGTCTTTTTTCTTTTTCCCTTAGTGAGTATTGCCAGGGGTTTGTCAATTTTATGCTCTTTTCAAAGAACCAGCTCTTTGTTGTATTAACTTTTTCTATAGTTTTTCTGTTCTCTATTTCATTTATTTCTGCTCTCATACTTTAATATTTCCTTTCTTCTGCTGGTTTTGGTTTGCCTTTGTTCTTTTTCTAGTTCCTTAAGATGTGATGTTAGGTTGTTTACTTGGGCTCTCTCTGGTTTTTTAATATAAGCATGTAATGATATAAACTTTTCTCTTATTACTGCTTTTGCTGCATCCCAGAAATTCTGATATGTCGTGTTGTCATTTTTATTTGTCTGTATATATCTTTATTTTATTTTATTATTATTAATTCTAATGGGGTGACACCAATAAATCAGGGTACATATGTATAATGAAAACATCTCCAGGTTATCTTATCATTCAATTGTGTTGCATACCCATCACCAAAAGTCAAATTGTCCTCTGTCACCTTCAATCTGGTTTTCCCTGTGTCCCTCCCCTCCTCCCTATCCCACTCTTCCCTCCCTCCCCCCATCCCATAACCACCACTCTCTTGTCCATGTCTCATATTCTCACTTTTATGTCCCACCTATGTATGAAATCATGCTGTTCTCAGTTTTTCTTTTTTTCTGATTTACTTATTTCACTCCATATAATGTTATCAAGGTCCATCCATTTTGTTATAAATGATCCGATGTCATCGTTTCTTATGGCTGAGTAGTATTCCATAGTATATATGTACCATAGCTTTTTAATCCACTCGTCTTCTGACGGACACTTGGGCTGGTTCCAGATCTTCGCTATTGTGAACAATGCTGGCACGAACATGGGGGCGCATTTCTTCTTTTCGAACAGTGCTACGGTGTTCTTAGGGTATATTCCTAAAAGTGGGATAGCTGGGTCAAAAGGCAGTTCAATTTTTAATTTCCTGAGGAATCTCCAAACTGTTTTCCACAGTGGCTGCACCAGTCTGCATTCCCATCAGCAGTGCAGAAGGGTTCCCTATTCTCCACATCCTCGCCAGCACTTATTCTGTGTTGTTTTGCTGATAAGTGCCATTCTGACTGGTGTGAGGTGATATCTCATTGTGGTTTTAATTTGTATTTCTCTAATGATTAGTGATGTTGAGCATTTTTTCATATGCCTATTGGCCATCTGTATGCCCTCTTTGGAGAAATTTCTATTCATTTCTTTTGCCCATTTTTTGATTGGGTTGTTTGTCTTCCTGGTGTTGAGTTTTATAAGTTCTTTATAAATTTTAGTTATTAACCCCTTATCAGATGTGCTGTCGAATATGTTCTCCCATTGTGTGGTTTGTCTTTTTATTCTGTTCCTATTGTCTTTAGCTGTGAAAAACTTTTTAGTTTGATATAGTCCCACTTGTTTATCTTGCCTTTTATTTCAGTTGCCCGTGGAGATAAATCGGCAAATATACTGCTGCTAAAGATGTCGGAGAGCTTGCTGCCTATGTTTTCTTCTAAGATGCTTATGGTTTCACGGCTTACATTTAAGTCTTTTATCCATTTTGAGTTTGTTTTTGTGAATGGTGTAAGTTGATGGTCTAGTTTCATTTTTTTGCAGGTAGATGTCCAATTGTCCCAACACCATTTGTTAAAGAGGCTGTTTTTACTCCACTGTATGTTCTTTCCTCCTTTGTCAAATATCTGTTGTCCATAAAGCTGTGGGTTTATTTCTGGGTCCTCTGTTCTGTTCCATTGATCTATGTGCCTGTTCTTATGCCAGTACCAGGCTTTCTTGAGTATAATGGCCTTATAGTAAATCTTGATATCTGGAAGAGTGATACCTCCTGCTTTATTTTTTCTTTTTAAGATTGCTGAGGCTATTCGTGTTCTTTTTTGGTTCCATATAAATTTTTGGAATATGTGTTCTATATCTTTGAAGTATGTCATTGGTATTTTAATTGGTATTGCATTGAATTTATAAATTGCTTTGGGTAATATAGACATTTTAATGATGTTTATTCTTCCTAGCCATGAGCACGGTATATGCTTCCACTTGTTTGTATCTTCCTTGATTTCTTTTATCAATGTTCTATAATTTTCCGAGTACAAGTCCTTAACCTCCTTGGTTAAATTTACTCCTAGGTACTTTATTTTTTTGGCTGCAATAGTGAAGGTGATTATTTCCTTAATTTCTTTTGCTGATATTTCATTGTTGGTGTATAGAAATGCCTCTGATTTCTGAGTATTAATTTTATATCCTGCCACCTTGCTGAATTCATTTATAAGGTCCACTAGTTTTTTGACTGAGACTTTAGGGTTTTCAATATACAATTAGAGATGGAAATTCTTACTGCCATTGCCACGTGCTCCTGCTTGGGACAGTGTAATACCTGCCAGGATAGCAAAGATGAGGGGCATGGCTATGGCCCCATGTGCTTGGACTGATTCCTGGACTATGACTGGTGTGAGCACTGGCTTCCTTGTTGAATGGGCTTACAGATTTTGGAATATGAGGAAACCAAAAGCTCTGTGGAAGAGGCTGCCTGGGACCTGCAAACCAAGCAGTGGAACCCTGATGGGGGTGAGGAGCTGCTTTGCTGGTAGCACTCCCCTGACCCGGGAAGCTTTTCCCATGGCTAGAAATAAGTCTGGGGACTTCTTTCTTGTTTCTGTTTTTTCATTACTGTCTGTCCAAATCAAATGTGAACCTGCACTGGCCAGGTGGCTATAATGGTGGCCATGGCTACTGGATTTACACTGATATATTTAAAATATTTTGCTACTTCTCTCTATTTTAAGTTATCATGTATTCCCTGGGAAATTGGCATTCTAATATGAGCCACAGTAATTTTACTCAATACCTGAGTCATAGGGAAAGTAGAACGTGCTTACATTTTTTTTCTCTTTAGCAGTTATATGTCAGCAATGATATTCACCAATTTCATGTATTTGACAATAGCTGTTGCATTAGTTTTCCCTACACTGAAATGTCAGATCAACAATTGAATGAATGAGAAAGAAATCCTAGAAAAATTTACTTACCTGTAAATATACCACTTATAGTGCAGGCCACCTATGCATATAGAGTAGATGATTTAGAAGTTCATAGCATTTTCTGAAAGCCTGTTAAGAATAGGCAAATATTTCAGTGTGGATGAAGGAGCTCAAGATTAGGGAGGCTCTAGGCCCAGACAGGAGAGAAGAAGAGCAGGAACCAGGCTTTGCACATTTTATGTCATTTAATCTTCCCAGCCCCTATGGAGGGTAGTTTTTATTTTATAGTAATAAAAACCAAGCTCTGAGAGGTTGCATAACTGGCTCAAGGTCCCAAATTTGAGAATAGTGGGACTATGATTAGAAATGTTGTGTGACTTCAAAGTCATGCACTGTTTCTTGTAAACAGCACAAGCCATTCAAAATCAAATATTCTATCACCACTGCAGCATCCCATTGGGTGTTCTCATTTGTTATTTCATTATATTATCTTCTGTTTTAGAGGAAACACATCATAATTATTGTTCTTGTTTTTCCCTATTATTTTGTTAAACACTGACAATTACAACATTTCCATTAAGCTTTTCATTTAAATCCAGTATTGCAATTTAAATAATCATTTTTATCCTCTTTCAAGAGCAGGTAAGAAGATAGAAATAGGTGTTTCCAGCTTCAGTCTCCCTCACAAAAACCCATCTAGTAACTACTCATGTACAGTGCACCATTGTGAAAATTCCAACATATGGGGATGAGACTGGTGCACCTTGTGTGCCTCCTTCACCCATGAGTCACAGAGAATGAGAAGAGCCACATGGGAAGGGTAAAAGAGACTGTGAAATCAATGAGAAATTTGACTGCATTGCCCCTCCCCCAAGCTAGTACAGTGCCACTTCAAGAGGACCCCCATGGGCATACAGTTTTTCCAATAGAAAAAGTAAGCCCAAGGTAGCCATCCAGCTGCCCTGGTGTTGTGGGATGCTTCCCAGGAGGCCCACTTGGTGCTTGTTCAAATCCTGCTTCATGGGGATTACTGAAAAAATCTGCAAGGCTTGATGATTGGGGATCAAGCAGAGACGGGGAAGAGAGGTGAAGTTCACATCAACTAGTGTCCAGATCTTGGCAGACTGCATTCTTCTTTTTTTTTTAAACAGAGACAGAGAGAAAGAGAGAGGGGTAGATAGGAACAGACAGACAGAAATGAAGAGAGATGAGAGAGCATTAATCATCAGTTTTTTTTGTGACACCTTAGTTGTTCATTGACTGCTTTCTCATATGTGCCCTGACCGCGGGCCTTCAGCAGACCAAGTAGCCCCTTGCTGGAGCCAGCGACCTTGAGTCCAAGCTGGTGAGCTTTTGCTCAAACCAGATGAGCTCACACTCAAGCTGGTGATCTCACGATCTCGAACCTTGGTCTTCCACACCCCAGTCTGACACTCTATCCATTGCACCACCACCTGGTCAGGACAGACTGCATTCTTGTTTGCAGAGCTGTCTGAGGAGAGATCCCAGTCAGCAGTGCCGATCATCTGTAGAGCTTATCCAGTGGCCCTGTCTATACAGAAAGTTTGGTTGACAGTTTTATCTGATTTGGATCCCCAGGCAATGGGCTATACTGTCTGAGGACCTTTTTTTCTAGCCTTGTTTAGGAAAAGGAGCAAGTAAACTGTCCTGTCTAAAAACTGAGCACAACCATCAGTCTTGCTCAACCAAAAAGTCTGACCTGAAAAACTAAATAGTCATGGAACCCATCCTACAACCTCATTTTAGAAGGAAGCCAAGTCTTCCACTCTGTCCAAACTGTGAGCTTAGCCTGTAGACCCACATAACCAGGCAGCCTGAAGAATGACCCTGAAAGCTTTTGAACCCAGCCTGTGCACTTTCCTATTGCTGATCTCAGCCTGCAATCTTGCCCAAACAGTGAGCGCAGCCAGTGACCTGCTCGACTGCAGAGCATAACCTGTAGTTTCACTTGACCAGGGAGTCTAACAGCAACTTTGCTCAAAAACAAAGCACTGGTTACACTCTGACCCCACTACAGAATACAGCTGGACACCATTTCTATCCTACTGGAAAGACTGGGAAATGACCTTTCAAAAACAGTAGAATAGCCAGTGGCCTATATGATGACAAAACTCAGGTTGTGGCCCTGCTGATCACAGAATACAGCCTGAGGCCTGGATTGACCATGAAACATTGCCTGCAGGTCCACCTGAATGTGAAGTCTGGCCAATAGTACCTCTCCCAACTACCATGGGTAGTGGCATTATTAAACTCGATATGTTCCACTAACAAGCCCCATGTGCCCATGAATACTACCAGATGAACTTCCTAGTACCTCAAGCTGAGCTGGATGATGAAGTATTTCCCTGATAATATGAACCTTTAAAGTCTGAAAGATGCAACTGCTTACTTATATACATAGTTACCAACACAAGAATTCAAAGTTCAAAAAGAATTAGGTAAACATGACACCATCAAAGGAAACTGATAAAGTTCCAATAATTGACCCTAAAGAAATGGTGCTATATAAACAGTCTGACAAAGAATTCACAATAATCCTCTTAAAGAAGTTTAGTGAACTACAAGAAGACTCAGACAAATAAATAAAATTAGGAAAACAATGCATGAACAAAATGAGAAGTTCAATTAAGAAAAACAAACTCCATTAAAAAGAAAACCCCAAAATTCAAGAGCTGAAGAATATAATGACTGAATGGAAGAATTTAATAAAGAGCTTCAGTAGCAAACTCAACAAAGCAGAAGAAAGAACCAGTGAATTTAACGATGGGTCATTTAAAATAATCCATTAAGAAGAGTGAAAAGAACAAATAATAGTGACATCAGAGAAATGGCGCCATGAGTAGTGCTTCTGATACCTCTCCCTGAAACTTCAACAAGTTCAACAACTAGAGGCAAGAAAACAATCTCAGGAGCATCTAAAATGCACATACATCAAACAGAAGTATAACTACGTGAAAAGGTGGTTGAATATATAATCCACTCTGAAGGAAATAAGACAAAGAATTTAGTATTCCACTTTCCTCACTGACCTGAGAAAGGGCTGCTTTCACTTGGAACCGAGAGGAAGGGAGGGCTGGGGCTGAGAGAAAAAGCTGAGCTAGAGTAGAGACGTTCAAGCTGAGGAGAGAGTGTGCCCGTGGCTCAGCCCATGTGGAGCTAAAGCCAGCAGCAGACCCTGGCAGAGGTGAGCTAGCAGTTGCCTTGTTTACTTCCAGTATTCTGGTTGGTGAGTGTGGGCAGTGTGTGAGTGGATTCACCTAGCGCTTCTGGTGTCAGTGCCTGCATTCCCACACAGGGGGGCTGGGTCAGACTGTCAGTAGTGACCTTCTGTGTGAGCTGTGACCAAAGTTTCTGAATAATCCTGGCTTCCCAAACAACAATGCTTGAAAAGTGCACAAAAGCCGGCTTCCCTGCACCCGGCCCTGTCTGGGCACAGTACCTCCGACAGCCATATAGAGTAATAAAGCACATTCCTGGGGAAGAGAGCTATGGAAGTGGTGGGGTGAAAGGCGCACAGGCAGCTTGCAGACAGCCTCAGGAGAGCAGACCTGTGGAGGGCTGAGTCTCACTAGATGTGCCTGGGGGCTCATAGAAAGACACCTGAAAGACAATTGGCTCCCAGCTCTGCCTGATTATGCTGGTGGCAATGGCTGGCAAAGCCTTACCCAGAACCCTGCATTGAGAGGGGACAGAGGGAGAATTTGGCAGCTCTTAGAGCCTCTTGCTTAGGCAGTAGCTGGGGAAACTTTACAGCTGGGTCCCCAGGTTTCTGGCTCAGGAAGGATTGATTTGGGAAGAGGTTGAGGGAAAATGGACTCTCCCATTGTCGGAGCATTCAAACGTTAACAAGCCCCACCTACCAATGGGACTGAGGCCTAGTTTATGTCACCATCAAGTGACACAATGGAAAATCTCTGCCTAAAAGTGCCATAGGAGAAAAACCTGGAGTACAGCGCCACCAGCAAAAAAGAGAGAAAAAAGAAGATAATCTTTCAAAACCAGAAAAAAATCTACAGTCATAACTATTTCCATTCTTTTCTTGTATTTTTATCTTTTTTCCCTTCCATCTTAGTCATTTATCCTCTTTCCATTTTATTCTTTCTTTTCATTTTGAATTTTTTTACTCATAAGTATTATATTTTTTATTTATTTATTTTTATGAGTGTTATGTTAAAAAAACTTAACTCAATTATTTTTTCTCTCTCTTTCTGTTTTTTCTTTCCTCTTTCACATTTTCTCTTTTTGAATCTCACCCACAAACAAATTATTTTATTCTGGATTCAAATTTTTTCTTTGTGGCATACTTAGCTTTTTATCTTTTTAGCATTTCCCCCAATTCCAGCTCTCCATTCTATCGGTTTTTTTTGTTTGTTTGTTTTTGTTTTTTAACAGGGACAGAGAGAGAGTCAGAGAGAGAAATAGACAGGGACAAACAGAAAGAAACGAAGAGAGGTGAGAAGCATCAATCATTAGTTTTTCGTTGCCATTGCAACACCTTAGTTGTAGATTGATTGCTTTCTCACATGTGCCTTGACCGCGGGCCTTCAGCAGACTGAGCAACCCCTTGCTGGAGCCAGCAACCTTGGGTCCAAGCTGATGAGCTTTTGCTCAAGCCAGATGGGCCTGGGCTCAAGCTGGTGAACTTGGGGTCTCAAACCTGGGTCTTCTGCATCCCATTCAACATTCTATTCACTGTGCCACCGCCAGGTCAGGTTTATTCTATTGTTTTTGTGCCACTTAATATAATAGAATTTTCATTCTTCACTGTATTTTTATTACTTTTATTCTTTTTTTCTTTTCTTTTACACTATTTCTTTCATTCAACGATCATTTACAAACAAATTATTTTATTCTTCATCCAAATTTATTTTTGTGGCACTTTGTGGGTTCTTGCCTTGTTTTTTGCCTCTTTGTCACTCCATCCCAACCCAGACCGTCGATTTTACGTACTTTTGTTTCACTTAGCACAATAGAATTTTTAGTTTTTTACTGTATTTTCTCAAAAAAATAATTTTAATCAACTCTTATTAGTGTTATTAACAATACCACTCTCAAATGCCATTAAAGAAAAAGAAATAAAATATTATGGATACAAAAGACAGAGATGTAGCTCAGATAGGTGAGGAAAAATCTATAGAAAATAATTTTAATACCTTAGAAACCTTAGATTTAAATGACAGAGAATTTAAAATTAAAGTCCTAAAAATACTCAGGGATATAAAAAAAGGCACAGAAAGGCAATTTAGGGAGCTCAAGAAACAATTCAATGAACAGAAAAAATACTTCACCAAAGAAATTGAAACTATGGAAATGAATCAAACAGAGATGAAAAAACTCAATTCATGAACTGAAAAACAAGGTAATGAGCTTAGCCAGTAGAACAGGCTAGATAGAGGAGAGAATTAGTGACATAGAAGACAGGCAACTAGAGGCACTACAGAGAGAAGAGGAGAGAGACTCATGAATTAAAATAAATGAGATAGCCCTGCAGGAATGATCAGACTCCATCAGAAAGAGCATCATAAAAATAATGGGTACATCGGAAGGAGAAGAGAGAGAAAATGGAATGGAAAACATATTCAAACAAATAATACACGAGAACTTTCCAAGCCCGGGGAAAGAACTAAAGCCTCAAATTCCAGAAGCAAACAGAACACCAAGTTATCTTAACCCTAACAAACCTATTTTAAGGCATATCATATTAAAATTGGCACAAACCATTGACAAGGAAAAAATTCTCAAGGCAGCCAGGGAAAAGAAGAATACAACACATAAAGGAAGGCCCCCATTAGATTATCAACAAGTTTCTCAGCAGAAATTCTACAAGTTAGAAGAGAGTGGACCCCAATATATAAAGTTCTGAAAGAGAGGAACTTCCATTCAAGAATACTATACCTATCAAAGCTATCCTTCAAATATGAAGGAGAAAAAAAACATTCACAGATACAGAAAAGATGAGAAATTTATAACCAGAAAATCCCCACTTCAGAAAATACTAAAGGGGATTTTCCAACCAGACACAAAGAACAAAACAAAACAAAACTACATGTAAAAGCTCCATTATGATCATAAGAAAAATAAGATTAATATGTGACAAAGAAACAAAAAAGGGATGAGGACAAAGATTAACAGAAGCAAATGAGGATGGAGTGCAGAAGCACTCATGAGATAATATACTACAATAAACATGATATGTATCTTTTCCACTACTTAGTGGTAACCACCCCTGAAAAACCACCACAGAAGCACATGGCTTGAAAAAAGAAGTAACAGAGAAAAGAAGTATAGATTACAACCAAACAAAAACAAGAGAAAAATAAAAGAGAAGAACCAACAAGATCCCAAACTATCAAAAAGCAATACATAACATGGCAATAGAAAACCCTTAAATGTCATTAAATATACTAAACGTAAATGGATTGAACTCACGAATAAAAAGACACAGAGTAGCAGAATGGATTAAAAAAAAATCCAACAGTATGCTGCCTACAAGAAACACATCTAAGCAACAAGGATAAAAACAAGTTCAAAGTGAAAGGTTGGAAAACAATAGTTTAAGTAAATAACATCTAAAAAAAAAGCAGGTATAACAATACTCATATCTAACAATGCTAACTATAAGACAGCAAAGGTAATCAAAGACAAAAACGGTCATTTTATAATGATAAAGGGGACATTGAATCAAGAAGACATAACACTTTTTCGTATATATGCACCAAACCAAAGAGCACCAAAATATATAAAACAGCTACTGACTGACTAAAAATAAAAATCAAAAATATACAGTCATACTTGGAGACCTCAACACACTGCTAATGGCTCTAGATTGTTCATCTAAACAGAAAATCAATAAAGAAATATTGATCTTAAATGAAACAGTAGAACAATTAGATATGATAGACATCTACAGGACATTTCATCCCATATTGCCAGAGTATGCATTTTTCTCTAATGTACAAGGAACATTCTCAAGAATTGACCATATGTTGAGCCACAAAACTAACATCAACAAATTCAAAAAGATTAAAATTATAGAAAGCATATTTTCTGAGCATCAAGCCTTGAAACTAGAATTCAGCTGCAAAAAAGAGGTAAACAAACAAACAAAAATGTGAAAACTAAATAACATACTTTAAAAAATGAGTGGGTACATACAATGGAGTTAAGACAGCCTCTTTAACAAATGGTGTTGGGAAAATTGGACATCTACCTGCAAAAAAATGAAACTAGACCATCAACTTACACCATTCACAAAAACAAACTCAAAATGGATAAAAGACTTAAATGTAAGCCGTGAAACCATAAGCATCTTAGAAGAAAACATAGGCAGCAAGCTCTCCGACATCTGTAGGAGCAGTATATTTGCCGATTTATCTCCGTGGGCAACGGAAATAAAAGGCAAGATAAACAAATGGGACTATATCAAACTAAAAAGTTTTTCACAGCTAAAGACAATAGGAACAGAATAAAAAGACAAACCACACAATGGGAGAACATATTCGACAGCACATCTGATAAGGGGTTAATAACTAAAATTTATAAAGAACTTATAAAACTCAACACCAGGAAGACAAACAACCCAATCAAAAAATGGGCAAAAGAAATGAATAGAAATTTCCCCAAAGAGGGCATACAGATGGCCAATAGGCATATGAAAAAATGCTCAACGTCACTAATCATTAGAGAAATACAAATTAAAACCACAATGAGATATCACCTCACACCAGTCAGAATGGCACTTATCAGCAAAACAACACAGAATAAGTCCTGGCGAGGATGTGGAGAAAAGGGAACCCTTCTGCACCGCTGGTGGGAATGCAGACTGGTGCAGCCACTGTGGAAAACAATTTGGAGATTCCTCAGAAAATTAAAAATCGAACTGCTTTTTGACCCAGCTATCCCACTTTTAGGAATATACCCTAAGAAAACCATAGCACTGTTCGAAAAGAAGAAATGCGCCCCAATGTTCGTGGCAGCATTGTTCACAATAGCGAAGATCTGGAACCAGCCCAAGTGTCCGTCAGAAGACGAGTGGATTAAAAAGCTATGGTACATATATACTATGGAATACCTACTCAGTCATACGAAACGATGACATCGGATCATTTATAACAAAATGGATGGACCTTGATAACATTATACGGAGTGAAATAAGTAAATCAAAAAGAAAGAAAAACTGAGAACAGCATGATTTCATACATAGGTGGGACATAAAAGTGAGAATATGAGACATGGACAAGAGAGTGGTGGTTATGGGATGGGGGGAGGGAGGGAAGAGTGGGATAGGGAGGAGGGGAGGGACACAGGGCAAACCAGATTGAAGGTGACAGAGGACAATTTGACTTTTGGTGATGGGTATGCAACACAATTGAATGATAAGATAACCTGGAGATGTTTTCATTGTACATATGTACCCTGATTTATTGGTGTCACCCCATTAGAATTAATAATAATAAAATATATATATAAAAAAAAATGAGTGGGTAGCCTGAACAGGCGGTGGTGCAGTGGATAGAGCGTCGGACTGGGATGCGAAAGACCCAGGTTCTAGACCCTGAGCTCACCAGCTTGAGCGTGGGTTCATCTGGCTTGAGCAAAAGCTCACCAGCTTGGACCCAAGGTTGCTGGCTCCAGCAAGTGGTTGCTTGGTTCGGTGAAGGCCTGTGGTCAAGGCACATGTGAGAAAGCAATCAATGAACAACTAAGGTGTTGCAACGGCAATGAAAAACTAATGATTGATGCTTCTCACCTGTCTTCGTTCCTGTCTGTCTGTCTCTATCTATCCCTCTCTCTGACTCTCTCTCTGTCCCTGTTAAAAAAAAATGAGTGGGTAAAGAATAAATAAGCACAAAAATCAAAAGATACATATAGTCAAACAAAAATAACAATACAACGTATCAGAATTTTTGAGATGCAGCAAAAGCAGTAATAAGAGGAAAATTCATATCACTACAGGCCTATATGAACAAACAAGAAAGAGCCCAAGTAAACTACTTAACTTCACTTCTTAAGAAACTAGAAAAAGAACAATCACAACCCAAAACCAGCATAAGAAAGAAAATAGTAGAAATCAAAGCAGAAATAAATGAAATAGAGAACAGAAAAACTATAGAAAATATTAATAAAACAAGGAGCTGGTTCTTTGAAAAGATCAACAAAATTGACAAACCCTTGGCAAGACTCACCAAAGAAAAAAGAGAAAGAACTCATATAAAAAAAATTCAAAATGAAAGAGAAGAAATAACCACAGATGTCATAGATATACAAAGAATTAGTGTAGAATATAATGAAAAACTATATGTCACCAGACTTTTTATCTTTTTTTTATTATTAATTTTAATGGGGTGACACCAATAAATCAGGGAACATATGTACAATGAAAACATCTCCAGATTATCTTATCATTCAATTGTGTTGCATACCCATCACCCAAAGTCAAATTGTCCTCTGTCATCTTCTATCTAGTTTTCCCTGGGCTCCTCCCCTTCTCCCCATACCACCCTCCCCTCCCTCCCCCCACCTCGTAACCACTAACCACTTTCTTGTCCATATCTCATAGTTTCACTTTTATATCCCACCTATGTATGAAATCATGCTGTTCTCAGTTTTTTTTTTTCTGATTTACTTATTTCACTCCATATAATGTTATCAAGGTACATCCATTTTGTTGTAAATGATCCGATGTCATCATTTCTTATGGCTGAGTAGTATTCCATAGTATATATGTACCAAGCTTTTTAATCCACTCGACTTCTGACGGACACTTGGACTGTTTCCAGATCTTCACTAAGGTGAACAATGCTGCCACGAACATGGGGGCACATTTCTGCTTTTTGAACAGTGTTATGGTGTTCTTAGGGTATATTCCTATGAGTGGGATAGCTGGGTCAAAAGGCAGTTCGACTTTTAATTTTTTGAGAAATCTCCATACTGTTTTCCACAGTGGCTGCACCAGTCTGCATTCCCACCAGCAGTGCAGAAGGGTTCCCTTTTCTCCACATCCTCTCCAGCACTTATTCTGTGTTGTTTTGCTGATAAGTGCCATTCTGACTGGTGTGAAGTGATATCTCATTGTGGTTTTAATTTGCATTTCTCTAATGATTAGTGATGTTGAGCATTTTTTCATATGCCTATTGCCCATCTGTATGTCCTCTTTGGAGAAATTTCTATTCATTTCTTCTGTCCATTTTTTGATTGGATTGTTTGTCTTCCTGGTGTTGAGTTTTATAAGTTCTTTATAAATTTTGGTTATTAACCCCTAATCAGACGTGCTGTCAAATATGTTCTCCCATTGTGTGGTTTGTCTTTTTATTCTGTTCTTATTGTCTTTAGCTGTGCAAAAACTTTTTAGTTTGATATAGCCCCATTTGTTTATCTTGACTTTTATTTCATTTGCCCGTGGAGATAAATCGGCAAATATATTGCTGCTACAGATCTCGGGAAGCTTGCTGCCTATGTTTTCTTCTAAGATGCTTATGTTTTCAAGGCTTACGTTTAAGTCTTTTATCCATTTTGAATTTGTTTTTGTGAATGGTGTAAGTTGATGGTCTAGTTTCATTTTTTGCAGGTAGATGTTCAATTTTCCCAGCACTATTTTTAAAGAGGCTGTCTTTACTCCATTGTATGTTCTTTTGCCCTTTGTCAAATATCAGTTGTCCATAAAGGTGTGGGTTTTTTTCTGGGTTCTCCATTCTGTTTCATTGATAAATGTACCTGTTCTTATGCCAGTACCAGGCTGTCTTGAGTATAATGGCCTTGTAGTAAAACCTTGATATCTGGAAGAGTGATACCTCCTGCTTTATATTTTCTTTTTAAGACTGCTGAGGCTATTTGTGCTCTTTTTTAGTTCCATATAAATTTTTGAAATATATTTTCTATATCTTTGAAGTATGTCATTCGTATTGCATGGAATTTATAAATTGCTTTGGGTAATATAGACATTTTAATGATGTTTATTTTTCCTAGCCATGAGCACGGTATATGCTTCCACTTGTTTGTATCTTCCTTGATTTCTTTTATGAATGTTTTATAATTTTCCGAGTACAAGTCCTTAACCTCCTTGGTTAAATTTACTCCTAGGTACTTTATTTTTTTGGCTGCAATTGTGAAGGGGATTGTTCTTTAATTTCTTTTGCTGACAGTTCATTGTTTGTATATAGAAATGCCTCTGATTTCTGAGTATTAATTTTATATCCTGCCATCTTGCTGAATTCATTTATAAGGTTCAGTAGTTTTTCTACTGAGACTTTAGGGTTTTCTATATACAATATCATATCATCTGCAAATAGTGACAGTTTTACTTCTTCTTTTTCAATTTGGATGCCATTTATTTCTTTTTCTTGTCTGATTGCTGTAGCCAGGACTTCCAGAACTATGTTAAATAAAAGTGGTGAAAGGGGTCACCCTTGCCTGGCTCCTGATCTTAAGGGGATTGCATTTAATTTTTGTCCATTTAGTATGATGTTTGCTGTGGGTTTGGCGTAGATGAACTTTATCATGTTAAGGAATGTTCCCTGTATTCCCACTTTACTGAGAGTTTTGAGTTTGAATGGGTGCTGGATTTTATCAAATGCCTTTTCTGCATCTATTGAAATTATCATGTGATTTTTGTCCTTCCTTTTGTTTATGTGATGAATCACATTGATTGATTTGCGAATATTGAACCAGCCTTGCCTCTCCAGAATAAATTCCACTTGGTCATGGTGTGTGATTTTTTTCATATCTTGCTGGATCCGATTGGCTAATATTTTGTGAGAATTTTAGTTTCTAAATTCATCCAGGATATAGGCCTATAATTTTCTTTTTTTGTGTTGTCTTTGCCCGGTTTTGGGATCAGAATTATGCTAACCTCCTAAAAAGAGTTTGGAAGCCCTCCTTCCTCTTAAATTTTTTGAAATAGCTTGAGTAGAATAGGAGTTAGTTCTTCTTTGAATTTTTGATATAATTCACTTGTGAAGCCATCAGGCCCAGGACTTTTCTTTTTTCGAAATTTTTTGATAACTGTTTTGATCTTATTTGTTGTAATTGGTCTGTTTAGGTGTTCTGATTCTTACAGATTGATTTTTGGAAGATTATATGATTCAAGAAATTTGTCCATTTCAACTAGATTGTCCAATTTTTTGGCATAGAGTTCTTCACAGTATTTTCTTACTATGCTTTGTATTTCTGCTGTGTCAGTTGTTAGTTCTCCACTTTCCTTTCTAATTTTATTTGAGTCTTCTCTCTTTTTTTCTTGGTGAGTCTAGTTAAAGGTTCATCAATCTTGTTTACGTTTTTAAGGAACCAGCTCTGGTTTCATTGATCCTCTGTATTGTTTCCTTAGCCTCTATGTCATTTATTTCTGCTCCGATCTTTATTATTTTCTTCCTTCTACTTGTCCTCGGTTTTATTTGCTGTTGTTTTTCTAGTTCTTTTAGATGCAGGGTCAAGTTGCTTATTTGAGCTTTTTCAAGCTTCTTATGTTATGCCTGTAGTGCAATGAACTTCCCTCGCAGTACTGCTTTTGCTGTGTCCCATAAATTTTGAGTTGATGTATGCTCATTATCATTTGTTTCTAGAAACTTTTTTATTTCTTCTTTGATCTCATTGTTAATTTATTCATTATTTTATATCATGCTATTTAGTTTTCATTTGTTTGAGTATTTTTCAGTTTTTCTTTTGTGGTTAATATTTAGTGTCATAGCATTGTGATCAGAGAAAATGCTTGATATGATTTCAATCTTCTTAAATTTTTTGAGACCATTTTTGTGTCCTAACATGTGGTCCATCCTAGAAAACGTACCATGAGCGCATGAGAAGAATGCATATTCTACTGCTTTAGGGTGAAAAGTCTGAAGATATGAATTAAATCAAGTTGATCTAGTGTATCCTTTAAGTCTGCTGTTTCTTTATTAATTTTCTTTCTTGTGGATCTATCCAGTGTTGTTAGTGGGGTATTGAAATCCCCTACTCTGGTAGTATTGCTGTTAATCTCGCCCTTTATGTCCATCAAAGTCTGCTTTATGTATGTCGGGGTTCCTATATTTGGTGTGTAGATATTTATAATAGTTATATCTTTCTGTTGAATTGTTCCCTTTATCATTATGTAGTGTCCTTTTTTATCTCTTACTATAGCATTTGTTTTAAAGTCCATTTTATCAGATATAAGTACTGCTACCCCGCCTTTTTTTTCATTTCTATTTGCATGAAATATTTTTTTTCATCCTTTTACCTTCAGTCTATGTGCATCTTTTGTTTTAAGGTGTGTCTCTTGTAGACAGCATATGTATGGGTCCTGTTTCTTTTTTCATGCAGCTACCCTATTTCTTTTGATTGGATCATTTAATCCATTTCCATTTAAGGTTATTATTGATATGTAATTTTGTATTGCCATTTTATTCTTTAAAGCTGTATTATTATTATTTTTTTGCTATATTTTTTCCTCTCTTTGAGCTGTTCACAACAGGCCCCTTAGTATCTCTCCAGAATTGTTTGGTTTTAATGAATTCCTTCAGGAATTCTTTGTCTGGAAAGCTTTTTATTTCTTCTTCAATTTTAAACGTTAGCCTTGCTGGATAGAGTACTCTTGGTTGTAAGTTGTTGTTCTGCATTACTTTGATTATATCTTGCCATTCCCTTCTGGCCTCAAGTGTTTCTGTTGAGAAGTCCGATGTCATTCTTATGGGGGCTCCTTTGTAGGTGATAGCCTTTTTTTCCCTACCAGCTTTTAAAATTTTTTTCTTTATCCATTAGCTTTGGTATTTTAACTATGATGTGACTTGGTGTAGATCTTTTTGGGTTTCTCTTTAGTGGAGTTCTGTGTGCTTCTTGAATGTGTGGAATGTTTCCCAGCCTTAATTTCGGGAAGTTTTCTGCTATGATTTGATTGAACAAAGTTTCCATTTTCTATTTTTCCTCTTCTTCAGGCACCCCTATGATGCAAATGTTGTTTCTCTTCATGTTGTCATGAAGCTACCTTAGATTTTTCTCACATTTTTTGAGTCTCTTCCTTTTTCTCCTCTGCTTCTGTGCCTTTGCTGTGTCCTCTATCTTGCTGATTCAATCCTCAGTGTGATTCCTCCTGCTTTTAATTCTTTCCATTGTTGTCTTCAGTTCTGATACTGTATTTGTCATTTCTGTCTGATTCTTTTTTATTATTTCAATTTAGTTTTTTATACTTGTTATCTCTTTATTTTGGTATCCATAATGACTTTCCAATGTTGCCCTAATTTCTTTGAACATCCTATCATTAATCTAAATTCTGCTTCTGGTAGTTTGGTTATATCTGGTTCATTCAGGTCCTTCTCTGGGGATTTCTCTTGATTCATTTGGTTTGCATTCCTCTGCCTGGCCATTTTGTCTGTATAAGCAAGTTGTGGCCATTGGAGTCCAGTAGGTGTTGCCTTTGTGTTCTCCTGGTGTGGTCTTTCTGCAGTCCTGCCACCCCCTCTGCCGCTGCCTATGGTGGTTGGGTATGGGTATTGCCAGCCCCAGCCTACTGTGGCTGTTGCTGTGATTTCCGCCTCTCTTCCGCAGGAGGGGCTGTCATTCAAGCCACAAGCCTCAGCACCAAGGACAGTGGTGAGCACCTTTGCTCACCTGCAGTCTCAACCTGTTTCCGGGGTTATGCCCAGCACCCACAGTCAGAGCCTGCTCGCCACAGTTCCGCGGGTTGGACGGGCTTTTGATGTGCTTTCAGCTGTGAGCATTTGCCCATCCTGAGCTTTAGCCCTGCCCTCGAGGCTGGGACCCTCCTGCGCAGGGTCGCAAACCGTGGTTTATTGGGCCGGGTTTTTTTGCGGGTTGAGCTCAGCTGCAAGCTTTCGCTTGTCCTGGCCTCTACCTTGAGTCCATGTTGAGATCCCACTTTTGCATGTAGGTTGGAAAATGCGGTTTCTCCAACTGGGCAGGGCTAATAGCATGAGCTCAGGCACGAGCTTTCCCTCATCTCGGGATCTACCCTGTCCCAGTGTTCGGAGTCCACTCGTGCATGTAGGATGGCAAACTGTGGTTTCTCCGGCTGGGAGGGGCTGGTAGCATGAGCTCAGCCGCGAGCCTCTTGCCTGTCTCTGGTCCTAGCCCCATCCTCGCAGTCAGGGCTGGCTTTCGCAGGGTTGCAGAGCAGATCTCTGCCTGTTCCTGGGCTCCTGCTTTTTTCCCCACAGGTTGGATTACAGGCGGGCCAGCACTTCCGGACTGCTTTCGCACGTTCCCTCTGCCCCTGCTTAGCTAGACAGAGCTCACACAGGCTTGGCCTGTGCCCAAGCCAACAGAACCACGTTTCAGCATCCTGCCACCACCATACCCTTCAGCAACCCTCAGTAGAGATGGAAGTGCCCTAAGTCTCCATACTGTAGGCCTGGGAGCTCCCTCCCTCTAAGCAGCTCTGCTCTAAGTACCACGGGAGAGCTTGTTTGGCTGGTGTCCTATCTCCCTTTGCTGGTATTGCTAGTTCCAGGGGAAATATTCATTTTAGATTAGGAAATGACTTAGCCCAGGGGTTAGGATGGCTTTCCCTCAGAGTGTCCCTGTGCCTTCAGTCCATACTCTGTTTCTGCTGCTCTGGTCCTCTCCTCTGTCCTTGTTTCCTGGAGCCCCGGGTGCGTGGTTGTGAGAGAGGTTTTCTGCACTGTCCTTTAAAAACAATCTTGGGTCTGAGAAAGCTATCTCTCTCTCTCACAAACAGCATCCTCACTTGTTTCACAGCTCAGTGCTGTCCAAATGCCTCTTCTAGGCTCTGGGACTGGAGGCTGGGGCTTGGTTCCTGGGACCCAGGTCCCTCCCTCTCCACCAAAATCTCCTCCCACCACGCGGGTCTCTCCAGGTTGCCGTTTCTCTGGGGAGCTGGGCAGCCCTCTTTGCGTTTTTACTATTCCTACCAGTCTCAATGTGGCTTCTGCAGTGTTCCTTGGTTGAAGAGTCCACTTAGTTTAGTTCAAAGTTGGTTTATCCAGATGATGGTTCTTAAAATTGAGTTATAATCCACTTTGGTTCTGGGAGTTGGAAGTTGGTACTTCCTCCTACTCCATTGCTATCTTCCCGCAGACTGCAAGCAGGGCTCAGACTGCCAAGCGGACACCAGGTTTCAGGGCCTCTTCAGTACACTGCGGTGAGTGCTTCCATGAGCTGCGCAATCCTAGCCACTGACTGCTGTGCGTTCCTAGCCACTGACCTATGCCTCCAAATTTAACTATATAGAAGAAATAGATAAGTTCCTAGAACAATACAATCTTTCTAGACTGAATCATGAAGAAGCAGAAAGCTTAAACAGACCCATGAGCAGGGAGGAAATAGAAACAACTATTAAAAACCTCCCCCAAAATAAAAGTCCAGGGCCAGATGGTTATACTAGTGAAATCTATCAAACATTCAAAGAAGACTTGGTTCCTATACTACCTGAAGTCTTTCAAAAAATTGAAGATGAAGCAATAGTGACAAACACATTTTATAAGGCCAATGTAACCCTCATACCAAGACCTGGCAAGGACAACACAAAAAAAGAAAACTACAGACCAATATCTCTAATGAATACAGATACTAAAATACTAAACAAAATACTAGCAAATCGAATATAACACATTTAAAAAAATACATCATGATCAAGTGGGATTCATGCCAGAATTATAAGAATGGTTCAACATATGTAAAACGGTTAACGTAATACACTATATCAACAAAACAATGAACAAAAACTATATGATCTTATCAATAGAAGCAGTAAAGGCATTTGATAAAATACATCATTTTATGTTTAAAACACTTAACAAAATGGGTATAGAAGGAAAATATCTCGACATAATAAGGAACATCTATGATAAACCATCAGCTAACATCATATTAAATGGTATAAAACTGAGGACTTTTTTCCTAAAATCAAGAACAACGTAGTGCTGGAAGTTTCTGCCAGAGTAATCAGACAAGAGAAAGAAATAAAAGGTATTCATATTGGGAAACAGAAAACAAAGGTTTCACTTTTTGCAGATGATATGATCCTATATATCAAAATCCCCAAAGACTCCACAAAAAGACTACTAGAAACAATAAACCAATACAGTAAGGTCATAGGATACAAAATTAATATATAAAAGTCCATTGCCTTTCTCTATGCCAACAATGAAACAGCAGAAAATTAGCTCAAAAAAATAATCGCCTTCATGATTGTAACAAATAAAATAAAATACCTAGGAATAAACATAACAAAGATTGTAAAGGACCTATATAATGAAAACCACAAAGCATTGTTAAGGGAAATAAAGAAGATATAATGAAATGTAAAAATATTCCTTGTTCTTGGATAGGAAGAATAAATTTAGTCAAAATGACCATATTACCCAAAGCAATATACAAATTTAATGCAATTCCCATCAAAATTCCAATGTCATTTTTTAAAGAAATGGAACAAACAATCATCAGGTTTATATGGAACTACAAAAATCCCCAAATAGACAGAGAAATCTTAAGAAAAAAGAATGAAGCTGGGAGGCATTACAATACCTGACTACAAATTATATTATAGAGCTATGATAATCAAAACAGCATGGTATTGGCAGAAAAATAGACACTCAGACCAATGAAACAGAATAGAAAGCCCCAAAATAAAGCCACATGTATATGGTCAAATAATTTTTGATAAAGGGCCCAACAACAAACAATAGAGAAAAAAAGCCTCTTCAACAAATGGTGCTGGGAAAACAGTAAAGCAACATTCAAAAGAATGAAACTTGACTACAGTTTGTCCACTTGTACTAAAATTAATTCAAAAGAGATCAAAGACCTAAATATAAGACCTGAAATAATAAATTACATAGAAGAAAACATATGTACTAAACTCATGGACCTTGGTTACAAAGAGCATTTTATAAATTTGACTCCAAAGGCAAGGGAAGTAAAGGCAAAGATAAATGAATGGGGCCACATCAGACTAAGAAGCTTTTGCACAGCAAAAGAAACTGACAACAAAACAAACAGCCACCTAAATGGGAGATGATATTTTCAAACAACAGCACAGATAAGGGCCTAATATCCAAACTATACAAAAACTTATAAAACTCAACAACAAACAATCCAATAAAAATATGGTAAGAAGACATGAACAGACACTTCTCCCAAGAAGAAATACAAATGGCCAACACATATATAAAAAGATGCTCATCTTCATTAGCTATTAGAGAAATGTAAATCAAAACTACAATGAGATACCACCTCACACCTGTTAGATTAGCTATTATCAACAAGACAAATAATAACAAGTGCTGGAGAGGCTGTGTAGAAAAAGAAACTCTCATCTACTGTTTGTGGGAATGTAAAGTAGTGCAACTATTATGGAAGAACGTATGGTGGTTCCTCAATGAATTAAAAATAGAACTAGCATATGACCTAGCAATCCTTCTACAAGGTATATTCCCCCATAACTCAGAAATACTGATACGTAAAGTCACATGCAGCCCCATGTTCATTGCAGCATTGTTCACAGTGGCCAAGACATAGAAACAACCAAAAAGACCTTCAATAGATGATTGGATAATGGAGATGTAGCACATATATACTATGGAATACTACTCAGCCATAAGAAATGATGACATCAGATCATTTACAACAACATGGATGGACCTTGATAACATTATACTGTGTGAAATAACTAAATTAGAAAAAACTAAGAACTATATGATTCCATACATAGGTGGGAAATAAAAATGAGACTCAGGGACATGGCCAAAAGTGTGGTGGTTATGGGAGGGGAGAGGAAGGAGGGGGTTGGGGGAGAGGAGGGGCACAAAGAAAACCAGATAGAATGTGAGAGAAGACTATATAACTTTGTGTGATGTGTATACAACATAATCAAATGTCAAAATAACCTGGAGATTATTTCTCTGAACCTATGTATCCTGATTGATCAATGTCACCCCATTAAAATTAAAGAAAAAAAACAAATAATAAAAGAAAGTAAAGAGAGCTTACAGAATTTATGTGATACCATATATATATATATATATATATATATATATATATATATATATATATATATATATATATGCATATGATATATATATGAATTATAACCATATGATTCTCATATATTTAAACTAAAATAAAAAGATGATAATTAACATTATAAAACATATAAATTTATAAAATTCACCACTAAAGATAACTATATAGTCAAAGTAAGATTTTCTAATATTATAATCGTGGTGCATAAATTACTTACAACTCTAATTTAGAAGTTGAAACATGGCCCTAGCTTGTTGGTTCAGTGGTAGAGCATTGACCTGGCATGTGGATGTCCTGAGTTCATTCCTGGTCTGCTTCTCTACCCTTCCCCTCTTCCCTCTCTCTCTTTATATCTCTCTTCCCCAGAGCCATGGCTCAGTTGGAGCAAGTTGGCCCCAGGCACTGAGGATGGTTTCATGGCTTTGCCTCTGGCCCTAAAATAGCTCAGTTGCTGAGCAAAAGAGCAACCCCCCAATATAAGTGAATCAAACAGGAAAGAAAGAACTAAAATTGCCTCTGTTTACAGATGGTATAATATTCGTTAGAACTAATAAACAAATTTAGTAAAGTTGCAGGATATAAAACTTGGAAACAAAAATTAGTTGCATTTCTCTGCTCTAACAATGAACAACCTGAAAAAGAAATAAAGAAACTATATCATTTACAACAGAAATTTAAAAATAAAATACTTAGGAATAAATTTAACCAAGTACATAAAAGATTTGCATGCTGAAAACTGTAAGACATTAATGAGAGGAATTGAGAGTGACATAAATAAATAGAAAGATTTTGTGTTCATGAATGAAAATATAGTATTGTTAAGCTGTGCATACTGCTTAAAGCCATCTATAGATTCAGTACAATCCCTATCAAGATTAAATGACATTTTGTACAGAAACAGAAAATATCTTAAATTAGCCTGACCAGGCGGTGGCACAGTGGATAGAGCGTTGGACTGGGATGCGGAAGACCCAGGTTCGAGACCCTGAGCTCGCCAGCTTGAGCACGGGCCAGTCTGGCTTGAGCAAAAACTCGCCAGCTTGGACCCAAGGTCACTGGCTCCAGCAAGGGGTGACTCAGTCTGCTGAAGGTCCGTGGTCAAGGCACATGTGAGAAAGCAATCAATGAACAACTATGGTGTCGCAGCGACAATGAAAAACTAATGATTGATGCTTCTCATCTCTCTCCGGACTCTGATTAGTTTAATCTTGAGAAAAAAATGAAACTGGAAGCAACACACTTCTTGATTTTTAAGCTATAATACAAAGCTATAGTAATCAAGACAGTATGGAACTACCTCAAAATAGACACATATACCAATGGAACAGAATCAAGAGCAAGAAATAAAACCATGCATATATGGTCAACTAATATTTGATAAGAACACCAAGAATACTCAACGGAGAAGAGATAATCTCTTCAATAATTGGTTTTGGGAAAACAAAATATCCATATGCAAAAGAATAAAAAACAAAATAAAACTAGACCCTTATACCACTCACAAAAATTAACTTGAAATGTATTAAAGACTTAAACATAAGACATGAAACCATACAATTCCTAGAGAAAAACAGAAAAAAAGCTCCTTGACATTGATTTTGGCAATAATTATTTTGGATATGATATAAAAACACAAGCAATGAAAGCAAAAATAAAGTGAGATTACAACAAACGAAAAGACTTCTATACAGCAAAGGAAATGATCAACATAATGAAAAGATAACTTATGGAATGGGATAAAATACTTGCAAATTATATATCTGACAATAAGTTAATATCCAAACTATACAAGAAATCCTTACATATAACTCAATAGATAAAAACATATAATTTGATTAAAAAATGGACAAAGGCCCAGAGTAAATTTTTCCAAAGAAGATATACAAATAGTGTAGAGGTACATGAAAATATGGTCAACATCGCTCATTAGCAGGAAAATGCTGATTAGTCTGTGATGAGATAGCATATCCCATTTTCTAGAATGGCTGTTATAAAGACACAAGAGGTGATGTGCTGGGAATAATGTGGGAGAAGAGCTCTGTGCACTGTTGGTGGAAATATGAATTGGCACAGTCACTGTGGAAACCAGTATGCAGCTGTTTAAAGAACTAAAAATCGAAGTACCATATGAGCTTGCAATCCCATTTCTGGGTATATATCCGAAGAAAATGAAAGGACTATCTAGAAGAGATATCTGACTCCATGTTTATTGCAGCATTATTGACAATAGCTAAGACATGGAAACAACCTACATCTCTATTAAAGGATAAATTGCTAAAGAAAATATGATACACACATATACAACAAAATATTATTCAACCATAAAAAAAGAAAATTTTGACTCTTGCAAAAATATAGATCAGGGGTGCTCAATAAGTCGATCACGATCTACTGATCGATCGCAAAGAAAGTGTGGGTAGATCGTATGACATTAAAAAGACATTTGTCTTTTGATTGGCATACAGGGTAGCCAATCTGACGTCTGAACTTTTGACACCCTATGCATGCGCGTTAAACCACGCTAACTTGTTCAGTTACATTGCTGCGTAGTTAGCCTTCAATTTATTTAAACTAAATACAACAAAGGGTATAAAAATGAGTGCTGTAGCTGGTCTGAGTAAGAAGCCTAAAACCTACCACTTTCATACAGAATGGGAGGGGATTTTTGTCACTATGTCATATTCTAAGTGTGTTTGCCTCATCTGTCTGTGTGCCATTGCTATTCCAAAGAAGGGAAATGTGGAGCGGCTTTTTCGGACGGTTCATAAAAACTATGACATTGACTTTCCTCTGAAAAGAGAGCTGAGAAGGAGAAAGGTGAAAGAAGAATACACAATATTAAATAGTAATAATAGTAACTTAAATAATGATAATATAGAAGAAATAAATTTATGTTTTGCATTTTTATTGTAGGTAGATCATTTTGACTTGGTCATCTTATAAGTAGCTCGCAAGCTGAAAAAGTGTGGGCACCCCTGATATAGATAGACCTTGAGTGTACTGTATTATGCTGAGTGAAATAATGTGTGATTTTACTTATGTGTGTGATCTAAAAAACTAAACTGATTTAAAAAAGTATAAATTTCAGTTACAAGATAAATAAATTCTGGAGATTGTAAATGTGAAAGTTGATTAAACAGTAGATCTTAAAAATTCTCACTACAAAAGCCCTGGCCAGTTAGCTCAGTAGGTTAAGAGTGTTATCAGAAGCCCTGGCTGGTTGGCTCAGTGGTACAGTGTCAGCCTGGCATGTTGAAGTTTTAGGCTCGATTCCCTGCCAGGGTACACAGGGGAAGCACTCATCTACTTCTCCATCCTTCCCCCTCTCCTCTCTCTCTCTTCCCCTCTCACAGCCAAGGCTCCATTGGGCCCTGGGCACAGAGGATGGCTCCAGTTGTAACGGAGCAATGCCCCAGATGGGCAAAGCATTGCCCCCTAGTGGGCTTGCTGGGTGGATCCCAGTGGGGCGCACGTGGGAGTCTGGCTCTTTGCTTCCCCATTTCTCACTTCAGAAAAAAAAAAAAAAGAGTGTTGTCGGAAACTACAATTTCAGGTTTTACCTCTGGCGAGGGCACACATGGAAAGTAAACAATAAATTCATGGCTGAGTGGAACAAATGAATGTTTCTCTTCCCCTCTCCTCTCACTCTCCTTTCCTCTCTCTGTCTCTTAAAAAAAAAATAAAAGGAAAGAAAATAAAGCCCTGGCTGGATAGCTTGGTTGGCTGGAGCATCTTCCTAGAGTGCAGAGGTTGCTGGTTCAGTTCCCCATTAGGGCACATACAAGAAATGCTCAATGTTCCTATCTCTCTCTCCCTGCCTCTTTCAAAAAAAAGAAAAAAAGAAAAAAAAAAAAAGAAAATAAATAAATAAAGAAAATATTCTCACCACAAAAGTAAAATGATAACTATGCAAGATGGTGAGATGATGGATGTATAAATAACCTAATGTGGTAATCGTTTTACTATATAAAATGCATCTCAAGTCATTATGTTATACACCTGAAACTTACATAATGTTACATATCAATTATATCTCAGTAAAGCTGGAGTAATAACAAAAAGCAAGTGAGAGTTTGTCTTTTACCCTGGACATTGCACCAAGGGTTGAAGGAATGTGCTCTCTACTGCTTGAGCAACTAAGAGCTGCCTATATCAAGGTAGGCTGGCAAAGAATTCACAGCTTGATAATCAATTAAAACAGTAGCAAGGATTGGTGGGCATCCATCTGAGTTTAAAAATGGCTCAGGAACTTTTCAGTGGGACAGAGTTTGGAAAGTGACCAGGCAACTTCCCTATCTAGCTGGTCTCTTCTGTGCCAACCAGAAGTCCTTCAGGAGTCCTGTGGAGTTTGCACGTCATAGACCTCTGGCCCCAGGTCTTTGTGATATTCCAGTTTCCTAATCCTGGGGTTAAAATGATATTTTTTTCTGATTATAATATAGCACTTAACTTCTCTTTCTAGGGCTGGATATCAATAACCAGGTCTAAGTAATTTACATTCATTTGCCTGTGCATTTATGGACAATTACAAGATACTTAATTTTTAGTATAGAAAAAAATGTAAAAAAACAAAACAAAACACCATTAGGTATTTCAGAGGGAAATATTGGAAATAACATCAGTTTTGGGAAAGACCTGGCTCAGTTTCAGAAGTTTCAAAAATTTGTAATATATATTGTTTACAGGTTCATTCAATAGATTTCAACACACATAACACACATTTGTTGTGAGTAGGGACTATGCTGGGTACAGCAGCCTGAAGTCAGGGATTTTTGGCCTCGTGAAGAAAAAGTAAGTGGAGTCAATGGATTTTTTCTTTTTAATTTATATACTTCTTCTCAAACGGTCATTGGGGAATTTTAAAATCTCAGTAAGTGGACACTCTGGGCACAATTCCAGACTTCTTATTCCATTAGTGCTTGGCAGATGACCAAAGAGTCCAAGAGAAATTTGGGAGCATTGAACAACAACAACAAAACAACAACCATGAATCTGGAAAGGACAGTAGAATGAGGTACCGAAAAAAATAATGCTTTGTAGTGAGATTAGATATGGTGATAGAAATTTCATGGGGATTGGAAGTGTTTTTGCCATTAACCAGATATGTGATGAGGGACTCTCTTATTGTCTGGTGGCTTCATTTTCCTTATCAGAAGAGATAATCTGTCAGGAAAGAGTCCTGTTTCCATAGTTGTTGCCCATTGTACTTGTCTCCTTCCTTCTGTCTCCAGTATAGATATACTTGCCTCTTTCCTTGTTCTCTAGACCCATCCACTGTCCTCTACCCAAAGGCATTGTTCCAGAAATCACCCCCTCTCACTTCTGATCAATCCATAATCTTGTCCTTCTGGATCATTCCCATGAGCCTACACTCTGCTTTACTATTTCCCATCTTAAATAATATCTTCTGATCTCCAATTTCTTCCAATTTTTACTTTGTTTTGCTTTACAGCACTTTCTTCTCTGCTCCTGCTTTTTTTCTTTTGTATTTTTCTGAACTGAGAAGCGGGGAGGCAGAGAGACAGACTCCCACATGCGCTCCACCAGGATCCACTCAGCATGCCCACCAGGGGCGATGCTCTGCCCATCTGGGGCATTGTTCCATTGTGGCTGGAGCCATTCTAGCATCTGAGGTGGAATCCATGGAGCCATCCTCAGTGCCCATTCCAACTTTGCTCCAATGGAGCCTTGGCTGCAGGAGGGGAAGAGAGAGATAGAGAGAAAGGAGAGAGGGAAGGGTAGAGAAGTAGATGGGCATTTTTTCTGTGTGCCCTGGCCAAGAATTGAACCCAGGACTTCCACACACTGGGCTGAGGCTCTACCATTGACCCAACTGGCCAGGGCCTCCACTGCTGCTTTTTTGATGCAATAACTCTCAGCAGCTTTTGCCCTGATGCTGCAATGAACTGCTGTTGTCAAGGTCACTGATACTCAAACCTTCTCAAATCTAATGCTAATTTTTTTTGGCTCATCTCTTTAAATGTGTTTTGCAGCATCATTTGAATAATCATTTACAACCTCTTTCTTAAAATCTTTCCTTCTCATGGCTTCCAGGAAACTTCTTGTCCTAGATCCCTTTCTGTCCTATTCACTTTCTCTCATGACTCCCCTTCCTCGGATCCCCTCCTCTTCTTGGCCTTTACATGTGAGGAGGTCCCAGGGCTTAGTCTACCATCTTCTCCATGCCTTCTTACTTCCTCAGTGAGCATATTTCATTTATGTCGTAAAGACCATGCACTGAAGATCCTCCAAGTCTTGACGTTGTTACTGACTTATCCCTTTCTTACTCTTTCACCGCTCATACCCAAATTCATCAGTAAAACTTGATGTTTCCTACTCTGTGACATACTTCTAGAACCTGACTTCTTATTCCCATTACCTTGACTATTTGACTCACTTCATCTTCATATTTCACCCTGATCTCCTTACTAGTCTCCCTGTTTCTACTCTTTTTCTTCCTATGGTATGTTTTCCTATGGCTGCCTGAGTGATCTTTCAAAAGGTAAATTTGGTAATGTCATTTTTTTTTCTTTTTGCCTAGACCCCTCTATTAACTTCCCATTGCACACAGAAGGAAATGTACTCCCTTACTATGTTCTTTAAGCTCTGTTTTTTCTGCCCCCCGATTTCATCTCTTAGGTTCCTTAAGCTGGCCAAGTTTCTGAGAACCTGCAAGGTTCTGAATGTTTACTCCCAAAGGAGCATAGTTGCCACCCACATGGGTGTGACTCACTTTCTAGTTTCATTCTTGTCTGTGCTTTAGGGTCACCTAATTGGAAACGCCTCCTGTAGTCCCTATATGTGATACCATTCCTATTCTTCTCTATCTACTTATTCTGCTTAATTTTTTCCCCACAAGAATCATTCACATATTCTGTATTTATTTTTTATAGTCTCTCTCTCCCTCTGTGAGATATAAGCTTCATGAGATCAGAGATTTAGTTTCTCTTATTCATCCCTATATCCTCAGCACTTTGAGCTTTGGTTGACTCACAGGAGTTGCTCATTAAATCTTGACTGAATTATTTACACTTGCGAACAAAATTTTTGTTTTATCCAAAAAGGCAGTTGTTCTTACCTAATTCAAGTGTGCTGATCTCAAATCTGACATTGGCATTTCTCTGTAAGATACAGTTTTTTCACCATTCAAAATTTTAGGTTTTCATCTTATTGTAAAATTTTCAACATTTAGTTAAACATAATGAAGTAGAATGTCTTCTTGGGCATCATCTTTGTGAAAATATAATAATTTATATAATGCAGTAAATACACTAATACACTAAAAGATATGAAGCATCAGAATCTGTCTACAATTTTGAAATAGACCATAATAAAACACTTATTTTAATCATAAAATTTGCACAAAACTTATTTAAATTCTATTCAGGCAAAAATTTGCGTTTGTAGCTCTTGCGTTTGTGTACTTGTTGAGGACAATCTCGTTTGATGCTTCAGCAGTAGTCTGCAATAATATTTCTGTCCCATTGCCCCTGATAACGCTCTTCCATCGTCTTCAGATTTGATGAAAGTGTTCTCCCTGCTCATGACTAACAGCTCCAAGATTTTCTGGAAACTTATCAAGGTGACTGTTCAGGAAGTGAATATTAACACTCGTGTTACATTCAATGTTGCGGAAAGCCAACAGCATCCTTTGAACCAGAAGTCCATAGTTTTCTGCTTTTTTGTTGCCAAGGAAGTTCTTTGTAACTGCTACAAAAGACTGCTGTGCTATTTTCTCCTCCTTATTCATCTTCCTGGCAAATTCTTTGTCATGTATGAGGGTTCGAATTTGAGGTCCATCGAACACACCTGCTTTTATCTTCTCAAATGACAAGGCAGAAAAAGCAGAAATAATGTTGAAAGCATTCACTTTCTCTATTCAAAACCTGAACAAACTGCTTCATTAAGCCAAGTTTGATATGAAGTGGGGGAAAAATAATCCTGTCTTGATTAACTACAGATTCATTCACAATATTTTGTATCCCTACTTCCAGAGCTTCACGTATTGGCCACTCCTTCTGTGTCTAGTGTTTGTTCCAAGCTCGGCTGTCCCACAAACACAGAAAGCAAGGATACTTCATGAAACCTCTCCGTTGTCCTAGCAGGAAATTGACCATTTTAAGATCCACACAAATGATCCAGTTATGCTCCTCATACTTCAGAAAGTTGAGGACAATATTTATATCATTATAATTTTCTCACAGATGAGTTAAATAACCAATTGGAACCACTGCATAAACATTACTGTTATGTAGGAGAACATATTTCAGACTTCATTTAGAGCTGTCAAGAAATAGCTTCCATTCTGTTGGACTAAGTGGTAACACCTAGCTGGCTGAAAAGACTACTGATATCATGACAGTAAACAAAGTGTTTGTCTTCGGAAAAAAAGTCCACAAAAATTTCAGTGTTTGCTTCCTGAAATGGGATACTTCAGCTGCCCAGTGAAGTACATTCTTTTCTTGAAACCTGGAGGATAATAACTCAGCTGCTGTTTTTTGATAGGCCCAAATCTCTTACTATGCCATTCAATTCAAGTTGGCTAAACTGCTGAGGGGTTAAGGACTGCTTGGCATCAGAAGAAGATCCTTCAGGTTCTGCAACCATTTCCTCATGTATCTTATCAAAATACACTTGATCACCATGTTCACTTTCTTCGTCCTTAGAAGAAATAAAACCTTTGAAAACTGGAACCGGAAGTGTCTCAGAGTGTGGGATAGGTCGTATTGCTGAAGGAATATTAGGATATGTGATCATATGCGGTTTTTTCTTGCTGATGCCCTTTGTATGGATCAGACAGAAATAACAGTCCTTAGGTTCACGCCAAACCATGGGAATACAAAAAGGCATTCCTTTGCGTTTTCCTTTTGTTCAGTCACAAAGCATTTTCTCACAATTATGACACACAATAGGAGGAGATCAATTCTTGTCTTGATTGCCAAGTGAAACTTGAAAATAGGCAATATATGCATGTGTCACAAATGATGAAATATTGCACCTTTGATGTTGAAGTGTGTAAAAGCCACATATATAACAGAAGGTGTCAGGACTATTCTTACATTTATGCCTACTCGAAGAAGCCATGATTCAATCTCAAAACAAAATAAAAGGGTGTTTTTATCAAATAATAACTTTTTACATTTAAAAACAACTACAATTATTTAAAAGTGATGTTTGTAAAACATTAATTGCGTTGTGGTTATGTTCAATCCAAGAGTCATTGCCTTTTAACTTTAATTTAAAAACCAATGCATGCTATTAACAGTAAGAAAAAGAAATCAATATTGCATTAAAAATCGAGTATGCACCTAAAAATTGATTTCACACTTGGAATCAGCGATGCAGAAATATATAGAAACAGTTCTAAAACCTCATGCAACAGAAAATGAAAATAAAAATGTTTTCCAGTGTTATTTGTCTTAAATTGTGATAATAAAGATGGTATTGTTATATCTTCTTTTCATGATGTGAAAACTGAGGCTAAGGTCCCTCGTGGTTTTCTAAAATCACTCAAGCAGTCAGCCATGAGAGGCTGAGGGGACGGGAGCCCATGTCTACTACATGTGCTTCAGTCTGACAGGGAGGGAAAATGCTTGAGGGACTTGGGAAGACTTACCCTGCAGCCTGTCACTTCATGTCCCACAATATTGTGTCCATACTGCCTGACAGGCTGAGGCCCTGGGCAGTGCAGTGGTCACAGGCAGAGGGGCACTTAGCAGGACTTGCTCATCAGGCATAGATGGGTAGGGCTGAGGAAAACCGTCCAAGGACACAGTCTGGTTTGGGCTTGGGAAAGTTTCTGCCAAGTGACAAAGTCCAGGAATGAAAGAGGCCAATATGTTTTGATTTTTTTTTACCGTTGCAAGCTGTGCACATTTTGGTTAAGGAGGGAGAGGCCCTATGCAACTCGCAGGAAGGTGACTCAGACACAGAGGCAGACCTCAGTGCAGAGTGGCTTCTGACAAAGTGGACCTAGCAGGCCTCCCCTCAGCTCTTCCACTTGAAAATAGGAACTTCCATTTCAGCTCCTGTCAGAAACTCTGTGTGGAGAGCTCTCCTTGTTTAGATTGGTGTTTTTCATAGTGTGGGTCCCCAACTATGGCAACAGAATCACCTGGAAAGTGCTCAGTAAGGCAGCTTCTTGGGCCCACACCAAGCCTGCTGACTCAGAACCAGGGTTGAGGGGTGGTGGGGATCTTGGCTGCCTATGCTGTCACACACCCTACCAGAACCCCAGTGATAAATTTGAGAACACAAGCTTCTGCTATTCTCCCAAGACTAAGACTCTCCATCCACTGCTCTGTTATTTTTACCTTTTCTCCTGCATATTAGAACTGTCTGTGTCCTTCCAAGCCCCATTTGAGTCCTTTCATCTTTATGTAGTTTTTCTTTCTTTTTTTTCCCGCTCTAGCCTGCAAGGATTGCCTCCCTTTATGGCCTTGTGTTTCTTTTTTTTGTTGTTGTTTGTTTTCTTGTTTTTTTCTATTACTAATTAACATTTTAATGAAAATTATTCTTTTTAAATATATATATTTTATTATTTTTAATTCTAAAGGGGTGACACCAATAAATCAGGGTACATATGTACAATGAAAACATCTACAGGTTATCTTATCATTCAATTGTGTTGCATACCTATCACCAAAAGTCAAATTGTCCTCTGTCACCTTCTATCTGGTTTTCCCTGTGCTCCTCCCCTCCTCCCTATCCCACTCTTCTCTCCCTCCCCCCATCCCGTAACCACCACTCTCTTGTCCATGTCTCATATTCTCACATTTATGTCCCACCTATGTATGTAATCATGCTGTTCTCAGTTTTTCTTTTTTTCTGATTTACATATTTCACTCCGTATAATGTTATCAAGGTCCATCCATTTTGTTATAAATGATCCGATGTCATCGTTTCTTATGGCTGAGTAGTATTCCATAGTATATATGTACCATAGCTTTTTAATCCACTCGTCTTCTGACGGACACTTGGGCTGGTTCCAGATCTTCGCTATTGTGAACAATGCTGCCACGAACATGGGGGCGCATTTCTTCTTTTCGAACAGTGCTATGGTTTTCTTAGGGTATATTCCTAAAAGTGGGATAGCTGGGTCAAAAGGAAGTTCGATTTTTAATTTTCTGAGGAATCTCCAAACTGTTTTCCACAGTGGCTGCACCAGTCTGCATTCCCACCAGCAATGCAGAAGGGTTCCCTTTTCTCCACATCCTCGCCAGCACTTATTCTGTGTTGTTTTGCTGATGAGTCCAATTCTGACTGGTGTGAGGTGATATCTCATTGTGGTTTTAATTTGCATTTCTCTAATGATTAGTGATGTTGAGCATTTTTTCATATGCCTACTTGCCATCTGTATGTCCTCTTTGGAGAAATTTCTATTCATTTCTTTTGCCCATTTTTTGACTGGGTTGTTTGTCTTCCTGGTGTTGAGTTTTATAAGTTCATTATAAATTTTAGTTATTAACCCCTTATCAGATGTGCTGTCGAATATGTTCTCCCATTGTGTGGTTTGTCTTTTTATTCTGTTCCTATTGTCTTTAGCTGTGCAAAAACTTTTTAGTTTGATATAGTCCCATTTGTTTATTGTGCCTTTTATTTCATTTGCCCATGGAGATAAATCGGCAAATATACTGCTGCTACAGATGTCGGAGAGCTTGCTGCCTATGTTTTCTTCTAAGATGCTTATGGTTTCACGGCTAACATTTAAGTCTTTTATCCATTTTGAGTTTGTTTTTGTGAATGGTGTAAGTTGATGGTCTCGTTTCATTTTTTTGCAGGTAGACGTTCAATTTTCCCAACACCATCTGTTAAAGAGGCTGTCCTTACTCCATTGTATGTTCTTTCCTCCTTTGTCAAATATCAGTTGTCCATAAAGCTGTGGGTTTATTTCTGGGTCCTCTGTTCTGTTCCATTGATCTCTGTGCCTGTTCTTATGCCAGTATCAGGCTGTCTTGAGTATAATGACCTTATAGTAAACCTTGATATCTGGAAGAGTGATACCTCCTGCTTTATTTTTTCTTTTTAAGATTGCTGAGGCTATTCGTGTTCTTTTTTGGTTCCATATAAATTTTTGGAATATGTGTTCTATATCTTTGAAGTATGTCATTGGTATTTTAATTGGTATTGCATTGAATTTATAAATTGCTTTGGGTAATATAGACATTTGAATGATGTTTATTCTCCCTAGCCATGAGCACGGTATATGCTTCCACTTGTTTGTATCTTCCTTGATTTCTTTTATCAATGTTTTATGATTTTATGAGCCCAAGTCCTTAACCTCCTTGGTTAAATTTACTCCTAGGTACTTTATTTTTTTGGCTGCAATAGTGAAGGGGATTGTTTCCTTAATTACTTTTGCTGACAGTTCATTGTTGGTATATAGAAATGCCTCTGATTTCTGAGTATTAATTTTATATCCTGCCACCTTGCTGAATTCATTTATAAGGTCCAGTAGTTTTTTGACTGAGGCTTTAGGGTTTTAAATATACAATATAATATCATCTGCAAATAGTGACAATTTTACTTCTTCTTTTCCAATTTGGATGCCTTTTATTTCTTCTTCTTGTCTGATTGCTGTAGCTAGGACTTCCAGAACTATGTTGAATAGGGGTGGTGAAAGGGGGAATCCCTGCCTGGTTACTGATCTTAAGGAGATTGCTTTTAATTTTTGTTCATTTAGTATGATATTTGCTGTCGGTTTATTGTAGATGGCCTTTATCATGTTAAGGAATGATCCCTGTATTCCCACTTTACTGAGAGTTTTGAGCATGAATGGGTGCTGGATTTTATCAAATGCCTTTTCTGCAAATATTAAAATTATCATGTAATTTTTGTCCTTCCTTTTGTTTATGTGATGAATCACATTGATTGATTTGCGAATATTGAACCAGCCTTGCCTCTCCAGAATAAATTCCACTTGATCATGGTGTATGATTTTTTTCATATATTGCTGGATCCAGTTGGCTAATATTTTGTTGAGAATTTTAGCGTCTAAATTCATCAGGGATAAAGGCCTATAATGTTCTTTCTTTGTGTTGTCTTTGCCTGGTTTTGGGATTAGAATTATACTTGCCTCATAAAAGAAGGTTGGAAGTCTTCCTTCCTCTTGAATTTTTTGAAATAGCTTGAGGAGGATAGGAGTTAGTGCTTCTTTGAATTTTTGATAGAATTCACTTGTGAAGCCATCAGGCCCAGGACTTTTCTTTTTTCGAAGTTTTTTGATAACTGTTTTGATCTTATTTGTTGTAATTGGTCTGTTTGTTTAGGTGTTCTGATTCTTCCAGATTTATTTTTGGAAGTTTATATGATTCAAGAAATTTGTCCATTTCAACTAGATTGTCTAATTTTTTGACATATAGTTCTTCATAGTATTTTCTTACAATGCTTTGTATTATTGTTGTGTCAGTTGTTATTTCTCCACTGTCCTTTCTAATTTTATCTATTTGAGTCCTCTCTCTTTTTTTCTTGGTGAGTCTAGTTAAAGGTTCATCAATCTTGTTTACCTTCTCAAAGAACCAGCTTCTGGTTTCATTGATCCTCTGTATTCTCTCCTTAGTCTCTATGTCATTTATTTCTGCTCTGATCTTTATTATTTTCTTCCTTCTACTTGTCTTGGGTTTTATTTGTTTTTTTTTTCTAGTTCTTTTAGATTCAGGGTCAGGTTGCTTATTTGAGCTTTTTCTAGCTTCTTATGATATGCCTGTAGTGCAATAAACTTCCCTCTCAGAACTGCTTTTGCTGTGTCCCATAAATTTTGAGTTGATGTATGCTCATTATCATTTGTTTCTAGAAACTTTTTTATTTCTTCTTTGATCTCATTGTTAATCCATTCATTATTTAATAACATGCTATTTAGTTTCCAAGTGTTTGTGTATTTTTCAGTTTTTCTTTTGTGGTTAATTTCTAGTTTCATGGCATTGTGATCAGAGAAAATGCTTGATATGATTTCAATCTTCTTAAATTTATTGAGACCATTTTTGTATCCTAACATGTGGTCTCTCCTAGAAACGTACCATGAGCGCATGAGAAGAATGTATATTCTACTGCTTTAGGGTGAAAAGTTCTTAAGATATCTATCAAATCAAGTTAATCTAGTGTCTCCTTTAAGTCTGCTGTTTCTTTATTAATTTTCTTTCTTGAGGATTTATCCAGTGTTGTTAGAGGGGTATTGAAATCCTCTACTATGATAGTATTACTGTTAATCTCATCCTTTATATCCATCAAAGTCTGCTTTATGTATGTTGGGGCTCCTATATTTGGTGCATAGATATTTATAATAGTTATATCTTTCTGTTGAGTTGTTCCCTTTATCATTATGTAGTGTCCTCCTTTATCTCTTACTACAGCCTTTGTTTTTTGTTTTAAAGTCCATTTTGTCAGATATAACTATTGCTACCCCTGCTTTTTTTTCAATTCCATTTGCATAAAATATTTTTTTCCATCCTTTTACTTTCAGTCTATGTGCATCTTTTGTTTTAAGGTGTGTCTTTTGTAGACAGCATATGTATGGGTCCTGTTTCTTTTTTCATGCAGCTACCCTATTTCTTTTGATTGGATCATTTAATCCATTTCCATTTAAGGTTATTATTGATATGTAGTTGTTTATTGCCATTTTATTCTTTAAAGCTGTATTCTTCTTTTGCTTTATTCTTTCCTCCTTTTAAACTGTCCACAAGAGGCCCCTTAGTATCTCTTGCAGAATTGATTTGGTTTTTATGAATTCCTTCAGGCTTTTTTTTTCTGGGAAGCTCTTTATTTTCCTTGAATTTTAAACGTTAGCCTTGCTGGATAAAGTAGTCTTGGTTGTAGGTTCTTGTTCTGCATTACTTTGATTATGTCTTGCCTCAAGTGTTTCTGGCCTCAAGTGTTTCTGTTGAGAAGTCAGATGTCATCCTTATGGGGGCTCCTTTGTAGGTGATAGCCTTTTTTTTCCTAGCACCTTTTAAAATTTTTTCTTTATCCATTAGCTTTGGTATTTTAACTATGATGTGTCTTGGTGTAGATCTTTTTGGGTTTCTCTTTAATGGAGTTCTGTGTGCTTCTTGAACGTTTGGAGTGTTTCCCAGTCTTAATTTCGGGAAGTTTTCTGCTATGATTTGATTGAACAAAGTTTCCATTTCCTGTCCTCTCTCCTCCTCTTCAGGCACCCCTATGATGCGAATGTTGTTTGTCTTCATGTTGTCACAGAGCTCCCTTAGAGTTTTCTCACATTTTTTGAGTCTCTCAGAGCTCCCTTAGAGTTTCCTCACATTTTTTGAGTTTCTTTTCTTTTTTCTTCTCTGATTCTGTTCCTTTGTTTATTGTGTCCTCTAACTCGCTGATTCGATCCTCAGCGTGATTCATCCTGCTTTTAATTTCTTCCATTGTGGTCGTCAGTTCTGATACTGTATTTGTCATTTCTGTCTGGTTCTTTTTTATTATTTCAATTTTGTTTTTTATACTTGTTATCTTTTTATTTAGGTGTTCATAGTGACTATCCATTGTTGCTCTAATTTCTTTGAACATCCTAACTATCATTATTCTAAATTCTGCTTCTGGTAATTTGGTTATATCTGGTCCATTCAGGTCCTTCTCTGGGGATTTCTCTTGGTTCATTTGGTTTGCATTCCTTTGCCTGCCCATTTTGTCTGTGTATAAGCAAGTTGTGGGCACTGGAGTTCTGTAGGTGTTCCCTTTGTGTTCTTTAGGTGTGGTCTGTCTGCAGGCTTGCCACCCCCTCTGCCGGTGCCTCGGGTGGTTGCTTATGAGCGTTGCCAGCACCGGCCCACTGTGGCTTTTGCTGTGATTTCTGCCTCTCCTCCGCGGGGGGTGCTGTCACTCAAGCCACAAGCCTTAGCACCAATGGTAGAGGTGAGCACCTTTGCTCAGCTGTGGACCCAGCTTATTTCCGGACTTCCGCTCAGAACCCGCAGTCAGAGCCTGCTTGCCACAGTTTTGCGGGTTGGGCTTGGCTTTTGACATGCTCTCTGCTGTGAGCCTTTGCCCTTCCGGAGCTTTAGCCCCGCCCTCGAGGCTAGGGCCCTTCTGCGCAGGGTTGCAAACCCAGGTTTATTTGGCCAGGCATGTTTGCTGGCTTCCGTTCAGCTGCGTACTTCCTCTCGTCCTGGACTCTATTTCACCCCCGCGTTCGGAGCCTGCTCGTGCACGTATGAATGCAATCCGCGGTTTCTCTGGCCTGGCGGGGCTGGTAGTGTGAGCTCAGCCATGAATCCCTCCCCATCCCTGGTCCTAGCCCGGTTCCCGTGGTCAGGGCCGGCTTGCGCAGGGTCGCAGAGCAGATTTCTGCCCATTCCTGGCCTTCCGCTTTGTCCCCGTAAGTGGGATTAAAGGTGGGCCCGCTGCTGCCGGACTGCTTTCGCACGTCCCCTCCGACCCTGCTGGGCTTGACTGAGCTTCCACCGGCTTGGCCTCTGCCCACGCCGACAGAACCGCGTTTCAGTGTCCTGCCGCCATCATACCCTTCAGCAACCCTCAGGAGAGTAGGAAGGGACCTAATACTCCACACTGTAGGTCTGGGATCTCCCTCACTTGTTTCACAGCTCAAAATTGTCCAAACACCTCTTCTAGGCTCTGGGACTGCAGGCTGGGTCTTGGTTCCTGGGACCCAGGTCCCTCCCTCTCCGCCAAACTCTCCTGCCGCCACGCGGGTCTCTCCGGGCTGCCGTTTGCTCTGGGGAGCTGGGTACCCCTCTTCGCGTTTTTGCTATTCTTACCAGTCTCAATGTGGCTTCCTCTGTGTTCCTTGGTTGAAGAGTCCACTTAGTTTAGTTCATAGTTGGTTTATCCAGATGATGGTTCTTTAAATTGATTTATAATCCACTTTGGTTCTGGGAGTTGGAGGTTGGTACGTCTGCCTACTCCGTCGCCATCTTGCTTCCTTTTTTTGGCCTTGTGTTTCTTGTTGTTTCTTCTCTCCTATGTGAATGCTCCCTGTCTCTGTCTTATCCTGGAACTTCTTGCAGTTTGGGGAACTTATCTGTAGTCCATACAGTTCCTCATACAGAAGAAGTGCCCAATAAAAGCCTCATGGTGACTGGTGGAGCACTGAGCCTAAATGTTTTATTTCTGCCTTGCCATTTTATGTGCCTATGTGTAACATAAAAATGGAAGAATTCTTTTGGTAACAAAGGGAAAATCTCTTTTTATTTTGTTATATTACCTTTTATTTCAGAAAGAATAGAAGGAGGCTTAAAATGTAGCAAAATAACATATTAGAAATAAGAAAGAAAAAAAAGGTAAAGTAAGTTTAGGGAAATAAACTGGATCCAAGAGCAAGACCAACACAAGAAAAGTTCCAACATAGTGCAGTGCACTCACAACAGAGCCACCAGACACTTAGCTCTCAGCTTTCTTATCAGACATTTGGGAAATAATGACTTCTAAATCAAACAGAATTCTGAACAGACCTGCTTTTCATGAAGTCACACAACTCCAGTTATTTTCTAGTTTTTTTTTTTCCCTCTGCCTTTGGATTGGCTAAATAGCTGTAGGATGCCAAGAACCATCCTGGATCCCTTTGAAAGAAGATTCTAGAACATGATAATCTCCCATCACTGCAGAGGAAAGTATGGTCATTATTATGAATGAAAATAGTGGTTCTTAACCTTTTTTGAGGTACCAAACCTACCAGTTTTATATGCGCAGTCACCGAACCCTTCTTTAGTGATAAATAAAATATGATTTTTTTTTTCAAATTCAAGACATAGGTATATGTTTTTTTACTGGTGCACAAAGTGAGCCGTGCATGAACATCACCTTGCTCAAAGAACAAAACCAACAAAGTGCATGAACTCACAACAAATTACGGTATTACTTTATTCTGGCCTCCGTGGCAGAGGCTTCTCCGCACCCCTGAGACTGACTCATCGAACCCCTAGGGTTCGATAGAACCCAGGTTAAGAACCACTGAATGAAAACAACAAAACATTCATCTTCTCTATCTCTGAGGGGCTGGGAAACACCCACGGGAAGCACCAGATGGAGGAAGAGAGCCTGGTCTCTGTGGAACTGCCCCAGGGTGTGGGAGGGGGAGAGTCTGGGGGTTGTGGGGTGGGAGTGGGGGGGGTCTGGGAGTGGGAGTGGGAGGGAGGGGTCTGGGAGTGGAGGTGTGGGGCAGAGACATGGCTGCTGCTGTTGTCTCCTTCATCAGCATAAGCATTTATTAAAATAATTAGGTATCTGTATGCTTTAGAGCAGTGGTTCTTAACCTGGGTTCTATCAAACCCTAGGGGTTCGATGAATCAGTCTCAGGGGTTCGGAGAAACCTCTGCCACTGAGGCCAGAATAAAGTAATACCGTAATTTGTTGTGAGTTCATGCACTTTGTTGGTTTTGTTCTATGAGCAAGGTGATGTTCATGTACGGCTTGTTTTGTGCACCAGTAAAAAAACATATACTTATGTCCTGAATTTGGAAAAGAAAATCATACTTTATTTATCACTAAGGAAGGGTTCGATGAATGTGCATATGAAACTGGTGGGTTCGGTACCTCAAAAAAGTTTAAGAACCACTGCTTTAGAGCTATGTTTGGGTAACAATAACAGAGAGAGTCACTGGCTTTAACACAAATTGGAAATTTATGATAAGGATAATGCAGTGTTTTAAGGAATGTGTGAAAGACGCAGGGCTGGCCTGGAACCCGAGCATGAAGAGCTGCGGAGAGTACTGTTACTTTGCCGGGTCATCTTTACTTGCCCCACTACGTAGCTATTTCTTCTTTCTTAGCGGAGTGTAATCCTCAGCTTCTCAGTCCACATGGTGTAATAGTGGCTGCCTTAGTAACCATATTACACATGCGAATTCCCCAGAGGGACTATAAATTTCTCCTCATTCCAATCCCAGTTTTCTCTGGAAGGGACTCTGGATCATGTGCCTACTCTGGTCCAGTAGATAGAAATAGATATAAATACTCTACCCAGTAATCAGTATAGACAATGCAGACTCTAACTTTTGGAGAAGTCTAGGTTCCGAATTTAAACAATGATAGCAGCTCCTGTTTGCATTTGAAGTGTACACTTATTTTCTCACACATTACCTCATAGTATTCTTACCACTCTTCCATAAAGCTGGAAGGAGACTGGAGTTCTATCTCTACTTTATATACAAGGAAATGAAAACCCAGATACTCTAAGTGGCTTTTTCACAGTCACACAGCTAATTCCAGCAGGGATAAACAAATAGTCACATAAACTACTCACTGGTTTGCCACTTGGTCAGATCTCACTCATCCTCCCTTTCCTTATCTATAAAATAGATTATTTGACCTGAAGCTAGCACACAAAGTGGTTGCAACAATCTAATGAGTTGTTCTTGAATCCGATTAAATATAACAATAATATAGGGATTTAAAAAAATATATAGATCCTGGGACTCCATCCCTGTGTATTCTCGTTCAGGAGGTCTGTGTTCATATAAAAGTCCCTAATCCGCCTGGATTTGTTAGTCTTTCAGAGGCTTGAGAAAATGTTTCATGATTTGCCTGGCCTGGTGTGAGATCCATTGTGACCAAAGAGACACAGGACAACTTCCTCTGAGTTACTCCGAGAACTTACTCTATTCTAGGTGCAAATTGCTTTCTCTTCTATGATTATTTAGAGGGATGACCTAAAAGACAGTGACAGCAGAATGACCATCTGTTCTAAGACAAGGTCATGCATTCAAGTGTGTGTGACTGTGTGTATATGTGTCAGTGTATGAGTGTGTATGAGAGCCTATGTGTATATGTGAGTGTGTGAATGTATGTGTATATGAATGTGTGCATGTGTGTAAGAGCATGTCTTTGTATGTCTTTGTATAAGTGTGTGTGCATGTATGTGAGTGTGCATCTGTATGTGGGAGGGTAGGCTTCAACAATGTATAAAAGTTACAGATTGTGAGTTGTGCTTCTGCTGTAGGTTGAAGAGGCTTGAATATTTCCTGAATTAAGAGAGACAATGCATCTTAGTGTTTGTGGTGCCCCTACTACAAAACAGGCATTTTAGACATATTACCTGTAGTATTGGTATTATTCTCTCGAACCAACATTTTGTACAGGTACTATTATCAAATACACATGTGGTGTTGGTATTATCATCTTCATCCTATAGAACCAAGACAGATTGGAGATGGTGAAGCTCGGGTTCAAATTTATTTTATGATTTGAAGAACTCTTCAAGTGACAAAGCTTAAGAAAGAGGTCTAGCCTGACCTGTGGTGGCACAGTGGATAAAGCATCAACCTGGATTGCTGAGGTCGACAGTTTGAAACCCCAGGCTTTATCCACTTGCCCTCAGGGTGGTGAATTGCAAATTGCAGACTGCTTGCGGCTGTGGGGAGGGATGATTGCTTGCTATTGTTTGCTGGAGAATGGGTATTGCTGCCTAGTTTGTTTGGTTAAGGAGTGCTCAGGCTGGCGGGGGCTGTGAGTACTGGTTGGGGCTTGGGAGCCCTGAGTGAGAAGGAAGATGTCTTCCCTGCCTTTTTGCTCATTGGCCGTTACAAGACTTTAATAAACAAAATGGCCCACCATTTTCTGTCTCCACATTTCTTTTACTGTCTGCCCAAATCCAATGGGAACCTGCATGGCCATGGGCGGCAGCCACTGGCCTAATAGGATGTTTACAGGAAAGTCTGACCTCACTACTAGGATCATTAAACAAACTTGGAGGGTCACCTTTATCTGCTTCAGATGATTTGCTTCTTTCATATTGTTTTGCTGTGATGCTGGCTGTCTTGGGCATTAACTCTAATGGAGTATTGTCACCTCAAGTTTAGACGTTAGTCTCACTGATGGTAACAGTAAGAGTAAAAATAGTAGCAACAGTGGTGTTTGCCACTTTCTGGACCAGACACTATCTTGGAAGATTATCACTAATGCAGACAGCAAGTTAACAAAGTAGACGTCATAGTCCCATTTTACAGGTGGAACTGAGGCACAGGGAAGCTAGGTAAGTAACCTGAGACCACGATGCTCACAAGGGCCAGAGCGAGGCTTCATTGGAATCCAGGTTTGGGTGTCCCCTGTGTTGTGTGGAGCTGCCTGCACTCCACAGCTCCCACTGGTTCTTGCATTGGCCCTAGCTCAATGCATTTACATCTGCTTCTCCCCACCTCAGCAAGGCTCTTCCTTTCTTCCCTGGTTGGCATGTTTGTTTCTTAAATTCAGAAAGTGAAAGAGACATCAGCTGTACTGGTGATGGGTTTTTTGTAAGCAGAGTTTCAAAATTTAATAAGTGTCTCTTGGAGTTAATCAAGAAAGTCATTAACACCGGGCACAGAGGGCACCCTTGGCCACCAGTGCCTAGCATTAGGAAAGTTGACTCTTCATCATTAGCAAATGATTAAGTAGTTGTGCTGTGGGTAAATTCACTTATTGGTGTTTATCAGAGGGCTGATTTTGTTCTGTTTTTCTTTGGAAAGGCTGGATGAGGGACTGTCTACATGAACAGGCATAGGTAGGAGGTCTCATGTCTATACAGGGCAGCTGGAGGAATTACAGGGATTGGAAAGATAGGATCATTTCTTAAGAACAATAACATGGGAAGGTAGTTTCATCCTCATTTTTGTCCAGATGAGAGTTAAAGATCAGAAAGATGAAGTATTTGAAAGTTCAAGGTGTTACCCCATAAAGCTATTGGCAGTACATGAGACAAAGATCAAGACCTGGGAGAAAATGGAATGTAATCACAATGGAGCTGGAACCAGAAGAGGAGTGGTCAAAAGGTTTATGAACTTCACTATTGAGAGGTGGGCTCTATTTCCCTGTCTTTGAGCTCTCGCTTATTTATTCTGAGAACATGTATATTGGGAGTCCGGAGCCAACAGTTGAGAAGAAGTCTGACTACCGTGAAGCCACCTTGATGGAGAAACCTCATGGAGCAAACACATATAGATAGAAAAGTCTTGGAAAACTCCAGCAGTTCCAGCTCCCAGTGGTATGAGTTTCCCAGCCCAGATACCAGCCATGTAAGTGAGCTTGCAGAAGGTTATTCTAGCTACTGCTTCAAAACTGCCCCATCTGTGACAGAGTAGAATGGAATAAATTATTGGGTTGAGTCTTTTCCAATTGACAGATTTGTAAGCAAAATAAATGTTGTCATTGTTTAAGCCACTAAATTTGGGGGTAATTTATTAGTCATAGTAATTGCTGAAGTAATTATTGAAGCAGATATTTCAGTATCCAAGTCTATGGGATCTGAATATGTATCTGGGCATCCCTTTTAGTTAGGCTCAGGCACAAAGTCTAAAATGAGCCAAGGAGGCCACACAGTGTATGATACTCTTCTGAAGAGCATTCAGGAATTATCGTCTTCTCATGACCCCTCCAGAGTATCCTAGCAGTGTGTGGTTTGGGGCTTGCACATGTGAATCTATCACTGTCAACACACAGCCATGCCTTCCAAGGAATATGTAGAGGCAGCTAAGTGGCTTTAGGCTGGGACACTTGGGGAAGTCTGGCAGAGCAGTTGGAATTCAAGCTAAGTCCTTAAGGATTTTGTTTGGCATGAGATCCAAAGGAAATCTAGGTCAAGAGACATGTGGGCAAAGATATTGGGTGGGTAGCTTATAGTGGGCTTGTTGCCTGAAAGAATAACCTGGCCTGAGTGAAGGGTCCAAATCTGGGGAGAAGGACAAGGAGCAGGTTTGTAGAAGGACAAGGAGCAGGTTTGTACATTTAGCAGGAATGTAGCTGAAATAATTCTAAGGAAGGACATTGAGGGTGGGGTATACAGAAGGAAAGTTCAAAGGATATGAATTCTGTTCTATTCATTCAACATACATTTTCCAGGAATATAATGTTCTCAGGGCCTGCTCGGGAATCATGGAGACATGTCATTCTATTTCTAGACAGTAGCAGACCAGGCAAAAAAAAAAAAATAGTAATTAAAAAATAAATTAAAAAAAAAAAATAAAGGTCTGAGGTGATTCTAACTTTTCCACTTAGACCATAGAGGGCACGCTTTCCAGTGTCTTCCAGATTCTTGCTTCCAAAATGAACTCTCCCCCTCTGACCCATTTAGTCTCTCTTTCTCCACTGCCTCTAAACACAGATGTATTACTGCAGCTAGTGTCCTTTTCTTTTTCTTTTACTGGCATTATTCTTGAACAAATGCATTTATTGATTTAACTTACTGCTCAAAATAGCTTTTCTCAGCTCTCTTTTGTCCGGCACCAACCGTGGAGCTTTGCCATTACCTGCGTGTCTCCCTGGCAGTGGTGATCTCCATGATGTTTCTTGTCTCTGGCATCCAGTGATGCCAGCACCCTCTCTGAAGCAGCACCATTTCAAATCATCTTTCTACACTGCTGCCAGCTGCAGCTTCTTGTTGTTGTTTCTGTCTTCTCTTCTTGAAGTCAAGGGTTTTCCAAGGTTGTTAAAAAGACCTTTGCTCTCCGTTATGTCTTTTCCATCCCTTGATCCATTTACATGTATAGTTTCAACTGTTTTTTCTAAGTCAATAACTCAGTAGCCTTAATAACAGCTACTGCTACAGCTCCCCATGTTCTGAGTGCTAATGTTTGTCAATACTATGCTAAGTACTTTTTACCAATCTTGTAAGTCCGTGTGAGATTTTGTTATTATCACCATTCAATAGGTAAACAAACTGAAGCTCACAGAAGTTAAATACTAACTATAGCTGATCAGAGTCCAGTTTTGCCTGACTTGGTAACCAGTGCTCATTTTCTTTCTTATTTATTTTTATTTTTAAATTTTATTTATTTATTTTTAATTGAATTTATTGGGATGACATTAATTAATAAAATTATATAGGTTTCTGGTGTACAGTTCTATAGTACATCTGTCTTATTGCATTGTGTGTTCACCACCCCAAGTCAAGTCTCTTTCTGTCACCATCTATCTCCTCTTTACACTTTGGTAATCACCATACTGTTGTCTGTGTCTAAGAGGTTTTTTTTGTTAATTCCTTTACCTTTTTCACCTAGCTTTACAACCTGCCTCCCCTCTGACAGCTGTCAGTCTGTTCTCTATCCATGTCTGTTTCTATTTTGTTTGTTTATTTTGTTCATTGGGTTCAACATATGGATAAAATCATATGTTACTTGTCTTTTTCTGACTGGATTATTTAGCTTAGCATAATTCTCTTCATGTCCATCCATGCTATTGCAAAATGTGAAATTTCCTTCTTTTTTACAGCTGAGTAGTATTCCACTGTGTAAATATACCACAGCTTTTTATCTTCTCTAATGATGGACACTGGGGCTGCATTCACTTTCTTTACTCTTCTGAGCACCCACATATCAACTCTCACTGGATATTTTTACCTGGATGGCTTTCTGGTGCTTCTAGATTTTTATATCCAAAATAAAATATCCTCTTTTCACAAAATTAGAACTATCTGTAAACTTCTTGGCCTTTTTAAATTTTTTTGGCCAATTATTCTGCTATTTTTTTAACAGAACGGTTGACTATTCTGCTATTTTCTCAACAGAGAGAACAAGAAGGAAGGGAGAAAGAGAAAAAGAGAGAGAGGAGCATCAACTTGTTGTTTCACTTAGTTTTTTCATTTAGTTGTAAACTTATTGATTGCTTCTTGTATGTGCCCTGACAGGTGTCAAATCCATGACCTCAGTGCACTGGGGTAACACATTATCCACTAAGCCACCTGGCCAACATTACAACAGAATGACTTTTTATACACCATCAGGACGAAGACAAAAAGTTCACTTTGAAGAGCACTGATCACTGTGGGTGTGAGCACTACTCTGCTTCCTTGGGAAGGGTTGCCATCACACAAGTTTGTGAGTCAGGACACAGCCTGCCTGCATCAGAGAACAATTTTGAGAATGCATGTTCAGTGGTTGAAAAGAGCACAGAAGGCCACAGTGTGCAGTCTGTAAATAGGGTCATGGGCCTTCCTGATGGACACACTCAGCTATCCTGGGCACCCTCCTCTCTGTGCTTTTACAGACCAGAGAAGAGTAAGCCATCAGTGTTAGACTACTAATTAGGAATTTTGGAAATGTGCAAAAGCTTGGCAATAATCTTAGGTTAAGTTTCTTTTTATAAGTGAGGAACTAGAGGCTCAGAAAGGTGAGTTGCCCCTCCTCTATGAAGCCTACCCTGACCACTCTGTTAGAATTTCCAATGTCATCTGCATTCTGGACTCTCCTTACTCTGTGTTACTTCTCTTGCTCCCACGCCAGTATGACCATACATCCCTGTTTTCCCAGGGCAGTTTAGGTCATAACTGCTGTTTTAGTATAATCATTAATAGTGTCTCCTTTCACATTAAAGTGGTCCAAATTACCTGGTGACCCTATTTATAGATCCAAATAGCCATGCTCTCCTTTCTGGAATATGTGTTCCCACTTTAGCTCCCTAATAGCAAACAGAAAAATCTCCTTTAAAAATATAAGTCAAATTATGTCATTTTTCTGTTCAAATTGCCCCACCATCTCCCACAGAGTATTATACAGACTCCTCCCCACCTTTTAACACAGCATGTAACTCACTTATTTAGTGTCTCCCATGGACTGTCTGACCCCGGCCCCCTCTGCTAGAATGAAGGTGTGCGTGAACATTTGGACAGGGATGTTTGCTTTTCTTATTGCTGTTTCTCCATAATTAGCCTACTGGGACTAATTGTAAAAAGTAAAAGTGATAAGTAAGCTTCTGACTTCCTCACTTCCTTACCTTGAACTCGACTCAGCACTGGGGGCTGGGACATGGTGGGCTGGGAGAGGAAATGAAGTAAGTGGAGTTCAGTCAAGCAAAAAGCCTGAACCCCAAAAGTTCAAGGAGTAAAGAGCAAAGGTTGAGTGCATCCTCCCAGCACCACAAAATCCCATTATCACCTAACACTGAGAGAGGCAGAGGCAACTGAGGGTGCAGAGACAGAAAGAGCAACCTTCCAAGAACACTGTTTTGGTTTTTTTTTTTTTTAATTTTTTTATTTACTCATTTTAATGAGAGAGGAAGGGAGAGAGAGAAAGAGAGAGAGAGAGAGAGAGAGAGAGAGAGAGAGAGAGAGAGAGAGAGAGAAAGAAAGAAAGAAAGACAGGAGCATCGAGCTGTTCCTGCATGTGCCCTGACTGGGGATTGAACCGGCAACTTCTGTGCTTTGGGACAGTGCTCTAACCAACTGAGCTATCTGGCCAGGGTTTGTTTGTTTTGCTTTTTTGTCACTTTATTCTTTCATCCTCTGGTTTCCCACACATCTTCCTCACCCACCATTGACTGACCTTGCACTTGCCCTTCAATTTTATAATTACACTTAATTTCCTAAATTCTGTGTGATGTAGGGTCATCAGTTAATTGAAAACATTTAAAAAAACATGCCTGTAAATGATCTTAAGCCCAAAGAGCATCATAATTGATTAAAGTGAGCTTTTAGTTTAGCTTTTCTTTTAAGGAAAAATGAGCAAGAGTGACACCTCACTCCCCTTGCTCTCTCCCTTGCTCCTGCTGACTACTCCAGAAGGCTGCAATCTGTCCCAGGCAGCAGGAATGGCTGCTTTTGCCAGGAACATATTTTCTGCTTTAGCTACATTCCTGCAGATCAAATGCTGGAGCCTTGGCAGATTAACAGTGGTGTCCCAGGCGCATGGTCCCCAACTGTGAGATCATAATTTTTCATTTAGAGTCAAATCATAAAAAGAATAAGAGAGGATTATATTGTCAGAGGTAGCAGGAAAGAAGTCAACAAATGTCTTATTAAACAGCCTCTACAGAACCTCCAGGTGCAGGCTGATTTCCCTGTTGGGGATGGAAAGAAAATCCCTGGCATTTCCCACAGGACTTGGAGTCTGAGGCTGCATAGTTATCTGTGTGTACTCCTGTCCAGCATGGCCCTGGAGTTGGCATTACTGACATGTTTATGATTCATGTACAGCTCAGGCCTCCCCATGTTTCTAGAGGTCACCGTGGGGGATGGAGGCAAGGCTGTTGCAAGCAGGTCTGCCTTAGGTCCTGAGGGAATGTCACCAGGCATCACTTTTAGCTCAAGGAACTGGCTAGATTTAGGGCATCATAGCAGCGGAAGAACAAGTTCTGCAAGTAGTGAGGTGGGGGTACGTGAGGGAGAGTTTCTTTCTCACCCTTAGTATGTTACAAATTATCACCCAAATATCATGTATTCTCAACCCTTTGCTTCTACTAGGATGACATTTTCTACCTCCTACGAAGACACGTTGGTGGTTCCCTGTCTTTGGACACATCAGAGCTGGAGTCAGAGAAATGTAGACTTGGAGAATCTGGGGCCATACAGGGAAAAAAAAATAATTTTCTGCCCTTAGATGATCTGAATTTTTCCTTCATGGTCCAGTTCAAAGCCACCTCATCCCAGGACACAGAGGTCTGTCCTTTATTGCTCCTCTGCTTATCCAGCTTATTTGTCAGTGATGACAAGTCCTGTGGGATTCTGACCTGGAAGGTATATGGAGGCCAGTTTCAGTCAGCTTCTGTTTTTACAAAGATGAGAATCAAGAGCTAGATAGATGAAATACTACATTGAAAAGTACACAGCTGGACAGCATCAGAATAAGGAGTACCACGTAGGGTTTTCATCTCCCAGGACGTTTGCTTTCATTAGGCCATTGTGAGCAATACAAAAAGTGCTACAGTTTTTAAATAAGACAGGCTCATTATAGACAGGGCATACACTCTATGTCCAGCTCTGTGTGGCTGTCTTGGAGATGTTAAATTAGTTTACTCTATGTGCATGAAAGATGTATTATTGTGTCTGTGTCTTTATTTCATCAATTGTAATTCTTATGACAACCGCCCATCATTCACATAGCTATACAAATGACAAACACCTATTATATGTGAGGAAGATGCTAGAGGGTAAGGATATTACAATGAACAAAGAAAAAAAATGAAAAAATTTCTGCCCTCTTCAAGTTTAATAAATCTAAATATAGAGCAATGATACATGCTAGGAAAAAGAGACACGAGTTAGTGAGAACAGCTGCACGAATGGGCTTCAACCCAAGTGAGAATGGGAAAGGTTTCCTTCAGGAAGTGATGCCTGAGCTGAAATCTGCAGAATAAAAGGTGAGGGAAAAGGACAGAGCATTCTAGGAGGGGGAGGCATACAGAGAAAGCAGAGGTTAGAGAATGGAGAAGAAGGGTTGAATTTCTGTAGGGGCAGAAAGTGCCAGACCATGCTAGGTCCTATAGGTCATTTACAATTTTTGGTCCTTTTAATTTTTAGATGTATTGTTTTGACCCAGGATGCCACAAACAGGCCAAATTCCCACAGATTCCCGCTATTCAGTCTACCAATTTATTTGAATGTCCCATCAAAATAGACGAACTCTCTCTTCTCCCAACTAAGAACAAGTCTTTCTCTGTTCCTTGAATCCCATCCCTTTTCTTCTGCTCTTGTTCTTGAGTTGCTCTCTATCCATCACTGTTTCCCCTCTCCACAGTATCATTTCCATAAGCATGCTAGCATGATACAATACATTCCATTATTAAAAATGAAGCCCTTTCGTGAAACCACATTCCTTCCCAACCACCCCATACTTCAATTTCTGGCCTTTGTGAAAAAATAAATATTTGATAGTGTTAAAGTACTTGTGGGTTCTTCACCTTCTGTACATTAACCACCTATATTCCTCTTTAAATTGAGACTTTATGGACCCCCATAATCTATTTGTTATTTCTGGGATCATTTCACTGTTCCAGTAAGGGTGTACAGAAAATGGAAATAGAGGAGTGATGGAGGAAATAATTACACTGGGGAACAAAATTTTTGTTGCAACCACAAAAAACCTGTTTTTACCTAATTTGAATGTGCTGATCTCAAATCTGACATTAGATTTTCTCTATAAGGTACAGTTTCTTTTGCAATTTAAGATTTTAGGTTTTTATCTTATTGTAAAATTTTCAATATTTAGTTTAACACAATGAAGTAGACTGTCTTCTTGGGCATCATCTTTGTGAAAATATAATAATTTATATAATGCAGTAAATACACTAATACACTAAAAGATATTATTGCATCAGAATTTGTCTACAATTTCGAAACAGAACATATTAAAACACTTCTTTTAATCATAAAATTTGCGCAAAACTTATTTAAATTCTATTCAGGCATAAATTTGCATTTGTAACTCTTGCATTTGTGTACTTGTTGAGGACAATCTCATTTGATGCTCCAGCAGTAACTGACAGCTCCAAGATTTTCGGGAAACTTATCAAAGTGACTGTTCAGGAAGTGAATCTTAACGCTCGTGTTACATCCAATGTTGCAGAAAGCCAACAGCATCCTTTGAACCAGAAGTCCATAGTTTTCTGCTTTTTTGTTGCCAAGGAAGTTCTTTGTAACTGCCATAAAAGACTGCCATGCTGCTTTCTCCTCCTTATTCATCTTACTGGCAAATTCTTGATCATGTACGAGGGTTCGAATTGAGGGCCATTGAATACACCTGCTTTTATCTTCTCAAAAGATAAGGCAGGAAAAGCAGAAATAATATGTTGAAAGCATTCACTTTCTCTATTCAAAGCCTGAAAAACCACTTCATTAAGCCAAGTTTGATATGAAGTGGGGGAGAAATGATTCTGTCTCAATTAACTACAGGTTCATTCAAAATATTTTGCATCCCTACTTCCAGAGCTTTACATTTCGACCACTCCTTCTGTGTCCAGCATTTCTTCCAAGATGGCAGTCCCACCAACACAGAAAGCAAAGATACTTTGTGAAACCTCTCTGTTGTCCTAGCAGGAAATTGACCGTTTTAAGATCTACACAAATGATCCAGTTATGCTCCTCATACTTCAGAAAGTCGAGGACAATTTTCATGTCATTATAATCTTCTCGCAGATGAGTTGAATAACCAATTGAAACTGCTGCATAAACATTACCATTGTGTAGGAGAACACATTTCAGACTTTGTTTAGAGCTGTCAAGAAATAGCCGTCATTCTGTTTAACTGTGTAAGTGGTAACATCTACCTGGCTGAAAAGACTACTGATATCATGACAGTAAACAAAGTGTTTGTCTTTGGAAAAAAAGTACACAAAATTTGTTCACACTTCCTGAAATGGGATACTTTAGCTGACCAGTGAAGTACATTCTTTTCTTGAAACCTGGAGGCTAATAACTCAGCTGCTTTCTTTGATAGGCCCAAATCTGTTACTAAGTCATTCAATTCGGGTTGGCTAAACTGCTGAGGGGTTAATGACTTCTTGGCATCAGAAGAAGACCCTTCAGATTCTGCATCTTATCAAAATACACTTGATCACCATGTTCACTTTCTTTATCCTTAGAAGAAATAAAACCATTGAAAACTGGAACTGGGAGTGTCTCAGTGTGTGGGATAGGTCGTATTGCTGAAGGAATATTAGGATATGTGATCATATGCGGTTTTTTCTTGCTGATGCCCTTTGTATGGATCAGACAGAAATAACAGTCACTGCTGTGGTCCTTAGGTTCACGCCAAACCATGGGAATACAAAAAGGCATTCCTTTGCGTTTTCCTTTTGTTCAGTCACAAAGCATTTCCTCATAATTATGACACACAATAGGAGATCAATTCTTGTCTTGATTGCCAAGTGAAACTTGAAAATAGGCAATATATGCACGTGTCACAAATGTTGAAATATTGCACCTTTGATGTTGAAGTGTGTAAAAGCCACATATATAACAGAAGGTGTCAGGACTATTCTTACATTTATGCCTACTCGAAGAAGCCATGATTCAATCTTAAAACAAAATAAAAGGATGTTTTTATCAATAATAATTTTTACATTTAAAAACAAATACAATTATGTAAAAGTGATATTTGTAAAACATTAATTGTGTTGTGGCCATGTTCAACCTAAGAATCGTTGCCCTTTAACTCCAATTTAAAAACCAATGCATGCTATTAACAGTAACAAAAACTAATTAAAATTGCATAAGAACTAGAGCATGCATTCCAAAATGGATTTCAGATTTCGAATCAGCGATGCAGAATTATATAGAATCAGTTGTAAAACCTCATGCAACAGAAAATAAAAAAAAATTGTTCCCCAGTGTATTTGGTGATGAGGAGGAAAAAAATTGGAGACATTTGGGTAATATTTCATCTGTATGAATAGATAAAACATATAGGGTGATATCAGGACTTGTGTGTAGAGAGACACTGAGTTGGTAGACTAGCTATGCTAAACAACACAGGATAATCTGATTTGAAGTTGGTTATAGAAGGATTCCTCAAATATGACTAAGGTTGTTCACACTTTGATTTCTCTGGAATCTGTAGAGAGTCACTGTGTTTAAATGCGCCTGGCCTATGTGCAGCTGTGAACAGGGGAAAGGCCCCCTCTGCTCAGCCTTGAGAAACCTGGCAGGACAAGGTCACTAAAACAACTTGGAGGCTGTTTGTGGTACTGGCGCCAAAAGCAGGGCAGCAAGCACACAGTGCGACCACAGGCTCGGGATGTCCTGATGTGCTTGTAGAATAGAGCGTTACATAATTATCCCCTCTAACTCCCAGGACAATACCATCTTGTTTAAGCTTATAAAATAAACAGGGTTTCCAGGGTCATTGTGTCTCCATCAGAGCACAATGTCTCACCTGGCACAAACTTTATCTATGTCTCTGTGTTTTCCTTCATCCTCTGTCACCCTCACACAGTCTTCACTTCCCCGTGCAGGCTGCAGCAGGAATCAGCAAGACCTATATGTAAAACTGAGAGTAAATGAGAGGTTGGGAAACTTTGTTTTCTTAATTCCTCATGGAGGTTTGGTAGAAGCATGGCAGCCTCCACAACCTGATCAGAGAGAGGCTCTGCCTGGACAGCATTCAGGTTTCTCTGCTTTTTATATTGGCTTCCTAGAACCATTTCAGTAAATCTTACTTCCATACTTCCATTCTTTTGTTTTCTATTTCTCATCAGGCCTTGCAAGCTCATAGATAACAGTTATAAGAAGTAGAAATGAAGTGTGAATGTTTTCCACTTCAAAGGAGATTATGTAATTACAGGCAGTCCCTGGTCCTGAATGAGACAGGTTCTATAGATTTGTTCCTAAATTGAATTTGTATGTAAGTTGGCACAGGTAGATTTACCTGTTAAATGCAACTTAAATAGATGTTTGTCTTAAGCTGGTATTTATATTTACCTTTCTGTGCATATAAATTTCAAACCTACAGAAGCTATCTCGTTTATAACCCAGGGACTGCCTGTATTTGGAAAGGTGATGAGAAGAAAAGAAGACTCCTGTACCTGGGATGGGAGAGAAATAATAGCATCTAGGCAAGGCAAGGTCCCACCTTCAGTAAAAGCCAGGTTCTAGTGAAGATGGGTAGGTGGAAGGATTTCTCCAGGAAGCTGTTGAGGAGGTGGGAAATGTGCTGCCCATGGAGACCATGTTTAAGAGTCTAGGGGTTCTGGAATCAGCCTGATTCAAATTTCTATTCTGTCAATTGGTATGTGTGTGACCTTGGGCACGTAACTTTTTGGTAGCAGTTCCCGAGGGCACAGTGAGTGGGTACGAAAAGGAAGTGAGAAGTGGAGAGCTGGATGAAGTCAAGGAAATACAGAGATTTATTGGGGAGGATGGGATAGTAGAGAGACGGCCAGGTGGGCATAGGCTCTGGCCACTGACAGATGAAAAAAACAGTAAGTGGTCTGTGTACGTGGTTTCAACAGTCACTTTAAGAAGAGTGGTCACTGGGTATGATGACTAGAGGACTTAGTGTATAAGTCCTCAGGTGTATCTATTCTTGCAGCTGTGGTCTAAATGTGCAGAAGAGTCACAAAAAGAAGGAGATGTATGGGTCAAAGGAAACAGACGTCATAAAAACAACAAAACTCATGGTGATTGAGAAGAAAGAAATTGGGGATGGACTTTATGCATTTGTTACATAAAAGCATGCTGAAAACATTGCTGACAAAAAAAGGGACCCTTACAGCCACCTAAACTATCGGGTTACTTTTGCTAGAATTGGTCACACAATGTTACATATTCTACTCAAAAATTAAAAGTACAGTTAATCTCAAACTGTTCTATTTTTCTCATTACCACTGGGGAAAAACATCTCAATTTATCACTGCAATATGAAGAGTGTAATATTTAATTTTACACAAAATGAGGTTTCTATTTTCAGTTAATATTCTATCTTTTTTTAAAAAATAATTTTCTTATTATGGATTTTATAAAATTATGTTGCAACTCCTTTTCACAAAGTCATAAAATATGCTTCTTAGTCATTGTCCACATATGGGATGGAGTTATGCTGAAGGATGGAGTCTTGCCTTCGCAAAATCAGTATTGAGATTGCTTTCAGAATACACAGCCTTTCCGGTTCAGCAGCCTTGCTACTATACTAGACATTAGTTAAAACTGTGGTATTCATAAAAGGGAAATACCTATGCACAGTAAAGATAGGCTCACTGTAATACTATTTCCCAGAATTATCAACATCTTTGCACATCTATAGACTACATATGGTAACTATAATAATAAAAATAATTGGCATTTGTACTGATCTTTGTTTGGAGTTTCCAAATGCTGTTATATAGTTAATTATACAGATCCTAAGAAAACCATGAGAGTTGGGTAGGATTATCTAGGTTTTAGAGTAATCTGAGTCATCTATTCAAATGGCATCGCCTAAGTCATATTGCTAATGAGTAGTGTAGTGGGAATCCCAACTCATCTTTTAAATTTCACCTTTTTTTCTGTTACATAGTTTCTTTTGAAATATCTCAAAGGTTAATTGGACATAACTTTAGATTTAAAGTTAAGTGTAATATTTTTGAAGTTGCTTAGATAAAATGATATAGATAGTGCATGCTAACTTAAAATATTCAATGACCCATCCTCTACTCTGCCAAGTAACAAAACATTTGCTCTACTATTACATATGTGTTCAAGTCAGCTTGGTTATAGAAAAGTGACTAATATGTTAGACTGTCTTGGGCAAGCAATTGGCCTTTGGATATTTCCTCTTGCCCAAGGGATACGGGAAAAAATATAAGAAACAAAAGGATTTGGCTGATTGTGGAAGTTATTTATCTGAGAAAGAGCAGTTACCCAGCATAGTAAGAGGGGCCAGGTTCAACGTGCTTATTGGTCCAACAAGGACCTTTATTTGCTTTATATTTGGATGAATAAAGACATTTACAGCTGGCTGCCTTCAGCAACATTTCTGATAAACATAATTTGCTCATTTAAAAAGACAGACTAGGTGAAGGAATAAAATATTACAATACACTACACACACACATGCAAGTGCATACACACACTCTTAACACTTTCCCATCCATCACCCTTTATAACACACACAATCCCACCCAACTAATATATTTCTAATATAATTCTCTACATATTGGAGTACATAATACTCTATCATATGTATAAACTGACATACCTGGACATAGACACACAGATGATGCACCCCCCCCCCCCAAACACACAACATATCCATATATTCAACAGATTCACTAACATGCATAGCTCACTCACTCTCACCTCTTAAAGTTTAGTTGCAGTCCTTGGAATATGTATCACAACAATTCCCACACAACATATTAAAACTACCTTCATATGTAACATATCTGATAAACATAAACAGCTGAAATCCTGTCTCCCTCCTTCACAGCCTGGTACAGCATATTTTAAATTCCTGAGTCCGTGAAGCTGTCCTTTGCCTAGAAGCGGCTGATATTTGTTAATGCATTTCATGTAGCTAATTTTCTATTTTGCAAGTACAAATCTCATTTGATCTCTGCTAATCTAGAGGATGCTGTTATCAAGTAAGAAGAAAAAGTGAGTCTAAAAGAGTCTTCTCCATTTTTTATTCATGAGGTTAGGTTAGTCCATGGTCCTATGTAAATAGATTAAGTGGAGGACTTTAGAAAAGTCTTGAAGGAGAATGGGGACACCAAAGGGTTTGTTTCTTCTTCATGTTGTGCGCCAGGAAGCAAAATAGTTCTTTAGCAAATCTCTTTTTAAAAAATCAGTTTTGATGACTTTCAAACAAGGTATGCAACACATATAAGCATAGCAATAACTTACCATCCAAGTTAAATAACAGAACTAATACCAATTCTTTGTTTTCTCAATCCATTTATTTTTTTAACTCCTTTGATAGAACTTCAGAACATTTTAACTTTGATCACACATCCATTCCCAACTTGTTATTATTTTGCAGTATTTTATTTGTTCTTTTAAGTCCCCGAAGTTAGTATTATTTTTATATTTAACATTTCATAAATAATGTTTGATTAGATTTATATACATTTTAACTATTTTATTTGCTTTTTTTTTTTTTTTTTGCCCTCTTATCCCTGTGATCATTTTCTTTCTTTAGAAGTTTCTGTTTTTGTTTTAATTGAAAGTCTGGGTAAGTCTGGGTATACAATTCTAAGTTTAGTGATTTTCTCTCAGCCTTTTAAACGGTTCCACCGTTTTCTGGCTTCTTAAATTTGCTGCCAATTTTCTAAGATCATTTTTTTTCTCTGTCTACTTAACTGTTTCTCTTTGGTCTTTTTTTTTTTTTTTTGACAGAGACAGAAAGAGACAGAGAGAAGGACAGGGACAGACAGACAAGAAGGGAGAGAGATGAGAAGTATCACGTCCTCGTTGCAGCACCTTAGTTGTTCATTGATTGCTTTCTCATATGTGCCTTGGCCAGCGGCAGAGGGTTTCCAGCAAAGCTAGTAACCCCTTGCTCAAGCCAGTGACCTTGGGCTCAAACCAACAACCTTGAGCTTCAAGCCAGTGATCTTTGGGCTCAAGCCAGTGACCATAGGATCATGTCTATGATCCCACACTCAAGCCAGGGACCCTGTGCTCAAGCCAGTGACCCCGTGCACAAGCCAGCATCCTTGTTATTTCAAACCTGGGTCCTCTGCTTCCCAGTCCCACTCTCTATTCACTGCGCTGCTGCGTCACTGGTCAGGTTCTCTTTGGTCTTGATATATATATATATTTTTTCTACAACGTATCTAGCGACAGATTTCTTTTTTTATCCTGCTTGGGATACACTATGTTTCTTGTTAATCAACAGTAATTCTCTCTCCAGCTATCATTTCTTTCCCATCTTCTCCATGTTCTCCCTTTCAGCAATCTGATTTGTTGGCTATAAGATCATCTCATTCTGTTTTCTATATATTTTCTCCTCTTCTTCCTGTTTCCTATTTCTTTTTCTACATTGTGTTCTTGGCCAATTCTTTTACTGAACTATTTTACTCTTTATCATGTATAATCTGATAGTTAATCCAAACTTTTATTTCTTATTAGACAACTTTTTTTTTTGTTATTTCTAGAAACTATTAGAAACATGCCTGGTCATTTAAAATATTTTCTTAAATCTTCTTCATTTTTAGGATTCCAATTTGTAGTTTTGTTCATCATTGTATAATAATCTATATTTAGTAACTTCAGAACTCAAAGTCCTTGGAGACCTAAGCATTTTGTGCACTACTTCTACTGAGCCTCACTCAAGATGGTTTTTGTTGTTGTTGTTCAGTTTTTTTAAAATCTTTAATTGTATTGAATTTGTTTGCTTCTAATTTATGGAAATCATGTGGGCCTGATGGCAGATGATTTCCTTCAGAGATTATTGTTGGCTTCTGTTGGGGACTTTCACTATTTGGAGTTATACTGGCTTCCTCTTATGCTCTCTGAGTTTATTAGGAGTGTTTCAGGCTCAGTGTCTCCGCTTTGCTGCTGTCACAAGATACACTCTCTGGATTTCAGTGTCATCATTCTCATTTGAACGTAGGGTGACCTCACCTTTATTTTTATTTATTTATTTATTTATTTATTTATTTATTTATTTATTCAAAGAGAGACAGAGAGTGGGAGAAAAATTGACAGATAGGAAGGGAGAGAGATGAGAAGCATCAATTCTTCATTGCGGCACCTTAATTATTAATTGACTGCTTTCTCATATGTGCCTTGACTGGGAGACTCCAATAAAGCCAGTGATCCCTTGCTCAAGCCAGCAACCTTGGTTCAAGCCAGTGACCTTTAAGCTAAGCCAGTGGCCATGGGTTCATGTCTATGATTCCACGCTCGAGCCTGCAACCCTGTGCTCAATTGTTGAGCTCACGCTCAAGCTGGCGACCTCTAGGTTTTGAATCCTGGGACTTTTGCATTCTAATCTGATGCTCTATCCACTGCTCTATCCACTGCATCAGCAACTGCTCAGGTGGGCGACCTCAACTTTAAATCTGTTAATTATTTCAGATACATTTTCAGCTTTGGTGGAAAAGGAAGAGCTTGAAAGATTTCTATTTCTTCTTTGGAAGCCTAGCAATTTATTTAAAAACAAACAAATGAACAAACAACAATTTCACTTGGAATAGAGTTGTTTTACTATAATAGTTTTTTGTATAATGTATTCTATGACTGCCAAAAATAAATTTGCAAACTGTGATTTTAATTAATAATCTGCTCACTCTACAGATATTGAAAAACTCCCAGTAGGATCTCTGCCTCTAAAAAGACTTTGATAAATATTTTAGGGGATATGACTATGGGAGCTTAGAGATAGATGCAGGAAATAAGCCAGACATACTTAAAAATATGTAGCCAACAAGGATATAGTCATCACTGCTGGTTTTGACCTGGCTTATGCCTGCAGCAAGGAGGAGCAAATGCCTAACGGGAGATAGAGCTTGTTTTATACTTGCATTGCTATATAATTATTATAATCTCTTTAACAAAGACTTCTCTGACTTCTCTTGAGAACTAATCTTTTTCCAGCCTCAACTCAGCCCACATGCATTGAGTCTCCCTGTTCATGGCTTAGGAGTTCTGAGGTCTGTCAGTAAACTCCCTGAGTTCAGTGATGTTTCACGTGTTTGTCATGGCATACCAGTACTTGGCACAGTGCCTGGACAATCATGGATGCTCAAACTATATTTACTTAATGAGTTCATTATATAATGTGTTAAAACTATTTATATTGTAAGTCTCTAGACTGAGTCCTATTTATATCTGTATTCTATCAACACAGAGTCTTAAATAGGATAGGTGTGTGACATAGGTAAATGTTAACTAAACATGACTTAGAGGGTTGAAGGAATATTTTAAGTTCTTATGGTTTTATTAAAGGGGCTGATGCCTATAAGTAAGTAAAAACAAAGTTTTCACTTCCACAACTATAGATGACTCTCTACAAATTGGTTCTAGAAGCTCTGGAACACCAGAATCCACATATGCTCAAATCCTTAATATAAAAGTAGTGTATTTTTATGATATACTATTTATATTATATTTGCATACAATCTATGTATTTGCATATAATCTATGCACAACTTCCTGTATACTCTAAGTAATCTCTAGATAATTTATAGTATCTCTTACAGTGTAAATGCTATGTGTCTCTGTGGGATTGGAGGGCCTACCGAGTGAACAGAAGAAATGATGTGGGATAGCACCTGAGAAGTGTCTACATGCACTGTTTATTTAAAATTTTTTTTCTTTGTATTTTTCTTAAGTTAGAAGTAGGGAGGCAGAAAGACAGACTCCTGCATGCATCCTTACTGAGATCCACCTGGCAAACCCACTAGGGGGTGATGTTCTGCCCATCTGGGGCCGTCGCTCCGTTGCAACCAGAGCCATTTTAGTGCCTGAGACAAGGCCATGGAGCCGTCCTCAGTGCTCGGGTCAACTTGCTCAAGTGAAGCCTTGGCTGTGGTAGAAGAAGAGAGAAATAGAGAGAAAGAAGAGGAGGAAGGGTAGAGAAGCAGATGGGTGCTTCTCCTGTGTGCCCTGACCAGGAATTGAACCCAGGACTTCCACACACCAAGCCAACGCTTTACCATTGAACCAACTGACCAGGGCTTTGCCTTAGGTTTTAAGGAAGGGTAATGGTATGGTTTCTTTGAGGGGAGCATTTTAGGTTAGAAAGAAATATAAAACTGAGGTTATAGTCATTAATTTAATTATTGAAGGAATATTATTGACTTCCTTTTGGTATTAGACCTAGAGGTCCAGTAGCCCAGAGTTTAGGTGAAACAAATTATACAAAATAGGTCTTCATTAAATTCTGATACCATAAAAGCTTTGTTTTTCCCACTTGAAGAGATGTATTTACCTTTCTGGATGTATGTCGGGTACATATTAATCTTCTTGACTACTTTGGGTTGAGAAGGGAGCATGAGAAAAAGCCATCTTATAAATTATTTTTATTATTATGCTATATATTTTTATTCCTTTGTTTAGGGTCACATGCTTAAGACTTAAAGTTTTCTTATAGTTTTCCTTGGTTCCCCTCATTTCATGGTCATTCCTGCTGTTCAGTGTGGATGAGAACCTTCACCTCGACCTTGACATTAGATGGCTGGATAAATTTTATGTGGGGTATCTCTTGAAACAATAAATTGCTTTCTTCTCTGAACTGAAATATAATGCTTTCTCTGACAAGTGAAGCCCACCAACTCTCACCTATATGAAATTGAAAAAGAAGGGACATCAGATTACTCCGGACTGTTTCGAGAAGGATCATAGAGATGGACACTTTGTGGGTATGAAACTTAATGACTATGCCCAATAGCCTCAGTATATTCCATCAAATGCTTTGCGGAGCAAAGCTGTTCTTTTGTCATTGATCTTCATTAGTTATAGCTCACAAAGAAACAGAATTGGACCATGGAATTCATGTGTCCTATTTATTGCTCTCTTTCAGACTTGAGAAAAAGCAAAAATGCTGGCTTTTTTGAGATTTAAGTAATGCAAAAGATTTTATCTCCATCTAGGAGGAAAAAACAACTATGCAGTTCTGTATTTAATGTTTAGGTCCAAATTTGAAGCAGAAACACTTGTAGCTGACTTGATAACTGACATTTGCTTGCCAGACTGACTTAGCATCTATTTCAGAGAGATTTAGAGAACATTCTCTATGTTTTAATTTTTGCAAGGCACTCTGAGAAAGGCAAGGGAGGTTTATAACATTGCCTCTGCATTGCATAGCTTTCATCTCCAGTTCCAGACAGAAGACGCATAAAACTAAGAAATGGTGTGTGCTAAATGCTAATATTATATGAGTTCTAGAAGTTTTAGAGCATTTTTTTTTTGTTATAATGGGATTGTAAAGGGCTATAGGGTACATCTGTTTTGGAAGAAAAAGTGACTTAGACAATAATCTTTTCAATGCCGTCTGATTTTAACCAGAAAAGCTATCTCAGAAGTGAACAAAAACTGTTTTTATTGAAGTCATTGTATCTTACGATGGCCTGGTTTGCTTTGGATAGAATCAAAACACCTTGGAGTAACATACTGAGACTACAGGTAAGAGCTCTTATTGCTTTCTATAAACATGGAGAGGTTTTTTTTAGGGGTGGGGAGAGATAAATGATAAACTATAAAAAAGAAACTAATAATAATTACATGAAATTATACTATCCAGAGATAAAAATTAACTTTTTTCTACATTTTTATTCTAAGCATAGATAAATAATTATGACTGAAATATATCTTTTACTGTTTATTTTTATTTTATCTATTTTATTTATTTTATCTATTTTACTGTTTATTTTTATTTTATTTTTATCTTATTCTATTATCTTTTCAGGAAACACCAATCATCTATATTTTGTATCTTCTAAAAAATTTTTTCCTTGCATATCTTTGACACTCTTCTTGCCATTTATTTTTACTTTTTTATTGAGAGTTGGGGAGGCAGAGAGACAGATTCCTGCATGCCCCCTGACTGGGATCCACCTGGCAAGACCCCTATCAGGCAATGCCCTGGCCATCTGGAACTGCTGCTCAGTTGCTCAGCAACCGAGCAACTTTGATAGTGAGGCAGACCATGGAGCCATCCTCAGAGCCTGGTGCCAGCTTGCTTGAACCCATTAGAGCCATGGCCATGCGAGGGATAAAGAGAGACAGAGAGAGAGAGAGAGGGAGAGAGACAAGAAGAAGAAGAAGAAGAAGAAGAAGAAGAAGAAGAAGAAGAAGAAGAAGAAGAAGAAGAAGAAGGAGAAGGAGAAGGAGAAGGAGAGAAAGAGGAAGAGGAAGAGGAAGAAGAAGAAGAAGAAGAAGAAGAAGAAGAAGAAGAAGAAGAAGAAGAAGGAGAAGAAGAAGAAGAAGAGGAAGAAGGAGAAGAAGAAGAAGAAGAGGAAGAAAATGAAGGAGGAGGAGGAGGAGGAAGAAGAAGAAGAGGAGGTGTAGAGAAACAGATGGTTGTTTTTCCTGTGTGCCCTGACTGGGAATTGAATGTGGGACTTCCACACGTCGGGCTGACACTTTACTGCTGAACCAATAGCCAGGGCCCATTTATTTTTAGTATTGCATTTGCTACACTTTTGCTTCTAATTCAGTTTACGTATCTTTAGTGATGTTATATTTGTTCTCAATTTTTATTCTAAGCTTTCACATTCCTATTCACCCATTCTATTGTCTCTCATATTTGAGCTTTGTAAAATGAAGTCTCAATTTTCTTTAATTTCTTTGAAAGTTCAAAACAGTCATTTGCTTAAGATATTCTTCATATTCCAGGGATAGGCTTTTGTTTTCCTTTTCTTTTTTTCTTGTAATTTTTTCCCTACTAGATTCAATGTTGATCTATTTTTTTATGACAGAGATAGAGAGAGAGATAGAGAGAGAGAGGGAAAGAAAGGGACAGACAGACAAGTAGGGAGAGAGATGAGAAGCATCAGTTCTTCATTGCGACTCCTTAGTTGTTCATTGATTGCTTTCTCATATGTGGGTTCAAGCCAGCGACTGAGTTCAAGCAAGTGATCTTTGGGCTCAAGACATGACTATATAGGGTCATGTCTCTAATACCACGCTCAAGTCAGCAACCCCACACTCTAACTGGTGGGCTTACACTTAAGCTGGTGACCTTGGGGTTTCGAACCTGGGTCCTCCATGTCCCAGTTCAATGCTCCATCCATTGTGTCACCACCTGGTCAGGCAATGTTGATATATTTTTAATAAAATATTTTTCCTTTGCCTGTAGGTAATTTTCTTTTGCCCAGTGAAACTTTTGTTTATTGGTGTCTTATCCCACTCAAGACATTTACTTCTTGATTACACTCAATCTTTCTTCTGCTAGTCTTGGAAAATTTGGATGGCACTTTTTTCCTGGCTTCAGAGTGTTTTTTTAATACTCCATTGAAGAAAGAATTCAAGTGTATTATGCACATCTCTCCCCATGTTACAGATGAAATAACTGAAGCACAGATAAAAGCCAGATCTAGATTTTTAGTCAGTGACAATGTAAGGAGCGGATGACTGATTTCCAAATACACTTTGATTTCAGATTTATGCTTCAAAACATACTGTGTTTCTTCATTAAAGAAAATACTGAAGTCATAACTAACTGAGGTATGTTTAAAGATATGGCACATATTAGATGATCAATAAGCTTGGTGCTAATATTATAGTTTTTACTACAACAGAACTGAGGATCTCTGCACCAGCGGCACGCTAAGGGTGGAACACTTTGCCATTCAAGATTACCTCTCCTACTCCCCCGTAACCTGCAGCCTGGCCCCAACTCTTCATCTGTGAACTGTTATTCTTCCATTAGCTCATCACTTCCGACCCTGTCGATCCATCACCTGCTGCTCCCAGGGTGTGAAATGATGAGAAGAGCTGTCATCTGTAAAGGCTGAATCACTACCAACGGAGGGGACCTTTCTAGGCCCAAGGCTCTGGCCCCCGCAAGTTTGACTGTACTGTGGCTCTCTGATGCTTTGGATTCCTATTAGGAAGGACCATTTTCAAAACCCCAGAATAAAGAAAGGCAGGCACACACTTTCAGTCTTTGGTTCTAGGTTTTAGCTGTGCTGCCTGTAATTGTGTTGGAGGAAGCAAACTGGGAAGAGAGGAGCAGTGGCTGGGGTGAGAGCGCGGTGGTATCAGACCCCCACAGCTCGAGAGAACCAGCTCTGGCGACGCCCCCACTAATCACACAGGCTTCCTTCCCCCAAGCAGTCACCGACCCAACTCCAGCAGCAGACAGGCCCCACCCCTTTCTAAATGACAGACCGCCAAGGGGGCGGGGCTGCACCTGTCACCAGCAGGCGCAAAATGCAGCCGGATCTCATTCAGGACACTGTGCTTGGAGTTGATTGATTCAGTGTTTCTTACAAAAAATAAATAAATAAATAAATAAGTCGAAATCAGAAGGGTTTCAGATCAGCTGGCCGGGAGGACCATTCTTAGTGTGTTACGTAAGGAGTTTTGTACATTAGAAGTAGATGGAGACCTGTCAGCTGCGGATCATAGGGGAGGCCCAGACTGAGGTAAGTACCGTTCAACTTGATTCCTCAGTCAACTAAATTGCTTGTTCTCCGTTTTAGGAGAAAAGGTCAGATGAGACTGTTATAGTTTAATACTGTGATTTTCTTTCAAAGAGGAACTTCCAGGCTACCATCTAAAATTAGTATACTGTCTCCGTCCCCCTTTATAATAATCTCCAATATTCTGTGTTATAGGTAATCTTGAGACTGTGAACACAGCTGATTAATTAAAGGAAGGTTTAATTATTTTCCATAGGTGGAATTGAGACCAGCTTTCACGGTAGTCAGAGTAGTCTCTGATGATTGGCTGTGACCTCTGTGGCACTAGTGCTATTAACCTCCTCTTTATGTTTTCTATGCTTAATGTGTCTTTAACAATATGGAGAACCTTTTATTACTTATCTAAGATAAGGCTTAGAACACAGGTCTGACGCAAAAGAAGTAATTCTATTTCCCTTTTTTAAAAGATACTTTTCTCTTTTAGATTTTATTTATTCATTTTAGAGAAGAGAGACAGAGGGGGGTGGGAAGCAGGAAGCATCAACTCCCATGCGTACCTTGACTGGCAATCCCATGGTTTCGAACCAGTGACCTCAGTATTCCAGGTCAATACTTTATCCACTGCGCCACCGCAGGTCAGGCCAACAAAGGAAGTAATTCTATACTTGCATACTCTGCTGTCAATGAGCTTTATGTGGCCTTAACCTAGTTTTTCTAAGGCAAAGAAAGTTAGACATTGGATGCCCCTGGATATGGGCCAGGGCCACCTGGGGGAGACTGAGTAAGGTTGCAGAACAGAGACAGGCTCAGCCACGGAGCACCCTCCAATCAGCTCTCAGTTTTACTTTAAATATCCAAGTGGTTGTCTTAATTCCTCTCACCAGAATCAGTCAGATGGTAGTGCATTAGGTATACTTTGAGAAGCAATAACTTCAGATATGGTTATTTTTTTGTTTTGTTTTGTGGGGGGAATATACAGGGTAGAGGACAAACATTATAAATAAGTTGGCACCAGAGTCAAGTATCAAACACCTTGAATGCCTTTAAAGAATCAGTCAGACTAACATTACACAAGTCAGGTGCTATTAAAAGACATAATTGAGATATAGAAAGATTAAATCTTTTCCCCAGGATCACACAGTTAAAGACCAGAAACTGTAAACTTATTTACTTTGCTAAGTGCCTCTAGAGTTGATTAGGTGGTCCTCAGGTCCTCTGCAGCACATTCATGGACACCACAAGACACTTTTCCTTAAGTTTCTATAGTTTCAGGGGATTCTTGGTTTCTCTCAAGGCTATTAGTGTACAGGATTGAATATTGCTTTACAACACTCAGTGGAATGAAGCCAGTTCTTATTTCATGCCTGTTCACTCTACAGTCTCCCAACTTGGGTCTGGCTCTCTTCACTTTGCTTTGAAGAATGGAATTCTTTGGTGACCTAACTCAGTGTTTAACACTCTTACTCTTTTGCTTTTCTTGTCCAAAACCACAATAGTGCTTGGCTGTTTTGAGATTTCTGTCAGTCTAGATCCTAGTTTTGACATTGGGAAAAGCTTATCTACACCTGTTGACTTTCCTGAAAGCTTCTGCAGCTGTCTTTGTTTCTGTGCTGTATCTTGCTATATCCCCTTTTTTCTTATAACTGTACCAGTCTTATCCAGAACTTAGAAGAGTCACTAGGATCAAAGCAGCTCATTATAAGAAAAATAGATTTCCAAGCACATTGGATGAAATACAGTTTTCAATTAATTTGCAATCAAAAGTTGCTTTGTATCCTCTGCATTATCCAATTAATTGGAGCTTTGCTCTAATATGTCAAAAATATGGGGTCAAGACAAACAAAATGCAGCATTCTTGAGATGATTGAGTGGTGTTTTTGATGCTGGAAGTCTGGGTGTTCACTGTGTACTGTGGTAGAGCTGGGCTAAGTTTCGATATTATGAAATATTACAAAACAGTGTTTGATTTTTGGTGAAAGTGAGGAATATCTCACTAAGGGTACCAGGCACTTGAAGCCCTGCTGAGAAGGGCATGAAATATTTATCATCCCTTTTTAAGTGAAAAGGAAGAGCCTTTATTAAAATTTCATATTTACATTTCCATCCATCAGCTAGCTTTTCAATTTGTGCCATGTTTTCAGATTGTTCAAAGAATTTGAGGGAATAAATTGTGAGAGTACCTCTACAATATGTCTGCTGAATTTTCCCCTAGACTGGGTTGGCTGGAAAGCTTGAATATGTTTTTGGATGTGAGAGGCAGTTATGTAAGGAGCCCAAATCGGGCAGAGAAGCTTACACATGCAATGGCCACTTGCATGACTGCACATATGGATAGCAGTCCCATTCTTCCCAACTCAGAGAGTTTAACTGACAAGGATAAATGATAGTGAATGCTGACTTCATCTATCTTAATCTCTGAGCATAATGTAATTTGCTAAATATTTTGAATGATCTGACATTTTTATGTGGGTACTATACTCTAAGGAAGCAGACTACCTATGCTAACTGTCTCCCATGCAAAGAGGGAGCTTTCCTAATTATCTACATTTACTGTTATATGTGATTTGGGGTACGCTGATTTACAGTTTACACCTCCTAGAATCATTTCACAGTTTAGTAATTAATTATTCTTCTTGTTTCAGGGATGTTTGGCTTATATTCTTTATTAGTTTAGAATTTTCTGTATTTATTTAACATTTATTAAACATTTCCCATCATGGTGCCATTTAAATGCCTTCTGGGCTAGGTAAAGGTTCTGCAGGAGGAACCAAGTGAGGATTTTGGATGCTCATGTAGAGAGACAGAAATGAAGACAAAAACCAAAAGGCAAAGAGAGAGACAGTGATAGAGCAAAACTGAGAAGTAGAAAAAGAGGGGCAGAAAGGGAGGCAGAGAGAGAGAAAATTCAGATTCACTATCTTACCTGGAAAAAACTCACAGTCTAAGAGTGAATAAACAACCAGTTGAGCAGAAAAAAAGACCAGCAGAACAGTAATGTGAGCACAGTTGTTAGGTGACCAGTGACATGGGAATGGGAAGGTGAGAAAGAAAATCTAATTCCAAATGTCAGCACATCTTGTGGAGTTAATTAATACACGTGGCCAGGTCACGGACTCTGCTGGAAGCTGGAGGTGCTGGCTGAGGAGTCTTACACTTCCTCTGAACCCTCTGCTCCAGGAACCCTCTGTAGAGTTCAGGGGCAGTGGATGCATCCCAGGCTGCCTGACTTGACAATTCATTCTGCATGTGAGGTCCTAAGGGCAAGGAAACCATCACTTCTCCTTATTTTGCTTTAAAATGGGAAGGCTTACTTTAAAACTCCTGTGAGTTAATTTTGTATGCATTTAGTTCATGGTATTTTTTTAAGTGACTTTTTTTTTTTTTTTTTTAGAAAGAGAGAGGAAGGGAGAAAGAGAGAAACTTCTGTTTATTGTTTGATTTATTCATGCATTCATTGGTTGATTCTTTTGTGTGTTCTGACCAGGGATCAAACCCACAACGCTGGTATATTGGGACAACGGCTCTACCCGGTCATATATTTTGCTTTATGAAAGTGGTTTATAATCTTTCCTCTAATTATTACTTTAAAAAGCTTAATTTGATTATTCAGAAACAGATCTGTTCTGGTTAACACATTCATACAAATAACATTAAACTTCCCATCTGGAAATCAATAACTTTGATTCTTCCTTTTTTGGGTTAGTTGACTTTTTCTGCATCTTTTAATCCCTACTGTTGTGTCTTGTTTAAGAGCCCCTCTCTTTTTCCCTTCCTTTCTCACCTGGATTAGAGCATCTGTGTCTTCATTTGTCTTTTAGCCTTCAGTGTAACCATGCTCTCACCCTCAGTCTAACCACACCCTCACCCTCAGTCTACTTTCTATTGTTCAGCATCTACATACACCTGAGACAAAAGTAACACAGGATTTTATTCATAAAGTTGTGGAGCAGGACCCAATTGTTGTCCTATTGTTTTCAGTGGAGTGTCGAAGCTATAAAAGGGAAAATCAGTTTTCCAGAGTAAAAACAGGAAACACTAAAACAATCTCTGATTGGCACATTTCTATTAAGCTGGGTGTTTGGAGGAAGATTTTCTAAATAATCTTCTGCACATTTGGCTGCAAGGGGACAGGCAAGCAATTTGGTAATGTTTCAAAAGAGGAAGCGCTATTCCATAGTAGGGGAAGAAGGTTTTATGCGACTTGCTGTATCCTGGAACAATAGAAGTCAGCCGGGAAGAGCGTTTTAAGATAATAGTCTTTATGAGAAGCTCATCTCCAGGCAGCAGTTTCTCACTGCTAATTCCATTCCTTTATTATTTTATTTTTTATTGTTTTTATTAATTTTAATGGGGTGACATTGATAAGTCAGGGTACATATGTTCAGCAGAAACATTTCCAGGTTATTTTGACATTTGATTATGTTGCATACCCATTACCCAAAGTCAAATTGTCTTCCGTCACCTTCTATATGGTTTTCTTTGTGCCCCTTCCTTCCCCCTACTCTCTCCCTCTCCTCCCCCATTCCCCCTCCCATAACCAGCACACTTTTGTCCATGTCTCTGAGTCTCATTTTTATGTCCCACCTATATATGGAATCATAGTTCTTAGCTTTTTCTGTTTATTTCACTCAGTATAATGTTATCAAGGTCCATCCATGTTGTTGTAAGTGATCCGATGTCATCATTTTTTATGGCTGAGTAGTATTCCATAGTATATATGTATCAAAGCTTTTTTCCACTTGTCCACTGACGGACACTTGGGCTGTTTTCAGATCTTCACTATTGTGAACAATACAGATGGCTAATAGGCATATGAAAAAATGCTCAACATCACTAATCATTAGAGAAATGCAAATTCAAACCACAAAGAGATATCACCTCACACCAGTCAGAATGGCACTCATCAACAAAACAACACAGATTAAGTGCTGGTGAGGATGTGGAGAAAAGGGAACCCTCCTGCACTGCTGGTGGGAATGCAGACTGGTACAGCCACTGTGGAAAACAGTATGGAAATTCCTCAAAAAATTAAAAATCAAACTGCCTTTTGACCCGGCTATCCCACTTTTAGGAATATACCCTAAGAACATCATAGCACTGTTCAAAAAGGAGAAATGCGCCCCCATGTTTATGGCTAATTCCATTCTTATGCTGATCATCTCCAATGGCTTCAATTAGCCTTTAGTAACAGACCAATTACCTTTGCCTATTGTACAGGGACTTCTTTCATTCTGGAGCCTCAGCGAAATTCATTTCCAGTTGCTCAAACACGTGTAGGCTCTCTTTCCACTGGGACTTTACATATATTATACCTTCTATCTGGAACTGTCTGTTTCCTCACCACTGCTTCTTTATCAACACACATACAGGCACTATCTTCACTTATCTAACTTTTACTTCTTCAGACATAAACTCAGGCATCTTCCATGGGACACTTTGCTGACTCTCTCCTTGTCTGGGTTGCAAATCTCTTCTGCTCCAGTATCACCCCGTGTATTGTTAGCATCATTACATTACATAGTCATCTTTATTATTATTATTAGCTGTTTGCTGTAGTTCTTTCTCACTCTACTCTGCAGGCAGACCCCAGAGATATTGTGGGTTTGGTTCCAGACCACCAAAATAAAGCAAGGCATATAAATTGTTTGGTTTCCCAGTGCATATAAAAGTTGTGTTTATACCATACTGTAGTCTAATAAGTGTGCACTAATATTATGTCTAAAATATGTACATAATTTTAATTAAAAATACTTTATTGTTAAAAATGCTAACCATCATCTAAGCGTTTTGGGAAAAGAGCATGAATAGACTTTGTTGATGCAAGGTTGCCACAAACCTTCAATTTGTAAAAAGTACAATATTTTTAGTTTAATAATACAAAGCACAGCAAAACAAGGTACGCTTGTGTGTTTCATTAAGAGTTGGAATTTAGAAAAAGTGTGTGATCATCTTTGCAGTCTTAGTGATCAGCACTTAGCTAGAACTCAAAAAACATAGGTGACTTGATTAAACTATTCGTTAATTCTTGTTTGGAGTTTTCTTGTTCACTGAGCTTCATTTCAGTATATTACAGAAAGTGTTCTCAAAAGAAGTGAAGGTTCAGGGCTGAGGTCGGAATTCTGCTTTATGCTCAAATACCACTTGAAATTTCAACAATAGCCCATATTGAAATTTCTTACTAGGTACCTTTCTATAACAGAAGCATCCTGAGTGTGCTAATGTCCTGAACACAGCAGTCACTTGATGCAGATGTGTTTAATTTTGTTTCCTAGTGACTGATGACAGTGCTTTTATTTGCAAAGGCAGACTTCAGCAGAAACAATGCAAGTCTTTTGTAGGGAAAGTTGGTGGTAGGTATGAGGCAGGATAATTCTTTGGAAAGTGGAATGGGGAAACTGAGACAGATAGTTAAATGGCTAAGGGATTTACAGCCAAATAATAAATCATAAGGTTTTATTTTTTCTAACCAAGGACACTTAGGACCAAATGGTTTATACATTCCAGACTACGCCAGGGGTGCAGACCTGCCTTGGTCCCTGGTCCCTCTTCAGTGACATTTTTTGAAAGTGAAACTGACTCAAGAATGACCCTGACTCCTCTATACACCATTTTGATGAATCAGCATATTAAAAAACACACCCGGAAAGTTGGTGAACATTCTATTGAGATCTTCTCCAGAGACCTCACCTAAAATTCCCACCTTTGGAAAACAGATAAAACCCTTAAGAGAGAGAACCCAGTCAGTGCACACGTTGTCTCTCTTTAGAGCACGCTGATTCCTTCCACACTTCTTTCTTCAGGCGTGTATCTTTGCTTTCCTTCTCCTGAGATCTAAAGGTCCTCAAAAGACTTGTAACCAGAGAAGCAGTGGGCAGCAGCACCTCATCTTGGGCTAACCCTCTAAACCTGTCTCCAAGCACCCTTCTTTTGCCTCTGTAATTGGTTACCTGTGTCCATGAAGCCCAGCTGGCTCACTTCTTCTGCCTCTGTGACTTGCTTCTAAAGGACCAAGGCAGCCTCACCTAGCCTTAGCTTTTCTTCACATTTCCAAGGGGCCAAAGCAGCTCCTGAGCTCTCTCCTGTTGCCTCTTCTATCTTAAGCCTTTCTTTTATTTCATTGTCTCAAATTTAATAACTGCACTTTCAAAATCACCTGGACTCATGCTGTGAAATCTTTCTTGCACAAAGTCAAGAACCCACACATTCCAGATTATGCCAAAACAGACTCACCTTGGTCCCAGTACCTTTCCAGTGGTAGATGAAGGGTTGAGAGGGTTTCTAATAGACTACTTTTTAAATTCTTTTATATACTGTGTACCTCCATACTTCAATTTTATAGCTAATAGATTATTAGGAGTGGAAGCAAGTCAACTATAGGGTTCTGGTAGGATTATCTTAAAATGTCACAACATTAGTTCAAATGTGCTTGTAGTTTGAGATTAGTTTTCCTAACTTCTGGAGTGGTGAATTAATGCTAGGAATCACTTTATTATTATTATTATTTTACCTAGCTGGTGTTAATGCAATTTTCTTTTCAACATTCTCTACTTAAATATTTAAGAGTAAGTTTAAGGTACATGTAGGTGGCAGAACTTACCACATGAATAAAATGAATCATGAAAGAGAAAATTAGTTGAGTTTTCAGGCTTCTCTCTTGTGACTACTGAGTGGTCAGATTCTAAATCACGCATGCTCGCACAAATTTTGGATTTACTTTTTGCCTTCAGTACATACAAAAAGTTTATTTTATAAACTGAGTCCAAAATAAAATATCAGTTAATCAAATTCAACATCATATTAAAAAACACATCAGCTTGATTTTAGAAATACAAGAAGGCTTTAACCTTAGACTCTATCAATTAACTCATTACATTGATAGACTAAAAATGAAGTCTGATTATATCAAGAGATGTAAAACAAAGCAGCATTTGATAAAGTGTGACATTTACTTGTGATAAAAGTATTTAGAAAACTGACTAGAAGTCAATATTTTTAACTTGACAAAGTCCACACACAAACATCTTACATAATGAAGAAACATGTTGCATTGCTTTTAAGACAAGAAAAAAATAAGACAAGAATGCTGTTTTCACCATGATTATTTAACATAGCATTAAATATCCTTAATAAATAAATGGTGGGTGGGAAAATAAAAAAAATGAATGAGAAGAGATAAAATGTATTCCTTAACGATGATATATTTATCTGTATTGATAACCCAATAGTTTCTACAGACATTCTTAGAACAAAACAAAGAATTCTGGTATGTTGTCAGATCCAAGCTGTATTATGAATAATCAATGGCATCTCTCCACACCAGCAAACATCATCTTCACAAAATAACATTCTCAATAGAGAAAAAAGCAACAACTATGGATTCATCATTTTTCTCTGTAGAGAAAAAATTATGCAGTATTTAGTAAGGCATGAATAAATGAAGAATTATACTGAATTTATGATGAAGAAGCCTAAACTTGTAAAAATGTCTTTCTGAACTAATTTATAAATTCTCTATAATTCTACTAACAAACATTCTGAGAATAGTGTTCAAGAATGGCTAGGTCAATTTTGAAAGAGAAGAGCAAAGTTTGGGTTTTGCTATACCAGATATAAAGGAATATTATAATTTATGATAAAAAACAATGTGTATTAGTGCAGAGATAGAAAATGCATCAATGTGGAAAATAGAGATGATAAAAATAGACTCTCATGTACCCGAAAGCTTCATTTATCATAAAAGTAGCACTAAAAATCAGGAGTAGGTTGGTATAATATTGTGATGTATATACTTCTCATAAATATTGGATTTCTGGCTCATAGCTGCTAAAAACCTTTGGAATTTTCTAAATGTTGAGTGATAAAGGCGTCTTTTGTTCTGTTAATGAGGTGGCTTTTAGAAAGCACCATTGGAAGAGACGAGATTGCCAAGAGAACCAACTCTATGTTGTTAGAGGGTTAGAATTTTTAGTCCTACCCCTGACCCTAGGAGAGAAGAGGGGCTAGAGATGAAATCAGTGGCTAATGATTTAATCCAGGGGTCAGGAACCAATGGCTCGCGAGCCAGATGTGGCTCTTTTGATGGCTGCATCTGGCTTGCAGACAAATCTTTAATAAAAAAAAATAACATTAAAAATATAAAACATTCTCAAGTATTACAATCCATTCATTTCCTACTGCTCATGTTCATGGTTGCGGGTGGCTGGAGCCAATCACAGCTGTCCTCCAGGACAACACCAAATTTTTATTGGATAATGAGTAATGTACACGGGTTGTTGTATGGCTCTCATGGAATTACATTTTAAAATATGTGGCGTTCATGGCTCTCTCAGTCAAAAAGTTTCCTGACCCCTGATTTAATCAATAATGCATTTGTAATGAAACCTTCATAAAAATACAGAATAACAGGTTTTGGAGAGCTTCCCAACTGGTGAACACATGGAGATTTGGTGGAGAGTGGTGTGCTTGGAGATCAGAGGAAGTTCCATACCTTTTCCCCATACCTTGCCCTAGGCATCTATTCTATCTGGCTGTTTTGAGTTATATGATATTTTAACAAACACATAATCCAGTAAGTAAATGTTTCCCTGAGTTCTGAAAGCTGCTCTAGCAAATTAATCAAACCAGTGGAAACCTCTGATTTGTAGCCAGTCTATCAGAAGTATAAGTCACAATTTAGATTTGTGACTAGGTGATGCAAACTTCCAATCTGTAGCTGGTTGGTCAGAAGCACAGGTGATAACCTGAAATTGTAACTAGCATGTGAAGTATAGGGGATGGTCATGTGGGACTGTCGCTTAACCTGCAGAACCTAATGCTATAGCTGGGTAGATAGTGTGAGAATTGAGCTGAATTCTTGGACATTCTGATGTTGCCCCAGGAATTGTTTACTGAACTGGGAAACACCTCTCTCCCCACAGGAAGTTGGTGATCAAAAAACCAAGTTTTGGGCTGGGAAAATGGGCTCACAAACTGTAGCAAATGCTCCGTATACCAAGATAAACTACACAGAGAGTAGAGCCCAAATGTGAATGGTAAAATTGTAAAATTGAGAAAAATGTAGGATGTTTTTCCATAATATCAGATAGACTCTCAAAGAACACATAAACTATATAGTGAAAGACTTATGGATTTGTCTATATCAATAATAAGGATTTCTGTTTAACAAAAGCTTCCTCAGACATTGTTAACAGAAGGATTACAGCCCTGGTGAAGACATCTATATGATCTAAACACAATACAGAATTAAACCTAAAAAATACAAAATATGGCTGCAAATTAACAAGAAAAAGATGAAATATCCACTAGAAAAAATAAGCACAGTATATAAGTCAATGAGTTAATGAGGGAAAAATCTGAAATGCTAACATGAAAACAAGTGTATGCTCGACCACATTAGTAATAAAAAAAATGAAAATGAAAACAATAACAACCACTTTACCTTTATCAGATTGCTAAGAATAAGAAATGTCAGTAATTCCAAATACCGTGAGAATGTGGGAAAGCAGCTGGGTCCCTCACAGACAACTAGTTAAAGACTGCAATGATGTAGTAATTTGGCCATGTAAAATAACAGCAATAAGTGGATGGAATAAGACAGTCTATGACCCAGCCATTCCACTTCAGATACACTCACAAAAGTTCCAGGAAGGATGTGTTTGAAAGTGTTTATTACAACATTCATGTTAAAAGCAGGGACTTTGAAACAGCTTATGTGTCCATTGCTGGGGATGGTTGATAAAAGATAATGAATATTAAAAATAGATCAATTTGCGGGAGGAGCAAGATGGCGACGGAGTAGGCGGACGTACCAACTTCCAACTCCCAGAACCAAAGTGGATTACAACTCAATTTTAAGAACCACCACCTGGATAAACCAACTTTGAACAAAACTAAGTGGACTCTTCAACCAAGGAACACTGCGGAAGCCACATTGAGACTGGTAGGAATAGCGAAAACGCGAAGAGGGCTGCCCAGCTCCCCGGAGCAAACGGCAGCCTGGAGAGACCCGCGGGGCGGGAGGAGAGTTTGGTGGAGAGGGAGGGACCTGGGTCCCAGGAACCAAGCCCCAGCCTCCAGTCCTAGAGCCTAGAAGAGCGTTTGGACAGTATTGAGCTGTGAAACAAGTGAGGGAGCTCCCAGGCCTACAGTGTGGAGTATTAGGTCCCTTCCTACTCTGCTGAGGGCTGCTTAAGGTTTTGGGGCGGCAGGACGCTGAAAGGCGGTTCTGTCGGCGTGGGCAGAGGCCAAGCCGGTGGGAGATCGGTCTAGCCCAGAGGGTCAGAGGGGATCGCGAGAGCGGTCCAGAAGCTGCGGGCCCGCCTTTAATCCCACTTACGGGGACAAAGCGGGAGGCCAGGAACGGGCAGGCCCTGCGCAAGCCGGCCCTGACCGCGGGGACCGGGCTAGGACCAGGAACGGGCAGGGGCTCGCGGCAGAGCTGACGCTACCAGTCCCGCACCCCCCCGACACCCCACCCCCGGGCCGGAGAAACTGTGGTTGGCCAGTATACGTGCGCGAGCGGGCTCCGAGCGCGGGAACGGGGTGGACCCCGAGACAAGTGGAGGCTCGCAGCTGAGCCCACACTACTATCCCCATCCGGCCGGAGAAACTCCGGATAGCATTCATACGTGAACGAGCGGGCTCCGAACGCGGGGGCGGGGTAGAGCCCGGGACGAGCGGAAGTACGCAGCTCAGAGGAAGCCAGCAAACACGCCCGCCCCAATAAACCTTGGTTTCCGACCCTGCGCAAAGGGCCCTGGCCTCGAGGGCGGGGCTAAAGCTCCGGACGGGCAAAGGCTTACAGCTGAGAGCATGTCAAAAGCCCCGCCTAACCCGCAGAACTGTAGCGAGCAGGCTCCGACTGCTGGTTCTGGGCGGAAGTCCGGAAATAGGCTGGGTCTGCAGCTGAGGAAGGGTGCTCACCTCTACCCGTGGTGCTAATCTTGTGGCTTCAGTCACAACCCCTCCCACGGAGGAGAGGCAGAAATCATAGCAAAAGCCACAGTGGGCCGGCGCTGGCAACGCTCATACCCAACCACCCTAGGCACCGGCAGAGGGGGTGGGGGGCCTGCAGATAGACCACACCTAGAGAACACAAAGGCAACACCTACTGGACTCCAGTGGCCACAACTTGCTTATACACAGAAAAAATGGGCAGGCAGAGGAATGCAAACCAAATGTATCAAGAGAAATCCCCAGAGAAGGACCTGAATGAACCAGATATAACCAAATTACCAGAAGCAGAATTTAGAATAATGATAGTTAGGATGTTCAAAGAAATTAGAGCAACAATGGATAGTCATTATGAACATCTAAATAAAGAGATAACAAGTATAAAAAATGAAATTGAAATAATAAAAAAGAATCAGACAGAAATGACAAATACAGTATCAGAACTGAAGACCACAATGGAAGGAATTAAAAGCAGGATGGATGATGCTGAGGATCGAATAAGCGAGTTAGAGGACACAATAAACAAAGGCACAGAAGCAGAGAAGAAAAAGGAAAAGAGACTCAAAAAATGTGAGGAAACTCTAAGGGAGCTTTGTGACAACATAAAGAGAAACAACATTCGCATCATAGGGGTGCCTGAAGAAGAGGAGAGAGGACAGGAAATGGAAACTTTGTTCAATCAAATAATAGCAGAAAACTTTCCTAAATTAAGGCTGGGAAACACTCCACACATTCAAGAAGCACACAGAACTCCATTAAGGAGAAACCCAAAAAGATCTACACCAAGACACATCATAGTTAAATTACTAAAGCTAATGGATAAAGAAAAAATTTTAAAAGCTGCTAGAGAAAAAAAGACTATCACCTACAAAGGATCCCCGATAAGGATGACATCGGACTTCTCAACAGAAACACTTGAGGCAAGAAGGGAATGGCAAGAAATAATCAAAGTAATGCAGAACAAGAACCTACAACCAAGACTACTTTATCCAGCAAGGCTAACATTTAAAATTGAAGGAGAAATAAAGAGCTTCCCAGAAAAAGAAAGCCTGAAGGAATTCATAAAAACCAAACCAATTCTGCAAGAGATACTAAGGGGCCTCTTGTGAACAGTTTAAAGGGAGGAATGAATAGAGCAAAAGAAGAATACAGCTTTAAAGAATAAAATGGCAATAAACAACTACATATCAATAATAACCTTAAATGTAAATGGATTAAATGATCCAATCAAAAGACATAGGGTAGCTGCATGGATAAAGAAACAGGACCCATACATATGCTGTCTACAAGAGACACACCTTAAAACAAAAGATGCTCATAGACTGAAGGTAAAAGGATGGAAAAAAATATTTCATGCAAATGGAAATGAAAAAAAAGCAGGGGTAGCAATACTTATATCAGACAAAATGGACTTTAAAACAAAGGCTGTAGTAAGAGATAAAGGAGGACACTACATAATGATAAAGGGAACAATTCAACAGGAAGATATAACTATTGTAAATATCTATGCACCAAATATAGGAGCCCCGACATACATAAAGCAGACTTTGATGGATATAAAGGGTGAGATTAACAGCAATACTATCATAGTAGGAGATTTCAATACCCCTCTAACAACACTGGATAGATCCTCAAGAAAGAAAATTAATAAAGAAACAGCAGACTTAAAGGAGACACTAGATCAACTTGATTTAATAGATATCTTCAGAACTTTTCACCCTAAAGCAATAGAATATACATTCTTCTCAAGCGCTCATGGTACGTTTTCTAGAATAGACCACATGTTAGGACACAAAAATGGTCTCAATAAATTTAAGAAGATTGAAATCATATCAAGCATTTTCTCTGATCACAATGCCATGAAACTAGAAATTAACCACAAAAGAAAACCTGAAAAATACTCAAACACTTGGAAACTAAATAGCATGTTATCAAATAATGAATGGATTAACAATGAGATCAAAGAAGAAATAAAAAAGTTTCTAGAAACAAATGATAATGAGCATACATCAACTCAAAATTTATGAAACACAGCAAAAGCAGTTCTGAGAGGGAAGTTTATTGCACTACAGGCATATCATAAGAAGCTAGAAAAAGCTCAAATAAGCAACCTGACCCTGCATCTAAAAGAACTAGAAAAACAACAACAAATAAAACCCAAGACAAGTAGAAGGAAGGAAATAATAAAGGTCAGAGCAGAAATAAATGACATAGAGGCTAAGGAAACAATACAGAGGATCAATGAAACAAGAAGCTGGTTCCTTGAAAAGGTAAACAAGATTGATGAACCTTTAACTAGACTCACCAAGAAAAAAAGAGAGAGGACTCAAATAAATAAAATTAGAAAGGACAGTGGAGAAATAACAACTGACACAACAGAAATACAAAGCATTGTAAGAAAATACTATGAAGAACTATATGCCAAAAAATTAGACAATCTCGGTGAAATGGACAAATTTCTTGAATCATATAACCTTCCAAAAATCAATCTGGAAGAATCAGAACACCTAAACAGACCAATTACAGCAAATGAGATCGAAACAGTTATCAAAAAACTCCCAAAAAAGAAAAGTCCTGGGCCTGATGGCTTCACAAGTGAATTCTATCAAAAATTCAAAGAAGAACTAACTCCTATTCTCCTCAAGCTATTTCAAAAAATTCAAGAGGAAGGAAGACTTCCAAACTCCTTTTATGAGGCGAGCATAATTCTGATCCCAAAACCGGGCAAAGACAACACAAAGAAAGAAAATTATAGGCCTATATCCCTGATGAATTTAGATGCTAAAATTCTCAACAAAATATTAGCCAACCGGATCCAGCAATATATGAAAAAAATCATACACCACGATCAAGTGGGATTTATTCTGGAGAGGCAAGGCTGGTTCAATATTCGCAAATCAATCAATGTGATTCACCACATAAACAAAAGGAAGGACAAAAATCACATGATAATTTCAATAGATGCAGAAAAGGCATTTGATAAAATCCAGCACCCATTCATGCTCAAAACTCTCAGTAAAGTGGGAATACAGGGATCATTCCTTAACATGATAAAGGCAATCTACGATAAACCGACAGCAAACATCATACTAAATGGACAAAGATTAAAAGCAATCCCCTTAAGATCAGGAACCAGGCAGGGTTGCCCACTTTCACCACTCTTATTCAACATAGTTCTAGAAGTCCTAGCTACAGCAATCAGACAAGAAGAAGAAATAAAAGGCATACAAATTGGAAAAGAAGAAGTAAAACTTTTGCAGATGATATGATATTGTATATTGAAAACCCTAAAGTCTCAGTCAAAAAACTACTGGACCTTATAAATGATTTCAGCAAGGTGGCAAGATATAAAATTAATACTCAGAAATCAGAGGCATTTCTATATACCAACAATGAAATATCAGCAAAAGAAATTAAGGAAACAATCCCCTTCACTATTGCAGCCAAAAAAATAAAGTACCTAGGAGTAAATTTAACCAAGGAGGTTAAGGACTTGTACTCGGAAAATTATAGAACATTGATAAAAGAAATCAAGGAAGATACAAACAAGTGGAAGCACATACCGTGCTCATGGCTAGGAAGAATAAACATCATTAAAATGTCTATATTACCCAAAGCAATTTATAAATTCAATGCAATACCAATTAAAATACCAATGACATACTTCAAAGATATAGAACACATATTCCAAAAATGTATATGGAACCAAAAAAGAACACGAATAGCCTCAGCAATCTTAAAAAGAAAAAATAAAGCAGGAGGTATCACTCTTCCTGATATCAAGGTTTACTACAAGGCCATTATACTCAAGACAGCCTGGTACTGGCATAAGAACAGGCACATAGATCAATGGAACAGAACAGAGGACCCAGAAATAAACCCACAGCTTTATGGACAACTGATATTTGACAAAGGAGGAAAGAACATACAATGGAGTAAAGACAGCCTCTTTAACAAATGGTGTTGGGAAAATTGGACATCTACCTGCAAAAAAATGAAACTAGACCATCAACTTACACCATTCACAAAAGCAAACTCAAAATGGATAAAAGACTTAAATGTAAGCCGTGAAACCATAAGCATCTTAGAAGAAAACATAGGCAGCAAGCTCTCCGACATCTGTAGCAGCGGTATATTTGCCGATTTATCGTCATGGGCAACTGAAATAAAAGGCAAGATAAACAAATGGGACTATATCAAACTAAAAAGTTTTTGCACAGCTAAAGACAATAGGAACAGAATAAAAAGACAAACCACACAATGGGAGAACATATTCGACAGCACATCTGATAAGGGGTTAATAACTAAAATTTATAAAGAACTTATAAAACTCAACACCAGGAAGACAAACAACCCAATCAAAAAATGGGCAAAAGAAATGAATAGAAATTTTTCCAAAGAGGACATACAGATGGCCAATAGGCATATGAAAAAATGCTCAACATCACTAATCATTAGAGAAATGCAAATTAAAACCACAATGAGATATCACCTCACACCAGTCAGAATGGCACTTATCAGCAAAACAACACAGAATAAGTGCTGGCGAGGATGTGGAGAAAAGGGAACCCTTCTGCACTGCTGGTGGGAATGCAGACTGGTGCAGCCACTGTGGAAAACAGTTTGGAGATTCCTCAGAAAATTAAAAATCGAACTGCCTTTTGACCCAGCTATCCCACTTTTAGGAATATACCCTAAGAACACCATAGCACTGTTCGAAAAGAAGAAATGCGCCCCCATGTTCGTGGCAGCATTGTTCACAATAGGGAAGATCTGGAAACAGCCCAAGTGTCCGTCAGAAGACGAGTGGATTAAAAAGCTTTGGTACATATATACTATGGAATACTACTCAGCCATAAGAAACGATGACATCGGATCATTTATAACAAAATGGATGTACCTTGATAACATTATACGGAGTGAAATAAGTAAATCAGAAAAAAAGAAAAACTGAGAACAGCACGATTACATATATAGGTTGGACATGAAAGTGAGGGTATGGACATGGACAAGAGAGTGGTGGTTATGGGATGGGGGGAGGGAGGGAAGAGTGGGATAGGGAGGAGGGGAGGGACGCAGGGAAAACCAGATTGAAGGTGACAGAGGACAATTTGACTTTTGGTGATGGGTATGCAACACAATTGAATGATAAGATAACCTGGAGATGTTTTCATTGTACATATGTACCCTGATTTATTGATGTCACCCCATTAGAATTAATAAAAATAAAATATATATATTAAAAATAAAAATAAAAAAAAATAAAAAAAAATAGATCAATTTGCAACAGCATTTTGTGAATTAGATGCACATATAATAGCACAAATACATTTAAAAGAGTATTGAGCAGCAGCAACAACAAAAAGAACAGATGGGATCCATTGCATACAAATCAGCTTTCTGCTGATTTGTCAAGGAAACATACTTATCCAATGACATATAGGGAATTAGAAGTGGGGGTCAGAAATAAATGAAACAAATTATTTAAAAGTAAAATTTAAAAATGTATAGTTTGCATGACCTAAAGATAGTAATGTTCCAACTAAAAAAACTAATGAAGCAGAATTTACACATGACTCTGAAGTTGTTTGGTTGCTTATTTAGGGAAATCTTCCGGGGATATAAAGAATTCATTTTAGGGTAAAGGACTTTGCTGGAGTCTTATAGGGACTACAAAGATGGAATATTAAAAGGTCTTAGGTATACTTTTAATAATTCTTCTTGAACCATGTTTTCATGCTTTAATCAGTTTCTTAGCTATATTTATTTCTAATATTGTGTCAGTAGTATTTTTCTTTCTTTTTCTTATTCTTTTTTTTTTACAGGGACAGAGAGAGAGTCAGAGAGAGCGACAGACAGACAGGAATGGAGAGAGGTGAGAAGCATCAATCATTAGTTTTTCATTGCCGATACGACACCTTAGCTGTTCATTGATTGCTTTCTCACATGTGCCTTGACCGTGGGCCTTCAGCAGACTGAGCCACCCCTTGCTGGAGCCAGAGACCTTGGATACAAGATGGTGAGCTTTTGCTCAAGCCATATGGGCCTGCACTCAAGCAGGCGAGCTCGGGGTCTTGAACCTGGGTCTTCTGCATCCCAGTCTGACGCTCTATCCACTGCATGACCGCCTGGTCAGGTCAGTGGTATTTTTCTAAAAAATATATTTTAATGTATTTTTATTTTATTGAATTTTTAAAATACATTTTTCTGGGGTGTTGGCAATGCCCATATCCGAATGCCTGAGACAGCTTCAGAGGGGGGAGGTGTCTGCTGACAGAGAACACAGAGGCCACACCCATTGGACCCCAGTGGCTACACCCTTATTATGCGCAGACAGAATGGGAAGGCAGAAAAATGCAATCCAAATGAATCAAGAGAAATCCCCAGAAAAGAACTTGAATGAGTCAGATAAACAAATTACTGAATGCAGGGTTTAAAATAATGATTGTTAGGATGCTCAAAGATCTTAAAACAGCAATAGATGGACATAGTAAGCACCTAAATAGATAGCAAATATAAAAAAGGATATTGAAATAATAAAAAAAATTAGTCAGAAATGACAAATACAATATCAGAAATGAAGACCACAATGGAAGGATTTAAAAGCAGGATGGATGAAGCTTAGGATTGAATCAGCAAGTTAGAGGAAAAAATAAACAAAAGCATGGAAGCAGAGCAGCAAAAAGAAAAGAGACACAAAAAGTCTGAGGAAACTTTAAGATAGCTCTGTGACAACATGAAGAGAAATAATTTCTGCATCACAGAGGTTCCTGAAGAAGAAGAGAAAGATCAAGGGATAGAAATCTTGTTCAATTAAATTATAGCTGAAAACTTCTCTAAATGGATGCAGGAAAAACTCACACAATTTCAAAAAGCACAGGGAATTCCATTATAGAGAAAAGCAAAGAAATCCACACCAAGACACATCATAATTTAAATACCAAAGCTAAGAGATAAAAAGAAAATATTAAAAGCTGCTAGAGAAAAAAAGACTATCGCCTACAAATGAGCCCCATAGGATGACATTCGATTTCTCAACAAAAACACTTGAGGCCAGAGAAGGGAATGGCAAAAAATATTCACAGTAATGCAGAATAAGAGCTTACAACCAAGACTACTTAATCCAGCAAGGCTATAATCTAAAATTGAAGGAGAAATAAAAAGCTTCCCAGAAACAAAACAAAACAAAACAAAATTCAAAGAATTCATTACAACTAAAGCAATGCTGCAAAAAAAGTTAAGGAGCCTGTTGTAAACAGAATAAAGGGGGAAAAGAATATAGTAAAAGAGAAAGATAGTTTTAAAGAATAAAATGGCAATAAACAACTACATATCAATAATAATGTTAAATGTAAATGGATTAAATGATCCAATTAAAATACATAGGGTAACTGCAAGGATAAAAAAACAGGACCATACATATGCTGTCTTGTTTGTTTGTTTGTTTGTTTGTTTTCTCTCTTTCCCTCTATTTTTTTATATATATTTTATTATTATTATTTCTAATGGGGTGACATCCATAAATCAGGGTACATATGTACAATGAAAACATCTCCAGGTTATCTTATCATTCAATTGTGTTGCATACCCATCACCAAAAGTCAAATTGTCCTCTGTCACCTTCAATCTGGTTTTCTCTGCGTCCCTCCCCTCCTCCCTATCCCATTCTTCCCTCCCTCCCCCCATCCCATAACCACCACTCTCTTGTCCATGTCTCATACCCTCACTTTCATGTCCCACCTATGTATGTAATCGTGCTGTTCTCAGTTTTTCTTTTTTTCTGATTTACTTATTTCACTCCGTATAATGTTATCAAGGTACATCCATTTTGTTATAAATGATCCGATGTCATCGTTTCTTATGGCTGAGTAGTATTCCATAGTATATATGTACCATAGCTTTTTAATCCACTCGTCTTCTGACGGACACTTGGGCTGGTTCCAGATCTTCGCTATTGTGAACAATGCTGCCACGAACATGGGGGCGCATTTCTTCTTTTCGAACAGTGCTATGGTGTTCTTAGGGTATATTCCTAAAAGTGGGATAGCTGGGGCAAAAGGCAGATCGATTTTTAATTTTCTGAGGAATCTCCAAACTGTTTTCCACAGTGGCTGCACCAGTCTGCATTCCCACCAGCAGTGCAGAAGGGTTCCCTTTTCTCCACATCCTCGCCAGCACTTATTCTGTGTTGTTTTGCTGATAAGTGCCATTCTGACTGGTGTGAGGTGATATCTCATTGTGGTTTTAATTTGCATTTCTCTAATGATTAGTGATGTTGAGCATTTTTTCATATGCCTATTGGCCATCTGTATGTCCTCTTTGGAGAAATTTCTATTCATTTCTTTTGCCCATTTTTTGATTGGGTTGTTTGTCTTCCTGGTGTTGAGTTTTATAAGTTCTTTATAAATTTTAGTTATTAACCCCTTATCAGATGTGCTGTCGAATATGTTCTCCCATTGTGTGGTTTGTCTTTTTATTCTGTTCCTATTGTCTTTAGCTGTGCAAAAATTTTTTAGTTTGATATAATCCCATTTGTTTATCTTGCCTTTTATTTCAGTTGCCCGTGGAGATAAATCGGCAAATATACCGCTGCTACAGATGTCGGAGAGCTTGCTGCCTATGTTTTCTTCTAAGATGCTTATGGTTTCACGGCTTACATTTAAGTCTTTTATCCATTTTGAGTTTGTTTTTGTGAGTGGTGTAAGTTGATGGTCTAGTTTCATTTTTTTGCAGGTAGATGTCCAATTTTCCCAACACCATTTGTTAAAGAGGCTGTCTTTACTCCATTGTATGTTCTTTCCTCCTTTGTCAAATATCAGTTGTCCATAAAGCTGTGGGTTTATTTCTGGGTTCTCTGTTCTGTTCCATTGATCTATGTGCCTGTTCTTATGCCAGTACCAGGCTGTATTGAGTATAGTGGCCTTATAGTAAACCTTGATATCAGGAAGCGTGATACCTCCTGCTTTATTTTTTCTTTTGAAGATTGCTGAGGCTATTCGTGTTCTTTTTTAGTTCCATATAAATTTTTGGAATATGTATTCTATATCTTTGAAGTATGTCATTGGTATTTTAATTGGTATTGCATTGAATTTATAAATTGCTTTAGGTAATATAGACATTTTAATGATGTTTATTCTTCCTAGCCATGAGCACGGTATATGCTTCCACCTGTTTGTATCTTCCTTGATTTCTTTTATCAATGTTCTATAATTTTCCGAGTACAAGTCCTTAACCTCCTTGGTTAAATTTACTCCTAGGTACTTTATTTTTTTGGCTGCAATACTGAAGGGGATTGTTTCCTTAATTTCTTTTTCTGATATTTCATTGTTGGTGTATAGAAATGCCTCTGATTTCTGAGTATTAATTTTATATCCTGCCACCTTCCTGAAATCATTTATAAGGTCCAGTAGTTTTTTGACTGAGACTTTAGGGTTTTCAATATACAATATCATATCATCTGCAAATAATGACAGTTTTACTTCTTCTTTTCCAATTTGGATGCCATTTATTTCTTCTTCTTGTCTGATTGCTGTAGCTAGGACTTCTAGAACTATGTTGAATAAGAGTGGTGAAAGTGGGCAACCCTGCCTGGTTCCTGATCTTAAGGGGATTGCTTTTAATCTTTGTCCATTTAGTATGATGTTTGCTGTTGCTTTATCGTACATGGCCGTTATCATGTTAAGGAATGATCCCTGTATTCCCACTTTACTGAGAGTTTTGAGCATGAATGGGTGCTGGATTTTATCAAATGCCTTTTATGCATCTATTGAAATTATCATGTGATTTTTGTCCTTCCTTTTGTTTATGTGGTGAATCACATTGATTGATTTGCAAATATTGAACCAGCCTTGCCTCTCCAGAATAAATCCCACTTGATCGTGGTGTATGATTTTTTTCATATATTGCTGGATCCGGTTGGCTAATATTTTGTTGAGAATTTTAGCGTCTAAATTCATCAGGGATATAGGCCTATAATTTTCTTTCTTTGTGTTGTCTTTGCCCGGTTTTGGGATCAGAATTATTCTCGCCTCATAAAAGGAGTTTGGAAGTCTTCCTTCCTCTTGAATTTTTTGAAATAGCTTGAGGAGAATAGGAGTTAGTTCTTCTTTGAATTTTTGATAGAATTCACTTGTGAAGCCATCATGCCCAGGACTTTTTTTTGGGGGGAGTTTTTTGATAACTGTTTCGATCACATTTGCTGTAATTGGTCTGTTTAGGTGTTCTGATTCTTCCAGATTGATTTTTGGAAGGTTATATGATTCAAGAAATTTGTCCATTTCACCAAGATTGTCTAATTTTTTGGCATATAGTTCTTCATAGTATTTTCTTACAATGCTTTGTATTTCTGTTGTGTCAGTTGTTATTTCTCCACTGTCCTTTCTAATTTTATTTGAGTCCTCTCTCTTTTTTTCTTGGTGAGTCTAGTTAAAGGTTCATCAACCTTGTTTACCTTTTCAAAGAACCAGCTTCTTGTTTCATTGATCCTCTGTATTGTTTCCTTAGCCTCTATGTCATTTATTTCTGCTCTGACCTTTATTATTTCCTTCCTTCTACTTGTCTTGGGTTTTATTTGTTGTTGTTTTTCTAGTTCTTTTAGATGCAGGGTTAGGTTGCTTATTTGAGCTTTTTCTAGCTTCTTATGATATGCCTGTAGTGCAATAAACTTCCCTCTCAGAACTGCTTTTGCTGTGTCCCATAAATTTTGAGTTGATGTATGCTCATTATCATTTGTTTCTAGAAACTTTTTTATTTCTTCTTTGATCTCATTGTTAATCCATTCATTATTTAATAACATGCTATTTAGTTTCCAAGTGTTTGAGTATTTTTCAGTTTTTCTTTTGTGGTTAATTTCTAGTTTCATGGCATTGTGATCAGAGAAAATGCTTGATATGATTTCAATCTTCTTAAATTTATTGAGACCATTTTTGTGTCCTAACATGTGGTCCATCCTAGAAAACGTACCATGAGCGCTTGAGAACAATGTATATTCTACTGCTTTAGGGTGAAAAGTTCTGAAGATATCTATTAAACCAAGTTGATCTAGTGTCTCCTTTAAGTCTGCTGTTTCTTTATTAATTTTCTTTCTTGAGGATCTATCCAGTGTTGTTAGAAGGGTATTGAAATCCCCTACTATGATAGTATTGCTGTTAATCTCGCCCTTTATATTCATCAAAGTCTGCTTTATGTATGTCGGGGCTACTATATTTGGTGCATAGATATTTACAATAGTTATATCTTCCTGTTGAATTGTTCCCTTTATCATTATGTAGTGTCCTCCTTTATCTCTTACTACAGCCTTTGTTTTAAAGTCCATTTTGTCTGATATAAGTATTGCTACCCCTGCTTTTTTTTCATTTCCATTTGCATGAAATATTTTTTTCCATCCTTTTACCTTCAGTCTATGAGCATCTTTTGTTTTAAGGTGTGTCTCTTGTAGACAGCATATGTATGGGTCCTGTTTCTTTATCCATGCAGCTACCCTATGTTTTTTGATTGGATCATTTAATCCATTTACATTTAAGGTTATTATTGATATGTAGTTGTTTATTGCCATTTTATTCTTTAAAGCTGTATTCTTCTTTTGCTCTATTCATTCCTCTCTTTAAATTGTTCACAAGAGGCCTCTTAGTATCTCTTACAGAATTTGTTTGGTTTTTATGAATTCCTTGAGGCTTTCTTTTTCTGGGAAGCTCTTTATTTCTCCTTCAATTTTAAACGTTAGCCTTGCTGGATAAAGTAGTCTTGGTTGTAGGTTCTTGTTCTGCATTACTTTGATTATTTCTTGCCATTCCCTTCTGGCCTCAAGTGTTTCTGTTGAGAAGTCCGATGTCATCCTTATGGGAGCTCCTTTGTAGGTGATAGCCTTTTTTTCTCTAGCAGCTTTTAAAATTTTTTCTTTATCCATTAGCTTTGGTATTTTAACTATGATGTGTCTTGGTGTAGATCTTTTTGGGTTTCTTTTTAATGGAGTTCTGTGTGCTTCTTGAATGTGTGGAAGGTTTCCCAGGCTTAATTTAGGGAAGTTTTCTGCTATGATTTGATTGAACAAAGTTTCCATTTCCTGTCCTCTCTCCTCTTCTTCAGGTACCCCTATGATGCGAATGTTGTTTCTCTTCATGTTGTCACAAAGCTCCCTTAGAGTTTCCTCACATTTTTTAAGTCTCTTTTCCTTTTTCTTCTCTGCTTCTGTGCCTTTGTTTATTGTGTCCTCTAACTCTCTTATTCGATCCTCAGCATCATCCATCCTGCTTTTAATTCCTTCCATTGTGGTCTTCAGTTCTGATACTGTATTTGTCATTTCTGTCTGATTCTTTTTTATTATTTCAATTTCATTTTTTATACTTGTTATCTCTTTATTTAGGTGTTCATAATGACTATCCATTGTTGCTCTAATTTCTTTGAACATCCTAGCTATCATTATTCTAAATTCTGCTTCTGGTAATTTGGTTATATCTGGTTCATTCAGGTCCTTCTCTGGGGATTTCTCTTGATTCATTTGGTTTGCATTCCTCTGCCTGCCCATTTTTTCTGTGTATAAGCAAGTTGTGGCCACTGGAGTCCAGTAGGTGTTGCCTTTGTGTTGTCTAGGTGTGGTCTATCTGCAGGCCCTCCACCCCCTCTGCTGGTGCCTAGGGTGGTTGGGTATGAGCGTTGCCAGCACCGGCCCCCTGTGGCTTTTGGTGTGACTTCTGCCTCTCCTCTGTGGGAGGGGCTATTACTGAAACCACAATACTTAGCACCAAGGGTAGAGGTGAGCACCTTTCCTCAGCTGCGGACCCAGCCTATTTCCGGACTTCTGCCCAGAACCAGCAGTCGGAGCCTGCTCGCTACAGTTCCGCGTGTTAGGCGGGGCTTTTGACGTGCTCTCAGCTGTAAGCCTTTGCTCGTCCGGAGCTTTAGCTCAGCCCTTGAGGCCAGGGCCCTTTGCGCAGGGTCGGAAACCAAGGTTTATTGGGGTCGGCGTTTTTGCTGGCTTCCGCTTAGCTGCATACTTTCGCTCGTCCCGGACTCTACCCCCCGCCCCGCCGCGTTCGGAGCCCTCTCGTGCACATATGAATGCTATCTGCGTTTTCTCCGGCCAGATGGGGATAATAGTGTGGGCTCAGCTGCGAGCCTCCACCCGTTTCGGGGTCCACCCCGTTCCCACGCTCGGAGCCCGCTCGCGCACGTATACTGGCCAACCACGGTTTCTCCGGCCTGGGGGCAGCGGGACTGGTAGCGTCAGCTCAGCCGCGAGTCTCTGCCCGTCCCTGGTCCTAGCCCGGTCCCGCAGTCAGGGCCAGCTTGCGCAGGGCCTGCCCGTTTCTGGCCTCCCGCTTTGTCCCCGTAAGTGGGATTAAAGGTGGGCCCGCAGCTTCCGGACCGCTCTCGCGCTTCCCCTCCGACCCTATGGGCTAGACCGATCTCCCACCAGCGTGGCCTCTGCCCACGCCGACAGAACCGCCTTTCAGCGTCCTGCCGCCCCAAAACCTTAAGCAGCCCTCAGCAGAATAGGAAGGGACCTAATACTCCACACTGAAGGCCTGAGAGCTCCCTCACTTGTTTCATAGCTCAAAACTGTCCAAACGCCTCTTCTAGGCTCTGGGACTGCAGGCTGGGGCTTGTTTCCTGGGACCCAGGTCCCTCCCTCTCCGCCAAACTTTCCTCCCGCCACACGGGTCTCTCCGGGCTGCCGTTTGCTCCGGGGAGCTGGGCAGCCCTCTTCGCGTTTTTGCTATTCCTACCAGTCTCAATGTGGCTTCTTCTGTGTTCCTTGGTTGAAGAGTCCACTTAGTTTTGTTCAAAGTTGGTTTGTCCAGGTGATGGTTCTCTAAAATTGAGTTGTAATCCACTTTGGTTCTGGGAGTTGGAAGTTGGTACGTCTGCCTACTCCGTCGCCATCTTGCTCCTCCAGTGTTTTATTTTAACTTTGTTGTAATTTTTGTCCATATACTTCTCATCAGACTTATTCACCTCTGTTTCCCATCTCCTTCTCTCTGCACAAACTGGCTTCTTCCTCAGCACTCTGCCATCTTGGCTGCTTCTCCTTGTACCTAAGCTTTTTAATCCACTCGTCTTCTGACGGACACTTGGGCTGTTTCCAGATCTTCGCTATTGTGAACAATGCTGCCACAAACATGGGGGTGCATTTCTTCTTTTCAAACAGTGTTATGGTGTTCTTAGGGTATATTCCTAAAAGTGGGGTAGCCGGGTCAAAAGGCAGTTCAATTTTTAATTTTTTGAGGAATCTCCATACTGTTTTCCACAGTGGCTGCACCAGACTGCATTCCCACCAGCAGTGCAGGAGGGTTCCCTTTTCTCCGCATCCTCGCCAGCACTTATTCTGTGTTGTTTTGCTGATGAGTGCCATTCTGACTGGTGTGAGGTGATACCTCATTGTGGTTTTAATTTGCATTTCTCTAATTATTAGTGATGTTGAGCACTTTTTGATATGTCTTTTGGCCATCTGTATGTCTTCTTCGGAGAAATTTCTATTTATTTCGTTTGCCCATTTTTTGTGTGGCTTCTGCAATGTTCCTTGGTTGAAGAGTCCACTTAGTTTAGTTCAAAGTTGGTTTATCCAGATGATGGTGCTTAAAATTGAGTTATAATCCACTTTGGTTCTGGTAGTTGGAATTTGGTACATCCGCCTACTCCATCGCCATGTTCTAAACATCAATGCTGTCTTGTTTTAAGAGACACACCTTAAAACAAAAGATGCACATAGACTAAAGGTAAAAGGGTGGAAAAAATATTTCAGGCAAATGGAAATAAAAAAAAGCTGGGATAGAAATACTTCTATCAGACAAAATGGACTTTAAAACAAAGGATATAGCAAGTGATAAAGAAGGTTACTATATAATGATAAAGGGAATAATTCAACAGGAAATATAACCATCATAAATATCTATGCACCTAAGAGAGGAGCTCCTCAATATATAAAGCAGACTTTGATGGATATAAAGGGTGAGATCAACAGAAATACTATAATAAGAGTATTTCAATACCCTACTAACATCACTAGATAGATCCTCAAGAAAGAAAATAAACAGAGGAACAGCAGACTTAAAGGACACACTAGATTAACTGGATTTAATAGATAACTTCAGAACCTTTCACCTTAGCAGCTGAATATTCATTCTTTTCAAGTGCTCATGGTACATTCTCTAGGATAGACCACATGTTAGGGCACAAAAGAGGTCTCAAAAAATTTAAGAAGATTGAAATTATATCAAGCATTTTCTCTGATCACAATGGCATGAAACTAGAAATTAACCACAACAGAAAAACTTCAAAATACTCAAACACATGAAAACGAAATAGCATGATATTAAGTAACAAATGAGTTAACAATGAGATCAAAGAAGAAATTAAAAAATTTCTAAAAACAAATGATGACGATCATACAACTCAAATTTATGGGACACAGCAAAAGCAGTATTGAGAAGAAAGTTCATAGCACTACAGCAGTGGTTCTTAACCTTTTTTGAGATACCAAACCTACCAGTTTCATACGCGCATTCACCGAATCCTTCTTTAGTGATAAATAAAATATGATTTTTTTCCAAATTCAAGACATAGGTATATGTTTGTTTACTGCTGCACAAAATGAGCCGTGCATGAACATCACCTTGCTCTAAGAACAAACCCAACAAAGTGCATGAACTCACAACAAATTATGGTATTATTTTATTTTGGCCTACACAGCAGAGGCTTTTCCGAACCCATGAGACCGTCTCATCAAACCCCTATGGTCTGATAGAACCCAGGTTAAGAACCACTGCACTACAGGCATACCTTATAAAGCTAGAAAAAGCTCAACTAAACAACCTAACCCTGAATCTAAAAGAACAGAAAAAGAACAGAAAGTAAAGCCCTGAGGTAGTAGAAGGAAGGAAATAATAAATATCTGAGTGAAAATAAATGACATAGAGGCTAAAGAAATAATACAGAAGATCAATAAAACTAAAAGCTGGTTTTTGAAAGGGTAAACAAGATCAATAAATCTTTAAATTTAGACTTACAAAGAAAAAAGGAGAGTGGACTCAAATAAATAAAATTAGAAAGCAGAGTGGAGAAATAACAACAGACACAACAGAAATACAAAATATTATAACAAAATACTATGAAGAACTGTATGCCAAGAAAGTAAACAACCTAGGTGAAATGGACAAATTCCTTGAAACATATAATCTTTCAAAAATCAATCCGGAAGAATCAGAAAATCTAAACAGACTGATTACAACAAATGAGATCAAAACAGTTATAAAAATCTCCCAACAAGCAAAAGTCCTGGGACAGATGGCTTCACAGGTGAATTCTATCAAAGATTCAAAGAAGAACTAACTCCTGTCCTTCTCAAACTATTTCAAAAAAATTCAACAGGAAGGAAGACTTCCAAGCTCCTTTTGTGAGGCGAGCATAATTCTGATTCCCAAACCATGTAAAGACAACACAAAAAGGAAAGCATTTTTCCCTGATGAATTTAGATGCTAAAATCCTCAACAAAATATTAGCAAATCAGATCCAGCAATACATGAAAAAAATCACACATTATGATCAAGTGGGATTTATTCTGGTGAAGCAAGGATGACACAATATTTGTAAATCAATGAATGTGATTCATCACATAAACAAAAGGAAGGAGAAATACCACATGATAATTTCAATAGATGCAGAAAAGGCATTTGATAAAATCCAGTACCCATTCATGATCAAAATTCTCAGCAAAGTGGAAATACAGGGAACATACCTCAATATGATAAAGGGCATCTATGAAAAACCCACAGCCAACATCATAATGGGCAAAATTAAAAGCAATTCCCCCCAAATCAGGAAAAAGACAGGGGTGCTCCCTTCACCACTCTTATTCAACATAGTACTAGAAGTCCTAGCTACATCAATCAGACAAGAAGAAGAAATAAAAAGCATCCAAATTGGAAAAGAAGAAGTAAAACTGTCATTATTTGCAGTTGATATGATACTGTATATAGAAAACCCTAAATTCTAAGGCAAAAACTACTGCACCTAATAAATGAATTTTGCAAGGTGACAGGATATAAAATTAATACACAGAAATCAGAGGCATATTTATACACCAACAATGAACTGTTAGAAACAGAAATTAAGGAAACAATCCCCCTCACTATTGCAACAACAAAAAAATAAAGTTTATAGGAGTAAATTTAACCAAGGAGGTTAAAGACTGGTACAAAAATTGCTAAACATTAATAAAAGAAATCAAGCAAGATACATGTGGAAGAATATACCGTGTTTATGGTTAGAAAGAATAAACATCATCAAAATGTCTATATTACCCAAAGCAATTTATAAATTCAGTGCAATACCAATTAAAATACCAATGACATTCTTCAAAGATATAGAACACATATTCCAAAAATTTATATGGAAACAAAAAAGAACATGAATAGCATCAGGAATCTTGACAAAGAAGAATAAAGTGGGAGGTATTACACTTCCTGATATCAAGTTACACTACAAGGCCATTGTACTCAAAACAACTTGGTACGGACATAAGAACAGGCATATAGATCAATGGAACAGAACAGAGAACTCAGACATAAACCCACACCTTTATGGACCATTGATATTTGACAAAGGAGGTAAGAGCATACAATGGAGTAAAGACAGTCTCTTTAACAAATGGTATTGGGAAAATTGGACAGGTACCTGCAAAAAAAAAAATGAAACTAGACCACCAACTTACACCATTCACAAAAATAAACTTAAAATGGATTAAAGACTTAAATGTAAGTCGTGAAACTATAAGCATCTTAGAAAAAAACATAGGCAGTAAGTTCTCCAACATATCTCGCAGTAATATATTTGCTGATTTACCTCCACAGGCAAGTGAAATAAAAGACAGGATAAACAAATGGGACTACATCAAACTAAAAAGCTTTTGCACAGCTAAAGACAATATGAACTGAATGAAAAGAACCCACACAATGGGAGAACATATTCGACAATACGACTGATTGGGGTTAATAACCAAAATTTATAAACTACTTGTAAAACTCAACACCAGGAAGATAAACAATCCAATCAAAAAATGGGCAAAAGAAATGAATAGACACTTCTCCAAAAAGGACATACAGATGGCCAATAGACAGATAAAAAAATGTTCAACATCACTAATTATTAGAGAAATGCAAACTAAAACCACAATGAGATATCACCTCACACCTGTCAGAATGGAGCTCATTAACAAAACAACACACAATAGGTGTTGGCGAGGTTGTGGAGAAAGGGGAACCCTCCTGCACTGCTGGTGGGAATGCAGACTGGTGCAGCCACTGTGGAAAACAGTATGGAGATTCCTCAAAAAATTAAAAATAGAACTGCCTTTTGACCCAGCCATCCCACTTTTAAGAATATATCCCAAGAACACCATATCACTGATTCAAAAAATTAATGCACTCCCGTGTTTATGGCAGCATTGTTTACAGTAGCCAAGATTTGGAAACAGCCCAAGTATTCGTCAGTGGATGAGAGGATTAAAAAGCAGTGGTACATATACACAATGGAATACTATGGGACCATAAAAAGAAGGAAATATTACCTTTTGCAACAACATGGATGGACCTGGAAACTATTATGTTAAGTAAAATAAGCCAGGCAGAGAAAGAAAAATATCATATGACCTCAGTCATTTGAGGAATCCAAGGAACAATGTGAACTGAAGAATGGAATTAAACCTGAAGGGAAGGGGTGAGGGAGCTATTAGGACAGTGGTTCTTAATCTGGGGGTTCGATGAGTCGGTCTCAGGGGTTCGTAGAAGCCTCTGCCATGGAGACCCGAATAAGATAATATCGTAATTTGTTGTGAGTTCATGCACTTTGTTGGTTTTGTTCTTTGAGCAAGGTGATGTTCATGCACGGCTCATTTTGTGCACCAGTAAAAAAACATATACCTATGTCTTGAATTTGGAAAATAAAAAATATATTTTATTTATCATTAAAGAAGGGTTTGGTGAATGCACATATGAAACTGGTAGGTTCAGTACCTCAAAAAAGGTTAAGAACCACTGTGTTAGGAGATATGCAATTGATATCTTGAGGGAAATATGGGGGGTGGGGGTGTCAATCAGAGCAACACTAGAATATATGTAAACACAATAAATAAATAAATAAATAAATAAATAAATAAATAAATAAATAAATAAATGAAATACATTTTTTTGTAGTGTTTTCTAAATTTATAATCTATTAGCTGTACCTGACTGCGTGTTTCTTTGGCTCAGTCTGGTTAAATGGAAAAGAAAGAAAAAAAAAGCGCATGTTTTTAATATATTTAATTTCACGCTTGTGGGTATACAATATTTTTTGTTGTCCCATTGTCTGTGCAGATACAGAGATTGTCTGGTTTGCTGACTCTAGAACATGCAACATATAATTGTCCATGTGCGAAGCAATCCATGTCTAGATCTAAACTGCACAATCCTAAAGATTGGCCCTGAGCTTTGTTGATGGTGATTGTAAACACCAATCGCATTGGGAATTGCAATCTCTTAAATTGAAATGACATATTCATTGGAATCATAGGAATGTGAGGAATGAGGATATTTTCACCTTTGAAAGGTCCTGTCAAGATTGTTGCTTCTACGATGTTGCTCATTAATTTTTTTACAGCAAGACACGTATTGTTGCAAAGCTTTGGCTGGTTGATATTTTGCAACATGATAATTGGCACACTGATTTTCAATTGCAGTACGTGCGGTGGCATCCCTGGCAGATCAAGTAAATTCAAAAATTCTGCTGGATAATTAACCATTTCATCTGCTTCCACAACAGTGCCAACGGACTTGTATGTGACTGCCTCACTTTGAATGTTAGACTGAATAATATTGTTAAGTTAGTAGATGTCTTTGTTCTTGGCCACAAGAATAGCTCTTTCACTCAGCCAATCATGATTCTTATAATTGGTTTAAATATTGGGAAATATTTTTTCAACCAATTTTTCTTTTTATGTCACTAAATTACAGAAGTTATGAGGCAATGAAATTTGTCCTGAGGTCAGATCAACCAGCACCTTTCTGTTCACAATTTCTAGCAATTGATATGAGAATATCTCAGCTGATTTATCGTTTTGCAGCAGGACATGCATATTTGTAGTTAATTTTAACGTCTTTATGTGTTGCCACAAAGTAGAGTATTTCAGGCAAGCATTTATTTCATCTGCTGGTGTCAATCGAGGAATTACAGGTAATGTTTGCCTGAAATCTCCTGCAAGCAATATTAATGCATTCCCAAATGGTCTGATGTTTCCATGCAAATCTTACAGTGATCAATCAAGAGCCTCGAACGATTTTTGTGCGCCTTTGTGCATTCATCCCAAACAATAAGTTTGCATTTCTGCAATACTTTTTCTTTCCATGCCAGATGCTTTGGAAATGTTGCATGTGGGGGTTTCAATGAATTGCATGTTCAATAGCAATTTCAAAGTGGAATAAGCAGTTCTTCCACCTGGTAGCAATGTCACAGCTATTCCGGACGATACAAGAGCTAAGGCTATGTTATTTTGGGATCAAATTGCTGCCAGAATCAATCTAATTTGGAACATTTTACCAGTTCCTCTTGTTGCATCTAAGAAGATTTTTCCAACCTCATTATTGACAGTTTGCATTATTTGATCATAAATGCCTTTTTGCTCAAGCTTAGGCATATTTAATTGCACATACAACAAAAGATCACCCGTGTTGTAATTTTGTTCACAATGTAATTCTACATTGAATGAAGCAGCAGCAGATTGATTTAGTGATGGCATTCCCAATTGATTGAGAACTTTGTTCGCTAGTTCTAAGCACAAATCTTCAATCATTATCAATGCTTTGTTGTAGATTTCTGCTGTAAAATTTATGTTTATATTTAAATTTTCCTTGTGTATTTGATGGAAAATATCTTCAGCCATGTGCAACTTATATTTCTCCTGTATCTCTGTTGGAGATGAAGGAGAGCAGGCGGTCAATATGATTGCAAACAATGCACGAATTTGATTTGGATGTGATGTGTTGCATGTGTCATTAATGCATACATCCCAGTGTTGGTCATTCTCCAATAAATTCAGAGCCTGACATGCACTACAGAATGTGGCATGTGTAACGTCGTTGACAATTCTGAATTGCTGGAAAGACCTTGGACCAGGCACATTTACCAACACCATGCGAAGAAAGAAGCATTCATCTTGATTGGTATGCACGGTGTACAGTCTGCCTATTGTAGTTTCTTTGAATATGCAAGGTTGTCCATCTACTCGCTCTCCTCATTTGCGTCATTCAAATGGTTTTCTACATACATTCCATATGTAATATGTAGGCACTTCCAAATACAGCAGTGTTTTTGTAAACGCATAATTTTGACATAATGTGAAGAAAGCAGTTAATGTTGTAGCTGGTGGATTCAGGGTCATTTGTTTCACATTACTGTGAAATAAATGTGTTGTCCATTTTCTAGATGTACTGCTAAGTAAACAACAGCCTGACTTCATTCATTTATGGGATATGAAAAAATTCGCCATTCAGCTTCATTGCTGCTTATGTATCTTCCAGCCTGATACTGTGCAATTTCATCAATATGTATGACTGCATTTCTATCACTTCTTTCTGGTTGCATGCCAAAAACTGCCATGTCGCTGCCTTATTCATGTATTTACAAATGTATGTGATTGATTTAATGGAGTTACAGTATTCCACATTTATGTGTGTTTTGTATGTTTTTGATAGCAAAGGTGAATATGGAACAACCCACCGGTTATCTACTTCAATGTATAGTGTGTGTTGCTTTTATGTTCAACAGATGACACTGTTTTTCAAAAAAAGGCATGTTTTTACCTGTCACAGGTGTGACATCTATATAATAGTAGGTATATAAAAACATGTGCATATTCGAATGCAACGTTGTATCAAAATTTCAAAGTAATTGGTGAAGAACTTACAGAGATTTAAAATTTTGAACAAACATTTACATTTTTATTTATATAGATGGTTACTAAAGTTGAAAGTGGTGGCAACTTTCATTGACTTTTTGTAGGCAGTAACATTTTTAATTGAGAAAATACTTTTTCTAAAGTGATAATGTAATTAGTAAAGTCAGTACAAATTCTGGTAAATAAAAGATATCATTGATTCTGTTTTATTGTTCCTGAAGTGTGTAAATAGTTTAGCTCATATATATGCACAGATACGGACTTTTATTCATTCAGACTTTTTCAAGAAATATATTTTTGACAAGTATTTTTACAAGACCAAATGCATTAACTTATATCAATTACCTACTTTACTATTGAAAATTTTAATTCCTTTCAGATAAAAATAAAAAATGTATCAAAAGACCCTTCTTGCCTTGGTTGGTCTGAGTACATCAGCTTCAGGCACTAAAAATTGCTCAGTTGATTTAAGCATCAGCCCCAGATGGAGGTTGCTCTGTGGATCCCAGTTGGGGTGCATATGAAAGTCTGTCTATCTCCCTTCCTCTCACTTGAAAAAAAACAACAAAAAACCCTTCTTACACATGGAGATACTTACAAGTTTGGTTATGTAATTTTAAGATTCAATCTTGTTCATTATTTGAGCTTTTATCATTTAATTTTTTGGTCTCTTTCTAACATCCCTAGGGGTAAATTTCAATGTCTTTATGTTATACGTTATTTTTAAAAATAACTTCAATTTACAAAAGGCTTTGAAAACTTAAGTTCTTGAGCATTTTACTTTTTAAATAATTTGATTAAAGATTTCCTATTGATTTTTAACAAAATGCAACCAAACTTGAGTAAACTTGTTAACAACAACAGCAAAATATCAATATCATTGTAGGACACTTAGGCTCATTTACAAAGTAGTTCTTCAAAGGCTCCAACATTTCTAAAATCTGACTGATGTTAGGTGGCAAAGAGAGAAAGTGTGTGCTGAAATAGTTTTGGATACTAAACTTCAACTCCATCATAAATATTTTGCCGTTTGGTTACTCTAACAGGTTATATGTAAAATAAAGTAGATTGTTACTTTTGGATGAGGTTATGAATTATTTGTCTACTAAAACTAATGGCAAATAACTTTTTTTGTTCTATAGATTCCTTAAATTGGCAAGAATGTACTTTTTACCACAACATAATGATCCAATAAAACAGTATGACTATTATACCACAAAACAATAATTTTATCTGCAAGTTTACACATTTTAACTCAGATTGCAATAGCATTTTTAATAATGTCTAATACTACTGCTTCAATAGAATAAACTTCCAAAACTTTACTTTGTTCTCAAAATTTAAATAATAAATTGATCAATTACTGGAATTTATTGACTAATTATAATAGTTGATGACATGGCTGTCATACAGACATCAATGAACTGTTTGAATATTATTTCTGCAAATGGAATCATCTCTTTATATATACACAAAATAATTTAAAATTCCAAGTGAGTAAAATTAATTTAGAATAGTAATTATTTGATCTAAATAAAAAGTCATGCTTCACAGAATAATATGTCTGGTTCTGCATATGTTAAATAGCTGCCTTTGGGTGTAGTCTTATTTAAGTAACTATAAGCTTTTGAGATAGATGCTGCCATTTTGCACAGATTTGTGTTTCTAGTTTCCTTGTAGTCAGTGATATCACTACCTGTTCATCCCTCTATTGTGGATAGAAGTTTAAAAAAAGTTATGGGCTTGCTAGTTATATGTTCATCATCAATTGATAAAATAGGCCAAATTCCTGAATTCAGTTTAAAAATGTACATTTTTTAGTTCAGAGTGGCCAACAGTGTTTATTGTAAAACAAAAATAAAAACCAAAAACATAAAATAAGTAAACACGGTAGAATGATACTGTATAACAAATGGCAAAACCATGGTAACAAATGTGTGGCAGTCCCTCTCAATGTGTTCCCAGAACAGGAGTGCTAAGCTCCCATCTCTTCTAGGTATATTACATCCTATAACTCATAATTTTATAGCATGTAAACTCCCATGTTTCTCAGTGACTGTGCTGACTGGAGGTATTTCGTAGGCTGTGCCCCAGGCCATGAATAACTAGCTTGTGCACCAATTCGGTGTCAGGGACAACAGTTTTGAATACTTCTCTTGCCACCACCACTTTAGCTGTTCCCTGTTGCTAATGTCTGAGCATGCTTTGTTTAATCACTGAACACTTTTAATAATGTTATGAAAAAAGCGGTATTAGTTATATTGTACCTGGAAAAAATATTTGAGTTATGGCTAGTCATTTTAGACTTTACTAGGTTTCTAAATCAGATATTTGATCACATCCTACCAGATGAGACCATAGTAAAAGCTGGAATGCAAAGTGGGGATTTATCAAACCCAACTTTCCTTATTTTAACACTCATTAATGATGATATACCATAATAAACAAATGGAAAATCCAAGTGGGATGGGACAGTGAGGAAATAGGAGCAAACCAGGTCTGTCCTGGGCAAGTGGGCAGGAATGGCACAGTATGTATCAGTTATCTTGGGGTAAAAAGAATTATTTTCTAGAAAGAGGTATGTGCCAGCACACATATTTAGCAAACTATCTGTTGTCTGAGCTAATGGAGATGGATCTTAGTATGAGTAAAACTAAATTGATAACAATTTTCCAATCTTCCCTATCATGATCACATCTGAGCCTAAATGTTTAAAGGATTAAATGTCTAGGAGCTTATTCATCCATGCATTCAACAAGCTGTTACTGAGCATATGCGGTATAAGTGTCCCACACAATCGTTTTCTCCTAGTTCTAGGACAGAGATCCAGACAGTCTTTTCTCTCTGATTCTGAAGCTTTGGCCATACATGTGTAAATTCCTATCTTGTGCTTGTGGATAAGCACAAGATATTTTGGAGAACAACACAAATGTACATTACATAATAAAAACAACGGTGATGAAGAGGCAGCATTTGAAGAATGTCAAGTCTTAGAATCTGACAGTACAAGAAAAAAGAGATAGAGAATCTCTTCCACCAGAGGCTGGAGGGCAGTGAAATCAGCAGTGTGAATTACCAAGACTCAATATGGGTGGAAAGAGGCAGACCCTGTGACTGCTGGACAACTGAGATGTCTTGAATGTATATTAAAGTGATGAGAATCCCAAAGAAGGATTCAATAACTTTATAAGGGGAATCAAGACATGTGAGGAAATTAGGGAAAGTTACACTTTCTTGAAGAAACGAGAGGGTTATGACTTAAAAACAAAGACAGTATTGTTCTATACAGAGAGAGTTGGCAGAGACAAAAGCAAAACAATATATAAAAGCCCTTATAATCTAGTGATAATTTAAAAACTGAGAAGCTGAAATTTTACAGTACACAAATTACATGCATTAAAGAATGAGACTAAAAGAGAATATAGAAAAATAAAAATTGTTTGGATTTAAGATTGTGGAACTTGTCCCTGGCCTGTTGACTCAGCAGTAGAGCATTGGCCTGGCATGTGGAAGTCCCGGGTTTGATTCCCAGTCAGGGTGCACAGGAGAACTGCCCATCTGCTTCTCCAATCTTTCCCCTCTCCTTACTCTTTATCTCTCTCTTCCCCTCTCACAGCCAAGGCTCTATTGGAGCAAAGTTTGCCCTAGTGCTGGGGATGGCTCATGTGCTAGAATGGCTCTGGCCCCAATGGAGCAATGTCCTAGATGGGCAGAGCATTGCCCCCTGGTGGGCATGCTGGGTGGAACCCGATGGGGGACATGCGGTAGTCTGTCTGACTGCCTCTTCGTTTCTAACTTCGGAAAAAGTCAAAAAAAGAAAAAAAAAAAGAATGTGGAACTTTTTGTTATTGTTAATGAAACATAATTGCTAACAACAGTCTAAAAATTATTTTGGTTGACCTGAATTCTTAAAAAGAATAATTTTTCCATTGGATTTTTTCATGTTTTGGTCACTGCGCTCACAATGAATAACTATGCTAACACAATTATTATATGATTATGTAATTGAGGTTAACATATCTCTTAGCAAATTATTGTTCTTTTGAATATAAACAGGACTTTTCTCCAAATGTAGAAAGCATAGACTTTTTCTAATTAGTTACTTTTCTAATTCATCACCATTTTCTTGAGTGCCTTTAAAGGGATTTTGTCAATGCAAGATGTAATTTTAGTTAAACCAAGCTGAGTGCTTGTGTGTTTACTACAGGCAAGTGCTATGGAAATTGCTACAGGCAAGTAGATGGAAATTGTTAGGCGATGTCACTATTATTTTAAAAGGTAATAGTTGATTTTTCTTTCACAGAAAAGGTATCTCTTCCTGCTGTGACATGGAGAATTGGGTCCAGAACCATTAGGTGTCCAGGTTTCTGCTCTAAGTTCCGCCGTGAGTGGGTCTGGACAGCTACCTGCACTAGAAGTATACGCCATGAGTCACGGAGAAGGGGTACTCCTAGGACATTAACATTTGTAACTGAATTGACCTGGATAATTTTAATCATTTTTAGTTTTCCTTGTACAACAAGAGTTTAATTGGCCATTTCCTTGTCTTTATTGGTTGCACTGGACTGCAATGATCTTTTCCATTTCAGAGTTTCAGTCAATTTTGAAAGTAGATGATGAACTAAGAGATGAGTTAATCTCAGGTCATATAGTTGGCAGATTATCTGTAGACAGCTCCTTCCCCTATTGAGGACTGAGTTTCCTTTGTGACAAATGGGATAGTGCTTACTCCCAAAGAGTTGGTCAAGATCAAATAAGATGATGTCTGTGAATGACATTTAAAAGTGTAAAATCCTAGACAAGGTTCAGTGGACTTTTGTGTTTATCAGGAACCTAATGCATACCTAGAGATAGAAAATTGGTCCATTTATGTTAGTAGATTTGAGCAGTGGGTTCTTACACAAATAAATTGAATTAGCCTGACCTGGCGGTGGCACAGTGCATCGAACTGGGATGTGGAAGACCCAGGTTTGAAGTCCCAAGGTCATCGACTTGAGCATAGTAGGCTCACTGGCTTGAGTGTGGGCTCACAGTCTTGAGTGCGGGTTCAGCAGCTTGAGCGAAGGGTCACTGGCTTGAGTGAGTGATCATAGACATGACCCCATGGTCTCTGGCTTGAGCAAAGGGTCACTTGTTCCTCGCTCTGCTGTAGCCCCCTGGGTCAAGGTACATACGAGAAAGCAATCAATGAGCAAATAAAGTGCCACAATGAAGAACTGATGCTTCTCATCTTTCTCCCTTCCTGTCTGTTTGTCTCTATCTGTCCCTCTCTCTGACTCTTTCTCTGTCTCTATCTAAACAAACAAACAAACAATCAAACAAACAAATAAATTGAATTAATTCTTGTCAAGGTAAAAACACAATATGAGAGTTTATAGCATCATATTTCAGTTGTAATATTTTTATTGTGTTTTAATTATCTGAATTATCTGAAGGTTTATTGACATGATAAAGATGTACATATTCATTTAAACAGAAAAACACTAGGAAGTCAAGATGAGAGGTTTAATGATAGTCATAGGTATTATTTTTAATTCTTATTATGTATTACTGTAATAAGTGCAGTATATGAATTAGCTTATGAATATTCAGAATTTTCTCATGAGGTAGACTCAATTTAGCTGCATTTTACACATGAATAAACTAAGATCTAGAGAAGTTCAGTTGATTATTAACCAACACTGGGTCACTTCTCACAGAAGCAGTATTATATAGCTCTGTGGACCTGAGTTTGAATGTCACCTTTGCTGTTGATAAGCTGAGTGAGTTTGTGTGTTACTTCAAATGTGTACATATTAGTTTGTTCTGTAGTAATAAATAAATAAATGAGAAAATAAATGTTCACCAATAAGTGTGGTAAAAGTCAAATGAGATTTGTGAAGTATTTATTATAAAATTTAGCACATTATAAACACTCAATGAAAGGCAATGCCATTATAATTATTGTGACTGTTATTACTTTAATGGTGCTTTTTGTACTTGGTGGTGTTACAAAAGAAAGTAAGACAAAGCTTTTGATTGCAAAGTGTTTAAAATTTTCTGTGGGTTTCCCTTTTATTTACCACTATTATTGCTGACAATGTTTGCCAATCATTAAACTTGCTCTTCCTTACCAGTTACCAGCCTTGTTACTCCCATTCCACTCTATCCTTCTTTGGGCCTGATGTACGCTGATTGCAAGCCTGAGACTCTGGCTCTCCCTTAATAGTGACTTTGGCTTTTCTACAAGGTTCTGCCTCTTTGAGCTGCTTTAGGGGACACTTTCTTGCTCTGACCCAGGCACATGTTGATTCTCTTCAGCCCTCTGTTTTACGCTGCTTTCTGGAGGTACTTGATAATATGGCCTGTGATAGAGAAGCGGAGGATATCTCTCTCCAGGAGGTCACTTTCGGATTCAGAATAGTGGATGCTTACTGTTTACCAGACCCAGTGGAAATAGGTTTTATCTGCTTTGTGAACCATTATCCCGAAACTAAAAGAATACCTGGAACATAGTTGACATTTATTAAGTATTTGTTGACTGCATGAATTTTCCAATTTCTTCTTCATATCAACCTGCTCAAGAGGTAGGTGTTGTTATCCACACTAACAAAATGTGTAAACTAAAACTCAGAATCATTAAGTAATTTGCCCAAGGCTACTTATTGCTGCTAACGTTGGAGTCAGGATTCTGATCTAAGCAGTCTGATCCAGTGTCTACCATTTAGTCCCATGAAATATGGTCTTCCAGATGCTTTGGGTCCGTAGGAAAACTCTGCACCTTCTGAGAATACCAGAAATGACCTTGGTGAGAGTGAAAGCCAGAATGAACTGGTACTTGAGCAAGGGACAAGCTGTGCTCTGTGGTCTGCAAGGCTCTGCACTTTTCTTCTCCTTTCTTTTTTTTTTTTATTTTATATATATATTTTATGATTATTAATTCTAATGGGGTGACACCAATAAATCAGGGTACATATGTACAATGAAAACATCTCCAGGTTATCTTATCATTAAATTGTGTTGCATACCCGTCACCAAAAGTCAAATTGTTCTCTGTCACCTTCTATATGGTTTTCTGTGTCCCTCCCCTCCTCTCTATCCCACTCTTCCCTCCCTCCCCCCATCCCATAACCACCACTCTCTTGTCCATGTCTCATATTCTCACTTTTATGTCCCACCTATGTATGAAATCATGCTGTTCTCAGTTTTTCTTTTTTTTCTGATTTACTTATTTCACTCCGTAAAATGTTATCAAGGTAAATCCATTTTGTTATAAATGATCCGATGTCATCATTTCTTATGGCTGAGTAGTATTCCATAGTATATATGTACCAAAGCTTTTTAATCCACTCGTCTTCTGATGGACACTTGGGCTGGTTCCAGATCTTCGCTATTGTGAACAATGCTGCCACGAACATGGGGGTCCATTTCTTCTTTTCGAACAGTGCTATGGTGTTCTTAGGGTATATTCCTATAAGTGGGATAGCTGGGTCAAAAGGCAGTTCGATTTTTAATTTTCTGAGGAATCTCCAAACTGTTTTCTACAGTGGCTGCACCAGTCTGCATTCCCACCAGCAGTGCAGAAGGGTTCCCTTTTCTCCACATCCTCGCCAGCACTTATTCTGTGTTGTTTTGCTGATGAGTGCCATTCTGACTGGTGTGAGGTGATACCTCATTGTGGTTTTAATTTGCATTTCTCTAATGATTAGTGATATTGAGCATTTTTTCATATGCCTATTGCCCATCTGTATGTCCTCTTTGGATAAATTTCTATTCATTTCTTTTGCCCATTTTTTGATTGGATTGTTTGTCTTCCTGGTGTTGAGTTTTATAAGTTCTTTATAAATTTTAGTTATTAACCCCTTATCAGATGTGCTGTCGAATATGTTCTCCCATTGTGTGGTTTGTCTTTTTATTCTGTTCCTATTGTCTTTAGCTGTGCAAAAAATTTTAGTTTGATATAGTCCCATTTGTTTATCTTGCCTTTTATTTCAGTTGCCCGTGGAGATAAATCGGCAAATATACTGCTGCTACAGATGTCGGAGAGCCTGCTGCCTATGTTTTCTTCTAAGATGCTTATGGTTTCATGGCTTACATTTAAGTCTTTTATCCACTTTGAGTTTGTTTTTGTGAATGGTGTAAGTTGATGGTCTAGTTTCATTCTTTTGCAGGTGGATGTCCAATTTTCCCAACACCATTTGTTAAAGAGGCTGTCTTTACTCCATTGTATGTTCTTTCCTCCTTTGTCAAATATCAGTTGTCCATAAAGCTGTGGGTTTATTTCTGGGTCCTCTGTTCTGTTCCATTGATCTTTGTGCCTGTTCTTATGCCAGTACCAGGCTGTATTGAGTATAATGGCCTTGTAGTAAACCTTGATATCTGGAAGAGTAATACCTCCTGCTTTATTTTTTCTTTTGAAGATTGCTGAGGCTATTCGTGTTCTTTTTTGGTTCCATATAAATTTTTGGAATATGTGTTCTATATCTTTGAAGTATGCCATTGGTATCTTAATTGGTATTGCATTGAATTTATATATTGCTTTGGGTAATATAGACATTTTAATGATGTTTATTCTTCCTAGCCATGAGCACGGTATATGCTTCCACTTGTTTGTATCTTCCTTGATTTCTTTTATCAATGTTCTATAATTTTCCGAGTACAAGTCCTTAACCTCATTGGTTAAATTTACTCCTAGGTGAAGGGGACTGTTTCCTTAATTTCTTTTGCTGACAGTTCATTGTTGGTATATAGAAATGCCTCTGATTTCTGAGTATTAATTTTAGATCCTGCCACCGTGCTGAATTCATTTATAAGGTCGAGTAGTTTTCTGACTGAGACTTTAGGGTTTTCAATATACAATATCATATCATCTGCAAATAGTGACAGTTTTACTTCTTCTTTCCAATTTGGATGCCTTTTATTTCTTCTTCTTGTCTGATTGCTGTAGCTAGGACTTCCAGAACTATGTTGAATAATAGTGGTGAAAGGGGGCATCCTTGCCTGGTTTCTGATCGTAAGGAGATTGCTTTTAATCTTTGTCTATTTAGTATGATGTTTGCTGTCGCTTTATCGTACATGGCCTTTGTCATGTTAAGGAATGATCCCTGTATTCCCACTTTACTGAGAGTTTTGAGCATGAATGGGTGCTGGATTTTATCAAATGCCTTTTATGCATCTATTGAAATTATCATGTGATTTTTGTCCTTCCTTTTGTTTATGTGATGAATCACATTGATTGATTTGAGAATATTGAACCAGCCTTTCCTCTCCAGAATAAATCCAACTTGATCGTGGTGTATGATTTTTTTCATATATTGCTGGGTCCAGTTGGCTAATATTTTGTTGAGAATTTTAGCGTCTAAATTCATCAGGGATATAGGCCTATAATTTTCTTTCTTTGTGTTGTCTTTGCCCGGTTTTGGGATCAGAATTATGCTCGCCCCATAAAAGGAGTTTGGAAGTCTTCCTTCCTCTTGAATTTTTTAAAATACCTTGAGGAGGATAAGAGTTAGTTCTTCTTTGAATTTTTGATAGAATTCACTTGTGAAGCAATCAGGCCCAGGACTTTTCTTTCTTGGGAGCTTTGATAACTGTTTCGATCTCATTTGCTGTAATTGGTCTGTTTAGGTGTTCTGATTCTTCCAGATTTATTTTTGGAAGTTTATATGATTCAAGAAATTTGTCCATTTCACCAAGATTGTCTAATTTTTTGGCATATAGTTCTTCATAGTATTTTCTTACAATGCTTTGTATTTCTGTTGTATCAGTTGTTATTTCTCCATTGTCCTTTCTAACTTTATTTATTTGGGTCCTCTCTCTTTTTTTTTTGGTGAGTCTAGTTAAAGGTTCACCAATCTTGTTTACCTTTCCAAAGAACCAGCTTCTGGTTTCATTGATTCTCTGTATCGTTTCCTTAGCCTCTATGTCATTTATTTCTGCTCTGATCTTTATTATTTCCTTCCTTCCACTTGTCCTGGGTTTTATTTGTTGTTGTTTTTCTAGTTTGTTTAGATGCAGGGTGTGGTTGCTTATTTGAGCTTTTTCTAGCTTCTTATGATATGCCTGTAGTGCAATAAACTTCCCTCGCAGTACTGCTTTTGCTGTGTCCCATAAATTTTGAGTTGATGTATGCTCATTATCATTTGTTTCTAGAAACTTTTTTATTTCTTTTTTGATCTCATTGTGAATCGTTCGTTATTTAATATCATGCTATTTAGTTTCCAAGTGTTTGAGTATTTTTCAGTTTTTCTTTTGTGGTTAATTTCTAATTCATGGTATTGTGATCAGAGAAAATGCTTGATATGATTTCAATCTTCTTAAATTTATTGAGACCATTTTGTGTCCTAACATGTGGTCTATCCTAGAAAACGTACCATGAGCGCTTGAGAACAATGTATATTCTACTTCTTTAGCGTGAAAAGTTCTGAAGATATCTATTAAATGAAGTTTATCTAGTGTCTCCTTTAAGTCTGCTGTTTCTTTATTAATTTTCTTTCTTGAGGATCTATCCAGTGTTGTTAGAGGGGTATTGAAATCCCCTACTATGATAGTATTGCTGTTTATCTTGCCCTTTATGTCCATCAAAGTCTGCTTCATGTATGTTGGGGCTCCTATATTTGGTGCATAGATATTTACAATAGTTATATCTTCCTGTTCAATTGTTCCCTTTATCATTATGTGGTGTCCTTCTTTATCTCTTACTATAGCCTTTGTTTTAAAGTCTATTTTGTCTGATATAAGTATTGCTACCCCTGCTTTTTTTTCATTTCCATTTGCATGAAATATTTTTTTCCATCCTTTTACCTTCAGTCTATGAGCATCTTTTGTTTTAAGGTGTGTCTCTTGTAGACAGCATATGTATGGGTCCTGTTTTTTTATCCAGGCAGCTACCCTATGTCTTTTGATTGGATCATTTAATCCATTTACATTTAAGGTTATTATTGATATGTAGTTGTTTATTGCCATTTTATTCTTTAAAGCTGTATTCTTCTTTTGCTCTATTCATTTCTCCTTTTAAACTGTTCACAAGAGGCCTCTTAGTATCTCTTGCAGAATTGGTTTGGTTTCTATGAATTCCTTCAACCTTTCTTTTCCTGGGAAACTCTTTATTATTCCTTCAATTTTAAACGTTAGCCTTTCTGGATAGAGTAGACTTGGTTGTAGGATCTTGTTCTGCATTACTTTGATTATATATTGCCATTCCCTTCTGGCCTCAAGTGTTTCTGTTGAGAAGTCCGATGTCATTCTTATGGGGGCTCCTTTGTAGGTGATAGCCTTTTTTTCCCTACCAGCTTTTAAAATTTTTTCTTTATCCATTAGCTTTGGTATTTTAACTATAATGTGTCTTGGTGTAGATCTTTTTGTGTTTTTCTTTAATGAAGTTCTGTGTGCTTCTTGAACCTGTGGAAGGTTTCCCAGCCTTAATTTAGGAAAGTTTTCTGCTATGAATTGATTGAACAAAGTTTCCATTTCTTGTCCTCTCTCCTCTTCTTCAGGCACCCCTATGATGCGAATGTTGTTTTTCTTTATGTTGTCTCAGAGCTCCCTTAGAGTTTCCTCACATTTTTTGAATCTCTTTTTCTTTTTTTTTTCTGTTTCTGTGCCTTTGTTTATTGTGTCCTCTAACTCACTGATTCGATCCTCAGCCTGATTCATCCTGCTTTTAATTCCTTCCATTGTGGTCTTCAGTTCTGATACTGTATTTGTTATTTCTGTCTGATTCTTTTTTATTATTTCAATTTTGTTTTTTATACTTATTATATCTTTATTTAGGTGTTCATAATGACTATCCATTGTTGCTCTAATTTCTTTGAACATCCTAACTATAATTATTCTAAATTTTGCTTTTGGTAATTTGGTTATATCTGGTTCATTCAGGTTTTTCTCTGGGGATTTCTCTTGATTTATTTGGTTTTCATTCCTCTGCCTGCCCATTTTATCTGTGTATAAGTGTTTTGTGGCCATTGGAGTCCAGTAGGTGTTGCCTTTGTGTTCTCTAGGTGTGGTCTGTCTGCAGGCTCCCTACCCCCTCTGCCGCTGCCTATGGTGGTTGGGTATGGGTGTTGCCAGCGCCGGTCCACTGTTGGTTTTGCTGTGATTTCTGCCTCTTCTCCGCGGGAGGGGCTGTCACTCAAGCCACAAGCCTCAGCACCAAGGGTAGAGGTGAGCACCTTTGCTCATCTGCAGACCCAGCCTGTTTCCGGACTTCCGCCCAGAACCCCAGTCAAAGCCTTCTCGCCAGTTTCATGGGTTGTTCGGGGCTTCTGACGTGCTCTCAGCTGTGAGCCTTTGCCCGTCTGGAGCTTTAGCCCCGCCCTCGAGGCCAGGGCCCTTCTGCGCAGAGTCGCAAACCCAGGTTTATTGGGCCGGGCGTGTTTGCTGGCTTCCGCTCAGCTGTGTACTTCTGATCATCCAGGAATCTACCCCGCCCCCCTCGCGGAGCCCGCTCGTGCACGTAGGATGGCAATCCGCAGTTTCTCCGGCTGGGCGGGGATAGCAGCTCAGGCTCAGCTGCGAGCTTCCACTTTTCTCGGGGTCTACCTCGTTCCTGTACTCGGAGCCCGCTTGCGCACGTATAATGGCAATCCGCGGTTTCTCTGGCCGGGCGGGGTTGGTAGCGTGAGCCCAGCCGCGAGCCCCTGCCAGTCCCTGGTTCTAGCCCAGTCCCCGCGGTCAGGGCCGGCTTGCGCAGGGTTGCAGAGCAGATTTCTGCCCATTCCTGGCCTCCCGCTTTGTGTCCGTTGGTGGCATTACAGGTGAGCCCTCAGCTTCCTGATCGCTTTCGCTTATCCCCTCCGACCCTGCTGGGCTAGACCGAGCTCACACCGGCTTGGCCTCTGCCCATGCCGACAGAACCGCATTTCAGCGTCCTGCCGCCCCAAACCCTTCAGCAACCCTCAGCAGAGTAGGAAGGGACCTTATACTCCACACTGTAGACCCGGGAGCTCCCTCACTTGTTTCACAGCTCAAAACTGTCCAAACGCCTCTTCTAGGCTGGGGCTTGGTTCCTGGGACCCAGGTCCCTTCCTTTTTGCCAAACTTTCCTCCCGCCACGAGGGTCTCTCCGAGCTGCCATTTGCTCCAGGGAGTTGGGCAGCCCTCTTTGCGTTTTCGCTATTCCTACCAGTCTCAATGTGGCTTCTTCTGTGTTCTTTGGTTGAAGAGTCCACTTAGTTTAGTTCAAAGTTGGTTTATCCAGATGATGGTTCTTAAAATTGAGTTATAATCCACTTTGGTTCTGGGAATTGGAAGTTGGTACGTCCGCCTACTCCGTCGCAACCTTGCTTCTCCCTCTTCTCCTTTCTTAAACTGGTTTGTACTGGTTCTTTGGTCATGACACTACATTAATTGGAGGTCACGTTGTTACTAAATAGTCTCTGTCCTTAAAGCACGAATAGAAAATCAAGGCCAACACTGCTCAATGTCAGAAGGTCCTAGGGTTTCACTTAAAAATTTAGGTGTGGAGCCATATACAACTTGGAATATTTAAATAGTTTGCCCTGATTCTGTGTTTCTAAATGGATGGACCTATAGCCATGTGACTGGAAGTGAATGGAAACAGCCATTCATCAGATCCTGTTTACATCTGGCCTTTGAGCCTCTCCTTTAGTTCTCCACTGGCCTGCTCTGTTTCCAGCTCTGTAGCATTTCAAATTTTTTTTTTTTATTTTTGATGATAAATATGCTTGTTTTTTTTTTTTTTTAAATTCAGCAGTTCTTGGAATATAACTCATACTAATTCTTGGATTCTCTTCCATTAATTTATTCATTCATTCATTCACTCACTCACTCATTTAGAGTCTAGAAAATCCCATCTACTTAAATTTAAATATCGATTCTGGCACTTGTATGACTATGGGAGTTCCTTAGTCTTTGTGGACTTAGTTTCTTTCACTTTTAAAATGTTAATAATGATATTGGCCCTGGCCAGTTGGCTCAGTGGTAGAGTGTTGGACCAGCATGTCAATGTTCCGGGTTTGATTCTTGGTCAGGGCATATGGGAGAAGTGACCATCTGCTTCTCTACTCTTCCCCCTCTCCTTTCTCTCTCTCACTTCTCCTCCCACTGATAATGCTCCATTAGAGCAAAGTTGGCCCTGGCAGTGAGGATGGCTTCATGGCTTCCAATTCAGGCACTAGAATGACTGCAGTTGCAATGGAGAGCAGCCCCAGATGGGCAGAGCATCGCCCTCTGGTGGTCATGCCGGGTGAATCCTGGTTGGGCGCATGTGGGAGTCTGTCGCTCTGCCTCCCTGCTTCTCACTTCAGAAAAATATAAATAAATAAATAAATAAATAAATGTTAATAATGTTATTATTTGTATCATAGCATTATTGTGAAAAGTAAATGAATTAATAAAAAAATTTTAGACTAGGCTATGTAAACTTACTATTATTGTTATTTCTATAATTTTTTTATTAATTTTAATGTGGTGACATTAATAAATCAGAGTACATATGTTCAAAGAAAACATCTCCAGGTTATCTTATCCTTGAATTATGTTGCATACCCATCACCCAAAGTTAAATAGTCCTCTGTCACCTTCTATCTGGTTTTCTTTGTGCCCTCTCCCTCCCACCACCCCGTAACGACCACACTCTTGCCCATGTCTCAGTATTGATTTTATGTCCCATCTATGTATGAAATCATGCTGTTCTCAGTTATTTTCCTTTTTACTTATTTTATTCCGTATGTTATCAAGGTCCCTCCATTTTGTTGTAAATGACCTGATGTCATCATTCTTACGGCTGAGTAGTATTCCATAGTATATATGTACCAAAGCTTTTTAGCCACTCGTCCTCTGACGAACACTTTGGCTGTATTCAAATCTTCGCTATTGTGAACAATGCTGCCACGAACATGGGGGCGCATTTCTTCTTTTAGAGCAATGCTATGGTGTTCACAGGGTATATTCCTAAAAGTGAGATAGCTGGGTCAAAAGGCAGTTTGAATTTTAATTTTTTGAGAAATCTCCATACTGTTTTCCACAGTGGCTGCACCAGTTTGCATTCCCACCAGCAGTGCAAGAGGTTTGCCTTTTCTCCACATCCTTGCCAGCACTTATTCTGTGTTGTTTTGCTGATGAGTACCATTCCGACTGGTGTGAGGTGATATCTCATTGTGGTTTTAAATTGCATTTCTCTAATGATTAGTGATGTTGAGCATTTTGTCATATGCCTTTTGGCCATCTGTATGTTCTCTTTGGAGAAATTTCTATTCATTACTTTAGCTCATTTTTTGATTGGATTGTTTATCTTCCAGGTGTTGAGTTTTATAAGTTCTTTATAAATTTTGATTATTAACTCCTTATCAGATGTGTTGTCGAATATGTTCTCTGATTGTGTGGTTTGTCTTTTTATTCTGTTCTTATTGTCTTTAGCTGTGCAAAAACTTTTTAGTTTGATATAGTCTCATTTGTTTATCTTGCCTTTTTTATCATTTGCCCGTGGAGATAAATCGGCAAATATATTGCTGCTACAGATGTAGGAGATCTTGCTGCCTATGTTTTCTTCTAAGATGCTTATGGTTTGACGGCTTATATTTAAGTCTTTTATTCATTTTGAGTTTGTTTTTGTGAATGTGTGAGTTGATGGTCTACTTTCATCTTTTTTTTTTTTTTTTTAGGTAGATGTGCAATTTTCCCAGCACCATTTGTTAAAGAGGCTGTCTTAACTCCACTGTATGCTCTTTTTTCCTTTGTCAAATATCAGTTCTCCATAAAGGTGTGGGTTTATTTCTGGGTTCTCTGTTCTGTTCCATTGATCTATGTGCTTGTTCTTATGCCACTACCAGGCTGTCTTGAGTACAATGGCCTTGTAGTATATCTTGATTTCTGAAAGAGTGATACCTCCTGCTATATTTTTTTGTTTTAAGATTGCTGAGCTTATTTGTGTTGTTTTTTGGTTCCATATAAATTTTTGGAATATATGCTCTATATCTTTGAAGTATGTCATTGGTATTTTAATTGGTATTGCATTGAATTTATAAATTGCTTTGGGTAATATAGACATTTTAATGATGTTTATTCTTCCTAACCATAAGCACAATATATGCTTCCACTTGTTTGTATCTTCTTTGATTTCTTTTATCAATGTTTATAATTTTTCGAGTACAATTTCTTAATCTTCTTGCTTAAATTACTCCTAGGTACTTTATTTTTTTAGTTGCAATAGTGAAGGGGATTGTTTCCTTAATTTTTTTTGCTGACAGTTCATTGTTTGTATATAAAAATGCCTCAGATTTCTGAGTATTAATTTTATATCCTGCCTCCTTGCTGAATTCATTTATCAGGTCCAGTAGTTTTTTGACTGAGCCTTTGGGTTTTCTATATACAATATCATATCAGCTGCAAATAATGACAGGTTTACTTCTTCTTTTCCAATTTGGATGCCTTTTATTTCTTCTTCTAGTCTGACTGCTGTAGTTAGGCCTTCCAGAACTATGTTGAATAAGAGTGGTGAAAGGGGGCACCCCTGCCTGGTTCCTGATCTTAAGAAAATTGCTTTAAATTCTTGCCCATTTAGTATTATGTTTGCTGTGGGTTTGTAATATATGGCCTTTATCATGTTAAGGAATGTTCCCTGTATTCCCACTTTACTGAGAGTTTTGAGCATGAATGGGTGCTGGATTTTTTCAAATGCCTTTTCTGCATCTATTGAAATTATCATGTGATTTTTGTCCTTCCTTTTGTTTATGTGATGAATCACATTGATTGATTTGCCAATATTGAACAAGCCTAGCCTTTCCAGAATACATCCCACTTGATCATGGTGTATGATTTCTTTCATATATTGCCTGAACTGGTTGGCTAATATTTTGTTGAGAATTTTAGCATCTAAATTCATCAGGGATATTGGCCTATAATTTTCTTTTTTTGTGTTGTCTTTGCCCGGATTCAGGATCAGATTTATGCACGCCTCATTAAAGGAGTTTGGAAGTCTTCCTTCCTCTTGAATTTTTTGAAATAGCTTGAGGAGGATAGGAGTTAGTTCTTCTTTGAATTTTTGATAGAATTCACTTGTGAAGCCATAAGGCCCAGAAATTTTTTTGTTGGGAGTTTCTTGATAACTGTTTTGATCTCATTTGTTGTAATTGGTGTGTTTAGGTGTTGTGATTCTTCCAGATTGATTTTTGGAAGATTATATGTTTCAAGAAATTTTTCCATTTTATCTAGGTTGTCTAATTTGTTTTCTTTTATTAATTATAATGGGGTAATATTAATGAATCAGGGTACATATATTCAAAGAAAACATCTCCAGGTTATCTTATCATTCAATTATGTTGTGTACCCATCACCCAAAGTCAAATTATTCTCTGTCAGCTATCTGGTTTTCTTTGTGCCCTTCCCCTGTTCCTCTCCTACCCTCTCCTCCCTCTCCCCACCCCATAATCACCACTCTCTTGTCCATGTCTCATAGTCTCACTTTTATGTCCCACCTATGTATGAAATCATGCTGTTCTCAGTTTTTTTCTGTTTTACTTATTTCACTCCATATAATGTTATCAAGGTCCATCTGTTTTGTTGTAAATGATCCGATGTCATCATTTCTTATGGCTGAGTAGTATTCCATAGTATATATGTACCAAAGCTTTTTAATCCACTCATCCTCTGATGGACACTTGGGCTGTTTCCAGATCTTTGCTATTGTGTAATTTTTTGGCATAGAGTTCTTCATAGTATTTTCTCTTACAATACTTTGTATTTCTGTTGTGTCAGTTGTTATTTCTCCACTCTCATTTCAAATTTTATTTATTTGAGTCCTCTCTCTTTTTTTCTTGGTTAGTCTAGTTAAAGGTTCATCAATCTTGTTTACCTTTTCAAAGAAACAGCTCCTGGTTTCATTGATTCTCTGTATTGTTTCCTTAGCCTCTATGTCATTTATTTCCGCTCTGATCCTTATTATTTTCTTGCTTCTATCAGGCCTGGGCTTTTTTTGCTGTTGTTTTTCTAGTTCTTTTAGATGCAGGGTCAGTTTGCTTATTTGAGCTTTTCCTAGTTTCTTATGGTATAACTGTAGTGGTATGAACTTCCCTCTCAGTACTGATTTTGCTATGTCCCATAAATTTTGAGTTGATGTATGCTTATTATCATTGGTTTCTAGAAATTTATTATTTCTTCTTTGATCTCATCGTTAATCCATTCATTATTTAATAACATGCTATTTAGTTTGCAAATGTTTGAGTATTTTTCAGTTTTTCTTTTGTGGTTAATTTCTAGTTTCATTCCATTATGATCAGAGAAAATGCTTGATATGATTTCAATTTTCTTAAATTTGTTGAGACTACTTTTGTGTCCTAACATGTGGTCTATCCTAGAGAATGTACCATGAGCACTTAAAGAGAATGTATATTCTACTGCTTTAGGGTGAAAAGTTCTGAAGATACCTATTAAATCGAGTTGATCTAGTGTATCTTTTAAGTCTGCTGTTTTTTATTCATTTTCTTTCTTGAGGATCTATCCAGTGATGTTAGTAGGGTATTGAAATCCCCTACTATTATGGTGTTGCTGTTAATCTCACCCTTTATATGCATCAAAGTCTGCATTATATATGTTGGGGCTCCTATGTTTGGTGAGTAGATATTTATAATGGTTATATTTTCCTGTTGAATTGTTCCCTTTATCATTATGTAGTGTCCTTCTTTATCTCTTACTACAGCCTTTGTTTTAAAGTTTATTTTGTCAGATATAAGTATTGCAATTCCGGCTTTTTTGTCATTTCCATTTGCATGAAATATTTTTTTCCATCCTTTAACCTTCAGTCTATGTGCAAGTTTTGTTTTAAGGTGTGTCTCTTGTAGACAGCATATGTATAGGTCCTTTTTTTATCCACGCAGGTACCCTATGTCTTTTGATTGGATCATTTAATTCATTTACATTTAAGGTTATTTTGATATGTAGTTGTTTATTGCCTTTTTATTCTTTAAAGCTGTATTCTTCTTTTGCTATATTCTTTTCCCTCTTTGAACTGTTCACAACAGGTCCTTAGCATCTCCTGCAGAATTTGTTTGGTTTCAATAAATTCCTTGGGGCTTTTTTTGTCTGGGAAGCTCTTTATTTCTTCTTTAATTTTATATGTTAGCTTTGCTGGATAGAGTAGTCTTGGTTGTAGGTTCTTGTTCTGCATTACTTTGAATATATCTTGCCATTCCCATCTGGCTCAAGTGTTTCTGTTGAGAAGTCAGATGTCATCTTTTATGGGGTTTCTTTGTAGGTGATAGCCTTTTATTCTCTAGCAGATTTTAATATTTTTTTCTTTTTCCTTTAGCTTTTTTATTTCAACTATGACGTGTTGGTGTAGATTTCTTTGGGTTTCTCTTTAGTGGAGTTCTCTGTGCCTCTTGAATGTGTAAAACATTTTCCAGCCTTAATTTAGGGAAGTTTTCAGCTATGATTTCATTGAACAAAGTTTCTATCCCTTGTTCTCTCTCTTCATCTTCGGGAACCCCTATGATGTGAATGTTATTTTTCTTCATGTTGTCACAGAGCTCCCTTAGAGTTTCCTCAGATTTTTTGAGTCTCTTTTTATTTTTCTTCTCTGCTTCTGTGCCTTTGTTTATTTTGTCCTCTAACTTGCTGATTCAATCCTCAGCTTCATTCTTCCCGCTTTTAATTTTTTCCACTGTGTTCCTCAAATCTGATATTGTTTTTGTCATTTCTGTCTGATTCTTTTTTATTATTTCAATTTCTCTTTTTATACTTGTTATATCTTTATTTAGGTTTTTTAATGACTATCCATTGTTGCTCTAAGCTCCTTAAATATCCTATCATTATTTTAAACTCTTCATCTTGTAATTTGATTATATCGGGTTCTTTCAGGTACTTCTCTGGGGATTTCTTTTGATTCATTTGGGTTGCATTTCTCTGCCTGCCCATTTTGTCCGTGTATAAGAAGGGTGTGGCCACTGCAGTCCAATGGGTGTTGCCTCTGTGTTTTCTAGTTTTGGTCTGTCTTCAGGCTTGGCCCCCACTGTGTCAATGCCTAGGGCGTTTGGGTATGGGCGTTGCCAGCGCTGGCCCACTGCAGCTGTTGCTGTGATTTCCACCTCTCATCCATGGCTGGGGCTGTGTTCTGGTGCCCGGCTCTACAAGCCTCAGCCTATCTGGGCTTTTGCCTCACCCACACAGGTGGGGTTCCACCCCACACTCAAGCCATAAGCCTCAACACCAAGGGTAGGGGTGAGTACCTTTGCTCAGCTGCAGACCCCACTTGTTCCTGGTCTTCTGCCTAGTCCACACTGTCAGAGCCTGCTTGCCAAGGTTTTTTCGGATCCAGTGGGGCTGCTGGCGTGCACTCAGCTGAGAGCCTCCTTCTGTCCCAGCTTTAGCTTCGCCTTCTCTGTCAGGGCTGGCTCACACAGGGTCCCAAAGCTCAGAGGCCAGGTGATGCTACACGCCCACGGGGCCCTACTCAGTAGCTGATCTCTGCCCGTTCCTGGCCTCCCACTTTTCCACCGCAGGTGGGGCTGCAGGTTGGCCCGCAGCTGCCGAAACACTTTCACACATCCCTCTGCCCCTGCTTGGCTAGACCAAGCTCACTCCAGCTGGGCCTATGCCCCCACCTACAGAACCACGTTTCTGCATCTTGCTTCCACCACCCCTCCAGCAAGCCCTCAGCAGTGTGGGTAGGGTCACTGCATCTCAGACCCTAACACTCCATACTGTAGTCCTGGAAGCTCCCTCCATCTAAGCAGCTCTACTGTAAGTGCCATGGTAGAGCTTGTTTGGCTGGTGTCCTGCCTCCCTTTGCCAGTATTGCTACTTTCAGGGGAAATATTCGCTTTTGATTAGGGAAGTGACTCAGCCCAGGGGTTAAGGTGGCTGTCCCTCAGAGTGTTTCTCCCTGTGCCTTCCAGTCCACACTTTTTTCTCGCTGCTCTGGTCCTCTCCTCTGTCCCTGTTCCCAAGAGCCCTGGGTGAGTGGTTGTGAGAGAGGTTTTCTGCGCTGTTTCTTTAAGAAGAATCCTGGGTCTGAGAAAACTGTCTCTTTCTCACAAACAGTATCTTCACTTGTTTCACAGCTCAATACTGTCTAAATGTCTCTTCTAGGCTCTGGGGCTGCAGGGTGGGGCTTTGTTTCTAGGACCCAGTTTCCTCTCTTTCCGCTAAACTCTCTTCCCACCACCTGAGTCTCTCCGGGCTGCCTTTCGCTCCGGGGAGCTTGATAGCCCTTTTCACGTTTTTGCTTTTCCTACCAGTCTCAATGTGGTGTCTTCAGTGTTCCTTGGTTGAAGAGTCCACTTAGTTTAGTTCAAATTTGGTTTATCCAGAAGATGGTTCTTTAAATTAAGTTATAATCCACTTTGGTTCTGGGAGTTGGAAGTTGGTACATCCGCCTACTCCATTGCCATCTTGCCGTCCTGTTAGTTTTATAATTTGTAATTTCATTGTTTTTATATTGGATATATAGCATAGTGCACTCCAGACACTATGCCTGGGGTGCTCATTATGTCGATCGAGATCTACTGGTCGATCACAAAGGAAGTGTGGGTAGATCACATGACATTAAAAAGACATTTGTCTTTTGATTGGCATACAGGGTAGCCAAACTGACGTCTGAACTTTTGACACCCTATGCATGCACGTTAAACCACTAACTTGTTCAGTTACATTGCTGCATAGTTAGCTTTCAATTTATTTAAACTAAATACAACAAAGGGTATAAAAATTAGTGCCATAGCTGGTCTGAGTAAGAAGCCTAAAACCTACCACTTTCATGCAGAATGGGAGGGAATTTTTTTCACTATGTCATATTCTAAGTGCATTTGCCTCATCTGTCTGTGTGCCATTGCTATTCCAAAGAAGGGAAATGTGGAGCGGCTTTTTCAGACTGTTTATAAAAACTATGACATTGACTTTCTTCTGAAAAGAGAGCTGAGAAGGAGAAAGGTGAAAGAAGAATACACAATATTAAATAGTAATAATAGTAACTTAAATAATGATAATATAGAAGAAATAAATTTATGTTTTGCATTTTTATTGTAGGTAGATCATTTTGACTTGGTCATCTTATAAGTAGCTTGCAAGTTGAAAAAGTGTGGGCACCCTGAACTATGCTATGCTATATGCTGGATATAAAACCCTTTGGGACCTCATAGTTTATTAGGAGAAATGGACATATAAACACAAGAGTTTATAGTACAATTTATGAGTATAGGCAAGGAATTACAGAAATATATAAAAGCACAAATTAGAAGCTCTATTAAGAGCATAAATTAGTGGATCTGCAAAGAAAAGATATTTAAGCCAACATGTATCTCTTATCTTTTTACAGGTTCTAGGTAAGGTATACAAGTTGAAGCCTATATATCATAGGTCTCACTATTTGAACATTTCACTCAAACTGAAAAACTGTTAATTAAATTTTATCCTGTTTATGTTAAAAAAAAAACCATTGAAAATCAGAATTATTGAGCCCTCCTCGAGTTTTGTGTTAAAATGGATTTGCTACAGGGACAATTGATGCCTGGTCCCTCCCTGGCAACAGACAAGCTCCCTTGGTCTCTTATTCCCAGATTCCTAGCCTCATGTGAGGCCTTGTGTACACATGTATGGACAGACAGTTCCCTCCACATGCTCCTTCCCTGTCTAGCTCTCTCTCACTTAACTCTTAGACCTAGAGATGTACACACCTGTGGCAAGGCTCACCCTAAAGACAAACCCAGAGAAGACTGACCCTGGAAGCAAACTTGAAGCCTGATAGACAGGGAATTCTGGGATCACAGGTAGCAAAAATGAAGTCTAGAAGGAGGAGGCATGACCGCTAGAGTTCCCTGTCTATTAAGAGGGGCACTGCTAGAAAATGACTAGACTAGAGACCTGAAAGCAGATTAATCAGGGTCTACTGAAAGTTTATTAAAACACAGATATCTGGGCACCAACCTACTGAGTTTCTAATTCAGTAGATCGGGAGTATGGTTCAAGAATTTGTATTTTTTAACAAGTCCCTGGGTACTGTAGATGTTGCTAATCTGGGAACTATGTGAGAACCTTAGCTCTAAGCATGGATCCAGATAAGGTCCTCTCTCATTCAAGTCTAAGGGAGTGAGGTACACCAAATCCAGGAGCGTTCTGGGTGAAATAACACAGAAACAAGGGAAGCCAATGATATATACATGGAACTAACCCCTCACCCCCATACCTTCTCAAGCTCTAGTCATTGGGCAATTCTCCTGGTTCAAGCAAGTCTGCCCAGTAAGTTGGCCACAATGTGTTCATATGCCTATATTGCCAAGTAAAATGACATCCGGTCAGACCATCAGAGTCAAAGGTTAGAACCTCAGGTGAGACATCTTCCTTTCTTGTTATCTTTGTGTAGTAGTGGTGAGCATGAATCAGAAATCTGACAAAACCTGGACTGTATTCTATGTACCTTCTTTTCCCTTTGGTGTTCTTATATTTACATTGTTATTCAGTCCTTGTAGCTCAGCTCCAGCTGGATATAGTAAGCCTTCAAGCTGGCAACTATTGTAATGAAACACCCATTGAATCAGGTTGCCTAGGAATCTATAGAGGATTCATCTGATGAGTAATAGATAACGTGTTTAGGTGCTCTAGGTCTATCTGTTTATTCTGCTTTGACGGTAAGGATTACATTAAGGCTGAAACTTAGCTGTTGAGATCAATAGCAAATGAATTTACTTAATATGTGCAGGAAAAAATGGAAGAAGTATCTGTTAACTTGATGACATTTTGTACTGTTATTGAAAGTTCATTATTTAACTTATATCTCTGCACAGGGTAGTTGAAATTTGAAATATCATTAGACATGCTGACTAAAGCATAGGCTGTAGCACAGATGTCTGGACATTTGTTGGTTTCTTCCGTTACAGCATGTTCTCAAGCATTGCTGTTGTGCTTTAGCATTTAGGTTACACAGATGTCTCCCTCGCCTCTCTCTTTTACCATGGAGTCTTGGCATATGCTACCTTACTTTATTAGAATGACTTTATTCTTCCAGTTTGCAATACCAGTCTCCTTCTTAAGTTATATGTCAAGGCCACTTTCTCCAGGTGGATTTGGTTAGATTCCTCTCCATGGAGGTCAGGGCCAACAGGCAGGGTTTGCCAAGTTACAAAGACCTAGGGCAAATCGGCTAGAGCAGGATTGTACAACAGATTCAAGAGCTGAGAGGAAAATGACTCGGTATGGCATGGAAATAAGAGAGTAAGGAGCAACTGTGGTGTAAGAGGAGACCAATTAAAAAGTCTAGATACAGGCTGCAGCAACAGGCCACATACCTTGCATTAGGGTGGCTGGTCAAATAATTGAATTGGTTTCACTAGTTAAATACACTAGAACCATATACACCAATCTTATTTTATATTCTGATTAAACTTACTTCAGTTTATTTAAACACTTGCATGAAATAACTGGCCCTTCTTTCAGTATTTTGAAATAATTGAATTGCTTGTAGTCCCATGATTTTCCTTGAATCAAATGGAAAACAAAAATAACAAAAACAGACAAAAGACCCAAAAAACATTGAAGGTATTTCCTCTCCGAAGAGATAGTGAAAAATTATTTTCATTGATAATTAGAGAGTATCAGAACAACTTTTTAAATTTTGGGTGATTTTTAAAATTTATTTTTTAATTACAGTTGACATACAATATTATATTAGTTTCAGATGTACAACAGGGCTTCAGACCTTGATATACCTTCCAAAATGGCCACCTCATTAAATCTAGTACACATCTCACACCATACATAGTTATGATATTATGGACTATATTCGCTATGCTATACTTTTCATTCTCCTGACTATTTTTATGACTGGCAGTTTGTACTTCTTTTTTTTTCTGCAATATTTGCAGTGGAGAATTTTGTATTGCAGTTGGGGGCAGAGCAGCAATTAATGAAACACTAGACCACCAACAAACATAAGCAATTATTAGATGCATCAGCTTCCAGTTGTAAAGTAAAAAGATTTTTTAAAACTTCAAATTATTATAAAGATGAAAAACAGTTGGCTGCAAATGGAGGGAACATTTGCATTTCATACCATAATTCACAATCAAAGTTTTATTTTTTATTATTAATTTTAATGGGATAACATTAATAAATCAGGGTACATATGTTCCAAGAAAACATCTCCAGGTTATCTTATCATTCAATTATGTTGCATACCCATCACCCAGAGTCAAATTATCCTGTCACCTTCTATCTGGTTTTCTTTGTGACCCTCCACTCCCCCCTATCCCACTCTCTCCTCCCTCGCTGCACCCTGTAACCACCACACTCTTGTCCATGTCTCATAGTCTCACTTTTATGTCCCACCTATGTATGAAATTATGCTGTTCTCAGTTTTTTTTTCTGTTTTACTAATTGCACTCCATATAATGTTATCAAGGTCCACCTATATTGTTGTCAATGTTCTGATGTCATCATTTCTTATGGCTGAGTAGTATTCCATTCCATAGTATATATGTACCAAAGCTTTTTAATCCACTCGTCCTCTGACAGACATTTGGACTGTTTCCAGATTGTCGCTATTGTGAACAATGCTGCCACGAACACGGGGGCGCATTTCTTCTATTCGAACAGTGCTATGGTGTTCTCAAGGTATATTCCTAAAAGTGGGATAGCTGGGTCAAAAGGCAGTTCGATATTTAATTTTTTGAGGAGTCTCCATACTGTTTTACACAGTGGCTGCAACAGTCTGCATTTCCACCAGCAGTGCAGGAGGGTTCTCTTTTCTCCACATCCTTGCCAGCACTTGTTCTGTGTTGTTTTGCTCATGAGCACCGTTCTGACTGGTGTGAGGTGATATCTCATTTTGGTTTTAATTTGCATTTCTCTAATGATTAATGATGTTGAGCATTTTTTCATATGCATATTGGCCATATCTGTATGTCCTCTTTGGAGAAATTTCTATTTATTTCTTTAGCCCATTTTTTGATTGGATTGTTTGTCTTCCTGGTGTTGAGTTTTATAAGATCTTTATAAATTTTGGTTATTAACCCCTTATCAGACGTGTTGTCAAATATGTTCTCCCATTGTGTGGTTTGTCTTTTTATTCTGTTCCTATTGTCTTCAGCTGTGCAATAACTTTTTAGTTTGATATAGTCCCATTTGTTTATCTTGCCTTTTATTTCATTTGCCCGTGGAGATAAATCGGCAAATATATTGCTGCTACAGATGTCAGAGATCTTGCTGCCTATATTTTCTTCTAAGATGCTTATGGTTTCACGGTTTACATTTAAGTCTTTTATCCATTTTGAGTTTGTTTTTGTGAATGGTGTAAGTTGATGGTCTCGTTTCATTTTTTTGCAGGTAGATGTCCAATTTTCCCAACACCATTTGTTAAAGAGGCTGTCTTTACTCCATTGTATGTTCTTTCCTCCTTTGTCAAATACCAGTTATACATAAAGCTGTGGGTTTATTTCTGGGTTCTCTGTTCTGTTCCATTGATCTATGTGCCTGTTCTTATGCCAGTACCAGGCTGTCTTGCGTACAATGGCCTTGTAGTAAGCCTTTATATCTGGAAGAGTGATACCTCCTGCTTTATTTTTTCTTTTTAAGATTGCTGAGGCTATTTGTTTTCTTTTTTGGTTCCATATAAATTTTTGGAATATGTTTTCTATATCTTTGAAGTATGTCATTGGTATTTTAATTGGTATTGCATTGAATTCATAAATTGCTTTGGGTAATATAGACATTTTAATGATGTTTATTCTTCTTAACCATGAGCACAATATATGCTTCCACTTGTTCATATCTTCCCTGATTTTTTTATCATTGTTTTATAAATTTCTGAGTACAAGTTCTTAACCTCCTCGGTTAAATTTACTTTATTTTTTTGGCTGCAATAGTGAAGGGGATTGTTTCCTTAATTTCTTTTGCTGACAGTTTATTGTTGATATATAAAAATGCCTCTGATATCTGAGTACTAATTTTATATCCTGCCACCTTGCTGAATTCATTTATCAGGTCAATAGTATTTTGACTGAGACTTTAGGGTTTTCTATATACAATATCATATCATCTGCAAATAATGACAGTTTTCCTTCTTCTTTTCCAATTTGGATGGCTTTTATTTCTTCTTCTTGTCTGATTGCTGTAGCTAGGAATTCCAGAACTATGTTGAATAAGAGTGGTGAAAGGGGGCAACCCTGTCTGGTTCCTGATCTCAAGGAGATTGCTTTTACTTTTTGCCCATTTAGTATGATGTTTGCTGTGGGTTTGTCGTAGATGGCCTTTATCATCTTAAGGAATGGTCCCTGTATTTCCACTTTACTGAGAGTTTTGAGCAAGAATGGGTGCTGGATTTTGTCAAATGCTTTTTCTGCATCTATTGAAATTATCATGTGATTTTTGACCTTACTTTTGTTTATGTGATGAATCACATTGATTGATTTGCGAATATTGAACCAGCCTTGCCTCTCCAGAATAAATCCCACTTGATCATGGTGTATAATTTCTTTGATATATTGCTGGGTCCAGTTGGCTAATATTTTGTTTAGAATTTTAGCATCTAAATTCATCAGGGATATTGGCCTATAATTTTTTTCTTTGTGTTTTCTTTGCCTGGTTTTAGGATCAAAATTATGCTTACTTCATAAAAGGAGTTTGGAAGTCTTCCTTCCTCTTGAATTTTTTGAAATAGCTTGAAGAGGATAAAACTTAGTTCTTTTTTGAATTTTTGGTAGAATTCACTTGTGAAGCCATCAGGCCCAGGTCTTTTCTTTTTTGGGAGTTTTTTGATAACTGTTTCAATCTCATTCGTTGTAATTGGTCTGGTTAGGTGTTCTGATTCTTCCAGATTGATTTTTGGAAGATTATATGATTCAAGAAATTTCTCCATTTCACCTAGGTTGTCTAATATTTTGGCATAGAGTTCTTCATAGTATTTTCTTACAATACTTTGTATTTCTATTGTGTCAGTTGTTATTTCTCCACTGTCATTTCTAATTTTATTTATTTGAGTCCTCTCTCTTTTTTCCTTGGTGAGTGTAGTTAAAGGTTCATCAATCTTGTTTACCTTTTCAAATAACCAGATTCTGGGTTCATTGATCCTCTGTATTGTTTCCTTAGCCTCTATGCCATTTATTTCTGCTCTGATATTTATTATTTTCTTCCTTCTACTGGTACTGGGTTTTATTTGCTGTTGTTTTTCAGTTCTTTTATATGCAGGGTCAGGTTGCTTATTTGAGCTTTTTCTAGCTTCTAATGGTATGCCTGTAGTGCAATGCACTTCCTCTCTCAGTACTGCTTTTGCTGTGTCCCATTAATTTTGCCGTCCCCCCATCTGTACTTCTTAATCTCTCTTCTTTTTTACCCATCATCCCAACTTCTTTCTGGTGACTACAGTTTTGTTCCATGTATCTATCTGTGAGTTTATTTCTGTTTCAGAACAACTTCATTTTGACAGTTGTTTAGAGTCCTTGCTAAACAGGAACTAATCATAACAACTATTTAAATTAATGGGGAAGTAATTGAATAGTATTCCATGGTCTGTGTTTGTTTATGCATTCACCAATTGAAATACATTTAGATTATTTTCAGTATTTTGGCACTTTTGAGTAATGTTGTTACATACAATTGTGTTTAGGTTTTGGAGTGAAGCTAAATTATATTTCTGCAGAATAAATTCCCTGAAGTGGGATTACTCAGTATCCCACATTATAAAGTATATGTTTATCTCTATAAAAAATAACCAAATTGTTGTTTAGTGTGACCAGAAAACTTTTGCATTCTTATCATCAATGCATGACAATTTCTACAGGTCTGCACTTTTGTCATTAATTGACATTGTCAGTGTTTTTAAATTTTAGTATTCTAATAGATATATGATAGTGTTTATTGTAGATCCAATTTAATTTTTTTAATGACTAATGATGTTAAGTGTTTCTTAATGTATTTATTTGCTTCTGTGTGTGTGTATGTATATATATATATATATATATATATATATATATATATATTCTTTATTGGTAAAGAATTTCTTTAATTCTTTTGCTCATTAAAATATTGAATTGTAATTGATATGTTTTATTCTTTAGAGTCCTTTAAGTCTTCTGAATACAATTTCTTTGCTTGATATGTAATTTGTCAGTATTTTCTTCTGTTCTGTGGTTTGTCTTATTAATCTCTTGACACTATCAACAGATCAATGATATTAATTTTGATAAGATCCTATTTATCAATTTTTTCTTTTACTGATTGTACTTTTGGTGTTGTATCTTAGGACATTTTGCCTAAATTAAACCATACAAATTTTCCCATGTCTTTTTCCAAGATGTTTATAGTTTTACATTTTATATTTATGTCTATAATTTATGTGTATTATTTTTATATAACATGTGAAGTGTAGGTCAAGAATCATTTTATTGTCTATGGATGTCCATTTTCTATGCTCCTATTTGTGGAAAAGATTATACATTTGCCATTGACTTACTTTTGCACTTTTGTAAAAAATTAGTCAACCATATCTGTGTGGCTCTGTTTCTAGATTTTTTTTTTTTACAGAGACAGAGAGAAAGAGAGAGGAATAGATAGGAACAGACAGACAGGAATAGAGAGAGATGAAAAGCATCAATCATCAGTTTTTTGTTGCCATTGTGACATCTTAGTTGTTCATTGATTGCTTTCTCACATGTGCCTTGATCATGGGCCCTCAGCAGACCGAGCAACCCCTTGCTGGAGCCAGCGACCTTGGGTCCAAGCTGGTGAGCTTTTGCTCAAGCCAGATGGGCTCACACTCAAGCTGACTAGCTCGGGGTCTCGAACCTGTGTCCTTCCCCATCCAAGTCCGATGCTCTATCCACTGTGCCACCGCCTGGTCAGGCTCTATTTTAAGATTTTTTAAATATACTATCCCTATTGGTCTATATATGTATCATTTCAACCACTATGACATTGTTTTAATTACTTTAACTGTAAGTATGCCTTAATATTAAGTAGTGTAAGTCTTTCAATTTTTCTTTTTAAAAATTTATTTGTCTCTTCTAGATTTATTACTTTTAATTTTAATTTTAGAACCAGATTTTCTGTATATGCAAAGCATCCAGCTAAAATGTTGTTTGGGATTGCGTAAATGTAAAGGTTAATTTAGCTAGAATTGAAATCTTAACTATATCAAGACTTCCAATACATTTATACATGTCTCTATATTTATGAGATCTTCTTAATCTCTTTCATCAGCATTTTATAGTTTTTAGCATACAAATTCTATATACATTTTCTTAAATATATTCCTAAGTATTTCATATTTTGATACTATTATAACTTTTTAAAGTTGTGATTTCTAATCATTGCTAGTGCTTAGAAATCATTTGCATATGCCATTGTGTCTTATGACCTTGCAAAAGTCATTTATAGTTCTAGAAACTTTTTTTATAGATTCTTCAGAATTTTTATGTAGACAATTACGCTATCTGTGAATAGGAATAGTGTTTCTTTTCTCCTTTCCAATTTGCTTGCCTTTTAATTCTTTTTCTTACCTTAATTGCATTTTTTAGGGCCTCTAGGATGATATGAATAAAAATGTGAACATCATTACCTAGTTTCCTGATTTTAGGGAGGAATTATTCAGTTTTTCACCATGAAATATGGTGTTATCCATAGTATCTTTTTAAAGTCCATTTTATTAGATTAAGGAAGTTTCCTTCTATTCCTCATTTACTGTAACTTTTTATCAAAAGCAGATGTTAGAATGTTTAAAAATATGTTTCTAAAGCGATCAAAGGGACTATGTAGTTTTTCTAAGTATTTTAATATAATTTTTTGAACTGAATTAATTTTGCATGCTCAGGATCAACTTCACTTGCTCATGATTAATTATTTTTTTTTAAACATTGATGGGTTCAATACTAATATGTATTGTTGAGGTCTTCTGCATCTATGTTCATAAAGGATATTGCTCTATAATTTTCTTATTCTGGTTTTCTTAACTGGGCTTACTATAAAGATATTATTAACTTCATAAAATCAGTTCTGAAGTGTTCTCTCTCCTTCTATTTATTGGAGAGATCAGAGAGAATCAGTGTTACATCTTTCTTGAATCTTTGGTATGGTTTGTCATTTGAACCTGGCATCTTTATTTCTTCTTAAATGACTTTAATTAGTTTTAATTATTTTTGTCTTTCTAGGAATTGGTCCATATCATCTAACTTGTCAAATTTATGAGCAAGGAAGAAATTTGTCATAATATATCCTTATCAACCTTTTAATATCTGTGAAGTCATTAATTACCATCTTTCACTGTGTTTTCTCTTTTCTTGACTAAGAAAATGATCAATCTGGCTAGAGGTTTATGTTTTTCCTTCATTTTCTGAAGAAATATTAGCTTTTCTTTCTATTTTCAATTTTATTCTTTCTGCTGTAATCTTTGTTAATTTTTTTCTGATTTCTTTGTGCTTACTTTATTTCTTTCTAATTCCTTAAGGTAGAAGCTTAACTTATTGGTTAGAAAACTTTGTTGCTTTTAACACTAGCATTTAATGTTATTACTTTTCCTCTAAGCCCTGCATTATTTGTATCATTATTGCATTTTCAATTTTTAAAAGTAATCACTGTTAACATTATCTTTTTCTTTTTTTATTTTATTTATTGATTTTTAGAAAGAGAAAGAAAGTGGGAGAGAAGCAGGAAGCATCAACTCGTAGTAGTTGCTTCCTATATGTGCACTGACCAGGCAAACCCAGGGTTTGGAACCGGCGACCTCAGTGTCCCTGGTGGACTCTATCCACTGCACCACCACAGGTTGCATTTTCATTTCCATTTTTATTCAGTTAAATATATTTTTCTAATTTTCCTTGAGAACTCCTCTTAAAGCCATTATTTTTCAGCATTGTGCTATTTAGTTTTCAAATATTTAGGGACATGGCAATTGTCTGTTATTCATTTTTAGTTTTATTTTATATAATTAGAAAACTTTGAATAATTTTAATTCTTCTAAATGTAATGAGGTTTGTTTGATGGCCCAAGGACATTTTTTATCCAGTGCCTGAAGAGTATGACGGGTACATGAACATAAATAATCAGGCTTACTTGTCCTTAACCAGGAGAACTCCGGGTGTGACCTACTCTGTCTCCAGAGCTTCCCTGCATTAAGCCAAATTTATCTTCTGCAAGAATTTTCTTTGTATCAGGCCCTTACTTGGCTTCTTTCCTTTGCCTGTCTTATTTCTCCATTTCCCTACTGGTTTTTCCTGAGAACACTTCTTAATATATTTCACTTATTAATATGCTTGTCATAGGGATTGCCTTTAGCAAACTGAAGAAAAAAATCAGATGTTAGCAAATATATAATAATAGTTTCCATTATTTTGAGAAGAAAAGTGCAAAAGTAGAGTCAAATAATCACATAGCATATGGTAGTAAGAAGAGCTGAAATAAAAGAGCTAATGATACATGTTTCTTGTAACTCAGTTGCTATATCTGTGTGTGAATTAAAGGTTGTATGGATCCAGTCATGGGACATAACTTATAACACATCACTAGCAGCAAATGTATAATAGTAAATATGTAATGAGAAAATTTTATGCTACCAAATTCAGCAATAACTGCATTAGGTAACTATTTAATACAGATTGCAATAATGTCATAATTTTCTCACAATGCATAAAAAACTAGCTTCACAGGATACTAGAAAACATCTTACTAAAACTACTATTATGTTAGGGCTCATTGACAGAGTTTTGATTAAGTATAAGGTTTGAAACAGAGCCTGGGAGTTATAAATACCATTTTGTAGAATATATTATGCAAATAGTCATTCCTTATACAAGTATTGCAAAAACAGATTAAAAATAAAATTGGTTTTGAGGTTATATATTTTTTTCTCCTAAATACAGTGATGGTCCTTTAATTTCAACAGAACAATATAAAATGTCCCATTAGAGTTAATGTTAATTGGAATTTTATTAATTTCATGCCTTTTGTATTTAATTTAAATATAGTTTTGGTTTTATTGTTGTATATGAGCTATAAGCATAAGGAGTTTCTATCTACTTTTATATGTATATTTTTAAGTAATAGTTTAATAAAAAAGAAGAGAGTTACTGGTAGTTTGAATAATATATTTAATTAATAAGTGTTCATATAACTCTGAGGTTTGAGAAATAACTTTTTAATCTATTTTATTTAAATCTATTTCATGTATTCAATTTAAACTATGACCCCTGAACCAGTAGGAGCAGCATTAATTTGGGAACTTGTTAGGGTTGCAAATTCTTGAGCCCCAGCCAGACCTGCTGTGTCAGAAGCTCTGGGGTTGGAGCTCAGAGCCTGTGCTCACACAGCCATCCAGGTGACGTGATGCACACTGATGCTCCAGACAACTGCCCTCGTCCTTCCTCTTCTCCTCCCCTTAGGCTCTCCTGTCCTTGGTCTCCAACCACAATCTCAACAGTTCTAATCCTCTTCCACACAGCTCTGAGTGAGCTCTTTCTAAAGCACACTTATTATACCACTCCTCCTTTTAAAAGAACCTTAGATGGTTAACTTAAGATGGTTATCTTTAAAATGGGAATAATAATGCCTTTCATCAAGTTGTAAGGGTAAGCATAAAGGAAGCGTTCATTGAATGGTAACCTCACATTGTCATTCTTTTCATTATTTTTGCCAAGAGTCATAGCATTCTTCATTGCTTAAAAAATTAATTGTAAATATTTTGTAAGTTTGGGAAATTGTTAAACATATGAGTCTATGGAAAATGATCCCAATTTGCAGCTTCCCTTGTGTCAGGCACATAGCTGATGTTGACTCTCAGATATGCTTTCCCTTGACTGACCTAGGAGGTAATGACTAAAGGCAGCAGTGAAGGATTTATCTGGCTCTGGGAGAGCAGTAGCAACAACACAGCTTCTAATGGTGTCTGGTGTCCAGTATTTGTGGTGTCTGTGGAAAATGATAAAGATTACTGGTAAAAGGAAAAATATATAAAGCTATGAGGTTAACTTGTCTTATGCTATACTTAGGCTCAGTTTGGGACATTGTGCTTGACTTTCAATATAATTTACATTCTCTGTCATTTGAGTAGCAGCCACATGATTCAGGTTACTGGCCTTAGCTCCAAAGGTATATACCCTGATTAGTCTGAGGCAGCCATGATCATCAATGGTTTAGGAACTCAAACTTAAGCCAATCACACATGATATACTTGTCTAAATCAGACTAAAAGATTGTTGATTCTCTGCCTTGCTCACCCAATTCATCTATCATCTATCTATCTATCATCTATCTATCATTTATCTATCATCTATCCTCTGTCATCTATTTGTCCATCTATCTTTCTATCCTTATCATCACCATTATTATCTCATTTATTTATCTTTCTGAAGAGAAAACATGAAATTTAAATGACCATCATAAACCAAACTGCAATTTTATGTATGAAGCCAATGTTGTAGGTAGCAGAAAAAAAAGACAAAAAAAAAATCTGCATCTCGATGACTCTGAATTAAAATCTACTAGCCCTGAATCCTACCCAATGCAGGTCCACAGCATAGCCATATGATTTATGTATTCTACTACTTAATTTACACAGACTAAGATGTGACTGGTGGCTTTGAGGTCCTTAGCCTGAACTTATTGATATTAAAAACAATTTATGACCTTTAATACATCAGGAAGTTGAACTTTTTAAAAGTAACTACTTGTAGACAAAAAGGACTCAGATATCCACATCCCATGTCTCCCATATCTCCTATATTTTCACTACACATTACATATGGCTCCCTGGTAGCATTGACACCTTCTTGAGAGTAAGTAGCATATGTATTGTTTTTTATAGCTTGGATATATCTTAGAACCTGCCACAAAAGGGGAATTTAATAAACTTTTATCAAATTTTTATACTTACGTTCAATTTTCCTAACTGAATTTAACAGCATTCAGGAAAAAGACAATGTATGATAACTTTTATATCTCTGATACTTATCACAAGGAATATACTCAATATAATATCTTGGTTGATAATAATTAATATTATAGTTATCATTTATTAAATATCTGCTATTTGTCAGTTTTGACTCCTGATACTTCATATATATTTACTTGCTTCATTTCCACCAACTTTCTAAGTAAGAAATATTACCAATTTTCAGTTGAGAAAATCATCTTATAACTTACTATATATGTAAGAGCATGATTCAAACTCGAGTTTACTGGCTCATTGATAAAGATGACAGTGATGATAACCTGACATATAAGTTATTTCTCTCCTGTGACATGCTCTGATTCTATGACTTTATTCCAAGAAGTGAATCTAAGCTTCAGGGAATTTATTTTCAAAAATGAGATGAGCCTGGTGATTTTCTTATTGCCCTAAGGCATCACACTCCTACTCAGAAAGTCAGCAAATGGTTCAAACCACCTACTCTCTGGGATGGACTGAAAACTCAGGCAGCAGGGGTAGACAGCAGAGGGGCAAGAGCCAGAGTGCTGATGAATATGCTCGTGTGCTGAGAAGCCATTTACTCAGACTTTCTGCTTGCTGCCATTTCTCAACAAAAATGAAGCATGAGACAATCACACCAAGACACCAATGTCAGATCATCAGTAACTCAGTCATGCGACAATCCTTTCTAACTTTATGTGCCCAAAAGTGGGCAAGGCCCAGAAAGAGGCTGAGGAGCAGTAAGTAGGCTGGCTTGCCATGTCACTGGAAAGAGGAACAAAATATGAAATTAAAAGGTGAGCTGAGATAATTAGAAAAATACTTCAGAAACTGGCAGTGCTTAACCTGGGCTTTGACAAGCAGTGTGCAGAGAGGAAGAGAGCAGACACACACCAAAGGGCAGTGCAGAGCTCAACCTGGGGCCAAAGGACTATTTAGAGCTGGAGGGAGAGTATGATCTGTAGAGAGGGACAGACTTAATGACCTGCAATTCCCGATAAGGTGTTTGCAGTTTATTCTGTAGGAGTGGACTTCACAGGTTTAGAGCAGAGAGAGCAAACACGAGGAAAGAGAAGCAGGCTGAATTGCTAATAAACTTTATAGACCTGAGAGTTTTTATATTTATTTATTTACTTACTTACTTTTTGTAACTCAAATTTTACCAGTATTTGTATAAATACGGGGTCACAAAAGGCTAACACTCCAAATCTGCTGGTACACTTTCCCCCTGAGCCTCTTCACTCTATAATATTTCTGAATCTCTCTAGACTCCAGGTGGTTTGCTTGCTTTTCTCCTCCATGATGGTTGGCTATAAAAGGGCAGCCCCAACTACTTCTGCTAACAGAACCAGCACTACAACACTAATGTCTCTACTGTAGGTGTTGTCCCCAGTGCAGTGTTGAGCCATGTTGGCACTGTTGTCTTTACCATGTCAAAACCATTCAAAGAAGTGGACATGAGGCTACCTCTTCCATCCATGGAACTATTTTCTCACCTAAACTCCATCTCCTTATTGAGTACATTATGAAAATAGAACCGTAAGCTTCTCTTCTTAGGGCTCAGATATCTGACTCATACAGGCAGGGTTTCAATATCTTAGGTAACCTGCATCTGGCCTTCCAATTTTAGTCATTTCCCAGAATCCCCTGGATCCAAAAAGAAAAAAGAAAAATCTGAAAAAACATAAAAGTTTTGTGAAAGTTGGCTCTTGGCACCTTGCCCACCAGTTCATCAAAGTGCTCAGATACAGATATTTACAGAGTATGCCCTCAAGGTTAAGCATATTCTGGTGGGTAATAGTGCAGGACTGAAGATGCAGTGTTCACATTTCGGAGCCATTGGGTGAGTTGCTTCTTATCAGCTCTACGTGCTCAGAAAAGTTATCTCTTTTGCTTCACCTGCCAATTTTGCAAACCCAAGGCTTTCTTTGTGCAAGTTGTACAATCCCGTGAACATGCCTGCATCCAGCAGCACCTACTCAAGAGTCTCCAAACACACTTCCTACTCAGCCTCATCCACCGACGATTTGCAGGATTAAGAGCTGAGGCTGGATTAAGAGGCAACCAGTCACTGATAATGTTCTCTCAATCATTTTCCAAGCACATGTTTTGTAAAACTCCAGTTCAATACATTCTGCTTGGCTGATCAGGAAGAATATGCACTAAAGTAAAATGGAGAAACATGGAAAAAAATATGCACATTAATCTCTGATGTATTTTTCCATTATAACTGTTAATGTTGGTTTTACCGTAAAAATGTTCCCAGTGTCAAAAATTAACCTCATACGTGATCCAGTTTCTTACTTGCTCTGTGTTATCTATAAAACTTCCTTCATGCCTTAGTACAGCACACAATTTCCCTTGGCCTTTCAAATGAATGCTCATAAATGCAAAATGACTGGAGCTATATGTCTACATCAGGGTTGCCATTAGGTTTTATATACCTATCACCATCTTCAACTAAATATCTACCATCTGTGTGATGAAATAATTTATATTTGACAGGACACTAGATTTCAAAACTCTCTTAGTATTGATTTTACCAGGATAATGCTCTGATTTATTTCTGAAGTTGGTTCTCAGTTGCTTAGGATTCTTTGTAGTTAGAAATGATTGAAGTTGCAATAAGCAATGGTTTGCACCAACCCCAAAACTTTTTCAGTATCCATCCTCTTTAATGCAATTGCTCAGAGGCATGCCAAGGCACTAATTGCTGTGTGAGGTCAGCTTCTGCGTCTCAAGATGATGACTCTACCCAGATATTAGTCCTGATAGAGCAGGAGACATGCGATGGTGCTGCTACTCGGTAGGCTGTAAGTCACAGAACTGCAAACACGGCCATCATAGCTTCGGTGGGACTTAGACATAGGGTGGCAGGCGGGCTGGGTCTGACCAAGCAGAATATTGTTTAAATCAATGGACAGGTTAGTTATCTGGAATTCAGGTAATCACAAATAAACAGAGAAGCAGGGATTAAGAAACAGAAAGTAAATAAAAGGTAAATTTGCCCTAAATTTAAAAGGTAACAAGAGGAAAGGGAAGATTAGGCCTGTGACTAAGGAACATTTCTCCAGAGAAATTGTCTCTAAACCTGAGTGTCTTTAGAATAATTTTGGGTTGGACAAAACACTTATTTACAGGTCCCACCTTCAAAGTTTTTGATTCCATAGTTGCAAAGTGAGACATGAGAATCCCCTTTTTATTCTCCTTCTCAATTTTATTGAGATATAATTGGCAAATATCATATATTTACTATTGCAATGGGATGATTTGATACATGTATTTATTGTGTAATGATTATTACAATAAGATTAGTCAACACTTTTATCACCTCATGCAATTACCTTTTATTTTGTGTGTGGTGAGATCACTAAAATCCAGTTAGAAACTTTCAAATATATTATGCCATATTATTAATTATAGTCACCATGCTATACATTAAATTTCTAGAACTTATTCATCTTCTACATGATGGTTTGTACCTTGACCAATACCTCTTCATTTTCTCCTCTCTCCAGCTCTGGCAACCACACCACCATTCTTCTCCCTGTTTCTATGAGTTTAGCTTTTTTTAGAATCCACATTTAAGTAAGATCATACAGTATTTGTCTTTCTATGGATTTATTTCACTTAGCATAATGTACCATCCAAATTGTAAATAGCCCAATTCCTTTTTTTCTCATGGCTAAATATTCATTGTGTTGTGTGTGTGTGTATTCTTCTTTATGCATTTATTCACAGATAAATCATAAGTTGTTTCCATATCATGGCTGTCATAAATAATGCTGCAATGAATGTGAAGATGCAGATATCTTTTCAAGATTGTGATTTTATTTCCCTTGGATAATATCCCAGAGATAAAATTGCTAGAATATATGGCTATCTTATTTTCAAAATTTTGAGGAATCTACACATACTCTTTTTCTTAGTGGCTGCATCAATTTTCACTTCTACCAACAGTGCACAAGAGTTTCCTTTTCTCCATATACTCTCCAACAATTGTTATCTCTTGTCTTTTTTTTTCAAAATTAGAAGTGGGGAGGCAGTCAGACAGACTCCCACCCGGCATGCCTACCAGGGGGCAATGCTCTGCCCATCTGGGGCGTTGCTCCATTCTAGCCAGAGCCATTCTGGCACCGGAGGCGGAGGCCATCAAGCCATCCTCAGTGCCCAGGCCAACTTTGCTCCAAGGGAGCCTTGGCTGCAGGAGGGGAAGAGAAAGATTGAGAGGAAGGTGAGGGGGAAGAGTGAATAAGCAGGTGGGCACTTCTCCTGTGTGCTTTGACTGGGAATCGAACCCAGGACTTTCACACGTTGGACTGAAGCTCTACTACTGAGCCAACCAGCCATGGCCATTGTCTCTTGTCTTTTAATAATAGTATATTCACTGAATATTTTTATTTTTTAGTTATCATGAGGCTTACGTAAAATATCTTATAGATATGTGTCTGTTTTACCCTAACCACACTTTTGATTGCATAAAAACCTCTGTCCTTTCATCACCCCCTTTAACGTATTTGAAGTCACAATTTACCTTCTTATACTGTACATTCCTTAACAAATTATTGTAGCTAAATTGATTTAAATACTTTTACCCTTCAACCTTTATACTGGAGTTAAGTGGTTTGCATACCATCATATTACAGCATTAGAGTATCCTGAATTTTCCTATACATTTCTCTTTACCATTGTGTTGAATATTTTTGTGTTACTAACTAGTTTCTGTTCACTTCAGCTTGAGGAGCTCCATTCAGCCTTTTTCATAATGCAGGTCTAGTGGTAATGAGCTCCCTCAGTTTTGTTTGTTTGGGAAAGTCTTTATCTTTCCTTTCTGAAGGACAAGGTCAGTGGATAGAGCATTCATTGTTGGCAGTGTTTACTTCTAACACTATAAATGTATCATCTCACTTTCTCTTGGCCTGTAAGGTTTCTTCTGAAGAGTTCACTGATAACATTATGGGAGTTTCCTTGTAAATTCTAAACTTATTTTGTCTTGCTGCTTTTAAGACTCTTTGATTTTTGACAGTTTTATTTTAAGTATCTTGAAGAAGATCTTTTCAAATTGAGTTTGTTTGGGAACCCATGAGTTTTATGAACATGGGCTTCCAAAGTGCATCCTGAATTTTAGAAAGTAGGCCTGATGGAGTCTTTAGTAAGATCTGCCTCCCTTTGATACATTTGTCCTCACTACTGTGTTTCCAACTGCTCACCATCTCCCAGTTGTGCAACTCACGACTCAGAACTCTGGGTGAGGTGAGAGAGAATTGGGCCTCCTTGACAGTGTTCTGCACAGCTTAGGAAGCTGAGTGCTTGCATACTCTAACTTTGCCTATAGGGAAAAACATGGGCTGAGACGATTACTTGGCATTAGGTTGTGTTGTTTGAGGGAGCAGTAATGTCTGGTTTGTTTGTGTAAGAACTTCTCTGTTGGACTCCTGGACTTCCACAAAGGCTCTCTCATCTTGAATGAGTATCTAATTCATTGTTTTTCCAGGGCTCCCAGACCATAATGGAGAGGGACTGGAGCCAGTTCACAGGCCACTTCAGAGTCCACTGATGAGACTGAGGTCTATGTGCCTATTAACAAAGCAGGGATGGACAAGACTCTTCTTGGATCCCATGGCATGTAGTGCTGGTGACAAAACCAACTCCAAATGTAGCTCTAACTCAGGGGTCCGGAACCTGAGACTCTTTTGATGGCTGCATCTGGCTCGCAGACAAATATTTAATAAAAATATAATAATGTTAAAAATATAAACATTCTCATGTATTACAATCCATTCATTTCCTATCACTCACGTTCATGGTTTCGGGTGACTGGAGCCAATCACAGCTGTCCTCCAGGACAACACCAAATTTTTATTGGATAATGCATATTGTACACGGGTTCTTGTGAGGTCAGAAAGTAAACTTTCCTCCTTTTAATAAAGTAGTCAGCTAGCTTTTTGACAAAGAAGATGGCTAAAAGAAAAAAAGATGAGGAGTATCTTACTTTTCAGCAGGAATGGACAGAGGAATTCACCTTTGTGGAGAGAGCAGGTTCTGCAGCGTGTCTAATATGTAATGATAAAATTGCATTGATGAAACGTTCAAATATAAAAAGGCACTTTGACACACGTCATACTACATCTGCATCGAAATATCCAGTGGGGGACAGCAGAAAGAAAGCATGTCAGGAGCTACTGTGCAAAGTGCAAACTAGTCAGCAGCAACTCCGTGTTTGGACCCAAGGTGGGAATTGGAATTGGGCTAGCTTTGCTGGTGCTTTAGCAATTTTGAGAAACAGAAAGCCATTCACAGATGAGGAGTATGCCAAAACATTCATGCTTGATGTTGCCAATGAACTTTTTGACGACTTTTTGATAAAGACAAGATAATCAAACGAATAAAAGACATGCCTCTGTCAGCAAGAACTGTTCACAATCGAACCATCAGGATGGCAAATCAAATTGAGTTAACACAAGTGAAGGACATAAATGCAGCACCATTCTGATCTTCACTTTGGATGAATCAACAGATGTAAGCCATTTATCTGAGTTCAGCGTGATTGTAAGTTATGCTGTCAGTGACACACTATGTGAGGAAAGTCTTGCTGTATTGCTTATGAAAGAGACAACAAGAGGGGAAGATTTATTCAAGTCTTTTACTGAGTTCGCTAAAGAAAAAAATCTACCGATGGATAAACTTATTTCGGTGTCTACTGCTGTTGCTCCATGCATGGTGGGGCAAAACTGAGGATTCGTAGCACTTCTTCATGAATATGAAAAGAGACCCATCCTAAGTTTTTAGTACATCCTACATCAGAAGGTGCTTTGTGCTCAGATGTGTGGTGAGCAGCTTGGTGAGGTGATGTCGCTGGTCATTTGGGTGGTCAACTTTATTGTTGCCCTAGCTTTAAATGATCGCCAGTTTAAAACATTGCTGGATGAAGTTGGGAATAATTATCCTGGTCTGCTTCTAATGTGCATTGGTTGTCAAGAGGGAAAGTGTTCAGCCATTTGACGGCTTGTCTGAGCAAAATCCAGACTTTTCTTGAAATGAAAAATGTTGAGCATCCTGAGTTAGCTAACAGTGAGTGGCTCCTAAAGTTCTACTATCTCATGGACATGACTGAACATCTGAACCAGCTCAATGTAAAAATGCAAGGCATTGAAAATACAGTCTTATCCTTTCAACAATCAGTGTTTGCATTTGAAAACAAGCTGTAATTCTTCATTGCTAACATTGAAACAGGTCTTATACTACACTTTGAAAAACTGGGAGAGTTTAAAGATGTATGCACAGCAAATGACCCTGCTCAACATCTTGATCTCTAGCAGGTAGCGGGGTTCACATCTAATCTTCTGCAGTCATTCAAAGTGCACTTTGGAGAATTTTATGAGCACACTCATCTTTTTAAGTTCATCACCCATCCACATGAGTGTACAGTGGACAGTGCCAATCTGAGTTACATCCCTGATGTTTCCATCAGAGATTTTGAGCTACAAGCTGCTGACCTGAAGGCCTCAGACATGTGGGTGAATAAGTTCAAGTCACTGAATGAAGATTTGGAAAGACTTGCACGAAAGTAAGCAGAGTTGGTGAGCAATCACAAGTGGGGAGAAATGAAAAAACTTCAACCGGTGGACCAGCTGATTGTCAAAACTTGGAACACGCTTCCTGTGACATACCACACACTGTAGTGTGTGAGTATTGCTGTACTGACAATGTTTGGCTCTACGTATGCATATGAGCCATCCTTTTTACATCTAAAGAACGTTAAGACCAACCTACGATCATGTTTAACAGATGGAAGTCTCAGCGCCTGCATGAAGCTTAACCTCACCATGTATCAACCAGACTACAAAGCCATCAGCAAAACTATGAAGCACCAGAAGTCACATTAATGGTAAGAAGTGCTTTATTATTCATTATTGGTTAGCAACAGCATAACAACATTATTAAAATAATTCAGAGACTTATTGTACTTTAAAAGTGTTGGTCTTACATAAAATGCACACAGTTACTTGTATTTAGTGTTAAATATATTGTATGGATCTCACAGAATTACATTTTAAAATATGTGGTGTTCATGGCTCTCTCAGCCATAAAGGTTCCCGACCCCTGCTCTAGCTGAAGGGATGGGAGTTCTGGGTCCGTAATCAAGACCATATATAGCTGGTGAGTGAGCAACCTGGGTGTGGGCCTATATTCCCAAAACAATTTTTTTTATTGTTGGACTATGGACTGGACTGGTGTTTCACAATCTCCTATCTGAATCCCACAGTTTCCCCCAACACATTTTTTACTCAGATTGAACATAATTTTTTTTCTTGTTGTTGAGAGGAATATGAGAGAGGTATACCTTATTCAGCCATTTTGCTGAGGTCACTTTACTGAGAAACTACATTTAATTTTTTTTTTTTTTTATTTTAGCATGACCAGGCGGTGGCACAGTGGATAGAGCATCTGACTGGGATGCGGAGAACCCAGGTTCGAGACCCCGAGGTTGCCAGCTTGATCACGGGCTCATCTGGTTTGAGCAAAAGCTCACCAGCTTGAGTCCAAGGTCGCTGCCGTGAGCAAGGGGTTACTTGGTCTGCTGATGGCCCATGGTCAAGGGACATATGAGAAAGCAATCACTGAAAAACTAAGGTGTCAAAACAAAAAACTGATAATCGATGCTTCTCATCTCTCTCCGTTCCTGTCTCTCTGTCCCTATCTATCCATCTTTCTGACTCTCTCTCTGTTCCTGTAAAAAAAAATTAATTGTTTTATTGACTTTATTGGGGTGGTATTGGTTAATAAAATTATATACCTTTAAGGTGTTAGTTTCATAATACAAAATCTGCATGTTGTATTATGTGTTCACCACCCCAAGTCAAGTGTCTTTCTATCCTTATTTTCTCACTCATGCCCTCTTTTAAGTCCCCCACCCCCTTTCACATTGGAAATCTGAAAATTACCATACTGTTGTCTGTGTCCAAGAGTTTTTTTGATTTTTTATTTTTGTTCAATCTTTCCACCCACCCCACCCATTCCTTTAGTTCTTCCCCCCAATAATTTGCAGCATCTTCTATATCTATGAGTCTGTCTTTATTTTGCTTGTTAGTTCATTTGTTAGATTCCACATCTTTTCTTTCTATTACTGGCTTATTTCACTTAGCAAAATACTCTCTAGTTACATCTATGTTATCACAAAGGGTAAGATTTTCTCCTTTTTTATGACCAAGTAACACCCATTGTGTAAATGTACCATAGCTTTTTTAAACTTACTCATCTACTGATGGACACTTGGGCTGCTTCTGAGTCTTGTGTATTGTACATAATGCAGCAGTGAACACAGAGGTACATATATTCTTTCTAATTAGTGTTTCAGGCTTATTCAGATATATTCCCAGAAGTAAAATTGCTGGGTAATTCAGATTTATTTTGAATTTTTTGAGGTAACTTCACACTGTTTTCTTCAGTGGCTACAACAATCTACATTCCCACCAACAGTGCACAAAGGTTTTCTTTTTTTCACACCTTTGCCAACATTTGCCGCAAAAGACCCAAAATTTCCACAGCAGTCTTGAGAAAAAAAAAACAAAGTTGGAGTAATCACACTACCTAGTATCAAACTAGATTATAAGGCCATCAAAACATAATCAAACATAATCAAAATAGCATGGTACTGGCATAATGACAGACATATAGATCAATGAAACAGAGTAGAGAGCCCATAAGTAAACCCACACCTTTATAATCAATTAATATACTGCTCATAAAAATTAGGGGATATCTCAAAGTGAATATGAAGTGATAAAATATCCCTTAAGTTTTGTGAGCAGTATATTTGACAAAGGAGGCAAAAATATACAATGGAGTGAAGATAGTCTTCAATAAATGGTGTAGGCAAAAAAGTGAAACTAGACCCTCTTCTTACTCTGTAACAAGAATACATTCAAAATGGATTAAAGACTTAAATGTGAGACTTGAAACCATTAAATTCTAGTAGAAAACATAGGCAATAAAATCTTGAACATTTTTTGTAACGATATTATTTCTGATATATCTCTTTGAGCAAGAGAAACAAAAGAAAAAATAAACAAATGGGACTACATCAAACTAAAAAGATATTGCACAGCAAAGAAAACCATCTGCAACATGAAAAGAAAACCCATTGAGTGGGAGAACTATTTATCAATGATACATCTGATAAGGGGTTAATATCCAAAATTTATAAAGAATTTATAAAACTCAACAGGCAGAAAACAAACAATTCAATTAAAAAATGGGCAAAAGACTTGAATAGACACTTCTCCAGGGAGAACATATAGATAACCAATAGACATATGAAAAGATGCTCAACATCTCAACATCAACATCACTAATCATCAGAGACATGCAAACTAAAACCACAATGAGATAACACCTCCCACCTGCCAAAATGGTTATCATCAATAAATCAACAAACAAGTGTTGGCCAGAGACTTCATTTTTAAGAAGTTCCTGGGAAATGTACCTGCTGCTGGTCTTGCACAATACTTTAATGAACCATTGCTCTATGGTTTTTAGAGTTGGGAAAAGGGCACAGATGAGGAGGCAATTATTTAGGGGAGCAGAATATTTCCTAAGTGCTGAATTAGGTTGAGCCTGCCTGTGCAGAGGGGGTAAAAATAAAAAGAGGGCATTCAACTGGGGAGAAAACAATTTTTATGACAGTATAGAAAATGAAAAGAAAGAAGTTTTCAAATAAGGAATATCGAGTCAGAATTCAGATATTGAACAGAGGAAACACAACAGCATCATCACAATGTGAAGACAGATATCCATCAGTCACTAGCCTGAGCTCAATTTTGATGGGACTGGTGAGAACCTGGCTGGAAGTGACAATTGATGGCTGTAGGTATCTACTGTGACAGGTAATTGAGGCCTACTGAAATGGAGTCAGGATAAGAACGGAGTCAGACATAATGCATGCTGAAAAATCCAGGGTGTTCAGGTCAAGGCAAAGGGTATGAGCTAAAAGCTTGGCAGGTGGGCCAAGCCAGAATATTTCCAGGAATGAGAGAAGGATAGCAAGGGCCAAGAGGAAGCAGGCAAGGAACCACAGTATGGGCTTATCAACAGGGCTCAGGAACAAAGACAAGGGAAGGAAGAAGGATGTTCTATCAGAATTCCGAGCAGCAGGTGCTGGAATCAGAAGGAAGACAGCAATTTGTCTGCTGGATCTCAAAAACACTTAGCTATCTCCTGAAGTGGGAGTAACTAGTACTAAGTTTGATTGACCTGGATTCCTCAAGTGTGTGGCCTACCTGTTGCAACTCAACACCCTGGACATTAAGTCCTAGCACCCAATGCCTCATACTGACTAAGCCATTTCATTAAGATAGTGAGTAGAATTTAGAATATACTTTTCCTGTTGTACTCTAGTCCTGCTCCGCATTCTTATCACCAGTTTCAGGAGACAGTTCCGCCCTCTCAGAAATTACATGCTTTAGTTAGAGTGACAAATTTAAGAGACAGCAGTGTTATAAGAAAGCTTGGGGGCTGTGGAGTTAGTCTGCTTAGCTTCAAATCCAAGTTCTGCCATACTCTAAATGTCACATGGAGCAGTCACTTGAGCTTTCTGTATTCTACTTTTTGCACCTGTTTTAAAAATATATATATTGTTAGTTATACTATATAGTGATGTGAAGATCAAATGAGAGAAAGAGATGCAAAAAATGTAAATGAGCAGAATAAATTCTCAATAGGTGTCAATTTTTATTGCTGTCATTGTCACTAATAATATTACTATTTTCTTATTTAGGACACAATAGATCACTAGTCTTTGGAAAAAATTTCCATTGGTTCAGTCCCTTCTCTCCAGTGTCTTCTTAATGTCAACAAGGTTGTCACCAAGGCCAGTGTCATCACCATCTCTCAAGTACCCAAATAAAAATTAACAGACATTATAATTAGAGAAAAACTTCCTTAGGAACATTGGTTTATTCTTAATGATATAAAATTGATTCTTACATTTTCAGGGAGCCAGAAATAACTTCAAGAAAAAAAATCTTTTGACAGAAAAATATATCATTTTTATATTAACAAGAAGATTGTCACATTTAGATAGGCAGAATACATTTGAAACACTTTTATTTCTTTCAAAGAGCAGAAGGACTGGAACAGAGTCCCTGAGGAGGAAAACGATCTCACCCACCTGCTAGAAATTGGACATGCAAGGAGTTGTGAGAGGGAATTGGTTTCTGACCCACAGGAGAGGAGAGATCAGGAATACCTGATGTTCCAGAGGCCAAACATTTATCAAATCAACCTCTAACAACATTATGAATAATGGCTTTACTGAGAATCACAGGTAAAGGGGCTTGGGATGTTAAAAATAACATCAGGACTTTCACAGCACAAGTTTTGATCACTAACAAATCCAGCATTCCTGCCATTCAAGCGACGAAGGTGGCCATTCTTTGAGCCACTGTGTTTTCAAGAACAGTCATGCAATGAACCAGCCATAATCTGAGGGAGATGTCCTTGAAATGCACAGAAGAAAGGGCTACTGTTGATTTTCCTTTCTCCTCTGCTTTTGGCATTTCACAAGACAGATCACAGGGGATTCTCCAGTAGTTCAACGGTGGCCTCATTCTGGTATCAACCATTTCAATTTTTTTGAAGAATAAAATATTTAATGATAGCTCTGTGGATTGTGAGACTCTGAACTAGGGAAACAATGTTTAACATCAAGCATTTTTTCTATTTGTTCTTTTTTGGGTTAAAATGCAAAGGCCCCAAAGCAAAGGCCTCATTTTCCATGGAAGAAGGGTCACTTTAGAAGGTCAGGTATATAGTTCAATGGTGGGGTTATAGCTCAAAACATTAGTTATTTCTCCTTGCAAACTCTTCACCTTCAGAGGTGTTATACAACACTCATAAGTAAACCAGTCTATGTCCTTAATATAAAGTCATTCCTTATTTATGATTCAAATCTCTTAAAACTATCACCTGCCAACTCCAGCTCCAAAATGCCTTATTTTGAAGTAAAATCTTTCTTGACAAATATTGTTCAGTCATTTTAAAATACTGAAAAAACAGTTCTTTAAAGGTAAACCCAATTACTCTATGTTTAGTTCAAAATAACCTGAATGGATTGAGGCATCTCCCAGGTCAGAGGAGCCCAGAAATACAAAGGCTCATCACTCTATTTAGTTATAGCCAGGGAGCAGCCACAACAACACTTAAGGGTCTACTCTGCTAATATACAATAGATTTTTCTCATTACTCATTAAGTTGTATCTTCAAAACCCATTCCAAACTATTGCTACTACTGCACCTATCACTAATAGTTCAAGCCACTGTCTGTGGACAGTACTATATCAGAAGTCTTCATTTCTACTCTTGCCAGGCAGCCAAAATAATTCTTTGGGAGAAGAAATCAGGGCTTGGGCCTCTGTTGCTCACATTTTTCCAAAAGTTTCCCATAGCATTTGAAATAACATTCTAACCCCACACATGATTTGTCCTGATGTCTTTCCAATGTCATTTATTATTACTCAGCCTTCTTGCTATTGCTCACATATACTAAGTGTGTTCATGCTTCAGTTCTTTGTACTTGCTGCTTTTTAAATTATTAATGCTCAAACCCTTGATCTAAACATGACTCATCTCTCAAGTAACTAAGATCTCTACTCAAAAATAATTTTGTGAGGCATTTAATAAAACATTTGTTGATTAAATGAACATATTAGCTTCCACTTATTCTGTCATATTTTAATCAAAACATTTTGATAGCAATTATCTTCTATTATTCTCCCTATCAATTTATGGTGTAAGTGGTACAGAGATGATTATTTCTATTTTTATAGATAATAAGAACTGTCTTAAGATTTATACTGCCCGGATCACCCAGCTTATAGTAGTAAAGCCAGATGGCTGTCTCCAGAGTCTTAGTTCAGTTACCATATTTGTCACTCTGCAAGGCAGAATCACAGACTGCATTTTAAAGAGTACCTCCAGGTCACTGTATAGGTCAAATGGCCTAAAACGTCACTTAGCATTAAGAACACACTCTCCACTCTTTTATGGCTTTTACATAGTTATGGTTTTCTAGACAAAATATAATTATAATTTTATTAGAAAAGAAGGAAAGTGAAGTAGACCTGCCATTTAAAAAAATCATATAAATTTTATAATACCAAAATACCCTTTTTAGCTTGATAGAAGACCTTTTTTTCCAAAGCACAGTTTCTGCCTTAACCCCATATTTCTTCTGCCATGGAGTTTTAGTTTGAGACTATTCATACTGCTTGTTTTATTTTTACATGGCCCTCACTGTGTACCTAGTTTATAAACACCTTTAATTATTATAAAGTACTTTCTGCAATTTAATATAATTTAGACCCATTTGCTGGCAGTTTCCATAGCAAATTTTCAGAATTTCTTTGTACCTGTACGATGTGTGAACAATGAGCTGTTTTCCCCCTTGTTGAATGAAGACATCAGAATGTGTTGTTTGAATTACAATTTCCATTCAGCAGTCGGCAGTAATTACATGCCCACCAGGAGCATTTGACTGCCTTCCACGGTGTCTCAGAGATTTCCATTGCATAATGGTGTGGGTGGTAGGCAATGTGCCTTTACATGTTCCCAATATTTCGACAAAGACGAGGCAGGCTTTCATTAGTCATGGCCAAGTCACAGACAGTAACATCTGAGCACTGAAAGACTTAAAAAGTATAAAATCTTGGGGTTTTGCCTTCCCACACAACTTACTGCTGTGCTACTGTTCCCAAAGAAGCTCTCCTTCCATTGTACGTGACATTACTCATAGTTCCAGGAGAGAGTAATAAAAATCCCATTTCATATTTATATTTCCTGCAGCATCATGAATATTGACAACTTTCTTTTTTTTGCATTTCTGTACCACTGACATTTACTGTCTACCTAGTTAATGGATATCAGTTCATATCTAGAACCAATGCTGAGTGCATTCATAATTCTAAATGTTATAATGTAGAAATTTGCTCTCCTGTTCATAAGTGAACTTTTCTAGTTAATCTCCTGTTATTAGTGTGAATCTATAGTGTTTAAATTTAAAAATAACAAGGGAAGATATTTGACATTTAGAAGTGGAAGCTATCAAGGTAAAAAGTAGCTCCATCCCCAATCACACACATTTATATTTAGACTCTAGACAGAAAGTAAAGAGAAATTTCTAAGTCCGTGCTGGTCTGAGAGGCGTGTAGTTGCTGTGTCCCAGTAAAAAGGGCATCAGCAATGAGAGGTTACTTTTTACTATCGGGGATAAGGCTGTGAAACTGTTGGTGAATATTTGGGACTATTTTCAAAATAATGGATATTCTTGCTCCATTATGCAATGCTAGATGCCTCTAGATCCACTCCATTTGAGAATGATTTAGTTATCTCGAAAGATGATCCTTCCTTTTCTTCTAAAAGCAAACTTAGGAGAATTTTAGAAGCAAACTTCTAAAGGCAAATTTCTTAGGAGAATGCTCCATTTAGAGAGAGATACAAGTAAAAGAGCAACCTCTTGAATTGTGGTAGCAGTTCAGTGACTGGAAGTTATCGCTATGTATCCTCAAGTTAATCTGACCACCTCTTTCTTTTCACATGGGAGGAGGTGCAGACCTGAAAGGATGCAGAAAGCTTTGTAGTCACCATGTCTTAAGACATTTTTCTTCACTAATATATAGTGCAAAATCATGGTAAAATTAACTGTGTTGCTTGCTATATAGTAACCAAACTTAATGTAGTCAGGTAAGTTCATACTCTTAAGAACTAGTAATGTTCAGAAAGAAACTTATATTAGTTAAAAAGTGGTTAATAACAAACAGGCAGAAATAGTTCAAACAGTTTTCCTTTATCTACTAAAGTTTCTTAAAGCAAAATATCTCTAATTGCCAGTCCTTTATATTTTTCTTTTACTGGTAAAGCTCTCTTGTTTTAGTATCTTATACAGTTCTGGATGAATATAGGTAAGAGAAAGAAAGTGAAGAAGATTTATTTCTCTTTTGTGGCTCATTTTGATCCTTTTGGTATCTGATATTTGGTATGAGTCATAGAGATGTCTCACTATGGTATATTTAGAATATTAAAAGAATTAAAGACTCTTCTCCCTTCCCTCCACATTTCCTAGACACCATAAGAGGGTGGTGGTTACTAAAACTGATGTTGGTGAAGGTTGACTCATTAAAAGTTTTTTTTTTATGACTATCACAGTTATTTTAGGCTTTGGTGGCTCATGCTCAATTCTCATAGGATTCTGGGCTTTCTATACCTACAAAAACCTTATGTGTATGTGCCTTAACTTACCTAACCCATTCCCAGCCACTTATATTGAATGTAATGACTAAAAATGGAAATAGCCTTAGTTGTCAAAATATATACAACAACTCTACTGCTGGCCTGTTGAATATTATCATACAAATGGCACTCTCCAATGTAGACTTTTATTTGTTGAAATTTATTTTAAACTACTCTTTATACCATTACACTATTTAAATGTCATTATGTCATTTTGGTACTTATGCCCACACTTAAGCTGTTTTGACAACTAAAAAATTATATCCAAATTCTAAAAAGTTTTCATAGTATCTACTGTATTTAAGGAAGGCTCTTGCCAGAACCACTCTTAATCCTCTTTAATAGTTCTTTTGAATGAAGAACAGAACTCAGGATGACATTGTCTTTTATCAGTTTTTTACAGTTTCATACACTATTCTTTGGTTGTTAATAAGCATTTTTTTACATATTGTAGAAACAAGAATCATTAATGACAAATCATATCTTGCCTACAGTTTACAAAAATGGTTTTTTAATTGTAGTTACCTATGCTGATAGTTATGTTGAAAAGAGTTTAAAAATATTTTGGCTTATGATAGTGTATTGTCATTTAAAGAATTACTAAACTGTTTAAAACTCATATACATTTAAACCACAAATTATAAAACTAAAAGTAGTCATTCTACAATTCTTTATGCTTTTTCAGGGAAGGAAGGGAAATAGAGTACAAATAATCTTAGCTCAACATTGTATTACTTTTGAAAACTTGGACAAATTACCTACCTTTCAGAATTTATTCATTTATAAGATAGTAGCATTCTAGTAAACAATTTTTCCGTATGCGTACTGAGTAGGGCAAAAGTTGGTTTGTAGTTGTTTGAAAGAAAAATAATATAATAATAAATAATAATACAAGAATACATTTTGTGTTTTGTGTACTTAGAATTGTAAAGATACTTTTGCCACACACTGTATTAACTTTAAGATTTCATGCAACTATATAATAGTGAATTGAAATTATTTATGGACAGAAATATTGTCAGAGCCTCCTTAGACACAAATTACACAAACACATATACACATGAAACTAATTTTTTGTTCCCTGAATCTGTCCATTGTTATATATAGAAACTACAGAAGTCACACAATAAACACAAATGTTTTGTAGATAATTGATTATTAATTTGAATTCTTCTTTTAATGGGATTGAAGTCATCAAAATATGTTCAAGTATTATTTTATTATTTTATCAATGGACTATTTTATTTTTAAAAACAGGAAAAATATAAACTACAGTAACTTTTATATAGAATAAATGATTAAAATAAAATACAGTGTGTCTGTAAAGTCATGGTGTACTTTTGACCGGTCACAGGAAAGCAACAAAAGACTATAGAAATGTGAAATCGGTACCAAATAAAAAGAAAACCCTCCCAGTTTCTGTAGGATGATGTGGCAGCATGTGTGCATGTGCAGATGATACGTAACACTGTGTATACAGCGAAGCAGCCACGCCACCATTGTTTGTGAATTTCTGGATAGAACACTTCCCCGGCAGTGGATAGGCAGGGGTTCTTTCAAGCTATGGACATCATGATCCCTGGATCTGATGCCCTTAGACTTTAACTTTTGGGGTTATGTGAAGCAACATGTGTACATTGAATGTATCAACGACATTAATCACTTAAAACAGAGAATCACAGACGTTATTCACTGTGTTATGCCAGACGTCTTTACCTGTGTGTGGCAAGAACTTCACTATTGTTTGGATGTGTGTAGGGCAACAAATGGAACCCACACCGAACTGCACTGAATAGGTCTGAAACTGGGAGACTTTTCCTTTTATTTGGTGCCGATCACATTTCTATCATCTTTTGTTGCTTTCCTGTGACCGGTCAAAAGTACACCATGACTTTATGGACACACTGTATTTGAGAAGAAATAAAACATATTAAGTATCATTAAAGAAAGAAAAAGTTTGCCACTCTCCCCCCAAACATCTAACCTAGATAACTTCATAGGTAATTTTGTTAATATTTAGAGGTAAAATTGTTCATATGTTGTTTAAATTATTCCAGAGAACTGAGAGGTAAATTTTCTTATTTTTTTCTCTAAGACCATTATTACATTAATAATATTACATCATAAAGCTACAAACCAATCTCACTTATAAATATTGTTATAAAATTTGAAATAAAACATTAAATTAGCACATGGATTTTAGCAACACATGAAAGAAAACTATACCACAATTAAGTGCTATAACATCAGGAATGCAAGGATGGTTCAATTTTAGTAAATCAATCAATAAACACTTTTATTAATAGAAATCAAAGGAGAAAAGTCATATAATTCTTTCACTGTCTGTGAAAGGTATTCTAAAATAATATTTAATAAAATTTAATAGGCATATTGCATAAAAACTCTTACTAAAATGCACATAACAATAAATGAATACTTTCTTAGCACACATATATTTCAAACCAGAAACCAGAATCTTGCTTAATAACAAAATATTAGTTTTATAAATACCAACATGAAATTAAATGTAATTTAATACACATTTAAAAAATAACAATGGCAATTTTTTGGAAAAATATCTTTATATGTTCATATAAAAACACAAAAATACAAAGACATTTCTGAAAAAGCAGAATCAAAAGATATCTTATTAATTTTTAAGTTATATTAAATTTTGATGCAAGTATGTATCACTCATCCATCTAAGTAACTATTCCCTCATCTTATCTTTTATTTATCTATCTGGTTACCTAAATGATATTGTTGATTTTCAATCCTTTTTGACTTATGAAAATAGCCAATATAATTTATAGATGGCATTTTATATCAATGGGAAAAAGATGGCAATTCACAGAAGAAAACAGTTAAATGTATGAGGACTAACTCAGCATCACTTATGTTTAATGAAAAATATGTTTAAAGACAGCATTCTTTTAATCTCTCAAATGGGCAAAGTAAATTAAGTTTAGATATACATTGTATTGACAGCTATGTGGGGAAATAGGTAATATCATACATTATCAGTGGTTGTTCAGGTTTGTACCAACTTGGGAAGGCAATCAGTAATACCTGTCAAAAATGCACAGCTTTAAATTTTTTTCGTTTGAGAAATTGATCTTATAAAAATAAGCATATGTGCTAAAATATCTGCCTAAGAATATTAATTGTTGCATTATTTATAATATAAAAAATCTAAATATCAATAAATAAAGAAAAGGATAAGTAAATTTTGGAGATTTTATATTGTAGAATGATATATAGCCATTAAAAGTGAGTTAAATGTATATATATGCCTTTATGTAAATATTTATAAGAAATTGTTAAATGAAAAAAAAAACTAAGTGTAGAGGAACAAGGCTGGTAGGTTCTTAATTGTGTAAGAAATAAAGAAGGATGACTATATGAATACACACACACGTATATATATATATATATATATATATATATATATATATATATATATATATCAGAAATAGTGGTTATTTCTAAGAGAGAGAATGAAGACACTGGGGATTCAGAGTGGGAAGGAGAGTGACATTTCATGTGGTGCCCCCTGTTCTGTTTGAGTTTTTATAATACTAATTAAAAACATCAATGCTTAAAACAAAAATATATTTGCCATATACTTTTTAAAGAAATAGTGATTTTATTTTGACCATTATGAAAGTTTGATACATGTACAGAGAGCTGTTTGTTTTTCTGTTACTGAGTAAAAGAAGTAGATGATTTCAGTATGAAAAAATTAAACTTGGTTAATAAATATAGTTAAAACCATGTAATTTATCTCATGATTACCCTTCTAGGTGACCAGATTTTAAAATTGGTAAAGTGGGACACCATTGATGGGGGCAGTTCTTGATTAAAAATTTGGTCTATATGGAGCAAAAAAAAATTTTTATATAATGCAAAAATAGCATTGTAATATATTTATTTTAATTGGAACTTTTTTAAATTGTGGGACAAATTGTTAAAAATCGGGACTGTCCAACCAAAAGCGGGATGTCTGGTCACCTTAATTGGATTATCTGTTATTTTTTCTTTGTGACAAACTGTTGACAATAGCATGTCCATTTTCTTGTATCCTACAAACTGGGGTAGACTGTCTCAACTTCATTCCAAAACCCACATTTAATGTTTGTATTTCTCTTTTGAAGAAGCATATGGGGAAGAGTTCTGAATGATAAAAAATGATTTTTTCATTTTTCCTACTCACTCTTCAATAGTAACACCAGCAGGACCAGAAAATAATATTCGAGTCTGAAGTCACATGCGGTAACTATAGCGACCTCCTTTGATACTTCTGAAGTCGTTTTAAATGGGGCCATCCATTTTGTCTGAGTTGCACAACTCATTTAGAACCGAGTACAGTCATCTGTTGTCGCCCGCTGATCACCTGTTCCTCCCATGATCTTTGTGTTTGATCTTGGAGACATTAAGCAGCATGGAGAGCAAAAGCATCACTGGTAACCTGCCACCAGCACTCCTCAATCAACTTGATGGAGAGAACCTTTTTAGTTGCTACTTACCCACTCCAGAGAGGGTATGCTGAGGTGAGTAGAGTATGTCTGAAGAGTTCAGCAGGGGGTTCATCCTGCAAAGATGATAGCCAAGTTAAAACATAGAAAATGGTAATGCTTTTAAGCAAAGAAAGGATGTCAACCACTGGGTGATCCGCTTAAAGAAAGTAGTTCCACTTAGAGGTTTGTACAATTGCTTCATGGGATATCCGCGCTCTTTTCCTTGAAGATCAACTTGGTCTAGTAGCTCCTCTCAGTAGTCTCAGCTGGTAGTACCAACAACTTTTCAGTTATTAAAGAGCTTTTTCTATTTCCCTTTTTTCCCCATTTGTACAGTAACACTAAAGTTAACTGCCTTGTGAAAAGCAGTTTATGTCTGGACAGTATTATCTGCTCGTGTAGCCAAGGTCAACAGCAAAGGAATTGATGCCTAGAGTGGTAGATAGCTAGGAATTGGCACACTGCTACACCATGTGGAAAGCTAGACCACTCAGGGGAAATAAAGACTGGTCTAGAGGAGACAGCCATAGAGGTGGCAACAGGAGTGAACTGGAACATGCAAGGATCTCTGGCTTTCTCACAGTAAAGCATAGTGCAGTGTCAAACGTCTAAAAACAGGAGTAGAGGTTGTAATGTAACATTCCTTGACCCTGTTTTGTCCGTAGGTGTAAATAAAAACCAAGGAACTTGTGTAGCAAAGGGCACCTGGTCTTTACATTTCTAAAGCAATCTGAAGAAATATAAATTTATTTGGAAAATTTTCCATTTGAAAAGTAAAATTGAATTTATTCCAATAAAATTAGATTATTCTTTCTATAATAATATATACTTGTTATATCTAAACAGATATTATTTGCAGCATATTATACTAGACAATATGTTTAAAATTTAAACAATATTTTAAATTAACAAAAAAGGAAGTATTTCTGCTATATCAATTGAACAAACTAAGAAAGATAGGCTCTCTATTTTGCGACATAATCCAAGGTATATGGAGATGGTAGTCCAGGTTATGTGCCCGCCTATGAATTAGAGTTTTATTAAAACTTCAGTTTGTACATTATTTAGAAGATGAAAGACAAGCATGGAACTCTATAGGTTTGGACTAGAAATCAATAAAGTAGATGTTCATAAAATAATTCTAACAAAAGAGGACAATGAGGAGAATTCTTCACTCTTGGCTCAGACACACTACATGTCTGTTAAGTGGGGACATCTTTCCATCACTCATGTGGTTATTATCTTTATTGGGACCTCATTCATGCTTCATTAAGAAGCATTCAATCTTAAACCATGATTTAGGGTTGCAATATAAAATTTCTCACACTTTAAATTCTTCCCAGAAGTTCTTTTATGAGTTTTCTAATAAGAACTTTAGCAACGATTTTCATAAGCTATAACTATGTCAGAATGAATGGTATAAAGAAATACTTGGTTTGTTTTATGAAGATATAATTATAAACAGAGGTGGATTAAGGTTGGTTGAGGCTCTGGGTGCAGAAAAAATATTGGTCCCCTTAAATTAGAAAAAAGTATAAAGGTGGCAAGATGTTGATGGAGTAGGTGGATGTATCAACTTCCACCTCCAAGAACCAAAGTGGATTACAACTTAATTTTAAAAACAATCATCTGGAAAAACCAAGCTTGGACTAAAACTAAGAAGATGCTTTAATCAAGGATTACTGAAGAAGCCACACTGAGACTGGTAATAAAAAAAAAAGCAGAAACACGGAGAGGGCTGCCCAGCTCCCAGGAGTGAGCGGCAGCCTGGAGGGACTCGTGTGGCGGGATGTGAGTTTAGTGGAGAGGGGAAAGTCCAGGGTCCCAGGAACAAAACCCTAGCCTGCAGCCCCAGAGCCTAGAAGAGGTGTAAAGACAGTATTTAGCTGCAAAACAAGCCAGGACATTGTTTGAGAGAAAGAGACAGATTTCTCAGACCCAGGATTTGTCTTAAGGGGTCCACACAGAAAACCTCTTTCACAACCACTCACCTAGGGCTCCAGGTGATGGGGAGAGCTGAGAGAACCGGAGTAGCAGGAAGAGAGTGTAATCTAGGAGGCACAGGGAGAAACACTTTGAGGAAGTCACCCTAACCCCTAGGCTGAGTCACTACCCAAATCTAAAGTGAATATTTCCCCTGGAACCAGCAATACCCGAAGAGGGAAGAAGGTCACCAGCCAAACAGAAGCTCTCCTGCTGTAGACAGAGCAAAGAATTGCTTAGAAGGAGGGAGCCATCAGAAATACAGTACTGAGTACTAAGGTTTGAGCTGCATTGCCACCCCCACACTGCTGAGTGCTTGCTGGAGGGTAGGCGGTGACGAGATGTGGAAGTGTGGTCTCATTGGTAGGGGCAGAAGCCTGGGCAGGCCATGACTGATGCCCAGCACTAGGGCAGTCTCACCGGGCAGGAGCAAAGGCTTAGGGTGGTCTCGATGGTGAAAGGGGCGCATGAAAGTGGTCTGACCTGTGGCTGTGGACTAGGTGCGCGATAGTAGTCCCTTTAGCAGTCCTTCCTGCAGAGGCAAGGTAAAAGCCGGGTAACTGGCTGAGACTTGTGGCTGAGCACAGGATCACAGCCCTGCCCATGGGGCCAAGGCTTGCAACCCTAGCACACGAGTACTGTCCCACCTGTGGGGGCAGGGCAGAGGCAGGGTCCAGCCAGGTCTTGCAGCCCAAACACGTGAATGCAGTCCCACCCTCAGGGGTGGTGTGGAGACTGGGTTGGCCAAGGCTTGCAGCTCAGGCACACTAACACAATCGCACCTGCAAAGGCAAGGCAGAAAATGCAGCAATAGCTGCAGCAGGCTGGCACCAGCAACTCCCATTCCCAAATACCTGAGGGAGTGGCAGAGAGGGTGATAGGCCTGCAGACAGACTACACCTAGGGAACACAGAAGCCACACCCATTGGACTCCTGTGGCCACACCCTTCTGTACACAGACAAAGTGGGAAGGCAGAGAAATGCAATCCAAATGAATCAACAAAAGAAATTCACAGAAAAAGATTTGAATAAGATGGAAATAACCAAATTGCCAAATGCAGAGTTTAAAATAATGATTGTTAGGATGCTCAAAGATCTTAGAACAACAATGGCTGGACATAATGAGCACCTAAATAAAAATATAGCAAGTATATAAAAAAGGACATTGAAATAATGAAAAAGAATCAGTCAGAAATGACAAATACAATATCAGAAATGAAGACCACACTGGAAAGAATTAAAAGCAGGATGGATGAAGCTGAGAATCAAATCAGTGAGTTAGAGGACAAGATAAACAAAAGCATGGAAACAAAACAGCAAAAACAAAAGAGGTTCAAAAAGTCTGGGGAAACTATAAAAGAGCTCTGTGACAACATGAAGAGAAATAACATCTGCATCATAGGGGTTCCTGAAGGAGAAGAGAAAGAACAACAGGTAGAGAATATGATTGAAGAAATCATAGCTAAAAACTTTCCTAAATTAATAAAGGAAGAACTCACACAAGTTCAAGAAGCACAGAGAGTTCCATTAAAGATGAACCCAAAAAGGCCAACACCAAGACACATCATAATTAAAATACAAAAATTAAGAGATAAAGAAAGAATACCAAAAGCTGCAAGAGAAAAGCAGTTTGTTACCTACAGAGGAGCCTCCATATGGATGAGATCTGACTTCTCAACAGACACATTAGAGGCCAGAAGGGAATGGCAAGAAATACTCAAAGTAATGCAAAACAAAAGCCTACAACCAAGACTTCTCTATCTAGCGAGGCTATTATTTAAAATTCAAAGATAAATAAAAAGCATCCCAGACAAAAACAAACAAACAAAAAAAACTTAAGAAATTTATTACAACCAAACCAATGCTACAAGAAATGTTAAGGGGCCTCCTGTAAACAGAACAAAGGGGGAAAAAGTCTAGTAAAAGAGAAATGCAAATTTAAAGAATAAAATGGCAATAAACAACTACATGTCAATAATAACCTTAAATGAAAATGGATTAAATGCTCCAATCAAAAGATATAGGATAGCTGCATGGATAAAAAAAACAGGACCTATGCATATGCTGTCTACAAGAAGCACACCTCAAAACAAAAGAAACACATAGACTGAAAGTAAAGGGATGGACAAAAAAATATTTCATGCAAATATAAATGAAGAAAAGGCTGGGGTAGCTATACTTATATCAGACAAAATAGACTATAGTAAGTGATAAAGAAGGTTACTACATAATGATAAAGGGAACAATCCAACAGAAAAATATAACCATTATAAATATCTATGCACCTGATATAGGAGCACCTAAAAATATTAAGCCGATTTTGATGGGCATAAAGGGCAAGATCAACAGCAATACTATAATAGTAAGGGATTTTAATACCCCACTAACATCACTGGATAAATCCTCTTGAAAAAAAATTAACAAAGAAACAGCAGACTTAAAGGACACACTAGATCACCTGGATATAATTGATATCTTCAGAACCTTTCACCTTAAAAAAGCAGAATATACATTCTTTTCAAGTGCTCATGGTACATTCTCTAGGATAGACTACATGGTAAGACACAAAATGAGTCTCAACAAATTTGAAAAGATTGAAATCATATCAGACATCTTCTCAAATCTCAATGGCATGAGACTAGAAATCAACTACAATAGAAAAAACTGGAAAACACTCAAACAGCAGGAAACAAAATAGCATGTTATTAAATAACAAATGGGTTAACAATGAGATCAAGGAAGAAATAAAACATTTTCTTGAAACATATAAAAATGAACATAAAACAACTCAAAATTTATGAGACACAGCAAAGCAGTTCTGAGAGGGAAGTTCATAGCACTATATACCTTAAGAAGCTAGAAAAAGCTTAAACAGAAAGTTTAACCCTGCATCTAAAAGAACAAGAAAGAGAAGAGCATGTAAAATCCAGAGAAAGTAGAAGAAAGAAAATAATAAAGATCAGAGTGGAAATAAATGACGTAGAGGATAAAAAAACAATACAGAGGATCAATGAAACCAACTGCTGGTTCTTTGAAAAGGTAAACAAGATTGATGAACCCTTAACTAGACTCACCAAGAAAAAAAGAGAGAGGACTCAGATAAATAAAATTAGAAATGAGAGTGGAGAAGTAACAACTGACACAGCAGAAATACAAAAAATAGTAAGAAAATACTATGAAAAACTGTATGCCAAAAAGTTAGACAACCTAGGTGAAATGGACAAATTCTTTGAAAAATATAATCTCTCAAAACTCAATCTGGAAGAATCAGAAAACCTAAACCGACCGATTTCATCAAATGAGATTGAAATAGTTATCAAAAAACTCCCAACAAATAAAAGTCCTGGGCCATATGGCTTCACAGGTGAATTTTACCAAATATTCAAAGAAGAACTAACTTCTATCTTTCCCAAGCTATTTCTAAAAATTCAAGAGAAGGGAAGACTTCCAAAACCTTTTTATGAGGCAAGCATAATACTGACTCCAAAACCAGGCAAAGACACTACAAAGAAAGAAAACTATAAACAAATAATCCTGATCAATTTAGATGCTAAAATTCTCAACAAAATATTAGCAAACTGAATGCAGCAATACATGAAAAAAATTATACATCATGATCAGGTGGGATTTATTCTAGGTAAACAAGGCTAGTACAATATCAGTAAGTCAAACAATGTGATTCAACACATAAATAAAAGAAAAGATAAAAATCACATGATAATATCAATAGATGCAGAAAAACCTTTTGATAAAATTGAGCGCCCATTTATGATCAAAACTCTCAGTAAAGTGGGGATACAGGGATCATACCTCAACATAATAAAGGCCATCTACACCAAACCCAAAGCCCAAATCATAACACTGGGGAACAATTATTTTTTCCATTTTCTGTTGCATGAGGTTTTAGAACTCTTTATATATATGTCTGCATCACTGATTTTAAATCTGAAATCCGTTCTTTTGGTGCATGCTCTAGTTTTTATGCAATTTTAATTTCTTTTTGTTATAGTTAATAGCATGCATTGGTTTTTTTAAAAGGGAGTTAAAGGGCAACAACTCTTGGATTGAACATAAACACAAGGCAATTAATGTTTTACAAACATCACTTTTTCATTATTGTAGTTGTTTTTAAATGGAAAAAAATATTATTTGATAAAAACACCCTCTTATTTGTTATTCAACTTTCTTTATTAATTTTAAGGGGGTGACATTAATAAATAAGGGCACATATATTCAAAGAAAACATCTCCAGGTTATCTTGTCATACCCATCACCCAAAGACAAATTGTCCTCTGTCACCTTCTATCTAGTTTCCTTTGTGCCCCTCCCCTCCCCCCTTTCTCACCCTCTCCTCCCATCCCCCACCCCATAACCACCACACTCTTGTCCATGTCTCATAGTCTCACTTTTATGTCCCACCTATGTATGAAATCATGCTGTTCTAATTTTTTTTCCTGTTTTACTTATTTCACTCCGTATAATGTAATCAAGGTCCATCCATTTTGTTGTAAATGATCCGATGTCATCATTTCTTTTTTTTTCATGTTTTCATTATTATTATTATTATTAATTTTAGTGGGGTGACACCAATAAATCAGGGTACATATGTACAATGAAAACATCTCCAGATTATCTTATCATTCAATTGTGTTGCATACCCATCACCAAAAGTCAAATTGTCCTCTGTCACCTTCTATTTGGTTTTCCCTGTGCCCCTCCTCTCCTCTTATCCCACCCTCCCCTCCCTCCCCCCACCCCATAACCACCACTCTCTTGTCCATGTCTCATAGTCTCACTTTTATGTCCCCCTATGTAAGAAATCATGCTGTTCTCAGTTATTTTATTCTGATTTACTTATTTCACTTCGTATAATGTTATCAAGGTCCATCCATTTTGTTGTAAATGATCTGATGTCATCATTTCTTATGCCTGAGTAGTATTCCATAGTATATATGTACCAAAGCTTTTTAATCCACTCATCCTCTGACAGACACTTGGGTTTTTTCCAGATCTTCGCTATTGTGAACAATGCTGCCATGAACATGGGGGCACATTTCTTCTTTTCGAACAGTGCTATGGTGTTCTAAGGGTATATTTCTAAAAGTGGGATAGCTGAGTCAAAAGGCAGTTTGATTTTTAATTTTTTGAGGAATCTCCATGCTGATTTCCAGAGTGGCTGCACCAGTCTTCATTCCCACCAGCAGTGTAGGAGCGTTCCTTTTTCTCCACAAACACACTTTTATTTTGTTTTAAAATTAAATCATGGCTTCTTCCAGTAGGCGTAAATGTAAGAATAGTCCTGATACCTTCTATTATATATGTGGCTGTTACACACTTCAACGTCAAAGGCGCAATATTTCATTATTTGTGACACATGCATATATTGCCTATTTTCAAGTTCCCCTTGGAGATCAAGACAAGAACTGGGCTCCTCATATTGTGTGTCATAATTGTGAGGAAATGCTTCATGACTGAACAAAAAGAAAACGCAAAGGAATGCCTTTTGGTATTCGCATGGTTTGGCATGAACCTAAGGCCCACAGCAGTGACTATTATTTCTGTCTGACCCATACAAAGGGCATCGGCAGGAAAATATGGCATATTACCACATGTCCTAATATTCCTTCAGCAATACCGCCTATCCTACCTTGAGACACTGCCAGTTCCAGTTTTCAATGGTTTTATTTCTTCTAAGGATGAAGAAAGTGAACATAGTGATCAAGATGCATGAGGAAATGGTTGTAGAATCTGAAGGGTCTTCTTTTGATGCCAAGCTGTCATTAACCCCTCAGCAGTTTAGACAACTCAAATTGAATGACTTAGTAACAGATTTGGGCCTATCAAAGAAAGCAGCTGAGTTATCCTCCAGGCTTCAAGAAAAAAATGTACTTCACCGGTCAGCTAAAGTAACAAATTTTTCAGGCAGCATGAACAAATTTTTGTGGACTCTTTTTCTGAAGACAAACACTTTGTTTACTGTCATGATATCAGTAATCTCCTCAGACAATTAAGTATTACCACTTACAGTCCAGCAGAATGGCGGGTATTTCTTGACAGCTCTAAACAAAGTCTGAAATGTGTTCTCCTACACAATGGTAATGTTTATACAGTGGTTCCAATTGGTTATTTAACTCATCTGCGAGAAGATTATAATGACATAAAAAAATTGTCCTCGACTTTCTGAAGTATGAGAAGTATAACTGGATCATTTGTGTGGATCTGAAAATGGCCAATTTTCTACTAGGACAGCATAGAGGATACACAAAGTATTCTTGTTTTCTGTGTTTGTGGGACAACCAAGCTCGAGTTCAGGAGAAACACAGGTCCCAGAAGGAGTGGCTAAAACCTGAAGCTCTGGAAGTAGGGATGCAAAATATTGTGAATGAACCTGTAGTTAATTGAGACAGGATCATTTTCCCCCACTTCACATCAAACGTGGCTTAATGAAGCAGTTTGTTCAGGCTTTGAATAGAGAAAGTGAATGCTTTCAACATATTATTTCTGCTTTTCCTGCCTTGTCTTTCGAGAAGGTAAAAGCAGGTATTTGATGGACCTCAAATTTGAACCTAATTTCCTGGCATACGTGACGAAGAATTTGCCAGGAAGATGAATAAGGAGGAGAAAGCAGCATGGCTGTGTCTTGTGGCAGTTACAAAAAACTTCCTTGGCAACAAAAATCAGAAAACTATAAACTTCTGTTTAAAGGGATGCTGTTGGCTTTCTGCAACATTGGATGTGACACGAGCGTCAAGATTCACTTCCTGAACAGTCACCTTGATAAGTTTCCAGAAAATCTTGGAGCTGTTAGTCATGAGGAGACTACTGCTGAGCATCAAACAAGATTGTTCTCAACAAGTACACAAAAGCAAGAGCTACAAATGCAAATTTTTGCCTGAATAGACTTTAAATAAATTTTGCTCGAATTTTATGATTAAAATACGTGTTTTAATATATTCTATTTTGAAATTGTAGATAAATTCTGATGCAATCATATCTTTTAGTGTATTTACTGAATTATAAGAATTATTATATTTTTACAAAGATGATGCCCAAGAAGACATTCTACTTCATTATGTTAAACTAAATGTTGAAAATTTTACAATAAGATGCAAATATAAAATCTTGCATTGCAAAAAGACTGTAGCTTATAGAGAAAAACTGATGTCAGATTTGAGATCAGCACACTCGAATTAGGTAAGAACAATGTTTTTTTGTGGATGCAACAAAAATTTTGTTCCCCAGTATAATCAATAGGCAAAAATTACAAAAATTTTCTTTAATTAAAGAACAAGGCAGGGGTGCCTCTTTACCACTCTTATTTAACATAGTTCTGGAAGTCCTAGCCACAGAAATCAGATTAGAAAAAGAGATAAAAGGCATTCAAATTGGAAAATAAGAAGTAAAAATATCATTATTTGCTGATTACATGATACTATACATAGAAAACCATAAAGTCCAAGTCAAAAAGGTACTGGACCTGATAAATGAAATTAACAAGGTGGCAGGATATAAAATCAATATTCAGAAATCAATGGCATTTTTATACATCAAAAATGAACTCTCTGAAAGAGAAATTAAGGAAACAATCCCATTCACTATTGAAACAAAAAAATAAAGTTCCTAGGTGTAAATTTAACCAAAGAGGTTAAAAACTTGTACTTGGAAAATTATAAATCATTGTTAAAGGAAATCAAGGAAGATAAAAACAAGTGAAAGCATACACCATTTTCATGGATAGGAAGAATAAACATAATGAAAATGTCTATATTACCCAAAACAATCTATAAATTCAATACAGTCCTTATTAAAATACCAATAACATATTTCAAAGATATAAAACAAATATTCCAAAAATGTATATGAAACCATAAAAGAACACAAATAGCCTCAGTAATCCTAAAAGACTAAGAATAAAGTAGGTGGTATTACACTTCCTGATATCAAGTTATACTGCAAAACTATCGTACTCAAAACAACTTGGTACTGGCATAAGAATAGGCATACTGATCATTGAAATAGAACGGAGAACCCAGAAATAAACCTGCACCGATATGAACAACAGATATTTGACAAAAGAGGTAAGAGCACACAATGGAGTCAAGACAGTCTCTTCAACAAATGGCGTTGGGAATATTGGACAGGTACTTGCAAAAAATGAAACTGAATCACCAACTTGCACCATTCACAAAAATAAACTCAAAATGGATAAAAGACTTAAATGTAAGTAATGAAACCATAAACATCTTGGAAGAAAACATAGGCAGTAAATTCTACGATATCTCTTGTAGCAAGATTTTGGCTTATTTATCTCCACAGGCAAGTGAAATAAAGAGCAGAATGAACAAATGGGACTACATGAAACTGAAAAGCTTTTGCACGGCAAAAGACAACATGAACAAAATAAAAAAAACAACCCATAGAATGGGATAATATATTTGCCAATACGTCTGATAAGGCGTTAATAACCAAAATTTATAAAGAAATTCTAAATCTCAACATCAAGAAGATAAAAAATCCAATAAAAAATGGGCAAAAGAAATGAATAGACACTTCTCCAAAGAGGACATACAGATGGCCAATAGACAGATGAAAAAATGTTTAACATCACTAATCATTAGAAAAATGCAAATTAAAACCACAATGAGGGAAGAGCAAGATGGCGACAAAGTAGGCGGACGTAACAACTTCCAACTCCCAGAACCAAAGTGGATTATAACTCAATTTTAAGAACCATCATCTGGATAAACCAACTTTGAAATAAACTAAGTGGACTCTTCAACCAAGGAACACAGAAGAAGCCACATTGAGACTGGTAGGAATAGCGAAAACGCAAAGAGGGCTGCCCAGCTCCCTGGAGCAAATGGCAGCCCAAAGAGACCCGCGTGGCAGGAGGAGAGTTTGGCGGAGAGGGAGGGACCTGGGTCCCAGGAACCAAGCCTCAGCCTCCAGCCCCAGAGCCTAGAAGAGGCGTTTGGACAGTATTGAGCTATGAAACAAGTGAGGATACTGTTTGTGAGAAAGAGACAGTTTTCTCAGACCCAAGATTCTTTTTAAAAGGACAGTGCAGAAAACCTCTCTCACAACCACGCACCAGGGGCTCCGGGGAATGGAGACAGAGGAGAGGACCAGAGGAACGGAAAGACAGTGTGGACTGAAGGCACAGGGACAAACACTCTGAGGGACAGCCATCCTAACCCCTGGGCTAAGTCACTTCCCTAATCAAAAATGAATATTTTCCCTGGAACTAACAATACCAGCAAAGGGAGACAGGACCCTAGCCAAACAAGCTCTCCTGTGGCAATTAGAGCAGAGCTGCTTAGAGAGAGAGAGCTCCCAGGTCTACAGTGTGGAGTATTAGGGCCCTTTCTACTCTGCTGTGGGTTGATGAAGGGTATGGTGGCAGCAGGACGCTGAAACGTGGTTCTGTCGATGGGGGCTAAGGCCAAGCCAGTGTGAGCTCGGTCTAGCACAGCAGGGGCAAAGGGGATGCGTGAAAGAGGTCCGGCAGCTGAAGGCCCGCCTGTAATCCCACCTGTGGGAAAAAAGCTGGAGGCCAGGAACGGGAAAAGATCTGCTCTGCAACCCGGTGCAAGCCGGCCCTGACCACGGAAACGAGGGTAGGACCAGAAACGGGTGGGGTCTCGCAGCTGAGCTCACGCTACCAACCCTGCCTGGCCAAAAAGAACGAAGTTTGCCATCTGGTGAGTGCGAGCAGGCTCCGAACGAATGCGAGGGCGGGGTAGAGCCCGGGACAAGTGGAAGCTCATGGCTGAGCTCATATCAGCAAACACGCCCGACCCAATAAACCGTGGTTTGCGACCCTGCGCAGGAGGACCCTGGCCTCGAGGGCGGGGCTAAGGCTCCAGACGGGCAAAGGCTCATAGTTCAGAGAACGTCAAAAGCCCCGCCCAACCCACAAAACTGTTGTGAGCAGGCTCTGATTGCGGGTACTGGGCAGAAGCTCGAAAACAGGCTGGTTTCGCAGCTGAGCAAAGGTGCTCACCTCCACACTTGGTGCTGAGGCTTGTGGCTTGAGTGACAGCTCCTCCTGCGGAGGAGAGGCAGAAATCACAGCAACAGCCACAGTGGGCTCGCGCTGGCAACGCCCATACCCAACCGCACTAGGCAGCGGCAGAGGAGGTAGCGGGCCTGCAGACAGACCACACCTAGAGAACACAAACGCAACACCTACTGGACTCCAGTGGCAACAACTTGCTTATACACAGACAAAATGGGCAGGCAGAAGAATGCAAACCAAATGAATGCAGAGAAATCCCCAGAGAAGGACCTGAATGAACCAGATATAACAAAATTACCAGAATCAGAATTTAGAATAATGACAGTTAAGATGTTCAAAGAAATTAGAGCAACAATGGATAGTCATTATGAACACCTAAATAAAGAGATAACAAGTAAAAAAATGAAATTGAAATAATAAAAAAGAATCAGACAGAAATGACAAATACAGAATCAGAACTGAAGACCACAATGGAAGGAATTAAAAGCAGAATGAATCATGCTGAGGATCGAATCAGTGAGTTAGAGGACACAATAAACAAAGGCACAGAAGCAGAGAAGAAAAAGAAAAAGACTCAAAAAATGTGAGGAAACTCTAAGGTAGCTCTCTGACAACATGAAGAGAAACAACATTCATATCATAGGGATTCCTGAAGAAGAGGAGAGAGGACAGGAAATGGAATCTTTGTTCAATTAAATCATAGCAGAAAACTTCCCTAAATTAAGGCTGGGAAACATTCCACACGTTCAAGAAGCACACAGAACTCCATTAAAGAGAAACCTAAAAAGATCTACACCAAGACACATCATAGTTAAAATACCAAAGCTAAGGGATAAAGAAAAAACTTTAAAAGCTGTAGAGAAAAAAAGGCTATCACATACAAAGGAGCCTCCATAAAGATGACATCAAACTTCTCAACAGAAACACTTGAGGCCAGAAGGGAACGGCAAGATATAATCAAAGTAATGCAGAACAAGAACCTACAACCCAGACTACTCTATCCAGCAAGGCTAACGTTTAAAATTGAAGGAGAAATAAAGAGCTTTCCAGAAAAAAAAAGGTCAAGGAATTCATTAAAACCAAACCAGTTTTGCAAGAGATACTAAGGGGCCTCTTGTGAAAAGTTTAAAGGGAGGAAAGAATATAGCAAAAGAAGAATACAGCTTTAAAGAATATAATGGCAATAAACAATTACATATCAATAATAATGTTAAATGTAAATGGATTAAATGATCCAATCAAAAGACATAGGGTAGCTGCGTGGATAAAGAAACAGGACCCATACACATGCTGTCTACAAGAGACACACCTTAAAACAAAAGATGCACAGAGACTGAAGGTAAAAGGATAGAAAAAAATATTTCATGCAAATGGAAATGAAAAGAAAACCGGGGTAGCAGTACTTATATCTGACAAAATGGACTTTAAAACAAAGGCTGTAGTAAGAGATAAAGAAGGTCACTACATAATGATAAAGGAAACAATTCAACAAGAAGATATAACTATTATAAACATCTATGCACCAAATATAGGAGCCCCGACATACATAAAGCAGACTTTGATGAATATAAAAGGTGAGATTAACAGCAATACTATCATAGTAGGGGAGTTCAATACCCCACTAACAACACTGGATAGATCCATAAGAAAGAAAATTAATAAAGAAACAGCAGACTTAAAGAATACACTAGATCAACTCAATTTAATAGATATCTTCAGAACTTTTCACCCTAAAGCAGTAGAATATACATTCTTCTCAAGCGCTCATGGTACGTTTTCTAGGATAGACCACAAGGTAGGACACAAAAATGGTCTCAATAAATTTAAGAAGATTGAAATCATATCAAGCATTTTCTCTGATCACAATGGCATGAAATGAGAAATTAATCACAAAAGAAAAACTGAAAAATACTCAAACACTTAGAAACGAAATAGCATGTTATTAAATAATGAATGAATTAACAATGAGATCAAAGAAGAAATAAAAAAGTTTCTAGAAACCAATGATAATGAGCATACATCAACTCAAAATTTATGGTACACAGCAAAAGCAGTACTGAGAGGGAAGTTCATTGCACAACAGGCATACCAAAAGAAGCTAGAAAAAGCTCAAATAAGCAACCTGACCTTGCATCTAAAGAACTAGAAAAACAGAAGTAAATAAAGCCCCGTACCAGTAGAAGGAAGGAAATAATAAAGATCAGAGCAGAAATAAATGACATAGAGGCTAAGGAAACAAGAGAGAAGATCAGTGAAACTAGGAACTGGTTCTTTGAAAAGGTAAACAAGATTGATACACCTTTAACTAGACTCACCAAAAATAAAAGAGAGAGGACCCAAATAAATAAAGTTAGAAAGTACAGTGGAGAAATAACAACTGACACAACAGAAATACAAAGTATTATAAGAAAATACTATGAAGAACTCTATGCCAAAAAATTAGACAACCTATGTGAAATGGACAAATTTCTTGAATCATATAATCTTCCAAAAATCAATCTAGAAGAATCAGAACACGTAAACAGAACAAGAACCAACAAATGAGATTAAAACAGTTATCAAAAAACTCCCCCCCAAAAAAGGTCTTGGGCCTGATGGCTTCACAAGTGAAGTCTACCAAAAATTCAAAGAAGAACTAACTCCTATCCTCCTCAAGCTATTTCAAAAAATTCAAGAGGAAGGAAGACTTCCAAACTCCTTTTATGAGGCGAGCAAAATTCTGATCACAAAACCAGGCAAAGACAATACAAAGAAAGAAAATTATAGGCCTATATCCCTGATGAATTTAGATTCTAAAATTCTCAACAAAATATTAGCCAACCAGATCCAGCAATATATGAAAAAAATCATACACCATAATCAAGTAGAATTTATTCTGGAGAGGCAAGGGTGGTTCAATATTCCCAAATCAATCAATGTGACCCATCACATAAACAAAAGGAAGGACAAAAATTACATGATAATTTCAATAGATGCAGAAAAGGCATTTGATAAAATCCAGCACCCATTCATGATCAAAACTCTCATTAAAGTGGAAATACAGGGAACATTCCTTAACATGATAAAGGCCTTCTATGACAAACCCACAGCAAACATCATACTAAATGGGCAAAAATTAAAAGCAATCCCCTTAATATCAAGAACCAGGCAGGGGTGTCCCCTTTCACCACTCTTATTCAACTGTGTTCTAGAAGTCCTAGCTACAGCAGACAAGAAGAAGAAATAAAAGGCATCCAAATTGGAAAAGAAAAAATAAAACTGTCATTATTTGCAGATGATATGATATGTATATAGAAAACCCTATAATCTCAGTCAAAAAATGACTGGACCTGATAAATGAATTCAGCAAGTTGGCAGGATATAAAATTAATACTCAGAAATTAGAGGCATATCTATATACCAACAATGAACTGTCAGCAAAAGAAATTAAGGAAACAATCCCCTTCACTATTGCAGCCAAAAAAATAAAGTACCTAGGAGTAAATTTAACCAAGGAGGTTAAGGACTTGTACTCGGAAAATTATAAAACATTGATAAAAGAAATCAAGGAAGATACAAACAAGTGGAAGCATATACCATGCTCATGGCTAGGAAGAATAAACATCATTAAAATGTCTATATTACCCAAAGCAATTTATAAATTCAATGCAATACCAATTAAAATACCAATGACATACTTCAAAGATATAGAACACATATTCCAAAAATTTATATGGAACCAAAAAAGAACACGAATAGCCTCAGCAATCTTAAAAAGAAAAAATAAAGCAGGAGGTATCACTCTTCTGGATATCAAGGTTTACTTCAAGGACATTACACTCAAGACATCCTGTTAGTGGCATAAGAACAGGCACATAGATCAATGGAATAGAACAGAGAACCAAGAAATAAACCCACAGCTTTATGGACAACTGATATTTGAGAAAGGAGGAAAGAAAATACAATGGAGTAAAGACAGCCTCTTTAACAAATGGTGTTGGGAAAATTGGACATCTACTTGAAAAAAAATGAAACTAGACCATCATCTTACACCATTCACAAAAACAAACTCAAAATGGATGAAAGACTTAAACGTAAGCCATGAAACCATAAGCATCTTAGAAGAAAACATAGGCAGCAAGATCTCTGACATCTGTAGCAGCAATATATTTGCCTATTTATCTCCATTGGCAAATGAAATAAAAGGCAAGATAAACAAATGGGACTATATCAAACTAAAAAGTTTTTCCACGGCTAAAGACAAAAAGAACAGAATAAAAAGACAAACCACACAATCAGAGAACATATTGAACAGCACGTCTGATAAGGGGCCAAAATTTTTAAAGAACTTACAAAACTCAACACCAGGAAGACAAACAATCCAATCAAAATATGGGCAAAAGAAATCAATAGAAATTTCTCCAAATAGGAAATACAGATGCCCAATAGGCATATGAAAAAATGCTCAACATCACTAGTCATTAAAAAAATGCAAATTAGAACCACAATGAGATATCACCTCACACCAGTCAGAATGACGCTCATCAGTAAAACAACACAGAATAAGTGCTGGCGAGGATGTGGAGAAAGGGGAATCCTCCTGCATTGCTGGTGGAATTGCAGACTGGTGCAGCCACTGTGGAAAACAGTATGGAGATTCCTCAAAAAATTAAAAATCAAACTGCCTTTTGACCCAGCTATCCCACTTATAGAAATATACCCTAAGAACCCCATAGCACTGTTTGAAAGAAGAAATGCGCCCTCATGTTCGTGGCAGTATTGTTCACAATAGCGAAGATCTGGAAACAGCCATAGTGTCTGTCAGAGGACGAGTGGATTAAAAAGCTTTGGTACATATATTCTATGGTATACTACTCAGCCATAAGAAATGATGACAGGGGATCATTTACAACAAAATGGATGGACCTTGATAACATTATACGGAGTGAAATAAGTAAATGAGAAAAAAAACCTGAGAATAGCATGATTTCATACATAGGTGGGACATAAAAGTGAGACTATGAGACATGAACAAGAGAGTGGTGGTTATGGGGTGGGGGGAGGGAAGAGAAGGTGGGATAGGTAGGAGGGGAGGGGCACAGGGAAAATCAGGTAGAAGGTGACAGAGGACAATTTTACTTTGGGTGATGGGTATGCAACATAATTGAATGATAAGATAACCTGGAGATGTTTTTGTTGTACATATGTACCCTGATTTATTGGTGTCACCCCATTAAAATTAATAAAAAAGAAAGAAAGAAAGAAAAGAAAAAGTGGATTGTGGATTGAGGAAAATTAACAGATGTTTTAATATTTTCATTAATATTTTATCTCAGAATGTAGTTTTTTATTAATTTATAGGATGTTTTCTTTAAAGTGTTCAATTGTATTTTATAGACTGGGCTGTATTTGTCTCTCTTGTATGAAATATTTCATAGAATTTGGGCATCTCGGGTTTTGTTTTTTGTGTGTTTTTTTAAAATCTAAAGTACATCCAAATCCATAAAGGCTGCTGCTGGGGTACCTGTTGTGGAAGGTTATCATGGCGAGGATCAAACAGACCAATGCCTGAAAGAGCATGCTGGAAGAATAGTTTATCCCGTCATGATTAAAGCTGTCAACGGTGGAGGAGGAAAGGGTATGAGGATCGCTAGATCTGGAAAAGAATTTCAAGAACAGTTAGAATCGGCCCGGAGGGAAGTTAAGAAGTCTTTCAATGATGATAAGATGCTGATTGAGAAGTTTGTGGACACGCCAAGGTATGTAGAAGTGTTTGGCGATCACCATGGCAATGCTCTGTACTTGTTTGAAAGAGACTGTAGTGTACAAAGTAGGCATTAAAAGATCATTGAGGAAGCCCTGAGGCCTGGTATTAAACCTGAAGTAAGAACAAAGCTTGGAGAAGCTGCAGTCAGAGCTGCTAAAGCTGTAAATTATGTTGGGGCAGGAACTGTGGAGTTTATTATGGACTCCAAGCATAATTTCTACTTCATGGAGATGAACACAAGGCTGCAAGTGGAGCACCCTGTGACTGAGATGATCACAGGAACTGACTTGGTGGAGCGGCATATTAAGATTGCAGCAGGAGAGAAGATTCCGTTGAGCCAGGAAGAAATAACTCTGAAGGACCACGCGTTTGAAGCTAGAATATATGCGGAAGACCCGTACAACAACTTCATGCGGGGGGCTGGACCACTGGTGCATTTCTCCGCCCCGCCCGCAGACCTTTCCACCAGGATTGAAACTGGAGTACGGCAAGGAGATGAAGTGTTGGTGCACTATGACCACATGATTGTGAAGCTGGTCGTGTGGGCAGCAGATCGCCAGGCAGCCCTGACCAAACTGAGGTACAGCCTTCATCAGTACCATATTGTTGGATTGCACACCAACATTGACTTTCTCCTCAACCTGTCTGGCCACCCAGAGTTTGAAGCTGGCCACGTTAACACTGATTTCATCCCTCAGCACCGTGAAGAACTGTTACCCAGTTGGGAGGCTGCAACCAAAGAGTTTTTATGCCAGGCAGCTCTGGGTCTCATCCTCAAGGAGAAAGCTATGTCTGATGTTTTCAAAATTCAAACACAAGATCAATATTCTCCTTTTGCATTCAGGAATGGAAAAAGACTGAATATCTCTTACACCAGAAACATGACTCTCAAGGATGGTGAAAATAATGTAGTCTTAGTTGTGACATATAACCATGACGGGTCCTACAGCATGCAGATTGAAGATAAAACTTTCCAAGTCCTTGGTGATCTTCTTAGTGAGGGAGATTGCACTTACCTGAAATGTTCTATTAATGGAATTTCTAATAAAACTAAGCTAATCATTCTAGAAAACACAATTTACCTATTTTCTGTGGAAGAAACTGTTCAGTTTGACATTCCAGTCCCAAAATACTTGTCTTCACTGCGGTCAAAAGAAACTCAGGGAGGTGCCATATAGCTCCCATGGCTGAAACAATTGAGAAGGTATTTGTAAAAGCCGGAGACAAAGTAAAAGCTGGAGATACTCTAATGGTTATGATCGCCATGAAAATGGAGCACACCATAAAGGCGCCAAAGGATGGCACGATCAAGAGAGTGTTCTACCAAGAAGGTTCTCAGGCCAACAGACACGTTCCTTTAGTCGAGTTCGAGTCAGAGGAATCTGACAAAAGGGAGGCAGAATAAACTCCCATCTGAAAAAACGGTCAATTAAACAGTTTCTCAAATCTAGGATCTCTACACCAAAAAGGAAGTGCCTTCCTGCTTTTCCTGGGGTCTGATAAACAGCAGTTTTACTAAATGATTGTATGATTATGTTAAAGCCCTTTCATACTTGATTATCATGCACGTGGGTCACAAATAATTAATTATCTTAAAATATTTCATACTAATAAAATTGAATTATGCTTTTTATTGGAAGTGGAAAAAAAAAGAAAAAGAAGAGATACAAAAGATCCTTTTCTCTCTCTCTCTCTTCACGCACACAAAGTGAATAAAGAGAACATGAGAAGACACAGTAAGAAGGCAACTATTTAAAAGCCAGAAAGAGATGTCTCACTAGAGATCAACCTGATGGCACCTTGATCTTAAATTTCCAGGCTCTAGAACTATGAAAAAATAAATTTCTGTCAGTTAAGCCACTAAGTCTCTTGTGCCTTGTTAATGCAGCCTCAAAAGAATATTCTCATTTCCAGGTCCTTACCCTTCATCAGATCTGTAAAGTTCCTTTTCCATGAACGGTGACATACTCAAAGGGTTTAGATCACAGACATCTTTGGAGGGCAATTATTTAGTCTACCACATATCTATCTTTTTGACTGCTGTGTCACCAGATCTAGCTAATGTAAGTATTAAATAACTGAATAATATATAATTTGGTACAATTTACTTGAAATATTTTAAATTAAGTCAACTGGTTTAATTCCAAACACCATGAAACTTCTTTCATTTATTTCTTGTCCTTTTGTCTGACCTGGCATTATCCCCTAGTGTACCCCAGAAACTCAACTAGTGAATGGTTCGATGATGTTAGCAGAAAAATTAGACCAATTGGAAAAGGATCTCAGTTTCTTAAGTCTGTAATTGTTGAAACAAAGATTTCATCATATGTATTTCTATAGCTTTAGATATTTCTTACTCAGATTTGGAAAGAGCAAGCTTTTTGTTATCAGCAAACTTAAATTCAAATTATGACTCTAACCATATAGCAACATGTCCTTTAAAATAGTCAAGCCTCAATTTTCTTATAATAATGATCATTCTCTCATAAGAATGAGATTTTATAATTGTTCTGCAGTAAACTTAGAAACAATCTGGGAATAAGGATTTTTCCATACATTCTAAAATCCTCATAATTCACAAACACACATGCACTCAATAGCCTCACATAACGTTGGGGTCGGCAGAGGTAATTTTTTGATTTAGTCGTGGAAAAAGAAGTTTGCTCACAGATAAGAATAAGAGCAATTAGGTAAGCTAGAATTAGTAAAAGTGGGAGAAGAATTTATATAAATTTCTAGGTCCAGAGAGCCAGAGGGATAAGGCAAGATCTATAGAAGATTTTTAACTGGTTTATCTCTTGTAGGGAGGGGGCTCAAAGTGTTTCATTGAGGGTTCAGATCCATTAACATCTCTGCACAGTAGATATAGTTTAAAAAATAGAATAATGTAGAGTGTGATAGAGAGGTGGAAAATGAGAGAGAGAGAGAGAAAGACAGAGAGGGAGAGAGAGAACAAACTAGCATGTCTTTGCAATTCTTTTCTGTATCTTCCCACACTCCTACAATTTTTTCCATCCAGAAGCACTGGGCTTTTCAATGTGGAACACCTCATGTTGCTAAGTTTTGTGAGGAGCACAAATTTCTGATGTCTTCTTGGCTTCTTGCTAAAAGAAAAGCAAGTGTTGAGGTGCTGTTGTTCCCAGGCACCTGACAAAGGGGCAGAGAGCGCATGTGGCAGCAGGTACCTAGAGGGGCCCTTCTGTAATGCCACTAGCAGACTTGGGTCTCTGAAACCCCAGGGATTCCTGCTCACTATCAGTGGAGAAAGCTGTGTGGGGCTGCTGGGAACTAGAAAGTCAATGATGTCTCTTTTTCTCCAAACAAGCTTCTGGTAATGCAGAAAGAGATTATACATTTTTTGAATAATAAAGCATACAGGTGAGGAAATCTGCACTTTCTGAGAAAATACGCAGAAACCTTGGCCTCGAAGATGTGTTCACATGTACTTTGTTTTTCAAAAATAAGCCCATGTCTGAGCTGAAGATCAACACCACAGGAATCAAAGCTCACTGCTGACCCGTAAGTATATTTAGAGAAACAGGAGCTTGTTGAAAAATTTACTGGGGAAAAAATAAAGATGATCTCTTGAAAACAGAAAGAAAGTGAAGATATGTAGATTCAATTGTTTTTTCTAGACTGAGACAGCCTTAGGAACTAAAATTATAACTACTTAAGTACTTACCTAGAGTAGAACTTGGATACAATTATTATCATGTGTTTGTTTGAAGCTGAAAATTTAAAATGTATTTATTTTTAGGGCTCTTTATAAGGTATTAGGTTTCAGGGACAGGACCAGGCCTCTGGCATTCCTCCTTTCCTCAGACTTTTAACTTCCTCAGTGACATTAACACTTGTGTGTCCTTTTCATTAATGTCTTCCCACAGGCAAGAAAAGAAGAAACTTCACAAAATGAAACCATTAGGCCACTGAGGAGGTTAAAAGGAAATTTGCCTTGATTCTATAAGAAAGATCTAAATTAAAAAGTTAAGAAAATATCAAAATTTTAAGCCATTAACTTTCAGGATTAACCTTCATGCCCCTCAGGTATGTCAGCTGGTTCCTGCAGATACAGTTCAGAACCACAAGAGTCCTAGCAGAAACATAGAAACAGCAACAAAAGCTCAAAGTTCAAGTTCCAGTATTCTCTTATCTTTCCATTTCTTATTTCACCTACAGTTATCTGGGATAGGTTCCTGCAACCCAGAAACCAGGGCCTGATCAGTGCAGTACTTGCTCCTCACGAGCTCCAGAATTGCTATACTGGTGTTTCTGCCCGAGCTTCACATACCAGGACCTCCTGGGCTCTGGACTTGCCCCTACCTTAAAATGGCCTCTTTTGGATTTGAGAATCTGGCTGTTGGATTTCCTCCTGGTGTTCAGTTGACTTAATTTCTGGAGCAACCCTTGGCTTTAATGACAACTACGGATAAAAGGTATGAATACTCTAGATCCCTCTCCCCACCCGTCCTGTGTCCCCACTGGTATGGGTCCCTCCTTAGTGTTCTTAAGAGAAGAAATCATAAGGAGAATGAGCAACTAAGTGGCTACTAAGATTCAAGGACCTGAGGGATCTGGTTAAGTGAATGAAGCATTTAGTTTTGGTCTTTTGTTCACTTTTAGGATGTAGTAGCTCAAGCATCTTTATTAGCAGAGGAAAAAGCCAAGAAAAGAAAGGAAAAAATTAGCATGCAAGATAAATAAAATAATTAATAAGAAAAGTCTTGCAGATGGCAAATGGGAAGGCATGACAAGGCAGAATATCACCCTGAAAAGAAAGGACAGACCTCTCATTTGCTAGAAGACTAGAAGATGACTATGCATGAAGATGGGAGTTAGAAAGCAGCATAATATGTGGTCTTTATTTGGACAGACCTTAATATTTCTTCGAGATAGTGATTTCAGATGTGATGTATGTGGGGACTTGCACCAAAATTCAGAATAACCTTGGACAATATATGAATTCTTAACCAGTATATTCTAGGTTTAACTCTTTTGTTTTTAGACTTTTTTGAAAAATAAAGCTTTTAATAATTTAGATTTATATGGCAGTAAAGAAAACTATATTGCACAAAGCAAAAGATGAGGTACTTTGGGCACATTTAAAAATAAAACAAAACAACAACATCAAAGCAAATAAAAACATTAGCATAGCACATGATATAATTCCAGGTACACAGGAGACACTTTTTGTTCTCAGTTGAATTGAGTAGGAAAACAGCTGCCTCCTGAATGGAAATCATATAGTGAAGGTCTTGTCTGGTTAGAGTTTGGTTAGTACAGGAGTCTGCCCTTGTACAATGTCGTATTGTACTATACCCAGTATATATTATGTTTTTTCCTATGCATACATACCTGTGATAAAGTTTAATTTATAAATCAGCCAATTTCACAGGTAGATTTGTTCTTATCATAGATCTTAGCAGCTTCAGCAACAATAGGTTTAACTCTTTAGTGAATGGAATGTTCCACAAAATTTGAATGCCATGAGCTCTGAGCTGTCCCAGCAGCCTGAAGCTCAGTAGTCCCTTGTAATAGCTACACCACTTCATTTATCCATAAACACCTGGGAAGGCATGGCTGAACATTATGTTCTTTTTTATCAGTAATTTTCACAACCAGACATCATGCAAAAATAAACTCTTCCCTTTTAAAATGGCTGTGATGGTATGCGAGGTTTTTTCATAGCATGTCATTACTGAAAGTGGATACAAAACACCTGGGAGAGGTCATGAAAACCTGTGACAAAGGTGAAGGGTGGGAGATGAGCTTATGTTTTCACATGATGATAATAGTAATAGTAATAATAATAAATAACAATAAAGAACAATGTTTAATTAAAGAACTAAAACTACACACTGCAACAAAATAAATGGCTGAGTAACTATTACAGGTATGAAGAAAGGAGACTATTAAAGTCAAAGCATTCTGGTATTCCTAAATTGGTAGAAGGATGGAAATACTGATTAAATATGTGGCATGGCTTAGTTTATCCTGATGAATATGGGACACATCTTTAACTTTAGAAAAAAACATATGTTTATCATATTAATAATGAGAAGGGGAAATATAGATTAGTGACTCGAAGAGTTTATAGATTATGAATAACATACCAATACATGACAATACCTATGAAAACTGAACAATTTCCTAGGAAAAAAATCACCAAAACAAAAAACAAAACAAACTCAAAAGTATAAAATTATAGTAAAAAAGAAAACATTAGAACAAATTAAATCCAAAGTTAAATATCTACCAAACTAAAAAAAATTTAAAACAACAATCCAGTTTTACTAAAAATTTCTTCCAACCATTTAAGGAAGAAATAAATAATAACAGCGAGCAGAAAAAAAGAAAGAACAGCAGTACAGTTTGATGTTTTCATCACCTTGGTATTAGATCTAGAAAATGACAGACGTAGAAGTAGAAGAAATTGAACCAAAAATTCAATGTACATCAAACTCAAATTATTTTATGAACTTAGGTGCAAACACAAGCCAACAATGTAGCAAATATTTCTATCAATATCTGTATTTGATATTGTAACTTGTCTCCTTGATCCCCTATTTAAGACAAGGCACTGTTTTCCCAGCTATCAAGAAGGTTAGCTTTAGACAACTCACAGCTGATTCTTTGGACAAAGGAAGATGCTTCTCCCAAGTTATGTACCCTCACTCTGGAGTCAGCCCATATCCAATGAGGTACAGTGGCCCAGCACCTTACCTTAACTGGAGACAACTCCGAAAGGCCACCACAGTTTCATTTCTATCTGTGGTCAGTTTTAGGAATGGAAAACATGCGAGGAGAATGCAATTAGAGTGTCATCACAAAGCTTTCAATTATATTTTTATTTATCTGTTTTTAACAGATAAATAAGAGAAAGCAATACTCAAATATTCATTATGTTATGTTATATCTTTGCATGTTTCTAAAATATTTAACAATACATTAATTAATAATTTAAAAAAATTTGATATCAAGAACCTGTGAGATATATCTAAGTTTAGATTCTGACCTTCCATCTTATTTTCTCAAAAGATCATACATCACTAAGCCTCAGTCTCCTTACCTATCATATGAGAATGAGAATTACTGTTTATTAATAGTGTCTATCATGGTACTTATCTCTTTAAAGATGTTCAATATATGCTAAGGTAAAAACAGAGTTTTGGAGAGGAAGTCAGTAAAATACAATGTTCATATAGTGATTTATAATTTAAACCAGAAAGATATACTGTTAGATGAGAGCCCTACAATAACTATTTATTTGAAAGCTTCAGTAAAGAGCAATAAGTTCTGAATTGTAACTCATGGGTAAGGATAGGAACATTGGTCTCTTTTGGAGAGGCTTTTTAGAGAAATGTGTGGCTGGAAAAATCAAAATTGCAGTTTGGATAAGATGGCAGCACAATGTCTGTGGAATGGCACGAGCTCTCAGGAGTTCAATTTACAATTAAGACCGCTTTTCAGAACTGGTGCAAGGGTTGGCTGGAAGGAGAATGGTCTGTGGAAGACAGAGAGGGACGGGCTTGCACAGCCCTGGTAGGAACAGGAGGGTGCACACAAAAAGATGAGTCTGGAGAGCCAGGAGGACAGAGGCGAAGAATGGAGGGAGGGTTTAAAGGTGTGTTAGCGCTGAGAAAGTGGTAGGATTTGTCTGGAAGGGAGTTTTGACTTTGTACCCTCTTTTCCCCAGAATTTTTGTGGGAAATTTTCTTTCTTAATTTGCTTACCCTGTTAGGACAACACAGACATTCGAAGTTGAAAAGCCTTGGCCCTGTTATGTCAGGTGTCTTCTACTCTAATTTTATGTAGTATTAAAAAGAGAGAAATTTATGTTGTCAAATATTTTTTTCAGGACCTTGGCATGCCATCCTTGAACTTGCCAGAGATCACTTTAGGCTAGATACAGAAGTTTTTACCCTGGTTACACAGTAAAATTACTTGGGTGCTTAAAATAAATATCCAAGCCTGGGGCTTCGCTCTCAGGTCTTCTTATGTATCTTGTTCTGGAGTGAAGCCCAGCCAGAAGTCTATTTTGAAAACTTGGCATGTGATTCCAATTTGTAGCCAAAATAGGAAGACACTGGCTTAAACTTTCTTAAATCATGTTCTACCTGCATTGTTCCAGGCCTAATCCCAAAAATATCAAATAAAAAATTTGAAATTTGGTGGTTGAATCTTGGAATTACAGTGGTCTTAATATGCTCTTCAACTGATTCTTATGAAGAATTATTGAGTGATGGAGAATTATTGCCTGCAGACTGTAATGTCCAGTTAACTCAGAAGAAATTATTTTGGTCCTAACCCTTTAAAAGTTCAGATGGATTCAGGAGTGATCAGAATAAAGTCCAGCATTCTTTCATTTGACTCCCACTCATCAAATTCCATAGTTCTATAAATGCCTTTGGCAATTAGCAGAGTCAGCACACTCTTCCATCAAATTGAAGGGGTGGTCCTCAGGAAATCTGTTTTCAGAGATCCTTGAGCTTTGCTGCAATAAAAGACTCTGGCTCCAACTGGCATCTTATTCTCTGAATTCTTTTCTCAGGCAAACATTCAACTTCACATTGAGCCTTTACTATTAATCATGCACACATAATAAGATAAGAACAAGAACAACAAAAAACAAACTTTGCTTTGTTGCTTGGCTGCCCAATAGAACCTTTCTTCTCATCAGACAATTTGCTACCTCCTAAAGAGTAAGACTTCTGAAATACACACGTGACAAGAACAATCACCTTTTCCTTAGGAGTCCTTGGAAGTGAGTGCTCAAGTAGCAAGATAAGACTTAACTTCACCAAAACTGCTTTCTCTAATTTGCCTTGATAGGGGGACCACAGCAAAGTGAGTGACCCCTTGCTCAAGCTAGCGACCTTGGGCTCAAGCCAGTGACCCTGGGCTTAAAGCCAGTGATCTTTGGGCTCAAGCCAGAGATCATGGGGTCATGTCTATGATCCCATGCTCAAGCCAGTGCCCCTGCCCTCAAGTTGGTGAGTCCACGCTCAAGCCAGATGAGCCTGTGTTCAAGCAAACGACCTCTGGGTTTTGAAGCTGGGTCCCTGGTTTCTAGTCTGACACTCTATCCACCGCGCCACTGGCTGGTCAGGTCAGGCTTAATAATTCTTTTAACATTATTTTTATAACAACTCATGCAGAAAGCAATTTTAATATTACTTTTATTTGGCAAAGAACACAACACTCAGAGAAATAAACTAATTTAACTGCATGCACTCAGAAACATAGTTGTATAGATGAGACTTGAATCTAGTTCATGCTAAAACCAGAGCCTGAGCTTGTTCCTTTTACAACAGTGTTCTGTTTATTATGAGGATAAGGTACCAAAACTTGATTACCGAGTTTCTCTGTACAAATATTCAAGGAGTTCAATTATCCTATCTCTTATCTGTAAATATGCAAATATGTGTCTAGACAAAAATTATAAACTGAAAACTCTCAAGGCACATCCAAAGTAAACACTAATTTTACTTGAGAAACTTAGGTTATGTATGCATTTAGAAAGCATGTGGTAGTCAGTACTACTATTCAGTAAATATTTATATTTCTCTTTCTCTGGCACATAATTAGATTGCTCCTCTTCACTTCTTCAGATTTATTTGTATTTGGGCGAGTTGCTTTGGGAAGTTAAATACAGGACAAAGTTTTGAGAACAAGTACACAATCTGACATAGTCTAGGTTTTCCTCTGTCAGTAAATGACATTTAAGCTGATTGTTTCATCAGTCTGAGTGCAGGGGTAGGAAACAGAACAGAGCCCACAAACAACCACCACAAATATGTAGCATGAATAAAATTGCCCTTCATTATTACAAGTTTCTAAAATTCTGGAGATTATTTGTTACAACAGTATAATCTAGCCTATCCTGACTGGTATAGAAATTGTGGGAGACTGCAAGTGGCAAAACCTTTGTGAGTTCAAGGTTTAGTAAAAGACTAAGTCCCCGCCCCCATCTATACTGGCTATGAAGCTGAGTATTTGCACTCATCTCATCCCCCACTTCACTTGTTTGCTTAAGTTGCTAGAAGCAATTTACATGCCCTTTCTCTCACCCTTTGTTTGTTTTGATGTTGGTTGATTTTAGTTATTCATGGTGAGGAAATTTCTGTTTATGCTTTAAATGGATTCCTGTTTATGCCTTAAGAGAATTCCTGTTTTTGCCTTACAGCTGGGACTTTGTATTGAAGACTTCCTTATTTGCATATGGCTAAATAATAAAGCGAACAGGGGGCTGTTTTGCTTTGTTCTTGCCATCAGCTTGCAGAATCCTCTGGATCCCATCCTTTTTCTCTTTAAGCCTATTTTCTTCATTCTTTACTGTTCTCCCTCAGGACCTGGAATTACTAGTCGTGCTGGTTCGTAGCACTACATAGATCAATGGGACAGAATAGAGAACACAGAAATAAACCTATACTTATGTGGTAAATTAATTTTTTTATATTTTTATTTTTTACAGGGACAGAGAGAGAGTCAGAGAGAGGGATAGATAGGAACAGACAGACAGGAATGAAGAGAGGTGAGAAGCATCAATCATTAATTTTTTGTTGCCATTGCGACACCATAGTTGTTAATTGCTTGCTTTCTCACATGTACCTTGACCGTGGGCCTTCAGCAGACCGAGCAACCCCTTGCTGGAGCCAGTGACCTTGGGTCCAAGCTGGCGAGTTTTGCTCAAGCCAGGTGGGCCCGCGCTCAAGCCGGTGAGCTCGGGGTCTCGAACCTGGGTCTTCCGCATCCCACTCCGACGCTCCATCCAGTGCGCCACCGCCCGGTCAGGCGTAAATTAATATTTGACAAGACAAGACTGTACAATGCAGTAATGATTGTCTATTTGATAAATGGTGATGGAAATATAGAAGAAATAGGTTTAAAAAATGAAAGTAGACAACCTTCTTCCACCATATACAAGAATAAACTCAAAACTGATTAAAGACTTCAATGTATGACTAGAAATCACTAAATTCTCAGAAGAAAACATAGACAGTAAGACCTTGGATATTTCTCTTAGCAATCTCTTTTTATCTCCTCAAGCAAGGGAAGCAAAAGAAAATATAAACAAATGGAACTATATCAAACAAAAGATTTTGCATAGCAAAGGAAACTGTCAACAAAATGAAGACAACCTACTGAATGGATAAAGATATCTGTTAATGTTATATAAAATAAGAGGTTTATATCCAAAATTTATTTAAAAACCACATACAATTCAACACACGCATGTACACACACACACACACACACACACACACACACACACACACACACACATCAAATTAAAAAAGTGGGCAGCAAACCTGAATAGACTCTTCTCCAAGGAGGACATATAGATAGCCAATAGACACGTAAAAAGTTGTTCAAGGAACGTAGCTGGGATGGTGACAAAGTAGGCAGACATTCCAACTGCCACCTTCCTGACCAAATAGGATTACAACTTAATTTGAAAACAATTATCTTTATAAGCCAACTTTGGACTAAACGAAGAGAAATCTATAACCAAGGATCACAGAAGAAGCCACACCAAGACTGGTAGGAAGAGTGGAGATGCTGAAAGGGCTGTCCTGCTCCCAACAGAGAGCAGTGGCTGAGGGTCCAGAGAGATTCTCACTGCAGGGAGGGCCACCTGAGTGGGAGGGTGCTCAGCCCCAGGTCTGGAGCTCCAGCCTAGAGCCCAGAGTCTAGAAAGGTGCCAGACAACATTTGGAGGTGGAAAAAGCCAAAGTTTCTGTCTTTGAGAAAAAGATGGAGCTCTTGGAGATACAGGCTCCATCTTAAAGAGCCCACACAGAAAACCCTGTTTACAGCCACTTACCCACTCCAGTAGAGGGAGAGCTGAGAGGACTCGAGTTGCATAAGGAGAGTGTAAAGTTGGAGGCCGAGGGAGAGACACTGTGAGGGTCGGGCATTGGAATCCCTGTGCTGAGTCATTCTCTAATACTATAGTCACCATATTTTTTGGGTGGAGCAGTCCCCTCTGAGCAACATCAGCTTGAGGAAAAGCAACTGATAAACCCTTAGGGGTCTCTCCTGCCCACCCCATGGAGAACTGGCCATTCTGAGAAGTCAGTCAGAAAGCAGGGGGCACATCAGTGACTCAGTTTTCTGGTGTTGAGGCTGAAGCTTTTCCCCACATGCTCCTGAGTCTAAGACTGATGCTTCTGCCCCACAGAAGACTCAGAAGAAATAGTCCAGTCTGCAGGCAGACCACACCTCTGGGTCCTAGAGGCCACCCCTATTGAGGTCTGTGAAAAAAGCTTGGACAGACTGTCCCCTGGGGCCCAGGAGCAAAACCAAACCCACCATTTTTCCTAATCCCCAAATTGTTGCAGGCTCTAGAACCTATCAAAGGTTTTTTCAGTGGCTGAGCCCAACAAGCACCCAGCAGACAGAAGCTTCAGGAGGTGAGACTCAGGGAACCTTGGCTTTTTGCAAACCTTTCCCCAGGCCCAGTGTGGGTAAAAGCCAGCCTAGGTATGCAGCTTGGTATTTCCATTTGCACCTGGGCTCAGCAGAGGCAGCCACTAACTCTGGATTGCCTGTAGCTCCAAGAATGTTGCTGAGGGCCAGTCATGGGCAGTGACTCCCACTGGATTGTGCTGGGTTCTGGCCAGGGAAGCCCAGAGCTAGCACATCCAATGGCCAGCAGCAGAGAGCATCGGTTCAGGACCTAACAACCCTTACTAGAGTGGTATCCTAAGGAAGAGCTTCTCACACCTGACCTAGCTGAGGCAAGTTTCTCTCTCTGTGCTCAGTATTGTCACAGCTGCTCATGTACATTGTATAAGGTGGAGCCTCATAGTCAGTTGGCCTGGGTGCTGAATATCTTGCATTTCTGGGCTAGATACAACAAGGGGAAGGGAGAGAAGCCTGGAGCATGGGCATTTAATGAATGAGTCCCTGTGAGACTATTGTTGGATCTGGTTGAGGGGTTTAGCCACTCTCTGGGGGTGGGCACAGTCAGCCCCAAGAAAGGACTCTCTCAGTTTTCCTCCCTAAGACCAGGGTGTCACCAACTATAAGAACTTCTGCAAAGGAGAGTATTGGCCACACTCGACCTGTACCTGCTGATCATATTGTTTGGGGGAAATAAAATTTGAGTATCCAGCAGTGGCTATGAAGTAAGGGCCAGATTTCCTGTCCTGAGCTTCTCACCAAAAGACACCTGAAGTAGGGTGTCCCACTAATGTTGTATTCCCAACCTTAGCTGCCCTAACCCAGTGATTCTCAAAGTGTGCGCCAGGGCACACTGGTGCACCTTAGAAGATTTTCAGGTGCACTCTATAGTATTCCAGAGAAATATGTGCCTATTGGGGACCAAAAAACCAACAGGGTTTTTGGAGTTTAGATTTTGGGGGGACAGAGGTGTGGGGAATTGGCTGTAAACTGACAGTCTGCTAAACCCCCCACCTCACTTGCCTGATTAGGTTGTAAAAAGCTATTAAACTGTGGTGCTGGATTGTTTACACTACCTCCCATGTTCCCCGGAAAGTCTAGAGGCAAGTTTCTTCTATCCTTTGCTTGGTGTAAAATTAAGATGATTATGTATAATGAGGTTTTTCTGGACTCAACACAATTAAGAGTAAGAAAAGAGGAATTCTTCAATGAGGAAATGAGAGTTTGCCTTTCAAATATATGCCCAAACATTGAAGAAATTACTGGACATTTGAACCTCATGCTTCTCATAAACACAAGAATGAAAAAACATAACACATTTGCTCCAGAACCTGCTAAATTTACTAAATCTTACTAAGAATTTATATATATATATATATATATATATATATATATATATATATATATATATATAAATATATACCTTTTTGTCATTTAAAAAAATTTTAACCCCTCTTTTTTTACAAATTCTAAAAGCATAACTCAAAACAATGTAACATAAAAATGTTTTTTAATTTCAGAATAAATTTAATTTTGTTGTATTTATTTCATTTAATTACTATAAAAGCACATTTGGGCTTTATATATATATTTTTAATATTTGACTTAATTATTATAACATATTTCTCAGAAATTTGTATATGGTACACCTACAATTATTTGTAGGATATTAAATGTGCCCCAACTTCAAAAAATTTGAGAACCACTGCCCTAACCCCTCAAGCAAGCAACCTGTAGAGGGGTTGATTGGGTGAGACTCATCTGAGCCCACACTACAGTATTTCTACAGAAGACTGTGGGAAGGCCAGGAAGCTGCAAGAGGAGATGAAACAGCTTAAAAGTGGAGACATTTCTTACGGAGCTTGGGTCTTTTACAGAGCTGCTATCATCTTTAAGTAGAAGGAAGCTGATCCTTATACCCAGATTGGCCCCTTTCCCAATACCCAAACACAAAAAATTCAAACACAAACAGCGAAAAAAGCAGTAGCTACAGACAAGTAGCCCACAGCAGACTACAAACAACAGCTGACGCCAAGTCAAGAAGATCTAGAACCAACACAATTGGTAGTGGGTGCCAGACAGCAGCAACCCTAGTCTCAGCTAGCTACACTAGCAGCACACCCAAAGTAGAAGTCTAGCAGGCACCAGACACTATGTAGAATAAATACGCCCAGCTGGACAGACATGTAATTAATACACATGATCAAGGTTGACCCTTAGAGCCAGCAAGCCTGAAAGGATAACCATATCCCCAAAAGGACTAAATGTACTCAATACTTATATATAACAGAAGGAAAAATAGTACCCTCAAGAAATATTCCTAGCTTGACAGGTGGTGGTGCAGTGGAGATAACATCGGACTGGGATGCAGAGGACCGAGGTTCAAAATCTTGAGGTTTCTGGCTTGAGTGCAGGCTTATTGGTTCAAGCAAGGCTTACCAGTTTGAGCTCAAAATTGCCGGCTTGAGCAAGGAGTCACTCAATCTGTTGTAGCCCCCCAGTCAAGGCACATGTGAGAAAGCGATCAATGAACAACTAAGGTGGTACAATGAAGAATTGATATTTCTCATCTCTTTCCTTTTATGTCTCTCTGTCCTTATCTATTCTTCTTTCTATCTCTAGTTCTGTAAAAAAAAAAAAAAAAAGAGAGAGAGAGAGAGAAAGAAAGAAAGAAAGAAAAAAAAAAAACAGCATTTCTAGGACAAGGAAAGTAGGTGACCTGGAGATCAGTACTGCCAAGTCTATCTTCCACATAAAGAAATCAAAAAAATTTCAAAGTAAGACAACACTACCTAATACACAGACAAAATAGGCAGACAAAGAAATGTGACCCAAATGAATTAACAAGAGAAATCTCCAGAAAAAGAACAAAATAAAATGGAAGTACCCAAACTACCAGATGCAGAGATTAAACAATGATTTTTATGGTGCTCAAGGATTATAGAGCAACAATGGACGAACAAAATGAGCACCTAAATAAAGAGATATCACGCATCAAAAAGGACATTAAAATCATAAAAAAGAACCACTCAGAAATGACGAATACAATATCAAAAATGAATACTACACTAGAAGGATTCAACAGCAGGCTAAATGAAGCAGAGGACTGAATCATCGGTATAGAAGACAAGATAAACATAAGCACAGAAGTTGAGCAGCAAAATGAAAAGAGGTGCAGAAAAGACTGAGGAAGATGTAAGAGAGCTCTGTGACAACATGAAGAGAAACAACATTTACATCATAGGGGTTCTTGAAGTAGAAGAGAACAAACAAGGGATAGAGAACCTATTTGAAATAATTATAGCTGAAAAGTTTTCTAAATAATGAAGAAAAAAGTCACACAAGTTCAAGAAGCACAGAGTCCCATTAAAGAGGAACCCAAGGAGGTCTACACCAAGATAAATCATAATTAAATGCCGAAGTTAAGAGACAAAGAAAGAATACTAAAAGCTGCAAGATAAAAACAGTTAATTGCATATAGAGGAGCCCTCATAAGGATAACATTTGACTTATTAACAGGAACACTACAGGCCAGAAGGGATTGGCAAGAAATATTCAAAGTGATGCAAAACAAGCACCTACAACCAAGACTACTTTATCCAGCAATGCTATTGTTTAAAATTAAAGGAGAAATAAAAACCTCTCCAGAAAAAATAAACTAGAGAAATTCATTACAATCAAACCAGTACTGCAAGAAATGGCAAGAAGTACATTGTAAAAAAAGCAAAGGAAAAAAAAAAAGGAAATACAGAAAAAGAAGACTGTACATTTAAAGACTAAACTGACAATAAATAAGTACTTAGCAAGAATAACCTTAAATTTAAATGAATTAAGTGCTTCAATCAAAAGACAAAGGGTACCTACATGGATAAGAAAACAAGACATGTACATATGCTGTCTACAAGAGACCCACCTCAGAAGAAAAGATACACATAAACTGAAAGTGAAGTGATGAAAGAAAGTATTTCATGTGAGTGGAAATGAAAAAAAGCTGGGGTAGCAATATTTATATCTGACTAAATAGACTTTAAGCCTTTGAGTAGTGAGTATTTTACATGCTCACTGATCCCTGAGAGTGAGTGAAACCATAAGCATTTTTTTTCAAAAAATAAAATTAGCTTCAGTTACAGTTTTACTGACTTAAAATCATGTTTGTTCGATAACCAATTTATGGAAACAAGAGCATACAGTTGCCTTTTTTTAAATGTTGGATTACACAGTTTTAAAATAAATCGATAGGACTCTAGATGGTCAAGAGGCACGAAGATGTTTGTACTACTCAAAGTGTTAAAAAAAAAAAAGGCTATAGCAAGGGATGAAAAAAGTCACTACATAATAAAAAAGGGAGCAATTAAACAGGAAGATATAACCATTGTAAATATTCATGCACCTAATATAGGAGCACCTAAATATATAAAGCAGATTTTGATGGACATAAAGAGAGAGATTGACAGTAATACTAAAATAGTAGGAAATTTTAATACCTAACTGCATCAATGGGTAGATCATCCAGACAGAAAACTAACAAAGAAACAGCAGCCTTAAACGACACACTAGGTCAACTGGATTTTATTGACATCTTCAGAATCTTTCACCCCAAGCAGCAGAATATACATTGTTTTCAAGTGCTCATGGTACATTCTCTAGGACAGACCACATGTTAGGACATAAAACAAGTCTCAATAAATTTAAAAAGATTGAAATTATATCAGACATCTTCTCTGATCACGAGGGAATTACAATAGAAATCAATTACAATAAAAAAATGGGAAAACATTTAAATATTTGGAAGCTAGATAGCATGTTATTAAATAACAAATGGGTTAACAATGAGATCAAGGAAGAAATAAAAAAAATTTTGAAATAAATAAAAATGAAGTCAAGAACTCAAAATTTATGGAACCCAGCAAAAGCAGTTCTGAAAGGGAAGTTTATAGCATTACAGGCATACCTTAAGAAGCAAGAAAAAGCTCAGATAAACAACTTAACCCAGCATCTGAAAGCACTAGAAAAAGAACAACAAATAAAGCCCAGAGGAAGTAGAAGGAAAGAAATAATAAAGATCAAAGCAGAAATAAATGACATAGAGGCTAAAGAACAATACAAAAAGTCAATGAAACCAAGAGCTGGTTCTTTTAAAAGGTAAACAAGGTTGATAAACCTTTAACTAGACTCATCAAGAAAAAAGAGGACTCAAATAAGTAAAATTGGAAATGAAAGTGGAGGAGTAACAACTGAAACCACAGAAATACAAAGGATTGTTAGAATATACTATGAAGATCTATATGCCAAAAAATTGGTCAACCTAGGTAAAATAGATAAATTCCTAGAAATATACAATCTCCAATACTCAATCAGAAAAAGTCAGAAAACCTAATCAGACCTACGACAACAAATGAAATTAAAACAGTTACCAAAAAAACAAACACAAAAACCCTTGACCTGATGGCTTCACAGGCAAATTTTACCAAATATTCAAAGAAGAACTAACACCTATTCTTCCCAAATTATTTCAAAAATTTCAAGGGGAAAGAAATCTTTCAAGCTCCTTTTCCTTTTTTTTATTTTTTATTTTATTTTATTATTTTTTATTAATTTTAATGGGGTGACACCAATAAATCAGGGTACATATGTACAATGAAAACATCTCCAGGTTATCTTATCATTCAATTATGTTGCATACCTATCACCCAAAGTCAAATTGTCCTCTGTCACCTTCTATCTGGTTTTCTTTGTGTCCCTCCCCTGCCCCCTCTCCCTAACCACTCCCCCCTCCCCACACCCCATAACCACCACAGTCTTGTCCATGTCTCATACTCTTGCTTTTATGTCCCACCTATGTATGAAATCATGCTGTTCTCAGTTTTTTTTCTGTTTTACTTATTTCACTCCGTATAATGTTATCAAGGTCCATCCATTTTGTTGTAAATGATCCGATGTCATCATTTCTTATGGCTGAGTAGTATTCCATAGTATATATGTACCACTCGTACTCTGATGGACACTTGGGCTGTTTCCAGATATTCACTATTGTGAACAATGCTGCCATGAACATGGGGGCACATTTCTTCTTTTCGAACAGTGCTATGGTGTTCTTAGTGTATATTCCTATAAGTGGGATAGCTGGGTCAAAAAGCAATTCAATTTTTAATTTTTTGAGGAATCTCCATACTGATTTCCAGAGTGGATGCACCAGTCTGCATTCCCACCAGCAGTGCAGGAGGGTTCCCAATTCTCCACATCCTCGCCAGCACCTATAATGTATTGTTTTGCTGATGAGTGCCATTCTGACTGGTGTGAGGTGATATCTCATTGAGGTTTTGATTTGCATTTCTCTAATGATTAGTGATGTTGAGCATTTTCTCATATGCCTACTGGCCATCTGTATGTCCTCTCTGGAGAAATTTCTATTCATTTCTTTAGCCCATTTTTGATTGGATTGTTTGTCTTCCTGGCGTTGAGTTTTATAAGTTCTTTATAGATTTTGGTTATTAAACCCTTATCATACGTGTTGTCGAATATGTTCTCCCACTGTGTAAATTATCTTATTATTGTGTTCTTATTGTCTTTAGTTGTGCAAAAACTTTTTAGTTTGATATAGTCCCTTTTGTTTATCTTGCCTTTTATTTCATTTGCCCGTGAAGATAAATCGGCAAATATGTTGCTGAAACAGATGTCGAAGAGCTTGCTACCTATCTTTTCTTCCAAGAAGCTTATGGTTTCATGGCTTACATTTAAGTCCTTTATCCATTTTAAGTTTGTTTTTGTGAATGGTGTAAGTTGATGGTCTAGTTTCATTTTTTTGCAACACCATTTGTTAAAGAGACTGTCTTTACTCCATTGTATGTTCTTTCCTCCTTTCTCAAATATCAGTTGTCCATAAAGCTGTGGGTTTATTTCTGGGTTCTCTGCTCTGTTCTATTGATCTATGTGCCTGTTCTTATACCAGTACCAGGCTGTATTGAGTTCAATGACCTTGTAGTATACCTTGATATCAGGAAGAGTGATACCTCCTGCTTTCTTTTTTCTTTTAAATATTGCGAGGCTATTCATTTTCTTTTTGGTTCCATATAAATTTTTGAAATATGTGCTCTATATCTTTGAAGTATGTAATTGGTATTTTAATTGGTATAACATTAAATTTATAAATTGCTTTGTGTTATATAGATATTTTAATGATGTTTATTCTTCCTAACCATGAGCACGGTGTATGCTTCCACTTGTTTATATTTTTCTTGATCTTTTATCAATGTTTTATAATTTTCTGAGTACAAGTCCTTAACCTCCTTGGTTAAATTTACTCCTAGGTACTTTATTTTTTTGGTTGCAATAGTGAAGGGGATTGTGTCCTTAATTTCATTTGCTGACAGTTCATTGTTGGTATATAAAAATACCTCTGATTTCTGATTATTAATTTTATATCCTGCCACCTTGCTGAATTTATTTATCAGGTCCAGTAGGTTTTTGACTGAGACTTTAGGGTTTTCTATATACAATATCATAACATCTGCGAATAATGACAGTTTTACTTCTTCTTTTCCAATTTGAATGCCTTTTATTTCTTCTTCTTGTCTGATTGCTATAGCTAGGACTTCCAGAAGTATGTTGAATAAGAGTGGTCACCCCTGCCTGGTTTCTGATCTTTGGGGATTGCTATTAATTTTTGCCCATTTAGTATGATGTTTGCTGTCATTTTGTCATAGATGGCCTTTATCATGTTAAGAAAATTTCCCTGTATTCCCACTTTACTGAGAGTTTTGATCATGAATGGGTGCTGGATTTTATCAAATGTCTTTTCTGCATCTGTTGAAATTATCATGTGATTTTTGAGCTTGCTTTTGTTTATGTGATGAATCACATTGATTGATTTGCTAATATTTAACCAACCTTGCCTCTCCAGAATAAATTCCACTTGATCATGGTGTATGATTTCTTTCATATATTACTGTACCCAGTAGGCTAATATTTTGTTGAGAATTTTAGCGTTTAAATTAATGAGCGATATTGGCCTATAATTTTCTTTCTTTGTGTTGTCTTTGCCCAGTTTTGGGATTAGAATTATGCTTGCCTCATAAAAGAAGTTTGGAAGTCTTTCTTCCTCTTGAATATTTTGAAATAAATTGAGGAGGATAGGAGTTTGTTCTTCTTTATATTTCTGGTAGAATTCACTTGTGAAGCCTTCAGGCCTAGGACTTTACTTTGTTGGGAGTTTTTTCATAACTGTTTCCGTCTCATTTCTTATAATTGGTCTGTTTAGGTGTTCTGATTCTTCCAGACTGATTTTTGGAAGATTATATGATTCAAGAAATTTGTCCATTTCACTTAGGTTGTCTAATTTTTTGGAATAGAGTTCTTCATAGTATTTTCTTATAATAGTTTGTGTTTCTGTTGTGTCAGTTGTTATTTCTCCAACTCATTTCTAATTTTAAATTTGAGTCCTCTCTTTATTTCTTGGTGAGTCTCGTTAAAGGTTCATCAATCTTGTTTACCTTTTCAAAGAACCAGCTCCTGGATTCATTGATCCTCTGTATTGTTTCCTTAGCCTCTATGTCATTTATTTCTGCTCTGATCTTTATTATTTTTTTTCTTCTATTAGTCCTAGGCTTTTTTTGCTGTTGTTTTTCTAGTTCTTTTTGATGCAGCGCCACGTTGCTTATTTGAGCTTTTTCTAGCTTCTAATAGTATTCCTGTAGTGCTATATACTTCCCGCTCAGTACTGCTTTTTATGTGTTCCATAAATTTTGAGTTGATGTATGCTCATTTTCATTTGTTTCTAGAAACTTTTTTATTTCTTCTTTGATCTCTTTTTTAATCCATTCATTATTTAATAACTTGCCATTTGGTTTCCATTTGTTTGATGATTTTTCAGTGTTTCTGTTGTGGTTAATTTCTAGTTTCATGGCATTGTGATCAGAGAAAATGTTTGATATAATTTCAATATTCTTAAAATTGTTGAGATCATATTTGTGTCCTAACATGTGGTCTATCCTGGAGAATGTACCATGAGTGCTTGAAAAGCGTGTATATTCTACTGCTTCAGGGTGAAAAGTTCTGAAGATATCTTAAATCGGTTTGATCTAGTGTATCCTTTAAGTCTGCTGTTTCTCTATTAATTTTCTTTCTTGAGGATCTATCTAGTGATTTTTGTGGGGTATTGAAATCCCCTACTATTACAGTATTGCTGTTAATCTCACCCTTTATATCCATCAAAGTCTGCTTTTTGTATGTTGGGGCTCCTATGTTTGATGCGTAGATATTTATAATAGTGATATATTCTTGTTGAATTGTTCCTTTTATCATTATGTAGTGTCATTTTTTATCTCTTACTACAGCCTTAGTTTTATAGTCTATTTTGTCAGATATAACTATTGCTACCCCAGCTTTTTTTTCATTTCCATTTGTATAAAATATTTTTTCCATCCCTTTACCTTCAGTCTATGTGCATCTTTTGTTTTAAGGTGTGTTTCTTGTAGACAGCATATGTATGGGTCCTATTTCTTTATCCACGCAGCTACCCTATGTCTTTTGATTGGATCATTTAATCCATTTACATTTATGGTTATTATTGACATGTAGTTTTTTATTGCCATTTTATTCTTTAAAGCTGTATTCTTTTGCTATATTCTTTCCTCCCTTTGAACCATTCAGAACAGGCCCCTTAGCATCTCTTGCAGAATTGGTTTGGTTTTAATGAATGCCTTGTGGCTTTTTTTTGTCTGTGAAGCTCTGTATTTCTCCTTCAATTTTAAATGTTAGCCTTGCTGGATAGAGTATTCTTGGTTGTAGGTTCTTGTTCTGAATTACTTTAAATATATCTTGCCATTTTCTTCTGGTCTCAAGTGTTTCTGTTGAGAAGTCGGATGTCATCCTCTTGAGGGCTCCTTTGTAGGTGATATCCTTATTTTCTCTAGGAGGTTTTAAAATTTTCTCTTTATCCCTTAACTTTGGTATTTAACTATGATATGTATTGGTGTAGATTTCTTTGGGTTTTTTTTAAAGGAGTTCTCTGTACTTCCCTTTGTGAAACATTTCTCATCCTTAATTTAGGGAAGTTTTCAGCTATGATTTGACTGAACAGAGTTTTTATCTCTTGTTCTTTCTCTTCATCTTCCGGAACCCCTTTAATGTGGTTATTTCTCTTCATGTTGTCACAAAGCTCCCTTAGAGTTTCCTCAGATATTTTGAGTCTCTTCTTTTTTCTGCTCTGCAGTGCCTTTGTTTATTTTGTCCTCTAACTCGCTGATTCAATCCCCAGCATCATCCATCCTGCTTTTAATTCTTTCCATTGTGGTCTTCAGTTCTGATATTGTATTTGTCATTTCTGTCTGGTTCCTTTTTATTATTTTAATTTCCTTTTTTATACTTGTTATCTCTTTATTCAAGTGTTCGTAATGACTATCCATTGTTGCTCTAAGCTCTTTGAACATCCTAACTATCATTATTTTAAACTCTCCATTTGGAAATTTGGTTATATCTGGTTCATTCAGGTCCTTCTGTGGGGATTTCTCTTGATTTATTTGGGTTGCATTTCTCTGCCTGCACATTTTGTCTGTGTATAAGTGTGTGGCCACTGGAGTTGAATGGGTGTTGCCTTTGTATTCCCTAGGTTTGGTCTGTTTGCAGGCCTGCCACCCCCAGTGTCGCTGCCTAGGGCGGTTGGGTATGGGTGTTGCCGGTGCCGGCCCACTTGGGCTGTTGCTGTGATTTCCACCTCTCCTGCATGGGAGGTGCTATGTTCTGGTGCCTGGCTCTATAAGCCTCAGCCTGTCTGTTCCTTCACCTCGCCCCACAGGTTGGGCTGCGCACTGCACTCAACCCACAAGTCTCAGCAATAAGGGTAAGGGTGAACACCTTTGCTCAGCTGCAGTCCCAGCCTATACCAAGCTTCCCACCAGCCCCTGTGGTCACAGGTTGCTCACCTCAGTTTCAAGGTTTTGACAGGGCTGCTGGCATGCACTCAGCTGTGAGCCTCCACCTATCCTGGGCTTTAGCCCGACCCACAGGGCCGGCTCACGCAGGATCACATACTTTCTTTTCTCAGGCCTGGCAGAGTTGCTGGTATGTGCTGAGGCGCGAACCTCTGCTTGTCCTGCCCCTGCAGACAGGGTCGGCTTGAGCAGGATTGCAAACCTGGAATGTCAGGTGATGCGGTGCGCCCACGAGGGTTCTGCTCAGCAGCAGATCTCTGCTCATTCCTGGCCTCCCACTTATCCTCTGCAGGTGGGGCTACAGGTGGGCCTGTAGCTGCTGGAATGCTTTCATGCATCCCCTCCACCCCTGCTGAGCTAGACAGAGCTCACACTGGCTGGGCCTCTGCCCCCACCTATAAGACCACATTTCAGTGTCCCACTGCCACCATCCTTCCAGCAAGCCCTCAGCAGTGTGGGTAGGAGCACTGCAGCTCAGACCCTAACACTCCATACTGTAGTCCTGGAAGCTCCCTCATTCTATGAAGATCTGCTCTAAGTGCCATGGGAGAGCTTGTTTGGTTGGTGTCCTGCCTCCCTTTGCTGATATTGCTAGTTCCAGGGGAAATATTTGTTTTTGATTAGGGAAGCGACTGAGCCCAGGGGTTAGGGTGGCTGTCCCTCGGAGTGTTTCTCCCTGTACTTTCCAGTCCACACTCTCTTCCTGGTGCTCTGGTCCTCTCCTCTGTCCCCATTCTCCAGAGCCCTGGATGAGTGGTTGTGAGAGAGGTTTTCTGCATTGTCCCTTTAAGAAGAATCCTGGGTCTGAGAAAACTGTCTCTCACAAACAGTATTTTCACTTGTTTCACAGCTCAATACTGTCCAAATGCCTCTTTTAGGCTCTGGGTCTGCAGGCTGAGGCTTTGTTCCTGGGACCCAGGTCCCTCCCTCTAGACTAAACTCTCTTCCCACCATGCGAGTCTCTCCGGGCTGCTGTTTGCTCCGGGGAGCTGTGCTGCCCTCTCTGCATTTTTGCTTTTCTTACCAGTCTCTGTGTGGCTTCTTCAGTGTTCCTTGGTTGAAGAGTCCACTTAGTTTAGTTCAAAGTTGGTTTATCCAAATGATGGTTCTTAAAATTAAGTTATAATCCACTTTGGTTCTGGGAGTTGGAAGTTGGTACGTCTGCCTACTCCATCGCCATCTTGCCATCCCTCAAGCTCCTTTTCTGAGGCAAACATTATCCTCACTCCAAAACCAAGTAAAGACACTGCAAATAAAGAACACTATAGGCCAATATCCATGATGAAGATAGATGCTAAAATTCTCAAGAAAATATTAGCAAACCTGATCCAGCAATACATTACAAATATCATACATCATGGTCAAGTGAAATTTATTCTAGGAAGGGAAAGCTGGTACAATATCTGTAATTCAATAAATGTGATTCATCACATAAATAAAAGAAAGAAAAAATCACAATATAATATCAATAGATGCAGAAAAAGCATTTGATATAATCTAGCACCCGTTCATAAAAACTCTCAGGAAAGTGGAATTATGGAGAACATACCTTAACATGATAAAGGCCATTTATGACAAACTGACAGCCAACATTGTACTCAATGGACAAACATTAAGAGCAATCCCCTTATAATCAGGAACCATGCAGGCTTGCCTCCATTCACCATTCTTATTTAACATAGATCTGGAAATCCTAGCCACAGCAATTAAACAGGAAGAAAAAATAAGAGGCACCCAAATTGGAAAAGAAAAAGTAAAACTGTCATTATTTTTCTGATGACATGATACACAGAAAACCCTAAAGTTTCAGGCAAAAAACTACTAGACCTGATAAATAAATTTGGCAATGTGGCAAGGTATAAAATTAATATTCAGAAATCAGTGGCTTTTTTATACACCAACAATAAACTGTTTGAAAGAGAAATTAAAAAAAACAATCTCCTTCACTTTTGAGACAAAATAATAATAATAATAATAATAATAATAATAATAATGTACCTAGGAGTAAATTTAACCAAGGAAGTAAAAGACTTTTACTTGGAAAATTATAAGACAATAAAAAAAAATCAGAAAGATGCAAACGATTGGAAACATATACCGTGTTCCTGGATAGAAAGACAAAACACCATTAAAAATGTCTATAGTACTCAAAGCAATCCATAAATTCTATGCAATTTCTATTAAAATACAAATAGCATACTTCAAAAATATAGAACAAATATTCCAAAAATTTATATGGAACCAAAAAAGATCATGAGTAGCCTCAGCAATCTTTAAAATGAAGAATAAAGTGGGGAGTATCACACTTCCTGATATCAAGTTATACTTAAAAGGTCATAGTAATCAAAACAGCTTGGTACTGGCATAAGAACAGGCATACAGATCAATGGAACAGAATAGAGAACCCAGGAATAAACTCACGTCATTATCGTCAATTTATATTTGACAAAGGAGATAAGTACATACAATGGTGTAATAACAGTCTCTTTAAATAAATGGTGTTGGGAAAACTGGACTGGTACATGCAAAAATATGTAACTAGACCACCAACTTACACCATTCACAAAAATAAACTCAAAATGGATAAAAGACTTAAATGTAAGTTGCAAAACCATAAACATCTTAGAAGAAAACATAGGCAGTAAACTCTCCGATATCTCTTGTAGCATATTTTTGCTGATTTATGTCCTCAGGCGAGTGAAATACAGAGCAAAATAAACAAATGAAACTATATGAAACTAAAAAGCTTTTGCACAGCAAAAGACACCATGAACAAAATAAAAGACAACCTACACAATGTGAGAACATATTTGCCAATATGTCTGATAAGGGGTTAAAAAATCAAAATTTATAAAGAACTTCTAAAACTCAACCCCAGGAAGATAAATAATCCAATTAAAAAGTGGGCAAAAGAACTAAATAAGAATTTCTCCAAAGAGGACATACAAATGGATAATAGGCATGTGAAAAAATGTTCAACATCACTGATCATCAGAGAAATGCAAATTAAAACCACAATGAGATACCATGTCATAACTGTCAGAATGGCACTCATTAACAAATCAACACAAAATAAGTTCTGGTGAGGGTGTAGAGAAAAGATAACCCTCCTGTACTTCTAGTGGAAATGTAGATTTGTGTGGCCACTATGGAAAACAGTATAGCATTTCCTCAAAAAAATAAAAATGGAACTGTCTTTTTACTCAGCTCTCCCACTTTTAAGAATGTATCCTAAGAATACCAAATCACTGATTCAAAAAAAGATATGCATTCCCATGTTTATGGCAGCATTGTTTACAATAGCCAAGGTCTAGAAACAGCCCGAGTGTCTGTCAGTAGATGGGTGGGTTAAAAAGCAGTGGTACATATACACATGTTGCCATGAAAAAGAAGGAAATCTTACCTTTTGCGATAGCATGATGGACTTGGAGATTATTATGCTAAGTGAAATAAGCCAGGCAGAGAAAGACAAATATCATATGATCTCACTTATATGTGGAATCTAATGAACAAAGTGAACTGAGGAATGGAATAGAGGGAGAGGGGTGTCACAGGGAACAGAAGGACAGCTGTCAGAGGAATGGGGGATGAGAGGATGGGATCAGAGAAGGTGAAGGGATTAGTGAAATTGTATATACAGAACACAGAGATACAGATAACAGGACAGCAAATCCCAGAGGGAAGGGGGGAGGGAGCTAGTGGAAGGAGTACAAAAGAAATGTAATGGGGGACACAGGGGTAGGAGATGAGGGTATTATATTGAGTGGGACATTTGAATTCATGTTAACACAAATTAAAATTAATAAATATTAAAAAAGTAAAAAGTTGTTCAACATCACTAATCAGAGAAATACATATTAAATCCATAATGAGATATCACCTCAGACCTGTCAGAATAGCTATCATTAATAAATTGACAAACAATGAGTGTTGGCGAGGGTGTGGAGAAAAGGGGACCCTCATGCACATTTGATAGGAATTCAGATTAGTACAGCCACTATGGAGAGCAGTATGGAGGGTCCCCCCCCAAAATAAAATAAAAAATGGAATTGCTTTATGACCCATCAATTTCACTTCTAGGTTTATATCTGAAGAAACCCAAAACACTAATTCAAAGAATAAATGCATCCCTATGTTCATTGCAAAGTTATTTACAATATCCAAGATATGGATGCAACCCAAGTGCCCAATTAATTGCATAAAAAAGTGGGAGTATGTATATACAATGAAATACTACTCAGCCATAAAAAAATGGATTCTTACCATTTGTGACAGCATAAATAAACCTAGAGGGTATTATGTTAAGTAAAATAAGGCAGACAGAGAAAAACAAATACCATAGAATTTCATTTATATATGTAATCAAAATAATAAAATAAACGGGCAAAGAAATAACTATGTATGTTGCCAGGTGAATATTTGAAATATCGGGGGATCACTTTGTAAAGTATATTATTACCTAATCACTATGCTGCACTATTGAAACTACTACAAATTAATACTGAATGTAAACTGTAATTGAAAAATAGTATAAAAACAAAACAATTTTACAATAGGCTAATCACAATAAATAAGAGTTAAATTCTTATGGTATATTTCTGATCACAAAGATAAGCTTCTAACTGAAGACCCAAAACACTTCTAATATTAAACAGTGAAATAAGAGTAAGATTATATATATATATATATATATATATATGAAAAAAATAATAAAAAACAAGTAAGGCAGAAAAGAAAAAAAGAAATTGTGTAGTAGTGAGTTCTATATAAAAACAATATTAAAAAAACAACAAGCATAACTGAAATGTATTCCTTGGCCTTCTGTTCATTTAGCGGGTGGTAAGAAAACTGATAGCAAAGCTGAAAAGATGCTTTTCTATTTTATAGTAGCCAAAAGAAATAAGCTCTAAAAATAATTTGTGCCCTGTTTGCACAAAGAAATAAAAGTTTAGAGATAGAATTATAAAATTAAAAGATTTGTATATTTGGTAGAATCAGCTGCTTCTTAACCCCGAGTAAAACAAAAAACACAAAAGACTTTTGAATAATAAAGATTGGTTAGAATTCAGTCTTACTAAAAGAATCAGGAGGAGCAAGATGGCAACGGAGTAGGCAGACGTACCAACTTCCAACGCCCAGAACCAAAGCGGATTATAACTCAATTTTAAGAACCATCATCTGGATAAACCAACTTTGAAATAAACTAAGTGAACTCTTCAACCAAGGAACACAGAAGAAGCCACATTGAGATTGGTAGGAATAGCGAAAACGCGAAGAGGGCTGCCCAGCTCCCCTCTTCAAACGGCAGCCTGGAGAGACCCGCATGGCAGAAGGAGAGTTTGGCGGAGAGGGAGGGACCTGGGTCCCAGGAACCAAGCCTCAGCCTCCAGTCCCAGAGCCTAGAAGAGGTGTTTGGACAGTACTGAGCTGTGAAACAAGTGAGGATACTGTTTGTGAGAAAGAGACAGTTTTCTCAGACCCAAGATTCTTTTTAAAAGGACAGCGCAGAAAATCTCTCTCACAACCACGCACCCGGAGCTCCGGGGAATGGGGACAGAGGAGAGGACCAGAGCAGTGGGAAGAGAGTGTGAACTGAAGGCACAGGGAGAAACACTCTGAGGGACAGCCACCCTAACCCTTGGGCTAAGTAACTCCCCTAATCGAAAATGAATACTTCCCCTGGAACTAGGAATACCAGCAAAGGGAGACAGGACACTAGCCAAACAAGCTCTTGCGCAGCAATCAGAGCAGAGATACTTAGAGGGAGGGAGCTCCCAGGCCTACAGTGTGGAGTATTAGGGCCCTTCCTACTCTGCTGTGGGTTGCTGAAGGGTATGGTGGCATCAGGACGCTGAAACGCGGTTCTGTCAATGGAGGCGGAGGACAAGCCGGTTTGAGCTTGGTCTAGTCCAGCAGGGACAAAGGTGACACGTAAAAGCAGTCCAGCAGCTGTGCGCCCGCCTGTAATCACAACTGCGGAGAAAAAGCAGGAGGCCAGGAAGGGCAGAGATCTGCTCTGTGACCCTGTGTAAGCCAGTCTTGACCATGGGGACGGGGCTAGAACCAGGGACGGGTGGGGGCTCACGGCTGAGCTCATGCTACCAGCCCTGCCCTGCTGGAGAAACTGCGGTTTGCCATCCTGCATGCGTGAGCTGGCTCCGAAGGTAGGGGCAGGGTAGAATCCAGGAGGAGCGGAAACTCGCTGTTGAGCGAAAGCCAGGAAACACGCCTGGCCCACTAAACCGCGGTTTGTGACCCTGTGCAGAAGAACCCTGGCCTCAAGGGCGGAGGTAAAGCTCTGGACGGTAAAAGGCTCATAGCTGAGAGCACGTCAAAAGCCTGGCACAACCAGCGAAACTATAGAGAACAGGCTCTGACTACGGGTGCTGGGCTGAAGCCAAAAAAAAGGCTAGGTCCGCAGCTGAGGAAAGGTGCTCACCTCTACACTTGGTGCTGAGGCTTGTGGATTGAGTGACAGCCCCTCCCATGGAGGAGAGGCAGAAATCACAGCACAGCCCAAGTGGGCCGGCAGTAGCAACACCCATTCCCAACCACCCTAGGCAGTGGCAGAGGGGGTGGCGGACCTGCAGACAGACCACACCTAGAGAACACAAAGGCAACACCTACTAGACTCCAGTGGCCACAATTTGCTTATACACAGACAAAATGGGCAGGCAGAGGAATGCAAACCAAATGAATCAAGAGAAATCGCCAGAGAAGGACCTGAGTGAACCAGATATAACCAAATTACCAGAAGCAGAATTTAGAATAATGATAGTTAGGTTATTCAAAGAAATTAGAGCAACAATGGATAGTCATTGTAAACACCTAAATAAAGAGATAACAAGTATAAAAAATGAAATTGAAATAAAAAAAAAATCAGACAGAAATAACAAATACAGTATCAGAACTGAAGACCACAATGGAATGAATTAAAAGCAGAATGAATCATGCTGAGAATCAAATCAGTGAGTTAGAGGACACAATAAACAAAGGCACAAAAGCAGAGAAGAAAAAGAAAAAGAGAATTAAAAAATGTGAGGAAACTCTAAGGAAGCTCTGTGACAACATGAAGAGAAACAACATTGACATCATAGGGGTTCCTGAAGAAGAGGAGAGAGGACAGGAAATGGAAACTTTATTCAATCAAATCATAGCAGAAAACTTCCCGAAATTAAGGCTGGGAAACATTCCACACATTAAAGAAGAACACAGAACTCCACTAAAGAGAAACCCAAAAAGATCTACACCAAAACACATCATAGTTAAAATACCAAAACTAATGGATAAAGAAAAAATTTTAAAAGCTGGTAGGGAAAAAAAGGCTATCACCTACAAAGGAGCCCCCATAAGGATGACATCGGAATTCTCAACAGAAACACTTGAGGCCAGAAGGGAATGACAATATATAATCAAAGTAATGCAGAAAAAGAACCTACAACCAAGAATACTCTATCCAGCAAAGCTAACATTTAAAATTGAAGGAGAAATAAAGACCTTCTCAGGCAAAGGAAGCCTCAAGGAATTTATGAAAACCAAACCAATTCTGCAAGAGATACTAAGGGGCCTCTTGTGAACAGTTCAAAGGGAGGAAAGAATATAGCAAGAGAAGAATACAGCTTTAAAGAATAAAATGGCAATAAACAACTACATATCAATAATAACCTTAAATGTAAATGGATTAAATGATCCAATCAAAAGACATAGGGTAGCTGCGTGGAAAAAGAAACAGGACCAATACATATGCTGTCTACAAGAGACACACCTTAAAACAAAAATGCACATAGACTGAAGGTAAAAGGATGGAAAAAAATTTTCATGCAAATGAAAATGAAAAAAAAGCCGGGGTAGCAATACTTATATCTGACAAAATGGACTTTAAAACAAAGGTTGTAGTAAGAGATAAAGAAGGACACTACATAATGATAAAGGGAACAATTCAACAGGAAGATATAACTATTATAAATATCTATGCACCAAATATAGGAGCCTCGACATACATAAAGCATACTTTGATGAATATAAAGGAGGAGATTAACAGCAATACTATCATAGTAAGGGATTTCAATACCCCACTAACAACACTGGATAGATCCTCCAGAAAGAAAATTAATAAAGAAACAGCAGACTTAAAAAATACACTAGATCAACTTGATTAATAGATATCTTCAGAACTTTTCACACTAAAGCAGTAGAATATACATTCTTCTTAAGCACTCATGGTACGTTTTTTAAGATAGACCTCATGTTAGGACACAAAAATGGTCTCAATAAATTTAAGAAGATTGAAATCATATCAAGCATTTTCTCTGATCACTATGCCATGAAACTAATATTAACCACAAAAGAAAAACTGAAAAATACTCAAATACTTTGAAACTAAATAGCATGTTATTAAATAATAAATGGATTAACAATGAGATCAAAGAAGAAATAAAAAAGTTTCTAGAAACAAATGATAATGAGCATACATCAACTCAAAATTTATGGGACATAGCGAAAGCAGTACTGAGAGGGAAGTTCATTGCACTACAGGCATATCATAAGAAGCTAGAAAAAGCTCAAATAAGCAACCTGACCCTGCATCTAAAATAACTAGAAAAACAACAGCAAATAAAACCCAGGACAAGTAGAAGGAAGGATATAATAAAGATCAGAGCAGAAATAAATGACATAGATGCTAAGCAAACAATACAGAGAATCAATGAAACCAGAAGCTGCTTCTCTGAAAACATAAACAAGATTGATGAACCTTTAACTAGACTCTCCAAGAAAAAAAGAGAGAGGACTCAAATAAATAAAATTAGAAAGGACAGTGGAGAAATAACAACTGACACAACAGAAATACAAAGCATTGTAAAAAAATAGTATGAAGAACTATATGCCTAAAAATTAGACAACCTAGGTGAAATGGACAAATTTCGTGAACGGTATAATCTTCCAAAAATCTATCTGGAAAAGTCAGAACGCCTAAACAGACCAATTACAACAAATGAGATCGAAAGAGTTATCAAAAAACTCTCAATAAAGAAAAGTCTTGGGCATGATGGCTTCATAAGTGAATTCTATCAAAATTTCAAACAAGAACTAACTCCTATCCTCCTCAAGCTATTTCAAAAAATTCAAGAGGAAGGAAGACTTCCAAATTCCATTTATGAGGAGAGCATAATTCTGATCCCAAAACCGGGCAAAGACAACACAAAGAAAGAAAATTATAGGCCTATATCACTGATGAATTTAGACGCTAAAATTCTCAACAAAATATTAGGCAACCAGATCCAGCAATATATAAAAAAAATCATACACCATGATCATGTGGGATTTATTCTGGAGAGGCAAGGCTGGTTCAATATTCGCAAATCAATGAATGTGACCCATCACATAAACAAAAGGAAGGACGAAAATCACATAATAATTTCAATAGATGCAGAAAAGGCATTTGATAAAATCCAGCACCCATTCATGCTCAAAACTCTCAGTAAAGTGGGAATACAGAAAACATCCCTTAACATGATAAAGGCCATCTCCGACAAACCCAAAACAAACATCATACTAAATGGACAAAAATTTAAAGCAATCCCCTTAAGATCAGGAAACAGGCACGGGTGTCCTTTTTCAACACTGTAATTCAACATAGTTCTGGAAGTCCTAGCTATAGCAATCAGACAAGGAGAAGAAATAAAAGGCATCCAAATTGGAAAAGAAGAAGTAAAACTCTCACTATTTGCAGATGATATGATATTGTATATAGAAAACCCTAAAATCTCAGTCAAAACACTACTGGACCTTATAAATGAATTCAGCAAGGTGGCAGGATATAAAATTAATAATCAGAAATCAGAGGCATTTCTATATACCAACAATGAACTGTCAACAAAAGAAATTATGGAAACAATTCCCTTCACTATTGCAGCCAAAAAAATAATGTACCTAGGAGTAAATTTAACCAAGGAGGTTAAGGACTTGTACTCGAAAAATTATAAAACATTGATAAAAGAAATCAAGGAAGATACAGACAAGTGGAAGCATATACCGTGCTCATGGCTAGGAAGAATAAACATCATTAAAATGTCTATATTACCCAAAGCAGTTTTTAAATTCAATGCAATACCAATTAAAATACCAATGACATACTTCAAAGATATAGAACACATATTTCAAAAATTTATATGGAACCAAAAAAGAACACAAATAGCCTCAGCAATCTTAAAAAGAAACAATAAAGCAGAAGGTATCACTATTCCAGATATCAAGGTTTACTATAAGGCCATTATACTCAAGACAGCCTGATACTGGCATAAGAATAGGCACATTGATCAATTGAACAGAACAGAGAACCCAAAAATAAACCCACAGCTTTATGGACAACTGATATTTGAGAAAGGAGGAAATAAAATACAATGGAATAAAGACAGCCTCTTTAACCAATGATGCTCGGTGAATTGGACATCTACCTGCAAAAAAATGAAACTAGACCATCAACTTACACCATTCACAAAAACAAACTCAAAATGGATAAAAGACTTAAACATAAGCCATGAAACCATAAGCATCTTAGAAGAAAACATAGGCAGCAAGCTCTCCGACATCTGTAGCAGCAATATATTTGCCGATTTATCTCCATGGGCAAATGAAATAAAAGGCAAGATAAACAAATTGAACTATATCAAACTAAAAAGTTTTTTCACAGCTAAAGACAATAAGAAGAGAATAAAAAGACAAACCACACAATGGGAGAACATATTCGACAGCACGTCTGATAAGGTGTTGATAACTAAAATTTATAAAGAACTTATAAAACTCAACACCCGGAAGACAAACAATCCATTCAAAAAATGGGCAAACGAAATGAATAGAAATTTCTCCAAAGAGGATATCCAGATGTCCAATAGGCATATAAAAAAATGCTCAACATCACTAATCATTAGAGAAATGCAAATTAAAACCACAATGAGATAGCACCTCACACCTGTCAGAATGGCACTCATCAGCAAAACAACACAGAATAAGTGCTGGCGAGGATGTGGAGAAAAGGGAACCCTTCTGCAGTGCTGGTGGGAATGCAGACTGGTGCAGCCACTGTGGAAAACAGTTTGGAGATTTCTCAAAAAATTAAAAGTCGAACTGCCTTTTGACCCAGCTATCCTACTTTTAGGAATATACCCTAAGAACACCATAGCACTGTTCAAAAAGAAGAAATGAGCTCCCATGTTCGTGGGAGCATTGTTCACAATATCGAAGATCTGGAAACAGCCCAAGTGTCCATCAGAGTACGAGTGGAATAAAACCCTTTGGTACATATATACTATGGAATACTACTCCGCCATAAGAAATGATGACATCGGATCATTTATAACAAAATGTCTGTACCTTGATAACATTATACAGAGTGAAATAAGTAAATCAGAGAAAAAGAAAAACTGAGAACAGCATGATTTCATACATAGGTGGGACATAAAAGTGAGAATATGAGACATGGACAAGAGAGTGGTGGTTACGGGGTGGGGGGTGGGAGGGGAGGTTGGAATAGGGAGGAGGGTTGTGGCACAGGGAAAACCACATAGAAGGTGACAGAGGACAATTTGACTTTGGGGGACGGGTATGCAACACAATTGAATGATAAGATAATCTGGAGATGTTTTCATTGTACATATGTACCCTGATTTATTGGTGTCACCCTATTAAAATTAATAATAATAAAAAAAAATTTAAGAAAAGGGATCAAATTGGAAATATAATTGCACCCAGATGTCTCATAAAAATGTTGTGGATTCCACTAAATCCCAAACTGACTCAGAAAAGAGATGACAGAAATGACTGTTCACTGAACCCCACAAATAAATGAAGAAAGCAAGAGTGAAATTTAGTGTTGAGAAAGGAAATTCACATAAACCATATACAAACATATGAACAACATCTAGGAAATGTAACTTTTTGGAATATAATACGTAGCCCTAGTGTGATGGTTAATTATATGTGTCCATTTTACAAGGCCACAGAGTGCCCAGATATTTAGTGTTTTTGAATGCAATCAACATTTAAATCAGTAGATTGTGTAAAGCAGATTGCCCTTCCTGATGTAGGTGGCCCTCATCCAATCAGTTGAAGTTCAACTAACAATGAAAGGTGAATAGTTAGTTCCTCTAGGAAACTGCCTTGCTGCCTTGAGTTGGGATGTTGGTCTTTTCCTGCCTTTGGACTTCAACTAAAATATCATTTTCTTTTGGCTGTTCAGCTTTTTGGCTTTTGGGCTGGAACTTGCATCATTGGCTCTTCTGGTTCTCAAGCCTTTGGATGCAGACTGTTACTAACTCATCAGTCCTCTTCGGTCTGTAGTGTGCTATTTGAACAGCTTTAGATTTCTCAGCCTCCATAATTTTATGAGACAATTCCTTATAATAAATCTCTTTCTCTCTATATATACATCATATATTAATTCTGTTTCTCTTGAAAACACTGACTTCTAGAGCTAGTAATTTTTCATGGATGTTATACAGCCAAAGAAACTTTCAAAATGTACTAAACAATCTGTGATATATAAATAATAACATCATTTTTGGGTCCTGAAACTTTTTGTAATTAGGAAGTGATCTTAGGAAACTGTTCAAACCCACAGAGGATGTATTCTCCAATGCCTACTTTGGATGTGAGTAAAGATAATAGGTGAAGAAGATCCTTCCAAGAAGCAGAACCAAGGGTCACAGAGAGCAAGATCCTTGCAATTTTCTAACAAGAAGAGGAATCGGTGTCTAATCCAAAAACATCCTCATCCCCCATGAAGGTAGTCCTTGTAAATATCTTCCCTTATGGAGGAATTGCAGCATAACTATAAACAGGTGTTTGCTGGCCAGTTATGATTCTTCATTCTGAATAGGAGTTCTCATTGTAGTTTCTTTGCCTCTGTCTCTCTATGTATGTTGATTTGTGGAAGGAATAGATAACTTCTTTATTTATAGATCTCCAGGTCACAAGAAATCTAAGATAGAGACTTTACATATTGCATATGGGCCTAAGTTAGAGACTCTACACACCTACATATCTATAAAGCGTAGATCTTATGCTTTATATTCTGAGCAGATGAAATGTTTTGGTAGTCTCCCATAGGAATGAAGAGGCTTATTTTGTGTGTAAAAAAGAACTAATATTTGGTGACATGGGGGGGGGAGCTTGTGAATGGTCATAATTGCTCATCACTTAATATTTCTTGTTCTGATACATGGTAGGATAGCACTTCCTCTTTTCCTCCCCCCCCCATTAAGGAATGGCCATGAGAATCAAATGGAAGTGTGTGTCATTTATGAATAAGCATTAAGAACAAATGTGTGATTTGCCACATGTTTTTTTTTTTTTTTCTTTTCAGCAGCAGAAAGCATTATAAATAGTGACTGTTTCATCATCCTGGATCCTGGAGTAAAGTGACATAGAGCCACTCTCCTGCTGCCTATTATGGACACACCATATTCTAAGCCACAAATATTTGGGAGCTGTTTGTTATTGCAGTATAACCTAGACTGTGCTGACTGGTTCAAAGAACATGCACTCCTTCATTAACAGTAGACTGCAACCAGCCACTACTACCCTATTTACACTACCTGCTTTGCCCCACAAAGCAACAAGTTGTCGACTCCTGAAGACAATATTTAAAGTTTTTGGTATTAAAATTCTCACTTATTTATGTCCCTCTGAGAAGAAACACATTGAAATTGAATTTGGACTCTACAGCAAAACATTTACAATATTTAGACTAAGGAATCCTACATTGACTTTTGAGTTTATCATTTATCAGCCATATCAACCTTGATCTTCTCTTACCCTTGATTAATTGGTCTATCAAAAAAATCAAATACCAATTGTTTTTACTGTAAACTAATGAGAAAATAATATACATTGAAGCACTTTACCAAATGAAAAGCAATGGATTATTGTAATCACAGAAATAATTACTTCCCACATTCCAAAGTTATATGTATGCATCAGAAAGTCAGTTTAAACAAGTTTGTACTTATCCTTAGTGGAGATAAACTTCCTACTGATTTTTATATATCTGAAGAGTATACCTCAGAATTATTTCATCAACCAAGTTATATCCTTAATCCACACCACCAAAGCCATCCAATATATAAAATCACCATTTTACTTTATCTGTTTTTTTTTTAAATTTTGTTTTATTTTATTCATTTTAGAGAGGAGACACAGAGTGAGAGAGAGAATGAGAGAGAGAAAGAGAGAGAGAGAGAGAGAAAGGGGGGAGGAGCCGGAAGCGTCAACTCCCATATGTGCCTTGACCGAACCAGTGCAGGGTTTTGAACTGGCGACCTCAGTGTTCCCAGGTCGACGCTTTATCCACTGCGCCACCACAGGTCAGGCCTTTATCTGTTTTTTAAATTGTTTTTTACCTAAGTACTTTGCCAAATAACACATATACATAAATAACATTTTCTTTATATACTAATAACTTTGTTTATAGTCTATCATAGGACTTAATGTGCCTGCATTTCAGATCATTTTCTATCTTCCCCATTAAATTGTCAACCCTTGAGAAATTTATGTTAATATATTTTTGAATTTATTTAGATATTTGCTTATAAAAGGTGCTCAATTAATAGATTGGGTTTAGAATATTTAAATAAAATTAGCATATTTAAATTAAATCAATGTATTTAAATTTAATTCAAATTAAAACTCCATAATGGTAATTTAATAGATATATAACTTCTGATATATATTTTTTGCTACCAAGTACATATTGAGCATATCAGAATATGTTTATAAATTTATCATAGTCCTATATTATTCCCTCAATGCTTCCTAGGATATAAACTTTTAGTGTGGAAAGGGCATGGGCTCTGTAACTTGCTAGCTGTGAGGTCATGTACATCCATTCAGTTTTGGGAGGCTCAGCTGCTTGCCTACACAACTGAGATGGAAGTACTCATCTTGTTGCCCTGCTGTGGGTTAACTGACGTAGCTGTAGACAATGTTTTCAATGCATTATGGTCACCCAAATGTCATTCCTAACCTGGATTCACGGAGATGATCTAACTTTCACAACATTTTTCTTTTCTTTTATTTTTTTTTACAGGGACAGAGAGAGAGAGTCAGAGAGAGGGATAGATAGGGACAGACAGACAGGAATGGAGAGAGATGAGAAGCATCTATCATTAGTTTTTCATTGCCGTTGTGACACCACAGTTGTTCATTGATTGCTTTCTCACATGTGTCTTGACCGTGGGCCTTCAGCAGACCGAGCCACCCCTTGCTCGAGCCAGAGACCTTGGGTCCAAGCTGGTGAGCTTTTGCTCAAGCGAGATGGGTCCACGCTCAAGCTGGCGACCTCGAAGTCTTAAACCTGGGTCCTCTGCATCCCAGTCCAATACTCTATCCACTGTGCCACGGTCTGGTCAGGCAACATTGCTCTTTTCTCCAGGTGTAGACTGGAACTTTTCCTCTTCTGACCGAATATACTTTAAATTAAAAAACTGAAGATTAAAAATGCAAAGATAAAACTGCCTCCTTCTCCAGTGTATGAATTAATAAGAAGAAGGCTGAATAGAGGCATAATTCAGCATTTCAATTGTGCTGTATTGCCTTCATTGAAGTAGCCAATGGAATTTAAAAAATTTTCTGTCATTATGTGATAATTAATAGATATTTCTTTGCATATACCATCTTATGATAGTTTTATATATAAAAATTTATATGCTAACATATATAAGTAGATTTATGGGAAAATGCTATATAAATGTAAGTTGATTTTTAAAACATTATGTTTTTGTTATATAACAATGAAACCAACAAAGAAAAAAGAGAGATAACCAGTTTGCGTGTGCTTCACTTTTTACTGGTCAATATAAGTACAAATTTTTGGTTTTGGTAGTATTAGCAAATATTATTTATTAACCAGTTGAATTGGAAGTTCCTTTTCTAATGTCCTTGACAATATCTGCTTCAGTTTTATTTAATGAATAAAAATAAAAAGTCATTTATTCAATTTTTGGATGATATGTTAAAAACAATATCAAATAAATTACCATTTTTAATTAATTAATTAATTAACTAATTAATTTTTGAGAGTTAGGCAGAGAGAGAGACAAGAATATCAGCTGCTCCTGTATGTGCTGTGACGGGGTGATCAAACCAGCAACCTCTGTGCTCTGGGATGATGCTCTAACCAACCGAGCTATTTGTCCAGGGCTTAAATTCTTTTAATTTTATATTTCAGAAAGGCAGAGAGGAAGTGAGAAGAAGGGGAGTGAAAAGGGAAGCATTCATTTGTTGTTCCAATTAGTCATGCATTTATTTGGCTGCTTCCTGTGCATGTCCTAAATATGTATTGAACCCACAACCTTGTCATTTCCGGATGAGGCTCTTAACAGACTGAACTAACCAGCTATGACCTAAATCACCATTTTAAATGTGTACTTTGCACATCCAGTAATGGCTTCCACATCCCATCTGTGCTGTGAAGAATACTTATTAAGGCTATGTACAACAACAAAAATGTATTTTTCTGAGGAAGAAATTTGTTCACTGTGGTTCTTTTTGACTAGTAGTTTAAATCAACTCAATTTAAATCAAAATCAATTGCCACATATCCTTAAATCTATGAATAAAATATTGCATAGTTTACAGAGTGATGTTGATTAAAATAACTTTTGTTCATTGCCTCAAATATCTCTGAAAACTTGCCAACCTCTATTTGTTCATTATTTACTGCAACTTAATTTCATTATTTAATATCATCAGATAGTGGGGTTTGGTTTCCAATAAGCCATATTTCTAAATAAAATGAATTCATATCTTTATATACTAAACCCTTGTTTTAAATAAATATTCTTTTCTTCATAACTACATAGCACTCTAGCATTCCTTAAATATTGAAATACATAAACCTTACAATATCTGAATTTGTGTTTGCTAACTCAAGGTCAACCTTATTAAATGCTACTTTCTTCCTCTACATAATCACCATGTAAGAACTATTGAGGAATCTGCAGACCTGCTTGCCTTATACTAAGCAGTCTCAAATTGTTGAATGTTTGTATTTCTTTTACTAGATTTATTGTGTATGTGTGTTACTTTACTGTCAGCAATTCTATCCATATGCTGTCAGTTCATACATATTTCTGTCATAGTTAAAAATCAGTATGTTTACCATGGAGAAAAAAGTAGAGAACTAAGTGAGCAAGTGCTGAACTCTTTATTTCTTTAGATTTTATTTTTTCTTTTTAGGGAGAGAAAAGAGAGAAGGGGGAAGTAAGAAACATTAACTCCCATATGTGCCTTGACCAGGCAAGCCTTGGGTTTCAAATCAGAAACCTCAGCTTTTCAGGTCAATGCTTTACCCATTGCACCACCACAGGTCAGGCCCTGAATTTGTTTTTCATAAATTCCAACTCATAAATTATTTGACAGATTGTCAAAGAGGCTAGAAGTGTGATATTATTCTGGTAGATTAGGAAGACGTATTGTTGTTGTTCTCACAGGGGTTGGGTTGATTAAAATAGCTTTTGTCTTTTTTCTCTTGTGGTAAAATATACCTAACATCAAATTTACTATTGTTACCATTTTGAGTATACAATTCGATAACATTCATTACATTCATATTTTTGTGCAACCATAATACTATCTATTCAGAATTTCATTCCTTTTTGAAGATTGAATAATATTACATTGTGTGTGCATATCAAAATTTGTTTATCCATTTATTCATCAATGGGCATTTGGGCTGTTTCCACCTTTTGGCTATTGTGACTAATGCTATTGTTATTAATATTGTTGTAGAAATATTTGTTTGAGTCCCTGCTTTCAGATTTTCAGGTAAATTCCAAGAGTAAAATTTATAGATCATAATTTCAGCCACCTACACTTATAATTTACTAGATATAAATTAAGCAAAGCCATATTTATTAGCTGCAGTTATTTTGCACTGTTCACTGTTTTGAGCACCACCCTAGATATGACTGTCTAGTGTCATATGTCCAGGACAAAGTCCAATGTATTTGAGAAATCAGAAAAAGCTACTTACCAGCCTGTGCTGGATTAATATAACTATCAGACATTGTAGGTGGAGAAACTGAGGCTCAGAAAGTTGATCTTTTCATTAGTGTTCCTATGATATCTCCTTTTAAAAGATGAGGAATCCAAGGTGAGACAAAATTCAGATACATGGCTGAAACTACAGGATTCCTGAATTCTAGGTTATGATCCTCTTTCTGTTATAGTAAATTTTGGGCAAACGTAGAGTTTACTTTTTTGCTTAACCCAAGATTAAAAGCAAGGAAAATTATGCCAAAACCATTTTTTTTTTCTAATTTAAATGTCTTTACAAGGCACTACAAGTCAGTACAAAAGTTCCGACTGTAATTAACATTTCTCTTGCTGACTTAGTATTTGCTTAGCACGGGTTCATCCTGAGATTTTCCTACTAATATTGTGTAGGAAAATGAGGCTTACCTCATTGTTTTACCATGTAATTTTTAATTTAACAAAATAATTAAGAGGATAGATATATCTGAGAGTTGAAGCTCTAAATATGATCTTTTATAACTTAAAAAATATTGCAGTCTGGCCATATCTCCTGAACTCCAAATATTTATCTTAGAGATCATCTTTCTTTGCCTAGTAATAGAGGACCAAGTTTTAATTTACCAGACAACCAAACTCTACCAGGTGACTTTGATCCCTTAATGACTGATTGCCCTTAAAAGGCTCATGCTTTATTAGAGTATGTGATTGAAACATGAACGCAAGAGGTGAATTCATGGCTGGGGAGACCATCTGAATGTATGATCCACTCTTTAGAGAAGGCTGATTTGGGGTATATTAAAATGAAATTCTGCTGGGTATATAGGGCAGCAGTACTCTGAACCATGTCACAGAGCACTTCCATGTGCCTCACAACACTGTATACTTTAAGGGTTACCCTGGCAGATATGTATGAACCAGCCCACCTACCTAGAGAGGCTGTTCCTGTTCACAGAGATATCTCCCACCAAGGTTTTAATAAACAACCTTTTGTCTCTATGTACAGCCTTCTCTGGTCTCCAGGCTGGATACATTATTTTTCCCTGTCTTCTCATTACGCCCTGTGATTTTGTCATAATTTTTATTGTGCTTGGGTGTAAACGTTAACTTTCTTGCATGTCATATCAGGGAGATTATGAGTTCCTTAAGGATGGAAAATAATTTTCATGTACTTTAATATCCTCGGTGCCTAACATAATAGAAGGTGCTCGATAAATATTTGCATTTGCTATGCCCTTTTCACCCTGAGCCCTCCTCTACACCTCAACTAACTCCTAACATTCTTTTAAGTCCAGCTTAAACACCATGTCTTTTATAGAAGCTCACTTGACCCCCCTCTCAGTTTGGGCATATAAGCCTGCAACATACTTAGAAGGTCCCTGATATTTGCTCTGTAATCACCGATATTCTACCGCATTCTTCATTTGCAACAGAATGTCTTCCTTTCTGAACTGTAAAGCCCATGGATCTTGCTATCCAATGATTTCCCAGCATCCACCACAATGCCTGACATGCACTAGCTATGTAATAAACATTTTTGAAGAAACAGCACTCAGATTTTCTCACAACCTGGTCCCATCCTTCCCAATTTGCTGCATTTCCAAACTCAACCTTATTATTCCATAACATTCTTATTTCATTTTCACCCTTACAGTTCTGCTTGGAATGCTTTTCCACTTCCTCTTAACTCTGCTTAAACCCATTCCCTACAATAAATGTCTTTGGCTCCATCAGCACCCATATATTACTGACCCTCAGAAATATATCACCATGAGAGCCACATGATATATCTCCTAAGGAATTCCACCCTGCATTGCTTGTTAAGTGTGGCATTTGTCTCCCTGACCAGAACATTTGCATTGGTGGCTTTATGGCAGTGTGGGCTCTACTCTGCGGAGCTCCCTTCACAAGGCAGCAAGTTCTGGCTAGGTGAGAGCAGGCTCCAGAACACAGTGTAGTGTCACTGTGAATGTGTGAAGGGACACAGAAGGCATGAAGAACAACTTGTGAAAAGTTGTTTTTGATATCACAAAAGAATTATCAAAATAGTCAGGGACAAACCCCACCCTCCCACCCCCAGGATTTTATTGAACATTTTTTATCCTTTCTTTATGGTTTTGTGTGGTTTTCACTTTTTACTTCTTTTTTAATCAATATCTTTTCTGTGTTTGAGGGCTTTATATTTCCAAATCTAGCCTTAAGACATGTTTAAACAAGTTATCTTTGTCTTAAATTTCAGACCATTTTATAGTAGGTTGAGAAGTGGGAGACCTGAATTCTAATCCTAGAAATGTGGCACTGAGTAACTCTGTGATCTTAACAAGTCATGTACAATCTCTGTGTCTCCAGAAAAATAGATCATACCGGATGACCTTGAATGGTCAGGGTACAGATAGCACACCTTCCTAAGCCTTTCTGCCTTGCTTTCCTCTCTCACATCTATCATTCTGTCCAGCTAGTGCAATCTTGTTACTATCCCTGGCCAGGTATCCCCCCATCAGGAGACCACTAATTGGTTTTTACCAGCTGATGTTTACTTGCCTTGCTAATTGTGACTCAAAATTTGCTCCTTCAAAGCATAACTAAGTGGTCACAATGAAGGCAGCTTTTCCTTTTTTAAAGTTCACCTGATAGAATCTTTAATTTCTGATATCCCTTAGTTCCTTCCAACAGATTTATTTCAAATTCCCTTAAAATCAAAATCTCAAATTTGCACCAGATCTCTGTCTTCTAATACATTTATAACCTCTGAAGAGTGTAACAAAATTATATCCCAGTAGTAAGAACCAGAGCACCAAAGCTCAGGAAAAATGATAAAGTTGCTCAAACTTTGTTAAAGAAAGAATGGACATGGAAAGAAATGGCCTCTTGCTAAGGGAGGACACAGTCATGTTAAAAATGACAAAGAGCAGATATGTCCAACACTTGATTTCTTCTGTATTTATGATGCTGGGCTTTAAAATATAGAGTAATCACCTATCATATAGTTGGGAAGAGAGCACCCAGCTGCACTAAATAATGGAGATTTCAAATTAATATCAATGAAATCACAGGATAGAGAAGATAGAAGCTTGTGTGTGTATTTTAAGTTACTGAGAAATCATGAAATATGAAAGAGATGAGAACGGAGGGGCTGGCAGAGAATAGGAAATGTTAAGTGGCCATCACCAGAGGCAGTCACACACCAAGGGTCAAGGAAAAGGAATGGGTAGAGACTAGGATAAGGCATTCTCTCACTGTCTTGTCCAGAATCTTGGCTTTGCCACTTTCTTAGTGTGTGGCCTCAAATGAGTTACCTACCTTTGTGTCTTCATTCTCTAAGCTGTATGATGAACATGGTAATGGTGAACTTTTGTTGGTGGTTTTGAGCACAAAGTTAATGAATGTTGTCACGCAGGTAGACTAGAAACCATCAAAGGATAAACACTCAAGAAATATTGACAGACATTTCTTTTTTAATATAGTTCTTCAAAGTACTTGAGAAGACTAATAGATAAGCTGCATTTGAGTGTTCAGAAAAGAAAAACATTGACAACTAGGCAGCCATATGGGTTCTTGGGACCCATATTCTAAGTGAGGCCCAACTAAATTTATTACCTGAATGCTAATACACAAGATGGGAGACCAATGGAATTCTATAGCCAACGTTTATCTGCATTCTTCCAGACATGAAACAATGTTTCTCACTATGATCATATAGACATGATGGGAAAATAGGAGGAAAGCACAAAAGTCCACTACAAAGAGATAAGATGTGGAGGTAGAATGAATTAACCAAAAATTATTGATTAATATATTGCTATCTGACTACAGGGCGTAGGACTCTGTTCTCGGTCTCATTCTCTTTGATATTCTCACTTATGACCTGCATAAAAATATAAAAGACAAGGCAATTAAGTCTATATCTTTCTCAAAAAGACAAAAGTTTCTAGAAAAAGGAAAACAACTCAAATACTGTGGTTATCTATAATGTTAGGGCAACACCATCATAGTTGGGGTTCAATATAAAATGCTACATTTAGATAGAAAGACATGGGAGGTATAGGTTGCAATCAGTTCTTGCTTCCAATGGCCTACGGTATAATATTAAGTTAGAAGATAACATGTCTTTGGGACACTAACAGGAAAACATTCTTCAGACAAAGAAAGAGGACTCTCTGTCTTGGTTCTTCGGATCTGGCTAGAAGCAGCAGGACCTGCCCTGCACGGCGAGCGCTGTGCTACAAATCGTTTTGACTACTGTACATACATTGATGAATTTCAGTCTACTCTTAATGTAACATTTTAAAATAAAGGATGAAAAACCAGTCAGAGTCCAGAGGATGTGACCAAGATGGTAAGAAGCTGGGGTGCCCCTCAGTAAAGTAAACATGAAGAGGATATAAACACCTTTAATTCATTTTTAAATATTATGCTGGACAGGAGAGATGAATATAGCATTGAGGTCCAATTTAAAGAAAACTTTTTGTCAGACTAGAGAGAATTCTGACCCCATGAGGGTCGGGTCAAGCTACAGAATCTCTAGTGACAGGGCATGTGAGACAAACCACAACCAATTTAGCTCAGACGGCTTCTGGGGTCTCCTTCAATTCTGCTTCTTGTGGCTATTAACAAATGATTTAACTATTTTTAAATTAAAAAAGTAAAAGAGTATGTGATTTCTCACATTCCATCAAAGTAAAAAAAAAAAAAAAATTGTTTTTACTCTCCAATACTTCACCAGTTTCCCAAACTACCAATAGGTTGTTAAGGCAAATCACAATTTTAGATGAAAGAGAAGTAAAATAATGACCTAAAGAGGTATGATATCCAGGAAAATGTGCACTGATAACCACATTTCCTCTTCAAGTTTGTGAAGAAAAATGACTTCAGTTCTAGCGCAGTCTCTTATCTGCTTCCATAAATACACTGTCCCCGAGCACTGAAGTAAGGAGCCGCACAAGCTTCTTTCTCTGTGTTTTTCTATCTTTCATCTTCATAGAGGCATGTTACTGAAGGGAGGTGATGATAAGCCATCAGGTGCTTCTGGAATATCAAAATATGCCTCCCTTTAAAGAGTACAACTCACAGATTGTTTTTTGAGGTATGGCTCCTCTACAAACTTTTCACTCACCATTTTCTTACAAACCCAGGATAAAGCCATCAGTTTTTAAATGACTTCTATATTTGTGCTGTTATCTGTCACTTCACACTCCATGTGAAAATGTTTTTGCTTCCAATGTCTTTTAAAGATAAATATGCTGCCTAAACGATGCCTGTTCCAAAAATTGTTAATAATTCTTCACCGTACCTGTTCTTCTAAGGTAAATGGAGATTGCAACCAATGAAAGTCAGATTCTATTCATGAAGAGGCAGTTGTGCCTCTTCTGGAAGATATTTTTATTCTTTGGCATGAAGACAGACCTTGGTTTATTGGCCTAGGATGATTTTCAGCAAAACGTTGTCTGCATAACTGCAGAAATAATTAAGCTCATGTTGAGGCTATCTGCTCTGCTGTTAGAGAAGGTGGGGAAAGTCCATGGTGTAATTTAACTTAGGAACTGCTGATGTTGAGTCTAGGGGATAGTAGATAGGAGACATGCAAAACTGTGGGAGACATTTTTCCTCTACTGGGCTATTGTCAGTTACTATAAATTTGGACCTAATTCTGAAGAAAGCAAAGTATATTGAATTCAGACAGAAACCATGGTTGCCAAGAGATACTGTGTTCAGGAAACCAGAGGAGATAAGTTAACATGGTTTCTATTTGCTAGCCCTTCCAGGAAGGAGGCCTATGTGAGGGTGGGCTATGGGTCAGGATGCCTGGGTTTAACCTCTGTGTTGGAATTAAGTCCCAGCCTCCAGGATACTATCATCTGTGCTGTGTCCACCACACCAAGCTGCCTGCTTCTGCACTCTTAGATTTATTTGAGAACCTAGAGCATCTTAGGTGGGATAAATGAAGAGGCCAAGGTGTTGTATGGTCTTTTAGAAAGATGCCAGGCTAATACAAGTCTCTGAACTCTACCTTTGCTGATAACTTTTCATAGCTTTGAACAAGTCACTTTGACTTTTGAGCTCTCCTTATGTGCTCTGTAAAGTGGACACAACACCACCACCTCTGAGTGCATAAAGTTCTTTGAGGATAACCTGGGGCATGGGTGTGAAAACACTTTTCCTAGTGCTTATATTTCAATGAAAGAAGTAAAAACTGCTGGAGCAAGACCACCAGGCACTGCTAGATGGGGATAGCAGCCTGGGTTGCCAGCCTTCCGGATCTGATTGTGTCTAGGACCAATGCCCGTGAGTGTCCCCCAACCCAAGATAAAGTGCGAAGAGCCTCTTGGCTGACACGGTAGATCCTTCCACAGTAAGAGTGTCTTCTTGATACTCCATATATGACATACAGACCAGAACATCTAGCTGTAAGGTAATAAACTGTGGACACAGTTCACATTATTGGTGTTTAAAACATACAAGAGGAGGCATTTTTAGAAGAAAGTGAGAAAGAGGAAATTTTTTTTAATAACCAGTGGAAGTAGAGGAGAAGATCGAAGACCCCTCAAGTGTGTGCCATGCCCAGCATAGTCAGGCTGCCCAGTAGCTTCTGAACAGTCATGTTCAGAGTCAAGAAAGATCAACTGTGGATTTAGGCAAGGGCATGCCAGGATCAGCTGAAGACACTGAGAATGAGAGGTGAATTTAGTCAAGGTCATGTCATCAAACCCAGGCTGGATGACTCTTAAGCTTACATTTCTCATTGCCTCCTGCCGCTGTTCCACCTGTTAGATGAGGCAGACCACGTCATTTGCCAGCAAAGGTTCAGGCAGAGTGGTGCCCTCCGGGCCTTCTTGGACTCCTGGTAGGGCATAGCAAATTCTCTCCTGAGAATAACTTTGTACTGCTAAGAATGTGATTCTAGAAACTCCTGAGTTTGTCCAAAGGTAACAAAGTTTAGGTTATTGAAGGGCAGGTTGTTGTTTTAAGAATCCAAAGGGTTAGCTGGCTCTCATTTTCAGCAAGTTTAAGATTAATAAAGAGTGTCAAAATATTTAAAAATATTAATAAAGAGTATTAAAAAAGCATATTTTACATGCCCTATTAAACTGGTGGGATTAAGTGTGCACAAAAAGATAATTGCTTTTGATGTGAATAAAGCACAAGAAGCCCAGAGAGAGAAAGCGTGTCCCCTAATTTATGGTCTGATAGGAGGCTTTCTTGACAATTATCTTAACGTCAATGAGTGTAATATACAGTAGTGCTAAAAGGCACACAACACAGAAGTCATTGTACTTTTTACTCTTCTAGGAGAGCAAACTGTTCTCTGTGTGATGCCCTGCAGCTTCCCTTAGTGCTGACAGTTTTTACAACAAAGGAAGGTAGTCAATCCTAAAGGAGCTTCCTGATATCTCTCAGAGGGGAAACACAGGTGTCCAAGACCTCTTTCTTGGCACCCAACAGCCACCCCTCCAGATGTGATCAATCATATCCACATATAACAATGCTTCTAATTACTGTACTTGGAAATCCTAGTTTTAAATTAGTCTATAAACTTGGATCCTACCCCCAACTCCCACCAAATCTCTATACTTTGAATTTGCCCAGAATAACCCTAAAGGATGAGTGCAAAAGAATGAATAATAGTCCAAAAATAGTTTGGGAATAATTCCTGGGACAGTCTAAAGTACAGTAAACCTCTCTATAAAAGGCAGTTCTTTGAGAAAATGGAAGCTGAAGGGTAAGTTGGGTCAGTGAGTTTTTAATGAAGTGTTGTTTGGGTTTTAATTATTGTTATTGAACATTTCTGTGTCTTCCATAAGACTACAGCTGAGATCACTAGCCATCATACCATTTGATGACCCTTGTTCAAAGATTTAAATAATAAATTTCTGTTTAAGTTTGCCTTCTTTTTCCCCTCACTCCTCCAAAAAGATTGCTTAACTATATGCTTTTTTGATGTAATGGTTAAAACATTAAAGACGTACAATATCTACTGCCAATGAGTTTCAACATACTCAGTTTTGAAGCTTAAAATACATCTTCTGTCAAATGGACTCCATTCCACCTCATTATTAAATATCTGACAGTGCATTGTGCTCTTATCTACATACTAACACAAGCCCTTTAAGATGTAGACAGAGCACAAATCCTAAACTCTATTTGTTGTTAATAAACTATACAGCATCAGAAATCATGAAAATGTAAGAATTGGAATGGGCTTGAAAGATCATCTAATCATACCCCCATCAGAATCTTAAATTACCTCCATGAATCATGGCCAAGGGTGTGCTTCCTTCATGTCTGAACAGTCAGTGCTCCCTGTTCATTCTGTTTGGTGTTTCACTTGGTCCTTTATTGGTCTTCTTGTAAGATACTTAATAATGGGAGTACCATAATTCAACAGTACCTCATTTGTTTGAACACATCCAACATTAATGATTTCTTATTGATTTTAGTGTTGTTCAGAATATCAAATAGCATATTCTTGCCAGAAAAAAAGCATATATCAGAAAGAAGAGTTTGAAGAAAAAATAAAATCTTGTACTATTTTTCATTCTGGAGCTCCCCTCCAAAAATCACTAAATACAGGCAGAACATCTTTCTCCCTCATTCTAGTACCGGCTCCTCCGATTCCCTCCTCCTTGATACCCTTCATGTTAGGTCCTTGCCTGCACTCCTGACAGTGTGTTTGCCAGGCCAGATTTCCCAGCATCCAAGAATGGTCCAGGTTAAATATTCTCCAGGAAGCTTTCACTGTTTTCTTCCTTTTCTGACTTCCTATTGATCTTGTGCTTTGGATCACACAGTTAGAATTTGTAGCTTGTGGGACAGATTCCAATTATCTCTCAGAGAACAAATCATGCTTACAGTCCATTTTAAAGGAACAGGCCTAATTAGTCACCAAGTGCCAATCAGATTTGTTGTCTCTAAGAAGTTGGACCAGAAAGGTAGTTTGAAGTCATTTAGTGGTAGCAGTTTCAGATAAAAAAACTCTTGTAGACTCAATATTAGCTCAGTCATACTTGACTAAGAACAAGACAAAAAGAATTGGGGAAATGAAATAAATACAGGAAACATTTAGAAGAGACTATATAAGACACTCTATAAGAGGGAGAAGTCTGAGAAGTGAAGGGGATGGGAGAGAAATGGAGAAACATTATCAGTTCTTGGATTTCCAGTGCCTAGTTAAGTCTCTGTAGGCTCCTACTATTCATCCTGCCCTTGCATGAAGCCCGGACATCAGACACATTGAGTCTGCAGCTCAGCTCCAACTTGTTAAAAGGGAATAGTAAAATATATTCAAAGTTATGTAAAACAAAAACCTACAACCAAGATTATTCTACCCAGCAAAGCTATCACTTAGACACAAAGAACTGGTAAAGAATTTCCCAGACAAAAACAAGTTAAAGGAGTTCATCACCACAAAACCAGTATTACAAGAAATGTTAATGTGACTTCTTTAGAAAGAAAAAAAATAAAAATATTAATAATAAAATGACAATAATACATATCTATTACATATCTAAATACATATCTAAAAGTTACTTTAACTGCAAAGGGGTTAAATGCTCTAATCAAAAGACATATGATGGCTTGAATAGATAATAAAACAAGACCCTTATATATCATGCCTATAAGAGGCTTACTTCAGGTTGAAAGGTCCACACAGACTAAAAGTAAAGAGCTAGAAAAAATATTTCATAAAAATGGAAACAAACAAAATAAGCTGTGGTAGCAATAGCAGACAATAAAGACTTTAAAACAAAGCCTATAACAAGAGACAAAGAAGGGCTCAGCAATTCTACTTCTGGGTATTTATTTGAAAAAAAAATACAACACAAAACAAAACCCAAATTACCAACTCAAAAAACATATGCTTTCACCCTGGCCAGATAGCTCGATTGGTTAGAGCATTGTCCCAATACACAAAATGGTTCATTTCTCAGTCAGGACACATACGAAAACAGATCAATGTTTTTGTTTTGCCTTCTCTTTCTTTCTTTTCTTTTCTTTCTAAAAAATAAAATAAAATAAAAAACAAATAAATTAAAAAACATACTTTCATTTACTTATTGCAGTATTATTCACAATAGTTAAGTTATAGAAGCAACCTCAGTGACCATCAACAAATAAATTAATAAAGAAATGGTACATAGGTACAATAAAATAAGACTCAGTCATAAAAAAAGGAATGAAATTTTGTCATCTGCAACATGATGGATGGACCTAGAGGATATTGTGCTTAGTGAAATAAGACAGAGAAAAACAAATACTATATGATTTCACTTACATGTGAAATCTAAAGAAACAAAATAAATGAACAAGCAGAACAGAAACGGACTCATAGACATGGAGAATATTGACTATTGTCAGATGGGAGGGGTTTGGAGAAATGGGTGAAAAAGGTGAGGTGATTAAGAAGTACAAACTGGTAGTTAGAGAACAGAAATGAAAAGTACAGCATAGGGAATATAGTCAGTATTATTGCAATAACTATATATAGCAACAGATGGGTACCAAACTTACCAGGGTGATCACTTCTTAAGTTATATAAGTGTCTAATTATGGTGTTGTGCACCTGAAACTAACATAAAATTGTACATCAAATTTAATTTAAAAATTTTAGAAAGAAACACAAGAAGGATACACAAATGAAACAGTTTCTTATTGGGGACAGATAGAGTGGGTGGTAACTGGGGTGGAAGCCAGACTTAATATATGGTTGTTACAGAGTTTTGATATTTAAACCATATGAATGTTTTATTAATTATTAAAAAATTAATAAAAACAGTAAAATATTAAGAAAGCAAAGTTAATGTAAAGCATCTTATCTACTCAAATAATGATATTTTTTAAAAATACTAGATTAAAAATTATATACATTTGTTTATAAACCATGTATAAAAACATATACTTAATTATGCAGAAAATATTGATCAGGATTAAAACCTATCATATTGGATGATAGAAATGAATTAACTTAAACAACCTGTTTGTAAAATATTTTTAATTAGAAGACGTATAAAGGTAAAATTATGCCATTAAATGAAGTAAAAGTCAAGGCACAAAAAAGAAAAAAGAGAACAAAGAGAATCTTTTATATAGCTAGGGAAGACACAAGTCTTAAGTTCTATGAGCACTTAAAAGCCAGTCAGTCAGTAAAAACAAACTTCACTGAGCATTTCACATGCCCAACATGTCACTAGGTGACTTATATGCACAAGATACACCATAAAAGGAAAACAAATGAAAATCCTCTTCAAAATGAAAAAATACACAAATGTATCAAAACTACAAATGTTATTACCTATCATATCTCATTTGTCATAAAAATTGATTGAGGTTTTGGTGAGTCTGGGGAAGTCTGAGTGTAAACTGCATTAACACACCCATTTCAACTCTTTGGGGTTCTAAATAATGGGGAAATAGACACTAGGAGATTAAGTGGAACCCATGTATTAGTTTTATTGTTTGGCCAAACTATTCTTTTTTTTAATTTATTTTTATTTATTCATTTTAGAGAGGAGACACAGAGTGAGAGAGAGAGAGAGAGAGAGAAAGAGAGAAAGGGGGGAGGAGCTGGAAGCATCAACTCCCATATATGCCTTGACCAGACCAGTGCAGAGTTTTGAACTGGCGAACTCAGTGTTCCCAGGTCGACACTTTATCCACTGCGCCACCACAGGTCAGGCCTGGTCAAACTATTCTTAAAGAACAAGCCTTTGGCTATAGCTGTATGGGAAGGAGTAGTTGGGAAATAAGGACAAAATGAAGATTTCTTTTTTTGTTGTTTTTTAACCTGATTTTGGGGGTTCACCTGCAGCAAGTGCTGGGTCTACAGAGTAGACTGCAACTTTTCCATCCAGCCACAAAAGGAGCAGGCATGCCTTACAAACTTTCACCGAAGTGAACAGCAAAAATAGCAACTTCCTTCACGCAATAATCTGGTCCTGGTGTGCTTGTTTCTTGGCTGTAGGAAGTGGAGGTAGGGCTCCCCCTTTCACCTGAACAATGCTGGTCCAGGAGGAAAAGACATGAACCAGCAGTCACTGTGAACACGGTGGATCTCCACAAAGGTGAAATGTGACCCAGTGAAGGAAAATATTTTAAATCTAGAACCATATCCTCTCTAAGTGATGATAGCAAGTAGATGTAAAGCTATGGAGAAGAAACTTCCTGAGCCCTTTGGCAGAAGAAAGAATAAGACTAAATTTCATTCCTCTGGAGACTAAGTTAGGAATCTAACACAAAGAAGAGAAGAATGCCTCCTTAAAGAGCTCATCAAAGTCAATAATATTACATCCACTTTCCACAGAAGAAAACAGAAGCTGAGAACAATTATGTGATTTCCTCAAAGTAACATATCTAATAAACTATGGCATACACATTAGATAATTATAAAGCAACTAAAACCTAAATTGCTTGAGATTAATAGAAGTAAGAAATTCAGAGAAGATATAGTGTGAGAAACCTTTAAAAGTAAGAGAAAGCTTAGCTGGCATTGACTAAGTTAAAAAATAAAAAAGGTAGTATAAACAGTGTAAGCTCAATACAAATGGATGGCACAGATATTGTATCATCAATAAAAACAACATTCAGAATCCTTCCAGGTAAGCAATAACCCATATACCTTGGAGCTACAGATTCAGGAAAATTAAAGAGCTAGAAACCTCAATTATCCTAACAAATACACACATGGAAACTATTGCTTATCCTGCTCAGTGGAAGAAGATACAGAAGGAAGGATAAGCATAAAGAGAAGCTGGCCATACTCTGATACTGATACATCTCGCATCGAAGAGCTCCCTACTTTCCCTCCCATTTCTTTCCCGCATGTCAGTCTAAGTTTTCAGAGGCTCTCGATAGCACTGGTTAATGAGACCCATCTCACTGTAGAAACAATTGTGTAATTGGAAGTTTCAAAGACATAAGAGCAAATGAGAAATACAGAACAAGAAAAGAAAGTGAAGGAAGTGCTCTACTAAACTTCCTTTGATTACTTATACATTAAAACAAAGGAATCCACTTAAAAATTTAACATCCAAATGGTAGTACCCTTTTCAATAAGAAAGCAGTCCCCAATATTATCATGGGAGAAAGATAATATTTTTATAATAAACACATATCATTTTTAATACATATAAGTGGTGCATTCATTATAGGAACATCACAGCAAAATATGCCATAATGAGAAAACATAGGCATATTATGCCCACAATCCATTTCATTATTATGATTGTTTTGCAGCTATTCCATATTTAGAGGAAGCATCTCTCATCCTAATGTGCAATCCTCTGTTTTAGGACAAGACAGTCCATGGATGGCAGCAAAACAAAATGATAAAGGTAGCAAAAAAAAAAAAAGTGTGGCTACCAAACTTTGGTTATGTATGTAATATAAAATTCTGAAAACAGCCACACAGTATTCTAAGACCTTTTAGAGGTCAACAAAGTCAATATTCACAACTGTCTTCTTGTGTCTAGCAAAGAATAAAGTGAACAAAATTAGTGAGGAATTAAAATGTGACATGAGGCTGATACACATCAAGGACTAAAGCAACATTCATAAGTGTTTTAAACTGTAGGTGGTTGTTGTAAGTCAGTGTCTATTCTTACTTACCATTTGATCCCTAATACTAGCTTCAGGCTCTGGTACATAATACATAGTTTCTTCCAAAAGTGCTTGTGGAACATGTGGCGAGAGGCAGAAATGCAGGAACTGGTCGGAGGAGAACTGTGCTCAGGGCGAGAAGTTGAGCCAGTGCCACGCCAGATGAAGGTTGGGACTGAGTGAGGAATATGACTATTCAGGCTTGGCTATATATACAGTTAAGCCAATGGAATTTAAGTCACTAAGAGCTCAAGGGCAGAAACAACTAAGAGGTTTGGTGAGTGCTATAAACCCAGAAAGACACCTTCCAAAATCTGTTAAATTCAGTAAAAATGAACATTGCTCAATTCAACACAGAAATGATTACTTTGCACTGTTAATAAAACACTGCTACAAGTGTACGCAAAGGTAGACAGCACAGATTTGCCTCTCACCAAGGAACTACAACCCTTTAGGACAGACAGGCATTTAATTATTGATTTTACTATAGGCAAATAGAAATCTGTTCTCATTAGCAGTTCATTCAAACCAAGATGGAAATTTAGAGTAAATATTGATTTGGTTTTGACCTGAGATTCTAGAATAGAGATGATGACATCAGCCAGAACTTAAAGGATAAGAACAAATAATGTCACCTGATGATGGTAATAAGAAAACAACCATTTGAGGCTGAAGGAGTAGCTAGCTGATTATTCCTTAATTCCATTCTCATCTCCACATGCTGTGGCTCTGACATTTTCTCAGCTCATAGATGCAAATACCCTGTGCATAAATATTCATCACTATTCTTTTTTGTTTGTTTGTTTGTTTGCTTTCTCTTCCTTTTGCATATGGTCTTGGAAACCTTTACTTATTTCACCTGTGACATACAAATATAAAATTTACATGTAAAAAACATGGATGCTTTTGTAATAACTATGCAAAGACACCTTGATAATACTATAAAATCAGCTGTGCTTTGTCTGAGGTCACAGAAAGCATCAGTACTGCACCTCAGCGCTTTGAAGAAACATAACATTTGGGAAACGTAAACTGCTAGCCAGTTAATCACGTTTTTTTACAGTTGTGAAATGTTGCTCTTCAGAGTTTTGCTGGAGTTATGTAATGCAGATCTCTCATTTAAAGCTCGAAGAATGCCAACAAGCATCAATGTGTTAGTGGCAGGGACAAGCCCAGAACACTGGCCCGCTGAGACTCTGAGGCTAGGGCTACATTTGCCCTGTGTCATTACAGGATGAAATAATATTATTTGCCCGCAGAGATAAGGCTAAGGAAGAGCGGATGCAAGCTAGAGACCTAAAATAAAGTGTTTTAAAATCATGACCAAATGAAAGTCTAATCTGTACTGGATATCTATAAATATTTAAACTTTATGAGCTGTGAGTACTCAACAAATATCCCGTTATATAGCCTCCATGATTTTCACATGCACTGCAAAGAGCTCTGTCTTTATTTCTAGGACTGAGATAATAAAGAATAATAAGGAATTTCACTTGTATAATTTGCCATGGATTTGCTTTCCTCAGCAGGTAAGGGGAAAAAGGGCCAGATTTCTCATAAAATACCAATCAACATTTAGAAACTCAGTGCTATCGTTAGTATAAAAAATTGCCGTTTACGTTCTGCTTCAAAGACAAGTTGATTTTTTTAAAAGTGAGAGTAGGAAAGATAGACAGACTCCCACATGACCCCCAACCGAGATCCACCCAGCAATCTCTGTATAGGGCTGATGCTGGAATCAACTGAGCTATTTTTAGTGCCTGAGGCCAACACTCAGACCAACTGAGCTATGTTTGGTGCCTGGGCCAACTCTTGAGCCAATTGAGGAGAGGGGAAGAGGGAGAGAAGGGGAAGAAGGGGAGGAAGAGGAAGGGTTGCTTCTCTTGTGTGCCCTGACCTAGAACCAAACCTGGGATTTTCATATGCTGCGAAAACGCTCTATCCACTGAGCCAATTGGCCAGGACCAACAAGTTGATTTTTAAAAAGGGTTATTCATGAGCAGAAAATTGATAGAAATTCAATCCTTTGTAGATGGGAAACCAAAAATTAGTCTACTTTAAACCCTGGTTTTGTGTAAATTTCTACAATTATTTCTTATATACATTATTTATTATTTACAGTTAAGCTCCAAGCAAAAATGGTACAAACCAAGCTAAATCTGTTTTAAAACTCAGGAACAGAAAGACAATTTATATTTCCTTTTGTAAAAGTGGAGGGGTGGTACACTTAAGTTGAAATATTTGTGTACTAAAGTTTCAGTTCCTGAAAATTAGAAGAGCTGAGTTATAACCTCACCTTGCAAGGTGAATAATGAAATGTCAACAAACCCTCAAGAAGTGGCGTCTGCTGCAAGTGATATAACACATCACTGGGAGGCAGTTCTTATCAATCTATCTCATTGTGCTTTTCTGTTCACTCAAGGGTTCCCTCCACCTCCTGAATACTTTACAGCATGTGAAGACACCTGGTCTTTTAATCAAAATGCTGGCTTGAAGAAACAGGAAGAACTTATAGAAGTCTCACTTCAGTCTGTGGAAGTAAGAAAGTAAACTTCAATAAACTAAAAAAACACAGACCTTTATTTCTTTATTGAAGGGCATGAAAAGCGTAAACTGGTGATTCAGATGTTTTATGTTTTCATTCTACTCTCTTCTCCACTTAAATAATATCATTTATCTAATCAAAGATGTAACAATGTCTTTATCTTGACCCATCTTTTTTTCTTGATCTCTCCTTCTTCAACCATTTCCTTTTTCTCCTATGCATTTATTCAAAGAACTTCTGTACACATACTTCTTTTTTTCCTCTAAGAGACTAAATATACAGACAATGGTCAGATGACACATGACACAAAATCTCTGACCCCTGACCTCTGCAGCAACCAGGCTCAGAAGCCAAATGGCGGTCTCCACAGCCATTGCCCAGAAACTCAGGACTCCGTCAGTGAATGCCAGCCTCCCTATTCTCTGCCCTGAGAGCCAAACAGAGAAAGCCAAATATGCTCCCCAAACCATCACATAAGATGCCTTACTGTTAGTCAGCCCACCTCCAGCTTTCCCAGGCCAACAACCTGCAATCAGGGTCTTCCCGACTATTTTCACTATGAAGCTTTCCACTCCTCTGCTTGTCTTTGGGCACTTTCCAAATCCAGGTTGTTGGCTGACCCCCTTGCTGTAGCAAGCTCTGAGTAAATAACCTCTATGTTTCTCATCTGGGTAGTCTTCATGGATTTACAAATCTCCCTATGACTGAATTCCTCACTCTCTACCATTGCTCTTCCACAGATGTGGGGTTGTATAATAGAAAGAACACTGACCAGGAGATGAAGCAGGTTACTTGGAGAGCGAGGTGATGTTCTAGGGTTGCATTCATTTTAGTTCTTTCAAGAATGCGTTTTTCCTTATCCTACTGTTTTCATCTGGCTGCTTTATCTGACACCTGCCTGTCATCGCCTAGGCAGGGGTCTCATGAAGAGCACCCAATTTATCTTAGACTTTTCTGTGCACAGAGTAGATGCAGCCTATATCCCTTGTCCCAGCTAGTGGGAATTCTAAAACTTCCTCCCTCTTGGCCAGGTCACACACGAAAACCAGATAGGGCTCAACAGCCAGGAAGGGAGGACTAACATTTTTTTGAGCACATTAATTTGAATTTTGTGTGAAGAAACTTTAGCGGCTAAAAGCCCATGAGAATGCTCAACTTTCAGAAGTCACGAATGGGTTCCATGTAATGTCAAGTAAGCATATACTAGGAAAGAAGGCAGGAAGGAAGGAAGGAAGGAAGAAAGGAAGGAAAGAAGGAAGGAAGGAAGGAAGGAAGGAAGGAAGGAAGGAAGGAAGGAAGGAAGGAAGGAAGGGAGATTTGACATCTCTGTTTTCTTGTTTGTTAGTATATTTGAAAACAGTGGACTAAACATTATTGTTTATATCAGAGGGCAGCAAAATACTGTCTGTGAAATGATAGATAGTAAATATTTTAGTTTTTGGAGATAACAGGATTTTTAGTGCAGCTACTATACTCCATTCTGCCTCTATGTTGAAATCAGCCATGGATAATAAGTAAACTAATGAGTAAACTGTGTTCCAACAAAACTTTACTTACAAAGTCAGTTAGCAAGCCAGATCTGGCCCCAGAGCTGTGGTTTGTAGAATTGTGGTCTGTGATATAAAGACAGATGTTTAGAACACAGTTTTGAACTCCTATGTTTAAACTTATTTACTTTTAAAGTGGTTTGTTTTAGCAGCTAAGGTTATCCTGATTGATACACTTGATAAAGGATATCTACCAGAGATCGACAGTGAACATTTTACTACATATAAATCTTAGAGGTCATGGTCAACAAAATTAAAAAAAAAAACAAAAAACAAAAAAGAGATATAAGAATTAGAAAGAAAAAAATATTATTAAAATATGCTAATGATCCCTTATATAACACACACACACACACACACACACACACACACACACACATTATAAATGTAATAAAAACTTAAAAGTAAAAGGAAAAACATGAAACTAAAAGACTTTTGGAGCTTGTGCTTAGAAAGCACAAATTCTAAAGGAAGAGTTTGATGGCTTCAGCTATATAAAATATGAGAAATCTGCCTGACTAGGCGGTGGCGCAGTGAATAGAGCGTTGGAATGGGATGCAGAAGACCCAGGTTCGAGACCCCGAGCTCCCCAGCTTGAGCGTGGGCCCATCTGGCTTGAGCAAAAACTCGTCAGCTTGGACCCAAGGTTGCTGGCTCCAGCAAGTGGTGGCTCAGTCTGCTGAAGGCCAGTGGTCAAGGCACGTGTGAGAAAGCAATCAATGAACAACTATGGTGTCACAACAGCAACAAAAAACTAATGATTGATGCTTCTCATTTCTCTCTGTTCCTGTCTGTCTGTCCCTATCTATCCCTCTCTCTGACTCTCTCTCTGTTCCTATAAAATAAATAAATAAATAAATAAAACATTAAAATGTGAGAAATCCCAAGGAGAAGAGATGTTTGGAACACATATCACTGACAAAGGATGGGTTCCTAGGTTTTTATAAAATCATATGAATCAATAAATAGTTCACTAAAAATGGACATAATCCCTGGCCAATTGTCTTAGTGGATAGAGCATTGACCCACAGTGTGTACATCTCAGGTTTGATCCCTAGTTAGGGCACATAGGAGAAGCGACCATCTGCTTCTCCCCCCCCCGCCTTCTCACCTTTCTCTCCCTCTTCCCCTCTAGCAGCCAGTGGCTCAATTGATTTGAGCATTGGCCCTGGGCGCTGAGGACAGCTAGGTTGGTCTGAGTGTTGGTCCCAGATGGGGGTTGCCGAGTGGATCCCATTTGGGGAGTATGCAGGAGTCTGTCCTACTATCTCCACTCCTCTCACTTAAAAAAAAAGATGAATAAAGCTGTAGAGGTAAGTGATTCACTTAACTATTATTCAGGGAATTGCTGCTTTAAAAAACAAACAAATAGCCCTGGCCGGCTGAAACAAACAAACAAAAAAGAATGATTTAACACCTTTCCAATTTGACCACACAAGAGAAAAATTCTGCCAATGACACAAAGAATGGAAATCATCATCCACTTCCCGAGAAAATGAAAAATTTATAACAAATAAGTAAAAAAAAACATTTAACATTACCCAATAAAGCTATACACACACACCCTAAAACTCAGCAAGGCAAACTAAATGCTTATAATAGTACAGCTTGTAATAAAACATACACAAATGGAAACCACCTAATGTTCATTAAGCACAGCTGGAAAAATAAATTGTGATTATTTATAAAATGGAATATTCTATAGCTGTGAAAATGAATGACCTATTGCTGCTTATATCTACATAGCCAGTTCTCAACAACATTATGTTAAGCAAAATTTTAAGGGACTTGAGCATACACAGTGATGCTCCATTTACTTACATTTTTAAAAAGGCAGAACTAAAATATACATATGTGGCAAAACTATAATTAAAATGAGGAAAATTATTGAAACAAAAGCTAGGCTGGTGTTTACCTATGGGAAAAATAAAGGAGGAGGTGATTGGGAAGGGTAAATTGGATGCCTCTAAGATACTGGATCAAGTTCTAAAGTCACTAGAGAGATTCATCTTATTAATATTCTTTCAATCATACCTATTCTCAGTAGACTCTTTTTGTATGATGTATTTTATTGTTGAAAATATTAAATGAAATAAAGCTCAAAATGTATGAAACAAAAATTTGTACTTCATATATATCACCTGAACTTTTCTTTCTTTCTTTTATTTTTTTAAGTGAGAGAAACGGAGCTAATGAGACAGACTCCTTCATGCACCCAGACTGGGATCTACCTGGCAACCCCCACCTTGGATTGATGCTCAAATCAACCGAGCTATTTTTAGTGCCTGAGACTAATGCTGGGACCAACTAGATATTCTCAACACCCTGGACTGATGCACCAACCAATCAGGCCACTGGCTGATGGTGGGGAAGAGAGAGAGAAGGGGGAAAGGGGAGAGAAGCAGATGGTCTCTTCTCCTGTGTGCCTTGACTGGGAATTAATCCTGGTATTTCCTTATGCTGGGCCAATGTTCTGTCCACTGAACAAACTGGTCAGGGCCTGAACTTTTCTTTCTTTATAGAGATGGGAGCTCCAATTTTGTTTATAAATCTTAAAACAAACAAAAAAATACTTTGACTTTGACTTCTGTTTTTTCCATGGTATTACTGGAAATGGCAAAAATAGTTACAAAACTGTGCTTCAGGCTTACATTAACATTTAATTGAGTATACTCTTGAATTTTACCAATCATTTTTAAGCCTCTGTTTTTGACAGGCACTGTATAGAATAGAATATTATTGAGTTTCTATATCAGTTTTATGTAACCTGTAATCATCATACATCCAAATTTTTCCAGCCTGCTTAAAATATTTTTACAATTCTCACCTTTCAGAGACACACTGAATAAGTCCAGTCTCTGAATGTGGCCCAGGAGGGAAGAGGCAGATTTTTGGCTTGTTGTGAGGCTCATGCATTTTGGCAATTCTGTGATTCTTTCCATTTGTACATAATTAAAATGTGACAGCAACAATTTCAATAGTGGACTCTAGAGGGGAACAAAGTCCCACAGCTTATTGATTTGGGTCCCTGCCTTGTTTCCTTCTCCATATTCTCCAGAAATCCTATAATGCCTTGTGTATTCCACTGTCTTTGTGCCTACTTTCTTCTTTCTTGAAATTCCCTCCCTTTATGTTACATTTATCTTTTTAAACTTACTTGGGCATCACCTCCTCCAGAAAGTCTTCCTCAATACCCCTAAGTACAGACCACTTGTCCTCAAAGTGAGGTTCCTGGGACAGCAGCAGGTGCACTACCTAGATATGTGTTAGAAAGGCAAACCCTTGAACCCAATGCCAGACCTACTGAATTAGTGACTGTGGGAGTAGGCCAAGCAGTGCTTCAATCAGCCCTTTGAGTGATTCTGATGCACACTAAAGTTTTAGAATCGCTGGGTTAGACAGTAAGTCACATTGCTGTGCTTCTACACCACCTCTACTCATCTGTGCCACTGTATACCCACCTTGTTATGTTAAAACTCTACCTTTGTCTATCTGTCTTTCTATATGGTATTCACAGGTACAGACTCTCTTTTTTCCCTTGGTATCCACAGCATATGGTTCATGGGAGACACTTGAGAAATGTTTATTAAACTGTAAGATCTAAAATGTTTTAAAGATGGTAGTCAGAGCCACAAGAGGATAAACCAACCTTTCAGGACACTGGGACTTACATCCATCCTTCTACTCCAATTCCATCCTAGCGTCTTTCTCTGAGAAGGGATGAGTTATATATCAGAAAAACTTTCTTTTTTGAAAAGAAAGAATAAATTAATGGGTTTGTGAATGCCAGTTCTAAAGCTAGACATATTTATTTGTGCAGCCATCAATATGGCAGGAGAGTGATAATTCTGGATTCAAAAGGAACCCAACCTAGTCAAAGACCTTGATGGTATTCAAGGGCACAGCAATGCCTAATCTTACCATTTGCTTTTGTTAGTTCTGAGATGATGAGCATCTATGGATTACAAATCTACAGTAAGGAAACCTCTGCACTGAAAGAGGGGGAGAGTGAGCTGTTATATAGATCTGGAGGTTGTATAGCATAATGGTAGATAATGGTTGTAGCTAGCTGGATTGCTTGGAGTTTAGAGGGTACTAGATGTATAAATTATGACAAGCAATGCACCAAAGTCTGGACAAACCAGTGTAAATCAGAAACATCCTACAATCCAATGGAGTTACAAAATCCAATAGGTATAAAGATCCCAGTTTTCAGCCTATCCATAAGTTTTTATAACTTTCCTTTTAGAGCAGAAAGCCTGCCTGCATTAAAAGTTTCACAGGTAGGAAGTAAGAGCAGATCAAAAAGTGCACTTGATAGAAGGTAGGGCAGAAGACACAAAAGGATCTAAAATTAGAAAGCAAAGGGAAGGATTAAAAATAATAAAAAACAAAACCTAACGGCCAATAGGCATATGAAAAAATGTTCAACCTAATTAATCATCAGATATATGCAAATTAAAACCACAAATGAGATACCACTTCACACCTGTCAGAATGGTGCTCATTAACAAATCAACACATAATAAGTGCTGGCAAGGGTGTGGAGGAAAGGGAACCCTCCTACACTGCTGGTGGGAATGCAGACTATTTTCACAGTGGAAAACAGTACGACATTTCTTCAAAAAATTAAAAATGGAACTGCCTTTTGAGCCAGCTATCCCACTTTTGGGAATGTATCCTAAGGATACCCAAAACACTGATTCAAAATAAGATATGCACCCTCATATTTATTGCAGCACTATTTACAAAAAACCAAAATCTGGAAACAGCACAAGTGTTCATCAGTGGATGAGTGGATTAAAAAGCAGTGGTACATATACACAATGGAATACTACATACCCATGAAAAAGAAGGAAATTTTACCCTTTGTGACAGCATAAATGGACCTGGAGATTATTGTGCTAAGTGAAATAAGCCAGACAGAGAAAGACAAGTATCATATGATCTCACTTATATGTAGAATCTAATAATGAACAAAGTGAACTGAGGAATGGAATAGAGGTAGAGGCAGGGTCACAGGGAACAGAGGGATAGCTGTCAGAGGGAAGGCGGATGTGGGGACAGGATCACAGAAGGTGAAGGGATTAGTAAAATTATATATACATAACACATAGATACAGATAATAGGACAGCAAATACCAGAGAGAAAGGGGAGAGAGATTTAGAAGGAAGGGGACAAACAGGGTATAATGAGGGGACACATGGTTGGACTGATGGTGTTATATTGAGTAGGACACTTGAATCTATGTTAACACAATAAATTAAAATTAATAAAAAACAAACAAAAGCTAAAGACTGATTTATCTCAATACCTCTGAAATTCAACCCTACCCTGGGAGACACACCTAGTTTGTATTGCAATAATGAAATAAACAAGTTTATTGATATTGAAAACTCTGAATTCAGATAATGATTGCTATTTATTAAAGCATAAGCTAATTAAAGACAATGATTCTTTTTTATTCCTAAGACTGGAACATGTATGCTTCATATTTTCTTCATTCAACAAATATTTAATGAACAGCAGCTATGTACTAGTTGCTGCAGTAGGCACTGGGATCCCAGAAACTATCCTGGATGTAGCCATGGTCCTCCAGGAGATCACAGACAATAGAGGGGAATGGAAACCAGGCTTACATTCATTCTCTTACATGCATCCACTCCTCAAAAGAGGGTTAAAATCTCGCACACGGAGACTTCCTACTCTCCTGCTTAGACCAGTGTTGCTCTATGTTTTTTCTTTTTTGATTGTGGTGATTCTGAAATTTATAATATTTTAGACAAAATATTGCACCTTTTTTTTTTTACCTAAATTAACTGCAAGTGTAATTTTACACAAATTCAAATAGCGCCTCATATTTGTATTTACTGTTTTCCCATCATTTATTCATTTAACCAAAATCTATTGAGAACTTGTTATATAGCAGGTCCAGTGCCAAGCACTGGCGATGCTTGATGGTAAACAAGACAGGCACAGTCCTTGATCTGAATCTTGTGAAACCTGGCCCAATGTAGACATATGACAGGTTATGAAAAAATTGAAGTACACTTAAAAGAGGAAGAAAACTACCTATGAAAATAGTGAGTGATTCAGATAAAGTTTAGCAGAGGCAATGGATGAGTTGAGTCACAAGGAATAAGTTGCTGCTTCCTAGCAGACACTGGGGCCAGGAGTAATGTGGGAAGTTATCCCTATGCTGAGAAAATACATCTCCAGACAAAACTAGTGGTTATGGCTAGAAGATACAGAGGCTGATAGAGCAGTAGGTGAGATTAAAAATACAGATGCCAAATGAAAAGGCCCTGTGCTCAATGCCAGGAATTTGACATTCATTCTGCAGGCAAGTGGGAGCCATAGAAGGATCACACAGAGAAGTGAGTTGTTTAGTTTGGATTTCAGATATGTCACTCAAGCAGTGAAGATCTTATGTGATAATGTTCTAAAGGCAGGCATTAGCTAGAGACCTAAATGCAATTTGGCACAAAGAAGTAGGTTATTGCAGCTTTCCTGGGGTTCCTGATGCTACAACACAGTGCTAACCTTATGCTTCTCTGGCCTCAGGTAAGGACATTCATTCAGGAGTGGGCACAAACAGAGAGACCTGACAAAACCCTGAAAGACTAAGGCTGGACGACAGACCAGCAGTGATACACAGAAGGCAGATGGCAGTGGAAAGTGCTGCTTTGCAGGATGGATAGGGAAGACCTTTCTCTGTTTGTCCTGGTAGGTCTCTTCATTTCCCTGTCTATTTACCACATACTCATTTTTATACGCCTTGACAATACACCTTATTTAACTTATGTCTGTGATTCCCTCTACCTGACTGCCAATTACAGGTCCCACCAGTGCCCCTGTTTGCAAAGCTGGCGGGTGTCCAATCCATATCCAATTTATATCTGGAAGGTGCAAAGTTATGACAAAACTCATGCATTGTGAACCTCTCATACTCAGCTTTATAACTCCCCAAATATATAGCAATAAAAAATATGTTTGCACAAGATACCTATATTCAAACAACAAAAAATAGTACTTCTCCTGCAGTTTCTCATCTAGGGAAATTTTTTGGATGTCTCCTTTTATAAGAAAAACTACCTCTCTCAAGGGGGAAGAAAAAAGAAAGAGAAGTAATAAAAAGAGAAAAATAAAGACATTCTCTATTTAGAGAAAAATAAATAAATGTTGCTGAATCATCTATGCTTTTGGCAGTATATATGATCAAATGAGTATTTGAAATTAATTAAATTTTCTGAGTTCAAAATCTAAATTTAAAGTAGTAGAGAGACATTATTGACATCCTCATATGTTTTTAATATAAATCAGAGAAGGAACAAAGGCTTTCAAAATGTTATAAAGTAGTACAGAAGAGCAATGAATAACTAAAAATGACAAGAAAAGTAAATGAATTAGACAGATCTCTCCCCAAAACTGAATTTCCATAAACTAAGCCCATTTCCCCAAATAGAACCAACACTGCAGCCTGGCTACCCCGGAAGCACGAGAAGCAGCTCCTTCCTTCTGCAGGTAACTTCACGGTCCCCTTCTGCTCTGTTCTCATTCCTCACGGAATAGGCTTTTGCACTTACACCTGCATTTCCAGTTATTTTTAACTTTATTGCCCTATATAAATATGTTCAGAAAGGAGAAGAAGGTCTTTTTCCCTAGATACTACAATTCCTGAAGGATAAAGAAATTCTAATAATTGGCCCTTAGTTTTCAGGGAGCACAGGCGTCAAGTAGACCCAGGATGTCGCATGCTTTAGGAGCTGGCTATCTGGGTCACACACAAAAAAAGATCTAAGGTTTTCCTTTCTATTCTTATGGCACATCTCACTACTGAAAAGAAACCTGGCGTACTTTTCTGTAAATTGGTGTCTCGATCACGTGAGCATTATTTAGTATAGCGGGAGGTGGGTGGAGGCGTCCAGGATCTCCTGGTTGCCACACAGCAACAGGGGCGAGTGCATCTGCTCAGAGATGCTTAAGTATACTTGGAATAGTATTTATATTTCTGAATTTGTTTTTCAAAAGAAAGAAAAAAAATCCTTCTGTTTCATCTGAGTCCTCTTCTATCAGACTAAAATAACACAACATCACAATTGTCATCAAATATCCATACTTAGGGGTCTGAGGTACCAATTATAAGCAAGCCCTGCTTAGAAAAAAAACGAAGCAACACTGTGGGGAAATATTTTTTGTAGATTTATCTATACAAAAATACCAACAACAATTTTATTATAAGTTTGAAATAACTTAGTAATATGCAGTCATTTCCCAATGAATTGTGCTATAATGAAGTTAGGAATTAGTAGTTAGTTTCAACAGTTTACCAAAAGAATAAATAACTTTTAGAATAAAGAAGATTCTATAGTCTTAAATGTAAAATACCACTTAAGTGTCATAATTCTACAGATTAATAAGAACTAAGCTTATGAAACATTTTAAATTCACAAGCAAAGGAATGATACTGAAAATACTTGGTTCTGGTCCAGTCAAACAAGACTAGATTATATATGGTTGTCCTAATATATTACTTGTCATTGTAATTTTCCAAGATGAATTATATAATAATTACAGAGCCTATGATTTCTAATATATGGCAAAATTCCCAAGTTACAATCTGTTTTAACAGTGCATTAATAGTGAATATAAAAAGCAGAACATGTAAAATTATTGATTTAAAACTCCCCTATAACCCTTTCAAACTTCTAAAATATAACTATATCTGTGTCCTGCCTTTTTTGAACTAAGTGGTTTTACTAATTCACTCTGCTTTGAAGATAGAAATGGGTCAAATATAATTCACTTTAATGGCAAAACTTGTTTTGTTGAGGATTTGGAGGGTGTGATATTTCTTATTCCAGTTATCATAATTTTTCAAATGTATATGTGACTATTTCTTCTCTTAAGGCCCCTGGCTGAGATAAGTTTTTGTGTTTGTTTTTGTTTTTAGAACACAAAGAAATGCAATGTTAGTGAAAAGAATATTAAATGTGAAGTCAGATAAAGAGAACCTCTTAGTCCTTGTATGGTTTTTTACAGGTTCTTTGGCTTCAATTTTTAAATAATAATACTTACCTCCCAGAATTTTTATGATATTTAAATAAAAGAATAGGTAAAAAGGTGTTCAGTTAAGTATAATGTTATACACATGTTTTAATGTTAGTACCATCATGAACAGCAATCAGTACTGAAAAGTTGTCTATCCTATATAAATAGTTCATTGAAATCAAGGGGAACAATAGGGAGAAGATGACATTTTCCATAAACTACTGAAAGCTGTGGGTCAATAAACTATCTGGGGAACAGACATGAACTCATAATAATGTTCTGCAACTTCATCCTTGTTGGCTGTACAGCCAGTCAAAAATAATATATTTACCTGCTTTTAGATCTCTGCAGAAACTAAAGACTGCTTTTTTGGCAATGGAATAAATATATGTAGTTAATTTTAGTCATCTATTAATGTTTATTGTTGGGAAATGAAGTAGACGGAAGGGAAAAAGGAACCAATAAAACACATAACTTCTGTCTATACAAATATATCTCATTACTGTATTTGCTGAATTTTTACTTCAGTGAGCAGTGTTTATACTGAGGGCATTCAAAATAAATAGAGAAAATAAAGAAGTGTACTGTACAGTCTTTTTGTTTGTTTTTGCTATTGTTTTCACCTTCCAATGTTGATTTTTGAGAACCGCCCTTCCCTTGCTTATAGCACATAACC